>CM059256.1:40507021-43212347 GCA_030347555.1 Lablab purpureus | reverse complement strand
TCAACCATATCTCCTGCTGTTGGTATTCACTAATAATATATTATTTAAAACAAAACAAAATCATAATAGATATTTTTGTTTTTATTTTAATATCTATTTTTTATTAATTTTTTAATTGTTATTAATTATTTATTTAAATTCTTCTCCTTAATTGATTTTTTGAAAAAAAAAACATATTAGAATTTGGTTCTTTAGAAAACGAAATTCAAGCTTGTTTTTCGACACTGGATCGATGGAGATCATAATTCGAATATTGGAATATTGAATTCTGAACATACACATTAAATAAGATTATTTAGGTAAGTAAGGTTGGGAGTAGGTTATTTTTATATTTAAAAAAATGTTTATTTTTTATAAAATTTCTATAAATGAAAGTAATGTAAGACTTTTTTTTCTGACAGATGTCATGTTTTCTATTTCGAATGTGACTGTGTGGGAATGACATGGCATCACATATGTCAAGTGCATTGACCCACAGGTTTAGGTCAAATTCAGAGTTTTTAATACCATGTTTCTGTAACTGTCTGTGTTTGAATGCAGTGCTCAAATTAATCCATCAAACACAAATCCTGTTCAATACATTTTTCAATTTCCAACTGAAAATTTCAAAACTTTGAAATGGAATCCTTAGCTGAAGCAACCTCAGGGCCATAGGATCACTTATGAGCACCACTATATTGTACCCTCTTGACACTTGCACCACCAAGTTCCAATCTCAGACCTTCACTTCACCACCCAAAGTACAGGTACCCTTTCATTCTTTCATCTTAATTTGCTTGCTTTACCACACGAGATCTCCCTTTTAGAAATAGAAATAGTCTCACATAAATATTTAGTCTAGCTTATATATCACTAAGTAACTCCATTTATTAGTAATTAATTTTAGGTTGAAATAATATCAGAGTCACATCTATTCTAAGTAACTCCATTTATAGTAACTAGATCAATTGGCGAAAATTGAGGAAGATAAACCAATTTATTATTATTATTATTATTATTATTATTATTATTTGACTTGTAAAAGTTTTGACGGAACCTCTATGAAGTGTTAAGGGAAGCAATATCCAGCGGTCAGGTGCTTTCGCTTTACCAGGGCATTGGAACAAAGAACCTTCATTCTTTTGTTTCACAGTTTGTCTACTTCTATGGCTACAGCTACTTCAAAAAGCTCTATATGGGTAAAAGTGGTGTTAAATCCATTGGAGCCAAGGCAAACTTGGTAATTGCTGCTGTTTCCGGGGCCTGCACAGCCATTCTGACTCAAGTGAGACCAGGATCTGTTGTTAGCAAAATCATTAGTAACCAAAATTCATTAGATGCTTTGGTGTTATTTGTAGTGCAAAATAATTATAGGCAAATGGCATTATATATTACATTTTTTAGGATTCATTGTTGAGTATGAAATCAAAATGAGAGGATTTATTACATTTCTGGAATAAAACTAAAGCATGCTCAATCATACTGTATGCAGCAAATATTCTGCATCTTTTGCTCAATGATCCTTGATATTTAGGAAGGAGCAGAAAACAAAACGAAGGGGTCTAATATATGTTACAGTAACATATATAACTGCATATGGTATACAATATATTTTATCAAACTTTTTAACTAAAAAGAGTGTCACTGATGACTGTAGCCCCTGGATACAGCCTCTTCAAGAATGCAGACAAGTGCATTTGGAAATTCTAAAGGGCTATTGAAGACCCTGGCAGAAGGCACTTGGAGTGATGCATTTGATGGCCTCAGCATTTCCTTGTTGCTGACCTCAAACCCTGCAATTCAGGTGCTTGAACTAAATGCATTAGTTTGTATCAACAATTTTTCACCTTGCTTGAGTGCATTTCGAGAAATTTCCTTTCATAATGCTTGATTTGAGAAGCCTTAACTGATGAATTTGGAAACACCATGCTTTGCAGTATACCGTGTTTGATCAACTGAAACAAAGAGTACTGAGCAATACACTAGACAGAGATGATCCCCCGTCCCTTTCTGCATTCATGGCCTTACTTTTGGGTGTTATTTCAAAGAGTGTTGCTACTTTCCTGACATATCCTGCTATCAGGTAAATAATTTCACTTTCCAACTTCTATCACATTGTGAGCTTGGTTGTTAGTATTCCTCTGACATCTTTCTACATGTAGGTGCAAGGTCATGATTCAAGCTGCAGACATAGATCAACCAACCTCCAAGACCAAAACAAAGAAACAATCACAGAAAACTATGTCTGAAATTCTCTGTGCAATATGGAAAAAGGAGGGCATAGTTGGATATTTCAAAGGGTTACAAGCTCAGATCTTCAAAAATGTTTTGAGAAGTCCTTTTAATGTTCAAGGAGAAGATCTCTGCATCTTCTTGGTTGCTGATTGTAGCTGTTAAAAGGTATTTACTACTCACGGGGGGTAGAGACATGAAATAGCAATCATCATTGCAAATTGCGTCAAATTAGAGTGGACAAAGGATTTAGTTTGAGCACAATGCATGTATTTACAAGGATATATCCTGAATTTCCTTATAGTGGTTGTTGTTTGGACGATTCTCCTTGGGCATTGGCATGAAATATGTCATTTGGATTTTGTGATAGCATTTATTCGTGGGCGACATAATTTTGGAACGGAGCAGACAAACTGCCAACTTGATTGGGATTAAGCCTTCTCTAACTCAACCCATAACTGTGAACGTAACCTGCTTGAGGTTGATATCGCAATCTTGAAAAAGTTTTGGTAAGCCTGTGTAGAGGAATCCATAATTTTCAAGTGATAAAGCTTGTCTATTCTGCTTAAATAAGGGTGAAAAAGTTGTAGCAACTAATAAGACAAAAATCTTAGTCGAAACACAATAGTAGGTGGAGTCATTGATGACTAACGCTAACAAGATTCAGTGTCTTCAGACATACGAGTAGAAATAGGTAAAGGAGACGATGAAGTCTCAAATGCAAGAACTGTTATAGGATTTGGAAAAGTTAAAGAGTGACAAGGCTGAAAATGACGAAAAACTAAAGGCTTAGACAATTGAAGAGATAAAATGACAACATTGAAGAAGCTTTGAAGGATGAGATTGTTAAGAATTTAGGGATGGGTTTCAAAGGTTTTGTAAGTGCAAGCCCTGTATATATCTGAGTGTATACCTATCTTCTTGAACCCGTGCAAAATAATTATTAATGAATGAATATTAGAAATGCATATCCTTTGTTTTTTAAACTTGAGATTCTATCTTATTTAAAGTGACAAAATTTTTGTTTAAGACTTGATATTATATCTTCTTTGAAGTAATGAAAGTTTAAATTTAGTGGTAGTTTATATTTTTAATTTTAATTTTGTTGATAATCATCTAGTTGAAATGAAATAAATTTAAAGTTACGAATTCTCATAATTTATCCATTTTGAACCCCAAGAATAATTTACTTCTTTATCACCTTATTCCTTGTGAATTTGGTGGCAAAATGGAAGCATTAACCGATCTCTTTCAAGAAGAATATTGCTTAACAAGTAATTCTCATGCACAATAATAAAATCAAAATGTAATATGTATTATTCAACAACCAATTAATGTAATATGTATTACTCAACAACCAATTGATCTAAGGAACTTGAGTTTTAAGGTTAAATAAATTACCTTGCATCACGAAATAATTGAACCATATTTTATTGTCGAACAAAATTATGTTAAATTGTCTTGCTGAGGTTGAGATGATTTAGGAATCTAGATTGAACTTCTTATTGATAAGAATAAGATAAGGAAATTTAAAATAAAGAAAAAAATAAAGAAGATATTTTAAAAAGATAAAGTATAGTATATAAAAATGTGATAAATATGGAAGAAAGTCTTAAATGTTAAAAATAATATTACAAAAAGATATAGGTTATAATAGTCTTATTGGGATGTGTTGCACCTAAAGAAATACAAATTCATTTAAATTTTGAATAGTTTTTGAATTCTTTTGTGAGAGTGGTGTTTGTTTAGTTGAGTTTTTGCACGCAGTCTCTCCTTCTCTTTCCTTCTTGGCGCACCAAGAAGAGTTCCAAGAGACCCTCCAAGGGTCTTAGTCATCCATCATTTCATATATACACTTGATAAGGTAATCATCACCCTATCTTATCCTTTTTCCATTTAATTTTTCCATATTCATTATCCTCCGTTATATTTTTCCATTTCATTTCTTTCATGTTGTTTGTGTTTTTACTAAGCTTCCATCTCTTACCTCTTTCACCTCCTTATCTAGGCAACAATTACTGAAAATCAAAAGAATCATTTCAGCCACATCCTAAAACCCTCAGCCACACCCTTATGTTTCTCTAAGAAAACCAAGAAATCTCATCCACCTTATCCAACCTTAGCTCACAACCTTCAACCTTTTTCCCTACCCTAAAGCACCTTTACACTTCCAAGAACTCACCTAATCCACAATAGATATATTAAACCTTCAAACCATGGCCTAACAAAAGCCCTAGCCAACCTTTCTTAACCAAGAAATCAACCAAGACTCATCTTCTTGAAAATTTAGTGTCTTGTAAATTGTGTTGAATCTTTGAGGTTCGAAGTGGACTTTCCTTAGCATCTTCGGAGCCTAAGTTGGTCCTCATCACCTATATTAACCGTGTTGTTAAGGCAAAACCTAACAAAATTCTAATTGCTTCAAGTTTAACAACATGGTCTTTCATCTGGAGCAGCTTCATCATCTGTTGATCTTGTATCGTCTGATGCATGGATAGGTTTATCAGATGGTTGATCGTCTGGTTTTGATATTTGTAGATCTTGGAATTCATTATCTAGATGTGATAATTTCTTATTAGTCTGAACAAAATCATCAAATTTTACATCTATAGTTTCTTCAACAACCATAGTTATAGAAAAATGCCTTTGTCAACCTTAGAGTCAAATTTTCTAGTTTGATCTTTGGTGTTAAGGATGTAACATGAACAACCAAAAGCATGAAAATAACTTATGTTGGGTTTTTTGTTTCTCCACAACTCATAGGGAGTCTTTTCCAACATGGGTTTGATTAATATTCTATTTTTTGTTGGGTTTTACTACCTCAGCCCAAAAGTGCTTACGCACAGAGTTTTCACATAGCATGGTCCTAGCAATCTCTTCACAACCCCATTTTGTTGAGGTGTTCTCAGTGAAGATAAATTGCGGTGTATACCGTTAGGTTCACAAAAAAGTTTAAACTCCCCATTTTTTAACTCAATTCCATGATCACTTCTAATGCTTGAGATATGGACACCTTGTTCATTTTGTACTCTTTTGCAGAATATCTCAAACATGTGGAATGACTCATTTTTGGGGGCCAGAAAGAATACCCATGTGAATCTAGAAGAGTCATCAATAATGACCAGACCATATCTCTTACCTCCCAGACTTAAGGTTCGAGTTGGACCAAACAGATCCATATGATGCAACTCTAAAGGTCTTGTCGTGGAAACGCGATCTTTGGATTTAAAAGAAGATTTTATTTGTTTTCCTTCTTGACAAGCTTCACACAAAAAATGAGTTTTCCAAGAAATGTTGGACAACCCTCTTAGAAGGTTTTTCTTTGAAAGTTTTGAAATATATTTCAAGTTTAAATGTCCCTACTTTTTATGCCAAATCCATCTTTCATCTTCTTTAGAAAATAGACAAGTTACCTTTTGAGTGCTTAGATTGAACGGATTAATCTTGTATAGATTATTCTTTTGTCTGGTAGTTAAGATGGCATGTCCATAAGATAATGTGACTTCACATTTGTCTTTGTAAAAGGAAATATTATAATCATTATCACATAATTGGCTTATGCTTAACAGGTTATACCTCAGTCCTTCAACATATTAAATAGTTTTATTGAGACAAAGGCAGAGATACACATGGTTCCGATGTCGGCAATCTTACCATTTCCTTCGCCTCCAAAGACAACCTTTCCTCCTTCATGTTTTTGGAGGTCGAGGAACATAGACTTTTTTTCATTATGTGACGCGAGCATCCACTATCAAAGAACAAATTTGATCTCATTCCTTCTCTCATATAACACATTTGCAATAGGAATTATGAGATTTTTTGGTACCCACATTTTCTTGGGTCCTTTCTTATTAGGCTTGTTAACCCATTTCCTGTGTTTGTACTTCTACTAGGATAATCGTGTTTTCCACAATGGGAACATGCCCTTTTGAAATTTTGGAAAATATTTTTCTTTTGATCTGTCTTACTTTTTATATCATATTCCAAACTTGATTTGTCAGATGAATGTCTCGTAATGAAGGTAAGCATTTTTGGAGCTTTGGAGTTCTCTAAAGAAAATTTAAATAACTTTTACAACAATCAATTTGTTTTTCAAAAGATTTTATACTTTCATCATCTTATTCTTTTTTCTGTTTTAAGATTTGTATCTTAACAACAGATGCAACTTTCTCTCTTTTCATCTCTTCGTTTTCTCGAAGGATATCGGTAAATTTTTGTTTAAGCTTTAAATATTTTTTAGAGGAATTGTTGCATTGGTTGAGAAGATCTTCGTAAGGCATATTTTTTTCTTCATCAGATGAAGAAGAGCAAATATGAGAGTTAGAGTCAAACGGTACCTCTTTATCAACGTCTGCCATCAGACATATGTTGGCGTGCTCTTCAGCGCCTGATCCTGACTTAGACTCAGAATCCACCCATATTGTCATGAGACTTCTTTTCTATTAAAAGGGCTTCTTCTTGAGCTTTAGACACTCAGTCATGATGTGACCAGGCTTCTTGCATTCTTCCAAACATGTCATCAACACTTTCTCCATCTTTCATAAAGAAAGAATCATATTGTCTGGTGAAGGTGGAAACCTTTCTAAGCTAGACATCTTCGTTCCTTTCGTAGTTAACGATAAGGGAATCCCATATCTCCTTGGTCATCTTTAACCTGCAAAGCTTTTTATATTTACTTTTAGATAAAGCATATATTAGAGTGTACCTAGCCTTGTTGTTCAATTAGACGCGGTTGAAGTCCTCTTCTTTCCAATCCTCTTCAAGACCTTCTATCTTCAAGTTTCCTCTGGTTATGATTGGCTATAACTGATAATGAGTGGACTTGATATACATCTCCATGCAATCTTTCTAGTAAGGAAAGTCTTCTCCTTGGAATGCAGGAGGTCTGGACAGTGAAGCTCCCTTAACTATGAGTGGTTGTTTTACGTAGGCCATCATTGGATCTTTTCCTCTAAACATGGTTAGATGCTCAACCCTTTAGAGGCTGAGCTCTAATACCAACTTCAAAAACAGGAAGAGCATGAGAAAGGAGGGTTGAATTGTGTTTTAAAAACTTTTCATAGTCTTTCGCCCTAAAGACACAAGGTTCGTCAAACAATAGGTTGAACTTAATAGACAAAAGAATCTATTAGTTAAAATAAATTTTTCAAATAAATATGTTACTTAAAAATCTCCCTTTTTTAACGTTAATCACAAATGATAATATGTAATATGAAATATTAAAAGGTGAGAGAGATTACTAAAATTTTTATATTGGTTCATCTAAAACCACAAACTATGTTCATTTCTTCAATCAACTTGATTGAGTTCCACTAACAGACTAACACTGCAAACTATAAGTATTTTTTCGACTTGTAGCCACTCCTAGCTAACTTGTACAAGTATTTGTTTACAAAGTCACTCCTGGCTCAACCAAGTATTCTTTTAATAAAGACACTCCTTTCTCTATTACAAAAGGTTTTTAAAGTAGTTGTGATGGAATCACAAAACTTTTGAGCTAGTCTAGAAGAATTGCATCTAGAAGACAAGTTGAAAATAAAGGTTCAACTTCTAGAAGTAGATAAGAAATACTAACATAGTTCTTATAAATCTTAGAGAAGAAATGATTAGCAAGCACGAAAAAATTTCACAACATTGACTTGTTTCTTATCTCTTTAAGATGAGCTCGGTCTCATATATAGGTCGTTAGAGAACTGTTCTGACATCTTCAGCTTTAAATTGGTCTTGAGCACAACTTCTTGTTGCATCTAATAAAGTCTTCACATAGGTTCATTAAATGCTCTTCTTCATGCAATAAATGTGTGCTTCTTATTTTCACTCAAATCCTTATAACTTGTTGCACTTATCCTCCATTGGACAGTGAGCTTTACTTCTTTTGGTGAAAGCAACACTTTCGTACATGGCAAGTGTACTTTGAGGGTTGACAAAACTCAGGCGCATCAGGAATTTGTTGAAGAAAGCAACTTTTACTTTCCATAAGGTAGGTGTTGTAATGCGACGTGAGAACTGCTTTTGTACTTAATCATCAGACTGTCTGGAAGAATGTCTCTGAAAGCTATAAAGCAAACTTTCAAAGTTAGTTAAGACCATCTAATGACTTATCATCTGATGATTGTTTAAGGTATCATCTAACAAACGATACATGTATGATCTAATGCAAGTTGCACTCCTTTGTCTGACAGGTTGCTTCTTATGAAAGACTAATCTTTTATCATAAAATAACATTAATTATTTTTTTCAACATAATTCAAAATTATGGATCGTTGGACTTTTTTTCAACTAGGATCTTGCAAGAAATATCAACATAAAAAAAATCTCCTAAAACACAATATGAAGAATAGACATAGTTTTATTTATTAAGCTAATATCTAATTTGTTAAAGAAGGATCTTTTTAAGCAAAGATTCTAAAAAAATATTCTAATAGCAAATTTGTCAAACAAGAATCTCATATGATCATGCTCTTGCAAATTATTACAAAAAAAAATAATATACAACTCTTCATTCTTATATATTTTATCCCTTTTCACAAGTATCATTATTAAAAAAATTAGAAAATGTGACATCCCAAACTTTCAAATAATAAATTTTCAATTAAATTATTTAATCTTGGAATTATAAATAAGAGTAAACAACTCATCTTCAATCTATGTTGTAAAATATTTAATTCTAACATCAAAAAATTTAAGTTGTCCAAAAGCATCTCTAATGGAAGTTGTTTATAGGTAATTGGCATGAAAAATATTTGTAATTTTTTTAAAGTTGCTTATAATTGTTTGATAATTACTTGCTTAAGCAATTTAAAACAATAGTTATTTACCTATATGGCCCATATTTTACAATTTCCAAACTATAAGAAACTCTAACAAACATCTCTCATGAGAGATGAAACATAATAACGATGTAATTTGGCCAATCAAATGTTGAACTCCTTGGACATTTGACAGAGTGCTCATGTTAATATTTTTCTTACATATAATACACTTTTTAAACTCAAATTTAATTTTAAAGCACATCATTTTTAAATAAATCTTTATAATTTTTCTTGCTAAATTATGGTTACAAATTGTTTTCATGAATTTTAGACTTTTGTTAATCTCTCATGACTTTAATATATGTAGATATATATTTGATTTATAAAACTATCTTATTAGAATATTAATTTTATTACTAAAAATATAGTAAATTAGCTTTTAGATAAAATGTTAGTCTAAAATGAGACAAGAGTAAGTTCAACCAATTTTACGATAGTATGAAAAAATTATATTTTTTAAATGATTAAATATATTTTTTGTTTCCAAATTATTTTCAAAATTATATTTTATTTTTAAATTAAATTATATATTTATTTTATTTTTACATTTTAAAATTTATGTAAAATATCAACACTATTTTTATATGTAATTTATTTGTAAAGATATTTTAAATTAGTTAGATAAATTTAAGAACAAAATTGATTTAATTTAAGACAATATAATTTTTGAAAATAATTTCAAAAAAAAATATTTACCTTTTTAAATTAAATTAAAGATTTTAAATTGTCAAAATCATACTAATATTTAACTTAGAATTTGACTTACTTTTTTTGTTAAAATTATTGTAAGATCCAAGAATATTTTAATAATAGATTTTAAAGTGAATTTTTAATGATGTTTATATAAATAATTCTGACGTCATTATAGTTTATTCTAAAATCTTTCTCTTTCAAAACTTTCTCTTTTGTCTACATTCTCTATTTGATAATCATCGGATCTTTGACCGATGAAACATGGCCAGATTAGAGCTATGAGAAGCCGGTCAAGTATAGAATAAGTCTACTTGAACAAAATCTTAAATAGTTAAGTGGTTTCAAAGTTTTTATGTTGAATATGTCCCCTTCCTTTTTGTTGTGGTTGAGAGTTTAAGAGGAAATTATGCTCGTTTTTTGTGTAATTAAGACATACTTGGAGCTGGTGGTGGTGAGAAGATAGTTTAGAAAACTCTAGTTCAATCCAGGTAAAGGAGTTAATGTTATATGTATAAATTCAATGGTTGATGAATGGAAGTTGACTGGTATTGACTTGTTTAGTAATGAATTGATTGGATGATGAATCTGAATGAAAGAGTAGACAATTTGTACTTAAAATAGATGTTGATAGCATATGGATGTGTAAAATCACTAAAGAATTGTAAATTACATAGTTTGAAGTACTAAATGAGTTGAGTAGTGTCGGCCTGCACATTGCTCAAGCGATGGAAGTCGCTCAAGCAATGGTAAGGCAGTGAGTAATCATTACTTTCAACACCTTTGATCGCTCAAACAATAGGTTGGTCGCTCGAGTGATAGGTTATGTCACTCAAGCAATGGCGATGGCTTAAGCGAGGGAGAAGCCGAGACTTTTCTCTCTTCACTGGAGTCACGTCGCTCAAACAACGTATTGGTTGCTTAAGCAATAGTGAAGATCTAACAGAGGCTGCTCTCGACCTCAACAACGCTCAAACGACATGTTGATTGCTCAAGTGACAGAGGGGCCTAGGAAAGGGGCTACTCTCGACCTTAATATTGCTCAAGTGACAGGTGGTCACTCAAGCAACAAAAGAACCCTTGGATGAGGATGCTCTCGGCCCTGATATTGCTCAGGAGATGAACGTCACTCAAGCAACATCCAGTTGTATGGTGATAAATGTGATTTCAACTTAATTGATTATACAATTTGACCCCCTTTATTTGTATTTTTATCATGATTTCTTCTCTTTTTAATTTAAAAGTTTACGATACTTGTATTTTATGATAAAAAGTGATTACTATCCACTTCATTGATTTTTTGTAGAGAAATAGGAGCTTGAAGACAAGAGTTAGGGAAGTCTGGAACTTTCCGCCCAACTACAAAAATGCCTCGCCCAGCGAGGAGAACATCTGGTTGATAGGCCACTAGTACATTTGTTGGGAGACAAGACTTAAAATATTGGTTTACACGTGGACTCTTGTCCAGTGAGAGGGACTGCTCACTCAGCGAGAGATCACTTTTTGGATCACTTTTAAAAAGTGATATTTTGGATTCATTGGGGTAACTTTTGGGTCTTGTGACAGAAAGGAAGTAGAGCATATAGCTTGGACAAGAGAAGAGCTTAGGAGAGACTTCCATATTCAAGCTCATCCATTTTCTTGCCAATTTTTTTGTACCTCAAACGTATAGGAGTAGCTAACTCCCTCTCTCATTGGGGTTGGATGTAATGAACTCAAACTTTATATAGTTTCTCATTGCTATATATATCTCTTCTCATACTCTTGTGTTCCTTCTTCTTTGCTTCACGTGCATGGCTTGATCATCTATGTTTTATGTTGTTTTTGAACTTTGGAAAAAACTTTTTGAAACTTAGAACTCGAGATTGAACAACCTTGGGTTATAATATTAGACATAGTAATATAACACTTGGTCATTCTACACACATGTCCTTCATGCAAGCTTTATGAAGAAAACTAAGGAATTGACTATTTGTGTATTAAAGTTTAAAACTTGTTTCTAAGGAATAAGGGCAAGTATGCATCTTGTGTGAATGCGGATTCTTGTTTGAGATATGTCTCTGAAGAAATTTATGTAAAGTTGGGTTCAGGAAGTCCAACCCCTATATAACTGTTATTAATTAATCTATTTCCAATTGTTTATGTTATTGCAAATTGAATCTTTCTTTGTGAAGTTGATGAACTTAAGTCTTTTACTTGCTAATCTAAATTAGTAATCGTTCATATAGGTTAAAAAACCAATAATCCTTTAGAAAAACGATACTTGAACTTTCCACTTTATTACTTGTATGACTTGGTACACTTGCCAAGGAGTGAACATATGGTTGTGGTTGCTTAGGCGAAACCATTACTCAAGCGATGAGTGTTGATGGTGTTGATAATCTTTGATATTGAAATGTATTTATACTAATGTAATACTTATTTATAAGGATGATGAATTTATGTTGATGTTGGAATATAATTTGCTAATAATATGCTTGTAGTTCACTTATCAAAGGGGCAAGTAGTTGATACAACTCACACTAGAATATAAGGTGTTAATATCTCTACTGGTGATAGTTGAAAGCTTTTGATAGGTGAATGTTGTGGTTGAATGGGTGTTGTTATTGTTGTTGTTGGCTCTTTCGGGTGTTGGTATATTACCCAAGGTGGAAACATATCAACTCACGGATAACAGGTATCCCGGTTTCCCTTATGCCTAGACACATAGACAGGGCATCAAATGGCGAGAAGCTGAGGGAGGCTTACATCAGACTTTTGTAGTAGGCGTACACTCACTCTTGATAACAGGTGTTTTGTGCCACCCTGATCCTAGGTACCATAGCTCGGACCACGTTACAGGTCAAGTGTTAACCTTTAATGGAACTTGTTTACCATAAATAGAGTCTTTTGAAAGATACCTTATATATATAACAAGAATAAAGATTGGATATAAGGTGTGTTGTGTTATTGAGTTGTTTTATATAACATTATGATTATATGAATGTTGATATGTGTTGTATGAGTTGTATTATGTTTATAATATATAATTGTTAGCTTATCTTAATTCTCTGTGAGTACACAGATCAATTTTGTTGTAAGTAATAATAAAAGTAAACATACTTTTTAAAGAGAAGCAGAATATATATATATATATAATTTTTGTTTAATTGTAAATTTGAAAACTTTAAATTCTAATACCAGGGCCGGCTTAAGGGCCAAGCAAGTAAAGCATTCGCTTTAGGGCCCCCAAAAAAAAAGGCCCCAAAAAAACTTTATATTCTTATTTACGTATTATTTATTACGTTCTTAAGTCTTAAGATGACTTAAGATATTTTCTTATCTTGAGAATCACTACATAGCCTTTAGTGTTTAAGGTTCACATTCAAGGCCTGGGGGAGTAGTCATCGAGCAGTCTTTAAGGTTCACATTCAAGTCCAGCAACAAGCAGGCAGAATACGAAGCAGTAATTATGGAGTTGAAGTTAGCTCGGGAGATAGGAGTCTGGAGTATGCTGGTTCGTAGTGAGTCGCAGTTAATAACCGAGCAGATGGTTGGGAATTTTCAGGCAAAGGACCCACACCTAGCATAATACCTAGTGACGGCAAAGCAAATGGCTGAAATTTTGTCAACTTAATCGTCGTCCACGTTCCACGAGCGGAGAACTCACAAGCGAACCTTCTATTAAAGCTTGCTAGCACCAAGCGGTCTGGAAGCAGCAGATCCGTTATACAAAAGACTCTTGACATGCCCAACATGGCCATAGTGATGATATTGGTCTTAGCATCAAGGCCAACATCCTGGGTATATAGATATAAAAGATTCTTAACAGACAATGTGGAGTCATAGGACCCAACCGAGGTGATCATCACCAGGAGAAATGCAACTAGGTATTTGGTGGTAGATGGATACCTTTTCCAATGAGGGTTCGCAAAATCGACCTTGGAGTGTGTGGAACAAGAACACATGCAACGCGTTTTGAGTGAGGGAGGTGCACGAGAGGATATGCAGAAGTCACATTGGGGAATATCGTTGGCAAATAAAATCCTTAGGGCAAAGTTTTACTAGCTCACCCTGCGGGAAGACTACACGACCTTTGTAATAAAGTGTGAAAAGTGCCAGCAACATGGAGACACAATCCTCACCCCTACGGAAGGCTTATACACCATCAAGGTGAGTTGGCCCTCTGATAAATAGGGAATTGAATTTTGGGCCTCTTTCCCCATGGAAAGGAACAAGTGAGGTTCCTAATGGTGGTTGACAGGGACGACAAATAAACCCGTTCCCATGGATATTACCCGAACTCATCCCAATTTTGACGGACAATCCCGATATTGATTAAGAATAAGTATGAGTATGAGTAATACCGAATTTTTTAAATCGGATATGGGAATGGAGATGGGAATGTACATACCCACCTCGTCCCCACTCTCATACCCATCCCAATGTTTAATATTTATTGTTGCTTTAAATTACTAAAACATAAGTTTATTAAGTAATTTTGAATATTAATTTTTTTAGCATATATTAGATTTTATTCTTTTTCGAAATACAATTCCTTTATTTATTTAACTTGTTAATATTTAAAATTTATTATTTTCCTAAATTTTAAGTTTTTAAATTTTAGTTTAAGTACATTGGAATTAAGAGTTGTACATAAATTTGTATTATGAAAAATTTGTTTGAGTAGTTCCTATTTTAGACAATGTTTAATTTGAGTAAATTATGCTCATTTTGTAAAATTTATAGGTTAAATAAATTAGTCCAAACTCACAATATACATTATATCTTTTAGTATTTGTTTAATAACAATAGTGTACTTTATTCAATCTATTAAATAATGACACAAGTAGAAGTAAAAAATGAAATTTTAGATTAAATTAAAATAAATGATAATTCATAATAATAAAAGATATTATTACTTTTTAATTAGATCTGGTAGTAAACAATATAAATAAAATATATTAAATTATTCTTGATGAAGTAAGTTGTATGTAACTTTCAGGCAGCAAATAAAACTCATTTAATTTATATGTTATGTGAGTTAAATATAAAAATTTTAATATAAAAAAAATAAAAAAATCAACCTTCACACGAGGTAGAAATTATATAAATGAATAATGGACTTTTATCGAGATACACTGTTCTAGTTGATGTGCATATTAAAACATTTTAACATTTAACATGTATAATTTAGTGCTAATTTTTTATGAAATAAATAATTATTAATAATAATTAAGAAAATATCTTAATAATATATCTTTCACATGTATCGTTTAGTGATATTTTTTGATGAAATAAACAATTATTAATAATAACTAAGACAATATCTATTATATTTTCACAACACTACAAAAGTATACGATTTTGCTTTACTATAATAAAGTGAATATTTTATAATGTGACCATAAAAATAATTTGTACAAATCACACAACTAGGAAATATATATATATATATATATATATATATATATATATCAAACAGAATAATAATGAAATACAAAATATTATATAGAAAATTACTTCATCATATATATTAAATAATAATTCCAAATTTTTAAATATAAAAAAACATAAATATAAATATAATAAAAGTTAACGAAAATGTAATAAAATAATTACTATTTTATAATAAAAATTTTAATAAATATGTATTCATATTAGATATATTAATTAATAGTCTTCCTTAATAACATCAGTTTATTGTTATATCTATCACTCCAACTATTACCAATGATATAAATCATACATTTATACAATTCTAAATAATAATATATTATTAAAACTACATTCATATGTACAAATCATCCCAAAATTACATACAGACTAATTCCATAATACCCCAATTTAAATCACATTTAATTTTATAAAATTATTTTTCTTTTATGTATCCATTATTTTTTAAATATAATTTCGATTTTTATTACTAATTCAAATTAACTAACTTCATTATTACAAGTTATAAGATTGACTGATCATAAAAATCACAGAAAAGTCTACTATACTTTCAATCTTCTTTCCAAAACAACTAATATATTAACAATTAACATTTGTCAATTGAAAAAAAATCTAAATCAATTATTTTCATTAATCGTAATAATTAATATTTTTTTCTTAAAGTAAACAAAATTAAATCAATGCGATAATACTTTTATAAAATTATTTTACATAAACAAACAAAAAAAATTGGTATTCGAAAACATCAAACTCTTTTTTCGCCAACAACATGTAGTGGCTAATACTATAATAATAATATATATTTTTATGTGAAATAGAAGTAATAAATTAATAGGTAGTGAACTCTAGTTTTCGAGTGTCACTATTATTTGTGTACTTTATAATACTTATGTTTTAAAATGTATAGCGGTTATGTATATTTTAGTCAACATATTTCTACTGTTTTAAATTATAGCATTGAAGCTATTCTTTGTTTTATATTAATATAAGAAAGTAAATTACATAGATATATTTATATTAATATTTAATCATAAATCAAATTTATAGACTTTTAAAATAGGTATATTGTACTAGAAATCATAAATCATAAATTTCAATTGACTAATAATAAAAATAGTTTACGCTGACACAAAGTTGAAATTCAAAAAATGAGACCCGTTACTAACATGAGAGTGGAGTTCACTCGCCAGATACTTTAAGTTTGTCATATCACATAATGCAGTTGTTATAAATAAGAATAAAATAAAAACTTAATTTATGCATACCAAATTAAAAAATATCATTATATATTACTAAAAATATACTTCTTATATGTTTATATTTTTTAAAATAAAATAATAATAATAATAATAGAGATTAAATAGTAAAAGATAAATGATAATTGAATAATAAATAATGAAGTGTTTGAAATATACTTAATGTAATTTAAACATAAGAAAATAAAAATAAGATTATAAAACATAAATTATAATAATTATTATAAAAAAATAAGGTACACAAAAAATTTGTCCACAAAATCATAATATATATAATATAATATAATATATATAGAGAGAGAGTTATAGTTATTAGTTATTTATAGGTTATAGTATCTAGCACACACCCTAGAAAAACTGAAAGTCTACATCTTGCACTCCAGAGAGTGGGAAAAAAAAGTGTTATTCGGTGCCTCGTTGGTCGTGCGTAATAGATTGTGTCCAAAACATCCGTTCTTTTCAAAGACTTACTTTGGTTGTTTGCCAACTTTACCACATTCTCTTTCTTACTTTTCTCACTCTTTTCCAAACTCCTTTCTCCTTACCATCTTCTGCTTCTTACCTCTTCACTTTCTCACTTCTACACTTTCACATTGAAGCTGTAGAAAACAGAACATCTTTGTTGCAAAATATGGGTGCTTCGGACAACAACAACAACAACCACTTTCTCCAAGTTGTCTTCAATAACTTCGACGTTCTTGCTCTGTAAACTCCTCTCTTTTTTCCAAATTATATACTTTTTGTTTCACTCTTGCACAATTTATGGCAACTATTTTGGTGTGGCTGTTACTAAATTCATTCTATAATTGACCTTTTCTGCAGACCCTTGGTTACGCTTGCTTACCCTTTGTAAGTATGCTTCTTCTTCTGTTTTATTTCTTTCATTTGGGAAATGTACGTATCTCTGAATTTTGAACTTTTCTGCCTACCCTTTTGCCTTATGGTCAGATATGCTTCAATTAAGGCCATCGAGACCAAGTCTACTGCTGATGATCAACAATGGCTCACGTATTGGATTCTGTATTCCATTCTCACACTCTTTGAGCTCACATTTGCAAAAGTTCTTGAACTGTGAGTTTCTCTTCTAGTGGTCATGTTTGAGCTTATAACTTCATTTTTGCTATCTTGTTAGGCCATATAATTTATAAATGATCCAAAACTGAATGTGCCCCCTCTATTCCTTTAGTAGGACAAGGAGAAAACATTGCCCTTTCATCATCTACTTTATATATAGCCGCTTCACAATTTAACTACTGCTGTAATTTTTGGAGTATTTCAAGAGTTTCACGTCTTGCATTTCTTGGTTTTGCTTACCTTCTAGTGTTTACATGTCAAAATAATTTGAAGACTTTCAAATAAAGATAAGTGTGGGTTCACACGCATGAAATTGGGCCAAGTGGACCTGATCTAGTGAAAATTGTCCCATTTGTCCCTTGCGTGGCCAAGTGGATTTTGTTGTCAAATGTAGCAGTTGTGTGAAACTTAAAATGCCTAGAACTTTGTTTTCTTTTGTGCTTATTATTTGGGTAAAGATTGTGAGTGCAGGATAAAAGATAGTCTTTGCAGTGTTTTCTCTTTTTGTTTTCTTTGCTTTAACATATTTCTCCAATATAATAGTGATGATGCTAATTTCAGGCTTCCCATTTGGCCTTTTGCCAAGTTGATATTCAGCTGTTGGTTGGTTCTGCCTCACTTCAATGGGGCTGCAGTTGTGTATAGGAACTACATCAGACCATTCTATATGAACCCACAAATCCCAATTCCACAAGGCTCTCAAATCTGGTATTTTCCCCAAAAGAAGTCCTTATTCAGTGAGTCAGATGATGTTTTGAGTGCCGCTGAGAGATACATGGAAGAGCATGGTACAGAAGCCTTTGAAAGACTTATAACAAAGGTACACACATTGCTAATGCTTTTAGTCAGAATAATTGGTCCTGCTTCAAAGTTAAGATCTTTTTAAATTTGGAAAACTGTGGCTTTCGGGACTATTCAGCTTTGCTTATATTATTAAGGAATTGAATGTTACACAGAATTAGCATATTATGCCTTGTCTAATTCCAAATATACAACATTTATTTATGAACTAAAATCAGAACTATGGACAATAACAGGCTAGCATGTGAGATAACTGTCTTGTATAGTATAAGTCTTGTTTATATTTCATTTAAAACTTTTAGTATGCGAATGTACTTTTGAAAGTGATCAAACATGTACCAGTTCCACATTTTCTTTATATGAATCATTTGAGCTAGGAATTAGGAGCTGAAATTTCATTTACAAGTTGAAGATACACTTGTTTTAGACGTCTTGTGATTCCCTTGTAGTAAATTTAGACTTGTGATTTTTATGCAGTATGTGTCACTTCATTTGAGTTCGGAGCAATATTCTAAATTATGAAAACATAATTGTTTTTTATGTGCAGAATGACAGACAGGCTAGAGCAAGGAGGAATGGAAATTACATGATCTTTGATGATGACTATAGATATTGAACTTTGTTTTATTTTAACACAAGATGCTGAACTTTGTTAAAGCATCTTTGCTAATATTTCATTTATCATATTGTGTGTTGTTTGATGACGACCATATATATTGAACTATGTTAATGGGTCACTTTGTCAGTTACTATAATGTTTTTTGTTATGTTGAGGAATTGATGTCCTGTAATTCACTCAAAATTCTCAAGCTAATTATCACTAATATCTCACTTGGTACCAAACTTGTGCTTAAGATTCCCTGTAGTTTACTCATGAAAGAACATGTTCATCTTGTACTCCCATTAAATTTTTATTTTACACTAAGTTGATTAAGTTAGTGTCATGTTATCATCTCGCCACCTAGTGATAAAGTTCTTACGTATTTTAATTAGGTCCCTAATTATTAAAATATGTTTTTATTTAATTTTTAGTAAGTATAATTATTTCAATTTAAATTTTGATTATTGTTTTAAAATATTTTAAGATAAGGATCGATTGTTTCACATTCAAAATCTGAAAAATAATAGTATATCGTTAAGAAGTTCTAAAATGTTTTTAAAACAATAATCTCATTTTTAAAATTGAAATAAATATAATTTTAAATTTAAATAAAAAAGTATTTAATTAATTAGGAACTAAATTATACGTCGTAATATTATTTTAGAAAGCAAAACGTTAACATGGTTATAACACTTAAAAACCGTTGGTAAAAGAATAACTATTCTAAAATGGTTAAATTTGTCTAAGTATAACAATGATTTAAAAAATAAATAAACGTGATGATTTGTCAATGTGTTTTTATTTTTATTTTTTTGGGAAAACTTTTGAGATCTTTCTTTTGTTCCAAGCTGAGTGCAGTTTTAATCTTTTAAATAGTTCAAATTGTCTAATATTTTCTGTTTTTAATTTACTTTTACGTGACTTATAATTGATAGTTTTATTTGAAATATATACAAATAATATATTTATTAACATTATTTCAATAATTAACATATTTATTGTTATTTTCCATTTATGCAAAAAATTTAAAAATGATAGTTAGCCATCACTTTAGGGTATTTTTTTTCATAAATGAGTTTTCAAATGTATTTTTTGGTAGGTTTTATGTGGGAAACCTCAATCATATAAAGTGGTTTGGGTTTTACCTCTTCGAAGAAAATCCTCCCCTCTCAAAGTTCTTCAAATAATTTTAAACAAGTTATGTTTTGACTTAGAGAAGATTCTTCTAACTTTAACTTAAAATCCATGAATTGTTTTTAAAAATATTCTCTTTCTATTTTTTTATTCTCTAAAATCTTTTTCATTTGATTTTTTACATATTTCTTATCTAAGGAGTACCACCACAACTTAGTATTTTTTGAGGAATTCTATCAAAGTACATCCTACTTCTTTGGTAGATGTAGATGAATTTTTCTAACCCATTTTCTAAATGGTACATTTGATTAAGGTACAAATATGTCTTTTATTCTTGAATTCGATTCCTTTAGTACTCTTCAATCAAACTCCACCTTACATCTTCAACATAAAGTAATAATGAGTAATGTAAATTACATATAACCACTTTTAAAATAAGTAATTTTGTGGATTATAAAAATATTTAAATTTATGACATGGGCATTAAGTATTTGATATATAAAATATTGGATGGAGTATAGTAAAATATTAAATATAAATTTTGGTCTAAAATCTTGAATGTTTTTTTCACCACTAATGCATTTGAAGAAGATGCGGGTGGGGAATGAGGTAGTCAACAGTTAAAAGATATGATTAAAATTGCTATTGGCACGTATATATATTAAGATATATTAAAGATACAACAAGTGTTTTTTTCTAAATAAAAGTATGAATATGGATATTAAAGTTACTCAATCATACATATCCTTATCATTTTAAAATGTGTTAGAAATACTTAAAAGAGAACATTAAACACTGTTGTGTTGTAAGCTTTAAAAATATAATTTTAAAATGTGGTTCTAAAACTGAGAATGAAAACTAAATAAGTATTTATCTGTTTTTAAATAAGTATTTGTTTGCAAATTTCAATTATACATTAATTGTTTTTTATCAACTATACTCTTATTTTAAAAAATATAGAAATAATTAAATGATTCTATTTACGAGACTTTAATGGACCAACTATTTGTATTAATCAATTATTTTCTATCTTTTCATCTATTTTTTCGTCAATCAATAAATCACATTTAATTCTTTAAAGGTATTATTAGAAAAAATTTATTATAAATTATAAGAGTTACTACTTTTATTGGTTTGTGTAAAAAAATCTTAAACAACTCTTATGCAGAATCAGAATACTGTTTATTTTTTGAAATGGAAAAGAAGCAGTGTTTTATATGTTGCATAAAATAAAAATTTACTTTACGAAATTAAAATTCATAAAAAATAAATATTTTTTAACATAAAAATGTAATATAATTAAATTTATAATAAAAAATATTGAAATATGCAAATTATACTTATGATTTATAACAAATAAATACAGTTAGAACATAAGATTATTTTTAATTGACAAATTCAAACCACATGGTGTAATAAAAGCTCGAGAGAATATTGTTACATTACATCAAACACACAAATTCCATTATTCGTGGGCGAAATCCAACTGGAGTTATTGGGTGTTGTAACGAGCACACTGTATGGTGTATCCTCGAAAAGGAAGTCTCTTGGCCCATTGGATGCGTCTAAGATCAACCCAGGGAAATCCCTAGGAGGTCTTACCATAGTAGGAAGCACAGGAGAGTGAAGTTCCCGAAGAGAGCGACACCAGCGAGGCATGTCGTTTCAAATCCCGAAATTGGACTCATTTGTCCCCCCAAAGTTCCAGAAAACGACAAAACCAGCCATCCCCATCTCCCAGATTTCAGTTGCTGACGTGGCATTAACCGGCAGAAAAAACAGTTAGCTCCTCTCGGAAGAGAGAGAGAGAGAGAGAGACCCCTTTCGCGTGTTGGCAAATTTCAAACGAAGCTCCGCGAATTCGAGCTCAGAAAGAAGAAAAACCCAAGGCATTGTCTCTCGCCACCGCTAGCTCCACACCGCAACCTCTCCTTCTTCCAATTCCCTTCGCCGCGGTTCCAACGACCCCGACATCTCCTCAAACGGTTAGGTTTTTGACGTTCTCCGAGGATTCCTCGCAATGTCGCTGGTTTCGGTTCTCGCCGCGTTGTTTCCTCCAACATTCGCGACGCCGAGGCCTCTTTGCTAGAGGGAATCCGAGGAATTCCGAGGTTTCGGTGGTAAGAGCGTTTTCTAGGGTTTTCTTTCGAGCTGAAAGTGGTGACCGGAGGCGAATTTCTCTGCGGTTCTATGAACTCTGCGGTGTCGTTGAGCTATGGGGTAGATGAGAGTGGCTTCGCTTGGTTAATTTGAAAGCGCTGAATCGGGTTTCATGGGGAGGGGTTGGACGTTGCTTTATGGTATATGCTTTGTTTTGGTTTGTTGTTCAAATGGGTGTTGGGTCCATTCTTGGGAAGCACCTCTTATTGCAACTTGAATGGCTGATCCTCAGAAAACTGCTCTTGGCGAGAGAGATATCGAGCAGGTTCCTTCTATTGTTTCTTCTGGTTTTTTATGGTTAGTGTAGCAAAATAGAAAATGAAAATAAAATTTACTTGCCTGTGTGTGCCATTCACCATACTTTTTAGTTCTTCGTTGTTATGGTCTTGTTGAGCTAATATATTTTTAGTGGGATGAATAGTAGTTTATAGGATGGGAGTTATGGATAGTTCCTTAGGTGCTGTGTGTACTGTTTTTCAATCAGAATTGAAGTTTTATTTGGGTAATTTGCATAATTCTTTAAAACACTCGTTATTATGCTGATTACTGAGGTGAAAATTTAATTCTGATTGAAGAACAGCATAATCAACACACGTGAATCTGTATCTAGGTTTTGTCCTAATTTACAATGGTTGCTGACATAACCAGATGTTGAAGCTGGAAGAAGACGTCTTTACTTGTGCTTGTTGGTTTTGGAGTCATGGATCATCTTCTTTTAAGGATAATTAACCTTTTTGCTCCCTTTGTAGGCAATTGCATTTCTCAAGAAAGGCTCATATCTTCTAAAGTACGGGCGAAGAGGGAAGCCGAAGTTCTGCCCATTTAGGCTTTCCAATGTAAGTTTCTATTGTTATTGCTTCTTAAAAAAATTGTATTAGGCCATCAAAGGACATAAAACTACCTCCTTTTTTTTATTTAGAATTTTATACAATTCATACAAAACAATTTTCTAAAGATATTTCTGACGGTAACTTTTTGCTGATGGAAAGTGGTAAACACAACAACAAATAGGTCGTTATTATATACATGATGACCACAAAAAACATTATTATAGACTAAAACCTGTAATTAAATGAGCATAAAGTTCAGTAGTGAACAGTAGTTTAGGAACATGTGAATCTTGTTTGAATAATCTAAGATGCCAAACAGCTTATATATAACAACAAATTATGCTTCAGGGGAAGAAAAGGTCAAATGCCTTTAGATGCTTTGTGTCTTCAATGTTATAATATATAAACTTTTGTATATTATTTTTTGAGTATTAAGCTTTTGCTTGGAATTTAAAATGTGCTTATTTACTTGTTTTTAATTTTATCCATTCACATATCAACTCCACATATCTTAGGTATTGCATTTTTCAAATAAATTTAAAATTAAGAACAAGAAAAACCAGCATGTATCTTCTGTTCTACACTACCCAATGCTATTGGTTTGGGTTCCAGGACGAGTCTATACTCTTATGGTACTCTGGCAAGGAAGAGAAACAACTTAAGCTCAGTACGGTTTCCAGGATCATTCCAGGGCAGCGAACTGTAAGTTTGTAAAACGCCTAGAGACTATTTTCTCCGGTTAATACCAGGTGCCTTTTCTAAATTTCAATTATTTCCTTGGTAAGCCTTCACCTGAGTTCAATACATCATTCTGAAATGACTTCTGGGCTTTATTCTTTGTAGGAGTAGTTGTTAAAATACATATGTTTAACTGATCCTTAGTACTTTATTTTTTCTATTGGCTTACTGCACCATGCTCATTATTTTGATTTGGTGTTATCATCCAGGCAACATTTCAGCGGTATCCACGACCTGAAAAGGAATATCAATCATTTTCTCTTATATACAACGATAGGTCCTTGGATTTGGTGCGGTTTCTTTCTGCATAATTGTTAATTATTATGAAAATTAAACCTACTAGGCTATAATGAAGATTGTCTCATCATCTTTTTCTTCTCATTGACCTGGTTGTGAAAAGCTAGTGTGATATTAAGTTAGTGGGTTGAGTAAGATGGGGAATTTATCAGTTATGAGCTTCAAGATTTGATTCACTGCTATTCTATGTACAGATATGCAAGGACAAAGAAGAAGCTGAAATTTGGTTTGTTGGTCTTAAGGCATTAGTTACTCGAGGAAACAATCGCAAGTGGAGATTTGAATCAAGAACTGATGACAGTCAGTGTTCTGATAGTCCAAAATCTGGCACACGAAGATCCACTCCGTCAAATACACCATTTTCTGTAACAATAACTTTCACCTCTTTTTGTTGTTTCGTACAGTTCAGATAGACATTTTCAATTTGCTATATTTTCACTCTACAACTTTTTTATACAACAGGACCCTGTAGATGCTGGTGGAGCTGCTTTTGATGCACAAAATAGATGGGTTAAGGCTTTCTCTGAAATAATTTCTTACAATGCATCTCACAAGACTTCCAGTCAAGCTGAATCTATTGCAAATTCCTCCTTGTCCTCTGGCTCTGCGGATAACTCAAGCAATCGAAATTCTGCATCTGAGGCAATTCGAGTTAGTTTGTCTAGTGCAGTAAGTTCCTCCAGCCAGGGTTCTTATCATGAAGATTTTGATTCCTTAAGTGATGTTTTTATTTGGGGAGAAGGTATTGGCAATGGAATTCTTGGTGGTGGTGTACACAGAGTTGGAGCCTTATCTAGTTCTGAGATGGATGCATTCCTCCCCAAGGCATTGGAATCAAAGTTAGTTCTAGATGTTCACAGTATTAGTTGTGGCTACAGGCATGCTGTTCTAGTTACCAAGCAGGGAGAGATATTTAGTTGGGGAGAGGAGTCAGGAGGTAGGCTTGGACATGGTGTAGAAATGGATGTTTTTCACCCTAAGCTTGTTGAATCTCTTGGTGGCATGAATATTGAGTTAGTAGCATGTGGAGAATATCATACATGTGCTGTTACTTATTCTGGGGATCTTTATACATGGGGTGATGCTGCTCACAATTCTGGCATGCTTGGACATGGAAATGAAGCCAGTCACTGGATTCCTAAGAAAGTAAGTGGTAACTTGGAGGGTTTACGTGTATCTTATGTGTCCTGTGGACCTTGGCACACAGCTATTGTTACATCAGCTGGGCAATTGTTCACATTTGGTGATGGAACGTTTGGTGCCTTAGGACATGGAAATCAGAGTAGTGCAACTATTCCTCAGGAAGTAGAAACTTTGAGAGGGTTTAGAACAACCAGGGTTGCTTGTGGTGTTTGGCACACTGCTGCAGTTGTTGAGGTGATAAATGAATCTTTGGAATCTTCTACACGCTCATCTAGTGGAAGACTGTTCACCTGGGGTGATGGAGATAAAGGCCAACTTGGACATGCTGATAGGCAACCTAAACTAGTTCCCGAGTGTGTAATTGCATTGAGTACTGAAAACATTTGCCAGGTGGCTTGTGGTCACAGTCTTACTATTATTTTGACAGCATCAGGACGTGTATATACAATGGGAAGCACTGCTTATGGGCAACTTGGCTGTCCGACATCTGATGGGAAAGTCCCTACATGTGTTAAAATTGCTGACAGTTTTGTAGAAGATATTGCCTGTGGTTCATATCATGTTGCAGTCCTGACTTCTAAGGCAGAGGTTTACACATGGGGAAAGGGTTTGAATGGGCAATTAGGTCATGGAGATAATGATCACAGGAATAAACCCACACTTGTTGAGTTTTTAAAAGACAAACAAGTGAAAAGTGTTTTTTGCGGTTCAAACTTTACAGCTGCTGTATGTCTTCATAAATGGATCCCAAGTGTTGATCATTCTACATGTTTTGGGTGTCGTAATCCATTTAATTTCAGAAGAAAACGTCATAATTGTTACAACTGTGGACTTGTGTTTTGCAAATCTTGCACCAGCAAGAAGTCTATAAAAGCTTCCCTCGCTCCCAATACCAATAAGCCGTATCGAGTTTGTGAGGATTGTTATCTTAAACTTAAGAAACCTGCTGAATCAGTACCCTTGGTGCAAACTCCTAGCTTGAGAAGTGTAAGTTTGCAAGAGAATAGAACCACTAAAATACAGGGAACACTATTGAGGTTTACATCTTTTGGTTCTATTCTTCAAACAGAAAGTAGTCAATCGAAGCTTCCAGATTCACAAGATAACCATCGTTTCCCAGCTTCGAATGGAAAATTAGAGATGAGGGGTTTTGTTTCTTCAAAATCATCAAATTCTCTTTTTGTGGATTCTAAGAAACACCTTTCATTTTCTGAGCCTGCTGCAAGAATATCTTGTCAATCAACATCTCCAGTTTCATCAAAGTCAAGTCCAAGACAATCGTATGAAGATATCAATGACGATTTAAAACACAGAAATGATATTTTAAGTCAAGAAGTTATAAGTTTAAGGACTCAGGTAAGCCTAATCATATATATATGATTTTTGTGTATCTATCCCTCTAGAGAACCTTGCTTAAACCTGATCAAATTATAGTATGGTAGGGTGATAGGGGCTTTTCATGTCATATATGTATTGCACATAAGTAATATTGACCTGTTTAGGACTCCGATGCTTTGAAAGAAAATTATTTTTGATGAAATTGTTGATTAACTTCTTAAAGCTAGCATATCTCATTACATTTGATTTGTTATAAGATTCTTCTGGATAGACGAATTTGCTTAAAATGAAAGCAAGGTAATTACAGAGTTTGGAGGATAAGGGGTCCACCTTATAACAACAGCAGAGCCTTATTCCACTACGTGAAGTTGATTACATGAATCACCTGGCATTGTTCTTCTCGGTTAAAGTCAGAATATAAAATGCAAAAAGAACAAAAGAATTTCTAAGATGAGAAGGTTCTGCATATACTATTCCATTTTAACTTTCTAATGTAGAAGAATCCCTATATAGCTCCATTTGCATCAACTGTTTACAGTGCATTTTCATTACGAGTTTGTATTCACTGCTCAGGTCTGTGTATTCACATTGACATATGATAATTGAACCAAACAATTATGTGTTTGTTTGTTTTTAACATGAATTAAAATAATTACGTAATTATATGATACTTGAATTTAAAATAATTATAGTTTTTAACTTTCTGATATTATTTGTTTGTGATTTCTAAATATTGAAAATGTTTGAAGTATACTCAGCCTGGAACTGATCAAATATACTCGTTAGGTTGAAGATCTTACTCGAAAATCAAGAAGTTTAGAGGCTGAGCTTGAGAGAACGTCAAAGCAATTGAAGGAAGTGACTGTAGTAGCTGCAGATGAAGCTGGAAAGTGTAAATCAGCAAAAGAGGTCATAAAATCATTGACTGCACAGGTTGGGTATTCTATCCGTAGAGTTTTCTATTTCTCCTCTTCTACATTACTAAGCATGGTTGAAGTTTGTTAGGTCTTTTTGTGTATTATGTAAACTGTGCTTGCAAGGGCAGATAAATAACTAAAGGCTTTGGTGGGGGTTCTCAAGAAGTACGAATGAACAAATATAGGCCTTTTGATGAAATAACCAACTTTAGTGGAATCAAATGCACCTAGCTTGTAACAAATATAGTCAATTGCGGGATCCCTCAAAGACTTGGTGAAGATATTGACTAGCTTGTCATTAGACTTGACTAAGATTATTGTAGTTTCTCTAAATTCAATTTTCTCCTTCATGAAATGACATTGTACCTTGATATGCTTTGTCTTCACATGGAAAACCTGATCAGATACAACATTCAAAGCTGTCTAGTTGTAACAAATCAATTTCATTTGTGGAGAGTCTTCAAATTTAAGCTCCTTTAAGAGTTGCTTAAGCCTTGAGTTTGCAAGTCACTGAGCTCATAGCTTAGAATTTTGCTTCAAAATTGGATTTTACTACAACATTTTGTTTCTTGTTTTTATAGGATATTAGATTTCCTCCATTTAGCACATAGTATCTAAAGGTGGATTTTCTATCATGGGGTGAGCCACACTGGTCAACACTAGAATAATCAACAATCCAAGCATGTTCTTTGTCTTCATAAATGAGACCTTTGCTTGGACACTTAATTATATGAATTACAACATTCTAGTGGTCTTGGCAAGGTGAATTCAAGAGTTAACTTACTACATTTTTTGGAAATGCAATACTTGGATGAGTAACCATTAAGGTAGTTCAACATTCCAACTAACCTTTTATATCAGCAAGATTTGACGAAGGATCTTCTTGATTGGTTATCAATTTGATACTATTGCCACAAGAATGACAATTGGTTTGTCATTTAGAAGCCCAATTTCTTTTAGGATGTCCAGTGCATATCTCTTTTGGGAGATAACCAAGCCATCCTTGGATATAGCAACCTTAATACCTTGGAATTAGTGAAGTCTACCAAGGTCTTTAGTGGAATTGGCAAGAGAGGTCTTGCTTTAGGTGAACGATGCCAAGTTGATCATTGTTTGTAACGACAATATCATCCATATATACAATGAAGTAGGAAATAGATGCATCCCTTTGGTGAGTGGTGATAGAACATTCCAAATCATATAAAACTACTGCACAATCGTATGAAAAGGGTCAAATCAGGCGCATTGTGACTATTTTAGCCCATTAAAGGATTTGCAAAGTCAACCTATCATGGTAGAGGACTTTGCCCGAGCAATAAATATAGATGGTTACTCCATATAAACCTCTTGACTTTCTATTGTGTCATTTTTTAATATTAAATTGAAACAATGACCAATGATGAATAGTAGATGTGGAGAATAGGTGTCTAAGGGATGCCCTTTTGGTGAGACTAGTTTCTATGTACCATTGCTTTAGAGTGCACACATTTCATCACTCATTGCTTGTTGTCGCCACCACTTGGGGTGAGATAAGACATCACCTAGAGAGTTAGGAATAGACGCAAAAGAGATAATAGATACATGTATGGTGCAAAGGGGAAAGGCGATTATAACTTAGTGTAACATAGTGAGGAGATTGATTATGACTAGAATGAATCCCTTTCACAAAGGGATGAGCCAATCAAGTTCATGGAGTAGGTCCAAATCTAGTAAAGGAGCTAGTGCTAGGAAAGAGTTTGGCATGGCCTCTATGGTATCAGAATGGGTTGTACCAATGGCTAGCGTGTGACATGGGCAATGATGATATGCTTGAAGGGGATGCACCTCTTGTGGCTTGATTGGAGGAACATCCTAGTACACTACAAAGTCAACCTGAGAAATAAATGGAAGGAGAACAAGAGAATGTGTACTTATGTGGGTAGTGTAATCTTGTGGTTGGAGACTCAAAGTAAGGAATAGACTTGAAAAAAGAGACATTAGCGGATGTAAAATGTCATTGCAGAATAGGAGAGAAGCAATGATAACTCTTTTGCAATCAATGGTAACGAAGCAAGACATTGGATCATGTAGAGAGTTTGCTTAGGTTTAGAGCTAAGTTTTCGACAATGCAAGTGGACCCAAAGACATGCAAAGTAGGGGTGTTTATGTGGTTTGGTTCGATTTTTAGTTAAAAACACATCCAAACCAAACAGAAAAATTACGTGTGGTTCAATTTGGTTTAAACATAGAAAAATATCCAAACCAAACCAAACCAATTTCTGCGTTTTGGTTTAGATCGGTTTTGCGATTTTATTGTATAATTTTTTATTAATATATGTATTATATTTATATTTATATTTATATATAGTGACATGAATAGATAACCTATATAATTCACCTCTCATAAGTCTAACAAAGTCCTTACACATATATATACTTGCATACAATTCAAAAAATTGACATAAGAATTAGTTTTTTTTGTAGTGTTTCTTTTTAGTAATATTTTATTTTTGTTTTAGCATTTTTCTCTCATAAGGCTAATAATGTAACGTTAACACTAGGATAACTTTTCTTCCAGCTTATTCATATGTTAAACATATTGTGTTACTCTCTACCACATATTTATAGGTATGAAGTTAGGTACATTAGATTTTCTCACATACACATTTCTCATACATGAGTGAAAAAAAATAGATAATGTAATAATATTTAAATAATTGATTTTGGTTTGGATCGGTTCCAAAATTTTAATTGGAAGATCGATTCGATCCGCGTGGTTTTGGAAAAGGAAATCCAAATCGACCAAAAAACTTTTGATTTTCATCGGTTGTCAGTTTTTTGGATTATGTTTTTAGATTGGTTCAATTCTGAACACTCGTAATGCAAAGGAATTGGATGAAGTGATGACTAAAGGAGGGACTTGTTTAAACAAAAAAAGTGGAGGGCATACAATTGATGAAATACAAAAAAAGTATTGGATACCCCAATTTACAAAGAAAGTATTTCTAAACAAACTAGGATGGGGATGGAAGTTGGAAGGCTAGGTTGCGAATGCTGGGCGATCTGGGTGCTAGATTCATCGTCAATGTTTTTTGCACATGTAAATTTGTACTTGTATTTGGTGCAACAAAAAAGGGGCGTGTGAGGGTGTTGGAGAAAGGACCTCAACATGTGGTCAGCTAGACTTTGTAGATTGGCGAACACCAAGTTGAACAGGGTAGGTGGCCATTGGAAATTTTGATAGAAAAGTTACTGGAATTGGGACACTGTTCAAAAAGTGTGTTGGAAAAAAGGGTGTGAAAAACCAAACCAATTCAGAACATAGTTCACAAAAAAATTCATTGGGAACAGTGGATCCTGCTTTTTTAGATGACCTCTGTTAGGCTCCAGATTATATTGAATGAGAAAGAAGATAGAAACATGATGTTGAAACTGTGTCTAAACACTGCTGAGATGGTTTATTTAGAGAGATTGAGTTATTAAATATGATGGGAGGGTATTCAGTTTTCTCTAAAACAAATATCAAATCCTGTCGGAACAATGTACATTAAAATGTTTATTATTTATTCTTGATTCTCAACAGTTAAAGACCAGATGTTTAGCTATCTTGTTCTCTTTGAGATCTCTTCTAACAATTTCAACCAATGCTCTTCTTGGTCTATCTCTCCCCTCTTTGAAAGACGTAAAGTCTATGTAATCTACTCCTTAGTGGTGCTTCTAAAGGTTTTATTCGTATACATCCAAATTCATTATCTTTTTTTTATAGTTTTTTCCTCAACCATTATCAAACCAATATCTTCTCACAGATCATAATTTCATATCGTATCCTTTCTTGTGTGGCCACACATCCCATCTTAGCATTTTAATTTCTACAACAATCCTACATGTCAAACTTGTGGTATGACATTTTCTCCCATTTTTACTTCTAAGTCATATTCCTCTTATTTCTTGCTAAAAGACACTATCGTGTTGTTATTTAAGTGAAAATATTCTCCTTTCAAAGTTTTTCATGAAAGCTCTAGTTTAAAATAAACTGCTTCTGTTGATTCCTCAATCAAAACTATTCCACTCACAAAAACATGCAATTTCGGTAATTTTGTATGTCCTAATAAGCAGAACCAAAACTAGATTAAAAAAGGTGATAAGGCCCATAGGTCACAATTAAGATAATTAGCAAGAATTGAATCAAAAGTTGAACTTAACTCCGAACAAGCCCATCATATGGAGGGTTTACATCCAAAGAGGGAGAGAGAATCAATGGTGACATAGCATATGCTTACTGCATTTGCTACAGGATTCCATGAGAGGTAGTCAGGAGAGTATCTCCTTGGATAGGAGCCATCGATTCTAGCTTACCATTTCCATTCAATTTAAGTGCTCTAGTAGCTCCTCTTTTTATCAAACAGCTATACTGGAATCCTTTCTAGGGTTTCTATGACGAGGATCTAAGGTTAAACCGAAGCAATCCTATGCCTATTAGTAAGTCCTTAGTTTTGCCTGATCGCCCTAGTAGTTATCCCATCATGCATGTCTTGTATAGCGTGGAAATAAGCCATGCGAACATCATTTGTTCCCAAAGTCTTCCATAGGAAAGAATTTCTCTTGACTCTCAACCATATGTTTTACGAAGTAATTAAAAACCGGATATAAGTTGTTTTCTTTGTTTTGATACCTTCTCATCAACTCCTGCAAAAGATAAATGACTTTTCACGATCCTTATGTCTTCTCTTTATCTATGCTCTATCATGTTTTCTTGCAATTTCATGGTATGACTCTCTAGTTTGCACAATTCTAAATATTTCTCTTGTTAAATATAAGAATCAAAGTGCTCCTTGTCCACTCAACTAACATTTTCTTTGATATCAAAATCTCATTAAATAGTTTAGTTAGTCAATTGGTATCTTGTTCTCGGACACACTTCTAAACTTCAATAGGAATACCATCTGGATCGACTACTTTGAAGGCCTTCTTTTACCTCTTCAATCCAAATTGAAAAGCTTATAAAAAGTAATTCCTCCTTTTGTTTATGAAATTTCCCTTCTTCATCTTTATACATTTGTGCTATAAATTGTAATCTGTACCTCGACAATATGTGAAAAATTTCGAACACAGCTCCACCCAAATGTTTGGATTGAGAGGATGAGGATAAGGAAGAAAGAAGCCTTCAAAAGATAAAAATTTTTGAAAATGAAAGTATCTTAGAAATAGAGCTCTAGAAACACAATCAAATTTTCTGTCAATTGAAAAATAGTGTCATGTTTTTTGTCTTCCCATACAAAGTCCATGGGAAGTGTACAATTTAAGGGTTTTATTTGCTCAGAAACCAATAATAAATGGCAAAAGCAGTGGTGATCTATTGATGGATCTAAGAATATTTTTTGATACACTGTAAAATAATTTTGAAATGCGTCAGAATTGTGATAATAACTATATGTTTTCTTCAGCTTTTCCATAATCAATTATCAAGGAAAAAGTTGGGCAATATCGCTGGGTTATGTCCATCTAGACACTTGGTAATTATATGCGTAAATATAATTAATTTTGCCTGACAAGAGGTTAAAAGAAAATGAACATGATTATATGTAATTATCGAGGTGGTTAATATTAACTACTTGAGACGCAAAGTTGACTCACTGTTAGACAATTTAAAAATCTCATGTCACTAATATCCACATCAATTCTCGTTCAGTTAACTATATAAAATGTAATTAAAATCACATGTGATAGTCAATAACTCATGACACTATGAACTATATATGAGGCAAAGTTAATCACCATTTTAGACATTTCAATAAACTTATGACACAATTAACTACATATTGATAATTGTATACATTCACGTTCATTTACTTTTAACTACTCGTTGGACAAAGTTAACCATGTTTGTACACATGATTGACCACCTCTGATCGGCGAACATGGAGTGGAAAAACCCAAAGGCGTACTAACTTGGACTCTATTGTTTGAAAAAATCTATCAGAAAGCAGAAAAAAGTTATTATTTCTTTAAAATAAATCTGTACCAAACATGCACTAAATCTATGATATATTGTATTTGGCTTGTGGCAATCAAGAGATGCTGGATTAAGTGATTGCTGTGAAGTTTATTATTCTTGTGCTTTAGCCCTTGATCCATTATCTCTGACTCTGGATGTTAAATTGTGTTACAGTTAAAGGAAATGGTGGAAAGAGTCCCTGAAGGACACAATGCTGACTCCAGTACAGAGCTCTGTGCTGAAACCACTAAAAATATTCTAGATCATTCCTTAGATGTGAGCCATATAAGAAACACTGCCATTCTAAAAAATGAAGGCAGCAGCAATGTAGCAAATCTGATATTACCTAATGGTGCCAAAACACAAAGTGGAAAGGCAGAGTGGGTAGTGCAAGATGAATCAGGTGTGTTCGTAAGTTTGTCCCCACAGCCAGGTGGTGGTAATGAGCTTAAGCGTGTTCGCTTCAGGTATGCTATGCTCTAATTTGTTAAGCATGTCAAAACTTTATTGCATTCATATAGAGCTATTACAAAATAGTTTATGAACTCATTCTCGTCTTAAATGAGAAGTAACGCTGCTTTGTCAAAGACCATTTTGTCGTTGTTGGGTTTCCTCTTTTCACCTGTAAATGTTTTTGTCAGTACTTTTAACTAAGAGCATGGTGGATGTTGGTGATCAAGCTGTTCAAAGTACTTTTTCAACCACCTTGTGTATTCCATATCTATTCTGCTTTAACCATTTATTTTTATCTATTACTTTTCCTCATTGAATCTGAAACTCGTTATTATAGATTAGATTTAATGGACCATCATTCCATACATCTACAACTTGTTACTCCATGAAAACATGAAATACTATCAGAGGTGGCTGATGTGGGGTATGGATAGCGGTTCTGTAGTCATGCAGCTTTCTGAGTGCGTGCACCATGCATTATTGTACTTTTGTCTGAAAATGAGGCACTATTAGAAATTTTTTCCATAGGTACTTGAAATGTAACAATTCAAGCTATCAGCACCCTCTACCATTTTGAGGTGGTCAGAGCTGGCTCATTTTAGTGAATATCTTTACAGTGAATAGAATACTTCTGATACATTATGCGATTTTTCTTCCTTAAAGAAAGAAAAGGCTGATTTTCGTTGCTTTAAACATACTTATAAGATAAATCATGGACTAACATTGGTTGACACAAGTGATAGCGGCTTGTGTTCCATATAACCCAGTGGTCCAGGGATCCATTTTTGGTGATACCACTTAGGGTATGGAATAAACCTTGTCGGGAAGGGATTACCCATCTTGTATGCGCTGAAGGTTTTTCTTCCGGCAATAATTAATCTGTATAGTCATGGTCAACAAAAGAGAAATCAGTGTTGCCTATATTGCATGGGCTTATCTTCCAAATTTAAAAATATTTGTGAAGATATTTAAAATGATATAGGGCCTATTTGGATACAAAGCTAGAAGTGTTTTTGGAGTTTCTCTACTGGGAAAAACTTTTTATTTAACCCTTTTATTATTTATGAAGAGATTTCAAAATGACATAACAATATTAATGAAGAGATTTCAGAATGACATAATAAAATGTTTATTAAGAGATTTCAGAATGAGTCATAGTTGACTACAATATATTTACATTTGCAACACTTGTGTCAAAATAACCTTTTCATTTTGCGAGGTCTAAAGTCAATTTATTACTGGCTAGAGCTCTGGCAATTACTTATATGAAAATTAATTGATAGTTTACACAAGGAAAAAGTCTTACCTATCCAGTAATTGTATTTACATCGGCGAAGATTTAACAGAGAAAATTCAGACATTCTGAAAAGGTTAACCCTTCCATAGTGGCATTTGACTCACTATGATACTGCTACAGAATCAATCTTACAGCATATACTTTTATTTATACGTTGTCGATTTTATGTAACCCTTTGATTCTTCAAGTGAATGATGATAATAATCTACTTAGCAAAAATTAGTGTTTCTTGCAAATGTGAAGTATTAATACTTTTGGTAAGTAGGTTAACACTTTTCGAGTGGGTAGAGAACAATATATTCAGAAATAATTATGGTTTGACTTTTGGTTTGGCATATCCTCGATCCTCAATGAAATCGAGGACTGAGGGGAAGGAGACATTTTTATTAAACTCCTCGCTAGCTGTTTGTATGTGGAGCAACAAAAAACAACGGAAAAAGAAAATCTACTGCATTTTTTAAAAATATTTTAGGAATATGTGGTGAATGTTTAAGAATATTTTCTTTATCTGTTTGTCTTGCAATGAGGTTTTGTGCACACTTAACTGAAATTCTCAATTGTTTTTACAGTCGAAAGCATTTCACAGAAGAACAAGCTGAAAAGTGGTGGGCGGAAAACGGAACCAAAATATTGGAGCGGCACAACATAGTTGCTTTATAGAATATGCCAGAGAATCTGTTCCCTGTAGCAAAAACTTATCCTTCTTCTGTGCGCTATGGAAACAGTAAATTCTTTTCCCATCTCCCTCCTCCAAAAGTAACGAGGATCTTTCCGAAATTGACAGGATACAAAATTATGGGGAAAAAAACTACAGCAGGAGGAAACTAGTAACTTTCCAGAAAAATGCTTCTACAATCTCCCCTTAGTCAAAGAAAAAGAATGGAAAATAGCGGAAAAAAAATTCTTTACTGAACTTACTGACAAGTGTGGTGCAATTCAGCTGTTTTTTTTTTGGTACAACTGCGTGTATGTTTAATTGCAGCTGAGGATTTTTTTGTTCAGTTTCTTTTGCCTATTGTAAAGCTATTTCTCTTGCCAACCTAGTGATCTCTCACTGCATTTTTTCAAAATGCTCACTCCATTTAGAGCATAGCAAGGCACTGCACGTTACATCCTTGGCTGTATGAGCGTTTTTATCGTTGGTCCCTTTTACCATTCTGATATTCAGTACCTTTGCAAAGGTACGGACGGGGATAGTATTTAAATTTGACTAGGTATCCTCAGTAAAATGAGGATTTGTACATTTGGTAGTTATTCATTTTGTTAAACCCCGTATAGTATCTGTTGGTTTTATTTTTTATCCTTCGGACTCACCATTTTTTTTGCGGTAAATTTAGATCATTGGTCCTTGGATGGACATCACTAGAGACGCCAATTGGTGATTACCATCTGTCCTAAATTCTTGCAGAGATTGTTATTGGCAAATGTGGGAAAATGGTGATGACTGCTCAAGTGCAACTTCATGGGAGTAAGTAGCAAAAGATTTTTCATCCTCCAGAAACCTGCGCTCGAATACAACATTTTTCTTCCTCAAGTTTCATGCCTTCCTAGAACTCCATGGCCTATCTCGTGTTTTTATCACTTCTCTCTCCTTTTGTGTCCTTCATGATTTCCCCTGTAACTATGTCCTGCTGTTGAAACTGGAAGTTGAAAATTCCATGGTTTGTCACATTTTTCTTAAACCTTTAAGACTTCAAGCTCTGGTTCAAATTCTCCTCCGATTTCGGTGAATCATTGAGGGAAGGGGACAAATAGCGAGGGAGGTGCCTGCAATGAAAGCAGGAGTAAAATAGCCACTCTACTGAAATCAAAGCTTTCTGTGGATTAATTCATTTTGGTTGGACTGTGCTGGCGGTTGTAGTTTTGTTAGCTCAATCCAGCTCATGTCATCATAGACTACAGGCTGAAAATTGTACTTCCTTTAAGTTTTATGAAATTATTAATTTGAATCTTTTTCTCCCCATCACGTCTATTGATTTTATAAGGTGGTGCTATTTTTTTATGCAAATTACAGATAAAAGCATTTAAAGTAGTTGTCCTTCTGTTTTTATAATAAAGTAGTTGTCCTTGGAGTAAGGTCTAACTTCATATTTTTATCTTTACACCTTTAATGCATGTATTAGTAAGAATAGTATAGGGATGTGAAGGTTCGAGAGTATTTTCTTTTTGCATAATAGACAGTTAGATGACATGAACGGAATACATGGTTCGTGGACGTAACTGTGGTTTAGAATATACTTATAAAATAGTGGCATGTTTGAATAAACTTGTTTATAAGTACATTTAAACGGAAAAAAATAAGAATAAGAATAAAATTAATTTTTTCGTCCATGAAATTATTTTATGTAGAAGTCAATTTTTAAAGAAATTTATATGAATGAGTTTTTATAAATTAATTTATGCTTATTAGAAATAAAAAATATTTAAAGAGGAATTTTAATATCTATAAAATTTTGGTTGGATGTAGAATTTTGAAAAATCTACAAATTTAATAAAGTATTTTGTAAAATAATAAAAGTTAAAATTCTATAAAATATTAGAATTTAAATTATTCCGTATTTTTTTCCTTTGTTTTTCTTACCTCTCCCCTCTCTCTCCTCTCTATATTTCATTATCTCTCTTCTCTTAATTTTTCTCTATTGTTTTTCTCTATTTGATCTCTTCTCTTTCTCTTTTATGTCTTCTTTTTCTCCTGTCTTTCTTCTCTATAAAATTGATGTAAAAGAAATCAATATTTAAAATTTTATTTTTTAAATATTACTTTAGTTCATCTTTTAATTAGTGAATATTTAGAATTAGCTAATATTTAATTTTTCACTAAAAGCACAAGGCATGGTTTTAAATGAAAAAAAAATGCGCTGGTTATAAGCATCTTAGATTTTATAGTTTTCATTATTTCAATAAGAAGGAATTATATGCTATAATTTTATGTCTGAGCAATAAAAAAGAATTTATTATATAAAGTTAAAGGATAACTCATTTAAAGGATAACTCTTCAAGCACGTTCAAGTTGTTCAGGAATGTGAAGATTTTATATATGTTCATAACGAGGTTAACTTTTGTTATAAACTATTTTGCCTATGTAACAAAAATATAGATAATCGATCTCAAAATATTTTGGCACTCATACAAAGAAGAGGTAGAGAAATTGATAATTGTTCGTTAAACATGTAAGCCCTAGTATATTTTTATAACATATGAAGAAACTAACTTTCTTCGTACTCATAAGCCATAATATATTAAGACTACTTTTCATAGGACAACACATTTTTTGTTGTTGCTATCATTTAGCAATTTCAAAATTGAAACAAGTTTCTTAATCAAAATATTTTCTAGTTTTTCATCATTATATTATTTATATTTTAACTACTAACAAATAACACAATAATATTTCATATATAAATAATTCATTATTTGGTCACATTAAACTTACCAATTTAATAATTTAATATTAAAATTAATTTTCTTTAACAAAAGTTAAAACATTAGTTTCTGTTCACTTTATAAGTTCAAAACTAAATCAATATAATATATTAATAAAATATATTAACTAAGGTATATCTAACAATAGTTTTTAACGTTTGAATAATATAAAATATTATTATTTTATTTTAAAAAAATATTACAAAAATAATATAATATTTTCTTTCATTATTTACTATTCTTACTTTCAAATAAGTTAACTTATCTTGAATGACTTAAGAAAAAATAGTTTCCTTCCTTCACTTGATGTACTATGACCAAGGTTTTATTTTACTATAAAGCCCAAACCCATTACTTGTTGATGGATCCTTAGTTAAAAAGTCATTAGTTTTATAAATATTTAATTATATTTAATATTTATTTAACTCTCTCCAAAGTATTAGGTATTCAAAATTAAATTAATAAATGACATCTATTAATATCCATTCAACAAATATTATCACACATATATTAATAATATATTCAAATTGTTAACATCCTATTCATAATAATCATGTTATAAAACGATAATTTAAATTAGTTATAAGAGATTTATTTCTTATCATAGTTTGTGTCATGATAATAAATTTTAAATTTTAATAAAAAAATTATTAAAATGACTATTATATGAAACAATATAAATGTGATAAAGAGAAATTCTTTTATTATAACATCATGATTAATTACATGGCAATGGAATCTTGGACATATATATTTGTTCCCAACAATCTCTATTTTCATTAGAGCATTAGAGTTAATTAAGCATGTATCTTATTTTTGTTTCCTCCTTGTGCTTACCAAATTCCTTTATGCAAAATGTTTTGGTGAATGAATATATTGCATTCTCTTTTTCATTGACCTTTTCACTTTCAATGTCACCACATTCAATGATCTCTTAAATAAAATTATATCTTTGTAAAATATATTTGCATATTTGGTGTGATCTTAGTTCTTTTTCTAGAGTGATAACTCCATTATTGTCTCATAATAATGAAATTGATTCTTCTAGAGAAGGAAATATAAGTCTAGTTTAGAAATGAACATTTTCATCCAAATCGTTTTCTTAGTAATCTCCCTACTTTGCTTCAATAGATGAGTATGACATTATGTCTTATTTGAAATATTTACAAGTCATTGCAGTACCATTAAAGATGATAATATATCCTAATATATATTTGTTATCATATTTATTTTATACAAAAATTGTGTCAATATAACCCTTTAAATTTAATTTAAAATCTCCATAAATGAGGAGTTGATCTTTAATTCTTCTAAAGTACTTAATGATCTTAATCAGTTTCTTATGTTCTCCATCAAAACTAACTATACCAAGTGCATAAACAACATTAAGATGTGTTAAAATCATGATGTACATGATAGCTTTCACTATGCTAGCATATGGTACTCTATTCATGTGTTCTCTTTTGTCCTGCATTTTAGGACAATCATTCCAATTGAGTTAATTGAAACTCCTATTAGTAAATAATCTCTTTTGGATTTTTTCATGCTATATCTTTTTAAGATGCTATCAACGTACAAAGACTGGGAGAGTCCAAGTAACCTTTTAGATCTATCTCTATAAATCTTTATCTTATGACATAGGTTGACTCTCTTAAATCTTTTGTGAAAAAAATGTTTTGATAGCCAAGTTTTTGTATTTTGCAATGTTGGTGTATCATTTCCTCAATGGCTAATGGCTAATAATCATATCCCACTTAACTCTTTATAAATGCAAGATTTTTCATCATATCTAACAAAATAAAACTTTTCATTAGTTTTGTATAAGTGAATGTTTCAACCTCTAGGAGTTTGTTTCAACTCATAAATGAATTTTTCCAAATTTTATTATGGCTAGATAAGGATGTGAATCCCTCATAATTTTTCATATATAAATCCTCTTTTAACTCAAATTAGGAAAAGTTGTTTTCATATTTCATAGTCACAATGTGTTGTTATAGCAAGAAACACTAGCTGATTTGAGCATTGCTATATCCCTTAACAAAAAAGCGAGCTAAGTCCCAACATTTCCATATGCACCAATATTTTTCTTGTAATCCCATTTATAGCCAATTGGTTTTATGTCATTTGAAGCTTCAACTAAAGTCCATTTTTTTTTTCTTCATTGATTCAGTCTCTAATTCCATAGTTTCTTGCCATTTTTTACAATTCAAGCTTCACATATCTTCTTCATAGTTGTTGGGGGTTATAATTATAATGATAAACCTTATTTGATGTGTCATCTTGCACCATCAAATTCAATCTATTCATTGGTTGATGCACTTGAGTAGATCTTTTAGGAGGCTCTTCCATTAGGTTCATAGGTTGTTGAACCTGTTTTATTGTTGGTTCATATGCTTGTTCTACCAACAACTTCTTCTTGAACTCTAATTGTTGGGGTTGATGATCTTTGTGTTAAATTTAGAATATCAAAGAAAGGCCTATTTGTATCCATCTCATATTCCTGAGTTGCTTTATTGGCCGATTAAGTTTTATCAAGCTAAATTTTTTTACCATGACTTCCTTTTGTAAGGAATTTCCTTTCCAAAAAGATTGTCCATATTTCTACAAACACTTTAAAGTTAGAATATTGATAAAAGTAACATCTCATTGTTTCTTTAGGATAATCAATAAATCTAAAAATTTTCAACCTTGCTTCAAGTTTATTTACTAATAATCTCTTAACATAAGCATAAAACCCCATACCTTTTATATGTTTGAGATTTGACCTAAAGCCTTTCCATATCTCATATTGAGTTATATAGACTATTTTGTAAGAAATTTATTTAGCAAGTTGCTTCTTCTAAAGTACATCTTTATAAAATTAGTAAACCTCATAATATATTTTACAATATCTAATAAGGTTTGATTTCTTCTTTTAGAAACAACATTTGCAGTGTTTTTAGAGGTGTTTATTGCAACAAAATTCCATTCTATATAAGATAACTAATAAAACCAGAGTTGATATTCTCTATCTTTATCAAATTTAATCATCTTGATACTTTTTCTGTATTACTTTTCAACGTCATTATGATATTTTTAAATATTTCAACTAATTTTGATTTATGTTTCATTAGGTGTAAACAACAACGACTAAACAAATCATCCAAAAGGAATTAAAAATAGTTGAAAGACAATGGAAAAATATGTTTACAACATTCTTCATCTTCATATTCTTCTATTGAAAGTTCCTCAAGTCATAAAGAGTGTGATTTGTCTCTAATTGAAGGGGATTTATTAATGATTAGGCCATGTGTAGACATGTTATAAAGGATTTTCAAAAAACCCAAAGAGAAAATATTTTCCACCCTAGATGCTTAATCATGAATAAGACTTGCACATTTATAATTAATGGAGGAGCACCAGTGTAGAAAGTTAAAGGATGGTGAGCAAACTTCAACTTACCATCATTCCTCATGTTAAACCTTATTAGCTATAATGATTAAGGAAAGAAGGCAAGATCAATGTGAACCAAGAAGTACTTGTATCCTTTTCCATTGACATGTTTTGCGATAAATTTTTTTGTGATGTTGTGCCCATAGAATCAATTCATTTGTTATTAGGAAGACCATGGAAATATGATAGAAAAATCATACATCATGGTGTTGCTAATACACACCTTTTAATGTACACGTGGCATAAAAAATAGTTTGATCCTTAAGAAAGAAAGTTCCATCTTACCAAAGAAAGTATTAACCATAAGACAATCTATAGATTTTTCAATTCCTAAACATTTCAATTTTTTTCCCTTAGATATAAATAAAAGAAAGGGTAAAATGAAGATAAAACTGTCAAAGGAGAGAATTAAAGTACCTCATGGAATTCTTGATCTCTTTATGACCCATTGCTACAAAGGATGAAGAAGTTTCAACAAGGATATATTGAAAAGAAGAAATCTTTTGTCACTTGAACTTCTTTATTTAAATTTCATACATAAAGAAACATGTGACGAATAATAGTATTCTATGTATAATTAATATGGTCATGCATAGACATATATGTATATGTCATCATCTTATTCATGTTTTGGAAACAAATAAAAATAAAAAGGAAAGTCTCCTCTTAGAACTAAACAATTGGAATACAAACATACATTCCATATATAGACATGATACTCCAAGTAGTTTAGATCTTGATCATGGAGGAACAATGTTTGTGACTTATCGCTTTGTGATGTAGGTTCTTCAAAATTCAAGGACAAATTCCTTCCTAAATGATGAGGATGATGTAATTAGGATTGGAGAGGAATCTAGCGAAGAAGGAAAGAAGGAATTGAAACAAAAATTAAGAACTCAAACAAGAAGCATGACAACAAAATAGAAACAGAAAGAAGTTTCAAAACAAGATGGAGGCTAAAAGAATTTGGAGAAGAAATAAAGAAGCAAGACGGTTTGTAAATTTTAAAGATTACAAAATATTCTAAAGAACGTAAAAGAATATTCTCTAATGAACTAAAATTACAAGAGTGGATGGTTAGGACATGAAAAGGCATGTAAGAATAACTTCCTTGAGCATGTCAATTTTAAGGACATGGTTTTTAACTACTTTACCTTTCCAAGAGTAAGAATAACATTGTGTAATAATAACTTCTCATGTCCTTATCCAAGTGTCTTTTCACCTTTCAAGGACCATACACTAAACAAGATTAAGGAGTTAATTTTGTGTTAATCATAGAACTAGTGAGATACAAGTGTAATCATTAGCTTAATTAGTTTTTTTTTCACAATATGTGCCATAATTATTTTTATGTCCATAGTTAGGATTCCTTTTCTTGTGATCACATTATCTGAAAACTAATTTCTTAAGGACTTGGAAAAAATTCTTTGGTTGTAAATAAGGTCAAACTTTCTTTTAAATTTACAATTGAATAATTAAATGCAAATAGTTTTTATGTGACATCTTTTGAGTGTTTTCATGATGTTTTGTTCTTTTCTTGATTCTTAACCACACAAGCTTTTTCAAGTAAGGAATATTCTTTGCATTTATTCTTTAAAAATCTTCTTCAAAATTATGTGTTTTTTTTATCTCCTTTTTCAATCCATTTTTTCTTTTCTTTTGTAAACTTGTTCTTATTTTTTTCTTTAAATTCATTATTGCTGCTTTACAAGTACTTCAAGTTCTTCTATAGATTTTAAATTTTTGAACACTTTTTTAATTAATAAAAATCTAATCATCCTTCTAAGAAATAGAGAGAAAAATTTATTTATGTTTTTAAATATGTATGTATATATACATTAATTACATATATTGTATATATATATATAATATGAAAATAAAATATAATAAAAAAGAAACATATTAAAAAGAGTGACCCAATAAATGACTTCCATAACTTAGGAGACCATCACAAAGTTTAACCTAATCCTATCCATCTATTGAATTGAGTCGATTTTTAGTTTAATTTGATTAATTTAGCTTAAACTAAATTTAATTTTTTAAAATTAATATCCGACCATTTTATTTATTGGATTAATTAAATATAAGTTATTCGGGTTGCCGATTAATTCAGATGGATTATTCAAGTTCAATTAAAATTGAATATAAATTGAATAAAAAATAATGAAATTTTCTTATTTATTTTAATCTTTATTATAAATATATTTTATTTTCAGTAAAATGAATAGTTAAAAAAGTAAAACTTCAACTTTATATTTATATTTATATTTATATATATATATATATATATATATATATTGTGTGTATGGATTGATCATTGCATAAATTTGAACAAACTTGCACATTTACTAATATCTAGCAATTATAAGTTTAAGCACTATCATTTTATGACCAACAATAAAAAGCACTAGTAACAAATCTTATTATCCAGCTAGGAGGGATGAATTGCATGGATTGATATCAACAATTTTTATAAAATTTTATAAAACTTAAATTATGTTGTATGAATATTCTATAACTATGAATTGAGTAAAAGTTTATCATCAATATGAAAGATGAAAGATTTACCAACAAGATGAACGATGAAAACAAACAACCATAAAATAAAGAACAAATAAACAAATTGGAACATCATCCATGACAAACACAAAACCCTAACTTAATTCTTAAAGCATTAAAATCCTAACTTAATTCCTAAAGCGTCAAACCCTAAATTGATTCCTAAAACATAAAAAAGCCTAAATCATCAAACTCTTAAATCTCTTAACTCTTACTTTAATTGAGTGCAAAATCCCAAATCATTCATATTAAGCTCTAGTAAAAATTAATACCAATTTTGTATCATTTTCATCAATGAAAATCAAACCATTTTTCAAAGCTGAATGAAAAAGAAAAATGAAAAATCGAAAAACATGAAAGATGAACAAGATGAAGAGAAAAGATGAAGGACGATAAAAGAACAGAAAAGACGAACAATGATAAAAGAAGAGGAAAGACAAATGATGATAGAAGAAAAAGAAAGATAAAAAATAAAAATAAAAGATAAAATACTAACCTTAAGAAGATGAGTGACTTGGATAAATAAACGAAACTTAAAATTTTTTGAGTTTGTGACTTACTTTTATAAGATACTGATACACATACACATCCCTTTAACTAATCTTACAGAAAGTGAAATAAACTTTTTCTTCTAATTTTAGTTTTCCAGAAATTTTTCTTAAGTACAATTTAACCTGATTTGTTTAACTATTAGATTGGTGTTGGCTTTATTTTTTCTTTTTAGATTTTTTTAAAGAAAATGCTATGAATATACATGTCATTAAGTAAAATTAAACAGATAGAGATGGAATGCATCATTGGGTCATTAGTTAATGATGTTAGAATGTAGAGAAGGTGGTTGGGTTAGTGTAGTGGGGACAAATAGCAATGACTCAAATTGCAACACTAAACAGAGGGCCACTTATAATTGTACTCTCAACCATCAGCGGACCTTCACCGACAAAGAATACCTAAGTTCATCTTAATCCAGGTACTATAGTAAGGGTAATTACATAATGCATTAATTTATTTTTTTGGTACCACTGTGTCAAATTCTTTTTAGAATCTCTTTCCAACTTTTGTTCTAATATAAAAGTCTAATAAAATTTACACTTTTGTAATTTTCTATTTACTTATTAAGAGAATAAATGTATTTAAGACCTAAAAACAATTTCACTCAACATTTTATTTAATACTAAAAATCTTAAATTTGTATATGAAAAAGTTTTTATAAAATTCAAACCCTAAATTTATTATTCTTGAAGTACCTATCATTATTTTTACTCATATATTGGATTCTAAATTTTTCTAAAACATGTTCTATATATTTAAAAAATGCATATTGATTAAAAAAAAAGTTGTGTAAAGTTTGGCACATGGGCAGACAGGAAGACACAAAACAGTTATTATGGTCTATTGAAGTTAATTTGAGCTTGTTAGGAGAACCAAAATATATTCAATCATACTCTCTATTATGTTTTCTTTAAAGCACACAAAACATAAAATTAAATAAAACCTATGCATAACATGTTTTGTTCCATTTTATTCTCTCCACCATATTCAAATATATTTAGTTTCGAAGTTTTCTGTCCTATTATATATATATATATATATATATATATATATATATGAAAAAAACATTTTGTCTCTAAATTTATTAATTTTTTAAGAATAATAATTATATAAAAAAATTAATAAGTATATTTAAAAGATTTATATTTAGTTACTTTCAATATTTAAATAATTTTTAATTTTAAAATATAATTAAAAATAAAATAAGAATATTAATACATTTATAGAAATAAGAATTTTAATATTTATTGATTATATTATTGTAAAATTATTATTATTTGAACATCCAAAATTTCATCATATATTATTATACATTTGTATTTTAAAATAATTAAAAGTAAAATAAAAATATAAAATATGTACATAAAAATAAAAATTTCTATTCTATAATATTGTAATTTTTTATTTTAAAATATAATTAAAGATAAAATAAAAATATAAAATATGAAGGTTAAAAATAAGAATTCCCATTAATAATATATATATATATATAAACTCATACCAATAAATTTTGTATACCAATAAATTTTGAATTTTTTTTATTATTTTTGCCACCTTTTAAAGTGAGGAATGGTAAAATTTATGAATTGGTTTGGATAATGTAAGAGAGAGAAAATTCAAACAAATCAATTTTCATTAACTTAAGATTGGTTTGAATTTATCTAAAAGAAAGAAAAAAATTAAACCTCAACTAACCAAAGCAATGAAATATGTTTTGATGGATCTAACTATATACAAAATTCTGTTTTTGAGAAAAAGAAACAAAAATACATAATTTTTTCAAAAAAAATCTCTCATAATTTTATCATTAAAAAAATAATATTTCTTATATTTTAATTGAATTACATCAATAAAAGAATAATAAAAAATATATAATTTATATATAAAAAATGCATTATGGATATGATTTGGATACATTGATTTGTAAATCGTAAGTTCTATACCCAAAATCAATAAACACTAGATTTGATTAGTTTGATTAGAAATAGATTCCATTAAAATGAAAATCTAAACTCATTTAATTGCTGTGGTTTGGATTTACTGACTAATTTGACCCAAACTATTAACCTTGCTACTTATTCGAATTGAAAGTAATTATTCTTCTTTCTTCTTTTGGAAAAGTGCTCTAAATTGATGAGGACTCAATATTTAGAAAATCCTTCCCTTTTTGTGAATACTCATATGTAATCTTAGGTAGATACGAATACCATTCTTTTATTATTCATAACAAATATAAATAAATCAAGTTAACTTGAAATATAATATTTTTTACACTATTAAGTAAAAAAGATATATGCTCTTGGTATCATTTTATTTATATTGTTTTTATCTAATAATAAACGTTAACTTTAGATTAAGTAAAAATGATTTTTCTTGTTACCTTAACGTTATAATAATAGTTTCTTTTCAAAATTAAATAAACATAATTTATAATTTTTAGAAAAAGGATATAACATTACGTTATTGTATAATTTAAAGTTTTTTTTTTTTTTTTCAGTTCGTGTATGGTGTGCTGTATGCTATTGCTTATTCGGCCAAAGTTCCTCATCAGAAAAAAAAAAAAAAAACACAGATCCTGCTTATAGATTGTACTTTCAACCATTTTGGTCCACATATTTTAATGAGTAATATATATATATATATATAATTTCACTTTGGCCATAAACTAAAATGAGGATTTCCAGTGTTTTTATTCTTTATTACTAATTGAAAATTACTAAAAAAATAACAAAAAGAAAAGTTGGATTTAGCCTGAACATGTAACAACCAAAAACATAAGCCTTCCAATACCAAGATCTTAATTTACAAAAAGAAGGGATGAAAAAAATGAAAACCAAAACAATAAAAACTTTTGTTTCAAGTTTTAAAATTTTTTCCATGGATTTCATCTTGAACGCATCTTTTCATAAATTTCTATCCCCTTTGTAAAGAAACTAGCTATAAGAGAGAAAGAGTTGAGACTGCAAGAGTTCATAGTAGTTAGCAGTTTCATCTTCAAACTCCCACAACCCATCACAAATAGAAGAAAGCATGTCTCCAGCGTTGAACCCACGATCTTCCCCAAGATCCAGCAACCCATCACCCCCTTTGTTTGGAATCCCGAGCTCATCATCAGAAGCCTGAAGAAGGTGTCTCATGACCATTTCTTTGTCATGTTCCTCCACGATGCCACTAGAACATTGAGTGGTGGAGGATGAAGAATCCTCCAAATTATCACTGGTGACTGTGTGTTGGCTCAAAAGGGTATCTGAATCTGAGCCAAAATTGGTGATTTCTTGTTGGAGAGCAGCGATGAGAGGAGAGAGGTCTTGTGTGGAGTCATCTTCCTCTGATTCAAGGAGGGAGAGTATGTGGTTGTATGGTTTGTGCCTCTTTGAGGACTCTACTAATTCATCACAATCTTGTGCAAATTCGTTTCCCAATGCCACTTCTCTGGGCCTCTTTGCTGCTACACTTTCCTCCATTAAATTAGATATGAAGAAAAAAGAAATGAAGGGAAGAAGGAAGTGAGTGATGAGAGAGAGAAGGGTGAGGAAAGGTTTATATAGAGTGGAGGGAAGAGAGAATAGTGGAATTTGAGGTCAATAAGTGAAAAAGAGAAAGCAATTGGGGAATATTACTGGGGAAACTTTCTAAAGTGTGTTCCTTGGACTACTAAGGCAAGAGCATGAGAAAAACGCTTACATTAATTTCCTTGCATTGCAATAAATTAAAACTAAAAGAAGAAAAAAAAAATAGAAAAGAAAATCATTCATCTTTCAATTGAGAAATATTCATAATTTTTTTAACATTTTTTAGATGTATTTTTATTCATTCAAATTGATTAAAAACTAGCAAATTTTATGAGTCTGTTTTGTTTAACCAATTTTACTAACAATTTTCTCTTTTTTTCTTCATAAAGTGTAATCAATAATAAAATATATGTAAAAATCTCAAAAAATGTATTACTAACTTTTTTTAATTTTATAAAAGTTAGTATATATTTTACTCCTTTCTTATTTTATGCCTCATAGATGTTTTTGGTGATATATAAAGAACAAAGAATTAAATGAATATGGTTCAAATTAAAGACTAAAACAGATTTTTTAAATTTAAAAAAGTGCATTAAATATTGACCTATTGAAAGCACTAACTTAAGAGTTTACTTAAGAAAGTGTATGGATATAAAATTGTGACATTTTTGGTATTGTGCCTATTGTTCATATACCAACTTGAGAGATAATTTGAAATATTGATTCTAGTGTAGTAGTCATAAGTTACAAGATTTTTTTAAAAGGAGACGTTTACTTGAAATAGTTCACTAGAAGATAACAAACAAACGTATCATAATGGAAACGTAAAGAAATAATATATAACACCTAAATATCTCTTTTTCTAATTGAGATAACAGACCATAATAAATTGTGGAAAAAAAATCATAGATCAAAAGAACAAGACGATAAAAGTTGAAAGTTCTTATTTAGATTCTGAAAATCAACTTAAAGATTTTGCTTAAAATGATTTTAAATTATATATATATATATATATATATATATGAATTATTAAAAGAAACACTTTAATTAATCATAATAATTCCATTTGACTTTATTATAATTATCCCCTAAAATATTATAATTTAAAAACATATATAATAAATGTGACACTCTTTTACCCAAAATATTTATCTTAAACTAGTGAAAACATATTTTTTTATCACACTACTTTATTCTAAATTTCAAACTTTAAAATTTAATTTTTAAATTACAATAGATAATTTTAAAATTTAAATATATTAAATAACATATATGTATTATTATTATTATTTTATTTTATGTTACTTTGTTTACTATATCTATAAAAATATAATTTATACTAATATATAATGAGATACTTATTTAGTGTAATTACAATATATACTAATAACATATATATCTTGTGTTTTTAGTTTGAATTTCGAAAATGTTACTTGATGTATATAGTATTAAAAGCTTGATATAAAAAACTTGATTTCTTTGGGTTTAAAAAGAAAACAATTTAAATATATCTTTTATAACAAATTAGAGATGCATAACGTTATATCTTTTATTTTCTTTTGGATTTATATTTTGTACATTGATCACTAATACAAAATAATATTTTAATGTCAATTTAGAGTTTCTTTTCTACTTGAGATTTTATAATATATGTCAACAAATAAAAATTGAATTTATTATGCAAATTTACTATGTAGAAAATTTGTGTTATTACAATTTTTATTACACTTAATAACAATGAAAATACTTGTTTGTGTAGAATTATTAGAGTGTTTATTTGTAAAGTAAACTTATCATTAGACTATTTAGTATATCTCACGTGTCATCAGAATCTTGTTAAATGATTTATATTATAATCAACTTAAGCATATTAACATAACACATCATTATAACATGTGTTATCATCGAAACATAATATTACAAGAATGAACATGGATTAAACCGTCATCTCAACACATTGAACAAGTTCTATCTAGATTTTCATGTATCATCTCTTCTCAAATTTATCTTAGACATCTTAAATTAAAAAAAATATAAAAAAAGGAAGTTTAACCCTTCTAATTAAGTCAAATAAATAAATAATTATATTATATTTATTTTAGAAAAAAAATTACGTTACAATAAATTATATTAAATATTATTTCTTACAAATTAAAATTACTTTATTAAAATATTAGCAATATATTCTAGTCAAAAACTCTTAAAATAAGTTATAAGCTAAATTAACTTAAAACTAGTCAAATAAATTGATAAGTAACTTATTCACCTTATGAAATACACTTTCAAACTTATTAGTCATATTTTAAAAAGTATGTTAGTTATCAATAAAATCAATTAACAAATATTTTACATAGTATAATTCCAACTTGTTAACAAGAATTTAAAATTCATTAACGTTATTAGGGTTACCACATTAGTTTATGATTATCATGTTTTTTTCTTAAAAAAATAATTTAATGGTTTAAGAGAAAATTGTATTTATACACTGCTTTTTGTCTAAATTTCTAAATAATGTGAATCTTTTATACATATGAGAACAACTTTTCTCATGGATCCAGGCAAATATGGGGTTTATAATCTCTTTCTGCATTAATATATTTTTTCCTCAAATTGGTTGATATTGTTAAAATCACCAAGTATTATTTATTGTGATTTTGTAACTCAATAGTCTATAGTTTTGTCATTAATAAAAGACGGGGATGATGAACTTGTTATTATATCTAGAACGTCATCTGTAATAGTGGCAAAACAATAATATATATATATATATATATATATATATATATATTTAACTGAATAATTTGATTAAATATTTATTGGTATTAATTTTTATAATATAAAAATTTATATTAAAATTAATTAAAATAAGTTAAAAATATTCAGTACATTTTGTTAAAAGTTATTGAAATAAATTATACAAGCATATAGTAGCTGTTAGTGATTTTTATAAAACTAAACAAATTTTGTAGACTCGTTCAAACACCTTATATTTTAAGATTATTTTATATAATCGTGAAAAGTGGTGTAAATGTATAATAAAAACTATGAATATATATGATGTTTACATTAAAATGTATAAATTATCGAGTGCATGCATCATCGTGTTGACACTCATTCCTTATTTGTCTTATAGTTTAATTTTTAAGTTATATATTCACGAGATTAATTTATTTTCCTTCTAAATTTTGTATGGTTTTTAAAAAAGAGTTTAATGGATATGTAGGTTGCAGTAAAACTGTTTTATATTGACAATCAATTAGTTTGTCTATTTGTTATATCACATCATATTATTTAAATTTAATTAAAAATAGAAAAATTAAGGGTAGATTGAATTTTAACATGTGAAAGTGAGGGAAGAAGGGTTGTTGAATATTTTTTTTTTGAAGTCATTGAGTTTCTAGATAATAGGAATTAGGGATACGAGGGTGACAAGACTAGAAAAAAAAATGAAGTTGATACTTTTATGAAGAAAATTCACCTACAGTAAAATAATATTCTTACTATTTTTTAGAATTTTATTTTGATAATGTATATATTTATTATATACATATTATATTAAAATGAATCTTTAAACATAATTAAAGAACATGTAAGTTTTGTTTTTGAAGGGAGAATGAATGTGAGATAAGAAGGTGACCTAAAATTGGATAGTTAGGATTTGTAGAAGAGTAGTGAGACAAAAGAGGGTTGTTGGAAAAATCGACAGATAGGGGTTGGAAAAAGAAAATATCTCATAATGCACATCTCATTTTCTCTTTAATAATTGAGTAAAATTAATAAATCACTATATTATTTTAAGTAATTAATATGAAGAGTATATAATTTATACCAATTACTTCTAACAATCAATTGTTAGCTGTATGAAAAGATTCCACTGGAATTCAACATCCTTGTACCAATTGGATAGTTAGTTATTTTGAATTATAAATTAATTTGATTCTTGTATATGGATTATTGTTGACAACTAAATAGTTGAATTTGTGTCTTAATATGTTGGATTAGTTTTAATAAAAGAAATGTTATGAAAATTATTATTAGTTAATATTTTGTGATGATGAAATTAAAATTTATATGAGCGGAAAGAGATTTAAAAATATAAATAAAATCTACGTAAATTTTTGAAATTAGTATTATTTGTGATCTAATTTTGATATAATTAAGTATGGTGTGATAGGAAATATTTATTGTGTGTTGTTTTAACTTTATTTTTAGTATTGTGTTTGACAAGTTGTGGACCTAGATTAGATTACAAATATTTTTATAAGTTGTATGATTATTTGTGTAATGAATTTATTATAACTTATCCAATTAAGGTCTACTATTTATAAATCAAAAGTATTTTTTAATAAATTATTTTTATTTTTTATATGATATTCTTAATAGAAATCTTTGGAAATATGTTTATTTTGTGTCATACATTCATTGAAAATGAGGTTTGTTGTAGATAAGTGATACTTTGAATATGAATAAGAGATTGAAGACCTTTCTAATTTTTTCAAGTAATTTTATGCTATAATCATTCTTAGTACATGAAGATATCATATTTATCATTCAGAATACCGATTTTAGTTGGTTTTATAATATATATATATATATATATTGAATTGTTCTGTGTAATAAGTTAATAGTTACGTAAATTTATCTACATATTGCCCATTACTAAAAATAACTATTTTCAAAATAAATTAGTGATTTAAGAAAAGAGTAACTGATTTAAGTTTCATATATTTGATCTCTCTTATGTATAATGGATAGTAAAATGTATGAAATAACCTTATTGTAATAAAAAAATAAATATACACAATTAAAAATAATTAAAAAAATTCTTAATGATAATATGAAATAATATTAAGTCAATATAATAAATTAAATATGCTTTCATTATTTTAAATTCTGATTTTTTAAACTATATTTGAAGTTGTATTAGATATTTATATTTATTTGTCTCATTATGAATTATTTCAAATCTTAATTTACATAAAAATAAGAAAAAATATAATTGTCTTTTTCTTTACTTGTGGTCCTCTTTTTCTGTGTTTTTTAATATCTTCTCTAATTCAAACATTATTTTTTTCATCAAACTAAAATATAATATTTTATAAATTAATTTTTCAAATATACACTGAAATATTGCAAAATACGACAATATTTTAAATTAATGTATGCTAAATTTATACTAATATTAACATAATTTAGTTCAAAATTTTCTACTTAGTTTGGAAAATAATCTGTAAATACTAATATTGTATTTAATTAACATACATTAAATTTACACTAATATTAATATAATATAATTTAAATTTATTTTTACTTAAGTTTGCGACAAATTCTACCAACATAAATATACTAAATTAAAATATATTGTTAAATATATATATATAATATATATATATATTTAATTACTATAAAATTCATCAAAATACAGTAATATTTTACATGAAATTTAGGCTAAATCTTGTCATTATTTTTGAAATGTGGAATTTTTTATTTTTTATTATTAATGTTTAACCTTAATTTTTAGAAACTTTTTCACTTCATACTTCATTTAACTTATAATATAAAAATTTATATTCAAGTTTTATATGAGAGAAAAATTCTCGCCGTGAAAATTAGGTCTATACTTCTATACTCATTTGAATGGATAAATATGTGAAATTTCTATACATAAGTTACATGAGCTATTCCAAGCAAGGCAACTTTCTTAGCATTTTCTGTGTTTCCAAGTTATCCCTTCTTTGCATTATCACCGTTGGATAGGATATTTATGCGGAACCCGCAGTCTCGAGAAACTCATGGTTTGTGTAAAAAGCACCACTTTTTAATAATATCGTAGGCAAGTAACATGATTTAATTTAAATTATATTTTCAAATTTTAAATAATTTAATTTTTACGAGCTAAATTTTTTTCATAAAATTTAATTAATTTACTTGGATAATAAAATAAGTTTATGGTAAGTTTTATCCAGAAAAATAGTTAAATCCCATCACTATTTTAAAACATGAATAAAAAACAAGTACTATGAAATTAAGAATATGCTTTTTTACCCTTCTTTTCTGACATGATTTTTTTTTCTTTTTGCGGTTTTCTTATGGTATGGACATAAATTATATTCTACGTTGACTCCCTTGGCCATCCCCGTTGACTACTTAATGTATTTTTTATAGGATTTAAATTAAACTTTTTATTTATTTCTGATTATAACTTTTGGTGCTTTTTTCATATTATCATTTAATCATATGTTAGTTTTTTTAATTAATTATATACTAATATATTAGGGAAGTTCGAATATTAGAAATAACATTCAATTAATTTAATAATGTCTCCGTACATCATTAAGTAGAGCTAAGAAAACCATGCACTTGTCATTCCTAATAAAAAAAATAAGTTTCAAAATAATTTATCGTACAGTTGTTTCTTTATTTAATAAGTAACTTTTAGTATAGTTTGAATTTTATTGATTCAATTTTTTAATTTTTTAATGTTATCCTAATCATAATGCTAATTTTGAATAGCATATGTACATAGTCATGTAATATTATATATATTCAATATTTATTTAGATTTTTTAAAAATATATTATACGTCAAACTGAACTTATTTAAGAAGTATTAAATGTTTTCAATCTTTTATAAAAATCTATTCCATAATAAGAAATTTTGATATAACAAATAAATATATTGGAGAAACCAAATTATACCAATATTAGATTAATAAATTTATTTTAATTTTTTTTAAGATTTTTTTTTGTCAATGTCTATTATATTTCTTTTATATTTTTTTATCAATAGTTGGATATATTCTTTTTCAAATGTTGATTAAGAAAATTTTTAGCCAACATTAATAAGAATATAGTTTATTCAACGTCAATTGAAAATCTTTTCAGTTGATATCAATTGCAAAGTTAACAAAAAAATCCAACTAATAATTTCTAAAATTAATTTCGGATAATATCAATCTAACTAATTATGGTCAATATTAATTAAAAGTAATTTTGATCAACATTAATAAATAAATTTTTTTGTAAATATTAGTTAAAAAAATATTAAAAAATTTTGATAAAAAAAAACATCAATCAAGATTGAGTAAAAAGTTATCAATATTGATACTTGTGAATCATTAACAATTATTTGAAATTTAATCAACTTTTTTATATTTGGTAGTAATTGAAATATTTTATCAAAATAAAATTTATTAATTTCAAATATCTAATCCAAATAAAACATTTAAAAAATAAAACAATTTGAAATTAAATCAATTTAAATCCAACTTATTTGAATGTGTTACGAAGTTTGACATTTCCTACCCAAATAAATACTAACTGAGATTAAGCTTTATATTGTAAATAAAATAATTAATACAAAATTTATTTATCTTTTATGTTTAGAATAATCTCTCCCTCTAATTAAAGATGAGAAATAAACATGTCTTCGTGGATATTATTCAAACTCATCTCTCTATTGATGGAAAATTCCTACAATAACTAAGTATATGAGTATGAATAATACTCAATTTTTTAAATTGGATATAGGAAGGAAAATGATAATGTACATACCTGCCCATCCCGTCTCATACCATCCTAATATCTCGTCTTTGTTTTCATACTCATCTTTATTTTAAATTATTAAAATATGTTTAGTTTATTAAGTAATCTAAACAACTTATATTAGCTTTTATTTGGTTTTTAGTTCAATAATACATTTCTATAGCATACATTTGACATTTTTTTTTACTTTTTTTCTATAGTAATTTTTTAATTTTTGTTGAATTGTTATTTGATGATAATCTAATTTGATATTTATATAATTATAATTTCTTTATTGATATTATCTTTGGAAAACAGATGAGTATCATTTTGACATTGAATACTTTATAATATCATGTTTCTTTCATTGTGATTTTTATTTTTCTTAAAAAAATTATTTAATTAATATTTAGAATAGTAAGAGGTAAATACGATTATACCTGTTACATGAAGGTAGAGTTGGGTATACAGATGAGTCCGCCCATTTAAGCCCACATTCGTATAAACCCACATTATAAAAATCCATTTGTTTAGCCCGTATTTTAAATAGTTTTTAATTTTCATAAATTGCACTCGTCCCGCAAAACTCGCGAGTTAAATGAGTTAGCCTACACTCACAAAGATACATTGATATTTTTTAGCATTAATTTGTATAACAATAATTTACTCAATCAATTAAACAATGTACAACCAATAAAAGTAAAATAAATAAATTTTAGGTTGAATTGGGCTTGGTAATAACCACTAGAAACAAAAAATATTAGATTTTAAATTGAATTAAACTTGGTGATAACCTATAGAGGCAATGTGTATTAGATTTTTTTTTTGAATATGATTAGTATTGCGGGTTATGAGTAGTCTGTAGAGATTACGGGTAAAAACCTCTTAATCCGCAGTTTGTGCGGGGCAAGTATTAAAAAACCTGCACTAAAAATTTATCAAAAAATACAAGTCTGCTCCCCAGCAGATTGCAGGTAATACGAGTAGTCTGTGAACTTTTGCCTAAATGTCCCGCTCTACTTGAAGGGGATATACTCATACATGATGAGAATATGACAAAATTTCATACTCACTAAAGATGAAAACAGGGATAATGATAAATTTTTACTACGAGAACAAGAACGAGAAAGTAAAACTTGTCTCTATCCCGCCCGTTACCACTCATTTTGGGTGTACATGCATGCTTGGATAGGGAAGGCACTTGTGTTTTAGTGAAAATTAATAACGTGATAGTAGTATATGCCATAGTGGAAATTTGTGTTGGTGATGGAAAGTGGGGTCTCTTTAGAAAGAACGTGGTCAACTTGTGAACCAACTTATCTTTCGTTTTCTTGGTCAAGTGATTGTGGAAAATCATATACCATTGAGACCACCTAGAAATGGAGAAGCATGGATAATGAGGTGTATATAAAAAGATAAAAGGAAAACGGGAGGAAAGAATATTATTTCATGACAGGGTAGGGTGGAAAGAAAATGACAAAATGGAATTTGATATTTTAAGCCTATCTAGACAAGTCAAAATCACACTCCATTCGTTTTACATGCGTTCCAACCACGTTATCACATATTGTTTGAACTAAACTAATATTAAATAACAAAACATTACTTCCCAATTCAAATGTGTATACGCGTAGTGCAAAACTTAAAAGTTAAGTTAACTAAATATGTGGAAATATGTTGTTATTACGTGTAAATACATACACAAAAATTATATAATTTTGTTCAAATTTTAATTTAGTTATTATAATTTTTTATTAGTAAATATGTTAATTTTTATTAATGGAAAGACTTGAAAGCATGATCAATATCTATTTTTTCTTATTTTTACTATCAAATCAACTTTATTATATCCTCGTCTCATTGTAATTAAACGGGATATTTTTTATTTTATTTTTCCCATAATATATTGAAATAATATGTATTGTTGAAAAAATAACATATTGAAACAATATATATTTAATTGATAAAATTATAGATATGAATTGTATTTAAAAAGTTATTTGATTTTCTTATAGCAAGAGAAATCTCTGAAGAAGTTCTTATATAATATATTAATAGAGTATTTAGTATTTTGGATTTGTTATGTAAAACCTAGACCTATTTATAGATATGAAAGTGGTTATGGTTACGTATGTTGTTGTTCATTGTCCCTGGTCCATGACGGGTAGATGTTCCTATATGTGAGAAGCTCATTTTAGGTTAAGATATAATTGTTTTGTAAATCGTTTTGCATAAGGGCGTATTATATTAACATATAATGAAACTAGAGACCACACATATAATGAAAGTATATAAAATCCTAATTGTTGGATCAAATATTTATCATTACGCTAAACATTATAACTAAGATACATCTATTTCTATTTAAGCTAAAAATTATAATTAATAGTTAAGAAACAACTATTTTTACTTAAAAGTGTAATAGTTCAAGCACATGATTCAATTCTAACTTCATTCACTTAACCTACATTAGAGGACAATTGATGTACTTTGCAACAATTCTTTCCCTCATCAATTACTCCGTAAAGAATCAAATTCTTTAGTTGTAACTCACCTAAGCTACTCTATGAAATAATTGATGACACTTGCAACAATCTCTTCTTAAACAATTATTCCATTGTGAATCAAATTCGTAATTTTAGCTTAATACCAATTGTTGGATCGAGTATTTACCACCACAAAAAAATTATAATTACAAATCATACATAATTACCACAATCCATCTATTTTATAGATAATATATATATATATATATGAAAGAATACTTACAATATATTTTAAAAAAAATTATTGAAAATAAAAAACTATCAATATTTGATTAAAAAGAGTTGGGGCGTATAAAATTTAATATTTTTCAATAATTTTAACCAATAGAGATTTCAAAGAAAGTTTTTAGAAAATGTTGCAAGTATTTTTCACATTTATGTAAAAAATAAATTTTAAACAAATGACCATATTCAACTAATTTGATCTTTAATTCATTTACAAGTTGTTTAAGCAAGTTGTCTTATTTGCTTAAACATTTTTTCTCTCTTAAGCAAAAGTTAATGGTTGTTTAGGTGAAAACTTTCTACATGCTTGCTTGAGTTGAGAATTCAAGAATGATAAAACACTCATAAGCCATAACTAAACTACATACGTAATTAAAATGATTATATTAGATAATCATTTTCAAAAGTAATGCCTCGAGGGAAGGGGTCTATAAAGAGACATTGAGAAGAGACAAGAGATGTTGGAATCATAAATACACGTACACACACAAGGTATTACAAGACCAAAGTAAATAGCAAGAACACAAGCAATTTACGTGGTTCATTCAAAATGACCTACATACACAATTGCACTACATGGTATATTAGATTGATGAATTAGGTTTACAATTATAAAAAAGAGAACAAGTAAATGAGTCAGGTCCAATAAACTCTTCAGACTCCATATACTCAACAATCTTCCACTTGGAGACTGTTCACATCAATTGCACTCTAAAGTAAGGGTGACAAAGCATGGGACGGGCTGGACAATTTAGCCCACTATTGCCATCCCCACTCTAAAATAAATATATTAAACCAAAAAACTGTAACACCTCCAAACTAGTGTGATGCCTTCTCAACAATTAATTATGAAGGCCAATTGAATTTTTGCGAAGCTTCAACTTCTTAGTAGTAACCACCTTGGTCAACATATTTGCAAGATTCTTTGACCCATGAATTTTCTCCAAGAACAAAGTACCATCACCGATTAACTCTTTAATGAAATGGTATTTCAATTGGATGTGCTTTGCGTTTGTATGGAACACATGATTTTTAGCAAGATGAATGACACTCTAATTGTCACTACAGAGAGCACTGTCACACTGCTTCTTGCCTAACTTAAGAAAATTCTTCAACCAAATCATTTCCTCACTGGCTCCCAAAACAACCATATGTTAGATTTGAAGACTTGGCTTCATGTGAATTTGATGTCTCCAACCACTTTGATGATGAAGATGATGATGCTTGAAAAATGAAGATTTTATCTTAATGTTAGAGTGTCTTAGGATTTGGGATAAGATGCATTTCATTTAATCTTGGACTTAATCTTGCTTTTCAAAACATTTTCAAATGTTTTAAAGAATTTTTAGTTGTTTTCAACTCATTAAAATATGTTTTCAGTAAGTTAAAATGTTCTTAGTTTGATGGCTAAGTAAATCTTAAACATGTTAACCAACTGGTATGGATTTTAATTAACTAATATTCTGAACTGGTGTTTCTAAGTTTTGTTCTGCCTGAATTCAACTAACTGTTTTCAAGATTTTAATCAGCTTAAATTCTGGAACTGTTGTTTCTGAATTTTACTTCCAGCTGATTTCAACTAGCTATTATTCAGAATTTAAATCAGCTAAAATTCTGGAACTGTTCTTAAGAAATCTATGCTTTCTGGAAAATCTAGTTAGATTCGCATTTAAACAGGCTAAAATCACTTAAAGATTTCTCTTTAATGATTTCCACCACTTTAATTGCATTTTCAACTGATTGTTTTCAATTTACATATTTAGGGTGTTTTCTGAAAAATTCATTTTAATGAAAACAACTAGCTAAATCGCATTTTAACAAACTGATTTTGTCAATAACAGTTTTAAAACACTAAACCAGTTTTGTTTTAAATACTTTGAGTTTTAAGAACTGGGCAACGAATCAATTACAGAAAAATCCATTGTTTAGAAAGAGTTTTCAAGTGTTCTAAATCAATTTGCAAAATCAATCAAAGAGTTAAAGATCAAATTGAATTGAGAATCTTTCCATAAAAAGTCATCACCTGAATTTTGTCCTGTTTCATATACCGCAAGTGCAAATTAGGTGAATTCGTTCCATAATCTTATGTAATCTTGTATTGGATTTGTTTCTTCTTAATCAGGGTAATTAAGGTGCTCTTGTAATAGAATTTTGCAAGGGTATACATATACTGTAGGGTTCAAGATCAATTGTATTGTTCTGTTTTTTAGTTTTTCATGTAGGGCTCATGTAAAAACTGAAATTTAGTTAATTGTTTTGATTTGGGTGTTTAGGAAATTGGATGTAGCCTTCATAGGAAGGTGAACCAGTATAAATCCCTTGTGTTGATCTTCTTTCCTTACTTCTTTAATTTCTGTAATTGATAATTGAATTTGATATATAATACATTGGTATAAGCATTTCAAAAATCTTTAAAGAATTGATTTTCACCTGCAACTACAAATTGTTTTTCTAAGATTAGCCAAGGTTTTCGAAAATTCTTTGAGTTTAATTCACCCTTCCCTCTTAAACTCAGTCATTTATTCTAACACCGTATACTCTGCTTCTGTTGTTGAAAGTCCAACACTTTTTTAAAATTGAGACATCTAACTAACTGTTGTGCCTTATATTATGAAAACAAATCTTGTAGTACTTTTTCTTGTGTTTGAACAACCTCCAAAATTTGCATAAGAATATCCTTCCAAAAGTGATTAGGAACAACTGAAAAAAATTAGGAAAGAGAGAAAAAGGAAGAAAGATAGATAGAGAGAGAGAGAAATAGGAACAAGATTATAAGAATATTTAACCTTCTAAGCATTTCTAGCTCTATTTCTAGTGGATCACCTCAATCATTAAGGTAAGGGGAAAGTGATGCTAAGCCCTTCTCTATTAATCTTAATAAACTTATATATGTTTTTTTACTCCTTTATTTGTTTTGAATCACTTATTGTTTTATTTTATCTATTTTTATGTCTTTTTTTTATTATTTAATTTATTTCCAGTTTTGTATTGGTCCTTTTATTATTTTATATTTATTTAATCAATCCACAGTTTTACACTAATCCTTATACTATTTTATATATTTATTTAATTTATTTCCAGTTCTGCATTGGTCCTTTCATTATTTTATATTTATTCAATATATCACCAGTTTTGTACTGATCCTTTAATCATTTTATATTTGTTTAATCTATCTCCACTTTTATACTAGTCATCTAATAATTTTATATTTATTTAATCTATCTCTAGTTTCGTACTAGTTCTTTAATCATTTTATACTTATATAATCTATCTCCAATTTTGTAATGGTCCTTTAATAAAATATTTATTTAATCTATCTCCTGTACTGGTTCTTTTATTATTTTATATTTATTTAATTTATCTCCAATTGTGTACTGATCCTTTTTATTTATATTTATTTATTTATATCTAATTTTGTACTGGTCCTTTTATCAATTTATATTTATCTATTTATCTTTAGTCTTGTTGTATTGGTCCTTTTTATTTATATTTTTATTATTTAATTATTTGTAGCACTGGTCCTAACTGTCCCTTTATATTTATATTATTTAATTTATGGGTTAAATATGTTTTTAGTCGTTGAATAATTTGTCAAAATGGTGTTTCGTCCCTAAGACAAACTTTGAACTTATTTCGTCTTTATGCTTTATAAACTCGTGTAGATGATCTTTGATGATGTGTCAGAATTCCCTTTTATCTCTTTATTTTCCTTCTTCATAGTTTCCTACTTCACTATCATCCGTCTCTTAAGTTTTTATTAGTTTTTTCCCTTCCATTTCCTCTCATTTTCCTCTTCTTACAGATGTTTTTATTTGTCATCGAGGATCATTTACACCTGTTTATAAAGGATAAGGACGAAATAGGTCCAAAGTTTGTTCCAGAGACGAAACACAATTTTAACAAATAGTTCAGGGACTAAAAACATATTTAACCTTAATTTGTTTCCAGCCTTGTAATAGTGCTTTTTTTTGTGTTTATTTTTATTGCTTCTAGTTATGTATTGGTCTTTTATTTGTTTATATTTTTTTATGTTAATTTACTATTATATTGATCTCTTTATTTTTATATTTAATTAATTATTTAATTTTTTTTGCTTTAATTCTTATTTTATTTCTTTTTATTTTGTATTGTTTTGAGATAATTCTTTTATAATTCAAAATATATATGTATAAAAATATTAATAATAATAACAATAATAAATTCAACAAATTTGGATAAGAAGAGTTACTTCTATGCTTTATTATCATTCTATTTTCTTTTGATAGTTGTTTGGATTATATGCATAGATTATTTGTTGAAAATTATAAATTTTCACAATATTTGAAAATGACAAAGAGCATGTCAGTTTAATTGAGAAGAGTCCTAGGCTCTCATATGATGAGTTAGGACTATAGGAAGTTACATTTTGGTACACGGCAAGATGAAAGACAAAGACCATGGTGGGGTCTTAGGAAGTATTATCAAGTAGGTGGATATCTGGATAGTCAGGGTAGCGCCCTAGACTAGGATATCTCACAGGCCAAATTTAGGACTATCCGATACCTGTTCAACATCACCAAGATTAGGTAAGGAGTATATATCTTTTTTGTGGACTGATAAATAGTAGATATTCTCGAGAAAAATATTTACAATTGTACCAATGATAAATACTCAACTACCTAATCACTTCCCAACAAACTTGGTCAACGAACTTGTAATGGATCATCAAAAGTGGAATACGGATCCATATGTTAGTAAATGTCTTATATGTTCGTAAAATGAGTTTGAGTATCATACGTTTGGTAAAGTATGCTTGAATCTTACAGTTGTAGGTCAAACTTTAGGCTCCTGTTGTTTGTTATTGTATGTTAAGTTTATTAAGATTGATATTTCAGGCTTACGAAGACATCACTCCTTGCAATATTTTTTTTTGTATATGAATGTCGTATCAGTAGAAGTTGTTCGAGAAAGTTAGGAGAAATCTTCTCCGAGTTGTTGGCTCTGGACCATATAGCTTTAATATTATTAAGGGACATTAAATACATAGATAGTTCTACATTCCTACATTCTGATGTTGAACTCTTAATATATTTTTATTATATAATTTGAATAATTATAAAGATGTAAAATGGTAACGTATGTATGAATTTATAAAATTATGTTATATATTTCTCTATAGCAAACTCTTCATGTTCAAAAATAAATAAATTAATTACTCCTAATTTCTTAGTAAAAAAATAAATATCTTTATAGAAATCTAGGTATCACAATTTGTTCCTATCAGCATCACTAACACGAATATAAGAAACACAACCAAATACTTTCAAGTAAGAAGACTTACGTCCTTGCCTTACCATTCCTTTTTAGAAATATTGAAACCTATTGTAACTAAGTTCTTGATTAATGATATGTTGTTATGCTCACTTTTTCTATCCAGAATGTCTTTTGTAACCCTGCATGAATTCTCATGCTCTTTGCCCTCTCATTCAAGGTTTTGTTCATTTTTTTAGCAACATCATTTTGTTGAGGTGTCTCAAAGATATTTTTAAGCATTCTAATTTCATTCTCAGCACATTCAATATTGTTATATTCACCATCATTATCAAACTTTAAACATTTACTTTTAACTTTGTCTCATTCGCAACAACAACTTTCCATTTCTTAAAGATATTAAATACTTCTAATTTTTGTTTCAAAAAACAAACTCATACCTTGCTAGTGAAATCATCAATGAAGGTGACATAGTATCACGATCCGACTAGTGATGAGACTAATGGTTGTCCATACACACATGTATGAACAAGCTCCAACTTATCAACCTTGGGCATCCTCCCTAACTTGGAAAACTATCTTCTGTTTTACAAAATCACATGGTTCACAGAAACCATCTCCTACCTCTTTTAGTTTTGAATTCTTCCCCGTTGAGGCTAATGTCTTCATACCTTTCTTGCTCATGTGACCAAGTCTTTGGTGCCACAAAGTTGAAGAGTGACCAACATCATCACTAATTGAATTTATTTCTTTTATAGTTAATTTTACCATGTAGAGGGTTCTTTTCTTCCAACCACAATCAACAACTAGATTACCCTTCACAACCTTCCACTAACCATCTTCGAATATGACTCGATATCCCTGAACATCCAACCTCTGCCCATAAGAAGTTCTTAGATTTATATATGTTATGCTTGCAATGTCTAAAGCTTCATCATCTTTTAGATGAACTTTGCTAAAATTTCTAGTTCTTAAATCTTTCATGAATTTCTTGCAAGAAAAAACATGGAAAAATGCACCAAAATCCATGATCCAAGATTGAAACTTTCTCTCAACACAACAAATCAATGCATCATTAATGTCTTCTTGTGTTGCATTCATTGTATTGTCGTGCCTCTTTTCTTTAGTAGCAGTAGGTGCAATATACTGCTTTCTAAAGTGGTTGTTCTGTTAACAATTCCAACAGGTAATATCCTTTCAAGTTTTGGATTGTCTTTGTTTCTTAGACTTTGATTTGCCAAGCCTAAAACCTAGCCCTTTCCTCTACCTTTCATGCTCAATAAGGAACCTATTGATTCTCTGACGTTCCTTCTACGAACATCCTCACTAAGGATTAAATCTTTAATTCCTTCAAAAGTTAATTTCATAGTTCTAAATGTACTTACTATTATCATGACATTTCTTGACCAACTATCAATCAACAAAGATAATAACAATAAGGCTTGTACTTCATCATCAAATTTAATATCCACTGAAACTAATTTTGACAATAAGAAATTAAATTCGTTCACATGATCATAATACTAGCACCTTCTCGCATATTCGTATTAACTAATTGACGAATCAAGAATACCTTGTTTAATGCTAATGGCTTCTTGTACATTTTTTATAATGCCTTTATCCCCATATGTCATCTTATTTGTCAATGTTAATCTGACAGTGCCTAAGGTCTGTCGATCTAGCAACTCCTAATCTGTCTGAGACATAGTTTATGGTTTATTCTCAGACAAAGGCTAGTACAGCTTCTTCAAATACATATCATTTTTAATTTACATCTTCTAAAATCTGAAATCACTTCCGTTGAACTTGTCAATCTGCACATTCTTGTCTTTTGTCATTGCTCCCACTTGTGTGAAACCATAGGCTCTGATACTAGTTGTTAGGGATCACAAACTCACACTCACATAAGCAATTGCAAAACGAAAGTAAATAACAAGAATATAAGCAATTTATATGCTTTAGTAAGAATAATCTACATTCATAGCTACACTAGATGGTATTTTAGATTGATGAATTAGATTTACAATTACAAAAAAAGAGCAAGTTAAAGAATTAAACCCAATCAACTTTTTAGACTCCACAGACATTAAATGGTTCCGACTTAAGTGATATCTAAGTTTAGCTAGAACAAGTAATGTGTGTAGTGAAATCTAGTTAGCATGAATTGGCCGAAATCTCTTGTGATTATGCTTGAAAACATTTAGATCTAAGATTGACTTTATGAAATACTAAATTCAGCAAACAATACATCTATTCGTAGTGGGGATGGGAATCTAACTTTGCCAAATTCTCGTAGACAGCAATGGTTGGTTATCAATATGCATAATAGAAACCAAGTTTTCTTCACTCCGCGAGCGACATGGATTGAATCTAGAGAGACTAGGGAACTAGAAAACTTCGAAATGGTTCGAGCATATACGTGAGTAATTTCAAAGACTGCTCTATGTTTAAGTTAATTAATAAAGAACCCTTCAAAAATACTGAAATAATTACTAATACTTTTTCAGAGTATGATTGAAGCCGCATTCTATGCATTCAATCTGCCTTATATGTGCCTAACTTCCCATAAAGCAGGTGTTATTTGCATTATAAATCTACATGCATGCATTTTCCTAAAATGTGAGTTGGAATGTAAATAATCAGCTATGACTAAACAAATGTAGATTTGGACTTATTTGAGTTTTATAAAATTATAAGATTTATACTTGTGTATTTTTATTTTAGTTAGATTTTAGATAAGATGGGATCTCTAAATCAGATTATGATGATGTGGAATAGTATTAGGCACAAAAGAATTAATGTGGTGGGAAATAATCATTGCTTACCTATCAAGTTGATGGGAACAAAACATAAGGCAAAATATCTCAAGACATTGTTGAATGAAGATAGTGAAGTATACCAGAAACCATGTGCCCAACCAACAAACATGTTAAACTTTGAAGGCTATTAGGGTAAGTGGTTTGCACGTGGTGTGTAGACCAAACTTGCTTAGTGCTCTACTTTCCCAGGAAATGGAGTAGAAAAATGAGAAGCCAGGACTTCATAACCTAATGACTTTTCGAGGCACCAACAGGTATAATGGCATGGAGCTTAGTCTCAAATACTTGGGTTGGCAGGTTGTGTTATTACAAGCTGTGGTTTGAATGCTTTTACGTATAAAGTGCAGTGGTTGGGCATGTTAGACATGTCGCGAGGCATGCATGTGCACGAGAATTTGATTGCAAGTCTCAATTATACTTGGCCTCAATTATTAGGAGTTGGAATTTTTTATGGAATATAATTATCTTATTATTATGTCATTTTTTTAGATTATTCAATGATATTGATAATAAAAGTAATAGATATTATGATATTTTAATTATAAAATTATTACAAAAACAAAAAAAAAACACCCATGTTGTATTAAAAAAAAATTGATTGCATAATTTATGTGAAAACCTAATTTTAGATATGGTAATTTTCTCTCATTTATGAATTTATCTATTGATTATAAGTATGACCTTAAAATTTCTCTCAATCAAATCAAGATTATGGATATTATATATATTATTTGAGTTGCTATTGGTATAAAATAATTTAGTCATATTTTAGTTAAGTTTTCATTGCATATTAGCTGAAACATATAGGGACCATTCCCTCTTTTTCCATCTACCGTAACAATACCTACCTAAAAACAAACAATGAGTTAGGTTCAAAGATTATGTATAGTTCACTGTGATAGCGAGTAATAATTTATGATTGTTAGACTCTGCTAGGGAATTGGGTATTATAAGTAGTATATTGTTACTTGTTAAAGGTATCATGACTATGTGAGTAAAGCATGAGAAATTTAAATAATTATCTTAAAGTAGAGGTCAATTAGAACAGTTATCTAAGAAAAGGAATGTCATAAAGAATGTCATGGTTGGAGCATAAGAAGCAAGAGGAGCACATAAATGCATTGGCGGGGTTATGTAAGAAAATTTCTTTATAGATTATCAAATTACAAACAATAAAAAAAAACATTACATTTAAATTATCAAGATTTTTTAAATTTTAAAATATAATTGTTTCCATACTAATGTTAATGGGAGATTGTAATGAAATAATTTTTATTCGATGTAATGATATTTCCTAATTAAATTACTATATTCTTTAACAGAACATAATGTGAGTGTATAGTAGATTATACAAAATTATAATAGTGAAAGACGAAATGGTTTAACGAAGAATATTTGGCATTGCCTTAAATGCAATCTAAAGAAAAACTAATTAATGCGTAAAAAATTTATATGAAGTCTTCAAAACAAAAACACCAGAAGCAAGTACATGAAGACTCAACACAAGTTTAACAAAGTGTTAAACACAAGTGAACACGAATAATACAAAGTTCTCAAAACAAGTGTCAAAAAGAACAAACACTACTATACTGGATGAGCGTTGTATGAGAATATAAAATGCAAGTTCAAATCAGTAGGAAAAGGAAACACATGAAAAATAAAAAGAGATAATTTGAGAATGTATATCTTTGAAAAAAGTTGACTCCACACTTCCTAAACATGATTCTCACACAATGAACCTAATTCCTAAGTTTGTATGTTGAATTTGTCAAGAACCCGCAAGAAGATATGGTGAAAAAAGTGTTATTCATTATACATATTGAGTGTAATAGTGAAGATTGTCATTAAAAGGTCAAATATATTCTAAAGTGATAACACAAAGGACAAGAAAAGCACACAAACTATAACAGACCCTTTTAAGACATATATAAATACAAGAAAAACCATGTTAAAAAACCTAATTAAAAATACGTGAACTACATGATATATGGATGCAAAATTAATTATAAACTTATAATATCCTTTTCTGAATGACTTTAGAGTGGGAACTATCTTTGTAAAGCTTTCACTTTTGTAATTTTAAACTCTTGTGTAAGTTGTTTAAATTATATATTCTCTCATTAAGATTTTTCCTCAGGAACATTTAAAACAATTTTTGTTGTATTGACAAGATTATGTACTCGGTCAGAAGTGACTCATTGTACCCAGTCCTTATCTCAAAAGGAAAATAAAGTAATAATCATGGTTAGTATATTCATATGAAAGTCACACTGATTCCCATTTAATTAATGACTAAGTGAAATAAATTTTTCAATTTTGTAACCCTCATCTTCTTCAATATCTAAATAAAGTTGAAAATTTGGCGGATTGATTTGTCAGTTTCCCCCTCACATATGTATCTCTCTAAATCAAAATGTTCGAGTTTATCTCTTGTTTAATTGGAAAGAATGAAGAAACCAGGAAACCACATAAGTCGTAATTTGAGAAACACTGGAAGTGTCCAATGTACCTGTGGAGGAATTAAAAGTACTGACGACCAAAGGGGATCAACAATGATGGATGGTACCTTTCCTATTGCTCTTGTCTAAATATATAGAAACATCTCTGATCGAGTGGAAGCCATGACATTACAAGAAAGTGCATCTTAGTTAACAATTCTTAATGGTGGGTTATATGGGAAAGGATTCTCATTCTCACTATTATGATGTCTAAATAACAAACCAGCTCAAAGGTCATAATGTAACTTCATGGAGGAAAAGTGAAAGCTATTGGTGTAGGTAAATTGCTTATGTAAAGAAGTGTGACAAATGGTACACTGATTAAGCCGACCTATTCCACACCCTTGCTGAAGAACTTTATTCCATCATCACCATGTGACTCTAACAAATGTGGAATTAATATCCTCGCTCTTTTCTCTCAGACTCACAAACACTTGGTTGTTGGAATACTCTGAAATAGACTTCTAGTGATGAAAGAAAATGCATCAAAGAAGGAAACTATAGCTACTTGTGAATTAGTCTTTTATAACAGTTATGGGCTCATGCCATATGCAGCAGTACACAGCAATGCAACATAGGTTATGATCAATTTACGTAAAAGATCTGTCTTGTGATTTGATAGGGAGCCAAAGAGGCAAAGAAGCATTGGTCAGTCGAAGATTGTGAAGAGATATATGTTAAGGGACATCTTGCTTGGCACATGGGATAGGGAATGGAAATAAGATGTGAGAAAAAAAGTGTACGTCATCTCACGTGTATGCATGCATGCATGCATGCATCCTTTATTGGGATAATGGAAACCACGTAGTCATCCTCTAAATGGAAAATGGGGTTGAGTTTCGTTTCTCTTTTGTGTGCGATTTGCTCCACTAATCCAAGTCATTATTAGAACATTTCAGATAGGAAAAGAAAGTTGTCATGAATAAATACACAACTCTGAAAAAAACTATGCACATTAGGGTTTGAGTGTTTATGCTTCATTTGCTGAGTTTGTTCATGGACAAAGTTGTGAGGCCTAAAAAAGATTGTATTAGTTATCCAGTGTCCTTTCCTTTCCAATAAATATAATCACTATTTTTCTTTAAGTATAAATTGTTTTTAATTTCCACTATCATGAGAATTATATTAATCTCTACTAATTTGTATAGTGATGTGGCATATTATTTCCAAGAGTTTTTTTTATTGCGTACATATACAATATGATTGAAAATATTTTAAATTGCTTAAAAAGTAAATAGTATTGAAAGGATTCTGATATTTTTTTATAAATTAATTAATATTTTCTATTTTCATTAGTAAAAAATGAAATTTTGTGTTATTGAAATGACATTAGTTGATAAGAGAGTAAAGTATAAATAAATAAAAGGAAAAAATTTTAAATAGATTAAATTGATTTTGTTTTGAACTTTAGGATGTTCATATTATATAATTTCTAGTAGTAACTTGTGTAATAAGTAGTCAATATATTATAATCATCACTAATTTATATAGTATGTACATATATTACATCAGATTAAACATATAGTATGAAGTTGTATAGGGATTCATTATTCATTTTTTATTTATTTTCTTTTCTCATATTGGATGCATATACTCTCTCTCATTTCCATATCTTCTCACTTTTCACATTTTCATGAATATATTTTCCCTCCATAGATAATGTTATCAATTTTCTCCTTCTCTTCCACTTGACCCTATTATCTTTATCATCACTAATCCACCTATCATTCATCCATCACAAGGTTAGATTCATCACTCTTCAATTTTTAGGATTTCCTCTCCAGTCCTAATTTATTTTTTATTTTTTACACTCTTATCTTTATTTTTAATCTACTTGAATCTTGTGTATACACTTTTGTTCATATACTCTTTTAATTTTTGTTTCTCATAATTTAGGTTCTACTATTAACTTCTTACACTCTTATTGTTATTTTCAATTTATTTAAATTTTGTATATACACTTTTGTTGGTAATTCTCTTTTAAAGTTTTTTTTTCTCATGATTTTAGATTTTGAGATTTTAATTGTTTTCTTGTTTATTTTTTCAAGTATAAGAAATTCGATTGTTATTAACATTCTTTTAAATCTAAATATCAAATTTTTCAACATACTTCTCCATCCAATAGAAACTTTAAAAAATATTATATATTAGAAAAACACACCATATTTTATATTTATTTAAAAAACATATACCATGTTTTATATTTATTGTAATTCTATTAATATAGAATGTAATTTCTTACATTAGTATTAATTACAATGACACAAGTTAAATCACAATGATATAGAAAATGACACGTTCATTTACATTCTAAATTGACGTTAAAATCAATTATCTAGATCAGCTATTGAAACTTTTCATTTTCTATATCATTAACATTATTTTAAATTGGTTTATCAAATTATATTGATTGATGAATAAATAAATATTGAAACTCATTGAAAATAATCATGACAGTAATGCTTCATCAATACTAAATGCACTGGTTATATATCATCTTCTCTTTAAAAAAAAAATGGACGTCTTCCTTTATACTCATAAAAACATCAAAGAGAACTTTTGACGTTTGTATATATACTACTACTTTATGCATTATTCTTTTTATAGACAAAAAAGAATAAAATAAATATAAAAATATTTAAGGTGTTCTAATCCTTTTACAATATGCATTATTCTTTTTATAGATAAAGAAGAATAAAATAAATATAAAAATATTTAAGGTGTTCTAATCCTTTTACAATAGTCAAACATATTTAAAAAATAGAGCATATAAATTAACATAAATATTTTAGCTAGAATGAATTTTCTAACTAAAATCATCATCCTAATTTTATATCCTTCTAAATGTAACGGTTTAGGGTTTAGGGTTTCCATCATTTCACATTACTAGTATCCATATAAGTGTGGGGATACAATTTTGCAACTAGATTAAGAGTATCTAAAAGTCTATATATTGAGTCTACATATGATGTGGTTGTTGACATGTGTCAACTATTTTGCTAGTTTTATAATGCATCTATTGTAATAATTTCGTTGGACTATCTTTCTTCAATTCATTCATAACTCAAGTTATGAATAATCATTCTACACCTTCACAATTCCTTTATATGTTAGGATGTCTCATAAAATTCCATTTGCCATTCATTTTAACCCTATAATTGGAAGAACATATCTAGACTACTTTGAATTTGTTAAAATGATTCTACTTTAAACATTTCATTGTTGAAAATTTAAACATCAATCCTACTATTCAGATTTGATAAACCAAAAGAATATTTAACTTATTTTGTTACTACTATTGATTCCGTGACAATAATAATTTCATCTTGTTGTTAAAACATAAATGTTTTTTTGTTTGTTGGCTAAAATATGTATTCTAGATTTTACGTTTGCTACTATGTTAAACTTACATCTCCTTGATAGCACCATTTAGGTTGTATGATACATGTAATAGTGAAGAAATGGAGAAAAATAGCACCATTTTGTAAAGAATTATCCCAAGAAAGGAAATTTGAGCGGTTTTTGGAATTAATTCAAAGCAAATTCTATGTTTGAAATTATTCAAAATATTGCCCAATGCCCAAGAAAATGAGTGTGGGATTCTCGATATTCCTTCTACAGAAATGGGAGCTTTCAGTCACGTATACACCAATCCAACGTCAATCAAACAAAATAAAAATGGTAAAAAATTCATAATTATATCTGTTTCAGCTTACTCATATGTTTTAATAACCTAAAAACAGAAACATGCACTTTAAGTTTTCAAATTTTTAATAACTACTGGATTTTAGTTTCTTTAAAAGAAAAACTATACGCCAAAATAGAGAAAAATAAAATTATTAATAATAATTCCAGAGTTATCTACTTTTTCTTAATATTTAGCAAAAAAAAAAGTATACGAGTGATATTTCTATCTTGCAAGATAAAGTAGTACATGAGTGACAATAAATTAAGAAAAAGATAATAGTAATTAAGTTAAATCCACTTTTGATATATGTTATTTCGTGAATATATAATTTTTATCTCAATAAAATTCTAATTGCAGATCTGATTCTTCAATTTTTAAATTTAAATCATTTTACTTCACTTTTAATATATCATATAATTGCTAACAGAAAATAACGCATATTTGTAGGTAATAATATAGTTAATTACTCATTCACGTAAGATATTAATAATAAGGTTTAACAAGAAACTTCAATACATTTTATTTCGATGGATATACTAATGGTTTTTTTATAATAATGAAATAATATACTAAAAATATTATTTTTACAATCATATTATTAGACCATAAAAAGACTGAAATTAGTTGCTAATTTAATTAAAAATTAATTTAAAATCTAATTTAATAAATAACCAAAATTTAAATAATTAATATTAAGAATTAATTAAAATTTTAATTTAAAAATTAATTTAGTCATTTTTACATATAAACTAATGATATAAGATTAATAACCATCAAAAATATAATTTCTATTATAATAAAAACTATTTTAAATATCAATAAATTTTTAGTTTATAAAATAATTTTAATTTAATTACTATTATAATTAATTAATTGAATTTTACAGAAACCAAAATTACACTTTTGCAAACCTGTAAAGAGTAATATTGAATTTAGTCTAGTAATTATAATCTAATAATTATAAATCTATGATTAATCTGGAATCAATGTATATTTTATTTTATTTTACTTTTCATTTCCATTCAAAAAATGTGTACATTTTCTTTATTAATATAGATAAATTAATATAACATTATATTTTTTTATTATTTATATAATTCATTGTTATTAATTTAAACATAAACGATCGACCTTCTCCAATGACAATGATAAATGAAATATTAAGTTAAAGATTTAACTTTAAAATTTCTAAAAAATGGAAACAAATATAATTAAAGGAATAAAAAATATCCATATATAAGATGATACTCAACTAAGCTACCCTCAATTGGTAATTATACTCACAGATCAAACTCGATTTTAATAACCATCAAGTGTCATACCATTGCATAAAGGATATATGTACCTATTCTTTGTATTTTTAATTAAATAATTTATCTTTTAATAAATAAAAATAATTTTCTATTTAATAAAATATGCAAATGTATAACTTTTACACTCAAAATTAATTTTATAACTTCTTCATTTAAAAATAACTATCACATACATTTTTTTAATTCATACTTACAAAATTATATATTTTCTTAAAGCTATATTATTTTAATATATTAAAAATGCAAATACGAATACACATCAGTCGTATTAAATACTAGCAAGAGTTTTGCTATCCTGATAATACTATTTGATTTTATTTAAATTGTCTTTAATAGGTTAATTGTATTGATGGAAACAATTAAAAACTCCACTATTTAAATGTTATAATACTAAATTTAGAAAAAAAAAATGTTTATTAATAGTGTTTAACCGCCACAATCATAAAAATTATTAAAAGTAATATTTAATAGCTACCATTTTTTAGATATAATATTTATTTTTAAAAATAAAATAACTTTTCAAAATAGGTAAGAAATTTAATTTTGTTTATTATTTTACCAACCCATTCAATAATAGTTACTTTCAACCATCAACTTATTTTTTAAGATAGACACATTAAATCCTAAACATAAAAATTACTTATAATGTAAAAGTTAATTTTCTATTCTTATATAATTATTTTATATCTTAAATTTATTATCACGTCTATATATATATATATATATATAACCTTTATAATGGAGATCATTTAAACTTCTGATGAGATAAATTAAGTAAAATTAATTCACACGTTATTCATTCAGTTTATCTATAACTAAACATATTTCTTATAAAAATATTAAAACATAGACCAAAAATAAACTCATTTCTTATAAAAATATAAAAAAAAAATAGACAAAAAAATTATTTATGAATGTGTAATAATCTATGTATTGTTTCTTAATTTATTTTCTAATTAAATTTTTCTTAAACTTACTTTTTAAGAAGTTTTCAAAATATATTTTATTATTTATTTCAGAAAATTTATTTTTGAAAACTCTTTTAAAAATTTGTTTTTAACTTCTTTTAAAGTAATGTTTTTAGAAGTGGATTGGTATCTATCTTTAAAATGTTAAAAGATGAATCGAATTTGTTTTTTTTTAAATGAATCAAATTTTTAATGACTCAAAATAGACTAGTGAATTTTTTTTATCCGATTTCTTATAATTCAAAATAAAATTTATATGATCCATGTATAATTTGTCACTCGTAATGAAAACAGACTATTAAAATTAAGGTGAAGAGAGCCTATGAGTGCGTAAGTGGTGCAGATTCCAATTCTTGCAACGTCACAATTTTTTTACTATAAAAAATTGGCTTTTTAAAATATAAATATAGAATCTATGTTGAAATAAATAAGAGGTGAGGAAGATTTTGAAATACAATAAAGTGGTTTTTTTGTAAATTAGGTTTACGTCTCTTTTTTGTACTATTACAGTAATCTTATTATCAAGGATATAAATAAAACATTTCTAAAACTTAATGGAATGTATGTGTAGTTTAAAATTTGATGAATAAAATGAAATTTTCTATAAAAGTTTGAAAACCTAAGATCTTGATATAATATGGGAACATGAAGAAATGTTAATGTAATTCAAGAACTACTTTTTCTTTGGGCCGCAAACACAGGTTTTCTAAGGATTTGTTTTATGCACCCCACGTTTTCTTTCTGCATCTTGTATATACAAAAATTTCTATTTTATTCCTATAAATTTGTTATATTATATAAAATTAATTTTAACTTTCGAATTATCCAATTAATTTTTGGATTACACAATTTAAAAAACAAAAAATTTAAAATTTAAAAAGTTAATTAAACTTTTGAATTACTTTACGTAGTTTAGAAATCATATTTTCATAAAAAAAATTTAAATTGTGCAATCAAAAGATACTTTTGAATTGAAGTCATTTTTTTAAATTTTTAATACAATCTGAAATTTTTTTTGAATTATATAATTTAAAAATTATTTTTTCTTACAAAAAATTTTGGATTGTATAATTTAAAAATGTTTTTAAATTACACAGCACATTCTCGTATTTTTGTCGTGTTTTCTTCTTTTTGGTTGTGATTCTCCTTCTTCTTCACCTTCATTTTAAATCAAGAGGGAGCGGTGGCATCTAGAGGTAGAGTAATTTTGTCTTTTACCCATTCTATGGAGGTCAGATAGAAATAAGAGGGTGCAGAAAGAAGGTCTCAGATCTTTTGCCATAACATTTCACACAAGCCCAAAAAGCGTTGCCCACTCAATTACTCATTTCTGTACTCACCTACAATTAAAAACCATATTAACACACCTTCCAATAATTTAATTATACTTCATTAATAATATAAAAATTTTATTATCCGTGAGCCACTTTGTTAATTTTTAGAATAATTATATTAAAAAACCATATTTACATAATTTTCAATTAATTAGATGTAAAAATTTCAGGTATTAATAGGTAGAAAACTTGGAAGATTTTGCCACGGAAACTTTACTGCATGCACATCCTTTCCATAAAATAACTTTTCTCTGCAACTCTATCACGGCATAGACACTCGCGCAGACATGAAACACCAGCACAACATAAAATGCTTTGTACGGAGTGTACATGTCTTGAAACATCGTGTGACACAAGAATCCAACACGCACGCAACCATTTCCTTACCAGTGTTTTTCCATTATGCGTAGGTTATGGCCAACATTTGTTTCTTGTTATTACAAACCCATACAACACAATAATCCATTTGACGTTCTGTGTTTGAAATCCATGTTTCTTCATATAAAATTATAAATTACTTACAATATTCTCACTGCAGAAGATACGAATTAACCAATCATGAACACTTCAACTCATAGTAGATGAAGCCTTTTAAAATGGCAAGCATTCACCAGAACAAAAGATACGCACCCACTCATAATAGCAGTGAACCAATTGAAGAGCTTGTAAAGAGATATCTCATCAACACTATTTCAGGTAATTTCATTTTACACTTGTTCATGAAGTCTTACAAAATTACGCGAATCTCGTTTATTATTTATTAAATTTTCATTATTTTATAACTTCCAATCAATTTTTAATTGATAAAAATGTATATTAAAAAATGTTTCCAGCGTATTCTTTGACAATTTATTTTCAAATCAGTTTAGTAATGTTGGCAATAACAATTCAAACAGCTCATGTAATAAACCAGCTTACCAAAATATCATTGTTATGGAAAGTTCACAGAAGGCTACACACTGGAAGCAGTCTCTCATTTGAATGACCATGTATATTTATTTCAAACTTTATCTTCACATTTTGCTTACATGATTGATATCCCAAACCTAGACTTTAGTCCATAAAAGCTTCCACTATTGGCAGTCCACAACCTAGATGCATTATCTCTTAGGCATGTTACATCAAGATTTATAGGGTTTTCTTTTTCAATTTTTTGTTTAGTTTATCAACCCAAAAGCCCCAAACCCATGGCTAGGTTTCATCTGAATTAGACAACCTACTTGTACTCAAAGTTTATGCACCATACTTTAACAACTTCAAAATAAATACTAAGCCTTTGTTTAGATAGAAATGAGAGTGAAACCGAAAAGAAAGCAGGAAAAAGAGGATGTGAAGTGAAGTTATTTACATTAACAGAAAATATGTGAATTTGAAAAGAAAGTATGTAATAAATATGATTATTTTAATTGAAAATAATTATTTTGATCAACATAATATATATGTTATATATGGATTATAATTAATTATATTTTCCGGGATAATCAATTATGTCATGTAAATCAATCTTCTTATGTAAGTAAAGAGATTTTTTTTTCAAAAATTGTACCTTTTGTAATTATTACATAATTTGATATTTTAACTTTCTCTTCTTTCCTTTTGTATTCGCAGTTCTAAACATACCCTAAATACAACATTTTTGTTTTTTGTTAAAAATAAATATTAAATGCAACATTTTTATGTTTTATATGTTTAATGCATTCACGTTTTCTATGATAATAAAGTTAAAACATTCAGTTAAGATAATAATTACCATAATAAAAAGAAGTTCCAAAAATACTAAAAACAAAATAAAAAAACAATCATCTTTATTAATTGTTACAAACTAAAAATAAAAGCCATCTAGTAAAAAATATATAAAATAAAAAATTAAAAAAGATAAAAACTAATCATCTTTATTAATTGCTGCAAATTAAATAAAAGCCATTTAGTGAAAAATACATAAAAAAAAATTACAAAAATAAATTATCTTTACTAATTGCCATAAAATATAGATAAAAAGCAGTTGCCAAAACTAGAAAGTTAAAATGATAAGTAAATAAGTAAACCAAAAGCATTTACAAAAATAATTTGCTTGTTATTGGTTATAGATTATTCCTGTGTGCACATAGGGGAGGAACAGAGTAGATACTATCCGTGTTTAATGCAAAAGAAAAAATTGAATGGATTTGATATCTAATAATGGTGAATCAACCACCCAAAGAAATAATAAAATCCAATAACTGACTATAATTAATAGAATTAAGACAAACTATTTTTTAACAATATTTCAATTCCAACCACATCTACAAGTATTAGATATGAAACTAGGGGCATCCAAAATCATGGTCAATGCAATTAGAAAGATAATGATCATAAATTATGGAATCCTTATTCCTCACACAAACATCAAATTAACCTCAGTCACAAGGTGCCTCCACATGGAAAAGGACAATTATCCATAGTTTCAAGCTTAAACTCTTTACCATATCCACATTCTCCATAACTTTAATTATGATTTCAAAAAAGACAAAAAAAAGTAAAGCACCGATCATTTATTGTTTCAACTGATATGGCGAACTTGTTTTTCCATTATGCAGAGTAGCAGACTTGTGTCATAATCAACAATTCAATCATTGACAACGCAGAAGAAAAGAAAAAGTTGGATTTGCAACAAGTAATAAATGAAATGGTTAGCAGGCTATATATTTACACTTCTCAGCTAGGGAAAGCTCATAATACGTAGTAGTCCAAGAATTCAAATGAGAATTAGATCGCTAAATAAATAAATAATCCAAAATTAATAAACAACTATGAGGAATTATTCCATCCTTCAAGCTAAGAAAATTTATGATCATGAAAATCAAATATCTAGCTGTGTTCTTAAAAAGAAAAAACATCAAATAAACAACACCGGTAACCTACATTTGTGTTGAGACTTCAATTATTTAACCTATTCCTGTGATACATGATACCAAGCTTTGAAAATTTTCATGTAAACGTAAATGGGGGAAGATACCAATTTCAAAGGAAGAAAATGGAAACTGAAATTTTGAACATAAAAATGAAGAACTGAAGAGCCTCCTTCTTGAAAAACTTTTCAGCCAATGGTGAGAAATATCTGAATCTCCTCCCCATCCTCCCCCACCTAGGAAAGGAAAATGTGATAGAAAAAGAAGGGGGAAAGTACCAATTAGCAAGAATTTTGTGTCAATGGATGAATCAATGTTGAGCAACTCATTGGATTCGAAGTATCAAAATGTGTTGAGTTGAGACCTTCAGAATTGAATTCGTCAGCATCCCATCACAGCACAATTATAGACAAAGTTGCCAGAGCGTTTTCTGGCAAGTAGATTCCACTGTAGAGGTCCTTCACCAGGCACACAGGAATTGAGTTCAATAAAACCCTCACCGTGAGTCCTTGGACCACCAATCACAATTAGCTTATCTCCACATGCCCTGAATGCAAGACCCCAACCATTCATCGACACTGCTCGCTCAGGCAGTCTCCCAATGGTTCGCCACAATCTTCTCTCTTTATCGTACTTCTTTACCTCCATGTCAGCATAATCAGCAGCATATAGTTCATTATTTACAACCGCAACCAGAGGTGGTGCCTCGGCTGTTGCAGGCATGTCAGAGGTAGCACTGCGTCCAGGGGACATGTTAGGAATTTCTGTCCACGTTCTAGTTTGTAAATTGTATTCCTCACCACATGTAAGAAGCTTAGAATCCTTTCCACCAATTCCTCCAATAACATAGAACTTTCTATCCATGAACACCCCAGAGCACATCTTCCTGGGCTTGTTCATGCTAGGGAGTACTTCCCATGTTTGATTCTCCGAGTTGTACAGTTCGGCCGAGTCAAGGATACGACCCTCTGAATCACACCCACCAGCCAAAATAGCAATCTCTCCAAGGCTGGCAGATCCAAACAGGCATCTTGGAGCATTCATCCTCATTCCAGATGACCACGAGTTGGTCAAAAGACTGTATCTGTAAATCACATGAGACCTCAGCTCCCTGCCAAATACAATGAGCTCAGTACCTACAGCCAAAGACTCCTTATCCGAACACATGAAGCATTCATTAGAAGCCATCCTTGGTAGATGCATCCACCGTTCGCGAATTGGATCATAGGCCTCCCATTCCAGGAGGGCACAGGAAAAATAAATCCAGTGTTCTACTATGCCATTCAGTCTCCTCCACCTATACACCTCACCACTTCGGATTGTGTTCCGAAAGCTCCGATTCAGTGAGGCCAGCGAACCATAATCCGACCTCGAACATCGGCTGAGGCACGTGATTGAGCTGTCCCGGTTCATTCTGGGCAAAAGAGAACCCGAATCTGACGAATCCCCACCATGACGCTCTTCCTGCTCATCAGGGGCCTGCTGCTCCATCTCCTGTTCAACGGATTGCTGAACACTGGATTCCGATGAATCTACGGATTCATCCTCTTCCTGGTTTTTAAATTGAAGGTCGTCACTGAACAGCACCAATGAATACCCAGCTCGATGTTGCTCTTCTTCATACAGTGGGTGGGTAGAAAAAGCTTCAGCCTTTTCAACTCCTTGGCAATTACTCAATGACTCGCAATCCTTCCTCCGATCCTCATCTATTTGTGGATGAACATAATCATCTGCATCACACGATTGTTGTTGAAACAGAAATCGAGTTGTCTCCCCGCAACAATCCGCTCTGCTAATCTTCCTCGGCTGAGATTCTTCTTCACCATCGGTATCAGAGGGGCGCTTGCCATTCTTTGTGTCCAAGTCCCGCAGGTATGTCATGTAGGACCACTTGTTATCTGCCTGACAAGAGCTGGGAAACAACCTAACCACGCAGGAACGACCTTCCAACATAGTCTCTACGACAAAAGGCAAAAGCAGCAGCAGCAAGCACTCAACCTTCAATTAGATGCCTTCTTCTATCTTTGCCGGAAGGGTCAAATTCAACACCACATAGATGATTGATGAACAGGCTCGCCGCCGTAACAACGCCCCAGAACTACCTTAGAAATCAAGGGCCTGTGAAAAACGGAATCAATCAAACTCAGTTAAAGTTTCATGCACTTCTCTCTCTCTCTCTATTCACCCTTCTTCTCCGGAACAACATTCTATTTGGAAAATTAAATGCCCAGAAACGTCAACACAACCAAAGCACGATTACAGATCGGAATCCATTCGAAGTCACATTTTTTTTCCATGAACCCCTGAATAGAGAAAAGGGGAAACTGCCCCTCCGGAACCAAATTCACAGAGAGAGATCCCAATAATCAAAACACCATAAATAACAGGGAACTTCAATTGAACAAGAACGGTTCAGTGAATCCAACGAGACACGAGTAATGAATCCAACATTCCAATGTTAAGACAACAAAAAAATCAATTTTAAACAAAACCCATTAATCAATATCCCCCGGGATTCATCAAAAAGCAAAATTTAGTGAGATCTCCGTAAATCTAGAATCTTCATTGATACCCAACAACATAGCAGACAAACCACCTCATTCATAAGAAAGCTATAAAATCATTTAGAAAGAGAGAGTGAAGAGAAAGATGGATAGAGAGAGAAAAAACAATGATGCAAGAAACTTACAGGTTGGATAAGAAGCAAAATCGAAAATACAACAAAAGTACTTGATGGGCAGATTGTGCAAAATTGAAAAACAATCTTCAACTCCTTCTTTCTCTATCTCAAACCCACTGTTTTGTATGTACCCTCACACACGCACGCACACAACACACACAGAAAGGAAAAAAAAAAGACTCGAGAGAGAAAGAGAGAGAAAGACCCACTTTCTCTCTCTAACCAGCTCTTAGAAGTTCTTTGGTTTTAGGTTGGTCCTTTCTCGGGTTAGTGTCTGCAAATCAGATGAAGAGAAGAAGGTTTGGAGCAAAATCTCATAGAGGACCCCTCACATGGCCTTATCTCCCTTAAATCATATCTTAATTTATAATTAAATAATTCCTCAATTCATTTCTTTCCCGTAGCCATTAATTAACTAATTAATTGATTAATTTAACATCGTTCTCTGTGTCTTTTTCTTTTCCTTTTCTTTTTCTTTCAATTCTGTGCGTGTGTGTTTTTGGGTTGTGCAAATTTTGACGGAGGAGGTTGGGGTGGAGCCTACCAAAAGGTTCGCCGGTAACTGGCTACCGGTAACCGCCGGTGGAAACACGTGTTGACTAGTGGGGTGGGGAAGGATGAGATGTTTTTTTTTTTCTCTTTTTGCTTCGCTGACTCACAATCCAATTATTTTAAAAATTCATTTGGAATATCTTGAGTATAAAGGTATTTTATATATTACTCCAAAAAAAAAAAATATTTAGGGGTTTAACAGGACATTTTTTTTCTTTTTATTAAAAGTGGTAAATTTTAAAGTAAATAAATAGTCTTACATTATTAAATACTTGTGAAAAATCCAGCCATGCTAATCTTATCAGAATAAAATAAAATTTAAAGTTATTATTTGACTGTATATTTTGTTAATAGAAAATATGAAAAAAATTACATGCGGATTCTTAAAATTCATTAATAAAAAGGACTCTTCCATTTTCGTTACCCATACGTCTCTGTGGAGTTGGATTCTTATTCCAAATTCTCCGCTGGTCAATTTCTCGTGGGGGAGGAGAGAATCTGGTGCGGCGTGGGCGATTAAGATTACTGGGAGAGTTTTGGTTTGTTGGTTAATGATGCAAAAGTAACCCCTAGATTTTTTACCCTAAGATGTGACTTTTGACTGGTCAACGTTTGATTATTATAATTATTAATTAAGATTTTTATTGTTAGTTATTGGTGGGTGTTCACACACTGAAAGGGAAAAGAAAGAAGAGAAAGGAATATTTTAAGTTAAGATTTGTGATAATATTGTTAAGTATGGTGATGATTATGATTATTACTACCAAACACGGCTGAATCATGGCTAAGTCAAAAAAGCAGATTGTGCTACACTTCATTCAATTTCCGCTTGCGTTTTCGGCTGGGGCTCTTTATCCTTTTTACGCTCTGCTTCATCTCTTGATGCGACATCTATCTATACTATTGTCCTCTTTATACAATTCTTTATTATTCTACAAATATTATTATTATTATTATTATTATTATTATTATTATTATTATTATTATTATTATTATTATCATTTCTCATGCTTATCTTACTGTTTAATAATGTGATGGCCTATTATTCATTGACTACCGATGGATTCAAACGTGTGACGTTAAAATTCCCCATTTAATTTAATTTGTTGTCCCAATGTGGATGATGACTAACAGACCCTTCAATTTAATTCTTTCAAGCAAAAGGGAGGAAAATTTTAGATGGTAATAAAGTTATTGGAAAATGTTGTAACTAGCCACTTCATCTTCATTTTTTTTTCTTCAAACTTTCTTTTTCTGTTCAAATTCAAATAGATAAATGCACACAAATCATGCACCATTACTATTATGGTTATAATAATATTAATATAATGCCACTATACATGTGCAGATTAAACAAACTGGTTTGACACGCATCAGAGAATTCACACACACAACACAAACACACGAGTACACCACCACAAATCAACAAAGAGATTTAATCTAAGCCCAAAATTTTCTCAGAAGCACTGTGTTGAGATTCCCTAATCATTCAAACTTTTAATTATAGTTTCAATAGTCATTACTACCAATCTAATATCTAATCTTGTAGGCTTTGATGGACCTAACTTTTGCATTTTTTGCGTCTATCACCCTTAAATTATAATCATCATCTTCAACACACCTTTTTTTTTTCTTCACCTCCTTTTCTGTTTTCTATGTGATGATCACGAGTGGTAGCTTGGTCGGCATTTGAACATAATCACAACAGTTTGTAATCCTAATCATCCTCAATCTTTTTTTCCTTTCATACAACAACATCATTAGATTGTGGTTTGTAGCCAATGTTTTCTAACTTCTTTTCATAAATGGGAAACTCTTGTCATCTAATCTATTGTTCACACCCCTTTTTTTGTTATGGGGATGTTAAAATTTTCACACCCAAGTGCCTACACCAGTAAGAAAAAGAAAAGGAAAAATAAATAGATAACTAATAAAGGACAAAATAAAATAATGTAAAAAATCTCAAAAAATTTATAGTCGGCATAAAATTTCATTCTCATTCAACTTGGTAGATATAGACATTTTACATTTTTAATAACTAAATATATATGCCAAAAATGTCGTAACTAAGTTCTAAATTTAAACACGCGCGTAATTAAATATCATAACTCATATAACATATAATTTGAGACTTATAACTTACTTTTTAATATGTTACTGTACGATATTAATATCTCATTTTTTATGAACATTATTCATATTATTTCAGACTCTGCTTTTACACTTTTGTTCCAACCAAACAAGAGAAAATAATTCTTTTCACTTTTTTCTTTCATTTTCTCCTTAATCTAGTAACCTAAAAAAAATCCAAATTTCCATGGTTTTTGTGTCTATATTTAATCATTTTTTTTACATTATTTCCTAAACTAAAAGCAACTTCGGAATTTACTGATTGAGCAGTTATAGTATACGAATCACTCTTAAAAAAACATGTTTTCAGCATTAAAATGTTAGATTTATAACACAAAGTATAAAGATGAAAAATAATATATGAGATTGATTAAGTTAAAGAGGTGATTCACCATTGAAGTAATGAAAAGCTGCATAATAGAATTTATTAAAGGCAAGTTAAAAAAAAAAAGATGCATGATTGATAGGTTCTTACACAAACATAAAAAATCTTTCATAGGTATTAATGAAAGAAGGTTATAGTTTTGATGATGAATATTGAGATGAGTACGAAGAGTGTCTCTTAACATGTATTTAGAATTAATATTAAAAAAAAGATAGTGTATAATTATTAAATTTGATGGGAGAAATGAATGAAATGAATGAAAGTGTAGTTGAAGAGAGGAGAACTTAAATGCAGGAAGAAGTCTCCAAAAAGAATCACATGGCATATGGTATAAGATGGGAAATGAATTATAAAACAAAAGATGTGAGCTGTGAATGGAGAAGATGCCCCCACCTCACTATTTGTTGGAGTCACCTCTGTCTCTCATCAATGTATGTATGTATGCCATTCCAAAACAACACCACCCTCTCTTCCATTCTGTCAATGGTCCCCACTCACCACCCCTTCCATTAAATCACACATTTCCTTCTCTTCATCTTCTTTTCTTTTTTTCATTCTTCTCACAAACATTACTATGTGCATCAACAAACTTTTATTTTCTTTTCTTTTATTTTACTTTTACATGTGTATTATGTATGTATCATGAATTACACAAGTGTTTGGGTGTGTGGACAAGATCAAACTCCTTTCTTCAAGGTCTAACTAAGTGCTTCTGTTCATCCATGCCTCCAATTTCAATTCAAATCCAAGTTTCTTTTTTATTTTTAGTTTGGGGGGTTGTTCTGTCATTTCACCCCAATTTATTTTAACTTATCTTGTGAATTTGGACGGTAGTGTACACGTATCGTGTTGGTAAGTGTTATTTTTCTTTTTAGCGTGTAAGGCTTTGACGGCGTCGTTGGGAGCATCGAAAGTGGACACATAAGCGCCACGTGCCGCGCATGTGCGCGCGATCTTAAATCTTCGTTAAAATATTTATTTAATGCAAAGCACAACACCAGGATTTGATTTGGTGTAATGATATAGTCTAATCACAGACACGTGCGCATTCGTCGCACGTGCCAGAGATAAGGTGTTTTTGGGGTGAGCGCGAGACCACGAACGTACCCTTGGAAATTCGAGTCACGTGTCGGCGCACGTGGGGTGCTTCTCACTTCACTCGATTCTTTTCCCTTTTTTTTCATTTTTTTTTCAAAAAGCTGAAATGCTTTTTAATTTATGTATATGTTTACAATTTTTTTGTAGGAAATAAAAAATAAAATATGGGTGTAATTTATTAATGTCCGTGTGTGCCGGCTTTTGCTTCCATTTGGTGTATAACTTTAGGGTTAAAATGTTTAGGATAATCATTGTGATCACTAATTGTTTACCTAAATTATTTAATTTAATATATTGTGCTTAATTTATATAAAAAAAAGCACTATTTCAGCAACACTGACTCAGCCTAATATTTACACTATCTGTTTTTCATTTTTTAAATACACATAAAGGGAGTATATCACGTGAGGAGAAAAGTTAATTAAGAAAAATAAAATAATAAAATTATAATCCTTAGAGAGGATTAAAATGAGAGTACATATATTTAGGTTTTTTTTATTTGCACTTCACTTGTTTTCATCTTTTTTTCTCTCACCACGTAGTGTTTCTTACTTTTGTTTTGAAGCTCTTCATGTTTCTCACGGTGAAGCCACTTTCTTCCTCTGCTTGTGTTTCCTCCTCCATTCTCTTCAACTGTTAATGTTTCTTTTTTCTCTTTGCACCAATAATAATTGTGGGATTTGCAAGAAACGGATAAGAACGTTGCGTTAGCATGGAGGGCACACAGTTACGCAGGGCTTCTTTCTTTTTCTTTCTAACTTGGCTTTGCGTTTGGGATTGCAATTTCCACCGAAGAAATGCGTGACGGACCCATATCACTTATAATTCTTAACAGTACGCGTCTTATAACATTGACAGACCCAGAACACAGTTAGCATGGATGGAGGACAATTAGAGGAGGCCAAATTGAAAAAAAAGAAAAGAAACAGCTATGTGGTGAGAGAGAAAATAGGAACAAATGCACTTTAAATAAAAATAAATAAATTGAACCTTTTGTTCTAGGTGTTTTTACAATGATGAGAGGATACTGTAAAACTACATTATTTCTTGTTTATTATTGTTAACATATGTTTGGACGGGGAATTTCTCCAAACAATTAAAATTTTAAATAAGTGAATTTTATTTATTTTTAAATAATTTCTTTGATAATATAATTAAAATCTTTTGTATTTCAATTGTTTGGATATAGGAATTTAATTTTTCTTTTAAGATGAAATTTAATTTTATAAAATTTTTTAAAATATAAAATTTTAAAATTAAACTTTATAAGAAGTATGAGTCAAATTTAAATATTAAAATAAATATTTAATAATTTAATTTTTTTAATATATATATGTACAATTTAACTCAACGTAATTTCAATTTAATTGGACCTAATATAAGTCTAACTATATTTGGTTTGATATAAGTTTGATTTGACTTTGTCTAAGGTAGGCTTGACTCGACTTGGTCTGGGATAGGACCAATTTGACTCGTCCTGGACTGGAACCAACTTGGCTTGGTTCGAGGAGGGCTTGTTTTGACTTTGTTTAGGGCAAAGCTGGCTTAATTTGACCCCAACTTGGCTCGAGGCAACCTAGGTCGAGCTTGACTCAAGTCAACCTCGGTTGGACCGGACTTGAGTCTACCGGCTCAAGCCCAGGGTGGACCCTACTCGACTCGGCCTAAGGTTGGTCTTGCTTGACTCGGCCTAAGGTCGGTCCTGCTTAACTCAACCCATAATGGGTCTAGCTATACTCGGTCAAACCCTTCTTGACTTGTCCTGACCCGACTTGAATCTCGCCGGGTTAGGGGTGGCCCGACTTGACTTGGCCTAGGATAGACTCAACTTAACTTGATTTAGGGAGGATCTGACTCCGAGATGACCTGGCTAGATCCAGTAGGGGAATGTCAATTTCCTTCTTTTTTTTAGGGTATTTTCAAATTCTATTGTCTTAGTTATTTGAAATACCTTCTCAAAACTTCTAAATTTCAATTTCTTCCTAATTTCCTTATCCAAATAAGTCATTTTACTACAAGGTATTTGAAATTCCTCACATAAATGAATTATCCTCTTAAATTACCCCATCCAAACACATTGTTAAGGTGTTTAGAAGTTTTTAATCTTATGTAGATTTTGGACTTGGTCTGGAAAGACATTCTAAGACTCATGGTAGTGATAATGGAATTTATGTTTAAAGGTGAGAAGAAAATGTTAAAAGTGATGAAGTGTGTAAAAAAGAATAGTCTAAATGTCTTGGAAGGTATTGTATTATTTAGATTAACATCTACTATTGAGAAGACCATATTGTCCAATACTAAGATAAATGAGAAAGGCTTAATCGAGTTAAAGAAATAGGACTTGTTATTGAATAGTAGAAATTTTGTGAACATTGTATCCAAAGAAAAGTTTGCAAAATCAAGTTCAATCTAGGATAGTAAAGAACAAAGAGGACCCTTAATTACATTCATGTTGACATGTGAGTAACCATCTTCAGCTTCATCATGCTCTAGAACTAAATACTTCTTGTCGATAGTAGACGGTTACTCAAGAAAGTTATGGGATTGAACATATCAAGAGTTGGAAGCATCTAGTAGATAGTCAAACTGGTAAGACGGTGAAGAGATTCATAGCTGATAATGATATTGAATTTTTTTTTTCCAGAATTGTCGAAGACCTTCTACAAGGAGAATGGAATAGCAAAGCCAAACAATAGTAGAGAGTCCTCAAAAAAATATCCTAGATGAGAAATTCAATAGAACCATTTTGAAAAGGGTGACATGTATGTTCTTGAGTGTTCAAATTTTAAAGGTGTTTCAAACTAAAGCTACTAGTATTGTTGCCTAATAATAAAAAAATGTCCCTTAACAATGCTTGATATGAAGACTCTTGAATAGTCAGGATATTTCCTAACCTTGAAAATTTATGAGTCTTTGATTGTATATGCTCACATAAGGCAAGAAAATCTAGATACATGTGTTGTTAAATTCATGTTTCAAAGAAATCCAAGAGGAGTCTATGGTGTCTTGAGCAAGGATTCAAGAAATGCATCATCAATTAGGATGTTGCCTTCAATGAAATTGAGATGACTTATAAGCCAAAAGTTTCTTAATGTGAGCCTAGGATTAATTATGATAGTGAAAAGGATAACAAGATGTGGAGTCTAGCAAAGACGAAGCATTTGTTTCTTACAAAATGATATGTTAGATGACATACAAAAAGCTTATCATGAAGATAAACATGTTGCTTATTGTAATATTGTCATAAATAGAACAAGGAGAACAATCATATTTCCAAAAAGGTATAGATGTGTAGAACTTATTACATACTCCTTAGTAGCTATTAGTGAGGTGTTAGAAAATGAACCTTCTAGTGTATCCTCTACTTTAGTAAATAAGGACAAGACTCAATGGTTGGAAGCCATGAATGAGGAAATAAAGTTGCTTCATCTGAACAATATTTGGACTCTAGTTCATAGACTTGTGGGTTCTAGGTTGGTAAGTTGTAAGTGAATTTTCAAACTTAAAGATGGTAATCGAGGAAATGATCAACAAAAATTCAAAGAGTGATTGGTGGTTAGGAGCTTTACTAAGAAAGAATAAGTTTATTATGATAATGTTTTTTCTCCTATAATGAAGCAATAATCCATAAAGACATTATCTATGCTTATTGAGCTTAACCTTAAGCTTGAACAAATGGACGTTAAGAGTGCATTTCTCTATGGTGACTTAAAAAAGACCATATACATGAAACAATAGGAAGGATTTGAGGTAGAAAACAATAATTATGTGTTGTAATTTAGATAAATTCTTGTATGTTTGAAATAATCTTCTAAGCAATGAAACAATAATGAGAAGTCGATATTTACATATCTTCTCTATTAGTTTAGGGTATTTCACCTTAATTATAATAGCTTTTTTGTATAAATAAGAACATGTATTGACATTTATTGTTAACTTTTGAGTTGTGTTTAATTAAGAGTTTGAGTTAGTTCACTGAAATAAAAACTTTAAATTGTAATATCTATGCATAGTAGATTTTATCATGAATATAGATTTAAGTTTATTAATACATTTATTGAATCGCGTTACTTTGGATGGTATTAGTAATGTGAGGTTGGAAAACTTTTTTTTTACTCTTATATACAAAACTTGAATTTTATAAAAGGTTAAAGTATCCCTTGTGTACTTCAATTAATTTATATGTTTTTCTATTGAAAAAATCATTATTTTATGTGTGATTCTTTATTCATCTTCTTTATATTATATTTGTAAATTTCCATTACCCTTTTGTTACTTCTTCTGTAGTCATCACTTTTGAAGTGAATTTGAATTAAAAAAAATTACTATAATCATTAAATCATTTTAGTATTAAAGTAGTTAAATATATAAAATTAGATGGATTAATTAATTTTTTTATTGATTTTAATAAATATAAAAACCCAAAACAAAAAGAGATAACATACTTCAGTAAAAATGGTATAAGAGTATTTATTAATTTCTATTATATTTTTATATTCTGTATCTACTATTCATTTTAGCAATATTCTAAAACATTTTTCAACCCTTAAATTAATGTAAAGTGTCATACTTTTAAGCATCTACCATACTTTTTATTATTTTAGTTAATATATTGATTAAAAAATATATTATAAAAACTACTTCTTCTTCTTTATATTATATTATAAGGTATATTTAACAAAATCACATAGATAAAAAACATTTAATTTATATAATTTTTTATTAATATTTTATTTTTATCCTTATTAATTAGTATTAAATAAATTAATTAAAATACAACTTACAAATAAATAATAAAAAAATAAATTTAAATATGTTAATTAGTTACTTATTTTAAAAGATAAAAAATCTAATAAATAATTTAAGATTAGATGGAATGAATGTTAAACAAGTCTAATATAATTAAATAATAGTGAAAGATGAAAAGTTAAACCAATAAAAAAAACTTATTCTTAGTTATTAATTCTTATTTTCTCTTCTATTTACTATTTAGTAACACCACATAAACATATGATTAATAAGAATATAAAAAGAAAATAAAAATAAATTTATTAAAATTATAAAATATCATATATTATGAACTAAGATTTCTTGAAAAATATATCTTATAATATGAAATAAAAAAATATTATCTATAAATATTAAAATATTGAAATTTCATGACAAAATAGTAAAATAAATATCATAAACCTTATAATGATTAAAATAAATAATATAATTTTAAATTAACAAAATAATAATTATTGTTACCATTTATTATGAACATTTTATGTGATAAAAAGGAATCTTATATAAAAATAATATAATTCTATTTATACGTGTGATAAGACAAAATATATATATATATATATATATATATATATATATATATATATATATAATATTAGGCATATCCCGTATAGAATTTGTCAAGAGAAATAACAAATAATGAAAGTATAAAAATAGAATATAATTATAAAAATTAGAAACTAACGTTTTAAAAAATGTACTTAAATTAAACTATTAAAAATGTTATAAACTAGTGAAAAAAACTTCTAATAAGATTAAATAAACTTTACGTTAGAAACTAATTGAAAAGTTTCGCTAATCATAATCATAAATTTGGGAAACAATTGATAAATGAAAAATAAGATTTTATATATTTGAATCTTAATGTTTTTTTAGAATTTCTTTCTTACAACAAGGAAATTAATTTTCTTAAACATGAATCTCAATGATACAATATTAACAATAAAATAAACAAAGTGGTATGAGGGTATCTTTGCTTACATAATAATTGCATTTATGCTTTTTCTTAATCTTTTGGGAATTTTAAATGCTCAGTGCCTGCCATAAGTGAATTAAAAATATGATATAAGGAAAGTGGTTTTTGTATGACTATATATTATTTAACTATTTTTTTCTTACAATGATTATTATTTACTTTTTGGGAGAAGAATGATTATTATTCATTTAATAATTTATTATAGTTAGAGTTGAGATTTGGGTAAAATTCTACTAATTATCCGTATTATTTGCTATATGTATGGGTGGTTATTTGTATTTTTTAATAAATTTTTAATATAAATTTTTTATATTTATCCTGCATAACTTACGAATTAAGTGGTTTTTACTCATCATATTTATAAGTTATTCGTAATCAGTATTATTAAATCATATTTAATAAAAATATTTATTATTTTTATAAAGTTTAATTCAATCTCAAATCTAATATTGGTTGTTTCTAATAGTTATTATCAAGTCTTATTTAATCTAAAAAAAATTATTTTACTTTTTATTGGTTATGAATTGATTAATTGATTGGATAAATTATTATTATACAAATTAATGTTAAAATGTATTAATATATCTTTGCAGATGCCAACTTATCTCTTTAAACCACGAGTTTTTGTGAAAAATTGATACAGTTTATGAAAATTAAAGACCATTTAAAATGTAGGTTAAATGAATGGATTTTTTTGTAGTATAAGTTTATGCATATATGAATTTAAACCGACGAACTCGTTCTTATACCCAGTTCTAATGACAAGGAAGTATAACACTATATAATAGTTATGTATTTTACTAGTTTTATACTATATAAGATTGGTTGATAAATATTAAATTTCAAGGTAGGTTTAAATATATAAATTACAAAATTTAATTATTTGACTATTTATTTTATAAAAAAATTATTTTTATCTTTTTATGTACATTTCTAATTTTATAAGTAGGTTTTATATTATTTTTCTGATTAGATCTCACGTTATAGAAGTTGAGAGAAAGGAGAAAGTTTATTTATTATAGAAGTTGCGAGAGGGGAGAACGAGTTTATTTATTAAAGTAAGTTTTTTTATTCTCATACCTCTCCCTTTTTGGATTTTGTTGAATGAGTTTGGTTTATGGTTTACATGTGAGATTTGATTTGTAAATATCAATTTTACCTTACTATCGTAGTGATATTTTTCTGTTTTAGAATTAGGTTTTTTGAGAAAAAAAGTAGGGTTTCTTTTAAGAATTATCTTACACTACATGATATTTTGAGGTAAAGAAAGTGAACATATTAAAATCTTAATGAAATCTGTGAGATATTACGGAAAAAAAAAGTTAAATTTTTATAGAAGAGATAAATTAAAGTTCACGAAAATATATTATTAAAATTAGGAATAAGCATGATCTTAATTGAATTGAACTGTATCAAATGTATTGAAAAAATAGTTTGCTTAAACCAAAACAAATTTGATTGTTTTCAATTTAAAATTAAATGATTAAAACAAATCACTTAAGGTTTCAGTTTGAAAAGAAAAGAAAAACTTAGCTATACTTAAAGTAGATTAAATAAATTATTAAATTCAATTTATATTATACGTGTATATATATATATATATATATTATATAGAAATATATGTGTTATTATCCATATGTATATGTAATTTTTATTATGTTATCTTATTTTAACGAGTTAAATTTTAATTTTACATATTTATTTAAATAAAATATATGTATTATTATTTTTATACTTAATGTGAGATATGAAAAAAAAGCAAAACCATATTATGGAGTAACAGAAGCATGTGCACTTATTTTTAATGAATGTATATCTATTATTCTATTTTTTCCCTTTTTTATTATTCTGTTGCATTCTTAAGATAGTTATAAAGTTTAAAATATTATCATTTTAAAATATAATAATGATAAAATAAGAATATAAAATATTAACCTAAAATGTAAGTATTTCACTATACATTCTACTCAACTCTTTCTCACAATTCTGGTTGCGTGGTCTAGTGTGTAGTTTAATGTTACATAAGCTATGAGCTAACTTTTTAATGTAGTAAATTAAAAATAAAATTTGATTAAGTTTAATTAGTTTTATTGTAAGTATAGTATACATTTAAATACGAAATTGAAAAATAGTGTAGTTTAACTTTTATTTTAAAGAGTTCACTTATTTCATAACAATTTGGTTAAGTTTCGTATTAATTCAATTCAATTAGATATTTTGAATAACTTTAATTAAAATTATATATACTCTTATTTTACATTAAAAATATATAATTGAAAATATATTGGATTATTTTACGTAAAAATATATTGGATTGTGTATAGGATTAATATAACATCTTATTGTAATATGGTTATCATGTTTTATGTTATTATAATTTCTTTAAGTTGAGGTATTTGATTGGTAAATTAGGAATATATAAACCTTTGAATGTGCTTTTGTTAAAGTGTGGAGGTTGATATTGAGATATTAGATTTGTCTTGATGAGAATAATTTGTATATGTGGAGCTTTGGATCCATATATCCTTGAAATTTGTATTTAATATTTTGAATATAACTTATTTTGATTGTTATTGTTAAATTATGATAAGTTAATTTATATTGAGAGTTTTATGCCAATTGGATTAAGCCAATTTTATAAAAAATTGCATATGTAAAATTAATTTTTTTTTTTGTCTTACTTCAATTGGACATCAAATTAAGTTTGTGATTATTAGATATGTTGATTAAGTGAATTAATGGTAATTTGAGCAAGTTTGATATAGTGATATTTAATGTTGTAACATAGTACTATTATTCAAGCATTTAGAGAGTCACTTAAGTAAGGTATGTTTAAATGCTTCTTTTGATACTTGAGCGAGGAAGATGTGAGATAATTTTTTTTTTCATTAAAGAAATATTGCTAGTGTTGGAATAATGTCCAAAAGAATTATTCTCTCTCTAAGTGTTGGTTCACAACTTAAGTGAGAGAGACTCAATGAGGTTTTTTTCTCCTATGAAAGAAAGTCTTTTAAGTAAGAATGTCTTTCTGTAAGTGATGACTCTTTATTTTCAAAGGCTTATATTTAATTATTTTAAATACATATTTTTGAGATTATAATGGATGAGTGATATATTGTATTTCTATTTTTTATGATAAAGATGTGAATATAATGAATAAGTATTGATTGAGTTATGATGATTGATTTGAATGATAAATGGGAGATACTTGAGATTATTCTAAATTTGTTTGGGTTTTGTGATATTGAGTATTAAAACTCATTAATGATAAAAAAAATATCTTATATTTATTAATAATCTATATCAAATAGATTAAGATATTAAATGGTGAGAAGTTGAAAAATATTATTGCATCAAACTTTGCAAAGTAGATGCAATAAGTTATCCCAACTACATCAATGTTTTTGCATTAGGTTTTATGGAGTAGGTGTAATGAACTTATGGTTTATTGACTAATGATGTGTGTGTGTATGACTACTAGATTTTCATGGATATTATGAATATGTATGCAATCCTTAAGATCTTTGTAGAGACCAGGGATATGAATGTGATTCCTTAGGTGTAACATCTAGAGTACCTTTTAAGGCTTTTTATAGGAAAAATGGGTTAGCCCTTTTAATTCCAGTTTAAAAAAGTTTTCTCTAATGGAATTGTCTCAACTGATTTGATTTCATCCACCAAAATTATGCAAAAATAAAAGTCAAAGTCTTTTATTCAAAATTCTCTCAACCATTTTAAATCCACTCAATTATTTCCAATCTACTCCATCATTTTCACTTCGTTTAGCAAAATCTAGCCTTATAACTCATAAATAGGTTTTTTCTCTATGGACCCTTTCTATTAAGCACTTTGATATTTGATCAATGAAATTGGTTTTCAAAAATTAAAGATATGTTTTATGGAATGTTAACAAAGTTAAGGTAGTGATATGAAGACTTTTAGTGATTCACTCAACGAAAAAGCGAATCCACTTAACGTATTGCCTTCTATATAACTAGTATAAATAACCATTTATATATGTTATTTCACTTGTGAAACAAAATAGAGCATAAGATTGAGTGAGTTTCTTGCTATCCAAGACAAAATGTCATAAGTTTCTTTTTCTTTCCTTGCATTATTATCATTCTTTTTCCTTTCTATGATATTCTTCTAGTTAAATTTGTTAGGAATTCAAGTGTGAGAGTGGAAATAAAGTCATACATTGAATAAAAATGATAAAGTTGAGTTGTATATAAAAAAAGATAAGACCTATAAACATTAGGCTTTAAAGTTTTATGTTGTAAGTGGTGTCAAATTTTCTTATATACTCGTTCCTTAAGAAATTTTTTCAACAAAATTGCTATTTTTTATTAATAGTTTTCTTATATCATTTTTCTATTTCTTTTTAAAATGTAAAATTATAGTTTATACAAGAATAAGGTTTTTTGGATTGCAAGAGCTTAATCCTTAGAATCGTTATTCTAAAATAAAGGAATTTCTTAAATTATTTTCACATGAGTTATTTAGATTACTACTTTTCTAATATTAAAATATACCTTCTAGTAGATTAATATGTTTGAGCATGATTTATGTTTTATGAGTTAATTAAGTAAGAAATTGTAAAATATGTTTGTTATAGTCCATATTGGTTAAGGATATTGAGGTCACCATAACTGAATAATCTTTATAAGATGTAAAGACCCTCATGTTTTGAATCCTCCTAGAGATATACATATTAAGTATTCATGGTTATTTGTACTAAATCTCAAATGAGAACTAAGATTTGCTCAATGTATATATAAAAAAAATTAAGCATCAATTAAATTACTACAATAAAATCAAGTACATTAACCAAATATATTATAATAGATTCTAATCCTTCAATTGGTTTAAACTAAACTTTTCACTATAATTTTCATAAACACAAAATGTCTATAATTTAATTCCTAAAATTTTAAACAAACCAATGGCTAAATAATTTAGTCACTCTTAGAGACTAAAATATATCTTAATATTTACATGGTACACAAAATAATTTCTTAAACAAATTTTAAAATTAAAAACAAAAAAATTCAATACAATCAATGTTCAACAACCACAATCTAACGAGGATATCCATGCATTACTCTAATAGATCATAAAAACTAATCATGGTTTCTATTTCAACAAAACATAGATATGTAGAGCATCAACCACAATCCTACAATGTAGCTACAAAAATTCCAATGACAAATATACTCTCCACAAAAATGAGTTATAGGGATGGAAACACCCACTTTTTAGTCAATGAAATACCCAATGAGTTTTGTCATATGGAAAAGAAGAGAAAAATTAAAGAAAGTCCTAACAGACATAAAAAAAGAAAGAATTCTGTATAAAAATATAATGAACTTAACATCGAACTACTCAAACTATAATGTAAAATTCAAAATTTACATCAAATTATTTAAGGATTTGACATAAATTTTATACTTTATATTAAAATTTGAATATCCAAAAATAAAATTTTGTCAAAATTTTAAAAATATTACCATATTTTTATTACATAATTTATCTCATAATCAAACATAAAATTAATTATATAAAAATATTTTTTATATAGTAATAATAATACATCGATATAAATAAGTTTATTAACTTTTACATATTTTAATAGATGAGCAAATTATAAAATAAAACTTGTTTGTAATTTAAGAAATTTGTAATTATAAATGGTTAATTTACTATTTTTTAAAATAAGTAGTAACAATGATATATCGAAAATAATGAGAAACAATGATTACAAAATATGTACATGTATTAATTATCAAATGGTCATTACTTTCTTTTTGAAACATTTTTTTCTTGTACTTTCATTGATGACAAGTATGTGAATTTCATGTGGTGACACTGCAAATAGTATAATTTGAAATTTTCATTAATGATTATGAGATCTCTTGGACATGTTTTCATTGTTTTAGAGTGAACAGAGATTGTTCATAGAAGATCCAATGAACATTTCACTGAGAAAAACGTATGCTTACTAAGGTCTTTCTTGTTTGTATATAATAGATCAATCTGCAAAGGAAATCAATGTTTGTCTTTTATTTCTACAAATGGAAGGGAATAAATCACCATCTAGCAATGGAAGTGAGGTATGAGACACCACCTTGTGCTATACACATGTCAAACAGGGATTTGAACATATCTTTAGGTTATTGACATTCTTGATAAAGATATACTTGATTTAGAGCTAACATATATGTTACCAGTGACTTACATATTTGCTCCAAATCATTTCTTGGTGACTAAATGGTATATATAATGTGGTCTTTCTCTCATTCACAATGCAAATCTTGTGGATAAGAGTGAATATCTTAATATATATTTTCTCTTTCACGACCCAAACAACCATAATAACCATAAAAACACAACTTTTAAGGACATTTGAAGTCTTATTAGAGAATAAAAAGTTCTAACTATGATAGTTAGGAAAATTAAATAAGACAAGACCATAAACAAACAAATAAATAAACCAATCCAATTTATTTTTCTTAAATACGTCGTTGTTGTAGTTGTTTTCCCTATAAACTAATCTGAATCTTTACCTATATCATTGTGTTTGGTAGCTACCAAGATAATACAATTAAAATATTTTTTAATATTCACCCTAGAATAAGGGTACACCAATAAATCTTTTGTCCCTATATAAAAACAACAAAGGCGTCAACCAATAACAAAACACCAGTGCAACAAAAGTAAAGTTTTGTTAATATCCTTTAAAGTGTAGTATTTGATCAAACATTTTAAATAAAGCATTTTTAAGATTTCGTTAATTTATTTACAGAAACCTCCAACTAAAACTTAGAACATGGCCACGTGCTGGGCCACTTTTAAAATGGTATAGTAATTATTAACATAAAAAGGTGTAAGCATTTAAATAAACATAAAGTTAATGCACTATTTTTAGAATAATAATAATAAAAGTTTTCTTGACAAATATTCTAGAGACATTATTCAGAAAAAAAAATTTCACACACCTTATTAAATCTCTGTATTATTAAAAATAAGTGTAATAATAACAAATTACTATATTAATTTTCAATTTTGTTCCTTTCATCGCTCTTCTAAAATACTTATTCGTATGTTTTGGTAATAATGTATATATATATATATGATGAAGAACAAACTTCAAAACCAAGCATTCCACAATCCCCAACCCACAAAAAAGATTCTTGGCGTGCACTAACCACTTATAATAATTCCAACCTCCCACACTTTCTCCAGTGCTATCCTCACACGTGTCAATCATACGTGTAAAGACGTGTGGTCATGTGAAGCATTATTGGGCGGTGAGAAAAATTGCAATTTGCATCTCACAAACACAGCAGCACGCTAAACAAGGAATATTATTCTAATTCTTCTCAAACAAAAGGACAACACATTAAGAAAAGAAAAACCATGTTATATTTTTTTAATTCACAAGAAAAATGTATAATTAATTTTAAAGATGTAACTTTTTCCTCAAGATTTGATTAAGTTACTTCAATATTTTTTAATCAAGAAGAAGAAATATATAAGCAAACAAGATGTAAGTTTTTTTATGGGTAATTTTATGTTTGTAGCAATGAGATTATTTGAAGGTCCATTAAGATTTTCTTGCAACTTGTGCATGTGTATGTTTAATGTATGGCTACATTGCTGAATTAGGCACTAAGGGGGCATGGTGTGGTGCTAGTGATCTCTTTTATTTGACGAGAGTTCCGATGGGGAATACATGGAAAAACATGATACCTTTATTTGCATTTGAGGTAAAGTTGCATAATTTTAGACAAATGAAAAGGCCCACAATAATAGTTTTCCTTGTTGAGCATTGAGTAAGAAGAAACAAAGTCTTTACTTTTGGAATTAAATAAAAGAGATAGATAGATAGAATATTAATATGTGGGTGTAAACAATGCTAATGAGGGTGTCTTTTTGGGACATCCAAAACGTTTTGTTTTGTTTTGTTGGTGTAGATATCTATGTTGTGGGAAATAATAAGGGAATGGTTGATCACAATTAAAAGAGAGGTTGGTTTTAATGGTGGTTGTGTTGATTCCTTTTTGGAGTAGAGGAGAACAATAATAAGTGGAGGACTTGTAGGGCTACCATGTGACATGTAAGTTGTTTACTTGACATAAATTGCATATATTAGTTTGGGGTTTCATATTTAGATAAGAAGCAAGCTCACTCATAAGAAATTACAAGAAAGGGTTCAAATAAAGCTTAAAAGTTGAGTTTAATTATAATTACAATATTTATCTATTTTATTGTATACTTTAATTATGAATAATCGAATATTATTTCATTAATGAATAAATAGTAGTAATATATTTTGTTCTAATAAAGAGATATAACTATTCCTAAACTAAAACACTAAAAATTGTTTGTTTGTAGCTAGACCTAGTTGGTTTTATTTTATAGTTTCACTTCTTTTTATGTTTCTTGATTTAATTATTTTTATTCCTGATTATCGTTTATTTCCTCTAAACTAATAATATTTGACGAAATTAGTAGGATTTTAGGGTTATCTATTTGATTTGTGCTTTGTTTCTTGATAACATTTGACAATTATCAAACATTTCTATAATTGTAGGAGTTAAGAACTTAATTTATCATAATTTTCTTCTATTACGAGATTTTGTGATTAATATTCTTATTTACTTATTTATTTTTTGTGATTACATTTTAAATGCCAAAATTATGTCAGAAAATTATTATAATCACTACACAACTTTCAGTCTTTGAGCGATATAAACGAGCGAAAAGACAAGTAGGCCAGGTAAGATTTTCTCCTATCATTACATAGTCTTAAGTCTATGAGCAACGCTTGAGAAAAGACTAGTAGGCCAGATTGGATTTTCTTCTATCACTACATATTTTAAGTTATGTAATAAATGCACTATTTTTACATTAATAAAATTAGTAAAAAATAATATCAAAATAAAACCATCATTTTATTTGGAGAAGCTCTTGAAACTTATACCATTGATTATGGTGTTTCACTAGATTTTTATGACAATGACTTGTGTAACTTTTACTAACTCACATTAACTTTTTGTCTCTCTTGATGTGAATATTTGAAGATTCTCTGTTTAACTAGATATTTCATTTATTTCACTTACGATATTTTATATAAATCATTTTAAATTTATTACGTGAATTAGATAATATATAAGATTTTAAATATTTTATGTTGATTCAATATAGCACGTCAAGTCTATGTATTTTATAAGTTATATTTCATATTCGTTTTCTATATCGATTATGAACATAAAGATTTATTTTAACATTTTACTAGTTTTAGTTATTTTTCTCCTTGTATAACAATAAAAGAAATTCTACACATAACTATATATAATTTTCCAACAAATATGTTTCTTTTTAGTTAAATGTCTTCATTCAATATTCATACAAATCTTATCCTTCTTAGTTTACGAGTAAATTAAAGTAAATAAACAAATATTAATCATACAATGGTAAATATTTATATAAAGACAAATAATATAAAAGAAAATAAAATGTACATTTGTATGAATATTTAAATAAAGGATTAAATATATTTTTAATTTTTATATTATATGTAAAAGTTATGTTTCATTTTTTAGATAAACTTTGAATTAATTTTGTTTTTATATTTATGAAAGTTGTGTAAAAGATCATTGATAACATACGACATTAACATGTGGTCCTCTATGGCAAACCAACTTCTATGTGGACTATTATATAACTTCCCTGTGGTTGTTGTGTTGTTGTTTCGTGTGAATTGTAAAGATGAAAATGAAATGAACCAGTTATGGAGAAAATTGAATATGGAAAGTAAGATATTGAGCATGGCGGCGTGAACCACGATGGGTTCCTCCACGTCTTTGTTCTGTTGTAGCTAAAACAGGAACATGTTGTCAAGCGTCATACCAGGTCTCTCTAGTTGGAGTTGGCTGCGACGAGCATCTAGATGTCGGAGAAGACGATGTTCATAGAGGGGAAAGAGTGAGAGATAACGAAAGGGAAAAATAAATAATATGATTAGTTATTATAGATAAAAGTAGATAAATAAGGAGTATAAATACTACCAATTTAGTTTTTCCAATTCTCTGCAGATTGCAAGTCACATGCTTCAATTTGTTGGATTCAATTCATTGATTTTCTATTTATCAATGCACAAATTTGAAGTAATTGGTAAACTTTGTTCACCTAGTTATGTCATAATTTTAATTTCCAACTTTATATCTAGAATCAGCAAATAAAAACTAATAATATTCAATTTAATATAACTAAAACAACATAAATGACCATAAAAAACATCTTCAATTTGCATCAATGGTGAACAGTCAACCCCCAAGGCTTACAAATGAATATGAATTGGAAGAACCAAGGCTTGTAAATGAATATAAATTGGAATAACCATTGCATGGTCATCTTCAAATGTTGGCACTTCCATTTTGGATTCTTCTATGCTCAATCATTGGAAAATTGAATGAAAATCATGGTCCACCAAATTGAACTATACATCATTGATTCATAAAGGATTACACCAAAAGTATTTGATGAAATGTTTCTACCAATCAACTTGACTTTCATATGGATTTCTTTTTCAATTTCACTTATTGGATCAATTTTGTCACCAATGAAATTGCTAAAATGTTTGCGTTGAATAAAAAACCTCATCATTTCATGCCAGCAGTAGCGTCTACTTTCCCTGACCTCCTCATCTCCTCTTCCTCCTCCTTCTTCTACTCCATCCTCATTTTTCTATATTGCACAACCTTCTTCGACTCCTTTTTAGACTTTGTTTGACTATTTTCAAGAATGTCAAGAATGAATTTCTGCACAAAAGAGGGCAAACAAATGCTTGACAATAAAGGAGTAGGCCACTTTGAACTCTTAAGGGTGACGTGTATGCATTCACACACACTGAATCAATTTTTAACTCATTCCATGAATCCCAAAACATGTTGTGACTCTCAACCGAAGACAATAGTGTCCTCAATACTCTCGAATCGTCCAAAACAACAAGAACTACTTCACTACATTGCCTCAATTTCGTAGAAGTAGGTTTGATTATGTGCTTCTACTTCCCATCCTTCTTAAGTTCGATTATTTTTCTATAGGGAAGGCGATCAGAGACCACAGGAAGTCCTCGAGACCATGTTTTAGGCTCCTCTAGTGAGAAAGCTTCAAGTTTTTTGGTAGACAATTTTCTAGATGAGTGTTTATTGTTCTTGGTGACAATGGTCTCAGGGACAAAAAGTTGGAGGAGGGAGACAAAGATTATGGTGAGGGTTGTGGAAATGTAGAAGAGAAAGAATGGGAAGAAGGAAATAAGGTATCAAGTTAAATGAGTACAAACTACAACCACGTGGATGTTAAATAATAGTAGACTATGGAACTTTGTTTGACACATGGGCCACATCTTAACATTGTTTGTCATTGAAGATCTTTTACATCACTTTCATAAGTATGAGAACAAAATAGGTTCAAAGTTTGTTTTAGGTACGAAATACAATTTTAATAAATAATTCAAGACTAAAATCATATTCAACCCTTAAATAAAACTATATAGATATCTACAAAGTGATTTATTTTTATCTTCTTCCTTTAATGAAGACAAGTTAGAACATTTATAAATTAAGTTTTTATTTAATCAATAAAATATGAAATTCATATTTAACTAATTAAGATATTCGTGTTAATTTTATTTTACTTTTATCTAGAGTACATCAATATAAGTTTATTATTCTATTATGTTCTTAAAAGTCAAAATGTTAGTTTATTTAGGTAATTAACACAAAGAAACCATAAGAAATTGCTGAGGAATTATGACTTATCTACAAGTTGTAATAATATTAGTAAGAATTAAGTTAAATTAATTAACATTAATTTTAATGTTGTATACTTACTCATGCAAGTAAGGTGTTAAGTACAATTCTTTGCTTGCATTTTAAAATGTCTTCATCAAATATGTTTGCACCTCTCTAGGTTCATTTCCTACTTTAATAAGATAAAGGGATCTATAGAGGTAAGCAATCTTGTTCTCGTTGCAAAGGCAATGTAAATACCTCTGAACATTGAAAGATTTCATGTTAGAACAACCTATTGAATATATTTTAAAAACACAAGCACACATAACATATCATTATTAGCATAAATATAAAAGCATCCATTTAACTTAAAAAAAAGATGGTAATAATCATATCTTCTACCATAAGAGGCATATCTAATTGTACATGTATTCTAATAATAATTGCCACTACATTGAGTGGCTAGAGAGGAGACGATTCCAGTTTTGGAGGAATGACAATTTTTGTTTTATTTTTCATAATTGTTCTAAACATATAGAAAATTTTAAATAACATTAATATACATATTTAACTCATTTTAACATTTTAACGAGAGAAATATATAATTAAAACAAGTAAAAAATTATCCTTGCTACAATTGACTTTTCTAATTTAACCCATCATAAGATAAAATTTTCTAAAACTTGTATCAGTATCTAAATCTCCTTAGTGGGCAATGAACTTGAGTAGTAGCATCTCCAATACCTACAACCACCACCCATACCTATCGTCTAGAATCCTTTGGTGGTGGATGGTTGACCCTAATATAATTACACCAAATACTTACTAAATAATATAATTAGAATTAAATGTGCCTAAAGTCATAAAGTCACAACCATACCTATCGTTTAGAATCCTTTGGTGGTGGATGGTTGAATCTAATATATGATTAAACCAAATACTTACCAAACAATATAATTAGAATCAAATGTGCCTAAGGCCATAAAGTGTTGAGGGATCATCAATGTAAACCTTATAGTCAACAAGGGTATAAACACCAATCTCTTTTGATCGATTAGGAGCAATACAATTTCCTTTGTTTTGAAAGAAATAGGGAAAATTTGTGGAGGTGGAAAGAGAATAAAAGGTTGAGCAAACACTCTCAAGAGTAGTAAATTTTCTTGCATATAAGACAACACCTCCTTTCTTAATTTTGAGTATAAATACTTCCTAACATCATCACGCACTCCATCTCAACCCCATTAAGTTGTGATTTAATAATTGGTAAATGCTCACCCTTCATCCAACAATGTGAACATGTCCTACATTTTTTGGATTATAGACAAAGAAATCTAAAATTAAAGAATTAATGTTTCCAACCATATGTTGATATTGATGAAAGTGTTGAAGACGTTAATCTTGTATTTAATCTTAGTTTTGAGTTATAATTTGTAATTTATACGTGTTGTAAGTGATATTTTTTTATTTTTGATCTTGCTTTAATTAAGTGAATAGTTTATTTGGAAGTGTTTTAACTTTATTTAAAATGTTAAGTTCTATTTTAATGTACTAAAAATATTTGTAATATGTTAAAATATTCTTAAGTTTGCTGGATTTGCATTGAAAAATATTTTAATAAATTAAAAATTCATTTTAATATATTAACTTCTCATAAATATTATAAATTATGATCATCACATTATTTTAAACTATTAAAGCAAATTTTTTAATAAATTAAAATCACTTAAACTTCACACTTTAGTAATTTTAATCTATTAAAAATATTTTTTAATGGATTAAAATTCTATACCAAGGCACACACTCCTATTTTAATAGATTAAGATATATTTTAATTTATTAAAACATTTTAACTCATTAAAAATCAATTTTATATAAGAGTTATCTTAATCTATATTTGTGAAATAAAGTTGAAAAATGTTATAAATCTTTTTGAAACTTTGAATAAGCTCTACAAATAAAAAAAAAACATTTATTAAGTTCTTCTACTGAATTCAAAATCATAAATTGAGCAAATCGCATTGTAGATCATTTTTGTATCTTTTCCTTCTTTTATCTTATGTTATACTTGTCTAATAAGTGATTTTTTTTTCTAAGTTACTGTATTGTTTGTTTTAAACCATACTTGTTAAGAGTTGCTTGTGATAAGGTTTTATAAAGGATAGTATAAGAGATCTTGTATGATTTAGGATAATGGTGTTTGTGTTTGATCTTTACTAGAGTTGTTAAGAGTGTTACTTGTGATAGGGTTTAACAAGTGGTGGTAGAAAATTTTGTAAGTTCAAGATTTACTGTGTGTTGTAGAATTTTGTAAAACTTGAAAAAATAATGGATTGATTTAATTTGAGTGGTTAGACAATTGAAAATAACTCTCATGTGAGGGTAAACTAGTACAAAATCTTGATGTTTTTATGATTTTTCTTAATTCATACATTTCATATTAATTAAAAATCTAATAATGCTCATGAAAATGAAAGAGTATTGACATTATTTCTTGAAGTTGAAATTTATTTTTACATAAAAGCTATCTTGATTTAAAGAAAATAACTAACTTATTTGTAAAAAATTTTAAAAGTTCAATTCATCCTTTTTATTCACAGTTCATATTTCTAAAAATTAATTTAAAAAAAAATAGTTCTTAAACGTTATTTTTTTTCAAAATTATTTAATATGATTAAGAAAAATTTACGTTTTGTTAATGATGTTTCAATGAATAGACTACCTATTATTTAATCAATAAACTACCTATTATTTAATAAATAAATTATTAGTTTTGGAAAATAAGGATGGAGTTTTTTTATTGAATCTTAAACTAAAAATATTATAACATCTATACTAAACTTTGATGGTTTTTTCTTGTTTCTCAACCTTATTAAGGAAATATGAGACATTTTAAAAGTAACACACAAAATGTAAATAAAAAAAATATAGTCTTGTGTAAGAATATGAAATATTTATAATAGAATATGCTCAAACAAAATGTAAATAAAGAAAAAATATAATTTTGTGTAAGAATATGAAATATTTATAATAGAATATGGTCAAACAAATTGAAATTTTTAAAAAAAATATAAACAAAGAAAAAAATTAATAATTAATTTATGTAGAATAAAAATCACTAATTATCATAATATGACATTAAATTTTGAGATTATAAAAGAATAATATTATGAATTGTTGCTTTTAATGATAAAAGGTCACTTCAATTATGATAATTATTACACTTTGGACACAAAAAGATTATATATATATATATATATATAAATAATTTATGGAAGAGTTATTATATTTGTTTTGTTAAAGTGTCTTTAAAAGTACCTCTCCTATCAATCTAAGGAAAGGAACATTCAACAGTGGTCAAAGTACTCTTAAAATTATAACAAAAACAAAATGAGTCTAACCATACAATATCACTTTTAGGCAACTGACATTGTATTTGTACAAATTTTATTCCGACAATAAAATATATAAGAACTCACGTTTTTATAAATTTTATTTACAACTCAACTTTTATAACTTAAAAATTGAAGAACTCACCTAAAATACTGTATTTTATTGTTAAAAAGTTAATATCTTATGTGAAACACAATTCTTAATTTCAAGGCCTCCTACATCATATTAATTTGTTCTAATAAAAGTTTCTTACGAAACCTAGAGTTTTCTTAATATTTCTGAATTTGAAGATGGTCATGTTAAGAAAATATGACATATATAATGATGTAATGGTATCTAAATAATTAAGTACAAATCTTATAGTTAGGTGCTAATTAATAATGGAATTTTAAAAACAAAGAACTTTATAACTTTTTCTTTAGGTTTCTTCTTGCACTTGGAATAAAATAAAAAAATACTTTGAAAGTGAATATGAATAATTGGACTAGTCTAAAATAAAAAAATAACTAAAATGATAATATTAATGTATATTTAGAGATTAAAATAACAATAATTTCTTAAACTGAGAAATCTATTTATCATTTTGGAGATTGATTTAATAACTTGAAATTTAAAGAATTAACGGAAGAGTTATGATTTTTTTGAGGAATTAAAGTGAGAATATAGTATTGTTTGAAAGTAAACAATAAACAGAAGGAAAGAGGGAAAGAGAAGTAAGTGAATTGAAGAGACGTGCTCCTTTCCTATTTCCTCTTCCATTCATCATTTCATCAATGCCAAAATCATTGGAAATTTTCAAAAAAGAAAAGGAATAACAAGTTGAACACCAATGTAGTTAGGCAAACGTCATCTTCAACCTTGCCCTTTCACTTTCATCAATTTCTCACAATTACTATTTTTATTCTAACAAGTTCACGCTATATTTATTCATAAATTTTATATTTTACTTCTTCTAAAAACACAACATGTAGGTTCCATTTGCATCTTCACAAAAAAAATCATTAAAATATTAGTCATATATAAGTCTATAATTATGGATACTTAATGTCAAGTCTCTTTACATATAGAATTAAATATCTTTTAATTTTTGAAATACTTGTCAAAATTGTATTTCAGAAAAATTGTATTTTATTTTTAGAACAAATTTTATACCTATTTTATCTTTATAATCTATAAACAAATGTAAATGATCCTTAATAATAAATAAATAAATAAATAATAATTTTTTTTAATACACTAATAATAATAAAATTAAAAACTATAAAAAAAAATTGACACGTCATCCAAAATTATTTATACGAGTTTATACAATATAAAATAAAATAAATTAAAAAATTTGTCAAGAGACAAAACACAAGTTTAACAAATAATTCAAAAACTACGAACATATTTAAAAATGTTATATTTTTAATCAATCACATTAGTTTAATTTTATATTTATTGTGTATTTTTTTAAGAAATAATTTTCTCTAATATTTTTTCAGAAAATTATTTATTTGATTTCGTACTTTCCTTTCTTTATGGGCATATCTTATTATAATAAATGGTGTAATATTTTGAGAAAGAATAACACTGTGTTTTTTTTATGGAAATATGCAAACACGTATTGTGATATAGTGTCATCTTAGCTGTGATATTATATTAGAAAAAGGCTTAGCTGAGATATTATATATTATATTATATATATATATCGGTAGTTCTTAGCTGTGATATATGATATGATACAACTTTATGTCGTATTCAAAAATAATAAAGACTAGGTGTAAGAAATCCGTGAATTTCGCCTAACCAAAGGAAACCGCTCCTTTTTTTGGTACAAAAGAACTTCTCTCTCTTCTCTCTCTCGAAATGCTTCATTTAGACCACCTCATTTTCCGGTGAAAATGACCTTACACCATTAAGGCTTTGCCAAAAGATGCAGAAAATTAATTAATATGAGAAAACACAAGGGAGATCATATTATTAATTACTGCAATTAAACTATTATTCACTCAGATCACTAATGTCCCTTCTACCATTCCATTCTTCATTTGTTCCAATATAAAGAAAATATTAGCTGCTGCTGCTGTTATATATATATATATATGTGTGTGTATATATATATACATATGTATGTATGTATTGTTGCTGTAAATGACATGATTTGGAATCTCTGGCCTCTCGATGACCAGAGCCATTAAGGACAGTTTCCCTTTATTGTTTCTAATGAATATTAACTTTTTTAAAGATGAGTTTGATTCCATTATTCAAGAATCTTCACACTCTTATGCCAAATGCAAAAGAATAAGTAAACAAATGAGTTAGTAGCATGTTAAGCTCTCTTAATCATGGCTAGGTTATAAAATCTACATAATGAAGAATCTTTGGGGTGAATTTTCACAGGTAAGAGCATTGAATTTTATTCATTCATGGTGGCTGAGATGTCATGCATGGCAACTGATGAATTGACTGTATTATTCCCCTCCTCTTTCATCAAACACACTTTCTTCTTTTATCATAGCTAGATTGAAATTTTATTTTGCATATATATACAAAATTTTATTGTACACTTTATTCATATAAAACAAATCCTCTTAATACCTTTTCAAATATAAATCAAATTTTTTAATAAATGACCTAAATAATCGTGAGATATATAAATTATAATTTAACGATTGAATTAATAAAATTCAATCCAAAGTAAGAAAAATATAACATGTAATGAAAGTTGTAAGAGTATAAAACTAACCACGATAATTATTTTTCTCATGTTTTCACTTTATAAATTTTGTTGGTTGTATATTTTTTTTAAATAAAATTTTATAAGGAAATTAATTATCTTTCGTAGACATGCACATTACAAAAAAAACTTGTTTTTACCAACCATATTAGTAATCTATAAAATGATAAAATTAATCACTAATTGAATTAGAAAATAATTTAATAAGTAGTTAAAATCTTGATGGCTAATGTTAGAAACAAATTTAGATTCTAGTTTAGAAACCAATTTAGTTACCATTATATAGAAACCAATTTCATAATTTTTTAAGATCAATAATCACAAAAAAAATAGTTTCTATTGTAATAAAAACTATTTTAAATATCAATAATTTTTAGTTTATAAAATAGTTTCTAATTTAGTCACTATAATGACTAATTACTTTTTGTCTCTAAATTAGTTTATATTCAATGAATTTCTTGTATTAGTAGCTTAGTGGTGTGATTTATGTGGTGTTAGTGGTGTGATTTATATTGTGTGATTGATGTAAAATCCACATATATTTAGTAATAGTTTTTAAATTGAATTACTAGTGATTTTTATATAAAATATTTTGATGTTAGTATAGTTTACTTTAAAATTTGTTCACTTAAATTCTCTCTTAATTTATACATTCTTCTAAGATATTAGATTTTCTTATCTAACGTTTTATGCCATATGAGAGCTACATAGAGTTGGTAAAGAGTAGATTCTATTCATTCGATCAAACATGTAAGTGGTTTGAAAGAATTTTTGGTATGAACATGTTTCCTCTTTTTCTGTTTTGATTGAAAGTTTAAGAGAAAATTTTGCTCATTTGATATGTAGATAGAGCTTATATGGAGCTGGTAGAAGTGGGAAGTGAGCTTGTATTGGGGTGCTTCAATCAAGTTAAGGGGAATTAGCATTATACACATGAACAAAATATTGTTAAACAAATGATGAGTTTGGTGATATGCTAATTAGTAGGTATATTGAGTTGTTGATGATATCTAGATAATAAAATATGCTAGTGGAATTGTTATTCCATGTAATTAAAAGCTTATGAATGTATGAAATCATCATAAAAGTGTAGAAAACATGGATTGATGGTCAAAGGAGCGGAATAGAATAGTTCTCGACCTGCATATCGTCGCTTAAGCAATGATAAAGTAGTGGGTAATTATTACTTTCATTGTCATTGGTCACTCAAGCGATGAGGTATATCACTCAAGCGATGACGATAGCTTAAGTGAGGGAGAGGCCGGGACTATTCTCTCTTCATTAAAGCTATGTCGCCCAGGTGATGCATTAGTTGCTTGAGCAATAGTAAAGATTTGAGAGGGGCTGCTTTCGACCTTAATGTCTCTCAAACGACATGTTGGTTCCTCAAGAAAAAAAGAGGTATAGGAAGAGGATTTCTCTCAGTCTCGATTGAGGAAATAGACTTGAACTTGGGGTTTTCTCAACCTTGATATTGCTTAAGTGATGAGTGTCACTCAAGCAATATGAAGGTGAGTTGATATATGAAATGTGTGGTTGCTCGAGCAAGGTTGTCGCTCGAGTGATAGACGTTTGATGATGTAGATGATCTAGGAGTGTGTTAAATGATGTTTATTAAGATGATGATAATGATGGTATACTCATATGCATGTATGGTAAATCTTATGTTGTATATCAATATATGTTGTAATTGAATTATCTGTTGATGATGTCATGTCAGTTGTTCGCTTATCAAGGGGGTAAGTGATTGTTGATATAGTTCATAATGAGATGTATGGTTGTGATATACCCACTTGTGAGGATTAAAAACCTTGATGGGTGATTGATGTGACTTTTAATGGTGGTGATGATGACCCATCAGGGTGGTGGTATATTATCTCAACTTCATTGATGGTTTGGTCATGTAGACTGGAGATCATGTGGTGAGAAGCTGAGGGAGGCTTACATTGGACTTTGAAGTAGATGTACACCTGACGCTGGATAGCAAATGCTTTGTGTCACCCTAACCCTGGGAACCTTGTTCTAATTCATGTTGGGGTCAGATGTTAGCCTTTAGGTGAGACTTCTTTTTACCACAAATAGAGTTTTCCAAAAGACACCTTATATTTGGTCATAATGGAAGTAGTGACTAAATGAGGTCTGTGATGATGTTGAGTTATTTTACATGTTTGGTGTAAATGAATAACTGTTGATTAATAATTGATGAATTGTGTAATATTTATGTTGTATTTTGTTAACTCGCCTTATTGTTATGTGAGTGATATTGCGATGATCATACTATATAGGAAGCAAATTTCTCTGTAGATATTACAGGAAGTGAAAAGACTTTCATAAAAGTGTAGATTAGTGAATCTACATAGTGCTATAATTGTATTTTAAAATTTTAATTTTAATGTATTTTGGAGACTTGTAATTCCAATAATAAATAATGTATATGTGAATGTTAAGAGAATATTTTATAAATATATAAAAAAATTTGGACTTATACATATCCCTTATACCCTTTCATGGATGCTTGTATCAATAAAAAAATGGTTAAATATATTTTTAGTCCCTTAACTATTTATCAAAATTGTGTTTTGTTCCCAAGACAAACTTTTAATCTATTTCGTCATTATTCTTTATAAACTAGTATAAATGATCTTCGATGACAAATAAAAATTAGAGAAATATTAGGGAGAAGAAAGAAAAATAGTGAAACAAGCTTAAGAGACAAATGATAATGGAGTATGAAGTTATGGAGAAGGAAAATAAAGAGATAAAAAGGAATTCTGACACATCATTAAAAATTATTTACTCCAATTTATAAAGTATAAGAATAAAATAAATTTAAAATTTACCCCAAAACACAATTTTAAAAAATAGTTTAAAAATTAAAAAAATAAGATAACAAAATGACTATTGAACATGTCTTTTTATATATTTATTTATTTATATATATATATATAAATAAATAAATAAGGGGAACAAGTTTATGAGTTTATTTATAACTTAATTGGATTTGTATCATGATATAAATCCTTATAATTTATTAGTAGTTTATTTATACTTATTTTATAACATATATAGGTTAGGGATCTATGAAAAATAATTTATGATATTGACATAAATAATATTTTCTGTTTATTTAGAGAGTCACTTTAGGATAGCTTACAAAAACAACTCATAACCTATAGTGTATAAAATACCTAATTAGCATTTATTAAAAATTAGTTATGTTGTTTTAGACAAATGGATCAATGTTTGAGGAAGCTTATGGTATATTTTATATAAGTTATTTTTTTATTTATTGTAATTATTTTGAAGATAAATTATTATAATAAATTGAATGAAAATAATTTAACTCATCTTAAGTGTCTAGAATGAACAACTTGAGCATTGTTATCTAGTTATATTTAATATATGAGAATAAAAAAATATTAAGATCCTGGTCTTGTTGTTTATCCAAACACATTACTGTTAATCTTCCTTTAACTTGCTAAAAAATAAATGAAATGATAAATAGAGAATTTAATATTTCCTTTAATAAGAAGAAAATGTTCATATATTTGACTAAGTGGGATAAAACAAAATAAAATAAAAATTACCTCTACTCTTGAAACTATAAATTTGATTAATCTAACAGATTTAAAAATGCACAACGTATTGTACAATAAGTCGTAATTTAATAATTAGTTTAAGATATAATAATTTATAACTATCCGAGTAACTCTTCTTTCAATTTTTTAAGCTGTTTTAGAGAAAAAAACATGTTAACAATAAAATGGAAATATATTGCATTTATGTTGTGAAGACTAGTTTTATCTCGGTACATAAAAGTAAAATCTGGATAAAAAATAAAAAGAAGATAAAAAAAAAGTTAATGAACCTTTTTTTTTCTTTTTTAGTTTTTATAGTTTAGTGTAAATAATATTACAAAAAATTTATTAAATATAATCTAATTAACAAAAAATAATTAGTTATTATAATAATTAAATTAAAAATTATTTTATGAACTAAAAAATATTGATATTTAAAATAGTTTCTATTTTTATTATAATAAAAACTATATTTTTTTTTAGTATTGGTTTTAAAAAATTATAAAATTTGTTTCTATATAATGATGACTAAATTTGTTTGTAAATTAGAATCTAAATTTGTTTTTAATATTATTTATTAAGGTTTTAACCACTTACTAAATTAAATTCTAAATTAGTCTCTAGTTCAATTAGTGACTAATTTTATCACTTTATAGATTACTAATATGGTTGATAAAAACAATTTTTTTTTTTTAGTGTATTAAGTTGTACAATGAGTTATTCATATTTGATTATGAGATGCTTTTTAGTGCATTAAGATGTTGCTTATGTCATTGAAAACAATTAGAGAAAAATTTACAATTTACATTTTTAACTAAAATTGACTTTTATCTTAATAAAAAAAATAGCACAAAGGACTTTCTAACTATGCTGCAAGCATTCTCCAAACATCACCTAATAAGTCTCACATTAATCACACTCTTTTCCTTGTATAAAGAAAAGACCAAGAGTTGGTCGACCACAAAAAAATATATCATATAGGCCTAGTGTAAACTATAAGACCTATGACTTAGTTTGATATATTAATTTTTATCACTCTTCTATATATGCATTCTTTCAATAAGAATTGTGGCTTTGACCTTAAGTTTTCTATATTTTTTATTTACTTTTTATTATTTTATTGTTATTATTTAGAAAAATAATATAAAAACATGTTTAAGTTTTAATCTCAAACTAACTTGGGACGCATGAGATGCAACATATTTGAACGATCCTAGATTTCTTTTAAAAATTAATTAATTTGGAAAGTTTGAGGTGTGATATTTTGATGATTGTTGAAAATTAGTGTTATTAAGAAAAATATAAAAGGGTTATAATTGAAGTGAATATGTAGCCATTGAAGAAGCTTGTCCACATCTCAAATGATTAATCTCCAGAACTAAAAAATATGAATAAAATTGTTTGACATCTCAAAATATGAAGATTTAAAGTCACTTTCTGTTTTATGTGGCGTTTTTAATTTTGTTTGGTGGAAAGGAGAAGACGAAGGTTGCGTGAGAATTAGCGTTGTAATTGTTGTTTGAGGTGGTTGGCATAGTTATAGCCACACTTGTGTCAATCTTTCTAAAATTGTAGGCAGACAAGTAAGTGTGGTATATCATTGTCTATTCTATGCCACTTTCCCTTTCTTTTATTTATTCTTCTTCATCAAATGCTTTCTATCTCTTCAAAATTTCAAAATTTACATTGTCCAACCTCGACACTAGAACTCAAAATAATACTAATAATAATAATAATAAGGCTTAAATATGTTTTAAGTTCCTAATTTATTTGTCAAAATTGTGTTTTGTGTCTAGGATAAACTTTGAACATATTTTGTCTTTATATGGTGTAAATGATCTTCGATGACAAATAAAAACATCTTTAAAAAAAAATGAAAGAAAAGGAAAGGAAAAAGAGTGAAAAAAGTTTGAGAGATAGATGATAGTGAAGTAGGAAACTATGAAGAAGCAAAATAAAGAGATAAAGAAGAGTTCTGACACATCATCAATGACCATTTACATGAGTTTATAAAGCATAAAGACAAAATAAGTACAAAATTTGCCTCAGAGGCAAAACACAATTTTGACAAATAATCATATTTAACCCTAATAATAATTATGCATGGTTAACTTGGAAGTTTTTATAATATTATTAATTAATTAAAATAGTTTACTATAATTTTTAAGCTAACTATTATAACTATCAAATACTTCTTATTTTTTATCTAAAATTTAATATATAACTAGGTTAATGATTCAACAATTGAAAACACTTAATTTTCTAATATTTAAAATGAATTTTCTCACTCATATGCACTAGAGGAGAAAAGAGGAGGGAATAGAATTTTAACAAACAAAATTTGCTAATTTACTTAAGATATATTTCTTTTTTATATACACCGACTTTACAAAAATGTTATAACGATAAAATATTAATATCTAATATTTTTATTTATGAATTAAAATAACTAATAATAGCTTTAGAATACAAACCTAATAATAAGATTATATTTTGATATTACAAGTTCAATTTAAGTTAGTAACTCTTTTATCAATAAATTCTTTAGGATCAAGAAGGTAAATAAACCTCAACAAATCAAATTAAATTAGTATTTCAAATTAAGTTAATAAATTCTTTAGGATTAAGAAGGTGAATAAACCTCAACTAATCTAACCAAATTAGTATCTCAAATTAATTTAATTTTTTAATGTTTTTTTTTCTCATTTCGAACAATTAGCAATATTTTTTCTATGGACTTCCGAGAATATGTTTCATGTAGCTTGGCAAGGTAATTTTGAGACATGGGTACAGGATCCTTTACATGTAAGACCTATTGCTCATGTAATTTGGGATCCTCATTTTGGTCAACTAGCTCTAGAAGCTTTTACTCGAGGAGGTGTTCTAGACCTTGTTAATATAGTCTATTCTGATGTTCAGTTCAAATCATTTCAAGTATTTTTTTCAATTTGTTAAATAACTCAATATTGAATTACTTGATAAAAATATTTATAATATAATATATAGTAAAAAACACTTAATTTCACTTCTTTTTCTTGAATCAATTCTTAAATATTAGAAAATAGAATATCAATGTGTTTGTAGTGTCTATAGAATGATTAAATATTGCATATTTGTTGTTATAAAATAATTTATGTAAGCATATCTTTCTTTTGATACATTACTTCTAAAATTCTATGGAGTAACACATCTAAGTTGCACAATTAGTTATTAGTGTATGATTTTCTTTCACTGTTAAAACGATTACAACTTATTATTTCTTTATAAACTATGATATTGCACCGTTACTAATATGAATCATGTACTTGAACGTGCTCTTTCTTGTTTCTACATCTTTCGCTTAATCATTACCTATGTTTTCAATAAGTTTCATATTATTATTAGCATAGAAATTTTCATATAAATTTCCTCAACTAAAGTACTTTTGATATATTTCATAATTCTTTTTTCACCGTACAAATGACATGTAAATGGATCTTTCATGAATCTATTTTTTCTAGATAATAACATGTTTGATGACACTTAGATAGTTAAATCTTCCAAATAAAACTTTTGTGGTATGTTGAATCTACTATTTTTTCATCACTTTCTCTTGTTAGCTTCAACTTCTCTTCAATTGGAGTAGAAATTGATTTCGAAAAGAGACTTAGGATATGAAAGAAATAATGTATCACTGGAGAAGCATTCTCCTCCAAGATAAGCATCATAGGAAGAATTGTCACTATCACTTGACTCCAAGTAATAAAGATAAGACTTCAAACAAATTTGATCACTCTCATAAGAGTAAAGAACTAGTGAAGGTTGAATAGAAACACATAAGGGAAGTTGAAAGAAACAATATGATATGACAAAATGATATATCAGATAAAACTGTTCGTGATTAACATATACAAGAAGAAAATAGAGTGACTACACAAAATTTACAAAATAACACATGATCAACCTTGAAAGAACAAATTACAAAGATCGATCAATACAAATTACACAAACACTATTAATCCAACTCAATTAATTTAGATATGCTAAAGTAAACACACACACTTGCTACAAGTAACTAACTACATAATCAAATAACAAAAAAACCTAATTGAATAAATAGAAATACCTATTCAGAAACAACGATGATAAGATGTTAAGACTTCATATGTAATGAGCCATTGACCACTAATAAAGATGATGAGGAGTGTCCTAGGAGGATCACAAGAAACATGACTAGAAGGGACACCTCCTCCACACACTTTTCTTTTAGATTGTTTAGCATTTCCATTATATCTTAATTTTATATACTATTGTTTTGTCTTGTTTTTTGTAGGATTACTTAAGGGCACACCCTTTTTAATCTTGAGAGCCCTTGTTGGAGGAGAGGAGCACTTGGATCTTGGCCCAACTTTCCTTGGTGGCCCTTGAATAGAAGATTAGTCGTCTTTGACCTTCTAGAAGAGGACAAGGGCACTCCTTGCCCTCCAAGCTAAGGTGTAAGCCCATGTGGTTGCCTTAGTTTCTAGAAGAATTGTGGCTTGCTCTCTAAGTTTCTCGATGGCACAAAATCCTAAGGAGTATTCCTAGGATCATGAGCTTTTATTTTCATCTATGTCCCTTTCACAAGCCTATACAAGAAGACATTTTGCACTTGTAAAAACATTGAACATTTTTATGAGATTAGTATTTGCATAGTCGTGAGCTTTCTAATTGTCTTGGAGTGTTCATCCTCCTTTTGTGTCTTGAGTTGGTGCATCTCCCAAGTCGCATGTTGCACTCCATTTTCCCTTCCCCTTCCTTTAATCTCTTCATCCATCACTTTCCATGTTTTTTACTTTCTTGCAATTTAATTTCCAGCACCTATAACTTATGACATCTACTTATTCTTCTTGTCTTGTTTTTATTCTTGTCATCTCTTCTCTCTATTGGGCTATTGTGAAGTACACATTCACACTTAGATAAATTTTGGGGTTTCTTTGTATCTAGTTCAAATCTTCATTGAGTTTTCTTTCTATTTTTCATATCATCAAACACCTTACATGCTAATAACTAAAATGGACCCCATATCAAAATGATAGACGCAACCTTCAGATGTAGTCTATCATACAGTCCACCAAGATGCATGACATTAAACGAGTCATCAAATAAAGATGACATAAGATGTTTCAAGGCATTCTCAACATTAATAATGAATAGGCTTTTTTCCATAATAGGAATACTTTCATTATTTTCAAATTTCACGATAAACATTATTGTTTCATCTAAAGTAGAAGATAACATTTTACCCAATCATAATTATTACACTCATTATCCAAATACCAAATACCAAATATTATTGTTATCCGAAAATGTATTACTTGCCAAAAATAGGATTTATGGATTATAAGTATCTTCACTTATAATTTTCCTTTCTAACATGTCTTCTTGTTCTTTAAATTTATAGTCTACAAATTTTTGTATGAAATTTCATAATGGAAGCAATTAAAATGACCTACCTTGTTAATCATTACCTCATCCTCTTTCCTCAATTGGCAGAATCCTAGTTATCTCCTTCTCTTTCTTGATTTAATGATTTATAATTGTTATCTTTATCTTTGTTGAAATTTCAATATGATCCTTGACCTCTATCTTTGTAATTTTCTCTTCCTCCATTGTTGAAGTTGTCCTAACCTTCACTTTCTTTATTTTGGTTGGTTTCAACTACATTGTTGAGATTAACCTAATTCTTCAAGACTTTTCATTTATTTTTTCATCTTCTCTAGAATTCTACTCACATGACTTCCAATAATTCCTTGTATATTTACTTTTGTCTCGATGTCTATGTTATTAAGAGACTCAATTATTCTATTTATCATATAGTCAAACTTTATTAATATTATGCATATACTTTTATTTATCACTTTATTATCATAAATGTCTTCTGTATATATCCTCATATTTATTAGAAATGTCTTATGTACATGCCCTCATATTTATAATATCTATAATATGTAAAAATATTATTCTATAAAGAATTAAACATTTAATATTTTTTATATTTTTTTTGAAAATTATACTTTAAATTTTTAAGTTTATTGTACTTTTGTATGACAACTTCAGCAACTAAAAATATTAAAATGTATATTTTTAATTGAAGTTTCTTGTATTAAGTTACAAAAACATTTTTTTAAAAAATAGTTAAAGCCCATTTTTATTATTTTTTGAAAAACTGTTCTATATATGAGTTGGTACGAATTAAAGTAGTGAGAATTAAAGTAGTGAGTAGTGAGTGTGGTTGAATTTTTAAAACTAAGAGTAAAAACTCAACAATTGTATTATTCACTCATGATGATAAAAGTAATAAAGTAACAAGGTCGGTGATTTGTTTTCTTTAGTGATTAGGTTGAAAACATGATTATTACTATGCTGAAGGGTGCTAACCATTTTAGTGTAGAAAAAGCAGAAATTGGATAAGCTCCTAAAGTGCTTTGTTAAGGGTGTTTTGGTAATGAGAATGTGTTTGGTTGGGGTTTTAGAAGGGAGATTATTGTGGGAGACGGCAACGCGTGTTAAGATTGTGATCTGTTTGTGTAGTTAAACTTTTGCTTTTTTCAACTTTATGGATATCTTTTCACCTTTCTCTAAATTTCCTCCCATCTAGAATCAGTGGTCGGCAATCATAACACAACAAGTAATTATCGTTGTTAACATTTTTTAATTCCAAAAGCCTTTCTCTTTAATGGTGCAATACCTTCAAACAACATTAGAAAACAACAATGGTTTTGAAAATACAATGGTTTTCTCCCATAATTTGGTTGTTAACTTTTGGTTCAAAAATCCAATAGCACCATCACGGGTTTGTTAACTTGTCACTTATGACACTATTCTCCTCTTTTTCCACGGGTCCTCCAACTCCCTATTTTTTATATTTTGTTTTGTATGCCTCTAAAATAATCTATTACTTTTAAAAATCTAAAACCACTACTTATTGTCTCTCATGTTCTTTTAATGCATCATAAATTAACTTTCCATCAATGGTTGCAAATTCCATGGATTGTCCCATGTAAAGCTAAGACAACTATGTTATAATTGAATAGTCACATCTAAATTAAGTAAGAAAAAGTTTTAATTTTATTATTTGCAATTTTTTTTGCTTTAAATGTTCTAGTATCAAAAACTAAAATTACAATTTCGATTTCTTGTGAAAAATTGTTGCCAACAATTTGTCCCATAAGAAACAAAGTGAGGTAAATCTTAATCAACTAACATTAAAGTTGTTTGTTACAGTTTTTAATAAAGAAATAAGTGTTCTATTTAACAAAATAATCGATTTGGAGAAATGAAGTTTATTAGAAAATAAACTTAGAATAAATAGTTAATATTTGAATTCTCATTTAGAGACATATATTTACATAGCACTCTACAATGTCCCCAATAGCTTTACCTTTTAAAACAAAATACATGTTAGAAAAAACTTATAATTTTTAAAATGTTTACTTCTTATTAATTACAATTTTCAGAACTTTTCACATTAATTTAGTCATATATGGAATTGGCTTTTTCCCCTTTTCATCAAAGTTCTTCAAAATATCATTTGGATTATATTAAACTTTAGAAAGAAGTGCGTTAGCAAACTATAGATTAGTGTTTTTTTTTTTAGAAAAAGCGCAGTTTTAATATTTTTTTAACGTACTTCTTCCGGTAAAAAAAGTACTTTTCCTTAAATAATGTGCATGTATGTTAGGAAAATCTTGTGGTGTTTGATATCATACACTTGCTTTATTTTTAAGAAAGAGTACAATAGTAAAAAAATATACGAATAATTAATAACTTTTTTTTTTGCATGTTTGGAAATTACTTTATAGGTAGATTTGGCTTGAAAAGTAACATCTTACTCTCAAGTTATTTATTTTTACAGGAGCTTAAATCACTCTACAATACTAAAATATCTTATAGTATAGTAAAATGTATTCTTCTACACATGATCTCCAATAAACTTGACATACACATTTTTAATCAAAATAATAAATAGATAGTGTGATGTTTAAATGAATAGATAGTATAATAAAGGTATAATAAATAAATAATACATATCTAAAAGTCTTCATATATTTATACTAATACAGAATTAGCACTTAATTAGATTATTAGTTGTCTAATATGAGTAATTTACATGTTTCTAAGAGATCTCGAACATATTAGGGTAGTACACTTTTTCTTTCTTTCTTTCAGACAAAAAATCTGTGTTACCAATCCTAAACATGCATTTAATTTAATTAGATAATTTTATTACAATACCTTCATTGATAGTTTTACTTACATTTATATCTATAATTTTTATATTGATATTAAATATCACTCTTATAAAATTGACCTGATATGTATTTCTAAATATACAAAAGTATAAGTAATTTAATTGTTTATTGTTCAACTTTAACAAATATGTGATTATAATTTAATTATTGAATTGATAAAACTTAAATTTAATATAAATTATAGTGATTATAAAATATTTAATATAATTACGCTATTATAATTATATATATTTTTTGAAACTATAAAAGACATATAACACTTTTAATTCTTAAAGTTTTGTGATAATAAAAGAAAAAATTTAACAAATGTGTTGTATGTATGGAAAAAACATTCTAAACATATTTTTTTAAGTAGCCTTTTTAAGAACTTATCAGCAAAAAAATATTTTTTATGACATTTTTCAATAACAGTTATTATAAAAGATAATATAGTTTTTTTTTTTAAATTTGTTTGACTTTACAGTTAACTTTGAACATCATTTCTATGAGAATAATTGTCCTTTATCATTTTTAATTTTTTGTCTTTAAATAAGGCGTTATGCATGCCCCTGCAACGAGTTCTTTCTTCTATCTCACTTTCACCATTGCACCACTTATATCCTCCATGGTTTTGCTGCCACCATACATAGATTAGGGTTTTTCTTTTCTTTCTTACCTCTTCCATTGCGCGTTGCCTCGCAAGGCTCCTCCTCCTTCCTTAACAATATTTCCGGGTTACTTATTTTATTTTTTCTTTTTATTTTTCAAGTATATTTATTTATTATTTATACTTTACATATTCAGGCTTACAAGTTATTAGTTTATTACACATGCTTAAGAATTGTTATGTTATGTAGTTACGTTAGAAATTTAGAATGCTTTAGAAAGTTTAACTAGTGATGTAGTTATTTTAGAGGTCTTAGTTTTAAAGAATGTATTTGTTTTGTTAGAAATGTGTATATGTTTTTATTAGTTTAATCTTTTATAAATTTCAATGTCTTTTGTTGGCCTTTGGAATTTTTAAGGTTTTGGTATTGGGTTCAAAGTATTTAATAAAAAATTATAATTTAAATTGTAAGAAGTGTATATTTTACGTGTTTAGCTGAAATTTTGATAGATTTGTGTTGGATAAATTCAGTTACTTTGAGATTCCAAAGTAATACCTCCAATTTGAAATGTTTTAATGATATATTTTATATTAAAACAAGAGAAAAACTATTAACAATCAATATATTAAATTTTAATTTTTTATTAGACAATTTGAAAAGATTATTCACTTGTTGATATTTTATTAGTATATATTAATTAATATTTAATAATTTTCATAAAATTTTGATTATAAAATGTTGTGTTCATCATCGTATATTTATTTGATTTTGGTTGATTTGATGACATTGTTTTCATTTTGTGTCACCTAAAAATTAATGTAAAATGTTACCAAGATTTTGTGATATATAAGAAATACTCATTAAAATGTAGGTTCTAATCCACCATGAAAATGAATTTTAATGGGACACTTTTGACAAAAAAAGGTGAGATTTATATAAATGGTAACAAGTTTCAATAACAATCACGTAAATACAAAACCTAGATATGGATTAACGTGGGATTGGTTCAACACACATAACTTGTGAGTACAAGAGATGCGTGAAAGAATTTTTAGAATTTGTGCAACATAATGTTGCTAGTGGTGATGACAAAGTAAAGTTTAGGTGTTGTTGTGTGAATTTTTTAAATGGAAGAAAACTAGATCTTAAGGAAATTAGGGAATATATCTTGTGTGATAACTTTCTTAGAAATTATACAACATGAACATAACATGATGAGTTGATAGATTCTCTAAGCATGTACCAAATCAAGAAGGTTGTTGATTGAACCATGAACGACAGATTGAATGGTATGATTCGAGATGTTGGAGCTAAATCTTTTACTCAAGCGCATTTGTATGAATATATATGTCTAATCATATAGAGATTTGATAATATCCTAATTCAACTAACTTCATATAGTTCTTTGTGGTGTTAAGGTTGATGAATTTGAAGGCAATTAATGGGTAGGCTGATAAAAGATATTAATATAGAGACTTTGATATATCTTGGTTAAACTAACTTTGCATAATTGTTTGTGGTGTTAAGGTTGATGAATGTGAACGCAATTAATGGGTGGGTTGATAAAAGATTTATCGAATTGCTTCAATAGTTGAAGAGCATGCTTTCTTAAAGAAATAAATTACTCAATCGTAATTATGAAGTAAAGAAGATACTTTGTCTTATAGATATGAATTATAAAAAGATGCATGCATGCCCTAATGATTGTATTTTATAAAAAAAGAGGTTGAACAATTGAAAAAATGTCTTGAGTGTGGATTGTCATGTTACAAGATCAAGATAATAACGAAGAGATCAGATAAGACAATTTGCCTATAAAGGTTGTTTGGAACATTCCAATAATTTAAAGGGTTAAATGTTTGTTTGCAAATTCAAATGACACTAAAAAGATTGGATGACATGTAGATGGGAGAAATAGTGTGATGAACTATTTTGTCTTCTGGCTTATTCTCTGGAATGAAAGAACATTGATAATGAGTTTCTCTTGGAAAATAAGTCAAGAAATCTAAGAAATTGACCAAATACAAATGGAATAAATTTGTTTTGTAATTTAAGTATTAATTATAGTCCATGACTTATTTTGCTAGTTATTTACGACTTATTCTAGCCTTTTGTCTTTTTTTGGAAATTTTGTTAAAGCGAGATATTTTTGCTTAGACAAAAATTATAGCAAGATTAAAATATTTTTTTGGCATGATTTTTGTTCAAATGATAATCTTGTTGCTCAAACGATGGTGATTTTCATTCAAGTTAGACTGTATCACTCAAGCAACAATACTTATGTTGATTTTATTTATAAATGAGGAGTTTATGTTTATAAAATTGTTGGGTATAATATGAATTGTATTGTGTTATACTTTTATGTTACAAGTAGTTTGATGATATCTTTATTTTATTGTGAACTTAGAAAAATGTATGTTTGAAATGCTTGTGATTAATGATGTATGTTATATATAGATACTCAGTAAAATATTATGATTTTTTATGGGTGTATTGTCCCCTTTGTAAGTGTAAAGTAAATATACTTGATTTAATATTGCATAATATTAAGTACAAAACTTATTAAGGAAAGTAAATATGTTGAATTCATCAAATATATAATTACATAGATGAGATATTAGATGGTAAAAAGTTGAAAGGATTCTTCTATAATTGTTTTTTATTGCATATATAAGTGATAATTCTAACATAAAGACTTGAGGTTGATTTTTATTATTGATGGTTGTGATATGTTAGGTTTTAATTTATGGTGGAAGATATTTAAAATGAGTTTTTCAATTTTTGAATGAGACAAATTAGTTTGAATCATTGATAAAAAGTGAAAAATTCTTGTATATTAGATGAAAGTAATTTAATTGTAATTTCTCATATTTATTTTCTAGAGTAAAAATATGTGATGTATGTGTTTGAGAGTATTACTTTATGTTTGTGTAAACATGAAATAATATTATAAAATAGATATTTATCACATTATTTAATCAACTCTATGTGCACACTTAACGTGAACTACTATATTATGAGAAAGTAATATTATAAAACTAAAATAACTAGTCTTATTTTATAAATTTTTGAAATTTATACGTATATAGTATAAAATAGTTATATATATAAATTATAGTTTGTATATTTTGTATATTAACTAAAATACTTAATTATATTTCGAGACGTTACATTACTACTTATTTGAACGAGTTTCTTCTAAATTTTATAATTTTGAAAAAATAAATTATAAGCAGTAAAGGATCTAGGGAGTCTGAATTGAATAAATTAGTTTGGTAATGATATTATAGTTAGTTAGTTTTATAGTTAGGATAAATGAGAAGTTAGGTAATTGAGTTGAAAAGGAGCATGCATGTATTGGTATTTAAGAGAGAGAAAAAGGTTGGATAATTAAATAGGAAACCATAATGGGTGAGAAGAAGATCAGAATTTGAATCAGATTCATATTGTGGGGAAGGAATAGAATTGTTTAGTGATTGACACCAAACAAACTCCAAAACGTTTACTAAGGAATAAACTTTTCATTCAGTGCCATCCATGGCAAAAATTTGGTCACACAAACCATCTTTAAAGCCTGTCACAGATGCCCTTTTTCAACCCAACAAATTCCATATGTGCTTCTAAACAATTTGGTTTAGGTTTCGATTTCCCCACTTTAATTGGAATATTCTCTCCCATTCTATCTACATCTTCTTCCACTAAAGCAATTTTTTTTTAATTTTTGTGAAAAACTGCTTTCTCTGCAGTTTCTTTTCATCATCAAAACTGGAGGCAAACACAACTGTTAACTAACTAACTAATTATGGTTTAACGTTTATTATATTATTTTTATGTATGCGCATGTGTCGCATTATGTGCCTTAAATCAAGGCCAAGGCTAATAAATTAAAGGTAAGTACTTATATAATTTACCTTTTGCTTTTACTACTCTTATCATCTACATCAATCTTCTTAGTGAAGAAATTCAATAAATTTTTCTTGAGTCTTCTGGGCTAGCAGACTCAAGTAAAATATTACTGGAAACAATAAAATCCAACTTATTTTGGGCCTGGAAACAATAAAATCCAAAAACCGAAACCTAGGCCAGCTGTTGATATTTTGGATTCAAGCTTTTGCTTTTTGCACCCCATAATTGCTTACTGCACCCTTCTGTGTTAATGAAATATCCAAAATAGCTTTCAAAATCCTTTCACATTCTGAAATACAACTTCGTAATGATATTATTATAGAGTTTTGAAATAAATAATTAGAAACAGTTAAATATTAATTTTGGACTAAGTATTCTAAATTTTTCATCTGGAATCAATTTTTCTGAAATACTTTTACATATGTTATACGAAACTTTTTTTAATGCATTTCAAACAGAATTTTCCCAAAATGAAATGTAAGAAATTAAAAATGTTATTTTTGGGTTAAAAAGCAATTTCCCAGAGATAAACAAGGTATATGAGGCTTCATCTTAGCCTATAGTTCATTTTTAAGTAAACCTAAGTTGTGTTTTTGGACATTATTGTAATATTTCATTTATTACAGACCTTAATATCAATGGAAAATAAATTGAATTTTTTTTAAACTATAAAGAAAAGGCTAAATACACATTAATCTCTAGAATTAAAATTCAACCTATACAAAATAAGCAAACAAAGGCAATACAAACCAATTGCTCAATTTTCATTCTTGAGGAAACAAATAAATAAAGAAAAATGAAATAAATTATGAAACAGAGAAAAAAAAAGGATGAATGAAAAAAAACAGTATTTTTCTACCACTTTGTTCACTTCTTAAAATCTACCAAGCCAGTGGCGGATCTTGACTAGTAAAAGGAGCTATTATATATTAAATAAATTAATATTTTAATAATAATTAAATAATATAAAATATTATAAATAAAATAATATAATATATAAAAAAGTTAACTTAATAAACAATATTAACATTAAATATAACATTCAATTTATTTACAACATTAATTGAATATACTTGTTTACAATGTAGTCAAAATTCCGTATTAGAGTATACTTATAATAATAATAATAATAATACAGTGTAATCGATGAAATTGTAAAAAAAAAAAAAAAGGAAAAAAAGTAGAATAGAAAATTTTAACGTTTTAATAAATGGAGGCAGTAAATAAGTTTTAATTTCATTTTAATGGGTTTTAATTTTTTTTATTGGTTTTAATTTCTTTAATATTGAGCACTGTTATTTCTTCCACTTATCTAGGATACTTTTTAACTCTTTCAATAATTTCAAATTGTTTAACATTGAGTACTTATCCCACTAATTTATAAGTTGAACAGTTTTTAATTTTTTAATGGTTTTTAATATTTTTTAATATTTAGTAATATTGTTCCTACTAATTTAAGAGTTGAACAGTTTTTTTAGAGGTTATTTTAACATGTAAGTCTATTGTTTTTACTTTTTTAAACCTTAAACAATTTTTAAATTTTTTAAGCCTAATAAAAATAATTAAAAATTAAAATCTTTCCAGTTCTAAAAATAAAAATTAAAACGTTCTTTTCTGAGTGTAACTATTTGCTCATTTGAAGTTGAAGAAATATCATTTTCATTTTTATCAATAATCTTTCTCTCGAAAAAAAAATCAATTGTCTTGTTCTTAACCATGAGTATTGTACCTATTAAAAAATAATTATTTAATTTCAAAATATATAAAATTATAATAAATGATAATTTACAATCTAAATATACAGAGTAACAGACCTCCTAAAAATATAATCTACAATATAATATAATCTACTTACAATAGTCACACAAAAACATAAAAAATAAATGATATTAAATAAAAAAACTTATAGTAAGTACCTGGAATAGAATGGAGGAAGTTTTGTAGAAGTAGAATAGAAGACAAGTGACATAGAGGAGAAACTATAAAAAACAAAAGAACTCAGTATATTTTTAACCTAAAGAGAAAAAATATTCTAAGAATCTATATTTAAAACAAAAAAGTAAATTTAAATAGCTGTTATTTATAAAATTTTTAAAAAAACTTTAAAAAGTATACCTTAAAAATCTATTAATTATAAAAATTGATTTTATTAATTTACGTAGATCCATACAATAAATTTACATATATAATAAAAATATTTTGGGGTCGTCGTCACCTGATCTTATTAAACTTTGTCCCTATTTCAATAGAAAACAAACATATTTGTTCATATTGGAATATTTGTTATCACTGTGATTAGATTCTCAATACATCACAAAGTTCATATTCCTACGACTTCTTTCAAAATCTTATAATTTCAATTTTTTAGGGTTTATTTTAAAGAGATAAAAAAATATAAGAGTCGCTCAGCATAACAAATACGAAATAACTTTTTCCAGAAAATTAGATCCTGAAAAGTTCTTTCTAGAGTGAAATTTTAATATTTCAAAAATCAGTTTTCAGAAGCTTCTAAAAGTATTACGTTTTAAAAAGTGCCTTTTAGAATATATTGGAATTTAATCAGTTTAAAAATATATTAATACAGTTAATCATTTTTAACAACTATTCTTCTATTTTGTTATTGTTCTAATGAGTTGGGCTTGGCCCAGTTTTAATTAATTCTGATTTTTTTTCAGGTAGGAATTGTTTCCTATAATAATATAAAAATGGCAAAACACCAATTAAAATATTTCCGTAGGTGATGATTATCGAAACTCAATCAATTAACACTACTAGATAAATCACGCTAACATTAAAAAGAATTAGTGAAACATAAAAAATGTTATATTCAATTAAATATGAGTTATAAACTTTTAATAATATTTTTTATAATAATAGATACATTTAAAAAAATATTAATAAAAATTATAAAAATATTATTATACGAGTTAGTAGATTTTTTTTCATATATTGTTAATCTTTACTTAATATAGAATTTTTAACGGAATATTTTGAATCTTTTTTATTCTCTTTATTTTATGTTTAAATAAATTTTTTTAAACCATTTGAAACTGTAAAGAAAATTGTATTTTATGGTCAGATTGAATGGATTAAACAGATACAATAAGCAAAATAAAATAGATTGATACAAGTTGATATGATCAGTTTGAATTTTTAATTTTAAAATATGTAAATATTCAACTCGATCGATAATATATTTATTTTATTATAAAACTTAAATTATGATTTTAATAAATTTTAATTAATTTTTTTCTAGTTGTGATTTTTTAACCTTGTTAAAGCCATTTGACAAATGTTAAACTTTTTTTTATAGTTGTGATCTTTCATTACTTGTTGGTAAATCTTTACTAATGATAAATTTTTCTCAATTTATAACTATGAAATATTCATTCAACATAATAATTAGGTTTTATAAAATTCTGAAGAAATTGTTGACATTAATTTATAAAATTCATCACTCTTAATTGGATAACTCGATTTATTGTTAATACTGTTTATTACTAATTATAAATACCTCTAAATATGTAAATTTGTTCAAATTTATATAAGTTTATATATATATATATATATATATATTAAGTTTAAGTTTTATTTTTATTTTTATATAACTATTTATATTACTGAAAGTCTAAAATATTTATAATTAAAATTAAAATAAATAAAAAACTTTTATAATTTTTTATTAAATTTATATTGACCTTTTATTCAATCTGAATAATTCATCCAAATTAATTCACAATTTAAATAACCATATTGGATTAATCAGATGAATTAAATGATCGGATTTGGATTTTAAAAAATTTAATTTAATTTTGACGGGATGAAATAAATTAAATCCAAAATCGATCCAATATGATCTATACTTATTCCCACTTTATATATTGTTTATCTTTACTTAATGCTCAACTTCTATTTTCACACATAAATTTCTCACATTCTTTCTCTCAAATATTAGAAACATTATATCACTTTTAATCTAAAACTTTAAAATATTAGGATTCAGAATTTTTTTTATGTATTATTCATTTAATTTATTTTTATTCAATTACCAAACATTCAATCTTTTTTCACTAGAAAACTTAATTTTCTAAAAAATATATTTTTTCAGTAATATATTACTCTTATTTTAACATTTTAAAATAAAAAATCTGATTAAATCTTTTTTCTAAAAATGACTAAAGTGTAATTAATGAAAAAAATTTATCACATATTTTTTTTAAATTTATCTTTTATTAATATTTTCAAAAAATAATGACATATAGTAATTTAGTTTCACTAATATAGTATTATATATTTTAAAAAAATTAAAATATTACAATTACATTTATTTTAAAAAATGTTATTATATCATGTAAAATTTAACTAAGGTAACAGTTTCAATAAATGTTTCTAGGCAAATGTTAGTAAAAGTTTAGAATAGTGTAGGGTAATTTGTACTCTAATTTTATTTTTTTTATTTATTTTTTCCTTTGAGGGAATATACCTTGTTAGTGACTAACACAAATCATTAGTTTAATACCATGGTTGGGTTTAACTTGAAAATTCAAATAATTTTATGTTTTTTTTCTAATATGTTAATCAAGTTATTTATTTTTAGTTAATATGAAATTCAAATTCAAATTCACATTTATATTTTTAATGACTAGTATTTCTTAGCTATTTATTTAATAATAATAATAATAATATAGAATCAACTTCAACTACTAAAATTATGCATAATTTGGTAAAAAAAAAACTAAATGTTTTTTCACTTATCTACTGTATGTACGTCAAATATCTATTTTCAAAATTAAAATGTGAAAAATTATAAATATTAAATTAAATGAGATTGTTTTGAGTATTACACTTTGTTATTTCTCAGGTTTGGAAACATGATTGGACATGACATCCCAAGTATTTTCACTATGTTAAAACGCATAAAATTATTTTAATAAATTAAATGGCGTTGATTCGAACATAACTGTTTCATTAATCTTTTGTTTTAATAAGACATATACAAATACAAGAAAATTTTTAGGTGTGTTAAAGAAAAAAATATTGCAAATTCTTTGTCTTTAAATTTTGCTTCATCTTAAATGAATATACACTAACAATATTGGAAAGACAATGTAACTCAAAGTATATTTCAAAACTATATATAATCTTAAAGCATGTAAAGTATAGAAAAACAAAAATTACAAGAGTTCTTACATACTAGAAATATGAATATTGTGGCATTATTAGATAAACCAATTCACTTATATATATCTATTTTTTTTATACAGAAAGTTGATCAACAAAGAACAAATTTTCTTTTGTTTAAACAAGTACACTTTTTGTGTCTTGTTTTATAGTATGTGCGTATTCTTTTTATGAATTCAGTAGAGCTTATTAATTTTTCATGAAGTTTTTTATACGCTTCATGACATACTAAAACTTTTCACATGATTTGGTTCATGAAACACTATACAATCACATCCATGCTAACAACTATTTTTCTTGTAAACAAAACGCGATCGATTGCTATATTTTTATTAAGACAATTGATTCCCTTATTCTTTTAAAAAATACAACATAAACTCAACTTCTTTCTGCTTATTTCTTTATCAAAATTTAATTACATAGTACAATTTCCTTTAATATGTTAAGAACCTTGTCTTGAGTATTTTTATCTCTTTTTTATCACAAATTTTTTTTATTATTTTTCTTTTCTAATTATGTTATTAATATTCAATTTCTTTGTTTATTCTAATTTCTTCGTACGTAAACCCTTTATTCAAATTTAAAATCTCAATGTCAATAATAACAAACAAAAAAAGTGGAAGTAGATAAAGAAAATGTTGGATTAGACTTCTAACTATACATTTATAATTGTCAAAAAAATTTTAAGTTTATTTTGTCTCACTTAAAACAAGTGGAAAGAAATTATTTAAGTTAAAAGAGAGTTAATTTTTGACGTCTCTAGAGAGAGAAAGAAAAAAAAAAAAACACAGAAAAACTGGTTGACATACACACAAACTTGTTTTCGTAAAATTGTAATTCCTACGTCATTCATCATTGGACTATACTAGGACTATACTAGAAATTTGACAGCAGGTCCTTCATACTGTGTTCTTCATTTTAATGGTTGGAATCATGAATGGAAGGTCTGTATTTAAAGATATTATATTTTGTATAGTTACTTTGTTTTTTAGGTTGTTTACGTTGTTCTTTAATTTAAAAATTTTATTGCATTGAGATATTGGCTCACTGTAAGTATTTTTGTGCGTTTGATTGGACTCTCTTATGTCTTTATTGATATTAGTAGAGCTTGATTGATTCGCTTGTATTTACGAGATTTACTTTTCATATTGAAAAAAATTTCTCACCTCAAAAAATATTTAGTGCCTCTTTTGTAATTATTTTTACAATTTTATGTTACTCCTTCTAAATTCTTCTTACAAAATGAGAAAATTATTTCTATTTAATCTTATTTTTAAACTAAAAAAAATAATGTTGGACTTTGTGGAACATAAAAGAACACTGGGCTCGCTCAAGTCAGAAAAATATGGACGTGCTAGTCTCTACATAACGACTTCTACTTCCTCCATCTCATGTTTTATTTCTACATAAATAATCATTGTCTTTATCTCTAACATTTGAGCAACCACCGATTGTTGTTTAGGCGAGTTTCTTCATGTTTCTGTTCATCTTTTCTTGATTTCTAAAATTAGTTTATATGTAATAATTTAAGTGTTCAATCCATAATTACATTAAAAATAGCTAATCTAAAAATATAAAAATTGAGTTTTGTATTATGGAATACCAAATTCGGAATTTATATTTTTACTTTTAGATTGATCCATTTAAAAATATTTTATTAATTTTATAATTTAAAAGTTAAATTTATAATTTTAAATTACATAAGATTATTTTTAAGTATTTATTTTAAATTATACAATTTAAAATTTAAAATTCAAAATTCAAAATATAAATTTATTATTTTTTATTATTTAATTTAAAAGATTTTTAGATTAAACCATCTGAAAATAACTCAAAAATAATATCTCCATCTACCTTTGGTTGAATCTTACAAACAATAATAAAAAACTTACCTAGAAAATTTAACTAACTTCAGTTCTGAAAGAATACTCTTTATAAATTCTAATCTAAATTAAGAGCTCACGAGTAAAAACAATGTCTATTATAACTAGGACTTTTAAATTCAAAATAATCTCATACTTTTGGATTGAACTATTTAATAAGTCAACTTACTTATTGTTGGACATTGTTTAATTTATTGTTGAGACACTGATTTACACACCCGAATACCATAGAGTACTGTGTTCCGACATTATCTGTATAACATAACAAAATTTTATTTTAAAACATTAAGAGAAATTATGTAAAAGGGTTGGGTAGCATGTTAACTGTACATAAAACTTTCTCCTTATTATTATGTACCACATCTTCATTATCAAAAAATTAAATATTTTAATATAAAGTTGAAGCATCTTCTTATTACCGCTTTTCCTACATAACAAATATTATACAAGTTATTTATTATGAGGAGATACATTGAAGTATTTTCACTTAATATTTAATATTCAGAAGAAGAAAAAAAAGTTAAAAATTAGTGATAGACATACACTTATACTTTTTCATCCACCCATACTACATCTGTATTTATAATATAAATAATTTTTCAATAACTTAATTAATTTTATTTTTAAATTAAAAGTGGTAAAAAACTGGAGGTAATATATATCACAAAAGCTTTTTTAGGTTATGTAACATATCTGAGATTTTTTTCTTGGTTGGAGTCTCTCATTTTCTTTATGTTGGTCTTCTATTTCCTCTTCTTTATCTCCCCTCTTCTTCTACATTTGTTTGTTTTCCTTTTTCTTCTACATTCGTTCGTCTCTCCTCTTATTCTATTATCATTTATTTTCTTTTTTCTACAATCCTTTATCTTTTTTCTTCTTTTATTATTGTTCATTTTTCTTCTTCTTCCGTTTGTCTCTCATCTTTTTTGATTTTTCATCTTTCTTTTTCACTTGATTTGAGTTTCATTGACAAGAATGATATAGAATTGATATTAATTTTTACTTGAGATGAATGATTTAGGGTTTTGTAGTCAATGAGAGTAAGAAATAAAAGATTTAAGGGTCTAATGCTTTAGGAATCAATTTAAGATTTGACACTTTAGGAATCAATTTAGGGTTTCACACTTTAATAATCAATTTATGGTTTTGATACTTTAGAAATTAAGTTAGGGTTTTAATGGTTTAGGAATAAAGATAATGTTTTGTTTGTTTGTCATTGACCGTGTTCTATTTTTTCTGATTTTTAAATTTTATAATTGTTTGTTTTAATGTTAAGATATATATATATATATAATTTATTATGATTGATTTTTTGTGTGTAAATTTCTATCAACCAGTTAAGGAAAATGAACTTGAGCATAACAAAATAGTGAAGTTATTTGTACGTGTGTATGTGTTAATTTGAGTATTGCTTTTTTTCTTTCCAGGTCTTTTGTAAAATTGATTGAGAATTAGGTGAACTTGAAGTAAGGAATTAATTCTTTGATCAAATTTCTCAGCTACATTAATTCAATCCAAATAATCCACCTAAATTAATCCTTGAATATCCCATGTCCTATTAATCCCATGAATTAAATGAATTAAATGGTCGGATATGAATTTTAAAAGGTTAAATTGGATTTAAATCATATTAATTCAATTGAACATGAAACTGAACTAATCTGATCGACACTCAAGTCTAGTATTTACTTTTAGGTGACCATGTCTTATTTTTTACCATAATGCAATAATCATGACTTACAATAATAAAAAGACCATTTTTCTCTTGTAAAAGTTGCCATATATTTTAGACCACAAATTTTTCTAAAATAGAATAGGAGTTCAAGTAATGTTTGTGTCTATTTGATGACGGGTGTTGGGGGAAAGTCTAGGAAAATTGAGGAGGGTAGGTGGGGAATTTGAGTAAGGGTTGTGGGTAGAGAAGAAACACTTGGGGGATGACTTAAAAGTGTGGCAAAGTGGTTCATGAATGAGGAAATGATGATGATGATGATGAGGTACTCATAGTGAGAGTCCATGGTTTGTTGGAGGAGAAAATGACAACAACATCAATTGTTTGAAGATGGTGTGACAATAGAAACCAAAACTCCAATTCACACGAAGTAGAACAAAAACTACTACTATTAGAGGGACTAAAGGAATAAAATGTCAAGTTGAATACTAAATAAATGGGTCAAGTTCAACTAATATTTTAAGTTTTAAATTGATATATGGAAATACTAGGCTGATTAAATTTGATTCATTTATTCAAATAAATCTAACTAAAAAAGTTTAAGTTTAGTTTGCTTAAATAGAAAATTAGGGTTTGAGTTTAGATTGCCTCCCTTATACCATAATAACTTTTTGTGGATTTTTTTAAAATTATTGTTTAACTTTATAAATTTATTATTTAATAATTTTTAATAGTAGTTGATAATAATACAAATAGAATATGTGCTAAACATGTGATTTGTGGAATTGAAAAAAATCAATTATTTTTAACTAAATAAAAATTTTATAATCATAAAAAAAGTAAAAATTATATAAGAGCATGTTTAACTATTTTTGTACATTAATTTAGCAGTATTGTTGAATTATCTAAGTTCCAATTGCACAAATTCCGATGGGTACGACAATTATTTACTTAGTTCAATTTGTTTTTTAACAGATTTTTCTAATATAATAGGTGGTAATGACATGCTATTAACGCATATGTTAACTGTCAATTATACTTTTTAGTTTTTTTTAAGTATAATCACAACAAATTAAAAGTGAAATTATATTCACAATTATCGTAACATTCCAATTTCATAACACTCACAATTACGCTATCGAGATTTTGAAACTAAAACCTTTTAATTATGATAGTTAAAATAATAAAAAAATAATTCTATTTTATATTTACATCTATAAATAATATTCATATATTCTGATTAATTTTTTTTATAATTTAACACACAAGAGAAGTTCTGAAACTGGTTAGTGATACTGTCATTTCGGTAGGAGGGGATAAACATAAAACTTTACGAAAATTAATAAATGAAAATAGAAAATATTTGTGGATCCAAGCAACGGTTGGTGGATATTATTAACAAATTGCAACTGCAACTGTAAAGATGTCTCAACTTGCATTCAAGTTTATCGAATCAAGTTCAAGTGGCTCAATATTCTCCCTTTCACACAAATAAATAAATAAATAAATAAATATTATACATTTAAACTTATATATTTTATCTTTTTCATTTTCTTTTTTATACATTTTAAGAAATAAAATATAGTTGGATTTACTCTCAATATAATTCAAGTACATTATTATAAGTTTATTATTATCGTCAAATTATTTAACAATCACTTAAATATAAAACTTAATAATTTAATTATATTTTACTATATTTTCAGTATGATATTTGGTTAGAACGGTATGAAAATACTTAATAACCATAAGATTGCAAAAACATATATCAAAATACTTATGGAATAGGGAGATTCACATGAAGTCAGTTTCTTGAATACTTATACTTATTTTTTCACTTATAATTATTTTGTTTATTTATTGATTTCAGCATTAGAGTTTTATTTCTAAATAAACCTCCATTATGTTTTATGTTCATCTCTCATTAGTTATTAGTATATAAAAGACTTTATATATATATATATATATTATTTTAAATTTTTTACTTTTGAAATTTTAACTTAATAATAAAAAACGTATATAAAGAAGATATTAAAATATGTAAATTTATGTTAGAATTTATTTTTTGATGTACCTTTGTGTCCAACTTAACCTAACTCTAATACATAAGTTTTTGGAATCCAAACCATAGAAGTGTCAAACTTTATGTTGGACCTGGTATGGTTCGTTGTAAAGTTTGGTGTTTTTCTAAATTGAATTAATTTTAACTTACGACCAAAACTTGGATACAAACTCTAGACATTTTAGACAATACAAATATTCCAGACAATCTAGAATATGAATTCAAATACAATCTAATAACACAAAAATCAACAAAATTATCTAACCATCCTAAAAATCTAAACAACATAATACAATACTAACTAAACTTAAAAAACTGTGTACTATATACTTTGAACAAAAATAATTGACCATTGCTCCCTTATGTTTGTGATATCATATCAAATAATGAAAATGAATATTAAAAAAATTAAAATATTAATTTAAGTCTCGTTAACATGTAAGACTCATAAAAGTAAATAAAGTTAAACAAATGTTGAAACCTCCATCCAAGAATCAGTAATACTTGCACAAACCATGGCTCTCATCTAATGCATGATGTAGTAGCCACATTCAAAAAAGTTCTTTTGCAACTAAAATGAGAAACAAATCACAATATTATTCCCACTAGTTTATAAATTCAATAATTATTGTCTCTATTAAATAATTTCTTAACCTTAGAGTATATGAAGTTCAATGACTTTGTTTTGTCTCTTTCATTTAAAATATTAATTCCAGACATGATTCTAATTGAAATAAAGACAATTGTTAGTTAATATGTACTTACACTTTTAAAACATAATGAAAAATAATAAAGATACCCTTGTAATAGGCTTTTTCTTTCTTGGCTTGGTTTTCGATGCGTCGAACAAAATCACACCATAATGTAATCCTTGGGAAGGATTACAAATAATTGTTAATGGAACCTACATTGTAAGACAAACAAATTAGTTCTTAAATTAACATGATTAAAAAAAATAAAAAATTAATCCTTCAATGTATGAATCCAAGTATACATGTCTTTGTGAGTCACTCATCCATGTTTGCATGTATTGTTGGATATGGACCTTTGTGTTCCTAAAATTTTGGATGGATTAAGGCTTAAGAAATCCATATACTTATGATTTTCCTTACTCCACACACAATTTGTTGATGTACCTAGTGTTGAAATTTAGAAACAAAATCTAAGGGAGTGAATAGATCTTTTTGAAAAATTAGCCCGTTAAAAACGCGATTTAGTACGTTAAACTTTTGTTTCTAGACTTGATAGATTGATCTATTATGTAGATTTCAAAACCCATAATTCAATGCAATGCAAAATAGAAAATAGAGAAGTGAACAAATGATTTATACTGGTTCACTCTTTTTCAAGATTTACATCTAGTTACCCAATCACAATTAAACTTTGACTAATAACAAATATGTTCTTACAACCCTCGTAAGCCTAAGAACCACCACTGCTACAGAAACCGGAATCCACGTCGGTTCTGGGGATCATTTCACGACGGTCCCAAAACCGACGTTGAATCAGGCGACGTTAAAAGTAATATTTTCAACGTCGGTTTAATTTGAACCGACGTTGAAAATCACAAGACTTACAACGTCGGTTAAGGCTAGAACCGACGTTGTAAGTGTGACCCACACTTACAACGTCGGTTGTAGCCCTAACCGACGGTGTAAGTCACTTTTACAACTGTAATGCAGTTTCTAATTTTCTCATTTTCCCTAAATTTTAGTACCTGCATATTAAATAAACCAGCAAACCAGCCACAATTTCATATATAATACATTTCGAATAGCTAAATTTCAAAGATCAAAGATAGACTCTAAGGTTTGATGAAGATATCAGGTAATTTAATTGATGTTTTGTATCTATGTATTCTATAATGCAATCCTTAGCTATATGATCTCTAATGAAATGATGTGTTATGTTCTGTATGCTTTGTCTTAGAAGAACAATTTAAAAAAAGAAAGATTGATGTAAAAATAGCATTATTGGATGTAAAAATAGCATTATTGGATGGATCTTGAAAAAATCATAAAAAATAGTTAGACATTGAATTTTCTGCTAATTTTTGTTGTGTTATGTTCTTTTGATGTGTACTTGGATAAAGAGGCCTCACATCCCCCAAAATAATCATAGTTTTGAAAATACGAAATTTAGGTGTAGAGAAACTTCAAACGATCATAACTTTTGCTACGGACCTCGGATGGAGATGCGTAAAAAATGAAAGTTTTTGGAAATGACCTAACGAACCTCTTGGCAAATCCCAAAGGGGATTTGGGCAAACAAATTTTCAAAAATCCTCCATTTACTATAACTTTTTTATTATTTTACTATTTTTTACCTATTTTCCTAAATTTTGGCCATTTATGTGACTAACTTGCACTTGTCAGAAAATTTTGAAAAAATTTGTGGAGTTGTGTCGTACCAAACAGAGAATTATCATGCCATTACATCTTAGAAATTTCATAGTTGCATGTTCTTTTGTCCTAATTGCATCATTTTGCATACGGTTTTTGTCATCATTTTGCATCATTAAATCCAAATTTTTATACAAAATCAAACAACATCAAATAAAGCCCCATGGCACAGCCAGAACAATCATCTACACTACAGCTATTTCAATAACCTAATCATACAAACACTATCTACAAAATAAAAAACAATAAAAATAATAAAAAATCCACTAACCTGGCAGCGACAGCGGCAGCAACGGTGGCGGCAAAGGAGGAACGCGCACCGGCAAGGCACAAGGAGGGCGGCAAGCGGCGGCGACAAAACCCAAGGAGGAAGCGGCAGGGGTGGCAGCGGCAGGGGGTGGCAGGGGTGGTAGCGGCAGGGGTGGTAGCGGCAGGGGTGGTAGCGGCAGGGCGGCGACGAGGAAGGAGAGAGACCGGCCACAGCACCGATGACGAGGAAGAAGGAGCGCGCAGAGAGGACGGAGAGCGGAGCTTCGAGGGTCGACCACAGTACGAAAAGTGAGAAAGAAAAGGGGGAAATAGATTTTAAAGGGGTTTCTAAGGGGTTTCTACGTCGGTTGTAATTTATAACCGAGCGTATAATGTTTTGAATTCTACATTCTACGTCGGTTAAGAAACAACCGAGCGTAGAATGTTTTGAATTCTACATTCTACGTCGGTTAATAAACAGCCGAGCGTAGTAGTGTTGACTTTCTACGTCGGTTAGTTACAGAACCGACGTAGAATGTAGAATTCAAAACATTCTACGTCGTTTATAGATTACAACCGACGTAGAATGGTCAAATCAAACATTTTACGTCGTTTGTATTTAAACCGACGTAGAATGGCGACGTTGATTCCTAATTTTGTAGTAGTGCACCAAGAACTCAAGTCTTGAACCCTACAAGACTTGATCCCAACCACTGCGGAATCCTACTGCAGTTTCTCTAGATAATCCTAATCCAAGAACACACTCAAATTATAGATCAAGAAATGAGAACTTATAAACTAAACAATTTCTAAAAGACCGATTGCAATCTCCTAATGCAATCCCCAATGTACAATTTAATGATTAAAGAATTCAAATCTTGGATGCCCACTAATATGTTCTTGCCCATAAACATTCTGTCTTAATTCGCTTTTCAAAATGTATGTAAAAGATATGTTTAATTTTTGCAATTGAAACTATTTAAATGAGAGAGATTTTAATAAAACTATCAATTTTAACTAATTAAAAACTCGGTTAATATGTTAATTCTACTGTTAAGTAAAATTAATGGACCAGTTTCAATTTTCAATGAACTAAACTTGACAAATATATTTCACAGACTGAGCATGTATTAATTAATTTATTGAAGAATAATCTCAATAGATTAAAACTGATCTTAAAAATAATCAAGATCCTAAGTAATTTTAACACATTAAACTAATGCTTTAATTAATTAAAATATCAGCTGAAGTCAATCCCAATACTTTAGATGCATTTTAACATATTAATGTGATCTTTTAATATATTAAGATTATACAGATGATCAAAATAATTTCTAAGATAATTCATAGTATGAAATCCAGATTAATATATTGATCACATAATTGATAATGGAAGAAAGCTTACATAACATCCTAAAAAGAGAAATTACAGACTGCGAAACATCGAGAGTTGAGTAGACTTCATCAAGCCTTCAATATTTTTTTGTGCAAGAGACTTGATCTTTATCAATCTCTCCCTATTTGATGAAGGCAATAGAGCACAACCCTCTAGGATGTTATCCAAAGTAGTTCCTGAAATAAAATTGAAAACAAACAACCCAAGGCAACTATGTACAATAATATGTCATAGTGTAATAACATGTTGCAACACATAATCAAGGCAAAGACTGCAGCACCACATACACAACAACAATATATACAAAAGTATATTGCAACACATAGCACTATTTTAGTGCCCAAGAAAACATCTAATAGTGCTCAAACAAACATCCAACAAAACACACAACAAAGCACACAAATCACATAAAACAATACTACATCAACACACAAACAACACAGAACAACATAGAGCAGCAACACACACATGTTGTAACCTAGATCGTGGCGAGACGACGAAAAATAATTTAAAAATAAAAAAGGGGAGTTGCCACCAATATTTATTTGGAAAACATAAAAAAAACATTTCAAAAGAGTTGGTCTATGAAAATAGATTTTGAGTTCGGGAGTTAATTACGAGTAAGAAAAGTGTTAGCACCTTACAATGTCCATCATAAAGGTGGTTACTCATAATTAATTAAATATATTATTTATATTTTAAAATATTTACCTCACTCTAAAAGTAAAATTTAACTTCATAATAATAATTATTATTATTTAAAAATTATTTCAATATATTTTTTTAAAAACTATAATATTTTATTTTAAATTTATTTTTTAGCTCGATAGGAATAAACTTTTACTCCTATGTATCTCCAGATGCAATGGAGAATAATAGTTACTTAGTTCTTAGGATAGAAAATTTTTATGAGTTAATTTTTAGATTTTTATTATTTTATTAAATCTCAATTTTTTTTAACTATCGCAATTCGTAAATTTAGAGAAAAAATTAACAAAGATATACCATCAAGTCAATCTGTATTTATTAGTTTTATTATTTAGAAAGAACTTGATTTAATACTATTATTTTAAATAGATATTTTAGAGAAAATAAAAATTATGAATAAAAAATTATGAATTATCCTCAAAAGCATGACTCATTTTACTTAACTTGATTTTAAGAGTTATATGAATTTTAATTCAAAATATTTTATACAAGATATTAAATTTTTTTAAGAAATTATAATAATTAAAATATTATGATTATTGTTATCATCATATTTCTTTTATTTTATTTTAGAGAAAACTTTTAAGGTAACAAGTTATCTCAATGTATACCTTAAGTCTAAGAATTAAAAAGGATATTACATCCTATTAATTCATTCTTTATATAATTAGATTAATACCTTTATAATATTTATTGTTGTTTATTTAAAAGATTTTATAGAAAAAGTGAATAGTTGAATCAATTCTATCTTAAAAATAAAGCAAATTATGTTTCTATATTAAATTTTTATTTATTTATTATTTTTTAATATGTAAAACTTAATTTTAATATTTTTATTATATTAATAACATTATAGAAAAAATGTTTTTTTTAAAAATAAATAAATAAAATTCTATTGTGATACATATACTATTTATTCTATATAAAACTACTTATCAATAATAATGTATGTGAATCAATTTAGCAATAATTATATAGTTTCATTAGAAAAGACACACTTTTGGAAATTGAATGGGTCTAAACCCAATTGCAAATGTTTTCAAATAAAAGAAAGGAGGTTGCAAAGACAGAAGACATAGGTTAGATGTAGTCATCAACAATGCAAGTTCGACGCTGCTGTGATCGCGAACGAAGGCTATGGAGGGTTACACATGGATGGACGCCGCAATAAACGAATGTCCGATGAAGAACAGGATACGGTGGTGCGATGACAGTGGCGTGCACATAAGGACGCACGAAACAGTGTATGCTACTGGGATTCCGCCAAGCTACGGCTACATCCATTTTATTAGGAATTGATGACCTTTTAACAATACCTTCTAAACGATGGCTAGTCCGAGATGCTGAACACCAAAATTTGATTTTGGAAAAACAGCATCATTATGGGAATGTACATGCGGTAGAAAAATTACGCCAATCCATCGAGATATGGTATGCTACAAGTGAATATTTTTGACAAGAAATGAATCCTAATTTTAGAATGACCTTGTGCGACGATGGTAATGTGACTGACGAACTTCGACAGAGGGTTTTGCGACAACAACGGTTGGTGGTTGTGACTATGCACGAAAGTCTAAAGGAAGAATAAGAAGAAAAGGGGTTGTGGTTCATGCATGAAGAAGAAGAAACAGAACGAAATGGGTAGCAGAATGACATGGAGTCTCTCTCCTTTTGCTTGGAAACCAGAGGGTGGTTTTATACCATTGGGCGGGGTGATTCCAGATCCAGTGATGGGGTGTGACTAGTAGGTTTCAACATGAGCGAGGGAGAAACATGTTGGGTAATAGTGGAGCTTGACCAACACAACAGGCAAGGTCTCCATTTGGATGTTTGACCTTGGAGTTTGTTGGAAATGGCGGGTTCTTGGCCTCTGAGCAAGAAGGGGCACTAGCCACCTGCCTGGAAAGCCAAACATTACCAAAAATGGGTTCCTAGTGGTTGAATATAAAACTCAAACACATATTCTTCCCCTTTGACTTCATCAAATGGAAGAGGATACTTGCCAAAGCAAATAACACCAAAATATAGCAAAGCAGCAACATCTTCTTTATGAAGGTTTCTTAAAGAGTTATATAACATGGACCTGTCATGGTGAATTTGTAAACCTTCCAACTGAATCTCAATCTGAACCTTTTGATATACACTATGAGGATTATATAGAAGACATGATTCATGATATTGGACAAGATAGTTTCTAGCAAGCACACATGTATGATTTGTTAAAAAATGATTATGAGAAACTTTTTATCCAGGTTGTACAAGTTTCACACGTTTGTCAATAGTATTGAGATTAATTAATATCAAGGCAAGAAATGGGTGGTCCATAAAATTTTTATTGAATTGTTAGAGTTGTTGCATGAAATGATTCTAGAAGGTAATACATTGTCAACTTGTCACTATGAGGCGAATAAGATATTGTGTCCTATAGGTATGGAGTATAAAAAAATATATGCATGTCCTAATGATTGCATATTGTAAAAGATGATGATGGAGATGAATACAACATAAAAAAGGATCCTCCTACAAAAGTATTATTGTATCTTCCAATTATACCACAATTTAAACATTTATTTGCTAATGTTAATGATGCAGAGAACCTTACGTGGCATGCAAATGGAAGAAAAATTGATTGTTTGTATCCTGAGTTTGGGAAAAATCCAAGGAATCTTAGACTTGGTATTGCAACCAATGGAATGAATCCTTACGGTAACTTAAGTAGCACATATATTTCATGTTTCATTTTGCTAATCGTTTGTAATTTGTCGTATTGGTTGTGCATGAAAAGAAAATATATGATGTTGTCTATGATGATATCAGGACCGAAACAACATGGAAGTGACATAAATGTTTATCTAACTCCATTGATGGAAGACTTGATATTGTTATGGGATGAAGGAGTTGAGATATTTGGTGCATATTAGAAGGTCAATTTTACTTTGCATGCATTGCTATTTTGTACCATTAATAATTTTCTAGCATATGGAAATTTAAGCAGTTATAGTGTTAAAGGAAATCATGGGAGCCCAATGAATTATAATTTCATAATAATTTGATAATAATGTGGTCTTTTTTAGTTATAATGTTTCACGACATATTTAATATATTGTATTATTGTTAATAGGATGTCCTAGTCAAGCAAAGCTCCTAGGGAAGTTTTGTTTTCCAAGGTCGTGATGACTTATTGACCACCAGTATTGGAACTACAGAGCACCTTGGTCGTGTTTGCACTGCTAGTTTGGTGTGGGTATTACTTCAGACCAACTTCTCACTCCAAATGTTCTATAGGATCTATGAGTCAGGATATGATGGAGCAACTAGCTGCATAATTGATGTAGAGATTGACACCACAATTAACTGAGCAGATAAGAGCACACACATTGATATCTCATATCGGGCTAGGTTTTGGTTGGAGAAGTACCTCCTCGTCTAGTGGCCATTGGGAAAGTGTATTAAGGAGGTTCAACAATGCATATCGTGCCCATTGGGGATGATTTCACTAGAGTGGTAGTTGAACAAGTTAAAGATGCCATTGCTCCAATTCCAATGCCCACAATGGAGGTTCAGTTAGTGGGACAAGCACTTGGAACATTCATTAGATGACCTGCACACTTGATTAAAAGAATTTCAAAAAATAACCATCTATATTTGATAAATTTCTATTCATGTGTATATACGTATTTGTCTTATTTAGATTAATGAAAAATGTTTTTTATTATGTTTTACAAGACCCTAAGAGGAGACAAAAAGCCTCAATTCCATCTGATTTAACGCTTGAGCCCTAGCCACAAGTCCACATAATGTTAAGCTGATTTAGAAGTTGGTTAGAGTTTCACATGACTTGTTTTAGGCATCTTGTACCATTCCTTGGGATGCAATAATCTTTGAAATTGAGAATGATAATATACCATTGTACATAAACATGCAGGATGTCTTCGAAATCATCCAGGATAATCAGATGGTGAACATTGCAGTCATTCAACTATGGATGATGTGAGTACACTTTAAATAACTGTATTATTTACTATACATTATTATGTTTCATGATATCAACCATTATCATTGATATTTATGTTAATAATGTAGGTATATAAATCAATCAATTATCAACATGGGAAATACTGAAATCTATGGTTTCCTTGAGCCTCAATCGATACAATAAAAAAATGGAATGTCAGACTTATATTCAGCGTTGGACTTAGTAATCCTGAAAGAAGATTTATATGACACCTTTTGTTAATGTGTAAGTAAAACTCACTACATTTATATGTTACATGACTAATCACACATATGTAATTAATTTATTTTTTTAGGTCTTATTGGCAATTAATGCTTATTTGTCCCACAAACAATCTTTTCATGTGATTTTGTTCATTACATAGAAAGCCAAGTGCAGACATGAAAGCTGTAGTACATGGATATATTTTAAGTAGTAAATAATATGTATTGGTAATTTATAATGCATTTTAAATTACTAATGAGTTTTCTTTTTAGTGTTATTAATGCATGTAATGTCTTAGATCGTAAATCCATTTCATCGTCACATACCTTACATTGAATTTATCCTAAGGTATTTAGTTCTTCATTGAAACTATTACAATCATGTTTTTTTAGTTCTTCAATTAGTAAACTTTGTTCAATTTCATGTTAGTGCAATAGGCAACAAGGAAGCTATGAATGTGGTTATTATGTCATGCATTGTATGTGGACCATAGCTTGTGTTAGTATTGTTGATTCTTGGGAGCAGGTATTAAAACACTTTAAATATTTCCATAAAATGCTATTTTTAAAAAACACTAATATTTATTTCTTATTTAAGCTATTTGTGGACAATGAGCCATTAGACACAGACATAATTAAAGAAACTCGTCATTAATGGGCAAGACATTTTTTACATATTAAAAAATAGTATTTTTTATAGTTTATATTTACGTGTAATATTTAGACATTCTCATTTCATAAAGCTAGTTTAGTTTGAATAGTTATGGTTAGTTTATTTATGTTTTAATGCATTTAGATTGAAATAGTAATGTACTTACTTAGAACTACATTTTTGTAAAAACTTTCAGAATTTATTTGTTTGGATTAACTTTGAAATGAATATTGTTTGCAATCTACTTTGGTTTCTATCTAGTTTGGTTGATTATAGGTTCAAATAGGCAAAAAAAAAGGAAACAGATTTTGCATTTTAAAAAAATAGGTGATATTACATTGGCTCATGCCTTAACCAATGTAATACACGTATTTTTTTTATATGAGCTAATTGAATATTACATTGGTTCCCTCCGATGTAACATGTTTTGTGTAAAAAACTATTTCCTAACTTTACACATTGGGGCTATATCGGTGATCTCTTTACCTACTATAATTTTCTTTTGTGCTATATCGGTTCTTAAATTGATGTAATATTTATCATACTTTCTACATCACTTACATTTACATCCTTTTCTGAACCATTATAGAAAGTCATATTTAATCGATGTAAAATGTCATTTGTGTAATAATGCCTCTTCCATTATGGAGAATCAATTAGATGTCAAAAAAATTTGTTACATTTTCTACTATTTACATGTTTTTTTAGTGATAAACAATATTTTAAACATAAATATTATTGTGAAGTATCATAACGTCTTAGCAAGAAATCCTCGATTTCTTTCTCACTACTTCTTTCATAAGTTTTTTTTGAATCGTTACAATCCACACATATGAAATAGCTTCAGTATAGCAAAATTATTTTCATACCATACTAAATCACTCGTAAGTTGATTTTCATTTAAACTTTCATTTGATTTGATGCTATTTTTAATTATAATTCATATTTCAACTCATAAATATTGAATTAGAGTGTTAGTTGGTTGAGAAGAAAATTAAAGGGTGATGTTGTATGTATATATTAATAATTATGGTACAAAATGAATGCAGAAGTCGCATCAAGAAATGGCTTAGCAATGGGAAACATGAATGACGTGAGGTTAGTGGGTCCTTTATGTGCTCTATCTTCTTGTACCTATAGGTGTTATAGGGGAGCACCAAAACTGAAGCTACACAAGTAGCACCAACTCGTACTTATGTCTTCTTGTAACCTCAATTATTTTCATCAAAGTTTCTAACTAGTGGAGCATTTCACACTTTTCGTGAAAGAGACCATTGTGAGAGTACCCGGCAAAATATTTGAATTGCATGCACTTATTATCAACTTCACTTCTATCCTCAACAGATAACAGAGAGAGACTAATTGGTTGAGATGGATATTGAATGAAACTATCGAACAACAAGTGCAAATTTGTTTCTTCTATTTTGGGGCCGAAGAAGAGAATTATAATTGCATTTTTTTACCAATGCTATAATTTCAATGTATACACAATTTGTTCTAACAGCACTTTTCTTTTCTTTCTTTTGGAGAAATTTTAAGAGAGCGGATGATGTCTTAGTTTAAGATAGAAAAAACTTTCTTAGTTTAAAGGGTACTAACAGAGATTCTTACATTTCTTTCCTCGTAGACAATGGCGAAGTTTGATGAGATAATTTGTTAGATACAATATCCTATATATTTTGTTCTACATGATTAACTCTTTTAGGTTACTCTTGTGTATCGAAGACAAACATTTTAAGAATAATTTATTTTTAATAAAACATAATTTCTTTATAGTAAAATCTGTTGTTTTTATAAAAGATTTAAAAGAAAATCTAAAAAACTGATCAAATTATTTTTGATTACTTAAAATTCTAAAATTCTAAGTTTCACCCAAAAACTAAGTCATATATACAAGAGAGGATATAATAATATAAATAATCTTACTTAAATTACAAACTAGAAATTTGAATATTTTTATACTATATTTACTTTCATATCTATTTTTTCCTCTAACATTAAATATTTTAAAATAAGCTAATGTTGATATTATATTTTAAATATATAAATATATATAATTAAATACCCTTATCTAAATTAAATATTTAAAAATTTAAAAATTAAATTTATTTATCTAAAATGATAGAAAATTTAGAAAATGTAATATAATAATTAAAGTTGAGTATATAAAAAGTTCATCTATTTAAACTTATAGTATATATAAATTTATATTATAAAAACACTTATTTTTATAACTTGTATTTTAAATAATTTTTAATTTTTAAGAAATATATTTATTTCAACGAATAACTGAATCTACTTTAAAATACATTAAGTCAATGACAATTAAAAAATAAAAAAAACATTAAATTTTAAATTAAAATAAACTTAATAATAAAATTAAGAAAATAAAAAATATTGAATTTTAAATTAAATAAAGTTTGGTAATGGAGTTGTAAGTAAAAAACTTATGAATAAAATTTATTTAAGTCATGTACATTAAATATAAAAAAATTCATTAAAAGTTTGTCACACTCAAGGTTATCTAGATGATTTCAAGTGGAAAATTCAATTTAGACTCAAACTTTGTACACATAAAGGCATATTTTCTTGTTACCAACTATTTTCTTGTTACCAACTATTTTCTTGTTACCAACTTCACTTATATAAAGTATGTTTGAGTATATAAATTTTTTAAGAGAGTGAGAACTAGACATATGAGACTTAGACTTTTGCAATATGATTAAAAAAACCCAAAAAATAATGATTGAGAAAGAGGAAGGAATTCTGAAATGATGATAGTATAGTAAATACTGGGGTGGCAAGAATCTCACACTTAACACATGAAAGAATTGGCAGAGGGTGGTGACATGTATATTTGATGGGACATCTTTCAGTCTTTTCGCTAATGTTTTTGAACTACCGAGGTTCAAAACTGTCTCAAAACGTGTTCTCACCAATTCATTTCTTTGCTTCTACTTCTTTACAAAACATAACATGTGCACCCGTCGTTAACCAGATCAAACCAGTTCGCCCTTAGTTACACTTTTTTATATTTTGTCCTCATTACTGCTAATTTTCGAAAAATAATATAAAAAAAAAGTAATTTAGAAATATCTTCAACTTAATTATTATTAAAGTTAAATATATTTTTAATCCATTATTGAAATAATATTTTATTTTTAGAATAAACTTTGAATTTATTTTATCTTTATATTTTATAAAAAGTATAAATAATCATTAATTTTACATCTTAATAATAAATAAAAGTATATTTAAAAATAGAAAAACGAGAAGAAATGAAAAAAAAAATTTAAAAATTTAAAAAGTAAACGATAGTAAAATAAAAAATTATAAAAAATAAAAATAAAAAAAAATAATTATAATACATAATCAACTATTATTTACATAAGTTTATATAAGATAAGGACGAAATAAATAAAAGATTTGTCTAATAAAAAAAATATAATTTTAAGAAATAATTTAAACACTAAAAACATATTTAACTTTTATTATTAATCATATTTTGACATTTCCTAATTCTTTAAATAATTCCTCTATTTGATATTAAAATAAATTTACATAGTAAGATGTCTAATTTTCATATATAATCTTCCTGCTGCTTAGAACTTCTAAGGTGGAACAGCTTTTTGCCATTATTTTATTGAGCATATAGCTTTTGGCCTCAATGTGTTGTCGTTGAATTTCATTGGATGTAATAGGGACAGATTTCATTATACAGATAATTTGGACTGTTTGCCAATGCAAAGGGAGGTTGGGAGACAGATTTTGCACATGATTTGTTGTAAGTGGGTTATATGTGGAAAGCTATAACTAAGCATGTCAAAGGGTTTCATCCCTTGTTCCCATATTAAATCAGATGTGAATAAGATAATAATGTGACGTAGGTTGAGATTATGTGAATAATACATTGTGATAGTTAAAGTAGAAATTATTGGTATGGTTTGTGATATTGGACATAATGAATTATAATAATACTTATTGTAGAAAAAAAAGGTGTCTTTCATTTTATTATTTTATTTCGTTTACTCTTTATCTTTTTATTTATTTATTTCTTAATTTTTATGTAAGATAAATAATTAAAATTTTTCAAATATATTATTTTAAAAATTAATTCTAATAAATTAATACTAATTATTATAATAAAAATACTATTTTTATTTTTATATATTATTTTTAATAATTATAACTAATATCATTATAATAAAACTGAAATAGTATAAAGAAATACAACTTTAGTAATATTATAATTAATTTCTTAATATGTTACAACATTAATGAAATCGTAACTATTTATATTATGTTAGTTTTATTATGATAATACTAGTTATAATAATAACAATAATTATAAATAAATTATTACTATTATTATTTATTTATTTATTTATTATAATGATAATAATATTGTTAATATTAGTTTTATTATTTTAATTATATATAATATATATTTAATTTTCTTAAATAAGGTGTCTGAAAATTTTTAATATTTTGACATACAAAATACTACAAAATAAATAAATAATATATAATAGAGGATAAAAGAGAAAAAAATAATAAAAGATAGAAACAGAAATTTCAAGAAGTATCAACCTGAATAAAATTGATTAGTTTGAACGGAAAATAGTAAGTCATGAATGAGAAAAATAAGGTTTGAACTAAAAAAGCTTTTATACTTGGAGAGCTAACCCCAAATAAACTTCCAGACTATACATGCACCTCTGCTTAAACTTTTTGAAATATTTTATAATTATATTTTTAATACTAATGAGTTATAATTTGTAAATAAAGAATTTTTTTCTTAAGTTTGGCAAAAAAGGGTTAGGAGTATTTGTAGAGTGATTTTATTTAATGTTTTGAATAAAAATATATCTAAATTAAATATAAAAATTATATATAATTTGATTTATTATAAAAAATTAAATTATATAAACTAATTTTTATAATTTGATTTTAAGATTTATTTATAATTTTTATTAGTATATGTATTTTAGTTTAACTTTTTTACTTGACAACTATATATTATATTATAATAAACATTGTTTCTTTATTTTATTATAATTAAATATTTATTCTCTTCAATCAAAAAATAATTTTTTTTAAATTAAATATATTTTTAATTTCTGAATTATTTATTAAAATTTTATTTTATTTTTGGAATAGATATTGAACCTATTTCCTCATTATACTTTATAAACAGGTTTTCTTATATTTTATAAATGTAAATGATTCTTGATATCAAATAAAAATATTTAAAAAAAATGTAAAAAAATGAAAAAAAAATAAAAAAAATTTAAGAGATAAATAATAAACTATGAAACTATAAAAAAAAATAAAAAAAAAATTCTAAGATACTATAAAAAATTATTTCTATAAATTTATAAAACATAAAAACGAAATAAATCTAAAATTTGATTCAAAAATAAAATATAATTTTAATAAATAATTCAAAAACTAAAAATATATTTAAACATTTAATTTTTATTATCTGAAGCCATGATTCTCCCTCTAACTTTCTTTCCGCGTATGAGATAATTAAATAAACAGAAGAGAAAGCAATAAGTGTACAACTGTTTTTTTATCAATAAAAAAATAAGAAAAAAATATAAAGACATAATAACTGTCTATGCTTTTACTACAAAGAACAAGTAAGACAAAAACGCGATTAAGCTGTATTTATATAATGATATAAATAAAATATAATCTTAAGATATACTTTTAATAAACTTGAAAACCTCATTGTATAAAAGAATATTACATAAAAATTTAAAATATAAATATTAAATTAGTTTTTTATTATTTTTTCAATAATATTTTATTTATTTTATCACCTTTTTATTTGTACATTAAATATATTTTGTTACTTTTTTTAAATATTTATAAAATTAAATCAAATTAAATAAATTATATTTAAACTTAAAATAAATTGATATTAAGTGAAGTTATTTACTAATATATAAATTTTGTTTATGTTGTATTATTTTTTATATGAATTTTTTTCTTTTTCATCGACGCTCTTCTTATACTAAAGGAATATTCATTTCGAAAACTTAGTTTTATGGATATTATGTGAGTGCTAAAGATACATATCTCTTCACTCCTCATATAAGCATTTACTTTTTAAATAAATAGTTTAAGTAAGTAGATCTGATATTATATTAAATTTTAACTTAAAACGAGTTAATATTAAATGAAGTGAAATTATTTATCGTATATAAATTTTATATACTATTATTTTTTTAAGTAGATTTTTTTGTTTTTCCTCGACAACAAATGTGGCCCAATAAGGAAAAAAGGGCAGCAGGAAATGAAGATGGATTATCAATAGAGAAGCAACAAGGAAGTGTACCTAGAAAGCAAGAGTACCCCAGTGTAGGAAACCCTAAAGCGTGGAGAAGACCCTATGTAACTCATTGACTTGGTACCATCTTCCACAAAAGCAACTATAACAGGGGTTTCTGCCACCAAAGAGTTGGCACCACAACCACATTGTACAAAACAAGCCCTCCTGTCACATAGTAACGGAACCACCTCAGAACCAAAATAAAACAAGGAATCTTGCATCTTATTATAAGCGTTATCGAAGGTACCAAGACATTCAGCCATATAATCAACACAGCATTAAAAGAAGTACCGTCCATTGTCCGGCAAATAACACATCAATGTAACCCCATTCACAAACACCTCATCTCTTTGATTTATTGTACAACCCTCTCTACACACATGCTTCCATCTTCAAACAACACCTAAACATGTTCCCCAAGTTTTGCTAACAACAACCAACTTTCAGAACCTCCTACATATTTAGTTGAGGTAATTTATTGTTTACGAGGAGATGTGAGGGTGTATTTGAAATTATTTATATTTCATTTCTGAGAATTTGTAAGGGATTTATGAGAAAAGTTCCTTAAGAGATAAGAAAATAGTGGATTTGTAGGGATTATTAGTAAAATTATTACTTTAATCATAAACTAATATTTGAGTTTTTAAAATAATTTTATTTATTAATTTTTTAATTATTATTGGAAATCAATAAATGACATTTTTATAAAATAATTTATTTTTATTTTTTCAGCTAATTCTTTTAACTAAAAAGTATTTATATTTTGAAAAATACATTAAAAATAATTTAATCATTAAACTAAAACTTTTTATGTTTCTATTTTATTTTTAATATATTTAAAATAAAAATAAAAATAAAGTATTCAAAATTTAAAAGTAATTACAAATATTTTAAGATGTAATATTTTTCATGTAATCATCATTATTAAATTATTTAAAATAAAAATAAATTATTTAAATATTAAAAATAATGGTAAATACTTTAAAAAATATAATCACTTATTTCTCATGTATTATTGTTAAAAAAATCCTAAAACAAAAGTATCTCTTCCTTGTAAAATATAATGTGATACTGTGGTACATTTTTAGAAAAAAAAATATTAAGCTATATATTTTGAAGCAGCCCTAGACCCGTTTAGTTTATATTAAAAAATTCTCATATTACACACACATTTCATTGAAAAAATTTAGTCATACTTCTTGAGGAGGGTTTTAGAAGAACGTTTATAAAATTGATTTTACAAAACTTAATTTGGAAGTGAAATAATTTAGTTTTGATATTTTTACTCTAAAAGAAGATAGATAATACACACTAAAAAGTCATCTAGCGTCAACTCGAAATTAATTTTAAACTTATTTTTTTAATATAGAACTTTGATCGTATTACTCTTTAACAGAGTGATTACTTAATTCATAAGAAAATGAATTTCATCTAAGTGTTATTTTAAAAATACAACATTAATATAATAGCTTCATATAAATATGCTGTAAGAATATTATTGCTTTTTAAATATTTATTCACCAAAAGCATGAAAAGAATATTTATCATTTTATATACTTAATTTAACTTTGCTTCATTCAATTCCTTAACTTGACTTCCATTTTTTTCTCTAAAATATATCAATGTAGATACTTGAACTCTTTGTGATAATGAATAAGCTCTTCCGAAATGACATTGATATACTTATTAGGTGCATGTAGCTAGTTGTAAGAGATAGGAAAAAGAAAGAAAAATATTATATTAATATAATTATAATTATGAGTAGTTATCAGTGTTAAAGAGTCCTAAACTATAGGGATATGAAGAATCTGAATTTAGTTAGTAATGGAGATCCATATGAGGCACTAAGTATGGTCTTTGTCTTTCATAATTAGACAGTGACATAACATAATAATAAATAAAGAGAAAACTAGAGGGAGGATTTGGGAGGGACAGAACTGATCTTGACATTTCGTGATACCGATCAAGATCATGAGGAAGAGGCACATGGCTTGAATTAGCAATGCTAAGCTTTTATTTGAGGTATATATATTCCATTCATAATCAGTGTGACTCAGCTAATTTATGACTTTCTCATCCATGCACCCATTCAACTGAAACTAATGCTCAAACAAACCCACATGGCTAAAAGGGCTTGTTCAGTACAAATTTATCAATTTTAGCACAGGATATCTTCTTCTACCTTACATCCCTTGTTCGCCTCAAAATTCATCCAAATTCACACCATCACATTTCAATACACAAAACCAAATCTTCACGTGTAAAACCAAACACATGTCTTTCTTCTTTATGGAAATAGAAGCTCAGCTGAAATATCTCACTTCATAACCCAACATTGGACAATAATCATAATCATCACAACTTTAATGAAAAATATGTAAAAATACAATAAAATTCCACATGTAAATTTATACATTTTATTACTTTTATTATATTCAAAATATGATAGGAGATAATTGAATGTTATTTACTATAATAAATTCATTAAATATAAACTAATTTAGAGATAAAAAATAATTAATTATTATATGTATTAAACTAAAAACTATTTTATAAACTAAAAATTATTGATATTTAAAATAGTTTTTATCATTAAAAATGCAAAAAAAGTCATATTTTGTAACTATTTGATCTTAAAAAATATGAATTGATTTTTTACAATCGTAACTAAATTGGTTTTTGAATCAAAATCTAAATTAGTTTTTAATATTAACTATAAAAATTTTAATTACTTTCTAAATTATATTCTAGATTAGTCTCTAATTAAATTAGTAACTAATTCTATTATTTTAGAGATTAAATGATATTACTTCTAAAACATATTTTCTTGTAGTGATCTTTCATATAGTTACTATTTACTGATTTGTTGATAATATGTGATTTATAAGATATTTAAGTTATTTTTTTAGCATATCATGTAGAAATAGGTATACAAGTTATACAAGTTTTCCATGTTCAGAATCTAAATGAAATATGATGTTAAACAAGTGAAATAATTGGTTTATATGATTAAGAGGAAAGATCATAGAAAAGTTTATAAATGACTAAGATATATAAGAAAATGTGATCCTCGAACTTAAAATAACTAAGGGCAATTTTAGTTGAAATATAAATTGACATAATACTTAAGTTTGAAGTACCTTAATGCGAATCTAATTTTTATGATACCAAAGTTTTTATAGTAACATTTTTACTTAATTTAGTCTAGCGATGTCTTGATGTATTTTTATTTATGAGTAATCACTTGTAATATAATAGTAAATATTCTTAATAAGGAGTTTTCACCAATGTCAAAACAATAAGACTTTTGAGTTGTCAATGTTTCTCGAGGAATATATCAAAACATCTTTTCTTTCGAGGTAGGCATAAAGATGTGATCTTTGAAGGTTTGGGCACATCGTTTTATTCAAAATATTTTTACTGTTTCATACTAATCGGATGTGTGTCTTCTATCATTTATGAACCATTTGCACATTTTCTCTTGCTTTGAAGATTTTCTTTGAAGTTCCTTTGCTTTCTCTACTCTTGGAAGATACCTATCTTCCTATTTCTAGTTACTTTTTTTTTTCATATTTGGAAAGATGTTTGAGCTACATTGTTTTCTCTTTCTTTGTGTATGGTTTTCTTTGCTACCATGTCTCAAATATTTTATTCCATTAGTGGCTTAAGTTACTCTCTTCATAATGATTGCTCCTGGGCTGATAATGAGTCTTTGTCATCGAGGACAAGTATGTGTGAAGAGATTCACAACGACTTTTTGTTCTTGTAAGAGTGATGGTATTGTTTAAGTTGTTGTAATTTATGAGGTTCTGGTTGGTGTAGCCACCATGAATGTTGCTTTTCCAATGAAGGTAAATCCATTCCCTATCATGCATAAAATATCGTTAGGGATAAAGTTTCTGTGAAATGAAAACCCCCTTTGTAGATAAGAAGACATCTAAACAAAGAAAAACTACCACATGTAGGGTTGAGTAGAAGTAAAAGGAAACATAAGGATAACATTTTTTCTGGTACAAATCCTAAGTATACATGGGTACTTAGCGAAATAGACCACTACACTTTTGAGTTTGCTTTCCTATTAGTTGTTTAAGACTGTTGTCAAGATTTCTTCATTTATAATGCCTTAAAGGCTTATTGAATTTTCATTAAGATGTGCTTGATTAGCGATAGGGTACTTGTTAATGCTAGTGATTTTAACTATACCTATGAGTATTTTTTAAGGACTTGGATGTCTTCCTACCTTTCTTTGACTTTGAGTGCCAAATGTTGATCACTTAAAATGTTGCCTTGAGTCAACTTAACCAAAATAGTTTATCTTTTTTAAAGATTTTACTATATTTTATCATCAACTTTATGTTACTCCCACAAGAACTAAATTAAAAGAGGCCCTCATATCATATTGGTGTCCCTTAACAATTTTTTATCTACATTTCTTCCTTCAAAAACTATAAGAGGAGGTTCTTTAAAGTTAAGTATAAAAAACTCGGTGTAGTCAAAACTTTGCTTAGTAATTCAGAACATATTTCTCAGTTTCCACTTTACTGAAAAAGAACGTGAAAATTTCAAGTCTCTTTTTAAAGTTAGAGGATAAGGCAAACATAAACATTCTTAAACAAATTTCTCACTAATGAGTAATAATGATATCCTCTCACAGTGTTATGTCAAGGATCAAGTCGCTAGATTATTGAGTAAAGATTTCATATTTCTATCTGAATTAGTAACAATTTATGAAGTGTTATTTATGCTAATTTTTTCTTCTCTGTTTGCAAAAATCATGGGATAGAACTTTGATTACAAAAAAGCAAATTATCTGTTATGACATCATGAATCATGAAAATCATGAGATAGAACTTTGATTACAAAAAAGCAAATGATATGTTATGACATCATGAATCATGTTCTCTAATCGCTCATCCATGGTTGAATTTGCATCTAATCGCTCATCCATGGTTGAATTTGCAACCTCCTTGATTTACTCACTCGAAAAATCTAACAACTCATCATGTTATGTTCATGTTGAATAACTTTTTAGAAAGTCGTCGTATAGAAGATGTTCCCTTATTTCTTTAACATCTAGTCTTTTTCCATTAGAACATCCACACACAAACAAATAAACTTTTCTCCATCATCACTACTTGCAGAATTATGTTGCATAAATATGTAGAAATTATTTCACTCCTTTCTCATAATCATCAGTTATGAGTGTTGAATTAACCAATTTCAATCCATATCTACATCTTGTACATATATGATGAACATCTAATTTTGTCATCATACATGTAAATCTTACTTTTTACTAAAAGGTGTGATTGTGTCATTCAAAAATATTCACGTTTTTTTATAGTTGATTAGTACACAACTTTAATTAACATTTATTTTATTTTACAAAATTTTGATGTGTAAGAGAGAAGAAGGAGAAACGATGTCAAGAAATAAGAGAGAGCAATAATGACGTAAGAGAGAAGAAGAATTGTAGTGAATTTTGAAATGAACTCTAAATAAAATACGTATGATTATGATTAACATTAAAATTGTTATTGTATATGGATATGTTAACATTCATATACGTACAACCAGCGATACAAAGTTAGACATATTTATAAATTTTGTCATTGATATTTTTTTGATGATTTCAAAATAATCATTGTCAAGTGACAATGTTCAAACATGTGTAATTTTTCATTCACCAAACCAAATTTTCTCAAGCTACTAATGTGAAAGAAAAGTAAATAATAAAAAAAATCTAAAAAGAAAATTTTGAAATATCAATTTCACTCCTATTCTTACTCTAAGTTTCAATTGCATCACCATAACATAAGCATGCACAAGAGTGGTTAAGAAACAAAAACATGCATACACAATTAACATAAAGAACATACGGGTTTTTTTTTCAAATTATTCTCTTGTCTAAATAAAATAATTATGTCCTTATACATTTTTTTGCTATATATATATATTTAATTACTAGAAAGGAGGTTTTCATATGGTTAAACCTTTCTTCTAATGAAGGTTCCAGAATCTTCGTTAAGTCATTGGTGAAATAAAAGGTTTTCAATGATGACTTTAAATTATCATCATATGTCATATATGATAAAAGTTAACTTACATTTGTTGTTGTATGTGGTGCATCCTTTGTGGACAAAGGTACTTTGCTGGAGAATCCTCAGAGGAAATGCATGTCTACGACAACAAGGGAGAATGGAGAAAATAACGAATCAAGGACCTTTGCAGTGGGCGAAGCTTCGTGGATGGAGGTGCTTCGTGACAACAATGTGTGATAGTGGTGATAAAGTAAAAGGAAAAATAGAATGAATCACTGTGAGAGGACCTTCCCATGAAAGAATGTTGGTTTCAGTCTTTTATGTCTTTGTTTTGTTTTGCCTTGTGTGGGTTTTTTATGTTCTTATTTTTTGTACAAAGTGTGCATAAAGGTTGAGATACCCCAAGAGCTTCTAGCAAATATATTTTCTTTGTCGATAAAAAAAAATGGTGAGAGGACTTTCATGGTGATGAGAGAAGCTTTATGAGAGGTTGGTTTGTAATTGGAACAAAGTGGTGACAACAATAAGGGAAAAGAGAGAAGGGAGAAAAGAATGAATTGTTGCATAAAAGGGAGGGAAAAACATAGAATAGTTTGCAAGAGATGAAAAAATTGAAACTAAAAATAACAGACACGGAAATTTTGTGTGATATGAATGATATATGCAAAAAATTATTAAAATAATTATTATATTATGATAATAATTATATTTGTAAAAAAATTTATTCATTTACAAAATTATCACATTTATTATTGTTTTTTAGGATCTTCTGAGAGAAAATATCACAGATATTTGATAATAATAAATCTAAATCAATTTATATAAAAAAAATACATCATTCCTATTTAAAATCTTTAAGACAATAGAGAGACATGAATATATATATATATAATTTATTTTTAGACATCCAACTATATATATAGAATTCTGTCTTTATCATATTGTATTCGTGTTTCATGTTGTGTTTCATGTTGAATACACGGTTTTAATTTAAATTGTAGTGATTGTGTGACACAGCATGGGTCGGGTGCTTCTTGATGCTGCCATGCGTGGAATTGTTAGGCACATATCCTTGTATTTTGTTATTGGAAGCCATAGCCTTTGTCAAATAAAACTGTCTCTGACAACCTTTGGCTTGTGTTTTTCAACACTGATTTTGGATAGTTTCAATAATAGATTTCAACCATCCAAATCACGGTAAAAAAGGTGAAGCAATAATTATATATTATATATAGTTCCCTTTTAAAATATTTTTTAAGATAATACTAATGAATAAAAATTATAAGAAAAATCAACAAAAACACACATTAAATTATGTAATAATTACATGTTTTGTAATAATAAACTGTATATATTGTTTTTAACAAAATATATATGTGTATATATAATATTTTAAAAAAATATAAACTATATTCAATTTTTATCTATGCAAAAAAATTATCAAATAATTCTATATCAATATAAAATTTTAAATATATAATGTTTGTGATAAAAAAAATTGAATCTAATGCTGACCTTTGAAAAAAATAAAATATATTAAATAATATAAAATTTGATAAAGAAATATAGTAATATAATTTATTTTATTGTTATATATAAATATATAAAGATATGAGTTGAATTATACCGTTATCACTTAATACAATAACTTCATATAAAAAGTAGATTTTATTATTCCAATCATTAAATATAATTTTATATCAAAATAATTATTATATTGAATTTTATTAAAATTAAATAATAGTTTATATTTTCTTAAAATATATATCATATTTATTTTGATCGAAATAAGTAAAGCATCAAATAATTTTAAATTAATATAACTTCTTTTATAGTATGATTTATATGAAATTAACTTTCAAGTTTTCGAAAATATATTATCTAATAAAAATTATTGAACTTTACACTATATATATATATAATAGGCATTTCATATTTATATATATTAAAGAAAGAAATATAATTTAATACTGGTATATAAAACATAAATAATTATATTTTTTAAAGATTTATAATTATTTTTAAATAGTTGTATGACTATTTTTAATGTTTGAATAATATTTTTATTTTAAAATATAATTAAAAGTAAAATTAAAATAAAAAATATATATCAAAATTTTTTATATATTGTTATCTATATAAATATATATATATTTAAAATAAGGATGCATTATTTACAATTGTTATGAGTTAAAAGAATAAAGAATTGGTAATAAAAGAAAATGATTAATTCGTTTTACAAAATTGGATGTGATTGTGAATTATGAAGAACTTTCTATTTGAAGTCCAAGATTGAGTTGACAAGATCAATCTTCAGGATTTGATATCCTTCATGCCTATAATCGTGGGTTATAAAATATATATTTTGTATATAATACAATATATATATATATATATATATATATATATATGTGTGTGTGTATAAATATTAATACCCAAAATCACGCTCAGAAAATCTAGAATGCTACGTGTAAATATCAGATATCATTAAAGATAGATCTAGTTTCAAAATTATTCATGATAAGTCATCATAACCAACCTCCATCAACCTCTAAAAAACCAACTAACCTTATCGATAAGGAAATCATAAAGGAACATCTTATATAGTCTTTTCTAGTAAAAATATTGATTAAATTTTGATAAATTTTATTTCCATTATTATGTTTTAAGAAACACATTTGAATGTGTTCTCATCCATTATTTTTTTTCTTAAATAAAAATATAAAATAGCTGTATGATTATAACATTAAAATAATTAATTATTTCCACTATTCGATAATAAGAATATATCAAATGAATGTTTTAGGCATTTTTAGTATTTTAGCAACTGCAGTGAATTGGATAATTGATATTCTTTTGACTGTTTTTGTATAATAATAATAATAATAAATGAACATGAATTCATAAACAATACCATATAAAAGATTAAGATACATAAAATTTTAAAATGTGAATTATATTTAAGATTTACAACCAACTATTAAATTAAATTGTGATAACTTAAGTTTATTGATAAAAAAATATTGACTAATATAACGTGGAGAAGGACGTGAAATGCATATAAAAATGATTAAAAATGTTTAATTAAGAAAATGGGAAAAGTGAAAACTGTAGTTTTGGTGTTTAATCTGATACTGCAGAAGTGGATTGCGTTAATTTGATATGCGACAAATCCGCACTGAGAAAGTGGTCAAAGATTAACGTCTGTTATTTTGCAAGAACTTTTTATCCGTTAGTTCGTTATTTTCAACATCTACAAGCGTAATGCATGGTCACATGAGTGAAGTGTTGATTACTAGCAAGGGTTGTGTGACTAGTAAACTATTCTACTTTCTATTAAAATATTTTTATATAATTTTAAAAATTATTGAAATTAATTAAAGATTATAAAATTAGAAAAAGTTAAAATTCTGATTATAAAAACAGAATTTATAATATTGATTTAGACCTATTTAATTTAAAATAAAATAGAGAATGACTTCAGAAAAAAAAAATTCTTTGACCTATTAGATAAAAGAAATAGCATTACCATATCCTTTTATATGTGAAAAAACTAGTGGAAAATACATACCATATTTGTATTATTGTGCATCAACTAGGCTCATGGGACCCTTCTCTCATACCTTTAAATCCTTACTTCTTATTCATGTTTCCCATATCTTTCTTTGAAATTTGCTTAGTCATTGACTAACACCTTAGAATCTACCTCAGACCTTTAACCCAAAAGATTGGATATAAGTATCAATCTGAGTATGAAAACTTGTTAGGATTTTATCTGGGAAGTACACCTGAATTTTTCTGCAACACTTTATACCAATTTTTTACTAATTTTAATTTGAAAATAAAGTTGATTAAGTTACTGAAAAATTATTCATATTTATAATATAAGTGTTACACAAATGAATGAAAAAGTATAAATATTTTATTATTATTATTATCTTTTTATTAGCTAGCCAGCCAAGTCTATATTTTAATATAAACTAGAGTAAAAATCTATTTCACATCCACTTGACCATTTTAAAAAGTAATATTATTTTTTTAATTTTATATATATATATATATATATATATATATATATATATATATATATATATATTCTACGTAATCTCATATGCATTATTTTTAAAATTTATCAAAAGACAAAATTAAAATAGGTAATGTTTATATAAAGAGAGTTGAGATTTATAAATCTCTACCGATTTCTATTCAATTTTTTTATTTTTGTTAATAAAGTTACGATTATGTAACACGGCTTTTATTAAAAAAAGATTAAATATGTTTTGAGTTTTTGAATTATTTGTCAAAATTGTATTTTATTCTTAGGATAAATTTTGAACCTATTTCATCTTTATATTTATAAACAAGTGTAAATGATCCTCGATAACAAATAAAAATATGTGTAAGAAGAGAAAAATGACATGAAATAAAAGACAAAAAAGTGAAACAAACTTAAAAGACAGATGATAATGAGATAGGAAACTATGAAGAATGAAAATAAAAAGATAAAAAATAATTCTAACACATCATCAATTATCATTTACATGAGCTTATGAAACATAAGGACGAAATAAGTCCAAAGTTTTAACAAAACACAATTTTGACAAATAATTCAAGAATTAAAAACATATTTAACCTTAAAAAAAATTAAAAATTACGGTGAAACATAAGGACGAAATAAGTCCAAAATTTTTCTCAAGAACAAAACACAATTTTGACAAATAATTCAAGAATTAAAAACATATTTAACCTTAAAAAAAATTAAAAATTACGGATATGGATTTCTCCATTTAGTGTTCTATTTCCTATCTCTTCTAATAGAATAGTTAATTGCATCTTCTTCTACTCAAATCACTCTTTCCTTCTGGTCAAACTTCACTCCCATTTATTTTGATTCCATCTATTCTCTTTGGTTGTTTAGACATTGTAAGAAGATGCTTTTGTACAAATGTATTGGTCATTGCTGAATCATCTGCCTCTCTGTAGAATTTTGCAAACTTTATAATTGACACATTGAATCTCATATGAAGGATGAGTTAAAAACTTACATGAACAACTTATATAACTAGAATGAAATATATGTATAAGCATTTATAAACTAATTTTATAAAATTAAATGAATTTTTATCTAAACTATAAAATGGTATCAAAGTTTTCTTATTAATTATTGTAAAAGCTAGAGTAACATGTTATCATATCACACAATAATGTTTAGAGTTGTAATTAAACTATATGTTCCTCATGTGTAATACACAAGTGCTTGTAGAATCTATGAAGGGAGAAGGTGTAGAATCTATATATTGATTATTAGTTTTTAAATTTTGCAAACTATTTTAAACTTAGAAAAGGCAAATAAATAGCATAAAACAAGATATCAATTGATGTCATAATGCTAGTATATATGTAACAAGTGAATTTTGTTATAATTATTTATTATAGCACTAAGCATGACTACAGTCTTGAATTCCATAGAATAGAAAACTTTGACTTGAAATCATTTATGTGATCAAATAAAAACAAACAAACTAGAAGATAATAAAAATATATAATTAAGTTGGGATATATGAAAGCTTCGTTTAAGAAGAACAATATGAGTTAAGTGGAAAATAATTAAAATATTGCAAAGAAGAAGCAAAGTTAATCCAACTAAAACAAAATATTAATAAGTACTTTGTTATTAGATTGAATTTTGAAAGAAAAAATGTTTGTAAGGAAAAACAAATTTACCTTTTTTATAAATAATCTTATATAAACAAAATATTTGAAAATACTCTAACTCATACATAGAATAATAAACAAAACTGTACTTGCATACATAGTAAGTAATGAGTATAGTATTTTAATTATTCATTTATTAATGATCTGACAACCCACACAAGGTTGAAATGAGCTGCATTCATGCTCGGTTTTTTTAGTTTATTTCTATACACTCATTCTGTTTTACTCTTCATAAACCATTTCCAGTTACAATTACAATTGAATATGATAATGTGAATCAATAAATAACTAGTATACCTTTTATATAATATAAGATTATTTTTTTGAAGTCAAATTCTAAAAAGTTGCAAGAAAAATAGCTTATAGTATAAGATTAATTTTCAAAAGGAAAAGTAAATAAATGAAGTTTTAAGACAATGGATTTTTTAATATATTAATTTTTTTCATTTGTACTTTTTTTAAGATAAAACACGTCCAAACACTAATGTTGTATTTGAAACTAACAAATAATCAATGAAATTTTCAATACAATTTTTTTTAAAAAAAAAAGCTTTCTTCACATATAAACTAAGATTTGCACCAAAAATATCACAAAACTATTACATAATTGATTATGTTAACATAATCAATCATGTTAAAATACATATTCGATTATAACTTTTATAATATATATATATATATATATATATATATATATATATATATAAATATAATCAATTATATTTCCGAAATTTTTATATATTTATTTATTATAATTAATTAAATAAATAATAAAACATTATTAAAATATAAAATATATTTTTTTAATTTTATCAATCATATTTGCTACACTACTTTTTATATTTATTCATTTTCTCTTAATTTAAATAATCTTTAATTCTTTTTTATTCTATCTTTTCCTTTTCACTTCTACCTTCATCCAAACAAACCTTAAATAAAATAAGAATAAGTAGATATTTATCCAATAGAACTCCAATTCTGGTTCACTATGATGTTAAAATATATATTAAATATTAAACTATAAACTCAGTGTGACATTATTATATTAACAAATCTTATTTTCTCAGTGTATATAGATATATTCGCAGACCCATCCGTATTAAAAAGTTTAGGGGGAGATAGTAATTACCAAAATGACTTGAGAGATTAGACATTAACTCCCAATTAGATATATTTCCACTTAAAAAACACTATTTATGTTTTAAAATAACTGTATAATTCTTTTATTCATCAAGAATAAAATTAAATATGTTATTTATTGAAATAATTTTATTAAAATAATTGTATCTCAGTAAATATATTACATCATTTGTATCTGCTGTAAGGAAAATATTGATGTAATTTATTTAAAGATAATATTTTATTAAAATTAAAATCAGTCAAATTAAAAATTTAATAGAAACTAAAATTTATTTACTTTTGGGAGGAAAAGAAAACTTTGAAAATTAACTTGTATGTGTTTTGAAGAAATACACAAATACCCCATAAAGGAGGAAGAGGAAATTAAGTGTAGACTTTCTCTCTCGCCATGACTAAAAGAAGAAAATTCCAGATGTTGAGTTTGCAGAGCTTTACTTTCTAGGGTGAATGCATCTGATGATGGTACTCATTTCATCTTTCAGTTCTCATCTGAACTTGTTCAAAAACCTTATTTTTTTAGATATACATGTTTTTTTTAGTTATGTGGGCCAGGGTATATGTTTCTTCATTTCTCATGTGTTCAAATAATCTCAGGGTGTGTATCCCTAATTTTTTTAATCTATTCATTGATTAATTTTAATCTAGCTTTTTATTTCTTTTCTTTCGGCGACAATTTTTCTATGGCACCTATGATATTTTTTATTTATAAACATTCACAATGTATGACATACTTACTATTTATTTATACACATATATGAAGTATTTAAATAATATTTTTTATATGCAATTGTTTCAAAACAGAAATATCTGCATTGTACAGAAAAATTCATCAATATTCTTTTGAAGATAATATTATTAATTATATGGATCATGTGATTGGAACCACAGCCACATGAATACAACTACAAAAAATTTCTCTTTCAAACTCTTCTTATTTTCCTCTTTTATTAATGACGTATATACATTTTTCAGGATGAAAATCATCATTTAAAATTTGTAAACTACTGTGATAAAATTATTTCAATTTAATTAGTGATATCAAATTGAAGTTTTTTTTATATATTTTTATTAGAACTCGTCTCTCTTTGAGGATATTTATGGTGTGTACCATAAAAAATTGGAAACTCCAAATACTGAAAAACAAATATATTTTATTTGAAAGATTTAAACTTCACTTTCAAGTAGTGTTTCTTCTCTACCCTTTCCAATGGATATTTAGGTCTAGGCCACCCCTTTGCCTCAACCTTTACTATCACCACTCACTACAAGTTTACTAGTTTCGATTAATCTCTCTTGGGACCATGTAGTTCTTAAAAAACCCTATCTTCCTTTCCCTAGCTACTTTTGTTTCCTACTTCCAACAATGTTTATCCATAAATCTAAAAGATTTTTGTTTGCATGTTGTCTAAACAATCTAGTTATCTATTGGAAGTTTATGAAATAAAAAAAATGTTAACTCCCACAAAACTTTCCTGTCTTTATCAATTTCTAATGAATCAATAACCAAATAAAAATTGGTTGTATGAATAAATAAACAAATATATACCTATATACACAAACAATGTAGATGTGCTTCATGTTATAATCCAATAACAAACTATATTATAAATGTGTGGATAATTTCTTAAAAAAAAAAACATTTACAAGAGAAACTAAACAAGAAAAAGAGAGTAAGTTTTTTCAAAAAATAAATTTACTTCATCTACAATATATTTTGTAAAATTTTTCATATTATTTATTTAAAATGTATAAATTCTTTTTAATTTATATTGTTTTCTTATTTTTCTTCTCTTAGATATATATATATATATATATGTATAGATAGAAAAAATTGTTAATTTATAACAAGAATTTTTTATATTATAGTTATCTTAAAAGTGATAAAGAATAATTTTTTATTGACTAATGATTTTTAGATTGAAAAGGGGAGTTCCTTAAAGTGTGATTCGATCCCTTAAATTTCTCTGGGAAGTGGCCTACTAGATTGAGGGTAGGCAATGAAGAGTGGTTAATGGTTTGTTCTTAAGTTAAGTTTGAAAGGAAAAGAAAGGAAAGTGAAATGATTAAAATGACAAAGGAGTAATAACCTAACATGGGGTTGTGTGGTGAGACTGACACACAGAGGTCCCGCGTAGTTGGGTGAACAAGCACACTTCTCTTAACCCATCTTCCACTTCAACTCTAACTCCAGTTTGGGGACATAACCACAAAGGACACTCTCCTCCATCTCTTTCTCTTTCTCTCCCATTCCACCATTTTTATTTTTTATTCACAACTACTTAATAATCTTATTAAAACAGTGTAATAATATAATATTCTTAAATTCTCTTATTAATTTAGACATCATTTTATTATTATAACTAATTGTGAAGTAGTAGTTGATACAAAACAATGATTTTGATTGTCAAAATATTATTGTTCCACCAACACACATAACCCTATTTAACAACATCCCCACCCCCAATGCCTTTCCCATGCACTTGTCCTCTTCAACTTCCAACACCCACTGACACATTCTCTCAAACCTTGCCCTCACTCATTTCTACCCTCATCTCTCTCTATATATCTCTCTCCTCATACTTTTCATCTCTCAACTGAACTCAAAAACAACACTTCTTTTCTCCCCCTCAATGTTCCTCAATTCTATACCTACCTACCTAGCTTCTGTTCTTACTCTGACAAATTCACTACCTATTCCTCCCATTTCCGAGGCACCCCAAGAACTAGTAGTAGCTACCTCCTTATACTCTAGGTAGCTTAGTAGTTAGTAGTTGAACTTAGTACTACCTTACCTTCTTAGTTCTCAGGCACACACTCAAACGTTATCTATATATATATATATATATATATATAGTAGTATATATTTCTTTCAGTTATCTTGAACAAATCAAGAGCACACACAACGCAGCACCAAATACGATCTCTGACACACTCATCATTCACACACCCCTTTAATTAACAATGTCTAGCAGAAGATCTCGTTCCAGACAATCGGCTGTTTCCACTGAGATCACTGATGCTCAGATCACTGATCTTGTTTCCAAGTTACAACAACTTATCCCTGAGCTTCGAGCAAGACGTTCAGACAAGGTACCAATAGTAGTAATAACTTTCATCGTCCTCATAATAATAATCATGCTATGGTTATTACTGTATTATTATAACTTCTCTTCTGTCTCTTTTCAACCTGTTCTAATTTTTTCTTTCAATTTTACAATTCTATAATTAATTACATCATTTGTTTCAGTTTCTCTCTCATATTTTCTTTTTTCTACATATCTTTTTCCTCCACTCTTGCACCCTAATTAATAGAGAGATGTACACAAGCACTTTTATAATAATAATAATAATAATAATAGTTTTTCTTATTTAGTTGCTACACATCTCTTTCACTATTCTCTCTCTCACACGAACAAGTCACATGCAGAAGACACAAAAACACAGATTTTCTGTGGCTTTGGTTGGCCTCGCTAGATAAGTCACGCGTGTGCCCTCCCTTTAATGTTATTTTACCCACAACTTGTGAGGGTGTGGGACTTGGATATTCCCTCTTGCCATCATTGACTATATATACCTTTAGTGGCATTAAATGCAAAATGTGGCAAATAATGAAATTAGATTTTACATTATTTTCGTTCTTGTGTAGGTTTCAGCATCTAAGGTGTTGCAGGAGACTTGCAACTATATCAAAAGCTTGCACAGAGAGGTTGATGACCTAAGTGACCGGTTGTCACAACTTTTGGCCACCACAGACTCCAACAGTGCCCAAGCAGCCATTATTAGGAGCTTACTTATGTAATAATTAATATTCTAGTAGTTATCATAGAGCTTTAAAATTTTATGTGTCGTGTGCATGTCCATGTTAATTTTGGTTATTGTCATATCCTCTATTCTGCGTAGGGTTTGGTTTTTGTGACCAAAGCAAAAAGGCTACCATGGGCTCCATGTTCGCCCTTACCTAGTTTCATCAGACACTTTGTATTGACTATCATCAAATTGTATTACTATAAATAAAATGAACTTGCATCTTCATCGCTTTTCATTTAGCAGTTCCAATACTTGCTGTATATATTAATGTGCACATATATATATACACATGAAGGGTGAATCCGTACCCGTGCAGAACATACATGGCATTTATATAAATATATATGTATATGTATATATATATGCATATATTTTTTCAAATTCGGAGGCTGCAACATGCTTTGGTTTGAACTTAGCAATCTATCTTATTAGAGAAACTCAGCGGTTTTGCGTGGACCCATTTAAAGGGTCAAGTTTGAACCTGACCTATTACATGTGACATTGCCCCCACACCATTTTCGGTTATTTGTTCTGGCCAACCCGTGATATTAGTGTTGGACCACTGTATACAATGAATCATTCATCATCACCTTTACCACTGTATGTACATTTACATATCTATCTCTGCTCTCCTGTTACATATGCACCATATGTATACGGATAACGATAACTGCATATATTTCAATTATTTATACATATTAAACCATCATCTGCCACATACATGAACACAATAACACCAGTACAATCTTTTCTTACAAGAGAATATCCCCAAAATTAATTCTGAGGGCAAAGATCACTGTCTATTAATTGTGCTGAACTTTGTTGGTAGATACACCTTCAGAATTAATTGTAAATATTTCTTTTAAGAAAAATCTAGTTACAAATAAAGTTAGGATTTTAATTAAAATCAAAACTATGAGAGATAAACTAAAAAATTATTCATTTACATCAAATATAGTTTTTATGGGAGACATTCGTAGGTTCAAGAATAAACAATATATTATAAAAAGAAATGTTATAAGACTTTTTGTATTGAAGAAAAAATAGATATAAAATTTAAAAAATGATTTGATAGTATAAGATTTATAAAAAGTGAATTAAGTGCCACTGACTATACTTTATTAAGAATTGGACTTTAAGCCTAAGTCAACCCCACAAAACCAGTCCAATAAGGACTCTGATACCATATTAAGAAGTGGACTTTAAGCTAACTCAACCCCACAAAACTGGCTTGTAAGGTGAGGTTTGCACCCACTTATATAGACTAGATTGACTTTATCTCTAGTTGATGTGGGATTTCCAACATGCTTATAAAATGTAAGTTTGTATTTTCCTCTTTTAAAAGTGAAATAAATGGAAGTCCTTAAACTTGTTTTTTTCTTTGTGCTAGAGCCTTTCTTGCTTTAAAATGAAGTATCATCCCTCCTTCTAAACCAGTTTACCAAATGCAATACGTGCAAAAATTTCAAAGAATAATGGGGAAATCCTATATACTTGTCCCAATAGCTTTAATCCCCGAAAATTTGTCCTTGCTTAATTGTCAAAATCCGTGCGATAAATTTGGCTAACTCAAAAACCTTGCCAAAAAATTAATTTTTGTCGCCGTGGGAGTTTTAATTCATGAAAACTTATCATAAATTTTGTAAAAATGTAATAAAAGATAAGAATAACTTTTTAAAATGACGTATTATTATACTACAATTGTTTGAAAGACAAAATAGCATTATTAGGACTGATTTAATATTATGTAAACCTAGTTGTATAATTGATAGAGCAAATGCAACTCTCTTTTGTATTTGTATGTTGTTGTTTGGCTGCTGATAGGATGATAGGCATTTTAAAGTATCATTAGCTGATTTTGGTTTACGTTGGTTTTGGGTATTCCTAGTGAATACCAAGGCTATTGCCTAGAGAGAGGGATCAATTAACAACACGATCCATCTGCTTAAGATGTACGGTTTACTATTTTTGTTTATTTGTAAATGGGTTTAATTACCTCTTCGTGTTTAGTTATTTTATTTATTCTCAATTGATAAAAAAATTATACTACAATTATTTCTAGGTTTAATTAAGTTTTAATCACATTATAAATTTAGATTTTTTAATTAAATTTTTATTAAAAAAATTTGTTTCATTGAATATTTAAAATATTTATATTTTTCAATTGAATCTTTGTCATATGATTTTGTCGTCAAATGGTATGACATACTGTTTCTTTGCATCATCATTATTGACACGTGTCCACACACTGCTACAGACACTGCAATCCACGTCGGTTCTGGGGATGATTTCACGACGGCCCCAAAACCGACGTTGAATCAGGCGACGTAAAAAGTAATATTTTCAACGTCGGTTCAATTTGAACCGACGTTGAAAATCAAGACTTACAACGTCGGTTAGGGCTAGAACCGACGTTGTAAGTGTGGGTGACACTTACAACGTCGGTTCTAAGCCCTAACCGACGTTGTAAGTCAATTTTACAACTGCAATTCAGTTTCTAATTTTCTCATTTTCCCTAAATTTTAGTACCTGCATATTAAATAAACCAGCAAAGCAGTCACAATTTCATATATGTTCTATCTTAGAAGAACAATTTAAAAAAAGAAAAATTGATGTAAAGACAACATTATTGGATGGATGTAATCGATCTTGAAAAAATCATAAAAAATAGTTAGACATTGAATTTTCCGCTAATTTTTCTTGTGTTATGTTCTTTTGACGTGTACTTGGATAAAGAGGCCTCACATCCTCCAAAATAATCATAGTTTTGAAAATACAAAATTTGGGTGTGGAAAAACTTCAAACGATCATAACTTTTGCTACGGACCTCGGATGAAGATGCGTAAAAAATGAAAGTTTTTGGAAATGACCCAACGAATCTCCCGGCAAATACCCGAAGGGGATTTGGCCAAACAAATTTTCAAAAATCCTCCGTTTACTATAACTTTTTTATTATTTTACTCTTTTTTACCTATTTTCCTAAATTTTGGCCATTTATGTGACTAACTTGCACTTGTCAGAAAAATTTGAAAAAATTTGTGAAGTTGTGTGGTACCAAACAGACAATTATCAGGCCATTACATCTTAGAAATTTCAAAGTTGTATGTTCTTTTCTCCAAATTGCATCATTTTGCATACGGTTTTGTCCTAATTTTTCCTCTGTTATTTGATTAAATCCAAATTTTTATACATAAACATAAACAACATCATCAGAACAATCATCTAAAAACAATAAATATACAAAACGAAAAACAATAAAAATAATAAAAAACTCACGGCGGTGGTGCAAACGGCTGACGGAAGGGGAGCTGTTCCAGCGGCAGCAGCGACAGCGGCGGCGACGGCAAATCGTGCTTCACGAAACGCCGTTCCTCCCCCTCACCATCGTCTTCCCCGGTGCCGTGAAGCTCGTGACGGCACCGTCGCCACTGCTGTTGTGAAGCTCATCGTGAAGCCGCTGGTGAGGGGGAGGAACGGCGTTGGTGGAGGAACGGCGCTGCGTTGGTGTCGCAGAACTCGCGGTGGAAAACGGAGAACGCAGAGGGAGCGGCGCAACGAATAACAAAAGTGAGGAAGCGAAAGGGGAAAATAGGTTTTTAAAAGAAGATTTTACATTCTACGTCGGTTCTTGAACTAACCGACGTAGAATGTTGATTTTAAAACATTCTACGTCGGTTGTTGCGGAACCGACGTAGAAGATTTTACATTCTACGTCGGTTAGTTCAAGAACCGACGTAGAATGTTGATTTTAAAACATTCTACGTCGGTTATACAACATAACCGACGTAGAAAGGTCAAATAAAATATTCTACGTTGTTTGGATTTAAACCGACGTAGATTGGCGACGTTAATACATACTTCTGTAGTAGTGACACAGAAAATAAAAAATGACTTAAATAAGTTTTAAAGTATTTTTATAAATTTTGATATTTGTAAAATTTCGTTTTTATGGTTATTAAAATGGACCGCCTAGCACAATTTGGCATGACACTATAGGTCAAGGTAAAAAATTCTAACAGTTCAGTCTAACTTTTATATTTTAAAATACATCACAATCTTTTACCTGACTCTATGTTAACATGTCATTTTTTACTTGATTAAAAGTTGAAAAAAAAATATTACAACACATTCACAATATAATTTTTTTTATTGGTAATACATAATATTTAAATATATAACAAATTTACATGACATTTTTGTTGGACTTGAAGACTTGGTTTCAAGTAGATTTGATATCTCCAACCACTTTGATGATGAAGATTATGGTGCTTGAAGAATGAAGATTTTATCTTAGGATTAGAGTGTCTTAGGATGTGGGGTAAGATGCATTTCATTTAATCTTGGACTTAATCTTGTGTTTTAAAATGGTTTGAAATATTTTTAAATGTTTTGAAATGTTTTTAAAAGTCTTAACTGTTTTTCAACTCATTAAAAATGTGTTTTCAATTAGTTAAAATGTTCTTAGTTTGATGACTAAGTCATTCTTAAACATTTTAACCAATTGGTGTTTTAAAACTTTGTTTTGGTTGATTTCAGCTAGCTATTTTTCTGAATTTAAATCATTTGAAATTCTGGAGCTATTTTTAAGAAATCCAAGCTCTCTGGAAAATCTGGTTAAATCGCGTTTTCAACTAACTGTTTTCAGTTTTCAAAATTGGAGTACTCTCTGAAAAATTCATTTTAATGAAAACAACTAGCTAAATCGCGTTTTCAACTGACTGTTTTCAGTTTTCAGAATTGGGGTGCTCTCTGGAAAATTCATTTTAATGAAAACAACTAGCTAAATCGCCTTTCAACTGACTGATTTTATCAGAAACAGCTTTAAACCTCTGGACCAGTTCTGTTTTAAATACTTTGAATTATAAAGAACTGGGTAACGAATCAATTACAGAGAAACCCATTGTTCAAGGAGACATTTCAAGTGTTCTAAATCAAGTTGCGAAGTCAATCAAGGAGTCCAAGATCAAATTGAATTGAGAATCTTTCATAGAAAGCCATCCCTTGTTTTTTTGCTCAGTTTCAGTTTCTGGAATTGATTTTCAGGTGAATTCGTTCCAAATTCTTGTGTAATCTTGTACTGAGTTTATTTCTTCTTAATCAGGGTGATTAAGGTGTTCTTGTAATAGGGTTTTACAAGGGCATACAGATCTTGTAGGGTTCAAGATCAAGTGTATTGTTCTGGTTTTAGTTTTTCATGTAGGGTTCATGTAAAACTGAAATTTAGTGAATTGCTTTGATTTGGGTGTTTAGGAAACTGGATGTAGCCTTCATTGGAAGGTGAACCAGTATAAATCTCTTGTGTTGATCTTCTTTCCCTGCTTCTTTAAATTTTGTAATTGAAATTTGAATTGCTAATTGAATTGGATATATGATACATTGGTAAAAGCATTTTAAGAATCTTTAAAGAATTGATTTTCCTCTTCATTTAAAATCTGTTTTTCAGAAATTGGCCTTGGATTTCGAAAATCTTTTAAGATTTTAATTCACCCCTCTCTTAAACTCAGCCATTTATTTCAACAATTTTGTCTAAAATTGTTCAAATTTGAACAACTTATAAAACAAACTAAACTTAGAACACCTATTAAGCACTTCTAAGACATTAAATACTTACTGTACTTCCATTGAGTAAGACTGTCAAAACAGGCGACCTAACACAAGCTGACCTAACCCTACAAGCCAAGGTAAAAAAATATAACAGCCCAATCTGACTTATATTTTAGAAGGACAAAGTTTTTTGCCTAGTTCGATCCTATATTAGGCCAACGAATCAAAAGACCTTTTTTGCTTGATTAAAAGTTGAAAAAATATTACAGCACATCCATAATATAATATTTTTATTGGTAATATATAATATTTAAATATATAACAAATTTACATGAAAGTTTGTACAAAATTGTGCATATTTGAACAATTTATAAAACAAACCAAACCTAGAGCACCTATTAAGCACTTCCAAGACATCAAACACTTACATTACTTCAACATTTGTTTACTACAAAACATCCATTTTAGTTCAAATATTTATGTAATATACATAAAAAAAATAAAAATGTATCAAATACTTATTATGGACCTCTTTAAATGTATTTATCTCCTTAATTAGTTTGGTTGTTAAACAATTGTATCTCTTCCAGTTCTTTTGCATCTATTTGATTGATAATACACAAAAAAATCAAGTAACAGTTCTATAATGAGCATAAATAAATATTATATCAAAATCAATCATAATTTAACTATATTAGAAGACCCAACTTGCTCATAATCATACAAATAATTACGAGTACAAATTAATGCTTGTACATTGGCAATGAGTAAACAATTTCTATACATATTCAAGATGTGACAACCAATGCTAAATGAATATTCTAAAGCCACTGTTATAATTGGAATGCTTTAAATGTCACAATCCATTATTATTGTAGATGCAAGGTTTAACAGACGATAGATGAGATCAACAGACGCACAATGTCTGTTACTCAAAATGATTTAGAAAACAAATTTTCATTTAAGTTAAAAACTCCTTGTTTAATGTTAAGAAATGTAATAATAAGCAATTGAAACAAGATAAAGGAGGAGAGATTACCCTCGAGTTTTTATACTGGTTCGTCTGAAACCACAAACTCGTCTAGTTCTCAATCAACCTGATTGAGTTCCACTAGCAAACTAACACTGCAACTACAAGTATTCTCTCAGTTCGTAGCTACTCTTGGCTAACCCATACAAGCATTGTTTCTTACAAAGCCACTCTTAACTCAACCAAGTATTCTTTCTTTTAAAGCCACTCCTGGCTCAAAAACAAATGTTTTTAGGGGTTGTGATTGAGAATCATAAAACACTCGTTTTTGCTAGTCTAAAACAATTGTGTCTTATAAACGAATACAAGATTTGGATTGGCTTCTAGAGGTAGCTAGCAAACACACAAGGTGTTTCTTCTAAAGCTTAGAGTTCATGAGAGAAGCATAGATTTAGCACTTCAGGAAAAGTTCTTTTTCTTCTTGTGTTTTGAACTATCTTTATATAGTGCTTTCAAAAATAACTAGTAGTTAAAAATCCATTTTGATATCTTCGCTTTAGATTGACTTCAACAGCTTGATCTTCTTATGTCTAAAGAAGGCTTCATGTAAAGTGCATTAAATGCACCTCTCCATACATGCATATCTTCTACTTTCGGCACAGATCCTGATAGCTTGTAGCACTTATCCTCCTTAGATAGCGAGCTTTACTTCTTTTAGTGAAAACAACATTTCTGTACATAGTATGTGTACTTCAAGACTTGACAATTCTAAGCGCGCCAAGAATTTGGTGAGAGAGCATCTTTTGACTCTTCTCCCATAGATGTGCTTGAGAAGGCATGATATAGCTTGTATTTGATCTTTAGACCGAGCAGAAGAATGTTCCTACAATTCAAACGAAATAGCATTTATAAAGGCTATTAAGCTTTTATCATTTGATGAGTTATCATCTGATGATTGCAAAGGGTATAAAAATCTCTGACCAAGGGACCAACCACCAGGACAATGACCAAGAAGATTGAGCCTCCAATGAGATCAGTAGGCCCAAGTTATTATTCACATAGGTCATCCTGGAGTAAGAATAAAAGATGTAGATAGTAATTTTGTTTAGGCTTGTATTTTGGCCTATTAGCTTAGCTGTCCAATAAAGTAGTGTATATAGAAAAAATAGAGGTGTACATAGTAAAAAAGTGTATATAGGAAAGTAGAGGTGTGAATAGCAATTTGTCAGGACTTTTATTTTGGCCCATTATTCTAAGTGACAAAAAGAAAGTGTGTATAGAGATAAGAGGGGTGTGTTGAGAGACCTAAGTCCAACAACACCTCTTGGACGTATGGGAGCTCATAAGTGTCGGCTAGGGTTTGAGGAAAGGGGGTGACTAGGGTTTTTAGAAGCATGTGTCGCGCCCCTCCATTGTGCAAGTGTATGGTCGGCCCTAGGTTCACTCCCTCTCTATATATACACTCATATGCCTCATGTAAAATCACTTTAAAGTGTATAATGAAATGTTTTCAAAATTGTGTTGCACACCACTCTTGAGTCCTCTCTAGGGTTTTTCTCCCTTAAGCTTACTCTCACAAGGTACATTCTTTGTGATTAGGCTTCTCTCCTAGCTCTTCTAGAGTCATAAATCGCACAACACTCCCATAGCCTCACTGAAACACATATTCCTTCTTCTTCACTGCACCATTATCGGTTTTCCTTCCTTTTCACTGAACAAAATTGGTTTCTCTTCAATTTGCTCTAATTAAATCCATGTTTTCGCCATTCTTGTCATCTTCCGTGGAGGATTTGGAGCAAACTGCACCATAAGCTCCATTAAGTGGTATCAAAAGCACGGTTATCTTCAAAGATAAGTATTCTCCGGTCTATATTTTTGTTCTTGGTTTATCCGTGTTGTTTACATGAATCTTTAAATATGCTTATGAGCATGGTGAGAACTATCACAAGTGTCAAAGGTGTGGAGGCATATCTAGAAGACATGAACTTTCCCTGCAAAACATTATTGAAGTGGAAGTCTTTGACTGTTGGGGGATTGACTTTGTTGATCCTTTTCTATCCTCTTATTCCAATGAGTATATTCTTATGGCTATAGATTATGTGTCCATGTGGGTGGAGGCTATTGCAACTCAGAAAGCTAATGTTAGAACAATGATCAAGTTCCTGAAAAAGAATATCTTTTGCAGGTTTTGAACACCAAGACTTCTCATCAGTGATGGTGGCATACACTTTTGCAATGCACAATTGAAAAAAGTATTAGAACATTATAGTGCGAGGCATAAGGTTACTACCCCATACCATCTGCAAACAAATGGGCAACCAGAGGTTTCTAAACGGTTGACCAATTCCTGAAAATATGAATAAAGTGAGTTAAACATTGATACAATTATAAGAATAGAAAAAATGAGTAAAGTCAGTTAGTTATTGATACAACATATATATGTTTGCTCGGTCTGAGAGTGACGTCACCAAACTTTTTGGCCAAGCCAAGAATGTGTCGCTTGCTTCACCCACTAGTCTAACCTCTGTGATGAGCAAAGACACTGCAACAACGACACCTACTACAATATCAACTACAACCCACGTCCAGTTTGGCTATAGTGGGATACTATGAATGGTCGAGCCACTCTAAAAAATTCCTCCAACAACCACAAGATGCAGGGTATCATCTTCAACATATAGGTCACACTGATTAGTGTGATCCAAATCCCCTTAGGGATGTGCAGCAATAGTAGCAACAATAGGAGCAGAAGCATCACATCTCCCTTTAGTGCTCACTCGAATAACATCATCAGGAACACCTAGACTCTGCTGCTAAGAACGAGTAAGGTATTTAATCTTTTCCTCTAATTGTCTTTGCATTTACATCATTTCTTCTTGAAGCTGCAACCTAACTTCTTATCTAACCTCTTGTCTGACCTCTTGCCTTACCTCTGTCCGTACTTTATTCAACACCTCCTAGCTGCAATAGTCGACATTGCTCATTTGTGATTGTGGACCGAAGTAATCATGAAGACTCCAAGATCCTCAATACCATGCACCCGTCCTGAATGCTCTGGTCTTCCTATGTTCGTTGTAAGAATGTCTTCACGACCATGCGGAACAAATGACCCTTGAGTAGCCTGCGAAACTAAATCATCTTGCAAAATAAAAACATGTCATTCACTGCATTACCATGGAGTTATGTCAAACTACACGAATTATCAAAACTTAATTTTTTTACTTACAATTTTGCCTACAATGACCCGTGCAGACTTAGAAATCATTTCTCTATCGGATCTTGTACGGGCTGCCTTTCACAACTCGTAGCGGTGGCGATGCAAGCTCAGCAGACTCAACATCTTCTGACTATGCTTTGGCCTACATCAAGCGTTTCTCCAATAATGCATACCCCCGACATGATAGAAGATGAGGTGCATCATTTAATCTTTGTCTTTCTTGAGCAACAACTCTTTTTTCTTGTAATGCAAATAATAATAATAAAATGAGATAAGAAAATACCATAACTTAATCATGGTTTAATACAATAATTATGAACTACTAACCTGCTAAGAGGGGTCCAATATACCAGCACGAAACTGAGCTCAGTCCTCCACACTAATAGGATATTTAAGACATGGATTGTCACCCTGGTGCTTTCTGAAGACGTATTCCTGTGTCAAGTACGTCTTGAAGTCCCTCCATCTAGTGGCAATGGAGGACAACACCTTCTTCCTCACTGTCTCAGTGTTAGGGATGTCAAAATTTCATTGCATGTATATAAATGTTAAATAGAATAATTAAATTAACTGAATACAGATGTGAAAATACCTAAATATCCTGCCACATCAGGTTATTGTCTCTCCTCAACATCATCCTATGATGGAATGGTGATAGAGACATGTCCCTGAGCTATCAGTCCAAGATAACTCCTGAAGGCATTTGCATGTGGGCCCGATGTAGTGCCAGATCGAGGGTCCACATCAACTTGTGTCTTCTCACGGGCAACACGTCCCGCAGCTATGCCGGTAAACTAGGTGACAAATCTACGAAAGCCCCTGCTACCACTGCCATGCTCTGAATATGCCATAATCTTGAAAAAATAATTGGAATTAATATACATGCAACAAAACAAATGCATTATATCAATAACAAAATAATTACAGGAATAGACAAAGACTTATTAGGTTGGTATGTTTTCCCATATCCCTTCATCATGATCACTTCTAATTGCATGAATGTCGTCGACTTCATTATCAACAACGTCACTAAATGTTCTTGTTGAGAAAGATGGTGTCTCATGCATATCTAGAGATTCATCTTCATGATTTCTGCGCATGCTTCTACCTTCAAGAACCACTAAGCATCTCTCATTACAAGGATTGTTGACATAAAATATTTGTCTCGCTTTAAATGCCATAATAAAAGGTTCATCCTTATATCTAGTCTTGGTCAAATCGACTCAAGTAAAACGATATTGCCATCAACCCATTTACACTTGAATACAGGCACTCTGAACGTAATATAATCAATTTCCCATATGTCTTCTATGACTTTGAAATAATTCATGGATGTAGTAATAGAGTTTTTGTCTTTAGAACTAGCAAAGTGCACTGACTTAGCCTGAATTGTAACCCCACTATTTTGTAATCTACTTTCCTCATCCGCTGTCTTTGTATAGAAACAATACTTGTTAATGTTATACCCACCAATTGTAATGACATCGTTGTTAGGACCACGAGCGAGTCCCAAAAGTGTATCGGAAGCAGTAACTTTAGTATATACCTTCTTTTTAAACCAACCTAAGAAATTCTTGTTATGTTCATTCAATGCCCATTTTTCATTCATTCTAGGGTGTGCTACCTTGATTTCACTAATATGTTGCGATATGTAAAGGATTACTTCATCAGTGTTGTTCAATATGCACAAATGTGTCTGCTTTACTTCTTTTTTATAGACATTTGTAATCCTTAAATTGCGAGTACCCTTACCTTCACATCTCCCATCATGTCGCGTCTTAAGAATTTTTATTGGTTGTGATTGTGACATGTATCCTGAACAAAACTCAATGGCTTCTTCTGCAATGTACCTCACCACAGTTGAACCTTCTGGTCGATATTGATTCTTCACATATCCTTTTAAGATCTTCATGTATCTCTCAACAAGGTACATCCATCTAAGATAAAATCGACCACACAAGCGAATTTCCTTGATCAAATGTACTATCAAATGCACCATGATATCAAAAAATGAAGGTGGAAAATACATTTCCAACTGACTCAAGATTGTGATTGCTTCATTTTTCAACTCATCTAACTTTTGAGGGTCAATAACTTTCTTAAAAATGGCCTTGAAGACCAAACACAATCAAGTAATAGCAACTCTAGCAGAAGTTAGTAAGATATTACGAATAGTCACAACCAAGAGTTATTGCATCAACACATGACAATCGTGAGATTTTTACATTGACACCAAACTTTTAATATTTGAAGAGTATCCCTGAGGCATTTTCACATTCCGTAAACACTAAGAAAAGCTTTTCTTTTTTCGATAGAGTATAACAAGCAAAGATAAGTAAATGCGTTTTCCAATCGATCATGGATGTAACTTGGAACATATACCCATCTCCACCAAATCTTGTTGTGCTTTTACTCCATCTTTTGTCTTCCCTTTTATGTTCAACAAAGTCCCAATGACACTATCACAAACATTTTTCTCCAAATGTATCACATCTATACAATGTCTAATATCTAACTTACACTAGTAAGGAAGATCAAAGAATATAGAACGTTTCTTCCAAACGTTCTTCGCAGTCGACATCTTCTATGTCTTTCTGAAGCCAATGTTAATGTTCTTCACCTGCTTATACACTTCTTCACCATTGCGTGGTTTCGATGCAACTTGATCCTCTTGACGACCATTAAATGCTTTTTTCAATTTACGGTAAGGATGACTACGAACTAGGAACTTGCGATGCCTAGTGTATGTGGTCTTTTGCCCATGTTTTAATTGTGTATAACTTGTATTTTCTTCACTTCACAAATAGGGCATGTATAATGACCCTTCACACTGTAACCACTCAAGTTACCATATATGCTGAAAAATTATTTATTGTACAAAATAACATCGCATGTAGCATAAAATTATCTTCACGGTATGCATCAAAATCCTCCACTCTTGTTTTCCACAACATCTTCAAGTCATCAATCAAAGGACTCAAATTCACGTCTATGTCATTTCCTGGTTGTCTTGGTCCTAAAATCATCATAGATAACATTATATATTTTTTCTTCATGCACAACCAAGGAGGAAGATTGTAAATGACCAACAAAACTAGCCAAGAACTGTGTCTACTACTTAAGTTTCTGTACAGATTCATGTCATATGTAGCTAGTCCAATTCTTAAGTTTCTTGACTCTGCACCAAATTCTGCATATGTTTCATCAATATTCTTTCATTGTGGAGAATCAGCTGGATGTCGAAGAAGTTTGTCACATTTTCTAGCATTTGCATGTCATGTCAGGTCTTATGCATCCTCTTTACTTGAAAACAATCTTTTAAACGTTGGTATTATTGGCAAGTACCATAACACCTTAGCAGGAGGACACTGTGTTTCTTCCTCGTCACTATTTGCATCACCTTTTCTTTTGAACTGTGACAACCCACATGTAGGACAAGCCTTAAAATCATTTATGTAGAATACATAGTCATTAGGACATGCGTGTAACTTCTTGTACTCCAAACCTATTGGACATTGTATATATTTCGCTAAGGGTGGGCATGGATTGGATTTTTCATAATCCAGTTTAGATCCAATAAAATAGATTTGATCAAAATCCAGATCCACTCTAACTAGATTAAAATAATTTTGACTTTTTCTAATCCAATTAAGGTAGACCAAAAAAGATTAAATCCAAATTAAATCCACTTTCTCAATTAGATTAAATTTTGATTGATTTTTTCAAATGAGGTTTAAATTTAGAAATTTGATTACGGTAAGACTCGGTACAACATAGGCATAAGTCGGTTCGGGTGGTCTAGGCTTGACCAACTCATGTCGATCAGTTCCCAAGCCGATTTAGGACGATCTAGCTCGTGGTGACTAGGCTTAGAACGACTCATGTGTACTTGGCTCGTAATGACTCTGGTGGACCACACCCAATCCAACTTGGGTCAACACACATGAGTAGACTTAAGTCAACGACTGAGGCTCGACACGGTTTTGTTCGATCAGGCTCGGGTTCACTTTGGTCAATTGGATTCGAGCCAACTTAGGTCGACTGGGTTTGGGTTGACTTAGGTCGACAACACAAGTCCGAGTTGATTCGGATAAATCGGGCTCACTGGACCTAGGCCGACTCGAGTTGACTGGACCTAGGTTGACTTAGGTTGATTAAACCTAGGTTGATAGAGGTCGACAACCCAAGTTCGGGCTCACTCGGGTTGATCGGGCTTGGGTCGACGATGCCTGGATCGATTTGGGTTGATCAAGCTCGGGTAGACTCAGGTAACCGAGCCAAGACCAACTTGGGTCAACATGGACAAGGCCTACTAAGACCGATCGAGATCAGGCTTATTCGCATCAAACGGGCCTAGGCCAATAAGGGCCAACCTAGGCTGACTCAACTCAATCAGCCCCGAGTAGACTCACAGATCAATTGGACCCTGGCCGACTCGAGTCGACCGGGCCCAGGCCAACCTAGGTCGACCAAGCTCAATCTGCCCGGGCCTGACTGATGGAAATTGGCACAAGCCCGATCAGTGCTAGTTAGTCCAAACTTGGTCAATGCAAGTTGACCCAAGTCCGATTGACTCAAGAGGACACAAACTCGGCCTGAATCAGCCCAGACTCGACCGACCTAAGTTGATCCGGATCCAATTTACATTAGTCAACCCTGATTGCCTTGTGCCCAACCAACTTGAGTTGTCCCTGGTTGATCGGGCTTGAGTCAACTTGGACCGGGCCTGCTAAGGTCGATTGGAATTAGGCTTACTCGCATCGATCGAGCCCGGGCTGACTAGGGCCAATTAGGCCTAGGCCGACTCTAGTTAATCGGTCCTGAGAAGACTCAGATCAATTGAGCCTCAGTCAACTCGAGTCGATCGGGCCCAGGCCGATTCGAGTTGACTAGGCCTAGGCCAACTCAACCAAGCTTGGTCGGCCTGGGCTTGGGTCTGGGCCGATTGACTATAGTCTGGTCAAACCAGGTTAGCTCGAGACTAGTCGACTGGACCCAAGTTGACTCAGGTCGACTCAGGTTTATCGATCCCATACCAACTTGGGTTGACCAAAACCACGTCGACTCGATTGACCGAGCCCACATCGACTCGAGTTAACCAAACCTAGGTTGATTTGGTTCGATCGAGCTTGGGTCGACTTGTGTTGATTGGACCTAGGATGAATCGAGTTGATTGGGCACGAGTTGACTCAAGTTGACTTAGCTCGATTGAACTTGAGTGGACCTAGTATTTTATAACTTGAAATAACCAAGACACATTTTCATTTTGGATATTCAAAATTCAAAAAATAATCTAATCTATATCCAACCCAAATCCAATTAAATGGATTGGATTTAAAATCCAAAAATATGGATTTGGGTTTACAAGAAACCCATTAAAATGGATTGGATTTAAAATCCCAAAATTTGGATTTGGATTTGAAAGAAATCCATTAAAATGGATTTAAAGTAATATGGATTTGGATCAAAATGAATTGTATTTCAGAATTTGGATTTTTTGCCCACCCTTATTTTTCACTTCATAGTTACGATTAGGTAACGTGTTATGTTTTGGAAGCATTTCCTTTAGTAACTCCAACAATTCTGTGAAACTTCTATGAGTCCATCCATTTCTTGCTTTTAAACTAAACAATCTTAAAGTTGCTGATAATCTTGTAAAGTTAGTGCATCCTGGGTACAACTGTTGCTCAAAATCAGACTTCAAAGAATCATACACATGTGGTCTTGCGAAATCTTCTTCGTCAACATGACGTATCATCTCCTCTAAATTATCATCCATCATTTCTTCAAAATTTTGTGTTGTCAACATAGTCGATATGTCTAATATTTCTCTGTGCCATGTCCACACTGTATAACTTTTCAGAATACCAAACACAAACAAGTGGTCACATATCTCATCAACTTGTTGACGAAGCAGATTCACGCAACGTACACATGGATAGTAATATGCTCCGTTGACAGGTTTTCCATTCTCACGAGTAAGAAATCATCGACTCACTTTTCATACTTTTCACTAATGTGATGTGCATTCATCCAATTTTAGCCTATAACTACATAGGTTACAAACTCCATCATCACCCCCATTTTAAACTAATAATTTCTATGATTTCTGAAAATACAAAATTGCAAAAATTTAAACCCTAAAATTTAAATAGCTTCAAGGACATTAATATACATCTTCATATTCACATATAATTCACAAAAGTAATTTTTTAATTAATTTTAAACTGAATCAACTAATCTAAAAGTTAAAACCAACCATTGCAATATCAATCATCATTCAATAACAATTGGAGACATTCATACATTAACGTGATTGAAATCCCTAAAAACAATCACGTTTATCATTTTCAATACAAATGGGGGATAAAGAGCACTAACCTCAATAACACAATGCATGCCCAAATATGTAAATCCAATAAGATAGAGAAGCCCCAAATAAAAAATGGACACAACCACACCTTCACCGCTTGTTGTAGTTGTCGGAAATGTTGCAGGGTCACCAGAGGAGTCGTTGGAGTTCGAAAATCAGAAAAGGCTCTTGAGCGAGCAAGAAAAACGAAGGCTTTCGGGAAATATAACAAGTTTTACATCGAACTGTTGGGGTCAGATATAAAACTTGTTCCACATTATTATAAAATTGTCACCATGTTTTGTATGCATCACATTGGAGGAAGTCAGACATAAATTTGATGATGTAATAGTCTTATTTTTTAGGAGTCTAAATTCGTTGAAAGTTATAGGACTATAAAATTTTAACATGCATTACTCCGAAAACATGATTTTAAGTCTTGTATGTTATATCATATTTTCAAATATAGTAACAAGGTCTCTGGATATATTATCGAGTCAATTTTTTCTTCAGTTTTAGGTGAGTGTAGCATAACTTATATGTTTCACTTTCTATTAAGATTCTATATAAAAAAACATCGTACTCTCTACCTGATAAACATTTATATTGGATACGAGATGTAAACTATAAAAAATAATTAATATTAAAAGCGTTTTTTTATCTAAATATGATAAAATTTGCAGAAAGTACCTTATTCTATGATGGCGTTATAGAAAATTCCTTGTCATGAACAAAGAGAAGGGAAGAAACGCAATTGAAAACTCAAACATGATCCCCCTCTGGCCTTATAACCCCTTGCATGAAAATTATAATAATAAAAAAAAAACCACTGCTTATAAATTATAATAACTAATCTATCCCTTGAGCTTTAGAAGTAAGATACTGCAAACAAACATATTTAGCCTTGAACAACTACCCAGTTGCTACAAAACTCACGTCTTTTGTAAGAATAGCCACTAGACAGAATGATGCTAGTTTTGGTACTGTTTTTAATGAATTTTTTTTATTGTTGTTCATGCACACTTTTTTCCTCACGATTCCTGCTTTTGCTTTTCTTTTCTATTTCTATTGAATAGCAGACGAGATGCACTGGTCACTGCACACCTACTTTACAGCAGTTTTAAATTGCAAGTTTATTCTGGGATTCTTCTAAATCACAGTCATGCACTAATCACGTTACTGTTACCAAAGAAAACTCAAATTGAAAAAGCAACCTAATTGAAAAAAATATTATTATAATCAAAATTACTAATATATAAATTATTAGATAATTATCATAAAAATTAACAAAATTACCATAATTTATTGGCTAACAATATTTTTTTTTCCTAAACTTTTAATCTACCAAGAAATTTAAATATTATTATGATTAACAGTAAAATTATCGAAAAAAATTACTATAAAGTTCCACAAAAAATTACGTGAACTAAAATATGGAAAGATAACTTGCCTCTCATTCGGTCATGGAGTTTTTTTTTCTTCAACACAAATCATCGCGTGCATTATATGAAGTTGTATCTCATTATTCTTTTTCACAATAAATCTAAATATTTCCTTTACTTTTAAATTCGTCAAATTCAGCCATAATAGTTGACTATTAGAAAGGTATTATATGTGTATTTAAACAAATAAAATCTAAGAATTGTCACAGAGAAGGAACAGAATAAAGAGTGAAATGATAAAAGTAGTAGAACAGAAAGGTATCACACCTTCAAAAGGGTAATAAACTAATACGAAAAAAAAACAGAAATTAGAAAAATAAAAAAGACAAAAATTGCATCCGTTACAGCCATTATATGTTATTCTCCAATTAAATTAAAAATTTTATTTAATATTTAAATTTTTATTAGTATTATTAAAGTAAAAACTTTAAATATGATAAACTATGTCCTCCAGGTATTTTTAATGTTTGAAAATGGAGAGAGAACAATCCTGCACATTTTCAAAATTCGTTCCCAACCTGAATTCATTTTTGTTTTCAAACACTTTTTGTTTCATTCTTTTAATTTTTAAATGCCTGAATTCATTATGACCTAATGAGACTGTTGTAATGAAATTTAACAACATTAAACTATAATCACCTCCCAAACTTGACACATCATCTATTATTGTCGTATCTTTCTTTTCTTTACGGAGAACTACCTTTATCAAACATATGAGTCGAGGTTTGTATCTTTCTCGTCACCAATTTCTTTAAATTATTACTAGTGTGCCATGTATGTTGTAAATAAATTGTTGATAAAGTTAACATGTTCTTTTCATTGTTAGTTTTAATTGTTGCATCATTATTTTTTGTGACGTTAAAATAATGATGTTTGGAAAATGAAGATACCATTGTACAAGTAGTGACCATCTCTCTCTTCTCTGGTCATGTCAACCCTACAAATAGTTATATATACCATACAAGCATTACTCATACATTCAAAGAGTGTTACAAGGTCCAAGATAGAATGTTATGGCGTTCTTTTTCATTTTGAGTAACTCTACAACAAAATCATATGAGATATACTCAAAAGCATACACACTACTTCACCAACTATCCAATAATACACACCATTAATAACCAAAACTTGGTAATAAAATATCTATCAATAACAAAATACATTTTATGTTGTTTTACTTCACTCACATAGATCTAAAAAGTCTATAAAAGAATCCACTGAATTATCTTCTATTCACTATCATTTATGAACTTAAGTGTAAAAAGGTTTTCTATTCATAAACTTTTGTTTATATCCTCCTCAATCAAAGTAGAGCTCATTTTCAAATAATCCACAAACCAAAAAAACTTACCTTTCACCGTAAGATAATAATATTCACATTTTTTTATAATTTATTAAATAAAGTATTTAACAAATGTATTTACAACCTTCAAAATAAAAAGATAATATTTTAGTAGAAATATAATTATTTTAATTATCAAATTATTTATTTTGAAAAACAATTGTAGTTAAATTTAAAAGAACCTGAAGATTTATTTAGGTCTACGTATATGTTAGGTCGGTTCTTTCTAGTTTCGATAAATTCTGAGAATTTATCGAATTTCACTAAATTATTTAACCCTGAATTTTTAAATATTTTTCATATCCAAAATTCGTTGTAAATTTCTAACTATTTAAATTAAAAAACAATATTTTTTTGACTTTATTCATACGAGACGAAGATATTTGTTTGAACTTAAAAAATACTTAATTTGTTTAAGAAAAAGAGAAATTAAATTTATGCATAACGTAAATTAAAAAAAAGATACAAATGAGATTATGAATATACATCTTTAAGACTAAATGTAAACATCTAACATGTTATAACATTAAAAATTACAAAGGTGTCATCAATATTTTAAAAATAAATTCTTACCATTTTCAGCTCTTTAAAAAAAAATTCTAGAAGAAATACTAAAATTCTTATCCAAACTAAGAAACCGAATTAATTAGAACTTAAATTTGTTTTACATTTGTGATTATATTCTGTTGTAGAATTTAATTCCTTCATTTATTTATCAAAAGATATGGTTGCTTCATTTGTTTCCTTCCTTATGCCGCAGTAAGGCGTGGACCCACACGCCACGTGGCAGTGTAAGCAGGGAGCGAGTACCATCCTTGACGATGGTGCAACGTAGCAGATCATATCTTCCTTGCGACCATGGTAGCCTCCATTTCTTCTTTCTTTTCTTCACCCGCCCAAATTCTTTGACCTTCTCCTTTCTCTTCGATTCACAATCCCATTTCGCTGAAAAACACAGAGAAAAAGAAACCCTAAACGTCGTCGTTCTCTCGCGTTCGCGACCTCGATCTGCGTGCATGTTCAGAGGCGCGTGGTGATGGCGGGGAAGTCTGACGCAGTGTCGATCCGCGTTCCTTACAAGAACCTCCACGATGATTCCTCCGCTCCCGAACTCGAACTTGTAGACGTCGACCACCGCGGCCACCGGATCCACGTCAATTCGCCGCCGTCAACTCACTCGCCTTCGCCTCCAAGCAACAAAGCTTCCTTGCTCAATCTCGTTCTCAGTTGCACCGTCGCCGCTGGCGTCCAATTCGGTTGGGCCTTGCAGCTCTCTCTCTTAACTCCCTACATTCAGGTCCGATATTCGCGGTTACGTGTTTCACTGGATCCTTCTCTTTTTGGCGTTTCGATTTATTATTGCAATTAGAATGTGGATTTGGTTACTGTATTAGTTGTTGAATTCGTAATGCGTGTCTGGAGCGTGACTTCCTGATTAACTATGTGTATTGTTGTTACCTTTTGGCGCAGACGTTGGGAATAGGACATGCTTTTTCTTCGTTTATTTGGCTTTGCGGCCCCATTACAGGCCTTGTGGTATGTTTCACTCTTCCCTTAATCTTTTTGACAAATGTAGTCATTATCTCTTAGTTCAGTTGAAGGTATGCTTGTGTTGTACTCACCGTCTTGACCGCATCGGTTAATCTTAATGCTATGCTGAACGAATTTATGTGTTTTGTGATCAATCGGTTTGCATGCCTAACTCTGTGTTTGTCTCTTGCTGCTTCGTTTTTGTGTATTGTAATTTAGTTAGATCTGATTTGTTCTTTCATAAATTAAACAGTAACTGATTTGCATTGTGAAGCACTTTTTCTGGAATGTAGATGGGGTGACGCGAACAAGTTTATGATTTTGTTCTTGTTGCTGTTGATCTAGTAAGTCACATGTTTGCCTCAATTTTTGTTAAGGTTCAACCCTGTGTTGGTGTTTGGAGTGATAAATGTACGTCGAGGTTCGGCAGAAGGCGGCCGTTCATTCTGGCAGGATCTCTTATGATATCTGTGGCTGTAAGCATCGGGGACATTGGCTGTTTACTTTGATTTACTTTTCTACGTTACATTATATATAAGCTAAGTCAAGTCTTGTAATTTAGGTGATATTAATCGGATTTTCTGCAGACATTGGATATGTTTTAGGTGATACACACGAGCATTGCAGGTTACTGTTGTCAACCTTTTGTTCTTTTCTTGATCATTTTATTTCTTCAGACTTTTTAAATTTCTCATTTGTGACCTCAGTTAGACGGTAATAAAATTCATATATCTAAAATTGTAGAACATTTAAAGGGACCCGAGCAAGAGCTGCTCTTGTATTTATTCTTGGGTTCTGGATGCTGGACCTTGCTAACAACACGGTGCAGGTAAGCCTGTTAAAGTAATTGGTATGTTCTTCTGTTATGTATTATCTTTTTTGTACAGATGCAGTTGAGCAGCAGAAAACTTAATCTCCTTTATTTCTTCAATTTAATTTGTAGGGGCCTGCTCGAGCACTTTTGGCTGATCTGTCCGGTAAAGTTTGTCTGTCTCACTTGTTTTCTTTGTTCAAATTCTCAACAACTACCATGTGGATTATTGTTTTTCATATTGTAAAAGATACTTGTTTGTTTAGTAGTGAGGATACATCATGTTATTAAAATTGTGCGTCTATTTAGGTCCTGATCAACGTAATGTGGCAAATGCTGTATTTTGCTCATGGATGGCAGCTGGGAACATCCTAGGATATTCTTCTGGTGCTAGTGGAAACTGGAACAAGTGAGACTTTGGCTTCTCTCATGTGCTTATATCTTATTTCTGTCACCAATATTTGAAACATGTTCTTATTAAATCAATAATGGGAAGCAAGGCAAGGGAGATATGGTTTTACACTAGTGTAAGGATTTTGCAAGAATGTTGCCCTTTGATAGGAATAGTGTAGTCTACATAAAGGATTGCAGAAGTGGTTTTGATAAATAGATTGATGTAAATCCAAATTTAGGAATTGGGTTTTGTTATTGTTATTGTTGCTTTGCAGAAATATCCTGGTGCTGGCTTTGTATATTGTACTCTTGTTCTTTCTATATTTCATACTGATTAATGTTTCACCATTTCTTGTCTAAGCAGATGGTTCCCTTTCTTGACCACAAGAGCTTGCTGCGAAGCTTGTGGCAATCTTAAGGCAGCATTTCTTGTGGCTGTGGTAGGTTGCTATTAAATTCTGCTTGACCGGACCTTCATATTTTACTTGATAGTTATACATTGTCAGTTGGCAGGCATCATAAGCATGACTTATCTTAGAATGTGACTACTTTTTTCCTTTTTCTTATTACTGAAAAGTAAGCTCATTCAGTTTGTATAGTTGTTTTTTCTTTTCATTTATTTTTATTAATTCTCTTGTGGGCATCATCTTTACCTGCATTATCTTATGAGGCAAGGCACACCGTATGTACTTGTATTATCTTGTGGCTCAACATCTTTACTGGTTTTACTCTTTAATGAAAGCAAAGTGAAACAATTAGAAAAAGTCTGTGCTGTTATGGGGTGAGACATGATCTTATAGATCTGCTAAGTTAAATCATATACTGCTAAACTTGAAGTTTTAATGCATAATTTATTTATAGCTTGGAATCTGATCATACAATATTGGCAGGTGTTTCTGACATTATGCACACTTGTCACCCTATATTTTGCTGATGAGGTTCCACTTACTACTGCAAATCAACATCATCACTTGTCAGATTCTTCCCCTTTATTGGATGAACAACAAAATGGTGTTGAATTTTCAAAATCAAAGCCTTTATCTGTTATGGGTGAATCCAATAATAAGAGAACTGAGGATCAAATTGGGAAAGATGCAGAGCCAAATCATGGGAATTTCAAAGCTGGGGAAGATCATACTGAAAACGTAATGGATGGGCCTGGAGCAGTAGTGGTAAACTTGTTGACAAGTTTAAGGCATTTGCCTCCGGCTATGCATTCAGTCCTGATTGTCATGGCTCTCACTTGGGTAGGTGCTGATATCTGTGTTTTCAAATTGGTTGTGAATGCAATTAGTCTAGTGCTGATGCTTCCTATATGCAATCCTTCTTATGTTCCCTTCAATCCCGTGTCTATCTGCAGTTGTCATGGTTTCCCTTCTTTCTGTTTGACACGGATTGGATGGGGAGAGAAGTTTATCATGGTGATCCAAAAGGGGGCGCTTCTGAAGTAGATCTCTATGATCAAGGTGTCAGAGAAGGTGCATTTGGTTTGCTATTGAATTCAGTAAGAACTCAAGATTGAACATATTTTTTTTAGAGAGATTTGTCACAAGCTTGACTGACGATGGTCTAGAACTTTTTTTATCCTTTCGTTAAATTAGGCATTTTGGATTTGTTTTCCTGCCCAATTACTGATCTGAGTCATCTGACAATGCTTTTATGGCTTGATAGGTTGTTCTTGGAATTAGCTCTTTATTCATTGAACCAATGTGTAAGTGGATGGGCACGAAATTGGTATGGGCACTGAGCAATTTTATTGTGTTTGTTTGCATGGCTGGTACTGCTATCATTAGTCTAATTTCCATTCGAGATTACTCTGGAGGGATAGAACATGTAATTGGAGCAAGTGGAGAGATCAAGATTGCTTCCTTGGTTGTGTTTGTTCTTCTTGGTTTTCCTCTTGCGGTGAGTAATAGTTGTTTGATTTCTACATTTAATATTTTTTGTTGCACCACCAGATTCCGTTTCCTATTAGCAATCATTCTTTTAGCTTTATTAAATACTTAAGGAAGTTCATGACCGGATAAATTTCCAATATTTGTGGCAGATTACCTATAGTGTTCCCTTTGCAGTCACAGCAGAGTTGACTGCTGATTCAGGAGGTGGCCAAGGTTGGTATTAGTTGTAGATAATTTTGATATCCTGAATATTTGGTCTTTTAAAGCTTCTGATTTCAAGATGCTTGTTTGTTTATGCAGGATTGGCTATAGGGGTTCTAAATCTTGCAATTGTTGTTCCTCAGGTATTTTTCTTCTCAAGTATCACTGTCTGTTACTCCACCTTTCTTAGAGAGTGAACTCTTTTCGAATTAAAAAATTATCTTGTTTTATATTGTTTTGTCATTGTTATATGTGTCTGTTCGTACGACTACACTAATGTGCTATTTGGTGTTTTGATCTTTCCTATGCAATTAATTCTCTCCTAAATTCTTTCTATTACTATCTTTGGGCAAAATTCCAATGGACTTCACTCTTTAGAATAGGGTGTATAAAATTTATTATTACTGAAAAACCAAATTGTATATTAAGAAAAGGTTTAATTACTTGTTTAGTCCTTCTAGTTGTACAAATTTTGTCTTTTAGTCCGCGTAATTATAATTCAGCCATCTTAATCCTTACACATTTCAATCACTTTTAGTTTTTATGCATACCATGTTGAACTCTGTTAGTCTCTATTGTTTAAATTCATACAAATTAAAAGAGATTAAAGTAGTATGTATAAGAACTAAAAAAATGAATTTTACATGAGACTAAAAAGTAAAGTTTGTTCAATTATAGGGACCAAATGAGTGATTGAACTTTAAAACATAAAAGGTGAAAGGTTTTTTCCCTCTGTTCTAAACTGCCCTCTGCATTCATTTCGTTCTAGTTTGTAGATTCTTCTTCCTCTTTTGTATAATATGGGGATGAAACTGTTGGCAATGTGGCTAATCAATGGTTGATTATAAGTTATAACTCACTTTGTATTAGTTTGCCATGATGACATCTTACACTTTTAAGAGTTTGAATTTCTTGTAAAATGTTGAGTTCCGTTTTGATATATTATTGGCATCTTTAGATGATTATATCCCTCGGTTCTGGTCCCTGGGATGCTCTCTTTGGTGGTGGCAACATTCCTGCCTTTGTTTTGGCTTCCCTTTGTGCTCTGACTGGTGGTGTAATTGCAACTCTCAAACTGCCAAATCTATCTAGCAATTTCCAGTCAACGGGATTTCATATGGGCTAGCCCTTGCGAGATCTGTGCTGGCAATATTTTACCTGGTCCTCTGAGATCGAGATTATTCCCAAAATATGGAGAGCTGACGCGATGATTACTTGCTTTCCAATCCGCAGAAGGCGCATGCCACATTCAAATTCATTCATTTTCCCCAGCAATATGGGTGTCTGTATTTTATGTAACTCACTGCACAGTAGAAGAAAGCTTAGTGCATATAGTAACATCGCGGTTTTGTAATCTGTTATGGACTCACTTACCCCTTGGGATGATAAGTGTAATATAGAGGGAAAAAAATAAAATGAAAAGAAATAGAAGAGATATTAATTAAATGGAAGTGAATTGGAAAGTTTTTGTGAATAGAACTAAAGAAATTAAGATTTTCATTTATTTGAAGAATGGAAATTAAAAGAAATATATAAACTATTTAATACATTTATATATTTTGTAAAATTAACTATATATTCCGACTACTTATTTTATCATTTATCAAGATATTTATTTATAATGTAATATTTTTTTAAAAGCTATGTACAAAATAAGAAAGCTTCATCCTCCCTAGTGTCATCCGGACGGGGGGTGGGTCAGTTGTTGTCGCAGTGGTTTATTTTTCATCAATTGAAAATTTATTTAATTTTCTCTGAAAGTCAACACATTTAAACATGCCTCTAGTGATTACAACGAAATGAGATCAATTTGAGAGTTAATAGTTTTCGGATTAGTTAAATAGACTCTAATAAAGCACAGAAATCCGTAAGGGTTGAGTAGCACCGGTTAAGGGAAGCATGGTTAAGGAGAAGGGCCCACTTTCTTTACTAGACAGGGTTTAACCCGGTTATCCTAGGGTTCCCCCCGCTCCCAAATATCCGCACCCGAACCCAATTTCTCTTGTGACAAAAACAAGAATTACTCGTACTGTGAATATACGCTTTTAAAAGGATCATTCACCTCTAAGACGAGTTAGTTGTATTAGGCATAAAAAAGATAATGGACTGTTATATGCCTTGTTTTCCACCGCACCGTGTATGTACACATATGGTGTAAGGGAGTATTCAATTTTATAAATCCCAGTTGGTATAATAAAATTGAAATTAGCTATATGGCGGCAAAGCAAACATTGTCTGGAGTTGATGCAGGGTTGCCATGTGCATGGGTGCAGGTAATCTATCTATTGTATATTGTTGGCAGGTCAATTCTGTGTGTCTTTTTTTTCCTGCTCTTGCTTTCTTTTTTGTTGCCAAGAAAAGGTTAATCACCTTTATATAATAAAATGGAAGTAGGACAAAGCAAAAAGAAACGTGTTCCTAGTACATAGCCACTCGTTGATTAAATCGGCCCCTATTCAATTAGCCACACGCCAAAGCAATTTTTATCCTTGGACTAAATTTCATTTCATGTCCTCAGTTCTTTGTATTGGTACATGATAGTGTATTCCAAACCAACCATTTATTAAAATTACACACCACACCAATTCACCTTTTTTCTCATCAATTATTTAATGAGAAATTCTGCATTTCCATATTAGTCGTAAAATTTAACCTAGGGTTACAGGGTCCAAAAAGTACATATTTAATTTAAATTTTTAATATTAATATCACGATTTAACATAATTTGATTAAAAGTCTCAAAAATACAAAAAAAATTTCAATATTCACAAGTAATAAAAACATAAAATAAGCATAAATTAAAGTATTGGTGTCCTTTTCACATCTTCTTACATTTATTGATAATTAAAAAAAATTAACTTGAAACCTGTCCACTTTTCAATAGTTTAGAATTCACGGTTTCATAACAAAAATATCATACACAACTTTATATAATTCAAAGAATTATTTTTAGAGTAGTTTAGATATAAAAATTATCTTATACAATACTATTTATTAGTGTTAATTTTTTTATTGGTAATTACTGTTATTTCACAGATTAACTTTTATTTTTATATAACTTACACCTTTTATTACTCAAGTTATATCATTCTTATTCTTCTATTAATTTAATATTTTTAACGAAAGTGTATCTTAACACCTTTTAAACTCCTTTTGTGTGTACAAAATTTAAGTTCATATATGTTTAAAAAAATTTAAAATTACTCTAGATTTTATTTGAATAAGAAATTATAAAATTCTAGAGATTTTTAAATGTTTAAAATTTGAATTGTTTTTTATTTTTTTCATCTTTAAATATTTTGTTTGAATAAATTTATTCAAATTTTTAAAATTTCATATTTAATAGATAATGTAAAAAACTTCCTTTGTTTAAGTGTATGAGATTTTATCATAATGCATCTTGAAATCATTTTCATCATATAATTGATATGGTTTGTGACTTTAGCAGAAATTTTTCTCGTCTTTCTATTATAAGTAGTGATATTCAAAACATATTTTTGTTAGACTAAAATCTATTATAAATATACATTTTTGAGTTCCAAATATCATAGGGAACATGAATTAAATGGAAAATTTTGTACAAACCAAAGGAAGAGGATAAATTAGGAATCAAAGATATCAAAATTTAATATTGTTATGCTAGCTAAGTAGAACCGGAGACTAGAAATAAGAATGAAAAGACAGTGGAAAGATATGATAGAGTCTAAGTATATGGGTCATGGAAAAATCTAAATGGAAGAGATAATTCTAGGCATGAGTAATGGTGGTGGAGAGATTTGCAAGATTAAGTGGACAAGGTGAAGAAGGAATATAGTTTGATGAGAATGTTGTTTGGAAAGTTGAAACATGAACAAATAAGCTTTTGGAAGGATAGGTAGATCGGACAATCACCTTTCATGTATAGATTTCCTAGAGTATATGCAAAGAAAAATGTAAATACTGTAATAATTAGGAAGTTAGTAAAGTGGGTACACAACAGGTGAGAGTGACAGTTAGAATGGAGTAGAAACTAATTTGAATGGGAAAGACCTCAAGTTTTAGAATTTATGCAAGATGTGTCAAGTAATGTTCTATATAAAGGAAAGTGAGGATGAATGGTAAGGAAAGATGTTAAGGTGGAGTTTTATATTGTCAAACTCTACATATAGGAAGTTAAATAATATACTATGTACAATTTGTTTTGGAAAGTGAAGGCTCTACCATCAATGAAACACTTTGCATGGAAAGTGTTACTAAATAGAGTATCAATGAATAAATATTTATGCCAAAGAGGAAAAATGATCATATCAAGTTTATGTGCTATGTGTTGAGAGTGAAGGGGGGGATCAATTAACCATCTGTTCTTTATGTGTAAGGTATCTAACATAGTGTGGTGTAATAGATGGACAAAGGTAAATACAATGCACCACAACCAAGCTAAATCCAAATTTCAACAATTTAGACTTATGGATCTTAATGGAAAAAAGAAATAAGATTTGAGTGTGTATATGGATAGCCATGACTTGGAGCATATGGAACCAAAGGAATACATTAATATTAAAGAATGAAAGGGTTAACGTAGAAGAGATGTTCAATATATCATAAAAAAATATTTGGGCTTGGCTACATTGTAGATTCCCTAAAACAAGATTCTCATACTCATATTGGTACCTATGTCCAATTATGCATGAGAGCATTAATGAAATAACCTAAAAGGGTGGATAAGAGTTGAGTGGGGAGAAAAGGATATGAGTAGGAATTGGATATGTACATTGATTTCTTGAGGCTACACATCTACATTATTGTGGAGATATTAATAACCTTGAGTAGTAGTTGGATTCATGGCTAGAATATGCGATAGCAGGTTATAGGTTTGGCTTAAAACCAACTAAATAGCAAGTGTAAATGTTGGTGAGAAAACATGGGGGAGAGACATGGACAACTATTTTTTTATGCAGGTGAGCATGAGATTCTGTAGTAAGAGGTAAAAGAGAAGTCCATGGCTACACCAAGAATTGGTTAGTGTATATATTCATGGGTAGGACAGTTAGAAAAGAAAAGCAATAAGAACTTTATGGACTTGGAGCTAGAAGGACTAAACTAGTTTACCAGTTCTAAGGTGTGGTCACTCATGAGGAATAATTGAATGAGGTTGAGTGAGAAATTTTTTAGATTCTGAGAACTAAGCAATAATGCTCTTCAACACAAACCTCTCATCCCAAATAGATGTAGGCAACAATTATGCAAAGATTGAAAAAGATTAACACAGGGGTGGATGTAAAAAGGGGGGTTAGGAGCTTTGTGTCGTTAAAATCATATATCCATAAAATAAATGTAGTTTGAAGGAGAGATATAGCAACAAAATAGTGTGAATCCTTCTTCTTTGTAATTTGTGAGGTGAAGTTTGCACCCTACTTATATACTATGATTTTATCACATCACTAGTCGATGTGAGATCTTAAACACACCCTTTCATGTCGAGGAATGAACATCTTGAGCAAAGAATTAAATATTTGTGGGTGGTCTAACAAGAGTCCTATAACAAATGGCACAATAACTCCAATATAAATCATGCTTGGATAGGTTTATATGGCTCTGATACCATCTTAGTAAGTGAGTTTTAGCCTAACTCAACCTCATAACCAACTTGTAAGGTGAGGTTTGAACCTCACTTTCATACTATGATTTTATCATATCACTAGTCGATGTGAGATCTCTAATATAACAACATTTAGATCCTAGAAATATTTAGCTATTTTTGCAGCACAAATCTGGACTAAGTGGTAGTGTGAACGTGGAGGTCATCAACATAAAGCATTTTCTTTGAGTATGACAACATAAACTCTTTCATTGACTAATATAGATCAAGGGTCACTACTAGAAAAATAAAATTTAGTGACCACCAATTTGGTCACTAAAATATAGAAATCGGTCACTAAAATAATTAGCAACCAAAAAGATGGTATTGAAAACCTTGATCGCAAAGGATTTAGCGACCAAATTTCTTTTTTGGTCACAAAATAGCCACCAAAAATTTGGTAGCTATTTGGTGGCTAAATAGTTTGGTCACATATACGTAGGTGACCAAGTTTGCCATCGAATATTATTTAAGAATTCGGTCACTAATTCAATGGCAAATGGAGAAAGAAATAGTGATGGTTAATTTCGGTCGCTAATTCATTCAAAAAACTTTTAAATATTAAATATTTTTGGTTGCTAATTCAGTGACAAAATGAGAAAGAAATAGTTATCGAAAATTTCGGTCGCTAATGCATTCAAAATTTCTTTCAAACATTAAATATTTTTAGTTACTAATTTAGTGGCAAAATGAGAAAGAAATAGTGACCGAAATTTCTAATAGTTAATACTTTTAACATGTTTTTAAAATATTAGTTATTTGTGGTCACTAATTCGATGACAATTTTAGCAAAACATGCAGCGATGGAATAACGACCAAAAAATTAGTCACTACTATTGTTCCAAGAACAAAACATTTTCTTATTTTCTATTCTGCATATTTTTTACCTGCATATAAACAATATTTTTACTTGCTTATAATCAATATTTTCATTTGCTTATGAAATGGTAATAATTTAAATCACGATAAATTATAGTAAACTTTAGTACATGATTTAGTAAAGAGTAGTGTAACAATTAAAATACAAATGTGCAACCTTAAATACATGATTCAAAATCATACAACATAAGACCAGAACTAAACTAATACTAAATAACCAAACAAGATTCAAAATCACTATATAATTAGACATGCAAGTACTAGTCATCTGACATATTACCACTAATGTGCTATAATATGTCATTTCCACTCGTAGTAGGATGAGTAGGATCAAACATAGGATTCTTCATATGAATATGCTGTAAAATAAGTTTCATCTACTGATTTTGTTGGCATATGCGTTCACTTTGTTCTTGATGATTTTTTATCAATTATCTTTTAGAGTTTTTTTATCTTTTCATTTTTTCTTATTTAAGAAAAATAATTTTTTATTTAATAAATTGTTAAATATAATTTATTATTTAATAATAAATCTTTTTCATTATTTTTAAGAAAAACTATGTTTAAAAATAAAAATTAAAATATTAGTATAGTATTAGTATATTATTATTAACATAATATATTAGTATCATATATAGTATTAGTATATTAGTATTAGTACAATATAATAGTAGATCAGTATTTAGTATATCACTATATTAATATTAGTATAATATTAGTAATAACAATTAGTAATTAATTTATTTTAAAAAATTAATATTAATAATATTTTAATAATTAATATATTAGTATTAATATAATATATATATTAGTATAGTATTAACCTATTAGAATTATTATATTATAGTATATTAGTATTAATTATTATAGTATTAGTATTGATATAGTAATAGTATTAGTATAATATATTAATATAACATCAGTATAGTAATATATTAATATTAGTATTAATATATATATATATATATATATATATATATATATATATATATATAAAAGTATTAGTACTAGTAATTCGTAATCAGTAAATTAATATTAATTATTTTAAAGAAATAATCTTTTATAATATTTTTAAAGTAATTAATATTATATTTTAAAAATAATTAATAAATTAATTTTTATTCAAAAATTAATATTAATGATGGTTTATTTGTTTGTTAAGAAAATAAAAAAATTTGTAATATTTTACAATAAATAATTATTAATAATATTTTACTAAAAAGGAGTGAGCTGATTAATTAGTATAATAATATTTTATTTTAAAAAATTAATAATTTAGTTAGATTTAATTTTAAAATTATCAATGAAGTTATAAAATTAATATTTTATTTTAATTTAGTAATGTTTTAGTGATATTTATTACTTAATTTACAATTAAATATAATTTTTTTATTGATTTAGTAATATTTCATAATATCTAGTCTAAAATATTTAAATTAAATATATTCATAAAATATTATTAATTAATTATTTTATTTTATTTAATCTTATTATGGTTAGAAATCTTTTAGTTCTAAAATGTTTTAATAAAAATTAGTCATCAACTCTTTTTCAGTCACTAATTTAAATTATAAATGATTCTTTAGCTACCAAAGTATTTCAATTACTATATTAAATAATATATTATTACGACTAAAAAGTTTTGTCACAGAATGTTTTAAATAAATTTAGTGACCGATTTAATTTTTGTTACTATTTTAATTCTAATATTTAGTGACCAATTTTATTTTGATAGTTAATTTATATAATTATTTAGTTTCGAATTCGATCGCCTAAAGCAGTCTGTTTATTTTCATTTGATAATAATTGATCTAGTAACTAAAATTTTGCAATAAAAAATATAAATCGCTATTTCAGTCGTTAAATAAAATTCTGGAGTTAAATATGATTTTCATCTCTATAAAATACATAATATGTTAAAATAGTCCCTATAAAATTTTTTGGGTTTGTTTGGTATCTATAAAATTTAAATCTGTTATTTTAGTCCAATTTTTTAGCGGAACGTGACAGAAGTTGACATGGCAAATTGAGTGGTGACGTGTGAGGTGTTTACATTGACACGTGTCGTGACGTGGACGCCCCGTAGACTTTAGTTTGACACGTGTCGTTTTTGGGGACGAATTCGTGGGTGAAGGAGTTGCACCCACGATGATGATTTTGCCGGAGGGAAGAATCTAGTTGGAGGAGTACCACCGACTGTTCGAGAGGTTGTGGTTGACTTTCTTTTTTTATTAATCTGCTAATTAATATAGGAATGAAGGAAGGAGAAGGCCTTATTTGTTTATCCAAAGGTCCGCCTTGGGTGGATTTAGGCGAATCAAGTGGGTGGGAATGATCCGAGCCCCCTATGTCAGTCAATTTCAGTAAGGTAACTAAGGTTTACAATAATTCATTTCAGTAGTGCGTTACCTTGCAGCTCTATCTATCGGGTAGTCAGTCTCTTGGTCAAAAGCCGATACCTAATTCCCCTGCTGGTGGGCTGATCCTCGTCTAGTGGTGGGAACTGGCTGGTATGGATCAATTGCTTGCCCTGTCTCTCTTCTGTTCAACCATCGAGAATCCGCAGTTCTCTTTGCTCATTCCCGCCAGTCGCAGGTGTTGTGTTGGGGGCAGGGGGTGAAGGAGCGGAGGGTGGTGTAGTCGTCGTTGAAGCCGCCGATCCTGGAGGAGAGTGCCGTCGGGGTGAGGGAACCGGAGGAGCACCGAGCGTCCGTGCGGAGCGTAAGGGGGCGGAGGGTGTTATCGGAGAGGTCGTAGAGGACGGAGTGGGCGGTGCAGTCGAGCTTGAGGGCAAGGTCGCGGGGGTTGAAGCGACAACGGTGGTGGGAGAGGGAGATGTTGGAGGGAGATTTTGGGTCAAATTTTTTAACCGCTTTTGCTGTGCCATTTGAATGAGGAATGTTACAGAAAAGGTCACACGTAGTACTCCGTTAGCCACGTCATCTACCGTTAAAAAATTGGACTAAAATAACAGGTTTCAATTTTATAGATACCAAACAAACCCAAAAAAATTTATAGGGACTATTTTAACATATTATGTATTTTATAGGGACGAAAATCATATTTAACCCTAAAATTCTGGGGCTAAAATTTGTTTCAGTCGCTATTTCAGGTTCTAATTGCAACTGAAATATTTTAGTTGCTATTGTGGTGATTATTTGTGACCTAAAAAGTTTGGTCGTTAATTGTTAGAAGAGGAAGAACAAAACCTTATATCCAATCTAACATCAGGATTATGTTAGCTAATGACTTAATCTGACTACAAAGGCTAGATTTAGATGAAATTTACCAACATAGTACCTAATAGGCCTTGATGTTAGCAATGTTCTTAAAGGCATGGGCATGGGTAATGTTTGGTGCATTAGGAGGTTAAACTTTTAACTCTAAACCAAACTTGTTGTATTCATGTAAATAGTTATATTGATACAAATTTAGTTTGCTGATAAAAAAATCCTAACAAAATATAAAAATATAAAAAAATAATAGCAGTGATGTTGTGGATGTGAGTTTGTAGGAAGAATTTGATTAATAAATTATTTATCACATCCTTTCAAATTTAAATAGGAGGAAAGGAAAATAATTGAAAAAAATGGTTTTCTTTTAAAAAATGAAGGGAAATATTTTAAGCTTTGCTAGTTCTATTGGATTTACGGATTGAGTTCAAGACAGAGGTAAGGTAAACTATGAAAAAATTTATCACTTTCTTTCGAAAATGAAACCTTAGAGAATCTTTGATTAGTGAAAAATTGGTTTGCAATTACACCTTTAGATGTCACAAATATATAGAAAATAAAAATTTCAAGTCAAAGAGAGAAAGAGAGAGAGAGAAATCACACAAAACATTTATATTGGTTCATTCTTTAACAAGAACTACGTTCATTTGCTTAGTCACATCAACCAAAATATCCATTATTATCTTTAAGTTTTACAAATGCACAACCCTAGTAATGTAAGAAAAAAAAACAAGAATCTAGATCTTGAACTCTACAAGGATAGATTCACACCTCTGCAATATCCCATTATAGATACAATCTTGAAACTCTATCCAAATCCACAAATAAATAAGTAAAAGTGAAATACATATACACCTGGACAATATAAAATCACATCAAGAAAAACTAATTCAAGAGAATACTAGAATTTTTTCAAATTCACAAGGTATTGATTGATCTTAGACTTTGGAGAAGAAAGCTCCAAGAACAATTTCTAGCACGTGGTTAATTAACTATCTATGTGATTGTGCAAATGATTTATATCTCATGTAGGATTATTTAAAAAGGAAAGAGATATATAAGGTCAATTGTCAATTTTAATGGATTAAGTCCTCTTTAATCCATTAAAACATAACCTTCAAAGAAAGCTAACAAAGTTATAATGGGTTAAAACCCCATTTTAATATGTTAATTTCACTTGCTAATGGAATTAATAAATTAATTCGTAATTTTAAGAGATTAAAATAGAGATGTTCTACATATTGACTAATCTTAATGGATTTTATAGATTAAAATGAAAGATATTAATATATTAAAACCTTGCTTATGCTTTTAAGTTATTTTAACATATTCAATAGATAATCTAATTGATTAAAATGTTTATTGTAATCATTCTAGATCAACCAAAAACATTTTAACACATTAAAACATCTTTTAATCTATTAAAAACTTGTCTAAACCAAGAAAAGCTTTTATTCGTTTAGGAAAACTTTCTAACACAATATAAGATAAAATCAAGTGAGAGAAAACTTACAAAGATAACCTAATGAGTACAATATAACCTAATGCATATCTAAAACTCTATAATCCACTTCAAGACTTCAAGAACCAAGTCTTCAATCTTCATGACTTCTAGTTGCAAGTCTTCAATCTCCTAATCTTCAAGGAGAAACTTTAAATTCATCAAACACCTCTTACATTTGACAAGTTTTCATTGTCTGACAAACCTAAAAAGAATGTCATGTGAGTGTTTTCATATCCTAATATCCTAATAGAGTGGATTGAAAAAAACTTTTTACCTAAACATCTAGTGCAACAATAAATCAAGAATAGCTTGGATCATCTAAAATTAATAACAAATCACAATTTTTTTTTTGTTGTCTAAAAGGAGGTGTTAGTGATGTTCCTCCATTGTTGTCTTAGATTTTGGTTTTACTTCAAACAAAGATGAGAGATTTAGAGAAGATGAAAGAAAATGTATTTTCTTATGTTATCTCACTTATTTTTTCTTATTCCTTCCTTTTTTTGTCAACTAAATTGTAGAGTTGTACCCTTAACATCAATATAAAAAAAAAGAAGATTGTCAATTAAAGATTTATTAAAAAAAATTGCCAAAAACATATATTAATGTGGTAAGTATTTTGCATACACAAACTTAGAGAAACACTAGACAAGAGAATATCAATGTAAAAGAGAAGCTAAAAGAAAAATAAAAATAATAGTGTAAACAAAAAATAAAATAAAAATGGAAAAGTAATCTTAAATAATTAAGAAATGAGTAAGACGTGTAGTTAAACATTAATCCTAGACAAATTTATTAGGAATTTTAACTCATGTAACATTCGACAAGTAAGAAAATAGATTTTTAAGTCCAAGTATCAAATTATGAAAGGACTAGTACAATATTCACGTAAAAACATGTTTGTGAATTAATTTAAGTTTAGGAAAAAATATTTGGGTTTAGTACAACTAAAATAAGACAGATAATAAAAGATAAATAAATAAATAAGTATTAAAATATAAAGAGCTAAATAGTAAAAGATGAATATTGGAAAAATAAACATTACAAAGATAAAGAGATAAAATAAATATTGAAAGATAAATAGAAAAAATAAACCGTAAAAAATAAAAAAGGTAAACTGAATACTAAAACGATAAAGAAATAAAATAAATATTTGAAAGATAACCAGATAAAGTAAATAGCAAAAGATAAAACTCTATTCAAGTTGATGAAATGATGTCCAAATTGTGAGTTATAAATTGTAAATGAGAAATGAGGTTCGGGCTTCACTAAATCAATCCTAATGCAAATAATTTATAAATTGTATCCAATCTATATTTAAATTATATGATTAACTTATTTTAATTATTCAAATATTAGTTCTATAAGCAATTAAATTTAAATCACTTTATTGTAATCTTAATTCCTTCTCAATTACAACCAAATTGTTAATTTTATAGATTAAGTGTTTAAAAATACTAAATTAGAATTAACTTATTCCTAACACTAATTTCAATTTGGTAGATATATTTTTCAATGTCAATTAAATTCCAATTGAACAATAAAAGGTATCATATTCTAATTGAACAAGAAAAGGTGATGAGTTTTATATAAGCATAAAACATGAAAGAACAATGTAACTAAATAAATAAAAAATAAGAAGTTAAATAAATTTAAGTTTATTTATATATAAATCATAGTAATAGATGTGAAAAACAAGTAAAATATGAGAAAGAATGGTTGAATTATATTTTAAAAAATATAATCGTTTGTAAGGAATGCTAAGTAGATGGAGTTTAGCTTCAACATATATGTAACGTCTTATGATAAAAAAATACTTAGTCAAAAGCAAGATGTTTAAAAACTTCAATTCCTCCCTTTTAATTATACAAATAATATGCAATTTAAGAAACATTTAAAGAGAAAGAATACTACACCAATTTTTTTATACTGGTTCTTCAGATAACAATAGATTACGATCAATTTTCAATCAACAAATTGAGTTCCAATAGCATACTATCGCTGCAAGATACAAGTATTATTTCAGCTCGTAGTTATTTCTGACTAACCGGTTCAAGTATTCTTTCAATAAGTCACTTCTGGCTTAAACTCAAGTATTCTTTGGGAGTAACCATCCCTCGCTAACCCCTTTATAAAAAGAGCATGTTAAAAAAATCACAGGGTAGCTATTCTAGAAGAGTAATGTCTTACAAATGAATACAAAGAATAAGGTTTCTTCTAGAGTTTGTTAAACTCACAAAGTGTTCTTCTAAAGCTTAAAGAGTGAGGACCGAAACAGTAGTGATTCAATACTTAAGCAAGGTTCATGTTTCTTGTTTTCTTCCTTCAACTAGGCTCTTATATTGTGCTTGAAAACAACTATTACAATTCCTGACATCTTCAACTTTAGGTTGGCTTCAACAATTTGATATTCAATAGTTTGTTTGAAGCTTCATGTAAAGTGCATTAAATGTGACTCTTCAAGCAATAAATGCATGCTTCTTCTTTTAGCACAAAACTTGATAATTTGTAACACTTATTCTACATTGGATAGTGGTGTAAGCAGACTCTCGTACATGGTGGTTTTACATTAAGAGTTGATAAAACTGGGTGTGTCAGGAATTTGGTGTAATAAAGCATCTTTAACTCTTCTTTTAAAGTATGCTTGAGAAGACATGAGATTGTCGTGGACTTGAGAAGATGATTTTAAAGAATGTTCCTATACTTTAAAGGAATAAACATTAATGTTAACGTTGTTGAAGCATATCATCTAATGACTTATCATCTGATGCACCAAAAGGATATCGTCTGTCAAACGATACAAACATGATTTGATGTAAGAATTGTCTAATGAGGTGCATCATTTGTAAAATGCAAATTCCTTTTATTTTTATACTTTAATGTTCTTAAACATTGATTCAAAACTTTAGAATGTTTGGATTTTTCCCTAATAATAGAAAATTTAACTAGTTATCATTGTTTTAAAGACTAAATTCTAATAATGATGAACATTGATTTTAATGAAAATTTGGGGGACCCTTTCTAACTAGTCCAAGAGTTTTGAATCTTTTTATGCACACCAAAAGTTAGGTTAGACTAACATCTAATTTTTTTAATAAAACTTTATTAGAATTAAACAAAATTAATAGGTTGAGGTGTTAGATTGCAAAATGTAGGTATACTTTAAGTGAGAGCCTTTATATGCAAAAATGTATCGCAACTTTTACCATAATGAGACACACTTACTTAATAATCTTGTTAGGAAGATTTTGAACAAATGAATTCTTAAATTTAGGATTCTTCACTCATTCATGTGTTTGTAGAATGATAAATGAACCTGTCTCTATAGGTATTGTTTAAATCTGTCTCAATTTTATGAAGAATCCCTACATCGATTAGGTTGTGGTATAAGTATAAATAATACTCGATTTTTTTAATTGTTTACGAGGACAACGATAGAGATGTACATATTCACCTTGTCTCAATCCCCATTTTCTTTCTAATACACATCTTCATCCTCATATTTGTGCCTGTTTTAAATTAATAAAATACTTTTAGTCTACTAGGTAACCTAAAAAACTTATGTTAACTTTTCATTGGTCCTTAGTTCAATAACTTATTTCTAGGACACACACCTTATTATTTTTACTCTGTTTTTATAATGATTTAACATTTATCCAATTGATATTTGATACTCTTATTTGAAATTTATACAATTATAATTTTCTTATTGATATTTGATATTGGAGAAAAGAAAGTGTTTATTATTTGGACATTTAATCCTTCATAATATAATGTTATTTTTGTTATGATTTTTACTTTTTTGTAAAGAATTATTTAATTAATAATTAAAATAATAAAAGATGGATACAAAATACAAGTACAACCATTAACGACTGAGGATGAGAATAAAACAAAAAAAATTTATCCATTGAATATGGGAATGAAGATGTGGACGGATTTTTACTTTCGGGTATGAGAGAGTTAAACATGTTTCCATCCCGTCCTATTGTCATCCCTATGTGCTTGTTCTCCTAACACTACATCATTTGTTGGTTTTTGTGAAGAGAAATGTTAGGAAAATTTGACACCAATGAGCCTTAACAAAACTATACAAAAGATGAACCTAAAGCCTTAGAACAATATGTTTGTAAGACTTCTTTTTTATATATTCCTCATCTTACTTATTTCTATTCCTAATCAAGGTGTTACTCAAACTCATTTTCAATCCTAATACTAATTTTATTCAATTTTTTAAATAATCACATGCAAACTCTATTACATTAAATTTTTAAATTTTTAGACAAATAAATTACAAGGTATAATATTATATATATACATATATAATTGTTGTTAATAACTTGAATATTAGGAGTAAAAATTGTTGTTAATAAGATGAATATTAATAGTAAAAACTGGTGTAATGAAATTAAAGAAGACATGCAGAGTTGAAACTCAAAGAAAAATTTCAAAATTAAATGTGTTCATTAGATCAAATTAATCAATTTAATAATTTAAACTAAACCAATTAATTTAGTTCAAGTTAATTTTGTTAATTGATTCATTTCACTCAAAATTTGGACCAAACTAATCATAATTGGTTTGGTTGGTTCTGAAATGAACCATCAATATTCAATGGACTTGAATTAAACATATTATATTCATAATAGTGATGATGTATCAATCATGTAACTTACAAATTATGTAAGATATATATAATATGCGAGTTATAGTCGTCCATTAATATAAGGAGCCAAATAAATACTTGTCCAAAATTCATGGATCTATCACATTGCACGTATGTTTGACATTCTATTTAACTTTTTTATGGATTGAAACACAAAATCCATACAATTTGAGAGTCTTCTTTAATTTTAGGATTTTTTTTTCACATACCAAAACAAGAGTATGGCAATTTACAAAAAGATCAATAAGAGCATGTACCATTTATAACGAAACCGATATAATTTTCTAAAACTAAAATCAAATAACATACAACATTCTAAGTAAATTACACATTACCATATATAATATTATTTAAATGATTCTAAATTTATAAGATAACCAAATAACTTAACTAAACTTAATGTATGCTTTATTATATTCTTAAATTTATATATTATTTTAGACCAACTAAATATAGTTTTAATAATAATAATAATAATTAATTAAGTCTTAATATTAGTTAGTATCTAATTAATAATTAAATATTTATAATTGAAATAATTATATAAAAAAGTTAAAAATAATAACTTGGAATGTGGATTTAGCAGATGTGGGAAGAGCTTGGCTGAGGATATAAGACTCTTTATAGCCTTAATGATGGGGGACGGAGGAAATGGCAAAAAGGAAGTAACTTTGTTAGGAATTCAACTGCGAGAATATGACTAAAGTTTTATATTGAGGAGAATTAATAAAGTTGAGTTGTATATATAGCTCGGTATACAGGTGAGTATGCCCGTTTAAGGTTGCACATGCATAAACCCGCACTATAAAAAGTACATTCATTTATTCTACATTTTAAACGGTCTTTAGCATTTGCTCTGCAAAATCTGCGGGTTAAACAGGTAATATCTGCAAATATATATTAATATTTTTTAGCATTAATTTGTATAACAATAATTTACTTAATTAATTAATCAATGCACAACTAATAAAAGTAAAATAAATAATTTTTGGATTGAATTGGGCTTAGTGATAACTATTAGAAGCAAAAAATATTAAATTTTAGATTAAATTAAACTTAGTAATAACTTATAAAAGTAATGGATATTAGATTTTTTGTTGAATATGACTTAGTATTGTGGGTTACGGGTAGCCCACGGAGACCGCGAATAAAAATCGTTTAATCTGGGTTTTGTGCGTGACAGGTATAAAAAAACCCACACTAAAAATTTGTTAAAAAATATGAACTCGAACCTGCGCGGGTTAGGGTAATACGGGTAGTCCGCGGACTTTTGTCCAAATACCCAACTCTAGTGTGTATAAGAAAAGAAAAAGAGTCATAAACATTGAGCCTTAAGGTTTTATGTTGGAAATGGTGTCATATTTCTTATATGATTGCTCTCTTTTCATAAGTTTTAAAACCTCTCAAAAAAATTTCCAACAGTGGTATTAGAGTCTGGTTAGTCTTGGTAACTGGCTCAAACTAGGGCAAGTATGTCCCATTGTGGTAAATCCTAACATCAATTAGGGTCACTTCTAAGATAGTGGTTAAGAATCTTCTTAAGGAGAACGTACCAGTGTGAAAAGGGATCGAAGAGATCGTTGTAGAATACTCAACATTAGTTAGGGTAGTCTCATACTTGAACGAGAGAATATTAGAAATTCAAGTGGAGTATGAGTAAAGTCCTCACATTAAATAGAAATGATAAAGTTGAGTTGTATATAATAAAAAAAAAAGACTCATAAACATTAAGCCTTAAGCTTTTATATTGAAAATTGTGTCATATTTCTTATATGATTGTTCTCTTTTCATGAGTGTTAAAATCTCCATAAAAAAATTTCCAACAAACATAAGGGGGGAGAGAAATTGAAAGGGAAGAAGGTGTGAGGGAGATAATCCCAATGGAGGAAGAATGAGGACTTGACAATAACTTTCTTAAGATATACTTGACTTTTGTTGTTGTTGTCAAAGATTAACACAATTCAAGCGTGGTTGCTACGTTTTCCTAAGTCAAGTTGAATGTTCTTTTCATCTTTATAAGTAGCTTCCCTTTTATCGTTTTTAAAAAATAAATTTATTCTTTTATTTATATCAATATACCTATCTAAAATGGTGAAATAAAGTTAAAAAAAAAATAAACAACTAAAATTTAATTAAATAATAAGAAATGTAGGTTATAAATAAAACATAATTAATCGTGAAGATTTTATTATGGTCTTAGGAAGAATTTTTATTAAAAAATATTAAAAAAATACTTAAATTAATTAGATTAACAACATATAAAAGAAAATTAAAATATTTTAAACATTTTTTTACAGTTCAAAAAATATATTTTTTTACATGAAAAATCGTAAAAAATGAAAAATATTATAAAACTAATATTTTTCTATCAAACAAAAAAAATTATTTTTTTTCCTTGTAAAAAAGTATGGAGATAACATAAACTTTTATTGTGAAAATGGAGAAAAAACACACATGATGATCACTACATACTTTAGTTACTACTCTAACTATCCATATACAACATCAATTATAATATAAACTAGCTATAGTGTCCGCATACAACATCAATTGTGATAGAAACTAAGTACTATACATTAATGTATAGATACTATATTGATTAGACTATGTTACTCACATTACATATGTTATTAGTTATACTGATATAGTATAGTAGCAACTAATATAGGATGTGATACTTTTAGTTAAAATAATCTTATATGTTAGAACGTCATTTATTTTAGAATCAATATAATTTTATATCTAGAAAAAGGATTATATGCACTACTATGATTATAAACTATTTTTTAAAATTGTAAGAATCTGTATGCTAATCTTTCTTAAAATCAACATATATAGTATTAAATTACCCGATATAATAAAAAAATATTACTTTAGTTTTAACTTGCTCGTGGCTTAATTATCATTTTGAATTAAAGATTTCCTATTCACAAAATGAAAGCAAGGGAACAAAAGAAGAAGAAAGATGTTTATCTTTATACTATTACCTCTTCTCTTTCGGTCTTTCTTGGTCCTTATCTCAATCTTTTCTGACCCTTTATTCGTTTTCTTTTCAAATTAAATAATAGATTTATTACTCAACAATGGTCGGATACAGAGAAAATATACTATAATTCCAAAGAAGTTTTACGTCCAATGTGTCTAACAAAAAATTATGAGAGTTATTGCTTCGATCCTTTTAAATATTAATTTAATCTACAGATAATAGAAATTAGCATTTCAATAGTTATTTTAATTAAAAAGTGATACCAGTGGATAAAATTAATATAATCTTTTAAGGTTAAAAAAGTAAATTATTATTTAAAAGTGAAGGGTTTTATCTATCAGTTTATTAAGGCTTTTTGACTATAACCAGTCTTAATCGAGAGGTATTAATCGTGATATATAAAGTCTAACAAATATAAATTAACTTAATGTTACAAGTGGGCTTTAAAGTTAAGTACTTATCTTCACAAAACTGACTTATAAAATAGAATATATATTTACACTCATTTATATATAATTATATCTCTAATTCACGTGAGATTTTCACCAATAATACAAGAGTTAAAATATTTCTCAACCCTTTTAGAATGAGAAAATTATTTTAGTTTTGTATAATCAAAGGAATCAATCGACATAACTTTCTTTACCAAAGGGAATTACCTACATCTTCTTATTTTTTGTAAAGCAATATATATAGCTTCTTTCTCTCTGAAACAAATAGCACTTTCAAGATGTATACAATCACGGAAGTATCCTCCGCAATGGACGGTTCTGATGCATGGGGCCATCTGCTCCCATATGAGAAAGTGAAAAAAAAAAAAAGAAAAAAAGTTCAGAAGGAAATAATATTAATTAAAAAAATAAAAAACATAACTGGACCAGTAGTTGACGTATCACTATCAATGCATATCTCTTCCTTATAGGAGAAATCCCAAAACCCAAAACATTTGAAAAATTGAGAAGAAGAATAAAGTAGGGAAACAGTCTCTAGAAAAAAGAGATGTGAAGCAAAGATAGCACATGGGATATGAGTAAAATGAACACACCAGAAGCATAAGAGCATGTGGAGGAGAAGATTCATCAGCTAATCTATATATTTTTTTTCTTTTCTCTTCCCCACTTGAATTTTGGAATTTATTTTCTTATTTTTAGTCTGCTAATAAGAGAAGAAAAGTTAAGAGGGGGAAATTAAAAATGAAGAGAAAGAGTAAGGAACATGGATCCACCCTATGCCAATGGAGTACCCATTCAGTTTCCAACTAATAAAGGCATGTGAAGCAGTGAGAGCTGCTTGTCTTTGGCTACATATCAAAGCAGTATTTCCATGGGACCCTATCATGTCCCATCATCACAATACACAGATTCTTTAGTCTATCTGTTCTTTTTCTTAAGATCATATACACACACACACATACCCTTTTTTCATATTTTTTATTTAGATCAAGATTAATTAACTGGGTGATACAATTTGCATGTATGTAGCAGCACATTCCTAAATTTGATCACCATTTTCATTCTCCTCCTTATCACTTTCTTTTACTTCATTTTCTTCACCAACATACACAAACATGATATTATTATTATATATGAAAGGGTATATCAAAGACATTCTGTGCCACGAAATATTCCCATCAGGGTGTTGCTGTTTTCAGCTATCCAAACTTTTCCCACACTTTCAACAATTACTCAAATGGCCATACTGTTCATAATAATATTTTTCCTTTGAAGATGTATTTGCAATCTGGAAAGAACATTAAAGAAGGAAAAAAAAAAGTAGTTAAACGGGTAACCACACCCACCTTTCTGTCCTCATACTTTCCACAATATAAAGAGTCAATTAGATGTACTTTTTAACAAACGCTTAAAGCATAAATTGAATTAAAATCTAGAATATGAATATTGTTTTGCATAAATTTAAAACTTCTTATTTATCTAACTATTTAGAATTTCAAACAAAAGCTGGTCATTGCGTATTACTTGTGTATCATTTTGGTAGTTTATAACGTGAAGATTGATCTTGTATTCGCCGAACACGAAAAAAGTCAAGAGATGTGAGCTGCGTAAAGTATGAAGAAAACAAGGCCTCATATTTGTACATGTTGGAAAGTAAATTTTATACTACGTTATGATCTACGTAATTAAATAACGTTTCAATTCATAGACAGAAACCTCTGCAGATCATATACAAGAATACGTCAATCAATTTTAATGTAGATTACATTATTTGAAAAAACATCTGGATTTATAATGGTGTCAAAATCGCACCATCAATTATAAATGTTGAATCAACTAATGTACTTATCTCGAAGTCGTTAAATAAAAGAAGAACTTATGGTCGTGCATGTATATGGCTGATTTAGCGAAAATGGGACCATTTGTTGGAAATTTAATTCCTTTAATGGGTCCTATGTGTCTGCAAAGTTCCTGTTTGAAAATACAAGATATGTAGATGATGATGCATGACAAAACAATAACGGAAAAATAACAGTAGTAAAGTTGAATGTACTTTTTACTTCTTAAATGTGTAGATGAAGCTTCATTGCCATATTGACACTATCAGTTGATGTACATATTGTTGGGTACTGATTTCATCCCCATATGCATGTAAATTAGAAAATTCAGCAATCATCAACAGCAAAAATTGTACATGTATGTCCTTTCTCATTGTTTCATGTGAAACCAATTCCCAAAATAAAACAATAATAATAATAATATTCATACTGTTTGAAACCACAACTGCCCAAGCCTCTCTAGCAACTTGTAGTAGTGGCACTGCAGTTTCTATCAGAGTCAATAAATGTTGTTGCCTGAACGGATGAATGTAATTTCCTGAACCTTTATTTCTCTGTCCCTCTCTCATAGCCAACCCTTACATTGCTTATTACTTGCCTTGCACCATAAGTCAGACTAAACTCTTTTTCAAAATGTCATCTTATGTTAAACCCAACTTCAACATTTTTGGAGTCTCATCTCTGGTCTCTCCAATGATCTCTATGATTGCATTTGCAATTACACCAATCACAGTTTTGTAATTTCTTACAACATCAAATATTACAGCAACACTTGACCACAATTTAAATTCTGATTAAAACAACTAGCTCCTTCACCTAATTTTCATATAAGACATTAACAAAAGGACTCGTGGTTGACTTGTTTTAGTATGGTAAAATGTTGGACATATTGGCATGTAGTAGCTAGCTAATTAACTAGGGTTTCACTTGCACAAAGCATGTAAAATATATTGAAGTTGTTTAGGTTTATAATTGTATGTGTATATGTAATTTATATATATATATATATAGGGGGATGTTGGGAGAAGTATAGAGAGAGGAGGCAGTGGCAATGTGGGAAGTAGATGGAGATATATATGGTAGAGAAAAGGACAAAAAAGAGCAGCTATGGTGGGGTCATAATAAGAAGAAGAAGAAGGTAACAGGCTTAGCTTAGCTTAGCTAATAGCTTAGCTTGGGTTTTGAAGGCTCATCACATAGGTATACACACAAAGGCATCATCAGATAGGGGCTGGGCTGAAACTGATGCAGTAAGGGATAATGGTTGATGCGAAAGAGCTTCGTCCTAATGCACGATACCTGTTGGTGGGTTAGGTGGCAAACCCTGCCCCTCTTCATTGGACCCATCCCCTAGATTCCTCCCACTTCTTTCTCTTTCTCTTTCTCTTTCTCATCTCTTCTCATCTCTTCTTACCCTCCAACAAATACACTTTCCATTCTCTTAGATTCACTCTCATACCCAACTATTTTCTCTTTTCCCTCATCCAACCTATCCAAAATCAAATTAACCACACCATTTCAGTTAACACAGACATCTTCTCAATTAATCATAACCTATTTTTAATACGATTTTCTAAAGTACTTATTATATGTGTCAACGATCTTATTGTATACATATAAGTTTGTTAATTACATGTTGGTTCCTTCTAATTTCTTATTCGCGATTTTCTTTGCCATTTAGTCTTTATATTACTTTTACCTTTCACTTAATTATATTATTTTATGATATTTTAAATGAATATCTTAGATCTATGATTCAATTACTCCAAAATAAAAGAAATGAACTTATGCAAAAGTATATTGTGAACACCAAAATCTGAAAAAAAAAAACATAAAAATGAATAAAGTCACAAATTATAAATTAAAGGAAGCCAAACATTTATAATTCAGTAAAAAATATTACATATATGTTATTTTTTTCTGTACCAAGAAAGTTTTCCATTGCAATTAACAACTACTCCATCTACTGCACATTGTTAATGCTTTTACTAATAGAAGATCATTAGGGGCATTTCTTTTTTTAAGATCTAAATTCACCCACCTCAAATTAAAGAAGCGTATAATATGTGAATCTTCATTTCCTAGCTTTAACAAAGAATCATGGACATAGCCTCTAGCTAGCTACCATTCCAAATTCTATAACTATATTTAAGGACAAGGTTTATTTGTAAAGAAAAACCCCACTGCCTGTCTCCTAAGTGAGAAACTAATTTATCATTAGGAAAATAATTGCAAGCAATGATCTTAACAAGCACACACTCCAATGGAATATTAGACAGGTTGACGCAGAGAACTTAGCTTTCTTTTTCTCCTTTCCAAAAATAATCCTTCTTTCTTTATTCTTTTTCCAAACGCTAAACGTCATTTTGACATCTAATATAGGTATAAGTTTAAAAAGCCTGACTAATTGTTTTTCCCTTTCATGTACATGAAAAATAAAACCAATTCAACTTTTTATTTTTATTTAACTCCAGAAAATTAAATACAATAAGTAAAATAAAGAATCCAGTGATATATATTGAAGATGGTGTATAGAACTATATAGATTCAAACATCTCACCTCCTGTCCCTCTCTTCCTCTCTTCTTTCTTCTCTCACCTTTTCCTCCCAGCTTCCTTTTCCTTTTGAAATTATCACATAAGAAAACAAGAGCTCTCCCTTAAACTGATAAGGTATATAAGCTACCTTTCAGAGCAATTTGTCCATCTTCTTCAATTTATTAGCGGAAGATGTTGCGCATTAGACCTTAGTCTTCGTCATTGTTGCTTCCACAACAACTTGGCTCAACCTTTCCAAATACTCACATAAGAGAACATTATAGTTCTCTCCCTAGAAACTGATATGCTATATAAGCCATCCTTTGGGGCAATATATCCATCCTATTCAATTTAGCGGAAGTTGTTCTGTATTAGACCATATTCTTTATTTGTTGTTTCACAACAACATAGTTTATCCTTTGAGCATCTGCAATCTTCTCTTCTCATCACACATGGTGATCAGAATATCGTTCAGCTATTGAAGATCAGTGGCAGGCGTAGACTAGCAATGATGGCTTTCTTCCCAGCAAATTTCATGCTACAAACACCTCACCAAGATGACCACCAACCTCCACCTTCACTCAACTCAATTATAACTTCTTGTGCACCTCAAGAGTACCATGGTACTCACTTTAGACACAAACTCACTCACTGAACACGTACCTAGTACTGCAATAATATGTTATGGGATTAATACCAAGTTTCAAATGTTGATGCAGGAGGAGCATCCTTTCTAGGCAAGAGATCTATGTCATTTTCAGGGATTGAACTTGGAGAAGAAGCTAATGCTGAGGAGGATTTATCTGATGACGGATCACAGGCAGGAGAGAAGAAAAGGAGGCTTAACATGGAACAAGTGAAGACACTTGAGAAGAGCTTTGAGTTGGGAAACAAGCTTGAACCTGAGAGGAAAATGCAGCTGGCAAGGGCTCTTGGCTTGCAGCCAAGACAGATTGCTATATGGTTCCAGAACAGAAGGGCTAGGTGGAAGACCAAACAGTTGGAGAAGGACTATGATGTTCTCAAAAGACAATATGAAGCTATCAAGGCAGATAATGATGCACTTCAAGCTCAGAACCAAAAGCTTCAGAGTGAGGTTTGCAATATTCTTACAACTTCTACAAGTTTTTGCTATTTTTGTGGTTCAATTTTTTTAAAGCTTCTTGTTATGTAAGAAGAGAACTTAGAAAAGAAGATCAATTTTTCTTAAATTACTAAGGCCCAATTCTGATAATTTTCTTAACAAATACTTACGCAAAGATAATAAAATTATTTCAGGTAAAATAAATTAAACTTTTCTTAGAAAGTTTTTTATCGAACTTTTCTACTATTGAGGTGCATAAACTAACTTTTCACTTATAGGAAAAGATCGATGTATTTTACCTCTTTATAGTTCATTTCTGTTTCTTTCTGCTATATGCTTGCTGAGAAAATTATTCAAATGAATCCTAAATTGACGAAGAAGTGGAGGGATGTTCAAGTTCTGCTATGTCTGATTGTTTTTATTTTTTACAATAAAGCTAGGTAATCATGATCTTTTTCTTTTTCAAAAATTGTATATCGTGGCTTTCAGAAACTTTTTATGATAGCTTTCTGCAAAGATGCTTTTTCCAATCATCCACAGTAACTTCATAAAGACCAGATTCCACTCAATTACATGTTTGTCATGCAACGCATAGTTTCCTTGGTTTGGAAATAAACAATCATTTGGCTCCTTTTGACATTGACACCTTTGTTTTAGGCTGATTACACGTTTGATACTTCAAACTTTCCTGCATGTTAACATTTGTGCTATTTTGGATTAGCTAATTTCACTGCTGCCACTCACTGCCGCAGATATTGGCACTGAAAAGCAGAGAACCCACTGAATCCATCAACCTTAATAAAGAAACTGAGGGCTCCAGCAGCAATAGAAGTGAGAACAGTTCAGAAATCAAGTTGGATATCTCAAGAACCCCAGCTATTGACAGTCCTCTATCCACTCAGCAGAACAGCAGAAACCTCTTTCCATCTTCTACTAGACCAACAGGAGTGGCTCAGCTTTTCCAAACCGCTTCAAGGCCAGACCTTCAGTGCCAAAAGATTGATCATATGGTCAAAGAAGAGAGCTTAAGCAACATGTTTTGTGGCATTGATGATCAATCTGGCCTTTGGCCTTGGTTGGAGCAGCAGCATTTCAATTGATCAAGCAGCAAAGAGAGTGGGAAAGTGAGAGAAAGAGAGAGAGAGAGAGAGAGAGAGTTTCAGATTGCAATGTAGTTTTCCCTTTTCCGGATGAAAATGAAATCATCTAGAGGGTGTCTGTGTCAATTGATTACCATACTTAATGAGTTATTAAATTAAAACCCATGTTTTGGTAAAAACTTGATGTATAAAATAGGATATGTCAAGTAGAATATTTCTGGTGGGGCTTGAAAATTTTATTTAAAAGAATAAAGAGTTAGTCACCTTTTCTTTTTCAGTTAATTAATATGACTAGTTTTCTTGAAACTTTTGAGTAATGGGTCGTGAGAAAATTTTTCCAATTAACTGCGAGACCGTGCTTGTTGGTGTCTGATTTCGGGCAATTGCAGAGGGGCCACTAAAGGGAGATTCTCTTCTTACATTTTTCCCCCAATTTTTTAATCCAATTAACTTTGCTTGCTTTTGAATCAAACCTTTGTACTGCTAAAGATTTTTTTTTTTTGCATGTACTACGTACGAGACTCTTTTTTATGTCTATGTGTTGGCATCGGCATTGAACATTTATTTTAATAAGAATTTAATCATTGTTAATATGTATGAGGCTATAGAGCATGTAAAAATGATTTATATATGATGATTTCATTGATCCGTGATGAGTGTAGCATAGCATAGGAAGGGTGAAGAAAATGTAATGGAATTTGAGAAAGTAGGTATTAAAAAAGAAAGGGAATCAAACACACATTCCAAGATGGAAAGAAGACAAGGAGATGGAAAGGGTGGGAAGAAAACAAGGAGAGTTGGAAATGGTCATTCTCGTGAATGGGACATTGTCGATTTTCTTGTTCATGACAAGGGAAGGAGCGAGAGTGGATCAGTGTAGTAGTCCTTGCTACTCCATGTGTGATCACTGTCACCCACTTCTCTCTTTCACCTTCACTTTCAATTCATCTCTCTCTCTTTCTCCCTGTACACTTTTCCTTTTCCCTTCTGCACTTGATAATGAAAGTGGTCAAAATTTGGCACTGAAAATAAACCAAATTATATTATAGTTGTCATGTCACCACCTATTTAGTTTGCTTCCTCCCATATCTCTACGTCATAAAAACAACTGTTCATCGACATGCAAAGCAACTCGACAAATTTCAGCTCAGGTGAATAGCATGCACATAAAACTTTTATACAGTATCATTAAAATATATACTGGGTGATGAAAATTTTATATTTTGTCTCTTCATTCATAAATACTAAGATAAATATTATCATATTTTTTAATATCGTAAATGAACTCTTTATTATACTAAAATTTATTAAGAAAAAAATCACAATTTTGTGAGATCTTTCCTTGTATCGTTGGGTTGAAAAAGGGTATTAAAATGTTGGTTGTTTACACTCCTGGTATCAACAAACACTGATAAAGGTTCAACTGTGAAAGCTTGTTGAGGGAGAGAGATAAAAACATAATAATTTTCATGTGACATGTTCACTAGTAACTCTAGCTACCACATGTGAGCGTAGTATTAATTTCGTTTCAGAGAAGAAAGCGCTGTTCCCTGCTGCATTGCTAATTTGCCATATTTCGTGCAACTCTTTCCTTGTCATCTCTTCCCCATTTAATTTCTTGTTGTCTTGGCGAAAAAGACAAATGTTAATTCTGATGAAAAGAAAACACTGAGATATTGTTTTACAGATATGTACGTGTGTTCACAGTCAACTATTGAAACAGGAGTAATTTTCTCGTTAATTTATTTTCCATAACGTTGAATCATACATGACATGAATGCACAAACTAAGTTACTGAAAAGGGAAGATGCAACTAGTTGTCTCACCTATATTTGACCTTCAACTATTTGGTATAATTAAGTCTACATAGTCAGAAACTTAGAATTCACGAGAAGGAAAAAAAACAATATGGTTCCAGGTTCTAACTTCTAAGAAACTTTTAATACTAAGGAAAGTTTTTGCTTAATATTATGTGATACTAACGAGTAAGATAGCACAGGGACATACTTTCAAAATTCATGTACAAAATTAATAGTAAGTTCAGAACTTGGTATAGATATTGAAACCTCCAATACGAAATTGATGGTGTCAACATGGTTAGGGATATGCCAACAAGCCTTAATAGAGTAACCCTAACCTTATCCACGGATTACAACCAGAGAATCTATTACTATATTAAACAACGCATGTGATAACATCTGGATTGCTTCAAAAAAATTCATTTATATATTAATGTATTGTGCTGTTATACTCATGGGATCATGTGAACATGGATTTTAAAATATTTAAAAACTTTGCAAATGGGTGAGGATTTTGGCATTTTGATGACAGTTTCTCAGAAGCCAACTATGATTTTTGAGCAAAGTTTTGTCAGTTGACACAATTAATTAAGTAATGGTGGAATCATAGAAGATCGAGATTTAGTGGCCACGTGCTTGGTGTTCCTAATTGGACATGTATGATAGGGTGGTTAGGGTTATTGTAAGTTGTAGAATAAGAGCTATTCCCTGCATGTTTGGGGATATTAGTGTCCACAAATAGTATGGAGAACATGTGACTCTTGAAATGTCAATATGCAATAATTTTGTAATTATTGCTTTGTTCGATAATTTTCTTAATAAATTATTTACTGTTATGTGATATTGCTCGGATAATCTAATATGGATTCTGTCAACGGCTTTCTTATTAAGATTGCTCTGGTTTGCTTTGACGTGAAATTATACTAGGTTTTGAAGGAAACTTTTCATGCCCAAATTATCCACGAAAGCCCAAGTTTTCTTTATCAGATTGGTGCTGTGCATGTGGTGCCACCATTCCACAAGCTCAATGGTATCTATTCTATATATATATTCTTGCAGTATGATGAGTTAACTTGATTAATACTGTTCAAGAAATAAAATCGTGATATTTTCTACCATGATTCCTAAGATATTTCAGTTTTATTTTTAATTATTAGTTGAAAATTTAGTTTGATGAATAAATTGTTTTAATAATTTGAAACATTATCAGACACTTGCTTTTAAGTAGAATTTTAAAAACTACAGTTTCTAATAACTATATTTTTTTTACTTATATACTTATTGAATTTTTGTTTTACTTTTTTCAAATAAGGTAAATGTAATATTTTAAGATATTTCAACTGTTATAAAAATTATCATAATAAAGGAAAATATTTAATTAAGTGTGTTAAATTTACTTTAACTTAATTAAAAACGTTGATATTGTGTAAGATTAATAATAAAATATGCAGTATAAAAGAATATAATAATTAAAACTAAGCAATAGAATTAAAATAACTCATCTATAAATAAATTTATGAGTTTAAAGTTAATCTAGAAAAAATATAGAAATAAAAAAAGATAATTTATCGATTAAATTATACTTTATATAAAAATTATTAGAACAATTGATTTTAGAAGGAGTGAATAGAACTTTGAACTTTTTTTGGAAATAGTTAGACTAAATCGTCTGTCTAGTGATCAAGAACAAAGAAAACAACACACACAACGTTTATATTAGTTCAACCAAACTCACAGACTCCATCAAATCCTTCCTTATGATCACTCTGATAACTCTTGAGAGATTTCAATAACACAAAAGAATGATTACAATAAATACATAAATTATTCTTAGTTATAATGAGTACACAAATCACTCCTGATTATATATACCTTCTTAATCTCTCATTGAGATCAAGAACTTACAAAAAATATATTAAATAGAATCACCTAGAAAGAGAACAATTTCAGCTTATAGAGTTTTTTCTCATTGGAGAATTAATACAAAGGCTTTCACTCACCCACAAAAAATACTTAGAGAATTTCTACACACTTATATTTCTTGAAAGCTTGATTATAGTGTATTGGTTGTGTTTTCTTCGTCTTGGTCTTGATGTCTTTATATAATCTTCATGAATTTGATTGTTGCCTTAATGGCTTCAAGACTTGATATTGAATCCCTTGATTTAAGCTTATTGATCGTCGTATTTGCTTTTGCTTGATTTAGCTTGATCATAGTTTGATCATAGCGGAACCAATTTTTGTTTCGTATTGTTAGAAGATCTGTTAAGAAAAATTTGATATCCTCTTATCTTTAAGGAACAATTCAAAACAAAATACAAGCATTTATAACATATAAAAGTGCATTGTATGATATTGTTCATTTCCTATTTTATTTTTGTTTTTGAACGTTGAGATTGTAAAAAGAATTTATCCATTTCAACATTATATATAAACTCATATATATGAATGAAATATTTGTATATTATCGATGAAATTTTATCGACATGTGAAATTTCATTGGTAATTTATTAATGAATTGTAATCCATCAATAAAATTGATGTCATATGACAAAAAGTGGAATCTGTCAGTAAATTAGGCAACATTTGATAGAAATTTTTTGGATAAAATTTGTTGCTAATTTATCAGTAAAGTAATTCGTTGATAAATTTTAATATAATTAAAATAATATAACTAGTACATAATAATATATAAATATGACATATATATATATATATTTTATTTATATATATATATATATATTTTATTTAGATATATATATATATATATATATACATATTATATATACAATATAAAAAGATATTTACAAACTCTTAACTGAAAATCATTATAATCTAGTTGGAATACCAACATTCAACTCTAAGATCTTGAATTTAGATCTTGCCAATAACAATTGTCTAAAATGTATATTTTCAAACCTATAAAACAACAATAAAATTAAAATAAAGGAATGCCTAAATAAATAATTTTAGAAAAAATATTATTTAAAAAATTCATCCGTAAAATTACTGACAATGGTATTACTAATAGTTTTTGTTCGTTGGTAATTTATTAGTAATATCATTTTATTGATGGATTTTTTACTTTACTGATATAATTCGGTTGTTAGTAAAATCAGATTTTCTTGTAGTGATAATAGGTAATCAACCTCAATTTTGTTAGGATGGTTCCTTACTATTACAAAGCTTATCTTTTTATAATTTTTGTGATTTAAAATATTAATTAAGTTTAGATATCTTCTTTTTTTAATGAGTTCTAGTATTTAATATCACAAGCATAATTTGCCATGATACCATATTTGATATTGAACTTTTCACAAACCAAAACATCTCATCATATATCTCAATTCATACACATTAATTCAACAATTTCATATGCATACATAACCAATTATATAAAAATACTCCTTTGCACCGTAAAATATACAGAAACAATAAGAGATATGTCACTTGAGTGAAACATCCTAACTTTAACTGCCTATCTTCACTGAAAAGGGAAGACCCTTACTCAAGTTTGCATGCATCACTTGAGTATGACTTTGAAGTTTTTGAGTAAACTTGTGTCACTTGAGTGATAACAACTTCAGAGAAAGAACAACTAATATTGATTTTCATAGTTGAATTGTTATATCATTATTGAGCAATGTGGTTTCATACATCAAGCCATAAACTCCAAAATTTACCTCAAATCTCTTACTTTTTATCATTTGAATTATCACTTGTCGTTTGGATGATGAAAGTTATAAAAGAGAAAAATATTTTGACATTTATCTCACTTAAACTTTAAGTTGTGACTTAAAAGGAGAGTTTTATTGTTTAAACGACTAGTTGGATATTTCATCAATAATACTCTACATACAAAAAATAAAATAGCTTGAGTGTTGTTAGAATGACTGCTCGACACTTAAATTTATATTAAAAAATTAAAATTTTCATAGTAGAATAATGATCAAGTACAAAAAGTAAATTATAAGTATTCTACACAATTTTTAATGTTTTTTTACATTTTTTAGACATGCAAGACCATAAAAAAAAGCCATCCATTCTTAATTTCACTAATGAAAAACCAAACTTATATTCGAGAAATTCAGTATACAAATATGTAACTAATTCCAAATAATATTTTCAACTTACATTGATGCCTACTCAGAGGTGAAATCTGATCGTACAAAACCGAACTTATATTGGTGTCATATAGTATCAAGAGAGTTCACTTTACGCGATTACATTGATTTTTATTGAGTATTAATTTAGTTGCAATAGGAAGAAAAATGACGGTGGGTTTTTTTTTCTCAATAGTATTGGTGAAGGAGTTTAGGATGGCAAAAAATAATTAGGGCTCTCAGTCAATTTTTAAAAAGTAACAATAGTTTTTTGTGACAACAGTTATAAATAAAACTAAGATTTATTTCAAAATTATAGAGTATGAAAAAAAAATAGAAACATCTCGATTAAGAAGACCTGCTTAGCATTCAGTCTTCTATTTTTTATTTTAGTTTCAAGAGAAGCATTCAGTCTTCTGAAATCAATAGGAAAAACTTATTTAAAAGTAGATTTATATGATAAGGTATTATTGTCGTAGTTATGTATAAAAATTTAAGAAAAATTAGTCGTTGGGAGCTCAAATTAAGTATAGGTGAAGCCCAATTTGAGGATTAGGGTCGTGGCCCGTTAAGGTTATGGATTTGGGTTGAGGATTATGGGCTCCGAATGCTCAACTGAATTCGTAGCAGGGCTTTTGCTTCCTGCACCCTTAATTGCAAACTGAAGTCCTGTAGTAAAAGAAAAAGTAAAAAATGCCTTTAAGTCATGTTTTAGGACGATTCTTCCTCCACCCCCAAATTTTCTTCCTGCACTCCAAAAATATTAAAATTCCAACATTGTCCTTATTATTGATTTCCGGTTTCTACAATCTGGAAGTCACTTTTTGGTTTCCGGTTTGTAGAATTCCGAAGTCACTTTTTGACTTCTGATTTTTACAATCCCAAAATCATTTTTTTACTTCTGATTTCTACAATCCAGAAGTCATTTTTTGACTTCCGATTTCTACAACCCGGAAGTCAACTAATTTTTTGGCTTCCGTCTTGTACAGACCGGAAATCATTCCCACATTCGGAAATGACTTCCAGTCTGTACAACCCGGAAGTCATTCCCGCATCTGGAAATGACTTCCGGTCTGTACAAACCGGAAGCACTTTGAATTTTTTTTGCTTCCGACTTGTACAGACCGGAAGTCAATTTCTACTCCGTATCCCATTTGACTTCCGGTCTGTATATGCCAGAAGTTATTATCTCAAACTGGAAAAATGTGAAAAGAACAAAATGAACCAACTTACCTGTGTCGGCGCCGGTGTGCAGTCAGAAGGGCTTGCTTCTCACCAGCAACAACAAGGAGGAGGAGAGAAACGAAATGCAAAAAGAAGGAGATGGAGAGGGAGCACGCCGGAACCGAAAGAGAATGCGGAAGGGAAAAATGAAAACGGCACGAAAAGAGAATGAAGAGGGGTGTATATGATTTAGGGTTGGAGGGTATTTTGGTAATTTCATTGTGAAGTTGGGGGTGCAGGAAGAATCTGCCCATGTTTTAACTTCTATCCTAGTTCTTCTCCCCTTCTCGTTTTAGGTTTTTTGTGTATTTTTATGTATGTTTTCTGATTCAGAATAAATATGCAAGTTTTGGTGGAGTAATTTATTAAAGTAGTATGCCCTTAATTATTCCTGTAAATTCAGGAAGAACAACAAAGAGCCATTGTTAATGAAATGGTGGCAAAGCTAATGAGTGAATGATGGATGGAGAAATACATCACGGGTGCACCTGGGAATAAATTCAATCTGAAATGCATATTTTGGACTTCAGAATACATGTTCTTGAATATAACAAATGGTTTATGGAATACATATTTTGGATTATATATTTACATTTCATCTTCTCCAAAAAAAAGATTTATAGAATACTCGTTATAGAAAACTACTCAAAATTCACTAATGAAAATTCCATTTATCCAACCCATTACTTTTTCCACCTATTGGAGTCTACCCAACTTCGAACCACCATCACAGAACTCGCCGGAACAGCCACGCGTGGAGTAGAACAGCCACCATGAAACAAAACTGAACGCAAGAGGATCCAACATTCAAATAGGTGCAGGTAGCAATTAAGGGGTGCAGGAAGAAAAACCTTGTAGTAATAGACAATAGATAATGGATCGGTTACTGGACCAAGCATGGATGGGTTCTTATTCAGGGGTGATGAGACTAAGTAATTTCTCTTTTTGGTGAATGAGACTACTTCACTTTATTCCTTTGTTTGTGGCATTCAGATAAAAGTGATATATATATAAAGTAATATTAAAAAATAACACAATATTCATTTCATCATATAATCTATTCTTACAGTTTTAAATGTGTGTATATTAACTTAAATCAGTTATTAAGTTAAAGTAATATTTTGAGATAGAAATAAAAACAATATAATAGATTTTGAGAACAACCATATAATATTATATTATTTTTATTTCTTTAAACCAATATTTTAAAAATATTCATACAGTTTGTAACAATTATAAGTTTCTTTATTGTATAGTTTGTTATTATAATATATATTTTATGTATAGTTTATCAGTTGTTTCAAGATTATTACATACTTCTTGCAGTTATGCATAGGAAATAGAGAGGAAGAAACTTGTGTTAGACCATAAAAGAGGTGAACCACTTACTAATATCACTTGTAGAAGGAGTCCCACTTATGTGGTAAATGGAACTCTCGTTCTCAACCTATAAAAGCATGCATTGATGTATAAATCCTTATTGAAATTATGTGTGTAACCATGAAATGACTTTCAATATTTAAAATGGTGAGCTACTTTTCTTTGCTAACTTATGTAGTTTTGTTTGATCAAATTTATTGGTTTAATGAGTTGTTTTTATTCTAGAACAATTTTTTTCTTATCAAACCTTAAGAAGTTGATTTTGTGAGAATAAATTAAATTTAAAATCTACTTTTTGAGTCATTAAAAAATTTATCTTAACAAGATTTGTAAGGTTATTATGTGTTTTACTAATAGACTTGTAATGTTGGATCATTCACAAATATTTAATCTTACACTTAATGTATTTATTCTTTAGCGTAAAAGTATGGTTTCACATTCACATTAACTAACGATATAACATAATGAAATATAGTGAAATAGTTAACAATTTTGAGATTGATTATTAATTAGGTTTTTCGAAGAAAGATACCACATCAATGAACCATGAGTTAACTCACATAAAAATTATGATAAGACTTTCAACCTTCAACCTTAAGACAATGAATTTATGAGTTTTATTTTTTATATAATACTTGATTTGTTCATTTCTACTCCATATCGATCTCAAATCCATACTTAGATTCTCAACCATTATCTTATCTTGAAATATAAATTCTTTATATATATAATATGAATATAATAAAAATTGCTTAATTGATCGAAATACATACACACATGTTATTGTTTTTACATTATACACTACTAGATGTTGACTCCTTGAATATTATAGAGATTATGAGCTAAAAGTGAAAATTGATATATTTACAAATTTATCAATTTACTAAAAATACATATCTATCATCTCTTTATTATTTATTATTGATTTTGGGAGCATTAAAATTTTGGATATCTTCACCAACACATTTCCAATTTAGACAGTGAACTAAAATATTGTTGACAACATTCAGAAAAATATGATAAGTCATTTTTATGGTTCATTTTCCGTTAATTGAAATTATATAAGTATTAACCATGTTCCCGAATGGTAATTCTCCTATTATTCTAAAATCCCGTTTGACTTGGTTGATGATGATTGTACCATTTGGCTGGTTAATATTTAGTTATTGAAATTGAATAATATAAAACTATTTTTTTTATTTCAGACTGGATATGTTTCCTGAAAAGATCCACCATAAATAAATCGTAATCATTATTATTATTTTTCATATTATTAATAGGGTGTTTTTAGTTAATATAATTATATATGTTTTTAGTGTTGATGGATTTATATGTAAGGAAGTGCATTTTTAGATTATTAATGTGCCATGCATTCAATTTTTTATGTATCTTTTCCCGTTATGTACAGCAACTTCTTTATGCGTGAATAAATTGGAGGAATAAAGTGAGCACTTAATCTCCTACTGGGGTGGTCCCATGGGCATGAGAATGTGGAAGTGAATTATTTGCAAAATTCAACTAAAAATAGCTTATCAAAACCAATCAACACTACCTATATATCCAATTCAATCATTTATTTACCTGCATGATATCCCTGTTCACCTAAGTACTGACAAATTTTATGAAAGGCTATTGCAAAAAAGGTAACAATCTTCGGATCCAGCTAATTCTCTTGCCTCCATTATAATGGGGCATTCATGTTTCGTTTCAGGTTGCTTAAACAGTAGCTATAGCACCACCAGTAACTTAAAAAGTGTACTTTCACCCTCTGCATCACCATAATTTACTTCTGCAAAGTGAGTTACACATTTTAAGTGTACCACTTGGTGATGTTTCCACAATAATACATGCCCGTGAGCAAGGCTCTGCAATCTCAAAAATTATTACATATGTTTCCACCACAGTCTCTCATAATTAGTTTATATATAAATTAAAAAATTAGATAAACTGATATGAGAAAGGTGGCAATGTCTTTTGTATGTATAGTTTTAATCAAACAGATTCTATATAGCTTTAATCAATATCTACTAATTAACATGCAACTACTTTTTACTTAAAGAAAAAAAATTGGTAATGCTATTTATATAGACGAAAGACAGGACCGTATAATAATTTATCCTGAATGACTTGTTTCGTTCTGTTTGGAGGCATCTTCCTGGAAATTTCTTAATACTTTGATCTAAGAAGTGTTTGGCACAATTAATTAGTGGCACGTTGGCACTGGACTCTAGTACTCTTCGCCTTTATAAATCTGGTTTTTTCTGGCACTAACTGTGGAGCGTGGTTAACCTATTTCCCTCGTTTGAAAATCAATCATATCTTTAAAAATAAATCTATATGATAATCTGCACTACACATGAGCAATAATTAACAATTCGTATTTCCCACTATAATGTAGCTTCTATCAAATCAAATTCTGCAGTTATATTTTTTTACTTTTGTAGAACTTCAATAGAATAATCATATCACCTCTTGTTATTTTTTGGCCTAGGGTGTCGAATGGAAAAGAGTGAAACATACGTTAGTTAAGGCTTAGATAAAGAGTTGAATATACGTTTCGTGGTTTGTTTGAACCTTAACTGGTGTATGTAATTTATAAGCTATCTAAAGCAGAAACATCGGTGACGGCGCCCGTTTTATTAGGTTTCTGCCTGATAAAAAAATGCTATCTTTCCCATTTCTCAGTAACGCGTTCTTCATGCAGTTCAAAACTTTCACATCATTAAAAAGGGTAATTTGATTGTGTTCATCTCACTGAGTTACTGAAGTTTTGGCTAATTCATCGCTTGGCCACACAAATTATTATACAGGTTGGACTATAGCGAATAACATCTTTCTGTAAATATATGAAACTTCTGCAACTTAATCTCAACTTACAATTATTAACATTATGACCCTTTTGAAGTTTTATCAGTTATGAAGCATGAAAACAGAAACTGGACGTGATATTTATATTTTCAAAATATAGACGACAACACACACACATATGTATAAATATATATTAAACATAATTTTAAATTATTTAAAATAATAATCAAGATTTATATATTTATAATTAATTATAAAAAATTTAGTCCAATATAATAACATATATTTTATATTATTATCTAATACAAAATATAATTTAATTATCTATTCAAAGTCTAAAAAGTGAAAAAAAATATAATTTGCTTAACTATTAACATTGAAAAAAAACACTTTAACTCAAAGTTTATTAAAAAGAAAATCAACATCTAAGAATCTTAAAATACATGAAATATGATATAAAATAAATAAAAATATCCTTAATAATATATATATATTTATATATATATTCAAATACTCTTAATCATATCTATGGAATTTATTTCTTTTTTCTATAATAATAGTAAAAACTTTCACCATAAATTTTGAGTTTTTAATTTATAGAAAAATTATTATCTATTATTATTAATGTTGTGTGGAATCTCGAATTCTGTCGAAAATAAAAGAAAAAAAACATTTTCTAATTTAGACACTTTATTGATAATAGTCGTGTGCGTGTTATTGAAGAAACAAGTTCCATAAACAATTACTCGTTAAAACTTTTTGATAGTTCATGAGAATATATATTATTAAAGCTATTTGATTGAAATTAAGTATTTATTTTAATAATTCATATTAATTTTACTGTCCAGATATGAAAAAATATATTCTGAACTTTGATAAAACAACAAAGGTAAGTTGGGCTTAGTTGTCCAAATAGACTGCTAACTTTTTTTAATTTCCAGAGCAGTGCAGTTGTCATCCTGACACAGACACACACTCGAGCAGTGTAAAAGGTACAAAAAATGGACTAACTTCAAAGTCACAAAAGGAACTGAATAAACTGAGTTTACAGGTTCATCTTCACTTTTTTGACCATCTGTTTAACGGTCTTTGTTTCTCGTTCTTTCTACTTATGGAATCAATTAATATATTGTCATTTTTTTTATCAATATAAACAATAGAAAAAGTACGTAGTTCCTGGGTTAACAAAATGGAAAAATCAACTAATGGTTGAAGCACAACATTGCTTTTACAACACAACCATGTGAGTTGTTCTATCTATCAATCTATCTACACCTACATAACAGCTTTATTCATTGGAAGATGCTAAAGAGATACATAGGATCACTTGGATGATGACAGAATTTTTTTCTCCTCCTTGTTCGGTGCAGGTTTTCCATGTACTCTACCTGTCCAATGCAATCCCCTCATATTTACTAAACTTTATGTCACGTTAAAGTTTATGTCAAATTATTACCATTTATCATTAAAAGTTCTTTGCTTTCAACTCTTTTCTATCTTTTAATTGTAATTTTTCATTTTTCTGTTATTTTTCTTGTTTGAAAGTTTATATCAGAAAACAGTAAAAGAACTATGTTTTAAAAAAATATACAATAGGTATTTTTATATTTAGGAATAAAAACAAAAAAAAAATCTTATACAAAAAACCCTAAGCATAATTTTAGTAGTTTATGATCTCACACTTCGTCATCTTAATGAAATAGTACAATTACTTCAACCATTAATTGATCATGTTCTTGACCTTTTCCTACATTCTTCACCACCCATTATCATAAGGATTTTTTTAATTAGTAATTATAAACTTTTCTATAGCTTCTTAAAAGTATAAAAATAACAATAAAACTTTTCTATAGCTTCTTAATACTATACAAAACAAACATGAGAATTAGTACAAAGAAGAAACAGAAAAGAATGTTGAAAGAGGATTCAAAATTGTTGTTTTGCCACCAGTTTCATAATGATTCATCTGCTTATGTGGTAATAGTATCACGTAACCATTAAGCAAATAACTGCACTTTAGTTAGACTTATTCTAAGTACTTATGATGACCAGAATTTGAGGCAATTGAGAAATGTTCAAATGTCGCTTTCTTGTAGCATGAGCACCTACCCTCATATTTTTCTGGGCCATAACACCCAAATAAATTAAATTAAGATGTCTTAATCTCTATTTTTAACCAGACACGTTGATGAGTTGGTCAAATTTGAATTTGCAACAGGGCTTGGTCGATTTTTTCTCTGGGTTGTAGCAAAGATCTCCAATATGCATTTTTTTTTCTTCTCTGGTTGGGAAAATATCTGGTATAAATTTGACAGAGCAACATAAAAAGCAATTAGAAAGTCATTGTATTACTGGTAATTTTGTGCATGTGGTTTCTTATCAGTAACGTAAAACACGGTAAGATATGCAATTCAAAAGCATTGAGTAGTGTATGAGAGTGATAAGATGAGGGAATCTTGTTATCTGAAAGGGACACAGCAAAAAGAACCAAGCTATGAAGGGACATAGGATTCCCAAACCATTCTCTTTTGCAAAGGCCATGCTAAGTAGAAAAGAAAGGTAAAGTGAAAATCCACATCGTTTTGTAAAGGTGTCACTAATATCAAAAGTATGCTTCCCAATTCCCTCGAGGACGTTGGAATCCCAAGCGCAAATAATCATCTTCTAATTACAAAAAAAAAACATGGGTTACTTCAAAATAAATGGACACAAATATTAATAAAAAGGACTTAAACACAAATATTTTACGAAATAAATTCAAATATATTTTGTAAAATTAAAGTTAAACGTGAATAAAACTTGTGATAAAAAACGTGTCTTCTTTTTAAACAAGATTGTCATGCAAGGACATGTCTAAACTTGAAGAGAAAATAGAAAAAAATACAATAGAACCCAAATAACTGAATTATATACCTATATGATAATATGTACATCACATTCTACTGAAATTTACAATAATATTCTTTTAAATGTCAATTGTATTAATAGAACTCATATTGTTATTAGTATTATTATTATTATAATTAATTATAGATACTAGATGAAGTATAAAAACATATGAACGTCAATTTCTATTTACACGCGTATTTGGTTCTCCGTTTTTTTTTTCATGTGTATGGGGTTCAAAGATTTGTTTTTCTTTTCCTCGTTTCATCAAATTTAAGCATTGGGGATTTGGGGATTTAGTACGAATGTTGTTTTATGTTACTGCCAAGTTTCGTTAAGATTCAATCATGGTCAAACATGTAGGTATAGATCCTTATGCCTACAACTTTTCCTTTGAATGACAATTCCTTCATGTGGTTGAAGACATTTAAAAAAAACATTGGAAATTTTAGTGTTAATTTTCAAGGAGGTCCTTTAAGGTCACTTCTCTTATTCCACTCAGTTCTTTGTTTCCTTCCGTGGAAATATTTGTTCTATGTGAGTACAAATTAATATTATGGATTATTTGACTTAGGTAGTAGACCTTCCTCTAATATAATAAAGTATTTTATCATCAATTATTTTAAATAATTTACTTTGGTTGAACAATATACGTAGATAGTCACCGATATACAAAGTAGAGACCATAAAAAATCAACTGTATAAAAAGAAGAGATACTACATTGATTACATTACTAACCAATGTCGTAACCAATAGTATTCTACCTTTTGAAAAAACTGGTGACCTACATTGGTTGTGTCTACAATAATGGGGAAAGCATACATATTATAACGGCTGAGTTTATAATCAATGTACTATGTGTTGTTGTTTTTAAAAAAGAACTAGTTATTTATATTTTTCTTCATTACTTTTAATTGCAATGACAATGATACAAAATATATATATATATATATATATATATATATATATATTCATAATGCAATGGAACATAATGTAATGGAACAATAAAATCACACAATTAAATGACTTCATAACTTCAACTCATGAACTAATTTACATATAAAAAATCAATTTAAAATTTCATCTCTTACTGTTAAAATTAAAAGTAGATTGAATTCTAAATAATAATATAAATAAATTAAATATCCAACATATATAAGTAAGTCATGGAAGAAGAGGTGACAAGAGATAAATAAGTGGTAGCGCAAAGGTATGGTTAGTAAAGAAGTGTGGTTAGCGATGTCATTGAAGTGTTGCGAAGGAACTTGTTAGCATATAGAATTTCTATATCAGTTCAAAGGCTAGTCAATATGTTGTAAGTAACATCAAATGTCCATAATGCAAGTAAGGTGGGTAAGTCAATCGAATTGTAGGATTTTTACCTATTATATTTTTAAATAAAAAGAGTTGTACTATGAGTATCAATTATAGTTTTTAGCATAGTGGTAAATACTTGATCTAATAATTGGTATTAGAGTTATGGATGAGAATTCAATTCTTAGCGGGACAGTGGATGAATGTTGAATCGAACGTTTATCACTAGATCACAAGTTATAACTATTAGTTAGAGCACAACTTTTTCTATTTAAGAGTGTCCAGCCTAAACACTATAATTTCATTGTGACTTGTCATTTCCCCACTGAGAATCAAACTCGTGACCTTGACTCTAATTCAATTACTTTGACATTTTTTACTAAAACTTTGGCTTAGTCACTAGAAAATCTCCCTTTATAATTATTTACTACATATGGTAATTTGTGAACTTGACATAAATTCTCATCATGTCCTTCCAATAGGAATAATAATTACCAATGAAGTTTGGTGAGAGATATTCCTTTATTCACATACATTCTTTTCACAGTCATCTATGATATTTTACTCTAATACTTACTAAAATGCCCAACTTTTAAAGGTTAAACTCTAATATCAAATTGTTAGTGTAACAAATGCGATTGAATTGTGATTTATAAAACTTTTTGTTATTGAAAAATTTTCCTTTATATTTTAAAGAAAATAAAAATACTTGGTAAAACACTTTTTAACTAAAGAATGTATCAAAAAACTTATAATAGTTTGTCTCGACCATCAAGACTAGTCTAGTTCTTAGAAAGGATACAAAATTCCACTAATCATAAAAGTTTATAAGTATTGTTCTCCAACCACTTATGATATCCACCCTAAGTATTCTTTTTATTTTTTTCTCCAAGCAACTTTCCAAGTATTACTTATATAATAACCTCTTTAAGATTTATGTGTACTCTTGACCATTCTTTATGTCATAGTCTCTTCAGATTATGTACAACTTTTCAATGAGATATAAAGAATTTGATTGATGTGAATTTCTTGAAAGAATGATATAAAATATGATGCTAAATCTAAGTTGGATATCTAAGATGTACTTTTAGGATATTAAAGGCACATAAAGCTTTTTGAAGTTTTCTTGCTATATCACATAGAGCTTCACAGATGGATAGTTCAATCAACTTGTTTTTTGTTCTTCATACTTAAAGGTGATTTTTATGAGTCTTTAAAAAACTATTTGTTGCAAAACATTGAGAACAATATTTAGGTGGTATCATATACTTCTTGATGAAGACATAAGACAATTATTAAATGTCATTTAATACATTTTACCTAGTGGTTCCTTTATAAGATAACATAATATGTTTATTTATCACTAGTGACAAATGTATCTTTTATGTTTCTACGTGCTAAAACTTTAATAAAATTTTGATTTTTATAAAACACTTAATAACAAATTCTCTTAAAAAGAAAACATAACCTCTCTCATTGACAAAAATTTTGCATAAATTTGTATACAGGAGCAAGTATAAAAAACAAAAGACAAATCAATAAATCAATAGAAGACAGAACAAAAGTTAAAAGGAATGAAAAAACACATAATTCAAGAAGCAAAGTTAGACCAACATTTGGGTTACTTTTACTTATTTGGAGTATTTTTACTTAATTAGATTATTTTTGCTTAAGTTAAAGATAACCTAATTTTTTCATATTTAAACAACTCAAAAGCTCTTGTAAAGGTGTATTATCTTGAAGAGGCTCAAGAATGTTTCAAAAAAGAGCAAAAAAGAGAAGGAAGAAGTTTTAAGTCAACTGGTAAAAAAGATTCAATATTAATTATTCATCCTCACATCCATCCTAATATTTACATTTCTCATAATCATGAATGACTATTGAGATTGAATGTAATTTATCAATCTTTTGTTTAACTTTTGATTTATATATATATGTATGATGTCTTTTATTCAATATTAATAATTTAATTATGTTCTTAGTGCGGAGGTGAATTGATCACTCATATTTTGATTTACTATTTAGGATTAGATTAGAAAATTGATCTTAAATCCGATTTGAATTGAATCATCTTATAAGTTTGGATGTTAGGAATATATTTAAATACATTTTTTGAATTGATCCAAAAACTTAAAGCATGAATTTTATTATGATGATTTGAGAAATCAATTGTTATAATATAATTCTAAGAAATTTTAAATCAAGGAATTGGTTTAGAAGTAATTTTGGGAACTTTAATAATATTGAATAATTGACTAAATATATTGATAATAAGATAATTACATTAAAAGGAGATAGATGAAATTCAATCTCAATATATTTTGATCATTGTCTTAATATTGTTTTATTGTTATTTTTTAATTTATCTGTATTATTCAAATAGCTTATAAATAACAATAGAAACAAAATTCTTTTACATATTTAAATTGAGTAAAAAAATATATTATAATTCTTATTTAATATTATACAAGTCTCTATAGATACGACACTTATGGATGTTACATTGATTAAGTACACTTGCTAAAATTATCTTTGAAAAATTGCTTAACACATGCCACTAAGTTTACATCGGTCCTAGAAAAATTCGACATACAAAATGTGCAAAGATATTTTGCAAATTTGTCCAATTTTTTTGTGTGAGATGCCCTAAGCATGAAGTAAAAGCCAAGATTTACGTCGACATACATATTGTCATTTACATTGGACTAAGGACATTTGATGTAAAACCTATTTATACAACAATGCTTCTTTTTGTTTATCATTATATATATGTTTTATTGACAATTAATTGTCATTATACTCAGGAATTTCGTTGTTGTGTGGTTTTGTTAACTATATAAAAAATCCACCAACAAAACATTATAAGCACAAGTTTAATATTTTTCATTACATTTTAAAGTATAAATATACTCACTTACATATGTATTTACTTTAATTAGAGTTGTGGTTGGAACACATATTTTAATGGGAAGAATAGAATAAGATCATTGTAATTCATATACCCTAAGATTAATTAACTTTTTAATGCATACACTAATTACTTTATTAATACACTTCCAAATAATATTGTAATTTGTTTCTCCTTCTAGTATAATTGGAAAGAAGACTCATTTAAATGTGACTATGACATCATGTACTAGATGAGCGTCATCTTTTATGTGAGTATTACTGATTCCTGAGAAGAGATAATCTATTTCAATATTTGGTTAAGTTTCAATTTATTTTTATAAGAATTAAATAATAACATGAACCAACTTTTTTGTTCTTTCAATATCAGTTCCCATTATCTTTAGATAATATGTTGTAGAGACAATAATGGGTAGATTATCTTCTCTAACATAAAGAGTATAAACTAGATTTATGATATTATTTATATGAATTAGGTTAAAGTAGATTATTTTATTGAAACTTTAGGTAAAATTTTACATATATTTAAACCGGTGAATCGATGTGTATTGTACTGATGCTTCTTTGTATAGAATTTAAGCCAAAGCAAACCATTTTTTAAAAAACTATAATTTTTATGTTGGTGATAATGATAACCAACCTATATAATGATTACATGTGTCATTTATGTTGATAACCAATATAAAAATTAGCTAAAATTTACATTAGATATTTCAAAATCAGCGTAAATCTTGGTCATATAACTTTTTTAGTCGTAGAATATATACATCAACCAATGTTTATCTGACGTAGAATTGCCCATTTGCTTACTTTTGTTGATGTTGTAATTTGACATAAAATGGTTTTTTATGTCTAGCTGGATCCAACGTGAAAGGTTTTGGGATTTTATGTCTCTCACATCCATGTTAATGTTAGTCATTTATGTGATGTAATTCAAGCCTAAAAGCATACCCATAATTTCTCTTTTATACTAGTGTATCTTTAGTTGGTAGATTATCTCTAACTTACCCTAGATTGACATGTAGTAGAGAAAATATGTTTTTCTCCATGTCTTTATGCTATGAACGCATCAATGGTCCTTTATGCAACCCTTGGTCTTTGCTATTTTGCGAATTCTTTTTCCATAAATATTGAAATGACAACATAGAAAACTGTAAAAAATAATATCAAATATAATTTGTGGTCATTATAAAGCATTTGACTCTACTTACACATTGTTTTGTCTAATATAGACTATAGACCACAAAGAATATATTGTATACTTAATGTATAAACAACATATTTATACTATAATGAGTAGGTGATGTATCATCCACTCCAATGTGTAGAAAATGCCATCTACTATTCAAAATTTATACGATATTTTGTTTGTTGTCTTGAAACATTTTTATTTATATATTATTCATCAAAACAATATTTTTAACCATTTTTTGTCTAACAACTTTTAAGTCATATAAGTCTGATAATGAATAGAAGGGGTATTAAACCTTCTTTTATGTTCACCACAAATAATACTAATATTCTAAACACAGGTTTTTTAGATAATATTATTAAGATTAATTATCACATTTATATTATTGTTATCTTTGGAGTTCAATAATTTCGGCATAATTTTATCCTTGTAAATTAAAAAAATATATAAACTAAAAGTTATTTTAACTCTTATATGAAAGAATTTTGAAGTATCAAATAGTTTACACTTTGTATTTAATAAAAGTAAACAAGATTTATTAATTGCCCTTTTGCTGACAGTCTCATCTTTCTTTTTTTTGCAAAAGATTTTCATAAAAAAATTATTAATAGAAAAACAAAGGTCAAAAAGATAACTATAAACTTAAAATTAACCATTTCCCCAACAAGGTATCTAGAATAAATTGGAGTGATATAATAAATAAGGACACTTCTCTATAAGGATTTTTAAGAAAATATAAAGAAAAAGTTTTAGAAAAATTATAAGTTAAAATTAACTTCCACACAAACTAAAAAAATCTAATAATATAGAAAAATATATAAAATAAACTTCTACCTAAATAATTTTCTCACAAATTCTTATTTTTCTTTTCAAAGTTATTTTATAGAAAAATTTGTCCAAAATCACTATAGAGGTATAGTATATGCTTCCATACTATGTTTTAGTTTGGTTGAGCAAATGTACCACCATCAAACTTTATAGGTACAGTAAAACACACTCTATTTCCATTTTTTATTTTTTTACTTTCTTGACATTTTTAAGATTTATTTCCATATTATTCACTGAAGAAGATGATACTTTAATATTCTTTAGAAAAAACACTCATTTAAGTACCAGTATATTAATATTCTAACAATACTTTCTTTTATTTTTTTAACTTAAAATATTAATATATATTATTAAAATGAGTTATAAAGTGGTTATAAGGAAGAGGGATTTATCATGAAATAGAAGGTTTAAAACACAATGAATTCAAATAATTAAAAAAAATCCATGGTATTTTTTAATACCTCAAAAGTACTACAAAAACTATGGTAAGGAATAACTTATCATGCTGAGTGTGAAGTAAAAGCACAAACAACAACACAAATTTATGTACTTAGGAAAAAATATTAAACAGAGTTAGTTCACAAAGTACGCTTATGGAAAAGGTAGTCCACTATACAAAGTTTTCCTCAAACAATATTATTTTATTTTATGATAGATATACATGGTAGATAGAATTGGTTAAGAATATTATTCATACGATGTTTTTTTCTTCTTTTCATTGTATACTCAGATAATTGATTATGAAGATTAAAGTGCTTTGAAACTCTTCCACTTTTTTTTTATTTGTTTTTCAAGTTCATTGTACTGGTATTCCCATTCCTTTTTCTAGCTTTATTTTTGTTTTGCTCCCTTTTTCACATGCTTTTGGATTTGTTTTATTATCAGAAAATTTAAGAAAGGGGATGATTGGTCACCATTTGTGAGAAGAAACTACCCGTTTTTGGACCTAACGAAATCGAACAAAGGCACGGGTAAAGCAAACTTTAGACTGCATAAACTACATTGCAACTTTCACATGCTTTCAAATGCTGCCTAATAAAAAGTTTAGTTTTGATATATATACATATGGAAGTAAGATTTTTATTGTTCACTGATTTTAAACTTATGACTAAGTATAAATAAAAATAGTCTTATAATTGAAATCTACATTGTAAAAATATGCACTTTAGATTTTGCAGTTACAGTATTTGAGATTGATGGGCATAGATGAATGATAAAAGCAAGCCATGGTGAAAACTAAAGGTACAGCTAAGATTAACCAAATCTATTCCAACCCATGGTGACCCCTTTGTATGAGGACAGAAACAAGTGTAAAGTGATGAAGTTGTGAATGAAATGAAAGGAAGCACAGAGTAGGTTGTGGTAAAGTGAAGTAGAACTAAATGTGTAGGCAAATGGGCAGCACTATAGACCAAATAAAGTGGTATGGTATGATAACTTGATTGAATATTTTGTAGCTGATGATTAATTCATTTCCTTTTTGTTAAGTGTTGTTGAGTTTCTGTTTTGCTGTCTTTTTCTTTAATTCTGTTTTGCTTCCCTGATTTTGTGCAAAAGGAAAAGGGGTGAAAAATGATTGGTGAGGTTAGGAGGATTGTGAAAAGAAGATACCTCAAGTCCCACCTTATCCCATCAAAATATGAATCTCTTTTGGAACTTGGGCCTCTCCAACACTCTCTTTTCTTATTCTTTATCATCATCATTTGCATTTAACTTTGGATTCATTAGCCTCAATGACACAAACTAATCTCTCCATTCAAATATTATCCACTTTAACCAAGTTCTTTTTTTGGCTTATGTAATCACTCAAATTAATCTCCCCACGTACCATTTTTCACTTGCTTTAGAAATAGCTTCAATTCTATAATTCACTCATTTTTAATTACGCTTTTAACTTTTATTCTCAATTACGTCTTTTATTTTCTAAGTTTTAAATTGGCATAGGGTTTTCACTTTTTTTAAAATGTTCTTTTTAATTAATTTCCTTTTAATTTGTTTAATATAATTAATAAAAATTATATTTAAAGCTAATAATTAAAGAAACTAGTTTTAACAAAAGTTATATTTTTATCATTAAAAGTGGTTTTTTTAACGATTATTATTATTTTATTTAAATTTAATGTTATTACTAAACATTAATATCAAATATATTTATGAGTGATTATTATTATTATCATTAAATGAAAATTAAATTTATTTACAAATTAACAATTTTTATTTCAAAGTTTAAAATTTAAAATGTTAATTTAAAATATCATATAATGAATTAAAACTATTTTTAAAAACTTTTAAGGAAATTTTTAAAATATATTTAAAAAATTATACGATAAAATTTATACGCACTTTTAAACCAAATTATTTACTATTAATGAAATAATTAATAGATATTTTATCGTTAATAAATTGATGAATTTAAAAAATCTAACCTTATTAACTTAAATTATTGTTATTATTAATTATGTATATAAAACTTTAATTTAAAATAAATTTGAGTAAAAATAATTAATATTAATTATTCTTTATAACATTAAAGTTAAGTTTGCTCGTTATTATTAGTAAAAGTAAAATTTTCAATTTTAAAAAGAAAATTAAATAAATTTTCATTAATAATAAAATTATGTATATGGAATATGTTATACGTATATATTTGAGTATAGTTTGGAATAGAATTACGAATATATGTGATTAAGAATTAATTGGAAGTCGAAAATAATGTAAAAGATGTATTTTGCAACATGAGAATGTATGCCAGTTTAATTTTTTATTATTTTTACTAAAAGTGAGTGTTATCAGATTGAATATGGTTAAAATAGGATAGATAAAATAAATCAAGAGGGAAGTGAATTGATTTTTTAATAAAAATTAAATATTTTTTAATTTTAATTAGATTAAAACTAAGTTTAATAAAAAATTTAATATAAATTTAAGTTCTGCTTGATTAAAATTAGAGTATAAAATAATTAAGTAGAAAGTAAGTTGAATATAAAAAGAGTAAGGATAGAGAGAAGAGAACACAAATGTTTATACTGGTTCAGATCAAAGCAGATCGTACGTCTAGTGATTTATCACCTCAAAAGAGAGTGACAGCTACTAACTATTTTAAATTAAAAAATACAACACCTATAGTGCAATGGAATAAATAAAATAGTAGAAAGAATTATAAAAATACTTCCTTTGTACAGAACAAATGATGAACAACACTTTTCTTAAACACACAAGACATGAAAAACGTCTTACTTGAAAAACACAAGGAATAAAAACACCTCCTTTGAATATATACAAAGGATGAAAACAACACCTCTTTCGAAAACCTCGAAAGATGAAAACCTCCTTTAAATAACCACAAAAGATGAAACAAGTTTGAATATTAGCAGCAAAGCAACTTTCACTTTGATATTTCTAGGTTGTTTTAGAAAGCTCAAACCCCATGTGTATTTATAGGCAAATAGGGGCGCAAAGTTTGGTAGAATATGAAATTCTTTTTACAAAAACATTCAGAATAATCGATTATTGCTTAGGATAATCGATTCTTCCAAAGAGCAAATTGATTTCATAAAACAACACATGATAATCGATTATTACACGAGATAATCGATTATTGAACTTATGATAATCGATTATTGTTCAAGATAATAAATTATTTTGATGTTAAATGCTTATTACGTAAAATAGAAAGTTTTTTCAAAGTTTAAGCGAGAGAAGTGTGCATGCTAGAGTTTTAACTTGATTCTAAACTATTACAAGAAAAGATATACATAAAAATACAAGTTTAAAGCTTCCACAAAACTTCAAGACTTCAAGTGTGAAGGTCCATCTTCTTCTTTTAGAGTCATCATCATCAAAACACTTATTCTTTAGATTAACAAATACCACTTAAGTAACATCTCAACATTCAAGCAATATCTACCACTCAAGTGACATCCAAACAATGTGTAATAATTACATTAACCACTCGTCTGCTCAAGCAATAGAGTGAACACTCAAGTGATGAATTGTGTAGCTCAAGAGAGAGCTTGTAACTTGAGTGAGAGAGGTTAGGGCAACTCTCTCTTATCTTGAAAGATATAACTCAAGCGACATATGTTGGTCACTTAAGTGACATATGTTGGTCACTCAAGCGAGGTTGGTGGTGATGTGCACGAGTTCTAGAATCTTGGGGAATCATGCAGAAACATAAGGTTTCTCAAGTAACTTAAGCTTAGGTTAAATGTTGCCGTGAGGTTTTGGATCTTGTTGGAAGAAGTCCAACTTGTGTGTATCACTCAAATCTGGTGAGGACACTTAAGTAATGGACACTTAAATGTGGTGACAGGCACTAAGGTGAGGAAGCAACATATTTAATTATGATCTCTAAAGGTATCTTGTCAAAGTGATATAATATCGCTTAAGCAAGGAAGCATGTTCCCATTTGAAGGAAATGATATCGCTCAAGTGAGAGGAGTTTACTCAAGTGACAATGATCTGTGATCTTAAAGCATGCCAAATGATTAATTATATATATGAGTTAAGATGTATGATTAATGTATGATACACATGGTATAATGTATATATCGATAACTGTGTGGTAGTGATCTTGTGTGGATGTATGACCCTTAGTGAGTGATTGATGTATTGATATTTAGAGTGATAAAGACCTGCATGGCAAGTAGCTTGTATGATAGGTAGAGTTGGATATCTAGGAAGTCTTCGGACCACTCACGTAGCCTACATAGGTGTAGATTTTCATTTTTTTTTTGTAAATTTTTAATACGGACTTTTTATATCTAACTCGCACAACTTATAAGTTAAGCAAGTTTTGCTTACGGACTTTGTGGTCTACTCGTAACCTGTATCACTAATCTTTATTCAAATCCAAATTCAATCATTCTTGCTTTTATTGGTTGTGCACTATTTAAAGGATTAAGCAATAAAGGATTGAGTAAATTATTGTTATGCAAATGAATGCTAAAAAATCTCAATGTATCTTTATGAGTGCATGTTGACTTGTTTAACCTGCAGGTTTTGCAGGACAAATACAGTTTACAAGAGTTATGTAATTCACTAATGTTTCTATCACATAGATTAAGATATTAGGTGGTGAGAAGTTGAAGGATTTATGCATCCAATTTGAATAAGTAGTTGTATGAACTATCCCGATCGAATGATAGGTGTTAATCTATGGTGAAGCATGCTTAATACTTACATCTTCTGGAAGGAGTTGTATAATAATGCACTATGTATTGAGGATATGCATGAAGATTTCAACGTCTTTTTGACAAATTTTAGATACTATTAATTGAGGATGTTGTTGAAGATACTTTTACCTTATTGACAATGCAATAGTCTAACTAGTGAGTGATGTGTTTGTTATGTGTGTTCATGAACATATTATTGAAATGTGATGTATGTGTGTTAGATGTTTGAAATTCAATTAGATCACTATTGCATATATGTTTATTAATTTATAATGGTATAACACTAAATAAGTTAAAGGTGATAATAGTAGACTATACCACTTAATTTGAATGTTTATTTAGATGTTTATATTGGAAATACTTTTTTGAAAAATTAGTATATTGTATTTTTATAATATTATATATATGGAGAGAGAAAGAGAAAGACATGGTGTATATATATGATTATATTAGTTGTATCAAGTAAGTATATGAATAGTATTTATTGAACGTTATAGTTGTGATTTGATAGAAAAATCTAAAAAATTCAATAAGTTTGAAATATTACATGGAAGCTTTTAAGTAGTGAAAAGACATAAAATATCAAACATGTCAATTAAAGGTCCTTAATAAATCTTCAATTTGCAACAAAAAAAGTCAATGAAATCACACCTATTGCTCCCACATGGTTTTTCATACCTTGCTTCCTTGTGCAGGGATAAGAAATGTGGAACCGTGAAAAAGGAGAAAAATGAGTTATAAAATTAGGTTGACATTCAAAAATACTATTGTAATCCATTATCGTTCTTATATATATTTTTCATAAAAATATTTTCAAAATTAAAATATTATTATTATAATTATAAGAATATTTGAGAAAGATTTCACATCAGCTAAAAATTAGATTAAATTAATATATAAATATAAAAGTGAGTGTAAATCTCTTATTACAAATGAGTTTAAATTGGATTTAAAGTCTAATTTTTAATATAGTATCAAAGTTTCTCTTAATAAGTTTGTTGAGTCTATCAAACTATTATTGGATCACTCATAAATATTTAGTCTTACATTTAAAATGTTCTTATATTCTAATAAATTGACGTGTTTATGAAGAAATAAAATGTTAACACTAATTAATAATAAATATTGAAAGTAGATATACTATATCAATTGATAGACCTAATCTATGTAGAAAATTTTTGTATTAGATAATGTTAGATTTCAACTTAAAATAAATTAGTATCAGATGAAGTTATTTATCAGTATATAAGTTTTACTGAAGTTATATTTTTTTTAAATATGAGGATTTTCTCCCTCAACACCCCCCTCACGCTGAAAAATATTATTGAAAGCGTGGTTTCATGATACATGAGATATGAGTGCCTATAATACACCTCTTTACTCTGGATATGTGATGTAAGTTGTTTAGTACCATTTCAACTTAAATCAATTGACATTAGGTGAAATTATTAATTGATAATGAAATCGTATTTTTTTTAATGTCAAGTTTTTTCTTCAACATATAACAAAATAATGTCAAATGATTTTTTAAAAAAAAAATCATGAGTTAATTAATATTTTCTTTAGAGAAGAGAAAGCACATTTTTTAAACAAAAATAATTGGTTTTATGAGAAGTTTCGAATTATAATCTGATTAGTATTTGTTTTCGGTCATGGTAATCATAATAATAATTATACGCAATACAAATAAAAGTTATTGTGTTCTGAAGTCATCGTTTTGCATGATCATAAAATTATTATGGTAAAAGTAATGCTAGACTACTAAAAAAGATCTTAGAAAATTTGAACCCAAAATTTTTTAAACTTCAAAAGTAGTTGGTTGTTAAGTAATTAAAGTGGTTCATTTATACGTATAAATAGAATCTAGCCATGTCAATTCATTTGGACAGAAAAAAGAAAACTATAATATCTCCTTTACAAGTTACTGTCACAAAACAATATTAATTGAGTGGAAGTTCAGACGATTAAGGAGAGTGCCATATATCCCCTCACCACTGCCCATTCCACTGCGTTTATCTTTGGCCATTGCACCTCTCGTGGACAAACTCTTAAATGTTGATGGTACAAAACTAGGACCACGTACAAGGAAATTGTGAAACTATTTTGGCCCCGTGATTGAACACTTTGAAATAATTACTTAAATATACATATATATATATATATAGTTCTTGCATTAATTACATCAAGTAATCAAATACTAGGAAACGGGTCCAACGAATAACATCACCACAAGCGTCCAATGTTGTCAAAAAGATCAACACATCAACGCGTTTTAAATCACCTTTACCATGTCTCTATTACAGCCATTAATTACGATACGTAAAAGAGGATTATGTATGAAGACAAGGAGAAAAATTCAAAGGCTAAACGTCTATCTTCAATGAGTAACCAAAAAATGACAAATCATTGCGTAATGGGAGGCCATGAGGAGGTGCAAGGTTTCTCCCTTTTTGAAATAGGTTCATGGCATATCATACTTAAATACGAAAGTTTTTGAAAACTTTTGAATGAAAAACATATATATGGTGAAATAATAAAAAAGAAAAGAAAAAAAAATAGAGGGCCATGTTGTGTATAAATTAATAACGTTGAAAGCTTTTTCCTAGGGTTCCACAGGGTCGGGCTTTTCTGGGTCATATTGCTCTTTGATGGGTTCTTGTGGGACAGAATATATATATATATATATGTATATATGTATATATATAGATATATATCACCGACTCTTATAGTAGTGATAGTGCCCATCACTTCCACCATTTCATCGTATACCTAACCTTTTATCCTCCTTTTCCTTCCTTTTATTGAACTTCTCCATAGATTCCCTCTTCTAAAAGCATCTTCATATATCTCATTCACATTTACCTGCATCTCCTTTCAATATCATCATAAGTGCCTTCCTCTTTTTCCTTCTCCTTTTCAATCTTTCCTCCAATGTCTATCATTCTTAACCATAATAGCACCAAGATACACAAACACACATTTCTTGTTTCTATATTTGCTTTCAATTATTCCTTTAATATAAAAGACACATTTAAGTTGTTTTTCCTTTTATAAGGCATTAATAAACTTAGTATTAACACATCGTGAGAGAACATAAAACATTACTCATTCGATTTTTTTTTTCCTGTTTGATGTCCATTTTTATGAGAAATGTATTACTTTGTATTTTGAATAAATTATAGGCAACTTGTTTATGCTTTAAACTAGGACTGCGTAGAAGAATAAGTGGGAGCTAAAGAGTTCATTGAATATACTTTTCGTGGGTAACTTATCTATTTCACAGTCAAGTTTAATTTGGAATAAATTTTGCTGTTAAAAGAGTTTAGTGAATAAGTGTTTGATTAAATTACGTATTTAAACATGCCTTTGCTCATATCTAGTTAATCTTCTGTAAAAAAAAAAAAAAAAATGAAAATATCTAGTTCAATTATTTAGCATCTTGAGTATAAAAATCATCTGTGTTTTTTGTTAATGAATAGCTTTAGGGTTGTAGTTGTTTATTTTCAATCTTGAAAGATATTAAAATCAGTTTTTCTTAGAGTTTCATAAGCATATCCAATGGATGTAACGACACAAACTGATTTTTTTTTCTTAAGAAAAATTGAATTCGGTTCTTGCAGAATACATGGAAAATCTTGAAGTGTGATTACGTTTTAGATGAAAAAATAATCTCTTAGCTTACATATAAAGGATCAAAACTTGTAGAGACATCTTAGAATTGTAACAAGAAGTCAAATACTATAATTACAGTAATTAGAAAAAGAAAACATAAATTGTTAACGTAAAAGCTTTTACCGTCAATTAATAAAAAATTATCTTTGATATTCGAATTTTGATATAATTATAGAAATCAACAAATTTATCATGGATTACAATTTATATATAAAGCTTTTACATTATTTATAGGAGAGATCAAATCTCATCTTTCATTTTCTATTAATTTAACGATTTTAATAAATAGTTCGCCTTTAGCTGCTAAATTAAGAAAAAAAAGTGAAAAATAAAAATGGAAAATAATCTCTTAAATTTACTCTTGGAATAACTTTTGTGTATTATAAAATACTTTTTGTACAAAACAATTTTGAATTGCTTAGAGGTGATATTTTGTATAAAATAATATAAGACAACGTATTTCTTTCTTATAATAATTTTGAATTTAATTAAAGTCACTACCAAATAATCATTCGATTACAAAATGTCATGTATAATAAGTTGATTGATTTTAATGATAGTTATCTTAAAAATTTTATGAATAATATTTTTATTCATTAATAATGTAAACTATTTTACACTAACACATGACAAATAAACATATTAAATAAAAATAAAAATATTTATTATTTTAAAAATATAAAAGTATTCAATAAGCAAGTGAGTTAATAAAAGGTGTATAATTGAAATATAAAAGTAATAAGATTATTTTGTAGCTATATCATCTTTAGGTACGGATCCACTATTTTAAGATTTTTAAAAAATTGGATAATGTAGCTTTCATTTACACGTGGCTGAAGAATGTATTAAACACGTGGAATTATCGAGATCATATGTTAGGTAAAATTGTTGGGTGAGAAACCAACATGTGGATAAACTTAGCTAGATCATAGATTAGTGTTACAAAATTATTCTAAGAGTCTAAAACCTAGTTATTTATATGCTTTGACTGTCTTCAAGTGCGTTGAAAACTTGAAAAGTTTAGTGAGTTATTTATTTGCTACCCTAAATTTTTATCCTAGATTAGTTATATTTACTTGTTCTAAATTAAGTATATATACATAAACCAACAAATAATAATAGATACGAATACGATATTAGTTAACTATTTAATATTTTGGGATATTTCAAATAATCATCCACATGGTAGATTGTGGACCACAATCGTACACACGTTTCAAATTTTTGTGTTGCTGGGTGAGTGAGTGGGTTCATAAGAATATTTCTCTTCCCCTTCAAAGATGTATTATTTTCACTTTAAGTAATAAGAATTTGTTCAATTTTTGGGAATTTCGTATGTTTTCTGTTATTGGCAAAAAAATATTAATTAGTAGGTGTATTTTCTTTAGGAAAGTTTTACTAGATTTCACATTTGCAATCATGTACACGTAATTTAAGAAAATGGATTAAATAATTATCTTATTGATTGATGCAGTGCAGAAAAGTATTTTCTAATGACTAAAAATGACAAACAATTATGTTAAAATACATTTAGATTGCATATAAAGTTCATAATTCGTTTCTGCTTTCTGAACTCTCACTCTTAATATATGAGGGAATTGCGTGCTGAAAAATATAGTAGCTTTAATGACTGAAAGTGCACAATATGTGCTGGATTTATAGAACATTATTTTTCATAGATTTTTTATCATTTTATATACAATGTGAAAATTATGTATTAAATAATATGCAAGATATTTGATTATGAATTAAATCAAATGTTAGAAATGTATAACATTTATCATAAATGTGATGAGGAAAATTTCAAATATACATACCCACATATTCCAAAAAATAAAATAAAGATTTTAATTCGTAAGGATTTTCTCTCATTTTCTCATTTGATTCATTTATTCAATTATTAATTATTAATTAAAATAAAAAAAATTATGATGATAAATTCTCGAATAATGAATATTATATATTATGTATCATAATATAAATTCTTAACTTTAATGAAGAAGCTATATATTCATTTTAAATTGCATTTGATTTTTTTCAAGTAAACAAATATATGCGCAAAATAAATTAAAAAACATTAAATTGAATGAGACTTTTAAAAATAAACATATTTATAAGGATTATCACATCATGGAACCAACTCTAATTTAAATTATACTATTTCAAAAAAAAAATTAGTGAAAATGTGTTTGATTAAAGGATTGAAAATAATCAACTCAATGTTAATATCTTTAAAATTATTTTATTTTTCTTAACACATTTTATTATGAGTAGATATTTAATGTTGATGTGTTTGCTTGACTTTCGCTCTTTTTATTTTTAGACATAAATGTACATTTTTGGCAAGAGTATCAAATCATACAAGTAGTAAAATAAAAAGTTTAAATATCGTTTTTTCAATAAACTTGCGCAATACCAACAAAGTATACAATTTTTTACTATCTAGACGAGTTAAATTATAAAAGTTTTTTATGAAGGTGATTATCAAATTCTTAAAAGCAACTAAAATGCTAATACATGAAAATAAGTAAACTAATCAAATTGAGTTTTTGTAAATGGAGGGAAAATGTTAGGATTAGACTTCACTAAAAACCTTTCTCTTACAATGTTATACTAAAAAAAAAATTGATTTTCAACATTAACATCAATCATCAAAATGATCCAAAACCTCAATTCCTAATGTGAAAAGAACATAAATTCCTTTAATAAGCCTCAACTTCTTATGTAACTCAACAAAGCAATTTGCATTGAACTCAATGATTAAAAGATGACCAATAAACCATGACCAATTCCTAGATACATGATTCATTGGGTGTTTTACCTCAAGTTAAGATAATCCAAGTATTTTCCAATCACAAACAAAGTCTTAGAAAAAAATTATGAATGATATCCACAACAACATGAAGCATAGAAATAAAACACTAATGTTGAAGAACAAAGAAGATGATATATATATCAACAAAATCCAAGAGAGTTTTGTATAGTTGCATCTAACCCTAACAAAAAGGGTTTACCTACTCATGGATGAAAGAGGGAGAAAAAATTATACAAAAATGAAGAAACTAAATTGAGAAGTCATAAAAGCACAAGGGAAGTTTCCAATTGTCCACCCATTGTCTAAGAAGCTTCTTTTTCTCCCAAACCTAGGTCTAAACCTCCAAAATGTGATCTGTCTTCAATGAGTCTCAAAATAAATTTTAAAAAACTCATTAAAGCCACATCAGACCGTCCATGCTTAGCATCAGAACTCACGCTCAGCCTCAAAATTCTCACACTTAGCTTCAAAATTTTAGAATGCTAACTTTGACTTTGAAACTTAAAATTTGCTTCCACATGAGCTTGACTTCATCCTTCCAAGTGTTTTCTACCAATTTCTTCAATTCTTCCTCTTTTTCTACGAAAAGAAAATAAATTTATAGCAATATATTCAAGTAAATAAAAATTAAACCTACTCCTATTTAATGGTTGGATAACCATCAAATTGGATTAAAATAAAGTTTCAAGGAAGAGAATAGCAAGATAAATGCTCTAAATATAAGTATATAAAGCATTTATCACACTACCAATTGAGTCCACAACTCAACTCATATATAAAACTCTTTAACCACCATGTGATATAGTCTCAAAATAAGATATGAACTTAGCCTCCATAATAGAAGTAGCAATCAAAGTCTATCTTCTACTACTTCAAGATACAACTCTATAAATTAACATTAAAAAAACATAATTAAATGTAGATTTTCAAGTTAGTGTAGCCAACAAAGTCTAAAACAGAGTAGTCTATCACCTCCAAACTATCAATCTGTTTATATATGAGCATAACATTCTTTGTTCCTTACATATATAATCTCATTACCTTATTTGTAGGTTTCCAATGTTCAACACTTGATTACTCTCATATTTTCTCAAAATCCCAACTTCAAATGCAATGTTAGGTCTAGTACAAACCTGAGCATACATAAGACCTCCAATGACTAAAACATATAGAATATTTATCATGTGTTCTCGCTCAAGATAATTTTTTAGGAATTGACTCAATTCAAGTCTATCACCCTTAATAATAGGAGTCACATTCGGTGAAACGTCTTTCATGTTAAACTTCTCTCAAAAGCTATTGATATATGTCCCTTGAGATAAAATCCAAAATACATTGAGATCTTTCTCTATGGATCTTAATGCCCATGACATAAAATGTCTCTCTCATATCCTTCATATGAAAGTTCTTTTAGAGAAATTGTTTTACCTTATATAACATACCTTTATCATTCATCATATGTAAAATATCATCCACGTATAAAACAAGAAAATAGAATTTGCTCCCATTGACCTTCTAGTGTATACATTGATCTATGATATTCTTTTCAAACCAAATGAAGATATAATCTTGTGAAATTTTAAATAACATTATCGAAAGACTTGTTTTATCCGTATATGGACTTATTAAATTAGTATGTTAAATGCTCATCATTACTAGAAAAGAATTATTTGGGTTTTTTCATGTAAAACTTTTATTCTATATTATCATTCAGGAATATTGTTTTAGTATCCATTTGATGTAACTCAAAATCAAAATGAGCTACTAAGACCATAATTACTCAAAGAGAATCCATTTTAGACATATGAGAAAACATCTCCTTGTAGTTGCCTCCTTCTTTCTGATTGAAACCTTTGGCAAGAAGTCTTACTTCATGTCACTAAATAATACCTTTTGAGTCTTTCTTAGTTTTAAAGATCTATCTACGTTTAATGAATTTTACATTATTAGCTAACTCAACAAGATTGCAACTTGATTTGATGTCATTAAGTCCATCTCATCTTTCATAACATTATACCACAAATTTGATTCCTTAGAACTCATAGCTTTGGAAAACTTCTGGATAATTTTTTGCTTCAAAGTTATAACCTAATTCTTGTAAATACACTTCACAATCACTAGAAATTGTTAATATTTTTATTCTAGTAGATATTCTTAATGTTATCTCATTACCTTGATTAGGAACTTGTTGTTCAACTGGTTGCTCAATAGGTTTTTCAACATTTACTTGTTGTTTCCCATCAATAACTTGATCTATATTATCATCTTCAATAACTTGTGAAACTTGAATTATTGGTTGTCTAGCACACTCTTAAGTTGGAAGGGTGTGAATGACTAATAACCTATCATTTGATTAAAAGAGTTTCAAAGCCAATATCTTGAATTAGATCACTCTCACTCATCAAGTCATTTGCAATAAACTTTGCATTTTCTAGTTCCATAATTCTAGTGTTATGAGATGGGCAAAAAAATTTATATACCCTTTGGAATCTAATGAAATACCCACTAGTAGTTTAGGATCTGGTTTCTTCTCTAGTGGGTTATAAATTCTTACTTCAAACGGGCAACCTCAAACACATATATGTTATAAGTTGAGTTTCTAACATTTAAATAACTCAAAAGGTGTCTTTAAAACAACCTTGGTAGTAACTCAATTTGTTATATACACGATCTTCTTAAATGATTCAATCCACAACGATTGAGGAATTTTTGCGTTACTCCTTATGCTTCTCATCATACACATTAAACTTCAATTTCTTCTTTTGACCACACCATTATGATTTGGAGAACTAGCCATAATATATTGGACAACAATCTTATGTTCTTGAAGAAATTTTGAAAATGGACTAAGTGCTTGTCGATTCTCTGTGTATCTACCAAAGTACTCTCTCCACCTTTATCTAATCTCACAATCTTGATTTGTTTTTCGCATTGTAACCTACTCTAACTTTGAAAAATATAAAAGCATCCAAAGTTTCATCCATAAAATAAAGTGAGTAAAGATACATACATCATGAGTAATAATCTATATGGTGATGAAGTATCTCATACTACTTTTGCCAAAGACACATGAAGAAAGACTGTAAAAAATTTTAGAATTTGTAAAAGAAGAAAGATAACTCATCTGTTTTTCTTTTTTATGAATTTAATATGGTTAACTTTAATCGTAATACATGATGATTTGATTCTAGTTCTAGTACCCATAAGGTATGGAAAACCTTAGGAGGCCATTAGGAAGTGAGTAATACATTTATCCAAAAAGCAACAATAATTCTATGTATGTTATGGTTGGTTTAAAACAATATGTTGTGAATGAAGAATCCCTTGTGTTGTGGCACCAAAGATTTAGACATATATTTATTAATAGAATTAAGTGATTATTAAACAAATAAGTACTTAGTACTTTGAACTTTACTGATTTCGAGGCTTGTTTGAATTGCATTAAGAGTATGCAAACAAATAAGTCTAAGTTTGGTGCAAAGAGGAGATCAAATATTAAAGATCATTCATATGAATACTTGCATCCTTATTTGGAGAAAAAATATTCGGTGGTGGTTCTTGGTGTATTTTCTAGAAGTTATTAGAGCATGCATTAAGTGGATGAACAAAAAACCTTATTCTTTCTCCATTAACATATCTCTATACTACAACTTTGATGTTTGCGCTAAACTTTCTATGTAATGAACAAAATCACATGACACTATTGTCCCTCAGGAAAATAACCATACATTGCAATGGATATGGATTAAAATACTGATCAATAACGTTATATATTAATTATGTAACATATACAGTGAGTTGTACTTACACATTGTTATATAGAACCATGTAAATGTTTTATTTAGGATTCATGAATCCCCTACTAAATGTATGTTTAACATTCCATTTTTTTATTTTCATATTTTTTATTATTTGAGGTTTAAGAAAACATTGTAAATCAACATTCTCCATTAACATATCTCTATACTACAACTTTGATGTTTGCACTAAACTTTCTATGTAATGAACAAAATCACATGACACTATTGTCCCTCAAGAAAATAACCATACATTGCAATGAATATGGATTAAAATATTGATCAATAACGTTATATATTAATTATGTAACATATATAGTGAGTTGTACTTACATATTATTATACGGAACCATGTAAATGTTTTAGTCAGGATTCATGAATCCCCTACTAAATGTATGTTTAACATTCCATTTTTTTATTTCCATATTTTTATTGTTTGAGGCTTAAGAAAACAATGTAAATCAACACTCTCCATATCTACACTTAATTTATTGATACACCTTTATTGTTAACATAAATATCAATTACAATGTACTTGTTAATCATACATAAGTGTAATAAATATAGAGTTAAAATGTACTTGTATTATTCATATTTGTATAAATTTAAAGTTCAACATATGATTACTTTGAATATTTTAAAGACATTATGCATGTTTAAATATAATGGTACATTACCATTGTTGAAGCTATAAATTGTTGTATCTCATGTTATAACACAAGTCGCTTGAAACAAGTCATGTAAAATGTTAATCAATTCCAAAATTAGATTAAAATTTTGCTTGGACTCAAGCCTAACATTAGATGGAATGTTTCCTTTTGTATCCTAGTCCCTTGCATAACATAGTGACAAACATCAAAATTATAGAACACTCCAAATAAGACAAAGATATATACATAAAACCAAATTTGAAATATCATGGATTAAGTGTATATGTCATGTAATGAATATTTCAAATGTCTCTTCTATCATTACTAAATGAACCTCTATTATGCGCATGCGAGCTGGAGCAGTAACATCTTTTATCTCTTCAACCACCACTCTTGTCTTATTTAATGTATGGTCACATCCTGTATGATTGACCTTCCTAAGTATACTCTCCCAATAGTCATTAGACTAGAAATAACTTCTCCAACAAAAAACTGACACTTATGAGAGATATCAAATGTTTATTTTTCCTCCTCTATTATCAAAACAACCACCTTCTGTGTTAACATGGTCACGAGTTGTGTTGACACCTACCTCGATTGTATGTGTCTAGGAATATCTATGGACTCCAACTGTTAATCAAACTCACACCTCAACTTCTTTATAATTAACTTGTTGAGTTATCTCCTTAGTTATTTAAGGTGTCAACCTCTACACAATGTCACAACTAGTTTCTCCTTGACCTCTTGACTCACACATCCTCCAAAATAGGTAAGCTTAGGGGCTTTTTCAAAGTCTATTCACCTACACCAAAACTAGTAGTATGCTAATGAACAAGGTGTTATTCAATGACAATTGTCGTGGTTAATATGTCTTTACAATCATGGGAGACAAAATGATCCTTTTGAGGTTTTCCCGACTTTAATGTCATCTAAACAACAATGTTTGAAATTAGCGACCAACTCATCATGAAAGTTGTTTAACTTGAAAAATAAATCGATATCTAACTTACCATTTGTAGGGTCTTTCGAGGGAGGATACATAAGGGAATTAACACCACCTTCAACCCAAAACCTTAAGGCAATGAGTTTATGGGTCTTCTTCCTTATATACTACTCAACACACTCATTTTTCCCCAATGTGGGACTTACACTCACACTTGGATTCCCAACAATCTCCCCCTCAAGTGTGAGTCTTCCCCCTTAAGCGGAAGCATTTCTTTAGCCACGAGTATTACGGGGTGACCCTTACTTGTACCGCCTTTCACCAAGGTGACATGCTTTCCTGAAACCTCAAATGAGCCACGAGTCAACGCACATAAGAGAATTAATACCACCTACAACCCAAAACCTTAAGACAATGGGTTTATGGGTCTTTTTCCTTATATACTGCTCAACACATTCATTTTTCCTCAATGTGGGACTTACACTCACACTTGGATTCCCAACACCATTCAAGTCACAATCTTTTGTATTTTCTTAAATGTCATTCGACAGTAGTTCTGCATAAATTAACTTCCAATTCTCGTATCAAGTAAGAGATAATGAAAGAGCTACAACTCTTCCATTAGAGGAGGATTCTTTTGACATCTTCATTTTTTCCCCATTATATTTTTTTTAAGTTATACCTTAAAACAATCTATATTAAGTGATGCTTTATTATTAGATGACTTAAATTTTATTTATTTATTTTCTATAAATAATACATGAAATATATTTGGGTATTTTATTCCATTAAATATAAAAATAAAGTTTAATGAATGGACTGGAAACAAAATTTAAGCATGTCTTTGTCTATGTCATATTTCTTAAATAAAAATTTATTTTGATATATTTTAAAAATTTGAGTGTGTTGAATTTTTTTTAATTTTAAACAAGAAAGACAGGAGAATGTGAATTAAGAAACTAGTGACTAATACGAATAAATCAAATTAATAAATAAGTAGTGTTTATTTATCATTTTTCTTGTATAAGAAATATATCTGATTTTTTTTAAATTATAAGAGTATATAGGATCACTCTAGATGCAGTAAGATTAATTTTCTTTTGCATCCTCAGTTTATTAAAGAGATTTATTCATAGGTAGAATAAAAGTTATAGTCAATATTATACTCATTAATTGAAATTATATTTTTAAATTATAAATGGTGTCATTAAATATAATTATCAACAAACTATTTAACTTTATAAGTATCTTTAGAAGAAAATTTAAATTCATGAAATTATTAATCAAAATTAAATTAATTTAACTATTTTTATTAATTTTGATAATTAACTATTTAAGTATTTCTTCCTTGTGGATATAAAAAAATTAATTTTAGCAAAGCACCTAAAAATTTAGTTGATATTTTTATCTTTTTCTTTAACTGATGTCGTTTTTTAATTATTACCTGATAAAATGGAAGTTTAATTAATAAATTCTGATGTTAGAAAGTGTAATTACATATTTTTCTAATCCATGTGAATATTAAAATATTATCAATTCTATATGTATAAAAAAATATAAATAGATGTTACTTCGAACCACCTAAAAAAATATTAATGAAACGTAAATCACGTATATTTTGAATTAAAGAAATATACACACTTATATTAATTAAATTATCAATTAGTATAATTTACATGACTTACATATTCAAGCTGACAACAAAAATTAGAAAAAGTATATATATTTTTTATAAAAAGTTATAGCAAATTAAATTAAGAGATATTGTAAGATTTCTTCGAATTTTATAATAAAAATATATAATTTATAGTTTATATATATATATATATAAATACTTAAATATAAATTTGACAGAATCTTATTTATTACACGTAGATATAGCCTTAACTTTGTGTATCATAGTATAAGATAGTCTAAACTATTATTGCAGTTCCTTTTTAAATTATTTGGTTAAATTTTATTTTTATTAATAAAAAATTTAATCTGAATCCTTAATTTTTAAAATCTTATCAATGTCCTCCTTTCATTTAATTGATGTTAACACTTAGCAGCCACAAAGCAGGCAAGTGACAGCATGTCTACAGTTTTACTCATACCATTATAGTTAATTATTTGAAAAGGATGAGAATTTTAAAAATTAAGAGATCAAATCACTTCTTATTAACAAAACTCAAATAATTGTAAAGAGAAATCAAAAGTGTAATTTAGTAAAAAAGATATGTACCTAGCAACATTAATAATGTGCTTTTGTTTATAAACAAAGAGGTATTAATAATAAAAATTATTTAAATTAAATTTGTAATAATTGACATATCTTTATATATATATAATATAGATTTTCCAATTCAAATACACATTTTTATATTTTTATTTTATTCTTAATTATATTTTAAAATATAAAAAATCATAAGAAATACTGATGTATTGAAAGCAACTATATACATATATAAATAATATGCATTCTTTCTACTAAGTATATAAAGCTAATATTTACTAAGACACTGTATTCAATAACTTTGAATAATATAAATTATCGATAAATATATAACTATTTCAATATAAAATATTATTTATGATTGTACACACGTTTGTTTATATCACTACTACAGTATTAGGAATTAATGTCGGCATTTTACGTCGGTTAAACTACAAACGACGTAGAAGGTATTTTAAAGGGGATTTAACGTCGGTTATGGGGATAACCGACGTAGAATGTGTTTGACGCACACATTCCACGTCGGTTATCCTCATAACCGACATTGAAGCCCCTTTTAAAAACGCGTTCACCCCCCTTTCTTTCTCACTTTTCGTTTTTTGTTTTCGTCTTCGACCTACTGCACACAGTCCCGCCGCCGCCGCTGCCGTTCCGTCTGCAGTCGCCGTGAACCTTTACCGCCGGCGCCGCCGCGAGCCATCCGTGAATCCCTGTCGCCGCTGCGAATCCACCTGCCCTGCGCGACGTTGAAGCCCCTGTGCGAATCCGGCTGCCGCGCTCGCCTGCCTGCGCGCTGCGTCGCCATCGCCGCCACCGCCACCGTCGTGCACTGCTAGGTTAGTGGGTTTTTATTATTTTTATTGTTTTTTGTTTTGTAGATAGTGTTTGTATGATTAGGTTATTGAAATGCCTGTAGATGATTGTTCTGATGATCTGGCTGTGCCCGTGGGGCTTTATTTGATGTTGTTTATGTATTTGATGTTGTGTAAAAATTTGGATTTAGTCAAATAACAGAGGAAACTCTGCCGAAATTTCGTTAGAATGAGTTTGTCTCTAGTAAACTGTACTAAATAATGTTATAGTGTTTGTATGATTAGGTTATTAAATGCCTGTAGATGATTGTTCTGATGATCTGGCTGTGTGGGGCTTTATTTGATGTTGTTTATGTATTTGATTTTGTATGAAATTTCGTTAGAATGAGTTTGTCTCTCTTATAGAGCAAACTGTACTAAATGATAATTTTGATTATAGTAATCAATGATATTAAATTCATTGATGACCGATAAGTTTTTTGTTAACTCTTAATTGTAGTCTAAAATCCGAAAATGAATCGAAGTTGGATGAATGCAAGTGGTATATCAGAAGAGTATGAGAATGGATTTGAACAATTTTTGAGTATGTTTAAGTATGTTTTTTAGTTGTCTAAGTATGTTTCTACTTAAAATTCTTTATGTATTTGTTTTATGTTTGTGTATTTAAGATTTATAAATTATATTGCTTTATATTTTCTTTACAGACACATGGCATCTCCTGCACCATCACCTTCTCCCTCATCTCCTCCACCATCTCCTCCACCAAAGAAGACCAGGCAAGCTACACGATTACTGAGCATGACAGTCAGACACATGACAGGAGAGAAGCTGAGTGTGTCTGTTGATCCACACACTGGGAAGGTGTCTGGTCCGCATCATACCCAGTTCAGCAGCTACTTGGGTACCGTTGCACGAGAGAAGGTAATTCTAAGTTTATATTTGAAGTTTTTTACATATTTACATATAATTCTTCTTTTCATCTAACTAATGATTATGTTTAGATATCTATTTTGCATCCAGACTGGGATCATGTTGATGACACGGTGAAGAATCTGATTTGGCAGGACATTCTGGTAAGTTTAAATTTATTCAATTGTCTTTTCTTGAATATTGATTTTTAATTTTGATGCTAATTATGTTTTATTTTTGCGAAGTATTTTGATATTGAAAACTCCAAGGCGCTTAAGAAGAAGATTATGTCCACCATTTCAAAAATGTGGAGGCAGCTCAAGTCCACATTAACTACTGAAATGGGTTTATGTCTGAGGATGTCGTTAGCAAGGGACTTACTCCTTGCCAACGATATGGCATATCCGAGGAAGAGTGGAGGAAATTTGTAGAGATTAGGACTGACCCAGAGTGGGAGGTATAAATTAATTTAAATTTATTAAGTTATTGTATTATATTCTAATATCAATTATTTTGCAGGAGAAAAGATTAAAGGCCAAGGAGATTCAGAAGAAGAATTTGACCCCCACCGTCTCGTCTCGTGGGGGTATGATCTCTTGTCCGAGAGAATGATGTACGAGAAGGCCGCACTCGGAGAAAAAGAAGCAGCCGGCTTCGGTATAAGCCAGGATGATCTTCCCCCACCATCTCCTCCTAAACGTCATCAAACTTGGAAGAGAGCTCGTCAAAAGCCTTCCGGTGGGATGACATCTGAGGAGGCTCAACATATAGCAGATAGGATTGTAAGTTAGTATTCTTTTTAACCCTAATATGATTAATTTGTTACATTTGTATATTTATATATATAATGTGTTAAATTTATTGTAAGATTCCTTGGAGGAGCAGTGTACACAGGGAACTTTCGTTCCATGTGGTCGTCGAGATATACTCGACCATCGCTATTGGTAAAGATGAACACCCGGCCGTGTTCGGGTGTGGGGACCGTGTGGGTATTCGACATTATTTTGGGGCACCAGTCAAGAATACCCAGAGCTCAACAATTAATGAAGAAGAGTTGGAGAAGAAGCTCACAGATAGGCCGACACCGGTCATCGCAGACACGAGTTCGGGAGCAGCTACTTAGCATGTTTCCGGACTTGGCGCTTAGGATGGCATCTTCCCACCAACACGCTCAGTCATCTCCTCCATCTGTTGGCACAATGGGAAGTACTTCCAGTAATCCTGCTCCTATTCTAGCTTCTCCTGTTGCTGTTGTTGCACCTGCACCTGCACCGATAGGTAAAATCGTTAATTATTTTTCATATATGTCTTCATTACAAATGTCTTCATATCATGCATCCATAGGTACATCTTTTGGGATGAAACAATGTGCCTTATTGGTGGAGGATGGCTTGCTTGAACCAAGATTGGTGGCCCTTGGTTCAGTTCAGGAAGGGGCTTCTACCATCCACAGTGTGCCTTTGCCACTTGGTTTATTGAGAGTGGTGGTAGAAGAGATTCGAGATGCTGATGCTCGAGTCCCCGTGCCTACCGATGAGGTACAGGTGGTGGGACAGAGCCCTTCACACATTCATTGCTTGGCCCCAACATTTAGTCGGACAAGTTTCTCAAAAGGTATTCAGATAATTTTTTATGTTAATGACTTCTCAAAATGTTATTTCTGTACTAATTAGTATTTTTTTAAACATGTAGGATGTTCAGAAGCCTAAAAGTCGTGCTGCTTCTGAACATACTAAAGGAAAACAAGCAGCTCTCCCAAAAAATCCAATTGTTGAGTTGATCTTTGCCTCTGCAGAATATTATGGCAACTCCTTTAAGATTCGCTGGGATGCTACGAGATTTGGGATAGATAATGCAAGGTTCCCTCTCTACATTTCATACGCTGACATCTCAGAGGTCACATCGGGTAATAGGGATCTCAACATCTCTATTTTACAACTTTGGACAATGTAAGTACATATTTATTATTATAATTTGAATTTCATTATTTAATATATAACATATGTTATTATTTTTCATTTTTCAGGATGATGGATGAATTGGCTGAGGAGCAGGGAGCTTCGGATGTCTATGGATTTTTTGAGCCTCAGTCAATCCAAGTAGCTGGAAATAGAAGGGAGGAAGTCCAAAGATATATCCAAAATTGGATCCTTACCTCTAAAAGACAGATATATGTTGGAGCATATTTATTCCAGTAAGTCAATATAAGTTTATTATTGTTTTTATTGTCATTGAGTTATATTCTAAACATTTGATTTTTCAAGGCATCATTGGCAACTCTTCCTCGTCAGTCGTCCAGAGAAGACTGTGATACTCGGTTTTGTTCTTTGAATAAAAAACCAGATACTGATTTAAAGAATATTTTGAATAGGTAAGTATTTTAAAGTTTGTGTTTTCAAATATAAGTAATGTTCATATATTGACTAATAACTTCTCAACAGTGCTATTAGGGTGTGCAGTACCATTGATGGAATGCACATCAACAAAGCCACTAACCCACACTGGGAAATCCTACATGTAAGGTTACTTTTAATTCTCTAATGAATATTGAATATGTATTTTTCACAACTAATGACTTGTTTAATTCATTATAGGTTAATAGACAAACCGGTAGCTACGAATGTGGCTACTACGTAATGTATTGGATGTGGCTTATAGTTTTTGGGAATATCGGAGATACTTGGAAACAAAGTTAGTCCTCCAAAACCCTATTCCTCCAAAACTGTATTGGTAAAGTTTCCTACTTGTCATACCTAACATACTTTCATATTGTTCCAGGTATTCAATGATACCCAACCCTTGCCCACAGAGCCTATCGACCAAGTCCGAGAAAAGTGGGCACAGAAGTTTTTAGAAATTAGAAATAGGGAACAATAGGAGTACTTTTATTGTAATTTTATTTATACAATTGTAAATAGATCAAATTTAAATAATTATTCAATATATATAATTCATTTGAAATTTAGCTATTTGAAATTTATGAAATTGTTTGCTGGTTTGTTGGTTTGCTGGTTTGTTTGATATACAGGTACTAAAATTTAGGGAAAATGAGAAAATTAGAAACTGCATTGCATCTGTAGAGGACACTTTCAACGTCGGTTAAAATTGAACCGACGTTGAAAATGACAAGACTTTCCATGTCGGTTAAAGCAATAACCGACGTTGTAAGTCTGGACACTTTCAACGTCGGTTCAAATTGAACCGACGTTGAAAATATTACTTTTAACGTCGCCCCTTTCAACGTCGGTTTTTGGACCGACGTGAAATGATCCCCAGAACCGACGTGGAAGGTGGTTGCTGTAGCAGTGTATATATAAAATTAAGTACAAGAGTAAATTATATTATATTCTTTAAGATTTTATCAAATGATACCGAGATTCCAAGTTTTTAAAAATTTATACACAATCTCTCGTTTATTTTGAAAACATTATATTACTTGGCACCATTTTTATATTACACATATGCATCTTCATCAAGTTTTAAAAACAAAAAAAGATCTTACACTTCTTACAAGAGACAATAAATAGTAAAAAAAATCAGAGAATGCAAGCTGAGAAAATCTCAAAAGGTATAGTTATAATTTACTCCAAAAATAATAAATAATTCTTCCATTTCAAATGGCTAATATTTAGCTTTCAATAAAATAATGTTTTTTTCTTCTAAATATATTTTCAAATCAATTACTTTTTCTTCCTTATTTAAAGTTAATTATATATAAAAAGAGTATGTATATATGGAAAGAGTGAGATTATTTAAATAAAATAGCGCTTGTTTGATTTTTTAATTATGCTCTTTCACAACCTTTTATATATATATATATATTATTTTTATTTGAAATGATTTTATTTATTATATGAAAATAAAATAATTAAATATATTATTTATTGTATATTGTGTTGAAGTTATATTAATAAAAAATTAATTTATCTAAATTGTGATTTTTTTAAAATTTAGGTGAAAGTCTCTTTCCACTACTAGTTAGTTTTTCCTTTTTATTTCATTATATTTTTAAATTTTTTTTACATTGATATTCTTGTGAATTTTGTATTGTAACTTAAAAATAATTTTTTAAAAATAAAATAGAAAAATAGTATGTGAACATCAAATGCGATAATCCTAAGAGAATATTACTCTAACATTAAAAATTAAGAATTAAAAGATGTTTTGCTTAAAAAAATATGAAAGGGTTATTTCTAAAAAATTTAAAACCAAAAGTAAGAGAATAAAATAATGAACACTCTGATGAAGTGGTGCATTTAGCATGAACTAGTATGGACAAATAATAAGACACATGAACCATTTAATTTCAATGCAAACTGGTGTATAGTCACCTTATACTAGCCTGTTATCAGGTCACGTACATTCTGATGTGCCTTTAAAATTCACAGTTTTTCTTATGGAGTCATGTGTTCTGATGTGTCCTTAAAATTCACAGTTTCATACACACTTCATTCATACGAGTCACAGCTGTGTATGATGTTAACTAAATTACTTATTTGATCAAACCGGTGTAACTGATAAAACATATACTTGAGTTTAATTTTGAAATTATATAATATTGAATAAAAATGAAGATATTTAAATGTAATTAACTTCATTTCAGATTAAGAATTAACAATATCAGAGTTGGCTTAAAAGCATGAGTAGTGGACATTTATTTGTATGCAACAGTCAACAGTGCATGCCACAATAATCCATGAGACCATTAATATATACTGAACTATGCACGTTAGGAGCTGCACACAGCACAAGTCTTCTCATGGAATTCAGCATTTTATTCAAACTTCCCCTCATACCCGCGCACTAACCCCAAGTATCCGTTTATTTAAAACTATTAAATAAATACATAAAAACTATTAATTAATCTTAGTTTTTGCATTCACTCACCACTCCAATTTTCTATTCTTTTTCTTTCTTGCAAGAAAAGAGAACCAACCAACTCAGAGGGTGTGTGACCGTTTTCAAAAAAGTAAGAGAGAGAAAGAACTGGAAAAAAAACAACGAAATACCTCAGACAGTCACAGATCAACATTAGTACTTTGGTCTAAAAGACTCGCTTCACTCTCCACACTGCTTCTCATACCTCTCTCTCTACTCTCTGTGCTTGCTGCTATCAGTTTTTCTGTTTATTCCAGAATACGTAACACACATCCAAACATAGTTGTATTTGAGGTATTTGTCAATTTGACCCTTTCTTTTACTCATTTGGGTATATTCCTAGTTCTTCAATTTGTTTAGATCCCCCACCATTTCTGGGTTGTTTCTTACATACCAGTACTCCATTAAATGAATGGGTAGTGGGTACTTTGTTGGGTTTGGATAAAAATACGATTTTGATCCAATCCCACATACCCCTTTTAAGTATTTTTCATTGCCCATTTTCTATCTCTCTATTTCGTGTAGCTCTGGCTCTCTAATTTTAACAATGGATTGTGTTTTCTTGTTTTGTTATGCCCTGATCACTGAGGATAATAGCAATTTTATTTTCCCTTTTTCAATTGAATACCTTTTGGTAAGGGCTTTTGGGAATGTGATTTTTGCTTATTAAGGTGTAAAGGTGGATATGAAAGAGAACGGAGAAGTGATGGTTTCGCTTTTTCTTTTCTTTCTCTTTTCTTTTTCAATTTTTTCGCAAAACAGAAAAGCTTCTAATTATAAAGCTTTGGCTTCAGCATGCAAGTTGGCCGGTTCAGGCCAAAGGAAGGAGCGGCAGGAAGAGAGGGACGCCGATAGAATAATAAGCACTCTCTGAGGTAAATGATGCTGCAAGATATGAAGCAGCACCACATCGAGGAGTCCGAGAAGAAGGAGCACAATGAAGAATCTGAGAAGAAGGAGCACAATGAAGAATCTAAAAAGAAGGAGCACACTGAAGAATCTAAAAAGAAGGAGCGTCACATTGTGACTTGGACACAAGAGGTGTTTTTTTCTCGCTTTAGCTGTCTGCATTATTTTAATTCTTCTGTTTACTTGCCAATATACATAATTTAGTTAGTTCTAACAATGGATAAGCGAGTTTTTCAGGAGGATGATATACTAAGGGAGCAGATTGGTATTCATGGAACTGAAAAGTACTCATCCTTCTTTACTTATTAATTCTTCTTTTGTGATACACACTACTTTTTTCTTCCTTGATGGGTGACATTAAAGGGCTTTGTGTTGCAATTAATCATATGCAGTTGGGCAATTATTGCATCGAAGTTTAAAGACAAAACGACAAGACAGTGCAGAAGAAGGTGAAGTTTTTTAAATTGTCTACAAAGTTTTAATTTTGACCTTCACTGATTCAAGAGATCTGTTGGGTTCTTTGTTACTACCAATCTGATGCTTCTATTACTAATCAAATTTCAGGTGGTACACATACTTGAATTCTGATTTCAAGAAAGGGGGATGGTCAGCTGAGGAAGACATGCTCTTATGTGAGGTAATGATGCTCTCTGTGTTCAGAACCCACTCTCATCTACAATGGATGCCGTGGGAATTAACAAGCTTATTTTATAATAGAACGGAAATGGAACTTTGAAATGTTGGAGTTCATGTTTTTTCTTTTGTTGATGTTGAATAGTAGTATGACTAAATTAAATGATACTAGTGAGAGACAACTCTTAACTTACATGTCAAATTTGTAGAGTTGAATTAGGCACAAAACCCAAATTTAAGATGATACCAAAGTTTATCCTACTGATTGTTTTGGTCACTTGCTATTGGGCTATTATCATACAATCTACAAAAGTCTTGCGAACTTCACACTCAAGATATTCAGTCCTCAATGTGAGAGAGCATGGTGGAGATTCACATCAATCAATAATATGACTAAGTTTTGTATATAACTTGGGTATTTCTCTATTTACAAGTCCGTTTTATAGGAATGGGTTATGTCCAAATCCATTGTAAGACCTTTTTGTCTTCATTGGCCAGAAGACAATCCATTGTCGAACTTAAACACTGAGAAGCAGCCTAGCCTATTGTCAGGAGTTGGTTAAAAAAATCAACAGAGATCTCATGTATATATGCATACTTCCGCAGATAACATCAACTAAACTTCACTACACATGGATAAATGAGGCATTTGTGATCTTATTTCTTGCCATTTTCTCTGTAGGCTCAAAAAATATATGGTAACAGATGGACAGAAATAGCAAAGGTGGTTTCAGGCAGGTAACCAAAAATTGATTCTTTTCTTCATGAGTGCATGTGAATACATGATAGCCATTTTATTAACGGTTAATATTTAATGCAATGCTTTCTGTGCAGAACGGATAATGCTGTAAAAAACCGTTTCTCCACACTCTGCAGAAAGAAAGAAAAATATGCAGCATTAGCAAAAGAGAACAGCACTTCATACATCAATTCAAATAACAAGAGAATTATGTTCCAACATTATAATAATATGGATACAACAGCTGAATCTGGGGTACATATTAAAAAGATGAGGTACTGCATACTCTATGTATCTAAATACACAAATTCTACAAAGAGAAGTGTTAACATGTTATCCTATGGCAATACAGGAGGGCCCATATCCCTGATGATGCAGAAAAGATCACATTTGAGGATCGATCACATTTACGAAATGGAACTCCAAATCAACAGCAAAGAGCACCATTTGCAGTATTAGCTCAAAACTCCCATAATTCAAACAACTTGCCAGACCAGCAGCATGTTTGCAATCCCAAGTTTAATTCCGGTAGTTGTCTTTGAATTGAACTTCGGTTTTGAAAGTTGATTATGAATAGTAAAATTTGAAACAGAAAACATGATGTAATAAATATATTCAGCGAACAAAACTTTAGCCATTCTCTCATTGTAAAATGATTTTTCATGCTTCTACAGCCCCAGATAACAGGATTCACGGAACATTTCTCAAAAGGGATGATCCAAAGAGAAGTGCATTGGTGCAACAGGCAGAGTTACTAAGTTCACTAGCTCTAAAAGTTGATACGGAAAACATGGACCAAAGTCTTGAACACACTTGGAAGGTGAGGCTTTATAACTTCTTCTAAACTTGCTTCAGTTTTTAATATTGAACACTTTATCAGGTTCTTTAAAAATGAACTTACTAGTTTTATGAGTAAAACCCTAAAAGTACCCGTTATATCTTTAGAAGTTCAACATCAACAAGAAGCAACTTGTCATGTTAACCTATTTACATGAAAATTTTGAAAGTATCTTTGTTTAGTTCTTTAGCACCCTGGTAAGTATTAAAAGCTAATTGAAAAGGTATTAGGCATTACATGTTCCTATAGTTTCTTGACTAAAAAACATTTGCAATTTCTCTCATGATGAATCTGAGGCCTTTATTTGAAGGGAAACATGAATCAAATAAGTTGTTAATCTTGCCTATGAGAACTCTGAAATAGTTTCATAGATCACCTTGCTAGCGTATATTCAAATATTGAAAACTCAGCTTGATTTTAAGATACCAATCAGCAGCTGATATATCTTTTTTCTTGAGCATATAAATATGATAAATGTTATTCTTTACACACTTTAAATTCATCCAACACTTGTTTGAACTGATGGCAGGTTCTTCAAGAGTTTCTGAACCGAAACAAAGAATCAGATATCCCTGGTCACAAGATTCCAGATTTACGGCTTGTGGATAAAGATACTATTAAGGACATGAAGAGCGTTAATGAGGAAAGCCAGGCTTGTTGGAGGTACTTTAAGATCTTTAAAACTCTTGCTTCGCCTATGACCTCTGCAAAATGTCTAATATTTTCTTAATATGTTTTAGGCAAGTGGAACGGTACGAAGACTCTCCAGGCAGTTCCGAATACAGTACAGAATCAACTTTCCTGTGTCATTCAGCCGGTGATAATTCAGAGCACCCATTGCATCAGGATATTGGATCCGAAATGAAGTCTGAACAACTTGGAGATAAAAAAGGAGTAGACACAGATGAGAAAAGGGTTCTTTGTACTACAAATGTGGATCAAGGTAAATAAATGGAAATGATTTTTTGTAAAATTTCAGTTTAGTAACAATTAACCACATTATACGAAGAGTAGACGAATAACCAGATACTAACTTAACCTCTTGGGTGGTTAGTTATTCCTACGCTGGAAATTAAATGAAGCCTTAGTTTATATATTTTCTAAAATAAAATTCTTTTTTCATTATGCTATTACCTTAAAGTGTTAATATTATGTGTATTCTAGCAGATATGTTGCCATATTGTGAGGAACAGATAAGCAATGATGGGATTGTTTCTACCTCATCAAGATTGGAGTTCAGCTCCCCTATTCAAGTAACCCCTCTGTTCAGATCCTTGGCAGCCGGAATTCCCAGCCCACAATTTTCAGAAAGTGTAAGTCAGCCATGCACTTGAGCAATTTTGAGGCCAAAGTTTATATCATTAATAGTGATTACTAGCATGATGATATATTATTAGTAATATGACAAATTAGGTATGCAAATGAGGGAGGTTACTCAAATTTCCAATCATAGGAGTACATGATGATATATAACTATAGGTTTGCTTGGATAAACTTTTCCGTAAACACTTATAGGAGAAGAAAATAAGAAGGAAAGACAATAATTTTCTCCATAAGCTAAAACTAATTTATGTATAGCAAAAATCTTCCTTTAAAGAATTTAATAGGAGAAGAAAATAAGGAAAGACGAAATAAATTTCTTCAGAAAGTAAAATTAGTTTATATATGAATTAAAAATAATCTCTTTAGAGAAACCAATTTGTTTTCCCTCATGTTTCTCTCTTAGAAGTTAGAAGTGTTTCTGGAAAAGTTTATCCCATCAAACCCATAATTGTATTTAGTGCTAAAGGCTATTGACTCACCAAATAATATCAGTGGAAACTGTTAGATGTTATTTACACAGACATTTTTCTTTTCTTCTCGTTTCTTGTTGGTAATGACACCTCCCTCTTTCTCGTCGAGTATTAGAACATATCGATGTTTGACACTAAACACTAACCTTTATTTTTACACTTATTCTTTCAGGAAAGGAACTTCTTAAGGAAAACACTAGGAGTGGAAGAATCTCCATCCATCAACCCAAGTGCCAACTCATCACAACCACCACCCTGCAAAAGAGCCCTGCTACCTAGTCTATAAACCATCTGAGATACAAATATTGATCCGTTTTCAACCTACTTTCTCATCCTTGGCAGTAATCTGGCTTATGGAGAAAAATTACAATTTCAGTCTGCCTATAAAGTTTTCAAAGGCATATGCTGCTCCCAAGAATGTTATGATACATTCTTGCCGCCATCAACATATCTAACATCTCAAAAATTACCTTTTTGAAACTTGCACATAAAATTGGCTTGCTTAGTGTGTCATTCTTTGGTTTGTTTTATTTTGATATTGTTCTGGGTTTGTTTTTCTCCAATCCAGCAATCAGCATTTTGTCCGAAACCTTTTTTTTGTACAGAGCTTGCTGTGTAATCAGTAGCATCCTGATTCCTGAGTGTGTATGAATACATTAGCATAGATAGAAGAGAGAGAAGAAACTTAACAGTGGGAACTTGGATTCTAATTTGTTGTTTGGAGTGTGCATAGGTTATTTAATAAATATTTTTCCCTTTTGGCTCTGATGTACTGAAACTTAATTATAAGTGAGTGGAAATGCATTTTGGTTTGGTGTGCAAATACTGTTTCTGTTCTTACTTTCCTAGATTTAGCACAATCAAATGTATATAAAACTCTCCGAACTAAGAATTTGGCACATTGAATTCCCTACCACTATATACAAGAAAATGGTAAAGACAAATGGCAGGAAGCATCATGAAAACAGAACAAGAAAAGGAGAATATGTAAATCATATATACTTACAGAGTTTACAGGTCACCTTGTCCCCTGACCTGATAGAGGCAAAGCATACCTTTCTCTTTGATATGGTTTGTTTGCCATGGAGCATGATCTTGTGCTGTGTGGAAGAATAATTCTACATTCACTGCATTCTTATATTTAGTCAGGATAACAAGTTAATGGTTGGTGGGGGAATGCAGTACGCTGATAATGATCACAAGGCAAAAGCAGTTGGTAAAAAGAAAGAGGGACCTTCTTACAAAATAAAGTGCTTACCTTTGTTGTTAACTTTGGCCACCAAAGACTCACTTTGACTCATTTGGTTTGACCAACCAATTTCCTCTCACTCAAACTCAATTCACTTAAACAAATGAGCTAGTAAACGTCTTAATTGATTTTAAAATGTATAATGCCACTTACATAACTCTATTGGCTGCACTACAACTGTGAGGAATTCTCACGGAAAAATCTCAAGTACTTGTAGAATAAGATTCTTCTCTCTAGAATGGAAGACCAACTAAGAATTTTTCTGTATATGTACTTCTATGTTCTATCCATGTTCGACTAAGCTTAATTTAAAAAATAGTTTATGATAAACAATTGACTAATAGCGTACCCAGCAAGATCCAGCCAGTTAATAATTTCTAATTCTTTTCCTTTTCTTTACACCCCACTTAGCGCAGTAATCATAGCTATTGAAATTTGAGCTTCCAGATCTAAATGAAGAGTAAATGACATTCAAACTACAATCTTTATTTGAACAATATTGAACCTTGTATATGAGCCCAATAACAGATCCTATTAATTGATACAAATCAAGTTCAAATATTTAGCTAGGTTTCTTTAGCATTTATGTGACACGGAAATAACATTCACAAAAAAAGAGCGCATACAAATAAACAGTGTATACAGAATACAGTTTTAGCTCAGGAGGATGCTGTAAAACTAACTCTATCAATAAACAGAGTCACTTGATAATTATAATTTTTAGTACCAATCAATAAGAAATTAAGCATAAACTTTTAGCATCTATCTATTTCTTTCTTTATTTTTTTGTTTTCACTCAAATTATAAAAGAGCTAGAACAACTTTTCAATCTGTCCTCTTTTTAAAAAATGTACAACGAACAATAAAAACAACTTTTATTTTTCTTTAGTTCCTATGTAAATCGTTGAAAACAGGAAAGACATCTATGGAAAACATGTTTTCTATTTTTAAAGTTTTTACTCAAAACTATGAAAACATTTTTTGTCTTGTTTGCTGTATAAGTTTTTAAAACAGGACACTGATTGAGAACAAGGTAGTTTTGTAAATTAAAAAAGGAACAGAAAGTTAAAGAAAAAAATTAAAAACAAATTATTCTGAGTGTTTTTTGTACAAATATATAAAAACAGAAATCAGACTAGAAATTATCACTTTTGTAATTGAAAAAAAAGGAAAAGGAATAGCAGATAAACACACACATCAACATCTCCTTAACTTCTCAAAAGAGCATCTATCCAATTACACGGTTAAAATATCCTACATATAAATCTAAATATTGGTATAACTACAGTTGAACTTGAAGGATAAACGAGCCACAATGACATTAACATTTGATTTCAAAACTGTTGGAGATGTTCCTCTTCACATGGCTTTTCTCTTCTGCAATCTCAGCAGCTTCTGCCACTTGAGGTATATCTGATATGATAATCCAGAGAATACCATAAGAACACACCCCATTGCTTTGTTGATAGGGGATTCCCACTCAACAGTGAAGAGACCACAATGCTAGCAAATTCGAGAGTGGTTGTGATGGTGGTATTGACCAAACAGCCAAAACGGTTATTGTGAAAAAGATGAAACTTTGGCCTGCAGCACCACAGTAACAATAGAGAAAAATGTCTCATGCTGCATCTGGATGCTGTTTGCAGAAGTGATCCGCCCCAAATCTCCCGTGTGGCCAAACAAACATGTAAATCGTATTGTATTTGGTGCCCCATAAATTCATGCCCAGAACTGCATGCCATGCACTTGTATTTAAGATAAAAACCAATTGTTCAGACAATTAAGGACAGCAATAGATCAACATTGAATCAATATTTGATATGTTCTCAACCAAAAGCATCATCTTTCATAAAAGTCAAACACAATGTTGAGTAGTCAATATCCAAAATAAAAGTAGAAAGGCTAGAATTTTGACATGTAAAAGCAACAAAAAGACAACCTAGTTTTAAACCTTAAAACAAGATGATGAACATGAGATGAAGAATCACTGATTCGGCCCTTGAAGGGAAATTCTTTCTACACCTCCATTAGTTCCACCTACACCCCATAACTACCAAAAGAATTAAAATACTCTCTAATCTAATTAAATTATCTTATTCTCTTTCGCTACACATTTGATTTCTTCAAGCATTTTTTAATCCAAAGCACATTGGCTCACATGTATAGAATTTATTTTAAAAAGTGACTTTTAGATTATATAATTTACAAATCACTTTTAAAAATAACTTTTAAATCATATAATTTAAAAATTATTTATAAAAATATAATAAATTATGAATTGTGAAGTAACGTCCGGATCTCATAATTCTAAAGTAATTTATAAAATGATTTTCGAAATAATTTTTAAATTATATAAATTTGAAAACAATGATTTTCAGGTTCAATATTTCAAACTGAAAATAAAATACAAAATATATATAAATGTAAATCCAGAATGCAAATAAAACAGGAAAGATATATAAATATAAAATTACGGTAATTTAAAAATAAAATTAGAAATACATATTTTATGTGAAAGTCATGGATGTTTCTTCCTTGAAATGGTTGAGCCTAGTTCTCATTCAATATTCGTAACTTTTGCAGAAAAAAAAACGTAAACTTTAATCTCCACATTTGGAGAAAATCTAAAAGTGGGACGCAAGTTGAAATTCAATGAAGTGATGACTTAGGGTTTGTTTTCTTGAGTGAACCTGAAATTTGAATCAAAGCTTTAGGTTCACTGCTTCGATTAATGGGTAAGTGATTACTCAATCCTAATTGATCCTTGAAATGGTAGAGATAAAGTTAAGTTCTGATGGAATATTTTGAATTCAGGCAAAAGAAATTATAAATCCTAATCTACGTATTTTTCAGTAACTCTAAAAGTGCACACACAAGTTGAAATTTAATCAAATTTTTTGTTTTCTCAAGCAAATCCGAAATCTTCAATTAAATTTTTATGTTAACTACTTTGATTAATGTGGAAGAAATTGTTCCATCCTAAAGAATCACTAATTTAATTCTTGACATGATGGAGACGAAGTTAAGAAATATATATCTTATAATACCCTTTTGAAGCATACTAACATAATATCAAATTTAAGACATTAAGTTTTAAACAAGATTTTGAATCATAAAAATAAAAAAAAAGTATTCTCTCAATAAAAAAATATTGTTAAAATAACAATTTTATAAGGCTCTTATTGAAACAATTTTTTAAAAATTTTTAAATTAAAAATAATATAATATAACTAATAAAAAAATAAATTAAGTCATCATGTAATGAACTTTACAATAAAAATTTCTTTATCTGTGATGTTTTAAATATATAAAATTGTTAGTTACTTTATATTTTGCATGAAAAAAAAAACATTAACTAACATGATAGAGATCCTTAAATAAGAACACTAACTATACATTTGGTATCCATGCTCATGAATTGTTACTAAAAAAAATTAATACAATGGAAATTGTTACTAAAGCTGATAAGAAATGAATTGTTACTAAATTTGCATGCTTATACATACTTGCTAATGTAAAAATGTGAAAAATTATAAATAGCCATAGATATTCTTCGAAATTAAGTGATAATAATAAATATATTTCATAATCTTATATGTTTATTGTTTGTGTCAATTTTAATTATGATTAACTTATATATTACTTCATAAAAAATTTAGTAAATCAATGAAAATAATCAATAAACTCTTTCCATGCGAAATCAATGTACCATTAAACCTCTTTTAATTTGAATAATTTGGTTGTGCTACTTTTATATTAGACCTAAACTGATAAATAGAGTTTATTCAAGTAGATTTTAGAATTATCTTAAAGTTTCTACATCTATGTAAACTTTTGTAAGAAAATTTTTCTTATATTTCTTATGTTTTTTTAGGTTCTGTTTCTTTTCAAACCAGAAAGACAAGAAAATTGGAATAGTATAAAAAGTTCGAAAATTTAGAAAGAACAAAAATGAATACATCAAAAACAAAACAAAAATCATCAATTATTTAATAATAACTTTGTATTATAATATAAATAATTAAAATTAAAATAAAAATTTTAAAATTAATTATTTTATAACATAATTAATTATATATTTGGAATTGATAATATATAATTAATTATCTTTTACACATAGTAGATTATATGTTATTTTATAACATATAATTAATTTTAATTATATTATGTAATAAAAAATTATAAAAATATTTAAAAATTATTTTAAATAAAATATTTAATAATAAAAATAAATTTATATAAAATGAATAAATATTAAATAAATAAGAATAATATAAATATAAATATAAATAAATTTATATAATAATATTAATAAAAAAAATTGATAATAATGATAATAATAATAATAATAAGTAAATAGTTATATTATAAAAAATTTAATTGAAAAATAATTTTTATCTATTATACTAATTATATTACTCACAAATTTTTTCTTTATTTTCTACTATTTTTCTTTGAAACAACTTTACTTTCCACATTTTTTTTTTTCAAATAGTTTTTTTTTTCTTTTCTTTAAATTCATCTTTGGAAAGTAAAAAACCTTAAGTTTGTACCTAATATTAAATTTAGATATGATATTAAGTTTGTCTTTTTTTTTTAATATATTATGTGTTTTTTGATAGTTGTAATATTTAGTTATTGGAATATGGTTTTGAATCTTTAAGTTATTTAAAAAGAAGTTGTAATATTTAGTTATTGGAATATGGTTTTTAATATATGTCTTTAAAGAAACCATATTCAAGAAGTTGAAGATTATTTAAAAAAAATTATTTTTTTTATGAAAAATATCTTGTAGTATTTAATCAAGGTACCAACTTTATTAGACCTAAATAATTTGTTCATTAAATAATATGATTTAAAATATTTTATATAAAAATTTGATTAATGATATTCAATTTTCACCAACTAAAACAGTTAAGATACTATATAGTTTTTTTAACATAACAAATAATATAAATTAAATAAAATAATATCTTACTTTAAATCTATTCATAAAAAAAACAATCAAACCATAAAAAAAATAAATGCAATATTTGCTAAGTTATAAGATCGTACTCAATAATAGACTTATAAATAACACTCACATGAAGTTCATCTAACAAAAGACACAAGACTCAAGATGAAACTTATTACAAAATGTAAATTTAGTTTGAATTCTTCATATCACCTTAAGAAGTCATTAATATATTGACTCACACATCCCAATAAAGAATTTAACAAAACATACCAACTTTTCTATTGATGTATGCTAAAATTGATATTATCAATACTATAAATTGATGTTTGGTACAAAATGTACTTTGAAGCATAAAAAGTTCAATGCAACAAAGACATGTGTAAGCTAAAATGCTATCAATCTCTCCTATAACTCTAAATCAAGAATAAAAGATTTGAACACAAGTCAAAACAATATTTAAGATACCTATAAATAGAAGTCTTTATGTAAAACAAACTAATGATCTTGCATAGAATACCAACATACTTTCCATGCACTATTACACAAATTATTAAGTGCTAGATTGTAGACAATCTTATAAATGATATATGCTCTATTAAGATATGTGTCAAAAAGTTTATATGTAGATCCTCTCATTTGAGAGTTATCCTTGTATTTTAAATAACTTCCTTTGTCATAACTAGGAGTGAACATTATAAAATATTTGGGAAAACCATAAGTGAATTAGTGAAGAAGAGTATTTGTTTTCTTTATCTTAGAGGAAGATAAATGGGAGAGTAAGAATGATTATATGTACTCATTGTAAGCCATAAGTGGAATAAAAAATACTTGTAATCAAATTTGTTTAGTGGAATCATTTACAATTTATAAAGGTATATTAGATGTAATACTATGTTAAGGTGAACCAATATAAACATCAAATGTGTCATTGATTCATTTATTATGCTTGTACACATTTCAAATATAACAGTTTATTTTGTATAAATTATTATGAAAATCATTTTCGAATTGTTTGCAAAAAGCTTTCAAAATATTTATAAGAAATATTTATAAGCTCTATTCAACTTCTGTTTCTAGAGCTAACCCGTTTATTTTAGTTGGTATTTGAGATAAACTTTTGAGATTAGTTATTTGCAAAACAAAAAGGAAAAACCAAGATTAAAATAGAAAATGAAGGACAAGTCATTAATAGGCCACCTTGGTTCTAAGGTGAGAATTTTGGCTAAAAAAGATGACAACATTTGAATTAATTAACATAAACTTAGATGCTTGCTCAAATTAAAGGCCTTATATACACTATTTTAGAGGAAGAGTACTCAAAGGTATACACATTTAAAGGAGTCAAAGAAATGAAAGTACTCTTACAATCACATATTAAGGTTCCACTTAGATAAAACATAACAAATAAGTTGTGAACTCTTTAATATAAAAGAAAACAAGAACACACAAAATATGTTCAAACCATATTGAACAAACTTTGTTCTTAAGGAAAAAATTATGAAAATTATTATTATACTCAAAATTTTTTAAGAAGTTTGAGAAAATAGTGAAGACCATAAATGACCATGCTAAGAACGTCTAAAGGCCTAGTATGTCACTGGAAGAACTCATAGATATCCTCAAGGTACACGAGTTGAAGCTCTAACAAGATGAACTCCTCAAGAAAGAGAAGTCCTTAACATTGAAAGCCCATACATAATTGAATAAGTACTCCTATTAGAGCTATGAATATTGAAAAACCATCAAATGCACCCCTAGACTATGATGACTCTAAAGAAGTAGATGAGATCCCCTTCATCTCTTGAAAGATGCATCAAATACGGATAAAGAAGAACGACCTTAGAGAATGAAGGGCTTTGCCTCAGTAGGCCAAGGAATTGAAGGATAAGTCATTTGTTGAGTGTATGAACTTGGGTCACTTTAGATAAAAATTCCTTTAAAAATAAAAGAATTAAGACCAAAAAAATCATTTTCAAGAAGGCCAAAAGGAAAGTTCTTATGTCAACATGGGAAGATCTTAATAAATCGAAGGAGAGAAAATCTCAAAGTCTTTGCCTTATAGTTGATACATCGTCTAAACCCTCAATGAATGAATCTCACAAAGAAGTAGACTTCTTTAACCTTTACTTTGTTATTAACCATACCATACGTTTCTATATAATCTCTCATTTTTTTTCCTAAGTTTATAAATTTTAAAATCTTTGTTAAAGCATATTGAATTCTTGGAAAACAAGTCTACCTCTGTAGACGATCTTATGTATAAAAACATCAATATGTAAGACACTCATGAAAAAATAAACAGAGAATAAAATCTTAAGAGAAAGTTATGCTTCTCTGAGTTTGGACTTGAAGAGAAAGAAAAAGAAAATACTTATCTTCTTTTAAAAATAAAACAACCGAAGAAGAAACCATCTACAAATAATTATTATCTAAAAACAATAATCAACTCTTAAAAAATGAAACCTTGAGAAAAGTCATCTATATATGCTAAAGGAAATAAAAAACTTATTCTTTTAATAAGATCATCTCGTAAACCCTTTGAAAAATGAGGATTGAACTTTGAGGAAGATAGAACACCAAAGCTTAAAAATACATGTATTGTATGTACTAGTTAAATGAGAAGTTGTTAAGTCCTTGAGAACTAAAAATAAAAAGGGCTTAAGCTTATTTGTGTACCTATGAACAAAATTATTCTTTTACAAACTTATTTGACAATAGAAAACAAACATTTGTCATAATACTTAGATAGTGGATGCTCACAAGATGACATGTTTATGTACCTAAATATGGAGAAAATATTAGACAAACAAGTCATATTTAATATAAACGAAAAAGAAAAGATAGTCAGTGGTGGATGAATATGTACGAATATTTCTTTATTTATTAAAAGTGTTTTACTAGTGAAAGGTCTAAAGCATAATCTACTTGACATAAGTTAATTATGTTATAATGGATACAATGTTCTTTTAATAAAGATTTATCTCTAGTAAAAAATTATGACTGAGTTATCATCTTTTCTGCTAAGAGATAAGGTGACTTGTACAAAATATATCTTAGTGAATTATCAAACTAAAGAGTCTCTTGCCTTGTATCTTTCAAAGAAGATTAATGAGTTTGCATGTGTGACCATGTAAACTTGAGATTAATCTCAAAGGTGCAAAAGCTCAACCGCACAAGAAACTTACCCTAAATATCTTTCAAAGACAATTTTTATTGTGAGACATGCATGAAAGAAAAATATATTAAAACATCTTTTGTAGGTAAGAACATATTTTCTACTAGGATCCATTGAATTAATACACTTAGATATGTTTAGTTCATAAATTTGTCTACTGTGGTAAAATTTACGATCTAGTCATAATATAATAGATGACTATACTGGATGGACATGAGTTAAGTTCCTCAACCACAAGGATTGAACTTTCAAGGTCTTTTATAAATTATGTAAAAAATTCAAATTAAATTTTTTTAACAATTATGTTACGATGGTAGTGTTCATCACAATTTTCAATTTCATGAACACTACAACAAAATGATTTAGTAGAGAAGAAAAATATATCATTGTAACAAATGGGTAGAATTATGTGTTGGATTCTAATTCAATTCCTTGTGATGAAGTAATAAATAAAAATTGCTATTTACAATACAAAATTTACATAAGATCCATCATTAAGAAAACTCCTTGTGAATTGTGGACATGTTATAAATCCAATATATCGTATTTTCATCCTTGGGAAGTTTAATTCCAAGGGTAATAAATGAATCATGTTTGGATACTCTGAAATATCTAAAGCCTACAAAATCTATAACTTTACGATGATGATTGTTAAAGAGATAATTCATGTAAGATTCAATTAACATAACCCTCATATGGAATTATTAGAGCTAGAAAGTACTTTTTCAAAGTTGCAAATTGAGAGTAGTGAAAAGAAAGAATAAGTGTTTACTCAAGCATCATATATCATAGCAAAATTGTTTGCACCAACATCAAATAGTCCAACTAAAAAATGAGACCCAACAAACATAATGCTCAAATGATGAGAGATCATTCATGCAAAGCATTCCTTGAAGATCAACAAGATCAACTATTTAAGGAAACTTTGTGTTTATCTCTCATATGAAACCAAGACCGTCTATAAGGCACTGCATGACGAGGACTGCATACGAGCCATGCAAGATGAGCCCAATTAAATCTAGAAGAAATATGTTTGGAAGCTTGTTGTGTTGTCAAAGGACAAATCAACAATAGGATCCAAGTGGGTCTTCTAAAACAAGCTAAAAGAGATAAATAATATAATGAAAAACAAGATTAGATAGTGACTAAAGGTTACTCATGATATGAATGAATAAACTATATATAGACTTATATAGTAGTCAAAAGACTTGCGGTAATCCATATTGTACTTTATTAATTGCTCATAATAATATAGAGATGTGCCAAATAATTTTGGAAAGTGCATTTCTTAACAATGTTATAAAAGAAGAGGTCTACGTGGAACCCTATAATATTGGAAACAAAACACGACAAATCAATTACAACAACTTATGCATCAAACAATATTCTCATCCATTGGACCTCATTTGATTTTAAATTGACATCTCTTACTACTTTTGTAGTTTTTCATGATCTTTGTAACTTTTATATATTTCTTTACATAATTTAATTAATTGTAACTTATCTCTTTAGTAGCCAACTGACATAAGAACTCTTAGAACCTAACGATGTTATATATGTATGTTGAATGACTATTGAGATACACTCTCACCATTGTATAATGGTGAATTCTCTCTAAGTGATGATGGTAAAAGACTCTTAATAGTAAATCCAACTTAATTTGAAATTATTCCGTAATATAAAAGGTCACAATCTTTTGAAATCTTTATATAATAGAATTTATACTTATGTTAACCCAAACTCTAACCCGATCAATTCTAAGAAAAAAGTCTAATTACTATTATAAGATAAGTTTAATTATCATCATAAACTTTTTTTAAATACATTTTTAAAATAATTAATTCTTTTTAATTTTTACTTTTGATATGATGAAATACTTCACATACCCTATTAAAAATAAAACAACCCTAAAAGGATTTATAAAGTCTTTTGAAAAAAAGATATATTCTTACTACAAACAACTTTGTAACCATAATATAAGCCACATTGTAGTAATCCAAAAAAAAAAACTTTATCTAGAATTAAAAAATCAATATTAGAGAATAATACATATATAATTTTAAGGAGGATTTAAACTACAAATCCTTTTATAAAGGTTTGAAAAACTATATACTAAAGTCTATCTATGTGATGGTATTAAATGACTTTATCCTTATAATTATTAGTGGAGCTACTATCAAACATAACCCCTCCTAAAACAAGGAGATTAACAACATAGAAAGTGGTAGAAGAATCAAATTACTTTTATTAGAAACATTACTTTTAAATTTGAATTTATAATTATTGAAAATGGGATAAATTTGATATTAACATTGAAGTGATTTCAAATGTTAGGCGTAATCAAATGGTTTACACGTAAAGGAAATTATTGAAGCAGTTAATAAAGAGAAGGTGCTAGATTTTTCAAGAGTCTGGTATGTTACGTTTCTATTATTTTTGGTTGTGAAATGTGGTATCCCAATTTGGCTGTTATGCAGCAGATGTGTTAGATTAGATGGGATGGGAGTGTATGGTAGGAGACAATCGAATTAGTTGTCATACGTGGTCAACTTGTCCTTGCTTAGTTGACTAGGTTGCCACCTTCCAATAAACTCATTCCCACCAATTTCCTCAAACCTTTTTCTATTTCTTATTCTTTTATTTGACTTTTTGCACAAAACAATTCTATCCTCAATTCTTCGGCTTAGGTTGCAAGCCACTCAGTTTGTGCTAGACCATTTTGTCCCGCATATCTTATCCATATGTCATCATCGTCACTTAAGCTTTCCTTCTACATCTAAAGAATATGCATTAAAAACTAAAAATTGGTTTAGATATTTTAATCTAGTCTGAAGTAATCTTTCATCCTAAATGATAATTTATCTTATAACATGTAGATTCGTAAAAAGATCATTGAGATCTTCATTGGTCGAAGTCAAATCTGAAAATTATTTAAAAGTGGAAAAGAAATCCCGTTCAATCAATGAGTTGAACGTTGGATAAAAACATGGATTCGATTCAGTCGAAAAAAACAATAAACTAAAAACACTAACATTGAATGGTGGAACATGTCAGTCACTTGACATGGCCAACGAGAAAATCCCGTTCGCATTAAAGCATGAAAAAGATCGGAAATTGAGGGGTAATATGGTAAATGCAGAGTGTGAAGAGCCCGTCATGAGAGGGCAGTGTGACCCCACGCGCTTCCCGTGTCTTCCTTAACACGACTTGGCTGGCTTCAATCAATCGCAATGTCTTTCGTCATTCATATGTACTTTCTCCTCTCTTTCCGTTCCCTCGTTTTTCTTGTCAAACAAAAGTTCATTCCTTTTTCTTCAAGCATTTTTTCCTTCAAAATGTAGACCAAACCCACATAAGTAAAGGGAAAAGGCCATCTTTTAAGCAAACACAAGTGTAGTGTGACTTGAGTTTCTGCCAGGAGATAATGGGTAACTGCCTAGGTTCTTCAGCTAAAGTAGAAGCAGCTCACAGTTCCATAACCCCTTCTGGTACGTTTTCTTTTTGCCTCTTGCTTTTCTCTCAGAAATTCTTCATTTGCCGTGCAACGTTTTTCAAGATTTTAAATTGTGATTGCAGTTGCAATTTCATTGGCATCCTTGACATGATATGAAATTGTGAAAAAATACTGCAGATGCTAAAATTCTTAAGGATCCTACTGAAATCGTCATTTCCAATCACTTTTTAAAACTTTGGGTTTCTCTGTGCTTTGAAGGGGTGTATGTGATGTGCCGGGGGCATGTTTGCCTTTGTCATTTGTCTAAGTTGATTGTTATACTGTGGCTTTCACAGCTGTGGGTTTGATGGTATTGTAGACTGTGAATTCTTTGCGGGTTTTCAAGCTTTTTTTTGTCTAATTTCTGTTTTTGGGTGCTGCAAGCTTGGTTTGTTTGGGTTAGTATTTGCTAGGATTCAATCCGTGGGATCACTTGAACTAGGACTGGAGAATAGATGCTTACTGTTATTAAACATTTCCTTCTGGTGTTGAAGGTGTGAACATTACCTTACATGAATGCAATTGGTTGAATTTTAAGGTTATTGGCAAGTGCCTTTTTTTTTTCTTTTTTCTAAATGGCAGCATATATGGACTTACTGTTTCCACTTCTGCTTGCATCAGGAATTTCAAAGACTAGTCCTTCATCTTTTCCTTCCAACTTATCTATTCAGTCATACTGTGAAGCAAGTGATGTCTCAAGTCTTCCCACACCAAGGTCCGAGGGTGAAATTTTGTCTTCCCCAAATCTTAAGGCGTTTGCCTTTAATGAGCTAAAGAATGCCACCAGAAACTTTCGCCCCGACAGTCTTCTTGGGGAAGGAGGATTTGGTTATGTTTACAAGGGGTGGATTGATGAACACACATTTACAGCTTCAAAACCTGGATCAGGAATGGTAGTTGCTGTTAAGAAACTCAAGCCTGAAGGGTTACAAGGTCATAAAGAGTGGTTGGTAGGTGTTTTGTTTCCATTTCCAAGCCTTAGCCTTCTTAAGCATACCTTATAGTTAAACCCTCTCCTTCGCCTAAGAAAGTTTATCTTATTTTGTATGTTATTCATGGTCTAATAAGGGAAGTTTTAATCATTTTCTAGACTGAAGTGGACTACCTTGGGCAACTTCACCATCAGAATCTGGTTAAATTGATTGGTTACTGCGTGGAGGGAGAGAACCGGTTGTTGGTCTACGAGTTTATGTCCAAAGGGAGCTTAGAGAATCATCTATTTAGAAGTAAGTTATCATAACCATTACACTGTTTTCTTGTAATTTTAGTTTATTAAGCTATTATCTTAATGGTTATGTAATCAAAGAAACTCATAAATAATAAAGATATCAACAAAGATAGCTGGTTCCTTAAGTTAACAATGATTCTCTCTGTTATTTACGTATTGAAGTATGATTTGATAACTAATGAAGTTAGAAACGATCAATTAATTCATTACAGTAGTTTGCATTGTGATTGATGGGGTCATTATATTTGACAGGAGGACCACAGCCTCTATCTTGGTCAGTGAGAATGAAAGTGGCCATTGGTGCTGCCAGAGGACTCTCCTTTCTTCATAATGCCAAGTCTCAAGTCATATATCGTGATTTTAAAGCATCTAATATCCTACTTGACGCTGTAAGATTAATGAGGATAAATGTGATGGTATAAATTCTTCATTACTGTTATATCATGAAAAATAACTTCTTATCATTATTGAATTACAGGATTTCAATCCTAAACTCTCTGATTTTGGCTTAGCAAAGGCCGGCCCTACAGGTGATAGAACTCATGTCTCTACTCAAGTTATGGGAACTCAGGGATATGCAGCACCTGAATATGTTGCAACAGGTATTCCTTAGTCCCTTGCTTTGTGTTGCTTCTAGCAATTGTTTAATGCCCTATAATTATTTGTGAACATTTGAACATGCTATTATTCAAGTCAATTATACGAGAATCTGAATATTGAACCTGTTCTACAGTTATTTTTATCTGATATTGCATGTTACTCGTGTACATAGGGGTCAGTGGGGTTAATTATTGTTCTCCTTCTGAATTTCAATTCAAATGTTCTTGTGAAAACAGGCAAGTGTGTGCCTCAATTTTTAGATCCAGTGTTTGCTCTAATGCACTGCTCCTTAGGATAGAACTAGGAAACTAACTTCTTTCACGTGTCTTAGTTTATGCAAATCATCATACTAAAGCTCAAATTTTTTAACAGGTCGGCTGACGGCTAAAAGTGATGTATACAGTTTTGGTGTTGTGTTGCTTGAGCTATTATCTGGTAGACGTGCCGTTGACAGAACCAAAGCTGGTGTGGAGCAGAATTTAGTAGACTGGACAAAACCTTATTTGGGTGACAAAAGAAAACTATTTCGGATTATGGACACCAAGTTGGGAGGCCAATACCCACAAAAAGGAGCCTTCATGGCTGCCACTCTTGCTCTACAATGCCTAAATCGCGAAGCCAAGGCAAGGCCTCCAATGACAGAGGTTTTAGAAACACTTGAACAGATTGCAGTCTCAAAAACTGTAGGGAGAAACTCCCAACCAGAACAGAAGAGAGTGCATGCTCCTGTAAGAAAGTGTAGAGTGCAAATGGGTGCCCTTTGAATCATACTCCTATTTCATTGATTGCCATCTCACCCATTATCTGCTTGTGTGCACCAAATTTTGAACATCTGTATATACATTGCCATCTCATTCATACATTCCTTATTTTTATCAGGTTGGTTTTGACAGGATATATGTGCCATGTACTTAAATGAAATTTCAATTAAATATCAGCACATGATTTCCCCATCCTATAGAAGTTCCACAAAACAGTATTATTGCATGTTCATTTATTTGTTGATTATGGGCTATTGAGATATTTGTTTGTAAAACAGTCATGAACACATTGCTAGCCAAGAGTTACAACATCAAAGCCGTCCGCATCAGTTGTTTTTGCATGGGCTGAGGATCATAGGCAATCAATCATTAGTAATAGTGTGTGAAGCTTGTAAGAACATGTTACACATAAAACATTAAAGAAATAAACACAAAATATAAGGTTAGAAGAATGCAATTACTTGTTCTCGTCCTTATTTTCTTATCTATCAGTATTGTTGAAGTTAAGTGGCTAAATAGTCAACGCTAAAATCATGAGATGCTCCAAACTGATGGTGCAGTCCCAACTTTTGCTGTAGTTTCTAGGAGCTCGGCACTACTTGGGCCATTGTTGGTCTCTTCTTGTCTTGGCACAACAACAGAGGCAGCCTAATATTATTTTGGCTAGTTTGCATTTTTTTTGTCATTTTAACATTGTTTCCATTGCTCCGAGTGATTTAGTGCGGAAGAAATTAAATCTTTGAAAGATTATAATATCAATTTGTTTTCTCTTTGTTCGTTTTTGTTAATTTACAATAAAAATAAAAACGTATCGATCGAGGTACTCATTATTTCTTTAATGAACTGTGACTCTTTCCATGTCCTAATTTTTACTTACGCAATACCAAACACAGGTATTGGAATGACAATGAAAAAATTGGAATAATAGCGTAAAAGTTTGGAGTAACCTGCATCGTTATTCGAATAGTGAAAGAAAAACGAGGGAATTGTTACGAGAGAATCGGAAGAACAAAACAAGAAAGAAAAACGATAAGAGAGGAAATGATTTTTAATTAGGCCGAAAATCAAGAGAGACGAGAGATAACCATTTATCATTAGTGGAAGAGACGATCTTAACATCTCCTGTTATAAAAACTTACTATTATTGAGAAATAAATAAATAAATTACAAAGTCTTATTCTTATAAAATCTTCAAAGGAAAATAAAGCTTTCAACAATTTAAGAATGATATAACATAAAGCATAAGACATCATTATATTACATTATCCTTGCATGTGATTTTATCTCATCTCACACTTACGATTAAAATTTTCATTTATTTTATTGGTCATATCATCTTACTTGTTTGCTAATTAATATATAGATAAAATATGTTTAATTTTTAACTTGTAATTAGGAAAAAAAGTTCATTAATAAAATTAATAAACATGTCAAAAATTACAATTAAAAATCTATTTATTACATAAAAATAATATTTATAAATAGTTTAGTTTTCATTAAATAAAAAAAATACTAGTTGAGAATTCCATAAAATAGAAATATTGAAGAGATTTTCAGCAATAAACTACAAATAAATCACTCATAACTTTTTCCTATTTTACATTCGCATTTGTTAATATAAAGAGAAAATATATTAGAATTTTCCCAAATGGTTTGCGACACATGAGTAAAAATAACAAATCATTCAATTCAAAATTTTAAGGTATTAGAATTGTAGTTTTCATTAGTTATATATTCCTGAATTTGTACTTCTCTAACCAATTTTCACATTTGCATGCTAACAAATAGTTTAGATGAAACTAGACTGTACAAAAAGAAGATAAAGTGAAATACAAATATGTTGAAACAAAGTCAGTTGACATAAAGAAACTGGAATAATGTAACAAATACTGTACAATGTGCTATGAGATGAGAGTATCAAGGCAATACAAATCTTTTAAAAGATCATATTTTGATGAATGGAACGAAATATGTACGAGGATGCAAAGGTATAAGAACTGAAGGAGGAGTAAACTGAGATTAAATGATCCAATGTAATAAAAAAGAGAGAAAGCAAAATTAAAAGAATAACATGGATAAGAAAAAAAACTGTAAAGAAAAGAGGGTGCAAAAACAACAGTAATTATTTGTTTTCAAATGAGAAAATTGGTGGAAGCTTTACACACTTGTTCTGGAACATCAAGAGCCACCGGGAGCTCCCCCAAACACTTCAGTGGGAACTAGTAAAAATGGACCTAAACACAGTCCTCAATGAAGCGTTAAGGGGAACTCTAGGGGACACATGACAGGATAAGCCTTTTCAAGTGCTTCTCAAGTGCTTCTATGGCTTATGGTTCGCAACATATGTTAACCTGTTATATTTATAGTGATGTAATCTGTTGTAAAACCAAGCCAATGTTAATTCTGCCTGAAACTGAACCTAGACTTACCTACAGTCTACATAATACAAAACTGAGATCAATAGAGAATCTATTCAGAGCAGTATCACAGTTTGCCTTTTTCTCGATGTCTATTTGACACATACTCAACTTGCATGCAAAAAGTGTGGTCACAAAGGTGAAAATATACCATGTAATATACTCTCAGACATTCATAAAATTAAATATGCTCAGCCTTTATAATATGCATATCTTTTGAAGTTATTCTTTTTAAAATTATTTTCTAATAGTCTCCATAATATTTATACTTTTAGTGTTCATCTCTACCGTCACTTAATTAATTTTAATTGTTGAGATGACCACAAAGTTAGGCATTAAAACAAAAACAAATATATATATATATATATATATACATGGATTAGATTAAAAGTTGTATAAAGTGAGTGTCATCAGCCGACAAGTTGCAGAAACTGTCAACTTTTTCTAAAAATTGAACTGTCGATGCTCAAGAGTCAAGATGCTAGCAATCTTTGCATCAAGTGATTAAGGTAACTTAAGATGAAGAGAGGAAGCCACGTCTAAGAGGAAATGGGCTAGCTTTAACTCATGGATTTGATTCCAGCATGAAGCAATTGGGGTCTGGTTCGTTTAGAAAAGTTTGAAGGGGATGGGTCAGAAAAGCTCACGACTAGGCATTTTCAATGTCATTCATGACGTTCTTTCCCCCAATTCTGACCAGATTCAAGCTGGTAAACTTGTATGTTTTTATGGGCTTCTCAAGGTTTCTCAATGCACCAAATTCTTCATGCATAAGATGAGTATGGAGAGTTTTATATAGATATTTTACTATGTTGCTCATTCAATTCAATCACAACTGAAGCAGAATATGAAATGGCACCAAAGATATATCACAGAAATAGGTCAGCTTTCCCTTAGAGTCCCCTATCGAAAGGAATTCAAGGTATACATACATACATACTACCCTGTTGAAAAGTTTGGGAAAACTCTGGGTACCATCTAACCCGAATAAGATATAGTCATTGTTCTTCAAGTTTATGCATAATTCGTTCCTTATGATGTCTCACCAAATTCTAATTGTTATACAAAATTATAAACAAATGCAGCTTATGCGACCACAATGGAGCCGCAATATGTATAAGCCTGAAAACATTATCATTACAGTTAAAGTTACTGTTGTGGTGGACTCTTTTTTGAACATTGATATCTAGTGTCGCAATGTTCTGCAAATTTATTTTGAGAATGCTCAACCCATCGATAAAATTTAGGTGAAGTGTAAATGAACTCGTGTTTTATGTAAGCTTTAATAACTAGGAGATAGGATGTCCAGTTTTCGTGATTCCATCTAGTATCTTCGGTTACATCTCCTCGGAGTTCTAGTTCAACAAAATTAGCCACTAAATTATTAATATAGTATTTTATCAAGTTAAATTCAGTTTGATAATTTATTTTTTGAAAATTTTAATTTAATCAATTATATATGCAAAAGTAATCAAGATAGTATTTTCGTCATTAATTTCATAAATAGTTTATGCATATTAGGAGTTAAAGGTCATCACAAAAATAGCTTGTCTGATGGGATTTGAGCTCTATCAAATAAATGCAAAAAATGTCTTCCTGAATAGGTCTATAGATGAGAAAATTAATGTCTAGTACCCTCATGGCTTTAGCGATTATATATAATGTCTATAACCTTAAGAAAAAACTTCAGATGAAGCAGGAGATAGGGAATGGCACATTCTGAAACTGGGTTTTGCTTACAAAACAGGGTGGTGTGGGGGCAGTGGTTTCAAGAGAGGTGAAAGGGGCAGCAAGCGACAAATGACGGTGGCTTTTTCAGTTAAGTAGTTAGTTTCACTACAGTGGATTTTATAAATGATAGTAGTTGCTTGATTATGGGTTCTTAATCACAGATTACTAGTTATTCATTGACGCTGGGCAGGGGAATCGTACTGAAGACATGGGCATTGTGGGTGGTGGCCGGCTGGTGGGTTCTGTTTTGGTAGCCTGAGATGGTTTTAGTTGTTTTTTCTATTGCTTTTGTGTTTTCTGTGATGGTTTGGGTTGTGTGCACGAGAACAAGGTTTGTAGCTTTAGACTCAATGAGTTTTAATTTGTATGTATATAAATATAACTTTAGTGTGGAGTGAGTATTAAGGGATGCAAGAAATAATGCGGTAAAAAATCGTAACTCTTCTTGTTTGGATACTAAAGTTGTAACTTTTCTGTCTTTCGATACCACCTGACACTCTCAGCCTAATCATCCCTTTCAATTTGTTGGATCCAATTGTAAATTATAATTTAAGTCATTGGAAGCATAACCCTCAATTGTGGATATTACAGGGCCTTAGCTCTCCAACTGCTACTAGTTTTTGTGGGTCATTCTTTTTGTATTTTAAAACAGTAAAATAATAAAATTATCTTTAAATTTTTGTTGAATTTCGGATTGTAAAAATTAGAAGTCAAAAAATGACTTTTTGATTTTCGAGTTGTAGAAACTGGAAGTCAAAAAATGACTTCCAGGTTATAGAAACTAAAAGTCAAAAAATGACTTCCGGATTATAAAAACCAGAAATCAAAATGTGACTTCCAGTTGTGACTTTCGATTTCTATAATCTGAAAGTCATTTTTTAACTTCCAGTTTCTACAATCCGGAAGTCATTTTTTGACTTCCGGGTTTCTATAACCCAGAAGTTATTTTTTGTTGACTTACGGGTTGTAGAAACCGAAAGTCAAAAAATGACTTCCGGAGTTGTAGAAAATGGAAGTCAAAAAATGACTTTCGGATTATAGTTGGGTTGTAGAAACCAGAAGTCAAAATGTAACTTCCAGTTTCTACAACCCGAAAGTCATTTTTTGACTTCCGGTTTCTACAACCCGGAAGTAACTTTTTTGTGATTTCCAAATTGTAGAAACCAGAAGCCAAAAAATAACTTCCGGATTGTAGAAACTGAAAGTCAATAACAAAGACACCATTGGAATTTTAATTTTTTTTGGAGACGTAGGAAGAGAATTTGAGAGTGCAGGAAGAATCACCTATTTTTGTGATTTGATTGTCGCAAGGCTTTTATCAATTGGTATGGAAGTCTTTGACTGTGTCTCTCTCAAAGGCAAAATAGCGATGCTAGTGGGGATACTAACATTCACCACCAACCACATGGGTTCTAAGACTACAAAGTGAGGTGGGATGCTAGGATCCAATTGCAAGAGAGACACCAGTTTCACATACGATACGAAGTATGAGATTCTAATGTGAAGTTTATAAAAGCCTTGGACTCTCCAACATCTAGCTTTTGTGATATAGTTCTCCTGAGATTCTTATAACTTTTCCCCCTCAGAATTTGCCCGGGAAAATGTGTTGTTAAATTTTTTAGAAGACCAAAAAAATGTTTAAAATTTTAGATTTAATTTGGAGACAAATTTTAGATTAATGTGGTGTTACCTTAATTTTTGAAGAGGATCAAATTGAAAATACTCACATTATTTAGTTTTGGACAATTTTTGGTAGTAGCCCTTTCTAGTCAGTTAGCCCATGCACCTGCAGCTACTAATGATGTACGTGGGAGAACATACATGGTTTCCGCTACGCGAAACTTTGGAAGTGTTTTACCAACACAGTATTTACCCGTCCCTGAATTTCTTGATCCACACAAGGGACAAGAAATGCAACATATCGAGAAAGGCTACCATTCATAGCTGAATAGACAGAAGTGAACATTGCATAGCTTATCCCAACCAAAGCCGAGTGCCATTTCTATGAAACGGCCAAACAGCGTATCCCAGTACACCATTAAATTTTAATTGCTTAAGCAAGGGGAATTTTAGACCAATGGATTCAAAATGCAATTTGATGATTGGATGGACATTTAAACCAGATCGAATTGGCAAGAAAAAAAGAAGAAAGACAATTCTACTAACAATAAAATACTGTAAGAACCCAAAAAGTTCACATTCACAGAATTACACATTTAAAAGCAGGTGCAAAAGAAAACTTAAGGCTAACTTCAGAATCCAGACAGTGGATATTATACTAATATCTAAATCCTTCGGATATCACAATAGATCGCACCTCGTAAGCATACTGCACTGTTGCAGAGAAAAATTGAAGTCGCCATCCAATATGGATTTTAATCGCATATTACCAGCATGTCTGCATCATGTTCACCTGAAACCTGTGGACAACATATATGTTTTCTCAAATAAACTCTTTGCACAGAGGATGATCATCCAAAATGCACACCATGGTCCCAAGTAAGAATCGCTCGAAAGACGGGCACAGAACAATGGCTGAACCAATCAATAATGTACAGTGGGTTCAAATAATATTCTCCATTTGCACCCTTCTTGCACTGGCAATCCACTGCCTTCTCTCCCACGTGCCATTTGCTTGTAAGGAAACTGTAGGAAATAGGAAATGAAAGAGATAAAAAAAGACAAATACGCTTACATACAATATTGAGGTAGCCATGTTGATATCATGTATAGTTAATGAAAGAATCTCTTGCGACATCTGGCAGAACCAAGCTCCTCATACTCAGACTTCGTCACACACATTGCTTCAAAATCTGGACTCGATGCCAACAGTGACCCTCCACGCCAAACACCTAGTATGGGACTGTAGAAGAACCATAAATCCTTTCGTAGAAAATATCAACTTAGATGAACATAATATTTAGGGAAGATGTTTACTCTTCTTGAGCTGTTATCTCCACATTATAGTCATCAGGAACTAGAGGTCGAAGCTCCTTCTCTCTGCAGCACGTAGAATCAATTAATTAAGCGTTTACACCATGATATACAGGGCAAGTGGTCCCAACGAAAACATCATGACATACAAAGTGCAGTGGTCCCAACAAAAGACTTACAATCTCTCAGCAAACTGGGGAAATAAGGTGCTTCCACCCGTTAATATGATGCTGCAAAATAAAATGCAGACACAGGATTGAAAAATGTGTGACGAATTAAGAAACATGCATATATCCACACACAGGACCATCAAATCAAATGATCTGAACTGGCTACCTTTCGTAGAGCACAGGATGGAGATGCGGATGGCACGCATTAACAGCACGCACAATGCATTCTGCTAGCCCAGCCTGGTTCATTCCTGGAAATCATTTTGCTCAGCATTATGCAGAAAAAGAAAAGCTAACAAATAAAGACAGACAATCAAATTCGACCAACATCCTCATGTGCAGTCATTAGAGAAACTCATCAACAAAAAATTAACCAAAATCAAGTTGTATCCACAGACCCAAATCAGCAGGACGGAAGATCATCTCTGGCACAAGAAACCGCTCATTTGTCAAGTCAAACTCCTAAAGATCACACAAAGTGAAAACATAAAGTTAAAAGCATTGACACACAAAACAATGGCACACCGCAAGAAACACTGACAAATACATTTTTTGACAAATCAACTCTTTTTCTGTCCTCTGTCTGCTCAGCAATTTCCGAGCAATTCATAATCCCCTCTGCCTCCACTGGTGGCGAAGAAGGAAGGCCACTCTTCTTCAATGCAAGATACCGCCGTGCCTGGTCTGGGTACTTAACAAACCCCTTTGTGTGTGTGACACCATCCGGAAGCACATAGGTGCACCTGAACAGATTCTCTTTCCCACTCTTCCTATAAAACCACACGCGAAATCTTTTTTCAGGCCACAGTATTGTTCTAATGAAGCAACATATAATAGCATAACAAAAATGTGTACCTAAGAGTTAGTGTGTGTTTGGTTTCACATTGAGTCATCTCGAATTTTGTTGAAATAGCAGTTGACAGAATCTTAAGAAAATGTTCATATGTTTAGTCTCACATTAAGAAATTGATTCAGGCTCCAAAATTAATTTTGAGTTAAACTAGCTTCAGGAAGCTTTTGCATTGTATACCGCGCTTTACAGCCATCTTGTTGTTAGAGTAAAAACATTCAAACACTCGAACATAAACCACTTCAAGGCAGAATAAATTATAACTACAATAAAAAACAAAGTCGTATCCCACTTCGGATCTGTTTGCTAAACGCTTTTATAAATCCTATCAAGAGAAAGAAATACGAAAGACAAGTGAAATTAAGTTAGTCGTATGCTAAAATTAGCTTACGCATATAAGTTAATTTGTATAAACTTTCATATGTTAATTTCTTCAGAAAATGATTTTCAACTCATGCATAAGCTTATGAAACTAATTCATCTTCCGTTCTTATTTTCTTCTCCTAAAAGTGCTTACAGTGAGACAGACCTTTGGATCACGCAACGGTAGTCGCCGCAGAGTCAAAGACCAAAGTTTGAGATATGCAGTTGATAGTACATTAGACAGAGTGATGCAGTAACTCTAGCTCATTCCCTCAAATTTACAAACTCAAATTCCGTTTAAAAAGAGTAAAAGGTAAGAATTTGGTTGTTAAAAGTGAGCAGGGCCACATTTTTGTTGTAAGAGATTGAAGAGAGGGCATTGTGAAAACCTGGCGATGGAGAGGTCGCGGTCGACGTCGAGGGAGACGAAGCAGAGCTTCTCCTTGACGTCGTCGATGAGGAAGGTCTCTTCCATGACGTTGACGGAGCGGAAGGAGACGAGTTCCTTGAGGTAGTTGGTGAGGGCCTTGCCGCCCAAGTCAATCCTCCTAACGGCATAATTGAGTGGGAAGTTGTGGAAGACAGGGGAGGCGTGGGTGAAGGAGAACCCTGCGTCCACGACGAGGCTGCACTGGGCCCGGGAGAGAAGCCCACTGGGCCGGCGGGTGGCCTCGTGGAGGTGGACTAGGGCGGGGGGATGGGCCACGTAGAGGGCCCGGAAGTTGAAGTCCTCGAAGACGAGCTCGTCGAGGGAGCGCTGGATGGAGGGGAGCGTGAAAAGGGGTTCCGTGAGGAGGAGCGAGGACTGCGAGGGGTTTATGCGGAGGACGGAGGAGAAGAGGTGCGACCAGATTTCGCGCTGCAGCTCCGGGTTTATCAGGTATCCTCGGTCCATGGGGCGGCGCACGGCGGCGGATGTTAGGTCCTCGTCGCCGGAGGTAAGGTGGAGCCATTTCTTGGAGGCCGGGGGGCGGTAGAGACAGTTAGGGACGACGGCGGAGGGGTCGCGCTCGCCGCCCAGGCCCGCCTTGATTAACCCGCCGCCGTTGTCTAGAACGACGACATTGGTGGATGTGGACATGAGCAATGGCGGAAGTATCTTTCTGTACTCTGGACTTTATTCTTGTTTCCTTGGGAGGGCGTTTTTCAAATGGGTTCATTCAGCCGTCGTCCTACGTTTTGAATACCTCAGGCCTTTTCCTTTCTTTCGTTTTTATCCTTCAGCAGGAATTTGTTAAATTTGATTTCTTTTATTAAACGAAGGACAAAATTAAATTTTATTATACTTTTCATCTTTCATTTTTCTAAAATATTTTATTCTTTTATCCCTTGTTTGTTGCCTGGCTTGTTTCCATTCAATTGTGAGATCCATAACCATTACATGAATGTGAATTTATTCCTCCATGGTTGTGCATTTAGTTAGCATATGTAGAGCATTAGATTTTTCTATCACTAAGAGGGATAACGTTTGATTATTTATCTCTTGTTCATGACTAATGGAGTATTCTTGACTTTTGTTTTTATTTATCTGTTGTGAATTTCATTGTTGTATTGTTGGAGTTAGACTCTTGAATAATGGTGTGAGCTTGTAGTAGTGGTTGTCTTGGCTAATACTAGAGGTTGTGACAGCTTCACGCATGTTCTATTGATATAAGGAGAGGTAAGCTCCTCAAACATTATTGAATTATTGCATTTTACACTTGTTTATTTTATTTGCTTCTTGCTCGAGTTTGACACCTTAGTCCCCTTGTTGTATGTTGTTATGGTTGTTTGAATTGTAAGCTACTGGTTTTGTTCAATTATTGAATTAGAGATAAACTTCACATACATCTGAATGGTTGTTTAATGTTTAATTTAGTGCAAATATGAATAGTTCATGTTAATGAACCAAAAGTGGGAGCCATAATCAATTATTTAGAAATGTATAGTTAATTTTGCTTTTAAACCCATATAATTTATTATGTAGTTGATTATAATCCATTATGATTCGCATGTATAATTGATTATGTACAATCCTATCTGTCTAAAAAAATGTTGTGTTATTAATGGTATGATGAATTTTATTTTTTATTGAGTAATATTGTAGATTGTGGCATACATAGTTCAATTTTAAATTTTAATTACAATGTAAGAAATCATTTCATAAAACAGTTTAATTTTAAATTTGATTTTAAACATGTGATAAGATTAGTGTATTTTTAAATTATTTGGTTTTGTTAGTTTAATATGATTTGTGTGAAAAAAGAAATCTCCATGACAAAAAAAAACTTAGAACAGCAAACCATGAGAGAATAGAAACCAAGATCGAGAGAGAAAAACGATTTCCATTATTTACTTTGTGAATGAGACAAAGTTTATATAAACTGACAGTAACTGAATATTTTCTAATTCTAACATTCCCCTCAAGCTGGAAGGTGTATATTACACATTTCAAGCTTGGAAATATTTGAATGAAAAGGACTAATAGCCAAGGCTTTTGTGAAAACATCTGCCAATTGTTGAACACTTTTGACAGGAAGAAGATGTACAATTCCATTCTGCACCTTTTCTCGAATAGAATGACAATCAATTTCTATGTGTTTGGCCCTTTCACGATAAACGGGATTAGCTGCAATATGAAGAGCTGATTGATTGTCACAAAATAAAGCTATTGGAGCACAATTAATCTTGAAATCAGCTATCAAATATGTCAACCATTGAGCTTCATATCCTGTCAAGGCTAAAGCTCTATATTCAGCTTCAGCTGAAGACCTTAAAACTCTTCTTCTTGCTCTTCCAAGATATGAGTGATTGTCCTAGAAAGAAACAAAATCCAGTTACAGACCTTTTGGTATCAAGGCAAGATCCCCAATCAGAATCACTGAAACCCTTAAGAGCCAAATCTGAACAAGCTGGAAAAAATAAACCTTTGCTAGGTTCATTTCTCAAATATTTGAGAACTCTCAAGTGCCCCACTGCATAGGATAAATCAGGACGTGTGTGGGTTAGATAAACCAATCTTCCAATGATTTTCATATAGCCAGTTACATCAGGATAAGGAGAACCTGATGCTGAGGACAATTTAGCATTGTTGTCCATTGGTGTAGACACAAGTTTAGATGCAAGTAAACCAAAATCTTGTAACAAGTCAAGTGCATATTTTCTTTGACACAAAGAAATCCCCTTTGATGATCTAGCAACCTCCATACCTAAAAAATATTTTAGTTGACCTAAATCCTTAATACTGAACTGAGCATCAAGAACATGTTTCATATGATTAATCTCAACTAGAGAGGTTCCAGCCAAGACTAAATCATCAACATACACAAGAATTGCAGTAAATGCATCAGATTCAGATTTTATAAAAAGAGAATAATCTGCCCTTGACTGAATGTAACCACAAGACAAAAGTATAGCTGTCAGCTTAGCATTCCACTGCCTGCTTGCCTGCTTTAAGCCATATAATGACTTTTCTAATTTGCAAACCAATGTCTGATCATGAAGAACAAGTCCAGTAGGAGGTAGCATATATACTTTTTGTGGCAAATCTCCATGTAAGAAGGCTGTATTGACATCTAATTGGTGAAGATGTCAATTGAAGGATGTAGCTAAGGTGAGAAGCACTCTCACTGTTGTCATCTTAACAACAGGACTGAATGTTTCAAGATAATCAAGTCCTGTTGTTTGAGTGTACCCCTTAGCAACCAATCTTGCTTTATATCTCTCAATAGTGCCATTTGCATGATGTTTCACTTTAAATACCCACTTGTACCCTATAGCCTTCTTATTCTGTGGTAAAACTGTGAGTTTCCATGTCTTGTTTTTCTCTAAAGCCAACAGTTCAGTTTCAATAGTTTTTCTCCAACACTCATCATTCACAGCCTCAGCATAGGTCTTAGGTTCAGAAATACTAGAAATGGCTAAAGTAAATGATTTATGGGAAGAAGAAAGTTTATCATATGATAGGCACTCTAAGAGAGGATACCTGACATTTGATTCTGTTGGTGCAGCTAAAACTCTTATTGAAGCTAGTTGCCAATGAAAATCCTTTAGGTATTAGGGGGGCTGACGAACTCTATTGGATCTTCTAAGAGCAGGTTCAGGTTCTGATTCCATATTATGATTGGAATCAGAAAAGGTGGGTGAATGTGAAGGATTAAGTTCATCATGATTGGTTATAGAGATATGAGGTGGAGAATACATTATGTGGTTCTGAGTTAGAATGAGATTCTGGATAGTTGCGGAAATTATCAAGTTCAGAAAAAGGTACTATAAGCAAAGTAGAACTTGAACATTTATCATGATTAGTAGCATGAGTACTGTGAGCAAAAGGAAACATATGTTCATAAAAACTAACATTTCTTGATATAAAGGTTTCTTTGCTTTTTAAATCAAACATGATGTATCCTTTTGTCCCATACTTAAATCCAAGAAATATACATTTTCTTGACCTAGGATCAAGTTTCTTTCTATTAGCAGTTAAAGTAGTAGCAAAACATAAACATCCAAAAACCTTCAAATCAACAATATTTGGATTTTGATTATAAAGTAATTGATATGGTGATTTATTATCAAGTAACTTTGAGGATTGTCTATTGATCAAATATGTAGCATGAGCTACAGCAAAATTCCAAAAACACTTAGGTAAAGAAGATTGAAACAGTAAAGCCCTAGACACTCCCAAAATATGTTGATATTTCCGTTCAACAGTACCATTTTGTTGGAGTGTCTCAACACATGAAGTTTGGTGAAGAATCCCTTTAGAATTAAAGAAAGCAGTAAGTTTAAACTCAGGTCCATTGTCAGATCTTATGCATTTCATATCTGTGCCAAATTGTGTTTCAATGTGATTGCTAAAAGATTCAATTAATTTTGGAATTTCATATTTCACTTTTATAAAGTATATCCATGTGTGTCTTGTAAAATTATCAACAATAGTAAAAAAATATTTATATCCTAAAGTAGAAGGAATAGAAATAGGACCCCAAATGTCTACATTTATTATGTCAAAAGCATGAGAAGCATGATCACTGTTACAAGGAAAAGGTAATTTCTTGTGCTTTGCAAAATGGCAAATATCTTTTAACTTTTGTTTTGTACAAGAAATGAAAGGAAAATTAGTACTCATTACTAAAAGCTTATCATGAGATGGATGTCCAAGTCTTCTATGCCAAAGTTTCATATTAGAAATAGCAGAAACAGAAACAGATTGAGCCGTGTGTGCATTATGAGCAGTATGATATATATATCAGGAATATATGAAGTGGTTAAACCCTTGGATTTCAAAGCATACAAGCCTCCTTTGAGCTCAGCTACACCAATCATCCTCAATGTAAGGAGATCCTGTATAGAACAAGTCAAATAAAAAAAATCAATTTACAATGGAGAAATTTGGTTAGTTTGGATACTAATATTAGGTTGAAGTTAAAACTAGGTATGTAAAGGACATTAGACAAATAGAATTGATTGGAAAACATAATAGTGCTTGCAATTTGAGTAATAACCTCACTACCATTTGGTAGCTTTACTGAAATAGGTTGGATTTTTCTAAAAGATTGAAACTCTAACAAGGAGTAACAAACATGGTATGTAGCTCCTGTGTCAAGTATCCATGCGTTGGTTTTGACTAAGCATAACAAATCATGTAGGTTACCTGAAGTTAAGTGGTTTTTGGTTGATGTATTTAATGTGGTTATCTGGTTTGTGCTATGCATTGACTGTGAATTTGATGATTGTTTGAGCATTGCTAAAATAGCTTTATGTTGATCAGGAGTGAAAAACAGATTGGATTCCTCTTGAGCTTCTTTTGTGACAACTTATCTGCATTGTCATCATCATACTCATCATCATTATTTCCTGAGTAATTATTATTCACTGCACTATTGGAATTTTTAGTAATTGGTAGGAAAACCATGTTTCCTGTAGCACACATCCTCAGTGTGACCATTCCTGTTGCAATAAGTGCAGACTCTTGAAGATTTACCTCTGCCTGAATATCCTCTACCTCTTCCTGATGAATGAAAATTTCCTCTGCCTCTATAATTCTTTCCTCTACCAGAATTATTGTCGGAATTGCCTCTATTGACTGAATATTCAGCAGTATTAGCTAAGATTTTCACATCATCAGAAATAACATTCATTTGTCTCTCTTGTTGCACAAGCATTGAAAAAACCTTATTGATACTTGGTAGAGGTTCCATTAACATAATTTGGGATCTAACAGCAACATACTGGTCATTCAATCCTTTTAAAAATCTAATCACATAGTCATATTCTCTATAGGATCTAATATTAGGAATTAATGAACATGAACATTGTATCTGAAATTGTCCAATTCCTGCCACAATCCCTTCAATTGTGTGAAGTAGGCACTAACAGATAAACTTCCTTGTTTAGCATAATATAATTCTTCTTGCAATTCGTATATTCTAAACACATCTCCTTGATAAAAACGTTCCTTAAGATCAGTCCATACCTCAAAAGCAGTCTCAAGCCACATTACACTTTGCACAATAAATTGATCCAAAGAATGAGTTATCCATGATAAAACTAATGTGTTGCATCTGTCCCAAGCAGCGAACATCAGATCTGTGAGAAGAGGTTTTGGCATCGATCTATCCACAAATTGCAATTTGTTTTTGGACTTCAATGCCATAATCATTGCGCGTGACCAGGAATGATAGTCAGTTCCAACTAACTGAGCAAAAACAAGAACAACTCCTGGATTTTCGTTAGGATACATATAATATGCACTAGTTGGATCATTGAGAGAATTTAGGGTTAAAGTCGTATTCGCCATGAAGAAAAAAAAATAACAGGCACAAAGAATTGGAGAAACAGAGTTTTCCGCAGCGTCAGACCTCCTTTCACAAGGAGCTGTGATACCATGTGAAAAAAGAAATCTCCATGGCAAAAAAAAACTTAGAACAACAAACCGTGAGAGAATAGAAACCAAGATCGAGAGGGAAAAACGATTTTCATTATTTACTTTGTGAATGAGACAAAGTTTATATACAGACTACAAGATGTGATCTCAGCCACACAATCATAACAAACTTACAGTTACAAAGAAGTAACTGACAGTAACTGAATATTTTCTAATTCTAACAATTTGGTTATTTACTTTTTGTTGAATATACTTTTTTTTCCACCCGTATATTTTGTGTTATTAATTTTAGGTGTAATTTTGAAAGGTTTGAAATAAAGTAGATTGTGATGTTCATATCTTCATGAATTTAATTATTAATTATAGTATAAGAAACTATTTTATAAAACAATTCAGTTTTATATTTGATTTTAAAAATTAGTTGAATTTTAGTTTCAAATAATTTAGTTTTCTTAGTTTAATTTGGTTTGGTTATTTATAGTTTTAGTTTAATTTAGTTTTTTCCTAAATTTTATATTATTAATGTATTTTTGAAATGTTTGAAATATTGTAGATTGTGGTATGTTATATATATGAATTTTATTTTTTAATTATAGTGTAAAAGTATTTTTATCTTGATCATTAAAGAGAATTTTAGAAAGTTTGACTTCAAAAATAGTAAATAATTTTTTCTTGGTGATGAGAACTTGGTCAAGGTTCTCAAGAAGAAGGAGGAACATATACTTAAGCTTCAAAATGTAAGGAATTTCAAGACAAGTTACTAATTTTCTTAGAAAGTTTATTGGCTTGAATATTTATGCTTTATGTAGGTTTTGGTGTGGTTGATGTATAGAAAGTTAGTATCATATGCTCAGGCTAACTTAGATTGATTCTTGAAGGTTTTGGCTGGGTTTTGAAAAAAGATATTAGGATTTTCTTTGATTAGGCTAGAAGAAGCATAGAAAAACAAGAAGAAGGATTTTAGTATTCTATTGGCTAAGTTTCATTATGGTCACTTGTTGTGAATTAATTTTTCTTGAAGGTTTCTTGGGTGATGATCGAATGGTAGCTAGTTTGGAAAAATATGAGAAAATATTTTCTTCATGAAATCTTTGAAGGTTGAGATATATAGTTTGGTTGTAGGGTTCTTTGAGTTTTGGTGCATTTTGGCTAGCTTAAGATGGTGGATAAGAAAAAAGATAAAAGCTTAGTAAGAGCACATGTATATAACAAGACATGGAATGACAAAGTTAATGGAAGATAAGCAACAATTATGGATGGAAAGATGCAAAACAAGAAGAGTGCTTACTTCACCAATTGTACACAATTCAAAGAGTTGGAAAGACCCTTGGGTTCTAGCTCATTTTCTTAGAGGCTTCAAGACAAGCAAAGAGGATGAGAGGCCACTTAGGAAAACTCTACTAGGCAAGCTCACTCTCAAAACAGAATAAGACTTTCAAATGTTTCAAATTGATTTTATTTCAAAGGTTGAATTTACAAACTCATATGGGTTTTTATTTAATGTCTTGGCTATGAGAATCCAAACCTTATTTGCAAATGTAGGACTTAAATTCTCACCTAAGGTGTTACCACTCTTCCTTATTCTTATTCTAACATACAATAAGCTATTTTAGGAATTACTAATCTATGCCTATTTTCGAGCTATTTTTATTACTTGGTAGTCTCTCTTCATTATTTTTTACACATTTATTATTTTTATTTTGTCTTCAAGATAACTCTTCTCCAAGTTCTTCTTTATTTGAAAACATCACTTAAATATTTTGAAACGTCTAAGGCCTATAGAGTCTAACTCTACAACATACTATTGAGGAAACTATTCATGTGAGATTCAATGACTATAAGCATGATATAAAACTATTAGAGCTAAACAAATCCTTTTTAGAAACAAATTTAGAGGATAACAAAAAGAAAAAAGAAGTACCAAAAGATTAATTAGAAGCATCTAAAGACCTAAAAGATGGTTTAATGATTGGACTTTTGATGGTCCTAGACAATCTACATGGACGTAGTCCAACATGATCTTTGTCTTGTGCAACCATGTAGGAAAGCTTTGTCTTTACTTCTTTCTAAGCATGCAATGTTCACAAACTTAGAAAATCTTTCATCTTCTAGTTACCTAGTAACACATGTTTGGACAAGATATCAAACCATAAATACTCATATGTCCTAGACACATGTGCCACATAGTATTATTAATAGAGGTGTCACTTTAAACAATTGCAACTTCAGATGCAATTACAAACAATTTCTTAAGAAAATATGATGTGATACTAAAAATGAAGTCTTTAATCAAAGAGGAGTTTGAAGAAGATTCCTTAAGAAGACGAAACAAAGAATTAAAAAATGTAATGGATATAGAAGAAAGTCTCCCATACAAAAACAATTAGCTTGAGAAGAGGCATGGATTATATTAGTTTGCTTGGATATTAGAATAAGGATAACCTAGGTTAGAATAGCTAACCCTGGGTGACTAAATGTAAAATGGAGTGCTACATCTCCATTTATAGTAGATAAGATGTGGCTCCTTGTCCTATAAAAGGAGAGCGTGCATGCCTTATAAAATCACCCATTGAATTAAAATCAAATAGAATGCTTTAAAAGCCTTTTTTTTCTTTCTTAGTTGACTTGATGTAAGTGACCCTTCCTTTCTGTTGCCTTATTAGAGCCACCAAGAAATGTGTCAAGGGACCTTCAAAGGTCATAATCAACCTTTATGGTTGTGTACATTTGATGAGGTGATCGCCACCCTACCTTATCCCTTTTCCATTCATCTTTTTCATTCCATTTCTTGTTTTATTCAATTATGTTTTTGCTAAACTTTCATCCCTTTCATTTTTGTCCCTTTAAGCCTGCCAAAAACATCACAAAACCATAAAATAACTTTTGACTAACTTGTCCACACATTTGTGTTTCTCTTAGAAACACTTTTAAACCTTTTCCAGCCATCATTATAAAAAGTTAGTCAAACAAAGGAGATTTTTTTGTGTGGATGTTATATAAACCTCCTTAGTTTAATAAAATGTGCTATTTTTTTTAAAATTGTAGAGGTTTTATTATCTCTATTAATAAAATATTATTTTTATTTCTACTCCTTTGTTGTACACCCTCCTCATCTTTTCTCATTCCTAGATTAAAAAAACTAAATATTCCACACACTTGGTAAAGTCGCTTCTCCTTAGTGAAAAATATTTTTTCCTTCTCTTCATTTGATGCTCACTAAGGTCACACCCCGTCTCCATCAAACCTTGTTGATGTTACAACATTTACTACACCTTATTGTTATTGCACCTTATCTCCATCAAACCTCGTTGATCTAATGACCTTTACCACCCTTTATCATTATTGCACCTCATCACCATCACAGAGAAAGGAGAAAGAGAGGGTCTCAAGAGAGAAGAAAGAGAGACTCGAAGGACTTACCACTATTACACCTCACCATTGTCAACCCTCATCTTTGTTATACCTCTCCTCCATTATAAGGAAAGGAGAAAAATAGGGTCTTGAGAGAGAATAAGAAAGATTCAAAGGGCTTGTTTGCACCTAAGTAATCTAAAGGGTTTTGAAGTTTAACAAATACCTAACATCATTGCACCCATTTTAAATTGGACCAAGATAGTTTCTATGATGCTTTTAAAGTAAGTCGTTCTTAGCCTTTCATTTTTATTTGAGAAGATTTTGGAAATAAGGCTTTCATATGTTAAAAAATATGATTATTGAATTCTTTATGACAACCGTCATTGTAATTGGTGCTTTAAATATTTTCCAAATCACCGAGAAATTGTTGAGTGACTTAGTTAAGTGACAATTTAATGAAATTTGGGTTTTTATTGGAAACTTAACAACTAGAATTCCCTTAAAAAACAATGATAACGTCTTCCGATAGAGAAAATTTGTGTGTATTTATATGCAGGAATATATATATAAAACAGAATAAAAAGCAATGAATCAAGGGAAGAATGAGCAAAAGTTGGAAAGGATGGAAAATCATAGGAGTCAAGGAACGAAATTAGGCCAATAACTCGAACGCGTTTGTTAGATTGACCGCTTACCACTACACCAAAAGTCATAATCATTAGCTAAGGTGCAACTCTTTCTACTTAAGAGCGTACAACCCAAGCGTCATGATTCGATTGTGATTTGGTCCATATGGCCTCTTGCCCAACCGACCTTCACCACAAGACAATTGGTGTCATCTACAATAGCATTTTCGCTCAAGCAATGTCTTCCTCATTTAAGTGAAAATCAAGCAGATTTTGGACTGTCAATTTTGCTTAACTCCACTTGAGAAAAAAATGAGTAGTTTTTGTTGACTTTTTCGATGCAATTTTTTGTTTAAACATACCATTTTCGCTCAAGAAAAAGTTAACATAATTCTCTTTCATTCAAATAACCCAAAAGCTTTTGTGTTGGTGTGTCAGATATGATACAAAATATCATAAGCGAGAAAAGTACGAGACGTAAAAAGGAAGAAGATTTTGGTCTTCTAGAAAGAAGATTCAAGATTAATTCCTCTTCTCCTACCTTCATCCTTGCGCCTACGCTAATCATAGCCATAAATGACTATATGATGTCTTTTATTCAATGTTAATGGTTTAAATATGTTCTAATACTAAGGTGAACTGATCACTTGTGTTTTGATCTATGATTTAGGATTAGATTATAAACTTAATTTTAAATATGATTTTATTTGAATCATTTGATATGTTTAGACACTAGGAATAGATTTGAGTATATTTGTTAAATTGGTTTGAAACTTAAAGCAGGGATTTTGTTATGATAATATGAGGAATCAATTATCGTAATAGATACCTTAGAAATTTTGAATCAAGGAATTGATTTAGAAGATTCTCAAAAATTCAATACTATTAAGTAATTGAATACATGATTATCAGATAAGTATAGAAGAAAAAGATAGATGAAATTTAATATTTATACTTTTTATTATTGCTTTATTTTTGTTTTATTATTATTTGTTTTTAATTTAATTTTATTATTTTAACTTTTATAAAAAAATATAATATAATTTATTATAAATATTTAGATTGAGTCTAAAAGTAAATTACTTATTGAATATTTACAAATCTCTATACATATATGACACATGTAGAAATATTATTTATTGAATATTATACAAATCTTTATACATATATGACACATGTAGAAATATTATATATTGATTTAGTATACTTATTAAATTATCTTAAAAAATTATTAACAAACTCTAACCTAAGATTACGATATTTATCCACCGTAAGGTTATAATCAATTCAAATCTTGCATGACTATTATGTATATTTACCTTAAAAATAAGCTAAATTAAGGAACAAATAATTTGAGTTGAAGGTAAACTTTAAACTTTTGGTTGGTTGTGTTTACTATTATTATACTGACGCAAGAATATTCAAATAATTAATTTTATTAATTTATTGCATCACTTAATTATTTTAGTAAAAAATTACTTTATAATTAATACTATTAAATTTAATATCATTTGATGGAATTGTGGTGGCTTTAAAATATTGGATCAATTCATCCAACTCAATAGGTAAGATTAAACAAAAATTTCAATTTTATTATATTAGTCTTCATTAAATATGTGATTTTTTTAAAAATATTTTATTTTCTTTTTACTCATGTTTTGTAAAGAGACGTAGTTCATATACTAGTTAAGTTCAAAGATATAAAGAATAGATAATTGTTAATAGTCACTTTCTAAATTTACTAAACTAATAATTTTAAACGTTGTTTTGTCATGGATAAATCATAATATAAATTTGTCTCATTGAGAACATGATATCTTGTATTTTTTAAAATATGAAGTGGCAACAACTTGAAAATTCAATGGAAATATCGAGGATGGTTTCAAGAATTGGTCCATGAAGCCAAAACTTTTAGTCATAGTTATGGGATGAATTTACTTCCCACGTTATTTGTTTTTATATTTATTATTAAAATATTATATAATGTATTTTTTCTATCTAGTTGGTTATTTTTATTGAATCTTATTTCCCTATTTTTATAAGTGCCTTTCTATGTACGTATGTGTTTTTCGGATATTATTTAATGAGGTTGATTATTTAAGTATTAAAATAATGTGATGAATTATTCTTATGAGATTATGCAGGTATCTTCACCAATGGATAAATTTTGGATGGCCAAATTATGAAATTCAATTGATCATTCCATTGGTTTAACTAGATTCTTAGATTTTTCTTTTAAAAATGAAGTTATAAAATATCAGGTTTAATGTTCATGTAGAAACCTGGTTCAAGATCACTTACGTTATAAACTATTTCCTTAAACTTATGTTATATGACATCTTTATAGTGAAAAGTGAACATCAGATTTTTCTCTAATGGAAGATGATTTGCAAGAACATGTTCATCTTGAAGATACAATGGAAATAATGATCAATGATGTATTTGAGCATGGCAAGCAACAAGCGACTTTCATAAATGCATCAATCCAATAGGTGCAACTGAAATTTTAAATGACAGAACAAGGAATGGTTCTAGTGACTTTCATGAGATTTTGAATGATGGAAGTCAAGCACGGTATGAAGAAACTACACTCAACTAGAAGTTATAAACAAAAATTGAATCATATAAAAAAAGTTTTGTGTGGATTGCTAAGGCAATTGTAAGATTCATTTGAAAAAGCAAAAATTTCCTCCTTCTACTAATGAGGCCAAGAAAATCATTAACAAGCTTAGTTTTAGCTATAAAGAATATATATGCATGTTCAAAAGATTGTATGTTGTATCTAGGAGATGAAAAGAATTTGGAGACATGCAACACATGTTCCACAACTAGTGATGGACAATCTTTGCTAGTTGGATTTCTTGGAACCTTGCTAATTGGTTACAATTTGTTGTTAGGATACAAGTGTGATGTTGGAATCTCACATTGGATAAGAATGAGTAAGTTGAACAACATATAAGTGAGAAGACTCATAAACGCATTGCCTTAAGGTTTTAGGTTGGAGGTGGTGTCATAGACACTTGTGTGGTTGTGCTTGTAACTCATTCTCCTCTCCAGAATCTTCCAACAAATGGTATCAGAGTCCAGGTTCGGGCTGAGTACCTAGGTAAGGTCCCAGAATAGGGTCACCAGTGAAGTGAAGTATCCCCTAGGTGAGGGATCCCAGGTTAGGGCGAGATAGCCCTGAATAGGGTCACGAGGAAAGCAAAGCTTATGGAATGAATTCAATGATCTAACCAAAACTAGAGATGACATCATAATTAATGCACCAATGGACATAGATAAAATTTAATGGGCTCATTTTGTTCATTATCATCATAAACCATCAACATTGGTAAAAATTGAAAACTTTGATTATTTGCATTGTTTCTATAACTAATTATTTAATTATTATGAATTTTTTATTGTTTACATAGGCGCTTCGTGGGAGAAATAAAGAAGTTTAAAAAAAGTAAGTAATTTCACACATGGGTGGCTCTAAAGCTAATTCCACTAGAAGGAATGAAAGGTAATGTCACTATATGATTGCTTATGTATTGTTTATAAAAATTCTATGTTTAATTACTTAACCTTTTCCTTCTTCATTGATGAAAGCTATGAAGTTACCAAGTTATGGGAAATTATATATTGAAACACACTGGATCATTTGTAAATGATACAATAGTAAGCTTTTATTATTGAAGAAATATTATTTTCAAGTGTCACGATTTAAATATTAAGAATTTTATAATTGATGTTTTAAATATTATATGTCTTTAGGAACAAATTGAATTGGATTTGACTCAAAGCACTATTGATGAATAAAAAATATCCCCTTATGATGCACTTGGTAACGTGTTAGGGCAAGGGAATTTTAGGAGAGTATGATGCATGGGTTTGAGTTGTTCCTAGTAACACGTTCATGAATACTAGACTCTTTGCTGATAATTTGAGCTCTTCATCTATTATTAATTCATGTCCATTTTCTAATATATGATAGGTATAATAATTTAGAATCAACATTTAAGGCTTACATTATTATAATGGAAAGAGACATCCCTAAAGAATTAACTTGTTTTTTCACTTTAGAAATTGCAGGTATTAATAAGAAAAATATGATAATATCTGTAAAGTTATTTTTATATATATTATTTGGCTTGAGAATATATATATATATATATTTATCAACCAATATGTCACTAACCATCTAGGTTAGCTAACAAAAGTACACTATTGTTGTATAAAAAAATAAACTCTTGTATACAATTCTTTTTTCCATATTTATGTGTTATGTTTCCTTAAAGAACCTAGTTAAAGAATAATAATGTAGGTAATAAATTAGAGATAAATAATGTTAATTGCATGTGAAGCAAAATGATTATTTAGCATAATGTTGTTAAAATGTATATACAAGTATTCTATTTTGTATTACCTTTTTTCTTATCTCACTTATATATATTTGTAATTTTGATTCTCTTTATTAATTGTTTTTTTATTGCTTTTTTCTATTCAAAAGATGTTTCAAGTGTTCATAATACATCAATGGAAGGAAAAGAATATTTTGTTGTTATCAACCCTTAGTTTGCTTTTGTATTTTGATTTTTAACATTGAGTACAATACTACTTTTTATATTGTTTTCGAGAACAAGTTGTGTATGAGTTTACATTTTATCTTATGTTTGAATAGTCCACCACTAGTTTGGTTTTATATTTTTAACAAATTGTGGATTTTGAGTTGTATTAGAAATTATAATAGATGTTTGAATTGTAAATATTTAACTATATTATGTTCCTTTTTGTTATTGAAAAATTATTTTATCCAAAAAAGTTTTATTTTCAACCTCATAAATTATTAAATTGCTAACTTTTCAAGATTTTTTAATGAAAAGAAATTGAAATTTATTCACAATAAGAAACCTCCACTAAAAATATAAGTGTAAAATAATAATTAAATGTATGAATTTATAGTTTTTATTAAATAAATCTTTACATATAGTGGAAGCTTAAATTTTTTAGTAAAAAACTTCAAATAACCTCCACACGCAAAATAATCACTACATTATAATATAGGTTTTCGAAAAATTCTGCTAATTGTTTGTGATAAATCCAACTTAGGAGGTTTTCAAAAATCTCCACAGTGGAGGTAAAAAACTCTACTAAATTAACAAAAAATCTCTACTATTTTAGTTCCTTTTTTGTAGTGCATAATTTTGATCGTCCACCATTTAACCTCCCATAGTTTACTTAATTTAGATTATTGCAACCTTCTATACATATTCAACATAATGTTGTTGTTAAATTTTCAAAAAATCCAAAAAGGTAAACAAGAACCACCCTTATTTATAACATAGTTTTCACAAATTCAATTAAGGAAATTCTTTGAGATTCGAATAAAGACTCATCATAACCATAAAAGAACCTCCCTAAGTTGGCTGAGAAGTATAAACCATCATACGTAGGGCTAGTTGAAATAAAACAAACCATAAAGAACCTAAAAATCATATAAGAAACTGTTTGACTAAAAGTCATCCAGTCATACCTTTCTAAGAGTAAAGAGATAGAAGATCTAGAGCCTTGGCCAGGAGTATGCATGAATATTGAGCTTCAACTAACCTTGATGGCCCAATACTAACCTTGAAGAGGTCAATCTTTATTGTGTAATAAAATATAGAATAGGAATAATAAGACTTCTATTTAAGCCTAGTAGTGTAGGACATTTGAGCCAATAAGACTAGATTTTTGGGCTTGTATTTGGGCCTTGTAGTGTAAATTGGTAGATTAGGTTTAGAGGGGGCTAGCTATGGTTTAAATTGGACCTTGAAGCCCAATAGAAACCTTAGACTAGTTGTGGAGAGGGAAGGGACGTCAATAAGCCCGCACTTTTCACATGAGGCAATGTAGAAAGCATGAGTGACATAGGTGACATTTCTCTTTTTAAATTTGACGCTATTAGGTTTCTTAGGAGGGAATTCAAATTTGAATCTGCCTACCTTTTAGCTTTCTACATTTTCGGACTCCACACCTATATATAAGAATCCTTACCTCTCGTATTTCCAACTTTTTAATGACTAAAGTTATAAGCTAAAATGATATCTCACTCGTTCTTAAGTCTCCTTAGGACTTTCTTCCTAAAACCAATCACTTACAAGATATCTTCCTTGTGAATATGGTCAAACCTCTTCTCTAGAAAGCACTCTTCCCCACTTTTCCTCCTTCAATCAACCTTCATCTCCTAGCTTCCACCACTCTTCTTTCTCCATTTTGGACTAAATGCTTCTAACTCACCAAGGCATCACCATCACTCTTTCTTAGAATAGTTGTAATCTTAATTACATCTTTAAACTTGGATGGAAGCTCTTTCTTTTTTTAAAAAACCTCCAATCAGATTTCCATCATAATATCAAATTAAGCAAGGAACTGAATCTGCTATCAAGTGATGATGTCGTTACATATTTTCATGATAATTTTAGAATCAATAATTTCAATTACAATTTGAAAGTAGAATAAGAATAACACAAGAACATAAAAAATTAAGTAAAAGTAGAAATTAAACATTAAATAACCAAATGAAATGCAAAAAGTAAAATGATAAAAAATGTAGGAGAAAATGAAAAATAATGTACCACTTATTAAAAATAAAAGATGACTTCATATTTCTTAAAAATAAGTCTTTAATGTTAAATCATCTCTTGACTCCTAAAATCCAAAATAAGAATATAAAAATTACTTTTCCCACTCCAAATATGTTAAAAATAGTAACATTTAAACACTTTAAATATCATAAACTACTTATTAGATGTAATTTATTTTTTATATATTATCCCTCCAACATTTTTAAAGTTTATAAAATAACTCACTTAAAACTATGGATCTAAGAGTGTAAAGAAGAAAGAAAGTGAAAAATAACTTTGAAGATTTCCATATTTTTGAAAATAACTTATTCCTTTAATTGTATAATATATATATATATATATATATAATCGAATGGTTAAATTTACATAATTGAAATCATTAAGTTTTAAAAAATAACAGTGAGTAGATAATATGAATAACTCTTGGAAAGTAATTTAATCTCTCTTCACTAAAATTTGGAATATGTTATGATTGTGATGGCTAAAGTGTTGGAGGGAACACAATGAGACGTGTTGTGCCATCGGTTATAAACATGGTTATCAAACTCTAGGATTAACCTATAAACCCTACCAAGTTTAAGAGTATATTGTTGGGTCATGAGTAAACTTGTGAGTAAACCTATTTTTTAACAAACTCGGATCAGACTCAGACGAACTCGGTAAACTCGTTGTAAACTTGCGAATCAAAGGCCGAGTTAATGAGTGAGGAAGAAAAGCTCAAAATAACCCACACGGGTTGTTTGATTTAGTTTTACAATTTATGTTTTCATATCTGGATTGGGTTTGCGTTTCAACACAACGTTGTTCGCTATTTGCCTAACCCCCTTCCCTCTCCTCTCATGTTCGTGTTTTAGCATAGCACTCCACGTCATCCTCGTCGTCGTCATCGTATCATCTCATCACACTTGCTTTGTTGTCACTGCACATCATTGTACCTTGTCGTTGTCGTGCCTCCTTTGCCAGTAGGGATGACAATTAGACCCGCACCCATGGAGACCGAACTGCACCCGCCCCGAGTTTGACGGGGAAAAACCGAGTTGACCGGGTTCGGGTTTGAGTTTTCCCCGTTTAAATAAATTGGGTTCGGGTTCGGGGTCGGGGATGGGTAATGCAATCCCCGCCCCGCCCCCGTACCCATCCCCGCCTCGTCTTTAAATTTAAACCTAAACCCTAAAACTAACCTTCTTTCTTCTTAGTGTTTCTTTTTTATTTTTCATACATAAAGGGTTACAATGTCTTCTCTAAAATCCTATTCTCTCTTCCACACTTTTCTCTTTTCTTCTACCTTTCACTCATTCTTTCAATTTCCTCAATCTCTTCAACTAGTTCAATATACTCTTCTCTTTCTCTCATCCTCTACACATTTAGATTATCTGATATTTGTTTGTTTGGAATCTATTTCTTTTATATAGTGTGTTTTGAACAATTAATAGTTTGGAAATTATTTATTTACTAGTGCTTTTAAATATGTATTTGATATTCATTTTGAAGGATTTTAAACTTTATATTATGTGTTTGAAGCTTGATAAATTAAACTTGATAGGTATAAAACAAAAAACAAATTATCAAAATTTTTTTCACATACATATTATAATATAAAATTAATAAACTAAAATATACTTCATCAAGAAAATAATATATAAAAGAAAAAAATATTTAATATTAAAATACTTAGTCTCTATAAATTTATCTTTAATATTCTATTTTTGTGATATATATATATATATAAATATTATAGTTATACTTAAATTTTTAGATTTATTTAAAACATTTTAAAATTATATTTTAAGAAAATAAAATGAGATGAGGATGGGGGTGGGGCGGGGAAACCCGACCCCCAATGGGAATGGGTGTGGGGACTAAATTGTTATCCCCGACGAGAATCGGAGACGGAGACGAGATAATTAAGTGAGTCGGGAACGGGGTCAGGAAGGCGAAATCTGCCCCCAACCCGCTCCGCCCGTCCCGCTCCGCCCTGTCCCGCCTGAGTCCGATCCGCCCTGTCCCGTCCCGCCCAGCTCCCGCCCCGTCCCGCTCCGATCCCGCCCGTCCCGTCCCGCCCAGTCCCGCCCCGTCCCGCCCAGTCCCGCCCGTCCCGCCCGTCCCGCCCCGTCCCGCCCGTCCCGCCCGTCCCGCCCGGTCCCGCCCAGTCGCCATGCCTGCTAGTTTGGTTAGGAATTTTGGGGTAAAGGTTTTGGGTTTTTTATTTCAGGTGTGTGTGTTTTTTTCTACTGGAGTTGGGCTTTTTTGGGTCTTTTTATTCTGATTCTTATGTGGGTTTTTTTTGGTTTTATATTTTAATATGATGTCCGCTTTATTTTTATTTTGATGTGAAGTTTTTTGAGGTTTTTTTATTCTAACGTTAATTTCCTTTTATTGCTTGATTAGCTTCAGATAGAATTGTTAAAATATAATGAATTTTTATCTTTTGGTTGAATTTTAATATGAAATAAAGTCTTAGAAATATTGAGTCGAGTTTACAAGTGGATTATTTAATTCTGACGAGAGTCTCACGAGAATGGTGTGGTTATCCCCACCATTTACAATGGATTCTACTCTATGCACTGAAGTGCAAATGTTGCTTTTGTTAATGGGAATAATGTGAAGGGGTTAACCAAGTGAACCTGGACGCAACATTGGTCCTAAGAGAGTTGAAGGATCCGATGAGAATATTGCAAGGACAACCGATATCGAGTGGCCACATGCTATTCTGCATAAAGAGATCCTTTCAGCTTTTCTGAACACATACAGACAAGGGTAATTATAATGGAATCTAGTATGTGAAACTGTGTGACCTCAACTTTCAACTCACCAAATGTTTCTTCAATGTCATACACCCATCATGCAACAACAAAGCTTTCATTTTTTTTTTTACTTTCATATGCTTTTGGGTCACTTGTACTTTGAAGTTTGATTGGATTTTTTTATTAAAAATCTATGTCAATCAAAACATAAATTTTTTATGTACATAGGAATCTAACTAAACCAATCTTTTTAAAGTTTATTAGTTTCCACGGATTTGGTTGTTTTTACCAACATATTCTTATCGCTGTTTTAATTTTTTAATTATAATATTTTCTTTTTTTAATGTTCTTTACTCGTAATACACATAATAATTAAGACGTTTGTTAAAATGGATTAAGCAATAAAAATAAGATGTTACACTTCATCTACATTATGATGTCTTAATTAATTTTATATGTGTTAATTTCCTAAATGAAATTAAATGAGAAACTATTCATTTTCTTAGAAGACTAGCAAAAAATTGAGAAACATGAGAAATAAAAATTATGTCGGATTTTTGTTATTAATTTTTAAATAAGACTTTAAGGTCTCTTTAGTCAAACTTCTTTACAGGGATTTAAGCTTTTATACAAGCCAAAGTTGACTTATTTATAAATTAAAAATATAAGTTTTTTAAAAAGTGTACGAAATAATTTCTACAAATTTGTTTGCGCATAAATTAATTTTATTTTACGAAGAAAATGATTTTTTTTATTTTCTTCCCCTAAAAATTCTTATAAAGGAAACTTATTCAAAAAATAATTTAAATTAATTAACATTATATAAATATGTTTATTTACACCATATTCATGAGATGAAAATCAAATACTATATATCTAATTGATTTTCTCTCCTTTTCCTGTATAAGTATCAAGGAAGATGGAGCCAAAATAGAGAATGAATAATTCGTTAAATAATTGAGACAAAAGAAAAATAAACAAAAACATTTGATATTATGATCAATGATATTAGTTACATGCATACACGTAAAACGGTTAGCATCAAATGAAAAAGGTTTAGCATATATATACATACATACATATATATATACATACATACATATATATATATATATATACATATATATATATATATATATATATACATATATATATATAGTAATTATTTTTGGTTTCTAGGTTATTTTCTATATAATATTTTTTTATATTTTTACTGCCAACTTTTACTATTACTTAGTTTCTAAAAGCTATTATTTTTTTAAATGAGGTCTTCTTTTGTTTGTTTCAAGCGATTTCTGTGAAATTAGAATTTGAAGTTAGTGGACATGTTTGCTTTTTGTGCTCGTACGTACTCTGAATTGATGGCTAATATTAATGTAATACACAATTATACATAATAACCTATATACAAACTCTAGAAATTAATTAGCTTTACTTCCAAAATCTAGATTTGCATAGCTTTCAATGTACGAATTTTAAAACTTAACAAAATTACGTAATTTACAACAATATAAAACTATTTTATATTATTTAGCAACCTGAATATTTTCTCAGAAAAATATCTTTGACATCAAATTATGTAACATTAGCATTGGTTCAGTGAATTGAAACATTCTAAAACCTCTGCATGATCAGTAAATGTGTTCCCAAAGTAGAAGCTTATAAGGGACTTTTATTAGTGAGTTATGTAAACGACAGAAAGCCATTGAGAACTGATTTTCTTTTGTTAGCTTTTGAAGGCTCCAACTTAGAATCACTTTACCAGCAACACACCACACCACACCCATTTATTCATTCTGAGCAATCAGGATCTCTCTCTAGTCTTTCCTTAGCATACATTCGGACCAGGTTCAGTGCTACACCCAAATTCTTCCGTTAAATATCCTCATGTCCTCATAAAAATTCTCCATTCTCTGAGACCATACATGCCCTATAAATAGGATCCTTTCTGTGCTTTGCCTAGCCATGAAGCATGAATGTTGGCTGTCTCTTGGAGTTCCTCTGAATACTTCACGCGTGGAGCTATTTACATATGTTCAAGGTATTACCCTTAACATAGAAACAATACTCCTCATCACCCAAGTGAAGTGTTTGGGGGAACTTTTGGGTACAACCAACACTAAAATAAACCTATCAACCAACAAGCAACTGTATTTCATTTCATCTCATTCAAGTGTTTAGGGGAAACCATAGTCATTTTACATTTCGCCATTGATTTTTGCTTAGTGCAAAACAAGTTTACATTGATATTATTATCTAGGGTACCTATTATATTACCTATAATTCCTTTATTACTTCTCCTCAACATTCTTCCTCATCTGATTCCATTATCCGTATGCATGCCTGTTGCTTTGATGAGGTTTTGCAGTGCGTAGCAACATTCTTGCATCCCTTTTTGTTTACTAAACTAAAGAATTAGCTTTTTGGCTTCTGATGTTTATGAACCTTCTGCTTCCCACCCTGCTCCATTTCTGAGTGATCCCATTCTCCTCAAGTGAATTTTAGAACATAAATTGCAATTTCAATTTGTCCCGTAATGCCTGTTATTACTACTTCGTAAGAGACCAATCTCTTTTCCTTGAATCTGAGATACAAAAACAGGTCCTAACTTAGATGCAACTAAAATAGCTAATAAAGTCTCAGATGACAATAACTCATTTCTTTGTTTAGTTGAACCGGTATACTTCGTTTAACCTCAAACGGTTGATTTTGAAGATTTTCTCATTGTTAGATAAATATTCCTCTAAGAGTATGCAGATTCATAAGCCAAGGGAAATGTGCAATATCACAGATGAGTTGTGTTCTTGACATTCGGAAGGTTCTTGAATGCATTTTACACTGTTTGATATAATTGTATCGTATATTAATTTTCCGTCGGAACTTAAATATGATTAAGATTTTATTTTCAATAATTCCTACGGCGCTTTCAAAATAATAAATTTTATTTTTAAATGTGATTAGTAAAATTAAATAATAGTTTCTAACTTTATTAATTAATAAAATATAATTAACTTTTTCACATCTAATTCCGAAAGGAATATCATCTAGATAGTATGAAGACTCTTTCAAATTAGAGAAAATTTGTGGTACTTGTAGAAATATGGGTTCTGATATTTCTTTTTTAATATTTAAAGAAAAATTACACTTAACTTCCATAATATTAAGCTAAATGATATTTACACTTCTATAAATTTTAATATAAACCCTCACCTCTTTTAAAATTTTAAGAAGATAATAACCATATTTTCTCTAATCTTTAAAAGATACTCACCTTTTATATTTTTAATAAAATAATACCTACTTCTTTGTATATATATAAACTAAAAATTAAATAATTTTTTTGGATGAGATCAGAAAACTATTAGATTTTTTTACGTATATATGCCAATTCCTTTTATACACTGCATATATCCCTATTTTATGGGGGTAATCTGATTTAGATAAATTTTCTCTTGACCAGTGTTATAGAGGTTGTTACATAGTAAAATTCTTTTTAATAAAAATTCTTCGCGTGTGTGCTATATAAATAAGAGACATATAACATTATTCACGTCTCTTTCCCGTAGACTATTACAAGTTTAGTCTTCACTTTATCAAGTTTTTCTAGGTTTCTTTATCACCTATATTTTACAGTTTATAAATATTGCAGGTAGTTAGTTCCCTAGTGCAAGAGTTACATATTGCATTTGTTATTATTTGAATGTTGTGGCATAACGCAAGATTTCAGTATAGTTTGTTTCTTGCCATAATTATACGTAGAATCTATTAAGACATTAAGATGACAAGTAACTCCTCTAAAAGTTATATGAGCAATGATAACGAGATCCTAGAAAGAAGTAAGACCTATTCAAATTATTTCAAATGGGTTAAAAAGTTAACTCTAATGGTGCTGCTAGAGACGGTTCCAAGCATATTGCTTATGAGGGTATCTTTAAAGGGAGTCATGAGAAGTACATTAGTAGTTTTACTTCATACCTTTGTATAAAAAACTCTTTGAATGTGCAGCTCATGACTATTATATTTGCTATTGATTACTATGAATCATGGTTAAAGACATCTCTGTTTAGAGCGAGATTCTACTGTGATTTGTCAAGTGTTTTCTTATTCTAAGTAATTAGATGAATGTCTTTTTAGGTATGTTGATTTCACCTTTAAGATTTTTCACATTTACCACAAAGTCAATCACTGTGCTGATGGTGGGGATAACAACATGGTGGGCAGAGATGAGTTTCGTTTTCCCATTCTTATTCCCGCAGTAAAAGTTTATCCCATCTCCGTCCTCATGTCGAATGGGTATGAAATTTTTGTCACATCCTCATTCTCATCGAATATGAGTATATCCTCGTTAGGTAACGAGTATAATCATTTTTGTTCTTTGCTATTATAAATATTAATTAAATATTTTTTTACAAAAAATTAAAAATCACAACAAAAGGAAACATAATATAATAAAGGATTCAAAATGATACACATATTATTTTCTCCAATGATATATATCAATAAAAAAATTATAATTGCATAAATCACAAAGGAAAAAAATTACAGACCACTCAAAGTCAATGATACACATATGTCACACTAACACAATAGCATTTTAAATTTAAATTAAAATAATTAATTATATTATTAAAAAATAATACATGGAAACTTTTGGAGTTACAAAAGTGTTTGGCCAAACTTAAGTGTTTGTGTGTCCCTCTAATATCGAATTAGAGTATAATCAAATAACAATTTAATAAAGGTAAAATAATTATAGAAAAAAGAAGATCAAATGTATGCTCTAGAAATAGATTACAAAACTAAGAAAAGTTAATATAAGTTTTTCAAATTACTTAATAAACTAAATATATTTTAGTAATTTATAATAGAGATGTGTATATGACAAAGATGAAATATTGGAACATGTATGAGAACATGGACACGGGCAAATATGTACATTCTCATCATACCCGATTTAAAAAATCAAGTATGACTCATACTCATACCCAATCAATGTGGGAATTTCTCAGTCAAAATTAGGACATGTTTAAATAATATCTTAAGAAACGAGTTGATTTGTCATCCCTAATTAATGATCTCGTTAATCTTAGGATTGAGAATAACTTAGATTTTACTTGGTTGTTTAATGTTCTTCCTTCTAGCATTAGCTTATATTTTTTTCAGAATCTCTATGCACTCACTTCAAATTTAGATTTGTTTTTTTAGAGAAGTTTGTTGTCTCTTCTTTACATGAATTTGACTTAGTTTTTCATAATTTTGTAATGGTTTTTTCTTGTTGTATATATATATTTATATTTTGTGATGACATGATTATTGAATAATAACATCTTTTATTAAAAAAAGGTATAATCATGGTCAAAGATTTGACATATTTTTTGTTGAAAAAATTATAAATAGCAATACTATCACATAGAGTCTACAATTGCTAATTTTTTATTAATAAAAAAAATCTTATAACTAGTGACGGATCTCAATTTTGTAATTGTGAAAGATTTATTATATGCGTTATTAATTAACCCGTTGAAAAAAAAAATTACTTTAAGTATAGTTTATATATATGTATAATAACTAATTATTTTTAGGATTAAATAGAGTATAATATTGGAGAATGTATCTTGGTGAATACTTGATAATACTTTGTACAAATTCAAACGCATAATTCAAAGTTGGTGAATAAAACACTCGTTAGGATTTTTTACAAATAATTGCATGGATAAATTCAAACTATCTTGATAAAAGATTTCTCACTAGTATAAGCATAATTTCAGTGATTTGTATTGTTAAAATCTTGCATCTAAGCATAACTTTAATGTAATATTTTTTAATTATATTAATATTTTCAAACGCAACTTCAATTCAATATTTCTTAGCTAAAGTCGGATATATTGAAATATGACTAAAATGCAATAATTTTTTATATTCAGTTGTGATATAAAACACGATTTTAGTTTGTTTTATTTAAAAAGTATAAAAAACATGTTTCAAAATACAACTTTCTTTACATTAATTGACATTAATTGAACCTGTTCTTTGGTATAGGGCTTATCGTTTGGATAATTTCTTTTTTAAAAAAAATAGTAGTTCCATATAATTTCGAAATTGGTAAATTAGGAAAGTGTATTATCAGTAATCTATAATAGACGATAAAAGTTAAAGATAAACCTCATATTTCCAATATGTTTTTATAAGAATTGAATTGACAATGTGCTCTTCTATCCTCATTTTTTTATTAAGAATAATCTTTTTAAAGATTTATTCCTCAGATGATCGTCATAGTGAGTAGGTATAGTTGCAAAAACGCTCAAGTCAGCAATATGTCAACAATAATCAGACAATTAATGAATCATACTTATTTATTTATATTATTTTTCGATAGACTTTTTTATCATTATGAACCTATTTTGAATTCCTATTTTGAATTTGACCTTGTGAGATTTTTCTCTTATTTAAAATTAAGACATTTTTCTACTTTTTAAGAGATTAATTACGCTAATATATTCTAGGTAGAAATACATTGATAGTTACTAAATTCGGTACTTGGTAAGCAGGCCCGCCGAATCCTCAGTGTACTGGATGAACCATTTCAGAATATCGGGTTCATATATGCAAAGTTAGCCTTTTCGACACCCATAGTAAAAAATCAATTTTGAAGAGTTCTCTTATGTATTATAAGCCAAACATCAGTTTTAATAATTGAGAGGGGAGCAAATACACAAATGTAACAAACAGAAGGGTGTGAAGGCAATTGCACCTGCACATGCACCTTCATGAGTCAATATATTGCCAATAATATCACAACGGAAAACATTGAGGGAGCCATCATAAGAAAAGCTACTATTAAAAAACTATTGAAAGCTAAAAGACAAACATCCATATTTTCCCCATTTTTTTATTGATGATACTAGGTAAGAAAAAATACACCAATATAACCTAAGAAGAGACACCAACAACGTTGAAGTGTTTGAAGGAACAGTAGTAGGTGACACCATGACGTGTTGTGTAAGGCCATGCATGGTTATGGTGTGGTTAATTAACCCTATTATATTTAAGTATTTAGAATGGGTAATTGCGCTCCTTGCACTGAGCTGCAAATGTTGCTTATGTTCATAGGAATAATATGGCAGTGAACCTGGACGCAACATTGGTCCATAGAGAGTCGAATTGAAGGATAAGAATATTAGCAAGGACAGCCTAAGTCGAGTGGCCACATGCAATTCTGCCTTGTTGTCTTCGCTACGTCCTCTGACTAAAGCGACTGATTTCTGAATGTGTTCAGACAACTGTTAAATGGAATCTAGTACAGTGAAAATCCTAAACTTCTGAGTAACTATTCTCCCCAAGTATAAGCTTGAATTTGACTTCCATTTTTGTGTTCATTGAGTATACTGATAGCTTTAGAAGGCTATATTTCTTAGAATCACTTTTTTTTAACCAGGATATTACGTACTGAGCCCAAAACTTGACATTAACTACGTCAAAATACTATAAGATCCATTTAATTAACTTAACAATAACTTAGATTTTTTTTCATAACATATATTTGAAATTGAACCTTCATAAGGTTATTTATTAACCATACTACATTACAATCAGTCTACCCACAATAAAACTATTTTTTCATTCAGAGCAATTAGGATCTCTCTTTAGTCTTTTGTTTCTTAGCAGACATCTGGACCAGGTTCAGTGTCTTGTTTTAAATTTTTCCATATCCGCATAAATTCCCTAATTTTTAGTTGTTCTCAGGGCACATTTTTCTGCCCTATAAATCGAATCCTATCTGTGCTTTGCCATGCTCAGTTTTAAATGTTGGCTGTTTCTTGGAGTTCCTCTGAGCACTTCACGCGTGAGGCTACTTCTATTTGCTGTTACCCTTAACATAGATAGAATAGTCTTCATCACCCAGGTGAAGTGTTTGGGGGAACTTTTAGGTACAACTAACACTACATATCCACTATCAACCAAATTCATTTCATACCTCACAAGGTTATCATTTGCGTGACATTGAAAACCAACAAGGAAAATGTATTTCATTTCATTGAAGAGTTTGATCTTTTCAAGTGAACTCCAAGCTCTTGCATTATCATTTTACATTTCACGATGCATTATTACATAAGTGAACGGATGAATGCACCAATTGAGGGAGTTATATGCTAGAGTGTTGGTGGATATTGGTATGATCCATTCTCATTCAGAACAAAATTTGGTGGATTGAGAAGATTTTTCCTTCTTCGTAGGGGTTGAATACAAAAGACTCCTAGATTTCTACAATGCATGTAAAATCATTGGTCACTCTTTAGATCAATTTCGTCATGCGAGGAAAAACAAAACCGACACTAGTGGTTTTGGACGCCACAAAAGACAACTGTTTCAACCTTTTCAGGCCAAAAATAGAAATGTTGAAGGTACTAGGTCTCGTAATACCAGGATGGAGGCGCAAGAACCACAAGGAAACAATGGCGTTAAAGATAAGCATCTCAGTAAGAAGGATAATTTCATAGGTCATTTTACAGTTGTAGATATGCCATAAAACTAGCTTACTCACCTTACATATATCTTCACTAGCAACTAATGTCCACATACCAAATATCCATGATTCTATTCGTGTAGAAAACTTCCACTGTTTACTTAATTTATTACAGAACATTATATTGGTATCAAACGCCAACCCTTTCTTCTCACGAATTGCAGCCTTGAATCTCTGCATAATTGATGCTTCTGAACATTAACATTCATGTATTCTCCTCTGTGATTTGCCATTAGGGCTTGTTAAAGCGCCAGTTCTTCTCCTATTTTATTTGTCATTACACCTAGCCTTCTAATGCTGCACCTGAACCTTATTCTGCTAGCCTGCATAACACTTTCACTAACATTCCAACAAACAAAAGTTTTACATATTACTCTGATAAAATCTCAGTCCGGAGGTTCAGAGCTCTCTGTTGATCCTAAGCTGCTCTGGAGACTCTAAAGTGACCTCCATTTGCATCTACTCCCATTGTGCCGCTCAACTAAATTAATCAGATTCTGATAATTGTTATAATATTTAGTACAAATGAAAAAAACATCATATAAAAGATTTGATATCACTTTTAATATAAAATCTTAAAATTTAACTTATGTAAATGTTATTTGGGTTAAATATGTTTATAGTCTTTGAACTATTTGTCAAAATTATATTTTGTTTTTGGGACAAACTTTGAATTTATTTTGTCTTTATACTTTATAAACATCTATAAATGATCCTCAATGACAAATAAAAACATCTTTACAAAAAAGAAAATGGAAAGAAATAAAAGGAAAAAAAGTTAAAGAAGAGACGGATGATAGTGAAGTAGAAAACTATGAAAAAGAAAAATAAAGAGATAAAAAAGAATTTTGATACATCATAAAAATAGTTTACACAAGTTTATATAAGTCTAAAGTTTGTTGTATAGACGGAACACAATTAAAACAAATAATCAAAAAACTAAAAACATATTTAACCCATATTATCTTGAAACTTAACTTTCTTATTTTTATTCAATGAACTTGAATTTCTAACAATTACTATGACCTTCTCATTTACTTGAATGAAGATATTCTGCTTTCTACCTCGCAAATATGATCGTGGTATAGCCCGTATTCCAAATCAAACATGTCTAGCTTTTAATTCCTATCCTTTGTCCACAACAACCAGCTGCTTCTCACCTTTGCATAGATCTATCATCACATTTCACAAACTGTTTATATGCTATTAGCCCATCCAAATAAGATATACTTATTAGCCCATCCAAATAACATATACTTAACTTCTGGTTTAGATTTTCTAGCTATATATGTACCTATAATGCTCGGATACAAGTATAGAATACGATGTGTATATTCGATTAGACAATGCATTTATTTATTTTAAAAATAACATGATATGATAGTAACATGTATTTGTCTATAAATATATAAAAGTCATAATAAATATGTAATTGTTATTGTGTTGATTTAAATTAAAATCATACTTGTTATACATTATCAAAATAAAAAATTATAAATTATTATTATCATGAAAATATCAGTGCTTCATAGATTGAATATTTCACTCAAAAGTATAGATGAAATATCCTACAATATTAAATATAATACATGTCGAATACGGAGATAAATAGGTAACACAAATTGAAGTAGGAATGCAATATATATGGAGACTAGTTACTAGCTACCCCTTACCGTTTTTTAAAAGGCTTGTACTTCTCATGTCCATCCTTATTCGAATAAACTTATTATTTAGTTCCTCCTCTTTTTCTGATCATTGCAAATACTTGTTGCATACAATTGAGCAAAATCTCCAATCTGAGGATGAAAAAATTGCTTGTGTTTATTGATTATCCATATCCATACATTAACACGAGTCTTTTTGCAAAATTTTCCTCTGTCTATCCTTTGATTATTGAAAATGATGTGCTAAATATGTTCTCTGTAGATGTCAACCACATCCATTTCAAACCTTATTTCCATGTTTAGTTCTGGAATGAAAAATTGTTGGAAATGTAGCTCAGCCATGTTATGATGTGTTAGATATTCTTAAGCAAGAGTTGCAAATATTCCAGACATTGGTTGTTATCTTGTAATTAAAAAGTAAATGACTACTTGTTTCTTTTACTGCCCCACACACAATGCACACAATGCTTCCTAGAACTGTCTTTATATATTCGTTCTCTTATCTTGTGTGTGTGCCAACAAAAGCAATTCACAAAGGAACCCATTCATCACGATCAATATAGTATGGTCAAATTTGAAGCAAATATTTGCCACAAAGTACTGATTGACATTAGCAAGACCCAACATTATTCACGTAGGTTAATGTTACGATCCATTTATTCAAAAATAATATAAGGACAAATTAGGATATTCACTTAATTTTACTATATCAATAAGGTTAGAAGGGGGCTGGCGTTCCAAAATTCTTTTAGAATTCTATGAAGATAGAGGATTAAATTATTATTTTAAAATTTGTAAAATTATATATACATATATATATATATTAAATTAATATTTGAAATTTTTTATAACGGTTATTTAGTTCTAATAAATATTAAAATATATAAAATTAATTAAAAGAAAAAAAATTGTCTAATTCATTCTCTCTATTTTCTCTCATCACTTATTTGTCCAAATTATGTTCATTCTCTCTTTTAAAACATTAAAACATGGTTTGTATTAATTGCTCATATGTTTTGTTTGATTTAAAAAAGAAAATTATTTCTCTCTTGTCCTATTTTGAGAGTAAAACATTAGTTTTATATTATTACAATTTCTTATAAATTTTTATTATTTTCTATAAAAAATGTTTTTTAGAATATTTTTTTAGTTCTTATTTTTAAAATATTTTAATTTAAATTTTTTAAAGATATAATAAAATTTTAATTGTTATATTTTGTTTAATCTATACCTTTTAGTAACTACTTAGATTTTTTTTTATTTTCCTTTGTAGTGTTTAACTGTAAAGTCAAATAATTTATCTTATTTTAACTCTCCCTAATTTTACATGTACAGTATTATCAAAATAATAAGAATTTGCAATTTCAACTGAGGTCATTTTATAGGATTATCATAATAACGGATTATTCATGGTTTTGAACAACTCCTATTCTTAAATAATTTTCTTTTCAGTGAATTAAAAAAGAAAGTGAATGAACATGGACTACTGAAATTTATATAATCAAATGCTAAGATATGTATATATAATTCCAAAAAGGTCTCCTTGTTGAAGTTTTGGAGGGAACAACATATGTGTGGCTAAATGAACCCACTATTTACAATGGGTTCTGCTCTTGCACTAAGCTGCAAACGTTGCTAATGTTCATGGAAGCAAGTGAACCTGGACGCCACATTGGTCCTTAGAGAGTTGAAGGATCTGACAAGAATATTGCAAGGGAAGAACCGATATCGAGTGGCCACATGCTATTCTGCGTTTTTGTCTTCGATCGCTACGTTCTGATTAAAGCGCTTGATTTGTGAATGCAGAATGACAGGTGGTAAATCGAATCTAGTACATGAAAATGCGTGAAATCAACTTTGAAGTCACAGAATGGCTCTTCAATGTCATCTGTTACTGCAGACGTATCAATCTACAAAGATTTCATTTTCTTTTTCTTTTGATGTTTTTAAACGCTTTTGGCTAGACAGAACAAAACAACGTCCGTACGCAAATCTTTCACCCTTCACTTTTTTTCTTTCTAAAAAGGTGAGTATATAGTAACATATTTTTGTTTTAAATAATTTCTAGTTATTATAATATATATATACAAGAAAATTTTCTATTTTATTTTCTAGTTTTGGTTCATATAAAATACTTTTATATTTATTCTTTGGTATTCTTTGAGCTAAAAATTTGAGAAATTTTTTTATCTATCTAAAACATATAAAACGAATAATGTTTTTTTTCTTAGATTCCAAATTTATTGATATTGCTTATTTTTCAATTTATGACATGTAATGATCTAAAAGTGAAAGAGGGATTCTCCCACATTGTTACATGTTTGTGATAGATTGTAACAATTATTTTATTTTATTAACAAAAATAAATATACTAAAAGGTTGTTTCAACCCTTTTACAAAATACGTGTGAAAGAAATAAACTAACAATGTGTATAAAAAAATATCTCTTCCAATTTTATAAAAAAATATCTCTTCCAATAGTAAAAACTTAGGAACTTAGTATATAATTTCTATTTTAACTCAGAGATAAGATGATTCTTAAGTTAAAAATATTAGAAATGGTTTGTCACTAATCTTACCTAGTTGATTTTATTTATAATTTTTTTTGTATTCCTTGATTTAATAATTTTTATTCTTTATTATCGATTGTTTCCTTTTAATAAAAAATATTTAACTAAATTAATGAAATTTTAAAATTATTTATTTCATTCGTGCTTTGTTTTTTAATAATGTTTGGTAATTATCAAATATTCTATAATTATACGGGTTAAGATCTTATTTTATCATAATTTTCTTTGATTACAAGATTTTGTGATTAATGCTCTTATTTACTTATTTATTATTATTATTATTATTATTATTATTATTATTATTATTATTATTATTATTATTATTTTGTTTTGTATGATTTGCATTTTAAGCATCTAGGTCGTGTTGGTTTTTTCCTATCACTACACCAGTCTTTGAGCGATGTGGGCAAGTAGGAGATTAGTGTGATAGATCAGATTTCAAACTATAACTACACGGCCTCCAGTCTTTGAGCGATGTAGGCGAACGAGGAGACTAGTGTGATAAATAGGATTTTAACCTATCACTACACAATCCTCAATCTTTGAGTGACGTAGGCGAGCTAAGAGACTAGTATGTTAGATCGAATTTTAACCTATCACACAATCCCTAGTTTTTGAGCGACAATGCGAGCAGTGAAACTAATAAGATAGGTAAGATAAAATCCTATCACTACAGTCGGAAATGAGAAATGCACACATATACACATATATATGTATATATATTTAAATTGATGATGTGTAAAATGGAAATGAGTACCTTTAACTTTCTTCGTCCTTATCGACTTTCAATATCCTTCTCATCTCCCCAACCTAATGAAAAAATGTCTTCCAAAGTAAAAAAAATGATTTATGAATTCTACAATCTGGAATACACTTTTACCTTCAGAATTCCATAATCCAGAAATTAAAACCCAATATCGCAGAAGTAGTTTTTGTATTTTTAGAATTTTTGAGTATACAAGAAGAAATTAGGGAGATGCTTGAAAAATTTTCCTTCTATTAATTATCATAAAATCTAATTCTATCTAATATATAATACATTTTGCTTATAATTAAGTCCAACTAAATTCAAAATTCTTTTTTTTTGTTTTTATTGATTGTGCATTATTTAATGGATCTAATAAATTATTGTTGTTCTGTAAATATATTTTAAAAAATTTCAATATATATTTACAAGTGTAAGATAACTCGTTTAATTCACAAATTTTGCGATATAGATATGATTTGAAAAATTAAAAAATGATCTAAAATACAAATTATACATAATAGTATTTTATAATAGCATATTCATTACCATACCCTACTTTAGACATGAGACCAGATTTAGTTAACAATTAATATATTGAAAGTTTATATTGTTTTTTATAATTTAAAACATATTTTTATACCCTACTTTAGACATGAGACCAGATTTAGTTAACAATTAATACATTGAAAGTTTATATTGTTTTTTATAATTTAAAACATATTTTTATTATTTTCTTTACTAGCGCTCTTATAATTTTAAATATTTTCTAAAAATTTAGAGTTTTTTTAAATCTTATAAATGAAACTATTTTCCTTTTTATGATATAAATCGATTAATATTTAAACTACATAATCTTAATCATAATTTGAAAAAAAAAATTATACACAGTGACATTATTTCTGAATTGGCTTATAAAATCTACATCATTTCTTTTATGTCAAAATTATATGTTTGAAATTTCAATCCAATACGTTTGTTATTCTAACTGTTTAAACTCAACTTTAAGTTAGATATTCAAGAAAGGAATATAATTTAGACCGTAAATTTTCTTTTTTAACATATATAGCTTCTTCTTTTTACAGAAGGTGATACAACACTTTTGTTGAAAGGTTAATTTTTTCCATACTTAAATCCAATAGTAGTGAAATTCCCTTTTACACCAAATTATCATTAATTCATGCATTGCAAAATACTAAACTTCTGATTAACTATTCTGCCAAGTATATATAAGCTGGAATATGTCCATGTAAAGGAAGAATATATGTTACATTACAGTATGAGTGTGAGTTATGAAAACCACTGAAAGCGATTGAGAATTGATTTTCCTATGTTAGCTTTTGAAGAAGGCTACAACTTAGAATCACTTTAGCAGAAACACACTCATTTTTGTCATTCAGAGCAATCAGGATCTTAGCAAATATCCTGACCAGGTTCAGTACTAGACACAATATTTTTGCTACATGTTTCCATGTCCATATAAATTCCCCTTTTTTTAGTTCACTGATCATATATTTCTGCCCTATAAATAGAATCCTTTGTGTGCTTTGCCTAGAAAACATGACTCAAGGATTAAATGTTAGTTGTCTCTTGGAGTTCCTCTGAGCACTTCACACTTGGGGCTAGTTCTTCAGTGTACCCTTTAGATAGAATACTCTATATCACCTAAGTGAAGTGTTTGGGGGAACTTTTGGATGCAACTGATACAAAATACAAATATCAATCAAATTCATTTCATTGCTGCAACAAGGCTATTTGTGTGTACATTGAAAACCAACAAGGAACTGTATTTCATTTCATTGAAGTGTTTGGGAAAACTCTCATCTCTTCTGCTGAACTCGAGGTCCTGCATATTGTCATTTTACACTTTACCATTGATTATTGGATAGTGCGTACTAGTTAACTATAGATTACAAGTTTACATTATTACTACTACTATTATTATTATTATTATTGTTCCTTGTTAGCTATGATGCTTTTATTACATTCTCTCCACATTCTTCCATGTCCGATTCCATAATATTGAAGTCATGATGATGAGGCTTTGCACATAACAAGATTCTTGCATCCCTTTTGTTTACTTTATCAGCAATTCAACTGCTGAAGAATTAGCTTCTTGATTTAGATGTTTGTGAACCTTCTCCCTCCTCTCCTTGCTCCAATTCCCCAAAACATCTTCGTGATCCCATTGACCCTTCCCAAGGTAAACTTTTGCACTTGGGTCTATTGTCATCTTCTCAAGCGCCGTTGCGTTCCTTAGAACATAAATTGCAATTTCAATTTCACTTGAGTGCCCTCTAATGCCAGTTAATACTACTTCCTTGAGATGTTCGTGTGAGAATCCGGGAGGCCAACCACTTTCCCTTACCTCATCATCAATACAGAGATAAGTCCTTAACTGCAACAAATTAGATCAGTGTAAACATAAATTATCAACTGCTAAATTCTGAATTGACATATTTATTTCCTTTTTTATTAATTAAGGACAATCACCACATTTAAGATATTATATATAAATTATCCTTTTTTATAATTGACAATGCTGTCTCTTGTATATGTTAGTATGAATATTGAATTTGTAGTTTGTGCCTGTCTGTCTTATGAATATCATGAATGGATGGTAGTATAAATAACAAATATACAGGAACTTTTTAGTTTGATATTGTGATGAATAAATATAACACACTTTGATTTGGATAAAATTTTGGTATATAAGAATGATGCAGGTGCTGAAAATAGTTTTATTGTTTGGCAGCAACTATTTCAAAATTGAGCTTTAGAATTTATACATTACATAAATTGATTTTAAGAGATTACAGAGAAACTTACGTGTAACTCTAGTCTTCCGAGTATAGGGCATGTCTTCAGAATTATGTCTACCCACCACAGGTCCTGTCGAAGTGTAGCCACTTTAATAACTTCCAGATGTCTCAGACATGGAAACGTTAATGCTGGCAATCTGTTTTTCATAACCTCACCCTGGAAAACAGAAGCACCACAAAGAGAAACATGTCAAACACCTGAGACAATTTATACCAGATGAGAAAGGTTGGATATTTATATTACAGAGGGTTTTCTAAGACTAATAAAGAGTAAATCTTGCATACTTTAGAGGGATATAAAAATAAAGGGAAAGAGATTATGGTTATTAATTAGGTGTTTGAAAAGCTGAATGTTTAAAAATCATTATTCTATTGGAAAATTATTTTTATACACCCCTTATCAACTTCTTTAGAAAAATTGCTATAGAGGAGAGACAGCACTCTTTCTAACCGAAAAAATTATTATTAGTAAAAAAATGATTAGAAGCTACAAGATAATGAGAAAGAGATACTAAATAAGACATGAGACTAAATATTTTGTATTCTTTTATCAAACTTTAACAAATAGTAGCTGATAAAAAAAAACTTTAACAAATAGTGTTGAGAAACCTGTGTTACAAGATAAATGAACAAAAATAAAAAAGCCGACGGAGTATTTTGTTAGTGTCTAAATTTACACTCCCTTTATTTTACACTTTCACACTAATAATTATACTAATTTTCTTTCTTCCATCTAATTTTTTCTCTCTCTTTTTCTTATAACATTTTCTCATTTTTTATTTAATTTTTATGAGTATCAACTCATTTATTCTAATACGTTTTTCTTTTATTATATAAAAATTATAAAAAATCATAAAATCATGAAAAATGTCCTTAACTAATATATGAGCCATAAAATTTTATAATTCTCAATACAATTTAAAATATGTAAGAAGGTATATTCCTAGTTTCCCCCTCCTTATCTCCTCGGTCCTTTCGTCTAAAGTGCATGTAGTCCAAAGTAGTTTGGTTAATTACCACTCTTCCCACTCAACCTTTTATGTCAAAAAAGGGAAAACATAAATTAACATAGAAAATGGAGTTTAAGAATAATGTAAAAGATAAAATTTTGTTAAAAATATCATTGTTGGAAAGGAAAGAAGAAAAATCCAAATAACTGTAGAAATATTTAAGAACATAAGATAAATTGATGTGAAAAAATCAACACTCCTGGTGAAAACCACGTACCATGAAACAACTGCACTGCATGATCAGTGTTTCTAGCTGGGGTAGATCAATGGGAAGCCTGAGGATTGGCCAAAGCTCCTTATGACAAGCAATAGAATCACTCACAGGACTGTAGAAAGTTTTAAGTCTGGGTGCATCAAACACAAATTCAACTTTGCTTCCCTGGTATTCCAAGGTCTCCAAACTGGTGCTGTGGAGCACAAGTTTCTTCAACTGTTGGCAAAGACTCACGTTCAGGTACTTTAATTTCTGGCAAAAGGGGTCCTCTATTCTCAGGTTTTCCATATTGTAGCATTCAGAGAACCCCAACCATTCAAGGTTGCTGCAGCTAGACAACAAAATCTGGATGTGCACCTCAGATTTCAGATCCACTCGGATGAGTTCCATTGTTGTGAGTGTGCTAAAACCACGGTTATATGAAATGTGGGGGGCAAGAACACAATGTGCCAAGCGCAGACACTTCAGAAATGACTTGAAGCCACTTGCACCTTCACTTGAACCCTCGTTGCCAACAATATCACATGGGAAGACATGGAGGGAGGCCTCAATTGGAGCAGTGATGTGATTCTCTTTTTCCAACAAGCAAAGATCAATCTCTTCCACATTTTTCTTGATGGCAAAACGAATCCACTCATCAAGATCAGATGAGCCATAGCTGTTGTTGCCAAATGTGAAGCAAACACTTAACCTGTAAATCTTTTGGGCCTGCTGCTCAACATGTGACAAATACTGGTTGACATTACGAACGAAGGCTAAAGTTCTCTCTGTTTTGAATTTGAACCTTAGCTCCTCGCTTTGGTACTGCCAAGAATTGCTAGCTAAGTGATCTCTCTTTAGCATGTTGTCTCCATCCAAAATAAGGTTTGGTGGATTGGCATAAATGTGCTCCCATTTGGATGAGAGAACACTGGTCTTGACAGCTTCCCTGACTTTGAGGGAAGACACAATGTTGCACAAAATGCTATTGGGAAGTTTGCTGATATAATCATCTTTGTTACACTCACCTACCCTTCGTTTCTTCCGTTTCTGATTCCCCATATCTGTGCTTTCTCTAGACTAGAGAAAGTAGTGGCCGTGGCCAAAAGGAGAGAACAACATTGACAAAGCCGCATTGATATACTAGGAGTACGATGATACCTAAGTGCATGCTTGTCTTCATTCAAATTGTGATAATTATGCAACCAATCAAGCTAAATACATATCTTGCAATATGATTCAAATTAATTACACTCTATTAGGAATTATCCCCCTTATTGCCGGCATCTACATGCTTTCATGTAATTTAAGCTATGAATAAAATCCTTAGGATATGCATCTTTGTTTCTAGTGTGCCCGTTGGCAATTTCTATGTATGTGGGAAGGGAGATTCTATCTGGGCAGAAATCATCATAAATTAATATTTTTTTAGATGGCTCTAAAATATTTTAGAAATGCATATGCATTATTCCCTTGAAGAGTGCAATGACCAAAAACTAATATATAGAAGGACTTGCTAATATTTATGTAGAGTTTACATTATAGGAGAAAACCAAAAACAAAAAAATTATCAAGTCATTTACTTCGCTCTGAATTATTTGTCTCCTTAATTTTCATGTTCAGTTTTTCGTGACATAAAGAATATGCAAATCATCAACAGTAAATGTTCTTTGTTCCTTGTTCTGTTTCTTTCAGACTCGAACTAATCGATATGATTGTAAATGGACCATCCATCACCACTTTCCATCGTTTACCATTTCTGTCGTTTAGCCGTCAAACCGACTCGATAAGGATGATGAAGCACGACTTATATATATATATATATATATATATATATATATATATATATATATATATATATATATATATATATGTATGTATATGTATATATATAAACTTGGTCAAGATCTTTGTAACGATGGATTTCGGTTTTAAATTTTAAAAAGGAAGAAAATTTAGTTGTTTTTTTAATTTATTATGTTCCAAAATTGAGAGAGATTAAATTTACATTTTATTTAAGTTTAAGCATCAAATTTATTAGGAGGAAAAACACTGAGTTTGTTACATTTGATAAAAAAAATACAAAAATTAGAAGTATACATATTTTCCAAATTAGTTTTCGTCTCATTACCCTTTTCAACATTTCTGTAGCAAAACCAGTATAATGATAAGTGAATGTATATTTTATACGAAGAAATAGGGTAAGTATTGATTAAGGGTATAAACAATTTTTTCGCTAGTATCTGATTAGGAATCATTATAAATGATAAGTTTCTTAATTGTAATCGTAATAATAAACATTTTAAAAATCACATTAATTGTATTTTTTGTTGAGTGATAATATGAAATTATTTATACAAACAGTAATAGAAATAAACTATTTTGATATATCATGTTATATTTTTTATGATACTTTTTGTCACATCTCAATACTTTAAATATCAAATAATTAAAATATTAAAATATTTATTTAGTGTGCATATATATATACGAAGATTAATGAAATAATATTATAGAAGAGTTTAGAATATATTTTGTTATGTTTTGACACGCATAATCTTTTCTGAGCTTCTTTTCACTGGTCTTAGTCGATAATTAATTACTTGCCTCACTATTTTTTATATGTTCAACCTCATCCTACATTTCTTTTAATTTCTGTGTAATAGTGTTAAAAAAAGTATACTGTTAATTAATTAAAATTATAACATTATAACTTTAATTATAAAAATAAAAATTTTATTTCATGTTACTTTTTCTAGTTGACAACATAAAAAATGAAAAGAATTTACAACAGCAGAATTATCTAATACTCAAATATGTATAGGGGCGGGCCAAGGCCGGGGAGAGAACGTGGGAAATATATTTGTGCAAACCAATTAAATAAAGTTAAGTTTTCGGTTAATTTTGAGAATTTTGATATGCATATTTTCTTCTTAAAAATAATTTATTGTAAAAGCAAAACAGATTTTTAAGAAAATCAAAACATAAAAATAAAAACACACTGGACAAGTTAAATTTATTGCTATTTGGTTTAGGTAATTTAATTCTCGTTTTAAGTTAGGATCAATTTCATCGGGTTTATCGATCTATTCTGATCCATGTTAAATAATACATGTTACAAATTGCAAAGGAAAGATCAGAGAAAGTGTTTGCTCCAGGTTAAGGGTTTCTGCGAAAATTTCTATTTATAGTTAAACCTATCTGATTTGGAATGTGTACCTAGAAATTCAGTTTTCAATTATTAGAACTTTGTCTACAACGTTTCCAATGATGAGATGCACTACCACATTCACATTTCACCAATTTTGAGATAGATTAATATAATTCTTTTAAGAGTGATGATAGAAACATCCAAATTTATAGTTAACATGTACAATAAGATTATTTTTAATTTAAAATATAAAATATATAGAGATAAAAAATTAAAAGAATTATTATTTTATTATGTGTGTTATAGGTGAAGAAAGATCTAAAGATTTATGTAAAAAAATTTCTTCTTTTAATAATATATTTAATGAATTCAAAACACGGGTAGAGCTTGAAATTAGAAAAATAATTAAGTACTTAAAAGAACAAATAATATTGGAGGAGAATACGTACATATCATTAAAAATATTAACTTTTATAATTTATAATAAATTTTTAATTTTCTTTTCTATAATATCTTTAAAAAATTAAGATTTAATAGGTATTTTGATCCTAATATCTTGTGAAAATGTCCAATGTTTTCTCATTTTTTTTCTCAATTGAGTCCTAAATTTTATTAAAATCTATTGATATCAATATGATTTCTTTTGCTATTAATGTTAACGTCGATAACTATTATGAGGCTTGACGCATCCAAGTTAACCCATAACACGTGAATAATGACAAAAACGTACAAATATAAACACAAAGACGAACACTATAGTATGTGAATTTTTAACAAAAAAATCACATTGACAGATTTTAATAAAATTTAGAATTCAACTAAGAAAAAAAAAACGTGAAAAAACATTAGAAATTCTTACAAAATATCAAGACTAAAATACCTATTAACACTACTACAGTATTAGGAATTAACGTCGCCATTTTACGTCGGTTAAACTACGAACGTCGTAGAAGGGTTTGAAAGGGTCTTTAACGTCGGTTATTTGGAAGAACCGACGTGGAATGTGGTGGACTTCACATTCCACGTCGGTTGCTATCAGAACCGACGTGGAATGTCTGATCTTCTACGTCGGTTCTGATAGCAACCGACGTGGAATGTGAAGTCCACCACATTCCACGTCGGTTCTTCCAAATAACCGACTTTAAAGACCCTTTATAAACATTCTCGCGCCCTCTTCTTCCTCACTTTTCGTTCTTCGTGTTTTCGTCCCAGCTGTTTCCCTGCCGCCGCCGCCGCGAACGCCCTTCCTTTCGAAAACAGTCCCTTCGCGCCGCCAGGAACCGCCCTGCCGGCGGTGCGAATCCTGAAGCTAGCTTCGCTGCGCCGCTGAACGCACTGGTTTCTCCCTACTCTGCTGCGCTACGAACCGCCGTCCTGCCCTCGCTGCGCATGCGCTGCGCTGCACGCGTGCCGCTGCGCCGTTTTTGAACCGCCCTTGCGGTGCGAAACTGTGAGCACTGCGAACCAAGTCCCTGTCGCGCCACTGCCGCCGTCGCGTCATTGCCGAGCCGCTGCCAGCTTGCCCTGCGCGCCGCCATCGCTGCGCCATCGTTGCCGCTTGCCCTGCCAGCGCCGCCATCGCTGCCACCGGTGCCGCCGCGCCATCAGTTGCCGCCACTGCCGCTTGCCCCTACCGCGCTGCCACATCGTCGCCACCGTCACCGCCACCGTTGCCGCCGCTACCAGGTTAGTGGGTTTTTTAAATGTTTTTATTGTTTTTTTGTTTTGTAGATAGTGTTTGTATGATTAGGTTATTGAAATGTCTGTAGATGATTGTTCTGATGATTTGGTTGTGCCCATGGGACTTTATTTGATGTTGTGTAAAAATTTGGATTTAGTCAAATAACGGAGGAAACTCTGCCGAAATTTCGTTAGAATGAGTTTGTCTCCAGTAAAGCTGTACTAAATAATGTTATAGTGTTTGTATGATTAGGTTATTAAATGTCTGTAGATGATTGTTCGATGATCCGGTTGTGTCCATGGGGCTTTATTTGATGTTGTTTATGTATTTGATTTTGTATAAAAATTTGGATTTAGTCAAATAATAGAGGAAACTCTGCTGAAATTTCGTTAGAATGAGTTTGTCTCTCTTATAGAGCAAACTCTACTAAATGATAATTTTGATTATAGTAATCAATGATATTAAATTCATTGATGACCAGATAAGTTTTTATTAACTCTTAATTGTAGTCTAAAATCCGAAAATGAATCGAAGTTGGATGAATGCAAGTCGTATATCGGAAGAGTATGAGAATGGAGTTGAACAATTTTTGAGTTTCTGTTGAGCGAAATGGTCTAAAGATGAATGGAAAATTTTATTGTCCCTGTGTTAAGTGTGTTAGTGGAAGAGTTCAAACCGTAGATATAATACGAGAACATCTAATATGTGAGGTATCATGAAAAATTATACTACATGGATATGGCACGGTGAACTTATTGATATTCCGAGTAGTATCACAAGCTGTGGAGGAGGAGGATGTCCGTATGGAAGATCGAATAGAGGATATGCTTCGTGATGTGGGTCAGGAGAGCTTTCTTCAAGCACATGCACCTGTATATGATAAATTGAAGACCGATTCGGAGACGGCTTTGTATCCTGGGTGTACAACTTTCACACGATTGTCTTACGTATTAAGATTGGTGAATTTGAAGGCAAAGTTTGGTTGGAGTGATAAAAATTTCAATGAATTGTTAGAACTTTTGAAAGAGATGCTTCCAGATGAAAACACATTGCCTAACCGTATGTATGAAGCAAAGAAGATACTTTGTCCAATGGGTTTAGAATATAAAAAGATACACGTTTGTCCTAATGACTGTATTTTATACAGAAAAGAGTTTGAATCTCTTCACAAGTGTCTAAAATGTGGTGTATCACGTTACAAAGTCAAGGATGGTGATGGTGATGGTGAAAATAGTCATAAAAAGGGTTCTCCTGCAAAGGTTATATGGTATCTTCCAATAATTCCAAGGTTTAAGCGATTGTTTGCTAATGAAGAAGATTCAAAAAATCTCACATGGCATTCAGTTGCAAAGAAACGAGATGGACAACTTCGACATCCGGCTGATTCTCCACAGTGGAAGAAAATTGACCGTCTATTTCCAAGTTTTGGTAGTGATGCAAGAAACCTTAGACTTTGACTAGCTACAAATGGAATGAATTCTTTTGGTAACTTAAGCACTAACCACAATTCATGGCCAGTTTTATTGGTGATCTACAATCTTCCACATTGGTTGTGCATGAAGCGGAAATATGTTATGCTATCTATGATGATTGCAGGTCCAAGACAGCCAGGAAATGACATAGATGTTTATTTAAGTCCTTTGATAGATGACTTAAGATTGTTGTGGGACGAAGGAGTAGAGGTGTTTGATACAAATCGACAGGAGAATTTCAAGTTACATGCAATGATATTTTGTACCATAAATGACTTTCCAGCATATGGTAACTTGAGGATACAGTGTCAAGGGTCATCATGCGTGTCCTATTTGTCAAGAAGATACAAGTTATCTGCAATTGAAACATGGGAAGAAGACAATTTATAATAAACACAGAAAATTCCTTCCAGTTAACCACCCATACAGAAGATTGAAGAAAGCTTTTAACGGTTGCCGGGAGGATGAAATTGCTAAGTCACCGATTAACAGGTGAGGAAGTTTATGATCGAGTGAAAAACATAAATGTTGAATTTGGAAAGACCCAAAAGAAATGTCTTGATAGAAGCAAGTGGAAGAAGAGATCAATTTTTTTGAACTTCCATATTGGTGTCATCTAGATGTACGTCATTGTATTGATGTGATGCATGTTGAGAAGAATGTATGTGATAGTCTAATTGGCACACTTTTGAACATCAAAGGTAAGACAAAGGATGGAGTGAATACTCGTCAAGATCTTTGTGAATTGGGAATACGTCCGGAATCGCATCCAAGATCTGAAGGCAAGAGAACATATCTTCCACCAGCATGTCACACTTTATCCAAAAAAGAGAAGACTAGTCTTTGTCGGTGCCTTCGGAGTATTAAAGTTCCACAAGGATACTCTTCAAATATTAAGAGTCTTGTGTCAATGAAAGATCTTAAACTAGTTGGGTTAAAGTCACATGACTGTCACGTTTTGATGCAACAACTCTTACTTGTAGCTATATGTGGCATACTCCCGAAGAATGTGAGAAATGCAATTATGCGTCTATGTTTTTTCTTCAACTCTATATGTGCCAAGGTAATTGATGAAAAATCATTAGATCAATTGGAAAATGAGGCAGCAATTATACTATGTCAATTGGAGATGTATTTTCCTCCATCATTTTTTGATATTATGGTTCACTTAATTGTTCATCTTGTAAGAGAGATACGGTTATGTGGCCCGATTTATTTGCGGTGGATGTACCCAATTGAGCGATACATGAAGATCTTCAAAGGGTATACTAAGAATCCATACGGACCAGAAGCTTCTATAGTTGAAAGGTATATTGCGGAAGAAGCTACTGAGTTTTGTTCGGAATACTTGGCAAAAGCACAAGCCGTGGGTGTTCCTACAAGTCGACATGATGATAGGATAAATGGAAAGGGTACTCGTGGTATAAAAGTTCAAGCAAAGGATATTACTTGAGTTGAGTCGAGGCACACTTGTATATTTTGAATAATACGGATGAAGTTCTTCCTTACATATCTGCTCATCAATCAATGTTGAGGACCCAAAACCCCAAAATGGGTGAACGGTTGTTAGTGAAGGAGCATAACAACAAGTTTGTCAGTTGGTTTAGAAGCCAAATTTTTTCAGATCAGCATGCATCTGATACATTGAAATGGCTAGCTCATGGACCAAAACATAACGTCATCACTTGGATTAGATGCGACATTAATAGATATTCCTTCTACACAAAGTCACAAGATGACAATAGCACGATTCAAAATAGTGGAGTATCTATTGAGGCCACGTCCATGCACTTTTCTAGTTCAAAGGATAAAAACCCCATCATGGCATCCATAAGTTACTTTGGAGTGATTGAGGAAATTTGGGAGGTTGACTACGAGTAAATTTAGAGTTCCTCTATTTAAATGTGTTTGGGTCGATAGCAATACTAGGTGTTCAATTTGATGAAATGGGTTTTACTATGATAGACCTTAAGAAGCTAGGTCATAAGGAAGAACCATTCATCATGGCATATCAAGCAAAACAAGTTTTTATGTGGCCAGACCCATGTAATGATAGGTGGTGCGTGGTCCTTCAAGGCAAAGGGATTGATGTCAACCATGAAAATGAAGATGAGTCGGATGATTTCATTGTCATTCCCAATTCACCACGACTGCCTAGTAGTATTGAAGATGTACAAGAGGATGTGGTCCATGCAACTCGTAATGATCATGATGAAGGGATATGGGAAAATTTAGTTGTCTAAGTATGTTTCTACTTAAAATTCTTTATGTATTTGTTTTATGTTTGTGTATTTAAGATTTATAAATTATATTGTTTTATATTTTCTTTACAGACACATGGCATCTCCTTCACCATCACCTCCTCCCTCACCTCCCTCATCTCCTCCACCACCTCCTCCACCAAAGAAGACCGGGCAAGCTACACGATTGCGAGCATGACGACCGGACACATGACGGGAGAGAAGGCGAGTGTGTGCGTTGATCCACGTCTTGGGAAGGTGTACAGTCCGCATCATACCCGATTCAGCGACTACTTGGATGCAGTTGCACGAGAGAAGGTAATTCTAAGTTTATATTTGAAGTTTTTACATATTTACATATAATTCTTCTTTTTATCTAACTAATGATTATGTTTAGATATCTATTTTACATCAGGCTCGGGATAATGTTGACGACACGGTGAAGAATCTGATTTGGCGGGACATTACGGTAAGTTTAAATTTATTCAATTGTCTTTTCTTGAATATTGATTTTTAATTTTGATGCTAATTATGTTTTATTTTTGCAGAATTATTTTGATATTGAAAACTCCAAGGCGGTTAAGAAGAAGATTATGTCCACCATTGCAAAAATGTGGAGGCGGTTCAAGTCCACATTAACTACGAAATGGGTTTATCTTTGAGGATGTCGTTAGCGAGGGACCTACTCCTTGCCAGCGATATGGCATATCTGAGGAGGAGTGGAGGAAATTTGTAGAGATTAGGACTGGCCCAGAGTGGGAGGTATAAATTAATTTAAATTTATTAAGTTATTGTATTATATTCTAATATCAATTATTTTGCAGGAGAACAGATTAAAGGCCAAGGAGATTCAGAAGAAGAATTTGACCCCACTGCATCGTCTCGTGGAGGTATGATCTCTTGTACGAGAGAATGATGTACGAGAAGGCTGCACTCGAGAGAAAAGAAGCGGCCGGTTCGGTATAGGCCGGGATGATCTCCCCACCATCTCCTCCTAAACGTCATCAAACTTGGAAGAGAGCTCGTCAAAAGCCTTAGGTGGGATGACATCCGAGGAGGCTCAACATATAGCGAGATAGGATTGTAAGTTACTATTCTTTTTAACCTAATATGATTAATTTGTTACACTTGTATATTTATATATATAATGTGTTAAATTTATTGTAGGATTCCTTGGAGGAGCGGTGTACACGAGGAACTTTCGTTCCATGTGGTCGTCGAGATATCTCGACCCACTGCTATTGGTAAAGATGAACACCCGGCCGTGTTCGGGTGTGAGGGACCGGTGTGGGTATTCGACATTGTTTTGGGGCACCAGTCAAGAATACCCAGAGCTCAACAATTAATGAAGAAGAGTTGGAGAAGAAGCTCACGGCGAAGGCGACACCGGTCATCGCAGCACGAGTTCGGGAGCGGCTACTTAGCATGTTTCCGGACTTGGCGATTAGGATGGCATCTTCCCACCAACACGCTCGACCATCTCCTCCATCTGTTGGCACAATGGGAAGTACTTCCAGTAATCCTGCTCCTATTCTAGCTTCTCCATTCTTTCTTCTTTGCACCTTGCACAGATAGGTAAAATCGTTATTTATTTTTCATATATGTCTTCATTAAAAATGTTAATTGAAATATATCATGCATCCACAGGTCCATCTTTTGGGATGAAACAATGCGCCTTATTGGTGGAGGATAGGTTGCTTGAACCAAGATTGGTGGCCCTTGGTTCAATTCGGGAAGGGCTTCTACCATCCACGGTGTGCCTTTGCCACCTGGTTATTTGAGGGTGGTGGTAGAAGAGATTCGAGATGCTTGATGCTCGAGTCCACTGTGCCTCTCGATGAGGTACAGGTGGTGGGACGAGCCCTTCACACATTCATTGCTTGGCCCCAACATTTAGTGAGACAAGTTTCTAAAAGGTATGTAATTTTTATGTTAATGACTTCGAAAATGTTATTTCTGTATTAAGTAGTATTGTTTTAAACATGTAGGATGTTCGGAAGCCTAAAATTCGTGCTGCTTCTGAACATACTAAAGGAAAACAAGCAGCTCTCCCAAAAAATCCAATTGTTGAGTTGATCCATGCCTCTGCAGAATATTATGCGAACTCCTTTGAGATTCGTTGGGATGCTAGGAGATCTGGGATAGATAATGCAAGCTTCCTCTCTACATTTCATATTCGACATCTCGGAGGTCACATTGGGTAATAGGGATCTCAACATCTCTATTTTACAACTTTGGACAATGTAAGTACATATTTATTATTATAATTTCAATTTCATTATTTAATATATAACATGTTATTATTTTTCATTTTTAGGATGATGGATGAATTGGGCGAGGAGCGAGGAGCTTCGGATGTCTATGGATTTTTGAGCCTCGATCAATCCAAGTAGTTGGAAATAGAAGGAGGAAGTCAAAGATATATCCAAAATTGGATCCTCACCTCTAAAAGGCAGATATATCTTGGAGCATATTTATTCCCGTAAGTCAATATAAGTTCATTATTGTTTTTATTGTGATTGAATTATATTCTAAACATTTTATTTTTCAAGGCATCATTGGCAACTCTTCCTCATCGATCGTCCAGGAGAAGGCGTATCTTGGTTTTGTTCTTTGAATAAAAACCGGATACTTGATTTAAAGAACATTTTGAATAGGTAAGTATTTTAAAGTTTGTGTTTTCAAATATAAGTAATGTTCATATATTGACTAATAACTTCTCAACAGTGCTATTAAGGTGTGCAGTACCATTGATGGAATGCACATCAGCAAAGCCACTAACCCACACTAGGAAATCCTACATGTAAGGTTACTTTTAATTCTCTAATGAATATTGAATATGTATTTTTCACAACTAATGACTTGTTCAATTCATTAAAGATTAATAGACAAACGGGTAGCTACGAATGTGGCTACTACATAATGTATTGGATGTGGCTTATAGTTTTTGGGAATATCAGAGATACTTGGAGACAGGTTAGTCCTCCAAAACCCTATTCCTCCAAAATTGTATTGGTAAAGTTTCCTAACATACTTTCATTTTGGTAAAGTTTCCTACTTGTCATACCTAACATACTTTCATTTTGTTCAGGTATTCACTGATACCCAGCCCTTGCCCACAGAGTCTATTGACCAAGTCCGAGAAAAGTGGGCACAGAAGTTTTTAGAAATTAGAAATAGGGAACAATAGGAGTACTTTTATTGTAATTTTATTTATACAATTGTAAATAGAACAAATTTAAATAATTATTCAATATATATAATTCATTTGAAATTTAGCTATTTGAAATTTATGAAATTGTTTCTTTGGTTTCTTTGGTTTGTTTGGTATGCGAGTACTAAAATTTAGGGAAAATGAGAAAATTAGAAGCTGCATTGCGGATGAAGAGGAAACTTTCAACGTCGGTTAACCGACGTTGAAAATCACAAGACCTTCCACGTTGGTTAAGGCAAGAACCGACGTTGTAAGTCTGGGACACTTTCAACGTCGGTTCTTGCCTTAACCGACATGGAAGGTCTTGTGATTTTCAACGTCGGTTCAAATTGAACCGACGTTGAAAATATTACTTTTAACGTCCCCTCTTTCAACGTCGATTTTTGGACCAACGTGAAATGATCCCCAGAACCGACGTGGAAAGTGGTTGCTGTAGTAGTGTAAACCAATAACTAAATACAATTTATTTATTAATAAAAAAAAGATGAAAAGATGAAAAGCAATTTGTTAATATAAACACCAATTTATTTAAAGTCCATAAAAAAATAATTTAATTGTTTCTAATATTTTTAAACTTTATAATTGATAAAAAGTAACTAATGTAACATTAAACCTAATTAAGGACAAAGAGAAAAAAACTTCTTTCCTATAGCCACGCATTCATAAACAAAGAGAGTAATAGATAAGTTGTTTCTTCATTAATCTCTTTTATTATTTGCTCATTATGTTGAGAGGCTCAGAATTAAATATGGTTAGTTCTAGAGCGTGTTGAACTATAGGACTGCTGTGTTTTGGCATAAAATCATAGCTTATTTTTCTTCCTCTGCAGTGTTAATATATGTTTCAAATTAGCTACTTCCTTAGTCTGTGACTTCCTAAATGATTTCATTTCTTTTTCTTAATGAAATTTGGGATGAATTTTGAGATGGATATAGAAAAAAATATAGACTTTAATTTCCTATAACCCAGTCTCACCATGATATTAGAAGGATGTATGCAAAATTGAGATACTTTTATATCACTTATAAGCTTTCTTCGTTATTAAAAGTTGTTATACCTATTTATCTTAGTGAAATAAATACTACCATTATTTGTATTTGAATAAAGGGTATGGCCCTGTTTTCCGAAATGAGGAGGAAAGGAGTCAAAGAAGATGAAGCTACATGGAATGCTGTTACTGGGGTCTGCATGGAAAATGGGCAAACAGAGGAGGAAGTGGAGATGCTTAGGAAGATGCAAAACCTGGGATTTAAACCTAATCAAATTACAATTAGTAGTTTCTTACGGGCTCGCTCTATTTTAGAAGCTTGAGGATGGGCAAGGAGGTACATTGCTATGTCTTTAGGCATTGGTTAATTTGGGACTTAACAACCATGACGGCGGTGGTATACATGTATGCTAAATGTGGTGACTTGAATCGTTCAAGGAATGTATTTGATATGATGCACAGAAAAAATGTTGTTGCTTGGAACACGATGATAATTGCCAATGCAATGCATGGGAATGGAAAAGAAGTGCTTTTGCTGTTTGAGAGCATGCTTCAGTCAAGGATGAAGCTCAATTCTGTGACTTTTACTGGTGTACTGTCTGGTTGCAGCCACTCAAGGCTGGTAGAGGAAGGATTCCAGATCTTTAATTCTATGGGTAGGGATCATCAAGTAGAACCTGATGCTAATCACTATGCATGCATGGTTGATGTCTTCAGCCGTGCTGGTCGGCTTGATGACGCCTACGACTTTATACAGAGAATGCCAATGGAGCCAACTGCCAGTGCTTGGGGAGCACTTCTTGGCGCCTGTAGAGTTTATAAGAATGTGGAGTTGGCAAAAATTTCAGCGAATAAACTATTTGAGATTGAACCCAACAACCCTGGAAATTATGTTTCATTTTTCAACATCTTTGTCACTGCCAAATTGTGGAGTGAAGCTTCAGAAGCCAGAATATTGATGAAAGAGAGAGGATTTACAAAAACTCCAGGCTGTAGTTGGCTTCAAGTGGGAAATAAAGTTCACACTTTTGTTGTTAGAGACAAAAGTAACATGGAGAGTGATAGAATCTATGACTTTTTGGATGAGTTGGATGAGAAAACGAAATTGGCCTGATATAAGCCTGACACTAATTATGTTCTACAAGATGTTGACCAAGAGGAAAAAGCTGAGAGTCTCTGCAGCCACAGTGAGAGGCTTGCTGTTGCATTTGGGATTCTTAATTTGAATGGACAGTCATCTATACGGGTTTTTAAGAATTTGTGGTGACTGTCACCGTGCCATTAAGTACATTTCTAAGGTTGTTGGTGTGACAATCATCGTTAGAGACTCCTTGAGGTTTCATCACTTCAGAAATGGAAATTGTTCTTGTCAAGACTTGTGGTGATTATTTGAATCGCGCTTTGGGATTAAGCGGTGACAGTAATTCCATCTGAGCAGTCCGTCTTTCCAAACTATCAATAAACTGGGTGTTTTTCCCTGTAAGTACAGTTGTAAAGAACAATTCCGGTACAGCGAGATGGGAATCATTAACAATTACACTATTGGACATCATTTTAAAAATCTTTAGGTTCAATAGCTGTTAGGTCAGCCAATGTACCCCTGTCAGAGATTCTTAGCAAAAAATCAAATTCCTCTCAAGAAAATGTCTCAATGGGGTTGCTTGCACTGTGCATTCATGCCGTTAAAATGATAACAGAAGGACCTTTTTTCTAATTATTCTCTGGAATTTGTGACAAAAATATGCTGATTGCTCCAGTCGTATTGTATGAATAGAATAGATTGAATGAACATAAGTTGATTTATCCTTTTCTTTTTGCTTTTAATTGATATAAACTTTCGTTGTACGATATGGCAAACAAGAAGTTCATGAAATTATTTATTTTGAAGTACCCCTTCCACTTTGTGCTTAAATGAAAGAAAAAAATATGGCAACTGGGTAAGCATAGACATAACGAATTAAAAATATCCATGTTAGGTAAAATATTGAATCTGCGAATGATAACCACATATTACAAAGTGAATCGATGTGCAGTGTTAATCCTCAGCAAATTGCATGTTAATAAAGCTACCAGTATTCTTCTACAAAGAGGATGCATCGTAGGTATAGCTGAAATTAAGATTTCTGAACAGATCAGGAAGAGACCTAATTGTCCTATCTTACCACTACCTGAGCTAGTCTTATTGGGGCAAAGTGGACAGAACTAGATTATACTCAGTGCAAACTACACTGTAAAGTTTTGACGGTTAAGTAGCTTCCTTAAAATGCACCAGTTCAGGAGTGAGGACTCAATTTAATTGTTGAAAGAGGTTCTGTGCCTGAACTTCCTCTTCATTGAAAGCCGCCTAACCCTTGTATCTATGAATGGATGACCTGCAATGACTACTCTCATCATTGAAAACTGCAAGATTTTCCTTTTGCTAGTTGCAACTTGCAACACTCTTCCCAGCTTCATAATCCTCATGCAGAGTGGATGATATTTGAAGAGTGCCTCCAAACCAAAATCCAGTATTCAATCAACTCCTTTTCATCCACAAGCATCATAGTCATTGCTCTGATCCTCACTTATCAACAACAGTTTCTTGATACCTTTCTTGTTCCACCTCATATTTAGCTATACCTACAAGACATATGTAATGGGGCTAGCACCAAATGAAGCACAGAGACACAACTAAATTAAAAAATAATAGGACATGTACATGGCCACATACACATATATATATATATATATATAATGTATTAATTATAACATTCAACAATTAAAAAAAAATATAACAAGAAAGTTTTATGTAAAATGTTGTGTTTTTTTTAATATCACATTTGTTCATCTTCATAAAAAAAATAAAACTTTTAAGTCTAGATAAACTAGCAATTTCAAGAATTTCTTGTCATTCAATGAAAATCATCTCCTACAATATTCCACTATTTAGTTTCATCTTCTTTGTATTTTTGAAAAGTTTCTTGAGAGAAGACCAAGTTTACTATGGACAAATACTAGATCCTTCATACTTTATGACCGTCATCTTATTTCTTCTCAAAAAATGTATAAAGGAATATATACTTCAATTATTTTTCCAATAAGAAGAAGAGCATGCAAGTAGCTTAAGAGCTATCTTATGAAATGTTGGTGCATGAACTCCATGAATAATTCACTATGATGTTGCATTTATTTTATCTCTATTACTTCAAGAATCAACATTGCAAAACCTTCTCTTCCCTTTGAAAAGTTTGCAAACTCTATATTTACTTGTTTCCTTACATTCATATCATCAAAGTACCCTTTTAAACATTTCTTCCTTTCAAGAGTAAGTTCTATATCCTGCTGAGGGGCAAGTCTTTGTAAATCTTCATTTGTCACACCTTTCTGATTCCATGAATTTCTGATAGTTTGAAGAAGGTTTTCTACGTGACTTCTTTCTTTTAAAAACAAAAGACCTCTCAAATTAGTTTATGTTAGCAGTACATATCCACTAAGATTAGAAGTATTATAGTAACATAATAAAATGCACTCCTGTAATAAGGATAGACTCTTTGCTAAATGAAATGGTAGTCCTAAAGAGTAAAACATTCTTGTAATTTCACAATCAAGAGTTCCTTTATCTTGATTATTGAAAGTAGCTTGCAATTTGGGTTGATAACATTGATTGTCTAATTTCCTTCGTTAGATATAGGTGGTAAAGGACCTTTTTTTCTCTTCAAATTTTCTATCTTCAATGTTGTTTCATTGTCCGAGATTTTAAACTCAACAAGCTTTGAATGAGTCTTATGAACTACTCTATTGTAAGCAAACCTAATATGAGGAAGATACTCATCCCAAGATTTATGGTTCCCTTTGATAATTTTCCTCAACATAGTGGATAGAGACCATTGACTACCTCTGTTTATCCATCTGTTAGGGGGTGACAAGTAGTGGAAAAGGTGAGTTGAGTGGAAAGCCTTCCCTAGAGTTTTTTCCAGAAATGGCTTAAGAGTTTAGTATCTCTATTAGACATTATGGTTTTGGGTAGTTTGTGAAGTTTAACCACATATTTGAATAAGACTTTTACAATGTTGCTTGCATCATCTACTTTGTGGCACGATATGAACTGTGTAATTTTCTAAAACAGCACACTACCACAAAGATAAAATCTACTCCTCTCTAGATTTTAGGTAATCCAAGGACAAAGTCCATTCTAATGTCTACCAGGAAGAAGAAGCAACAAGAAGATGAATGTATGTTCAATGAGTCATTGCTTTAGACTTGACTTGTAAACATGAAATGCATTTATAGAATTGCCTCTGATCATCCTTCCTCATATTGGGCCAAAAAATTCTCTTTAAACATACTTAGAGTTTTCTCAACTCCAAAGTATCCAATGAGGCCTCCTTCATGTGTTTCTTTGACAAGGAGTTTTTTATGTGATCCTTGGGTTACACAGATTTTTCCTTCTTTAAAAAAATACCCCTCCTATACATAATATCATCCTTATGTCTTTCTTTGGCAACTAGCAAAGATTAAGGAGAAACTAGAATTATTGACATACAATTCAAGTATGTTATCAAATCCTAGAATATGAGCTCCAAGAGTTAAAATCAAGGCATGCCTTCTAGACAAGGCATTAACCATAATGTTTGATTTTCCCATCTAGTATTTGATCGCATATGAGAATTTTTCTAAGAACTACACCCATTGTGCATGTCACATATTGAGGTTTCCTTGACCCTTCAAGTGTTGGAGTAACTCACGGTCACTATGAATGACAAATTCTTTGGATACTAGATAATGCTCCCAAGTTTGAAGAGCTTGAATTAAGGCATAAAGCTCTTTGTGATAGGCGAGGTAGTTGAGCAAGGAACAATGAAGTCTTTGAAGTAAGCAATTGGGTGTCCTCTTACCGACAAAGTTGCACCTATTCCAACCCCTAATGCATCACACTTTAGCTCAAAGGTTTGGAAAAGTCAAATAAAGCTAGAACAGGTGCATTAGTGAGTTTATCCTTCAACCTTTAAAAGGCTTGCTCATGTTTTTCTCTCCAACAAAATGTGACATCTTTCTTCACTAACTCATTGAGTGGTGAAGCTAGACTACAGAAGTCAGGAACAAATATTGCGTAAAAGCTTGGAAAATCATGGAAGTTCCTTACTTCTCCTACATTTTGAGGTTGACCATTCTTGGATGACTTTGATTTTCTTGGGGATGAACCCTATTTTTCCTAACTACAAAACCTAAGAAGATAACACTGCCAACGCAAAAGGGGTGCATTTATCTACATTGGCAAAGAAATGATTGTTCCTAAAAACTAACAAAATATGCCTTAAATGTCTTCAATGTTCACTATATCATAATTATATTGTTATTGTGATAATTTCTTTTCCTAAATAGAAAAACATGTTAGATGTCAAAACAATGCCAGAATGAGTATATAGGATATGGAAAGCTTTGATGAAGACCCAACTGTTCAGATTAATATTTGTTACTATGGAAATAACTTTGTTCTTTGGTTCTCAAATTTCAAATTAATGTATGTTTATCTAGTTGTTTGTGTTCGCTTTATTTCTATAATATTTAATTTGTTTAAATATAGACATTTATTAAATGTCAAATTGAGAAATTAAAAGATAAAAACATTTAATTATTTCATTATGGTAATGAAAGGTTATGAAATTTAATATTAGAAAAAAATATTATTCTAGTAAAATTGGTATTTTTTTTATCTATGTTAAAAAAAGGACAATAGAATAGTGGTTTATGTATATATCTTTTTGTTTTTCTAAATTTTTCTATATATCTTTTTGTTTTTCTAAATTTTTCTTTACAGTAATACTAAAGATTATCATTTTTAGTCAACATTAAGAAGTAAGAAGGTAGTCGATGTCTAATCGATCTTCATCAAACAATGTAAGAACCCATGTAATAGGAGCAATCAAATGATGTATGGATCCTTGTAATAGGGGAAATTGCCTGAAGAAAGAACCCTTGTAGCAAGGCAATCAGTGTCCAACTAGTCTTCATCATATGACATAACAATCCTCACGATTGGGCCAATCACCCAACAAAAGAACCTCTGTAATATAGACAATTAGTTCTCAATCTTAACATTACACGATGTAAGAATCCTCGCGTTAGGGTTAGTCGGTCGAAGACAGTTCATCAATACAATGGAGAGTCATCAAATTAAAAATACGGTGAAGATTTGTCGAGTCAGAAATACATGAAGAGTTGTCGACTTAGAAATATGGTGAAGAGTCGTTGACTAAAAAGTATGGTGAAAACCTACTTACTCATAAATATGGTAAAAAATTTGTCGACTCGAAAATAACTTCTCAACTTGAAAATCACTATTTGACTTGAAAATAACTACTCGATTCAAAATAGCTTGACCTAATAAAAGTTCTACTCGAAAAATGAAAGTAACGAAGTTGATTCAAATAGTGGTTAAAACTTTTTCAAATCAACTAGGTCAGTAAATCAATTGAAGGTGTAAATCCAAAACATATATGCATTATGAGGATTATATATGTAGCAAACAATTATACTAAAATAATTATTTCTAATAAAGTTTTGAAAAATTTTGGTGCTAAATGCCAATTAAAACAAATCAAAAGTACATGTGGGCAATGACCATCATACTTAACATTTAAGACAAGTCAAATCAACATCATAAGAGACATCATAACTTATCACTTTAGCCTCTCAACCTAATCGTCAAGGCTGGGAGTTTGTGTGGTGGTAGTTCAAATGCCAATCATAATAATACCGACCTAGCTTAATGAGAAACACTTCATCTTTTTAGCCTCTGAGCTTAATGTTGAAGTTTGGGGGCTATGTGGTAGTAGTCCAAATACCAATTATAATAATACTAACCTTGTTCAATGAGCACTTCATCTTTTTATTTTCTCAGCTTAAAGTCGAATTAGAGCTTGTGTGGTGATAATTTAGATGTCAATCATGATAATATCAACCTAATTTGATGAGAGAAGTTTTCCAATTTATCGATTATTCAAGATAATCAATTACCAAGATAATTTTAGAAAATTCTTATAACTACACCCAGACAGTTAAATTCATTAAGCCCTTATTCCACTTCCTCTTAATAACAAATTCCAAAAATCATGTTTTATTTAATTCCAAAAATCATACTATCAAATAAAGGAAAAAATCTATGATATGAACTAGGATAAAAGATATCAGCATCTATAATCATGAACCAAATAAAAGCCAGAACAGGATAGTGAAATACAAAAGAGGATCCTAACATCCATAATATCATCATTAGGATAATGAAATGATTATGATCATGAACCAATTAAGAGCTAGATCATGATAGAGAAATATAAAAGAGAACCCTAAAGACTATAATAGGATAAGATATAGACATTGAATATTTTAATATTTTAATATTTTAGCTTAGTGATCTCCATAACTCTTGGCTAACAGTATATATATATATATATATATTCTTGTAGCAGTGCTTCTACAAATCAATTTAATTTTCTTCTGTAAAAAATGACTTAAGGCTGATGGAGAAAGATGGTTAAACTTCTCCTTAATCGTTTCACCTTGTAACATATCAAAAGTCTCTCACAATTTTACGATTCATCTAACACATTATCTATTTTTGTCAATGACAACCAACCATTTCCGCAAAGACTAGTACAATCTGAACACTTCCATAGCATTTTCAAGACTTTTGTTTTATAAAGAATATCAAACTTGGTAAAACACAAACAAGATTCTGCAAAATCTGAACACATGAATTATGTATTCATTCATCTCCATGCAAATTCTTCCATTGTCGGTTTCAATAAAATATCAACTCAATACTTCAAAGTCAAAATTCTTCTTCATTATTAATTAGGAGTAAAATTGACTTCTCCATCATCATACATACACTCAAACAAAAAAAGGTGATTATACTTTTGATTTACCAGAATTATTATACTGATCTAATCGTGACAAAACGACAATCCAAATGTTGTATACTACTTTTCTAATCCCTGGATCAATACCAGCAACATGCATACAAGAGAAACCGATGCTAAAACTCTTCTTCAGATCTTGTCTTTACTTTCATTTTTTATTTTCATGACAGGTTGTCAGCACTTTTATATGTGCAGCAAACACCTATTCCCTAATGCTATGATAGCAATAAACAAGAAAAGGATTAGGTGAAAATAATTCGTGGTATATTTTTTCTCTTGCTACGGGTTACTTCCAATTTAATGGACTAAAGATTAATCTCGATTGTGATGATATCACTGTATTCATTGAATAAATTTTCACACAGTAAAAGTTAACAAACAATGAGCACAATGTATATTAATCTTGGTGTCACGCATTTCACCGAGAATGTGTGCCAACCTTGGTCTTCTGTCTTCACTTTGCTCTTACTTCAGAGGAAACATCTCACCGACACAGACCCCCACCACCACAAAGCTCCAAATTCCAAGCTTACCTCACCAAACCATTGGGCAGTTATGGCATTATCATTGACAATGAAAGCTAAATTATTGTGGATAAAAAGAGCTTAATTATGATGCACTGTTTAAGATCAAGTTTTTACATTATCACTTCAAATAAAATGAAATGACTTAAAAATTGCTTTATTCTAAAAATAGACTGATCTAGCTGTTGGAAAAATAGTAGGTAGATGTAAAATAAAATTTTCAGATATCAAAAAGAAATAATAATTCAACTTTTTAGTAAGAATGTAAGCGTTCTTTAATGAGAATTTTGTTCAAGTTGAAAAATATACAGTTTGAAGACAATAAAATTGTTCATGTAAATAAGCAATGTAATTATATCTTTCGATTTTAAACTTAATTACTGATAATCTCGTCTGATAAGTCATACTACAAACATGATTATTCTGTGATCCCATGGATTTGGGAAAAATTTGGTTGGACAAGAAAAGATATTGAAAACCACTGTACATACAATTGTTACAAACATCCACAATTTTATAATGATCTATAAAATTAAAATGTACTTATATACTATTAATAAAATCGAACTAAATTATATTACAGTTAACAATTTTCCTGTATCAGTTCATAATTGAATAATGGTGGAACATTTTAGTTAAATTTGGATAAAATAAAAGAGCCTATCTGCCCTTCGCTGCAATCACGTGCCATGGCGCGTGGTTTATTACATGAATAATTCTTGACTTGAGGAAATGTAATGCTAATGTACATGCAAGTTCACAATAAAATGGTCAGCACCAAAGTTCCTGCACTTTGCAACTTTGATTTCAGCAGCATTGTGTTGACTTTGAGATGTTGAATTCTTGGGAAATGTATCAGCTAGCAAACCAAGTGGCTATTTAATACTACAATGCTTTCAATACCCTCTGATCAGAATTTCCATTTTAATGTCTTTACACACTTCCATGTGACATCTCTCATTAAAGTTCCTTTACTAAACTAAACTAGCGGTACTTTCTTGGTGGCTTCACTCACAATTTTGAAATCTCTTTCTTTTCAGATCTCATCTCAGATCCATTTTACAAACTTGGGTCCTCTCCCTCAATGTCCTACCACCTGCTCCACATTACTGAAATTCTTTATTCCCATAATTCCCATCAAAAAATCTTTTTCCTGCAATCATTATCCCATGAAAAATAGCTTTTCTGCTTAAAAGTCTGTCTTTGCAAATTATTAGATTCTGAACAACTGGAATGTAAGAAAAAGCTAAAAAAACAAAGCCAAGAAAGACCATGGATTGTTCTGTTTTGTGTAGCTCTACTCAGTGAAACTCATGCCAATACCATCTTTGGAGAATTCGACTGTTGTATGTTAATTCATTTTTTTTCAACTCTGAACTCTGCAGTAGAGTATGCTGTGTGTGACTAACCAGTCTCTATCTTAGTACAAATATTTTGGCCTCATAATATGAAGAACCTGAGGGTTTGTTTAACTTACTTGTTTCCTACAATCATTCTTGTTCTGCTTACTCCTTCCTCGGTTGCACAGCTATCACAAAGTGAGAATAGAATTCTATTCCAAGTTCAGAAGCTTCTTGAATATCCTCAAGCTCTTCAAGGGTGGACAAGATGGACCAACTTGTGCTTCCTCCCTCCCTCTTCTTCCCTCAAGATAGTTTGCTCAAATGGCCATGTCACAGAACTAACCATCATTGGAAACAAGACCTCCCCATCTTCACACATCCCCAAGGCAGGTTCCTGGACTTCCCTTCAAACACTTTCACGAAAATTCTCCATCGATTCTTTCTTCACTGTCATGACAAAGCTTTCAAATTTGAAGGTGTTGTCCTTAGTGTCCTTGGGTTTGTGGGGTCCTTTACCAGCCAAAATCAACAGGTTTTGGTCTTTGGAAGTGCTAAACATTAGCTCAAATTTCATCTATGGGGAAATTCCATCTTCTCTATCCTCAATGAGAAATCTAAGGAGTCTTGTTTTGGTTAATAATCTCTTCAATGGAAGTGTCCCTGATCTCCAAAGTTTAAATTCTCTTGAAGAGCTCAACTTGGGAGGTAACAAACTGGGTCCTGAATTCCCTTCAGTGGGAAAGAATCTTGTCACAGTTATCTTGAGAAATAATTCACTGAGATCTCATATTCCTCCACAAATTATGCACTTTGACAAACTTCAGGTATTTGATGTCTCTTCCAATGAATTTTTTGGAAACATCCCGTCCTATTTGATGTCCATGCCTTCCCTTCATTACCTAAACTTGGCCGCAAACCATCTAAGTGGAAACCTCTCAGTGAATATGGCATGTAGTCCTTCACTAACATTTGTGGACATCTCACACAACCTTCTGGTTGGAAAATTGCCAGCCTGCCTTGATTCAATTTCTTCAAAGGCCACAGTACTATATTCTGGAAATTGTTTGTCAACCAAAAGGTTAAATAATCAGCAACATCCATCTTCTTTTTGCAAGAGAGAGGGAGCTTTGGCTGTTAAGCCTCCGGCTAAAAAGCTGAAGAATGAATCAAATTCGGGTATTAAACTAGGCCTAGTGATTGGAATAATTGGAGGAGCTGTAGTAATTGCTGGACTTCTGGTTCTTCTCATTGTGTTCATCTTTAGAAAGTCCAATGGAGAAAGCTCACATCATAGAATGGACAAATCTGTTGCTAATAAATATTCTGCCAGTGCATCTCCTAGACCAAACGGCACAAGTAAGGCCACTATTAAGTTCTTTTCTATCACTGTTAATTCGTTCTATATGATATCATAAAAATCTCAAATCTTCTTTAAAATTCGTTTCCTTCATTTAAGTGATGCATTAATCTGGTTCCTCCTGCGGGAGTAGGACATATTCCTCAGGCAATGAAGCAAGCAGCACTTGGACTTCCACCATACCGTATTTTCACATCAGAGGAAATTGAAGATGCAACAAATAACTTTGACCCATCAAATTTAATAGAAGAGGGATCACAAGGACAGGTAAGATATTTTTCTATAATGTTTATGGATTCATAACTTGTGTTTTATAAATGACATGGAACCCACAAGTACAAGAGTTAGTGACATACATTTCCTATCATATTCATACAGCTATATAAAGGTTGGCTCAGAGATGGTTCAGTGGTCCTAGTTAATTGTGTTAAAATAAGGCAGAAAGGTTTGCCCCACAGCATCATGCAGCAAATAGAGGTATTACCCAATTTGAGGCACAGGCATATGGTGAGTGTTCTAGGACACTGTATCATTACTGAACAGGATCATCCCCAAACAACAAGCACAGTCTTCATCGTATTTGAGCACATCTCAAATGTGTCATTGAGGGATCAACTTGCAGGTAACATTCACATAGAATGAATGCTAATGCAAATATGAATGACCCAAAAGTGTAGTATAACTTGAGTCTTCATTCAACAGATGGGAGAAAGAGGGAAATGCTGAAATGGCCTCAAAGAATGGCAATGAGCATAGGCATTGCAAGAGGAGTCCAGTTCTTACACACAGGAGTTGCTCCTGGCATATATGGCAACAATTTAAAGATTGAGAACATTCTGTTGGATGATAGTCTCAATGCAAAAGTCAGCAGATACAGCATTCCATTGCCATCCAAGGTTTGGACAGACTAAATAATTTGATCAATCTCTCATTAATATTTGTACAATAGAATTGAATCTATAAATCTAACTTGCATCTGATCAATATTCAGAGTGCACATAATGAACACACTGGCACCAATCATATTGGCAGGTAATTTTTCTTTTGACAATTTTTCTTCTCTTCTATTCCAGTGTTATATCGCAATTATAATGTTATTAAACCCATATGCAGCACAAATAATGCAGAAAAGGAAGACATCTATCAGCTGGGAGTTATTCTTCTTGAAGTTATCACTGGCAAACAAATTGCTTCCCCGAGTGAAATAGAGGAGATGAAGGATGAGGTATCCATTAAAACTTCGTTTTATTTGTCACTTACGGAATATATTTTTGTCTCAAATTATTTCACTGTAGAATATTGACTGATTACTTTTATTTCAACAATATTCTCAAGAAATAAATGTACTAATAATGGATGTGTAGGTGTAACTATACAATATAGTTAATAAGGTAACTTTGTCATGGAAATTGATGTAATCAATTGTTTCTTAAGCTGTGTACCGACAAATACAATGCTCACTTCACAACCTACAAAGTTTGTTCCAAACCCCACCGAATGCCAAACATTTATATGGTAACCAAATCAAGTACTATCATTTTTCTAATCTTTAATTGTCTCTATATCATGCTCAGCTGGAGAATGGTTCCTCAGAAGCAACATCAGTAATTAAAAGCGTGATTGATCCTTCACTGCGGGGAACTTACGCGTATGAATCAATGAAGACTGCAGTTCAGATTACCATAAACTGTCTCTCCAAGGTTTCTAGCCAGCGTCCTTCAATAGAGGATGTTCTTTGGAATTTACAATACTCAATGCAAGTTCAAGAGTCATGGACCAGCAGTGGAAACCTCAGCACAAAATTGTAAACCACTTGTCAATAAAAATGTTTGCTTACATTTCTTAAGTTCATTATCATAATGAATAAATGGTGATGTAAATATGTAATTTCTTCTCTAAGGCCCAAAAACACAGTTTGGCCTGCAGTTTTCCATATTTTCATCGTTAGTGAAGTTCTTATAAATTTGTTCCTATCAAAATATAATTTCCTAGCTTCTATGATTTCGATTGCATTTACATCATGGCCACAACTCTGATAGAAGCCAGATCCTTGCATATACACACATATAGAGAGAGAGTACACTTCATCATAAAACTAATCGTTTCTTTTAATAATAGCAAATTCAAAAACAATTAAAACACAGATTTCCTCCAACCATTTAATATGTATAATCAGAACTCAAACTTAAAATCGCTTAAAAGTAATTTCGCCTCACTTACAATCACTACTAAAATTTAAACAAATTATGTTATTAATCCATTTAACCATTTTTATCTACAGTCTTATAATTCTTTATTTAAGGCCATTTTTACACTTATCAGCTTAACTTGTCAATTTTCAACTTCAATCGAACTCATATTTCCACTAACTTATTTGTTAGTTTCGTCAGACACAACTCGATCAAAGCGAAATCTTCACATCCATTTAATACGATTCATTACTAAATATTTTTCTAGAAAATAAAATATATAGGGAAAGAAATTCTTTCCTATAAAATAGTGGTCCTCAAGACTATTCAATCGAGTTGGCACCATGCTTATAACGGCATGTACGGATGCTCCCTTGGGTATTCCAAGGGTAAGGACCATTATGTTTATAATGATAAAGCCGTGACCAAAGACATAAATGAAGCACAGGATGGAGCAAATAAGGTGGAATATTAACTCAGTTTGAGCAAACACATAGTCAAGGACTAGAAAATCATAATGGTCCTTTCTGAAGTCTTGGTTATTCAATCATATCCTTTTTGACAACCTTTTGATTGCCACAGAGGCCCTATCTTTATCTATGATGATTTAATCAGCAGTCCAACTCTGCTCAACAATCTCACGAACTCTTCTGTTGTATTCACGCTTGTTCTCACTGAACATTCGAGCAGCTTCAGAATTTGCAGGAGAATTAGGATTTGGATCACACAGCAATGACTGCAACAAGAAAGTCACTTCAGTGGAAAATAAGAATCTAGAGCAATACACAAATAATATAACAATGTATTCTGGGACTGGAAGTAACACTCTTTTCAACTCACTCTCCCACAGGATGAAATTTATATATGAATCCCACTAACTAGGTAATTCAACCTAGATATTTAGTGGGGACCTATGTAAGAGAACGACTATTAGAAACTAGAAGTTCTCTTCCACCAAGATACATACGAATTCTTTAATGTGCTTGATAATTTGTTCCATTTTCTTTTATGATTTGTTTACATTGAATTGAAAGAAGGGGCAAATGAGGGGTGGCTCAATTGTAGGACAATACAGTATCGACAAAGTGGGGCTTACGTTTTGGTAGGTTATTTCCAAGTATATATATACACCACTGTATTCCCTCCCTAAGGCTTGTGGTATGCCCGTAACGTACAAGAGTTTGAACCTACTATGCAAGTGAATGCTATCCCTTGCCAGACAGATCACAAGTGGGGGGAATTGAAATGGCTGACGTTAACAATGACATTGCTGACTAATGGCGTACGACTATGAATTTTCCAATACATCTCTTAACACTGTACTTGAGCTGTGCATCGCTTCCAAATAATGGGCAAGCATTGGCACACATAATGCATCATGATTGATCCATGCTTGGGGTTTCAATAAACTTTCCATGAAGGCATAAACAACCCTTCTCCTATACTCTAAACACCAATATCAATAGTATTTAAATAAATCATGGACAGGGTGCAATCAAATAATTTTTAGCATCTATGGTCTCAATGCAATTCTGAAATATTAAGAAAATTGCAATTACCTGGATTGAAGTAAGAATTGCAGCAACATCATAGATAGGACTCCACTGATTTTGCAAAATATCCAAGCATATACTTCCATCCGCATAAACTAAAATTGCCAATTAAGAGGGGCTCAGAACTAGATTGAAAGTTAGTAGCATGCAAAGATACAATATTTTTGTAATCCAATTTAAATTAAAAAAGAAAATTCTTTTAAAACAAAAGAAATATTCACCACTTGATCACATTTCTGTAATTGTTGAAATTTTCATAAATCTGGACAGTAAGAACATGTTCATTGTTAACAAGATACAATTCAGTGATCAAGTTGCAGGGAAAAAATCTATACGAAGTTATTGTACAATATCAATGTTATCAATGCAGATATCTGCCGTACAAATATCGCGGATTGTGCAGCAGCATATGGTGGAAAGACATGATGGAGAAATTTTTATATAAATATACTCACTAAAAAACCAAAAAAAAATGAAAATATATTGAAAAATAGCATAATGAAAAACCAATTTCATAACATTTATAAAATTCTCAAGATTTTCATCAGATAATGTCTTAAACATAACTCATAAAACCACTAATATTTCATTTAGTAATTTTAGGATGCATTGATTTGGTTTCGGGTGCTTGACATTATCCTATAAGTAATATGATTGGGAAGAATGTTCTATAAGCAAACATAAGAAAAACAAACAAACAACTGGTTCTGAAATTTTGAAAAACAAAAACAGCAGCAACTACATGAAAGAGGACATCTGAAAAGAGAAGAGAGAAAAACAAATGAGGAAGAAAGAAAGAAATAAAAAAAATGAACAGAAGAAACAAGGAAAAAAGGACAAGAAAACATGGTTTCAAGGTTTAGGTCATCGGAGCTTAAGTCACCACTTGCAGGAGTGAGTCATTGCCTAGACAACTCAAGGGAGACTCAGCAAAGGAGAAGGCTCATTCTGTAATGCCTTCACAGCTTAGGTTCCCGCTCCGTGAAGAAGGTTCTCATTCCTAAAAGATGGCTCATTCTCTCCAATGTTAAAGCTTGGGGTTATTAAAAATGGACCAAGCCCAAAATCATGATTTTGAAAAATGAAAAAACAAACGAAAAAGCTGATATTCCTGCCATAGGCACCATGAACTGCCACGGCCTCATGTCCATGGCAGGTGCCATGGCAGAATTGGCAGAAGACACCATATGCTTCAACATAGCAGATGGCAATGATGGGCAAAACCTCCATGCCATACTGTTATGGCACCGCCATAACAGCCATTTGATAACACTGCACAATATAAAATCCTTACAAAGGGAGTTAAAAATATCCTGACAAATTAATACATATGCAAGGATTTTCAAGATTCCTATTTTAATCATAGCAATACAAAAACCAGCTTGTGCATGAAAGAGATAGATATATGAGAAACCAGATTCATCCTCAATAAACAAATTTTAATTTTCTTACAGAAGTTTAGCATGCATAAAAATATCTGGAATATAAATATTTTCTTTTCAACCAACGACAGGGACAATACAGGATGCCATAACCAAACAGACAAACTATACTAAAGGGGGAAATGCATTCACTTCCCTTCACAGAAGGAGAGTGTCAAAGCCTGAAATTAAGCATAAAATGATTAATTTTTATATTTTAGGTATGTTATTCTTTAAAACAGCTCCCAGGTAGATAAAATCACCAAAGAAGTTGTTTCAACAATAACTTCCAAAAGCTACATTACACGAATGATGTAGTAGATTTACAAAAAACAACTTTCCCCTTCTGTTTGAAGCTTTTAGTTAACTATAACACTTGTGTGTGTATTATTGATTGTACAAATATTTCATATGATTGTGATTCTAAGTTTCTAACACCACAAATGAAATTGCAGGGTAGTTCTGTACTCACTGTTCGGATGAAACATTCTAGACACAAAGCGCACATTAGGCGGCTTATTAGGATAATCCTCTGTAAACTGAAGTGTCAACTTAAACGTACCTGAAAGACAAGGATGTCAGTCATATAAACATCCAGAAATAAGAAGACTGTACCTAGGCTCAATTAAATTATCATTACACGTCAATCTAAGCCATTATCTTTATGCAACCAAAATAAAAGCTAACCTTGTGTGACATGCCAACAAGTTGAACTAATGTTTGTATGAGTCAAATAAAAGAATAACATCATATTAGTCACTTTCAATAATAATTCGAATTGTTCTAGTTTCTAAAACCAAATCGAACACAAAACAGACACTCTTTAAACTCAAGAAGAACAAACTTACTTGATTAAATAATATTGCAGCAACAAAACATACATATACACAATAGACAACTGGATGTGCAGTTCAATACTTTAACTTTGATCTCTATCAACTATTTTTTAATGCATATGTTTGGTTGATCATACACGACTGTATATTTTGTTAATGAACACCTGTTGATCCTCTACATTCAATGTTGATCATAACAATGCTTAACAGGACAGATGCTATCTCCAAACAGCTAAAGACAGACTAGAAACTCGGCACAATTATTATTATAACAAGTTGAAACATCCAAATAATATACAAAGTCACAGTTATACATAAACTAGAAGATAATTGTACCTCCATCCCAAGGGGTGTCATCTGGTCTGGAAAAAAGAACAGAAAAGAAAAATTAGATATTTACTATAAATTAAATCATCCAAAACCACAAAGTAAGAGAAACACACTCAAGCAAAGAAAATATTCAGGATTTGTAATCTCCTACACACCCAAAGATAACAGCATTCCAAAGCATAATATTATTGTCTTGGGGAGCCCCACTAATGCCAGCAGGAGGATCTTGTTGCAATCTTTTAAAATCCCTCATCAGTCTCTTCCTCGCCGGAGTCGACATCTTCACCACCTATATCTCATCAAGCACAATTCAAACAACAGCAATCAGCCATTGACATGTTCATATACAGGGGTAAAAAAAACTGAGAGAAAGAAAGGGAGAGTGAGTGATTGAACAAAATTAGAAAAACAATAAAATATTTTATAACGTTTAGAAGATACATCAAGGATTCAGAAAATGCAAACAAAGAGAACGATAGAGCTAAATATTCTCAGAGCTTAACAATTACAAAGCCACTAATACTCGGAGTAAAATCCAGAATTTTCAATAAGCAATCAAAATTGAACAACCTAATACCAAGAGTTGATCTCAACTCATAAGACAGTCACAAGGGCATGCATCAATGAGTTGGAAAAAAAAATCATTTGACTCAAACTGAAACAACGAAGTGGGATATGATCATTCAAGTCTTTTTAAAAAGCCCAAAACAAAACAAAACAAAAAAACAAGATAATCAAGGGTTTCTAAACACCCAAGAAACTTTATTTACACAATTGCAAAAAAAAACGATATCCTCAGCAGATATCCCAGATCGATTTCTTCATTCCCACCACAACATACAACGTAAGATTAATAAGCAAGAAGCCACCCACCAGACAAGGGGTTCTTCGAAACAAATTCCAAAGTAATTATCAATCAGGATATGAATTAATTTCAGAAAAAAACCATGCAAAAAAAAAAGAAAAAACGGATTTTTAGGAGAAATCGGAAAAGGTATAAAAGGAGAGGAAGAAAGGATTCTGACTTGTGAGTGAAGAAGGGTGTGAGGGGAGGTGCAGGGGCAGAGAAAGAGAAAAAATTGAAGCTTTGAATAGATTGAGGAGAACCCAGAAAAGGAAGAGAAAGAATGGGAATGGAGAATTTTGAGGAAAATGGTTCCAAGGGGAGAGAGAGAGAGAATCTTTTGTTCCAATTATTTTGATTTTATAGAATGGTCAGGTCAGCTGAGCGGTCCCAATCCCAAATGCGCTCTCTTTCTCTTTCTTTGTGGTGATGTCTGCTTTTCTTGGCAACTTGCTAGAAACTCCCAACAACCCATGAGACTTTATTATGCATACACACTCACTTACACTATTTTTGAAATATCACCAATTATTCAAAACAAAAAACTGTTTTTATTTATTTATCAATTTATAAAGATAAAAAAATACGAATAATTAGGTAAGAAATAAATATATTTAAAGATAAATATTATTACATATAATAATGAATATAATATGCAACGATGTTATAATCAAAACTAATTATTATTTTGAATTATTAGTAGAAAGTAATTATACGTAATTAACTAGTCTTAAATAACTGTTAATGTGGTTTTCAAAGTATTTGTTTCAAAAAAATCAATAAGCTTATTACGGATAACCGAAATCATCGTATACTTTTTTCTTAGTAGAGTTGTCTCATTGATTTTTGAAAAACAAAATAGGGATATTTAAATTTTTAAAGGCTTTTTTTACGAGTTAATGCTGTTATAAGTAACTCTTTTAAGTTATATTTACCTCTTAATCAAATGTTATCATATCACCTTTTCTTAACTCCTACTTTTGTTTGTTTGGTTATTTAAGTCGAAAATGTTATAGAATAAAATGAGTTAAATTATTATTTTTGTTCTTACTCCTACAAAATAATGGAGTGGGTGCTTTGATACATGGAAAAGAATTTAAAACAAGTAAATCTTTATAATTTGTTGATGTTGATACATTTGTACTTTTGTCATTCTTGTTAATATGGTTTCAAAGTTGTATGTTAAATTGTTGTTTATAAGACATCAATATTGTTTGTGATTATTTAGTTAAGTTATTCAATTTTGTTGAATTTATCAAATATTATCTACAAGTTTTGAAAAAAAAATTATAAAGTGAAATTGAACCACATGTTACAATGAATTATGAATTACTAAAAATTTACATTCAAAATTAAAATAAATTATAACTCATTTTTAAATTATTTTCCATTAAAATAAAAAAAGCATAATTTAGTTTATAATCAAAATAAACTTTAAAAATATAATCATTTTTATCTTACTATGAACAAATTTAATAAATACATTCATCTCAAATTAAGATAAAAAAATAAAAGCATATTTAAAGAAAAGTCATTTTTATTATAGGGTTAAATATGTTTTTAATCCTTCAATTATTTGTCAAAATTGTGTTTCATCCTTAGGACAAACTTTGAACTTATTTCGTCCTTATAATTTATAAATTCTCAATAATTCTTGATGATGTGTTAAAATTTCTTTTTTTTATCTCTTTATTTTCCTTCTTCATAGTTTCTTGTTTCACTATCATCCGTCTCTTAAGTTTCTTTGACTTTTTTTCCCTTCCATTTTCTATCATTTTTCTCTTTTTAAAGATGTTTTTATTTGTCATCAAGGATCATTTACACATGTTTATAAAGTATAAGGACGAAATAGGTCTAAAGTTTGTCCCAGGAACAAAACATAATTTTGACAAATAGTTTAAGGACTAAAAACATATTTAACCCTTTATTATAATATATAAGTTTTTACTATTGAATGGTTTTTTTCTTTTAAGATCTTACACAGTTAATAGTTTTTTCATATATTTATATTATAATATTTATTACAAGTTTTTAATTATTGTTTACATTTAAAACATTGAATTGTGTATTAATGATCTCATTTATTGAGATAAAATTTGTTGTTATAATATTATTTATACATTTATTAAAGTCGACAAAGCCGTAGGGACAGAAACCGTATGATCCTGATCAACCAATCTCCTATTGATAGTAGATTCCATTCATAGAGTAAGTGGAACTACGGTGAAACTAGCAGGAAGAAAAATAAGTCAAGTAAGAGCTAAACACCACAACAATTGAGGTAAAGGATAAGCATGTAACCCGGTCAGTCAGTTTTGTGATATCTAATTCGATTTCGGATAAGGAAATTGATAACTGCAATAGACTATTATGGCTAAATCATAGTAACTCTGAAGCTAATAGTTTATGGAAAATAGGAAAGGATGCGGTTTTTACGTATAATGGGAAGGAGGTTACTATAATTGATAAATTAACAGAGATGGAAAACAGGAATATAGATAATAAATTACGAAACGAGGGTGGGAAGAAAATAAATAGTCATGTTAATTAGTACAATCACATAAGAGGCTTGAGGGGACCCAGGAAGGTCAGATACGAAAAGGAGTTGACAACAAAAGAGAGGGTTGGGATAATATGTATATAAAAGACCAAAATGTGCCTAATAAACAAAGAAATGTGTTATTATATGTGGGGACATATTGCAATTGATTGGGTTTATAACCCAGAACACGAGGCTGAAGGATCCTAAGCATTTGGGATAAAAGCATTTTTGAATGTAATAGGGTGTATATGGGAAAGGGGTTTATTATTACTATTGGGATAAAAAAACAGAAAAATGTAGTGGTTGTAGTAGGGAATATATATTCACCATGCCAACTTAATGATAAGGAGAGGCTATGGGAAAAGATCTATGAAATTAAAAGAATAACAACAACAACCATTTGATGCCTAATTGGTGACTTCAATGCTATCCGAAAAAAGAGGAAAGAAGAGGTAGAGGAGTAGAGAGAAACAATAGCAGAGAATACAAGGGGTTCAACGAATTTATTGAGAATATGGAACTCCTGGATATACCAATTGTGGGTAGGACTTTTATATGGTATCGTCCGAATGGGACTGCAATGAGTAGAATAGATAGATGTGTTGTGACAGAGGAGTGGTTAGAAATATGGCCAGGATGTAAACAATTTGTCTTGGACAGGTGTGTTTCGAATCATTGTGCGCTGGTAGTAAAAGACATTGTTCAGGATTGGGAGTCCAAACCTTTTAGGTCACTAGATGTTTGGTTAGGGAATAAAACATTAAGAGAGGAGGTAAACAATTTGTGGTGTGGTGAGTATGGAAGTGGGGGGAAGGATGTGGCTATGGAAAAAAAAAATTAAAGGACTAAATACAAGTTTAAAGGTATGGAATGTGGATACTTTTGGTGATATTAATAAGGCAAAAAAGACAGTCATGGATAAGGTGGGCTTGTTAGACAAAATGGATGAACAACATGGGCTAGAGGATGATGAAAAACAAAAAAGAATATCTTTGTTAGCTAAAATTAAGAACCTAAATTTTAAGCAAGAGGCAATAGAAAAACAAAAAACGAGAATGAAGTGGATAAATAATGGTGATTCTAATACAAAGTATTTTCATTTGAGGTTGAAATGGAGGAGAAACAGGAATGATATTAAAGGTATACATATACAAGGGGTGGAGTGAGGAACCCATAATAGTGAAAACTGAAGTTAAGAGGCACTTTGAAATACGTTTTAAACAGAACGAAAGTGTAGATGTCAAATTTGACAATATAACTTTTCCTATGATTTCAGATGAAGAAAATAATATGCTCACAACTAATCTAAGCAGGGAGGAGTTAAAAGATACTGTGTGGGATTGTGATGGAAGCAAGAGTCCAGGTTCGAATGGGTTTAATCTTAATTTCATTAGAGAACATTGGGCAATTGTAAAAGATGACTTAGAACTGACAGTAAAGGAATTTCTTCAAAAGGGGGTGATTACTAAAGGGTGTAATGCATCTTTCCTAACATTAATACCAAAGGTGGATAACCCTCAAACACTAGAGGAGTTTAGACTAATTTCATTAGTAGGGAGTATGTACAAGCTAATTGCCAAAGTCCTCTCAAATAGAATTAACCGTGTTTTACCTACGATTATGAATCATTCACAAACGGCTTTCATTAAGGGGAGAGATTTATTAGAAATCGTACTCATAGCTAATGAAGTAGTTGAAAAGGTAAAAAGGATGAAGAGAAAGTGCATAATCTTGAAGGTGGACTATGAAAAGGCATATGATTTAGTGAAATGGGAGTTTTTGTATTACATGATGGCCAAATTAGGTTTTAATAATAAGTGGATAAGCTGGATAAAGGAATGTATAGAATTAACAACCATATCCATATTGGTTAATGGTAGCCCAACTCGGGAATTCAAACCACAAAAGGGAAGGAGACCCATTAGCACCTTTTCTTTTTTTAATAGTGGCGGAAGGTTTGGTAGGGGCAGTAAGAAAAGCAATGATTAACTGAGACTCGAAGGGAGTAAAGGTTGGGTAGAAAGAGGTGGAAGTGAACTTCTTACATTTTGTAGATGATACACTCTTTATATGTGAACCTGAAATGCAATGTATGGTAACTATCAAAAGCATATTAATGTGTTTTGAATTGGTTTATGGACTGAGAGTTAACTTTCACAAGAGCAAACTCGGAGGTGTAGGACTTCAAGAATTTGTGATACAATCATTTGCAACTGTTCTTAATTGTAAGACTATGATGTGTCCATTCTTATATCTAGGTCTCAAAGTAGGCGGAAACCCAAAGAAAGAATCGTTTTGGCGGCACATAATCCTTAAGTTTGAAAAGAAGTTAGCCAAATGGAAAGGGAAATTCTTATCCTTAGCAGGTAGGGTATGTCTACTTAAATCTGTTCTTACAACATTACCTCTCTTCTATTTATCTTTTTATAAAGTACCTGCAAAAGTAGAACTTAAAATGAGGAAGATACAAAGAAATTTTCTATGGGGTTGGAATAAAGAAGGTAGAAACATTGCTTGGGTCAAATGGGAGACAATGTGTAAAACAAAGCAAGAGGGGGGACTGGGTGTGAAAAACATAAAGTTGTTCAATGTAGCCCTGCTTGCGAAATGGGTTTGGAGGTTACAAGATGGAACTTCTTGCTTATGGAAGGAGGTATTATGGTCAAAGTACGGTGATACAATTAATAATGCATCTATTTGGTGGAAAGACATAAATAAAATATGTAGGGATGATCAAGGGAGAGATTGGTTGGAAATGAATATGGATTGGAAGATAGGGGAAGGGAGTAGAATTAGATTTTGGGAGGATAGATTGTTAAGAGGATAAAAGCTTGCAATTAAATACCCTAGAATGTATAACATCACAAAAGATTAGAACAAAACAATAAATGAGTTAGGGGTGGACTAATGATAAATGGGAGTGGAATTTAAAATAGAGGAGAACCTGCTTCGAATGGGAGAAAGTTGTACATGATAACTTATGCAACGAGTTAAGGGAGAAAGGTCTGACTAGACTAAAGGCGGATAAGAGAATATGGAAGCCTCGGGAGGACAAAGAGTATACAGTCAAATCAGCATATGCATGGCTGGCTGGTAGGTTGGTTAATGAGGAAAGAAATATTTTGGAAGAAATCTAGAGAGTTAAAGTCGTACCCACAACACAAGTGTTTACTTGGAGGGTTATGTTAAATCGCATAATTACTAAGGATAAATTAATGAGGATAGGGGGCTTTAGTGGTAGTAACTTGTGTGTTTTGTGTGAAAGAGAAGATGAAATTGCAAACCATGTTCTCTTCACCTGCCAAGTAGCTTACATGGTGTGGATTAGATGTTATAAATGGGTTGGCATTGGCATTACCCTACCAAATCAGGCTGCCTTACATTTCCAGCAGTTTATGCTACCACATCTAAATGTTAAAAGTAATAGCATCTGGAAAATTGTGTGGATGGCCATTATTAATATGGAATTTTAGAAATGCAATCATTTTTAAAAACGCCAATAAGGAGGATTAGGACATTTTTTAAGGTGTTCAAACGAGGGTATGAGCATGGTTAAGAAACAAAATCCCTAAAGCTCTTTTTTCCTTTGCAGAATGGTATAATAATCCTATATTGTGTATCAAATCATTACAGATCTAGTTTTTGGTTTTATATTCTCTTCGTGGGGGATTGGATTTGGGGAGAGATTTACCATTATAGATGCTAGTTTGTGTGGGTGGTATATGACTGGTTGGGAGAGAAGTTTTAGAGTTATGGGCATTTTTCGTATAAGCTTTAAAATGGGAAGGATAAATTTGTATTGTATTAAGCGTTTTACAGGCTGAGAGTTTATATTACACATATGTTTTTTCTTTGAATGTGGATCAAGCTTTGCACGTCCTGGATGTTTTCATGCAAGGTTTGAAAGCAAGATTTGAGCTAAATGGAATGAGTGGCATCGCACTGCAATATTTGTTATGGAATAAGGCTTTAGAGTGTTCTGATTACTGGTACTAAATAGAAAATGTGTATGTTATGTCTATTGGAGGTTATATTCTGGTATTGTAATGTGTGCTAATCTCCATTAGTTCACACATCTTGCTTTTTAGTGTTAGAGAAAAGTTGAGGTGATGATATATATTGTATTTCTCCATATTTTTTTGTCCTTGTATATGGGTTAAACATCCCCATTTGGTGCTACATTTTATATATTTTTTGTTGCTGATAAAATTTTTTTTATTAAGATTTGTTATATTCTTTAAAACATTATTATTATTATTAAATCAAAGATTTGGTTTTGGATTACTTTTAATTATAATTTTCAAAACAAAGTTAAAATTTAGGACCAGATTTTAGATTTCAAACATTAGTTTATCATACTCAATTGAAATCTTATATTAATACAATGCATCTTATAGTCTATATATGTTGTTATTAGTGCATTAATATATCATGTCTTGCTTAAACTTATTCTTATACCTTGACTCGCTTCGAAATATGATTTGCTCGTATATGTTTATATCTCTTGTCACATTTATATGCTTGTATGACCAGGAATCCTATCCTTATGTTGTCATGTACGATCATAGATAGCAGAAAGGAAGATATCATGCTCATATCATTTAAGAGAAGATATACAATTTTTATATATAATAAATACTTCAACAAAAACTTCAAGAAAATTAACAATGTCTCTTAAACTTTCATTATGAAAAAAAATTATTTTTACTAACCATATTAGTAATTTACGACAGACCTATTTAGGGATAGTAGGAGATAATGACCTCTCCTCCAAATTTTTAATGCATACATAATGAGAATGAAATAAGAAATATTTTTAATATTTTTATAACTTTTGTCATTTAATGTTAATAAATACTCTCTCATTCCTTTTAATAGTCATTTGATCTCTTCAAATTTGTTTATATCTATGAGTTGTTTGAAAATTTCAAGACTATATTAATTATTTGTTATCTTCTTTCTTAAATCAAATAGAGTTAAAATATTGTTCTTAGTGGAATTACAATTTGTAATTAACAACATTAACATTTTACCTCTTCATCTTCCTTCTTTCTAATAAATCTAATTTATTTTATTTTAAAATAAATATGCTAAATTGAAACTTCAAAGAAAAAAATAAAAAATAAAAAAGATGTTGACCCTCCTCCTTACATCATAAAGAGAGTTGAATACTCAATGAAAAGTAAAATTAGATGGGATCTTAAATTTCTTAAGGAAAGCTAAATTTTTCTAATATTTTTTTAAATTAAAATTTGTTATGATAAAACTTTTAGGACTAAAAATTATAGTGGGAAAATTATTTTGAAAAAAAAATGTTTAGAAATGTCATGGAAAGAAGAGAAACTTATATTTTATTAGAGAGAAAAATAATAATATAATAATTTATGGAGAGAATGTAAAAATAAAAAGATATTGTTGAAAAAAAATTTATTATAAATTATAAAATTTAATGATTTCCTTATTTTGTATAGTCTAACCATAAAGGACTATTAAAAAAAACAAACGAAATATTAAATCATAAAATTAATTATAGGAAAGAATAAAAAAATTGATAAAATGTTATATTCTTTTTCTTCACCCCTAACATGTCTATTTAGTTCATTCTTTTCTTTAACTCATTTGATTTGTGTCATCTCTAAAAAAGAGTAACTCTCTCTTGTCCACTTGATAATGAAAAAGAAAATAATTTTATAGTATAACATTTCTCATATATGAGAACTTTGAATGTTTCTCATATAAAAAAAATACATTTCTATTTGGAATTTTTTGTTGTCTTTTTGAAGTTCTTACAATCTACTTAATTTAAGTGTTTTTATATTTTAAAATAGTTTAGCATGAAAAAATTTTAGATACATAATAAAATTTTAACTCTTACATTTTTTATAACCTACATCACTAAGTAAATTATATTTTTATAGTTTATTTTTTAGTTTTTAACTTTCATTTTATTCAAATAGATATATTGATGAAAAATAAAAAATAGATTTATCTTTGTGTCTAGTGGGAATCTTCCTTATTGCTTTCTTCTAATTTTCATTCCATCATTTTAGTGTTTAGCATTTAAGGTGTTTGATGGAATGACAATTAGAAGAAAGCAACAAGGAAGATCCCCACTGGACATGAAGATAATTCCAGAGGTTATCTAAGTGTGAATGTTCACTTCACAATTGCTCAAGGAAGAAGGGAAGACAAGAAATTAAACAAGGCAACAAGTAAAAGGCGTGAAACATAGGTGTTGGAAATTAAATGACAAGATAATAAAGCACATGGAATGTAATGGAAGAAGAGGCAATAGAAAGGGGAAGGGAAATGGTGTGCATTCATACCACTTGGGGGATGGACCAACCCAAGATAAGTAGTGATTGTCGTCACTTGAGCCAAGGCTCAAGATAAGACACCAAAAGGGAGGAACACTCCAAAGAAAACACAAGACTCTCGGTCTAAATGCTCTCAATTTCTTCAAAATATTCAACCTTCTTACAAGTAGTGGAGAGACCTCCTTACATAAGCATGGGTTGGGGACCTAGAGGGAAATATATTGTAAAAGATGCTAGACATATTCCATTCTTGGTGGGCAAGACACACATTCTAGAAGCTAGGTTAAGGAGGGTGAGTGGCACCCCCTCCAAGCTTGGTCACCAAGCCGCACATGCTTCTTTTAAAAGGTCAAGTGTTGACCTCTCTTCCCTTCCTTGGACGTCCCACCCCATGGGGCTCAAGTTCATGTGTTTCTTTACCCTAACAAGGCTCCACTTGTAGAAAAAGGGTGTTCCAAAACCAATTTTACAAAATTAAAACAATAACATAAGTCTAGGCATCTAAGACATGATGGAAATGCTAAATAAACTAAAGAAAGTGGGTGAGGAGGAAGTGTTTTTTCTCATCATGCTTCTTGTGATCCTCTTAAGATGCTCCTCTCCTTTATCAGTGGTCAAGGACTTATCAGTTGGGATATATAATCTTTTCCAACTTAGCAAGTTCAACATACTCTTTGTTGATATGTAGTTTCATCTTTGGAACATAGATTTGCATGCCCTCAAACTTCCATGTGGATCTCTTTCCAACTTTTTTGTAAGTAGTTATTATTGGGTTAAAACTCATATGTACTAGGATGGTCAAATCCAATAACAACTTAGAAGATTAAATGATTAGCCTTTGAAGGCTTATTATGATCATTTCTTATCGAACCATTATAATGGAAACCCTGATGTTGTTGTAACTAAATAAAAATAAATTATTTTACTGGTTATCAACTCAAGTGTTCTACTTGAGATCAATTTGAAGTTCTTTGAATTATTTTAGCCTATGTTATCTCCTTCACAAAGATACTCCTCAAAATTTTCTTGCAAAACTACTTTTTACTTATGTTTACTTCACACTACATGAAGTCTTTGATATTCTTTATTCATTGAAGCTTGGTGGCAACTTGTCAGACCATATTTGGTTCATCGAACTTTGGATTTCTTCTATTTAAATTGCATCATTGATTCACTTTTGTTTTGTCATTAATTGATTTAATCATGTTTATTTTGAGTTGTAGTGTAATAAACAAACTGTAAGTTATGAATGTGACTACTACATAATATAGTGAATAACAACAACCATTTTGCAAGTTGATATTGATAAAGGTTGAGATCAGATAATATGATACAACCCACTAATATAGTTATAACTTAAATTATTACTTATGGACTTATCTTTACTTTAATACATATGTTGTAGTTTTTAATGAGACACAATTGTTACACTCAAAGCATTGGATTACGACAAAACAACATGGGAAAAATATTTTATTAATATTTATAACACCTTAGGGTACATGATAGAATAGTATAATTTTTTATAATGTTAAGTCTATATAAAAATTGTACTTTTTACTGAAACTTTGTTTACATTTTTAGTAATTCACAAACTTCAATGAAAATAATTTTAAAGTTTAATTATGCATTTAAGTATGATATACATACACATTTATAATTGTTCATTCATTAATATTTGTTTGCAATGTGAAAATACTTAATTAGTTCATGACTATGCATTTGTTTGGTATTATTGTTCGCAGATTTAAGGATTTAGTTAAAAACAAAAAAACCTTAAAAATAAACTCACATGATCTTTATGGCCAGAATCATAGTTGCTTTGTCATTTTAACAACTATTATATCAAGATTGTCGTTAGTTTTACAAAATATTTTTTTTGCAAAAAAAATGTATTTAGCCACTAAGACGATGATTTTGTACAAAACTGTCATTATTTTTTGGAGTTTCAACGATGGTTGATCTTCAACTATCATCATAACTTAAAAAACAATGATTGGTTCAATTGTTGTTGAATGACATAACTTATAATGACATTTTTATTAACAACAACTCTAACTCTTGTCAAAAGATTTTTCTTAACCATTGTCGTGTAAAATGGTGTTTTTTAATGTTGGTTTAGAAAACTTTCATCAACTTTAATTAAAATTATTTATTGCTATAATGTTAATTATGGACAACATTTTTTTGTCTAAAATATATAGTATACTTAGTTTTCTAAGTCTAGTTAGTTTTCTATTATGTTGTTTAGCTTTCTTGTAGGATAGTTAGATAATTTAGTTGAATATATAGGTAGCATATACATTATTGTCTTAACTTATATTGTTAGATTGTATTTATTGTATCTAGATTGATATTTTAGATTGTTTGTGTTATCTGGATTTTTACAAAGGTTTTGGTTGTAAGCCAAAACAAACATAATTTAAAAGCCAAAATTTAGGTCAAATTATACATAGTTTAGTATAAATTTACATTGCAATTAGCCATATCTGACGTAAACTTATATTGGACTTGGCACAAACGTAAATTTTAGCACCTAATTTGTTCATACTTCAAACCCTTATATGTTGTTGGTATTTTTCTCACACTGCACTTGGCAAGCAGACCAAGTTTCGATGTAGAATTTAAGATATCGTCCTCAGGGAATTGTAATACTGATGATTACTATTCAAATGATTCGATTGAGAAATAACATTTAGAGTTTGTGTAATTTAACTAAAAACAAGAACACTATTAAAAAGATTACTGATAAGGTAAATGATTGGCTTCAATGCACTAACTAATTTACATCCCTCTTGAACAAATATGATTCTATTTTATCATACCTGCTCTCAATCATTAATTTAGTTCAATCCCTCAAACTAAATCCTAAAATACTAACTCATCATCATGATTCCTCATTGATTTAAAATTAGTATTCAACATTAATCACATAACTTGAGAAATAGCAGCTATAGCATCTAGTCTATTCCTAGAACTAGAAACTGTTAGGTGTTGGATTCAGATCAAGATTTTAAAAATGTTTTCCAACTAGATTAAAAAACTTTCAATCATAACATAGTTGATCAAACCAAGTTAAGCATTAAGTACAGAATCAAACACAACTGATGAAAATAGGAATCATATATATATTCAAAAGAGAGTAAATCAGCAGTTACATTGAGTCCAACAAAGAAATTTAGCTACTCATGAAGAAAGCCATTATAGTAATGGAGAAGAAGAAGAAGAGTTACTGGCGGCACTCAACGAAGGGTTTAGGGTTCCACCAATTACAAAACAAGAAGAGGAATTGAAGGAGATCCTTGTTCCCAAGCGATCTTCTCTCTCGGATTCAACTTCCAGGTCCCTCTCTTCCAAAACTCTCTTTTTGCTTTGAGTGGATTTCCTTTTATATTACTCTTCCGTGAAACAGAGTATGAGGAGAGAGAGTGATTCGCTGGGCTGATTGGAGAATTCTTTAAGGTGAAGAAACCTTATCCGCTGAGTAGAAGAAAATCCGCTGGGCTGATTGATTCCAGAATTCCACTAGTCACTGCCTTGGATCCGCTGAGCTAATTTAATTTAGCTGAGCGGATCTTTGGTTCCTATAACTCTTCATTTCTTCATCCTGTAAAACTGAGATAAATGTACAAAATTAGCTACCACAGTAAAAACTTGTTGAGGTAATACAAAATTGTTACCTTCTCAATTAATTAATTGTTTGAGCATGCTTTGAAGGTAAAAGATAACAAAATGAGTCAAGAAATGCCTAATTTCTTATGTAATTTTGACTTCAATTAGACACTTAACATATGTCGAGGCTAGAATAGGTCTAACATGACATTACATTGGGGATTGAGTAATTTCGATGTAAAGTTAGTGTCTTAATCACTCTAACGTAGATTTGCGTCTCCCAAATTGATGTAAGAATTTAGTCTAAAGTAAAAACAAATCCAAAAAAATTATGGAGTGTAGGAAGCAATTTTCCATCACCAAATTCTTCTAATTCATTTTTGAGTTTTGTTATCTGTATGTGTTGACTTATCTATGCTTTTTTTTTGCATAAAAAATTATACATACACACCTTACCATTCTTTCCATGAGCAATTTGCTGAACTATTTGCTCTCTATACACTTTTTCACATAAGAGAAGACATTTTTCACATGATGCAAACTTCAAAAAGCCTCTTAGAACATCTTCATTGCAAAGGTTATAAACTTAAGTTGAGTCTTATAAGACCCTTGCATTGGAGTATGTTGACATGACATTAAAAATAAGACTCAGGGTCTTATAAAAGCCTAAGTCATAGAATAAAATATTATTTATTTACACTAAATGCAATATTCAATGTGAGAGAATTGGTATGTTGAAGTGTAAATAATATCTTACAAGACTATTATATGGGAGGAAAAGTAAATATAAAATCTTAGAAGTAACTTAGTATGATAAGACTCATAAAAGTAAATTAAAAACTATGTTATTAAAAACTATGTTATGACCTTTTATAAGACGAAGTCTAGTCAATCTCAATCTAAATAATTATGTTCGACATCAACTAAAAACAATTTTGACTGACTTTAATTGAGAAAAAGTTTTAACAATAAATTTCAAAAAAATAGTGACAAACTTTAACTGAAAAATAATATAAATAAAAATTAACTAAAAGATATCAATCAAAATTGACTAAAAAAGATTATCAATATTAATATTTATGAATGATTAATAATTATTTACTGTTTTTTAATAATTTATTAAATTTAATAATAATTGAAATTCTTTATCTAAAAAAAATTAAATTCAATAAATTAAAATTAAATGTATTTCAATGTATCAGAATTTATGGAATTTCAAGAGAAGGTAAAGTTAATTTTTTTCAAATGAGACATTTTTTAATTTAATATGTACCTCATAGAGAATGACTTTCGGTAATTAAAGAATGTGGTAAATAAATTTAGGCCAGTTTTAAGAATTAGTAAAATGAGATATTTGATAATAAATTAATTAACGATTTTGAATGGAAGAAAAAAAACTATGAAATTATGGTTTTGTAAAACAACAAAACTAATTTTATAGTGAGAAAAAAATATCCATTATCACTATGTAGTGAAGTATCTAATAATAAAAACTATATAATTATTAAGGTTAACCTTTTTTTTCCAAGAGAAAGTTTAGTTATTTTATCTAATCTATATTGATTCAAATATATATTTTTAAACTTTAAATCCAATTCATTTAAGTAAATTTGGATTGGATATAGATTTCATAAATTTTTGAATTTTGAGAATTCAAAAATTAATGTGTCTCAATCATTTCACATTATTATATACTAGATCAAATCAAGTTGAAGTCAAGCTAAGTTGACTCAATCTCAAGTTAAGCATAATTGATAAATCAATTGACTTGAGTTGGTATGACCTTAGGTGGAGCCAAGTCATCTTGAGCCTGAATCATGTTGAGTCAAAAGACCTAAGTCCTATATATCGAGTTAGTTCAAGGTCAAACTTAATCCACACAGAGTCAGATCGTGTTGATTCAACATGAACTCATATTGAGCTGAATCAATATGATCTTAAGTCAAACCGAGTGAATCTGACCCTTAATCAAGTTATGTTGGCTTAAGGCATGACCTAATTGGTAGAGACCTAAGTCAAATCCAACACACTCGAACTAAGTCGATTTAAGTCTAACCAAACTTAATTTCTAAATCTAAATCTTACTTTAAAAAAATAAATATAAATTTAATCAAATTAAAAATTGAATTTTATCTTATTTAATCCACATTAATTAAATTAGAAAAAATTTAAATTATTTTAATTTAGTTAAAATAATTTTGAATTTTATTCCAATCTATTTTATTAGATACAAATTGATTTAAAAAATCTAATCCATAATCGTTTCTTATTTTATCTTGAGGAATATTTTATTATATATATATTGAATTTAAAAAATCCAATTCATATTCACTCCTTATTTTACCTTCTGCGAGTCCCGTCGTTATTGGTAACTTGAACTTTTTTTTATCTTATATGATTGATTTCATTCACCAGCTAGCTGGAGTAAGAGTAATAATGGATCATCGGATTGTTCGAAAAAAGATGGAAGGAAAAATTAAAAGTGATTTTTAATTAGTAAATTACATAATTATTTAAAACCTTATTATTCACTATAAATTCATTAGCTATATATGTCTTCTACAAAATGGTTGATAACTTATATTCTATTTATTTTCACATTAACTAATAATAAGAAAAAATATATCATTACTAAAACATCGTCATAATTATACAGTAATTCTAATTTACAAATATATATATATATATATATATATATATATATATATATATATATATATATATATATATATAATAAGTAGTGATTGACAAACATCTGGAGTAGAGGACCCCTTATCAATACCTCGTTTCAACATATTCCAACACAATTAAAACATAAAAAAATAAATTGAAAAACAAAGTATAGGTGTTGGATGAGTACTGTAGAGAGGTTTGTCTATATTTTTCATATATAATATTAATTTTTTCAATCCCTTTATTCAAATACACAATTCAATTAGTTTAACTGTTTCTAAGGAATTAAATTTGGTCTCCTAATGTTTCAAAAAAATTAATGTTACCCTTTTTTGTCCAAATCAATGATGATGATACACCAGCATATTCTTTGTGCGTAATTTATTTAGACAGAACATATGATATAGATTTTTTTAGAAAAATTAAGGAATCAAATCGAACGGTTTGAACTTGCAGCAGAAAAGAAGAACTTCGAAGATAATGATATGTAATTTGATGCCTGTTGGCTATAAACCTTGTGAAGCTCTTAAATCGAGACAGGTTTGAATTTTGATGTAATGTGTACATTATTTATTTCACTTCTATTTGTCTAAGAATAGGTTACTTTTACTAGAAGACGATCCAAAGGAACTTTTAGATGCATGTGATGGCTGAAATATGACTGAGTCTTTTTTCTGTTCACTAGGAGCAGAAAAGGACACTCTCTTGTACCTTGATGCATTAGACTTAGCGTAAATTGTGTTCGTTGTGTATGGCATATCTCCACCCAGATTTAAGTCCAAACCTGCACTCTGTGCCCCATCATGCTTTTCGCTTACCCCATTACCAGCATATGCTGTGAGGGCAGCTGCTAATATTGCAGATTGAAATTTTGGGGTAGCAGTGATTGCCTTGGCTGCAGATACAATGGAATCAGACAAAGGTTGTTTAGAAATGGCATGGTTGCTAATGTGATTAGGTTGACACAGATGCCCCTGGAATGGTTGTTTTCCAGTGTTCACAAGGGAACCTATATGGTTTCTATTTGGGGTGATCAATCCCTCATAGTTGAAGTAATGACCATAAAAAGGTGAGTGTACCATACTAGACTGCAAAGGAGAGAAAGTAGTTGAGGAAAAATCAACATTGCTTGATTTTGGTATGAAAGACAAGGTTGGGGTGAATTTTCCAGTGTGAGGTGAAGCTTGAGAAGTGGCAAGATCAAGAGTGACTGTGGGGTGAGAATTAGAGGTAGAAATAGATGAGCCGTGGAAGTATAAGTGTGGTGGTTTTAAAACGTGGTGATAGCTTGATGTGATGTTTAGGGCATTAAGGTTATAAGAAACACTAGAATTGATGAGAGGGACAGTATCTGAATTGGCTAGTCCTAGTTGTGTGGTGGATGAGGGAGACTGAAGCATGGAAGCAGCAGCTGAAGTTGTGTAGGCTATGGTAGTGGCTGAAGTAGGAAGAGGGTGGTTGTGAGTTCCTTCGTAGGTGGTAATCAAGATCGACATGTCTTCAGCACATCTTTGAACCTGAAAATTTTAAGCAAGTATAGGTTTAATCATTTAATCAATAAAAGAAGTAAAAATATGTTTATACAAATATGTTATTCAACCTAAGCTTATCTTTTTATGTGACCCATGTTCTCTTTTGTTAACTTAGACAATCCACTAGAAAATTTTGTGTACCTGTTTTTTCACAGGACAGGATGGAGAGACAGTGCATCGATAGTATGCTCGGGGGCACGGATTCCCTTTTGCTATTTTCTGTCCATATTTTCTCCATTGGCAACCATCGTTCATCTGTATTCAACTAAGTAGAATTAAAAAAAATAAACATTGAAGTCTATAAAAATGACATTTATATAAGAAGATAAAATTCAGGTGCAATTCTTGGTATCATTTATATAACTATTTAATCGAAGTTAGAATCTATCTCAATATCTACAAAATAATAGTTTGTATTACATGTCAATAATGGTTACCGAGATAAACCTCACATATTGATAAAGATGAAAATAGAAACTGCTATTGAGACAAAAAAAGAAGAAGAAATCAATGTCTAATATGAACAAGAATTATGTTCAAATATAGCACATTTATCCTATTACTAACCGTAAGGGTATCACATCTAGCTCTGATACAAACCCTAGTCTTCTTGACTTCAACATGTTGAGAACCTTCATTTTTATCCCAAGTTCTCATTGTTTTGAGAACTTTACTGGGTGGCCATATTTCTCTGAGTTCCTCTTCTTTCCTTTCTCCATCACGCCTAGTTTCACTGCTGTGATATTTTATAGCTGAAGGATCAAATTTTATATCTAATCCAAGTGAAAGTCCTTCTTTCAAATCCTCATTTTCTCTGATGTTTTCAGTTTTATTCTTCTTCTCATGTTTACCTGCAGTTGAAATTCCAAGAGAAAGGGAAACAAGTTCACTTTCATCACTAGTTGAATCCTTTACAAGCCTTGCCAATGAAAGTTTCAAGTTATCGTCTCCTTCTCCAACCCCTCGCATTTCCCTTTCAAGCTTATAATCCTGCATAATGTAACAGATCAAAGACATAAGACATAAGACAAAGGTTATTTGTACGCACACGTATACTTATATATTCTACACCTTTGCTGTGTGAAGTAGATGAAAACTTTGGAGTGTTGTTATTGGTGGGAGAACTAGGCAGGCACTGAAACTTAAATACACAACATGATGGAAATTAATGATGCAATGAATTACGTTATACATTATTATTGAATGTTGAAAACTTCGAAAGAAGTTATTATTGTCGATCCACTCGTTCGTGGCAATTGTCATTCTTGTGTCAGAGTTTACTTTACGTGTCATGATTTATTTCATGGACATTATTAGAGTTAAATTCCAATAAGTTAAATAAAATCAAATCAAGAGTTCATGATTATTATCTTTTATTAGTCAACGTACGTAAGCATATACATCAATATTTTACAAAGTTAAACATACAGGGCAAACTTAGCAAAGTCAAATAATTACTCGTTTGTACTTGCAAACCAAGAAGGAAAAAAACCAGGCTAAGTGAGGAAAAAGCACAAACCAACAGTTTTTCCACTTGACAAAGTCACAAAATATATTTCACTTTTTCAATGCAGTTTTTCTTTATCTACTCAAGTATTAGTTCTCTTGTGGACACATGTAGGAGAAAAGAAAGGGCTGAAGAATTTCACAAATGACAGATGATTAGGGCCTAAGTATAATCATTGAACTTGAAAAGACATGCTTTTCGTTTTTCACGTTGGATTGAGTATGAATGTTAGTACATTAACTCACCACTCATCTTCACATTCTTTCCACTAAATCATGATTAATTCAAATTCAAATATTCCAGACTTATTTTATAATGCTTTATCTAAAAAGATTTGAAACTATCATTGGGTTTGCTTTGTAAAACGGAAAAAAATTACGAAGAAATTAAAACTAATTAAGAAACATACTATAATTATATACTGTTGTCAACCGTGCAACTGAGATGCAATTTAAAGCCATGATTTAAAGATGGATAAAATATTTTACTTTTACATTTATATAATTTTTCTATTTATTTTTTTTACATTTTTATTACTGAATTTGTTTTTTAAAGAAAAAGGCTGTAATGATGGTTAAAATTATGCTAAATAAAAAAGTTTTTTTATCAGCAAAGATAGGTAAAAAAACAAAAGTAAACGACGAAAGAATTTACTAGCGCTGAAGAAAAAATAAAAGGAGTTTATTGATACTTTCTCTAAAGTTTTTTTTTTATATTATCAAAGATAATTCATAATGATAAAATATTTGATTAATTTAGTTAATAGGGCTAAATACATATTAAATTAATATTTTCACAAAACTACTCTATATATTAATTAGTCGTTTGCAAATACTTAAAATTAACGTACTTATTTTATACAAAATATAATTTTTAGAAAAACATTTGAAATTAATTCTTGTAAATAGAAATAACATCACTTTTTTTAAATCTCATAAAAAGCTTCGACGTCATGATTATTCCCTCTGAAAATAGATCATGAGTTCCACTAACAATTATTGTTGGACAAGCAATATGAACCCATTTAAATTTTAATGTGGTTTAGTCACAGGCACACAGAAACATAACATTTGGATAATTATTAGGGCTTCATCTGTGATTTCATAAGAAATCAAAAGATTCCTCTTCCTCAATGTAAAAGGAAAGAGAAAGCACAGAAACATACATTACAGTATGTTGTTTTGGTCTTAGAAAAATAATTGTTGTTTCCTATACCAGTTGGCCATCAGAACATTTCAAAGTTATTGGAATAAATTTCCCAGTTAAGAAAGAGAAACTAGGTAGGTAGTATTTGTAGCATTTGTTAAAAATATCAGTGGTTTTTTCTCTAATAGACATGTCCAAAGCTTTTCAATATTCTTTCAAAATCTGAAAGTCCAAAAAGAAATATCCGCTAAAATTGATATGTTCTTATTTAGATTACTATGTTTTTCAAATTTAACTCATTAGAACTATCTAACCAAACTTGTTTTGCACTATATGAATGAATCAAATCAAGAAACTTTATGACTCGACCTTATTTTACCTTGTCATTCATGTTTGTGTTCAATAATCTTCTCAAGTACTCATTTGATATGTCCTTTCATTAACACACCATAAGAAGCATGAGATAATTGACTCAAACATTGGAAAACTAGACCAGTCCTTGTCAAGATGAAAAAAATGGAGAACAACCATCACTGAATTCACATTTGTGATTATTAAACTTAACATTTAATGGATACTTTTAAGAACTAAAGCTAGCATGCATGCACCATCCCAGAAATTCTATACTTATCTTTGACTTCTACCGCATAATAAAACTACAAAAGTAACATTAAAGAAAGCTTCAAATTGCTAATTATACACATCAGGAACACCAAAATGAATATTCAAAGATGGAGATTTTCTAAAACAAAAAAAAAAACCCTTAAAGGAAGAAACTCACGAACTCAGAAGGCACAGAATAAAGAAAATCACCTTGTCACTGTTGATTTCTTCACTGCTAACTTCCATAGAGTATTCTTGCCAAATAAAAACGAACAAATTTTTATGGATCAATTTCTTCTCATCACCATATAGGTTCCGCTTTGTTATATACTGAAGCCAACAGTTTTGACTTCGATAATATAAGCTAAAATTGAGAGGTGTTGTCAGCCTCACGTCAAGAGCGTGTAAAGAACAAACAGTTAAAATTATTTTTATATATGTGTGTGTGTATTAGTTGATTTCTTATATATGATTAAAAGTATGAACATTATATAATTCAGCGTTTCAACTCTAAACACAATGGCTAATGGCTATGTAATTAGTATTTTAGACATCAAATAACAGTAGATTTGAAGATTTATGAGTTAAACGTCACGAAAATGCCGACTTGAGTCAAAGTTCACCTGCCATGTTTCTCATCAACCTTGAATATGGTGATTTTGTGTGGGTCCTCAATTTCGGTGCCATTTTTATATTTACACCTTCCTTTCTTTTACCACCCTAAGGTCTTAAATTTCCGACAAATTCCCCATAGCAAGGTTGTATTTATTTACTTTTGTACTTTTTTTGTAATAAAGAAAAGACACGAATGGAACTTTATCTATATATGTCTATTATAAAAATTAAAAGCCCTTCCTCTACCTTTTTACCTTATGTTTTCTTCCAGAACTACTACAATATATAAATATATACTTAGAGATTATCATACAACCTATTTTTATTGGTAATTTTTTAACTCGTTAGTATATATCTTTTGAAGAATTTGCACATGTTTTCTGCCAAGTTACATGATATTTTCCTGATCCTTCAATTTTTTTCCTATTTCCATAATTTTTTCACTAATTTGAATTATCATTTTTTTTGTTCGTTATGTCTCTTTCCATTATTTTTTTATCCATTTTATAAATATTATCTAAAATTTATTTTTCAAGAATTTTTGGTAAAGTAAAACAAAATTTTGAATTTAAAGATCATTATATATTATTTAAATTATTCTTTGTGTACATAATTAAGAATTTAATTCCTATTATCATGCCTAACTGCCATGCAATCTCATTATTTTGACTGTCTCCACAACAGATGATGATAGTCATATGCAGCAGAAGAGTGTTTGGTTCTTGGTGTTCAAAAGGTCAGTTAAATTTTATATGCTTTTATTTCTGGCTTATTAACTACTCATTAAAGATGATGCCATTTAAAATGTTTAAACTTGGTCAAAAGGTCATATAACACTTCAAACATCCAATACGTTCATATATAATATAAATAGAAATATACATATACTAATATTATTAAAAAAATATTTTTAAAATTTTAGAAAAGTCAGCTAAACTATAAGCATATATATTAAAATTATGTCTCTCACATCGGTTTTTAGTTTGTTATAATGGGAAAAAAAACTTCGAAAGTTTGCTTAAGAAGGTTGAATATACCTTATAGAAGATAACAATATTAACATCATTTTCTTATTTTGAGATTTTCTATGAATATACCAAGTTATTTCATTGTAAAATAACATCCTTAATAAGACTCATTTTCATAAAAAAAAATTGAACATATTATGATCTTGATTATCAATTAATCAAATATTTTTTAATATATTTTATTATGTTACTCTTGTATCAATTCATCAGAGTTTCTCTCTTTATCCATCTTTACTATATAGTACCTCAGTATCTTGTACTTTCAATTATGTACGAATAATAAGTTATATCATAACATTTGTATACGTTACAAGAATTCATATAACAAAAAAAAACTTAAAAATGTTGCACCAAAATTGCAATCACAGCATTGCAAATCCTGTTTTGGTTTGTAAATGTCTCTTAAATTAGGATTGACCGAAAACAGGTTGGTTAGGATTTAAGATTGTTTGTCTGCAGAATGTAGATCCATTGTGTAGGTCTAATGACCCAAGTCATCCAACCTACACGTTACTGTTCCTATTTATTAGTATTTGTTTGTTTCCTTTGAACTAATGATCAATGTTTTCATTATATAGCAATTATATCATCCTCCACATGGCATGAGCAGCAACATTAATACTTTATTTCAACGATCGAGGCCTTAGTTACAAGCACAAGTCCATTTTCAAAGCTATTCCTACCTTTGAAGGGTCATTTCTGCAGGCAGCAGCTACATGCTAAGCAGTGAAAATCCAGCTTTCAGTCACCAACTAGACACGTTTTGTGGGAATTTAAGGGCCGGCAAGGCAATTACACACATTACATTAATCAATTATTGACCACATCTGATAGATTCTAATTGGTATTTCAGTGTGTTAATTCTGTTGTGTCTATTAACTTCAACTCTGTGAAAAAATTTTGGTCATGAACCTTCAACGTATAGCTTGAACACTATAATATAGTTTTATATGAAGGTTAATAGTCATAGACCAAAGCCTTGTCATTGTACATTGAAAATATAGACATGACTCTAGATGAAAAAAATATTTAGGATTATATTCAATGTTAGGGATTTAAGTGAGTGTAAATTCCACGTTGAAAAAAAATGAGTATGTTGAGCAATATATAAAGAAGAAGACTCATAAATTTATTAAGATTTTGAATTAAAAGTGATGTTAATTCTCTTAAATGCATTTATTTGTTGTTTGTGTTGTCTCTTCCGACATATCATCCCTCTAAATATCCTTCAGATTGACTCATTTGAAATTTGCTACTATTTTTTCATTACAAGTGCTTGAGCTTTGTTCCTTATCGTTTTGAAATTATTTCTCTGCAATTTTACAAATTTTTGGTCTCTCAAGTATTTAAAGCTAGTATTAACGTCTTTACCATGTCCCATTTGGTTTAATATTCTCTGAAAAGAAAAAGGTATTGATATGCTACAAGTTACAACTTTAAATTTGTTAAAATATAAGAGTAATTTACCAATTACAAATTGTTTCATAAAGTAAGTTAATGGGTATATTACAGCAGCTATAACTAGAAATTTTATACATGTACCACTGTTTCTTCTTTTACTTTCCCAGTAGTCCACTGTTCTAATTAATTTCCGAAGTAGCAAAATTTGTTATTCATTATTAGAATTTGATTTTCAGAAATCCGAATTCTTAATTTCGAATTGTCATCATTCTCGAAAAACCAATCAGAATTTAGTTTCTTATTGAAATTATTAAGAATTTAATTTTATATATATATACTTTTTATTTAGAATTATAAAATTAAAGTTAATTTTTAAAAAATTAATTTTTTAAAATTTATATTTTACAATTCAACTTATTTAAATTTATGTTATAAAAAGATCAAATTTATTTGTACTAATATTTTATTATATAACTTTTTTTAAAATTTACTTTTCATTTCAGTTTAAGGAATTATTTTTAAATATTTTTTTAAAATTTTAAAAATATTTGTATGTATCCACAAATATTTGTAGATATAAAAAATTCATGAATATTCTATTGGACAGACGGGTAATGACTAGACCTATACTAACATAATATATTTTTAATATTTATTTAAGTTAACATATGTTAAGCTGACGTTAACTTTATTATTTATAACTAAATCTGTGTTTTTATGAGATTGATTATTAAGTATTGATTATTTTAATCTAACGACCCACATTTCATCCATCAAAATTTATATCAATTCGTGTATCTTTGCCGTATAGAATATTAACCATAGATTATTTTTAATCCAAATGTCCAGATGTAGCATAACAAATCATAAAATATCGCTCTCACTTTTTTATATAAATCACTTCACACTCATCTTATTCATCTACACTTATTTTCTCACATTCATTTTCATCATCAACACTTATCTCCTCACATTCATCTCTTTCATTCATACTCATCTCCTTCATCCATACTCTTCTCCTTCAACCACATTCATCTCCTTACACTTATCTCCTTCATTCAATTAAATTCATAATTTTTTTTGTTTAAATTTATTTTTAATGTTTATTTTTAGGATTTTTTAATCTTTATTCATAAATTTTAATTTTTAAAATATATTCATAAATTTTGTTTAAATTTTAATTTTTTAATCTTTATTCTTTTTGTTTTATTTTAAATTTTATTTGTTTAAATTTTATTTTTTTTAATGTTTATTCCTTCTGTTTTTTTAATTCTTTTTGTTTAAATGTTATTTCTTTTAATTGAAACGTGCTTAAGCGTCGGCCATACCGACGCTATCCCATTTAATTTATTTCTTTTAAAAAAATATAGTGTTGTTTTGGCCAACGCTACCCAATTTAATTTATTTATTTTTAAAAGCATAGTGTCGATGCTACCTTCTTTATTTTTAAATTGCGCGAACCTTAACGTCAGCTTGACCGACGATATCTTTTTTAATTTATTTAGTTTCAAAAACATAGCATTGGCTATACTGACACTACTTTTTTTTTATTTTTAAATTTCATAAACCATAGTGTCGGCATTTGTGTCACCTTGACCGATGCTATTAGTGTCCCCTTAGTTCTTTCGACGCTAGTCATGTAGCTTCTAGCCTTTTAGCGTTGCATGCTAGATCGATGCAATGCCAACGCTAATAATAAAGTAATGTCTGCTTTTTCTCTTTTGCATAAACTTTTGACCGATGTTATTATGGATTTTTCTTGTAGTGGTGATTCTGATTGGTGCGTATTTTACTTGCCATTGATATTATAATTATATTAGCATCATTATGTTTGTATGTTGTATGTTTGTGTATCACCTAAAGGAGATCATCAATATACTTTAGTGATTATTTGAATATATTATGTATTTTATGACTCAAAACTTATGTAAAAAATTTCTTTTATGTATTATTGATTCCAACTTAATGAATTTTCATGTATCATTTGTTCCAATTTTTAATGGATTTAACTTCTCTTATTGGAATGAGCAAGTCTAATTTAACCTTTATGTCTTGGATCTAGATCTTGTTAAATTGAAGAGAAGTTTGTTGTTATTACTAATTCTAGCAACAAGGAATTGATAACCCATTATAAAGCTTGGGAAAAATCAAATAGACTTAGCTTAATGTTCATGAGGATGATTATTGTTGACAGTATTAAGACAATTCTCCCTAAAACTGAAAGTGCTAAAGAGTTTATGGGGTTAGTGGAAAATGACAAATATTGCAACAAGACTTAAGTCCTTAGGTATGGTTGTGGATGAAAATTTTCTTGTAAAGTTCATTCTTAACTCATTATCGTCTAAAAATGGACATCATTTAGATTTATTGGAAACTCTTTATGTACCTAGTTTATCTAGAAATTTGGTTTCATTATCTAAATTTGATGTTATTGTATACTGTTTTAATTTTGGTAATGGATGTTTCAGTTTATTTAAGCATAATCATCTCATTGGTACTAGTATTCTTTGAATGGTTTGTATGTTGAAACCCTTATAACTTTGCATCATTATAATAACACTAAATGTAATTTAGGGAATGAACGCTTTGATATCTTGTAACATAAACGATTGGGTCAATATCTATAAAGGAAGATTAAAATGATTAATAAAGAATGAAATTCTTCCTGATCTAGACTTTAATAATCTAAATATTTGTGTAGATTGTATAAAAGGAAAACAATCAAAGCACACAAAGAAAAGGGCTACAAGAAGTACCAAACTTCTTGAAATAGTGCACACCAATGTTTGTGGGCTTGTTAATGTCAATTTTTTTGGAAAAGAAAAGTACTTTATCCTTTTATTGATTATTATTCACATTATGGTTATGTCTACTAATTGCATGAGAAATCTCAAGCAATGGATACAATTAAACAGAAAAGTGAAAGTTGTCAAGTCTGGTAGAGGTAGTGAGTGTTATGGAAAGTATGATGAAATTGGGTAGCACTGGGTCTATTTACTAAAGTTCCTCATAAACGTGGTGTTTGTGCATGAAACACAATGTTAGGTACACTACAAGAAAATGATGTATTAGAAAGACAAAAATTAACAGATATGCTTAGGAATATGTTAAACAACTCTTCTTTACTCATGTCTTGTTGATGTATGCCTTGAAAACCACCATGTATTTTGTTAAACATTGTTCCTGGTAAGGTAGTTCCAAAGACATATTTTGAATTGTGGACTGATAGGACCCCAAGTATAACACACATGCATGTAGACAAAAAAATGGGTGTATAATCTGCATGAAAAGAAATTGGATGCAAGAACAATCATTGAATACTCTATTGGTTATCTAGAAAAATTTAAGGGGTATATTTTTTATTTCCTAATCATAATAAGATAATTATTGAAAATGGAAATGCAAGATTCATTGAAAACCGTGAAATTATTGGGAGTTCAACTTCACAACAAGTGGAAATTAAAAAAATTGTGCAAGTTCCTTTAACTTGTGCATCTAGCAATAAAGTAAGTGTTTCTTTGAGTGTCATGCCAAAAAACAATAAAGAAGAGCAACACAATGATGAACCCATGATTCAACAATGAATTTGTTGTAGAAGAACCACAAGAAGTAGCATTAAGGAGGTCTCAAGGAAAAAAAAGATCAACGACTTCGAATGACTATATGGTATACTTGCATAAGTCAAAGGTTGACTTGAGCATTAATGATAATGATCTAGTCACGTTTCCACAAGTTATAAATTGTGATAGTTCTGAGAAGTGGTAGATGCCATGAAAGAAGAGTTGAAATCTATGGAACATAATGATGTTTGGGACCTTGTAGAATCTCCAAAAGGTTGCAAGATAGTTAGATGTAAGTTGGTCTCTAAGACTAAACGTGACTCCTGACAACCTTGAACACTATAAGATCAAACTTGTTGCTAAGAAAGATGATATTGATTATGAAGAGACATATTCTCACTGGTCTCATGAAAGAATTCTTTCATAATTATTGTGACACTAGTAGCTCATTATGATCTCGAGATACGTCAAATGAATATGAAAAATTTCTTTTTAAATGGAGATTTTAGAGGAAAGTGTTTATATGGACCAACCAATGGAGTTCTCAATTAAAGGAAAGAAACACATGATATGTAAATTAAATAAATCAATATAAAAACTTAAGCCAGCTTCTTGCTAGTGGTAATTGAAGTTCAATATAACCATTATTTCTTTTGGGTTTAAGGAAAATATTGTTGACAAGTGTATATAGCTAAAGGTTAGTGGGAATAATATTATATTTTGTATATTGATGATATCTTGTTTGCAATTAATGAAATTAGTCTTCTTCATGAGACTAAAACGTTTTTCTTTACTAATTTTGATGCTTAGACTTAGATTTGAAAGTTATGTTTGATATATCTAAAAGGAACAAAACATCACAATCCTTCGCACAGGAAAGTATGATCATCTTAAAATAATATTCAGACTCTGATTTTGTTGGATGTGTGCATATAATAAAATCCATTCTTTGTTATGTATGTCTTTTAACTAAATGAGCAATATCATGGAGAAATGCAAAATAATCTATTATTGTTGCACTCATAATGAAAGCTGAATTTGTAGCATGTTTTGTTGCTACAATTCAGGTTAATTGGTTGCATAACTTTATTTCAAGACTTGGAATTGTCAACAGTATTGTTAAGTCGCTAAAAATGTATTGTGATAACTCTGCAATAGTATTTTTTTAAGAACAAAAAGTACTCTAAAGGTGCTAAACAAGTGGAATTAAAGTACTTTGTCGTAAGTTCAGAAACAAAAAGTATCAGTAGAACATATTAACACACAAAACTTATGATATTTGACCTTTTGACAGAGGGATTACCACCCAAAACATTTATTAAATATGTTGAAAATATGGATTGTTAGAAGTGATTGTTAAGTATTACCTTTATTATGTATTAGATTATTGACACTTTGTGCTCAATTATGACTTGTTTCTGATTACTTCTTATCTATTTTACGCATAGTTTTATTTGAGTATTGTAAACAGGTACTATCTTAATTAAAGACATTATGATGGACCAATTATGAGCTCCTAGTTATATTCATATCAGGAAGAAGTCTAGTTTATGATACATGGAAGGGAGTATGTCAACTAAGTGATGTACAATCGCTATGACTTGAATTAGTTCTTATTCTTGACTATGAAATTATGATGTACTCAATATAAAGATTGTTTTAATTCCTTAATGCACCTAATTTTTATTTGTTTATTGGTTCATAAATGTATCCAAAGTCACATGAGTCAAGTGGGAGAATGTAAGATATTTTTGTTACATGTGAGAGGCATGTGACTTGTTAATTAAAGGGACCAAAAAATAAATAAATTAATAATAAAGGATAAAACAATAATTGAGCTAATGAGGAACAATTTTCTGATGATGATTGTTATTTGATGAGCCTAGTAGAATAATAAGGCTTTTATATCTATATAAAAATCACTATTGTAGAAACAAGGTCCACTCTTTGACAGATACATATTTTTTTGCATTCATCCATCAAGAGAGATCGTAGAATGTAGAGTCAAAAGGAGTGAAACATTGAATCGTCATTAATTTGATTGAATGTCCAGAGTACTACAAAGAAATCTCTCATGAATAAATATACACATATTCTTCATTTAATATATGAGAAAATTATTGATTTCAAGATCCTATATGGATTTTCTATTTAAAATTATTACAAGAAAATCATTATGATTTTACAAGAAAAACTAGACAAATGATTGTAAAAAATGAAGTACACATGTCATGAATCTCCTTTTTGTTAAACTTTACATATGCAAGATGTATATACAAGATATTTGTATTATTTCATATGTTAGTGTTTTCTATATTTGTCACGTACAATAATTATAGATGGTGAAGTACAAAAAGTTTATACACATGATAAAATACAGTTAATTAACTTCACATTGCAAACTCAACCACGACTTGAGTTTACAAAATAGTTGAACTAATCCATTTTGATATATTATAAAATATATTTTGTCTTATGTTTGTATTTTCTTTATTTAAAAGAAAAAACAAAATACAATACATTACTTTGTTAAGACCGACTTGTGTCTAACAACCACTTGTCTATTATTGAATGTTTGACCCTTATTATGTTGATTATTGAGTGTGCTTAGCTCAACTTCAAACCTTGAGCATTTCTAGTTCAGCATCATGTCTTTTGCCTCATTAACTTGGTTGGGGCTCGATCTTGAACTTAAGCATTTATAACTCAACCTCATGCCTTGATAAATTATTTATAAATGTATAAAAGTATGTTTACTTTGGTTGCATAAACTGAGGATCTATAGCTAGGTCTCAAACCTTGAGCATCTCTAACTTGACCTTATGTCTTGAGCAATTCTTTATTAAAGTTTGAAAATATGTTTAGCTTAACTCACACCTTGAGCATTTATGGTTTGGCTTCACTCCTTAAGCATTTCTAAGGCGACCCATACCTTGAGCATCACTAGCTTAATTGCACAAATTGAGGACCTTGAGCATCTCTAGTTCGACCTGTGATAAGGGTTCATTTTAATATTTAGCATATAAGGTGTTTGATGGAAAGACAAAGAAAAGAAAGCAACAAAGAAGATTCTTACTAGACACGAAAATAATCTCGAAGGTTATTTAAGTGTGAAGGTTCACTTCACAAGAGCTCAAGAAAGAAGGGAAGACAAGAAATTAAACAAGATAACAAGAAACAAGTAATAAGCTTGAATATAGGTGTTGGAAAATTAAATGATAAGAATGTAAAGAACGTGGAAAGTAATGGAAGAAGAGATGATAGAAAGGGGAAGGGGAATGGAATGCATTCACGCCACTTGGGGGATGGACCAACCCAAGATAAGTGGTGATTGCCGCCACTTGAGCCAAGGCTCAAGATAAGACACAAGAAGGGGAAGAACACTCCCAAGAACACACACAAGCTCAAAGCTAATGCTCTCTAATTTTTTTTACTCAAAATTCAACCATTTACAAGTGGTGGGGAGGCCTCCTTATATAGGCAAGGGTTGGGGACCTAGAGGGAATTACAATGGAAAAGATGATAGGCATATTCCACTCTTGGTGGGCAAGATACAAAATTCTAGAAGCTAGGTCTAAGCTTGGCCTCCAAACCCGCACAAGCACCTTCTAGAAGGTCAAATGTTGACCTTCTCCACTCCTTTGGATGTCCTAACTCATGGGCCTTGAGCCCATGTGCTTCCTTTGCCCCAACAAGGCTCCACTTGTAGAAAAAAGGGTGTTCCAAAAACAATCCTACAAAAAAAACAGCAAAGAAACATAAGTCTAGAAAAGTTTAAGACAAACTAGAAATGCTAAAAAGACTAAAAAGAAATAGGGTGAGAAAGAAGTGTCTTTTCTCATCTTGCTTCTTGTGATCCTCCTAGAACACTCCTCTCCTTTATTAGTGGTAAAGGGCTCATCAACCTGCCTTGAGTAATTCTTTATTGTCAAATACAAATGCATGTTTAGCTCAATTCCACCCTTGAGCATTTATAGTTCGACTACACGTCAATAGGACTGGTAGTTTGACTTCACACCTTGAGTGCTTGTAACTTGCTCATGTCTTAAGCATTTCTAGTTTGACTTTATACCTTGAGCATCTTTAATTCAACTCTAAGATTTAAGGATTTTTAGCTCAATATCATACTTTGAACATCTACATTATCAAAAACACAAATGAATGTTCTCAATCTTGTATTAGAAATTGTACGCTTTACATCAAAAGCTTAATGCTTCTAAAAAGTGTTTAAAATTTGTAAGTGAAACTATATAAAGAGCCTAAAAGACTCTCTAACATTAAATAATGGTCTCTAATCGATCTGCAATAAATATTTTTCACTTATCTCTTCTTAGTTTAGCAGTTTAACATTAAACAATGTGCTTCAATTGACCTACAATAAAAAAAATTACATTGATTTCTTCTTGGTATAACACTAAATAATGTGTTGCAATTTCCTACACAATGATTTTTTCTTGGTTTAGTGTTAAACAATGTGTTTCAATCAACCTAGTTTAACACTAAATACACCATCTATTTATTATTGTAATAAACAATTTGTATCATGAAATCACATAAGCAATTGCACTCGTTTATTATGGTTAAACACTAATTTTTTTTGCCAACTTATCCATTAAACATTGTGCATTGATATGTAAATTAATTATTATGCATTAATATTTGGGGTTAAATATGTTTTTAGTCCTTGAATTATTTGTCAAAATTGTTTTTTGTCTGAGGTAAACTTTGAATTTATTTCGTCTTTATACTTTATAAACTCGTGTAAACGATCCTTGATGATGTGTTAAAATTCATTTTTATCTCTTTATTTTTCTTCTTTATAGTTTTTAACTTCACTATCATCCGTCTCTTAAGCTTTTTCTTTCCCTCTTTTCCTTTCCATTTTTTCTTATTTTTTTTTTTTAAAAATGTTTTTATTTGTCATCGAGAATCATTACACATATTTATAGAGTATAAGGACGAAATAAGTATAAAATTTGCCTAAAAAACAAAACACAATTTTAACAAATAATTCAAGATTAAAAACATATTTAATCCTAATGTTTGTAATAAAATAAATATTATATATTAATTTCTCTAGAAGAATCTAATACCCATGGAGCTTCAATATGTATAAAAAAACATTAAACATTTTGTTTCAATCTATATAAACAAACATTAAGTATTATGCTTCAATCTTTATAAATAAAGAATAAACAATGTATTTCAATATTTATAAATGAGTACGATGTATTCAAAATGTTGTACTTTTGTCAAAAAAATATCTATATACTATTGTCCTATATATATAATTGATCTTAGAAAAGTTTACAAAACATAAAATTTGTTCTTTCTCATAAAGGAAAAAGTAATCAATCGTCCACTTGTTAATCAAATTGTCCATTTTGTTTTAAAAAAATTATTTGAATTCTAAGTTTTCTCAAATATATAAAAACTATTTATATATATATATATATATATATATGATTGATCCAAGTCCGATCAATCTTATTAATAATATTTAAATGAATAAATTACAATTGTTATATTAATAACTCCTTTTTTATCTACAATATAATATAAATACTAACAAATTCTAAAAAAATTATTGTTTATCTTTTATCATACTATCCATAATTCTTTTAAAGTAATAGCATGTTCAAATATATCTTAACTTATACTTAAATTCAATCAATACTCCTATATCATATTTTTATCTCCACAATATCTACAACGCAGGGAAAAGATTCATTATCCTTCAAGAACTCATCAATGTTATATATATATATATATATATATATATATATATATAATGACGCTAACATTGGGAGCAAATACGATTGTAACTGTTCATATTTCTATACTAGCTTATTTTCTGTCAAAATTGAGCAATTTTGTTAGCCGATTTTCTGATCACTTTTTTATACAAAATGTTTCGTGTAAAGTAGAATCACTTGCATTATTAATCAACCAAAAACAAATTAGCACCCTGGCTCCAATCAATTAATACCAAAAAAATAGGTCTCGCATGCTACTCTTACCAGCCAAAGAATAAGTTAATCAAATGAGTAAGGGTTTACACTTACCATAAATACCATTTTACACACTCTAATTTCTTTAATTATTTCAACCGTAATATCATCCTTGTACTAAATATCAGAAGTCAGAAGAAAAATACAATAAACAACTCAAAATTTGACGTCACTAACAATTTCTAAAACAATTTATAGCTAACAAAATGCAATGGTTTAAGCATATTTCCAGGTTTGCAGGGTGAAGGCGGTGAAATACAAGCTAAAAGTTATCTCTATTTGTTCCATTCATAGTCTCCTCCATATCTTGGGTTGGCATTATTCACTCCACTAGTATCTTCTGGCTTTATAGAGTTTGCAAAGGTATGCCAACCTAGAAGGTATGGCATGATAAACTACAAAGAAAAATTAAATAGAGTATCAAAAGTACTGTCAATTCGAACAAAATAGTAATCAAGTTGCATGCATAAAGGAAAGATTACATTTACTAAAGCAGGAAACGTACTGCATGCAGAACTAGAAAAAAACTTTATTGACTTTATATGACATCTTATAGAGAAAGATATGTACTTCATGATATACATAAATGACTAATGTTAGCTAACTATTACTGCAAACTTTACAATAGTCAGATTTTCATTATTAGTACTCTAATGATGATCGATCATTTCTGCTACAAGAATCTTTTCATAGAACTACAAGATAGTCATGGCAATGCAGATTTTGGCAATCGACATTAGAAGTATATGAGAGAGAGAGAGAGAGTTATACATTGAAAGTCGAGTTCAAAACTGCTAACTCTGCTTTTGTAACAGGAATATAGATGTTTTCATCCACGTTCACAAGCTTGTTTTGAACACCTTCAGAAATGCCACAACAAAGTCAAAACTGAAGCAAATACAGGCATTTAAATTCATTTATATTGCAGGCATTAAGTTATGTTTAAAATGACGACTAAGATTGATCAATTTTGGAATAATGCATCTCTGTGGGAGCTTGATGCAGTTCCCACAATATGTAATAGACGCAATGAACTCCACACCTTTCATAGTGTCCCAGAAACATAAATATGGCAAGGAAATAAAATAAGAAAAATATAATAATAGCAATAAAGCTTCATGAAGAAAGAGTATTACTTAGGTTAAAGAAGTGCCCAGAACCATCTGGAAGAGGCTCCAACTTCAAAATCTTTCTGACTTTTCCTTCATCACTGCATATTGAGACAATTTCAAAGGTGTACGACATCAAAACATGAGCCCCCTTCCCCATAATCCACCCCCATAGTCAAACAAAATGCAAAAATATATTCCACAACATGCAATAACATAAACAGTAAGTATGAACCAGTCTACACGATCGTATAGATCAATTAATTATAGTCAAAGAGACTAAGATCCAATAAGGAAAATGTTATTCTTATTCTAAGATAATCAAGGCATCAAGAAATTATCACTCAAGCACAATGTCAATCCCATCACAAATTTACATTTTAAAATAATTAGAAGGGTATGGTGTGCAAACTACCTTTTGCCCTTAAAAGGATCGTGAAAAAACTCACAGGACTCCCTTGTACCAAGGCTTATCAGACTTCCCATTTCACCCACTGATAAGGAAAACACCTGCATTCAAGTAAACAGTACTACAGAAATTCACACTTCTAAACCACAAGAGAATATCAACTGATTGAATCCAACAGAATCATACCAAAACTTCCAAAAGTCAGTCAGGTTTTGTCTAAAAATACTGTGAACTCTACGTCAATGCTCTCAGCAGTTAATATTCTATCTAAACTTCATCATATAATACTTCAATTCCAATCAAATGGCATACATTGTTATGTTGTGCAATGTCTTAATTGTGCTATATATTTGCAGACTGATAAAATACTCTCAGAGAACATAACTCCGTGCATGTTTAGATTGAAGTTTGCAAGCCTGAGTTTGAATTAACTTCTTTTTGCAAACTTACGTTTGAATGAACTTCATTTTACAAACTTAGTTTCCATTTTGCAGAAGTAGCCCACCTTTTTCTTCCATTTCAAACTAAGTTTCAATACAAACTTGAGACAAAACTTGGTTTAAAATTGGTCCCGACTGAAACCCAACAAAAGACTGTCACTTTTACATTTTCAGAAAATGTTGGAGACCTCCCAGCTGAAAACGAAACATAGGCTTCTTGGTTCTGAAATATAACATCGGCATAGATATCACCCTCAAATCACCAGAAAATCATAACAACTCACCTGCTTCCTATTCCAATCATACTGGCGCGTACCAACCGCAGGTGCAAACTGAAGCAGCACATAACCTTCCTTGGATATTTTATATGCCCCTGACTACAAAAAACACCAAAAACCCCCCACAGTTAAATCCTAAATTCACAAGTCCATAATGGCACATCCAACCAAAACAGAAATAAACATACATCGAGCGGCACGAATTCCGGTGGCCTAGGAGTCAAAGTAAGCGCAGCCTTCCCTTTGTAAATGGAGTAACCAACATAAACCCTAGGCGGCAAAGCTCCAACTGAGCACACATTAAACCAGAAAACAAAATAAGTGCATTACAAAAGAACAGAACAAAACACACCATGAACCCTTTGCATATTTCCTAACTACCCCGCAATTCTATTGTGGACATTCACAAAAAGCATAACACAAAAGTATGCTCTATTCATCTTCCAAGTACTAAAAATAAGATTTTTTTAAAAAATAGGAAAACCAAACCTCCAATAGGTTTCTGAGAAAACCAAATGTTTTTTCTAGATATTATTAATACTAGTTTTGTAAGAGCAATTAAGAAAGCAAAAAAGAAAACGAATTGGGTTGTGGAAAAAGAGGTTATACCTGAAGCAGTGGGAGCTGTGGGTCTTTGTGAGAAGGCTAAGGTGTTCTGGTCGAAGAGGTCAGAGTGGCGACATCTGAGGAAGAAGGGTTTAGGAGTGTTGAAAGGAAGGGACTTTGAGGAGAAAGAGCGGTTTGGGAATAGCTTAAGAGAAGAAGACGATAATGAAGATAAAGATGATAAGAGTGATGGTGGAGAGTGTAGTTGAAACTGCAGGTTGGACATCTTCCTTCACCTCACTCCTCACTCTATCTTTCTGCTTCTGCCGCTTCCCCTGCCACCATGTGCCTTTCTCCCGGTCTTTGTTAGTTTGCCTTTTAGATTATTTTCATTACCTTAGAAATCAACATTCAGAAAATTAAGACACAAGTAATTAATTTTAGGGAAAAATGTTTTCTTTTTCCCAATCTAGAATACTTCGATTTTCGAACTTATAAAACTATTTGTTTTTTATTTCTCAAAATTAAAAATCTTTTGTTTTCATTTCAACTTTGACACGTGTCAATATTTGAAATGGTGTGACATTTATATCATCATCAAATTTAAATTCAGATTATTTTCACATTGATCTTTATTAACATGTTGGTTATCCAATTAACGAGTATTCATTAATAAATAATTTTAATTTTAATTTTATTCCTATTTTCCAAAAAAAAAGACACTATTTAAGGTGTGTATTTGCTTAAATGAAAACAATTAAATATATGATTAACCAACTTTGCCTACTACGTGGATTGAAAATTAATATCTAAAAGATAGTTTTTTAATGGTTTATATTAGTGGGAAAATGTAATATGAAATTTCATCATTTTATATATAATTATTTTAAAAAAAGATATTGTAAGAATGTTAATAATACATTGGTTTCTCTTTTATCAATGTATAATTTACTGTATTTCATCGATTTATAATAAAATTGATAATATATAAATTTTACATTGTATGATACGAGGGATATATTACAAATTATTGTAATAAAAATTATAGTTGATGTAATATTTATATATATTAGAAAGCGATATAATATGTAGATTTTATATGGATTATAACAAGAATAGGTGCATTTTTTGTTTTTATTTTTACTTTTTTAGGTATATTTTTTTTCTCTAACTTTTCATTCAATTTTTTTTTATTTCTCCAATTTTTATTTTGTCTCATACTTTGTTGCAGCGAAAGAACTAAAAATTTTATTTTTTTAGTCTCTCAAATAGAGTATTTGTTTCAAAAATCTTTTGATTTTTTTTTAGATTTGATATCAATTTTGATTTTCATAGTTTAAAAAGTTTAGCATTTGTTTGAAAATAGTTGTTTTATGTTGTATTGTTTAGATCTTTAGATTCTTGGAGATTTTTCAATTCTTTTTTGTGATTTTATAAGTTTGGACAACTTTTTTAGTAAGGGGAACTAACTACTTTTTTTTAAATAGTTTTGATTGTATGTTGATTAGATTGAATGAATTGTGTAAAATTAATCTGTGAAGGTTTATTGGAGTTGGAAAATAGGTAGATAAGTTGTTCAAGATAGATCTTGGTATTGTTTTTGCTCAAATGATGTACGGTTGCTCAAGCAAAAAGAAACCACCCGTCTCGATTTACTCAAACAACAAGTTGTCGCTCAAGTGACAGTGGTGTTTTCGCTTAGGCAATGAAATTTTCACTCAAGTGTAAATGACCTTAGAATTAGAGTTGCTTTCGGCCTTATTTTTGTTCAATTGAAAGATTTTATTCTCAAACGGATTAGGACTTTTAAATTTGGACTTAATAGTTTTAATGAAAGTTATAGCTGTTGATGTTAACTTTCCAATTACTTTAGAATCAATTAAAAATGACATCTAAAACTCTAGGTATGTTTGTTTTAGTGAGCAAAAGTTAAAATTAGTTGGAGTTGTTGCATATTCTAAACTTTTAAGCTAAGTAAAAAATTCTTTTTGAACTTGAGGCCTTCATAATAGTTGTAACTTGTCCTTTTAACTTTCTCATAAATTATACTTAGTCATAAATGAATGAGTATAATGTGCTATGATTTGAGTTGGAATGTATATAAACAAAAAATATATGTTAAGTATGTTTTGATGCACATGAATGAAATGTATGAAAAATGAGGTCACAAATCTGGGATGATACGTGAACCATTGTTGATGTTATCTATTAAGTAATAACACATATGTTGTAACAGAGATCTCCTTGCTTCACTGATAGTCTAAGTCACATAAACTAAGATATCAAGTGGTGAGAATCGATGCGGGAGTTTTTACGCACTCTAACATGTGTAGATGTGTGACTTGTTGTGTAATAAACTTATCATGATCTATTGTTCTTAGATTCACATGTTAATCTAAGTTTTGTTTTGAATGAGATGTTAGTCTCTGGTGAGACATACTTAATACAAGTCTTCCGAAAGATGTCAGATAATATTCGAGTCTGATATTTGGAATCATATGTGATTTATAGTTTATATGTTTGTATTGATGAAATGAATATGTATTCATAATGAATATTTTGATTTGATGTAAAGTTATCCTATAATAAAATTTATCTTAATAACTTATTCTTGCATTATTGTTTATGTGATTATCTACCATGACTGAACTATATACACGAGTAGATGTAAGTGCATCTTCTGAAGTTGATCAAAGAAAGAATTATAAATACTGTAGAATATCTTCTTGTATAATATTGTATATATATTTTAAAATACTAAATAGACCATATATGCTACTCCCTCCGTTTCAAATTATAAGACATATTTTAAAGAGAAAAGTTGTTTCAAAATATAAGGCGTTTTAGAATTTCAATAACTTTTTTTTCTTTTTTTTCCTTATATACCCCTATTAATTACATGATTATCTGTGTTAATATTAAATAGTAGAAAGAGAAATTAAAATCAGGAACTAAGAATTAATTATATTTTATTAGTCTGACTCTTCATATTTCATTATCATTTACTAATATCATCTTCATCAGTATTACTAATTTAACTTTTAACTTTTCACATTCAACTTTGTTCATTCATTCAATAGACTATTTATCTTTTAAGGTAAGTAATCAAATATCATATCTAAATTTATTCTGAGTGAAATTTTTATTTTGAGTAATCAAATTTGAGTGAAATTCATATCTTTCAAGATAAGTAATCAAATTCTTTTTATTTTGAGTGAAATTTTAAAATAAATTTTGAGCATAGTCATTTACAATTTGGTGGAAACTAAAGATTTTGATTGAAATTTTAGTATAATCATTTGCACATTGGTGTAAATTAAAAATTTTAATTAAAATATTTAATTAAAAAAATTAATAGTTCTGATTTTAAATTATTTAAAAATAATTTTGAGATAAATTCAAAACTTTTGAAATTCTAATCTCAATTAATGTACTATTTTATTAAAAAACTAATTCATTTTATAAAATTTCTAATTCAATTTCAATTAATTTAATTAATAATAATTAATAAGGGTAAAGATGGAAGATTTATAAAAAACTGAACAAATTAAATGCTTTTATTGGTATGTGAGAATTTCTCAAGTACGCCTTATAATTTGAAACGTAGGGAGTATTTGTTAAATTATGTAGTATAATTATGCTTTTATAAAAATGTTAGATTATATCTTAAAAATAATTTTGTTTAATTTTTTTATTTATTTTTTCTTTTATATTATTGCTCGGTCTTCTCCATGATAATATTCCCTTAATATCTTGTTTTTCAAATGTTTCCAATCTTATAACTCCCACATTGACATAAATGTGAAAGATTGTTAAATTTAGAGGTTGGTTTTCAATTTGTATTTGGTGTCTTTCATCTTCTAGATTTGGTAGGTTGTTGCTAGATGGGAGACCTTGGTTGAGTGTTGTTTGATGGTGGTCTTTAGTTTGGTGTTGCCAACAAGGACTTTGAATGGAAAAAATTATATTGCATTGATTCTAATATAATTAATAAGAAAAAATTAGTGTACGTTTCACAAATATACTAAATAAATCGTCCACAGGAGTTAAATTGAATATCAATAAACATAACTATTAAAATACAAAACAACAATAATAAAAGTTATTGTTCTAATGATAAAAAAATGTAACGAAAGAAGGGAACAAGGATAGATCATAAGTTCGAATCTCTTCTAATAAAAAGACTAATGTGGTTTTGACACTTTGATATTTAATTTGATTTGACCCTTCTTTTTTATTTCTTTTTTCTTTAATAATATTTCTATATATATATATGATTGATACAAGTTGTATAATTAATCTAATTAGGTTTGCAACTTGTATAATAATTCAGTAGCATTCTTTCTTTTGATTTAAGAAAACAAAGAACCTAATAAAAAGAAGTAAATAACTAATTTTATAATGAATTTCTAAATTGATAATAATTCAATATCTAAAATAATAAAAATATGATTTATTTTTTTAATGCATAAAAAGTGTGCCAATTACCTCCATCGCAGAATTTTATGAAATTATTTTATTATTAGACTGTTTAAAGAACAATTTTTACACATTAAATTATAAAGTTTACGAACCAATTTGTCATTAAACTAAATAATTTATTTTTCATTTAAAGTCTATATTGTAATCTATTTACATACTTAAATTAAAATGATGATTTATTTTAAAAAAACACATTAAAACCTTTATCTATTATCAAAATTTATTATCCTCATTGTATAAAGTTAATCCCGTTTTTGCATTTGACAACCCACTCTAAATACTATTTCGTTAATTTGAAGCAAAAACACCTAAAAGAAATCTGTTTGAGTTTCTCTTATAAACCAATATATTTATTTACCAATGGCAGAGCACAAATGTGAATATGAAATTTTATGGTAAAAAAAATAAAATAAAGCATAAATGAAAATTACCATAAGTTTTATAGTTAATTATGGTGCTAAGTACATTTGTGTGATCTATTAATGTTGGCCTTCCCATGTTTCTTCATTTTGGTGATTGAAAACTTCCATTCTTAAGTGCTTCTTTTTTCATGAGGTTATTAATCATTATGGGAAGTAATAATTAATGCGATCTGAACTTTAATAGTATTTGTCTAAGTGTTTGAAAAGGTAATGCCAAATAAATTTTTTTTAATTAAATTGTTTTTGAATGAGATTAGTTTGTAAAACTGATTTTTGTTAAAATATTTTAAAATACTATAACTTATATATGAATGTTTTAATCGTAAAAAAATTAATAATAAACTCAGAACATATTTTTATTCAACACAAAAACTCCTTTTCAAGTTCAAAAGTGTACTTTGAATCCAAAAATGAATCTATTTATTCATATGAAAATTGATTAATAATATTAGTCAGATTATTTGGGAGAATCCAAATAAAGATCACACGTTCTTATCGTATGTCACTTCCCACTTATCCATCCACCTCACCCTGTCTTTGCAGCCGCAAGTTTCAAGAACACAAACTCAAAACACCAACACCAATTAACGTAATTTCTACAAACAAAACTGAACACACTTCCAATAAGCAAACCAAATCAAACACAAAACCAAACCTTCTTCTTTATTCATGATTTCCTACCAAATTCACGTGTTTCGTTCTCCATTTCGCGTTCTCAGATATCCATGCACAAACCCATCAAACACTTGTCCTTTGCTTTTGCTCCATCTTAACACAAACACTTCCTTCTTCCCCTCACCAAACACCCTTTGTTCTTCACTCACTGACGACTCCTTTTCCACCCCAAATCAAAACCAGGCACATTATCTTTTTCTTTTCTTACCTTAAAAAACATAAACAAAACTGTAACTTGCCTTTTTTTTTTAATTATAGTTGGATAATAATAGGTTATTGTTTTGTGACAGTTGGGCTACAGTCCTCCAGAGGAACTCTTCGAGTTGGAGGTGGACCTCAAACCAAGGTCTCAACTTTCTACTTTTATTTTATTTATTTAAGTACTTTTCTCTTGCACTGTGGAGATAAAAAAACAAAAGTCTAATATATCACTAGATCGTTAGTTTCTGGGAATTTTTAATCTGGCTCGTAATCCTGAAAATTGTAAGTAGATCATTGATCTTATACAATTTTTGAATTAAGTTTATGACGGCTTCAGACAAGAAGACAAATAAGAATCTGTGACAGTTTTACTAAATCCAGGTTACCCAGTTACAAAGAACAGGGAAGATAAAAGATCTAGTTATATTTTTTTTTTAGTTTAGGGGCCTAATTAAAGTTTCCCAAACAGGGATCTACTGGTCTATTAAACAAAAAATTAGTAGTTTAAAGAATGCTAGTGATATGTACCCTAATTCTTTTTTGCAACATTGTATTGCATTTCTTATTTCCATGTGGTTAATATGTTTTCATTCTTGAAATATAGTCATTTTGTTTCTGTCTCTAAAAATATTTTGTTTCACTTTTGATTCCTGAAAGTTTTCTGTTTTCAACTGTGATCGTTGTTATTTTGTTATAATTCTTGTAAACTGTTTATTCTTTTGTTTTAGTTCTTATAGTATTTTGTTTATTGTGAATTAGTCCCTTTTGAAAAATATTTGATAGAGACTAAAACAAATGAAACACAAACAAAAGAATATTTGGAGTGACTAAAACAAAATAAAAAAGAAGAAAACTGAAAACAAAATTTTACAATACCAAGAGTCAGGCAAAGTTCTTTTAGAGACGAAAAACAAACTATGACTATATTTCAGGGAGCAAAAACATTTTTAGGAGCCTTCATCTCTTTCTAGCATTCAATTCCTTTTTTATATGAGTGTGGGTTCCTGGTTCTTCCCTGTCTAATTTTGGTTCTTTGCGTTTGTAGTTGATTTGTGACGAAAATATGATGTCTCTTAAGAGGAGTGGTTAAGATTTGAAAATTTGAATATTGGTATGGTTACTCCACATTTAATATTTTATGAGAAGCCTTGGTGGAGTGACTTTTAGCAGTTTTTTACTTTCATTTCAGCAAGGGTAAGTCTCATGCACCAGAACCAAGGTCCTGGTTTGGTCCAAATGGACAGTATATCAGGGAGCTACCTTGTCCAAGTTGCCGAGCAAGGGGTTATACACCTTGTACAGAGTGTGGAATAGAAAGATCAAGGCCAGACTGTCCAAAATGTTATGGAAAGGTAGTTTCTTTTGGAATTATTGTTGGTTACTAAGTAAAGCACAATTTAATCATGGTTTTAGGAGAGTTTAATGACTTGCATAATTTATTCCATAAATATCCAAATTGACCTTGAAAAGTTAGGATCACCAAGTTTATATAATCCATATAAGACAACTTGAACTTACATCATTTCTGATTTTGAAATAGAAATTCTTATGTTGATTCTGTGCACTCACAATGAAAAAATTTAGACTTACCTTGGGCCATATAAGTCTAATGTTGCAGAGTTGATCGTAGGCGAATCAACCCATATGCTTCCAGACTTTTATTTAAACAAATCCTAACACTTCAACATAGTTTTTGATGCCATGATGACAAGACACTTATTTATTATACACACGTATCCGTGCAATGCGTGCAATAGCCGCTTTGTTTATCTTTTTTCCCATTCATTCTTCTTGTACACAGGGTATATTGACTTGCCACCAATGCTCTGGAGATCGTGTTATATGGGAGGAATCAATTGATGAACAGCCATGGGAGAGGGCCCATTCTATGTAATTTTTGAGAAATAAATTTCCCTTCCTTTACTAATCTTATCTTTTGTTAACGCTTTCACAATGTTGATATGACATTACATGATCATGTACAAATTAATATAAATAAATTTTTGAACACTTATCACTAGTATGGTCACAAAGAAAGGATCCGTCTTTGTGTTGACAAATGACTAGTTGTATCAAACATATACCAGCCACTTGTTTGATGTCGCATGCATTTTGCATCCTTATACGACACCTTGAATTTTTGAGTCACAATATCCTTCTCCATGTCAATAATGTCCATGCTTAGCATGGGTTTTCCACCCTCTTCAAGATCATATTGTATGCAAAAGTGGTTCATGAAATACCAATTAGTTAGTTATGTATAATATTCCTTTTCAATCTACCAAAAGAAATCAATTATTAGTCCTTAATATGTCAAGTATGAGCATAATCTGCTCATCTGGCTGTTTCTACATTATTATTTTTTATTATGATTTGCTTTCTTTTTTTCCCGGTGTCATGCATTTTTTCTTCTTTTTTCATTTTTATTCTTTTGATTTTCCTTCCCGTAAATAGGAGAAAATAGTCTGTTGAACTGCTGTTATCTGGTATTGCTACTCTGCTTCCCTGCACTAGTTTGGACATTTGGTGCTTCATTTTATTGATTATTGATGATAATTATCTGTCAATATGAAATGTCAAATATTCTTGAGTTTCTATAACGAATGTTATGTATGTTCTTTCATAAGGAAATTGGTTCAGCTTATAGGTTTGGAACTTGCAGTATTAGTTTTAGTTATGGTATTCAGACTAACATTTGTGGTTTTTATTTATCACTATATTTTGTTGCTCCTGAGTAGGGAGCTTCTGGTTTTCATTTATGTTGCTTTCATTCTTGTCATAGTTTAGAATTAACTCAACACCAAATCTATGTGAAATTCTTAGCAATATGATTTCATGACATTCTTATATCATGGTGGTATATTTTGTAACATACTGGACAAACTAAAAGTTTAGTTTGTTGTCTGTTTATTCTGCATCTAAACCTTTGAAGTATGTAAAAATGTTGTGTTTGTTTTGTTTTTTTTGGTCATACATAAATGTTTCTTTATGGGTTTTACTCTTACAGTTCCCCACTTAAAGTGAAGGAAGATGATGAAGTTGACAAATTAGACATAAAGCTAGATGTGAAGAAAAAGTCCAAGCGTGTTTACCAGTCACCACCTCCAGAAGTTGGATTAAAGATTAGTCGTTCATTAAAAGTTAGTTGGCTGCTTAACCTTACTTAACATGCTTTGGATACAAATTGTTATGATGCACATTTTACATGAATCACGCAGATGTTGAGCCATTAGCTTGTTCCCTTCATTGTTTGATGTATCTAGGCTTACATGCACACTCCAAACACCTACGCACACGAGAGAGAACACATCTATACATAGAATTGAATGGCAATTTTTTGGGACTTATATAACGAGAGCTAAGTTGATAGAAACACTTCTTATCATGCAGAAGCATCAACCTGCTTCTGGTTAATAGACTTGAGCATTAACTTCCTGTTCTATATGGACATATAAGGCGCAAATACATTTAGGAAAGGGGGGAGTTATAATTGTGTTGTGATATAAATTCCATGCACGGTTTTTTCTTTCCTTTTGTTTACTGATGTATTAATATGATAAATCAAGAAAGAGAATTTATGGATATTGTTAAGGTTGAAAATTTAAATGTCTTTGTTTAGTTGAATGATTGCAGAGTCTAAATGCCAAAACTGGTCTGTTTAGCAACCGAATGAAGATTATTCACCAGGATCCCAAGCTTCAGGCACAGCGCGTGGCGGCTATTAAGGTTTTAAATGTTAAGATTTGTATTTCATTTGAAGCCATTTTTCTCTTGGTGTCAAGGCCTATTTGGATGAGTTTCACCATCTCCTTCTAGAAGAGAAAAATAAAATAAAAAACTTGAAATTAACTTCTCCATAAGTTAAAACTAACTCGTGCACAAGTTAAAAAATAAAACTTTAGAGAAACTATATGAGATAGCTTCTACAAATTAGCTTATGCATATGTAAATTTTAGTTTATGGAGAAATTAATTTGAATTTTTCTTCTTATTTTTTTCTTCTATAACGAACTTATGGAGAAGTTTGTCTAGATAGACCCTTACTAAATGATTGTTTCCTTCATATTAATTTTTGTTGCATTCTTGTTCAGAAGTTAATAATTATTTGATGCATTGACATTTAGGATCCACTTCATTTGATGTACTGGAATATCCCCAAAATACAATATGGCTTCAATAAGAAATTTTCTATGTTGTTTATTTTTGTGATATATGTAGTAAAGGAGTAATCACTCATTTTGGTCGTCCAACTATATGTGTGAAATCACATTAGTCTTCCATTTATAAATATGTCAAATTGGTCCTCCAAAGATATCTGCAATCAGATATAGATTGGTCTCTGAAATATTTTCAGATTGGAACTTCAGACACGAAACTGCTGACATTAGTCATAATTGAAAAACTAATTTAATGACACTAATAATAAGTTTCTTTACTCCTATCATAATTAAATTCTCAAATGGTTTTCAAATGCTATCTTCTACTGTTCTAAAGCCCTATTATTACCCTCTGTTTGCATATGTTTCTGAATTCCTTGAGTACAGGCACACACAACTAGTTGTCTGGATGTAAATTATGCAAGTACTTGAAGCATTAGATTTTGACACCCTGAAAGTTCTGCACAATGAATATTTGCTTCAATGGATGCAGAAAGCGAAGGGAACTGTTGCAGCAAGAAGGCACACTTCCAAAACTATGAAAGCTTACTTTAGTGATCCAATAAACCGACAGAAAAGGAGCATGGCCATGAAGGGTAATTTTCATACCACTGCACCTGTGACTTCATTGCTGGTAGACATGGTTGAACTTCATAATCATTTGCCTTTTGTCCATCCTCAAATGCAGGAGTAAAATTCTACTGCCAAAACTGTGGACGTGAAGGGCATAGGAGACACTACTGTCCAGAACTCAAGGATACCTTGATTGATCGGCGATTCACTTGTAGGGTCTGTGGGGAAAAAGGCCACAACAGAAGAACATGTAGAAAGGTAAGGGTAAGGCATAGCAATGGGAGAATGATGAAGCACCATCAGTGTAAGGTCTGTGGGGAAGAAGGCCACAACAGAAGAACATGTAGAAAGTTAAGTATAAGCAGTAGCAAGGGGAGAATGATAAAACACCGTAAGTGTAAAGTATGTCACCAATTCGGCCATAACCGCAGGACTTGTCCTGAAGTTGTTCCTAGTAAAAGAAACACGGCCTCTCGAAGACCATACAAGTGTAGATTGTGCAAGAAAAAGGGACATAATAGTAGGACATGTCCTAGGAAGACAGTTGTTACTGAACATCCTCAAGATTAATACTCCTATTCATGACGAACACAAGCATCTCAACCTAAGGACAGTAATCAGAACTGGAACAGCTATATATATTGTGCTTGCTCTTGTTATCTATCTGCAACAGGACTTATTGATTAATGGCAATTAGGCACAACTTTTACAAAATTAAGCTTGACTTAAGAGTGGCTCTACTCGTTCAACCATTCAAGATGCAGATAATGTTAGGCTTATAATCAACTCAAACTATTAAAATAATACGACATGTAAAACAAATTAAACTACTAGAATAATAGTCTATTAACTAGAAAATTAAGTATAGTTTTTTACCTCCTATGAGTCTATCCATTTGTCATTATTTTGCATCTATTTTTCTTCCAAAACATTTTATTTTCTTCCGAGATCAAATTGGTCTTTTGAACCTATTGTTTCAAATATTTCATCTTAATTTCATTGTATGGTGGTAGTTTTAATTCGGTATCATGTTTAAGGATCAACTCAAATTATTAGAGTAATATGACAGGTAAAACAAATTAAGAGAGGGGTGAATTGATTTCTTAACAAAAATTAAACCTATTTCAATTTTAATCAAGTTAAAACCGAGTTCAGTAAAAAATTTAAATTAATTTTAAGTTTTACTTGATAAAAATTAAAGTTCAAATATATAAGAGAAAAATATAAGCAGAATATAAAGAGTGTAAGGATAGAGATAATATAATACAAAATTATACTGGTTTGGGTCTAAGCAAATTTTACGTCAAAAGAGATATAAAACTAACTATCTTAAAATAAAGTTTAGAATTTATAGTTTGAAACAATAGCAAGAAGATATACAAAGACACCTCCTTTGTACAGAATAAATGATGAACAATCACCTCTCTTGAACATACAAGAGATGAATAAGCAGCTTCCTTGAACACCACAAGGAATGAAGACACCTCATTTGGATAACCACAAAGGATGAACAACTCTTTTAAATAAACAAGCAAGTTTAAACACTAGCAACAAAACAACTTTTACTTGATCTCTCTAGGCCATTTTTGGAAACTAAAACCCTTATGTATTTATAGACAAAGAGGAGCGCAAGACTATATAGAATATGAAAATATTTTCACAAAAACATTCAGAATAATCAATTATTGCTTAGGATAATCGATTATTCTAGAGACCAAATTGATTTCACAAAACAACGCGAGATAATCGATTATTTCGACATTAAATGTTTTTTACGAAAAATAAAATATTTTTTCAAAGTTTAAAGAAGAGTTGTGTTCATATTATGATCTTTAACACGATTCCTAACTATTACAAGCAAATATATATACAAAATATAAGTTTAAAGCTTTCACAAGACCTCAATGACAGGATGTTCTTCTCTTTCTTTTAGAGTTATCATCTTCAAAACAATTATCCTTTAGATATTTCTAAAGATCTCTCTTCCTTTTTAGATTAACACAAACATCCTTTTGAACTCTTCACTCTTTGCTACATTAAATAGAATAACATTTTCAAGAGAAATTTTTGGCATGGATCATCTCTCTCACTTTTCTTGAAAATGACCTTGAATATCCTTTTCTTCAAAGTACTTGATGAGTCTTCACTATCGTCTTGCTTTGATTTTTCTTCAGCATTTTCTAAACTACGCTTATTATACCATTTTTAAATTATCTAGATTTTGATTTTTTTTAATCAACTTTTGCTGCAATACACATGAACTGTATCTAAGATTAATTTTTTAACATCTTGAATAACTATTATACATCTCCAACATCCTTTAAAATTTCACCTATTAATATTTTCGCAATATTTACATTTGAGGTTTCTTGTTTTCCCATAAATAAACACAACGACTCCTTGCACGTTCCATCCTTGTTCCAATTCCACTTTTTCTTTTAAGAGCGTTACATGAACCACCTCATGTAATTTTTTCCTTTAATTTCTAAACTGAGAAGTGAACATAACAACAAAAGGAATAGAGGCGAGCAAAATAACAAAAAAAAGCAAGAGGGATAATAGAAGAAGCGATCAAAATAGAGAGTGAGTAGAAGAAGCGACTGTGAAGGTGAGCATCAACGATTGTTAAGACAAGTGTCGGCGACTGTGAAGGTGAGTGTGGGTGACTGCAAAGGCGAGCACGAGCGATTGCCAAGGCGAGTGCAGGCGACTGTGAAGGTGATGTCGACAATGGTCGTGACTCGTGAAGCTTTGTGTGGTCTTCTCCATACTTAGTTTCTTATTTGCGATGGAAATCCTGGCAGAGAAAATGGTGACGATTGTTGGGCCTTGTTGAACCTGAGCGTCACAAGACTAGAAGGATCAACACGGCGCAGGATCCCACAATTCAACAAAATCGTACTCTGTGCAAGTTTACAAGTTTACTTGCAATTTTAACAACATTGATTATAATGTATATTGCAACAAAATGGTATCAGCAACCTACTGACTATGACATCACTATTAGGTACCATACTGACCAAATATTAAATCATCGTTATAACTTAGGCTTTATCGACTACTATGATATGTTGGTTAAAGTATTTAAGTGTTTAATTTTTCTCCTTAGCTAGCTTTTAAGGGGAATTTTTCCACACACTATACTTAAGAGTAATACGTCTCTATAGCTATTATAATAATTACTATAACAATGGATGTCTGAGCTAAGTCTTAATGTGGTTGAAATGTCGATGGTGTTATGTTATGACTTAGGTATTATAAGAGGCTGACTTCTAGAGATGTCTAAGTTCCTTATCAAGTAATATAGGATGCCTCTTCGACAGTTGTGACTTCTCTAAAATTATTGTAACAATTCTTTGATTGTAATAACTTTTCTAAAATTATCATAACACATGCCTGAAACATAAGATGTAAAAAAAACAAAACTTACAATAGGAAAAACCTAACAAAATAATTACTGACTGTAGTATTTAGAATACTTAATGATTTAGTTGATTTTAACATCATAAAGTGAAGGAAATGTTTAACGGATAATTGCTTTACCAAAGCTCTTAAAGACATAGGTCAGGAACAACTTAAGAAAGAGTTTTACACATTTTCTTTCAAATTCAATACAGTAATGCTTATTTGACATTGTTGATTTATGAACAGTCAAGGTCGAAGTGCCGGTATGCACATCTAGGCAATTATTTGACTCCCACTAGTATGCTAAGAAGGGAGAGGTTTTTCTCAATTTTTCTTAATAGAAAAAAAAAGATAATAAAAGCAATCAGTTAGGCTTGTTGAAAGACCTATTCCATAGGGATCGCGCAGTTCCATGATACATAGGCAATGAACTCTCTTCTGGTGACTCAAGGTTTGGTAATCTGTTGATATTAGAAGAGCAAAAGTAAGAGTCACTGGTGTTGTCATTATAATAAATCCCTCCATTTCCATCATTGCCTTCTTGTGGGTATTTCAATTCAACTTCTTCAGCTTCCTCACTAGAGGAGTTCAGATTTCTCTGCATCAATTCTCTAAACACTGTTGATTTTAGGAGAAGTCCTAAAGCTGTTGGGGAAGATTCCTTGTTGCAAGGACTCAAAGGATTCATATACTTGGAAAAGTCTTGCTTCTTCCTACTGTCCAATTCACCTGAGGTGAACGAATGTATGTTGGAGTTGGATACCTCTATGTTCCCTCTTGTTTGCATTAAGTTAGAGGTAGCAAAGGGTTGAGGATCTTTGCTAGGCTTTTGATCATGAGAAGCAATAGGATGTGTTCCTGGTCTTAGCCATCTGATGTAGGTGCTCAAATCAAAGTTTGTCACAGCATTTATGCCTCTGTACTCAATTGCTGCAATGTCATATGCACGAGCTGCTTCTTCTTGTGTACCTTCAGAGGAAGATATGAGTACATGAATAAAAATTTTTGGATCAATCAAGGTTTAAAATTGCGTTCACAGTGCCAGTTTTGTCACAATCTCTGATATTGTGAGAAATTATGAACAAATGGGACCAATGCAACGTATTAAAACCTTGATATGGATAATGAATCTTACTAGTTAGCCTACTATCTAAGTTGTAATCTTTTAATCTTGACATGGATGCATGGTGAAGTGGCCAAGTGGTGTTCTTTATAATAAACATGGGGATTATGTTGAGTGTGAAAACTCACTGTAAGTCCCAAGGTAGAGGTACTTGTTGCCAAACACTCTCCCAATTCTTGCTTCCCATCTTCCATTGTGATGGTGCCTGTATTTAGTTCTCATACATAAATTTAGCACCATGCATTTCTTTGTTGGACAAAAAAGATAATAATGTTTGATTACAAAATTTAGCAAATGTTTCACCTTGCTACTCCTCTATACTTTGATACACCTCTGGAAAAACCACTGCTCCTCCTACAATAAAAACACAAAACATGATATAGGGCTTCAAAAAATTTAGAATCAAAAGAGTTAATGGCAGTATTTGTTAAAGAAATGGAATTACCTTCTCAATGAAGCAAGATATTCTTCTTTGGTTACTGCTTTCATTATCTCAATTTCTTTCTCATAATCAGATACCTGCAAAAAATATCATTATGTGACAAATGGATATCAGTCAGATACAACTCTTCAAGAATAAAACTTGTGCTTTTTTATGTTTGATAGTTGACATACAGGAAAATTTGTGAAAGTTGATGTTCCCCAGTACTTGAGTGCAGCCAAATCATAAGCTCTAGCAGCCGCTTCTTCATCATTATAAGCTCCTGGTTAAAGCATAAATTTACCCAAAAGGTCAATTTCTCTATTATCCTTTAATTCAGAGAAAATACTGTTAAAATCAAACAGATGACGTAGTTACCCAAATATACTGCTCCACATCAAGAAATCAACAAAGCCACATGCAAAAACAGAACAACAATGCAATGAGCAATAAAAAATAAAAATTAAAAACAATAAATAGCCAATGAAAGTGAAGTGGGGAAAGCGTTCAACATCTACCTTGCTTTCCTTTCTTCTTCTGAGTGGGATTCCAGGTCCCTTTATCCCAAAGATGTGCTTCAAACCTTCCAGTCCACCTGTGTCTGCATCAGAAAAAAGAATATAATTTTAGCCAGAAATCAGAAAACAATCACTAAAATAACTGGAAATATGCAAAAAAAAAATGAGAATGAGGGCTTGTTTGATTCTATTCTCATTTGTTTTTTGTTTTTAAAAGTACTTTTTAAAATGGTTCCACACTACTTAACAATCAATTTGTCATCCAAAATCTACTAAGTTCAGTTGGAACATGTTTTCTCATCCTTTTCTCATATATTTTTTTCAAATGTTTCCCATTTAAGTACTCAAGGGACGTACTTTTAGAAAACATATTTATGCTCAAGAGGCTTAAAGGGTAAGAGAAATTTAGAATCCAGAAAACTGCTTTTGAAAACAATAAACATCAAAGCCTAAGATATGTTTATGAAGATCATGCCTGCTAACGCCCCTGAACCTTGAACTTCTCTTCACAGTGGTGGCAGTTCCAAGTTGCTTACGTTCTTCTAACTTTTCACCTTGTTGTTCATTGCCATCTAACACTGCCATGGACGAACCTCTTCGCCTCCTTTTGACACACTTAGTAGCAATAACCTCACTACCATCTATCATGAGCAACCTATGGCTTCTTGGGCTCAGTTCAGATTTCACAGGTGCAAGCTCCATTTCACTCTTCTGTTTTTCTTTTTACCAAACAACAGTGATAATACCTGGAATGGTTCAAGGAGTGCCTTCTCCGTACATATATACTACAAAGAAACTTGTTTCGTTCTAAACTTGGCATTTTGTTGTTTAAACTGGATTTTGGAACAAAGACAAAAGATGTCGATGATAACATCACCATAAAACAAATTTTATTTGCTCACAACACACGAAACCAATAACATGTTGCTATTTATGAGCTTACTCTTGAGGTATAAACCAATTACCCTGTTCAATGTAAGACAACGTTTAATTTAGTTGATAACCATCTAAAACAATGCATTGATTTCATCAAAGTCTACAAGAGTTTATTATATTATAACTTATCACTTCCATGTGTTAGAGAACTGAAACCAAACGAGACTATGCTGAAGATAGATGGAGAAATTCTTCTGCAAGAATGAGAAAAAAAGTTCACACAAGAGTAACCATTATTTGTTTATAGATTGCACATAATTTGTAATGAACAAAATGGGAAGTGAATAAGCTTGTCCGGTGAATATTACTGTAAAATAATTCTAAATAAAATTGATTATACAAAATTAACTCTGAACTGATGTAATTTATTTCAAGTCAATATAAAATTTAGTATAATTTTTTTGTTAAATGAAAAATTATTTAGAGTTGTTTTAACTCAATCAATTATGAACCAGAATTAAATCCTTAATACAAAACCAAACATGTAAATATTAAAATTATATTAATGAGTATTTTTAATGTGATTCTGGATTATCTAACGTAAATTCAAACATGTTTATTTCCAAGAATAAAGTGCTTTAAAGTAAGTTAAGTTTTAAAAAAATTTAATTTTGAACATTGTTACTTGAAAATTACTTTTACTTTTAAAACATTTAATCAATTTATGTTTTTTGTATAAACTAGTGATATCCTCCATGAAAACCAACCGAACATGATTGTTATTGTGTCATGAATTGAGTAGAATTCTTAAAAATAAAAGCAACTTTAACAAAGTTCAAGAATAAAACTTCGATAGAAGTTAGTGTAGTTTAGCTTAATCTTTAGTTTTCTTCTCTTAAAGATTACATTAAAGAGTAGGATTTTAAAGGAGAAAAGTAAATAGAGGGTAAATTTAATGTTTCAATTGAGAGAGACGTATAATGATACAAAAAAGAATAAAGTATTAAGTTAATTAGGTCAAATATTATCTAATTAAAGAAACTTATATATTTAAAAAAATGGAAAAGAATATATCTGAAATCTGAAAAGGTTGTTTAAGCCATGTATACTTTACAAAATTTCTGTATAAACTTAAATGTAACTGATCTCAAAGTAAATAAAAGAGCTTGCATTAACTCGTCTCATGAAATGACAAAGCAAGAAAAACCAACTCGTTATAACTTTGGATGAATGAAAACATCATTTTAGGAAGTAATAAGACAAATGGTTTTGAAAGTGTCTTTAGTGCAGTTTTTGTTTTTTGGCTAAAAGCATGCAGGAGTGATTTCTGTCGTCATATGATAAAATTTGTCAGTAATGATAGTGGTTAGAGTAAAGGCGTGGCAAATGTCGTCCATTAAGAGTGGTTATTTGTTGGATAATTGTGAAATTCTGCAAAAGTTCCAACCAACTTGGTCTCTTACCGAGTAGCAGATAAATGACAGAAAGAGTTTATTCCCTCTGCGGAGCTTTTCAAGTTCTGATTTAGTTCCTATGAAAACTGGTATCCAAAGCCTGAGCAGTTAACTCTCAAAAGATATCTCACTAAAATTGTTGTGAAATAACTAATAAAGAGGCATTTTGATGGATTTGCACTTTAAGGAATTTACCTAAACGATGTACTTCCTTTATTTTAGAATAACTGCAATATAATAAGAATGTATAACAATAAAAAATATCATAATTTTATTGAAATAACTTCATTATTCAATAAAAATATTATTTTATATCAACTATATATAACATGTTCTAACCCTCCACAAACCACAAACTTTTATTATTAAAATTTTAAAATTTTTTATATTTCATGAAAACTTTTCTATAAATTTATAGAAAAAAAATAGTAAAAAACATTTTTTTTACAAATTTTTATAATAAATTTGTAAAACAATTTCCAGCCAACCACGTAATTTGTGCATGAAACTACATGTGTTTAGTACAATATTTTCTAGTTGTGGTTTCACCCATGCAACGAGAATCAATTACAAAATTGGTTGATTATCTCGTTACAAATTTTACTAGACAATTTGAGTTAGTGAAGGAAATTATATGGGCTGGTAAAATTTTATTAGAGTTACAAATTGCGATGGAACCAAAAATCGGCGGTTAATTGTGATAGTAAAATTGTATTAAATGGAAAATAGAATAAAAACAAAATCGTTTGTTAATTGTCAACCAAGCTTCGGTGCTAAAATGTATATGTTTAGTTCTAAATATATTTAATTTTATTTTTTGTATTTTATTTGCTACATTTTAAAAACTTATTGTTAAAACTTAATTAAAATATATTTCGTTATTTATAAAATATTCTTTTGTGGAAAATTTGAATATAACTATAAATATTATAAAATTAAATTAGACTTAAATTTTACTAATTTAATATGATATTAAAGTATATTAAAAGTCTATTCTAATTAATTTATTAAAACTTACTGTATCACTTGTATTGCATATCTTTTATTTCCATGTTTAATATTATCTGTATTGGATGTCTTTCATTTCCAAGTATCTATTGTATGAACATACGATGTCTTCGACATAAGGTATGAGTTAAAGATTTCACATAAACTAAAAATGTGTATAAATTTTATCTTATTAAATTAGTTTTATAAGATTAAATTCTATTATTTTAATATATTTTACGTAAATTTTTGTTTCTCTCATATTTATTATTATAAAAAATTATTTTTCTCTTTCTTTATTTCATTAGTAAAATTATTATTTCAATATAAATTATATTTTTATTTTGTACTTTTCATCTATGAAATATTTAATATACTATTAATATCAAATTGAAATTGTTATGTTTATTTTATTAAAATAAAATTATTTTTGTAACTACCCTATATTTATCACCTATAATGATAAAACTATAAATAATTCAAAGTATATAGAACTTTGAAATCTATATAAATAACATAAATTATTTATATTTACAAATGGTTAGAAATGGGATGAGTTTAGATACAATAATACATGAAAACAAATTTCTATAAGACTTAATTGAAAGAATATATTTTATTTTGTAAATTTCTACAAGTACTTATAAATTTTATAATTGATTAAATAATTTAATTTTGTTTTAACATTATTAGTTAATGAAAATTATTATTAACTATAGTCATCATAAATAGTCATGAATAGTTTTTTATACATATAGAAATCTTAAGTTTTATCTGATTAACTTACTCTATGACTAATGATTTATGTTAGAATAGATTTAAAAAACTATGACTTAAATAGAAATGTATTTTTTTAGTCTAATCTGTTTAGTCTGAGGTCGTTATGGATTAAGACCAGATTACTCTACAAGTTAATGGATAGAATATTTTTTTTATGTTAATTTTTTTATTTTTAATCTTTATTTTATTTGATTACAGATGTTATGTTATAGATGTCAGAGACATTAATATAGTATTTTCAAATAATATTATACCAAGAAATATCTTATGAGCATAAGTTAGTTAGGTGTGTATGTGTGGATGACAAGGAATAAATGTGTTATTGAAACAAAAGAAAAATATAAAGAAAAAATTATTCAATATATTTATTTTCATATATGAGATTGGTATAAGATTAAGGACAAAATCAATTATACTATATTTTCATAATAGTGTTTTAATTCTTGACTTTGTTTAACATAATTGCAAGGAATAGGTGTACAAGTACTTGTAGAAATTAAGTTTTGATGGTCTGATAGAGAAAGAAAAGTCTAGACTCAATACTAGGTTGCATTATTTTGAGAGAGTGTTTTCTTCTTTGTTTCCCTTGTTTTGGAAAGGCTATATCTTATATTTTTTTTCCTTTATATGATTTTTAAGTTTTTTTTATTCAGTTTGTTCTAATCCATTATAAATAATTTTGTCCAAAATTTTCATTTTTGTGTATTATATATATATATATAGGTTTAATAGACATCTTGATCCCAATATTTTTGCGAGAATTTGCAATATTTTTCCACGTTTATTTTTTTTCTCAATTGAGTCCCAAATTTTATTAAAACTTATCAATGTAATCCCTTATGTTATATTAATGTTAACGGCGTTAATTGTATGAGGCGTGAAGCATCTAAGTTAACTCGTGACACGTGAATAATGATAAAAGGATACGAATACGAACACTACAATCCGTGAATTTCTTACAAAAAGGATCACATTGACAGATTTTAATAAAATTTGGAACTCAATTGAGGAAAAAAAAATAAACGTGGAAAAATATTACAAATTCTCACAAAATATTGGAACCAAAATGTCTATTAAACCTATATATATAGATGTTGATAAAAAATAATAATAATAGGCTACAATATCTAATGTTGTTCATATAGTGATTGAATATCAAACTTTAAATTTTTAGACAATAAATATCATGATTTTATGAATAAAGCCAACATTTATGTCCCATTTTAAAATATATACTAAATAGGCATATTTTAACAACTCTAATTAAAAAAACTTATTTATGATGATAATAACAATGTCCAATAAATATGTTTTATGAATTTTATATATATAAATAGAATCTCTTAAACGTGTTGTATTGTATATATTTTGAAAGAATTGTATCACTTACAAAATAAGCTTCAGCTTAAGTTATCACTAGTGGACCTAGGCTAGGCTAGGCTATTGATACTTAGGCTTGTACTGGAAGTACCAATGTTTAGGCTTTTTGAATGGTATAAATAAATGTGAATTACTTTATACCTTCAACATGCACATCCATAATAATGGTAATAAGTAAAAAATACTCTTTATCTTATTTTAATTTCCTTTCTTATATTTGGTTCCTCTTCTGCATTTGGTTCTTCTTCTTCTTCTTCTTTGTGTGATAGCTTTCGTCTTTATTTTTTGTGTTTCCAGTGCAGGTCTGTCTAAGAGAGGTGTCTTGAGGCTAGGTAACGTGCTTCTGACCTTATATGTGGCGTTTTCCAACCACAAAAGGCATGTTTCTGTTTACCATGTGGTTTTCTATACTTCTTTGGTTTGAGTTGCAAGCTTTTAGATTGTACAATCTGAAGCCTTCCGGATTAGAATGACTTCTAGATTGCACAATCCAAATCTTATTTTCTGAAAAAAAAAATTTGAATTGTACAATTCAGAAGTCATTCTAATCTAGAAATCCAAAAGTCAAATTTTGTTAACAAGCATAATGTTTAAAAACACATAAAAAGAACATTTTTAAAATAATAAATTTTATAAAGATACATATTAAAGGTATGGGGTGCTGAAAGAATCAACCTTCATTTAGTTATGCTAATTGTATGTAATATCTTATTATGTACTTTTGATCCATTGCACAGTGGGAAAAGTTTATCTTATAAAAGTTAGTATTTAGCTTTAGCTTTTACTCATTTATGACTAATTGCAAAACTATTTGAATGGTGATGGTAACATCCCATTTTCTTAAGACTTTACATTGTAAGCACTAATATCTATAAATTAGAATTAAGTTTTTAACTAAAAGAAGCCAATCAAATATTTTTTTTAAGTTGATTTTGGTCAACTCTTTAAAAAAGCGAATAGGAATGGATTAAAAGTTTTAATTTTGATTTGTGCCCTTAATAACAAACTTTAATTAGAAAAATACAACATAGAAACATTAAAGTCACAAGTTGGATTTATGTACAACTTTTAGAAAGTTAATTTTTTATTAACTAGAATTAAGCAAATTAAAACATATGATTAAATTGACTAACCAATTTAAATCTAAAAATTTTCTAGCGCTTTATTTAATAAAAATAATTTATTAAACACTAAATAAAATACTTAATTAAAAATTTAAGCTTAGTTAATCAAGATCAAAATAAAGTCAGAATTAAATATTTTATTTCAAGTTTTGTTAATATAGCATTTGTCATGGAAAAAAAAATCATTGGAAGGTATCCTAGATCTAGAGTGAGATGAGCCTATTCTTTCAGCACTCCTATACTTTTAACATGCATTCTTATAAAATGTATTATTTCAAAAATTTCCTTTTTCTTTTTCATGTTTGTTTATATTGTGTGTGTAGTGCTTCTTTATGGCTAAAAGAGATTGATTATGCATGATTGTTTTCTATTTTGAAGAGGTGTGGGTTGTAAGCAATTTCTAGTTGCAGTACAAGTGCAAATTGACTTATAAAGTTAATGTTATTGCATTTGTTGCTTTTGGTTTTGAATACCTATGTCTTATGTTCATTTTCGAGTTCATCTCGGACTGTGTAGTCTGAAGAAATTCCGGATTACAAAATCTAGAACTAGAAATTGAAAACTGGAATGTAGAATGTGGAAGTCAGAAGTGGTCATCATATTGTACAATCCAGAAACCAAAGTGATTTTCTTATAAGTCATTTTGTGTTTGAAAATTACTTTATGGATTGTACGTTCTGGAATACATATTGAAAAACACTTTTCCAAATTGTACAATCTAAAAGTCAAGTAATAGCTTTCTGATTGTGGAATCTGAAAGTCATTTTTACTTCTGGAAGTCAATGTTAAATTGTCATTTATTTTCGTGTTTTTGTGTGTAAATGGAATCCAAATTTTTGAACAAACAATTAGATGAAGTTGATAACATTTGTAACATGGATGAAATGGGTGAGATTGTGAAATTTGACCCAAATGGGGATGAATTAGGTGAAGGATTATGTGTTCAAGTTTTCACAACTAGTGAGGTAAGTAAATTTTGTAATTATTTGCATTAAATATTATAATGGAGATATGTTTATGTTGGAGTAAATTTGTGAAGGTATTTGAAACACAGGATAGGTTACTTGAATGGGTGCATTCTGTGACATTTAAAATTGGATTTGTGGTTGTCATATGCAGATCTGATACAACAAATGGACAACAAGCAAGAAAAACATGTGTCGTTAGGATGTGAAAGAAGTGGTAAATATAGAAAATATAAAAAAGACTTAAAAATGACTGTGACAGGTACTAGAAAATGTGATTGTCCATTTAAGTTGTGGGGTAAGTCTATACATAATGGAGGAGGGTGGATTTTGAAGGCCTTAAGTGGGAATCATAATCATGAATTTGTTGAGACCTTGTAGGTCTCCCATACGCTGGCAGATTAAATCCCACTGAGCATGCTATGATGGCTGACATGATTCAAAGTTTAGTAAAGTCTGCCAACATGTTACTTACTTAGAAGGAGAATAATGAAAATAATATGACCAACATTAAAAAGGTGAACAATGCTAGATATGCATATAGGATATCACAAAGAGTACCAAGAACTGAATTACAATAGTTAATAATGTTGTTGGAGTGTGACATGTATATTCATTGGAGTAGGTTTGATGAGTACTCAAAAGTTGTTACAAATCTTTTTTGAACATATCCCGATTTGGTGAAATTATTGAATGTATTTAACATTGTATTGTTAATGGATAACACCTATAAAACTAACAGATATAGGTTGCCTTTACTTGAGATAGTTGGTGTGACCTCCACTAGGTTGACTTTCTCTGTGACTTTTTGTGTTGCTAGCAAGTGACTGTGAGAACAATTTTGTCTAGGCTCTACAAAGACTTAGAGAGTTATTTTTGAGATATGATATCTTCTCCCAAATAATTTTCACTGATAGAGATTTTGCGTTGATGAATGCAATTAGCAGTGTTTTCCTTAAAGCATCAAACCTTCTATGTCGGTTTCATATTACTAAGAATGTCAAAGCTAAATGTAAAATGTTGGTGGGTTTAGTGTAGGCATGCGAGGTGGTGATGAATGCATTGGGATGCATGATTGATTGTGGAGACAATGTTGCTTTCATAGGGTGTGTGAAACGCTTTGAAGTTCTATGTTCGCAATGACCATTATTTTTTTATTATGTAAAAGGACATATGGTTCATTCCACACAAGGAGAAATTTGTAAAGGCGTAGACAGATAAGGTTATGCATTTAGGAAATACAACCAGAATAGGTATGTTTGTATCTCTTCTTTATTCTTTATTTATTGTTCATAAACATGCAAAACTTGTCTATCATGTTTTTTGGTTCTTATTTGAAGGGTTAAATCTACTAATTGGACGTTGAAGAGGGTATTGCAAAATAGTACAAGAAACCTTTGTAAGTTTTGGACGTAATAAATAATGTCATAACACTGCAACATAATGCAATTAAAGCATCCTTTGAGCAGAATTTGCATGTTGTGGGGCACACTTTTAACGTCACTTTGTATAAAATTTTGCAATGTTTTGCCTCTAAACATGCTCTAATCCATATTTTTGAAGAGTTTGAGTGGTTATTGATCTATTCTTACGATGCTGAGATTGGGTGAAGAGTTATGGTCACTTGTCTGAATGGATTTAGTAAAAGAAATTGGCCAATGACGTGATGAGTATGCTTCCATGTTGGGAGGTTATGAATAGGTAGACCAATTAAAAAAGTCTTTACTTATGGATGGTTTGTCAACGGTAAGTATGTTTTACACTAATAAGTTATTTCCATGTTTTGTGTTAATACGTTATTTACCAACAAACAATTTGCTATGTGCAGGCTAGTGTAGACAAGGGGATGACTATACCAAATATGAGATATGTTATTGCTAGTAGGTACAATATTGTGTTAGTGTGTTTGTCGGTTAAGCAAAACATAATAATATTTCCATTACAAAGTAAACCTCCAGCAGATGTTAGTTTACCTCAATTTTGCATATTGGACACGTGAATGGTTTCCATTTTATTTAGGTATCACAATTATTTATTTATACTATTGACCATTTTATTGTAAATTATTCATGATTGAATTATTTTTTCTCAAACATATGTAAGTGAAATTGTAAGATGATTGTTCAATATCAAGTGCTGACATTTTGTGATCTAGTTATTGTTATCTGAAAGCTAAGTTTTGGACCTCATTCTGTGCTAGTCGGATGCAAGTATTTGCAGAACTAGTAGGAGTAACACACGAATATGTTAATCTTGTAGATGATTAAATTCTAATTTCTATATATATTGACCAACATTATGCATTATTTGTAGTTCACAAAATATGAACGGTTATATGAAATGAATATGTTAATTTTGCAATGATTAAATTGTAAATTCTGGAAATGACAAACATCATAACATTACTTCAGTTAAGTACAATACATGTTTCTAGAAATGACATACAAAATAATACATACAAGGCCAAATATAATGTTCACACTACACACAGATAACCAAACATAAAGATGACTCCACATTGGGATTGATTTTACACTTACGAACCTAGCTCAAGTGGATCTGTGTTTGTGGAAAATGATCAATGCCTAAGATATTGTTGGAGTCAGTATTGTCAAAATAAAAATGTACATTAATATTGTATGTACAACTTAAAGGATACTACACGTTAAGAACTTAAAAAAAAAGCTAAAATAGAAAACATTCTTTAAAATCAGTAGAGTTTTTAATGCGTTATGTTTGATTCAAATATACAAGGAAAAGGTTTGACTTATACTTGAATGTTCCTCACAAATCCTACCTACACTAACTTTTCAATAATTTTAATTTAAAAAATAATTACTTTAGTAATATATAAAGGGAAGAGACATAAAATGAAAAGAAAAAAGAAAAAATGGATAATTTATATATGTGTGATGTGATAAATGATAGAGCAATTAAAAGAGATAATAAAAAGAGAACTATGGAATGAATAAAATTTATATTTTTTCAAGAACATATATATGGCTGAAAGATGTATTACATATATCTAATCTGATCTCTTGTTGGTACCCTTTGGCACGTCATTGTGATGAAGAGAAGTACAAAGAATGGTTAAATTAATTAGCAAGGAAGACCCACTCTGCACCTAAGGCTGCCAGAATAGCGTGTGAGCCTTCCCACGTAACTTCCTGGCTTAGCTGTGATCATGTCTTGCTTTGAGAATGGTCTGTTAACAAGCTCAGGCCCAGATTGCACGAAAAATGCTCCGTTCATGTACACATCGTTGATTGATCTCCACTGCCATGATGACCACACGTTCTCGGGAGAGTATTCTCTCTTTGTGATCTCTTTAGCATTTACGTTGTCAGGGCCGATGAATCGGTTACCCTCGCTGATGATGGTGGGGTTCTTGCTGCCACCAATGGCATACATTTCCCAGTGAGTGTAATCATTGTTAACCACATGAATGAAACCAAATCTGCATCTGGGCATTCTTTGAACTAATCTCTTGCCAAAGTGGTTGAATGCCAGAGTGATTTGCATGATCTTATCATCACCGTAGCTGTCACTGGCACCGAAGAGCATCACCTCGTTGTGGTCTGTGAAATGGCTGTTGGAAATGGTAATGGCAGTGGATCCCATGATGGCATCAATAAGACCATCAGAGCAGTTTCTCATGGAAACGTGATCGATCCAAACATTGCTAGAACCAAAGATGGAAATGCCATCTCCATCACTCTGAGTCCTTAACCCATAATGTGTCTCAGAATCTCTGATCAATCCACCCCCATGAACCTGAATGTCGTGGACCTTAATTCCATGGATGATGACGTTCTTGATAAACTGGATGGTGATGCCAGCACCACCGGAAATATAGACCTCAACGCCTCTTCCATCAATGGTCTTGTCGCCAGTCATGATGAGCTCCTGCTTGAGATAGATGACCATGCTGCGTTCAAATATGATCCACAATGGGCCATTACGTGTAACTGCATGGCGAAGAGTTCCTGGCTTTAGGTCCACCATGTTGTCATCTGAAGGGTCTGTGACCACGTAGAATGGACCACCCTTTCCTCCAACAGTGTTTCTTCCAAAGCCCTGAACGCAATCTGCAAGCTTCTGCCTGTTGTTGGCCCAGTTGGGGTCACATCTCCAGCACCTGTCAATGGGGTTGGTGGCCAGGCATGGACCGTTATCATGTCGTCCCTTCAAGTTCCTTCGTGTATCCTTCCCAACTATAAGTCTGTTTTGTCAAAAAAGAAAACAACACAATCTATTAGCTTTATCCCCTCACAAATGTAATCTAGAAAGCCAATAAAATATTAGATACTTGAGTGAGAGATGTGTGTCCAAACACAACTATAAAGAAAGAAAAATACTGTTATATCAAAATGAATTATTGTGAAGATTTTCTTTACCCTTTTTCCATGCCAAGATAATTTGATATACCCTATACAGATAAACATGCATTGTTAAAGGAAAGTGAAGGTGTTAAGTTATGAAAAGGCTCACTCGCTAACACTGGCAGTGAAGTTTCCGGAGACTGAATATGGATCAGCAAAATATGCTGCTTTATTGTTCACTTTAGCCGATTCTGCCTTTTCCTGCCAGTATGGATCAAACTCGTTCTGGTGGCTCGTCCAATAATCATTACTCTCCAAGGTATTGGCATTCAGGGTAGGGATTAATACTGCCAAAGAAAGTAGAATAAAAAAGTTCTGGAATATCGCCATATATATGTTTTTTGTTTTTTTTATCACTGATGTTGGCCAAGGTTTGCTAACCTCGGCCACAGAAGAAGAAAAGGAAAAAGAACCCCTTCTTATTTGGAATAGAACAGATGGAGAGGCTTTTTTCTGATTTTGAATGGAATGCGAAGGAGGTAATTTATATGCGCATGGTAGAGACACATCAACATTGAAAAATGCGATTCAAAAGCCAAATTTGGGTCTCGTTAGAGATATACAATGCTAAAATAACGGGTAAACCAATGAACAAACTTTTAGGCCTGCAACTTCCATTTCACTTGTGGGCATGCATAACACTGCTATTGCAATTTCCTATTTCCGTAAGAAAAAGAAAAAAATGAGTGATCCATCTTCATTTGACTCTAAAATGGGCATAGGAAATTATTGAGGGAATTCCAAACCTATTTATAAAACATGGATCATTATTAAATGGGCATAGGAATGTTTGATAACCGTCAAATATTATTAGGAAATAAAGAACAAATCAAATAAATAATCATAATTTAAAGAAAACAACTAATAATAAAAATTATTAAATCAAAGAACACAATAGAAAAAAAAAGATATAAATAAAGTCAAAGAAGTTAAGTTATAGACAAATAATTTCTAATACTTTAACTTGAGGATCATCAAATATCTTAAATAAAACATTCTCTGAATAGTATTTAATTTAAATTATAAATTAAAAAAAATGATAAATATATCATATCAAGTAACATACTACATTTCTACACTTAACTGATATCACTTATATGTAATAAAAAAATTATAAAATATTAATTAATTAGTGTCAAGTTGATTTATAAACACTTTTATGATATGTCTATTATTATTAAAGTTATTTGTCATTTTCTTATCAATATTTTATATTTTTTAAGAAAATTTGACTTACATAAAAGAAAAACTAATTTCAGAAACATAGTGTTAATCTTAGAACATATTCTCGATAAAAGGTTTTGAAAAAAAAGGAAGTTAAAGATAGAATTTTCATCTTGAGTAAACATTCTCTATTTTAAGAAATTTTATAATTTATCTACTTAAATGATAAGAGGTACATATTCTCACATACCAATAAAAATAATTAATTTGTTCAATTTTTTATAAATTTTTTATTTTTACCTTTATTAATTACTATTAAATAAATTAATTGAAATTTAACCAAAAGTATTTATAAATGAATTAATTTTTTAATAAAACTGTAAATTAATTAAAATTAGAATTTCTAACAGTTTTAAAAATCATTTCAGAATTATTTTTAAATAATTTAAAATCAGAACTACTAATTATTTTAAATAAATATTTTAATCAAAATTTTTAATTCTCACCAAATTGTAAATGAGTATACTCAAATTATATTTTAAAATTTAATCAAAATTTTTAATTCCCAATAAATTGCCAATGTCTATGTTTAAATTTTATTTTAAAATTTCAATTAAAATTTTCAGTTTTCACCAATCGGCAAATAGAAATTCTAAATTAAACTTGTTAGTACAACTCTAATAAAAAATTAAAATATGATAGTAAAAGACGAAGAATCAGACTAATAGAAAATTAATTCTTAGTTCATGATATTTAATTTCTCTTTCTACTATTTAATGTTAATACAAATAATAATGTGATTAATAAGAGTACATCAAGAAAAAAAGAAACAAAATTATTAAAATTCTAAAATACCTTATATTATGAAACAATATTTCCTTCAAAAATACGTCTTATAATTTGAAAGGAAGAAAGTACTAAATAAATAAAATGATAAGCTATCATGAGATGATCAACTTATTAATTTATATAAACACTCCCTTTCCTTTTTTTCCAAAATTCCCCGTTCATATTTTCCCTTAATACATTGCCATCTTGATCCAGGAACCTATTCAAAGAATTATGTATCATATATGGCAGTTGTATACAATATTGTCAATACTAAATATCTAAATATTGTACACTGTGTATAAACATAGTAATGTACAATAATATGAAGGTTTTCTGATATCAGAAGAGTCAGCATTGGGCTGAAATGAACCCTCTGCTACCTTACCTATAATATTGCTTCTGTGCAGCATATATACACCCAGCAATTGTGCAACATTTAAACTCACTTCAATTGTGGTTTATCATACCATCATCTATTCTTTTGTCTTTATACTTGCCTCCTAAGAAACATATACAAAGTGACGTTGATTTTCCAAAGGAACATATACTTAAAAGATAAAAACAGTTATATTACGATGCCTCCCAAATCTTATAGTCTCTTCCCTCCAAAGCTGAGGACCATTTTTGGGATCCACTAGGTGGTTCAAAGTGACCAGGTCCAATCTTCATAGCAACTTTTTCATCTATCAAAGCTGCATAAACATCCCTTTCTACCTTGCAAATTTTAACCTTCAAACAAAAGAATTATCAAAGTTGCAAAGGTTAGTGTTCCAATATGTCAATGTTTCTACGTTATCTAAAGAACATCTTCAGACATTTTATCAAGATATTAATAATAATATGTAAGGATGCATGTGGGTTCCGTATCAAACACCAAGAAAAATAAATATTATGCTTTTCAAGTTTTAACTCTTAGTACTAAAGACATTGTTGCAGCGAAAGCTCAGATGCATTCTCAAGGAATATTGCAAGCAGAGATTTTCATTTACTTGCCCAACATTATTGCAATTGTCATCTGTATTACTATGAGTAATTAGTTAACTCTTATAGCATAAGTTGATAACCAAAACATGTGATAGTACTCCATCACTGTATAAAGTGTAAATTAGGAAGTGATGTAGGAGAAGCAAGTTTGACAAGCGATAGAAACTCCAGATAGTGAGGATGCTGAGAGAAAGAGGTGTGCAATGAGGATTTGGGCTGCAATAAATTAGCTGAAGTGTCAAGCATGAGGGAAAAGTTAGGAGAAAAGCAAGGAATTAGAGAAGGGATAGAGGGTTCAAGTAAGTGCTGCAGAGTTATTCCGAAGTGAAGGTTTTGAAACAGCTAACACCATAAAGTATTATTGTCATTCTATATTTTCCTTTTCCTGTTTGAAAGGATTATGCATTGCTTTGCCTCAGTTTCTGGTATTTGTTAACTTCAGTGCAGTGGCTTTCAGTACATAAATGCAATGATAGATTTTCAGTTTCTGACTTTGTGATTGCAAGGAAAAAGTTCCTCGTCAACCACTCCAGAAAATATCCACTCAAACAATTGTATGCTGTACATAAGAGAATATTCTGATACTTACTGTACTCCTGCAGTGGATCTTGTTCCGCTTCCTGATAGAGAGAAGTGTCGATATTTCAGTTTTATAGTGAGAAAAAAGATGGTCAAAGAACACTGACGGAGTTCCTGGGTGTGTAAGAGTGTAAGCATATCCTTGCATTTCTTTTCCACTGGGAAATCTCCAATGACCCTTCACAAAAGAAAATATGAAAGAAAATTTATGATAGTTTAATTTTTAGTACATCAAATAAGTACAACTAAAATATGAAAGAAACTTTGTGATAGTCTCTGTGTCTATATATATATATATTTGAAAAGATTCAGAGGGAAATACCAAGTCTGAAATGTTCAATTTTACTAGTGGAGTCATTCATAATGATAGATGCAGTCAATGATAATGAATTATTTCTATCAAAAATTAACCTTGAAAGAATCTCTAACAGTACCAGAATACTTTTGAAAGGTGAAGTTCAAACCTGGGTAGAACCAGTATCATGATTTTCTATAAAAGTAACAGCACGAGATGGCCACCATCCAAGAACGCCAGGCGGCTTTCCCTTCTGATCTGACAAGCGCCAGTATTCACATCTTTCCAAAGCCTGTATATGGAGAAGAATTTAAACAAAATATCCCCAAGATTAAATAATATACATAGGGCCTGCTGAACTGGTAAAAAAGTTGGAGCGTGCTTACAAGAGATATGCTTGGTTCGAACTTTCAAAAACAAATTAAGAGCCCAAGGCAAAGTTGTTTGCATCAAAAGAACAGTCACATATATTTCCAAAATATGAAGATATTTGATGTTGCGCTTAGTTATTAGCAAGAGAGTCTTATGAAAAGTTTGTTAATTATTCATATTTAGAATGCAGTACTCATAATCAGGTCAGAATATAATTCTCTCCCATATGAACATCCATTACCTATGGCAGCAAGCAGCTTATTAGCAATGTGATTTCACCAGAAGCATTATCACTGTTACAGCACAATAATTTAAAACAAAAAAAAGCTAAAGAAACACAGTAGTTTACAGCCTTCTCACAAAAAGATTGCAAACAAATTCCAACAAGACAATGAAAATAGTAATATTTCAAAACAGATAAATGACTTGGTAAAATTTTCAAGTCCTCCAACTTGAAAATCTTATGCATGAAATAACTAAAATAAATGTAGCTGAAAGTTGAAATAATCAACTTGAGTGCTTACAGAGTGAAGAATCCCTTTGGTTGTAACATCAAATGCACCAGCCGTACCACCAGTAGCATTGATCCAGTCAACGATCCTCTGCCTATGTGCATCTTGATTATGATCCATTTCACCATATGTATAACTAAGAGAATCCCAATACTCTCCTACAGCAAAGTATGGTTCACTTGCTTCCAGGTAGTCCTTTACATATCCACCCCAAAATCCTCTGACAAAGTCAAGCCTCCACCCATCATACCCAATTTCTTCCCTGAAAAGTAAACACTATTAGAGAAAAACTACAATTATTGCAATTCTTCAAAGCAACATAAACAAAGGAAGTGGGGGAAGGTAAACCAGTTATTAACAAAGCATTGCAGAAACATAGTATTTAACGAAATTATAGGGAATATGGATTAAGGTAGAGAGTGAAGAAATAAAAGGGACAATGAATCATATTCTCTAACATTTCCTAGAAAGCTGTAAGACCTGGGTTTTCTTTACAGATAAATTTTAAAGTAGATAAAAAAAAGTCCATAAATAAGTTATAAACATTTATACTTTATTTAATGAAATTCTACCTCTCTAAAACTCAATTCTCTCTAAACTCTAGAATTCTGAAGTTTGAATGAATTTATCAATGAGGAGGTGGCAGTTGGTGGATCAAGATAGACCGATAAAAATATTGATCCGGGCAAGTTATTATTTCCTATCATTGGTTCAATTTATTCTTTCCTTTTCTTGGGATTTGGAAATGAAAGGTTATAGTGCTTTGATTAAGAGGAGATGCTGCCAAATTTAAGTTTATGGAAGCATAGTCGGGTTTCAGAAGGTATAAGAGGAAGTTTTGCTAGTAGGCACGCTAACTCCAAGTAAAGGGAGTTAATTATAGCATTTATTCAATATGATACTGTTTAGATGTGTGGATGTTATGGTGATGAAAATGGAATGTAAATTGAAATGTGATTATATAACCATGTGTATAATTGTTTAGAATTTAAAAGTATAAGTATAAAAATAAGTTGATGATACAAACCTTAATAGTTGGTATTTTGGGAACATTTAACACAACACAAATGTTATAATAGAAATTTTGAATACAATGTTGGTGAAATTTGTGTTTTTAGGTTGATATCGCTCAAGTGGTGGACTACTACTCAAGCAATGCCTAAGGGGTAAGTCATCATTGTATACACTGCTCAATGTCACCAGTGTCAACAAGGATATGCTTAAGAGATAGAGCATATTAGAGGTCGCTCAAGCATTGAGATGTGATGGTGATGCATGGGATTCAAGAACATGAGATTGTGCAACTACATGATATCACTCAAGCAACAATGTGGTTGCTAAGTGTTCAGAAAGTGGTGTGCTTGATATAACTAGTTGGATTATACAACAAGTCACATTGCTCAAGCATTGAGATGATGCTCAAACAGTGGACGTTCAAGCAATGAGTGAGCATTTGAGTGAGGAAGAGACCGAACCAATTTTTCTCTTCTTGAGATGATCAATGAAGCAACAAGAGACGACTCAAGCAAGAGAGAGGTTGTATAAATTGTCCCTCCTCCAAAGCTGATATCACTCAAGCAATGCAAGATCACTCAAGAGAAGTCTTCCCCGTATAAGGAAGCAAAGTCACTCAAACAAGAAAAACTCGTTCAAGCGATGTGCCTCTGGTGATGATGTTTTTGTATTGATCTATACAGGTCGTGTGTTTTGTGTATTTATATAATGAGGTTGATGATGGTGACAAGATGCATAGGGAAGTGTATGATATACTTGGTTGTATATTGTAATATGATCCATATGATGGCTCTTTATGATTGTGTTATGGCCATTTATTGGTGTGTTGTAACCCTTGGTGTGTTATGAGAGGTACCTGATATGGTATCATGGCCCTATGGGTCATAGTATTAAACACAAAACTCATTATAAAAAAGAAATATTTTATGATTCATTGATGATCTAATTACATAAACTGGCATCAAGTGGTTAGAAGTTAAAGGAAGTTTGTGCATTGGTGGATATTACAAAGTAACCACCTTAACATAGGAAGTTGAGGATGGATTTTCAATATACTTGTAATGGATCAGATGTTAGTTTCTCATGGGACATACTTAATATGAGTCTTCTAGAAGGAGTTAAGTGTGACAAATTACTTTAAATCATTGAGATGTAGTTGAGAATTCTCATATTATTGGATAGAAGAGATTCATATGTAATTTGTTGCAGTGTTCTCTCATGTGACTGATATATATATATATGTGTGTGTGTGTGTGTGTGTGTGTGTGTGTGTGTGTGTGTGTGTGTGTGTGTGTGTGTGTGTGTGTGTGTGTGTGTGTGTGTGTGTGTTGTGTTATATATATCATGTTGTATGGTTTTGTGTGTGTTTATGTATGTGTGTGTATATATATATATGTGTGTGTGTGTGTGTGTGTGTGTGTGTGTGTGTATGTGTTGTGTTATATATATCATATTGTATGGTTTTGTGTGTGTGTTTATGTATGTATGTGTATATATATGTGTGTGTGTATGTATGTGTTGTGTTATATATATCATGTTGTATGGTTTTGTGTGTGTGTTTATGTATGTATGTGTGTGTGTATATATATGTATGTATATATATGTGTATATATATATATATATATATATATAAATGTATGTATATATATATACATAAATGTATCTATATTTATAATGTGTGTGTGTGTATATATACATACATATATATATATATATGCACAACTAGTATAGCTATAATGGAGTATCTCATAAGCTATTAACAATGAGATAAATGAGAACATTGGAAAGTTACAAGAAAACTAGGAATGTGATTGGGAAAAAAAAAGGGGTATGACAAAAATAGACATTATAGACTGGAATGTCAGGAATTATGAATGATGAAAAAATCACTGCACAAAAGCAAAGATGTTTTGTACAGTATACGTTACAGTTAGGTAGCAGCAGCTGGGAAAGACCCTGCTACTTTAGATTTTGAAGTTCAGCTTAGCCAGAAAATGAATTGGCATGGCCAGAAAAGGGGTAAGAGGAGTAAAATTGGGGTTTGACCGGTAAGGAATAGGAGGATATCCTCCGTGATTTGGCTGCTATTTGATCACAATTTGGTCTGACATTCACCGAATGCAAAAACAGTGCACTATTAGACACTGGGACACATATCAACATTACTAATAATGTCCAACATATAAAATACACATACATACATAGCAGATGATGCTAACTTCCTAAAATGATTTTTTCTTGAATATATCTTTTCTTGAAAGAAATAATTCATCTTTTGGGAATTTTTTGTATATAGATGGTGCTAACTTCATAAAATGATAACTCTTAATACTTTTCTGTGAGATTTGTTAGGAAGAAGGTGAAATGTATTGAGTCTGTGAGGAAATGTCAAAGGGTAAAGTCAAGAAATTAAGAAACAAAAAAACCTTGATGCTACAGCTTGAATACAAAATGAGGACGAGAGTCCTTCATTTTTGGGGAATGTCTGAGATAAATTAAAACACCATAAAAGTGTGTTGATGATAAGACAACTTAAGTCAAAATTCTCCTTCTATCATGATGTCAAAGCACACATGAATTCTTACAAGAAACTAGAACATTGTGTAATTGGTTAAAACACATTCTGGAGTCTGAAAACAGCTTCCAAGAGGAAAGATTATAAAAAATCTAGAAGATGGTTAGATCTCCAGCATAGCTATTTCAGAAATTTAACTAAGAATGCATTAAGTAACAAACTGGCTGGCTATATTCTCATCTGACTAAACATTACATTATCATGCAAAAGGCATTGAAAATTAGGATGTAGAATACAAACCTCAACCACAATAACCATTCTTTAAGATCCTTCCTTACAAATTCCTGCGAGTGATCAATGTTGGGAGCAGCATGAAAATTGTCTCCACTACTCTTGTTGCCCCTCCCCTGCAGAGCAGAAAGATTATATATTATGAAATATATACAACTGCATCATTGTACCACATACTGACAATAAAAGGAACTTTCAAATACTTCATTGTTGAATCGTGACTATCATGAAATACTTGGCATATTCAGCGGGTTTCGAACTAAAAAATGTGACATGAATGAAGATTAGTTTCACATGATGCACATGAGCCTTTGCTTCATATAATATAGGCATTAAACTTATTTATTAATTCTTAAAAAACAACCGATTCTATTTATGCAAGCTACAAAAAAAAATCCTGAATGCTCCTATTCAAAAGATAGGGTAGAGAAAAAAAAAGTAATACCATCATAACCAGGAAATAATTCTCCAAAATCTAGGTTACTAAATTTTCCATACACCTGAAGTACTAACCTTATGACATTATACAAAAAACAATTCCAGGAGCTGCAGATACAAACATTGAAACTAATAACAAACTAGAAATGACTTGAATCTCAAATTTGTATGAACATAAATATGAAATAAACTATTCACAAAGTGTCTTCTCCCCTCGCAAAATTAATCAATGCTAATGTTAAAGCAATTTCATCACATAAATAAGATACACCATTCATTTTAGCAAGAGTATCCACTCTACAAATGACTGATGATTATTCTACTCCAGTCTTATGAATATAAAGTTATTTTGTTATCAATTAATGAAATATGCAAACAATCACAAATCAATATAAGATAATCACAGTAATTTGGAATGAACAATACAATGATATGCTTATAAAAATAGAAAAGGAAAAAGAAAAAACTAGTAACTTCAATCAATAATTTTCAAATGTACAGCACTTCCTGGGAAATGTAAACAAAGCACACAATACATCTTCTTTGCTGAAAGTGTGTTACACGTTTTAATATCAATTATAATTGTTCTCAATCTTGGGATAGAAATTTGACTACCCTATAGTATGGAAAAAGTATGACTAAAGGACATTTATCTACAACATACAAAAGAAACTAGTTATGTTGTTGAGAATATAGAAAAATGTCAAAAATAGATAAGATCTATCCAATTCTTTTAGGGCAGTTACTAATACCGAGTAAAGAGTAAAGAAAAAAAAAGTAAATATCCTAAATCCTCATAAACCTGAAAATGTGGATCATCAGCTACAATTGCACGATCATCCCAGTTTAGACGACCTCCAAATAGGTTCCAAATACCATTCTGATTCTTGTAGTGAGCACAGCGGTGATTTAAAACAACATCTCCAAGCACTTTGATTCCTACTTCATGAAAAATTTTCACCACATCTTTCAGTTGATCAATAGTTCCATATCTGAAATATTAAAAACATAACAGTTCATGTCAAAGTTCCTTTTCACTGATATCACAATTATTTTACATCCTGAGACATTTTTCTCTCTTTTCATGCAATGCATAAATCAGAACATAGAACGTTGCCTTCTACTTGAGTCAATCAGTAAGTATAATATTTGAAAGTGCAGCATATGTCATATGCTTTTGAGGGTAAACAACATGGATAACAGTGGGCTCTCTGCATAAATATTTAAAGATAACAGGAGTCTAAAACTATGAAACCATTAGCCCCTTAAAAGGATTTTAATGAAGTACCTAGAATTTAAATTATATAAATCCTTTGGCATATATCCTTCTGGAGAAACAGACTCTGTCGGTGGTGGTAACCATATCACAGTAAAGCCAAATGATGCCAGTTCTGCAGCTTTCTCTTTAAGCTCCATGTACCATCTTCCAGATTTATGAGATTCCCAATTAAACCCTTGGCATAGTATTTCATACCCTGTGCCTGTTCCGGAGGATATTTGTGGAGGCAATTCAGGAAATATTACTGTTTTGGATTCGACAGCAGCCTCAGATTCCACAATAGTTTCCTCTGAGAAAGTTGGAACTGAACTTCTGAAGATACTGTAGGCCTCAGCAGCTAGCTTTTCAATTTCTTGAAGAATGGTTTCTTGTGCTTCTTTGGATTTTGTCTTTCGATTCTTCTCAGAGGAAATATCTGTCACCAAATGCCTTATTTCATTGATTATTTCATCAGTAAATGCAGATATAGATTCCTCTTGACCTGCCTCTTCAGTGACTTCATTCACTTCCCTCTGCAAACCTTCAAATTGGTCGTCCCTGTTGCCAATAATTAAGCTACTAGATCTTGGGAGAGGGATATAAAAGTCATCTCCCATGTCATTTATCCAAGTACCGTCATTTAGCTTAAATACAAAAAGAAATCCAGAAAATTCTTCTCCCAAAGAGAGTTGAACCGAACTTCCCACTCCATTGTCTCTTGACTGCAGAAGATGATGGACAAGAAAACATATCATAAAACACAGAATTGCACGGAGCTACAATACCACATTCTGACTGACATAACCCAAATTTCCAATTCCAAGAGAAAGAAGAAAAAATGGTGGGAAAAATAAAACTTTAGAATAAAAGGATTATCACATATAAACTTGCATCAGTATTTAGAAGAAGAACTTCGGTATAATACAAGAATGGGGTAGAGGGTAAAATGCACAGGGTTGCAGAAATTATTTAGACATAAAACTTCGAACATTAAGTGTATTATATAGTTAAAACAATTACTTATGAGTTAAGACAACTTTAAAAAAAAAGAACATAGATTTGACTTTGTGAAAACATTCAACAGAACTAAAGGTAGGACAAGAACACAAGATTAATCCTTGAGATATTGACACGGCATACAGTCTTAATTTTGTTAGTCCAATGGGAACAGATCACATTATGTGATTTATTTTACTAAATTTTTTAAAATAATGGTAAAATCAGGTTTAAAATCCTATCAAACTCATCTTCCTTGAATATGTCAAAAAAACACAATAGCATCACCAATGCAGCAATAGTATTGAAATATATTTCATAACCTAAATAAGTACTAAAACATAAAAAAAGGACAATTAGTGGGAACTCTACCTGTAATTTAGTTCTTAAAGCTCGGTCCTTAAATGCTATTGTTTCTGGTGGATGAGGAGTAGGTGGAATTTCCCACCACCTCAAATCATCCCTACAAACCCCCCAATGAAGGAGAATATCTCCGGGTATATCTGTTTCTAAATATAAATTATTCTTAGCTGTTTCAGAGGACTTCCTAATGGAGACACTGATAGAGTTATCGACTATAACTTCCTTGGTAATAGGCAGCTCTACATAGAAACCTTCTAGTTGACTATTTTCCACTTTTGTATTTCTGGATCCAGTGTTGCCATCTTGAACTTTGTCATGTGTTGCATCTGACTTGAGGAGAATGTTAGATATCTGCCCCAAGGCCCCTAGGAGAGCAAAAGCCATGAAATGTGTCTTAGGTCAAGCTGGCCAAAATAATTGTGTAAAGACACAGCTTAAAGGATTAAAAAAATTAAAATGGAAAGAAAAGGAGCATCCCTAAGACATTATAAGCTCAAATTATGATTATTTCAAAATTAAGTAGATAACTACCTCATTATTGCCAATTTTATCAACACAGATATTAAATACAAGATGAGGTTAGGATCTATCCAAGTTTCATTTTCAGACAAAAAATATGCTTCCCCTACATTAATTTCGAATACAAAATTGAAAAACATATCAGATGGCAAACATCTTTTATTTTCTCTGTTGCAATATTTTTAATGGCTGTTCACTCTATTGTTCATTATATATAACCACCTTAAGAAAAATTTCCTCATTTCTAGAAGTTGAAGGTAACAACATTACACAAACAGGAACCAGTTGGAACTATAGGCGATAATGTTTATCATAGAATTATGATTTATTTGACGCACTTTGAAAGCTATGAACGAGTACCAATTTCAGAAGAGAGACAAAATAGAATAAACTTAAGAAGCAGAAAATATCACAATATATCTATTATTTCAAAATACCTGGCCACAAACTAAAACCCTTTTTAGGTCCAATTATATTAGCATCCTCCTTAAGGTAATTAACGAGAGGAACCTTAAAATCTCTTCCTTTGTGTTGATACCATGCACCAGTTTCCTCATCCTGCAATACGTCAACAAGAGCATCAAGAAAGAATAAGTACTGAAAGGGTGTAGGGTAGTTTTATCAAAAGGTTCCTTAGGTCAACCACATATTCAACATTAAGAACTAATATCTACAACTGCTAGCTGTAAAAAATACAAACCTTCAGAACAAAATTAATCGCTGAAATATCATTGTTGGGTTTAAGATCGATCTTGACTTCATGTAAAGCATCTCCTTCAGCAGACAGCAATGATTTCTGCATAGGTGTTTCTATTGCATAGTCCTGAAATTTTCACTTCACACTCAAACTTTCTGCATGGCAATAATAAACATGGATCATATGAGAGATCATGAGAGGACATGAAGCCATGGTCTACCTTAATAGGAATAGATCCAGGTGGTATCATATCCCGAGGAGGTTGATCCCATTCACTGCAGAATTAAGCTTACACCGTAATCATATATCTTCATCGAATCATTAGCATTAAGATTTAGCTCTTACCACGATGCACAATACAAAGCATAATCACCCCATATCTCAAAATAAAAATGAAAGCTAATCAAACACCTTATTTGACATGCCGTACCTTCCAACATCATCCACACGGGAAACTCCCCAATGAAGAATCCATTTCCCTGATAGATTGCATCCCACTGTAAGCTCCCAATTTCCCAAATCCTTCCCATGATCCAATCTTACAAAGATCTTTCCCTCCACCTGCAGATTCCGTTACAATCAATCAACACAAAAATCCAATCAATGCCAAACACCACACTACGTCTATTAAATGACAACGGAAAAAGGAAAAGGCCTTTTAAGTACTAGCGATTCTCTTTTTTTCCTTGCAAATACAAGTATCAAACTATTTGATACTTTTACGGTACTACCATTCTGTTTGATTGCTAAGAAAACAAGGGAAAACAAAAGAATTCATGACAATCCCAAAAAAATAACATATCAACAACAATCAAGCTGATTCAGACTTTTTCCCTTGGAACAAAAAATGGTACCAAACAAAACTCTAACACCCTTCAACTCCTCCATTATTTCCCAAGAAAAAATTTACTATTTCTCTTCTAGGTATTCCACAGACTCTCTCTACAAACCAAACACCACTCCAAAAAAATGTGAGAAGACAAAATAGAGACCAGTTCAGTTCGGTTGATGGGGAAAGTCTGGTCGAACAAGACATCAGAAGACTGAAGGGACTCAAGGGTATCAGTGTTTGTGGCAAAAGCCTCAAACTTTGGAGTGTGGAACTTGTGGGGTTTGCAAGAGGCTTGGTTATAGCTACAGTTGTTGTTGTTGGAGTTGAAGAGGGTGAGGGTGGAGGAGGAAGTAAGAGGGAATAGCTTTGGCTTGGAACTGTGAATGGAAGGTTCTCTTTCTCTGTTGAGGTAGTGATTGAAGCTGAAGAGAGGGTCAAAGGAAAGGGTGGTGGAGATGCTCATGGTAGGATGGTTCCTTTTGCAAGGAAATGGGAATGAAGAAGAAGAAGGAGAAGAGGTTGCAGAAAGTGATGAATTAAGCAACTTTGTTGGATTGCACCAACTTGGAGGTGTGGACAGAAATGTTTTTTCAAATTTAAGAATTATTATTAAATAGTATCTCACGTGTTCTTTCAATAATTTTCCATCTCGGGATGGATGAGATCGACTTCTTTTCTGAGCAAAGGAAACAACTAATCACCCAACACCTAAATGACTTCAATTCAAACAACCTTATTTCAATTAGTTAGAATTACTTTTAATTGTTTTTCTTATTTACAGTGTTTTCTTTCTAATTCAAATAAGACTTTTAACAGCTATACATTGTTACATACATAGTTAACTAATTAAAAAACATTAATTTAAATAATTACTCTAAAAATTCATAAACTTATTGTAAATAATACTTTGTGATTAGAAAAAAATATAAAATTATTTTGCCGTTTACATACATGAATTACTTTCTCAACAAACAATATTATTTTTATAAGTATATTAATTTTTAAAATAGATCTCTTAAAAATTAAACTAGCAATTATTTGTGTTGAAATGACATTATTTTATATATTAAGGGACATAATCATCCGAGTGAATATATATTATAAGAAAGAAACTAATTATAATATTAGTTTTATTTTTCTTGATATTTTTATAAAATTGACTAGCGTAAGAGTAATGTTTATTTTTCTTAATTGAATACTTTATCTTTTAAAAATCAATACAATTAAGTATATTGTTAAAATGAGTCAAAATTAATTGTTGTTGTGCTGTTAAAATTAACAACTTTAAGAATCCATTTCCTGACCACTTTCTAATTAGTTGCTACAGTCTTCTTCTTTTCCAACTTTAAGAATTCATTTTTCTCAACACGTCTCCTTTCTCTCTTACCATTCAAAAACACTACATATGAAAGTTGTTTGCTTTATAATTAAAATACTTCCATTTCTTACTCTCAATTTTTCATTATTACTAGCCTTCGTAGTCCATCATCCTTTATCTAAAAAAGGTTTAGGTTTTTACATCAGCTTTTATAACCTAATTTAAAAATGTTAATAATATTGAATAATGTTAATAAATATAAGAATCGTTTCGTTCTTAAGTTTTAAAAAATTGAATTATAAATAAAAATTATTAAATAATAAATATTATAAAAAATTACTATTAAACTTACAAAAGAAACTTGAAAATGATGTGATGAAGTGAGAATAAGTTAAACTAAAACAAAATCTTGCAAAAAAAATTGTAAAATTCTCATCTATTAGAAATATTTTATTGTATCTAATATTTTCATTTTTATTACAAAATTAAAAATTATGATAATAAATTGCATCAAAATAATTTAAATCATGAAATCTAATGATAATTGAGTAATAAAATATATAATTAAGTGTTTAATTTATTAATGGTGTAAAAAAATTGTGGTTAAGTGAATAAACTTGAAATATATATATATATATATATATATATATATATATTTAAAATGTTAATAAAATATAATAATAATAATAATAACATTAATAATATATATCTTAATCTCTCGCTCCATCTAGAGAGCCCATAAGCATCAATATATACACTTGCTGTGGGCAAAATTAAGAAACTTTTTAGTGTTTGGAAATGAACAAAACAAGAACAAGAATTTTATTTGTGAGAGGGTGTGTGGAAGTTATACTATATTTATTCTCATTTCATATTTTATAGGTATGAAAAATTTGTTTTATTTCAGTTCATACCAAAATTTATACCAGGATTATCTTATTATTTTAAATATTAATTTAATAATTTTAAAAAAAATAAAATAAATCATAAAAAAATAATTATTATATTATTAAGGATTTAATATCAAATATAAAAAAGAAATTATAATTTTATAATTTTCAAATAAGAATACTAAATAACAATTGTACGAGATTTTTTTTATATTAATAAAGATTATAATATATAATGTATAAAATTATACACGTCAAATTAAACTAATAATAATAAGAATGTGTCTTTCATCTCTTTAAAAACTATATCATAGTAAATGTAAAAGGATAAAAAAGCAATCATAATTATATAAAAATTAAATTTTATTCAAAATTAGAAATTGAGAATCATACATTCTTACCTAATAAAAATAACAAATAAAAATATTATAAATAAGTCAAAATAATCAAATACATGTCTTAAAAACAATTTGATTCAATGAAATTGAAAGTTGCATTATATTTTCTAGAATGCAATACACTATTTGAACAAAATCATATGAAGGAAAAACATGTGTATCAAGGTTGTGATGGAACGAAACATACTTGGACATCTGAGTATACTTGGTAGATACTGAATAAGTCTTGTTGGAAGAGAATGAAAAAATTTGTAACAAAATAAAAACCGAATATAAGATCAAAGAGAACAAAAAAAATAAAAATTTTATGTTGCCCAATAAACTAAGGATTTAGGTGATTAAACACTTGAGATTGAGAGTAAAGCATTCTCATGTTAAAATATAAATAATAAATAAAACTACTATAAAGGAGTAAAAATAATTAAATTTGTAACCTAGGAAATATTTGACTCAATGGAATTGAGATTTGAACCAAACCTCCTAAAAGAGAAAAATGTATAATTAAGGTTATGATAAGAGGAAAAACACCTTGAGGATCTGAGTGAACTTTGTGAATTTTGAAAAAGTTGAATATTTGAGAGAGAATAAAAAATTGTGTAATGAGAGAAAAAAAAAGAATTGCAAATCTAAGGACTAAAGAGAACAATAAATATAATTTTTTTAGATTATCTACTAAATTATAGATATTTTAGTAGTTTCAAAAAGAAATAGGAATTAGGGCCTATGGGATAGAGACGAGGGCAAATTTATACATATCCATCCTCATCCCCATACCCAATCTAAAAAATTGGATATTACTCATATCTATAACCAAACTTAGTCATTAAATCCGAGACAATTTCTATTAATACTTACAGAGATAAATTCATTTATCATCTCTAGTCATAATCTTTGTATTCAATATCCAGAAATTAAGATGATAAAGGGTAATAGGAAGTTAAATGCCATTTGTAAGCGTCAATAAACTAGGTAAGAACTTATTCTTCAAATGCTTTTGAAAAAAAAAAAGTTAAACCTTCATTAGTAATCTTATGTTAATATGAAATTTAGGACTACAATTATTGTTTGAATACATCTTCGTAAAGTAACGACTTATTACATATAAATCAATTGTTCCAAGTAAAGCTGATAATAATTGCTTATTTGACTCACTCAAAATATTATCCCTTTTAATGCTGGTATACGCAAGCAAATTTATAAGAGATAACTATACAAAATAGCCTTTCTTTCTTCTTAATATAGGTGCATTTGTGGAAAATTTTGAGGAAAGAGAGAACAAATGAAACAATAATAGATTTGTTTTGCATGGCCAATGAAATTCATTTAAATTACGAGATTGTGTATTTGTGTTTTATAATTAAGAATTTATAATTTTTTAGTATGTAGAATGATAATTTATTGTTTAATATAGGTTATTTTTATATTAAATATGATCAATTTTAATTTTTTTTAAATATGCATTGTAGATAATTACGTGTATGGTCAGTAATGAATGATTTAGAATTTATAGCCAATAAAAATGTTGTTTAGGACTTATATTATGTCAAACTTTTGGTGGAGTATGCTTTTTTTATATACTTTTTGTAATATCTTTATTTTTTTAAGAAAATATAGAATAATATAATATTTTTTAAATTCAACGTGAAATAAATCTTAAAATTTCTAGAATTCAAATACAAAATTAGATGTAATTTCCTATTTTAAAAACAATCCAAATTGAATTTTAATTAAAGGTAAAGAGAACATAGATAGAAAAATATTTCTTTTACTAGTTTTTGTTTACTTGAAATTACTTTAGTTGTGATAAATTATCAAGTTTTATTGAAAGACTTTGCTATAGCATAAGTATGACTACTTATAGCTATTGTTTCATGGCTTCCTCAAACTTATATAATAAATGTTTCTTTAAATAACTTTCGATAACATAAAAATTCAAATCTAAACGACTGAAGATCTAGACATCCTACAAACAAATATAAAATGTGTGTTCAAAGTTTAAATTTAGATTTAATATCACAATATACAAATAAAATAATAACATTATCTAATGGTAAGATATGTAAAGATGAATAGAGTTTACTATCATTTTAAAATAGTTTAAAATAGTTGAAGTTTTTTCTTTCAAAAGATTTTGTTTACTATCATTTTAAGAGTAGCAATCTTTCTCATCTTTGTTTTCTTCAAAATTCAAATCCTTTCACACCTCACAAAAAAGAAATCACTATATGTTGTCTCAAATGAGTTTTAGTTATGTTCTAAATGTTCCAAAGATTATTTTTAATATGTTTGAACAAGTATTTTAGTTATTGAATAAGTTTTCTTTGTATTTTTTATTTGAATTTTTATATTTTATTTTAAAAATTTGCAGGTAGTGTAATTGTTTACAAACATTTGATATATGGACACTAACACAAAAACAACTGTGGACGAATTTGCTGCATAATACATGTGGACGAATTTGCTGCATAATACATGTGGACGAATAGCAATTGTATTTGTGACGGATTGACTACAAACTCACGAGCAAAATATTGCAAGAGTTTAGCTACAAATTAAAAATAAGTTAGCTCCAAAAATTAACTACAAATTCGCTATAGCACAATTGTTATGGAATAGCTTGAAAATAAAACTTTACTAATCCACTAATAAGTTTTGTGACAGATTAGCTATGAAATATTTCGCAACTGTTTTCACGTATAGTTGTTGTATGTTACTTTTTTCTTCTTCTTCTCTTGTATGTCGTTTTCTTTGAAGCAAAATAATACTACATCAAAACAGCTCTTAATTAAATTTATATACAAAGTTACTTTCTAAGAACACAAATGGTATAAGAAGTATTTTAATTGAGGCTATTTTTTTCACAGTAATTTTCATATTCAAATAAACTACCTTGGTAATGATAAACAATAGTCAACAAATAGTTTAATGAATTCATAATAGAAATTATGATAAGTGTCTTCTAAGATAGATAAATATTCACAATAGGATTGTTTCTACATAAGAACAGGATTCAAACTCTGTATAAGTGTAATATACCAACAACAAAAGCTTTGATTTAAGTAAAAATTGGGAAAAAAGGTTGATTTACCATAATAACAATCAAAGTGCCAAAAACAAACATACATATCTACTAATATATTTCCTTTTGTTTTTTTAAATAACTATGTCGGGAAGCTATATCTTTCGAGAATGTATTAAGGTTGTGATAGAATAAAAGTCGTTAAAGTACTTCAACAAATTTTAATGTTATTTCCAATGCATTAAAAATAAAAAGACCTATAAATACTTCTTGACCAAAAATCCATAGCAACCTCCAACCACAAACTGTTGCAATGGTACTATGAATTTGCATGTAATTGGTGACACATTTTAGCAAGTTTCAATAGTTTCAAAAGCTAGGATAATAAAAAAACCCTATTGCATATCAAAAGCATAGAAAGTGAAATTTAAATAAGGAATAACAGAGACATCATGCATCACCCATTCTATAATTACAATATCTAAGCATCGTGTTTGTGTTTGTGTTTTTTATCGTCATAATAAAACATAAAATCTCCAGGCCAGGTACGCAAATGGAAAAATGAATCATGATTGCTCCAATCCGATTATGATAATTGATGAAATGAATAATACAGCCTCCTACCCTTTCCTCAAACACCCTGTCCCCAAACACCTTGTCCTAAACACCATTTTCCCAAACAAACAAAATCGAATATGATCAAATAAAAAACGAGAAAACCCTACCTAATTGTAGGTAGTTGAGAATCAGATGCCAGATGAAAATCACTAACAAAGATTATATGAATCGTAGGCACGGGAGAGGGCGTATAGGAGAGCAAGGACAAAGTAAGAACGAGAGAAACCAAAATCAGAACGAGAACGAGAGATAGGAAGAGCAGAGCAAGAGAGTGAGTATGAGCGACAATGAAAATAGGTAAGGAAAGTGAGAGGAGAGTAAGAATGAGAGTAAACGAGACGGGGAGTGAGATAAGAGTAAGAGTGAGTGAGAGACTAAGAATAACTTCAAATTTATTTAAGAGAAAAAATATTATTAGAAACTTCTGCAAAATTTTCTACAAAAACTTCTGTTAAATTTTTTATAAATTTTCTCATATAGTTGTTGTGGAAACAATTTCAAAAAAAATCCATATGTATAGTTTTCAAAAAAAGATTTTCATATTTATATTTACAAAAAAAGTTTATTTATAATTTTTATTTTTTGTGAATTTTTATTTGTAAAAAAAATTATATAATGATATAAATGCAGATAATTTTGCAAGTACTAAAAAAAGATTTTTCAAAAATTTACATAGGAAGACTCACATATATTTGTAGTGGACTTTTTCTAAACAAAATTTTTTATAAATATTTCTTGCGAAAAAAATTGCATGAAAAAATGTATATATTTTTCCGCCAAAAACTTTTTTACAAGAAAATCTACATGTAATAAATTATTTTTTAGTAGTGTAAGACGATGCAAGACAAGAAAAAGTTGTGGCATTTAAGACTGCGACACATAAGTGAGAAAGATTTGGTGGAGTTGAGCAATCAGAAGTTGTTTGGTGTTGACAGAATGGAGGAATTGGAGTTTTGCAATCATTGCATATTGGGAAAGTCTCCTAAATTGAAATTTGAGACTGGTAAACATGTGTCCTGTAGACCATTTGAGTATGCTCATGCAGACTTCTGGGCTCCAACGAGAGCAAAGACTCATGGAGGAGTATCTTACTTCCTTTCTATCATAGATGATTACTCAAGAATGGTGTAAATTTATATCTTGAAAAGTAAAGATGAAACTTTTCAGAGATTTAGAAAGTGGCACGCTATGGTGAGTTAGTTGGGGACCAAACTGAAGGAGCTGAGGACAAATAATGGACTAGAGTTTGTTTTTGAGAAGTTCAATAAGTTTTGCAAAACAAAAGGTATAAGGAGGCACAAGACAGTAGTAGCTACACTTCAACAGAATGGTCTGGCTGAGAGGATGAACCAAACCATTTTGGAGAAGGTGAAGTGTATGTTGTTAGGAGTTGGATTGCCCAAGACTTTCTGAGGAGAAGCCACAAACATTGTTGTTTATTTGATAAACATGTGTCCATTATTTGTCCTAAATTTCAAGGCTCTCATGGAGATGTGGAATGGAAAACCAGTAGATTATAAGAATCTGAGGGTGTTCATTGCCTTGACATTTGCACATGCCATGAAAGTTAAATTGGAGGCATGGGTTGAGAAGTGTATCTTCATAGGATACGCAGAAGGAGTGAAGGGGTATAAGTTTTGTAGGTTAGAACCCAGTGAAGCTTGATGCTTCATTAACAGTGATGTTAAATACAATGAGACTCGTATGACTATGATGTATAGAGATTCTAAAAGCAAAGATTCTACTATACAGAAAGATATGAAAGATATCAACTCTGATAATGCTAAGCGAAAATCAAGGATAAATCGAAAAGTAAATTAAAGCTTCAAGCAACGTTTGAATTTGTGGAAGCTATAAGAAGACTTGAAGATCGAAAGCTAAAGACACAACAATGAACAACGAACAACGAACAAAGTAATATAGGCCATCAAGGTCTATCAACAAAGTGTCTATAGTTATAAGTGAGTGTGAGCAAAATTCTTGTAATATTCTTGAGTGAATACCCACTGAGTTTAATTTGTTCTTTCCTCTATATTTGAGAGAAATCTTTATCTTTCTTTTTAAGGTCTTAATCTTAAGGGAAGGTTAAGATAAATGATAAACAGGAGTGGTTTGTATACTCACTTGTAATAATTTGTTTTATACTTCTTAAGATGTGCTTTTAAAGAAGAACTGGACATAACCCGTGAGTTTTGGGTGAACCAATATTAAATTTGTGTTGCTCTTTCATTGCTTAAACGATCTAGTCTATCATATCATTCAATTAAATTATGCGGTGTATTCTTGTCGAAAGAATTCAAGACTTTATATAATCCATCTTCTAGAACCTCATGTTTCATCAGCATGTTTATCTTATCCAAATTTCTTGGATGATTTATAATAAAAGGTTGGTAGTACATATTTGAGCCAACTAATTTAATTTTGAGTTAAATTATCTAAAGAAAATTTGGAACACCTTCATTTATATTTATATTTAAGAGAAAATTACTACATTAAAATTGAATCTTAAATTGTGTTTAACTTTAAATTTTGTTAATTAAAAATAATAATTAAACCAAAATACTTTATGTAATATGATAAAAAACATGTTTTGATAAGCATCATTAATAAAATTTATACATATTTTGTAGTATAAATAAAGCGGTAAAATTTTTTATTTATAAAAAGATATTATTTAATAAGAAAATATTTCCTTTTGAACATGTTTGTTTCTGTTGTTTACACGTAGTATCAGCTGAACAACTCACGCAATGACAACCAGAGAAAGAATCACGAATATGCTCCCAGCTCAACTCTTGTCCCGATTCTCGAGGCAACTCTTCTTCTAAATCAACGCTCACCGTTCCATCTTCCCATCCAACGGCTCTCCTTCATCCTCTCCTCCCCAATATTAGGGTTTCTCTTTCCTTTTCTTCATCTTCTAACACTTCCCACATTTCCCCCCTCTTCTTCTCTCGTCTTTTACGCTTCAGTTTTCTTGCAAAAATCATGGTGAAAGGTCCAGGTCTCTACACTGACATCGGCAAGAGAGCTCGAGGTAAACGATTTTTCCTTTCGAATCATTTTTGTGATTTCATTTTTCATTTCTCTCTCTTTTTTTTTTCATTTTTTATGCACTAATCTGCATGCATATCACACTTATGCCGATTATTGCTATTCAGATCTTCTGTTCAAGGATTATCAGAATGACCACAGGTTCACTATCACCACTCACACTTCCACTGGAGTGGTAATATTATTTGTTTGTCTTTGTAGTGATTTTATTGTTTAAACTTGATGGAAAATGTATTGTTTTTGTTTTCGTATATTAGTTACTCTTTTTAAGTTTCATTGCATGTCGTACATTTTCTTTGGAACCTTGTCTTCTGCAATAATTTACCGTAATTTGAAAATGATTCAAGAAACTACTTGAAGCTTTTTCGTTTGAGATAATTTTTTGTTAGCTTGAATTCTTGATTTAATAGTTTGTTGCAATAGCTTACGTCTCGTTGGACTGATGATTTCTCTGCTTTATATATTCAGGAAATCACTTCAACTGGAGTCAGGAAGGGTGAGTTATATTTGGCCGATATCAGCACTAAGCTGAAGAACAAGAACATCACAGCTGATATCAAAGTGGACACTAACTCAAGTGTGAGTTGAAATTTATTGGTGGAATAAATTTGAATTAAAACTTGGTGGAATAAATTTGAATTAAAACACTAGCCATTTCTTTTAGACACGTCGGATTTAATGAAATGGTTCTTTGGTTGTGGATGGACGATATTTTTGCCTTCATCTCTTACCTTGTGATTTATAAGTGGTTAATAACTTTATTTATTATATTATCGCAGATTTGTTAGTTGAGTAATTTGTGTGACTGTGCTTGATCAATTTATAATTGAATTGACTGTTGTACACCGAGAGTCACGTGCAACAAAATCTGATGTGTAGCTAGTTAGAGACACATCATACATTTCTCATCTACTGAATACTTTTCAGCTACGTACAACCATTACTGTGGATGAACCTGCACCTGGACTCAAGACAATTTTTAGCTTTATTTTTCCAGATCAGAAATCTGGCAAGGTACTATGCATTTTCCTTTGCCCTATCTTGTAAATTATTACTTCATTATAGGTTTTTTGTTTTCTTGTTTTCGCACAATGTCATTAATAATAATATTTCCAGTTATCCTAATATTGCCATTTGCTAAATTATCCATGGTTTAATAGGTGGAACTCCAGTACCTGCACGAGTATGCTGGAATCAGCACCAGCATTGGATTGACGGCAAATCCCATTGTTAACTTCTCTGGTGTGATTGGAAATAATTTGGTTGCTGTGGGGACAGATCTTTCATTTGATACTGCCTCTGGCAACTTTACCAAATACAATGCAGGGCTGAATATTACTCATGCTGACCTCATTGCATCTCTAACTCTGTAAGTAATTATTCCAAGGTCACCAATGCAGGGCTGAATATTTTTCATGCTGATCTCATGTTTTATCTGTTCCTTGTTCTTAATGTAGGAATGATAAAGGTGATACCCTTAATGCCTCATATTATCACATTGTAAGCCCTTTGACCAACACTGCTGTTGGCGCTGAGCTTTCACATAACTTTTCGAGCAAGGAAAATTCACTCACCATTGGTACACAGCATGCTCTGGACCCATTAACGCAGTTGAAAGCTCGGGTGAACAACTATGGTCTGGCAAGTGCTCTGATTCAGCATGACTGGAATCCAAGAACTCGTTTCTCTCTTGTGGGGGAGGTGGATACTGGGGCCATTGGAAAGAGCGCAAAGGTTGGTCTTGCTGTGGCCTTGAAACCTTAGGTATATAGGCTTCGCTTCTTGTGGTGGAGGTAATAAGTAGTTGTAGGGTTTCACTTTCCCAATGAACCTTTGGTCCTTCATTTTGGAGGTATATCAATTTCTTGATATATTGGTGGCTCGAGTGTACAATCAATAAGCACAAACAAAACTTCAATTTGTACTTACTCAACAGATCCACCCGAATTTTATTGATTTAGGGGCACCTTTGCGTAAGTTTTTTGGGCATGGAAGGTGATTGTTTTCAATATAATTTGGGGTGTATATCAAAAGTTTGATTAGATGCCTGGTAAATGTTTGGTTTCTTGGTTTTGTATTTAAAATGAACCTCTAGAGTTTTTATGTATCTATGTACAAAAGGGTAAGATTTTAAAATGCACATCAAACAAAACGACACGAATGAGTAACCGATTTAGACAAAGATTTATGAAACATTTATTCCAACTAGTAAAGTATGTTAATAGTTACGAACTTTGATTTTCTCCAACCTTTTAAAGGGGCAAAAGGGCGCCTAGAGAAAGTTGTACCAAAACTAGCTAAATAGTGCATCTCTCCTGTGTAGTTTTGTGACGTCTTTGCATATTTGTAGGTGGTACCTCCTGTAAAACAGATGAAAGCATACTCCTGTATTATATTATACACTTAAGCCCTGTTAATGCGCTAAATAAATTATCGACAAACCTATTCCTTTGTCTGTCTATGACGGATTGAACTGGCCAATTGTGGAAGCGGTAAAAGCGTAAAATCAATATGAAGTGTATCTGAATGCATTGTTTTTTATAAAGAATTTTTTTAAAATGTAAAAAACAAAGTATTTGTTATATTTGGTTCTAAATTTAAATTGTAATTATTAAAAATATTATTTTGTATTGTTGAATCTTAACTTAAATTTAGGTTTTGAGTATAGTTAAAAACTTGTAACATGTTGTTTACAATTTTTAACATTAGGTTATGATTTCTTTTATATATTATTAATATCGTTTTGTTACTGGTTTGATTATGATCCAGTGTTTTAAACTGTATCATGACCGGTCTTATTTTCATAACATTGTTGTTATATGCATGACACAACCACGTTAATATTAAATGGAGTTAAACATGATTTAGGGTGCGTTTCGTTTCTTTAAGATTGTATTTTATAAGAAATATATACTTTAAAAGTGCAAAAGACATGTTAAAAAAGTTATATCGAAAATCATTGTTACCTCGTAAACGTGTCTGATTTCTTTTACCAGAGGAGCACTTGGCTAAGCCTTTAAATAGAGGTTTGGTTTAACTTGTTTTGAATAAATAGTCGCTTTTCTAATCTATTGGAAGAAACACAGGGAGATCAGAAGAGCTTGTGAACCTCGTTTTGGGAACATGCTTCAATTGCTTCATAAATGGTATAATGGAAGAGTTCCACGCTTTTCTAACAGAATGGGTTTGCATCTGCAAGTATTTGGACGCTCAAATAGGTTGTGTTTAATGAGAGAGCACAAAGACTCCCAAAAGAGAACATATTTGAAGGTGAAGGATTCTTTGTGTTATATAAGAGGTGAAGTTAATGAGTTGACGTCTATTGATAAAATTTTCTTAAAAATTTTGTTCCTTTTCATTCTTCATGTCAGCAATGTAAATATAAATATAAGATAAGTTACCATTATACATATTAACACGAATTGAATAGAATTTCGCCACTAAACATCCTTATTATTAGATTAAAAGATATCTTTTATAATGACTAATGACAATAATAATAAATAACTAAAATGATTAAATTGTATTTTTTCTAAGACCTTTGAAAAAATGTCTGCTAACTGTATCGTGGTAAGAACTTAAGAGAGATAGATGATATCAGCCGTCACTGCATTACTAACAAAATGACAATAGGTTTTAATACGTTCTATTCTTTCATGAAATACTAGATTTTGAGCTATATGTAATGATGATTGACTATCACAATACAATCGTATTAATTTAGAATTACTAATCCCCAAATCACCAAGTAACTATTTGAGCTATTTCAACCTGCAAACCAAATTCGAGTAAGTTTTTTTAAAACCTGGAGGAACTTTCATGTACACCTCCTCAACCAAATCACCATGAAGAAACGTGTTATATACATCCATTTGATGTACTTCCCACTTTTTAACTGCCGCTACTACTAAGAAGGTACATATGATCACCATTTTTGCTACCAAGGCAAATGTTTCATCATAGTTTATTCCCTCTCTTTGATGATGTTCGAATATAACAAGTCTCTGATTATGTACATCCGTACATCCCACTTTTTAACTGTTGACATTGCCAAGAAGGTACATATGGTTAGCATTTTTGCTACCTAGGCAAATGTTTCATCATAGTTTATTTCCTCTATCTCATGATGTTCGAATGTAACAAGTCTTGCTTTCAAACATTCTATGCTCCTATTGAGTGATATTTTATTTTGTATACTCATTTACTTCCAAGCTATGAAGTCCAGATACAAATATGGACACGAGTACGACGCGAATACGGATACAGAGATACGACTAAAGTGAAAAATACAGGACACGCGACACGACATATAAATAGTATTTATAAAAATTATTTATTTATTTAAGGGTTAAATATGTTTTTAGTCCTTGAATTATATGTCAAAATTATGTTATGTCCTTGAGGTAAATGTTAGACTTATTTCCTTCTTATGCTTTATAAACTCGTGTAAATGATTTGAATTATATGTATGTTATGTCCTTGAGGTAAACGTTAGACTTATTTCCTTCTTATGCTTTATAAACTCGTGTAAATGATCCTTGATGATGTGTCAGAATTCTTTTTTATCTCTTTATTTTTCTTCTTCATAGTTTCCTACTTCACTATCATTCGTCTCTTAAACTTTTTTCACTCTTTTCCATTCCTTTTCCTGTCATTTTTCTCTCCTTCCAGATGTTTTTATTTGTCATCGATGATAATTTACACATGTTTATAAAGTATAAGGACGAAATAGATCCAAAGTTTGTCCTAGGAACGAAACACAATTTTGACAAATAGTTCAGGAACTAAAAACATATTTAACCCTTTATTTAATTTATATATGTAATAATTATAAGATTATTTAAAAATGGTAGTCATATTTCATAATCAAAATTTAAGAATTTAAATAAAATTTTAAGAGTTTAATAAATTTATTTGATCTTTTTAATTTTAAAAATTAACAAGATAATAAAATATTGAATTATATATATAAATAAAAAAAGATAAATAAAAATCAGAACGAATCAGTGTGAAGGGGAATAGGAACAATCTTCTTCCAAAAACTCTTTTCTTTATCGGTACCATTTCTTCCGCAACTCTACCACCCATCACCACCTTCTTCTTCCCACTTACCACTCACCACCACAAAGTTCGTTTCTTCCCCACTTTCATTTCCTCTAATGACCCTTGTCATTATCAAGTTTTTCTTCTTTTTGCCTTCCTTTGCTCTGGAGATTCACTGCCGCCACGAAGTTCTTCTTTCTTTACTCCGATGATCCCACTACCATAGCGAAGCCCTTTTACCCTTCATCTTCCCTTACTCCAACAACCCACCACCACCACAAAGTCCTTTTTCCTTCTCCTTCCTTGCTCCGACAACTTGCCATTATCTCAAAGTCATTCTCCCCTTCCCTTCGGTGAACTCACAACCACAAAAAAATCCTTCTTTCCCTTCACCTTCTTGTACTCTGTTGCAACAACGCATCACTACTGACACGTCCAAGAATCAGGACGTGTCACTTTCGACGTACTCAGGGACTAGGCCGCTTCTGGCCCAAACTAAGGTGTTCGACACCATGTCGTGCACCCATTCGTAGCATGTCGTGTTGGCGACACGTCAGAAGTTAGGAAATGACTTCCCATTAATGCATCTGAGCTTCATAGCTTCCAAGTGCCTTCTTTCTAAGTGGTAGTTTCTGCAGAACCCATGTCTCATTCTCTTCCAAGACTCGTATCTCGTCGGCCATTGCAACACGCCAACTAGAATCCATAGTTTCTTTTCTTGCTATCACAGTCGTAACAAAATTTCGATGTCTAACAACAAATTGTTCACAATTTATAAAGTAATTAATAGGGTAAGGAGTATCTGAGGCATGTTGTTAAATAAATGAACTTTTTGAATTATATGAGTGACAAAATCCTTATACTTTTTGAATCTCGCACAGTCAGAACATCAATCCCATCAACTCTCTGTGTGGACACTACGTCTCCATCCATACCACTCATACTTGCTCCCTTATCAGTTACCCCAATAGCTTTATCAACTCCATGTGGGGACACTACCTCACCATCCACACCAGTCACACTTACTCCCTCATTAGCTATCACAATAGCTTCTCATTACAGTTTCCATGCAACTCCCTTTGGAGCTGCGACTGTTTTTCTCCTTGCAAGGCCACAAATGCAGCCCCTTTGTAGGTGATGCATCATAAATCTCCCATCCACTATCATCAACAACATACTTAATATCATAATTAATGTGAGGAGTATGAAGAGTGTTGTCTGGTGACATAGCAAATGAAAACTCATGTTCATAAAATTTCGCATCTCTAGAAACAAAGTATTCGTGGGATTCCAAATTATACAATTTCCAACCCTTTTTTCCATATGGGTACTCCCATAAATATATACTTTCTTTATTTTCATATCAATTTGTCTATCAACTAAGGCAACAAAGTTCATAAACCAAGACTCAACTTCAGTTTTATTGCATAACAAATAAACCCAAACTGCACATGAATAATCATCAAAAATTGTTATTACGCCCCATGATGAAGGAGTGCGATAAGGTCCTCATATATCACAATGAACTAATTCAAACAAAGTACTTGCATTGTGCTCACTTGTTGAAAAAGCGATTCTTATGTTGTTTAGCACGTGGGCAAACATCACAAATTCTATTATTATTGTTTCTACTAAACTGAATCACATGAGGGATGAATTTTAACACCTTTTCTGACGGGTGACCTAAACTTTTATGCCTATCAAGTGTTAACACATGTACCTTTGGGGTACCACGAAAAATAGTAAAGTCCATCAGTCTGTTCACCTACTCCAATCAACATCCTTGTTGTCCGGTCTTGAATTACGCACAATGCATTAGTAAAATTGAACAATACAATTGGAGGCATCAATTAATTAAGATACATAAATTAAGTTGCAAGTTAATTGAGACACAAAAAGAACATTACCAAGTTGCAAAACACCATCCATTATACTGTCTTCCTTTGTAGTGGTGGCATCTTTTCCATTTGGAAATTCCATCGGTATGTTTGTAATCTTTTTCACATTTATTAGACAAGATAAATTTTCTGTTGTGAGGCTCCCATGTTGATAATTCAAAGAATGTCATTCTTACCATGAAGGCGATATTTGGTTTTGGAAATATTCAACACACCAAGAAGTTGTTGCCATTGGGATTGAGTGATGCTGGATATTCCTGTTAGCTCACCCAAGTTTGGTAGTGCATGAGATTGTCCATTACCATTGTTTTTAGTCATAATCTCTTATGATTTCGTAAAAACAAAGTTTTGAATTATTCCTAGGTTATTTTTTCCTTGCTTTTGATGCCATGATACAATTTATTGCAAGAAAATCTATTCCCATTCATTCATCAAGTCAGCAATATATATACATAGACAAGTTACCACTACAAATATTAAAACGAACGAAATTGAACATAATTGACTAAACATGTTCATAATTAAGCTAAATAATATCTTCTATAATAACTAACGACAATAATAATAAGTAACTATAATGATAATTAGTGTCAAGATGCATATTCTGCTTGATTCCTTATTTTAGAGAAACTAGAGAGAAAAAAATATGGCAATTAGAGTAATAGAGAGGTAAAATGTGATATGTTGAAAGGACCAAATAATCACGAAACAAATCTACATTTTAACTAATGATGAATATGAGTGTTTAGTAAAATAATTTATTAGGGAATAATCTACAATCCTATAAAAATTGTTCAACCATAACCACCTGTCGATTGATCTTCTAACAAGGTAGCCTTGTTGGAATGATCATTTTTTGGTCCAAATATTAACCGAACATCCCCAAACTGAATCAAGAAGGCAACATCCTTGTCAACATAACGAGTCTTTAGTGGGGCAAACAAAAGCACAAGCCATTGGTGTTGACATATTTCAAGGATGAGTAAATTTTTTTTTAAAAAGTGTTGATGAAGTTTTATCTCAATAAGTCATGAAGAATGAAGTTTTGATGATGAAGATATAAAGGTTTTAGTGCAACTTTAAAGACTTGATTTTATCTCACAAAGGAAGGTTGCTTCATGAAATAAAGACAAGACATAAAAAAGAATAAATGCTTTCAAGGGAGAAGATTGTTGAAGATTTTCTCAAGAGTTGAAGATTCAAGTTTAGAAGTTTCTATTTTGGGTGATGGATAAAAAGAGTAAGTCATAAATCCCATTCAAGACCATTTCAAACTTGAGAGCAAGTCGTTTTTTCGCAAAAATTTTTTTCTACGCTTTTAATCAATTAAGTAACAAAGTAGAATCGATTATTTCACTTAAAATTTGAATTAAAAGAGTTTAACGAACAAAATAATAGATTAAGTGTTTTTGATAATCGATTATATTGCTTTTGGGTTTCATATAATCGATTATAGCCTTAATCTAATCGATTATATCAGGAAAAATATGTTTTCCAACTTTACTCTGATATAATCGATTACACCTTTTATATAATCGATTAAATACGACGTTTTTGCGAATTCAATGATGAATCAACCTAAGAATGGAAACTTTGAGCTGATTTCAAATTATAGAATGAAAGGGAACGTCTTAGGTTAAACAACATTTGATTAAACACGAAAATACAATGTTCTTGAGCTAAAGATTTTCAAAGCCGCTTTCTTGCTCTCTCAAGGTTGATCTAAGTTCTTGGAAGTGGTGATTGTATTGTGCTTAAGCTTTCATATCCAACACTCATCAGATGTTTTCTTTACTGTTTATTGATTGCTGTAATTCATCCCTTGGATCTGTTCTAAGGGAGGTGTGTTCATCTCTTGTGTGTCAAGAGAGGTGGGAATCATCCTTAGTGTGTCTAAGGAGGTATTACTATTTATCTTTTTGTTTTTACATGTGGTCATTGGATTGATGTTTGTAATTGCAATTAAAGATAGTGGAGTGATCATCACGTGTTTGTGGTGGTTAGGAACTGGATGTAGGATTGGCTAAATCCGAACCAGTATAAATATCTGTGCTCTATCTCTCTTTCCCTATCTCTTTATTTTATTGTGGATCATATTAACTATTGTTATTCAAACTGCGTTTATCAAAGGTTAAAAAAAAATCCTAATCCTGTTTTTAGAAGAATTATTTAAAATCTGAAAAATTATTTTCAAAAAAAAAAAGTTTTTTAAAAATACAATTCACCTCCTTCTTGATTTTTACAGTGTCGTTATTTCTAACAATTGGCATAACAAATTCGAGCGCCATTATTTTTTATTTCAAAGGGAAAAAGAACAGTCCAATGTTTGACTATTCACAACTCAAAAGAAATCATGGATAGAAAGATAGTGGATGTGGAAAGGCTTATTAACCTACCGAATTCAAACTTAACAGTCATCATACACAAAATTAAAATGAATATTTGGATAGAGTTTGAAAGATAGAAGGCATAGTTATAGTAATGCAACATTTGTGGTTTCAAGACCGAGCCACACTTCCTTGCAGAAGACCATCTCTAAACTGTGAAGCAATATCTCTTACAGCACCTGGTCCGTGTGGAACAAAAACAGAATTGGATTTTGAGGACGCACCAATCTCCTTCAACGTGTCAAAGTATTGGGTCACCAAAACCATGTCCATTACATCCTTAGATGATGTCCCAGGGACATTCTCTGAGAAGGCTAGCACGCTGTCCCTCAGACCATCTACTATGGCTTGACGCTGCCGAGCTATCCCAAGCCCTGCTAGATACTTTGATTCTGCATCTCCTTCAGCCTTTTTAATCTGCAGAATCTTTTCTGCTTCAGCTTTCTCATTTGCAGCCACCCTCAATCTTGCAGCTATTATGTCACAGGGTAAAGATAAAAGGAAAGAAAATGTCAAGCTGCAAAGTATTTATTCAAAACAAGACATAAGCTAATGATGTTTGTCAAATGCAATAAATGAATTTAGAGGGCATCGACACTGATACATTTTCTTTCCTTTGTTTAAACTAATCAGGTTAATAACACTAATTTCCTATAAATGAAAATTCCTTCTCATTACATGTATAAAAAATAGTAATTTGAGCTTGGCCAAAAATATGCTAAACAAATACATAATCATACCAGCATTTATCTCGTTCATGGCTCTCTTCACACGCTCGTCTGGTTCAATGTCCACAATAAGAGTCTGGACTATCTCATATCCGTAAGCAGACATAGCCTTCATATGCATAGGAAGTTAAAAACCAATGGATGTTAACTTCTTAGTCCTCACTCCTCAACATACACACTCAAACACTAATCACCTTTTCAAGTTCTTCCTCAACAGCTCTTGCAATTTCTTTCTTCTGTTCAAATGAGGAATCTAGATCCATCTTAGGAACACATGCCCGAATAACTGAAACAGCATAATCGATTTATCAGTTTTGTCCTCCGTAAGCATCCAATAAACCCAACTTTATAAATGAATTTGTTAAGATAAAAAAAGAACACCATCAAAGACATAGGCCTGAATCTGTTCCCTGGTATTGCTAAGCTTGTAAAAAGCATCAACTGCCTTTTCCGCCAGCGCTCGATATTGAATAGACGCAACAACAGTGACAAAAACATTGTCCTGGTATGTAATAAGTTCAGATAAGCAGAGAAATGATGAGAAATGTACTTTGTCAAACAACTCAATGGAGCAAGTATTATGTAAGAGTTTCTCATTATGAACTTATTCACAACTTTAACTCAAAATAAGCTAAAAGTAACTTTATAAGAACGTCACAATATCAAGAATCTTTAGACTTACATAATCAATCTTTTAAAACACTTGTTTTGAGAGGACAAAATTTTGATGTAGTACCATGAATATTGTTCAGTTATTCTCTAATTGGAATTTTAATTTGATGATATGCATTGATATTTAATAGAATATTTTATTATGTAAATTATAATGTGAAACTTCAAATTTGATTGAAGAACAGTAACAACAAAATCTATAATCCTGCATCTAAGTTTTATCTATATAAAAATCAACAAACTAACTAGAAATATGAGGATATATGTAAAAACCCTTTACATTGCAGGTGCATTTCCATTAAATTCCAAGACCAGACACCCGATAAAGCTAATCAAATTAATTGAGTTGGCTATACAATTTGGTAATTGAGAAGAAACCTTTGTTTTTGTTTCGCAATGAACATCTAGCTGTTGCACACGCAAAGAAAGGTAACCAGCTACTTGAGTGCCAAAGAACCAGGGCACACAGTGAAAACCGGGTTCAAGGACATCATCATATTTGCCAAAGACCTCTTTAATAGCTACAGTAGATTGCTCCACTTGAAGACAACCCAGAGCCAGACCCATCTTTATTCTTGAGGGACCCTGGACAACAAATTGTCAAAAAACAAAAGTAACAGAACATGATTGTTATATTATCAACTGTTTCTCAATTCCCAGAACATGCAAATTGAAGGGTATTAATAGCATGGAATTAGAAAGCGGAAAAAGTACTGTGAAGTGAGATCTAATCGATTCAGGAAAAACTCAGAAAATGACGATTATAAAGAGAAATATGATATGTCATCTAAATCCAAATTGAAAGAAAACTAAGAAGGAAACAGGAAGAAAAGAAGATTTTTGTGTTACCTGAAAGTTAGAAGGAAGGAAAAGGAGTGCCACAAATACAGTTTTTTTTGTATGTCTTTGTATCAACCCAACATTTGCCCCACCAGAATCTCCTGCCTTTAAAAGATGTGAACAAATACAGTTTCATTAAGAAATAAGTAAAAATAAAAATTGTTTAACTAAAATAAAAAAGTAATTTTATTAATTAATTAATACAAGTATTATTTTTAGTTATCAAAAGAAAAAAAATTTAAAAAAATATTTCTCCATTGTTTTAGTAATACAGTCTATCTGGATAACATGATGTTAAATTTATGTGCATTATCTGAATGAATTTCAGTTTTTCTCATTATTTTTCTGTTTTTTACACACTTATTTATTCTAATAATTTTCTTGATTATTTCTTGTACACATTAATCTCTTCTCTTTCTTAAGGAGTTTAAAAAACTTCACAAAATGTGAATGCAGATTAAAGAAATAAAACAGAGTTAATAATAATTTATTTTTATATAAGTTTCGTTGTTGTTTCAATCTAATGGTTGAAATGTCTTTTTATCTTATATTTTTATTTAATTTTGAAGTGCGGTTGATAATACAAATGCAGAGAATCTACATTTGCCAGTGGTGTGAATGGACATATGCATCTTCCTCTTTTGTTTGATTAAGGTGCATTCGGTTCATAACAAGATATTTCTAAGAGTCTCTACATTTTTTAAAACAAAAATAACAATAAAATAAAATCAGAAAATAAAAGGGTTGTGAAGATAAATAACATATATCTATAATAATAATATATAAAGAAAGATTCTTTTCCACTTTTTAAATCTCTATTTTATCTTTAATATTTTAAAATAATGATTTATAACTATATATAAAAAATATATTTTAGGGTATATATAAAAATAAATTATTCAAAATTTAAAGGTAATCACAAATATTTTAATATTAATTATCTATTTTTTATGTAATTATTATTTATATAACTATAATTTAATTATTTAAAATTAAATTTAAAATAAAAATAAAAATAAAATATTTAAATATTAAAAATAATTATATAAAACACTTTAAAAAATATAGCTATTTATTTATTTTTAACTATTATTATTAAAAAAAAATCATAATGCATATAGAATCACAAAATATAACACTGGTATTTTGTAATTTTGATTCTCCTGCTATCACTATATTTTTTTGTCATTTAAATTTTTAATTTTAAGAAAAATCACATTTTTAATTTAATTCTTACTTTTGTATATATTTTATAGTTTACTAATTAAATTATTTCTTAATGATATCATGATGTTTATGAATAATGTTTTCTATACAAAATGTAATTAAGAAGTGGGTTTTTTTAATAATTTTTTATTTATAGGAATAAATATGTCCATAATGATAATTTAGGACTCGCTTAATTTTTTCTACTCACCCACTTCTAAATCTATAAATTAAATTTTTAAAAAAAATTGTCAATCAGTTAAAACTAATTTTATATTAAAATAAATTTGTTAATTCTAAATAATAAAATTTTATAAATTTAAATATATTAGTTTTATACATTTTTCATAATTAAAATAATTTATTTATATGTTTACATTTGTCATATTTAATTAACCAAACCAAATTAAATTATAGTTTTATAATTTAATATTTATAAAATACGCTTCATAATTAATTTTTTTATTAAATCTGGAATCGAAAGATAAATTTGAAAAATAATTTGTAAGAGAAATAGTTTTAGAATAACTTAATAGAAAGAATGAGCTGTATCATTATATAAATGTACAACAAGAAAAAACAATGTGGGCTTTTTGTCCACTGTGAGTTCAGTTTCAGGCCCATAGTGCTTCTTCTTATTTATGTCATTCCCATGTTATACTTGGGATCTTTGAATTGTCTGAACCAAATCATAGACGCCTTAGGCAGCTTTCAGAGGTCGACCCTTCATAGCGTATAACCAACTTCTGCAACCTTCTCACCTTCCTTTCTTCAGGTACCATATACCTTTTTTTTATGATAAAGAAACAACACTTCTCTTTCTTTTTTTGTGAGAGGTTCAATTTTCCAAGCTACTCGTCAATATAATATAGTTAGAAAATAGGATCTTTGATGTTAGTGTTGGAAACCCCAATAGAATGGAAGAATTTGAGTTTAGGCAAAAGGGTATTATTGAGAAGGTGAAAAACAACTATCGGGGATCTGGGTTTTCAAATTGACCCTGTTGAAGTCTTCCCTAGCCTATGTTGGGAATACCCCACATGAGTTGATGGAGTAAGACACCTTAAAACTGTCACCTTTGTGATGTTTTTCAAGCGAAGTGGAATGAGTTGAGGAGAAAGAAGTGGGACATTGTATTTGGGTCTCAACAAATAGCCGAATGTGGAGGGTATGAGTAGGCACCATATAGTCACTTACAAGTTTAAATGCTACACTTAGACCAAATTTAGATTATTGTATTGCACACCGTTTTCGTTTGGTCATTTGTTGAAACCACAATGTGGATTGGACAAAAGCGTTGGTTAAATTTCAATCTCTTACAATTTTTAACAATTATAGACTGCTTAGTTCCAATATATTAGTATTATAATTTTGGGATTTGCATTCCTCTATGTTTCAATTCACTGACAACTGCAGACTGTGAGACGGATTGTAACAACATTCCCCGAAACAAGATAGTGTCTGGTATCTAGATTATTTTTTGAGAAATAATGACCAAAAGTTCTCATGTGGTGTTGTAAACAAAAGATTGTTTTATCCCGAATAAATTGAATAAATTGCACAATTAGTGTTGTTAAGTGTAGCTGCAATGGCGCTACTATTGCACTCATCCTGCATCCTTTCGTCATCTTTGATGAATCTCCATCCAATTGAACTTTGAGTTAAGATTATGTTATTTTTTTTGGAGTATTTTAATTTTATTTACATAGAACTTACTTTTTATGCATAAATGATGTATATATATCATATATTTCAATTACTATGTTACTTCTGCTATTTGTGTGAAATTTTATTTGATACATGATAGTGGATTATTGGCTTTCTACCATTTTCCACAATCAGTTACTACCGGTGTGCACCAAGATCATATCCTTAAAGTGTCATTCTTTTAGATATAATATAGGTACTGCAGATGTATTCATGCCCATATATTTTAGGTAAATTTATCTCAAAATGAATAAAAAACCTAGAGTCCTGAAGATGTGGGTTTGTGAAAGGAGAGGAATGATACATTGTTCTTGGAATTGCAGCCTTGTTAATTAGCTGCTATCGTTAAGCCCCAACATGTGATAGTTTATACTTTTTATTTATAGTAAACTCTCAAGGACTAAGAAGGAGTTTCTTATTTAGTTGTAGCAAGTTTCTTCATTACTTAACTTCACTCTCATACAATTTTTCTCACAGTTCTAGTTCTCTCTCAAACTTTCTTCACCTTCACAACTTGTTGTGTCTGGTTTTGGCCATTGTCAAGTCTTTTTTAGGTAAGTGAGGATCCATAGGTTTCATGCAAACTCTTGTTCGGTTAACGCAACTTTTTTTTTTGTTTGTGTTGCACCATTTTAATTTAATTAGAATTGAATTTCAGGGACTAATTCTATATCTTTGAAAATTTGCTACTGAAAAATCTAATGGAGATTTACTTGATTATCTCCTTTATTTTGAAATTGTTTGTACCTAATTCTCTTTAGTAATGTAAGGGACTTATCTCTTGTTATCAAGGTTATCAATGGCAGAAGGCCAAAATCCTACCTAATAAACGTGCTATTGTCATGTTATAGCGTTATGGTTATGCTATAGCAGTTATTCAACGACATTGCTTGTTTGTGTTGTGATTGCCACTCTAACCAAAAGAAATGAAAACTCCAAGGGGATGCAAGTGTAACTCTATGTTACCTATGAACTGATTAAAACATTTCTTGCCTGATGATGATGGTTTTGATATTTTGGAAAGTTTGTGCCTGTTAATTGGAGATTGTATTCAAGATTAATGCATCATGTCCAACATTACTAGAACATTTCCTTGAGTTCATGTTATTGATGGCTGTATGGTTTGCCAATGGTCATAGACTTGCATTAGAAGAACCTCATGCATGATCTTGATTTTTCAAATCTGTGCTGTATCACCATATGATTTACTTTTAAGAAAATTGCTATACTATTCATGTTGGATTGAAGTTTTTTTTTATAAATTTTTTGTTTATAGGAAAATAAAAGATGGATTCATCACAAAACACAACTCTGGGTGGAAATGGTGGTAGTGGTGGAAACGGGACATTGATTTCCCAAACTAATGACATGGCAGCTTCTGCAGCAGGAGCTGACGATTCTATGCAGAAGCTGAACCAGGTCAGCAACTCAATTCAGAAAACCTTAGGCCTTATTCATCAGCTTTACCTCACAGTTTCTACCTTCAATGCTGCCTTTCAAATGCCTCTCCTCCAGCGCATGTATTTCTCTCTCATCCTTTTCCTGAAATGCATTTTTTCTTTGTTTTACTTTTGCTTCATGTTTAAAATTGATCATATTTTACTTTAAACATCCCAGTAATGGCCTTGTTGCAGAGCTTGACAACATGGTTAAATTGGCAGAGAAATGCAACATTCAGGTTCCTATGGAGGTTGTTAAGTGAGTGATTTACCTTTGTATGTTCTCAAATAGTTTTCTTGACCTAATGTAAGTTCTCTTTTTTAATTTTTCTCATTTGAGTTGAATTGTTGGCTTTAGTTTAATTGATGATGGGAAGAATCCAGATGAATTTACCAAAGATGTTATAAACAGTTGTATTGCAAAGAATCAGATCACCAAAGGAAAAACTGACGCCTTAAAGGTTTACTCTTATTCTTTATTTTCATTACATATGAATTTCTTTTTGTTTGCAGCGTTGTCTCCCTATATATTTATTATGCAGCTTCAGTCTAACCTAACGTTCCTGTTTGGGCAGAGTTTGCGCAAACATCTTCTAGAGGAATTGGAGCAGAATTTCCCTGATGAGGTTGAAACTTTTAGAGAGAGTCGTGCCGCAGCAGCTGCTGTAAGTATACGTCATACAGTCTTTTATTTCATTGAGGAACAAAGCTTTAAAATGACCTTGCTATGTCATTGGTGTGCTCTAAGTTCATTGTAGGATCTTAGGATATCTTGATTTCTGTATTTTAACTTTACTACTCTTCTTTCCGTAACTGATAATGGAAACAATCTGCTTATGTATTTTATCTTGATTTCCTTAGATTTACCACTCTTCTTATTGCTTTCTGTATTTTAACTTTACTATTCTTTCTCTAGGGATGTTGTTCTATATGCCGAACAAGTTTACTTTTGATGCTCATCTTCAATTCAAGTATTGCTAAGAATAACAAATAATACATCTGAGATAGTTTTAGTCTCGGAAGAGCTTAGTAATACACTTTATTTCTAAATGCTTTCTACTCCGATAAACCAATTATTAGGTTCTTTGACAATGCTCATTTAATCCTTTTCCGTTCAATTAGAATTCTTAAAATGAACCAATCCTTAACAAATTTAAAGAACCTTGGGGTGGGGTTTGCTGCACTTTTTTCACTGTGTATTACATGATTGATTTAATAGGACTATTGTAAATGAAAGCACAAAGGGACTAGTTATATTGCTAAATTTTTTGCAATGGCTGAGCAGGTTGAGTGAATTCAAGAATTATATATTTTTGTTCCTTACATAAATCTTGGCCTTATTGCATCCATGCAGGAGTTGAAACGTCAGGCACAAGCACAAAGTGCATTGCCAAATGGAGATGTGAGGGTCAAATCAGAGCATTGAGTGATATGTTTCTTGTGCCTGTGCTTGTCTATAAATGGAACCCAATATTTATGTTTTTTCCAATGTTATCATATGTAGGCATTGTATAGTGAAGTTCAGCACTGCTTCCTTTTTTCTGCGTCTTGGTTAAATGTTGTAAATTTGATGACTCATTTTTGCTTACTTTTAGTCAATGGAATATTATTGCTATCTTTCGAGTGTGTGTATAAGTGCTTAAGTTCTATCTTTCATCAATAAATTAATTAAACTTGTTTTTATGTGTTTGTAAAAGGACTGTCAGTAAATAGTAATATATTTAATACTTTCTCTTAGTATGTCACATGTGTAAAGCTGTGTATTGATTATGTTGTTCATCTTCCTCTTTTCTAAGACCATGTGATTGACTCCTACGCGTTCATGTTTAACCTATACAGGCATGTGAAACTCTATTAAATATTATATCGTAACAATACAGTTTAAAAGTTATTGAACAAAATAAAACAAATAGAAATTAATAAACCAAAATCGCCTTAACGATATACTATGAAGGCTAGGCTAAAGTTACATAAATCTACATAAACCTAGTAAACAAAAATATCAGTTTTTGCTCAACTATGTACCTTAAAATGCATGATACCTATGTTTTCTGCGATACACTTTTCGAACTGATGGTAATACATAGGGTCAAATTGGTCATTGATTTTTCTTTTTCAATCAGTGAGTTACTTGCTTATCTTTAGCTCCTAGATTATTTTGTTATTTAGACCGTTGTTATTGTTATAATAGTTCTGTTACTTGTGTTTTGTTTCTAAAGTCTCATTATATACGTAGCACTTTGCTGGTTTTTTAGTATGAATAAAATTTCATTCTTTCATATATTCAAGTTTCAATTATTAATTTGTTATGGTGTCAGAGCTCTCTTAGAGAGAGAGTTCTGCTATGCATATCAATGGCCAGTGAAGTTACACATCCTTATAATGTGGAAAATGCACAAAATCCATCAAAGCCCTTATACATACATCCAAATGAAAGCTCCTCCACTATTCTTGTCTCGCCACCACTCATTGACATGAACTATCACAGTTGTTCTCGTGCGATGAAGATGAGCTTACTAATGAAGAACAAATTAGAGTTTGTAGACGACACAATTGCATAACCGCCAAAGAATCACACGGTTTATCCTTTTTGGGAATGAGGGAACAAGTCGATTTTTAGTTGGCTAATAAAATCAATAAAGCATGGAGATTGCACAATCCATTCTCTAGCGTGAGAAGACTTCACACTTATAGAAGGAACTTCGTAACCAGTTTTCTCTTGTTGATCTATTTAGAATCTTATAGATCTAAGAAGAAATCTTCAGTTTAAGGCAAGGCGACAATTCTGTCTCAAAATTCTACACTTCATTGAAATTTCTATGGGATGAATTAGAGGTATTGAATCCTCTACCTGTTTGTACGTGCAACCCAAATGTTCGTGTAGCGCAATCAAGAAGATTGAAGAAGAGAGAAACAGGAATCAGGTGGTTAGATTCTTGCGAGGGTTGAATGATCAATATTCAGGGGTTAGATCACAACTCATGTTCTTAGATACTCTCCCCAATATGAATCATGTATTCGTCCTAATGGCTTGTCAAGAACAACAATTTGCCACTGAAACCGCTTCTATACCAAAGGTCCTTGTTGCGGCTAATATTGATGCATCAGACTCTTAGAGAAATCATAAGACTGGTAGTAACTAGAACAACAAATACTCCTCCAAGAAGTGTTCATGGTATGGAAAACTGGGTCACACAGTTGATGTTTGCTATAGGAAATATGATTTTCCTACTGGTTTCAAGTTCAAAGATTCCAAGAACGCTGCTTCAAGATTTGCAACTATAGTCTTAACTGAAGAGAATGGGACAAATTGTACAAAGAATTTATTAGAACATGACATTCAAGGAAGTGCGCGGTTTAGTTTTACAACAAATTAATATCAGAATTTGTTGGCCTTATTGCCATAACAAGAACAATGTGACACTGCTCATGTGATTATTTCTCAATGGATCTTGAACATTGATGCCACAAATTACATATGCAATTCTATCAATTCTTTATACAAACACATACCACTTATCAAAGTTTCTTTGCCTAATGGAAGCTTGGTTGCAACATCTATTTTTGGAATAATTCATCTTTCACCCAATTTTATTTTAACTAATGTTTTATTTCTATCCAGTTTCAAGTTTAACTTAATATCAGTTACAAAATTGACCCAGTCCCTTCATTGAAAATTGATTTTTCATTATCACATTTGTTTCATATAGGACTCTAATGCTTGCAAGATGATTGACACATCTAAGGCAGAAAGATGTCTCTACATTCTCATACTAACAACTGATTCTTCTCCATAAACTATTAGTTACTCCACACATTCCTGTTCTACTTATAATGTCTTTTTTGAAAATCATTCTTGTAGTTTTCCTTCTAGTTTACAAAACTTGTGACATTATAGGCTGGGTCATCCATCCTTTAATAAAGGTCCAACAATTAGTGCATTATTTTCTTTTGTTAGTTGTAATAAAGAACATCTTTGTGATGTTTGTCATATTGCAAAGCAAAGAAAACTAAGTTTTCCCTTGAGTTCCTCCTCTACTAATGCAATATTTGAGTTAATTCATGTTGATATTGGGGTTCAGTTTTTGTACTCTCATTACACGATCATTCTTATTTTCTTACTATAGTAGATGATTACTTTAGACACACTTGAATTTACTTATTAAAGAACAAAATAGAGGTTCGACCTTTAATTCAAGTCTTGTGTGCTCTAGTGGAAAATCAATTTCATACCACAGTAAAAAGCATTAGAACAGGCAATGGTAGGGAATTTAGCCTTGACCAATTTTATGCTAGAAAAGGAATCATTCACCAAAAAATTTGTGTAGAAACACCTCAACAAAACTCTATAGTAGAGAGAAAACACCAACATACTCTTAATGTTGCCAAAATATTTTGGTCCCATGTTGTCTCACACTTCGTCTATCTTATCAATAGAATCCCAATACCAGTTTTAGATAACAAGTGTCTTGATCAGCTTTTACATAATTGTTCACCAGACCTTACTCACTCACAAGTATTTGGTTCACTCTGTTTCTCCTCCACACTTGTTAGTCATAAAAATAATCCCCGAGCCACAAAATGTATTTTTCTAGGGTATAAACCTAGAACAAAGGGCTATGTTGTCTTTGATCTCAAAATTAAAGAGTTATCAGTTTTTGGGAATGTCATCTTCCATGAAAACATTTTTCCATATCAGCTACAACCATCTACCAACGCACCCTCCAACACTCCCTCCAGTTCTAATACTTCTTTACCAAGTTCTCTCCCTTTAGAGCCTTTTGACTACATTTTCCCACACACTAAAATAGAACCACAAAATTCTTTTCCTAACAATCAACAGTCAGACGAAATAGCTACACAACATAATCCCATAGAAGCACCATAATGTCCACCTAGAAGAAGTAGAAAACCTCTTTTACATTTGCAAGATTATAATTGTAACCTTGCTATTGCCATTACTGTGCCAAGTCACCCTTCAAGTAAAGGTAATCTTTATCCTCTCTCTCAAGTGCTTTTTTATGATTGCTTAACACCTTCTTATCGGTCTTTTATAATGAATATCACCACTATTCCTGTTCCAGCTAGATATTCAGAGACCATCAAACATAAATGTTGGAGGACAACCATGAATCAAGAACTAGAGACACTGGCTAGAAACAATAACTGGATCCTAGTTGACAAACCACTTGACAAGAACCTCGCTAACTATAAGTGGATCTACAAAATCAAGCACAAACATGATGGAACAATAGACCGCTACAAAGCAAGGCTAGTTGTGAAGGGTTACACTCAAGTAGAAGGTATTGACTTCATAGATAACTTTTCTCCTGCCGCAAAGATGACAACTCTAAGATTTGTCTTGGCTTTGGCATCATCCAAAAATTAGTTCTTACACCAATTAGATGTAGATAATGCATTTTTACATGCCAAACTGGAAGAAGAAATATATATGACTTTGCCTCAAGGTTTGGCGCCTTCCAAGCCTAATTAAGTATGTTTGTTAAAGAAATCTCTCTATGGATTGCAACAAGCAAGTCGAAAATGGTTCAATACTATCTCACGTGCTTTGCAAGATCTTGGTTATTCTCAAATTCAAGCTAATCATACATTATATACCTAGAAAACCGAGACCTCTTTCACAACTCTACTTATATATGTTGATGATGTGTTTGCTAGTAGGCAATGACCTCTCTAAAATCAATAAAGTCAAACACTCTCTTCATACACAATTTTGTATTAAGGATCTTGGTGAAGTCAAGTTCTTCCTGGGTTTAGAAATTGCACAGTCATCTAAAGGTATAATAATTAACCAACACAAATATGCCTTGGAACTCTTATTGTAAAATTGACACCACACCTATGGATACTTCAATAAAACTAGGAGCTACTGTTGATGAATCACTCTCTAATATCAGTTCCTACAAAAGACTGATATGAAGACTCCTTTATCTTACAACTACACAACCCCCCTATATAACTTTTATGGTGAATCAGCTTAGTCAATTCTTATTTTCTCCTATAGACTGCCACCTAACATCTTCTCACTACATCCTATGATATATCAAATGCTCAACTACTTGTGGCCTCTTTTACCCATCATTAAACTTTTACAAAATCACTACATCCAATGACTTTGATTGGGTCGGCTATCTCGACTCTAGGATATTAATAACTGGGTATTTCTTATACATTGGTTCCTCTTTAAATATCATGGCGTTCCAAGAAACAACTTGAACTATTGAAAGAGAGAATGAAAATTTGTGTAGTAAAAGAAAAGTTTTTTTTTTAAAAATGAAATAAAATTAATAACCAAAAGGAAAAGAGAAGATAAGTATTTTAGATTACTTAATAAAATAACACAAAAAAAAAATGTGTTGAGGTTGTGATGAGAGGGAAAGTACCTTGGAGATTTAAGGGATATAGAATAAGCGAACAATTGTGAAAGAATGAAATATTGTGTAACAAAAGAAGGGTTTTTCAAATGAAACAAAACAAAAGGCTAAAAAAAAGAATAAAATTAAATTTTTTAGGTTACTTAATAAACTAAGTGTATTTTAATAATTTGAAAAAAGGATGATTATGGGGATAAGGACAGGGGCGAAATGAATATGTACATACACATGCTCATACTCATATCTATCCTTATTTTCATACCCAATTTAAAAAAATTAGATATTATCTAATACCCATACTTGTGTCCAACCATACCCGTGCCTAATCAATATACAAATTCATGTTAAAATTGGGACGGGTTCAGATAATATTTACGAAACAAGTTTATTGATTATTGATTATCTCTAAAGGAGAGAGAGTATTACACTCCTCAAGAGAACTCATGATTCTAAAATTCAAAATACTTCAATTTAATGTCTAAAGTTCACTTACAAAGACATAAAGACTCTTTATATAGGCCCTAAGTATACATTGAAGTGTTTAAATAAAAGACTTAAATTGTTCTTCTCTAAATTGATGTCTACTTTGAAATTCAAATAAAGAAGACCTAAAATTTGTTGCTAATTCCTTCACAATAGCCTAATCCCCTTGTCATGCTTCATTGTGTATATTTGATTTTTACCTTGCAAATTTTCAAAAGGTTATAGACCTTTTCCTCGTGGAGCCTAAAAATAGCCATATCATGTTTTTCATGCCTTGTTTTGCAAAATTTAAAATCCATTTGTGACCTATATGTCATGTCATATTCCTATTTCACAAATAAACAAGTCTATATATAATCAAGCAAGACTAATCCAGAATTACATCCAAACAATCCCAACATAGAATTATAGTCAACAAGGGGTTGGTAAACAATATAATGCTTAAAAAAATTACAAAACAAAAACAATTATAATTTTATTACAGATAAAGGAATTGTATTCTCTACTATAGGATAATATTGAAAAAAGTTTTTCCTTCTAGAACATTATTTTTTCTTTTCATATTCATGCACACATCAGAGTATTATAAATTATGTTGATTCGGATAAAAACAAATCTTGCATCCAATGATTAATCTCCTCAAAGATAGTGATCCCAAATTATTATCTCAATATAAAAATTTACAATCACTTAAACAGTGAAACAAGCAAAATCACAGTTAAGACAATGAAAAGAACACCTCCTTTGCATAACCACAAAGGATGAAAAACATCTCTCTTAAAATCACAAGAGATGAAACATCTTCCTTGATAAACCACAAGGAATGAAACACACCTCTCTTGAAATCCACAAGAGATGAAACACTTCCCTTGACAAACCTCAAAGCATGAACCAAGCTTCAAACCCTAGTAGCAGCAACACCTTCTCACAATAGAATAATCTTTGAGAAACTTAAAAAGCAATTGTGTAAAACTAGGTTAAAAACAAAGCTTTTGTAGAGTAATTTTTGAATTAGTCTGCGGTTCTTTTAAAGTTTAGTGACTCGTGCTATTTATAGAGAAAATTCATGCCTATATCTTCGGAATTTTAAAATTCTTTTAGAAAACATTCAGAATAATCGATTATTAGTTATGCTAATTGATTATTCCAGAGAGTTTTTGAAAACTAAAATTCACAACACTAATTGATTATCCTGTAAGCTAATCAATTATGTCTTCCCAGAAATAGGTGGTAATCGATTAGATAATCAATTAAGACTGAGATTCATGATCTTTCAAAGAATTTTTAAGTTTGATTTAATCGATTTTAAGATAAGGTAATCGATTATTTTGGTGAGAAATTTTTTTTTTACGAAAAAACTTAAGATTCTCCAAGGTTGAATGTAATTGTGTGCTTACTAGGATCTTTAACTTACCATTCAACTTTCAAAAATTTAACTCAAAGAACTTATTTATAAAAATTCTAAACACTTTCTCAATGCTTCAAGATGATTCTTTTAGTTTCAAGCTAAGTTCAAGTCTTTAACTCTTTTGTCTTCAAAGCCATCATCATCAAAACATTCCTTCCTTTGTGATTTACAAGAAGATGTCCAACTTCCTCTTAAATCATCGTATTTTTGTATATATTTTTATTTATAAAATAAAAAAATAAATATGAGTTAATGAATCAACCCACTTAACCCACAAATCCGTGGTGAATTGAGTTTAGTCATAATATTCTTGGCTCACCGTAAAGAAAGTTGGGTTAAGCTTATTCAATTATAACATAACTTGTGGTGAGTCAACTTGTGTGAGGGTCGACTCACTTTAACACCGCTAATCGTAAGTAAAAATCTAATCTAATCTCAATTTAATTGGGTTAGATTAGGTTGCATAATTGGATAATCCGATCCAATGAACAACCCTACTTAAATAAATCATATTTTCATAAAAAAATTTCTTACACATCATTTAAGTTTACAATTGTATGATTAATTCTTTTTAATATATATATTTTTCTAAATTTTATTTCTGTTACATGTATGTTTTACTTACTAATGAAAAGTTTTTACTTTTTTCTCTATAAAAAATAAATTAACAGATTTACTTCTACTAATAATAGTAAAACTTTGGCTAAGAGTTTTTTGACCAATCCAAATTGTCCTACTTTGACTATAAATAAGTTATTAATAAAATTTATTATACACATAAAATCATTTTTAATTATCATATATATATATATTTATGTTAAGAGTCATAAGTTCTAAATTTACTTTTTATAAACTTTATTATATTACATCATTTTATTTTATATTTGTTTTTTATAAAAATTTATTTAATAATATATTATTTATATTTCAATTTATTTAATTTTACATCATAAATTATGTTTAACTAATCTAAATAAATTATACTTTATTTTATTATAAGATCTTATTTAAGACTTTCCAACTTATTTTATTATCATGTGAGTATATTTAATGTAATAATTTTATAAGACTTAAGTTTTAAGCTAGTGACTTTTTAAGTATGACTCTTAGAATGAAGATATTTTTTCATTAACTTATCTCTTTAAAATTCTAACTATTTTTGAGTGTGTTAAATGTAGAATCATTCTTGAGTGTCATAATTGTGATAGTGTCAAATACATGTGTTTTAAGCCTAGAAAAATGATAATAAATTATACATATTAACTTGTTCGAGAAGGTAACACTAGTAGTGTATTACAAAAATAAGAAAGAAGTGACAAAAATATAATATTGTTGTTGTCAAAATTGATAACTAAATGTTTTAGAACATTTATCATTTTAGTATAATTTTGTCAAGAAATTATCAGAATGGACATATTTAGGAAAAATTATAATAATTGGTAAGTCATGTTTAAACTACACGTCTTTAATTAAAGAAGTTATTATCACAGATCACAATTCTATTGACAGATCTCATTTTATACAGAAATCGTGGACACGATTTTAAACCAAAATTGTGCTAGCCATACACAATTTTAGTTCAAAAACCTTAAACCAAAATCATGTCACCCATGCACCGACTTCTGTGGAAAAATCAAAGTCGTGCCATGCATGCACGACTTTAATTCAAAAACCTCAAACTAAAGTTGTGCAGACTTATCATAATTTTTGTACAAAATAAAATTTGTCAAACAAAGTCGTGGTGGTCCATGATAATAACTATTATTATAATTTTTTTTCAAAATTTTTCCATTTTAATAACTGTCTTGTAAAATTACATCAGAAAAGTGAATTTGTCAAATGTTTTTGGCTAGATTACACAAATTTCAAAATATCTTATTTGTGAAAAACAATGAGACAAAGTTTAAAGTGTGTGTCCACATCATATGCTTTGTGACTTGTTAGAGAGGGAAAACTATTATATAATGACCACCCATGCTTTTTCTATTGATTAGCATGATGTATGTCTCCTTCAATATATGTATGTTATTTTTGTTATTTATTTGTTTTTAATCTTTGTTTATGTTATATGCATGCTTTAAATATCAATGAAAAAATTCTTTCAGTTTCTCTTTTATGAATAATACATTACAAAATTTATTTATATTAATAATAGTAAAATTATATTTTTAATAATAACTCATACAAATATTTTTTTAAGAAAATTAGTATTTTAAATCAATAGTTAAGAATAATAATAATAATTATTATTATTACTAACAAAATTATTATTTTTTAAAAATTCCCTTTAATAATAATAATATTTTAATCAGAATCAATTTTAATAACAACATTTAATATTAATTTATATTGAAGTATTATGAAAATTTTAGATTATTACATTAAAGTTTAAATTTAATAATTTATATTCAAATAAAATTTAATTAGTAATACTAATTGTTAATATTAATGATGATTAAATTTTTGAATTCATAAATTATTGACAATAATAACATCTATTAGTTAATAGTCAAATATTTGATATTTTATTAGTTATACTATTAAGATAGAAAACAACACTAACATTATGTAATTTTTATTTTCTTCTGTAATCTTATTAATTAATAATAAAATATTTTATTTTAATTAATAATGACACTTTTATTTATTTATAATATGTAACACCCCAACATTTTAAATTATAAAGATATCAGAATATAAACATATTATATTATAAAGATATTTTGTTATAAGAATATTAGATTGATAAAAATATTCAGTTATAAAGATATTTAGTTATAAAAATATTATATTATAAAAATATTTAGTTATAAAAATATTATATCATAAAGATATTATATTATAAAGATGTTCAGTTATAAAAATATTAGATTATAAAGATATTTAGTTATAAAAATATTATATTATAAAGATGTTCAGTTATAAAAATATTAGATTATAAAGATAATACAATATATAAAAACAAAAGACTAGTTGGGTAGTTTATTTTCAGATACCTCCATTCTCTCTCCATTCTCTCTCCATTTTCTCTAAGGTTTAAATACTGAAAACCCTAACGGTTTCTAGATCCACAAGAAGCAATATAGGGCTAACAGTATAAGGAGGAGTTATACCCGATCAGTTTTGAGAACGGGTAAGTCTAGGTCCGTTTATTCTTAAGAATTTTCTTTTGGAAAGTATATGGTCTTTGAAGATTTTTATCAATAAATTCTCTTTATGGGGAGATGCTATCCAGAATTTTGAGATAAAAGAGAAGCTAAGGTTTGGGATTTGCAGTTTGTTTTCATCTTATCGAGGAACAAAGAAAATCCAGGTTAGGGAAGTTAATGTTCAAAAATATATAAATTGATATTAAGAAAATTAATGTTATATATATAAAATTAGTATGTTTTGTATATTATTGTTGTATTGAGTGTAATGTGTGAAAAACCTTGTTTTTGGTATTGTTTATGATGTTTAAGTTGATATTTGGATGTTTCTTAAAAATCAGTGGAATGGAAAATTTGTTTGAGGGGTAGAAACGAAAGTTTCTTTCCCTAAAGGGTTTTGGTCTCGATCCTATTCTTGTTTATAAATTTAGATTATTATCTCTAAATAAAATTGAGAAAAATTGATTGGTTATGTATGACCTATGATGTTTGTGTGTGGGACCGAGTAGAGCCTGGGGTTGGTGCCCATAATCTACCGATATGTTTGTGTGTGGGGTCGAGTAGAGCCTGGGGTTGGTGCCCATAATCTACCGATATGTTTGTGTGTGGGGCCGAGTAGAGCCTAGGGTTGGTGCCCATAATCTACCAATATGTTTGTGTGGGGCCGAGTAGAGCCTGGGGTTGGTGCCCATAATCTACCGATATGTTTGTGTGTTGGGCCGAGTAGAGCCTGGGGTTGGTGCCCATAATCTACCGATATGTTTGTGTGTGGGGCCGAGTAGAGCCTGGGGTTGGTGCTCATAATCTACCGATATGTTTGTGTGTGGGGCCGAGTAGAGCCTGGGGTTGGTGCTCATAATCTACCAATATGTTTGTGTGGGGCCGAGTAGAGCCTGGGGTTGGTGCCCATAATCTACCGATATGTTTGTGTGTTGGGCCGAGTAGAGCTTGGGGTTGGTGCCCATAATCTACCGATATGTTTGTGTGTGGGGCCGAGTAGAGCCTGGGGTTGGTGCCCATAATCTACCGATATGTTTGTGTGGGGCCGAGTAGAGCCTGGGGTTGGTGCCCATAATCTACCGATATGTTTGTGTGTTGGGCCGAGTAGAGCCTGGGGTTGATGCCCATAATCTACCGATATGTTTGTGTGTGGGGCCGAGTAGAGCCTGAGGTTGGTGCCCATAATCTATCGATATGTTTGTGTTGGGCCGAGTAGAGCCTGGGGTTGGTGCCCATAATCTACCGATATGTTTGTGCGTGGGGCCGAGTAGAGCCTGGGGTTGGTGCCCATAATCTACCGATATGTTTGTGTGGGGCTGAGTAGAGTCTGGAGTTGGTGCCCATAATCTACCGATATGTTTGTGTGGGGCTGAGTAGAGCCTGGGGTTGGTGCCCATAATCTACTTATGTGTGTTAATGAGAATGTTGTGAGTATGTGTATTACATGATAATATGATTTGTGTTGTTACTTTTCAATTATTAAAGATGCATTAAATTTCAAAGCATTTAAGTATGTTCTATGATGAATGTGCATGAGAATGATATGATGATGAATACTACATGATGTTATTTTTTTTTTTGTTATATTTTTGAATGATTAGCTTACCCTACAATTGCCGATTGTTTGGTCTGCGATGATCGTGTTTTGTATATTCATTATGCTAATTTAAAATTTCAAAAAATATATTTGAAATTAAAATTTAAAATTGTAAATAAAATTCAAAACCTAGTCCAAAATTCGTTTATATATTGACATTGGGTTTGGTTAGAAGTTTTTGGTTTTTGCGTATTTTGGCTTATTGAGGGAAAAATCAAATAAAGTTGTTAGTTTAGGGGTTACGGCATAGCTTAAAATAAATAATATATTACAGCATACCTTAAAATAAATTAGAAGTTAGAAAAAATTCTCATTAGCATGGTAGGAACTCTTGATTAAGTCTAACATCCTGAGAGACAAGATTTCTTTCGCTTTCTTTGCAACAAAGAGAAATTAGTACCAGGGGTTTGGAAAGTACAGGAAATTATGTTAAAACATTTTTGTTCACATTAATCTAGAAATACATTTTCAAATTATGTAATTTAAAAAATTAAAAACATATATTTCAAATTATATAATTTAAAATATATTTTCGATTTCCCAATCAGAAATCTAATCTAATACATAGACAATTTAGATCTTTTCAGCACCCATGAAAGTGCAAGAACGAACCATAAAGATGCAAAAAGTAATTGTACTTCGTAAATACGCAAGGCAACTTCAAAGGCCCCTTAACAAGAAAACAGTAGCAAAAGTACAAAAAAAAACTCGATTTAGATGCAGTCACATCAACCACGTTAATAATTTGTTCCAAAATTAAAAATAAAAATAAAAGGTAAAGTCATGAATACAAGGCTTCCACTGATCATCAATTGAAACGCACTGAATTGCAGCTGTCTACTGCCATGAATGCTTCCACTCGGAACAGTCGGAGATAAGTACATCTTCACAAAAAAATGGATCTATCTATAGAGATTACAATCTTCCCCTTAAAGGGGTATGTAACAATAATCTATTTTAAGCTCGTGGTTTTTACAATACAAAGTGAACCGCTATTTCTGAACAAATTAACACGCCAACTCCATCACAATGCTACAATAACTGGAGGAAGATACCTTTGCCATTGAGAGTATGTTGGAAGAACAAATCTAGATCCAGGCAAACAAATCGTCCATTTTTGTTTCCACTGCCCTGGATAACATGCTTAATGAAATACGCAACCAGCCTGGGTCCATCTTAAATAATCCCCTTGGAAATGCTAGATGTTGCATTTATCTTTAGCGACCGCTCAGGGATGTAGGTAACACCTGTTCAGACCATTATGTAAACACGTGAGAACCTGAGCAGTATCATAATTTGCATTTTGCATCTCGATTACCACTATATGGAGCGCAGGGAGACTGCTTCTGATGAAGAATAAAACAATGCACAAAATAAACCAAACTTCTTAATAAAAAATACTTGTGAGAACATACACTTTGCATCTATAAATACCTAAAATGATCATCGAGGAAAACAAGAAATTAATGACAAGTCCCAAGCAGAACAACTAAATGTATAAAAAGGACCCAAATAAGCGTCTGGCACAAAAATATCATACCTAGGGGAAGCCAACTCACCTTATAAAATGCATGACTAAAATTGTTGGCCCCAAGTTAGAATTTTTTGTTATGCTCATTGAGTGGTTCTTCAAAACAATCATGACAGTTACAGAATTAACAGACGTTTAGGCAATTCATCTTCTTATAAATCCAATACTAAGCATTGACCTGATAATTCTTGTTCTCTAAGTCCAGCATTAAGAAGTAAAAGTTTCCTAATCTGTACCTTTTTCCATGACATCAATTTGCAAAGAGTCAAGTGCAATTATGCCATCGGTCAATGGAAGTAGTTCAAGCTTAATGGTGGCTGTTGACTGAGATGGGATACATCTGACGTGGCCAATACACGGTTTTAAATTAGTTAGTGTTAGTTTTAAAAAAGTCATAAATAAAAATGAGAGCCGACATATTACCCAAGTGGAACTCTACTGTGCAGCCAAAGATGTGTACAACTTAGGCCTGAACTAGGGATGACATCATTCATTGAAACTGACTGAGGTCTGGCATCATCTTGTTTGTCGTTTTCTTTTAGAAGAGAAGTAAAGCTCCCTCCCTGAGTGGCCCCGACATGTCTTTCACCATTTATCCTTCCTAAAAACTCTGTGAAACCAATAAAAGGACTATTTGGAATAGTGGGTGAACTCAGAGAGACAACCGAAGGGGGTGAAGTGAATGAGGCTGGAGCGAGCACTGTCAAAGTTAGATCTTCAGATGTCAAATTCGAAGCTTGAAGAGTTAAAACCTGATAAAGAAACAATTAAGCTAATCAAATTGTAATTTAAGTAGGATAAATATTCAAAACAAACTACATACGAGCTCCAATGCAAGCCCCCCAAACTCAAAATAGTCAATAGTTAAAACATATATTGACCTGCACAGGAAGTTGAGAATTTCTTTCATGTGGTCCAGGAGACTCTCCAGAAATCTCGGATGCAACAGAGATTATAATATCCCTTGTTGTACGTGGTCGCCAACTGGTTGCTTGCTTAAAGAATAATCTCGATGCTACATTACATAAAAAACAAGGGGAAAACAACCAATTAACAACTTAGAAAGTATTAGATAATAGTAATACACCAACAAACGAAGGAGGAAAAAAAACTTGCCAGTATAATTGCATCGACAAGACACCATAATGGCATACTGATTGTCAATTGACACGATCTTTGTTCTGTCAGAACTCTTGGAGGAAAGACTGGATCTTGAAGACGAGTTTGGAGATTGCAACTTTGAAAACTGAGAGCCTTCATCTTGAGGCTTAATATTTTTCCACATAGAAGTTGCAGGTTTAAGGATAAAAGAATGCTCTTCACCTCTCCTATAGTCATAAATTTCTGGTTAGATGGTGATGATTAGAGTTAACTACATAAAAAATACGCCAAATTCTGAATTTCTCTTACCATATTTACTATTAGCTTCTTCTGTTATTCTTTTAACAGATAATAAGATTGATTTAAACTCAACAAGATAGAAACTCATATATGACCAAAAGGGTATTAAGCAACGGGAAGCAACCTTTTATTGAAAGGGGGTAATGAATTGGCAGGATCCAACCCCTCCCTCGTCTAGAAGTTAAAAAAGAATTCCCCCGAAATCTGCACGAGGGAAGGGAAGTGTATTCTACACCAAAACATCAAAAGATTTCACAATATTATCCTCCTCATTTCCCTTTTACTTTCTAACATGTTATTTCCATGTCCTCCAACACTTCACCATAGTTGGTCAAATAAGAAATAGTAAATTCAATTATTGTAGTGTAATACACATTAGTATCAAAATAATAAATAGATATATTGCAGGATTGTTATTACACTTTTTAATAAAATTCAAAGGTCACAGATACATCACCCTCACTTTCCCCATACTTCCAAAAGCAAGATGTTCCTTCCTTTCCAAAACTAATATGGTACTGAAGAAAATTTAAGGCCTTTCCTTCACCATTAACATCGGTGTTCTCAATTGCATATTGAACCCCTATACACATGTACGGCTTTTTGAAACAATATCCCCACCCCCGCTTTAGCGGGTTGGGTTGGGTCACTCAGCACAGGCATATGTAATGTAACTGAATAACCTGGGGCAGTTGAAGCACGAGTTTTTACAGGCTATGATCTTTAAACAAAATTCAAACGTTACTATGAAATTTTGTATTTTTGCGCTTTGAAAGCAAGATTCTCCTCCCATTCCTAAACCTATATAGGATTAAGAAAATTTAAGGCCTTTTCCACATCAATAAGAAACATTCATAGTACCAAGGTAAAAGATGCACTTCGGGACTCTGTATTTTTTAAAAAGTAAATAAAAAGGGCAATAATAGAGTTCAACAATAAATAGTGTGGTATGTGATGTGTTTTTAAGAAAATACCAAGGAAAAAGATGCACTTCGGGACTCTCTGTATTTTTTAAAAATAAATGAAAAATAAAAGGGGCCGATAATAGAGTTCATCAACAATAAATAGTGGTATGTGATGTGTTTTTAAAGAATGTGAGTGGTTTGGAAAGTGTAATTATTGGAAAAGTAGAGCACGAGAGAATAAAGACTAAATAAAAAATAAGATGGTGAGAAAGAAATAATAGGTGATAGTCATTGGGATAAAATAAAATAGGATATACAAAATGTCTACACTAAAACATCATATCCCTTTATATATAGTTATATAATATTAAACCATATTGTAAATAATAAAATATCTTAGAGAAATTTATATGGATATGTTACTTTCTTTATTTCCCCTTTTAGGGACATTTGGATTTAGGGTCTAAACTCAACTCCACAAAAATTGACTTTTGAAGTTAGATTAACACCATTTGTATACCAAATGTTTTAGCCATACCACCCTCGAGGTTGCAATTAAGGCAATTTACAAAGAGGCTACAACTAAAACTGGCTAGGAATGTTGTGATTAAGATAACTTTCCAACACTCTAGCTTACGTCCACGACTTTTAGTCTAAAGCGCAGCAAAAATCTAGGGAGCTGAACAATGGATCTAGGATATATTTTCATTCCATCTTAAAAATTATATTACAGTATTACTCAATCCTACAAAACTAACTTGCAAAATAAGTTCTTCATCTCACTTGTATACTTACTAGCCAATGTGGGAATAAACCACCACCCTTCGAGATTGCAATTAAGACAATCTCGAAAAAGGCTACAACTAAGGTGGGCTAGAGGTGACTGCAGTTTAGATGATTTTCACATCCTCATGAATGGTTTACATGGCATCATGAAATAAATTTACACAACTGAAACTGGTTGTATACAGCATATTAACAGATAAGTAACAAGATAAAATAAGAAACTTAATAAAAAACCTGAGGGCTAAATTTGGTAAAGAATGGTCATTTCCAGCTTCAATACATGCAATTGGTAATGATGATGGTGGTCCGATTTTTGTAGCCTCTTCAAAAACTATTGTTATGGCATCTATAAATATCACAATATCTGGAACATGTGCAGGAGCAACATTCTGGAGAACAACTTATGAAATGTCAATAAAAACAGAAGCTGAAAATAGTTAATAGTATAAAGCCCCCCAAAAAAATGAAGGCGTAATATTCAATAAAAATACAGGCAAATATGCCAAATAATTTGGTTCAATGACATTATAGTTCAAACCTTTATCCGAACACACAGAAGATCCTCTGAATTGCAATCAGCTGCGAAGGAATGAATCTCTACAGGTTGTATTATTTCAAATTTCCTTCTCCACCTTCTTCCAGGTGTGTAGATACCCTCTAATCCACAGCAAACTGAAAACCTTTCTCGCTCCAATGAGACACCTCTAAAAGATAAAAGTTCTTCAACTCCACTTTTTTTCCTTAGAAATTTCTGAGATGAGCATTGATCCCAATCTTCAATTTCAAAGTTTGGCTTAGAACTAGCTGCTTTTAAAGGAGCAGTTGGTGGAGTTGTATTTTGGGGTAATGCTGACATCGAGTAACTTCTAAAATGGCCACCAAAGGAAAATAATTGAGAGCCAGATGATGGTGAAACATTGGACCTATGAGAGGTGCTACCGGTTCCTGAATTTGAAGAAAACTGAGGAGGAGATAATGGACGAGAAGCAGGGGGGAGAGAGTTATCTAATGGAAGTAGCCATTTTAATAGAGCTCCACATGGATCCTGATGTGCGTGAACTGAATTGTCCTGGTTCTCAGAAGACAATATTTTCTCCTGATACTTTTCATATTGGAGAATTTCTATACAAGGGTCCCTAAGAAAGTCAACACCAACATTCACCTGTAAAAGAACCTGGATCCTTCCAAACAGGAAAATGGAATCAGATCAGTAATCTGGGTAAATGAGAATGGCCAGACATAATTAGGAGGATATCATAGGACAAAATTTTCATAAAGACCTCTGAGGTATTATAGTGGCAAGGCAAATGCCACTAAAATATATTTGAAATTAAACGAATGCTCAAGTAAAATGAAGATAAGAGACCAAGGTTCTAACTAGTAGTAGCCAGTGAAAGAGTGAAACAATACCTCTACATAACAAAAGATATGTTCCAGATATCTAGATAATGTTACACAGGTCAATATACTCCACAACAGCCCAAGTAACACAAGGAAATATTTGGCTCCAAATGCCCCAGAGAAATAAAAATATTGTAAATATTGACAATGCAGAGAAAAATCAAAGTTGAGCATGCAATAAACTTAGCACAATACTATCAACATGCAGTAAGATTTTGTACATTTTTACTAAAGTTTCAATGAGTTTTACAAATGATAAGCACTCAAGCACTTGGGAAGCCCTCCCTTAAAAGCAAGTTGTTAGGGGGCCTGGGAGAACCAAGTCATTTAAACACTCTACCAAGCATGTGCACTAGACGTGAGACTTAGGCACCCTATAACACCCAAATCCTTATCAACAAACAAGATGAAGAAATGAATCGGACAGTACCCAATAAACTCATAGCACAACATCATCCAGATGCAGTAGATTTTATACATTTTTACAAAATGATTTTCAATGAGTTTTACAAACACCATGAAAAACTGAATTAGATGCCAAATAGATTGTCTTCGTTGCATGCTGGGGAAATGAAAATTGAATCAATCAAAAGACAATAAAGCTCAACCCCAAATTTAACTGAAATGTAGCACTCATCTGAATGACAAACTTTATGATACATACAAAACTTTTAGATAAAAAAATGAATCACTGAAATTTTATGGCACGTACCACTATATCTCCATTCGGTAGGGCACAACACTTGACAGAATTTCTTGCCACTCCACCGGAAATAGTTGCATCAAAATTTGCTCTATCAATAATTGCACTAATAGAAGATGCATTTTTTGCAGTCTCTTTAATATCAAATGATGAAATCCTTTGCCCGTTTAGTTCAAAGGAGGTGGACTTTTCTGAAGAAGCTCGTTTAGACCAAAGCGGCTCATCAGCCTCGGCAATCCTCGCAAAGAAATGAGAATTCTGAAATTTTTGTAGCAACAATGCAGTTTGTCTTTTGTGAACCTCCATCCTTAAAAGGGATTCACCAGCATAAGCATCCGCAGGGTGATTAGTCTTCACTTTTTCCTGGTCTTTCTGCTCTGGTCTACTAGGGTTCAGTTGCTCTTCTCTAGACACTGAATCATTTCTGTTTTCAACATTTCCATTTTCTTTGTCATGACTGTGACACATGCCACTTTTACTCATCACAGCAGCAACTTTAAATGGGGTAATAATCTCCATATCCTGCTTACAAGCAGACAGGCACGCTAGGATCTGAACTTGTTCACCTGAATCCAAAAACATCAATTAAACACTTGTTCACCTAAACCTATCAACTTCCCATGTGAACTGACAGACCAAATCAGGCATTTAAACACTCTGATGCAAGTACCAAAGGAGGAAAGAATCTTACCAGGAAAGAGAAAGGAGCGATCTAGGGAGCGAAAGAACTGCATATCTGACACATGATTCCAGTTCTCAGGAAGTTCCTCTATAAAAACAAAATTCAAAATAAGACGAATCACATTTCATCACATAAGCAGAACACCCATAACATCATCAATTACCATAGACAAAAAATAGAGTGTCCACCTAACACTTTATACCGAGTGCTAACAAAACCATGTTAGTTCTAATTTCACTCGTCCAAATCTCAATTGCCACTTAGTTAACAGCAAAGTGATGGACAATGCAGAAGGATGTTTAAACAATTTTTTTCATAAGTTATGCATAAATGATAAATAAGTTTTGGATAACCTAAACGAGGGAGTTTCTATAAAAGTCGAAATACAAAGTTGATTTTAACACAATGGGAAAATTCAATTCATTTTACTTCTAATTTTCTTCTCATACAAATTTATCCAAACAAGATTAGTCAGTTAATTTCTACGCTATATTCTCCTTGATCTCACTCTTTTCAGTAGAACTACAACAAATTCCTTGATCTCACTCTAATTTCCTGTTTCATTAAAATAATAAGCCAAACGCTGCCTTAAGTAAGGAAGAAGACGAAAAGTGGAGTTTGTATGAGCATTGAAAGACATACTGTAAGGAATAGTGATCCATCCTTCGTCTTCAGTAACATCCAAGTGCATAGCCAAAACGGAGGCGTCGCTTTTGGAAGTGAAAGGGGCGGCGCCGTTTTCGTCATCGACCTCCCCGTCGAAGTGGCTGACTTGGACATAGGGGTCCTCGGATATGAGACTCTCCAAAGACGACGCGCCGTCTGCCCGGGGCTCTGGAATCGGCGGAGTTGGAGTCTTCGTCGGAGTTGTGGCTGTGGTGGACGAAGGCTTTTCCCTATCGGAGTACACGTGCGTGGTGGTACGCATCAGGAAATTCATGGTGTGTGTTTCTCCGGAAATCGGAATCCGAGGGTTTAGGGGTGATTGGTGAATTTGAGAAAGTGAATGCGGGTGGTTGGTTGGTTCAGTGAATGAGTGGTGGTAGTGAGAATGGAGTAAGGGAATGAGTGAGTGAAGAAGGAATTGAAGGATCAAAGAAAAGCAGAATTGATACCTCTGATGAAGGATCCAACACAGAGAATTTGAGCTCTGTGAGTGGTGCCAACTTCAATCTCGATCTGATTCTGATTCTGCTACACTCCTCTTCCACCTTGCCGCAACACAATTTCTTTCTTAATAAACCATCATACCGAACGCACCGTTTAGTTTATGCCATCGCCTACCTGCCTAACCCGCCTCAATTGGGGGTAATTACGTCAGATTGTTGCGTTTTAATGAAAATACGATTTTCTTTTTGCTATATTCTTAGGTGATTTTAGTGAGATAATTTTCTGTTCAAAACTTTATTAATTATTTTTTCCTTATTAAACACTTGAACTTAGGATATTACTTACCAAATTTGAATTCAGTTTCACTCATATAAAGGATATTATGGTAAACTTTTAATGTCTTTTGATCATTTTAGTCGGACAAAATTAATGAGAAAAAGTATTTTACATTATATTTATTATACAAATATAAATAAAATAATTTTATGTATAATAAAATTTAAAAAATTTGAAGGTGAAATATCAATAGAAATGTTTAAAAAAAAAACAAGTGATTTATATGGTAGTTTATGTAGAAACACAACATTCAAAACACCAAGACTCATGTTTTCTAGTTATTCTTTGGCAAAATTAGAAAATAATTTAAAAATTACTTTTTTAACATCCTAAAGAAAATTATTAGAAACATAAATTATGTATAATTTTCTATGTTGCATGTCCCATATGTTTATAATATCTAGAATATATTTAAAATTTATAATATCTCGAATTTATTTAACAAAAACTTATTTATTAGTTAATTATGTTCCTATTTTATAAATTTTAAGATGACAAACTATCTTAATAGATTAAAGGTATTTTATAAACTTAAACTAATTAATAAATGATAATGACATATAAAAGTATATTTTTTCTAAATAAAAATATATCATTATATTATAATTTTAAAATAATTAATTTTTTATTAAAAAATTAATATCTATATTTATTTTTAAAAAATTGTATATATTTTTATTTAAATAAATTATTTCTTCTAAATCAGTTCATTAATGAGTATTAATTAATTTAATTTGATTTTTTAGAAATTATTATTTCTTATTTTTCAATTTAAATTGCTATTACATTAAGATTTTTTTACAATTTTTATCGTGTAATTTTCATATTTCATCATGTTATTTCAACTTATAATATTAATTTTTAAAAAGATCTGAATTACATAAAAAATTAAAAACTAATTCAATTAATACTAAAAGTAATAATTAATTATTTTTATAAAATTAAAAATACATAATAATTAGTGAAAGGAGTTAAGAATAATATTTTGGTTTAAGTTTAATTAATTTTAAGTAAGAATAGCTGAATGTCTCTCTTAGGTCAAAATTGTCTTATATTTACAAGGAGATTATTCCTAGACATTTTAGGAGAACCTTAAATATGGAAAAACAACTTCAATACAATATCTGCAACAACCTCATAATTAGGGATGACAATTAGACCCGCACCCGCCCCGAGTTTGACAGGAAAAAATTGAGTTGATCGGGTTTGGGTTTTCCCCGTTTAAATAAATCGGGTTCGGAGTCGGGGATGAGTAATGCAATCTCCGCCCCGCCCTGCCCCCATACTCATCTCCGTCCCGTCTTTAAATTTAAATCTAAACCCTAAAACTAACCATATTTTTTTTTTAGTGTTTCTTTTTATTTTTCATACATAAAAGGTTACAGTGTCTTCTCTGGAACCCTATTCTTTCTTCCACACTTTTCTCTTTTCTTCTACCTTTCACCCATTCTTTCAACTTCATGAATCTCTTTAACTAGTTCAATATACTCTTCTCTTTCTCTCATCCTCTACACATTTAGATTATCTGATATTTGTTTGTTCGGAATCTATTTCTTTTATATAGTGTGTTTTGAACAATTAATAGTTTGGAAATTATTTATTTATTAGTGCTTTTAAATATGTATTTGATATTCATTTTGAAGGATTTTAAACTTTATATTATGTGTTTTGAAACTTGATAAATTAAACTTGATAGGTATAAAACAAAAAACAAATTATCAAATATTTTTTTACATACATATTATAATATAAAAATAATAAACTAAAATATACTTCATCAAGAAAATAATTTAAAATTTGTAACATTATAATATTAATTTATGTATAAGAAAATAATTTATAAAAGAAAAAAATATTTAATATTAAAATACTTAGTCTCTATAAATTTATCTTTAATAGTCTATTTTTGTGATATATATATATATATATATATATTATAGTTATGCTTAAATTTTTAGATTTATTTAAAACATTTTAAAATTATATTTTAAGAAAAGAAAATGAGACAGGAATGGGGGCGGGGCGAGGAAACCCGACCCCCGATGGGGATGGGTGTGGAGACTGAATTGTTATCCCCGGCGAGGATCGGGGGCGGGGAGCGGAGAGGCGAAACCCGCCCCCGCCCTTTTGCCATGCCTACTCATAATAACCCTCAAAATAGGAGAGCGAAATAGAAAAAGTTAATTCCATTTTATCGAAAAAGCAATTAATACTAAAATGGATGATAGATATTACCAAAAAAGCCTAGTTGTACCAATAGGTTTAAATCCAATGGACTTTAACCAACTTTACCAATTTATAAAGGCACAAATAATAATAAAAATATTGAAATATAAAGGTCAATAATGAAAGAACATTAAATAAGTTATAAATTACAAGTATAAGCTAGTTGAAGTAACTTATAACTTACTAAGGTGATCTATTTTAAGTACCTTATCAAACATTATTGTGTTGGTCAAACTAACTTATAAACTAGTCAAATAAGTTAGTAGCTAGTTTATTGACCTTATCAAACATACTCATACTCCAAATTTATACAACCAAAACAAAAATACAAAAAAATCTAGGAAAATTGTACAACCAAAATAAAAGTACAAAAAAAATTTAAGAAAATAAGAGGTTTCCTCTTGTATATATAGAATTATATGCTTTGGTGTCAAAACATAATAATAACATGCTAACCATAAACAAAAACAAAATCGTGAAACAATTATTCAATTAAACATATAATTGCAATGGGAGAAATCCCACGTCAACCCTACCAAAGATTAAAGTTGTCATCCATATAATATATATAATGACAGAAGACTAGTATAAGTTTAGATTTAGATATTAACATATTTTGGTTGACCTTTCAAACATGAAGGGACACATGAAGAATTTCTAACCCACATCTCACTTTCATGTCACATGGGTGGTTGTAACTTCTTCATTTGTCTCTTCTTTTAACATAGTGCCACTTTTGTGTCCCTTTGAGCATCTCATGTGCTTCTCCACCAAACAAAGAACAAACCATGTGTCTTTTCACAAATTAAGGAGCCACCCATGTGAGTTAATTAGAATTAAGAGTTAACTAAAGTGTAATAATAAGATTTGTTAGGTGATTGGCTTAATTAGTCTTAAGAGTGCACTTAGGATTTATAAGACACATGAGTGCCTTTCCATACTCTATATAGGTTGTGGCTTGTTCTATATAAGGATGACCCTCCTTCATGTAACCACAATTTTGAAGATTGAATGAATATCTTCTTCTAAGTTTCTTTGAAAGTTTCTTAAGAGTTTTCTACTCTTGTTTTGGTTCATATCTTGAGAAGTTTTCTCAAGTGGCGAATTTTCATGCACTCATCTTTTGGGATTCATCACAAAAGTGGCGTGGTCTTTACCATTTCCTTTCTTTAATCCATTTTCTATTTTCATTTGTTACTTGTTCTTGTTTTTCTTACTTGTCTTGAATATGCTGCCACTAACCCATTTGTTTTCAATGCTTTCGCAAGCTTCCATGGCTACTCCAATGGTTTTTGAGTTCTTGACATCCTGAGTTGATAAACATCCTTTCAACCTTATAAGGTTTACGTCACTATCTAACTTAGTATACCATTAAGTCTTGAATATCTCATTAAATTTTTTAACTTAATACTTATACCACACATCAATATCTCAGTAGTACCTCTTCAATTACTACTTACATACATGTATATACTCATTAGAGTAATATCACTCTCATTATTACTTATAGCATTATTCTTATAATATCAAATTCATGAAACACATTATGAGATTTCACTATTTCATTTTCAACAACATGCATCATAATTATGTATAACACATCATCTACATTCAAATTGAACTAATAAAACATAATTAATTTTTGGGTTAAATATGTTTTTAGTCCTTGAATTATTTGTCAAAATTGTGTTTCGTTCCTGAGGCAAACTTTGGACTTATTTTGTCCTTATGTTTTATAAACTCGTGTAAATGATCTTTGATTATGTGTTAGAATTTTTTTCATCTCTTTATTTTCTTTCTTCATAGTTTCCTACTTCACTACCATCTGTTTTTTAAGCTTCTATCACTCTTTTCCCTTCCATTTCTTCTCATTTTCCTCTTATTACAGATGTTTTTATTTGTCATCGAGGATCATTTACACCTCTTTATAAAGTATAAGGATGAAATAGGTCCAAAGTTTGTCCGAGGGACGAAACACAATTTTGACAAATAGTTCAAGACTAAAAACATATTTAACCTTTAATTCTTTTTTTTATACCAATAGACAATGTCACTTGAGTTTACGTCACTTGAGTGAAAGTATACATAGCTCAAGCAATAACATCATCACTTGAGCTATGCTACATGTTGTTTGAGCGACATCTCAACACTTAAGTGATACCTAAAAGGGAGGAGAAGGAATTAATTTAACCTCTTTCTCACTTGAGTGATCAATGAATGTTGAGGTGACTAAGCTCCTAGTGAAGAGAAAGTCAATACTAACTTTTCATTGCTCGATCTTCATACTATCACTTGAACATCCTAACTTTAGCATCATACTCCAAAGTTCTAGAATTCCCATTACAAATATCACCTATTTATCACTTAAGTGACTAGTTGTTACTTGACCGATAATAGTTCTAAAGGAAGGAACATTATTTTGGCATCTATATCACTCCATCCTCGAGTCACAACTTAAGAGAGGAGTTTATTGCTTGAGAGCCAAAGGAATGGAACGATAGTGCTATGCACATACAATAAATGTTACCACTCAGATGATTAATCAACTATGCAGAAGTCAACAAAACTAACAAATTGCACAACAATATTGAACAATCAATTTTACCTATTTTAACATGTATTATAAATCACATATAACCTATTGTTACAACAAAAAACCATAATTTTATCAACCAACAAAAATGGTCTACTATTTCTCAATTCTACCAAAATCAATACAATTCAATGACTATAATTTAATTCAAAGTCAACCATTATTCCCTAAACATATAATTTCAATATACTCTAATCAAATTCAAAGTGTTTAAATATATTTTACCTCCTTTTGCCTAAAAGTTATTTGCTAAAACTCTAAATTGAGAGAAAAAAGTGCAAACTCTTATAATCTCTAAACTGTCTAAGCTACACCACCTAACCAACAATGTAATGAACAATAACTAGACTAATCAATAAAAACATTATCAACTGATTAAATATATGAAACACTAAGATATTCACAAATAATCAAAGAAAAAAGAGTAGAAAAGATTTAGAGTAAATGAGAACTTATTTCAAAGCAAATGTTGATAACATAGGATTGGTCTATATGAAATCATTTCCTTGTTAAGGCATAGATGGTATTTTAATATTATAAGACACAAGTCTTAATTGAAAGTCTTGCCCAAGACATTCATGTTGATAATAACAAATAATAACATGTTTGGTGTGTTTAAAAGTTTGAGTAAGTGTGAAACAACTATTAGACAAAGTCTAACACAATGCAAGAACCTTAATTGTAAAAGCTTAGCCAAAAACTTTGAAGACTAGACAAAAACGTTAAACACATATAAGACCAAACGAAGTCTCCAAGCAAGACACATACAAAAGCTTAAACGTGATCTCTTGAAGTCTTAGAAGAAGACACAAGACAAGAACCTTAGATGTAAAATATAAGTCTTCAACATTAGACACATCTTATGATGAGAGAACATCTATAAAATACAAGTTTACTAAGAACAAATCCCAAGATGCTTCTAACACAATGCACCATCCATAAAAGTTTGTATGCTCAAAATGGTGTTGTTAGAAGAACATTGAAGTAACAAAGAAAAAAATTGTTATTTTTATAGTACTTTGACTGTAATGATTAAAGGTTTCAAGATAAAATCAAACATAACTCCGAAAGGATACTAACATAAGGACAAATCACAATATGCAAGCTTCAATTATCCAATTTATAACATATACAAAAGAAATTTTCTCAATATAAATAAAACCATTGAGCAAGTGAACACTTATGTTTCACATAATCCTTGCATGAAAATACTAAATGATGTAAGTTTTAGTGTGTTCGATAGACGACTAAAGTAATATTTACTTGTATATTTTTCACTATTGTAAAGTTAGACTCTAAAAAAAATAGTGATAATTTATATATATTCTCTCACTAAAAGCTTTTTTTGTAATATTTCAAAACAAATTTTGTTGTTTTATATAACTAGAACTGATTTTGTGTACCTAGTTACAAGCGATGTCATGTACTTGTTTTTAATATTAAGAGAAGATTAGTTGATATTCAAAAGTACTTTTATATACTTATAGAACATCTAATGATTTGCTTAAAAAAAACTAGATATAACTCATATTCAGTTAATATTATAAATTAGTATGCTTATTATTATTTTTATTCGTGAGTGAAATGATTATAATCGTCTCAGAAATTAATTTTGAAAATATTGTAATATTGTAAAGTTTGTTTGTAAAATTATTAGAGAGTCCCTACTAAGTCTAATAAATTTGTTATGAAAAGTTTTTCAAAGTATTTTATAAATTTTATTCATACTGTATCATCTTAAAGTTTGTAAACTTTGTTATGAAAAGTTTTTCAAAATATTTTATAGGTTTACTCATAGTCCACCATCTTAAAGTTTGTATTTTCTTTCACTCCTAGTGAGTGTAATCTAATAAAAATAATAATAAACTTAAAAAACTCAGTATAATCTAATAAAATAATAATAATAATAAACTTCAAAAACTTAGAGAGAAAGAAATCAAAAGTATAGTATAGATTTTTTTTTTAAAAGTTATGAATTTAAAAATAAATAACTAAATAATTAAAATTTATTTTATATACTTAAATTTAACTTAAAATCTAATCTTTATTATTTATAAAACTATTATGGTTGTTAAATTAAAAAAAAAAAGTGAATCTTACAATTTTGACGTCTAAATCTTTTACTAAAAATATACTAAAAGGGTAAATTTTATTTTTAAGAGCAAATATTTCTCAAATTATTTTCACAAAGGTTATCCAAAGCATTCCTAGAACAACAATAGTAAAAATTAGATTGAAACATAATATAAATTATAGTTAAAAAATGTTTCCTCATAAGTTCTTAGCAGTTTTGCTAGGATTTCCTTCACAAGTACAAGTGAATTAGGGGTATTGGTAGCTTGGAGAGATAAAATTTTAACAAACCTATTATCCAACCCACTAAAAAACGATCGGATTGGGTTGAGTTGGGTTGGATTTCTATATTTTTTATGTAACCTAACTCATTCTTGAATGGGTTGAATTGAGTTGAGTAAATTAAGTTAATAATTTAATTTTTTTTTCACGTATGATTTGAAACAAAGGTCAAAGACGATATTGTGTTGAACAAGAGGAGACAAACGCGAACAACGAAAACAAAAGATAGAGAAAATGACAAACGACACATAGGTAAAAGGTGGGGCAAATAATGAAGATGGATGATGGAGGAGAATGACAAAGACGAGATTTTTAGGATTAATATATATGAAGAAGAAGACACACTGAAATAATATTTAAGATTTATTTGTCTAATGTTAGGGTTAAAATGCAATGAAGGTAAAAAAATAAAAGTGAATAATGAAAACGAAATACAAAAACATACATGATCGTCATAAAAGTTTTAGATTTGTTTAGAGCTATATCAATTATGAAACAAATATAAAAATAAGTCGAGTTGGATGTCAAGTTACTAATTTTATATACATGACCCAACATAGAATGAGAGTAAATTAATTTGTATTAAATTAAATTTAATTCATAAATAAAATAAATTTCTTCGAATAACTCGATCCAATGAATAATCATAAAAGAAATTTATATTCATATTCAAATTCAAATATATTTAAAATATTATTATTATATATTCGATATAATATATAATACGAAGTTATTTCCAATGGACTTTTTTAAGATGGAGAGAAATACTTTCAAATAGTTGAATTGATTCAAATTACTTTTCCTTAAATATTGAATTACGTAAATGTAAATAATACGTACATTATTGCGTTCAGAAATATATTATTATTATTATTATTAAAAATAACAAAATTTAATGTCATGCCTTGAACAAGTATATTAATAATTTTTCTTTAAAAGTTATTTAGTATTTAGAATTGAAGGGGCCGGTGGGTTGTGGCGCCACTGAATATTCAAAGTAATTACATTTGAAGAAAGAAAAATTTGTTTTCCATGGAACAAATATATATAAATTGAATAATGGTTTGTAATGCAAAATCATGAGAGGGCATGTGGTTTTTATATATACACATTATTATGAAATTTTTAAGAACTTGAATAAAAAGTTTAAATAAAACAATGAGGTTTTCCTCATTTTCTCTACAGTTCGCGACCACTGCCTCCTTAGCCACCAAACTGCAGTTCCTAACCACCGTCCCCTCCGCTGCAATCCTAGCCTTCAACTCCCTTAAACTTCGGGGATATTTTAATTATTACATTGGTTAACATGATTAAATTGTTATATTTATTCAGAAATATGTTATTTTTACTTATTATTTTTTAAATTTAAAATAAAATAATGTAAGATATAACATTAATAATAAATACACAATATAAAAAATATAACAAATAAATGTAAAATAAATATAGTTAAAAAGTTTATCCGTAAGTGTAATATTGTAGAATTTAAAATCAATTAAAAGAATCTTGAAAATATATTTTATCAATAAAATAAAATTAAAGTTTATGAAAAAATATTTTATATACATATTTATTTTATCATTTTATATTTAACAACTATAATTTAATAAAATATTTATAATATAATTATAAACTACTTTAATAATATTGTATTTTCTTAATGAGATACTTCTCTGTCAGTTTTACCATATATATTTGCTCACTCTCTTTCTTTATTAATACATAATTCCTTCTCTTTCTCCTTATTTCATTTCTCTAGTCGTTTGCATGGTAGTGCTAAAGCTAGAGAGTAATGGCTTGAGAAGATTTTGATCCATGGCCTTGTATGAAACAACTTGAAAAGCTCCCCTTGGTTTTCTTCATTCAGCTCTGGTTCCTATCCCTCTGTATTTGTATCTGAGAGCCCAAAACAGGAAATGTAAGAAGTTCAGCACGCTTAGCACACACATAAGCCAATAAAACCTCTCTAGGTGATAGTGGTTAAGGTTGGCCCCAGATAACCATGGTCTGTGTGAGTTTTTACCAGTCACACTGTTTACTATTGATACGATTACTGAACTTAGGTAGTATCCCACAGCCAAAGAGGCAAAAGAGAGTGATGTCGCCAAAGATCTCATCCTAATTGGTGTCTCTGTGAAGAAAAATTCCAGCAACCCAGCAAAGGTGAAAAGATCAGCAGAACCAAGGAACAAGTATTGAAGAGCAACCCATAAAAATGAGATGGGTAGCGGTTTGGTTGCATCATCTACGAGGCCTGATTTTATAGCCACCCTTTTCCTCTTTACTTCAACAACCCCGGCCACTCCCATGGAAAATATAGAGAGGATTAACCCAAATCCAATTCTTTGGAGGTGTGTGATTCCCATCTCAGTTTTCGTCACTTTCCTTGCAAATGGGACTATGATTAGGTCATAAATTGGTGCCAGCATCATGATGAAGAGCACAGGGAACCCTGATAAGGAGGCTGGTGGCACCTTCAAGGAACCAAGTTTGGTGTTCATAGTTGCAGCTTGTTCAACAGAGAAAGTGCTTAGTTGAGCCAGACAACAGTTTAGCATAATGGTGCAAGCAAATATGGGTAGTCCTTTCAACACTATCTTCACATCTTCCACTTGTTCCACAGTGCATTCTATTGAATACTTTGGGTTGCTTTCAACAGCTCTATTGAGAAATTTGAGGGTATTTGTTAGGGCTTCAGTGTCCTTGTTTTCATTACTTGGTAGTAGACTACAAGGGCTTGAAGTCGTCATAGGGCTTGCAGTCATCATACTCACCACTGCACTGTTAGAGTTTCTGCCGAAGCAACCGTTAAGTGAAGCAGCAGCTAGTACCTGCTTGGTCAAAACCAGGAAGCATCCATGATTAAGAGTGAAGATAATTATGGAACATTTACGTGGGGAAAAAGAAAAATATAACACATGGTGTGTGATTCAACTTTTTTCCATTAGCTTCTCTTCTTAAAAGTTGAAATCTCGCAAAGATAGATTCATTTATTTAGATAAACCTTTCAACAAATCTTTGCAAGAAAAGCAAATAAATAGATACTTTATTTTTGAAAACTGATTTGTTTAGTTATTTGGTCCATCTTCCAATGAGAAGAAACCCTAAAACAAATAGGACACATGTACTTCCTTAGAACTAAGCACATTAACACCTGTTAATTAGCTAGTAGTAGTACCTTGAAAATGGTTCCAAGTGGACTTCCAGAAGGGATCTTGCTCCTATAAGTAGCAGAACCTGCCAAGAAGACAGGGATAGATACAAAAATGCTTATAGTAGAGATTCCAAAACCCCATTCCCACCCTTTGTTGTCTGCAACCCACACTACAAAAGTACAAGCAATAAGGCCACCAAATGACAAGCAAAAGACAAAGTAGTTGAAGAAGGTTGATCTTTGCTTTCTTCCAGATGGGGTAGCCTCATCAAATTGCTCACCACCGTGTGCAGGTAATGACCCCTTAATGCCTCCAACTCCAAGAGCCACCAAATAGAGTCCACCAAATAACATTGCTGCTTTTCCACCATTAACTTCATGACATGGGGTGGTTGGATCACATGCTGCTGGCATCAGTGAACGCACACGAGCTTGCACAGTGAGCACAATCAACCCCTGCACACACAAAATTCCCATTCCCTTAGCCATGTAAACACCTCTGCAACATGATAAATTACAATAAGAATTTACCTTGTTCATTGAATTTCTATTGACCAATCTAATGTAAAAATTACTGCAACAAATGTCTTCTGGGTTATCAATGAATTCAGATGGCTTTCCACATATAAGACAAATAAAGTGCGTGCAAACTTTTCTTAATCAATTTTGATTACACTAATTTTATATTCACTACATAACAATCTGTTTTGCTATCTTTATCCAGTCAATTGAAATTTTATACCAAGAGGAAAAATTCACTCACGTCTCCTCCTGAAATTTTGTTAAATATATACTCACCTTCGTTTTAGTTTTAATACACACTTATTGTATAAATTAACTCAAGTTTCTTATTTTATTTTGAAAAAACGTATTGATTACCACTCAAATAAAATAATAAAACATTAAAGTTTTAAAATAAAGTTAAAGATTTTTTATGAGAAAAAAATTAATTATTATATATTAGCATATTAAAAAATTAGATTGTCACCCCTTTATAGATTGTCCTATAAAAATATAACAATTATATTTCATGAAAATACTATTTAGATATAAAAATAAATAAATAAATATAAAAGTATATAGTTAAATTTTGTAACTTATTATTGTATTTATATATTTTTTAAATAATTATAAATATAGATAAAATATTCAAGTGTTATTTTATTAAAAATATATTAAAATTAAAGGAGATATAACTATCTTTTAGCAATTTTTCTAAAAAAGTGTGTGAATTTGTCTATAAATGTTGGAAAGTATAAATTAAAATTGACGTGAGGAACTATATTCATTCGAATAATGTTAGTAGATAGACTAGATCAAAGAAAAAACAATTTAAGTGTGGCACCAAGCAACTTTTAACGACAGTATAGATTGCAACATATTTGTTTACCTTAGTCGGTACAATTTATAGCTTGCAGTAGATCTCTTAGACATCTAGAAGCTAAAAGTAGGAGGGTTTAGAACCCAAATAATTCAAAAAAATTGATAACTAGTTAAAATTATTTTTTTATATCAATTTTAATATTTTTTATGTCAAAATCAAATTCATAAAAAATTTCAAAATCAATTCAAACTAAATCAAACAAATCAAAATTATTTATTTAAATATTATATATGAATTATTATTTCACTTTTACATGAGGGGCATGTATTTGATAGAAGATTTTAATGTATTTAATTGTTTTATGTATATAAATTTATAATGGTAGAGTAATACAATATATTTAATATGAAAATAAAGTGAAAGAAAAATTATTGTGACGGATTAAATATTATATTATTAGCTTTGAATGTTTATGTTTTAAATTTAATATTGTATATTATAGGTTTAGGGAGGAAAGTAGTAAAATGAGAATATGCTAGTATGTTGTGTCTATAGGAAACAAAAGTGGAATATGTAACTAAAGAAAAATATTATGCCATCTGGGACGACAATAACATAAATTAGAATGAAAGTCCAGCAAAAAATGGATCAGGGGATTCTAACAATATGGTGTAAAAAGCTTTTTGTAAGGGAGAGAGCAATAATTAGCAAAGAATTTGTGACCATTATAGGTAGGTGAATTAAGAAGAAAGAAATCATTATAATAAATGTATATTCTCCTTGTGGCCTAAACGATAAGTGTTAAATGTGGGGTGAAATAAATAGGATCCACCAACCAGAAGAACGAAGAACTTAGTACATTTAAGGGGACTTGAATACTATAAGAATTTCGGCAGAAAGATGTAAATGGGGAAAGAAGTTGTAGGAGGGAGATGAATGAGTTTAATGAGTTCATAAAAATGATGTGTTAGATAGATATACCTCTAGTTGGACAAAAATACACATGGTATAAGTTGAATGGCCCAGCTAAAAGCAGACTCGATAGAATATTAATATTTAGAGAGTGGATGGATGTATGGCTAGCATGCAAACCATACGTGCAAGATAGAGTTGTTTCAAATCACTGCACCATTGCACTAAAAGCTACACAGATTCACTGGACCAAAACCTTTTAGAACCTTGGATGTTTGGCAGGAAACCACGGGATTTGATGAAATGGTTAAAATTAAGGCTATGGAATAGCTATATGAAGAACGGGTAAGGCTTGGTGGCCTTCAGGAATAAATTAAAGAAGACTAAAGGCATATTTAAAAATATGGAATTGGGAGATTTTTGGGAATATAGATCAAACTAAGTTATTATGAAGAAAATAAGTGATCTAGATAAGATGGATGAAGAGAGTGATTGGGTTGACGATAAACGTCTTAAACGATATAAGTTATTTAATGAGCTCAAGGTAATTAGTTTCAAACAAGAGCTTTGATAAAATAGAAGGCTAAGGCTAAATGGTTAGAGGCTAGTGATAAGGACTCCTGATTTTTTAACAATATTAGATGGAGAAGGATGAAGAATAGGGTGGATAATACAAGAGGATGGTGTGAGGACCCAAGAGTGGTTAAGGAGAGTGTAAAAACTTTCTTTGAATCAAGGCTAACAAAGAGGAATGATTTTGGCCTTAAGCTGGACAATATCGAGTTCCCATCAATATCATCTAAGGATAGGAATAGGTCATTACCATGGCAGAAGTAAAGCAAACAGTATGGTAGTATGACAATAATAAAAGCCTAGGTCCAGATGGGTTCAACTTTAGTTTTATAAAAAGAACTGAGAAGTTTTAAATGACGAAATAATGAATGCTTTCAAATCCTTTCAAAATTGGGGAAATATACCAAAGGGGTGTAACACTTCGTTCATAGAATTAATACCCAAAACTGACAATCCTATAGGGCTTGATGAATATAGACCTATTTCTCTAGTGGGGAGTATGTATATATAGGATCATATCTAAAGTTTCATCTCTTGAATTGAAGATAGTCCTACCTAAAATCATAGATTTCTCCCAATCAACTTTTATAGGAAAAGGACTCATGGATAGTGTGTTAGTGGCAAACAAAAGGGTGGACGAAATTAAATTTAAAAGAAAACGATGTGTCATTGTGAAGGTGAATTATGAAAAGGCATATGACTGAGTAAGGTGGGACTTCCTATACTATAGGATGGGTAGAATGGGGTTTTGTAACACTTGGATTAAGTAGATAAGGGTTTGCCTTGAGTCTTCAACCATATCTATCTTGGTTAATGGTAGCACAACTTCTGAATTCACACTAACAAAAGGACTTAAATAAGGGGACCCCACAGTCCCATTCTTATTCCTGTTAGTTGTAGAAGGACTATCTGGGATGGTCAAATAGGCCACTACAAGAAAATCTTGAAATATAAACTAATTTAGAGACCGGAAATAATTAGTCATTATAGTGACTAAATTAGAAACTATTTTATAAACTAAAAATTATTGGTATCTGAAACAGTTTCTATTATAATAGAAACTATATTTTTTTGGTAGTTATTAATCTTAAAAAATTATGAAATTGGTTTCTATAAAATGGCGATTAAATTGGTTTCTCAATTAGAATCTAAATTTATTTCTAGCATTAGCTACCAAGGTTTTATCTACTTACTAAATTAGACTCTACACTAGTCTCTAATTCAATTAGTGACCAATTTCATCATTTTATAGGTCACTAATATAGTTGATAAAAGCAAGTTTTCTTATAGTGGATTGTGAGGAAGAATATACTAATAGGGGTTAAAATTGGGGACCTACAAGTTGAAGTTAACATATTGCAATTTGCTGATGACACACTATTCTTGTGTGAGGAAAATACTTAAAACATCCTAACCATCAAAAGCATCATTAGATGCTTTGAACTTGCATATGGCCTTAAGGTCAATTTCTATAAAAGCAAGCTAGGAGGTCTGGGCTTAGAGATGAATGAGATGAAAAAGTTCTCAAAAATTCCAAATTGCAATCAAATGGGAATGTTGTTTACCTATTTAGGTATGCCTGAAGGGGATAATCCTAGGAAACAAGAGTTTTGGAAGAATGTATTACAGAAAATTAGGAATAAGTTATCCAACTGGAAATGGAGATATTTTTCCTTCAGGGGAAGAGTGTGCCTTATCAAGTCTACAATCACATCCTTATCGTCGTACTTTCTCTCTATCTTCAAAGCTCCAACCAGTGTCATTCAGGGGATTAGAAAATTACAGAGAAATTTTCTACGAGGATAGGGATCAGAGGGTAGGAAGATTGCATGGGTCAAATGGGATGTGGTATGCAAACCAAAGGAAGAGGGTAGGCTAGGGATTAAAGACATTAAGCTTTTCAATATATCCCTTCTCGTAAAGTGGAAGTGGAGGCTTGGAACTGAAATAGAGGGCCTATGGTATGAAATATTATAGTCCAAATATGGGTCACGGAGGAACTTGGATTCTAGGGGCAATCTTAGACGTGAATCAAGATGGTGGAGAGATTTGAGAGAAGTATGTGGTGAAGCTGAGCAAGGCCAATGTTTCGATGTGAATATTAAATGGAAAATAGGAGAGGGTATTAAGATTAAGTTATGGGACGATACATGGCTTGGAAAATCTCCTCTCATGCTCACTTACCCCATACTTTACGCAAATGCTACCACAAAAAGTTCTACAATAGGAGACATTGGTGGGTGGTCAGGTAACGGGTGGGAATGGGGCCTACAATGGAGGTGGGAACGGTTTGAGTGGGAAAAAAAATCAATTTCAAGATTTCATGCAAGAAATATCAAATGTCCCTATTTCAAAGGGATCAAGGGACGAATGGCTTTGGACCGATGGTGAGACAGACATGTTCACCGTTAAATCTTCTTTTAGAAAGTTACAAAAGAAAGGAAGTGAGGAAGAAACTAACTTATATAACACATTTTGGAAAGTCAAGGCAATACCTTTTGCACAACACTTTGCATGGAAGATGATAAACAATATAGTGCCTACCAAGGATAACTTACGTAAAAGAGGAGTTGTACTCAAAAACTATTTCTGTGTTATGTGTGGGAAGAGGGAGGAATCAGTCACGCACATGTTCTTTATGTGTAAGGTGGCTACCAAAGTGTGGGCTATGTGCAGTAGGTGGTCAGGCGAGTGTACAACCCATTATAACCAAGCTAAAGCTCATTTCCAACAATTCACCCTTCTCGAGTTAAATGAAAACGAAAATAGATTATGGAAGTGCATGTGGATAGCTATTATTTGGTGTATATGGAATCAGCGCAACAGTGTCAATTTTAGGAATGGAAGAGTGGATGCAGAGGAAATTTTTTGTGTAGCATAGTTAAAAGTATGGGCCTGGTTACAAAGCAACTACCCTAAGGCAAGACATGCTTACTCAGATTGGTATCTTTGCCCTTTAGAATTGTTGAGAGCAGTATTAAGTCAGTACAAACATTAATTTCATGACAAATGAGAGATTTATTATAGGTCATGATTGCTCTTGATGGATAGTCTGTCGCATAGGCATCTTAAGTAACACCAACATAAAAGACATAGGGTTGCACTACGTGGCCTCTATCTCATGTAGCCTGCGAGTCAAGGGAGTTGGTGTGTTAGTAGGGCGGTGGAGCATTAGGTTCATAATTCCAATGAATGTGTTTTTTAAATTGCATGGATAATAACCAATTTTAGGTTCTATGGCCTAGAATAATATTGGTTTGCAAGTAGGTGGATGTACAGTGCAGCGTGCTAGAATGGTGACTCCTTTATATGGAATCCAATAGATGAAAACTAAAACAGGGATTGCAACAACAAATCTTATCATATTTGACCAATCTTAGAAAAGGAACAAAATTGCATGAACTTAGTTGGAACACATTACATTGTATGTGTCTTTGTTTGTGCTTGTATTTGTTGTTGTAAAGGTAGATGTACATCATGCTTGATAAGTATTGAAGCTTACTTGGATTTGGACTTAAATCCACTGCTAGTACAAGTCAGGTAAACTAGGACATGACCTTTTAAACATACAATATAGCTTTGCATTCATGTATCTTTTATGCCATGTAATATAATATATAATAGAAAGGTAACGATAGGAATTTTGCATAACTATAAACACAAGTACTTAACATTATATAAAAAAGAGTTAACATACTCCAAATATCTCGTTAATGTGTATATATATATATAATAAAAAAATATCCTATAAATTATTTAGTATTTATAATATAATGAATATAATATATATATATATATAATAAAGAAATTATACAATAAAATCATAAAATTAATTTAAATTAAAAAAAATTAATTTGGTTTGCTTTAAATTTTTTTAATATTTAAACTGAAGTACGTGCTTTTATATTCGCTCAAATCTACTTTTAACTAAAATTCAAACAAACTACATTATGAACATTAAAATTCAAAGTTCAAATTCTTTTTAACATTTAAATTGAAGCACATATTTTTATCTTCAGTTTAAATTTATTTTTAACTAAAATTTGAACCAGTAAAGATTCTTAGTTCAAAGTTCACTTTCCATCAAACCATATTATTTGGTTTTGATAAACATAAAACTTAAAATTAAATTTTATATTAAATGTATTTAATAGATGAATATTTATACTAATTGAACATATAAAACTACATCATCATTATTATTATTATTATTATTATTATTATTATTATTATTATTATTATTATTAATCTAGACACGTAGAAATTAATAGATAGAAATGAAAATAATATAAATTTTATCGATATATTTTCATAAAATTTTTACTTTTGATATACTCAAAAGATATTAAAATTAATATTAAATTATGAATTATTATTATTATTATTATTAAAAAATAATTTATCATAAAAAAGTATAATATTAGTTTTGTTATATTTATAACAAGTATATGATATTAGTGATAATTAAAAATTAATAATTTAAACACTATATATTAAACTTATACATTACAAATAAAAAAATATACGATAGAATAATGATATAATTAAGCAGAAATTACAAATATATATACCTTCATTTATTTTATTTTATTTTATTTTGTAAGTACGATCAATTATTCTTTAGAATTACTCTATAAATAAGATGTTTAAGATTTTGACAAAGTATTAAAAAATGTAATTAATATTTTGAGTTTTATAAATACACTAATATGTTCTTCTCCTTATAATTAATTAGTCATTTACTCCTAAATGTATAGAGTATTGATTATGTATAGACTTGGAAAAATATTTAATGTATAATGGTTTTTTATTAGCATCCATTATCCTTTTGTAAACGACCAATTTCTTTCATAAAACATTATATGTAGTACTAAATATCGTTTGTTTCTTTCTAAATATTGTTTAATTTTTTTAAAAATATCTAGAAATATAAATATTATTTTATTTCATATTATATGTTTTATCATTTTTATTTTTATATTGTACTCTCTCTTATGAATAATTATAGTTCTAAAAAAAATTTGTTTCTTTTTTATTCTTGATGGTGCCTAAAGTTTAATGTTACATTAATTATTTTTTACCAATTATAATTTTAAGTTTAAAAATATAAAGAGCAATTAATTATTTCTTTTATAAACTTTAAATAGTTTGTTTGTATTAACTTATTATTTATCAACTTTTCATTTATCTTTTTCATTAATCAATAAATTATATTTAATTCTTTAAAGATATAATTAAAAAATTAAAAATTGTAAAAGTTAATATTTTTATTATTCTGTTTAAATTACACTTATTTAATGAGGGAATAATAAATAAAGTAATTAAAGATAAATTGAAAAAGTAAAAAATATAAATGATAAAATTATAATAAAATTTAGAAATAATAATTAAAGAAATATAAAAAACGTTAAAAAATATGATGAATGAAAAAGTAATAAACGTTTAATAAATTCATGAAGTCAAATGTTGTATCACTAATAATATAATACCATTAAAGTCCTCAAATATTTAGTAAATATTAACATATAAAAATAAAATTCGTAAATATAATAAATGAATATATAATAATCATTAATAAATACTTAAACTCAAATAATCATTATTAACGACATTAAAATCCATTATCATTCCTCAAATATGTAATACTTAATTTATATAGTTAAATCATAAATATGATAAATGAATACATAATCATCATTTAATGGATGTATAAACTCAAATAATAATTAATAGTACCATTAAAATTTCTTATTATTTCTTAAATATTTAATATTTATGTTTCTTCAATATAAAACTCCTTATTTTTGAAAGATTTTTATTTTTTATTTAATTTAAATTTAAAACATTTAAGATGATATTAATTACTTTTTATTGTCATTATAACTTTATTATGTACTTAGAGAATTTATACTATAAATTCAGATACAATGTTAAGTTTATGATTAGGATTTTATAAGAAACCTTAGCATGCTTATATCACATAAAATTTAATATTTTAAATTGTAACAAGAAAATAATATTGTTTTTTCTTCAAAACATATATTTATAACAACAATTGAATAAAACATTTAATAGAATACAAGTTTTATAAAAAAATTGTATTAGAAAAAAATTACAAAAATATCTTATAAGTAATATGACATACTACAACCCATAAATTATGTTAAAATTTAGTAAATTAATCCCTATAAAAAAAGATAATCTTAGTATTTATAAAGTTTATGTAGATATAGTAATACAGATTAACCTATCTCGTTCTTACATTTGTCACACTAAAAATGGATGGATTAAGGTTTATTTGACTCGCATAAAATTTACATGTTAAAAAATCTCCTCTATCTTATATAGAAGCTTATTTAAGAGTCTATAGATAGACTTGTATAAATTAAAAAATAAAAAAATAAAAATTTTTATATAATTTTTAATCTAAATTTGAGTATTTTATAAAAGTAATAATTTAGTGTAAATATAATAATTTAAAAAATTTTAAAAATAAAAATTTATTATCTAATTAATAAAATATAATATATATATATATATATTAAAGTAGATTATGGTATAAAATTTTAAAAAACATTTTATTTAGTGTGATACAAAACAATAAACTAGACGATTTTTTTACTATTTTATTGAAATTAAAAAAATTTATTGCATTGAAATAAACTGATAGAAAACTTAAATATAAAATTGATGAAGTAATTCATATGCATTTTTAAAAAAGTTATAATTCAATGTCTCATTAATCATAACATACTTCATTAAATAAAAAAAATAAAAGTATTAAATGAGAATTGTGTGTCAACAGCATTTGTATAATAAAAAATATTATTATAACGCGGCTTCCAATTCACAAGTAGTTCTTCCCTTATCTGCACCAATGTGTGTTTGCAAAATTGTTTCATATGAAAGAAAATAAAATTTCTGTATATTTTATGTAATTGTAAAAAATTAAAAAAAAAATGTTTTTTATTAAGTAGCCTTCCTTCCTATTCCTTTCTGAGAAGTCTGTGGGATTGCAATTTTGCATATCTTCTCACATTTTTTTTTCTATCTTTTACTTTGTTACACAAATCTTGGTGGGGATGTTGAACACAGGCGATTCAGGAAGTTTTCTATGACGAAATCCAATCCATTAAAAACAAAGCGAGTAAAAGGGAAAGATAAAACTTTCTTTTCAAAATCTCTTACAGAAATCAGTGATATATTTTCTAGTTTATTACATGCAGCAAGCACAGAGAAAGCAAATAAAAAGGATATACAGAAAAAAAATGTTAGAAAAAGAACAAGTAGATGAATGGTGGTGGAGGGTGCATACCAGGAGTTCAAAAACTGAACTAATGAGGAAGGTTTGATAAGTGGTGAAAAGAGCATCAGATAAGAAACCTCCAAGGAGAGTAAGGAGGAAGGCTGTTCCCATGAAATTTGTGACATTGTTTGCAGCTTTTGAAGGAGACATGTGCATGTACTGAATCATGTACAACACCAAGTTGCTTGCATTGGCTACAAATGCCAAACTCTCCAATATCTCCGCCACTGCATATCCACAAACACAACACAAACACAAACACACACTTTGAAATTAGGGCAAGCATGATTTGTATTTATCATCATTTGTGAGATTCATGTACACATGATGAATTGTAAATATTTGAGACAAACCCAAAACGAAGGAGGCTGCAAGCATGCCACCATGACGGCCTCTAAGAGCAGGTTTGTTCCTCCAGTTCACATAGCCTTCCCATCTGGTTATCTGGTTTTCTTCTAGTTCCTGCTCATGAGAATGGGAAAGAAAGTGTAAATTGAACCATTAATGGAGAAGAAAATAAGAGAGAGAAGAGTGAAAGAGGTTATGGAAGCAAACTCACCATAATTATTCCCTTTTCTTCCTTTTAGGTTTGGATCTGTGAAAGAGATTGGGAAGAAAGAGAGGGAATTGGCCAGTGAATGAAAGATGCAACTTGAGCAAGACACTTATAGCTGAAGTGTATTACATTTTCAAGCATGTTTTTCTCATATCATTTACTCCCTTTGTCTTTACACATTTGTTCTTTAATTATTTTAATTATAAGTTTTATGTAATTTTAAATTTTTTTCTTTATTTTCTCTATCGCTCCCTCCCTTCATCTCTAATATTTTATCTTTTATTTAAATTTTTTTTATTTATATGTAGTTCGTAAAATTCAAATTTTTTACTAATTATATGTAGAATTAAAATACTTTTTTTTTATGAAACTGTAAATAAATTGGAGTTTGCATTTGAACTGTAAGTGGTGGTACAAATTAAAATTAGAGAAGGAAACTTAATTTCATTGAAATGAGAAAAAAAAAGTTTATTTCGCATGCATAGGGAGAGAGAAAAATTGATAGAGAAAAGATAATTTATTAAATGGAAAGAGAAAAAATTAATACTTTATTTTATTGAAATGGTAAGAAATTGTTTTTACTAAATTTGTTTTATAATTGAATATTTCTTAACTTTAAAAGACTACCACGTGTAATTAAGAGTAATTAATGCAAAATAGTTACATAGACACAAGATTTTATGTCCCAATGACTACAATTTAAAATCATTTCACCTATATTAATAACAACTATGCATATATAATATTTTAACAAATTTATTGAAATAGTCTCACTTTTACAATAAATGTATTACTTTTTATATAGAGAATAATGAATTTGACTATATTAGGAAGAAAAAAAAAAGTAATTTATATATAAGAGCATGAGTCCACTTTGAAGTTTTTCTTTATTAAGACTAAAACCGCCTACTTGGAGACGGGTAGGTCTTGAACAATTGAAGTTATTAATTAAATTTATGTTATTTGAATATTTATCATAATCTTAAAAAAATATATTGTTTTTAAATTAAGGAAGTATTTCTTATATATATATATATACATGTATAATATAACAAATATTGTATTGTATATAATATATAAATATAATTTTACGAGTAATATATTTTTTGTTATTTTGACTTGACTTTGAAAGTATTATAGGGCCATTGAATTTGAAACTGTTAATCCATTGTTATGACTTTGAAAGAATAACGTTAATTCATAACGTTATTATTATATTATTTTATTAGAGTTCTCAATTGGATGTATTTGAAATAATCATTTTCTAAAACTTAAACGTTTGGAAAAAATATTGAAATTGGTTTTAATAAGTATCTTTTATTTATTTGACAGAATAACAGGTAATAAACACAATTCTGACTCTCTTTAGTAATATATAAGGCTTCAAAAGTAAAACAGAAAAGGAAGGTAATAGAAAAGGTAGGGTGAACCAATCTGTATTGCAGTTTTTTCTTCTTTTAACCACTCATGTTTTTTTTTTCTTTTTTCCTATTCATCTTTTCTATTTATTTATATTTTATAATTTTTTTCTAATTGATTTTGTTATCATTTTTAGTAACTAATTCAATTCACTTCAATATTAAATTAAAATTATATAATAAATCACTTTTAAAATATTTATGACATAAATTATGCGTATAAATAATTCATAAAGAAAATATATAAATCAAATTACATATGTAAAGCAGTATCTTTTATGAACTATTTCATGAACTAAGATAGAAAAAAAAACAAATGAAATTAAATTACTTTTTTCTTAAAAATTCTACCTTTTAACAATATTTTCAATATTCATAAACGGTTGTTTTTCTAATTATGACATATTAAGCTATATTTTTTTAGATTTGATTTTAAGAGAAAGTAGTTTTTTAACAAAAACAAAAGTGAAAATTGCAGGATATGTTTCTCGTGTTTTATTTATTATTTTTTCTTCAATATTTATTTTTAACAAATATAATATATATATATATATATTAACGAGGAGAAGAGAAAAAAAAGCCTACATAACAATATATATAAAATTAATTTTAATTAATGAAGTCTTAATTTAAAATAAAATAAAAAGTAAGTAAATCCTTTATATATATATATATATATATATATATAATACAACACATACATATGACATTTTTTATTAATATGACATCTAATTTCTATAAATATATTTGTTATTTATTTAACAATTAGAAATAAATTTTTGTGTGTAAAAATTTTTATATAAAAAATATTATTCATTAACATAATTTCGTAACATAACTTTTATATATATATATATATATATATATATATATATATATATATCAATATTTTATATTTTTATAATTATTTAAAGTAGATAAACTCAAACATAGGTTAAGTTTATAATATTATTAAATATAAAAGTTTTAGGTTAAAATAGAAAAATATCTACATATTTAATATTTTCTAATAATATTAAAACAAAGTTATCCATATCCAAATTTTCTCACACCATTTCTATTAAGCAAATTCTCTTTTACTTATAATCCTTAAAATATTGAAATGAGTGATTTCTTTGTAATCCTCAAAATATTAATCTTAATATAGATTTGACCTACAATTGTAAAATTTAAACTTATTTTATTAAATATATAGATTCATATTCCATTTTCAATAATTCACTATGAACATCAAAAGCTATTTAGGAAATAAGTAGCTAATTATTTTTCACTAAAACATTAATAATCATAATTATTTTTCTTGAGAATATTACTCATTTTTTAGTGACAAAAGATATATATACTCATTATCTAACTTTAGTGATACTGAGTAGGTATCAAATAATTCTAAGTTTGGTATGTGAATATTTTAGTCTAACACTCTCGTGACTATCCAAATATCCACATACCTCGTAAGTGTTAGAATAAATGGTTGAGTTTAAGAGGGGCTGAATTAAACTTCAAAGAATTTTTGAAAACCTTGACCAATTTTAGTAAAACAGTTTACAACTGCAGGTAAAAATAATTTCTTTAAGGATTCTTGAAATTCTTACATCAATGTATCATATATCCAATTCAATTATCAATTACAAAAACTAAAGAAGAAGGGAAAGAAGATCAACACAAGAGATTTATATTGGTTCACCTTCCTATGAAGGCTAGATCTAGTTTCCTAATCACCCAAATCAAAACAATTCACTAATTTTTAATTTTTATATGAACCCTACATGAAAAACTAAAAACAGAACCATATAATTGATCTTAAACCCTACAAGATTTGTCTATCCTTATAAAATCCTATTACAAGAACACACCTTAATTACCTTGATTAAGAAAAAACAAACCCAGTACAAGATTACACAAGATTTTGGAATGAGTTCACTTTATTAACCCTTGCAATATATGAAACAAGACAAAATTCAGTTGATGACTTTCTATGAAAAGATTCTCAATTCAATTTGATCTTGGACTCTTTGATTGATTTCACGAATTGATTTAGAACACTTGAAAATGCTTTCTGAACAATGGATTTTTCTGTAATTGATTCGTTGCCCAGTTCTTTAAAATTCAAAGTATTTAAAACAGAACTGGTATCATTGTTTTAAAACTATTACTGAGAAAATCAGTTAGTTAAAATACGATTTAGCTAGTTGTTTTCATTTAAAATGGATTTTCCAGAGCACCCAAAATCTGAAAAACTGAGAATAGTCAGCTGAAAATGCAATTAAACTGGTGAAAATCATTAAAGAGAAATTTTTAAGTGATTTTAGCCTCTTTAAATGCGAATCAAGTAGATTTTCAGAGAACATGGATTTCTTAAGATCAACTCCATAATTTTAACTAATTTAAATTATGAAAAATAACTAGTTGAAATCAGCTATAAGCAAAATTCTGAAACAACAGTCAGTTCCAGAATTTAAGTTGATTAAATTTTTTAAAACAATTAGTTGAATTCAGCTAGAACAAATTTTGAAAATACCAGTTCCGAAATATTAGTTAACTGAAATCCATACTAGTTGGTTAAAATGTTTAAGATTAACTTAGTCATCAAACTAAGAACATTTTAACTGACTGAAAACATATTTTTAATGAGTTGAAAACATTTAAAACTTCTTTAAAACATTTCAAAACATTTTAAAAAGCAAGATTAAGTCTAAGATTAAATGAAATACATCTTACTCCAAATCCTAAAACACTCTGACACTAAGATAAAATCTTCATTCCTCAAATATCATCATCTTCATCATCAAATTAATATGAAGAAGTCAAATCTTCAAGTCCAACAGTAAGTACTTCATTAGACTCCATCATAGTCCCCTGCCTTTCATCACACAATATACCAAATAACAACTTCTCAATTATAGACACTGATGTTACAATTTTCTCTTCTTTTAACCACTCAGATCTTTTACTTTTCTTATATTCATTCATCTTTTTTATTTGTTCATATTTCATAAAGTTTTTCTAATTTATTTAATAATAATTTGTAAGTAAATAATTCAATTCACTTTAATGTTAAGTTAAAATTATGTAACAAAATTTGTATGAAATGTTAATAATATAAATTATTCATATAAAAAAGTCATTAAAAACGTACAAAATCAAGTTACACATGTAAATCAATATCTTTTATGAACTATTTTATTATATAAGATAGTAAAAAAAAGAAATTAAATGGAATTAAATAATTTTTTCTTATATATCCTACCTTTGTAACAATATTCTTAATATTCATGAAGGATTTTTCTTTTCTATTATGACTTATTAAGTGATACTTAATTTTTAGATTTAATTTTAAAAGAGATTAGTTTTCAACAAAAAAAATGTGAAAATTGTAATTATGTCCTATTTATTATCTTTTATCTTCAATCTTTATTTTTAACAAACATTATGTATAATTCACACATGTTTTTTTTTTCTCATGAGAGGGAAATAAAGTATATATCAAATTAATTCTAATTAATATGGGTTCTTAATCTAAAATAAGATAAAAAAAAGTTCAAATTAAGAGTACTTCATTCTATTTATTATGGGAGTAAGGGGATCTTTTCTCTCTACACACGCAAACATATATAAACTCTTGTAGTTCTAGTTTTATTTTATTTTTGGATTATCACGTTTTGTACTAGGTATGACCTATCAAAGTGTGTTAGAACTCTCGGACTGACCTTCACCACAGGTGTAGATCAAGACAGGTTAAAAGGTATATACTAATTATAGTAAACCAAAATCCAACTCACTTATGATTCGACTCACTTGGGTTGAACCTGTGGTGAGTCAGACTAGCCTGTTATAAGTCACTAAATTCAATAAAAAAACAATTCAAAACATTATTTTAACCCAAAATTTGTTACATGATTTTGAAGAGTTAGGTAATTTTTTTAAAGTTGGCATTACTATTTTGTTATTAACTTTTTTGTATCGCTTAACAATTTTTTGTTGTTAACTAAGACTGTTTCTTTTATTATAGATAAAGATAAAATAGACGCTAAAATTGATAGAGTTGTAATAGGTTTATTTGATCAAGATTTCAATGTTGTTTAATATTGATTAACAAATAATTCTAACATGATGAATTTGTTTTTTGCTATTTTTTTTATTTTGTAATGTTGATAAACAAAGACTTAATTAAGACTTATATTTTGTTTAAGAATTTTATTTTATGATTATTTAAAAGTTTAAGTACTAGTAAAAAATTATTTAACTTTGTTAGAACTTTTTTGCAAAAAATTATTTTTCTAGAAAAATTTATATATTTATAAATAAGTAGGTCAACCTATTTAATCAACCAAGCCATGATGGGTAGGTTTAAGTCAACATCTTTAGGACTCACCAAGAGATGTGTCAAGTCACATTGACATGTTTATGAAGTGGGTTAAGATGAGTTGAGTCCAATGGTTCAAGGTGACCATTTTGACGAACATAACAATTTACACATACTTAAAAGGGTGAACTACTTATTTTAAAAAATCACATAGGATAAAATATATAACTCAACACATACATATGTTATTCAAATCACATTCTCTTACTAAGAAACACCACAACATATTACACTTGAATCACTTATCCAAAAATATAGGAATCCCTAACCGCGTCTCAACAGTTTAAGTAATTTTTCACACTTGAAACATTTGAAAAGACTAATATTAAATATGTATCACCAAAGATTAACACATAATTCATCAGAAGTATATTGGAAATCCGTCTTCAACTTCCTATGTTAAGGTGGTTCATTACACCTATTTTGTAACAATATGATCACAAAGCTCTTTCAACTTCTCACCACTTGATATCTTAATTTATATAATCAAATCAAGTAAAATTTAATATATCTCCTTTTCATGATGAATTTCAGCTTAATATGATGGCTCTTAGGGTCACGATACCATTTCAAGTACTTTTCACCAACACTCATAAAAGGGGTTCATCATATGAAACACACACAATATATAACATCAAGTACATCATACAATTGCATACAAATCTACATCTACATTCATCTTATTATCATCATCAACCTCATATATATACACAAAATACACTTATATAATTCAACACAACAACATTTCACCACCAGAGGCAAATCCCTTGAACCGGTGTTTATTTATAGTCAAGGGTTCCACCCAAGCTAAATCTATATGAAATTTAAATGTTTCTAAAATGAAATGCAAATCTAACCTAATGGTTTATAGTAGTTGGATGAAATTACAAATTCATTTGAAGGAAAATTTGAATTTCAAAATTCTAATTAAAGATAAAGAAATTTTTACATTGGTCCAAAATTGAGAGCATACTTCCTATGCTTGGTCATGCTTTCCATGTCCTACTTCATATTTGTCTTGATTTTCTTTTGACTTTGTTTGACTTGTGATAATGTGTTGGTTAAATTCTTTGTGGACTTATGAGACTTGATTGACTTTGATTGCTCTTTACTTTTTAGTCCTCCAATATTTACACTCTTATCTTGTTTGACTTAATAAGTCATGTTCACAAATTACTTCTTACACCTATTTACACTCCAATATTTACACTCTTACACCTAAAATATTTGTTTATCTAAAGCTATTTAAGACTTTTCCTATCCATGCATTTATCATCTCCTTTTCTATAAGGAATTCGTCCATGAATTTGAGAAGACCTATAAAGAAAAAAATCTTATTAATATATTTGGATTGATATAAAATGTTTCATTTCTTTTTACTATATACAAGAAAATGGTTATCAAATACATTATATGTATAACAAATTGTTTATTTGATATTCCTCCAAAATTTCTCAAAACGAATGAAGTTCCTAATCTAAGTAGGAGGAATTTTTCCAAACTTCCATTTTCACAAATTTTATTTCAAAGACTTTGATTTTAAAAAATTTACTTATGAAGGATTTATTATCTTTAAAGGAATATTGTTTATATTTTGCAAATCAAATTGTAAATACTCCTTATTATTGTCTAACTTTTCACAAAAATTAAAATTACTATTCTTTTTATTAATTAAAACTTCATTAAAATGAAAGTTAGTTTTATTTTTTATCATCTCTTTCTTATTTCTTTAAAGAGTTTATACTTTGAAAAATTTAGAATTCTATAAGGCATTTTTAATCCTTGAGCAAGACACTCAACCTCTTTCTTTTTTTTACCTGGTTGTTCTTTAGGACAAGGTACAAGAGACAAATAGTTATTATTTTCACAAGATTGTTTAACTAACCATTTTTTTTCTTGTAGATGTGGAATTTTTTCAAACAACTTTTCATTTTCATTTTTCATATCCTTTTAAAATAATACATTCATCATGATAAAAATAAACAAAGGAAGAATTTAAGAAAAAAAAATGATTGTGATTCACATGTTCTTCGTCTCTTAAGACTAGAGTTCTTTTGACAGGATAATTTAAAGCAAAATATCCATAATTCAAGTATTTAAAATAATTCATTGAACTAGTCTTAGGAGAAGTAGAAATAGAATTAGAACTAGAAGGATTAAAATGCTTAAAATTCCTAGAACTATTATGATGAGTAGTCTTTTCAGAAATTGTAGAAGGAGATTGATCATATTTTTTTATATTTATCCTTCTTACTAAAGTTATAATAGTTATCATCATGAGAAATATTTTTAAAAATTTCCATTCTTTTGAGTTGTGATTCCACTTTATTTGCTTTGTAGGCTAAACTTTCCAAAGCTTACCACTCATATGACTTTACTATATCTTGAGTATCTCTATTGAGACCAATTTTAAACCTAGATATTTTATCACCTTCATGCATATCAAGTTTATTTATAGTATTTTCTAGGTCTATAAAATATTCATTCACACATTTATCTCCTTGTGAAAGTCGTTAGAGATTTAAAATCTTTATCAAATTTATCATAACTAAAAACTTGTTCTACTTTTTCTTCCCTTTTTTGTATGGATTTGTGTCATAAAATGTGAGAATTTAGTAGTTTGGCCTTGTAATCTTTAGTTGATATGTTTCTCACCTTCTTTTCCTTCTAATTCCTTCTTCTTCTTCTTGAGTAACATAAATGGAGTATGTGCTTGAAGTCCTTTTTCTATTTTCATCAAAACACCTTTCTTCTTCCTCTAATTCTTTTATTTCTTCTTCTAATTTTCTTCTTCTTATTTGTTTTCTTTCTTCTACAATTTCCTCATATCTTTGTAAAATTATCTTCTTTCTCTTCTCGTTTGTCTTTCCTTCCTTTGGATTTCTTGCTTTAGATATTCATTTTCTAACTTGTAATTGATGGCATGATGAGAAAGAGGAGAATTTGATCTTAACATTTTTTTATATCTATCAAACACAAACAAGTAATAGAAAACTAAGGTAAAATAACAAGATGACACTCTCTAAGTGTGTTCCCTTAACTTGTTTAGTGAAGGTAGGAAAATTTACCCTCAACTACTCGATCTTTGAAAACAAAGAGAGTTAACTTTTCAAAATCTAGTTCTTGGATTTAAGCATCAAATGAAAGAGGATCAACTTACTGCACAATTAAGAAAAAAATTACAAACTTATCAAGGACAAAACTTAAGAAATTTAGTAGTTAAACCAAAAGAAAATATATGAAGTAAAACAAGAATATGACAAAGAGAAAAAAGAACCATAGAAAACAATAGTAAGCTAAAAATGTATTGTACTTACTATTAGAAACTAGTCAAACAATCTAACTAATATCTAAATTCAATATTACTTAAAGTAAGAAGATTAGAACAACACAATATTGAAACCAATTTGCCAAAATCAAAAGGAATTAACAAAAAAATATTGTTTTTAAGTTTAGAACAAATTGGATTAGCACTTAATTCTCTAAATCAATTTTCTTTGTCTTGTTTTCTATTGATAAGCTCATGGGTTTAGGCCTTTTCAAGTTTCTTTTTCTATTAATCAATTCAAACTCTAAACAACATCAAACTTACACATTAACTAGAGATTTGTTATAAAAATTATACTTCTTACAACAAATTATTTGGACAACTATAATAAAATAAATGAAAACTTCAAAAGAAAAACTTATATGATTAAAAAAACATAAAGTGGATTATATATTAGAGGTAAATGTAATCAATGAACAATATTATTAAGCATTACACATGCTTAGAAAAAAAACATTTTTCATTGATAAAAAAATACTAAAATTTTATGAACAAAACACAATCAAATTAACAACGAATAAATCATAAAAATATAAATTGAAAGCACGACTAGCACCAAAAATTTAAATCAAACAAAGAGCACATGATTAAGCAACAAAATTTAGTGATTGATTCGTTACAATTTGAATTTTTGTGACAAAAATTCAATTAAAACTACTAAATCAACATATACTCAATTTCAACTCATTATTCATATAATTTATGGATCATAATCTTGTTCTGATGATTGAACGGTGAATGTCTAACTATGTTTTGACTTGATTTAGTGTTAAAAATTTAATTTGTTTATAATTTTAAGATTTAGAATAAAAACAACATGAATATGGAAGATGTTCACGACCAAACATGGATTTAATCCATAAGATTATATAATTGTGAAAAATTGTATATATGAGTAGAACAAGATAAGCAACTCCACAAGAAAAACACAAGACACAACAAACAAAATATATTATATACTCTTGAAAGCTTGTTAGTGGAGATGAGTTTAGCCCATATGATTATGTAGGTTTAAAAGCATGCTTTTAAGACAATAACATGAACATATATTTTGTAGGTGTGAAAGCATGCTTTTAAGACAATAACATGAACATATACATGGAACAAAAACTATGATAATAAATGAACAAGAACAATTAAGCATAAATGAAGAGTAAAATAAAAGAATGAAAAAGAAAAACTTATGATTTATTGGATGAAACCACGTAACTTAAAGATGTTTTAAGATAAGATTTGAAATTAGTCACTACTTAATCATATGAACTCATTATAAGACTCAAGCTAATATCATAAAAAGTTCTTTAGAAAAAAATAAGTTACTTTATGTTCAAAGAGACATTGTACTCAAATAATTAAATGTGATTTTATGTGTTTATTATAAACAAAAGATAACAATAAAAATGTTCGTTATGTTATTACTATTTAAAAAATAGAATTTGAATAAAGTTTAGTTTAAAATAAACCACCATAAAAATTATGTTATTACTACTCTTTTACATATTATTTTAAAAATATTTCCAAATATATTTAATAAAATCATCATATAAACACACATAGGGTTTAACAGGTCTTTGTGAGAAAAAAAATCTTTTAAATTGTTGTTATTTTAGTTTTATGGACTAAAATGTTAAATCTGTTTCCATAAATTATTATTACTACAGTTTATTATTTTATTTTCACTTTTGAGATTTTTTAAAAATTATAATTATATAAATACTAAAATTTCTATCATAATATTATATATTAAAGTTCTAACATTTCGTTTAGCTTTCTTATGAAAATTATGACAAAATAGTTATTATTATAAAATTAAAATGAAAGATGTTATATTGTTACCTTAACAGTTGCGTTATTTATTTTGTTTTTTTTTAACATCTCTTTCACTCAACTTAGATGAGATAATGGAAGATAATGTTTTTTAATTTATTGAGACATCATAATAATATGATTAATTGTTTTTAGTTTTTATTAAAGTTTCATTTTAATTATTTAATTAGTAAAAATTTATAAAAATAATTTTAATGCTTAATTATATTCTATTGTGAAACTTTGATATATTTAGTTATGAATTTTAATTAAGAAGTAATGTATGTAATCATTTTCATAGTAAAAGAAATGATTTATATTTAACTTTTACATTCATTATTAATTTTTAAAATATTTTGAGAGTAGAATGGTGATAACAGTCACAACATTCATGATATCTAATGGTTGTAACATTAATGAATATTTTTTGTGTTTTGTATATTTTATATTTGAGATAAATTTTTGTCACATAATTTATTGTGTAATGAAAAAAATAAAGTTTTTGACATCTTCTATTATCTTGATTTATCTTTTCCGTTATTTTTTTTAAACTAAACGCCGAGCAATTATTATGTTCTCTCCGATTCCATAAATCAAATTTACTTTAAGTCTTTATATATCATTTTCATTTTCAATTTATTTTAATATTGAAATTCTATATTTTTTTTGAAATTTATGATAATTAAAATTATATTTGTATCATAATACAATTTTTTTATCATAATCTACTATTTTTTATTAAAGATCTTAATTTCTATCTATCATTTTTATTTTATTTTTAAACTGAAATTCAATATTTTTTTTAAATTGCTGATAATTAAAGTTATATTTGTATCACAATAGAAATTGTTTATCATATATCTACTATTTTTTATTAAATATCTTAATTATAGTTTATTTATTAAAATAGTTATCTATTGTAAGTTCAGAAATGTAAAATAAATATTTCTCTTTCTTAGATTTACAAACTAAGAAAAATAAAGATATGGAGATGCGGGGTATCGATCCCCGTACCTCTCGCATGCTAAGCGAGCGCTCTACCATCTGAGCTACATCCCCATGCGTTTAATGTTTATATTATTTATAAAAGTTTAAAATATTTTTCTTAATTTGTTTATGTTGGGCTTTATTCAAAACGTAGTGGGAGGGAAATGAATTGTGTGTCATAAATGGCCCAAAAGGTTGCAGATTCATTATGATACGGTCCACACTTCATCTTTCATTAATTGGTGAAATTAAAACTCTCACCACTCCCCAAGGTTCTTACAACATGGTCCATAACCTCGTTATTCGAAATGAAACCCTCAAAATTCAACTACTTTTGTTCTTGAATTTAGTGTGGAATTAAATTATTATATATCTATGGTATTTGGTGTCACAATTTGAATTTATAGCTCGATAGTGCTAGTATGTTTTAACACCATGTTTTGCTAAGATCTATGCAATTTGCTAAAATAAAAGATACTATTGTCATTGAAAGTTTTAGGATAAATTATGTTTTAGATCTTCATAAATCGTTATATTTATTATGAATGTATATTTATGTAAAATAGAGTTTTTCATCTAACTTATTTTGTAGACGAACAGGTTAGGTTGTGAATTTCTTATGTGTCTTTCTTTGCCATTTTTTTTTCTCGAAAATTGTAAACCTTTTCTCTCATACATTTTTTCTTTTAGCAGAAGTGCATATCGAGATATAACTATTCACCTTGTAATTTAAAACACTCAAATCCTGAATCTTATATTAGTTTTTTACCTTTTTTCCTTCTTTAAGTTAGTGAATATAAAAGTTTGGTGTACGAGAACAACAGAAGCTACATCTTTTCCTCTTCAACCGGTCATTTTTTGATGTCTCAACATGAAGTAAAAAATCTAGTGCCTTAGCCTTGACAACTTGGTGCTTCAATCACAATCCTAAAACCTAGTGCCCCAACATGGTACTTTGTATTCTCCACTTGGTCAATTCATAACATGTTATGTTTCGATTTCCATTATAAAATTGTTGAGTCTCTTAAAAAATATATTAAAGAAAACAATATCAATAAATCACAAATCAATTTATATGAAAATTACGATGAGGTTTCTAATCTAAAATCTTAAAGTTATAAATATATTAATATCTTTGTTCATTTTGCTTAATTTTTTATAATGTGAAACTTAAACTTACAATTAGATTATTAAAAATATATATTTAAATTAAGATATTGTAACTTTTAGAGAAAGAAATAGTAAAAAATAAATAAATTTGATTATGAGTTGGGAACTTAAGTCCATTCTCATCCAGTTCTATTTATCTATCATGAATATATCCAGAATGTTTAAAAGTATGTTTACATTTGATTAAAGTAATACAAAATTTTTTAAAGGATGTTTCAATAATTTATATGATAACCCAAAATATATACTAAAACAAATTTATTAAATATAAATTAATTTAAAAAAATATTAATTATTATAATAACTAAATTAAAAACTATTTTATAAATTAAAAATTATTGGTATCTAAAATAATTTTTATTAATAAAAATTATATTTTTTTACTATTGATCTTAAAAAATTTTAAATTTGATTTTTATATTTAACTAAATTAGTTTTTAAATCATAATCTAAATTAGTTTTTAATATTAACTATCAAAGTTTTAATCATTTATTAAATTAGATTTTATATTATTCTCTAATTAAATTAAAAAATGAATTTTATTATTTTATAAATAAGTAATATGAATAATAAAAATAATTTTTTCTTAGTAATAATTTATCAAAACTTTTTTCAACTTACTATTAGTTGAAAAAAATTCATTAACAAATAGTTGTTATTATATTATAAATATACATGTTATTTAATGTTTTTTGACAATTAAAAATATTTAATAAAATGTGTTTTAGTGATCTTTAACGGATACTCGTTAACATGCCCATAATCTTATTATATATCTCTATCTAAATTAAATGTTACGTATGAACTTTTTCACTTTAAACATTTATTAGAAAAATAAAAAATAAAATTATATGTATTTTAAAGAAGTGTTTATTTAAAATAAATTAAAAAGGAAAATATAATTTAAATATTTATGGGTGAAAGAAGTGCAATTTAGTAAAAGAAAAAGGGTTTCATTCAAAATAAATATCATTGTTAGTTTTTTTTACTAGTTAAGCATTGGGGTCAAACATGACTGCAATAGCAGGAAAAAGCATGTATCATACCACTAAATAAGTTAACAAGTTGAGTAAGGGCTGGTGCAAGTGATTTGCTCTCACCTAAACCTACTCTTGAAAGCGAATTTGAATGATTCCTCTTCACTTTTTTTTATGACTTTTTCCCCTTCTTTTCTAAGGGAGAGATTCTCTCTCACTCTGTTACATTTCTACTGCTAGGAATGGCTCGAAAAGATTTTGATTAATGGCCTTATAAACTTAAGGCCTTATGTATATACCATTTGAAAACTTTTCCTCTTCATCCAGTTGTGGTTCCTGTTCCTCTATATTTGTATCTGATAGCCCAAAACAGATAATGTAAGAAGTTCAACGCACTTAGCACACACATAAGCCAGTAAAACCTCTCTAGGTGATAGTGGTTAAGGTTGGCTCCAGATAGCCATGGTCTGTGTGAGGTATTGCCAGTGACACTATTTACTATTGATACAATAGCTGAACTTAGGTAGTATCCCACAGCCAAAGAGGCAAAAGAGAGTGATGTGGCCAGAGATCTCATGCTAGATGGTGCTTCTGTGAAGAAAAATTCTAATAATCCAGCCAAGGTGAAAAGATCAGCAGATCCAAGGAACAGGTACTGGAAAGCAATCCAAAAGAATGTGATAGGGAGTGGTTTGGTTGCATCATCTAAAAGGCCTGAGTGAGTAGCCACCCTTTTCCTTTTTACCTCAACAACCGCTGCCACTGCCATAGCCACTATAGAGAGGACTAATCCAATTCCAATTCTTTGGAGGTGAGAAACTCCCATCTCTGTTTTGGTCACTTTTCTTGCAAAGGGTATGATGATGTGGTCATAAACTGGTGCTAGGATCATGATAAAGAGCACTGGGAAGATTGGTAAAGAGGATGGTGGCACCTTTAGTGAACCGAGTTTGGTGTTCATTGTTGCAGCTTGTTCAACAGAGAAAGTGGATAGTTGAGCCAGGCAGCAGTTTAGCATAATGGTGCAACCAAATATGGGTAGCACTTTCAGCACTATCTTCACATCTTCAACTTGCTCCACAGTGCATTCCATTGATGAACACATTGGATTGTTTTCAAGTGCTCTATTGAGAAATTTGAGGGTATTTGATGGGGCTTCACTTTCCTTTTTTGCAATGCCAGCTTCTTTTCCCTGTTGTTTTCTACCTGAGATTAAATTAGAAGGGCTTGAAGTCATATTCACCACTGCACTGCTAGAATTTCTATTGAAGCAGCCGCTCAGTGAAGCTGCAACCAGAACCTGCTTCGTCAAAACCAGGAAGAATACGTAATTCAAAGAGTGAAGATTAATATTTATGGAGCATTAAGTGAGGAAAAAGAAAGTTTATGGGATATGAGACTCAACTTTGTTTTTCCTTCTCTTTCTTAACAGTAGAAGTTTTTGTACCATTTATTTAAATAAATTTTTCAATAAACACTTAAAAATTTGTAATAATTTTGTCTATAAATTAAAGTTAGATTATATAAATTAAAATTAATTTTTTAAGAAGTGACAAAACTTTTAAAACCTAAACATATAAATTAATTTTAACTAATAAGAAAAATTTAATTCATTTTATTTTTTATTTTTTTCTCATGTATTTCTTAAAGCAATATAATAACTTGTTTACAAGCGTTTTTTCTATTTTTTATTTCGTAAGTTAAAGAAGGTACTATAATTTTAAAAACTTTTTAAAGTTGTTTGGCCAATCTTCTAAAGGAGCAGAAAACTCACAAAAATAGGGCAACACCTCCTTCTAACTAAGCATGCAAGTTATTATTATTACCTTGAAAATGGTAGTGAGTGGACTTCCAGAAGGGATCTTGCTCCTATAAGTAGCAGAGCCAGCCAAGAAGACAGGGATAGATACAACTATACTTATAGTAGAGATTCCAAAACCCCATTCCCACCCTTTGTTGTCTTCAACCCACACTACAAATGTAACTGCAATAAGGGCACCACAAGATAAGCAAAAGACAAAGTAGTTGAAGAAGGTTGATCTTTGTTTTCTTCCAGATGGGGTAGTCTCATCAAATTGCTCAGCACCGTGAGCAGGCAATGATCCCTTAATTCCTCCAACTCCAAGAGCCACCAAATAAAGTCCAGCAAATAACATTGCTGCTTTTCCACCATTAACTTCATGACAAGGGGATGTTGGATCACATGCTGGTGGCTTCAGTGAAGGTACACGAGCTTGTACAGTCAGTACAATCAATCCCTGGACACACAAGTTCCTATTCCCTTAGCCATGTACAGTTGTGCAGAATAATATATAGAATAAGAATACGCTGTACATTCTTTTCAGTTTGTTTAGTTTAATTTCTAACATGTTAAGCCTTGAATATGTCTGATGAAGAAAAATAAACTTAACAAAATATGAAAGTACCAATCAAATGAAATTGCAATGCACGTACAGACGAAATCGTTTTCTATAAACTAAGTTGTCTGGTAACTATATATGATGATAGGAAAAGAGTTGAACATAAACTTTTACAATAGAAAAATATGAAGAGGAGAGAATGATAAAATGAAAAAAGGCAAAAAAAGAGAAAATTTTTTTATATAAAACAGTATTCTATAAATTTATTGCATGAATATATAGCATAACTATTTGCTGTTTGAGTTCTGAAAGCACATATGAACATGGAATTATGAAAGTCAATCAGTGAACTGCCATAGACGTAAAAGAGTACAACAACGTGTACCATTTGTAAAATGTGACCAAATAAGGAAGTGTCAACATCTGTTAATGAAAAATGGCCACGTAAGTGGACCTAGGCCATGTGCTGAACCCCACTCCAGCCCCTGGACTGTATAGCACAGAAAATGACTTCTTGTGTTACTCTATCAACTATAATACGTCACTTTTAGATGTTGTCATCTTAATTGTAAGGTATATTTTCATACACAGTCCTAGCATGGTGATATTTTGCGATATAAGGATAAAATGGTTTGGTTTCATGAAACTTCTCTAGCTAGCTATAGCTGAGGTTGGCGAGGTTAAAGTTGTTCGATAACAAATATCTCGAATTGTTATTTCCCTTTTACCTAATTTCAGCCCCACAATGATAAGTGTTAGTAAATATTAGCATATAAATTTAAGCATCATAAATAGTAAAGTATTAATTAACATACGTTAGGCCTTTAATTCCACCTCCTACAGTTTCTTTTGAAGTTACAGAGGATTTGACTTTGAATTGCGTGTTAGATAAGCATTGACATGGGGTATACACGATAAACTAAGCAATAAATAACTGAGAATATCATAATATCTATTCAAATAAAGTACTGACTTTTCAACATCAATTTTTATTACTCTTTCTCTAGAAAACAACCTGTTTTGCTCTCGCACTGTAAAGTGACGAGAAATTTTATATAGAATTTAAGAAAGTATTTATTAAAGGTGACGTGAACGAAAAAAAAATCATTAATCAAACAATGTCAGAGAGCAGACTGAAGAACGCATAGAATGGTGTGTGTGGGTGTGCAGTCTTAGTCATGCTAATTTACGAAATTACAAATCATGTTTCATTCTGGCTTTCTGCAATTCAAATAAGCACTCTTATGCAGATGCATATACTTGTTCTAAAGATTTTAATTGTTTAATATGGGCAATTTAAAATGAAGTTTGTGAAAAATGGAATAATGTAGAAATTATGAAATAGAAAATATAATAGAAAGAGGGGGAAATTGGCAAGAGAGAAGAAGTTTGCTGGGTTATTAGCAGTGATGGCGTACAGAGAAGGGCATGTGTTTTTGAGAAAGCCAAAACGACAACAGATGTTACTTTCCATGTTCAAACTTGAGTGAACGAAATCTCTATTTATCAAACATGTGGCAGTGGCACAAAAATATAGGGTCCTAGGCATTCTCAAGGAAATTATTTATACGTTGCATGAAAGATGAATGATATAAATAACTGGGTCCCCCTCTATCTTTTAAATTAAATTAATTTTCTTCTGACTTTTTTCTTTCTTATGACACCAACAATAGTAAATGCATATGAGAAGAAAAAAAAGAGAAACAAAACTTCCCCACCAACATTATTGTTATTTTGTCTCATCCACTCGTATGTGTCACAAGCCACTTTTTTTTCTCTCTGCTACTGTTTGTCTTTCTTAGCCACCACTAGCAGTAGATTTCTTACACAATTTGGAGTTCAAGGTTAGCGTTGTACCAATGTGAGGAGAGATAAAGCTACCCCAATGCTTTTCTTTTCTTTCTTTTTCGCTCTTTCCCTTTCCCATTTGGTGCCTTAAAATATGATTCTTGACTTAGACCAGTATCTAAGTGGGCGTTCGCTCATGCAATTCATGAGGTTTTCTATGACCAAGTGCGCGAACGAATGCAGCTAAAAGAAAGCGAATCAAAGGGGAAGATAAGACAGTTTTCTTTTTGATTAATTAATTATTTTTTTTAAATCATTGACATCTTTTCAATTCTATTATAGCGATTTGGTTGCATCATTTGATATGCAGCCCCATCTTGCAAGTTGTGTTTGCACTTTGCAACTTGCGAATTGACTCAGATTCTGGTTAAGACACACATCATGGTTTTGAAAGACGCTTGTTCTTTAAGGAACCCAATACTAATCACAACTCAATCTCTTCTGTCCCCTTCCCTCTTCTCACTCTTCCTATTCAACAATCATTCTCAATGGGAAAGGGAAACAAACAAATGAAAAATTAAGGTATCATCAATGATTGTATAACACCAGATTGTGCTGTTGCAAGAGGAATTAAAGTGATATATTCACATGGGGAGAGAGAGAGTGAGTGTGTGTGTGTGTGAGAGAGAGAGAGAGAGAGAGAGGAGAAATGGTACTGTGATGGTGGAAGATAACATACCAGGAATTCAATGACTGCGCTGATGAGATAGATATGATAAGTTGTGAGAAAAGCATCAGATAGAAAACCTCCAAGGAGGGCAAGGAGGAAAGCGGTTCCCATGAAATTAGTGACATTGTTGGCAGATTTGGAAGGGGACATATGCATGTATTGCCTTAGATACAGCACCAAATTGCTTGCATTGGCTAGATATGCCAGATTCTCCAATATCTCCACCACTGCACAAACACAAACACACACACACTTACAAATTAGTGCCACATATAATCTACATCTCTGATCATTAATAAACAACCCACTTGGACTAGTTTTAACTCAAATCCAAACCAATTTATCACAGTCTCAACAGACACATATATTCATACTCACACACACATGTTATAAACTACATATTGAGTGATAAAGAGAGGAGATCAATTTGGGACAGACCCAAAACAAAAGAGGCTGCAAGCATGCCACCATGGCGGCCTCTGAGAGCAGGCTTGTTCCTCCAGTTCACATAGCCTTCCCATCTGGTTATCTGGTTTTGTTCTAATTCCTATACAAGAGAATCAGAAGAAAAAAAAGCAAATTACAGAAATTAAAATTATACATGAATAGCAGCATGTGATATAAATTAATTGAGGAGAAGAGTGGAAGAGGTAGAGGGAAGCAAAAACCAACCATGATTCTCAATCTCTCTCTCTCTCTATTTTTCTTTTGGTTTGTATCTGTGAGAGAGAGTTAGGGGAGAAAAAGAAAGTTGGCTGGTGGAGGATTTAAAGAGAGTGGAGAAGGAGGAAAGAAAGGTGCAACTTGGGCAGAATGGTCTAGACACTGCTCTGCGACTATTAATACCAAATTGACTTTTATTTTCTTCTATACACTCTTTAAGAAACGTATATTTTCTTAACATTTTATATACTCTTTATTTAATAAATACATGACATCTGTTAAAGAGATACAAATAACTACATGAATTTATTGAAAGTTGACAAAAACTAATTAAATATTAAAATATGAATCTTATTTTATTTTTTATAGGTTTTTATTAATACTATGCAATTTTTAAATTATTTTTAACAATTTTATAAGATTTACATTTTAATTAATATTTTATTAGTTATTAGCATAAATATATTTTTAAGAAAGAAAATTAATTTTTATTTTATTTAAAGTTTTAAATAAGATATTGTGTTTTAAATTTTATGTTATGTTAATATACTTTAATGAACTTTTTTTATAAAATTTAGGTCTTAATTTTAATTTTATGATCTATGTATAATTCTTATAATAAAAATCTTTAATATAATGTGATTTTAATATATATTTTAATTTTATTATGTTATATTATTTTAATATCTTATATGTATTTTATAAAATTTTATTTAAAAATATATTATTTATACTTTAATTTAAAGATCATTTTGGACCTAAAAATTAATTTTAATATAAAAAATAAAATTTTATTTTTATAATTTAAGGTTTAAATGAAATCTAAATTTTTCAATTTATATCATGTAAACATATTTATGTAAAAACTTTAATGTTGAAACTTTATAATAGTAAAATCTTAAATTTATGATTCTATAACTTAAATAAGCTTCAAGATTCTTATTTTAAAGAAAATAAATAAATTAAGATGAGAAAGGAAGGTATATGCGGAATTTATGAGGTTATTATTTAATATTACATCATCAATAATGTATATACTATCATGATTAAAAAATATGTAGAAATATTTTAATATATTTTTTCGAGAAATGTTTTCGTTGGAATAATATTTTCCCTGTTTTTGAGCCTATATAGCTGGAAATATATTTTGGTGTTGCTATTATTAATTGTACTTAATTTATTTTCTATTTTTTCCTTATTTTATCATCATTTATTTATTATATCTATTGCGTTTTCTCCTCTTACTTTGTTGTTTTGCTCCGTCTCTCTCTGTCTTTCTCCTGTTCATACATGGCAAAATTTAAGTATACGTTTATTTATCATTTACTTTATAAACTTTTCCAGCTATACTATTTCTCTTCTTCTTTTTTTCCTTATTCCTTTAAACTTTAGAAAAAAATTATATTTCGTTTTAGTTTCTTTTATGTTCATGAACAACGAAATGAAGTTTGCTATAATTTTAAGCATTTTTTATATTATTATTGTTATTAGAATTGTTTTTTGTGTGTATATTGTGAATGTAATTTTTAGTTCATCAACTAATTAAAAATATTAACCTTGAATTTTAAAATTAATTATTATAAATTCTCCAAACTTGTCATACTTTTCTTTAAAAAACTTATCATATTTGGCAATTTGTGATTGAATCACTTATATATATATAAACTTTTTACTGTAAATATATTTAGATTAAATTCTTATTCTTATTGATTTAGAATTATATTTTTAATCAATTTAATTTAAAGTGCATATAATTTTATGTCTTTAGTTTTATAGTACATTATTTTTTTAAAATTTTAATACATTATTTTTTTTAAATTAAAATAAAATGTAATTTTACCATCAATTATGCTCTATACAAATATGTAAATCACTTTTTATACGATACATTTGAAATATGAAATTAGAAAAAAAAGCTAAATATATAACACCAAAAAATAGTTAAATCGTAAACATTTTTATCTCTAAAAAAAGTTGACAGATGAATAATTATGTTATAAAAATCATCATTTCAAAAGACTATGAAAACAATTAGAACGATTTCATCCTAGAATTTAGACAATACATGATGAAAAGAGAATAGATTAAAATATTTATTATTTAGAAAAAAAAATCAAAATTTAATCTCTTTTTTGGTAAAAGAAGAAGATAAAAGAGGTAAGGAAGAAGTTCATTAACACCCTGTATTCTAAAGATAACACTTTTATTCGAACTTTATGAATATTCACAAAATAATCCACATGACAGAGTTTTGGAATTGAGAATTTACTTATAAAATTTAACGAAAGTGAATGTCCATATAGATAAGATTTAGTGCTTATTTATATGTACAATTAAAATTATATAATATATATATATATTGAGTAAGTATAGTTTTAGTTATTAAAATTTATTCTTGAATTTAATTATTATTTAATTTAATCATTAATGATTATTTAACTTAATTATTAATTATTATTTAATTTATTATTAATTAGTTTTGCATAAATAGAGCTCTTGAACTTTACTCAGCTGTTGGAATCAATGCAAAAGTACTCAAGTGTGAACGCAGTTTTCATTTGTCAAAGACATTTTCTAATTAAAATATGTAGAAAATTTGCTAGAGCCCGAAATAATATATACACTTGGGGACTAATTCATTTAAAAAAAAGATATATAGTATAAATTTAGGCCAATTATGTTACAATTTTATGATTAACGAACTATTGTTATGTTTTTACTTACAATGTTGTGCTATGAATAGACTCATACTATATATAGAATTGTTTTATTTTTCTTTAATTAAACAAAAAAATAAAAAGAATCTGCTTTTCTGTTTAGATTACCAACCTAATCATTCTTGATGTTTATCATTATTTTGGATTAGTAGAGATTATGCTTAATGATTTAAGATTACCTTTTCAATTTAGTTAGAATATTTTTTAATTAATATGTTTAATTGATTTTACTCTTAACTGAGATGTTAATAGGATGCATAAATATGAATATATAAGTATCAAATTATATGAAGTTGGATATGAGTGTTTCTTTTTTAAAACATCCCATTTTTACACCGTAATTAATAATTATAATACTTCACCCTGCAACTAGGGTTATATCCAATTAAGAAGTAAATATTCACTCTATTTGAGACAATTCAAAGATACAAAGGAATTCATAAGCTTCACTTTCTATCTATTATTGGATAAGTTTATTCAAGGTCAAAACTTAGTAATTTTATATATGTCTTTTTGACTTTTCAGATTCATGTATACCTTTTTCTTTTTGAAATTGAAAAGAAAAACACATCAATGTAGTAAACACAAAAAAGATATAGTTGCTGTAAATATATAGGATCCATATTTTTTTTTCAAAAGATGTCATGTTAATTATGTTTTTTAAAATATACTATCGAAAATAAATCATGTTATTTATACTAGATTATCTTTTGAAAAGTAATTAATAATCATCGAATAAAAAACTATTGTTAGAATGAAAAAAAAATATTATATCGCAAAAATGGCCACAAGCTCATTTTTAAATGTCAAGAAAAATAAGAATAGGAGAGGAAAAACTAAAAAATAATATGAATAAAAATATACACAAAATAATGATAGAAGGACAAAAGAATTCAATAGTTCTCTCAAAATTCAATTTATTTTGTGTTGTGTGTTATATTTAGTTTATTAACCTTTATTTAAAATTAGTTCACAATTTTGAAGATAATAGTTTAGGTTGAGATTAACTTATTCGAATTTTAATACAGGTGAGTTTCTTCTTCTACTAGAGTTGAATCGTTCTCATTTTTTCTTTCCTTTACACATGCAAGTTTTTGTATTGCACATATTTGATGAGTTAAGGAATAAAAACTTTATGATTAAACTAGTTGTGATGTTATAATTTATAGGTTTATGTTCTAGAAGCTTCTTAGAAGACTTTTGTGTATTCTAGGATTCAAGAGATAATAGTATTGATTTTTGCAAAACAAGTTATCTAATATCTAGAGTGAGAATTGAGATTGGAGATTTGGTGGATTGAAGTAGTGATGTGAGTTTGAATTAAAAATTCATATTGAATAGCATCTTAAATGGATGGTCTTAAACATGTTTTAATATAGTAGATAACCAACATAAAAAAAAAACAATTAAATTGAGTAAAATAATGTTAAAGTAGTATATTTTATTAAAAATAAGAACTGAGTTTAAAAGAGGGTAAATTAAATTAAAAAAATTTCGCAAACTTTGAGTAATTTCAAAAATCAAAATTAGATTTAATAAATTGCAGCAACCAAAAACTGATTTCTTGAATGTTCTTGGAATATTTTAACCAATATATTTATGTTCAGCTATTCCATAATTCAATGAATAATTACAAGAATTAAAAAAATAGGGAAAAAGAGAACAAACACCAGAAATTTATATTGGTTCACTTTTTTAAGAAGGCTATATCCACTTGCCCAATCATCCTGATTAAGCTAATACACTAATTTTATGTTTTTACATGAACCATACATAAAAAACAAGAAACAAAAACAAAAAGCACTTGATCTTGAACCTTAGATCAACACATCTTGCAAAACCCTATTACAATACTCTTCTCAATCACCTTGATCAAGAAGAGACAAACCCACAAAAAATTACGGAGCAAAAAGGAAAAAAATCACCTAGACAAGGATCCCGAAACTGCAACTCAAAAATAGAGCACAACCCAAGGTGATTTTTACACAAGATATGATTCAATTTCAGTTATGATCTTAGACTTCTTGGAGCATTGATTTCGAAAATGAATTAGGAACCAAAGGATTACTTTCTGAATCACAAGTTTTGATGTAAAAGATTTGTTTACCAGTTTTTGGAAGATTCAAGGTATTTAAATCAAACGGTTGCAGTCTTTCAAAACTCATATTGATATAAACAGCTAGTTAAAAATGCAATTTAACATGCTTGTTTCACTTAAAGATGGTTTTTAAGTGATTTTAGCTAGTTCGCCTTATGATTCAACTAGTTCCAAAGAGCATCAAAATCTTAGAAGTTGGATTTAGTTGGCTGAAAACGTGTTTCAACTAGTGTAAATCATTAAAGATAAACTTTAAGTGATTTTAACCTGTTTAATTTACGATTCAACTAGATCTTTCAGAAAACATGAATTTTCAACAAATAACAACTCTATAATTTAAACTGGTTCATTTTGAAAAATAATTAGTTGAAACCAGCTACAAACAAATTTTAGAAATCAACAACTCTTGATTTTAACTGATTGAAACCTCTGATCAGTTGATTAAATTGTTTAAACTTAACTTAATCATCAAACTACGAACATTTTAACTAACTAAAAAATATTTTTAATTAGCTGAAAATATGAAACGTCCTTTAAAACTTTGTAAAACATTTTTAAAACATTTTATAAACCAAATTAAGTCCAAGATAGAGTAAAAAGCATCTTACCAGCAAAACCTAAGATACTTTAGCACTAAAACTAAAGCCTTCATTCTTCAAACTTCAATATCTTTAGTTCAAGATCATCAAAAGGTTGTTGGAGACATAAAATCACATGCAGATCACATCAAGCCATGTCTTCAAGTCCAACAACCCCCTCTCCCTATTTGATGATGACAACCACTTGAAGCATCTAATGTATTTGAAGAATGTAGTAGACCTAAAAATGAATACAAATATAGTGCAACAAAAATAGAGTATAGCATTCTCCCCATTTGTCATGATCAAATAGCATGGGAAAGATTAATCCTAACAATACAAAAGAAAAAATATAAATTATTCAACAATCATGGGCATGAAAAACCCATTAAACCAGAAACATAACAAAATAAATATAAACATAACAACAAAAATTATATACTTGGAAACAAAAACCAAACATAAGACATGTAAAATAGTAGCAGTAGAACTAGAATATCATGAGCAACAGGAGAACGTCATTATCAGTAGCAAAACTTCAACCCAAATCTAGCTTAGTTATTATTTTCTCCATCATCATCATTAACGATATAATCAACATTGATTTAGGCCATCTAGGCATGAAGGTCCTCAATGTTCTTATTTAGATACCCAAATCGATCAATACAACATGAGTGAAGGTATTGTTGATGATCCCGTAAAGTCACTAAAAAAAATAATTTTATCGACAGAATATTACATAATGAATTTTTATCAGTAACTTATACTTATGGAATCTTAACAAATAAAATCTTGTAAGTAAATTACGGAGAGATTCTGTGGATAATATTACTGACATATTCTAATTTCTAAGTAAACCCTAATGGAAAAATTAATCCAAAAAATAAAATTCATTGAAAAATAAGTCGATAAGATATTCTGTGACTAACTCCACAGGTAAATTTTAATATAACAATATATAACAATTTATAATAATACATAATAATATAAAATTATATCTAAATATTTATATATTTGTAGATCTATATATTTATATATTTATACATTTTATATTTATATATTTATATATATATATATATATATATTTACTGAAATTATATATATATATATGTATATATATATATATATATATATTTATAAATATATAAATCTATTTATAAGTATCTTTATATATTTATAAATATATAAAAATATAAATATATTTATATGTATATTTATATATTTGTATATTCATATATTTATATGTTTACATATTTATATGCGTATATATTTATATCTTCATGTTTATATGTTTAAATAAACAATATTTATATATATATATATATATATTTATATATATTTATATATATATATATATACACGTTTATATATTTATATATAACTATATTTATATGTTTATATATTTATATGTCTCTATATTTATATGTTTATATATTTATATATTTTTATATTTATATGTTTATATATTTAAATATTTCTATATTTATATGTTTATATATTTATATGTTTATATCTTATATACTTATATATTTACATATTCATATACTTATATATTTATGTATTTATATACTTATTTATTTATATACTTATGTATTTATATACTTATACATTTATATACTTATGTATTTCTATACTTATGTATTGATATACTTATGTATTTATATATTTATGTATTTATCTATTTATATGTTTATATATTTATATATTTGCATATTTATATATTTTCATATACATATATATATATTTACATATTTATGTATTTCTATGTTTACATACTTGTATATTTATGTATTTATGTATTTATATATTTATGTATTTATGTATTTATGTATTTATGTATTTATGTATTTATGTATTTATGTATTTATGTATTTATGTATTTATGTATTTATGTATTTATGTATTTATGTATTTATGTATTTATGTATTTATGTATTTATGTATTTATGTATTCATGTATTCATGTATTCATGTATTCATGTATTTATGTATTTATGTATTTATGTATTTACATATTTATATATTTATATATATATGTTTATATGTTTATATGTTTATATGTTTATATGTTTATATATTTATATATTTATATATTTATATATTTATATATTTATATATTTATATATTTATATATTTATATATTTATATATTTATATATTTATATATTTATATATTTATATATTTATATATTTATATATTTATATATTTATATATTTATATATTTATATATTTATATATTTATATATTTATATATTTATATATTTATATATTTATATATTTATATATTTATATATTTATATATTTATATATTTATATATTTATATATTTATATATTTATATATTTATATATTTATATATTTATATATTTATATATTTATATATTTATATATTTATATATTTATATATTTGTATATTTATATATTTATATATTTATATATTTGTATATTTATATATTTGTATATTTATATATTTATATATTTATATATTTATATATTTATATATTTATATATTTATATATTTATATATTTATATATTTATATATTTGTATATTTGTATATTTGTATATTTGTATATTTGTATATTTGTATATTTGTATATTTGTATATTTGTATATTTGTATATTTGTATATTTGTATATTTGTATATTTGTATATTTGTATATTTGTATATTTGTATATTTGTATATTTGCATATTTGTATATTTGTATATTTGTATATTTGTATATTTGTATATTTGTATATTTGTATATTTGTATATTTGTATATTTGTATATTTGTATATTTGTATATTTGTATATTTGTATATTTGCATATTTGCATATTTGCATATTTGCATATTTGTTTTGTATATTTGTATATTTGTATATTTGTATATTTGTATATTTGTATATTTGTATATTTGTATATTTGTATATTTGTATATTTGTATATTTGTATATTTATATATTTATATATTTGTATATTTGTATATTTATATATTTATATATTTATATATTTATATCTTTATATTTTTATATATTTATATGTTTATGTATTTATGTATTTATGTATTTATATATATATTTTTTTTTGGATTTATGTATTTATGTATATATGTATTTATGTATTTATTTATTTATATATTTATATATTTATATATTTATATATTTATATATTTATATATTTATATATTTATATATTTATATATTTATATATTTATATATTTATATATTTATATATTTATATATTTATATATTTATATATTTATATATTTATATATTTATATATTTATATATTTATATATTTATATATTTATATATTTATATATTTATATATTTATATATTTATATATTTATATATTTATATATTTATATATTTATATATTTATATCTTTATATATTTATATATTTATATATTTATATATTTATATATTTATATATTTATATATTTATATATTTATATATTTATATATTTATATATTTATATATTTATATATTTATATATTTATATATTTATATATTTATATATTTATATATTTATATATTTATATATTTATATATTTATATATTTATATATTTATATATTTATATATTTATATATTTATATATTTATATATTTATATATTTATATATTTATGTATTTATTTATTTATATATTTATATATTTATATATTTATAAATCTACACATTGGTACATTTATATATTTATAAATCTACACATTTATACATTTATGTATTGATAAATGTACACATTTATATGTTTAATATATTTATATATTTATATAGATTTGTGTATCTATATATTTATATTTTCATATATATATGTATTTATATATTCATATATGTATATATTTATATGTTTAGATATTTATATATATTTATATATTTATATATATTTCTATATTTTGATATTCATATATATATATATATATTTCTATATTGATATGTTGATGTATGTATATATTTATATATTTTTCTATATACTTATTTTTATAATTATATATATATATAATATATATATATATGTATGTATATATGTATGTATGTATTTACAAACTCTTAAGTGAATGTCATTGTAGTTTAGTGGTTGAAATATTAGTCTTCAATTTTAAGGTGCTGAAATTAATTCTTGCTAATGTGAATTTGTCCAAAATATATGTATATATGAAAAATTTGGTGTAATTAAAATATAAGAACATTAAAATAAATAATTGAAAAAAATATTTTTTTTCTTATAATTTATATTATAAATAATTAATTTTTTTACTTACAAAATTTGGTCGTGAGTAACATCTAGTTTGAGTACCGACGAATTTTAATTCGTAGGTAAATTTACCTACTAGTGAATCACCTACGAATTTTTGACCGTGGGTAATGTGCTTTTACCTACGGATTTTGGACATGTCTTATGAATTTCGGTCGTTGTTAAAATCAATTGTTTTTGTAGTGAGTGTCAAAGTTTTGGAGTGCTATTTGCTCAATTTAAGATAAGGGAGTGCCATAATCAACCAGTGGAATATAGAGTACAAACTCTCCCATCATTGAAAATTCTCCAGCTCTACCACTTGGTCCAGCAGATGTTGAACCCTGACCAATAGCTCCAACAATAGTTCGTACACCATCATTCTTATTTAATACAAACTTGTATAAGAATGTATTGTCCTACTGATGTAATTTTCCAATTGTGGCCTTTTGTTCACCTCTAACATCTATACATGCAAACTCAAGAAACTTGGATATGAGAACAACATAGGGTAGCTTATAATTTTTCAACCTTTTAGACTTAATGATGTCATCCTTGATCACATAAATCCAGTTAATCTTAACTGATTTCAGAAAGCCATATAGCAATACTAAATCTCCTTCATTCAATGTAGTGTGGTTGCTTTCCCTATGTATAATCATCCAAGTTATGATGAAGGTTAGGATTCTTGCAGTGAGTGTCATCCCGCCAACATGGAAACCTCTCATAGGGCCTTTTGGATCCCTGAGACACTCTTTGAATGTCTAAATGCTGTTGAAGTTTTCCATTTCACTTCTAAAATCCTTTGTCATAACAATATCCTCATATTTGAGATCAACAACTTGCAACCAAATAGAACGAATAATGATAATATTCCTGCCTTTGACCTTTGATATTAGTGTACACCCATCAAACTTAAGATTAGTATAGAAAACTTTAACTAAATGAGGATAAATTGTGCCACTTAACTCAAGAAATTTCTAAAATTCTTGAAAAGTCATCATTCTTATAATGTTTGTCAAACCCTCATCCTCCAGCCATTTGAAGCTAAACACCTTCGAAGGATTCACCTACTTCCTAGAGATATGTTGCTGGTATTTTTCTATCTTTTCTTTATCACCATCAAACATATTTCAATAATACCTAGTTTTTTAGCAGCACTTGGTGGAGTTGGAGCTTTTCTTTACCTACTCCCAAATCCAAGAATCTTCATCCTCTTCAAGAAAAGTCTTAAAACCAATTCACTCATTCCTTTTGGTTTAACAAATCCATCATCGTCATTATATCCACAACCAAGATAATTTAAAAAAATAATCATATATTATTTTGTTATTAGACAAGGAACATACAATATATAATTACAAAAAATATTTTAATGAAGAGATACTTATTCATTTTCAATTTTTTACATCTTTAACTCATTTTTCTTAATTTAGAGTAGAGTATCGTAAATAACACATGCACACATGCACATGCACATGCACGTACACAGGTAGACTTGCACAAACACATACATACGAACACACAAATATAGATACACCAAAACATATATTCTTATTAAGTATAACAACAAGATCAGTATTAGTTTAATTATACTCATTCTTATTTCTAAAGTAAATATTCATACATATTTTAGAATTTGATACGTAAAATTTGTTTCATTTCTATTGTTATCAAATAATAGATATATTTTTACGTTCCAAAATATTTATAAATTAGTTATTTTATAAAAAGTAACAATCAAAGCAAAAGATGATATTATCAAGATTTCAAATTTAAAAAAAAACACATTTTTTTTAATATCAAATAATAATAAAAAGATTATACTAATTTTAAAATAAAATATTTAATAATTTAAAACGGCACGAACACTGAGATAGATGAATACTCATATTTTTATTTTTATATTTAATTTAAAAAATAAAATATTATTTATGTGTATATTTATATTCAATTCACCGCAACCATCTCTATTTACATAAATATATACACAAATAATATTCATAAATTCCAATTCAGATAGCCAATATCAATGTACCTATAAAGCTAACATCTAAAGGAAAATTGCAATTCATCATGAGTACACTTTTGATCTAACACCATAGAAATAGATCAAGAAGAATAATTCTTTATCTGATTAAGAGTAATCTTTTCACAATAGTGCATACCAAACTATTTTATGGATAAATTATTTTAAATTTATATTATAGCAATTTCCCTTAAAGAGCAACTTAGTCCATCATAATATAAGTATTTATTATTTAATAAAATGTTATAATGTGTGTTGTTCAACATTTTTGAAATTTTAAATCCAGTCTCAAAAAATAGTTAATTATTTTTTAAATAACATTTAAATCACTATAAATATTAATATTCCAACTATATTGACACGTTTACTCTCATTTATCATGTACAACGTAACGAAAGGAGAAAATCAACTTCATGCAAACAAACAAACTTATATTCTATAATTCAAATCCATTTTTAAAGACATCTCTTTTAATATAAAAAGCAAGATTTATCAACCTATCACATATATTTAATATAAATTAGTTTTAACTCAGAATGTGAATTATGAATTATATTTCAAACGTTAATTAAACTAAATATACATATAATTAAATTAAAAATTTGTAATATTTATATATATTTAATAATTAAAAATTCCATTTAAATAACAATGTATTATATGTAGATTCACAAATAGATAAACAATTGTAACATAATTAAATACGAGACAAATAATTTTTACACAATTTTTTTGCTACTTGTTTTTTTAAATATTTCTCCTTGATCATTTTTACACAATTTTTGTTAAAATTTCTCCTTAATATTAGCCCTCTCCTTCATTCACATATTTCATGAATATTACATGAGTTGGATGAAAGTATTGTATATATAAAGAGAAAGTTTTGTAATGAAAATATCTCTGGAGTCACATGTCCACAGATATTGATGTCTGATGCTTGCTTTGTCACTAGAGCTATATATGTAGGTACATGTTTTGTCTTTTAAATATATAGCTAAGCAACAATTAAGCAAATTTTTGTCTTTTGCCTTTGATGAATTGCATGTCAATGAAACAATGACTTGCTTTATGCCCTGCATGTACCCTATTTCAAACTATCTTGCTAATCGCCTACAATTTGACTGGGTCACTTCAAAAGGAACCAGCATGGCATAGGTCCCCTACCCCATCATCTTCCAAACCCTAAACCTCAAACTCACTTATATATGCATCACACCCACGCTTCACAAAAATCTTCAACACAATTCCCCAACTTTCTCCTTCAATCATATCTCTCTCTTTATTTCAGTGCGTTAATCCACCTACCACATTTTCCTACACTACTCTACTCACGCTCTATTATTATTTTTTTATTTTACTCTTCATGTCATATCATATACAAATTATTTCTACAAAACGCCAAAACTACTACAACTTTCACTTTAATTACCAACATCTGGTTCACTTAATTAAGAGAACCAATTCAAATTTGTTTTTCTTTGAGAGGATATTTGATTTCTCTAAATAAAAAAAATATTATGTTCCACTGCTTGTGCGGGTCTCGTCAATTTTTTTGAGTTTTATTCTTGCGAATGTACTCTCTAGGCGAGATACTTAACGCGTTAGTTACAACATTGCATGGGTCGATACGCACAGTGTCTAGTATCCATCGTTTACAACTAGGACTATTGGGGTATCTAATCTCATTTGCTCCCCTAGCGTTCATCTCTCAGTGTCAGCCCAGCAGAGTACTTTCGCTGTTGGTGTTTTTTCCTATCTTTACGCATTTCATTGCTCCACCGGAAATTCCCTACATCAATTACTATATCTATATTATTAAAATATAAATTTAAGTTTCACTTAATCTCATAAAGTTAACTTATATAAAATAAGATATGTATATATTACTCCCTAAGAGTTGTTTTAGAAAAGTGATTTTGTTTCTTTTTATTTGTGGTGTATAAAGTTTAAGGTTGCATTAATTATTTTTTACCACCAGTTATACTCTTACTTTTGAAAATATCAATAACAATTAAATTATTCCTTTTATGAGACTTTAAGTGACTTAGTGCTTATGTCAACCAATTACTTAATAAATAATTTATTGTTTCTACCTTTTAATCTACCTTCTCCTTAATGAATAACATGTATTTAATTTTTAAAGAAAGAAGATGTTAGAGTGAAATTATAAAAGAAATGAAAAGAACAATTGGTACTTACACAGAAAAATGAAGACAAGAGTTAACAATTATATTATAGAGAGAGTTAAAGACTTATTTGATAACATAAAAGATTATATTAACAAATTAATTGGAGATTCTTTTGAAGTTGAAGAGTGATTTAATATATAGAGTGATACTAAAAGTGATATCAAATTTCTGTGAGACAAAAAATATTCTTCAAATTTTTTAAATCAAAATTTCTGGTGGTAAAAATTTCAAGATTAAAAGTTACAAAGGAAAACTTATTTTGATAAAGATGATAAAAAAATGTTTCAGGTACAGGTGTATTGTTGAGAATTGAAAAGTTTTTTTCAAGTAGAGAAAGAATAGATTGAATACTCTTTATTATAGAGAGAAAGAGAGTACACACTCTTTTAAATGATAAAGGTATTATTGAAAAATAAATTAAAATTTTTATTACAAATAACAAAAGTTACTCCTTTTATTGGTTTGTGTAACAAAACCTTAAACTATTCTTATTTAGAAATAAGAGAGTATTATATTATAATTTAACTATATTTTTAGATCTAAAATTTCTAATATTCATGCTCACGTTGAAAATATTATAAAATTCAATAAATTTATTTAAGATAAACTTTTATATCATTTTAGAAAATATAATTTTTTTAAATTTAATTTTATGAAATTAAATTAAATGAAAAATTTATTTTCTAAAAGGATATCAAAACTAATAGCGAAATTAGTTGAGATTATATGTGATGGTGGGAATTCTCTATATTTATGTATTCTTAGTATGAAAAATATGTTAGAAATCCTTTATATATATATATATATGTGTGTGTGTGTGGGTGTGAGAGAGAGATATTCAAAAGCTAATTCATGAAGTAAACTTTTAAGTCCTTTTTGATGAGATGGTGTTAGCTAGAGGCGATTTTGTGAGAATTTGAAATCTAGGTTGTAAAGATTTAGTAAGGGGTTTACATCAAACATAATTTTGAAAGTACAATATGATTCTAATGAATGTGAAATAATGTATTGGTGAAAGGCTTTATGGCTTAAAGCATGGCAGTGGAAACCTACCTTATCTTTTTGTGAGAACGCCAAGTAGTTAAACCAGTGCGCGCCACGTTGCTGACAGAGGCAATTACTAGCCGCATATCTTTGGCCATTATGGAGACAGACAAAGTATGAATCAAAGATTACACAACGCGGTTTTTCTTAACTACATGAAAGCTGTATATATACATGCATGTGTTTTGTTTATTATTAGTCTTACAATTACTGCTCTGCCCATTGTAGCCTGCCACGCGTGTCTCGTTTTGGAAGGTATATAACCGTTCCAAAGGACCAAATTAATGCAACCTTATTCAAACTTGGTTGCTACAATCTGTCATTGTTCATTACTTTTATTATTTTCTTTGTTTTTTTTATAATAGTTAAGAATTTAAATATAAAAATAAATATAAAATCTCACATTAAATATAAATGATAAAATTAAAATATATAAAAGAATAAAAATATATAAATATTGATTCTTAAGATTTTATATTAAAAATAGTATTATTTTTATTTTTATATCTTTTTTTTTAAAAAAAATTTCCAATAGTAATATTAAACATAATAACCTCATTATCTGTAATTAGAAAATTAGAATCAATAAATATTAAACATGTGACCATCTTAATCACAAGAGTTTTAAGTTAATTGAATATATATATATATATATATATATATATATGGGATCCTCTATAAATTAGACATAAAATTTAAACCTATGGTAGACTAGTTCGTATAGATTTTTAAACTTTATTATGTTTGATTGTAACTACAACATAATTTAAGTTATTGCATTGTTCTTCATTTTTGTTATTTTTTTTTCTTTTATCACTACTCCCTCGATTCTCTCCAATAAGATTCTCATCTTCACCCTTAACTCCAAATTCATTTTATAAATCTTAAACCCTTTTTACCTAACTTCTGAAAACCTTAACACCTTCTCTTTTTCGTCTAGTCAAATCCATTTGCATTGTCATAACCTCTCTACCACATTCCTTTCATGTACCTTCACCCTCCTCCCGCTGCATCTGCGCTTCCCTTTGTTCCTCTATTGTCATCCTTTGTGTTAGAAATTCTTCCCAACAAGATTGTCACTTCGAAAACTGTTTCCAACAGAGTGTTCCTCGTCCTTAGCTACGTAATCAAACTTGAATTGGAGGAGCTGAAGTACCCGTTCTTGAAGGCGCATATGCACTTATTCAACCGTGAACGCAAACTCACCACAAAGGGGTTTAAGGACTTGCTTCAAAGAGACCCATGTGGAGATGTATGGATAGCTGTTAATTCTAATTTTGGATATGAAGGCACTGACCACGAAACTTCTGAAGAAAATCAAAGAGTTCGTGAAGGTTTGCAGGGATCAAGAGAGGGATTCTGATGTGAGAGACTTTAAGTTGTTAATTATGTAGATAAAGGTTATCGATGGGGATTTATTTCATGTGTTGAAGGTGTATGAGGAGCTTGTTAAGGAAGAACATAAAGGATTTCAGATTTACATTGGACCTTGAGAGTTTCAATGTAAAGTTACATTGCATAGATTTTCCGAAGTAAATTTATGTTTCCCGTTGACAGAAAGGAAGAAATGATTTCATTCATTAAAACAACAAATTTTATTATGCACAATAATTAAATTTAAATTTAAAAATATGAAATTATGAATTATTTAAAATTTCTCAGATTTCTTTTCATTGAAGTTGAATGTAAGTTATTAATGATGATTTGACATAGTTAAAACCACAAATTACATGAATAAAACAACTCATTGTTTGCTGTGGAGATGTCTAAATAAAGTTTGATTTTATGTTTTTAGGAAACTTTATTAAGTTTAGGATTAAATATATATTTAAGTGCATGAATTATATGTAAAAATTATGTTTTGTTTCTTGGACAAATTTTGGATATATTTCATTTTTATATTTTATAAACAGGTGTAAATGATCTTCGATGACAAATAAAAATATCTTTAAAAAAATAAAAAAATGAAAGAAAATAAAAAAAAAGTGAAAAAAAACTTAAGAGACAAATGATAGTGAGGTAGAAATAATGAAGAAAGAAAATAAAAAGATAAAAAATAATTTTGATACATCATCAAAGATCGTTTATTAAAGACGAAATAAATCCAAAATTTATTTCAATGACAAAATATAATTTTGACAAATAATTCAAAGATTAAAAAATATTTAACCCTTAAATTAAACTTGATGGACAAACTAATTTATAAATAATATAATTTTAATAGAAATACTAATATTTGAAATATAAGATAGTATCGTTATTTTAAGAAGGAAACATTAAGTTTGCTACTTGGTTTTTAACATATTTGTGTGATGGATCTATTAGTCTAAGTTAATTGATTTTCATTGAGAAACTCATGTACATCAATTAAAATGTTTAAGACTAAGTCCATAGCCTTATTAAAATCTTGACATGAAAGATATTTTTATGACTTAACACGTTAGGCCAAGCTAGAGAAAAGATGTATGTAATAAAATAATATGACAATTTTGAATCATGAGATTATAATAAAGCCCGTTAAACTAGACTTAGACGCATAACCTAACCTAATTTAAATTATTTCCAACCGTCATGATCATCAAACAAACATTGCATATAGTTTCAACACAAAAATGTATTTAGTATAATATATATCATTCAGAAAGACAAATAATACTCCACTAATTAATGAGATAAGAGTTACAACCAATACTCTAACTCATAAATGATATAAATGCATGTGAGAGAACAGCTACTGAATCTTCATACTTTGGTTTTTAGAATTACCTCTGATATTTTTTAGTCAAAATATTTTGGTACCCATTGTTGTGTATTTAGTAGGTACTCTTCTTGAGCCTCTTTTTTTATATGTTCTAAAACTGAGAGTTAGTGTATTATTATAGAATTATAGTGATCTTCATGTCATATTATAATTTTGTTTTCTTCGGATTTGAAATTAAGAACAGACTCATCTTAAAATTTTTGGAAGTTATATGTTTTAATAATATCATTAAAAAAATTATTTTTATTTATATATGTTCTAATAAAATTGATTACTAATTAAATTAGAAACTGATTTAGAATTTATAAAATAATAAAATTAATTATTAATTAACTTAAAAATTAATTTAAAGTCTAATTTATTAAATAATTATTATTTTAAATAAAATTTATATTTTAATTTAAAAATTAATTTAGTCATAAAAATTAATTTTATAATTTTTTAAAATTAATAGTAAAAAATATATTATATAGAAATCACTTTAAAGATTTTAGTTAAAACTAAATCACCAAAAGATAATTTAAGAGTAAATAATTTTTTTCAATACAGTTCTTGTCAGAACTGCTGCCAATTTACTTTCTTCCCACGTGACTTTTATATCAAGCGTGTAATCATTTATAACTTTGTCTTTTCAAATTTTAGATTTTGACACATCCATCATATAATTTTAATAATTGATTCCCACAATTTTATTAATATACTTCACTTCTTAATTTAAAATATTATATTTTAAACTATTAAATAAATAAAATCATTCCATTTTTAAGATGAAGTATATCCCATATTATAATTGTTTGGCAGTGTAATAGAGCTAGAAATTAGGTTTAGGAAATGAGAGATTTTATTTTGTTTTTATTTTCATGTACATGCATGGATTGGAGTACCCTACTACTTCATTTATTTATAAACTTATTTATTTTTTTATAATAATAATAGTTGTTTAACTGTGATATTTTTTTACATTTTTAAAATTGATCTATATTTTAAAAGCATGCGTAATATATATTGCAATGTAAACTAATTCCTATTATTGGCTAAATTTATATATCTAGAAAAAGAAGAAAAAAAAGAAATTAGAAAATAAATAGACAAATGTAATTAAATCTATACTTCAATATCTAAAATTTCTCTGTTGTATGAGCACAAAATCTACTAATTGTATAGAGAATATATTAAGAATATCAAACTTTATAGCTTGTTAGTGTTTATAATTTTATGAAGTACATAAGATAGATAACACACTCAAGCACACAACTATTGGTAAAAAGAAAAAAAAATATAAAGTAAATGGGAACACTAGGAAGATGTAACATTTTGTGATAAAGTTCAATGAACTAGGAATGACGTATTTAATAAGGTACATATATACCCAATTAATTAGTTAGGCATAGTTAAGTAATGGATGAGGACATTTTGTTGAGTAGTAAGTTACAATTAAATTTGCACTTAGCGTGGCTTTTATTTTTATCTATTTCTCAATTCTCTTTACCTCTTTGTCTTCTCTTTCAGTATCTCTAGCATTGACTTTAAAATATACAAAGACCCCTATAGCTAATATGTGTCTATTTCACAATTAATGATATCTATGGCAGTAAAATGGCTTCATGCATTGCATTGTGCATGCTTCTATTTGTATTTGAGAGTTAAAAACAAGCATACCCGTGAAAGTCTTGCAATTAGATAGAAGAGTAGTGAAAAAAAATATAGTAGCTAAGTGAAAATTTTCCTCATTCTCTTTCCAATCCAGAAAATCTAACTTGAAAGGAAAATGATGTTGGAATTTGAACACTCAGTAAGTGTGTATATTACTTGTCGATTATTTTATCAAATACACTTGTCTGTGTTCATTTCCTGGTTCAAATAATTTGAATCTGATTACTTAATCATGCGCGCAATGGCTTTGTTTGGATTTGTCAACTCAAAGAATCGATGGTTAATTGGTGCCGTGCCATTTCGGTCACAGTGCATTTGTTCACACTATAGTTAGCGAAACATTCAAATATTCAAAGACTTACTCAGTAATGCGTAGAAAAACCTAAACCAACCAATGTATCTATGGTTTTTCCTGTGCTTTCTCTGCCCTATTTTTAACTTTTCTCAACTCATGTGATCACACCGTTTCCATTACCCATCTATTCACGAGTTCCATGATCACTAATTAAGCACTTCTACAATTTGTTCAATTTTTCTGATGTTTGTGCATTTAAAAATTGTGGTTTATATAAATCTTGTTAAGACATAAATTCAGAAAACAATAAAATTATTAATGATAGTGTATTTTACTTTTTTTTAAAAGAAACCTTATTTGTAATTTGTCAACGAATTTTTATAGACTAATCATTGATTTATCAGTAAGTATATATAGCTGTGTTGTGTGCATGCATGATGATAATTGATGTAGGTTTTGTGGGTCCAAACTCCAAAGGCTAGCAAGCTACGTATATATGGCTATAGAAGATGATAGATATGTTAAGTTAGGGCCTTTGAAAGATTTTTCTTGATAAGTTATTCCAGGAAAAAGTAGCAGTGCTGTTCATTTTCACCTGAAAGATCTGCTGTTCAAGATCTTACTGCGTACCCTTATAAGTTGCTTTTACTTTTCATATTTTAGGTACTGATATATATTCGTTTTCAGCATACAAATGAACTATTTTTTGTTTTCATTTACAAAATACTTTTGAAATGTTCATCTTTCTGAAAAATAAACTAATATTCTATATAAAATGAAAAGAAATATTTTTCGTGGTTAATTAAGAACCTTTTGCAGTTAAAAAACAACAGATTAAAATTCTTTGGGATTCTTTTGTGGTAAGAAAAAATATTTCACTAAAATTTAAACTTTTTTCTACCTATAGATTAACAATAAATTTAAATATATCTTTAGCATGTGTGCTTGTAATGATTATGACATTATATCAATTGCATAATAAGTCAGTCATGATAGATCACTTATACAGAATAATAGATCTCTTATCAATTGCTTGCGAGCTATTAGTTTGAATAATTTGTTTTCAAACACTATCATTATTTTATAAAAAAAATACATGATGAACCCTGTAATGCCCCATATATGCTCCAACACATAATTGGCCTAGAAATACTGCAGATGACATCATAGTTTGGAAGGCAATTACAAGTGGCGCCAACAAGGCATAACTCTGGTTTTATTGAGTGGCTCACCACCTCTTAAAGTGGTTGGTGAAAGTAACTTTTTAGAGTTTCCTCAATAACATAACAAGAACAGATTTTCCACCAAAATATCATAATCCATTATAGGCAATGTGGTAAGAAGAGATGCCAAATCAGAGGCTGAAAAGTGAAGAAGAGAGCCTGTAATTTGGAAGAAACATTCTCGTGATATTGAACATGGATATATAATGACAGAATACAGACACACTACTGCTGTAAAGATATAGCAAAACCCGCCAATTAAGGAATATGTCATTTTGGATATATATTTAGAATATGTAACTCACTACTATATTTGTGGACCATGAAGTTCAAGTGTTGAAATTAACCAATAAAAATGGCATGCCACCACTCTTGTGACTGATGATGAGTGAAAACACATACTTTGGTGAAGTACTGAAAACCTGAAAAACTGCAACAACTGCATGCCACACACAAATCCTCATTCAGTGGCAAACAAAGAAAGTGGCATCTTCCAAGAATGGAATTTGTGACATCTTTAGCAGCCAGCTACCAACCAACCCTTGCTTAACTATCCGTACATTTATACCGTGCCCTCTTTCTTCTCTGGTCACTGAATAGGAATAACCCTGAAAGTTCACTCAGATTCATAAGTTTTCCTTTTCATTTCATGTATTGGTCTCTAACCAATATTCACGCTTCCCGTGAACATCTTCCCCAGATGGTGATTCGTGTAATCATCATCACAAACATCAAAACTGTATTTTATGGAAAAGAATAAAAATAGAGGATAGGGTTACTCCTGCTCTTCTGGCCATTCTCATCAACATATTCTTCTGTTTTTTACTTTTTAGTGTTTCTACTTTTTCCTTTTCATCTCTTCCAAATTTTCTGAAACCATTACTTACACAGAATTCTTATGCAGTACATGTTCGTATCACACCAAAAAGGTACATCAATTTAATTTTTATAATATCACAAATCCTTTTACATTGATTCTCCTAAATCTTTATGAAAAGTTTTTTTTTATACCAATTTAATTTTCTAACTCATTTGTAAAGTGAACAGATATAAAAATCGATGTAAAGCTATAACTTTTTCTTCCTATATTTAACTAATTGTTTAACCCACGCCACAATTATGTGGCTTGTAGCACAACTAATAGTTATCAAAACGTTATGCTTAAAGTTATAGTTTTTTTTATAATATATCTATATTTTTTGTTTAATATTTTTTAAAAATTAATTGGTTTCTATAATATTCAATTTCTGATATAATTTCCTATTTTTACCTAATTGTCATTAACTATTCTCTCAAAACAATTCGTTAACCCTTTATTTTTAGTCTTTAAATGTATCTTGACTTCTATTTTATTCCTTTACTCTGCAATAACCTAAATAGATAACGACAACTAAGCAACAGCTAAGACTCATGCAAGAAATTAAATATTTGATAAAAATAGTTAGGAAAAGCACTACAAAAAAAGGGTAAGTATTAAAGCAAACCATAAATAATAACTTATTTGATATATGTAGCATCACTTTTCCACTTATCATAACATCAATTTAAATACTGGAAAAATAATATTTGATATATAATTGAAAAAAATATAACAATAATATTACACTCACTTAAACATTCCGTCAAAATAAGTTAAAATCTATTGTACTATGGTGACACACCTCAATCATTTTATGATTTATTTATATTAAATATATAAATTAAGCCAAACAAAAAATTAGAGAAACCATAAAAGATAAAAAGGTTTTTTTAATAAAAGAAAAAAAAGGTCTTTAAAATAAGTTAATTACGTGTTTGTTCCTATAAACTAATGAAATTTTTATTTTGGTTAAGAATTAATTTTTTAATTTATATTTTGAAATTTTTGAAATCAATAGTTTTAGCATATGATATATATATTGTTTTTTTTTAGTTTCATGTTACGTGACACCAAATAACGGATAACCATCATTATTTGCCTTGCCATGCACTTAACCTATATTTTATTTTTATGAGCTGGTATGCAAAGGAGTTTATCTTTAGCAACCTTACTTTTTGCAAACTCACTATTATTAACGGCTACAAAATAACGTTGATCACAAGGCCGACACAAATAAAATTGGTTATGCTAATATTAAAATAAAAATCAGTAAAATAAATACTTTAACTTTAGTTATCCGTTAAGTTAATGTTAATTTAGTTTATATTTTTAATATTTATCAAAATCACCATAATATACAAATATTAATTCTATCTAATTTTAATATTTATATAAACTATCGGTCATTTAGTTGTTATTGATAACATTTATTTATAATATTTATTAACGTTAGTATTATATAAGTATTAATTTAATATTATTTAATTTAACATTAATATAAATTAAACTAATTTATTTAAGTCAAGATAATTGATATTAATGTTTTTATTTTTAATATTTATTTAAATTAATAACAAATTAGTATTTTGACATATTACAAGAGATTTATTAAATATAAATTAATTTAAAGACCAAAAATAATTATTCATTTTATTAATTAATTTAAAAACTGTTTTATAAATTAAAAATTATTAGTATTTAAAATAAATTTTATTATTAATAAAATAAGCAAAAATTATATTTTTTTGGATATTTAGATTTTAAAAAATATAAATTGGTTTCTATATATAATGGTAACAAAGGTAATTTTTAAATCAGGATGTAAATTACTCTTTTATATTAATTATGAAAGTTTTAATTGTTTATACTATAGTTAAATTTGTAATTAATAGTATATATTTAATTAACTTTTCAACATACCCATTTTTAATGTGAATCGACTTAGGAGAAAACTCCTACAAATTCAAACTACAAAAATTTAGATTGGTTGAGATTAAATAATTAATTTGAATCCAATCAAATCTCATCATCACACGTGTTTTTTCTATTGGTTGGATGATTTTATATTTAGAAATTGAACCAAATTTAATAGTGCTACAACGATCACTAATATAAAGGAGAGAATATACGAAATAGAGGATAAGATGATATATACGAAATAGCTATGGCACGTACCATAAAATTTTCGACTTGTTTTTATCAAAGAATCTGATCAACTTGTTCAACTCTATTCGTAAGACTGCTACTTATGCCCTCTCATTGCTCAAAATATATATTCACGCAATCAGCCTTTATAGGGTCTCCATCAATATGTGCTCTTTTTTTCCATTTAAACAAACTCTTTCTATACAAACTTTTAATGAATTGTTATAAAATCAAATATACACATGTAAAGACATCATAATGACGATTTGCTGTGATATGATCGGAGAGATATTATTTTACTATAGATGCGGAGTAGTGTTTGAAATACATCTCTACCAAAGAAAAGAGAAATTAAAAATACTTAATTAGAAAAGTGAGAATATATATTAGTATAAAGTTACAACAATATTTGTACACAATTAAACTTTTACTAGAGAAATGTTATATAAACACAGACTATTTTAATATTAAAATCCAAATATTTAATATAAGAAGTGTCTTCCAATACTTAAATAATTAAATAATGTGTGTATCTTTTTATATATATTTCAAATTTATTGATTATATTCTTTGTCTCATAGTTATATTATTTTTTAAATTATCTTCTTCAATAATTTCAATAATTTTGTAAATTTTTTATTAATATATCTATTTTTTGTTTTTATATTAAATAATATTAAAATTGTTCATAATATTGTAAAATACCATATTTTGTATATAATTGTTCTTCAAGATCAGACTTCAAACAATTATATATATATATATATATATGTGTTTTTCCAACTAAATTTTCATTAACATTACGTATCATCTTCTCTAAATTATCTTTTATATTATTTATTCAAGATTTTCGATTGTTGACATAGTTGGAATGTTTGATATTTCTGTGTGTCATGTTCATATTGTATAACTCTTCACAATACTAAAAAGGCAAACAAGTGATCATGTATCTTCCCAAGTTTTTGATGTATTTGAGTTAGACAATGAACGATGGACAATATCACACCCCTTTAATAAGTTTTCCATTTTCACGAATAAATTGCAAGAACTCGTGAACTCCTTTTCTATATTCTTGACTAACGCAACATGCATTCATTCAACTTTGGTCCATAACTACATTACAAACTTTATTACCATCAACAATACAATGTGATTCTCACTTTTGTAATTGAAAGTGAGACTGTACCCATTTAGGAAAATATTTTCATAATTCATTACCATGTACAAACTAAGTCTACTATCTTAGATTTAATAAAATTTTGACAGCATTTCGCATTGGTCTCCAAAATACACAAAATGAATATACACCCGGAGAACAACACAATTATTTGAACAGAAATTATACCATATTAAAAAATTATAATTTTTTTTGCAAAATGTTCAATTGCAAAAATTCAAGATTTAATACAAATAATTAAAGCTTATAAGTCATTTGTATTAAATCTCAAATAGGAACTATAATTTGCTCAATGTATGCATCAAAACAAAATTAAGCATAAATTAAATTACTATGACAAAAACAAGTACATCAACTAAAGATATTACAATACATTTTACGGCTACTAAATTCTTAGCTATAATTTTTGTATAATTACTAAAAGACATTAAAATTAATTTCCATATCTCAAAATTCAAATTTAATAACTAATTTTAAAATTAAACACAACAATTTCAATATCAACCAATGTTCTACAATTACAATCGAATGGAGAAATTCATGTATTACCATGATTGAGATCCCTCAAACTACTTACGATTTCAGTTTCAATAACAATATAGTGCATTAACCTCAATCACGTAATACAGTCACAAAAACCTCAATCCAATCGGATAGAAATGTTCTTCATGGAAAATGAGTCATAGGGACAAAGTGGGTCAAACTTAAAGTCACTAGAAACACCACAACACTTCTCACAAACATCGCTAGAGAAGAAAGGAGAAGAAGAAAGAGAAATTGTTGTCATGCGCGAGGAAGAAAATGGTTTAATGCAAACTTATAAAAAGTTTTATGTTGAACCTCTTTAGGTCAGACGTAAAATTTAAGTTTTACATTGGATTATCACTTTGTTCAATCCAAAAAAGTTCAACATATTTACGAAATGATCATTGCATTTTTTATGTTGGGTATTTTTCAATCTAATGAAAAAACGCTTATGTAAAATGATAATTTTCCATTAGTGTCACTAGTTTAACATATAATTTTATCACTTTACATATTTAAATTGAATTTTATAGATAAATTAATATTTAATCGTAATGTTCCAACATTTTATTTATATACTATTTGAAATGACTAATGCATGTCTATACAAATAAATAAATATATATTCACTAAATTGTCAAAATAATATTTACATATATTACAACAATGTATATATAAATAATCTTTTCATTTGATAAACCTATCACTATTATATGTAACATCACTTATTATCATGTCATGTACAATCATAACAGACCAATAATGACAAAATAAAAATATAAGGATGAACTAATTGAAAATAAGACATATATTACATCATATATATATATATAACATATATATTAATGTATATCAGCCTAATCATCAATGCATATAACAAATCAAAGAATTAGTTACATTGATGTATTCTTAATCAGATGAATGTATTCCTCATAACACCTTTAATGAACAACCTCAATTGAAACATTGTCAGAAAATGTCGGAATCCTCAGTCACATCTTAATACATAGTGTAATTGTCATATGATACCTTTCGAAAGACACATCAATATTAAGCATGCTCCACCAAAGACTAACAATTCTTAACCAAGCATAATGTATGAACCTTCTTTAATTTCTCACCACTTAATGTCTAAATCTATGTGATCAAGATCACCAATAAAGTCAGAATATCTCCTTTACTTGATAAACTTACATGCTTAATACTTTGTAACACACACACACATGTTGTATGTGTTCCTCTAATGTTTTTTTTAGTCTCCTCTGTAACACTCTCAACATTTAATATAACTATCCCATTTTGCATTTCATCTATCACCTATACAATAATTATGCCTTTAACATAGTAGAGTTTGAATCTTTTCATTAGATAAAGTTTGTCTGTCCCACCAGACCAGCGAGCTAGCAGTGGGTTGGGCTAGCTCATTGACCCATTTTTCTGTATTATATTATTTGAAGAATGCATATATGTAACAGTATTATAACTTAAATCATTAACACTCACAAATTAAGTTTCAATTATTAATTATAGTGAAGTAATTTAACATGTAAAGATAATAATCATTTTATTTTATCCCATTAAAAACATTAATTAATCAATCAAAGACTTAAAAAATATTTATATGATTAAGTGAATTTTTAATAATATATATATTAAAATAAAAAAAACTAAATTAAGAAAATGTCAAATGGACTGAGATCCTCAACTCATCCAACTTTTGGCAGGCTGAACCAAAAACAAGTAAAATTAGTCCAATTTACCATCCTAGTTTCAATTGGTTAAAATCAAACTCACATAGATTACAATACTCTTTTCATATTTAAATTTGATTATTTGAATCAAGAAAGATCTAATATGTGTCATAAAGTCAGAAAAATTGATTTTACCAATAACTAAAATTCATCAATAAAGTCATAAATCCATCTATAATAAGATATTATTGACAAATTATGGATGAACAAAAATTTGTCGGTAATATCATTGTCCATAATTTTTACCAACAGATTTTTTAAGTATATCAGTAATTACCGACGATATATTTCTTGATAATCTGTCGATAAATTTAACTATTTCTTTATAAAATTTATATCTTACCGAAAAATTTTTGTCAGTAAAAACTATCTAAAATTGAAATACAATCTCATTTTTCAACCATTTCATTCATTCAATTCAAACCTACAAATGCACAATTCCATTCGCAGATCCAGAATTCAACCTATATCTACAATTACCAATTAAATCCAAAATTTTATCCAAATCTACAACTGAAATGAAGCCCTAATTAAATGGAAATGGAAATGAAAAATTGAAGAAATTCATATGTTGCTCTTGGAAGAGATAATTGCCTTTCATTTGCAGTGTCGTCGTTGGAACCCAACAACCTTCCTCTCTCTCTCAAACCCTCCACCGTTGGAGCTGAATCGTTGCTGGGGTGGTCATTGTACAAGCAGAAGTTGGTGGTCACCATAAGAGTAGAAGTTGCTACCTACACGGGTGTGATCGAGCTCCTCGACAGTGTGCTAGCAAGGGCCAATAATAAGGATAACAAGATCTTAAACTCAGTGAGGGAGTAGGTCCAACAACAACGAGGGAGAGGAAGTCGACAAGAGGTTTGGTAGAGTCATGGGTGGGGTTCTAAAGAATGGAGTTCGTTGGTGCACCGTTGCTACCATTTTTCAAACTTGTTATTTTGTTTCACAAAGTAGAAGAAATATTGTAATTAACCTAAATTTCATGATTCGCTGTTAGATTTTATTTCATCAATACAAATTCGCCAATAATATTATATTAAATTTTTAGACACCCATTTTACTGACAAATATATCCATCAGTAATATAAATTTACCAACAAAATTGCATCTGTCGATAATATTATATGACATTACCAATGAAAATTTACCAATAGAAACATAATACATTAAATTACCTATCAAAATTACCAAAAAAAAAGTACAAAAGGATAAAAAATATAAAACCTTTTGCATTTAGTTTACTTACGAGATATTGATCCGTAATACTATTCGTACATAGAATAACATATTCGTCTGTAATTTTTTTGTGATGCAATTTTACCGATAAATTCGTAATAATCCGTCAGAAAATATTAATTTTCTCATATTGATATAAATATTAAAAATAAATAAAATTAACAGCATTAATGTTATTTTTTTAATATTTATTTTACATAATTCAACATTTACATTTTTATATTTATAAAACATGTTAAAAAACATAGCATGTGTTAAACGACACTAATTTCCTTTTAAAGAATTTAACATCAATTTCACAAATACAAATTTTTATATATATTAACAAAAGTTAAAAATAGATAATGTTAATTAAGTTGATTAAGTCAACAATTATACTAGTATATAATATTAAATTAAGAAAATATTATTGATTGACAACTAATTTGTTCCAATTCTTGTAGTGAACCATGTAAATTTCCACTTCTATATACATAATTTTATAGATGTAATTATTAATTCTCCTTTAGATTGAATATTTACAAGTAAATCGTTCTTAAAACACTTTCAAAAATCTAAAACAATCCAAATAAATTCCCAAAATCAAGTCGTATACAATGAAGATTTCTTCTTAACAATTACCTAGAAGTGTAAAAGAAAAGAATAAAATTTTTAGTAAGGTTTGAACCATCTACCTTAACACACTTCTAATTAATCTATCCTTCTCTTTATGTTGAAATCTTCACAATACTATAATTTGGTAGAACATAGTCCAGGTTATTCTTAAACTTTAAAAAATTAAAAAAGTCTAAATTTTAATGAAATTAAATTCTAAATAAAATAAAAAATGAGTATTTATCTCTATTTACACACTTTATATTCTTCATAATTTATAAATATAATTTTTAAAATAAAACTCAAGTCTTATATATATATATATATATATATATAATTATTGTAAACAAATGTTGACATATGTATAAAGTAATTTTATATCTAAAAACAATTAACTAAGGAAAGTTGCAAAGATAGATAGAAATAGAAGTTTTACTAATTCTCAGTTATTTTATTTATTAATTATTTTCTAAAGATATTTAAAGTTTAGAAGCTGTAAGAATATAAAATATCTGTTTAAGAAATGTTTATATAGGAAATATTATATATGATATTTGCAATTGCCGGTGGTTGAAGTAAATCCCCCGTGATCGTGTCCTAGGCTTCTTGTTTGATGGTTACACTTTGTAATTTAACCATAATTTCCCAACAATTTAACAAACAAAGTGAGTTTACAAACTGTTTTCATCAAAGCTTAATCCAAAAATTGCAGATAAAACTTGTTGCTTCTTTTGGCCTTCATCTTTGAGTGACCACCACAAAAGAATAATTATTCTTGTTAAACTTAGATGTTAACAAATTTATTGCTTTCTCTTATCTTTTAGTCACCACATTGTTTGACTTTTAAAAAATAATTGTTGTTATTAATTAAAAACCACAGATACAATTTATATCAATTAAAACTATCTCATTTTATCACGTATATCTTATACTTTTATTACTCAAATAACTCAATTAGAATTGTTAATCAACAATATATATTGGAGATTATATTAAATTAATAAATATGTGTAATAAATTATAAAAATATTAAAGAGTATATAATATTCAATTAATTATTAAAAGGTATTAAACACAAGAAGCACCCTGGAAGATGAGTTGAATAATATATTAATGTAAAATTGAAAACTTCAAAACGATTTCACAAATCAATTTGGATTTTCTTCATTAGATTTTCCAACACATGGTAAGAAAGATGCATATAAAGGAATAATTAGCTTCTTCAATACCCATTCATTCAACTTGAACTACATCCAAATTTTCAGTAACAAAAAAAGAGTTCAATTAACAAAAAAACTTGATTATAAACAAATATTTCCAATACTATATGTGATGTACAACATGTATTTTCTGAATCATTTCTAATAACTAATAATCTCAACACGAAGTTGATAATCCAAATATTTTTAACACAAAGTTACTCTTAATTTTAATAAACGATGATGTTTGAAATTCAATCCACTCACAGTGTGAATATGTACCTCTAAAAGCAAATCTTGCTAACTTTGTAAAGAAAAGAATAATAAGTCAAGTTGAATGCTTTCCTTGAAGCTATTGGATACACCAGGTATATATAAATAAAATATTAGAGAACTTTTGCTTAATTTTTCTTTTCGCTTTGAATGAAATCCTGAGTTCCCTTCTTCTTTGATCTTATATAGAGTTTCTTTTATGCATAACAATGGAAATTATTGTGATTATGGTAGACCATTTGTCCCATCTAAATGAGACAAAACTTTAGTTTTGGCGCAGTACCTTTTGTCAGAACAACAGAGTTTTTCACGTGTTTGAGCTTCTGAATCATGTATGACGCTTTCCTTCTTATTTCATGTTTTTGTTCTTCATTCGAAAGATGCTCATATTTGCTGGAAACTTGTTTAGAAATATAATTTTATAAGGGATAAACAATGGAACTTTTATAAATTAACAGTTACTTACTTTCGCTAGAAATATCACATATTTTTATAATTTTGATTTTTTATAAATTTATTAAAAATTTAAGTGTGATAGTAAATATAAAGTCTTACGTTAAATAAAAATAATAAAATTAAAATATATAAAAAAATAAAAAATCATAAACATTCAGTTTTGAAATTTTATGATTAAAATTATGTTATCAGAATAAGTATTTAGTTCTTTAATGCTGATTTAACTCCTCTTTCTTATTTTCTTTATGATTGCTGAAGATACTAAGGAGACGAATCTAATATGAGATGATTCAGTAACTCATTTGGGATTTTGTGGTGAGTGTTCAGGACAAAATAGAAATTTTCGTATATATACGAGAGTGGAGGAAGAAAAGGGGGGTGCAGAAAGAAAATCCCTATGACGGTGAGCAATACTGGATGAGGAAGCCCATGAAGAAGCTCAACAACATTTGTGGAAACCTGGGTTTTGATATCGTATGTTTTTAGAGCTGATATGATTGTTGATACTATAATGTGATGTTACCAGCTTTATGTAGCAAAAAGACACAACTGTCCCAATGACAAAGCAATGATTGTAGTTTAGGCGAAAGGAAACTTCTACTAACTGTTATGAGTTTTCACCATGGTTCTATGGCCTTTTCAGGAAACTATAATAATCGGATATACTAAAATATATAATCAATGTATAATTGTAATTATTTTAATAATATATTTCATTACATTTTAAGAAAATGAATAATTAAATTAATTAATTAAATTAATTTTTATATCTTATGATTTATTTTAATATATTTTTATTTTAAAATTTCTTTTGTTTATTAAATTTTTTTTATAATTTTTTATTTTAATTATCAGAAATTACTTTTTACTATAAATTATCTTTAATTCTTTTATAAATGATTTTCTAAATATATTAATATATAATCAAATTTATTCTATCATAACAATAAAATTTATTACAGATTTTATAATCTTTTCCTTTTTCAATCTAAACAACTTCATTTATGGATTGAATATTTAAGCTTCTCAACTCGCATGAGTCTTCTACATTAATTTGCAAACTTGAAATAATTTTTTTAAAATTTATTGTTATTTAATATTGTGTATTAAATATAATTAAATATTTTCATTCATTATTTTATCAATATTATATATTTACAAATAAAAATATAAATTTATTTTATAATTTATCTTAATATTTGCACTAAATAATAATTTATTTGTCTTTAAATTGTTTTTTTTAGTTATTATATTTGTCTTATATCTTTGTTTTTTATAAGAATCCAAATTTAAAATTAAAACTTATAAAAGACTTTTTATATTTTTATAATTTATGTAGGTTGATTGTAGGCTCATGAACCTAAAATTATGGAACTTAGACTAAATTTTTTAATCCCTAAATTTTATACAAACTAGTTCGCCTCATTTAATTCATTTTTTATGGGTTAAAACGCAATGAGTTAACGTGTAATAAATATATTTTTATTTCCTTTCTTTCTTTCCTTTACAACTCTCACCTCAATCTAAACTAAATATAGTAAATAATGTTTCTCGTTCTTTCTAGATTTCCCATCTTTTATGGATCAAAATGAAATGGGTTAACCTGCAATATCATCTCTATTCCCTTCCTTTCTTTCCTTTTCATCTCTCCCCTCAACAAAATACAATAGATAATGTTTTTCTTCTTATTAGGTTTCCTATTTTTTATGGGTAAAAAACGGAATGATTTGACTTGCAATACCACCCATCTTTCCTTCCATTCTTTTCCTTTTCAGCATTTCCATCAATCTAATAGATAATGTTTCTTCTTCTCTTCTAGGTTTCATACCAACTATTTGCTACTTTATTAGGTGGAAATCCAACACTAATCTTGTATAATTTTGTTTCAATAATGTCAACTTGGATATACTTTTACTCTACTTGTATTCATAGGTCTTACAATCTTCTACTCTTTCATACTTTAAACTCATTGAAACTATTATAACACTTAATTGAATAATATACTAAAAAAAAGTAATTTTTATTAGCAGTTTAATTTTAGGGTGTTTTAAATTGTTAAAAATTATATAATTTTTATCATATTTTAGCAGCTACAATTTTTTACATTATTTGATCATTTTATTTTCATTATCTCAAAAGATAAGGTTATCTTATCTCTATAGCGTTTATGCCATTATGGCCTTTTTAAATCTGGAAATCAGATTCTCAACTTCTTCAGATAAAGCCATGTTCCTTCTAAATTTTTTTTTGAAGACCTTTATACATACCAACTTTTATTTTTATATTTCATAAACATTATTATTGATTTCCCATCTTTCTGCATTTTCTTTTTTGAAAAATACCAATCATGCCTTTCTTTGTGAAAAATTGATCATACTTTTCTTCTTCGTAAAACACCAATAATTTTTTTATTGAGATTTGACGAAACCATTTTTTATCATAACATGAAGGTTTTGTAACTTCTAATTTCATTAATTTTCCTCATATTACCACTGGAACTCTAATAATGGTAAATGATTTAGGGTTTAAGGTGAGAAATGTAGTGTGTCTCTCTCACATGTCACAACTGGAGTTAAAAGTTTCTGAGATTCAATTACAAGGTAAATTTTTCACTTTAGTTTGTTTGGTTTCTACCAACTTTGACTTTCAATATGAACTTTACATAGTAAATAAAATTTTCAGATTATTTCTAAAGTTGCATTAGCAGTATTGAATATTTAAGTTTTTTATTCACAATCTTATAAAGTTAAATTTCAGTAAGTTTTTCTAATAATTAATTTATGTTTCTTAACCCGATTTTCTATTAAATACTATAAATGAGAAAATTCAATTCATATTATTTATTAAATAAAATCAACGTTAAGTATATAATATTCTTTACTCATTGTGCTTTTGGTTACTTTGTTTTATACATATTTCCGAATTTGCGGCTCTAAAAAAGAAAATAGAAACAATTAAATTTTTTTGTTGTACTTTTGGTTTGAAGTTGATGGTATTTTTCATAATAAATAAAGTACATTTTTAAATTTTGTACCGAGAACAATTAATAGAGGTTGATGTCTCATATATAAGTCTTTTGAAATTGAAAAAAAGAATTGAACGGAATATTCTTTCTTTTCGTTTTCCAAAATTGCAGTCAAAATAAATTTAAAAAACCGTGTTAAAATCAAGTTATGAAAATCGTTTGACACAAGCCTTATTTTTAAGACTCCATGTGAACTAAATATAGATGGGACTGCAATTACAAGTCTTGGACAAATTGGGTTTGGTGGATTGATAAGAGACCAAATGGGGCCTTTTTTTTGGCAGTGTAGCGTTTCAAATATAATCCATGCCAAAGTTTATTTGTGTTTTATTGTTTTTAATTTTAAAATTGTCACTATTTTTAATTTGTTTCCTAATTAATAAAAGGAAAAAGTTTGGTGCATGTTTAATAGATCACCAACTGACACTTCAATATTTTTTTTTCAATGTTGTTTAAAAAAATAAGTGTAATTACGAGGAGATAGAGATGACAACGGAGGAGAAGAGTTTTGTTTTTCCATCTTTATCGGATAAAAATAAGTGTATGAATTATTCTTATCGGGTATAAGATATAATTGTATCCACTTTTGTTATTTAAAATATTAATTAAATAATTATTTTATAAAAAAATAAAAGTCACAACTAAAGAAACATGATATTATAAATTATTCAAAGTCAAAATGATACATATATTTTTTTTTAATAAAAAATATCAATAGAAAAATTATAACTACATAAATCTTAAATTAAAGTATCATGAAATAATAATTGAATAAAGATAAAATAATTATAAAAAAGTAAAAGAAAAATCAAATATATACTTTAAAAATAAATTACAAAATTAAGAACTAAAAAAAAGATAATATAAATTTTTTAAATTATTTAATAAATTAAATGTGTTTTAGTAATTTAAAAAAAATAAATATATAACACACTAAAGTGAAAATTAGTAAAATATATATATATTTTCATCTCCATTTCCATACTCAATTTAAAAAATTAGATAATATCCATACTTTTACCTATAGCTGATAAATATGGAAATTTCAAATGAAAATCCAAAAAAAGAGTGTGAGAAAATTGTATAATTATAATTAAATGTGTGGTACTTGTATAATAGTCCTTGATAAAATTAACTTCATATTTATATTGTTCTTTTCCTTTGTACCAAAGAACCATGAGTTATTTTTCCCGACTAAGTTATAATCTGATGATATTAATACCCTTTCGCGTGAAAATGTAGAAGATAGCAAATGACTTGAACATTCTTTATAAACACTAAAATAAAGTACACTCAACAAAATCATTGTTAATGCTGATTCGTTTACCAATAATCATTACAAGAGCATTCGCCGTGCTTAAAATGATGAAACCTGTTTCTGTCTCTGACAATAATTTCCCTGTAGAAAATTTTAGATATCATCTTTGCTACATTATGGCAATCCCAGCAAATCCTCAGGTTCATAACAACCCTAATGGGAACACCCTTCAAACTAATTAACCCAAAAGCAATGGCTATCTTTTCAGTATGTTTACTCAAAGCATCCTCCTTCTCCTCTTCTTCTATATCAAAAAGCACAGGGTTAGTATTAGCCACATACCCTGCTAGTCTTAAACACCTAGAGATTTCTTCCAGCTTCAATTCAATCTCACCATATCTTGGGTGAGACTTGTCCCCAACAATGAACTCATGAACTTCACCATCAACTTCTATGACACTACAACCAGGGAGCTTCCTTACACCCTTAGCCTTCATGATCTGCCTCAAGCTACTCACCCTTTCCCAATTCTTATACTCAGCATATATATTTGACAAAAGAACATAAGCACCATCGTTTTTGTCTTCTAGTTCCACTATCTTTTTCAGTGCAAGCTCACCCAGTTCCTTGTTTTTACACACTCTACAAGCATGAAGCAAAGCACTCCATGCACCAACATGAGGCTTCATAGGCATGCTATTGATGAAGTTCAAAGCTTCCTCGACACGCCCTGCTCTACCATACATATCAACCATCAGGCCATAATGCTCAAGCTGGGGGTCAATCCCATAAACACTCCTCATTGTGTCAAATTGTTTTCGACCTTCCTCCACCAACCCAACCACACTGCACCCTTTCAAGACAGAAATGAAGGTGACTTCATTCGGCTCAACCCCCTCTCTTTTCATAGTATAAAAAAGATCAACACTCTGCTCACCAAGACCATTCATGGCCAACCCACCTATTGCACTACTCCAAGTGTAAACATTCCTCTCCTTCATTCCCCAAAAAACCTCCATTGCCTTATCAATGTTCCCACATTTTGCATACATGTCAACAAGTGCAGTTCCCAGTGTCACTGTCATCCCAACCTTATACCTCTCCACATATGCATGCACCCATCTTCCCTGATCCAATGCACCCAAATGGGTACACGCAAACAAAACCAAAACCATGGACACCTCATTAAGTTTCACACCCTCCAATTGCATCAAGCGAAACATATCCAACGCCTCTCTGGGCCTTCCACTCTGCGCATACCCCGCAATCATCGCGTTCCACGCAACATAATCTCTCACAGGCATTTGATCAAACAACTTTCTCGCGAAGTCAACGTCGCCACACTTGGCACAGGCATGCAACATGGCGGTTTGAGAAACCAAGTCCGGCTCAACAACCCCTTCAAATACATCGTAACACGAACTGAGACAACCCAGTTCAGCGTACATGAAAACCAACGCGGTTTGCACATGTGGGTCATGCTCAAACCCGTGCTTTATGACTGCACCATGAACGCACAAGCCTGTCACTTGCTCGTGGAGTTGGGCGCACGTGCGGACAAGGAAGGTGAAGGTGTAGTTGTCAGGGGAGAGGGTATTAGAGTGAAGAATGTTGGTGTAAAAATGGAAGCTTTTGGAGGGAGTGGAGCTTTTGGAGAAGGCTCTGATCATGGAGTTAAGAGTGAAGAGTGTGGGGTGGGTTTGTTGGGAATGAAGGATCTTGTTGGCATATTGAAGAAGATTGGTTGTGTTGTGAAGGGCTATGGTGGCAACGAATTGGCCATGCAAGTGGCGATTGTTGAGGGTACCCTTAACCACCAATTGAGCGTGTATTTGCTTCACCTCTTTCAGTGTGGTGCATGAATCTAGCAGTGAAATGGTGGGGTGCTTTGCGATCCTTTTCAAACACTTCATCTTCTTTGCTGCATCTCTAAAACAGTCACACGCTCCAATAACTTTTTCTTTCGTTTTCTTTATCTTATTAAATAATTCTATTATTTTTTTATTTCTGGGATTTTACAATACATTCATTATTCACATCTCTCACAAAATAGCTGATATAAAAAAGTTCAATAGCATATTAACATTGTTATGATTTTACATTTAATCGATGTAAAATATATTTTTTATAAATTTAAATATTCGCCCATGGAAGTATTTTATACATTGTTCATAAATGTAATAACTTGTATATATAAAAAAATAGTGTCTTTTACCTTTTGCTTGTGTCCTTAGTGTTTTCAAATTCTCAAAATGATTACCAAGATACATAATTTTAATTACGATTAAAATAGTATTGTTATAACCGTTCTAGAACCATCATTATATACACATCATTAGAAAAAAATTCAACTATGATTGAGAATTATCATTATATTTCCAATAAACGTTCTAATTTTAACTATTATAGTATATATGAGTACAACAATACTTCTTGTAGTATCACTTTTATTTTTTCTTAAATATTTTACCAATTTTCAATAATGACTTCTATCGAAATTGTTATTAAAAGTATTATATATGACGAGGATTATAGTAAATTATCACGATATATATATATATATATATATAGTATATCTTTTAATGTTTGTTTTGTTTTATGATTATCTTATATTTTTATTCAATCAAATACTAAATAGATAATTTATATATATATATATATAATTATAATTTATCATACTTGATAAGTATATGAGAAGATTTAATTTCATTATTTTTAATGAGTAAAAATGTTTGTAGTTGTATAATTCTATTTTTATATTATACTTGTTTTTATTATATTTTTATTTGTAAAATTCATGTAAATAATAATTTTAGTTTAGGTTGTAATTAGTCAAGCTTAAAAGGTATTAGAGGTGTGATATTTAGAAAACAAGTTAGAAAGGAATAATTTAAAGTCATCTAACTCCATCAAGACTTATGAGTAAAACAACAAAGGAGAAAAGACTAAAGCATTAGAAACATTTATCTAATCCTACACATTTATCTAAATCTAGATTTAAATTTTAATTTTTTTTATTGAAATTTTTTTACCAAGATTTAGCCATAATAGCCACCCACTTGTACACAATACTTTTAATTGTGAGTTAGTTCTTGTGAGAGATACAACTTTTTAAAGAGTTTTATCTTGATTCCTAAGAGTCAAGTGATGATTCATCTTATGATGCTTATCTTGAAGGAGGAAGACTTCTAAAGTGACACATAATTTATTTCATATGATAAGTCTTTTATCCATTTTCTATTTTAAATTGTTGTCTTGTTCTTATTTCATTCCTTCTTTCGGTTCCTTTTATTATTCTATCATTTTTGTTCTTTTTTTGTTGTTTTCTAGTTTGTTGTTCATTCTCATTTCATTTCGTTTGTATTCATGTTTTGATTTATTTTCTACTTTGGTTCTTAATTTAGTTGTGATCTATATTTGGAAACATTGACTTAAGTTCCTCATGAGCAATTGATGATTTAAAACAATAAAGAAATTCAACTCTACTTAAATTCTATGTTTTATATGTTTAATGTTTTCTATGCTTATATATCACTCTTATGAGTACTTCACATCACATCACAAATATAGCTATAAACAAATAGATAACACCATTTCAAATCAATATATAATTTATTTAAATGCATAATTAAAGTTCAAAATAATCTTGAATCAACATGTAATTCACTAAAAGCATAATTAAAAGTGTTATAAAGACTAAATATTGCAAAACTATACTACTTTGTCAACTACCCTGAAGGTTCTAGACATTGACAAATTGCTTTACCTGTATGCTTCTAACATAGTCCTATTCTTTGAAGTCTAACGAGTGTGTTTCACTAAAAAGGTCAACATATTTATGTAACTTAACACACAAAAAATAGTTAATGCATTTGTGTATTGGTCAATTATAATGTATTACATGATCCCAACCTTTATCAAGTCTAACTCACACTATGTTCATCATCCATTTATTTAGTAGACACACTCAATCTCTATTTTTTTTAGTATACTACAACTCAAAATAAACATAATTAAATTGATTAATTGATACACAAAAGTAAATAAATAATATGAGTAAAATACCTTTAGCTACATTGACATGACTTTTGTAGTTTTAGACTTGGTCTACCACTTAATATGTTATAGATGTAATAGACACTAAAAATTAAGAACATTGGTTAGAGTACATCATGTTGTACAAAGTTAATGTAGTAATATATTTAAAATTGAATTTTCTTACTAGTCTACTATTTGTTTAAAGTAAGTAGGGAGTTTCTTGTGCAAAGAATAAAACCATACAATAATGTGGTCTTGCAACGATTTAAGTAGTGGTTACCAATAATGTCTGTATTGAAAAATGTTATTGTAATACATTTAATTAATTGATTATGACTTATTTAAAAAATATATATATATATATACACACACACACTCACACACACATATATATATATATATATAGAGAGAGAGAGAGAGAAATAAAAATTTTCCCCTTTGACCAAGTTGTTAGGAATATTTTTCTTTTTTATTGCCATCACGTGAATTAGTTTATGGTGCATATGTTTATACATGTCATATTTCTAACCATTTACACATAATTCAAACATATATCTAAATTATTTAAAACATAGTCAATTATTTAAAATGCAAAGACACACTTAATGAATGAAAGTTTTAAAGAACGTACATCCTGGACGATCAATCACCAACATATCAAACATAGGTATATACAAAGGGACATCAAATAGGAGTGTCCATGGTATTTGATAAAATTTACTATAAGAAGTTCTCTTTCATTCATCAAGCTAGCAATATATACATATCACAAGTCACCCTTACAAATATTAAGAATTGAATGGAATTGCAGCCACTAATCATGACCATAATAAGACTAAGAATATATCTCCTATAATGACTAATGATAATAATAATAAATAATCATAATGATAATATCTTAATAATTCCAATATCAGACATGTGTATATATGAAGGGACATAATTGTTCTTGCCAAATATAAGAGTGTCCATGATACCTCCGTTGAGTTTGTACTTATGACCATAACAACCTCAATCAATGTAGTCATAGGATTGTTGGTAGATAATTGTTTCTTCTTCCGGACAACAAGTTTTGTTTGACGTTAGTGTTATGCATGAAATTTTTTGAAATTATAGTAAGGATATAAAGTATATTTCAAATGTAATAACATTACTCCTAATTTGTACCAAAGTGTCTAATGTTAGCCAAAACACGATTTTTAGGCTAGACAGTGAACGTATTGAGTGTCTATGTCAATAGCAACTTCAGATTTTTGACACATGAACCATAATAGTATTGAGTGGATTTTTTCCACTTAACTTTTACCATATGAAAGGGGGGAAACAAACTATGTAATAGGGTGACTCCTTTGAGGACCTTACCAAAGACCACCAATCGAATGAGAGACTCGTCTTAAACATAAAAATCATGTTGGCTTATGGAATTAATGTCATCACTCGATAGATCAACAATAATACAATTTCCCTTAGTGTTGAATCTAGTTATAGGAGGCACCTCAAGATGGAATAAAACATGTGTTTATTATGAAAGCTCTAAGGTCTTTAACTGCTTATCAATCCCACATGAAGTTTTGTGGCCATTCTTGTGTGACTTCATTCTTCATGTACCACCTCAATTGATAAATGAACTCCTCATTGGGGGTTGTAGACACATTGAATTTGTGTGATAGAGAGCTTTCAAAACAAGCACTTTAGCCTAACCTAGCTCTACCAGCCAAGTTAAGAGAATCTAACAGCCCATCTTGACCTACATTTTAAGATGAACCATAATTTTTTGCCTAGCCTAACCTTATGTCAGATACACGGGCCACCAGGGTATTTTTTGCCTAATTAAAAATTAAAAAGATTACATTTATGTCTATACAAAATTTCATGATATATTATTGTTTAAAAGTCTTAGGTCTAATATTTAACAATTAGATGCATTGTATAACAACATCACATGTCTTGGTCTAATATTTTTTTTTTTGTCAACAACGGTGTATATATATAGACACACACACACACAAAATGAAAAGTTTATGCAAAACAGTTCATAATGAAACAACTCAAATTGAATCAAGAAAAAACTTAAAACATCATACAAAGAAAATAATACAAGATATACTCTATCCAAAACAAGGGAAACAAAATAAAAACACTCGATCTAACCAACAAAAATAATGAAACCTAGCATTAGGTCCAAATTTGTCTTTCTCTACCACACCATCCAACCTGACTTTTATAAGTACTTATAGCTTCATTCCTCGCAATTTTGCTATATAAAGACAAAAATTAAAACATCATTATGAGAATATAGGGCAATTGATTTTATTTTTAATCTTGTACCACTTCCACATATAAAAATAAATATATTTAATAATTTCTTTTTTACACATTTCCCTTGCCTCACTGACAAATTTATTTTTTGTCCTCCACATTCGGACACTCCAAATAATCTCTGCCCATAAGATATATATTATATTATATATATATATAATATTATATATATATACAATATATATATATATTATTATATATTCTTTGGTCTAATATGAAACAATATTATTAATGTCTCTCATGTCTATTAGATAACATGTGTAACTAAAATAAAATAAAAATAAAAAATAAAAAATTAACATTAAAGAAAAAATGAGACTGTCTATTAACCTGCGGACTAACCTGACCTTGACCCATATAAACCTCAGATCAAACAAGTTAGACTAAAAGGTGTCTATTTCTATTTAGACCACTATTTTTGAATCCTGACCTGACCTAAATCATAAGTTACACGAGTTTATCTATTAGGTCAGACTTATTTTAACAGCTCTATTATAACAACCAAAATATATTATGATTTAAATCAAGTACATATATAAAAAAAACAATTATGATGAGATGACATGATTCATTAAAAGTAAATCTCCTTGAACCCTTTAGACAAACTTGCTTATATTTCTCACGATGGAAAGGTGGTGATGGAGGCTAAATAGATGATAACCCACATTAACTCCTTTTATCTAAAGATAATTTACTTTGCAAAGAAAACAACTCCAGTATCCAAAAACTTCAAAAAATGTTACACCCTCTCAAGTCTCAACATTTACAGTCAAACATCTTTCCTTGTTTAGATTGCTATCATATTTTTATTCCACAGTTGATTCAACAAATGGAGTATGAAACTTTTACAGACTCAGAAAAAGGATAAAAAAAATATAAAATCAATGATAATTAAAAACTGGTCGGAAAAAATCCTAGAGAGAAGATTATTTCGAAGCTCAAATCAAAGATATATAATTTATAATAAATGAAAATGAATTTAACTGAATTTATAAACTCTCTTTTTTCAAAAATATAATTTCGTTTTATTTACTTTAAAATCATCTTTTATCCTAAATAAACTGAAACTTGATTCTTGATGATGTAGTAAATAAACGAGTTTAAAGCTGATTTTGGATGGGTAGATCTCATTGATGAACAGTACATAATTATTCTTGAACTATTTGTAAAGTATCTTGAAATATTTCTCCACTGTAATAACTTTTAGGACCACTCACCTAACTTTTTGCAAACATATTTCAGAGGTCCTGAGTTGAGGGCCAATTGTTTACCCTGGGCTCATTTCATGTGCATGAGACAGTGAGATGCACTAGCATACCCTAATTGATGTAGACAACATGCAGTTCCAAACCGTGAACAGTGGAAAATGCTGCCAATGCCAATAAAATAACATTGCTTGGAAGAGCAACTCATGTGCAGCCAAAAACATACCTCAAATGTTCTTAGAAAATTTGAAATAGCTGGGTTTGTTTTTGATAATTAGGTACCATGTCCCTTTTTACGGATACTGAATAAAATATCTACTGTATCAATTCAGCCTTATAACTGGGTTAGATAAAAATAAATTCTCGTGAAAGTTTAGCTTGCAACTGTACTTGAACTGTGTTAGCATATATTACATTGAAAGAAATTAATTTTTATATTAAAAATTAGTTAGCTAGAATATATAATCCTCTAAGCTCAATTTCTCCAGTCATTTTGAAATCCAACATTTTGAACAGAGGTTTTGTCAGAAATAAGTGTCTGTTAAACTTACTGAATCCCTGACATTTAATATTGTAGTGGTAGAATTATATAATATATATATATATATATATATATATAGTTAAATTTTCTATGAATAATATCATCTCAGAGCTTGTTTGGTTTTGAAGATGCAACTACATTAAATATTTATTTAGAGACAAAACTTTATTATCCATGACTCAAATATTAAAGATAAAAAATACTCCAAAATAAATAACAGCAGTATTAAAGATAAAAAGTTAGCATGTAGGTGTAGATTTTTATGTTTCTGAATTATATTGAAGTCTGAAAGAATGATAAGAGAGTTGAATTTAGTAGGTGATTTTCAATTCAGTAAAAAAAGTAGGAAAGTGTTAAAATCAGCAGGAACTTACCAGTCCTGAAATCCACAGATTGATAAATGGTTTTGGTTTGTTCATGCATGTGCAGTATGCTTTATTCTGCTTTAACAAAAACTAGCAGACAGAACCAAGTGAACAAGATACATGAAACGATCCTTGCATTCATGTGTCTTGTCTGTTCATTCAACAATGACAGGTCCATGAATGTGTTTATTAATTATATATTTCCACTTCCTTGGGTGCTCCAACTTGGATGTTTCTCCAATTCCACCCATGCATGCAATGCAGCAGAAGCATCAAATTCATATCTGCGTTTTCTTCATATATTGAAACCAATGGAACAGAACATTTTCAAATCTCTGCTACTTACGAGTACGCCAACTCCAACACCATGCAATATCTTAGGAATCTGTCCTAACCACAAACAAACGGAGTCGTACCATGCATAAAGACAAACACTCCAACTGTGATTATTCGCCCACAAAAACAAAGAATTAAAGACCTTGTCCAGCTTTTCCTGGTACATTTATTCTTGACATTTCTCTTTCACCGCTAATTTTCTCTGTAAAGGGAAAAAGGATCATCCATACTGTAAAGGAAAGGATCAACAAAACTCAACCACACATACAATACAGCAGTTTCCACCTCTTCGAATTATCGCCTCATATATATATATTCTTGACATTATGAACCTATGCTGCTCCAATAATACGTCATATCCTAAACCTAATTTTTATGAAAATCTTTATAGATCCATCCATGTCAAAGGAATCCAATTCGTTACGAATTGGTCAAAGCTATCGAATTTGCTTCCATGTTTTAGGACTTGCTCTCTCAAACTCATATATTTTTCTTAATTATATAATAGATACGTGTAATTATAAATTGCTTTTGTAATCTAAGATACAGTATATAATAATACGACTACTGCCCCGAAAATATAGTTCTTTTTATCCTACTTTATAACAGCAGTAGAGGTGTTTTTTTGGTTATATTATTTTTTCTCAAAAAATATATACCCTCGTATCCTCTTTTAATAATTTATTTTATTTATCTTCTTAATATTAAATAAAAAAAATACTTAATCTTAAAAATATAAAAGATATCCAATTTTTGTATATTGTATTAGAAGTTTTAAGAGAAAGCAGAATTGTTATACTATTTGAGAAAACTTGTTCATTACTTGATTTATTGTAGAAAACCTTAATAAACTTCTTAAATAATTCATTTATTCTAAAATATAAGTATTTTAAGTTACACGTATATAATTAATTAATAAATACTCAATTAATATAAATTTAGACAAAATATCCTTAATTTTCAGCTATTTTATGATTATTTTCAATATATATAATTAATAATCTTATATTTATTTAGGGATATTATTAAAAAATAAATTAAAAACTAAAAGGATCATTATTTTGAAAACACATAAAAATATTTATATTTTAGAATGAAAAAAATAAGAAAAGAAAATAAGAACCATGATATTTCATCAAATTAGTTAACTTGATACTCACATTACATATCAAGAGTACCTACTTGGTAACTAGTATCACATACAAGTTATCATAATAATATAACTATGAAAATTACGCACATCATTATACTTAATATATCAATTCATAAATCACATCAAGTAATTTTCAATATTTTCTTAATTATAGTCTGTTCTCTATAGTTGACAATGCATATTAGTTTTGACAATGCATATTAGTTTATTAAAGTGTTAGATGGTTGTATATATAAAGTTTTGTATTAGGACTATATTTATCATTGATGGTACCATACAATTTGTAAGTTGTGTTGAAGTTTTCTTAGTAGAGGAGACTTTTTTTTCAACATGTTTTTGCCTGCTTAATGCACTGTGTTGGTTTTATTATTTGCCTCTTCGATACAAAGCTAATGACTCCATTTTAGGTGTGACAGTTTTTTGAAGCACAACCCTGTATTGAGGTTCTATAAACCTCCTAAGCTTTTCATATCTTAGTCTTGTGTGATGAAATGTGGTAATCATATGCTATATCATCTTTGTAGACCTCCTCAGAAGAGAGGAAATAAAAGTTAGAGAGTCTTATTTGTTAAGATTCTTTAAAAGTTGTCAATACAAAAGTGATAGCTTTTAGGACAACAAAAGTAAAAAATTCAAAGTTGTATTTTAGTAGGAGCCACTACCACAGGATTAGGAATTAACGTTGGCATTTTACGTCGGTTAAACTACAAACGACGTAGAAGGTATTTTGCAGGGGATTTAACGTCGGTTCTGGGAAGAACCGACGTGAAATCCCCCTTTTAAAAACATGTTCCCCCCTTTCTTTCTCACTTTTCGTTCTTCGCGTCTTCGTCTTCCTCGTCTCTGCGCACAGTCCCGCCGCCGCCGCTGCCGTTTCGTTCCATCTGAAGTCGCCGTGGACCTTGCCGCCGCTGCCGTCGCGAGCCATCGGTGCCGCTGCTGCCGTCGCGAGCCATCAGTGTCGCCAGCATCTGCCGCCTCGCGCGACGTTGAAGGCCTCGCGAATCCACTGCCGCCTCCGCGCCGTCGTCGCCTCCGCGCCGTTGCCGCCTGCCTCGCCTCGCCGCGCCGCGTCGCCATCGCCGCCACCGCCGCCAGTGCCGCTGCTAGGTTAGTGTGTGTGTTTTTATTTTTTTATTGTTTTTGTTTTGTAGATAGTGTTTGTATGATTAGGTTATTGAAATGTCTGTAGATGATTGTTCTGATGATCTGGCTGTGCCCGTGGGGCTTTATTTGATGTTGTTTATGTATTTGATGTTGTGTAAAAATTTGGGTTTAGTCAAATTACAGAGGAAACTCTGCCGAAATTTCGTTAGAATGAGTTTGTCTCTAGTAAACTGTACTAAATAATGTTATAGTGTTTGTATGATTAGGGTATTAAATGCCTGTAGATGATTGTTCTGATGATCTGACTGTGTGGAGCTTTATTTGATGTTGTTTATGTATTTGATTTTGTATGAAATTTCGTTAGAATGAGTTTGTCTCTCTTATAGAGCAAACTGTACTAAATGATAATTTTGATTATAGTAATCAATGATACTAAATTCATTGATGACCGATAAGTTTTTTATTAACTCTTAATTGTAGTCTAAAATCCAAAAATGAATCGAAGTTGGATGAATGCAAGTCGTATATCAGAAGAGTATGAGAATGGAGTTGAACAATTTTTGAGTTTTGCTGAACGAAATGGTCTAAAGGTGAATGGAAAATTTTATTGTCCCTGTGTTAAGTGTATTAATGGAAGAGTTCAAACCGTAGATATAATACGAGAACATCTAATCTGTGAGGGTATCATGAAAAATTATACTACATGGATATGGCACGGTGAACTTATTGATATTCCAGTAGTATCACAAACTGTGGAGGAGGAGGATGTGTGTATGGAAGATCGAATAGAGGATATGCTTCGTGATGTGGGTCAGGAAAGCTTTCTTCAAGCACATGCACCTGTATATGATAAATTGAAGACCGATTCGTAGACGGCTTTGTATCCTGGGTGTACAACTTTCACACGATTGTCTTCTCGTATTAAGATTGGTGAATTTGAAGGCAAAGTTTGGTTGGAGTGATAAAAGTTTCAATGAATTGTTAGAACTTTTGAAAGAGATGCTTCCAGATGAAAACACATTGCCTAACCGTATGTATGAAGCAAAGAAGATACTTTGTCCAATGGGTTTAGAATATAAAAAGATACACGCTTGTCCTAATGACTGTATTTTATACGTAAAAGAGTTTGAATCTCTTCATAAGTGTCCAAAATGTGGTGTATCACGCTACAAAGTCAAGGATGATGATGGTGATGGTGAAGATAGTCATAAAAAGGGTTCTCCCGCAAAGGTTATATGGTATCTTCCAATAATTCCAAGGTTTAAGCGATTGTTTGCTAATGAAGAAGATTCAAAAATCTCACATGGCATTCGAGCTGCAAAGAAACGAGATGGACAACTTCGACATCCCACTGATTCTCCACAAGTGGAAGAAAATTGACCGTCTATTTCCAAGTTTTGGTAGTGATGCAAGAAACCTTAGACTTGGACTAGCTACAGATGGAATGAATCCTTTTGGTAACTTAAGCACTAACCACAGCTCATGGCCAGTTTTATTGGTGATCTACAATCTTCCACATTGGTCAGTGCATGAAGCTGAAATATGTTATGCTATCTATGATGATTGCAGTGTCCAAGACAACCAGGAAATGACATAGATGTTTATTTAAGTCCTTTGATAGATGACTTAAGATTGTTGTGGGAGGAAGGAGTAGAGGTGTTTGATGCAAATCGACAGGAGAATTTCAAGTTACATGCAATGATATTTTGTACCATAAATGACTTTCCAAAGATATGGTAACTTGAGTGGATACAGATGTCAAGGGTCATCATGCGTGTCCTATTTGTCAAGAAGATACAAGTTATCTGCAATTGAAACATGGGAAGAAGACAATTTATAATAAACACGTAAAATTCCTTCCAGCTAACCACCCATACCGAAGATTGAAGAAAGCTTTTAACTGCTGCCAGGAGGATGAAATTGCTAAGTCACCGTTAATAGTGAGGAAGTTTATGATCGAGTGAAAAACATAAATGTTGAATTTGGAAAGACCCAAAAGAAATCTACCGATGTAAGCAAGTGGAAGAAGAGATCAATTTTTTTGAACTTCCATATTGGTGTCATCTAGATGTACGTCATTGTATTGATGTGATGCATGTTGAGAAGAATGTGTGTGATAGTCTAATTGGCACACTTTTGAACATCAAAGGTAAGACAAAGGATGGAGTGAATACTCGTCAAGATCTTTGTGAATCGGGAATACGTCCGAATTGCATCCAAGATCCGAAGGCAAGAGAACATATCTTCCACCAAAGATGTCACACTTTATCCAAAAAGAGAAGACTAGTCTTTGTCTGTGCCTTCTGAGTATTAAAGTTCCACAAGGATACTCTTCAAATATTAAGAGTCTTGTGTCAATGAAAGATCTTAAACTAGTTGGGTTAAAGTCACATGACTCGCCACGCTTTGATGCAACAACTCTTACCTGTAGCTATACGTGGCATACTCCCGAAGAATGTGAGAAATGCAATTATGCGTCTATGTTTTTTCTTCAACTCTATATGCGCCAAGGTAATTGATGAAAAATCATTAGATCAATTGGAAAATGAGGCAGCAATTATACTATGTCAATTGGAGATGTATTTTCCTCCATCATTTTTTGATATTATGGTTCACTTAATTGTTCATCTTGTAAGAGAGATACTGAGTTATGTGGCCCAGTTTATTTACGGTGGATGTACCCAATTGAGCGATACATGAAGATCTTCAAAGGGTATACTAAGAATCCATACAGCACTCGAAGCTTCTATAGTTGAAAGGTATATTGCGTAAGAAGCTACGGAGTTTTGTTCGTAATACTTGGCAAAAGCACAAGCCGTGGGTGTTCCTACAAGTCGACATGATGATAGGATAAATGGAAAGGGTACTCGTGGTATAAAAGTTCAAGCAAAGGATATTACTGAGTTGAGTCAGGCACACTTATATATTTTGAATAATACAGATGAAGTTCTTCCTTACATATCTGCTCATCAATCAATGTTGAGGACCCAAAACCCCAAAATGGGTGAACGGTTGTTAGTGAAGGAGCATAACAACAAGTTTGTCGCTTGGTTTAGAAGCCAAATATTTTCGAGATCAGCATGCATCCGATACATTGAAATGGCTAGCTCATGGACCAAAACATAACGTCATCACTTGGACTGGGTACGACATTAATAGATATTCCTTCTACACAAAGTCACAAGATGACAATAGCACAGTTCAAAATAGTGGAGTATCTATTGAGGCCACATCCATGCACGATATGGCATATCTGAGGAGGAGTGGAGGAAATTTGTAGAGATTAGGACTGGCCCAGAGTGGGAGGTATAAATTAATTTAAATTTATTAAGTTATTGTATTATATTCTAATATCAATTATTTTGCAGGGGAAAAGATTAAAGGCGAAAGATATTCAGAAGAACAATTTGACCCCCACCGTCCGTCTCGTGGGGGTATGATCTCTTGTCCGAGAGAATGATGTACGAGAAGGTCGCACTCGAGAAAAAGAAGCAACGAGTTCCGGTATAAGCCAGGATGATCTCCCCCCACCATCTCCTCCTAAACGTCATCAAACTTGGAAGAGAGCTCGTCAAAAGCCTTCCGGTGGGATGACATCTGAGGAGGCCTAACATATAGCAGATAGGATTGTAAGTTACTATTCTGATAACCCTAATATGATTAATTTGTTACACTTGTATATTTATATATATATATATAATGTGTTAAATTTATTGTAGGATTCCTTGGAGGAGCAGTGTACACAGGGAACTTTCGTTCCATGTGGTCGTCAGGATATACTGACCACTGCTATTGGTAAAGATGAACACCCCGGCCGTGTTCGGGGTGTGGGGACCGGTGTGGGTATTCGACATTATTTTGGGGCACCAGTCAAGAATACCCAGAGCTCAACAATTAATGAAGAAGAGTTGGAGAAGAAGCTCACAGCGAAGCTGACACCGGTCATCGTAGCACAGTGTTCGGGAGCAGCCTACTTAGCATGTTTCCGGACTTGGCGCTAGGATGGCATCTTCCCACCAACACGCTCAGCCATCTCCTCCATCTCGTTGGCACAATGGGAAGTACTTCCAAGAATCCCGCTCCTATTCTAGCTTCTCCTCGTTGTCGCCGCTGCACCTCGCACCGATAGGTAAAATCGTTATTTATTTTTCATATATGTCTTCATTAAAAATGTTAATTGAAATATATCATGCATCCACGAGTCCATCTTTTGGGATGAAACAATGCGCCTTATTGGTGGAGGATGGGTTGCTTGAACCAAGATTGGTGGCCCTTGGTTCAGCTTCAGAAGGGGCTTCTACCATCCACAAGCGTGCCTTTGCCACCTGGTTATTTGAGAGTGGTGGTAGAAGAGATTCGAGATGCCGATGCTCGAGTCCCCGTGCCTACCGATGAGGTACAGTGTGGTGGGACAGCCCTTCACACATTCATTGCTTGGCCCCAACATTTAGTGAGAAAAGTTTCTAAAAAGGTATGTAATTTTTTATGTTAATGACTTCGAAAATGTTATTTCTGTATTAAGTAGTATTGTTTTAAACATGTAGGATGTTCTGAAGCCTACAAGTCGTGGCCGCTTCCGAACATACTAAAGGAAAACAAGCAGCTCTCCCAAAAATCCAATTGTTGAGTTGATCCATGCCTCTGCAGAATATTATGCGAACTCCTTTGAGATTCGTTGGGATGCTAGGAGATTTGGGATAGATAATGCAAGCTTCCTCTCTACATTTCATATTCCGACATCTCGGAGGTCACATTGGGTGATAGGGATCTCAACATCTCTATTTTACAACTTTGGACAATGTAAGTACATATTTATTATTATAATTTCAATTTCATTATTTAATATATAACATGTTATTATTTTTCATTTTTTAGGATGATGGATGAATTGGCTGAGGAGCAGGGAGCTTCAGATGTCTATGGATTTTTTGAGCCTCACCAATCCAAGCAACTGGAAATAGAAGGGAGGAAGTCCAAAGATATATCCAAAATTGGATCCTCACTTCTAAAAGGCGGATATATCTTGGAGCATATTTATTCCAAGTAAGTCAATATAAGTTTATTATTGTTTTTATTGTGATTGAATTATATTCTAAACATTTTATTTTTCAAGGCATCATTGGCAACTCTTCCTCATCAGTCGTCCGGAGAAGATCAGTATACTCGGTTTTGTTCTTTGAATAAAAACCGGATACCGATTTAAAGAACATTTTGAATAGGTAAGTATTTTAAAGTTTGTGTTTTCAAATATAAGTAATGTTCATATATTGACTAATAACTTCTCAACAAGTGCTATTAAGGTGTGCAGCACCATTGATGGAATGCACATCGCAAAGCCACTAACCCACACCGGGAAATCCTACATGTAAGGTTACTTTTAATTCTCTAATGAATATTGAATATGTATTTTTCACAACTAATGACTTCTTCAATTCATTATAGATTAATAGACAAACGGGTAGCTACGAATGTGGCTACTACGTAATGTATTGGATGTGGCTTATAGTTTTTGGGAATATCAGAGATACTTGGAGACAGGTTAGTCCTCCAAAACCCTATTCCTCCAAAACTGTATTGGTAAAGTTTCCTAACATACTTTCATTTTGGTAAAGTTTCCTACTTGTCATACCTAACATACTTTCATTTTGTTCCGGTATTCAATGATACCCAACCCTTGCCCACGTAGTCTATCGACCAAGTCCGAGAAAAGTGGGCACAGAAGTTTTTAGAAATTAGAAATAGGGAACAATAGGAGTACTTTTATTGTAATTTTATTTGTACAATTGTAAATAGAACAAATTTAAATAATTATTCAATATATATAATTCACTTGAAATTTAGCTATTTGAAATTTATGAAATTGTTTGCTGGTTTGCTAGTTTGCTTCATATGCAGGTACTAAAATTTAGGGAAAATGAGAAAATTAGAAACTGCAGTGTAGGTATAGAGGAAACTTTCAACGTCGGTTCAAATTGAACCGACGTTGAAAATATTACTTTTTACGTCGCCTCTTTCAACGTCAGTTTTTGGGCCGACGTAAAATGATCCCCAGAACCGACGTGGAAAGTGATTGCTGTAGCAGCTGAGAATGGTTGCTCTTAACCTTAGAACGACGAGAATGATTTTCTCAGCTTAAGAACGTAGGATTGTTATAAGGTTGAGAACGTCCATTCCTCAAGCTAAGAATGACCGTTCTCAAGTTAAGAATGACCTGTTCTTGGAGCCTTTTCAGGAGGCTCGTTCTCAGGCTGAGAATGACCGTTCTCCACCTCTAACGCACCTATAAATAGTAACTTTATGCACTGTATAGTACACATTGCACAAAATATTCTTGTACAATCAAGTTGTAGCTCTGAACTTCTCTTTGAATAAAGAAAAAGCTTGTTTCGAAGGTGTTTTTCTCTTTTCTCTCTCCTTTCTCTTTATTGCTTTCCTACTAGAGTAGAAGTAATATAGAATAGAATAAAGTTAATATGCATGTAAATAATTCATAGTAAGCTTAATAATTAATAGGCAATGCCAATAACTTGGAGTAAATTTTAATTGTTAATGTCATCATAGGATATCAATAATGGGTTTGTTGGGTGACTAACCCCTTCCTAACATGTAACCAACCCCGAACCTAATCTCTAGCTGTAATGACCAAGGTTAGTAAAACTAGTGGCGGCTCCTAAGAACTTGTTTTTCAAAACCATTAACCTAGGAAGAGTCAGGTTGTTGATATCTCTAGGTTGATGTGGTTATTTTTAAAAAGAAGATCCAACCATCGAATGTCGGTTTGCGACAATATTTTTTTTTTCTTTTCTAAATACGTAGTTGTTTATTCATGTATGGTGCTATCTAAACTGTTTGTTCTATTTCTGGTATTACTTTGTTTGATATTGCATACTATGTCATATGACTATAGTTGGACTAACATGTTTCACAAAGTTTTTTCTGTGTGATGGGAGCATTTATTCTTATCATCATGCGGTGGATACCAGCCACATTGGTTTGTAAATGACTCTAGGCAATGCTAGGTGTGTAATCAATTTCGTGTTGTGAAGCAGATAATTTGTGTTTAAAGAGCATTGATGCAAGCTTTATGGGCTTTTTTCCTCCGACTAGTTATCTTTATTTGTTTCTTTTGCCACACTTTGTAGTGTTTTGTTTGTAACTTGGGGAATCATGGGCTGCAAAGTTTGGTTGAGTAGACTACAGTAAGTTTTTTGTTTTCTATAGTCAGGATTCCACTAGTTTTGTTAGCCTTTATGTGGGTGTGTCAACATCTTTGGTCTTTAATATCTTGATGTAACTAAATGCCTAGTTGTTATTTGTATAAGTGTTTTTAGGCTCTGATGGTGGAAGGGTTCCGAAAGGGACCAAAGTTCTTCTTTGTATATAGTTTGTATATTTATATATGAGTTGAGACATCCTTAATATTTCTTTAATTTTATATTCTTCATTGTCGAACAAAAAAAATGGTTAGGACACCATAAGTGCTCATTTATATTTAAATTCTTTTGCTAACAAAAAAAAACGTCATTATTCACAATATTTTTTAATCATGCTCAATCTTTCACAATATTTACTTAATTACAAAGAGTGATTCACGACATTTTCTCGATTACACTTAACGATTCATAGCATTATAATTCATAATTATACATCATATATCACACTATTGCATACATATCAACTTTAAATTTTGAAATAAACATCAAATCATGTCGCTAGATTGATACATTTTTGCTTGAGTAAAATTAAAAAATAATAATCTCAACATGATTTACCCTTGACCAACCATTGTTGAAACAGGAGGCTCTAGAGGGGAGAGGGGTGAATAGAGTCTTAGATTTTTTTTGCGAGAACACACTAGACCGTCTACTGGATGATATGATAGACTACATTGTCTAACACTGTAAGAGTTAATATAAGATTTTTATACTAGTTCACCCAAAACTCAGGGCTACGTCCAGTTCACCCTTAAGAATTATTTTTAAGAGGTTTCACTAATCAAACAAATGATTACGATGAGTACACAAAGCACTCTTGGTTACAATGAGTACACAAACAAATCTTGGTTATGTCAATCTTAACTTCCCCTAAGATTAAGACCTTAGCAAAAAAGAAAAGGAATCTCTCTTACAACAAATGAGAGTACAATTTAGCTCACTGGGATCGCTCAGAGTATTACAAAAAAAATTTCTCACACTCATTTATAACTACTAGACACTTTGCTAACAAACTTTGGTAGCTCAAATGATTTGATCATTTTTCGCTCTTGTGTCTTCAGCTTCCAATCTTTAAGACTTCTTATAGCTTTCGTAAATTCGAAAGTTGTTTCAAGCTTTATTTTACATTTTAATTCGTTCTTAACCTTTGCTTTGCAATATCCTAGATGATATTTGATATATTCTTCTTGGGTGGCGAAATTTGCATTCTTAGAACCGTTGGACGCTTGATTAGGAAAATATTTTATGATTTTGAAACTTGTTGGTCAATTCCTGAAAGGAAACAATTTTAAAAAATACAAATAATATTACAAATTAAGTTTGCATAGTATTTCCTTGTTCATTCTTTGTTTTGAATGTTATTCATTAATTTCAAATACTTTCTTAATTCGTAATTGATTTAAATATGATTTTGTTCCAATAAACTTGTTATCAATTTTGAATATAAAATCCAAATGTGATTCGACTTGCTTATTTTGAATTAGATGAAGTTCACACTGGTAGACCGTTTGATAATCTTAACTAAGACCTACTAGAGATCTTACACTTGCTATACCTAGTCAACAACATGTAGTAATGTGTTAGATAATTATATAGCACATATACATTAGTGTTTGTTATCATCAAAATATTTTAGTCAAGACCGTCTAGAGTGCTAAACCGTGTAATGCTCCAACAATCATATTGTTGCCTTTACAAAAATCACTGTAACTTAAATAAACTTTAGAGATAAGAAGATTTGTTTTCACCACTTTTTCGCTTGAATAAAAATCCTCTTGCATGAACTAAACTATAGCAAACAAAATATCTATAAAATTTAAAAGAACTATTCAACATTCAAATTTTCCTATTTTACCCATTTTAATATGTTTCATAACCTTATTACAACCTAACCTTCCAATTTAGAATACATTTACCTTGTCTAATCAAAATCTAGTATATCCACTCAAGATTCCAGTAAAAATCGTACAATCCACATTTCAATTTGAAATTTTAGAACAAATGCATCCATCTCTAACATAATTATGATAAAAACTCTTATCCAATTTATACCTCTTCTAACAATTTTGAAATATCAAAGTACAACAAGTACAAATCTTAGTTAAAATTCACTATTTCAAACTCTCAAATCCGTGTAATTTAGTTAAATTTTTTCGTTATGATTCAACTGAAGAATTGTGTTGTTATATATATATATATATATATATATATATAATATTTAAGCAATTAAAATTATATAGTATTTATTTTAGTTTATAGAGAAAAAATTAAAATCAATTTTATTTTCTTATGTATGATTGAAGTTATGAGTTATTTTAATATTTTAAATGAACAAGTGAACCCATACTTTAACTGAATTTTTCTTGGCGAGTTGATTTGTGAATGCAAGTTAATATACAAGGTAAATATTCATATTATACTCTATACGAATTTTGTTGTTTTAGTTCATATTATTTTATTAATTGTACTATGTAATACATATATTGTTTAGATATTTTTTTCATGATTTCAACAGTAGGTTTTACCTTTGATTTTCCATTTTACATTATTTTTGTTACGTAGTGTGAATAAAATATTTCATGACATGTCCCAAAGTAGGAATGATAATGAGTAAGTTTGAGCATGTACTCACGTGTTCTTTTACTCATTGTTTAAAAAAAATACGAAAAAATTCATAAATGGCTCAGAATTAATTCTACATCTATGTCATATTAATATTGTAATATTTTAAATTAAAATTAAAATAATTGATTATATTATTAAAAGATAATATATACAAAATTTTGAAATCTCATAAGTATTAGTCAAACTTAGATGCATGTACATCATTCTAAAAGAAATATATACTATATTTTAGCTATATACTTACCTACATATAGTCGTTACTCTCATTTTGTTCTTATATAAAATAAATAAATTAATAATAAATATTAAAGAATCACAATAAAATTTTACGTCCTGATGATGAGATATAGTTGATATTTTATGTTTAACATAATAGCATTCACTGTATCTTGGAAAATTTTCTAAGGGAGAGGGTGTATAAGAAAAAAGATGACACTACTTCCAACATCATAAAACCTTAAGGCTCAATGTCTATGGGTCTTTGCTTTTTCTTTTATACACCTTAACTTTGTCATTATGTCCACTCTCACACTTGAATACCTAACAGTCTCCCCTTCAAGTGTGAGACTACCCTAACTGCTGTTGGGTTTACCACAACGGTCATCCCTTCGATCCCTTTCCGAATTGGTACACTCCCCTCAAGGAGATTCTCAACCACTACTTTAGTAGTGACCCTAACTACTGTTAGGCTTACCACAATAAGACATGCTTGCCCTTTTGCCTGAGCCAGTTACCGAGATAACCTAGGCTCTGATACCATTGTTGGAAAATTTTCTAAGGGAGAGGGTGTATAAGAGAAAAGATGACACCACTTCCAACATAAAACCTTAAGGCTCAATGTCTATGGGTCTTTGCTTTTTCTTTTATACACCTTAACTTTGTCATTTTTACTCAATGTGGAACTTTATGTCCACTCTCACACTTGAATACCTAACACTGTATAATTCAGAAAGATAATTTTTAACATATGTGTATCGAATTTGTATATCCAAAGTCTTCTATAAATGTTCTGAATGCAAAAGTGCTTTTTTATTATGTAATATGTTTACCATTGTATTTGAAAATGTATAACAAGTTTTTTACTTTAATATTGCATATCAGATAAATAGGTACTCTCAGGAACTCTTGGAATTTGGTGCTTTCGGAGGCTTAATGGGCTAAGCTGAGTCGTGCGTGGTCGTTTTCTAATAAAAGGTAATCCTATGAAATCATATAAATCATCTTTTTTGTGGCCAGCAATGGCTAAACGTATGGTGAAGAAGAATAAAAGTTAGGTGCGTGGTGATGGGTCAAGCATTAATTTCTGGAAGGATGTTTGGTGCTTAGATACCTCCATTGCGAATACTCTCGGGTTTCTTAATGTTTGCTCATGTCTGCATGGAACTGATGTTATAGTGCAGAGGCTTGCTACGATGACTGAGAGGGCTATGACTCATAGGGTTGTTAAAAAGAAGGACCAAGTAGTTTGATCCCTGCAGATGATGGAGTTTTAACGTTAAAAGAAGTACTGTCTTATGTGGGAAAGGATACTTCTCATTGTGTTTGTAGAAAAATAGGGTTTTTGGTCTCAGCTATTCCTCTTCTAGGTCTTTCATTCTTTTGGAGACTTATCCCAAACAGATTGTCAGGGATGAAAATTTACGTAGCAGTGGTTGCAGTGTCCGTGGGGTGGAGGAGGAATCTTGACAACATCTTTTCTTTTCATGTAGAGTTACCATGAGAATTTGGAATTTGTTTATTTTAATTAGCCTGAAGGTGTTTCGCAGGAGAATATACTTCCTTTTCTGTGTCGAGTTACATGTTATGGAAGTGACAGTTGTGTCGGTTGTTCTCTATATTGTTAGAAATTTTCTCATTCTATCTGAAGTCTTGGAATGGAGACGTATATCTATAACTTTTTTATTCACAATTATATAACCTAGGTATATTAAAAAGATTTTATATATTTTTTCAAATAATATTTCATCAGGTCTACCTTCTAAAAAATTAAATAATAAAAAGTTATTTAATACAAAAACAGAAATGTGTTAACTATAGTAACCTCTTAAATATTAGGTTACTAGTGACTCATTTAATTTATTGAAATTAAAATAAAAATAAACCTTTCATTAAATTAACTGTGGAAACACCAAGTAACGAATGATTTATTTTGAAATTCTTGATAAATATCTCAATTACTTACTCTTTACTTTTACAATAGACTAGATGGATATTTTTTTATAAAGATTTTTTAAGAAATATAATTTTACAATAATATTTGATTATTTTATAAAAGATTAAATTTTTTAACAATTTGATTATTGAACTATTGTCATAAAAAATTGTAATAATCTTTGTTTGCTTCAAATATAATTCTTGAAAATTCCTTTTAACAATATGAATTGACAAGCATAAGTTGTAGTTATAATAAACTCAACTTCAGGATTGAATAAGGTAAAAATGCATTGTTTTTTAGAAAAACACCAAATAGTACATGTTGAAAGCCTAAAAACAAAACTAAATGTGCTTTTTTCTATCATTTAGATCTCTTGTGTAATCACTGTCTGTAAATCCAAAAACTCACTTCTTTCGCCCTTCTTATAATATATCCTCAAGTCATAAGTTTCTTGTAAATAATGAAGAATTCTTTTGGTAGCAAGCAACTGTAATTCAATGTGATCCTCCATGTGCTTGCTAATCAAACTCACAAAATACGTTATATATGACCTAGTTGCAGTAAGATACATAATATGACCTAAAATTTGCTTAAATAATGTGTCATCAACCTTCTTCCCATCATAATCTTTGTGTAGTTTTGTGTCACAGTCAACTAGAGTGCATACAAAATTGTAATCCTTTATTTGAAACTTTTCATGATTTCTCCTACACATTTTTTCTAAAATAGAAAACTCCTATGTTCTAATTGAATTACTTGCCCAGAACATATTGCATCAACCTATACCAGATATTTCAAATTCATTCATCATGGACTTCTTGAATTCACTAAACATGACAACACAATTGTCAGTAAATACAAGATCATCAACATATAATCATACTATAAGCATATTTCATTTATCTCTCATCTTAAACAAACAATGTATGTTCTTAAGGACATTTCACAAATTCAATATTTAGAAAATAAGTCTCAATGTGATTATACCAGCCCTTGTGACTTGTTTTAGCCTCTAAAGAGTTTTCTTTAATCTATAAACCTTGTTTTCATGTCCAAACTTAACATATATAGGAGGTTGATAAATAAATACTTGTTCTTTTAAATATCCATGAAAAAAATGCTAATTTGACATCTAACTAGAAGATTTGCTACAAATTTTGTGTTACTAATGCGACCACCAAATGGATTGAGTCATGTCATGTAACAAGAGAAAATATTTTTGTATAATCAACCACATACCAGTGGTTTACCCTTTTGTCACCAAGTGTGCTTTATACTTGTCTACATCACCATCTTTTTCTAGCTTTGGTTTGAAAACCCATTTTACTCCAATGATTTTCCTATCCTTAGGTAGATCACATAGCTTCCGAGTGTCACCATTCTCAACGGAATTAATTTCATCATGCATAATTGTTTTTCTCCATTTTTCTTCTTTGACTGTAATGTCAAAACTTGTAGGATCATAATTTGCTAATTAAGAAAAATGAGTAATTTCCTCTATATTAATTTCATCTACTAGAAAATTCTCCATCTATGCAGGTCTCCTCATGTTTTGCTGAGGACGCTATTTGTAGCTTCAATGATTTGTTGCTCACTTTGCACTTGAAGTGGTGGGTGTTCCTCCCTCTTCAATGTCACCATCAAATTATCATCACCATTGAAATATACTTGCAGAGGTTGTTAAACTTTTCCTACATCCCAATTCTAGAATGGATCCTCGTCAAACACCACATAACGACTAACAATTTCCTTGGTGATAGAATTGTACAATTTGTACACTTTTGATTTTTCACTAACACCAAGAAAAATGCATTTTTCTCCTTTTTCATCAAACTTTCTACTCTTCTTATCCGGAATATGGGCATAGGCAACACATAAAAAAATTCTGAAGTAATTTACTATTAGTTTTCCTCCACTCCAAGTCTCCTTAGGTGTCATGTTTTGAACAAAAAAAGTTGGGCTTCTGTTTAGAACATGAATACTCCATTGTACAGCTTCTGATCGTAATATCTTTGAAACTCGTCCTTCTGCTAGCAAATTTCTCACCATGTTGACAATTGTTTTATTTTTCCTCTCTGATACATCATTTCGTTGTGGTATATAAGTAGTTGTTAGCTCTTTTCTGATGCCATGTTCTATAAAAAAACATCAAATTCATTTTAACAATATTCCCCATCACAATTTGATAGAAGAGTTTTAATGGCCTTTCTTGATTCCTTTTCAACTCTTCTTGCCCTGGAAATTTTAAATGCATGAAGGGCTTCTAACCATTCCTATAAAAAATAGACTCATACTTTTCTAGAATAATTGTCAATGAAAGTAATTAAATACTTATTACTTCCATTGGATAAAGGTTTTATTGAGCCACATAAGTGTGAATGCACAAGCTCTAAAACATGCTAAGCTTTTTATGATTTTCCATTGGGAAAATGAGATTGATGTTATTTGCTAACAACACATTCTTTCCAAAATTGAGAAGGAATAACAATTCATGCTAGATCTATTACCATCTTTTTTCCTAAGGGTTCTAATCCTTCAAAATTCAAATGTCCATAACAATAGTGTCAAAGCCAAAAGGGATTTTTTTTTTCCTTTGGCCATTAAATTAGATTGAATGCTTTCAATCTTTAAAGGTAATAACTAGTTTGAGCTCAATTTGAAAAAAATAATAACTCCTTTAACAGGATCATAAATTTCATAAACATCTTTTGTAATGGTGATTGTGTAGCCCTTTTCTTGTAATTGTTCAACACTTAACAAATTACTTCTCAAATCAAGAACATATAACACACTATAAATTGTTTCAATAAAGCCATTTTTGGTTCTTATTTTAATATCATATTTTTCCATCACTTTCACCATAGAGAAATCCCTAAAGCTCATAGTTGACTAGAAATATTCATTTTGAAATGAAAAAGAAGATTTATTTCCACTCATATGGTTACTACAATTCATATCCACATACTATAATTTCGATTCAACATTTTCTTTGTCTAGAACAACCATTAACTATGTCTAATTTTCTTTTTTCACTGCTATACTTGACTTTTCTACCTGTTCCTTGTCCCAAGAGACAACCTGGTATAACATTAAAAGACATAATGACCAACTTTATTACATCTTAAATATTTCATCTTTGATTTTTTATGCTCATTTCCTTTGTCTTTTGCCTTGAGATTGATCATAATAGCCTTGTCTCCTCGTCTTATACATCTGCTTGTGCCTCTACCTCGTCTTCTAAAATTGTTGGAATGGGTATTGGTAAAAGCTTTCAACATTTCCTCCTCAACTTCTAGATGTTTAAATTTTTGTTCATGCATCAATAATGAACTTTGCAATTCATCAAGTGAAAGATCGTTAATGTCTTTAGATTCTTCTATAACACATACAACAAAATTAAATTTTGGTGCTGAAGATCAAAGTATCTTTTTAAAAACAATTGCTTCTTCAATTTTGTCACCATATGTATGCATTTTGGTGACAACTGTTATCACACGGGCAAAGCAGTTTGCGATTGATTCTCTAAACTTCTTTCAAATTGTTTCAAACTTAGCACGAAAAGCTTAAAGTTGTTGTCTCTTTGCTTTTGTGGATCCTTGGTACTTCTTTTTCATTGAATCTTAGATATCCTTGGAAGTTTCTTTATTAAGAATGGTTTCTATAATAAACCAATCAATGACTTGAAAACAATAGTTTTCTATTTTCAAGTCTTTTAACCTTTGTGCATTCACTTCCTTTCATTGTTCATCGGTGAACATTGTACTACTTTCATACACACCGACTATAATAATTTGTCAGTGCTCTTTGGATCTCATAACATTTTTCATTAATTACACCAATGGTCATATTGACCATCAAAACAAGGAATTGTTGTTTACACAAAAAGGATACTTCACTTGCCATTTGGTGCTGGAAAGGAAGTCCCAAAGTAAATAAAAAAAGAACCTTACCCTAATATCACTATTATAAATTTTCTCTCTGTGTATTATTCACAATTATATATCCTTTTAAATAGGCACATTACGAAGACTTTAGAAATTCTTTCAAATAATTGACCATGAAGTCTACATGCCAAAAAGCTTAATAATAAAAAACTATTCAATACAAAAACGGAAACATGCTTTATTGTGCATTATAAGAACCTCCTAATCATTAGGCTACTAGTAAGTGACTCAATTTATTGAAATTAATACAAAGATAAGTTTAACAAATATTATATGGGTAATTGTAACATATTATTATAATTGGTCAAGCTATTTCTAATCTTAAATTGGAAGTTGCTTATTCAGGCACATTTGTGGAAATGTCTTTTGTCATCTTGAAGATTTTCATGCTCTAAAATTCTTTTATACTTTTATTTGTTCTTTGGCTCCTATAAAATTATTGAAGTTATTTAACATTATCTTGGTGATTTCTTGACTTATTTTGATGTGGAAACAATTTTTACAGTAGAAATCTTAACTATTATGTTTACTCTAGAGAATGCAAAGAAGATTAGATGAAAATTTGTTTTGCAGAATGTGATTCTCATTGGATCTTTAATGTTTTTGTGCCCTTACCACTTCCCGCGCTCTTTGTTTCTTCTTCTTCTTCACTCTTTCTCGTGCCCTTATCGTTGTTCTCCTTCTCCAATCACATTATCAGGCGAGCAATTCTTCTCCAATCTACATTTATCCTATCTCCAATTTTTGTCCTTCTTTTGTGCTTGGAAACCTTGGTACACATATTTTTCCATCTTCATTTTTCTTCTTCTTTGTTTTGTCTCTTCCTTTTACCTCTTCCATTTATTCTTCTTCATTTTCATCTTTTTCATTTTTGTTCTTCGTCTTCTCCTGCCTTGTTGTCTCTGCTTGTTTTTTTATCAGTAACACACAAACACATACACTTATATGAGCACAAAAATATTGCTCAAGCCCATAACAAAAATTAGTATATACAATAAAAGGTTGCATAATTTACCTTTAAAAGAACATAACTAGCCACTTCCCTTCATGGTCTCTACTTATAGTGTCATGGTCGTCTCCCATTGCCTTTTTTTCTTCTGTGATTTCAATTCCTGCTATGCATCTTCTCCCCTATTCATTGTTTTTCTATTAGGGTTACTAATGAATATATAAGATACGGAAAGATGTGATTTTCATGATTTTGTGAGCAAAAACCCAAAAATGAAATAACCTTAATATTGAAAATCCCCTGCACAACCTTATATATGTTAAACCTGGTAGAAAATTGAATCCAATGGCTACAAATAAGTGAAGGGAGGAAAGGATTTGAAATGGTAATAAATGACAAAAATAAGTGAAGGGTTTAGGGATGAATAATGGCAATGACAAAGAGGGAGGGGTCATGAATTAATGAGGGAGTGGTATGATAGTGTAGCATTTTTCTCAAGAAATAAAACGATAAGTTTTAGTGTGTTAGATTTGTTTGGCTTTACGCCTTCATATAGTATCTAAAAAATAGATTTTTAAAAAAATTATAAATGCAAGGCTATAAAAATGTTCGCAAACAAGGTTTTTGGGTTACAAGATATTTACCTCAAACTTGAAGAACTTAATAGTACAAATTATGTACAACATTTTTGTAGGTTGTACATACTTCTTGATTTAACAGAGTTTATTTTTCAAACATAAGCTCTATTCTATCTTTGGGGTTGTTGAAGTTAGTAGATGACTCTAGTAATTATTGAAGTTTTAATTATATGCAATTGTTTATTGTTTTCTATAATTACTTAATATTTACACAATTGGTATTTGATACTCTCTTTTGATATCTATGCAATATAATTTATTTCTTTAAATTTAACATTAAAGTAAAGAAAATATTTATTCTTTTGATATTGAATCCTTAATAATACTATGTTTCGTTTATGGTGATTTGTATTTACTGTAAAAAATTTAAGTAATATTTGAGACAATATACTAACAATTATATACACATGTACCAATATAACATGTTACCAAATGAGATTTTTTTTCTCGATGAAAGAATAGTTATATTAATAAAGGAGTACTTGGGATACTACAATCTATGTACAATAGCCAACACTATACAATAGGAAGATTTCTAAATCTAAAAAAAGTATGAGTATATAGATATCACCTCCCATGTATATCTACTTTAAAATAAAATAACCATAAAACACACAAAAAACTATTTCCTTCCTACTTTTGTATTAGAAACACTAATTTGGCATGACAAGGGATGTCATAAAGTCCAAAACTTAACAAACTAATATTCCTTCAACCTTAGATTAGTGATTCCAACATGTAGTCCATATTAATTCTTAAATAACTTTGTGATTAGATAATTCCTATTTGTTCCTTACTAAAGTACACTCTCATGTTTTTCCTTTTGCTTCTATTGCATGAGTTTTGTAATAACTCATGAGGACTTTTAACCTTAGTAACTTTTGTTGTGCTCCTTCTTCCTCACGATGCTCTAGATTGGTATGTATACAATGTTTTGATCTAGGTTCTTTATTCTGTAAATTTGTCACCAGTTATGATATCCTTTACATTTTTTGAATCTACATCTTTTGTGTCATATACATCTTTTATACCTACATAGACTAGTAACCTTGTCTACACGTTTTAATATCACTCCCAATCCCTATGAATGTGTCCTCTTCAATGTCTTTGTTTCCTACTAACTTCTAGTTTGTATTCATAACCTCTATTGCGACACAAACCCTTTATACACCTATAAACTAATTCGAGGATTACCATTTGTCTTAACCTATATATATTTTCATTAAGCATAAAGTCATTTAAAGAGATTACCAAAGTTTGGTTTCATGTTAGTTGTACTTTTTACCCTTTTTTCTTTTCTTTCTATTGTTGATCCCATAAAAAAATATACTTTCTCTCTTATTACTAATTGTGCCAAATAAAAGGTGAGATACGAATTTCATATAAGAACGAAACAAGTATAGTTAAAGTCACATTTACTTTATTATCATCCTTAATTATATTGATGATTTTGATATTAAATTATTATAATTTTTTCTTTTAATATAAAAAATGACCACTTTTATTATTAGTGATGATTTTGATACAAATTTATTGTAATTTTTTATCTTTAAATATAAAAATTATCACTTTTATTATTTTTTAATACAAAAATTTTGTTATATTTTATAAATTGGTATAAACGATATTTAATAACAAACAAAAAAATCTTTGAAAAGAGACAAACGAGAGAGAGGAGAGGAACAAATTTAGAAGGCATGGAATGACGAAATAGAAAGCTTCAGAAGAGGAAAATGAAGAAATGGAAAAAAATTCTGATAAATTATGCAAAATCATTTACACTAATTTATAAAGTATAATAACAAAATAAATTCAAAATTTATTAAAAAATAAAACATAATTATAACAAATAATTCATAAATTAAAAACATATTTAACTTCTTTTAATCTTTCTTCTTAGTAATAAAAATCTTTACCTAACAATTTACACACATACAACCAAGCACGAATTTATTGACTAAAGTATAAGAAAATAACCAAACTTTAATGTATATTTATCCCATTAATACAATGATACACAATTATTTGATGCATGTATGTAAGAATATTTTTGAGAAAAACTTACCATTCTTCTCTTGTTTAATCAATTTTTTACCAAGATCTGTTATATGCTTCATTACAAAAATATTCCTACAGATGAAATTATTTAATGTACAATGTATATAAATTAGGGGTGGCAAAGTGGGTTGGGCCCGGCAGGCCGGCCTGTCAGCCCGATAGCATATAGGCGGGACGGGTTAGCATTTTAAACCCGCCAACCCGTATCAGCCCGGCCCGTCTAGCCCGCCAACCCGTCGGGCCACAGGCGGGGCGGGGCGGGCCAACCCGCTGGCCCGCGAAAAAAATATAACACCTCATTCACTCTCACTCATTCTCTTTAAATTTGGGAAAGTAGCTATACCTAGGGTTCCTTCAACACCTCACTGATTGCAATTTCTTTTGTAATAAACATTATGGTTTTTAGCTTGTACTTTTAAAATGCCATGTCACCATATACATCTTTAATATATTGTTGTAATTACAAAAATTCATTTAAATTTGATACAAACAAAATAGTTGCAAAGAAAAAAAAAGTCCAATTTAAAACCAAAGATCCAAAAATAAAATAAAAAATCCAAAAAATAGATTTTTCAAAAAAATGGAAAACAAAAAATATAGGCGGGCCAGTCCGCCAGTCTGCCAGCCCGTCTTATGACGGGGCGGGTTAGAAATTTTGGCCCGTATCACTGTGGCGGGCTGGCCTCACCCGGCCAGACCCGTTTTTGGTAGGCTCATGGGCTGGACTGACTCGTTTTGTCACCCCTAATATAAATCATAAATGAAAAAGTGAAATTTAAAACATGCATGACATATCTGGCACTAAATATCCATTTCTCATTTTTTTTATTTTTTGTTTCTTTTCTATTTCTCCTTTTTCATTATTCTTTTCGTTTTAATTTCTCAAGCCTCTTTTTTCTTTTCTTTTCAATATTTCACTTTTTACCTTTTTCATTTCTATTTTATTATTATAAATATGAAATAATTTTCTCTTTTTGAGATTTTTTTAAATTTAAATAAAAAAATTTATATTAAAAATTACAAATATAAAATCTAGATCTTATAAAAAAATTTATAAGATTATTTTAATATAATATAAAATTTAAGATCATAAAATTTAAATAAAACCATAAATTATATAAATAAAAAAATATTAAGTAAGTCACCAAAACAATCCAATTGCAAAGACCAAAACCTTAAACCCAAATTTACTAAATATGCTATATACTTCGAGCCAAGTGGAGCATGTATGAAGAAGTTAAATTAGTTTTGAGAATATATTAATTAAATAAAATATTAATTAGAAAGTATATCTTATAAAATCATTATATTAAAATAAAAAGATTTAATTAAGTTTTAATTCATTTATAAATTTAAGTATTTTTAATTAAATTTTTATTAAAAAAATTTGTTCTATTGAATATTGAAAATAATATTTATATTTCTTAATTGAATTTGTGATGTTTGATTTTGTTATAACTTGTAACATTACACTATCATTCTTAATGTGTCTTTATATGAAAAATAAAAATTAACTTAATTAAATTGTAAATTTTTCATAAATTTAAAATTTTCAATTGAGTTTTTATTAAAAAAATTATTTTATTAAATGCTAAATTTTTTTATATTTTTTAATCTAAAGTTATTCTATTAAAAAATATAAAGATTTAAATATTTTATAGAAAAAATATTCTAATAAAAATTTAATTAAAAATCTTAAATTTATAAAAAATTTAAAATTTAATTAAGTTAGTTTTTAATTTTTATATAAAAACATGTGAATAAATGATGAGGTAAGATAATATATACCTTATTCTAGTTAATGGTAAAAATTCAATTAAAAAATATAAATACAGTAAATAAAACCGTAAGTTTAATAAAATCTCAATTAAAAAGTCATGCCCTCTTGATAGTTAATTAAATCTATGATTTATAGGTGTTGACTCGGAATTTCGATTGAGGAGTTCTTTTTAGTGGTTTGTCTTGAAATTGTATTTGTTTTCCTGCTATTTTTTTTTTAAATTCAAACATTTCCCATTTAATTGATTAACTTGAACCTCTGTTTTGTCTTCACCAAACGTTAACAAGTCATTTGATTCCAAATGTATAAATTAGGCTTTAGAATATTGGGATTACGAGTTTAATGCAAACCTATTAATAGGAATTTAACTACCTGGGTTACTCCTCAAATTTCATTATGATGTAATAATACAATTAGATAAAAACTAATGATACAATTAGCCCTTTAAGTTCTTGTTTTCATCAGCCTGTGGCGTTCGTTCAAAGGAAAATGGAAGGGAAAGATTCAACAAAACAACAAATACTTGAAAGGGCTAATCGACATTTAGGTATTAGGTATAATTAAAAAAGGTTCCTGTAAAAATAAAGAAAAAAATTATGGTGATAATTTGAAATTCCAATGTTAATAACTTTTTATATTATATTACTTATTAATAAACACATGTAGAAATATGAAAAAGAAAAGAAGGATCCTTTTGTTGGGTAAACATAAAAATAAGTGTATATAACAATGTGATATAATAAAGTTGTTTACTTAATTAAATAAATTGCTTAAAGAAGGAAAAAGAAGTATCTACCTTGTTTAGTAGAACTGGTTTTTTGAAGAAAAAGCAAAACAACAAGATTCCAATAAACAAAATGTAAAAAACAAACTAGTGTGTGCCCTTGTTTGTGAATGTTTCCCCAATCACCATTCCATAACTCTCCATATAAACCCCATCATAGTTTCCCCACCATCATCAACAGAATCTCCCTTTACATCACTTCTCAACTCAACACCAATTTTCCAACTCCCATCAACCTCTCTCCCCTTTCTACAAAGAGATTAAAAACTCTTGCTTCTCCCTCTGACCATGCTCTCTGTCTCTTTCCAAACATAGAAGAATGCACCACCCTTTCTACTGCAATTTATTCACATCTGACATACCATTAATTCCTCTGTCTGTGATGGCTATCATGCTCACTTCCCACTCTCACAATTCCCATCTCACATTATTCCTCACCACCTGCTCCTTTCACCATTAATTTTGATCAAACCAAAGAGCCTCATCCCTCTGCTCCTTCTATAGGGTATGATGTGAATATGACCCCTTAGTTTAAATTCTATTAAAACTCTACACCTAACAGTCTTGTAAGTTGTACCGTATATACTGTTAACTGACCAAAAAGTTTCCATAAAAGGCCATGTCTTGTGAGATGCTTAATGGGGGTTCAAGCATGACGCTTCTACTCCAAAAAGAAAGGCTTCCATGCTCCCCTGATCCTATCCAAACCTTTTGGGTTCAGAACTCTGAACCTTCTTTCCAAGGTGATTTGCTATTATCATGTTTTTGGCTTCTTGATTATTGTCTCTGGTATCTTCCTTCATCAAAACTTCTTCGAGATGCTGATTTCTTTTGTTCATCAAAACTTCTAAAATTTTAGAAAGTAATTTTTTTTAACAAAATCAAAAGTGGGTTTCTTGTAGATTTTGGTTTTCTTCTGATAAAGAATCTTTCCCATGTGAAACCAAGTTAAAAAAATATCTTTTTTCGCTGAAAACCTTTATGTTTGAACTCTAGCATGGTTATTATCGTTTATGGTGTTTTGAATTCAGGCTCAAATTCCTTGGTTAATGTTGTGAATGTGACGGATAGGCCCTTCTTCCGAGGGGTTGAGAAAGAAGAGAACGATGATGATGATGAGGATTTTGAGGTATTGCCCCATCAACCCGGTAAGAAAAGGAGGCTCACAAGGGAACAAGTTCAGTTCCTTGAAAGTAACTTCGAGGTGGAAAACAAGCTTGAACCCGAAAGGAAAGTCCAACTTGCAAAGGAACTTGGCATGCAACCAAGGCAAGTGGCTATATGGTTCCAAAATCGTAGGGCAAGGTTCAAGACCAAACAGCTAGAAAACGACTATGGCCTGTTGAAAGCTAGCTATGACATTCTCAAAAGGGACTATGACAATCTCGTTCAAGAGAATGACAAGTTGAAGGAAGAGGTAACAATGGTTAGACATAAATAAAGTCATTCATTTAACTTCATTTTTCTGGTCTACTGATAGAACCATGTAGAGTGAATCTCAACAAATTGTGGCAGTATTTAAAAAATCTATAAAAGATTCCAGATAGTGTTTTTTACAGTAGTAACAGATACCCCCTTAAAAAATCATCCTCTGGTCTTTCTTTCCTTTGTATTAATTAAGTTCATTAGTAAATTGTCAATTTAGTTCTACACACCAAATTAGGAATACCCATCAATTTGGTCCTTGAAATTGTCAAATAACTCACATTCTAGCACTTGATACTACAAAATGGGTAAGCTTAAAGATTAAATTGACTTGTGCATGTAATTTGAGAGATCAGTTTGGTTTATTTTAATATAGTCCAAAATGGGTTAATGGTAGAATGGGTACAATTTTCTTGTCGCAGGTTTATTCTCTGATGAAGAAAGTGATTCCCAGAGAGAAAGAGGAACAGAATTTGGATGATACCAGCTGTGATGCTGTCAACTCAGAGCATAAAGAGCAGAAGGATTTGATCATAAATAGAGGTTCTGAAAATGGATCCAAAGTGGCACTTCCTGTTATGGTAATAAGTAAACAGAAAGATGCTAATTCAGCTAAAAGTGATGTGCTTGATTCGGATAGCCCACATTTAACTGATGGAAACCAATCTTCAGTCTTGGAGCCTGCAGATTCCTCTCATGCTTTGGAACCAGACCACTCGGATTTCTCACAAGATGAGGAAGACATCCTCAGCCAAAACATCTTGACCATGCCATTCCTACCAAAGTTTGAGGTCGAATATGTCTGCTATGATGAACCACCTGAAAATCCTTGCACCTTCCGGTTCCCAGTTGAAGATCAAACCTTCTGTTTTTGGTCTTATTAATTCCTCACTACTACTAGGAGAATCTTTAGGTTTGCACTTGTAACTCCCTACCAAAAGCAATAAAATTGGTATTCTTTCTACTAAGATGGTAAAAAAGAAAACTATTCCAGTGTCTATCTAATAGCTTAAACCTTTTAATCACCCGCACCAAACAAAGTTTTTCTCAATCAAATTTTCAAAATGAACCCTTTTTTCTGATGGGACACGAGTGGACCAATAAAGTTTTAAATAATTGAGCATACCCCATTTGATATGGTTTGCAAAATCAATGAATATGAGCGCATTGAAACTGTTGACATCAACTACAAGTCTTGGAGCCTGCTCCTGTGAAGAGAAGTGAGACACTTGAAGGTCGTGAAAGTTGTTAGAAAAATCAATAATAGGTTAACGCTTGCCCTTTAAGAAATCACAGCCTCGGGAGGAGTGTAATTAAATTAATTGATAGGGAACAGTATGTGAAAAACCTGACTTTGAAATCCAATTGAGGAAAAAGCAGCGCACGCAAAACATGGTGAAATACTGAATCATGCTGTGCAAGTCAAGGTTTGGGTGTGCCTCACTCAAACAAGTTTGATTGTTGAGAACATTTTACCAACTAGCTCTCCCAGGAATTAATTGAAATATTAGTATAATTTAAATTGATCCTAAAATCGGTTTCAGTTAAATAATCAAAAAAGTATATATTTAAAATCATATAAAAACGAATTAAAAAATTTAAGAAAAATACGTTGGAACACATTTTGATAAAAAAAATCACTTTTATTCTTGAACGAGTGTCATAAGAATGTTTATTAGTATAATACAATGTGATAAAAAATTGAATTAGTGAAATCTTAAGTTCCTAAATTATTTATCTCTATCAAATCATTAAGCTGAAACTTATGTATCATTATATCATTATTAAGTATCATTATATAGTCTAATATTGAATATTTGCTGATAATATCGTCTTATGATTATTTAGAGTTCTTAAGAGAGATATTATTTACATGTTTTTTTTCTCTAAAATAAATGTATTTTACAAGAGTTACTTATAATAACTTAGAACATATATATAAAATTTTTGTATTTATTGTAATTTTGAGTGAAGCTTTGAGTTAAGAATTCATTATAAAAAAAATTGAATTGTAATATTAGTTTTTTTTAGTAAATTTTGTTATAGATATAAATTAAAATTACTCAATACTTCAACTAAACCACATTATCTATGTATTTTTTTTTAATTCTTATATTATTTATCACTTCTTCCCATTCAAATTGCACTATTATTATCCTCAATTTTATATTTTGTTTGTGTGTTGAAACATTTAAAATGGATTTGCATCTTGTGAAAGTAAATTCAATAATAATTGTCTAATTCAATTATAAATTTTTAGCTTGTGAGAGTGTATTAGATTTGATAGACTGACTTATTTATTAATTTAAATATAATAAAAATAATATAATTTTATATTTAATTTTATGAACTAAAAATCTCATATCATAAATAAAATGAATATTTAACACCAAAATAATATAATTAATAAAATTGTAATTTTTTAAGTTTTCATATCTATTTTTTTTATCTTGTTAAACATTTAAAATTTGGTTTGTTAGTGCATGTTGTAATATGAAAAAAAAATGCATTTAAATAAGCTAATAGGTTACGTAACGTTTGAAAAGGCTAAGCCAGAAAAAAATTTCTCCGATGGCATAGAATCTACTAGTTTATTCACATACTTAGCAATCTCTAAGTATGTAGACACAAATTATTGACGACTTAAATTGGTTAAATTATTTTAAACCTTATTTTACTCAAAACTTGTCAATTAAAACATTAATTTTCACTTAGTTTTTTAAAAATCTTTTTCAAAATTCTAATTTCTCTCGATCCATAAAATTATTCAAATTTTATGTCTTTTTTAAGAATTTTTCAACTTCAAAACTTAAAAAAAAAATCTGAAAATTCATGAAAAAGCTTCAAATCATTTGAAAGTTATATAATATAAGGATTTGGATTAGAAAATATTGAGATCAGTCCATTCATCATAATATAACATGTAAGTAGCCTCAAAATCTCATCTTATAAACTAGTATCGTAAAAGTGAATTATAAATTTACATACTCAGAGTATATATATTAAAACAATTACCCTAACAAAATTTAATTATATTATTGTGTCTCACAATTTCTATCAAACTATTCAGAAATATGAATTTCACATTTGAAATATTCATTTACGAGAAAGTATCTTAAAAATCTAACAAATAGATTTCTGAGAAAAAGAGGCAACCTACTTAACTTTTTCAAAATTTATATACCTTGGACCATTGGCGAGAAACTTGGTTACTTTTAAATGAGAAGTTGCACTTTGGAATTGGAACCCATGCAACGTACGGCTACTGCTCTATTATTAGCATAAAGGTTTATTCCAAAGAATGACTTTCGTGCGTGTTTATAGGTATCATCAGTTTTCCACCATTGATGATCTGCCATTGCTAATGCTGATCAATATGAAGTTCTTCGACCCAATAAGCTGCAACAATACAGAACATGATTTCTTTTTTGCATCAGTAGGAATAAATTCTTTATTGTTTGAAACCATGATTTATTTCTTCACAAAATCACGAAATCTTGTCGATTATAGATTATGTTGCAGCATGGTTCGCCCATGACAAAGTGCACGTAAAAGTTCTCACCTTTAAAATATTATCTGCTTTCATATTTCATTGAGTGGGGTACACCTCTCTTTGACAAATTATAAAAGGAGAAAACTTTTAGGATGTTGTGTAATGTGTTTGACATAATTCACGCGAAAAAAGTATTTTATACTCGTAAGAATAAAATGTGTAATAGCTGTGTGTTTTCTCTTCTTTTGTTTTTTTTTTATATTTATTAGTTTTAGACATTATTCTAAGAATATGAAAGGGGGAAAAGTGCTAAAAACTAAACAAATAACAGTAAATTATTGTGTTAATTTGTTGATTTTTTTAAAAAGATTCATCGAGTACTTTAGAAATTGAAACAAAGTAGGCATCAATATCTTGCTCTTGCGTGTAACTTATAAGGTATCATAATACTTTGGGAGTCTTGTTCAGCTAAGGTCAAAAGCAAGTTCGTGATCCAAAAAGGAAGAACACTTCTAGTCTAACTTTTAAGCATCTCTGTTTACTTTAATCTAACTAAAGTGAAGCTCACGGTTCATGAACACTAGCTAGTCCTTAGTTTATTTAATTACTGGATTATAAATGGATACTATCAAAGGGATGAGTTGTGGCTAAAAAAGTAAAAAACTGATGGAAATGAATTAGTAAAGAATTGAAAAGTTAGCTAAGATGCTGATGATGGGGAGGTAGATACATTAACATATACAATATAACTACATGTAAATTTTTTCAAGGACCCACTACCAACGTATGGCCTAATCATAAAGTTAAATGTTTTGGCATTTTGGTGGATAAAAATGTGTGCTTTTGTGTACATTTGTGATTGAGCCTCCCAGAAACTACCAAATGTTGTTTATAATATCGCCTAATCATAAAGTTCAAGGATAAAAATGTGTGCTTTTGTGTACATTTGTGATTGGGCCTCCAGGAAAGAACCAAATGTGGTTTATAAACTCGCAAAAGGCTACTCAAGTTGTTGTTGAAACGTGGGTTTCTAGCCTCTTTATCTAGGTGTTCATGTAGATGACTTAGTGTTGAGGTTCTATGAAGACCATATTTTCTCACTTACAATACAAGGATAGGAACAGAAGAAAAAGATGGAAATAAAATCCCATATCGAGAACCTTTAGGTGAGGGCATGAGTGGATAGGTCAAACTATTAGCCATTGAAAAAGAAAACTCATGTGAAAAAATTCCATCTTTCTATTGATCAACCATATGAAAATGAGCTACGAAAGTTGTATAAATTTAAGATATTGGAGTTAAGAAAAGAAAATAAAAATAATAAATTCTTATTGGTTCTTACTAATTTCTTAACTAAAAACTAATATGAAACTAACTTATAGCTAATGTATGTTAGACAAATGGCATCAAGAGGGGGTGAATTGATGTGTTTAAAGATGTTTACCATTTTTCGATATACTTGAAAACGTTAATCGGAGCGGAAGCAGTAAACAAAATAAGAACACAAGGATTTATACTGGTTCGGGTATAGCCAACCCTACATCCAGTGCCCAGTCACCTCAATTCGAGAATGACTTCCCAAACACTATCTTTAGAAAATCAATTACAACCAATATTACAATTGAAACTTGTAAAAGAAAATCTAAAGACTGAACACCTCTCTTGAAACCCACAAGAGATGAAAACATCTCCCTTGAAAACTCACAAGGGATGAAACACTACACCAACAATGGTGTTGACAGATATAAGAAAAGAAATACTAGAACAGTATCACCTGGAAATAGAGAATCCAAAAACAACGTTACTGATCGTTAGCTCCTTTCACAAGTGTGATAAAGAAATGTTGTAGAGCAGAAAAATAAATTTTGTGCTCAAGGTTAGCTCTGTGTCTATCAACGTGTATTTTCCTCTTTATATAGGAAATAAAATATGAGAAAATTTTCACAATATTAAAAACCATTTATGAAAATGTTCACACATTTAAAATCTTTTTATGATGTATGAAAATGTAAGATCTGTATAATAATTTAAAAACGTTCATGATGTTAAATGCCATTTTGAATTTTAAAATACTTTTCGAAAAACAATCGATCATATTAAGTACAAAATCGATTCTATGAAAGTTTTAAAACAACTTTAAACAGCACTACATAATCGAATCGATGTAAAAAGATTTGTTTGAAAAAAACACAACATAATCGATTGTGTTAAGACCATCGATTAAGTTATATCGATTGATTTATAAAAACAATTTTACTCATTTAAAAAGATCACGTGTGAAAGAGTGCTGGATCAGTTTGTTAGTTTCGATTTCTCTTATTCCAAAAAGATTCGACACAAACACCTCCAACAAGAACTCCATCGATTCTTCAAAACTTCATTCTTCGATCCTTTTATTCTTCGATCTAGCTTACTTGAGAAATCATCAAAACCTGATATAACATCAAAGAGCGATGACTTGATCCTCTTCGATCCTCTTTGGTAACAATGTAAAGAATAAAATTATAGAAAAATGAAAAATATAACCATTTTATTCCTAATATACTCGAATCTATTTTTCAGAGGCATGTTATTTTATAATTATCATATGCATGTTATATGATATTGTTGAATGGTGTAAAAAAAACAACAATATTGTTTTAGAATCCTCTTTACCTGAGTTTATCCATTATCTAACTACAACAAGAAAAATATATTTTAGTGACCATCAATTTTGGTCGTTAAAGTTTAAAAATCGATCGTTAAATTAATTAGCGACCGAAAAAATTGGTAGCGAAAACTCTAATCACAAAGCACTTAGTGATTGAATTTATTTTTTGTCCCAAAATAACCACAAAAAATGTGGTCCTTATTTGATCACTAAATACTTTGCTCACATAAGTATAGGAGACCAATTTAACGACCAAAAATTGTTTACCAAATCAGTCTTAAAAGTTAATACTTCAATCACTAAACTACATTGATTTTCATTTAAAACTTTACATATATATATATATTTATATAAATATATATATATATATGTATATATATATATATGTATATATAAATAAATAATAAATATATGATTTTATATATAAATATATAAATATAATAAAGTATTTATGAGAAATATTTTATAAAAAATAATATTAGTAAATAGTAATTAATAATTAATAAACAGTAATTATTTATTATTAATTAGTAATTAATATTACTATAATATTAACATATTAGTATTAGTATAGTATATATATTAGTGTAGTATTAGAATATTATTAGTGTAGTATATTGGTTTTTTATCATTACAGTGCAATTTACTTTATAATTTACTAATATGGACATATTTTTAAAATATTATACCATAATGAATAGATAGTGTTTGCAACGACGATTTTAAAAACACAAGAAAATTATACTTCACAACGCAATTTTAAAACAGTGAAACTCTGCAAGTTAAAATTGTGCTTTACATAATATTTTTTTAATTTTTTTGAAAATTCAGTCCAACAAATACGATTTAAATTTGAAATAATAAAATATTTTATAAAATTCCTAATTGAATAATAATATAATATGATATGTTATATTCTATAATTAAGTAGTAATAATTTTTCACAGCTAATTACAAATTATTTGTTTTAAACTTTAATAACAAAAATAAAATGTGAGAATTTAGTATCATTAAATTTCTTTATAATCTATTTTAAAATATTAATGATGACATTATTAATATTTTTAAACATAAATAAAAATTTTAATATTAAAAAATTGAATAAATAAGTTCAAATATTTTGAATATAATTAAAAATATACTAATAATTTAAAAAGACAAGATTTTTTACTTATAATAATAATAAGTAGACTTTTAATATGATTATAATTATTAAAATAATTAATTTTTTTTATAATTATGATTATTTACTTTAATAACATTTTTATATTACTATAATAATTAATTATTACTATAATTGGATTATGACTTTTTTTTAATTGAATAATAATCAATTATTATAATTGATAATTTTAAAATAACATTTCTAATATTTACAATATGAATAATTGATAAAAGTTAAAAATATTAAAAAATATAATCATAACTAAAAGATATTAAAAAATCAATAAAATAATATAAATAAAATTATTAAAATTATTACAAATTTTAAATATATATATATATATATATATATTCCAACATTTAATAATAATATGTAAACTTAGATTTAATATTTATTTATTTATGTTTAGCTTTTGTTATTTATAATTTTAGTATTGATAAATTGATTGAATTTTAACTTTTTTTAAAATAATTTTTTTAATTTTTTATCTTCAATATAAAAAGTTTTAATAGCTTTTATTGTAAATGGATAAATAATTAAATAAAATTTTTAATTTTAAAAAAATATTTTTTACTTGATATGAATAGTATATTAAATGTTGTATAAATAAAAAAGTTATAAATAAAAAAAACTAATTTAACTTTGTAATTAACAAATATAAATAATTAATATAAACTAAAAGCTAAAAACTTCATATAAAAAATAATATTATAAATAATTATACAATTGATATTAAATATTATTTGATAATAATTTTTAAAATATAATAAATAAAAAATATTAAATATATTTATAATTTAATAAATTTTTTATTTAAAGACCAATTCTAATTCGGTCATTATTTTAAAATGTATCTAATTTTAGCGACTGAATTAGACGGTGGTCGCTAATAATTTCGAAATTTAATATATTGTTATTTAAATATTTTTTATATTTAGCGATTAATTTCAATTTGGTCACCATTTGGCAATCATGTCTAAAATTAGTAATCAAATTATGGGTGGTTCCTAATAATTTCAAAATTTAATAGATTATTATTTAAATATTTTTTATTACATTTTGCGATTGATTCTCGACCGCTATTTGGCAATCATGTTTAAATGGTGTCTTATTAAATTACATGTCAACATTTATATTTTTCTTTTTTTTCTTATTTCAAGGTCAAAATTATCTTAGAAATAAAAAGTTAAATTAGGTCCAATACGGTTGCCGACGAAGTCCACCATCTGATGACAAGGTCAACTACCATGATATCCACAAGTGTTCCTGGGACTATTACATCACCAAGATCCACAACCCTAACCATGTTAACTCAGTACCGTCGACACTACCGATGACACTACCAAAGTCTTCGTTGATTAGATCTATGATCCTAAAAAGAAATTTGATCGTTGTTGTATGCAAGTGCCTTTAAAACCATTACATTGTTGAGATCTAAAACCTGATAAGAAATCTCATGTTTAGCTTGGCACCTTTGACATTATCGAGGAAGCTGCCAAAGCTTACGCCATTGGCGTTATTGAAAACTTCTACAATTCCAAAGTCAAAATCAACTTTCTCTCTTCTCGACACTCCATCAACAAATCCTTTATTATTAACAACAAAAACAACACTAACGTTAGCAGCCTTAAATAGAGAGCAATACCATTGAGTCTGTTATCTCGAATCATGACATCACAACATTGATTTAAAACACCTCTAATTTTTTCTCCAATTACCAACTTAGAGAAAAATTCATTGATGATAAATTACAAATAAATTCTTCTATACAATAATTAATAATTAAAAATAAAATAAGTAAATAAAATAACGTGAAAAGTAATAAAATGAAAATAGGTATTGAAGTTTCAAAAACATGTTTTGAGAAACATGCACGTTAGTTAGCAATGTCAAAAAGTAATACGCATGCTTCCTATCTTTGTCACATATGCTTATCTTTTAAGTTTTATTATAGTACTTATGCAAATAAAGATTTATGAAAACTATCATTAAATATTTTAAAAAACTCACTCAAATACTCATACTAATATTATAATATAAGTTCAAATAAGCTGTTTACAAGTTTTTTAAATTGAAACGAATTCTTACAACACAAGGAGCTTATTTTTTTAAAAATATCTTAAGTATTTTATAAGTTCATCCTCACACTTATTGATTCTCAAATAATAATTGTGATTTTAATTTTTGAAAATAGTTTTGACCAACAATATTTAATAACATAATTTTTTTTTATTATTATTAATTAATATTATATCTATTTGTCAATCATCATGAACGTAAAATTCTATTAATTAAAGTCATTTAGAAATTTTTTACAATTAATGTTTTAAATTTTAACATTTATGTATTTATTTATTTTTATAATAACTAATATTCCACAATTTAAGTTTAAACATAGCTTTTTTCAATATATGAATTTTTATTTTATAAATAAAGTTCTATAAAAAAAGTTTATTTTAAATGAGCTTTTAATCTTAAAAATGAAATTTTACAAATAATTCTATTACTTTTTAAAAATATATTTTTTAAATTAAATTTAAAAATAATTTTTAAATTAAATATAAACTCAAGACATATATTATTTATATATAGATATTTATATTAAGTGAATTTCTTTCTTCCATTCCATAATTTATGATGAACATCTTTTTATTATAGTATATTTGCAATATACTCCTAATACAAAATAATATTTTGGTGATATTACAGAGTTTAGAATAGAATTATACAATCTAAAATAAAATTTATAGATAATTTAGAATAATATTTTGAATAGTATAATTTAGTATAATATTTTTTATTATATAATAACAAATATTATATAATTTTAAATTAAAAATATAATATAAAATATAATAGTTTTAAATTGTATAATTTAGAAACATTAATATATATATATATATATATATGTCTGTGTGTGTAATTATACTCTCTAATTAATTATTAGGTATTATAAAATGAATTTCTATATTAAAAGGTAGAAGAAAAAAATTGTAATTCAAAAAGAAAAACCCTTTATAAAGTTATGCATCCTTAATTATAGGGTGGATTTGGGAAAATGACTTAAAAGCTAGGGGCAAAATGGGTCATAATTCACCACATTTTGATCTCTTCCGTGGTTAACTCATTAATTAAAAATGATCTGGACTCAACTCATACACTTCTTATCCTATATCCGTTTAGGATCACATACTTTTCTATCAGAAATTTCTAAAAAATAAAAAAAGTTTATACTTTTTATATTACAATAATACTAATTCAATTTGAAAATTTTAATTATACGAGTTAAAGTATATGGTCATTTAGCCAAAATTTTAAAAAAGGTCCAATCAGAAGAGTTGTTTTTATAAATAATAATTCTAATAATTAATAAAGATTTGTTCCAATCCTTTTTATAAGACAGATTTAATTCATTCATCAAGATTTAAAAAACTAAATAATGTAATCAGTATAAATAAATTTATTCAGAATTTATATATTTTTATACAATCACCACTCGCATATAGTTATTCTTTTAATTTCTTTCATAATTAATATATTCATGCTTCAATTTTTATTGACAAGAATAGTAAAAATTAGTTCTTAAAATGTTCTTTGCATAATACAGAATTAGACTATAAAAAATCTAAGACATTAAATACATGTGCTTTATCCTTCATTGAATTTAGAAAATGATTAGTAATTAAGAGGATACTTTGAAAAAAAATTCAAAAACTAATTCTTATAAAAAGCATGAGTGAGTGAGTGTAACTTTGAACTTGGTCAAAGTTTTCTTAAAGAATGAGTTATAAGAACTAAGGAAGATATTTAATGGTATAATTAATAAATTCAAATGTCAAAGCAATTGTTTTCATAAAAAAGTAGTAAAAAAGCACTTTCCTTAGTCGATTTTTGATGTGATCAGGACCAAAGCATCTGCATGACAGTTCAGCACTCAAGCCTTTTTTTGTCTCATACTGTTTTGGCAAGACCAATAATTTTGTTTTATATAAGTTCCATAGTTTTTCACATTTTTCACACAACAGTTACAGAAACTGATTAAGCTATTCACAATGGATAGGTTGCGCTCATTCTTTTCATTTGTTAGCCAAAAACACAACTCAATGCCCTCTCTGCAACGGAAATTGCTAGATGAAGAAAGCCTTGTTCAATCAGAGCCAAACACACACTCTACGAAGCCTGGATGGAAAGCCATGCCTTACATTCTAGGTCTGTCTCCAAACTTTGTTATAAATTTTTTAGGCTAAAATAGTTTCATCTCTTTTTTTTATTTGAATTTCATCTGCTAGATTTATTAGGTTTTTGGAGCAATTGATTCTTGCATTAGTGTTAATTTTAACATGTATGAGACAATATGTTGCATTTTTTTCCTAGTTTGTCACATTTTACTATGTTCATTGAAGGATCAAGTTGTTAATATTTCGAGGGACCCAAATGAAAATTTTGAATTTAAAGAGACCAAACTGAAAGGGAAAACATAAAATAAGAGACCAAAAGTATTATTTAGCCAAAAAAATTATTTTGATACTTGACAATTCAAATGGTGTGGGGCCATAATTAACATGAATTGTGCAGGAAATGACACAATTGAGAGGCTAGCAACATTTGGAATGCAAGCAAATTTTGTGGTGTATTTGATGAAAGTGTATAACATGGATCAGGTTCTTTCAGCAAACATTTTGAACACTTGGCTTGCCCTCTCTAATATTACTCCTCTCATTGGAGCCTTTTTTGCTGATGCCTACTTGGGAAAGTTTCGAACAATTGCCCTTGCATCCTTTGCTAGCCTTCTGGTACCTTTTACTTTCGTTTGGATTGAATATAATTTATATCTTATGTTTTTCATAGACAATTAAAATAAAACCCATGGTGAATGTTTGTAATTTGGATTGTAACCTTTATTTCTAATTGACCAGGGCATGGTTATAGTGATGCTAACGGCTTGGGTGCCTCACTTTCATCCTGCACCGTGCTCCATTGAGCAGCAGCATATTGGTGTGTGCTCAGGCCAATCAAATTTCCAAATGAGTGTCTTAATTTTTGGTCTGTTCTGGTTATCTATTGGTTCTGGTGGAATAAGGCCTTGCAGTGTTCCCTTTGCCGTTGACCAATTTGATTTGACCACTGCTGAAGGAAGGCAAGGAAGTAGCAGCTTCTACACTCTGTACTACACCACACAGACACTAGTCATGTTGATCAACCAAACTTTGTTGGTTTATATCCAAGATTCTGTTAGTTGGACCCTTGGTTTTGCACTGCCCACTGTGTATATGATTGTTTCAATTCTTTTCTTCTTTGCTGGCTCCAAGGTTTATGCCTATGTTAAGCCTGTGGGAAGCAACTTTTCGAGCATAGTTCAAGTGCTAGTTGCAGCAAAACGCAAGCGCCATTTTCATCAGCCTGTTGCTGGGGACACACGAGGATCATTTTATGATCCACCACTCCTAAATGGTTCGGAAGGAAAGCTCCCTCTTACAAACGCGTTTGGGTAAATAATATCTCAAATTAGATGTTAAAGTCCCTGAAATTATAATCTGCTTCTTAACATTACAAAGAGATAAATTTATTTACAAGATCGCATGATTTGGTTTTTAAAATAAGTATCACAGATCAAATTAGTTTATTTAGTTCGTAAATTTCACAACCATTATTTAATCCTTCTTGATGTCAGAGGATGCATTCCAAAGTCAATAGATCAAACTGAGATACAGTTGCTCATGTCAATAAATTGCTTTCTTACAATATGAAAGATTGAATTAATTGAATTGTTGGTGAAGTCAAATACTAAATTAATTGACCAAGATTTCTTATGTTTAATTGCTGATTTTTGTTTCTTAGATACTTGAACAAAGCTATAGTAGTAGTGGAGAATGAATTGGCCAATGATGGATCGAACAAAGAACCTTGGAGACTTTGCAGCATCCAACAAGTTGAAGAGCTGAAATGCTTGCTTAAGATCATGCCGATATTCTTCACCAGCATCATAGTCAACATTCCCTTAGGACAACAAGCAATATTTGGAGTATCACAAGCCATGAAAATGGATAGGCACTTGGGACATAACTTTGAGATTCATCCTGGCTCAGTAAACGTGATAATGCTGCTGTCAATAGGCATATTCCTCCCATTATATGATCGAATTGTTGCTCCTTCACTAGAGAAAGTAACCAAGCAAGAAGGGGGACTCACAGCCCTTCAAAGGATAGGATTTGGACATGCTTTTGCTTTTCTATCAATGGTGGTTTCAGGGTTGGTGGAGATCAAGAGAAGGGAATTGGCCATTTCATCGGGTGCATCTGATGGAGTTGCACCCATGTCAGTGTTGTGGCTGGCTCCTCAGTTCATTCTTTTAGCATGTTGTCATGTGTTTTCAACAGTTGGACACACTGAGTTTTTCAACAATGAGTCCCCTGAGGGCTTGAGAAGCCTTGCCAATTCCTTGCTGTGCCTCAATGTTTCAGCTGCTAGTAACTTGAGCAGCTTCATAGTAAACATTGTGCATTCCTTTACTGGGAAGCAAGGTCAACCAGATTGGCTTGATGGTGACATTAACAAGGGCAGATTGGAGTTATTCTATTTCGTCATTGGGGCATTGGGATTGTTAAACATGTTATGTTTCATAGTTTGTTCTCGTAGCTATCATTATAAGGTCCTTGTCAAAAACTGATGGAGAAAACTTACTTCTTTAGATGTTGATCACGCTTCTTTCATTACAATTGAAATTTCATTTCAGTATTATTTGTAATTTGTCATAAAGATATGTATAGCAATGAGTGTAACTATTCTATTTATGACTAAATAAAGTTTAAATTATTTGCAGACAAATCATGTTCCACCATGGTCTCTATCTCTGGTAGGTAGCTTGCCCACTGCAAAGAACATATCTATGAAATGTTTCATTCGATTTGATATTCACTTTTCGTAATTTGTTTTCGATCCAATATAAATGACAAGGTTTCATTTTGTAATTTGTCCGCTTTGAAGCTCGAAATTCTGTCACGGTTTTATCTTTAAAAGGCGCCTTAAATGGTTAAGGGAGGAAGGAGTATATAAAATGTTTTTGGCATCGACTCCTAAGTGATATACGACTACGGGAACAAGGCCCCCAGTTGAGGGCTAAACAAATGAGGGTTTGACTTTGGAACCTTCTTTCATTTCCACATATGCTGTCAATGTTCTAACCTCAAATCCGTCAAGGTAACATCATTAGGGTAAATCAGTGTATTCGAGGTATTGTTCGCTTTGGAGCTCGGAGCTTCGACTTTGGAATCTCCTTTTTTCCCCACAGACAGTGTCAATGTTTCGACCTCAAATCCGTTAAGGTAACATCGTTAGGGTCAATTATTGCATCCAAGTTATTGTTTGCTTTAGAGCTTGGAGCTTTGTCACGATTTTGTCCTTAAAAAGAGTCTCAGAGAGTTAAGAGAGGAAGGGGTATATAAACTACCATTGACCTCAACTCCTAAGTGATGTGGGACAATTAGGAATACTGGAACAAGCCCCCTAGTCAAGGATGGATAGCAAAATAAGTTTTTCTAGGTTGGCCTCAAACCGACAACCTACAATGGATAACAATAAGTTTTGTCTAGGTTGGCCTCAAATTGACAACCTACAATGGATAACAAAATAAGTTTTGTTCAGATTAGCCTCAAACCAACAACCTACAATGGATAACAATAAGTTTTGTATAGGTTGGTCTCAAATCGGCAACCTACAATGAATAACAAAATAAGTTTTGTCCAGGTTGGCCTCAAATTGGCGATCTACAATGGATAACATAAGTTTTGTTCAAGTATGAAGTGTACAAGTAAACTCGATTTCGATAAGTTCGATTCAAGTAATTAAAGCTCACTCATCATCCTACTGTCAAAATGTCAGATCTCGAGCTTGGAGACTTACGTACTATTCAGGAATATAATTGAGTAGGAATATAATTGAGTTCTAGATGACGTAATTAAGGTGTTATTATTAATAATTACATATTAGGGTAAAGTTATTACTATTTATTAATATTCATGACGACAAATACTCTATGATATTCGAGAAAGTACTTACTCAAACTCATCTTATCTTGTCACTTTATATTATAATTCTTAAATTCTTATCAACTTGAGTGTCAGAGCGTCTTCTATAACAATGATACAATTTTTTGGTCTTCACTAGTTCCAACATTATGAAATTTGACTTCATCCGACATCATTCAATTTTGGTAAGAACACAAAGTTTTCTAATAATCAAGTCAAATTTTAATTTTAGTTGGGATAAAACCCATCGAATTGGTCATGAAGCAAAAAAAAAATAATGAGTTAAAAGTGTGTTTTTTTATTGTAATTAGTTTTTCTAAAACAAATATAGTTACTAATATACATTTTTTTCCTTTTACTATTTTCTACTTTACCAAATGCGATTTTACGAAAATATTATATTATCTTATTAGTAAATATATCCTCTATTAGTATGATAGAAAAATTATTCATAAAATATTTATTTACACTTTATACATATCTAAAAAATGAAAAATTACATATTTATAGAATATATGATAACATATGTAAAACAATTCTCACCAATAAACTTTTCAGTCATGATATATAATTCAATTGTATATTTATAATTTAAACTCGAGATGTAGTTAAATGTGAAGAACAGTATAAAAGTATCCATTTGACAATGAAGTAATGAAGTACTTCATACTAATAATAATATAAATCCATAAATAAAGATTATTAAAAATAAGTTGATAGTTACAATCATATACATTTATTCCAATATTTAACAAAATCATTTTTAATAGTAAGTATTAGTTATACAATAAATCTAATATATCAATATACTAATATTTACCAAAATCATTTTTTAATAGTAAGTATTAGTTATACAATAAATCTAATTTACCAAAATCATTTGTAAAAGTGTGTAGGTAGGCAAGTAAGTAGTTGGTAACTCAGCTATAAACCCTTTAGGATGGCCTGTTTCTAATCATATGCAAAGGATGATAGGACACCCACCACCATCCAGTCAGAAGAACTACCAAATTATCTTTGGTGGAGTGTGAATAGTTATCGTGATGTGTGTGTGATGATGCAGTGCACTAGGTCAAACAAACAAAACAAACACCTTGGAACATATTTTACATTAAATCATTCAAACCTATTCAAAATTCATTCTTCCCCTTCAAACTATTGCATTTGGCTAGACAGATACTACTTTCCAACCTAAGGAACAAATTGTCCACGTAAACAATATAATGGCTTTGCCTGGAATATATAACAATTCGCAAATATCTTCACAACCATGTTATCTCGAGTTAAAAAAATACGTAATTGGAGGGCACATTCACTTAAATTTGAAATTAAACCAAAGAGTGAAATTCACATTGAACTACAACATCAATCGAACCCAAACAAAATATACTAATTTTTAGAGTCACAACACCACTTTAAACCAAACATAAACTCGATCAAAACCAAATTAAAGTCAATCAAAGGAATAAGCTCAAAAACAAAATCAGCAAAAAAAACCTGAAATGCTTTCAGTTGGTTCGTTCCTATCCAATACAACAGATGCTTTTTGAAAATGATCGACCTCAATGCTTATCGTTCTGGAAATTAGATTCTATGTCCAATCAAAATGAAAAGGATGATTTTTTTGATTAAATATTCTTTGAAACCTATAACAAAAACCTTAAATGACAAGAAATACAGGAATAAAATTATTCACCTCTAAGCACTGATTCACCTCTAAGCACTGAACAAGTTTCGAACCTTCAAACAAATAAAATCACCAATGCTAGGGTTTGCAATTTGGGAATAAAAGGTGGAATGAGCGAAGAACGAAAGGTAAACGAGAAAGAGTAAAATAATAAACAAAAAATTAAAATTACCTCAAGAGTGAAGAATGAATAACAAATGAGGAGAGAATAAGCAGAAGGAATGAGGAGTGAAGAGAGAACCAGACTCAAGAGAGTGAGAAGAGAATGAGAGAGAATTTTGATAAATTTTAAGTTTTAATTTTTCTTATTTTTTTAAAAAGTTTATCAATAAAATATGGATTGAGATGTACAACATTAAGATAGAGGAAATTAGAAAAAGAAAAGGAAATGTCCAGCATTGGTATAGAAAAGAAAACAACAGGAACAACAAAATATAACATAATAATAATATGACAATTCTAAATAAATGCAAATTAGGGCAATTCTAAAAATATTATATTATATGACAAAATATTATGATTTTCTCATATTAAAATTAGCACTTTTAATACGATTTTTGAAGTGTATGAACAATTAATTTAAAATGAAATAAAATAGTAAGATAAAAAATAAATCATTCTTTCCCCTAGTCTTAGATATATGAACTGTATCTAGCTGGTATTGATGGGGGAGCAGAGGTGAAGGTTTTATCCAGCAGTTCAAAGGTATGTAGGTGAGGGAAGGGTGACGCGTGAAAATCTTCCAAGTTGGTTATCATAAAAGCCAGAAACTATCCGCTGTATTCAAATGATATTTGTGAAGCAGACGATGGTGGATGATTATCTGTGATAAGTTTTAGATGTTGCTAAAAGATCATATTATGATCTTAATATGTAGTTTTTAGACCCCAAGATCCCTTTATCTAATTATGTCATGCAATTTTTATGTGTGTATGTCTACGTAGTTATGTCATGGAATTTTTAAGTATGTATGTCTTTGATTGTGACAAGGTGCTACCTTTAGCAAAGTTGTCTTTTCTAACTGGTGTTGCTACTATTGGTACCCATTTGTAAATATTATTATATTATTTTTTTTTTGCCAAAAAAATAAGTATCTCTTATAATTATTTTTAATCAATTTAATAATTAAAAATACAAAAAAAATCTGAAATATGAAGAAATACTCTGTACAAAGTATATGACAAAGAATTAATTAATTTGATGGAGACGTGTATTTCTTCCATGGATGCATCACAAAAAAAGTAATTTAATAAATATATTTTTTAAAATATTATAATTGTAGAAAGTTTATCTCTAAAATTCGGATTGGATCGCACTATTCTATTTCCATTTACATTCAAGTCAATAATAATGTTCTATATAAAGTTAAAAGTTTATGAAATTTTAATAAAGCATTTCGATTTGATATACTAAGAATTTGGTATGTTTTTGTCTTTTGTGAAAATGTGGAATGATCTAAGGGTTGTTAAAGCAAATTGGTTCATCAGATTTGAATGTGTAACTTTGTGATCTCTGATACACCCACTGGAAGAAGTCGGTCCCCCACTCCACCGCTCATGATGCCAAACTCCTTACGCAATTATCGATCATAACCAAGAACTTACATTTTTTTTCTACATGCATTTTTTAATTCATAAATTTAATATTTCAATTTTTAGAATTATCTAATGTCATTTTAGTTTTATATTTAAATTTATTATTTACTGACAACTTTATCAAATTCATAAAAAATAAAAATTTACTTTTTACTTAGCTTTAATATTTAATGACAACTTTTTACTCAAACAAAGTTAATAAAAATATTAAATTAACATAATACATAATATTATCATTCTTAAATTTGAATTTAATATTTAATGATTATGATCATAAAATTGTATAGATATAGATATAGATATTAAAAAAAATTTATTTTTGAATTTAACATTAAATAAGAGCTTTTTATCTTTACAAAATTGATAAAAGAACTAAATTAACATAATTTTAAAGTTCAAAAACTAATTAATAATTTTTAAAATAAAAAAAATGAAAAATTATATATATCCAAAACATAATCATTTCTATTACATGAATACTGGAGATTAATATACTTATCAGTGGCTATAGATTTATTAGAAATTCAGAGAATATGCGATGTTGCCCCACAACCACCGCTTAAGCATAACTTTGTTTTTGTGCATATAAATAAGGGTATTCTCCTCAGCAATATCACTCACCAAAAACACCTATACCTGCTTCATATAATTTTATAAGAATTTATAATTGTGTCCACGTACTACTATTTATCAAAATTAATTCTTATAAATTTATATTTTAATTTATGATAAATATAAAATGTGAAAACGTATTTAAATTTATCATTAAAAATAATGAAAGTGATAAAAATAATTATATATGTTATCTTCTAAATATAAAGTATTTTAGAATTTCTTTTTTAATAAAATAAAAAGAAAAGAATAAGAATGAATTATAACTCTTTTATAATTTTGAAAGTTTAATATTTTGAATTTAACTTTTTGTCAAATTAAAAATATTACTCATAATATTTACATAATTAATTTTTCATGACATATATATCTTTAATTATAATTTTAAATTAATTAAATTATTTAAATATTTTGATTAATAAAATAATAATTTTATACATTTAATTATGTAATATATATTTATATGACCCAAAAATTCTTAAGAGGACTTACATATACGTACCCTTTTAATCTGTGTTGATGTCAGCCAAGAAACTGATACCGAAACCACACCATATACTTGGTTCTGGAGGAGAGTTCATTAAGTTTAGCTAGAGCTAGCTACCTAGCTAGAGAACAAAACAAGTGAGAAATAGTGAAAAGATGTTGGCTAGGGACCATGATAACAAGGAAACTAAGGAATCTGGCTTGGCCTCTCCTAACTCTTCCCCTTCTTGGTGGCTTGGAAGCTGCATTTCTTCATGTTTTTCACATCAAAAGATGGATTCAACCACCAGAAACCTTCCTAGAGCTGCTTCTGAACCACCAGTTACCAACCCCAAGAAGAAGCATGGAGGATGGAAGGCCATAGCTTTTATTTTAGGTCTACTTCTCTTTTCTCTAGCTAGATTATTTTCTCTCCACTGTTTCCTGCCTTCATGCATTCACACTTTTGAATGAAGATACTAAGACAACCCTTATCTTTTTTTTGTCATCTTAAGTTAAATTACAACACCCTTATCTCAAATAGCAAGAGAAAAATATAGTGGAAAGTTCTTAACTATGTTTTTCATGTATAAAAAACTCAAACCATATTCACTCAATTCCAATTGAGTTTAACCACACAATTTGAAAAAACCAAAACTTACTTACAACTTCACTCATTTTTTTTTATACTTGTTAAGAGTTTCCTCTCAATATATACTTCTTCTAGCTTTAATTTTATACGACACTTTTTTAAGATTCTTTTTTAATCATTTCTTACATTAGTTAATTTTTTTATTACTAACATACTTCTAATTGTTTTGTTTGTGAATATTATGATCTGTCTCCTTTTCTCTCTTATTTAGAGAATTTAAGAGTTTAATTTTTTTTATTACTCTCTCCGTATGTTAAGAATAATTTTAAAAAAACATTATCAGTTAAGTTAGTATTTTTAAAAAATATAAATCAATCATCATTATCTTATATTTTAATGAAAATCATGTAGAAGTGAAACTGAAATTAGAATACCAACAAAAAATACTCATTAAACTACACCAAAGCCTCATCCCAGTCCGAATACTGACAATCAATACCGATACTGATACTGATAATCTGATTATTACTTCTTCTTGGATTTTGGTTTACTCTGCAGGGAATGAAACTTTTGAGAGGTTGGCAGTGTTTGGTTTGTTTGCTAACTTCATGGTGTATTTGACAAGAGAACTTCACTTGGACCAAGTTACTGCTTCTAACATTCTGAGTTTATGGTTTGGGGTCACAAACTTTGCCCCACTCGTTGGTGCCTTCATTTCTGACGCCTATGTTGGTCGCTTCATGATCATAGCTTTTGCATCCTTTGGTACCCTTTTGGTAAGCTCACTCATATTTTTCAGAATTTAAACTAAACTTTATACTACTTTTCTCTTTGGAGGTAAATTTAATACAACTTCCTCGTTATAGTCACACTTACCTTTTTTGTTGGCTTGATATAAGAGGAAGATAAATGCATGTGCACATTAAATATATTCAATCAAACAATAATTTTAAATACACTTAAAATTCATGTACTATTTATTTTGTCAATGTTGTTTAAATATCTTTTATGATTGAAAGTAATCTTAGAAATAATTGATAATTAAAAAAATTCGAAGGCAATAAAATGTGATTTTCTTGTTTCTTAAAGTTATAAAAACTATCTTCAAAAGAAACTTTATAAACTACCATTTCCTCGAATTTAATCTTGTTATTTTCTTTTCACAAATTTGACTGATTTTTTACTATTTTTATTATGCAATTCTAGTTTATTTAATAATGAATTTCACGTGAAAATGTGAATGAGACATTTCACTAAACTCCTACATGTACTCTGGTTCGAATTGAATGTTGTACGTGACTATACTTTTTTCGTATCCTCTTATTTTAAGGAAAAGTATCCAAAGCAAGCTGGTCATCACAATAAAATAATACTATAATAGTGGACTCAATACCAACAATAGTGACAGGTGGTAAATACACCAGCACAGTACGATGAAACAAAAATGTCCACAACATTTAATAATTCTAGTTTTTTAAAGTTTATGAATGGATTTAATTATTTAAAATTCAAAAAATTAACATCGTACCTAACATTATGTGGAATCACTTATAATTTTATGATTTTTAACTGATATATATATGTGAAAAATCAAACATTGCTTTTGAGTTAACTATTTCAATTGAATATTAGGGGATGATCGTGGTGACTTTAACATCGTGGTTACCACAGTTGCACCCTCCACCTTGTAGCCCTGAGGAACTAGCATCTGGTGAATGTGTTAGAGCAAGCAATTCTCAAATGGGTGTGTTGGTTTTGGGACTGTGCTTTTTAACCATAGGTTCTGCTGGGGTAAGACCATGCAGCATCCCTTTTGGTGTAGACCAATTTGATCCAACCACGGAAGAAGGGAAGAAAGGGATCAACAGCTTCTTTAACTGGTACTATACCACATTCACTATGGTCCTTCTGGTCACTCAAACAGTGGTGGTCTACATCCAAGACTCTCTGAGCTGGAAACTTGGCTTTGGGATACCTACTCTCTGCATGCTCTGCTCCATTATCTTGTTCTTTGTGGGCACAAACCTTTACGTGCGTATGAAGCCTGAAGGAAGCATTTTTTCTGGTGTTGCTCAAGTTCTAGTGGCTGCCTATAGAAAGAGAAAACTCAGCCTTCCAATTAGTGAGGAGAAACCAGAAGGGCCTTTCTATGATCCCCCACTTACTGGGACCGCAGTTGTGTCAAAGCTGCCTTTAACCAAACAATTCAGGTCAGAAACATGTCTGTCATTCACACTAAAATGCTCATTTGCGTTCCACTACCAAGACTTTTATACATGTGGTGTGGGGACTTCTCTTCTGTTTTTAGTGTATCGTTGCCCAATGATTATAGTAGGTTTGTGCCTAGAAAACCATGAAAGATGTCTACTAATTGCTTCTAAAACTTGTATTATTTTGCTATAAACAAACTTGAACATGGGTCATAGTTTTCTTTTGGCATGTAGTTTTGATGGTTTAAATTAAATCACATTTGTTTGATTTAATTTACTTTATAGAAGGAATTACTTTTCTTTTTTTCAGCTTTCTTGTTTGGTTTGTAAAAATGTTTTTCTATTCTTATTTTCTACTTTCTGTTTTTAAAAGTTTGTATTAAAATATTGAAAACAAAAAATATTTTTTTCCATTTTTTATTTTCAAAATTTTGAAAAATAGAAAATAAAGGGTTGTTTTTAATTAAAAGTAAAAGTAAAAAATATTTTCTTAAGATAAAGCTTGGTTAATTTTCTAATGAATAAATTATCAATTTAAAGAGCCCCGTTAATTATTAGTTTATGTAAAAAATTCAATTTAGTTTTTGAATTTGTAAAAGAATAAATTGGACCCTAATACTATAGTTTAATGATATAATAGTCTCTGAATTATAGTCAAATTAGTTCTTAAAAATATATTTTAATGGTAAAATACCCATACTGAGATCTAATTGCAAAACTTTTTTTGTTCTTACAAAGACTAAATTAACAATATTTCACACATCTAAGAATAAAATTTTTCATTTACCTTTTTCTAAATTAATCAATTTCTAAACCAGCATTAATACTAATTAACATGTATAATTAAAAGGTGCTTTCCATATTTTAAGTGAAGTAATTAGGTTGATATTTGTGTTTTACTAGGGCCTTGAACAAAGCTGCTTTAATAATGGAAGGTGAGTTAAACCCAGATGGGACCATAGTAAATCAGTGGAGACTTGTTAGCATCCAACAAGTAGAAGAGGTGAAATGCTTAGCCAGAATTATCCCAATTTGGGCAGCAGGGATCCTTAGTCTCACTTCCATGGCACAGCAAGGGACATTTACCGTGTCACAAGCAATGAAAATGAACAGACACCTGGGACCCAATTTCCAAATCCCAGCTGGTTCACTTGTAGTCATATCATTAATCACCATAGCTTTGTGGCTCCCATTCTATGACAGAGTCTTAGTGCCAAAACTTAGAAAGGTGACTAAGCATGAAGGGGGCATCACTCTACTCCTAAGAATTGGAATCGGCATGGTGTTCTCTATTCTTTCCATGGTTGTGGCTGGCATGGTTGAAAAAGTTAGAAGGGATTCAGCAAATTCAAATCCAAATCCACTAGGAATTGCTCCCATGTCTGTCTTGTGGCTAGCCCCACACTTGATCCTTATGGGGCTCTGTGAGGCATTCAATGTAATAGGACAAATTGAGTTCTTCAACAGGCAATTTCCCGAGCATATGAGAAGCATTGGCAATTCCTTGTTCTCGTGTTCTTTTGCTGCAGCTAACTATGTGAGCTCCATAATAGTCAACGTTGTTCATCACACCACAAGAACACGTAGCCATCCAGATTGGTTGACAAATGATATAAATGCTGGGAGGATAGACTACTTTTACTACCTCATAGCAGTGTTAGCCACCCTCAACCTCATTTTTTTTATCTTTGTTGCTAGAAGATATCAGTACAAGGGGAGTGTGGACTTCAATGATGAAACTCATGAAGTGGAGCTTGGATCTCACAAAGCCTAAGTTTAAGAAAGACACAGAGATCATGTTTATAGATATCTATGAAGAAATCATATAAATAAATTGAAAGAGCTTTGTTTTTATTCTTTTCAGAAGTTATATTAGCAAATAAAATACTATGTTTTTACTCCTTAGAATCAAGTTCATATCTGCTTTTTCTCCTTTTAATACATGAAAAAAACATTTGCCTTTTCTGCTTGATAAAATTTGTTAATCTTTTGGTCTCTAAAAAAACTATATCTTATTACATTAAAAGTTATTTTATTAATTTATGTATATATAGTAGAAATGTTGAAGAAAGGTTGTTGTAAAAAGGAGAGCACATCTATTTATTGAAGATCATCTTGTCACATTGTTGGAGGTTGATAAGGTCATTAGTAAAAACCCAACAGAGGTAAGTTGTCCCAAAAATTTAAAAAAATGATAAAATTGTATGTCAACAAAACCACTTTGATTCGTCTACAACTGTCGTCTTCTATCAATAAAACAACCATTACAATTATCATTATTTTGTTTAACTTTTCATTTAAATCATCCACCATTTCCATTTCTGATATTGTTATTATAGACTTGTTTTAATTGTCATTAAAAATATTTCTTCTAGTGATATTTACTTTTAACCATCTAAATATCATATACAATGATAGTGTGAAATATGAAATAAATAAAAAATAAAAATTATTGTTAATTTTTTTTAGTATAAAACTTCATTTTTTAATAGTTGTCAAGTAAATTTACAAATCAGAAATATTGTATAGAATATTCTAAAAATAATAAAATGTTAACCTAAATATTTTAATTTTAATTTTTTATAAAACATAAAATATGACTTCTTACAATTATTTAATTTGAATGTTTATTTTCAAAATATATAAATAATATAATAGGGAAAGAGACCTTTACAAAAGAACAAGGAGTCTTCAAGGAAAATGGGTACCCTTCCCTGTAGGAAAAATGACAATTAAAAGTAAATAAAATAGAAGGGTGCAATATGGGAGATGGGAGAGAAGTAGACAGCAATAAATTTGATAGAGAATGTTTTGTTTGCTTCTAAAATTGTTGTTATGTGCACCAAGAAGAGAGATTATAGAATTGTGTGGATAGTTGAGGTTTGGGTCAATGCATTTGTGTTTTGTCCAAATGCAATGAAAGAATCCAACATTTAATAAATGCATGAAATTTGCTGAGAAAGACAATTCAATGAAGTTCTTTGGGCGTATCTTGTAAAATCATGAGATGTAATCATTCTTCATTTTTAATACAAATATATTTTAATTATTTTATATATATTTAATAAATTAATTAAGGTGTATTCTTTATTTCATCGTATCTATCATTTAAATTATTACAAATTTTTTATCTTTTTTTTTTAATTTGACATAACTTTATTTTCTTTTTCACTAATTCTAAGTCAATTATGCTATTTAATTCATTTATACTTAAGTTAAATTAGAAGTATACTTAAAGTTAACTTATATTAAAATTGGATATTTAGAAAAAATATATACCAACCACCTTAATTATTTATAATTTGCATGAGTATGTATTTGTATATCTTGTACTTTTATATTTGTATTCAGTCTTCACATGTTATCCATAATTCACATCATTTAATTCAATTCAATTTAAAATATAATATTTATTAATTTTATAAATTACTATTTAATAAATTAAATAAATTATTATATGTTAAAAAATTTCAATATACTTTTATAAATATGAAAAAAAAATTAAAATAAATATAATTTGTAAAAATTAAAAATTATTTAAATAAATATATATTTTTATAGTATGAATTTATGTGAAATTAAAAGTTAGATGGATAAAAATAAATAAATTTCAGCCTAAGCTTGAAGAATTTGATTGAAAAATAGGTTAATCAATTAAGGTTACATTGATGAGTTCTATGTCTCCTATGAAAGGACTTATTTTTCTGTGTTTGAAAAGGAAAGCTGAATATCAGCATCCTTCAAAATTCAAACTACATTAAATGCATATTAACGATACTATTAAATAGGCACTGGACAGGTTCAGTAAATGCCAAAAGTTTAAAAATTTTCCTTGAGATACGTTGTATTGTGGACCATGACTACTAGAATACACCAAACATAACTTGTACAAATGCAACACAAATCAAATAAAACAAATCAAATAAATAAGTCAAGGATAAAAAATGCGCGGTAATTGTCGTTGACCAATATGCACCTTCATAATCCATCTCCATACTTTTTTTTTTTTCCAATCATGTTGTATGAACAAAATATCTATCAAATTTTATTAATAAATAATCATTATCAAAAAAAATTTAAAAATTCAATTCAATTTTAGCCGTAGCCACAAGTTATTTTTAAGTTCACACTTTCCACTGTTTCAAGGCTGATAATATCAACATGCACATATGTTTAGTATGAAAGAGATTTAGATATATTTTAATAAAATAATTAAACATGTTATTGATTTTTTTTAATACATTTCTTTTATTGTTTTTTTCATATAATATTTCACTATTTTAATCTTGTTATAATTTTGTTGATGATGTGGTAGACGAAATATCATGCAATCAAAATGCATAAAAGTGTTACAATGACATCACATTTTAATATCAAGATTCCAGTGACACCTATAAGAAATAGTAATATGTTAAATTAGAAGAATAAAAAAGATTACAAAATTATAACAATCAAAATGATAAAATGAATATACTATAAGAATAATTTATATATTAATATAATTATAAAAAAATTATATACTTTAATTTTTGCTTAATAAGGAAGTTAATGTTTGGTAAATTTATTTAATAATTTTTTATTTCATGAAATGAATAGTTAAATTTCTAAATTTCTCTAAATATAATTATTTTAAAACATTCTAAAAATTTAAACATATAGATATTTTTTAAATAATGATATTAAATAAGACTAAATAGTTTAATTTTCATATAAATATTAACTTAGAAAAACGCACATATATCAAATGTGATTTTTTTATATTTAGTTTTAATTTAATATAAAATCTGAATTAAAACAAATCAATGTTTTAAGGTTGTTGGATTGGAATCAATTTTACGATTTTTTTATTACAAAACTGTTACAAAAAAATGTATAGTGAAAATTACGACATAAAAATTTTAGAATATTTTTTTGTAATTATCATCGTATTCATAATTTCAACTTGATAAATATAAATATATTACCAAGTATGATTCAAATAACGGTAAAACAACTCTTCAAGAGTAAATACTTATATTATATATACTATTGTTAGTTGTTAATTACTTAAAACATATAATATTACATTTAAATGAAATTAGCGGTTTCATTTTGTTCTTAATTTTTAAACTAAAAATAAAATAAAGTAATTAGTTGAGAACAAAAATATTAATTGGTTTTTCAAATTTTTATCTATTTTTTATTAACGTTGTTGGATTAGATAAATTTTGAATATCCTTACACGTATATAAGCAAATTTTAATTTTCTTTATGTTATTATTTTAGAAATATTCTCTATCACGCATCTCAATTATTATGATGATTATGGTAAATTAAAAATTGCATTTCTTTATTTTGTAGAGTCAAGAACATTAAATGAGTTTAACTATTAAATATTGAACAATTTTAGTTTATACAACTTATACAATTTGGTTTGATTGCATTTATTTTAAATTATATTTGTAGATTGTATTTTCTTTTGGTTCGAATTATTGTTTGTGTTGAAATTTGGCCTTCAATTAAAAAATTAATCAAAATCATTTAGAGGAAATCATTCTCATTCATTTTAGTTTTATCTTAAAATTTTTTGGAACTTAAAAGTGATTTATTTTGAGTTAATTTTAAGTGGTAAATTTTTTATTTTTAATCTTTTGTATCTTTTTTAGATAATAGTTTATTCAAGAGGTCTCTATCTCATTCTATCTTTTCTTGGAGTTTTATAATGGAAACCTCTTATTTATGAGTATGATGCGGGACCACCATGACTAATTATACTATCTGGATTGGCTCCTCATATTAAGAGTGAATTGTGAGGGTTCATGATATAATCTATGTACACCTAGAATGTTTCTTATATGAGCACAATATGCGTACATGTAAGAATGATATTGTTGAATTTCTATTAAATACACAATTATTGTTAATAAGTTTATGACAATTAAAAGTATCAAATCTATAGGGAGTTAGGGTAATACTAAGAACTATATTGACTTTATACTACTTGTTCTAGCCAAAAGTCTTGAGAAACTTAAAGTTGAAGCCCTCAAGGTGTCTCTCCTATATTGATGGTGTAAAAGTTTATTTATAAACCTAGAAACAGATGATATTCATACTCTTATAAGGATAGTGGGCCTTGAGTGTCAAGGTATATATGGTTGTGGAGCTAGGTCTCCAAACTACCTTCATGTGAATGATTCTACTAATGTAAGCATGCTTTTTAGAAAATTCAATTTGTTCGTACATTCAAAATCTTAGGTCATAGATTCTCTTACTTAAGTCCACATCGTTCATATTCTAATTAGTCCATCTAAGATATCATTTGATGTCTAAATTAAAAAGAGTCCTAACAATACACAACCCTTGAGTCTTGAATTCCATAGGATATAATGAGACTAAGGGACAAAATGTGTGTAGCTTAACATGTCCAAATAAATAGAAATATTGCACAAATATTTATATAAAACATAATGAATGACTTATTAGTAAAAATATTCTACTGATTAAACATGGACCTCATCCCAATATCGATGTTATAAAGGATATCAAATCATATCCACAATACTACACTACACTACTAAACATAAAATAAGTGATAAAGGATGAAATGTGATGAATAAAAAGAACTTAAAAGAAAAATCTAAAACTAAGTATTACACTATTCTTAAAATTAAAAAAAAAAGTGTTAGATTTGATGAAAATGTATGATATGGACATTATTGGGTTAGACTTCATCATCTCATTCCTTTTTCAATTAAGCTCATTAAATAAATTATTTCTTCTTCTTCATATCCTTATAGATCGTACCCTAATGAAATCCTATTGAATCACAATTATTTGTCAACACAATAGGTTAAACTTATTTTATGTTCACGACCATAAGATAAAAAATAAGTTGTTCTCTATTGCTAGACAAATTATTTATTAATTATCTTATTTTAGATCGAGAACTTATAAGGATTTTTCAATCTTTTACAACTTTAACAATTTGATAGTTGATCAAGTTACACTAATCAATAAACATAAAGTTAAACATTAATGTAGAAGATATAGAACTATGTGTGTGTGTGTGTCTCAAAATATAACATAAGAGTTTAGTCTTTCATCTAATCTAGGATTTAACTACTTATGATTGTGAATAACTTCAAAGAAAAGAAGAGATGAAAAAAGATATTTTGTTTTAAGTGTTATAATCTTAATTTCTTTATATTAAATTATCTTCCCTGCCTCAAAAAACATATTTTATATTCAAGATTTTCAAGTTGATGGAAAAACACCACATAAGTGACTTATTGAAAGTTTTGGCTTGTTGGATAAGACTTGTAAAAAACTTGTTTTCGATCTACAAAGCTCATGGCAAGAATTTGCTTTAGTTATACAAGATTTGATCCTTCATAAATGTTGTTCTATGTTCTAAAATTGGTTTTGCAAGAGAAAAGACTAGTTGAACAACAAATCATTTTGATTGAACAAGAAATATTGTTAGTTTAACTAACTTTTCTTCTTTTATGTTTTATGGTTTACTCTTTAAAATCTAGTTAAGCAAAAATAGATGTTTAATTACCTAGTATTGGTGTATTAATATTTATGCTTGATTTGTTTTCATGTTCTTTGTTTTTCCTTATGTTTTTTTAACTTTTTTTTTTACTAAATCCTACTAAATATTAGATGTATAAATCATAAAATTTAATTTATCTCTTCTTCCTATAATTATAAAAACTAATAAAAAATTAAATTTATTATTAAAAAAATGTCCAAACTATATAAAATAAATAAATATTATGCTTGATAAATTGTGAAAAAAAGATATTTACATACATTTAGAAATAAGAAATTAGTTTTTTTAATGAAGAATTTGCATTGTGATTTAAAATGTATTGGTGTGTGATATTTATGCTTGATTAGATTTTTTCAAGTGATGTATATTCTTCACTTTTTTTTTGTTTATATTGTTTGTTTGGATTAATTACTTTTAGATGAACACAAGTTTAACAACAAAATTGTAGGTGATGAAACTTTTATTTTCCTTTTTTAATGACATGTTATGATTTGACCACATTAACTTTGATTTTTTTTTTTTTACATGTTATGATTTTGAGTGACACCAAGATAAAGATTATTAATTATTTTTGTTTTGTTTTGCATTGCCTTTTTTAAAAAAATTATTATACTTTTTAAAGATATTTTAGTGTGTAAGTAAATTTTGAAAACCTTTTATCTTGTTTGTGTCTTTCAATTTGATATATTTGTAAAATTTTTTAGGTGTTGATAAAAGATGTCTTAAAAATCATTATTTTATATTAAATTATTTTTAAATAATTTATTAAAATTCTATTTTGATATTATAATAAATTTTAGATTTAGTTCTTTATTATATTTTATAAAATTATGTAAATAATTTTTAATAATGTATCCAAATTTATTATTATATATTTATTTTTTTATAATTTTTTATTTTATTATAATTTTTTTTAATTTTTTTAATTTTTTAATTTTTTTTTAAATATTTTTATTTATTATAAAAAATTATTTAGATCAATCTAAAAATAAAATAAATTTAAAATTTACAAAATATAATTTTAATAAATAATTTAAAAATTAAAAAATATCGAACCCTTGCATATTTTATTACTTATAGCATATAAAGATAATAGAAATGGGAGAGTGTGACATATTCAATCTCTGGTGTGATTATTTAATGACAAGACTGCATCTAGATAGACCAAATCAATATGAGTTTTAATTATAAAAACAGAAATAGTAAAGATTGTGATGTGATCGTCCATTGATGTAAGTTGTGATGTGATTGTGGAGTTGCTTTAGTAAGAGCAAGTAGAATTTGTATACTGTGTTTGGATCTATTCATGAGTCTGCCTCCAAAATGGACTATCATAATTTTCAGATGAGTGAGTGAAGACGTAAGGGTATGTATAAATGTCACTTTCCAAACACGCTGCAACTATGTGTCTCTAGTTTGCAGCAATGCCGTGATAAAAGTGCCACATAAAAAATCATCAATTATTCCATGCAATGGTTTATCTCTTTTGGATTTGTTTTAAGATTTATAAGGAAAGAGTGGTCACAGACACATGGCTAATGCGGTACACCTACATATCATGTTTGAACTTTTTTCCTCCTTGCAGAAAATAAATAAAATCTTTTTGAAAAACAAAATCTACGTACACTGTGTATAGGATATGTTTGAACTTTTTTTCCTTCCTTACATAAAATAAATAAAGTATTTAAAAAACTACACAAAATGTATAGAAGCAGCAGTACAGTACATTATTTATTTTTCATGTAAGAATATGTATTAGTCCGATAAAAAAATTAGTATATTAATAGGTATATATATATATTATTCATACTATACATATATCAATACATTTATATATATATATATATATATATATATATATATACACACACGTGTATATAATATTATGAGTATAAGTCCTTAAAATACATCAAAAGCAAAATATATAAAATTTTTATGTTATATCTTCTTGAAAGTTTATTTATTTCTAAATAAATTTGTAAAAAATATAAACAACAATTATAGTATTACTTATGATTTATATTTTGTATTTATATTTATAGTTATATTATATGTCTTAAACATTAATGTCTTGTTCTCTTTTGAAGATGGAAATAAAGAAGAGGAAATGACTGAATTTGAAGGAAAAGAGAGTGGAAAGTAAAGTTGTTTGTTTTAAGAAAAAGATAGTGGAAAGTTTGTGAAAGTTTGTGATTGATGTGATAATTTAAAATTAATTTTGTAATTGATAAAATGAGAAAATGACTATTTTGCCCTTTGTTACAAAGTTAATTATAAAATGGATTTTGATAATTTATTTAAACTTATTTTCTATTTCATATTCCAAATACCGAACTGAAAAATAATTTTGAATAATCTGTCGCCGTGAGTACATGCAAAGATGCTAAAAATGTAATTTATAAAAATTAAAATTAAAATATCATTAAAATTAAACATACAAACATTACAGTAATAAAAAAATTCTAAAAAATAAAGTTGCACAACATCATTCATTGAGAAAAGTCTTTGTTCCACAACATCATTCATTCAAAAGAGTCCTGGAAGTCACGGAATCTTTGTTCCAGATCATCATACTTTTGATGTAGTCTCTCAAAACCCCTATCCATGTTTGTGTTCATGTTATTTAGTTCTTGTTGCAACCCCACAAGACGATTATTTATATTTATATTCATGTATTTGAATCCTTCTTGCAACCCCTGAATACCATGCCAAATTTGATCAAGCATTTGAGGATCATGTTGGACTGGGGGTTGTGCTGGAGCATGCGAAACCTGATGTTGTTGAGATATTGTTGGCTCTTCAGGTATTGGTGGGTCCTCAGGTATTGGTGGGTCCTCAGGTATTGGTGGTTCGTCATTGTCCGTGTCTTCTTCAACATCCTGGTTGACCCTACCGTGTTGCCAAACACCATTTACATTAACAACATTCATTTTTTTCAAAGTATTTTTATTAAAAAAGTGTTTCCACCCTAACCTATCGGCTGCATCCACAGATAAGTCTACGCCATAATGAGCCATAATGCATGTAATTAGAATGGCGTATGGAAGAGGCATACCCGTGTCCCGACATTTAATCATATGTTCCATGATGTGATGAGGCCAGTTAATCAAAATGTTATTTTTCATGGCCCATAACATGAAAATGTCCTCCTGCAATACTTGTGCAAAATTACTGACCGATGACTCAACATATGAACATATACATATACATAATGCAGAAGTCTATCATTAACATTCAGACTACCTACATTTGTAACATTTTGACCCTGTAGTTTTGGCCTGATCATGGAACTCAAGGCATTATCACGATCATACTCAAGTTCCTCAGGGATATCTGAAAAAGAAAGTTTTTGCCCCTGATATTTGAGATGAGCTATAGTTAACCAATCAACTGGTTTCATTTTTATCTGTTTCTTACTAACCTCACTGTAGAGGGTACCAGCTTGACTGACTCTCAATTTGAATAAAAGAATTTTATAAGGTATTGGTAGTATGGAACTCTCAGCATTAAAAATTGTTCTAAACCTTGAAATAGTAAGTGATGATAGAAATATAGTCCCGAGTCTGCAAAATATGGAAAATCCATTATCTTTGGTGTAAGGATTGTCCTAGTGTAGAAATTGTGGCCATATTCAACCATCTGATCATGTTTGCTAAAGAAACGTGTATGATTCAACATTTCCTGAATGCTTGGTAGCTTCCTACCAAAAACGTTATGACTAGCGGCAGGGGCTTTTCCCTTCCTTTCCCTTGCACTTCTTTTTCTTTTGGGTGTTGAAGATGAGGCCATTCCTGGTAAACTGCAAAAATTTATTAACAATATATACATACATTGCATAATTATTTATACATAACATACATTTAACTTTATACATATTTTAATTAAAACACATTGTGACATAGTTCAAATAACATTCAAATGAAATACAAGTTCTGATATATTGTTCATAACATTACATAATAATTAAACATAACAATTAAAACAGAATACAACATATATTAAGTCTAAAATGAAGCAGTTCCACTCATTAGCTCAAGCAAATGCTTCTGACGCATATGAGGGGACAGTTCAAACAGTTGCTTAGTGTGACATGGGTTATTGCAGAGGAACTCATAACAGTTAAGCGAAATTGTGTCATCCTGTAGGTTCATCTTCTCTATCATGTTCCAAATTTCATGTTCTGAATGTTTCTCTGAGTTGGTTGTGATCATGGTGAGTTGCCGGTGCATTAGGTCATTTGTTCTTTGCATGAGTGACCTTTGGCTTTCAATATTCTTAGTTATTTGTTCAATATGATTTCCTTCGTGAATTTGTTTTTCCAATTTTTGCAATTTATCTTTAACTTTCTGCCACTGTGGGTCCATGACGTTGAGTGGATGAGGACTATAGTAAAAAATATAAAGTTCAATTAAATTGTACATCATATAACAATAATAATTAACAATAAAGACTGAAAATTCCTTACAAAGTTGATGCATGATAACAACTAATTAAATAAAAATTAAGAAAGTAGTACAACAAGTTAAATGGAAATTCAATTATTTCCACGCATTAATTGAAGTAAATGGTCTAGGCGGAATTGTGGGGGCAAGCCGAAAAGTTGCCTAGTAAGTGATGGATTGTTGCAGAGAAAATTATAACATTGCTACATAACTTGGTGATCCTGGATGTTCATAGCCACCAACATGTCCCAAATATCCGATTCAGAGTGTTGGAAGGTCGAGCTCTGCCTCAAAATATCATTTCGTCTTTCTCCAACCAACACCTGTCTTTCGGCTATTTCAGCCAGTTGTTTTGTCAGGGCATTACCTTCACAAGGTAATCTGCAAATTTGTCTAGTTTCGTTGTTAATTTTTTGAACTGGGCATCCATTACATCAACCATAGGGGCCTTTCTCTTTGTGCCCCGTGATGATGAAGTTCCTACAGACGGCACAGATTGAGTTGGACCAGGACTATATGAGTCCATCTGCGGTGGGGACCGAGGACCTTCATCAGGTGCAGTAGCGAATGGTTCAGGGATGTACTCGACCTCATCATTTAGGTCCACCCTTAAACCCGCGTTTGACAAATTTCTTCGAACATGTTGTGTTGTTCTGCCCATTTGGCCAGTAGCACGATCAACACCCCACAACTCTTCCATCAAATCATAGTGTCGGATGGGAGTAACTCTCCATCTTGCGGCTGAAGCTTTTGCCTGCTATAAAAAGCCATGGATAATGCATTGAAATTAATTGACAGACAACACCATTTCAAAACACTATTAATTGAATCAGTTTTACCTTTATCAGGTCATCCCATACTTCACTTTCTGCATCAAACATTTTAGTATATTCGTTCCATGTGAATCCATTAAGTCCACTAAACAAATCGTGGACTTCACGCCACCTGTCTTTCAAACTTTTTTGTCTGTTTTTAACGTTGTTCTTAGTTATACCTACTAACCCTGAGTGTCTCAAGGCTTCAATAATATTAGTGTATGCCTGAGTTGTCCAGCTTCCATCAACCTTGTTACCCAACCGGGCCTCATCAATCATAGCAGTCAACAGGCGATAATCCATATCTTCAGTCCATTTAGTAAACTCTCGAATGCCAGTTGTAGAATCTGCAGCTACACCTTTTCCTCTATTCATCTTGTACCTTTCACAGCCAACTAATATTATTAAAGAATAAATAAACAATATAACGCATTAATAGAAACATCAAGGCAAGTTTTATTGAAAACAAATAATTACAAAATGCTAATTGTTTTGATAATCTGTCCACATTTCATTTTCTATGACATCCCTAATGGCTCCCCCTTCCCTATAATCATCTTTCCAAGATTGTGTGCAGGAGACATCCACTTCCTGTTCCATCAAGTCTCCATCCACTTCATCCAGTAGAGAATCATCATTGTCCATGCCTCGCAAAAAATTATGCAGAATACAACATGCAAGAACAATATTGCTTGTAGTTTCAAAACAATAATGCAGTTCTGTCCCACTTGCAATTATAGGAAATCTTTTTTTCAATACGCCAAATGTTCTTTCAATTACATTTCTAAGTGAGGAATGACGATGGTTAAACAACTCTCGTGGGTTTTGTGGACCTCTTCTAGAGTACTCCTTAAGATGGTATCTAACACCTCGATATGGTGTAATGATTTGTCGTTTTAACATAAATCCGGCATCACCAAGGTAGTATTTACCTACAACCATTGATTTCATACTAATTAGAAGTTCGTCATCATGTCACCACATATTAACTATACCAAATCAAAATTAACTGACCTTCAGATATTATTAGTGGATCATATCTACGAAGGGCATCCTTTAATATTCTTGAATCAGATGTTGTTCCTTCCCATCCTGCTAGAACATATGTGAATTTCATGTCACAATCACAAGCTGCAAACACATTTTGTGTTGGCCAATCCTTTCTTCCACGAAAACGTGGCGCATCAGCCCTTGAAACTTTAACACGAACATGAGTTCCATCTATAGCCCCTAAACAATCCTAATGGGTATGAAAATGAAAGTAAGTCATTATTTTTAATGTTCACATCATAAATGTATGTCACATTAGACTATAGTTTGTTGTGTGATCACCTTAAAGTATGGATAAAATCTACTATTGTTCAATATTTAAGGTTGCACTTCTCTTCCTGATGACTGAACTAAGAATTCTCCTTCCAACGTAATTATCGCATTCAGGACATTATGAAAGTGTCGACTCACGGTATGACCGGAACAATGGAAAAAAAATGAAACACTTCTATTTTTTACGTTATGTCCTACAATATGCAAAAATTTAGCAACTTGTTCTTCAATAGTCGATCGAAAGGCATCCTTCACCATGCCTGTTGCCCTTAATCGTTGGCACAACTTAATGAATGCCTCAGGTCCCATGCGAATAATGTCACAACATTTTTCCGTGTGAATCAGGTATGACATTAACTCTTGCCTACGACACTCCTTCTTAGGAAAACAATTAGTAATACTACATGTAGTAGTACTCGAAGTACGTAACAAATTCAGTCCATAAGCTACAATACATAGAATTGTGATTGCACCTACTTCAGTTCGCACTTGTAACTGTTTTTGTAGGTGTGAAATTAAATTCAAGTTCACATTCTCCATATCTTCATCTTCCAATTCAATCATTTGAGTGTTTTCCTCTGTCATCTCAAACTTCAATAAAAAATTATAAATTAAATTTTATATATAAATTGAAATTATTTATACAAATCACAAATATAATTTCAAATTTAAAAACATAATTCAATTTTTTTATAATTATAATTCATTATTGTAAATAATATTGAAATTCCAAAAAATATAATTAGTATAAATTAATTTTAAATATTCATTTCTTAATAACAAATAATTACTAACGTAAAAATTTCAAAATATTCATAATATTTTAATATAATTATGTTTACTGTGTAAATGTAATAAATTAAGTTTTATGGAATTAATATGATTTTAAATATAATTTATATTATATTAAAATATTATGAATATTTTTAAATAATTACGTAGTAATTATTTCTTATTTCTTAATTATAACATAATATATTAACAGTAAAATATTTTCTAATTTATTAATATTTACACATTTAAAAATTAATTTATATGTATATATGTATAAATATTAATATAATTTTGTGACCATCTTTTTGATTAAAATTAGTATTTACTTTGATTTTTTTTCCATTAAATATGCATGTAATTCACAAAAATAATAATATCCAAAATATGAAACAGATTGGCATGCACAGTATGATATTGAATCTCAGATTCAATCTGCAGAAGCCAAATTACAAAACGATTCCAATTAAATTTTATATATAAATTGAAATTATTTATACAAATCACAAATATAATTTCAAATTTAAAAACATAATTCAATTTTTTATAATTGTAATTGATTATTGTAAATAATATTGAAATTCCAAAAAATATAATTAGTATAAATTAATTTTAAATATTCATTTCTTAATAACAAATAATTATTACGTAAAAAATTTAAAAAATTTAAAATATTTTAATATAATTATGTTTACTGTGTAAATATAATAAATTAAGTTTTATGAAATTAATATGATTTTAAATATAATTTATATTATATTAAAATATTATGAATATTTTTAAATAATTACGTAGTAATTATTTCTTATTTCTTAATTATAACATAATATATTAACACTAAAACTTTTTTTAATTTATTAATATTTACACAAATTTAAAAATTAATTTATATATATGTATAAATATTAATATAATTTTTTTACCAACTTTTTCATTAAAATTAGTATTTATTATGATTTTTTTCCATTAAATATACATGTAATTCATAAAAATAATAATATTCAAAATATGAAACAGATTCGCATGCACAGTGTGATATTGAATCCCAGACTGCAGAAGCCAAATTGCAAAACGAACGATTTCAAGCACAGACAATTCCAAACACAGAGAAACAAGATAAACCAGGAAAAAAATCATGAACACACAAGACTATCAATGGATTATACACGAAACGCAGCGAAAGAGAACACAAAAGAACGCAAAACGCAAAAGCATAATCGATTAGGGGTCGTGGCATAATCGATTATGCTTCACGTAGAAGGCCATAATCGATTATGCCTTGCAGCATAATCGATTATGCCATTCTGCATGAAGCATAATCGATTATGCATGCGCCCCTAACCGATTATGTCTCACACTCACTTCGTATTCGCCGACGAGGACCACCACGAGCAGCACCGGAATCCACCACCAACAGCACCGACCACCTCCGCGCACTCTTCACGACCACCACCGCAGAACACTTCGGCCAAGGATGCACAGCACCACGCACTACACCACGAACCACCACGCACTGCACCAACAACCACCACTCCTCACGAACAACACCATAGACCACCAACGACGACCACCACGACCCGCCGCGACAACCTCCAACGAACCACCACCGCAGCACCACCGACGACGCACAACGAACTGCACTTCGCTCTCCACCGTAAACGCAGCACCAGCAACCACCAATGAAAACCTCTCACAAATGCTCTCCACAACTCCACAACCACCAAGCACCTAACAACTGTGATTTATAATGGCGAGTCAAAGTCTTTGAAGAATCTTTGCTGCTCGTCTGTCTCTACTGGTGCGCTCAGTGTGGGAAGGAATCTCTACCATGCCATGCATGAGCAGCTACAGTGCACCGTGCAGGGAATCTCTGTGAAAAAGAGAGGGGCAAATACATCTTTGCACACTTTACAGATGTATTTCCCTTCCTTTCTTCGGCCATCAGCGAGGACGCTCCTCCTCCAAATCCACTTACATCCGCGCTCTCAAATCACCGCACTTCTGTGGAAGGAAACAGGGGAGTCACCCGCTATTCCGTCCGCGGGAATAGCACTCCCCCTGAAAGGAACATAGGCTAAGAGTATTCTAACTCTTTTATAAAACATACAGGAGACCAAAAAACATGAGAAATAAATTAAAACACAAAAAAAAATCTTTTAACTCAAGCAAGTGATGAGTTTATTATAAAACATTCCAAGACTATGTAGTCGGCTTTGCATAAAGTCTGTAAGTCCATAATTTCCATCATCTAATTGTCTTAACATTTAGAATCTAATAAGTTATCCATGGACAATGTCAGTCAATCCATGACAATTGTGCATATATCCTTGACATAAAGATTTAAGCTTGTATTAACCTAATGTGTGCCTCACATACTCACATACCAACTGCCGCACCAAAAAAACATAGAAATTCAAAAAAGTTAAGAAAAGATTCAAACAACAAGGTACATAAAAGCAAACAAGCAAGATCAAAATACACATAAAAATTAGATGTTTACAGATTGATTCTTTTAATGCATGTCAAAGGACTTAAGCATTAGTCAGAATAAAAGCAATTAGTTTTAAAAGATTTATTCCTAATTCAAGTTTAGGCTTTCAATTGTGCAAGTGCAAAGACTTCTTCAACATCTTGTTTACCATTATTGAAAACTACTAAGTTTCTTTGCTCTCAAATATCATTCACAACAACAATCCACATTACCTTCCATATTCGCATGAGGTAAACAAAATTGATCCAGAGGCATCTCAATTTGATTGTGTGAAACACTCGAAATACCCACCCATTTGCTACACAAATTCCATACAAGATATGAAACTCTACATTTAAAGAAAAGATGATGGATAGTCTCATTAGATATAACACGCAGTCCACAAAGATTATTTGATATCTTTACCCTCCTAAGCACAAGGTTATCCTTGGTTGCCACACTGTTTAACCCTAGCTCCACACAAAGTGTAGAGCACTTGGGATGGCTTTCAGCTTCCAAATTTCTTTGAAGAAATTTTTGTCTTCTCCACTACTATTATTCTGTATAATTTGGTAAGTTGATTTGATCATATATATACCTAATTCACACCTATATGTCCTGCCTTTGATCATTTGGTTCAACGCTCCTTATGACCATTATGAACACATCTAGTTGAGAATGTTTCCATTGAAACCATTCTCTCCTACATTCTAGATTCCAAACCCACGAATAATTGTATCAAATTTCGATCTCATTCACTAGCGCCTGCTTAGACTTTGAATTAAGATAAATTCGCAGGTATTTTTCCATTAGAGAAGTCTCACAATCCACCTATCTTTCCAAAAGCTTATAATTGTGTCATTCCGTAATTTCCACTTTACATTTTACTCAAACCAGTTTTGGTTATTAGTTGTTCACGTAACCTTTTTTATATCCATCCACCATATAGACTCACACTTTGTTTTGCTTCTCTGGTTTGATTCTTTTCAAACTCCATACTTTGATTCTAGTATCTCTTTCCAAAGCTCCTGACTTTCCTTGACATACCTCGTACTTCCATTTTGCAATCAATGCAATGTTAAAGTCTTGCATATCCTTAATACCTAGTCCTTTCGTCTCTTTTCACTTACATACTTTGTTCCAACTCACCCATGCAATTTCTTACCTCCTTGTTCCAGCTCCACAAAAATTTTCTTTTTATTTTCGTTATATCTTTTATCACTAATTTTGGTGCCTTGAAGAAGGATAAGAAGAATAAAGAAATAGAAGTGATAACATATTTAATCAGGCTTACTTGTCCTGCGAAAAGATAAAAGTCTTCCTTTCCATCTCGTTAATCTTTTCCTTATTTTAGAGATTACTTTGTCTTGCATCCTCACCTTTCTAGGATCTCTCTATTGGGATAACTAAGTATGTGAAAGGTATCAACATCTTTGTACAGTTTAAAATTGCAACGTATCTCTCCATTTGATAACTTTCCAACCCAATTCTCCTAATCTACTCTTAAAGAAATTCACTTTTAAACCTGGAGTAGCCTCAAATCATATAAGGATACACTTTATTACCATAATGTTATGACTACTGTTTTCACATAGAAAAACAATAAATAAGAGTTGTTATAAATACATATTATATATTGTGTTTTTTTTATTGTATTTTGCATCTTTTTTCAATTTGACCTTTACTCATTTTTTGGTTTATAACTTTTTTTGTAATTGTCCTTTTCAACTTATTAATTTTTCATTGGATTTCAAGACTTCAATTTAGATACCTGGAATGTTGCATTTGGAGATTGTAGCTATTTTTAATAAATCATAGAAGTTTAGGATAAAACATGTGTTGTTCTATATGGATTAAACTTTGTACTTGGGCTTTGATGGGCCTAGAGTAGTCAGAACTATGTTTATTCATTTCCATTCACTTAGAGAAGTGCTAAAACGTTTAGAATGGAGAGAATTATATAGGTAGTTAGGTCATAATTTTTTTTTCTACATTTTATGCAAATTCCATCTTTCTTTGTCTTTTATAATTATGCAAGTTCTCTCTTTCTCTGTCTTTTCCAATTTCGTTTCTTTAATCATTCAAACACAATAGAATAGAGGAATCCTTATATCATAAGACACAAGCATGAACTGCGAATTAATAGATGCTCTGAGTTTGTTTTCTAATCTTAATTCTTAGTAGATTATTTTTCTTGATTAAGAATTGTATGATAAGCATGTGCAATTTGATTGAATTCCATATCAACCTGAACATAATATATTTGACTAATTAATTGAATTTCTTGTGTTAAAAATTAAGAAAAATTCGGTAAAATATTTTGATGTTTATAATTTTGTGTTTCCTGGATCTAAGGCACTTTAGTTTGATGTTTTTAATTCTTGAATTGTTGTATTTTTGTTTTTTATGTTTGCATTTATATTCTTGCATTTTAATTCAATTCAAGTTTTGTGCTTCCAAGTTGTTTGTATTTTTGTCTTATCTTTTCTTGTTTCTGTTTTGATTGCAAAACCCCCTAATTAATTTGTTTAGGTAGAGTATTAAGCAATTAACACAAGTGATATATGACTTTGGTGATTCTACCTAGATTAGCCTTTATATTTCATATTTTAGGAGGAACTTAGTTATTTTCCAAACTCATTATGATGTGGTGTTTGTGAATCATCCACACACACAACAAGGGTGAACTAATAGAAGACAACATATTAATCACATACAATTCACCATTACTTAATAACATAAATTATCATTATGCATGTGATCCATAACATTAACATACAACAATAATAACTATAAAACACACATTTAGCCACATAACATGTCATGACTAATTAGTATGAGACGTCTTCCAGAAGACTTTAACTATAATAAATATGTCTCGCCAAAGGTTAACACCTAACCCACGCCCAAACCTGACCAAAGGTTCTCCAAGTTCAAGGTGGCACAAAGCATCACCTATCGAGAGCCATTTGTAGTTCTACTTAACTAGCATGATATAAGTTCCCCTCGACTTCTCACCACCTGAAGTCATGTCTACATGACTATACAACAGTGAAATTGAGATACCTTTATTATGTGAGTGTCATACTTACCATTGTCACCTAAGGTACGATACCATCCCAAGTATCCTTAAACCACCCAAAAGGGCTCCAACAACAACCCCTCAAGGAATCTTACACACATATATACCACAACCATATATACATATGTAAGCAATTTATAATAACAACACCATCCTTGATAGGCTTTAGTCACCATCCTTGATAGACTTTTGTCACCATCCTTGATAGGCTTTAGTCACCGTCCTTAACAGAATTTAAGCATGCATACAATATATCATGCATCACATTAAATATATTTTTTAGTTCACCTTATATATACCAAAATTAACAACTCGTGTGTGATTCTAAGTTCATCATCAGATACAATATCATCATAATTCAACAACTATTTACAATACCATGCAAAACATAACCACATTCATCTCTAGATCCATGTCACTTAAGTGGCATTCCTCACTTGATCAACTTTAATCTCATATAACAACTCACTTTCATATCGCTTATGCGATATCAAGGCCGAGAGCACCCCAAAATCTAGGTATCTCCTCACTCAAGCAATCATTCAATTGCTTGAGTGATATTGAGACCTAGAGTAACCCATTCTCAAACCTTAAGTGTCACATTAGCGGTCACCTTGTCACCTAAGCAATTTACCTCCAATAGAGAGAGAGTAGCTTCAATCTCTCCCTCGCTTCAGTTGTATCTATCACTTGAGTGAGACAAGTTATCGCTTAAGCGAATCATTTGAGGACATAACTCCATTGGAGGGAGAGAGTAGCCTTAGTCTCTCTTTCACTTGAGCTAGAGTCATCACCTGAGAGATACCAGTTATCACTTGAGTAATTATTCCATTACTAAGCGACATAAGGTAGTAAAAGTAATGATTACTCACCATTTGACTATCGCTTAAGTGATGCACATCGTTTGAGCAATATCATGGTTGAAAATATTGTTGATTCGATGATGATTATCAAAGGAACCATCATTGTAAACCCATACGACAACAATTTATTAACAACTATCGTTGTATAATTGAAAAAGTTGTAAAATTACTACTACATATAGAGCTGTCAAAATAGGCTTGGCCCGATGGGCTGGCCCGTATAGCCTATGATTCAGGTCAGGCTAGGCTTAAAAAATTGTGGCCTATATAACAATAGGCTTTTTTTTAGCCTGACCCATTTGGCCCGATGCCCAGGTTGGCCTGTAGGCTAATGGGCTGGCCCGTTTATTTTTTATATTAAATTTTTGTTCTTAATTGTTATGTTGTCATACCAAAGAAAGAAACCCTAGTATCTCAGAGTCTCTGTTTTCTTCTTCATTTCTTCTCTTTCTTTCTCACACAAGCTTTTTCATCTCCTCTACTGCACTACTCCTCTTTCCTTTCACTTTCACCACCACAGTTTCACGCTTTCGCCATAACTTCTCTGTTTCACATCAAGTTAAGTTTTTCCTTATTTTTTGTTAATTTAAATTATCATTTTTTGCATTTCTAATCAAAACTTTATATCTACTTTTGTTTTCCTCATATCATCATGGGTTTGTGTTATTTTGTTAATATTTGTTTGAGTTATATAAAGTAAAATTATTATAAGTATTAAATAGGTTTTTATGTTTTTTTATCTCTTGCATTGCAGAGTTCTTATTCCCTATGACAACATCAGGAGTTACTCCTCCAATTAGTGATCCATCTGCTGAAGATAACAAAAGAAATAACGTTGAACAAAAATGTGGAGAGACTAAGAAAGCAAAGGTTGTGACTTCTGAGGTATGGAATTATTTTGAAAAAATTGGTTTAATTGAAGGAGTGGAGAAACGTAGATGCAAAGGATGTGGGAAATTGTATACATGTAAAGGAATTTCAGGGACCAATCATCTCAGAAGACATATTCCTAAATGTAGTGTATTTCCTAAATAGCATGATGTGGGAATTATGTTGAATAATAAAGGAAACTTGTTAAAGCAATGGAAATTTGACTCTTGCTAAATGTATTATTAAGCATGATCTTCCATTTAGTTATGCTGAGTATGAAGCGGTCTTAGAGGTGAATAAAGTTTTAAATCCTGATTTTAGACCAATTAGTAGAAACACTTCAATCAATGATGTCTATAATGTGTATATAAGTGAAAAAGAAAAGCTAAAGAGTGTGTTATCTAATATTTCTGGTAGGATATGTTTGACTTCTGACGTATGGACAGCTGTAACTACCCAGGACTATATGACTATAACTGCTCATTATGTTGACCAAAATTGGAAATTAAATAGTAAGTTACTTTCATTTTGTCACTTAGATAATTCACACACTGGGTTAGAATTATCAGGGAAAGTGCTTGAAGTGCTTAAGGATTGGGGAATAGAAAGCAAAATATTTTCTCTCACATTGGACAATGCCTCTTCTAATGGTAGCATGGTGAAAATTTTAAAAGAAAGACTTAATTTGCAAAATGCACTGCTATGTAAAGGTGAATATTTTCATGTGAGATGTTGTGCACATATCTTGAATATTATAGTTCAAGAAGGGTTGAATATAACAGGTGATGATGCTTTGTATAAAGTTAGAGAAAGTGTTAAATATGTTAAAGCATCAGAGGGGAGGTTAAGAGAATTTCGAAAATGTGTTGAAGAAGTACATTTAAGTGATGTAGGTGGTGGTTTCTTAAGGTTAGATGTGGTAACTAGATGGAATGCTACATATATGATGCTTGAAAGTGCTATTAAGTATCGTCGTGCATTCACTAATTTGGGATATAGTGATAGAAGTTACAAATTTTGTCCAACTGATGAAGAGTGGGAAAGAGCAGAAAAAATATGTGAATTTTTGGCACCTTTCTATGATATTACTAACTTGATGTCTGGATCATCTTATCCTACCTCCAACTTATATTTCCTTCAAGTTGCTATTATAGAAATGGGATTGAATACAAATTTGACTAGTGAAGATGAGGTACTAAGAAATATGGCAACAAGGATGAATGTCAAGTTTGATAAATATTGGAATGAATATTCTGTCACTCTTGCATTTGGATGTGTTCTTGACCCAAAGACAAAATTAAATTTCATAAGTTTACGTTATAAGAGGCTTTATCCATTTGATTATGAAGAAAGGGTCAATAAGGTGAAGGATAGTTTGTACAATCTCTTTTCCGAATACCTAAAGCAAACCATTACATCAACTTCATCTACAGTAACCAGTGCAAAAGACATGAAATCTTCTTATCAAATGGCAAGGGGTAATTTCTCATCATCAATTCTTCAGGTAACCTATAGTAATAATATAGTTTATTTTCATTCATATATATATAAGATTCTATTAAATTTTACTTTTGGTTATCTAATTGTAGGCTTATCATCAAGAAATAATAAAAAACACTTCAAATGATGGCAAGTCTCAACTTGACCTTTACTTGAGTGAATCATGTATTGTTGGTGAAAATCTAGATGCCCTCCAATATTGGAAGTTGAATAAGCATCGGTTTCCTCAGCTTGCAATTATGGCTTGTGACATTTTAAGCATACCAATCACAACAGTGGCGTCAGAATCTTCATTTAGCATTGGTGGTCGCATCTTGAATAAGTATAGAAATTGTTTACTCCCTGCCAATGTTCAAGCCCTCATTTGTACTCGTAACTGGTTGTATGGTTATGAGCAAGATGGACTTTCTGGTATAATTATATTATTATTGATCTTGATATATTATTTATTTATGCTCATTATAAAAATGTTAATTGCTGATTTTTTTGTGTATTGTCAAATAAATATAGATGAAAAAGAAGTGGAAGAGATACAATTGTTTAGCGAGCAAACTAGTCAAGGAAATAATATATCTAAAGAGGTCCTTAATAAATGTTCATACATTTTGACTTTTTTTTATCTATATTTATATAAACATTTTTAACTAATTGGGTATTATCTTTTGCAGTAAACAATTCTTGGAGTATTGGAAGTGCTTGACTGTCTTGGAAGTGCTTAGTAGGCTATCTAAATTTATTTTATAAGTTGCTCAAATGCGAACAATTTTGCACAAACTTTCATATAAATATATTGTCTATTTATATATTATTTACTGTTGATAAAAATATTATATTATGGATATGTTGTTTAGTAGGTACTTGACTCTTTTGGAAGTACTTAGTATGTGATCTAAGTTTTTTTTACAAGTTGTTCAAATGTAAACAGTTTTACACACACATTCATGTAAATATATTATATATTTATATTTATATTGTTGATAAAAAATTATATTGTAGATATATTGTAATATTTTTTCAATTTTTAATTAGGCTAAAAATGGCCCGTTGGCCCGTTGGCCCGTTGGCCTAACATAAGGCCAGGCCAGGCTAAAAATTGTGGCCCGTTTTAAAATATAGGCCAGACTAGGCTATTAGATTTTCTAAACTCGGCCCGTAGAGTCAGGCCAGGCTGGACTGCCCATTTTGACAGCTCTACATAATCATTAATAACAATTTTTAAAGACTCCGTATTTTTAATATCTCCTATCCCCTCAACATATCTAACAAGTCTTTAAATGAATTGAAATACATATTTAATTATAACTTAATGTTTATAACAAAATTTTCAAATATAATATAAGTGTGAATGCGAATAAAAGTTAATAATACTTTCTAATTAAATTGTATAATAAATTTTAATATTTCAATGAAATGCTACTTATTTACCTTTTTATATCGATTCTTAAAAATCAAAATGTTGAAAACACTAAATTGAAAACTTGTACTAAATACAAAAGATGTCATGCTCAGAAGTTTATATTCGCATGTATCATTTTACAAAGCTTGAAATAGTTGCAGCATCTTAATTTTGATTTTAAAAAAGCAAATATATTGACATATATAAAAAGTTTAATAGACATTTGGGTCCCAATATTTTGTGAGAATTTACAATGTTTTTCCACATTTATTTTTTTTCTCAATTGAGTCCTAAATTTTATTAAATTCTATCAATGTGATCCTTTCTGTTGGATTAATATTAATGACGTTAACTGTATGAGACGTGATACATCTAAGTTAACCCATTCGTGAATAATAACAAAAAGGCAAGAATACGAACATGAATACGATGCTGCAATTTGTGAATTTTTTACAAAAAAGATCACATTAACATATTTTAACAAAATTTGGGACTAAATTGAGAAAAAAAATAAACATGAAAAAACATTGTAAATTCTCACAAAATATTGGGACCAAAATGCCTATTAAACCTATATAAAACTATAGAGAAAATAATCCAAACATTAAAAATATAAAGAGTTTTTATATTATTATTTAACTAAAAAAGATTATTAAGTTATTAGTTTTTCAATAATTATTTTAAAAATCATAAATCATAAATCTAATATAATTTTTAATTAGTTGACAGGGTAATATTTTCAAATTAAACGCTCATAAATATTAAAATCTAAAAATATACGGCCGCTTCATTAGTTATCTATCGAGTTTTAAATTTTTTATTTAATATATTTTTCTCATTCTCTAATAATTTTTTATTATGAAGTAAAATTTTACATCTTAATAATTAATGTTTTATTTGGATAAGAGAGCAAGTGAAAAAGGAAAAAAATGAAAATAAAGAGATGAGAACTTTATTTCTTTAAATTGAAAAAAAATAGAAAGTTTGAAATTGATTTAATTAGTATAATAAAATAATTTATATATATACGTATTATTTTTAGAAACTAATTTATAAATTGAAATTTTAAGAATAATTTTAAATGTATAAATCAAATTAAAATTAATTTTAAATTAAAATAAAAAGTTATTATTAAATAAAAAAGTTATATTTCAAAATAAAAATAAGTAAAATAAATTAATTTACTAAATATAAAAAATTAAATTAATTATTTTTATTTAATTTCTTATTTTAATATTTTTATTTTAACTATTTCTCTTAATAGTATAAAATTATATCAATAAAATATTAAATTAATTTACTTTATTTATTTAATTATTTTAACTCTTTATTTTATTACAATGCAATTATATTAATAATGTAATTATTAAAAACTTATCGACGGTTTAGTTTGTAAACGTTACGGAGATAATTGATTATGGTTTCAATTATAATTGATTATATCATAAAGATTTTATTATTATTATTATTATTATTATTATTATTATTATCTATATACATAATTTATTATTAAAAAATTATAGTCAACTATATATATATATATATATATATATATATATATATTATTTGCAAATTGCTTTACTTTGTCTTAAAAGAAATCGTTCAAAAGATATCTGACTTTTTATATTTTTATTTTCTTTTTTCTACTTTCTTTTCATATTTATCTGTTTAAACATTAAATTAACAAAAACAAATAGAAATTAAGACCGATAAATTCTTTAGTGATATAGTTACATAAATTTTACTTAATTATAGACATTTAAAATATGTTAGAATTTTTTATTTGAAACATAACTTAGGGTATGTTTACATTAACGTTTAGAGATTGTAACTAAAGTTTATAAGTCATAAAAATTGTGTCATTGCGTTCCACTGTTTTTTTCTTCTTATTAGTGTTAAATAATTTTTTTCAAAGTTAACTTAAATTGATGTCAAAAGATTTTTTACTTATTTAAGTTAAAATTAATTTAAAACACATGACCTCCTTTTTTAGTTATCGTCATTCATAAATTTAAATATGTAATGGTTTCAAATTTTATTATTTTTAACTAATATTATTATCAAAATATTTTAATATATTTATAATTTAATTTATAATATTATATTATATTTTTTTATTAATAATAATATATTATCAATTTAAATAATTTTAAAAGTAATAAAATAAATAATATTCCTATTATATTAGAAATATCTAAATGATAATTATTTTGATGATAATGATTTTAAAAAATGAAAATGAATCTTTGTTGAGTAAAAAGCAAATGGGAAGAAGAGATATTTAGTGTCCAATACTGTAAACTTTTTCTTATATGATAAATTATGTGTTTTGTTAATTATAATACATAACGTTGGCAAACTTTATATAATAACTTAATTTCTAAAAATAATAAACTAAGAATACTAATGAAATATTCTCCGTAAACAAATATAATAATAAATATAAAAAAAAATAAAGTAACAATGTAGCTCATTGAATTATGTTGAATGAATAAAGAAAAAGAATATGTATTTTTATTCTTAACAATCTTTATTATTGAAGTCTTGGAGTATTGAGAAAACTTTAATATTATATTTTGTGTATATGTTTAATAATAGTTAAAAATCTTGTTAAAAATTATAGCATGCAAACAATTCTCCTTAAACTTTGAAAAAAAAAATTTCGTTTTTTCGTAAAAAAATATTTAGCATCAAAATAATCGATTATCTCAAAAAATAATCGATTATCATAATTGATTATCTATCAAAATAACTCATTACCTTGTGTTATTTTGTGAAATCAATTTATTCTCTGAAATAATAATCTTTGTTCTCTGTTTTTGCCATCTAACTTAGTATATCAAAATGTCAATATGTTTACTACATTCGCGGAATATCTACAACAAAAAATTTCTAAACAACTTTAAGGGTATCATTATCAACCAATTATAAACATCGATAATCAAATATTTATTTTTATCAAAATTGTATTTCTTTTATCACTATAATTTATTCTTCTAATTTTGTCAACCATGTCTTTCTTAAGATACTACGCAATCTCAATCCAAAAATTCATACAAAATATTTCTATATATTTCATTTCTTCCTCCAATCTTTTTTCTATACCCAAACCATATAATAAATTTACTAAAAATATTACGTATAATAAACTTTCTAAAATATCTTACATGATTTCACACCTAATTAAATAAAATCTTCATACACTTAACCATATAATTTTCTATATCAAAATCTGAGTATGTTTACTCCATTTGAGGAACTTCTACAACATAAAACTTCTAAACAACTTTGAGGGTATCCTTACCAACCAATTATAAACCTCAATAACCAAATATTTATTTTCTTCAAAATTGCATTTCTTTTATCACTATAATTTATTTCTCTTATTTTCTAAATGGTACCTTTTTTAAGATACTACATAAATCTCAATCCAAAAGTTCATACCAAATATTTCTTGATATTTTATTTCTTCCTCCAAACCTTTTTCTATACCTAAATCATATAATAAATTTATTAAAAATATCACACATTGTAAACTTGGTAAAAAATATCACCTGATTCCATAGCTAATTAAATAAAAGACTATTAGACTCAACCATATATCTTAGTATACCGAAATCTCATAATGTTTACTCAATTCGCAAAATTTCTACACCATAAAACTTCTAAACAACTCAAAGGTTATCATTACCAACCAATTATACACCTCAATAAACAAGTATTCATTTTGTTCAAAATTACATTTCTTTTATCACTAAAATTTATTTCTCTTATTTTCTAAATGATACCTTTCTTAATATACTACAAAATCTCATTCCAAAAATTCATACCAAATATTTTCTAATATTCCATTTCTTTCTCCAAACTTTTTTCTATAACCAAGCCATATAATAAATTTACTAAAAATATCACATTATAAAATTTGTAAAACATATCATCCGATTTAGCTAATTAAATAAAATATTGATAAACTCAACCATATATCTTAATATATAAAAATCTAAATGTTTACTCCATTAGTAGAATTTCTATATATAAAATTTCTAAGTGACTTGGACCTCTTTTTCTATCATTGTAATGTAATACAACAATAGCTTATGTCCATATAAAAATAATCAAGAATATCATTATCACCTAACTAACAATCTCAATAACATTAATAAAATTATCCAAACACTTTATGTCCATGTAAAAACAATTAAGGATATCATTATCACCTAACTATTAACCTCAATAACATCATTTTAATGATCCACATTCCTTATCTCCATCTAAAAACAGTTAAGAATATAATTATCATCTAACTATCAACCTCAATAACATCAATCTAGTGATCCAAATACCTAATCTCCATCTAAAAAGAATTAAGAATAAAATTACCACCTAACTATCAACCTCAATAACATCATTATAATGATCCAAATAACTTATTTTCACCTAAAAACCATTAAGAATATCATTATCATCTAACAATCAATCTCAACAACATCAATATAATTATCCAAATACCTTATCTCCACCTAGAAACAATCAACAATATCATTATCACCTAACTATCAACCTCAATAACATTCATATAATTATTCAAACACTTTATCTCCACGTAAAAACAATTAAGAATATTATTATCACCTAACTATCAACCTCAATAACATCATTCTAATGATCCACATACCATATCTTCACCTAAAAATAATTAAGAATATTATTATCACCTAACTATCAACCTCAATAACATCACTATAATGATCGAAATACCTTATCTCCATCTAAAAACCACTAATAATATCGTTATCACCTAACTATCAACCTCAATAACATCATTATAATAATCCAAATATCTTACCTCCATCTAAAAACCATTAAGAATATCATTATCACCTAACTATCAACCTCAAGAACATGAATGTAGTAATCCAAATAACTTATCTCCATCTAAACACAATAAAGAATATCATTATCATCTAACTATTAACCTCATTAGCATCAATCTAATTATCCAAATATTTTATCTCAATCTAAAAACAATTAAGAATATAATTATCACCTAACTATCAACCTCAATAACATCCATATAATTATCCAAATACCTCATCTCTATCTAAAAACTGTTAAAAATATCATTATCTCCTAACTATAAACCTCAGTAACATCAATACAATTATCTAAATACCTTATCTCCATAAAAAAACAATTAAAAATATCATTGTCATCTAACTATCAAGCTCACTAACATGAATATAATGATCCAAGTACCTTATCTCCAACCAAAAATAATTAAGAATATCATTATCACTTAACTATCAACCTTAATAACATTAATATAATTATCCAAATACCTTATCTCCATCTAAAAACAATAAAGAATATCATTATCACCTGACTATCAACCTTTCTAACATCAATATAATCATCGAAATACCTTATCTACAGGTAAAAATAATTAAGAATATCGTTATCACCTAACTATCAACCTGAATAACAGAAATATAACTATCCAAATACCTTGCCTCCATCTAAAAACAATTAAGAATATCATTATCACCTAACTATCAACCTCAATAACATTAATATAATTGTCCAAATATCTTATCTCAATCTAAAAACAATTTAGAATATCATTATCACCTAATTATCAACCTTAATAACATTAATCTAATTATCCAAATATCTTATCTCAATCTAAAAAAATTAAGAATATCATTAACACCTAACTATCAACCTGAATAACCTCACTATAATTATCCAAACACCTTATCTCCATCTAAAAACAATTAAGAATATCATTATCACCTAACTATCAACCTCAATAACATCATTCCAATGATCCAAATACCTTATCTCCATCTAAAAACCATGAAGAATATCATTATCACCTAACTATCAACCTCAATAGCGTCATTCTAATGATCCAAATACGTTATCTCCATCCAAAATCCATTAAGAATATCATTATCACCTAACTATCAACCTCAATAACATCAATATAATGATCCAAATATCTTATCTCCATCTAAAAACAATTAAGAATATCATTAATGAACCGAACCGATACATGTAACTACAACTAATTGGATTTCTTGTACTGAAAACAGATGGGTTTTTAATGGAAGAAGAACAAAAACACAATCTAAGATTGCTTCGATAACTTTCTCAATCATATCCTTCTTAAGATACTACAAAATTCAATCCAAAAATTCATACCAAATGTCCCCTTAAATTCCATTTCTTCCTCCAATATTCTTCCTATACCCAAACCATATAATAAATTTACTCAAAATATCACATATCATAAACCTAGTAAAAAATATCTCACATGATTTCACACCTAAGTAAATAAAATCTTGATATACTGAATCATATAACTTACTATATCAAAATCTCATAATGCTTAGTGCATTCGAGGAATTTTTGCACCATAAATTTTGTAAATAACTTTAAGGGTATCATATCCAAACCAATCATAAACCTTAATAACCAAATATTTATTTTTATCAAAATTGTATCATTATAATTTATTCCTCTATTTTTCTCAATCATATCTTTCTAAAAATCATGATATCAACCATATATCTTATTGTATCAAAGTCCAAGTATGCTTACTCCATTTAAGGAATTTCTAGACCATAAATTTTCTAAACATCTATAAGGGTATCAATTCCAACAAATTATAAACCTCAATAACCAAGTATTCATTTCTATCAAAATTGTATCATTATAATTTATTCATCTAATTTCTCAATCACATCTTTCTTAAGATAATCTTTTTTCTATACCTAAACCGTATAATAAATTTACTAAAGCTTTCTCTTATCATAAACCTAGTAAAAAATATCTTACATGATTTCACACCTAAGTAAATAAAATCCTGATGCACCCAATCACATAACTTACTATATCAAAATCTCAATATGCTTAGTCCATTTGAAGAATTTCTACACCATAAATTATGTAAACAACTTTAAGGGTATCATATCCAACCAATCATAAACCTCAATAACCAAATATTTATTTTTATCAAAATTGTATCATTATAATTTAGTTCTCTAATTTTCTAAATAATATCTTTCTTAAGATACTACAAAATCTCAATCCAAAAGTTCATACCAAATGTTCTCTTATATTCCATTTCTTTCTCCAATATCTTTCTTAAGATACTACAAGAAATAATAAAAAATATAAAAAATAGATAGAAAAAAAAAACTAAAATAACAAGAACATAGAGAAAAGAAAATTCATGTAAAAATGTTTGGATGTCTATGAGTCAATCTATCCCTTTAAAACAAATAATCGTCTCTAGAAGAAATAATTTTGTAAAATAAAAAAAATGCTTACTACATAAAATAATAAAACATATAAAAAATAAAAGAAAAAAATTAATAAAAAAAGAAAAATAACAAGAAAAAAATCTAAGTCAAAAAGTCTTTTTAGAAAAATTAGTTTTTTCTTAATAAAACAAAAAATAAACCAAATATCATGAATACCTGCTTGCATGCCACCGCTTCAAAATCTGGTTGAATATTGCACCAGTTGATTAGGGATTCAAGTCTTCATGACAAATTTGTTGGCCAACTACATTGTCATTTTGTAGCCAACACTGTATTGCATTTTATTTTCCCCACACCGAATAAAGGAATACTAGCTACACCGCTTTAATACATTGCACCTCAACTAAGTTTCATAACTTTAATTCTCATGTCGATTTGCAGTTTCATAACTGAATCTGCACCAACCAAATCAATTGTAACAAACCAACTTTAACTCTCATGTTGATTTTCAGCTTCCAATCTTACACTTAAAACTTGTAAACCGAGAGCGACACAGGAAAGAACGAATCTCACCAAAACAACGATTGCACTGAATCTCACCCTAAACTTTAAATCTTCTCTTCTAAAATACGAACATTGCAAACTAGCGAAATCACCGGTCATCACTTCAATGCAAAATTACCAATTTCAAGAATTCAAGAAAATCACACGATTTGACTAATTCAACATTGCAAACCATCGAAATCACAAAAACAGTGAAATCACACGATTTGAGTAATTCAAGAAAAGCTCATGTATAATCAAGAACAACATAATTAAAGAATTAAACACCAACAAAATCATGTGAAAATGGAAATACGCAAACTGCTAATTGGTCCACCACAAAAGTAATCTTTGCTAACAAGCTTTTTGAAAAAATTAAAGAAATTGCAGAAATCTAATATCTGATTACCAATTGATAAGAAGCCAGTGGACGATGGTATGACTTTGAAGTATTTTTTCACTCAATCTTTAGGGAGAATTCTTGGAACGAATCTTTGAAGAATTGTCGAATAAAAGTAATCAATAGCATACTCAAAAAGCAAACCAGAATCAATTTCTTGAAATAAAAAAAAGTCAAATTTTTTATCCCGAAAACTATGAAGTAACCCAAAATGATCTTTTGGAAAAGTAATGCAGTTTATAACAAATTTGTAGAAAGAATCAACTGAAAGCAAAAAATCATGAATCTTGTTCTCAAATTCTTTGCCAACAAAAGAAAAATCAAGTCATTCAAAACAAGTGAAAATTTTCAACGTGCTTCACATCTTGTTCTATTAGTTTTCTTATATACTACTTTGTTACATGTCTTATATGATATATTATGATTTTTCTCTATTTTTTATTGTTATAATAACTTCAAAATTCACATTAAATAAATATTAAAAAATAAGAAAATAACATACATGAATAAAAAGAACAGATATTTATTTATTTTATTATATTTTAAATATGAGAATTAAATGAAAATCTTACAGTTTATTTTTTATGATTAAATCTATAGTAGAAATTTTATATAATTTATTATTTTAGTATTTTATTTTAATAATATTTTAATAACAGTAAAGACACGTAAAAAATAATAATAACATTATTATTTATTTAAATTTTAATTATGAGAATTAAAGGAAAACCTTATAATTTATTTTTTATGATTATTTATATTAAAAAAGTTCTATATTGTGATTTATTTTAATAATAGTAGATTAATCTAAAATATCTACAAAAAGTATCATAGAAATAAAATGAAATTAATATATATCTAAAATTTATTGAAATTATTTTTAAATTATAAGTATATTTTGAATGGTTTATGATAATTTTACGAGTTTTCTGATAATTAATTGACACTGGTGTGATTAGTCAATTATATACTATTGTAAAAATTAAACAAACATCTTTTAAATTAAATTTTTTATAATAGACTTATAAAAGTATAATGAAACTTTTTGTAAAATTAGTTTATAAAAAAATCTTACTTTATAATATTTCTACTTTCCTGTTAAAATAGAAGGAAAGTTATAAAGATAATTACTTAGGAGTAAGTAATTAATTGAATTTAAAAGAATAATCTTTTATTGTGTTTATAGTTTTTTAATTTCAATTTCAATTTCAATTTGAATTTAAATTTAGAAAATAAAAGTAGTTAATTGAATATGAAAAGAATAATAGTTGTAGTTAGCTTTAAAATTTAAATAATTTATTTTTATTTTTATTTTAATTTCATGTTTTTCTTTTTTATGAAAACACATTTTTCAGTTTGATTCATATAAATTTTTTCATGTAATTTAGATAGGTGGTTTTTATATATATTTGATGAAGTTCTAAATGATAGTAAGCTACACCAAAGCAAAAAAATTCTCAGTCCAAAATTATACTAACGTATATCAAAGTTCATTTTATGAAAAATTAAATATATTTCATATTTATAATAATGTCACTAACTAAATTATACTTTAATGAACAATAAATTATACTATTTATGATATGCATTTGGATAGACACACATTCAAGATATATAAAAATAATTTTTTTATATTATTAATGATAAGTCATGGCTCAACTTTAAATAATTCATGTAAATTTTAAAATTAATAATTGCAGTGACTTTAAACAATTAGTTTTATAGTATTATTATTGGAAACACATGTCCTCACACATCCACGTCCACTTTTTTAAATAATAAAAAATAAAAGTCAATAAATGTTTTATAATTTTTTATTGTATATGTAGTTTTTTATTATAAGTAATTAATTGAATTTGAAAAAAATATTGTGTTTGTGATTTTAGAATTTGAAAAAAAAATTATTGTGTTTAAGATTTTTTAATTTCGATTTGATTTTAAAAAAGAAGTGATTAATTGAATTGGAAAAAAATGGGAACTAGCAAATTTAAAGAAGGACGATACAACGCAAAAAAATTAGGAAAACGCCTTACACTCCCAAACAATAGAAGACAGTAGTCTTGTAATCACTACCACTAGAACTGGCACTTAAGCTACAAATACTATTGCTACTACTATCATGATTCATAACTATTTCGCGGCTCCATTGATCTCAGTCCAAAGATCTTCACTACAATTCATATAACCAGCACTGCAGAAAGCAGAAGAAAAATTTAAGGATTTGGCTAAAACCAGAATAATTGTACTCAAACATATTTATGTGCTAAATAAATTAACCAATAAATCATAAGAAAAAGGTTTTGAAGAGGAATAGAAGTGATAAAAGGTTTGTAACATAGGCTTTTTCACGCTAAAATAAAATAAAAACCCTTCTTAAGATCAACTTTGATGCTGGAAGCTTCTTATAGTCAAGTCACAACTTGAGTGGATTTGTATCTTATAGCTCCTATGAATTAGTTGTAGGTATCACACGGTAAGAAATCTGTCGTGCTTTATCTGAAATGAAATCTGAACGACAAGGATATATGAACATCCTTATCTTAGAAGCCACTTACCAACACAACTAAACATAATAAAACATTAAAAAATAAAAATAAAAATTAAGGTGTCATTGAAGGGTCTCTTAGGAGTCAATGTTTATCATCTCGACTATCGGATCAGTGAGCCCCGTGTTAATCCAGAAGTTTATCAATCTTCCATTGCCAATCTGCCATACTCTGTTATCCTAACACAAATTTGCTTGATTAGACATATTCCACGACAGAACCATTCTTCATAAAAACTCCACCGGCAAATATTTTTTAGCAATCCATTCGATTCAACTGTACTTACTATCACACTCTAATTTCATTCTTAATGGTAGATCTGATAGTCATTTAAAGATTATTAAATCAAATTTAAATAAAAAAAATTATTGGATCACAGGTTCGTTACTGGTGTTCAGTTCATTCCAAGAAAAAGAAAAATATGACCTATTTTTTTCAAATTAATATGTTACGATGAACTCTTTGCAATCTAAATTTTGAATCACTTCTTAGTTTTATAAAATTGATTCTAGTTAAAATTAAAGAACAATAATTCAGAAACATATTTAGGAAAAATAAGAAACCGAACAATTATTTTTCGGAAAATCTCATTCCACACCGTCGAAAGCAGGTTCGGCGGACACATGTTTTCAAATATGCTACTAGTAGCTCAGATTTTTCCAACCAAATGTCCAAAGAAAATTCATGCCAAAAAGTATGCAGAACATAAATTCAAATTCACTTGACTTTTATTCATCAAAGTAGCTCTTGCAATCTGGGTTTGAGAACAACTGGCATTTGCAGTAAAGCTGAAAATGTAAGCCAATTTCAGAGTATATTAAAATACAAATTGGCAAAGTTAAGTTTTCCCAAAAATTGAACAATTGCAGTTCGACCCCGAGGATCCTGGGGTGAACTCTTTAAGATAGCACTTTCTCCACTTCAACTGTCACCTCTTTGGGAGGTTTCTCAGCATGAAGATTAGCAACAATGCCCTTAACTCTTTAAGATTAGCACTTTCTCAGCATGTTCAATGCACAGTTTTCCAATCAAGACCATGAAGTTATAATGAAAATTCTAAAAGACAAATGCGAAAGGCATTCCTCGAAACAATTATCAGAAAATCCGAACGCTTAAAAAAGGGTTTGGAGTCATACAGACTCAATTTGCCTATGAAATGCCTCTAGTCTTGACTTTAGAACAACTACAGTGTCATCCTTGCGCTGGATAAGTGGTTCACCAGTAACCTGAGGAAAATAAATTCAACAGTGAAATTGTTACAGGGCTAGTGCTTTTCTTAAGCAATCATAACAAAGTTCGTGGCATGCCCTAACCTTTTAAGTTGGGCATACTCCACCACCCCCTAAACATTCTTCTATACGTGAAAATAGAAAAATCTTTTGCGTAGACTATCAGTACTGCCAACAACTAGAACCTATTAAAACCATGTTCATTTCCAATGAAACATCTTAACAAAAAATGTGTGGCATCTCACTATATTTATTAAAATTGAACTAGTTTTTAAATTAATCCAATGTGCAACATCTTAGCTAACGTCTCTAGCCAATGCACAACATCTTAACATCCTCTTCACCCAAGACTGGACAGGAGTTTTAAGTTAGTATGAATAGACATTTTAGAGTGGCAAAACATCAAGACAGAATTGGCTTTGACACCGTATTAGAAAGGGACTGTGCCTAAATCAATCTCAAAAGCTAGTTCTAAGATGGAGACTTGACCAAGTCTTACAAAAAAAGTGCATGCTCATATGTCTAATCATTGTTGGACATCTAAACAATATTTAAGTTTGAATGATACTTATAGCTCTTCAGAACGCACAAATGTTAAAGCACCTATAAGCAGAAATTATGTTTAGGCAACTAACATTTTTGTAGGGTTTAAATAAAGTTACAGACTTACATCATCAACCCCAACAATCTTAGGAGGGGCAAATTTTGTGTGGTATGTTCTGCCACTGGTTGGGTGCAACGACCACTGGTTAGGGTAAGGGTAAGGGTAAGGATTAGGGTTAGTGTTTAGGGTTAGGGTTAGGGTTGGGGTTGTGGTTGGGTTAGGGTTTAGGGTTAGGGTTATGGTTAGGGTTTATGGCTAGGGTTAGGATTTATGGTTTATGGTTAGGGTTAAGGGTTTAGGGTTAGGATTTAGGGTTTATGGTTAGGGTTAATGGGTTAGGGTTTACTGTTTAGGGTTTGTGGTTTATGGTTAGGGTTAGGGTCATGGTTAGGGTTAGGGTTAGGTCTTAACCATCCCCGTCCCTGCTCCCGATCCCCGCCGGGGATAACAATTTAGTCCCCGCACCCATCCCCATCGTGGGTCGGGCTTCCCCGCCCCATCCCCATCCCCGTTCCATTTTATTTTCTTAAAATATAATTTTAAAATATTTTAAATAAATCTAAAAATTTAAGTATATAGACTGACTATTAAAGATAAATTTATAGAAATTAAGTATTTTAATATTAAATATTTTTTTCTTTTAAATATTATAATGTTACAAATTTTAAATTATTTTCTTGATGAAGTATATTTTAGTTTATTATTTTTACATTATAATATGTATGTAAAAAAATGTTTGATAATTTTTTTTGTTTCATACCTATCAAGTTTAATTTATCAATCTTCAAAACACATAATATAAAGTCTAAAATCTTTCAAAATGAATATATAATATATATTTAAAAACACTAATAAATAAATAATTTCTAAATTATTAATTGTTCAAAACACACTATATAAAAGAAATAGATTCCAAACAAACAAATATCAAATAATCTAATAATCATCTTCCAAATGAGAAGTAAAGTCACTCTCCATCAGTTCACCTACATAATTCAAAAAATAAAATGTATCATTAAAAAAGAAAATAAATAACAGTATTTTGACAAGAGTAAATAAATAAATAAATAAAATAGTATTATCTCTTAAAGCAGTACCTTCATCATCAGAGTCCATTTCGTTAAATAAAGTAACATAGTCATCAACTAATTGAGAATTCACATAACCTAAAAAGTTCTGCAATTACAAAAGTAAAATGATTTATTTATCACATTTCTCAACAACAATTTTTTCTTAAATTTTAATTTTAATAGAAAATCACAGTAATTAATTATACAGTTTACAAAGAAGACACTTTTAAAATTTAATTTTGAAGAGAATGAAAGTTAAGAAGATTAAAATAAAAAAAATTAAAATAGAAATAAAATCATGTTAGAAAATAAAAATTAAATAGAAATAAAAATAGGCACACTCAAAACCAGTATACAAACATAACAAATATGTGCAAAATTGTACAAAAAGTTATGTATCTAATCATAAATGTAATAGATTACTCACAAAGAGACTACAAATTGTAAAAAAGACTGATAAAGATAGACTCCAAAATTAATAAAAAAAAATCACAACAATTATATAGTTAACAAATAAGACACTTTTAAAATTTAGATAAATCAAAGTTAAAAACATGAAAATGAAAACAATTAAAATACAAATACAAATATGCTAGAAAATGAAATAAAATAGAAATAAAAACACTAGTATACAAACATAACAAATTTGTGCAAAATTGTACAAAAAATTATGTATCTAATCATAAATGTAATAGATTACTCACAAAGAGACTACAAATTGTAAAAAAGAATAATAAAGATAGACTCCAAAATTAATAAAAAATCACAACAATTATACAGTTAACAAAGAAGACACTTTTAAAATTTAATTTTGAGAAAAATCAAAGTTAAGAACATGAAAATAGAAATAAAAATATGCTAGAAAATGAAAATAAAATAGAAATAGAAACACCAGTATACAAACATAACAAATCTGTGCAAAATTGTACAAAGGTTATGTATCTAATCATAAATGTAATAGATTAATCACAAAGAGATTACAAACAAAGGTAATAGGGTTACATACTTTACAATGAATACACTTTTAAAATTTAAATATCAATGGTAAATAACATGTTAAAAAACAAAATAGAAATAAAATAATACTAGAAAATGAAAAATAAAAATAGAAGTATGAATACTCAAACCAGTATACAAAACAAATGTAGAAAGTATGTGAGAAATTGTGCAAAATGTTATGTATCTAACCATAGATGTAATAGATTAGCCACAATGAGATTACAAAATATTGCTCAGCAAATCCCTCAAATGAAGTCCTCACAAAAAATTTCAGAGAATAAAATAATAATAGATGTTATTATCAATGCACAATATTTAGAAAATTGATAAAGAAACAAAAAACTAACCTTATGTTATGCGTTCACCAAATTGGTTGAAGGGACTAAGAAAAGTAAATGTGTAGAGGATGAGAGAAAGAGAAGAGTATATTATTGAAGAGATTGAGGAAGTTGAAGGAATGAGTGAAAGGTAAAAGAAAAGAGAAAAGTGTGGAATAGAGAATAGGGTTTCAGAAAAGACACTGTAACCCTTTATGTATGAAAAATAAAAAGAAAAGAAACACTAAGAAAGAATATGAATAGTTTTAGGGTTTATGTTTAAATTTAAAGACGGGGCGAGGATGGGTACGGGGGCGGGGCGGGGATTGCATTATCCATCCCCGACCCCGAACCCGATTGATTTAAACGGGGAAAACCCGAACCTGACCCCGAACCCGGTCAACTCGGTTTTTCCCCGTCAAACTCGGGGCGGGGACGGTTCGGTTTCCACGGGTGCGGGTCTAATTGCCATCCCTAATGAAGAGATACAAAGGTTTATAGCTCACCCACAAAGAACACCAATCAACTTAATACATAAAAGTGTAAAATGTAATTGTGTTCATCATCTTCAATTTTGAATTCTTTATTTAAGGTCTTAAAGGTGATCATTGCTTTAATCTTCTCTTTGATTTGATCTCCTTTATCAAATTAATCTTCACCGATTCACGCATTGCACATGTTTAATGGAAGGTTGTAGGTCTTAGATTCCTTTTGAACATGATACCTCCTAAACTGATGTTTAATTTTAATATTGTTGACATGTTAATGTAAGATGGGATTTTTAGAGAGACTAATATTATTGTTATTGTCACAAAGTATAAGAATGCTACTCTCACAATCTTCTATATGATTTTTGTGTTAGAATAGTTGACTTTGGAAGGAGGGTTTGAATAGAGCCCAAGACTTTTCTCCTGAACAACTAAACTATATTGTCTAATGAGCAAACAAAACCAACAACACAGTTTTATTTGGTTCACCCAAACTCATGGATTATTTCCAATTCTCCTTTAGACAACTTCTTAAGAGGTGTCACAAATCAAAATAATGACTACAAATAAGTATACAAATAACTCTTGATTACAATAAATATACAAATCATTTAAGATTTGATTCCTTGAAATTATATAATTCTCCTTTTATTCTTTTTCCCGAATTTTATGAACTCTAATTAGAAAATTGAAATTTTTATTTCATTGATGATTTTATATTATGCGTAATCTCACTTTAATTATAATTTTGTGCACACAAAAAATGTCGTGTTTTAATTACATTTTACACTATGAAAAGAAACTATAGTATATTAATCAAACTTGCCCGACGATTTGTGATCTTGGGAGATGTCCTTTACAAAAGGTCCTTCAAGGAGTACGTATAATGTGCAACGTCGTTTTTGTTGAAATTTTGAATGAGTGTACAAGAATTTTCAACATATTGTATCTTTGCCATGAATATTTGTTGTGCTCTATAAAATGTTATACCAATTATGATAAAGAAGTAAAAAGATGTATATTTTGATGCTTTTTTACAAGGATGTTGAATATTTGTGAATTCATCTACTATAAGGACCATATTTTGAATTTCCTCCATGATTGCATGTGTTTAATTGAAAGAAAAGTTGCATTTATAAATTAATTGGAATACATTAACAAAGAAAAGTTGCATCTACAAAATTAATTGGAATGCAACAATTTTCCAATAATGCTTAGTATAAAAAAAAATTTTGTGTGAATTCTTCATTATAAAGTTAATTTGAAATAAAAGTTTTAATTATAGAATTTGATGATACATAATGAATGTGAATGGTTACTCCCTTTTTAATAGAATAAATTTAATGCTACTATTTTATTATTTGATTTTATAATGTGATGGATGAATTTGTTATAAAAGAATATTGGTATAGAAAGAAATTAGTAAAAATGTTATGCATGGTTAATAACAATAAATATATAGATAATGTATTTATTTGAAATTAAAAGTATGATGAATTTGTTAGTCATTGTTATAATTAAATGTTTATTGAATTTCAACTTGATGATAATTTATGTTGTTTAACATGAGAAAATAAAAGTAATATGTATGGTTAATAACATCTGTAGATATTATATTTGTTTGACATTAAAACTATGATAAATTTGTTAGTCACTAAACTGACTAATTTTAAATGTTTATATAATTTAAAATTAATTATAATTTATGACAATTACATGTAAAATAAAGGATGTTATGTCATATATTTATTGATTTATGAGTATATTGAAATTCATTATTTTATAAGACATTTACGGATCACCTAAAGGTTGATTATTTCCTTTTATAATTAATAAATAAAATTGTAGGCAATTTTATGTGGACCATTAGTTTTACTTATATACCCAAAGATAGTATACATGTTTTAATTGTCATTAATGTTATAATTATATTAACATAAATATTACAAGTATAACATGTGTTGTGTTTTTAAATATTACAAGTATAACATGTGTTTTATGGCTCAACACTTATGTGAAATTTCGTTACTCTAGTAGGATGAATTTTTATTTATTATCTATGTCAAGTTTAATGAGCTTAATTTCATAAAGCTTAGGAAAGATTAAACATATTCATAATGTTCATGAGGATGATTGTCTCAAACAATATTAACAAAGCTCTTCCAAAAACTGAAAGTGTCAACAAGTTTATAGAGTTTGTGAGAGAGCACTCCCAAATAACTTATATTAATGTGTATATTGACTACCATGAAGTTTGACGTGTCGTATACCATACATGAGCATGTTATTAAAATGTCGCAGCAAAACTTAAGACCTTGGGAATGATTGTGAATGAGAACTTCCTTCTACAATTTAGTTTGAACTCATTAGTTTAAGTATAAACCATTTCAAATGACCTATAATACCATGAATGATAAATGGAATGTGCTTGACTTGTACAATATATTGGTATAAGAAGAATTAAGACTCAAAAGTTAGGGAAGTAACTCAATCTATTGTGTAAGTCGTTAAGGAAATAAAGGAGTTGGAAAAAAATTATGAAAAAACACAATAAGGGAACATGGAAACTAAAAAATTAATGAGTCATCTATGTAGATCCAATAATCAAAGGGTAATAATTACAACATAATGTTGACACTAAATTTAATTTAGTGAATGAATATTCAACTTTTTTATGCCATAAATGTTTGGGTCACATATATATAGAAAGGATGTAAAAATTAATAAAGAATGTAATTCTTTCAAATTTAGATTTCACTTATCTAAATATTTGTGTGTATTGTATAAAAGAAAAACAAACAAAACAAGAAAGAGGCTACAAGAAGTACTTAGCTTTTTGAAATAATGCACATCGACGTTTGTGTGTCTTTTATTGTCAATTTTTTTGAAAAAAAGTATTTTATCACCTTTATTGATGATTATTCATTTTGATTATGTCTAGTTATTGCATGAGAAATTTGAAGTAATGAATTCTTTAGAAATTATTTGAGTGCAGTAGAAAGGCAATTATACACAAATATGAAAGTTGTCTAATAGAGGTGGTAAGTTTTATTTGATTGTAAATGGGTCTTTAAGATTAAAAGTGACTCTCATGGCTACCTTAAAAGTTATAAGGTCAAACTTTCTGCTAAGGGTTTTACGTAGAAAGATGTTCTTAAGTAGAAAGATGTTCTTAACTATAAAGAGACATTTTTGTCTATCTCATGAAAGGATTTCTTTAAGATTATCATGTCACTGGTAGCTCATTATAACTTAGAGCTGCATCAAATGAATGTGAAATTTGTCTTTCTTAATGAAAATTTATAAGAGAATTTTTATATGGATCAACAAATGGGGTTCTTAGTTGAAGGAAAGGAACCCATGGTGTGCAAATTAAAAAAATCAATATAAAGACTATAACAAACTTCCTGCCAATAGTATTTGAAGTTTAATAATACTATTGTTTGTTTTTGGATTTAAGGAAAACAATTTTGATCAGTGTATATTTTCAAAGACTTCAATGGGAATAAAGTTATATTTTTATTTTATATGTTGATGATATCTTGCTTGCAATTAATGATCTTGATTTTCTTTATGAGATTGAGATGTTTCTTTCAAGTAACTTTAAAATGAAAGATATTGGTGAGAAAAATTATATGTTAGGAGTAGAAATATTCCGAAACAAATATGAAGGAATGTTATGCCCATCCCAAAAAATTTATATCAATAAAGTATTAGAGATGTTTAAGATTTATAAGTGTTGAGTATAGCTTGTCCCAATTCATAAAGGAGACAAATTTAGTCTCAATAAATGTCCTAAGAATGACTTGGAACAAAAATAGATGGAAGTAATTTCATATGCTTAGACTTGAAATCAAAAGCTTATGAACAAATAATCACATGCTTACATATAAGAAGTCTAATAATCTTGAAGTGATTGGATATTTAAACTCCGATTGTGCAGGATGTGTGGATACAACAAAAATTCACTCTTGGCTATCTATTCCTTTAGTCAAATGAAAAATATCATGGAGAAGGGGAAAAAATTTGTTGTTAATGAAAGTCGAATTTGTAGCATGTTTTGATACTACAATTTAGGCTAATTGGCTGTAGAAATTTATTTCAAGGCTTAGAATTGTCAATAATATTACTAAGCCGCTAAAAATGTATTGTGATAGTTCCAAAATAGTATTTTTTTTCTCCAAGAACAAGAAGTACTCTAAAGTTGAAGTACTCTGTCACAACAGAGGAAGTTCATAAAGAAAGAGTATTAATAAAAGATATTAGCAAAAAACTTATAATAACTGACCCTTTAACAAAGAGATTATTACCCAAAACATTTATTAAGCTCCTAATTATGTTCATATTAAGAAAAAATCTAGTTTGTGATATATAGAAGGGGTATGACAATTGAGTGATATACAATTGCTATGAATCGAATTACATTCCATTCTTGACTATGAAAATATGATGTACCCTATGTTTTAATTCCTTAATGTATATTATGTTTATGTAATGTGTTTGTTTATTGGTTCATAAATGTGTACAATGCCACACAAGTCAAATAGAAAAATGTGTAAGATTTTATTTCTCATGGAAAAGACACATAATTTGTTAATTAAAAAAATGTATAAATAAATGAATTAATAATAAAATACAAAATAATAATTAGGTTAGTAAAAAAAATTTCTTATTTATATTAACAAAATAATAGAGTTTGATATATGTACCTTTCTCACCTTATTATAGAATAGTGAAATAAAAAGAGTGAAACTTGCATGGTTATTAATCTGATTAAATTTTTATAACATTGAAAAACAATTTTTTATTAAAAATATATACATATTCTCTCATTGATATATACGAGAATTATTAATTTCAAAATTTTATTTAAATATTTTATTTTATATTATTATAAGAGAACTATTATGGTTTTAGTATTTATAGATAAAGTTTTAATGAATTTATTAAAGGATAAAGGAAACTCCAATTTAGAATATTTTTTAATCAAAATTATGTTTGAAATATTTTTTAATCAAAAGTCAGATTTATATCATATACGAAGTGAATTTTATATCACAAAACATTGAATAACTTTAATTTCATCAAGGCTATTGTCAGTTTCGTTCGGATCAAAACACGTGTTATCCAAAATCTACCCAATCATCAGACACCAATAAATTATTACTTTTTTTTATTGTAATATCCAAGTTCATAATAAGTTGTTATAACTTGGTAAAGTAAAAAAAGTATTTTATCTATCTTAATAATACAATCAATAAATGATTGTAAATAAAAATAACTAACCTAAAACAAGAAAAATAGAAACACATAAATTATGTATCTCATGTCATCAATCAATATATACCATATTTATACATTAAAATTGAAAAAAATGTTTTCCTGAAAAAATAATAGGTCAATCTCTTCTCAATAACTGTAAAAAAAAATTAAAACATTATATTACACTTTGTAATTTTCCTATAATAATTTGGTATGTATGATTATCAATATCTCTACATAAATTATTAGTTAATTAATAAATATTAAGTTATGTATATGTTTAATCAAAGTTATTTTTTTTATAATTATATATATATATTTATTGGAATCTTTAGATTCATTTAGTTCAGTGTGAATATGATTGTTTGGATGTTGTAAAAATTATTAATTTTTAACGTTGCCTCTTTCAACGTCGGTTTTTGGGCCGACGTGAAATGATTCTCAAAACCGACGTGGAAAGTGATTGCTGTAGTAGTGTTATTTAACAATGATATATTCCATTCTTTTTATTTGTAGGAGAACTGATTATTATATGATTAAGATAAAGAAAATGAATATGAAGAAGAAACAATAATAAAATATAAGAAATATGACTAAAAATAAGTAGAAAAAAATTTCAAACAATATCTACTAAAGAAAAATTGAAGAAATAAAAGAAGAAAAAAAAAGTAAATAAAATTGTAAGCTTTTTTTTATATATTGTAGAATATTCTAATATGGATTGCTTAAGAGGAAAGAAAGAAAAAATACATGAAAAATTTCTATCTTTACAAGTCACCTTCAAAACCATGTATTTATCTAACTATTTACACATGTTACTTTAAAGTCCATGTGAATGTTATAACCAACTATTTCATATGTATTTTTCTTAAGTTAAGAAAATGTGTGCTAAATAAAATTAAAAAATTAACTTTTTGTTAAATTAGATTTATCTTTACTTTGATAATTATTTTTGTTTTTACATTTATTATTATTTTTTAATGTTTACATTATATGAAACCTACGTAAGAAGACGTCTTTTAAGAAAATTATATTTTAATATTTTGAATGTAAATTTACTTTCTAAAAATACTTTTTAAGAATGCGAAACTCTTAACTTAATTTTTATCACGAAAAACTTATTTCCTTTCACTTTTTATCTTCATTTTTTTTTCTCTTTGAAATTCACTCTCCAATATGACTTAACATGTACAACTTTTTTTTTCTGATGTTAAATATTTTTATAAATAATACATATCTCTTTACTTTTTTTTAGTTAATAAAATAAAACATAATTTCACTTAATAAAATTATTAATTTGTTAACAGAGTCTTTCAACAAATTGCCGAATGATTGTAAATTTCGTTTGTTGAATTCTTACTAATAAAGAAGTCAAATTATCTATTAAACATATTTAGCTTAATAACCTTTTTTTATTAATTATTCATTTACTATCTTTAATTTGTTATTTTTATTAATAAAATGTTTAAATAAGTTTTTCAATTTAAAAAAAAAATTAATGTGATTTTTTTAAAATTTAATAAGCTTCCTAATTTTTTTAAAATAGTCTCATTCTTTAGTTTAAGTTGATTTGTTAGTTTTATAAATAATTATAGTTATAGTGTACATTTTAAAAAATGTGAAGGTTGAGTCTTTATACTAATAATAAAATGAATTAAATAAAAATTAATTCAGAAAAGGTGTTTTAATTATCCCTACATTTCATGGGTTAACATCAGAAAAGTTACAGCAAAAATACACAGCTTGCCACCTGTGACTGTTGATGTGTCCCATCTGGCAAGAAGCCACAGCATTCAGTTAGTTAGGTCGAGCTAAAGCCATCTTTCTCATTTCTCTCAAACTTTTTCACTCACTCTTCACAGAGTGCCTGGGAGCGTGTCTCACTGCTCAACCAACTATAGAGTTTCAAGCCTCCAAGCTCATCGTCCAAATCAAACGCATTCATAGTCGCTTCCTCCAATGGATCCCTCATCTTCCACCTCGCTCCCTCCATCGCTTCACCTCGCCATGGCAGCTTTGCTTGGAGCCTCCTTCATGGCCATCTCCGCCTTCTACATGCACCGTCGCACCGTCGACCACGTCCTCCACCGCCTCGTCGAACTCCGCCGCAAGCCCCTCGCTGCCTCCGACGATGACAGCGACGATGACGACGATGATCGGAGCGGGCTCGGAGACGACGACGTAGGAACGGATACCGATGCCGATCCCAGGAACTATCGTCGAACCTTTTCGAGGTCCGTGGACGACAAGTCAAACGTGCTTCGGAGCTATAGGTTTTCGTCTTCGATGCCCAACGTCGTTTCCGCAGGGGATTGGTTCCAGGAGGACACTAAGAATCGTGCCTCGTCCCTCGAAAATCTTCAATTCGCTCCGCTAGGGCTTCCGTCTCATCGAACGGGTTCCACCAATGGTGTGAATATGAATTCTTGTTTCAACTATCAGTTCTGTTCTGTTTCTATTTTTTTTGGTTAAAATGGTGTTTTTTTAAAAAATTAATTAGCATGCTTTTTTAGACTGTCATCCAAACATAAATGCCATGTATGACTGTTGTTTTTTGTAATAATTACTTTAAAATTGTGGTTTTTAATTCCTTGCCAGTATAATATACCGATAGTGTATGAAAATTAAGCTTTTTTTTTTGTTTAAATGATGTTTCTTTGTTCTGGTTTGTATAGGTGAGAGTGTTCAGATTTCGCGGTCGTATAAGAGGATAGCTTCTGTAGGTAGGATTATGACTCCGAGATCACCAGGGCGTAACGCATTCGAAAGTGCAGAGGATTCTGATGAGGAGGAAACACAGCTTGCTGATGATAATAACATTCCTTTCTCAAATACTTACGTGAGAATACTGATTTCTTATTTGTTGCAAGGATGAAAAGTGTTTTAAACTTTGTCGACTAAAAGTATGGCCTGTAGTTGATTGTTATTCAGGGGAGAAGTTGAGAAAGACCCTTTCCTGTTTTCAAAAATTTTAGTTACCGTTTTATCGGGACTCAAATGAATGGATATTATTTAACTTGGGGTCTTGAATTATTTATTGCTTTCTGTTTGTCAATGTAGTACTTTGATGGTTCAGGTTTTCATGGGTACAAACTTTTTTTATTGATGGAAATTGGTGTGGTCTGGTGCACGAGCATAAATCTTCTGGATTCCTAAACCTTGGTTATTTTGGTGTATGATTATTCATTTTACATTTATTTCTATCCTGATATTTTAGTGATTCATGACGTTTCAGGGAGTAAATTCAAACATGTCCAATTTGTGTGCTGTTCCATTCAGAGTTGAGGATGCAAACTGTGCAAAAAATCAGATATATGGAGACGTTTCAAAGGAAGCGAAAGCTGGTGTAGATATGAATGGTGTTGCTTCAACTTCTGTACATGTAGCTGGGGATGACCTTGTCTTTGCCAATAATGTCTTGCCTGCAAGAAACCCTGTGCATGGTACTTTCATGTCACTATGACAATCTTTACTGTTGTACTTAATGCTTCTATATTGGTTCATCTGAAATAATTTAAGTCCCTGCATGACATGTTACATATTTTTATCCTCCTTTTGCTATCTATAATGCTCCCATTTTTTTTTTCCTTTTTTAACTGTATCAGATAATATTATTTTGATTTCTTTTGTTCATGGTGTGACTTGTATAATATGAAGCGAGATTGCAAAAGTTAGTATCTAATGCATAATCTGTCTTACTCTACAAAATATGTTCAGAGACGACAAATATTGAAGAAGATGAAGTGTGCAAAATGATTCAAGAATGCTTAGATTTGCGTAAGAAATATGTTTACAAGGAAAATATTCCATTGAAGACAGAACCTGTGGACACTAACTTTGACCCGTATCATTTTGAACCAGTTGAGGCAACAACAGTAAGTTTGCTGCTTCTCTATTATTACTTTTTGATTAGTCACACATTATTTTGCTACATGTGGAATGTTCTCGAGTTATTTACAGTCAATTTTGTTCTAAAGTGTTCTGTTGATATTGTTACATTGCTCTGAAGTGTTTGATTGATATTTTTATACTGACCTTTTATGTTGCAAACAGCACCACTTTAGGATGGAAGACGGAGTGATGCATGTTTTTGCAAGTAAAACTGGTAACATGGAGTGTTAGCAACATGAAAATGCAATGGTTTCACTGCTATCTTAATTTTGTAAAGTATTTAGTTTGTTAAAGATAAAGTTTAAAGAACTGAGATTTTTGTGAAACTGTTCAGATACTGAAGAGCTCTTCCCTGTCGCAAGCTCAACTAGATTTTTTACTGATATGCATTACATTCTAAAAGTTATGTCTATTGGGAATGTTCGCTCTGCATGCTACCATAGGCTACGATTTCTCGAGGAAGTATGTTTCTACAAACTTTTGTCTATATGGTCTTAGTGCTTGCCAGTAGCATTTGTTCATAACATTCATCTGATCATCATACAGAAATTCCGCCTTCATCTGTTACTAAATGCAGATAGGGAGTTTCTGGCTCAGAAGGGTGCGTCCCACCGGGATTTTTACAATATCAGAAAAGTTGATACCCATATTCATCATTCTGCTTGCATGAATCAGAAGCATCTTGTGCGCTTCATCAAGTCAAAATTAAGAAAAGAACCTGATGAGGTGAAAATATACTTTTGGTTCTACTTAATTTTTTTTAAGGCTGTAATTTTGTTGGTTGTTTTCCCCTTCCTCCCTGTCTTTTTTATTTTCCAGATTATTAGTTCTTCCTAATTTTCCCTATCAGTATCTGTATTAACAGGTTGTTATATTTAGAGATGGAAAGTATATGACTCTTAAGGAGGTTTTTGAGAGTTTGGATTTGACTGGGTATGCGTTATTTTTCTCTGATTTTTTTTCTCATATCTTACTATTTGGATTTCGAGTTCTAGAAATATTTATTTCTTGTCCGTTGGCACTTTTTCTAATTAATGGAAATTATGACGCAGATATGATCTGAATGTTGATTTGTTGGACGTCCATGCAGATAAGACCACATTCCATAGATTTGACAAATTCAACCTTAAGTATAATCCTTGTGGACAGAGCAGACTAAGAGAGATATTTTTAAAGCAGGATAATCTTATCCAGGGTTGGTTGCTGTATATGAATGTTCCCTATTATTTGCTTGTATTTTATTATTTCGAATTGAATATTAGTTAGAAGTGTTAGTTCATGCTTCTCGAATTCATAATGGCTTAAAGCCACTAAAATTCACAGGGAGGTTTCTGGCTGAAGTAACAAAGGAAGTTTTGATAGATCTTGAAGCAAGCAAATATCAGGTTATTTATCCCCAATATAATATATTTAATTTTGATATCTCCTATCCTAATTCATTTTTTATGCATAAATAAAAATAAAATTTACAGATGGCTGAGTATAGGATCTCTGTCTATGGAAGAAAACAGAGTGAGTGGGATCAGCTGGCTAGTTGGTTTGTTAACAATGCTCTTTATAGTAAGAATGCTGTCTGGCTAATCCAGGTACGGCTCAGCTTCTAGTTTCTGACCCAGTTTCAATCAGATTGTTTACACTAGCTTCGTGTGTTTATGGTAAAAGTTTTTTCCCATTATGACAATAACCTACCTTTTCTAGTTAATTCTTGAAGGATTACTATTTAGTCGGTCTTCCATATCTTTGCGTTTTAGGACCATTTCATTTTTTAGGACAATAACAATGAAAATGGTACAATGGTTAAACAGAATTTTGACAAATGCCCTAGGAACATTGGTCAAAAATCACTTCTTACGTAATATTAGACTTCTACATCCGATCCATTTTCAATCAGATTGGTTTACACTAGCTTCGTGTGAGTTTATGGTAAAGATTTTTCCATTATGACAGTAACCTCCCTGTTCTTATTTAATTCTTGAAGGATTACTACTTGGGTGGGTCTTCCTTATCTGAGTTTTAGGACCATTTCATTATTTATCCCAATGACAACAATTGTAGAGTGTTTAGACAGAGTCTTGACAAATGCATGGGAACATTGGTCAAAATCACTTCCTACTTAATGAGGTTTCTAACAATTGTGCACTATATTGCCCATGCTATATATTCAACTTGATTTTCCTTATAAGATTAACTTGTGTATGTCACTATCTCCTCAAGAAGTGCACATTGATTCTTTTACACAATTGCTGAAATATATGATGTTTAATTGCATCAGCAGCAACCTTATTATTGTTGCAAACAATATTTTCTCTGTTGTGATTTGGCTTTCTCTCTTCTTTGCCATATAAATTTTTCTACCATTTTAGATGTGTCTTTCACCTCAACTTATTCTATGTTACTTTTATTTATTGAGAGTATTGATGGTTCCACTAGGGAAATGTTGCTTGTTGTCAACAGCATTATCAAGATTGTCTACATCTGTTCCTTCTTCTAGGCTTGAGAAGTGTTTAAAGTGCTCATCAGAATTAACATTATGGTTAACAACTAACCTAGTCTCCTAAACTACCTCAACCTCGAAAGAAAAAGAATGCAAAAAGCAGGAGCTAGTTAACATTATTTCTATCTTTGGACTTGTTAGGAGTTCTACATTGAGTAAAATGACCTACATGATGTAGTTTTGAGCTATGAGGCTCTCCCACATAATGGACTAGTCTTTTGGGTCGAGCTCTCATCTTATGCTTAATTCCTAACAATTGTTGCTTTCATTAAGTGTTGGGCCACGAAAAGGATTACTATAGGTTAGATTAAGGTGTAAACCAAATTCTGAGAGATAAGTGAAGCTGTCTTAAAGAGAAAAAGTCCACCACTGGGTCAGTATCAGTAGAGTGAAAGGTGTCATGGACGTCAGGCCTTAAAAGGGGTGACAATTTTTGGAGTCTCACAGATGATGAGCTACTTCATGTAATACTTAAGCCACGTGTGATGCAATTTATTTTACAAAATGTCAATGACTTTAGTTCAGATTGGATCATGAGAATCAACAAAAATTTGAATTTTATGTATTGCATTAGATTTGATATAATGTTCCTTATCTATTAGCGTTTATTTAGAATTTTGTTTGGTGCTTTGAATGCTTTCCTGGGTGTCGTTTGTTGACTTCGATCTTGTTTTGTGAACTTTTATTGGCAGTTACCACGGTTATACAATGTGTACAAGAATATGGGAATTGTTACCTCCTTTCAGAATATTCTGGATAATGTGTTTATTCCTCTATTTGAAGTCACAGTGGATCCAAATTCTCATCCTCAATTACATCTGTTTTTGATGCAGGTTAGTCATTTCTTTTTTTGAGTGTGAACACACCCTATTTTTGTTTGCTCTTGTACATGTATTTAGTTTTATGGATACCTAATTTTTGAAATGTAACATTTTAACGATGTATTTCCTGGTGTAGCTGTTATACTGAGCCACTGGTACATGAAACATACCTGTCCTGTTATATAAGAAATAGAAAGGTGAGTTTTAAAGCCTTATACAGTTCAATAACATGGAAAATTGGGCATGCTATCTAAAGACAAGAAATAAGATAGGAATTGCTGTGAGTGAGGTAGAATCCAAAGCTTTTGAGGAGTTTTCCTGAGATCTTGGGACAAAGAATAGGAATATACTATATATAAGCTTGTCAAAAATAGGGAAAGAAAATCAAGAGATTTGAACCAGTAATACTTATTAAAGATGAATAATGAAGTTTTTATCAAGATATAAAAGAAATATAGTAGAGCTCTTTTTATAAGCTTTCCAACAATGATCAGTGATCAACCTATGATAGTGAAGGATTAGAAATCCAAGGGGGACAGACAAAATTTGGCTTATTATCATAAAATTCAAGTTGGATATGGAGATGTAAAAGAAGCCTTTAAAATGAATAAGTGTAAAGTTGATGGTCTTGATGGTGTTCCTATTGAAGTTTGTTATCAATTTCCTTGCGAAGCCATTTAACGAGGTTTTTGATATCTTAGAAAATGTTAGATGAGTGGAGGAGCACTTTGGCTCTGATATTTATGAACTTTGGAGATTTAAAGCATTCTGTCAGCTGCAAAGGGATATAAGAACTATGGAGTCATGCTATGTAATCACGGGAAAAAAGGATGGTACAGAGTAAGAGGAGAGAGGATTGCAAAAAATCAATTTGGATTTATACTAAAAATGTCTACAATCGATGTTATCTTTTATAGGAGCTGATAGAAAGGTACTAAAATAAAGAAAGTGACTTGCATATGGTTTTGATTTACGTGGAAGCAAAAGTATTCAAATTTGGAAAAGACTATGAAAAGAAAGTTTGTGTGAGTGTAACTTATATCTACTAAATATAGATAAGTATAATGCGTAATCATTCATGGGAGAACTCTTGCAGGTTAGATTAAGGAATTTCCCATAAGGATAGACTTACATCATCGGGGTTCAGGTTTAAGTCCTTGCTTCTAGTCTTGATGTGCTTAGTCCTTACCATGATAGGAGATTACCCCCAAATATATGCCTTTTGACATTAGAAGAAATTAATAGAAGCAATTTCATGATGAATAATATTATTAAGAAATTAGTTTTTAACTAAGCCCAATGACATGTAATCCATCTCATCTAGTGAGATAAGGTTATTATTCTGTTTTCAGATGTTTTCCCTCTGTTGTAGGATATGATCTTTGTCTTTCGTCTGTGTAAATTCCAATCCTAATAGTTTATTTTGCAGTTGTGCTTTTTGCTCATGTTGCCAATTCTTAATATTCAATTCAAATTTCAATTGAATCAGTCCCATATCTGTCAAATTAAACTGATTTTCTGTTTTCTTTGCAAGCAATTTTTAAAAAACTCAATGATAAAGGGATGTATCTACTGTATTTAGATTTTTTTTAACCGCTGTTCATAAACGTAAGATTTTTTTCTTGCTAGTAGAGAATGAAGTTGAAGACTGAGATGTATTCACCATCAAATTTGTTTGTGATGATGAGTCAATTTTTATTTTTGTTTAAAACTGATAGACGAAGGATATTGATAAAATGAATCAACTTTGTTCTTTCTAGAGTTTCTTTCTTTTCTTAGTAGCTTCTTCTGCATACAGGTGGTGGGATTTGATCTTGTAGATGATGAAAGTAAACCAGAAAGGCGTCCAACTAAGCACATGCCTACTCCAGCTGAGTGGACAAATGAATTCAATCCGGCATATTCTTATTACCTTTATTACAGCTATGCAAACTTGTACACGCTCAACAAGGTTTATATTATTTCTCTCTTTGTAGAGCATAAGAGTTAAAAAACTAACCATTGCCCTCTTTAATTACAGTTAGGAGGCAGAGATTTTTTGAGCAGGTATACTAGAAGAAATAGGCATTGCAAGGGTATGGGTTATGATATAGCCCAGTTGTAAATAAATTTGATACAACAGATTGAGAAGGAAAGTAGTTAGTGAGGGGGGAGACTTTTCGGTGGGAAAACCAGTTATAGAGGCAAATAAAAGTGTGTAACAGTAAGGAGAGTAGTTAGTTTCAATCATTTTGTCGGTTAGTCTAGGAGAGAGTGAGGGCTCTACAATTCTCTCATCATGAAGTGTTTACTTTGTGTATTTTGTTCCTAATTTCTAGGATTTCTAGCACCTATCTGGGGATTCCTATCAATAATATACTGTAAATTATTCTTATCTGGTGACTAACAAATCGTATCCAGAGCCTTGCTAATCTTGGGCAAATTTTTTTCCATGGTCAAGTCCTGTCTGGAGAGAAACTTGACATTCTATAATTGGTGGTTTCTTTTAGTTGCAGTTGACTGGGTTTTGTTTTTTTTTTTTTGGTGGGGTGTGGTGAAGTTGAGGTCTTCAAGTTCTTGCACATCAATGAAAGAAAAAATGAAACAGGAAGAATAGCTTTACAAAATAATTCCTGGTTATCAACAATATTAATATCTCAATGTCTGTTTCAGCTGCGTGAATCCAAGGGAATGACCACAATAAAGTTGCGGCCTCACTGTGGAGAGGTTGTTGTCTATTTAGTAGAAGTATAGTTTAATTCTTTATGTTCAATATGATAGTTATTATTAACCAATCTACTCATGCAGGCAGGTGACAGTGATCATTTGGCTGCCGCCTTCCTTCTATGCCATAACATTTCTCATGGGATTAATCTACGTAAAACTCCAGTTTTGCAGTACTTGTACTATCTTGCACAGGTTAGCCCTTAGGAATATCATTTGGTCAACCTAGTTATTCTATTAAAGTTTAAACCGAGCACTGCATATTTCATTGCCATTCTGAGTTTGAGTCCTGTTATTTATCAATATTTTTATTACTTTCTCTTCTTTTCATGATAATTTGTGACAATATATTAATACCATTATATTATCACTTTAGATTGGATTGGCTATGTCACCTCTTAGCAATAATTCCCTTTTCTTGGACTATCATCGCAACCCATTGCCAATGTTTTTCCAGCGAGGTTTAAATGTCTCTCTCTCCTCCGATGATCCTTTGCAAATTCATTTGACAAAAGAGGCACTGCTAGAAGAATATAGTGTTGCAGCAAAGGTCTAGTTTCTGCCAAACTCCTAGCCTCCCTAGATATAAGTTGGTTAAATATTCTGTTTTGTGTTTACCGGGGAATTATTTTACTTAAACACGAGCATTGCAGGTATGGAAGCTCTCATCGTGTGATCTATGTGAGATAGCTAGAAATTCTGTCTACCAATCTGGATTTTCACACCAGGCAAAGGTAAATTATAATACAACGTCGGAATATTTTGTTTTTGCTCATCTGTACTGAGTCTCTGTAAAGGAATTCACATTCTTAAACCTAATATGGACAGTTAGTTGTAGGCGTTAGGTTTGATCTTTTGATATATCTTGATGTTCTTGTTCATTCAGTTCTGTTCTTACTTATGAATGTATTTTCTGTTTATATTATTTTCATAATGTTTTATCCCTCCTTTACAGTCACACTGGCTTGGGGAAAAATATTTGTTGAGAGGTTCTGAAGGAAATGATATTCATAAGACAAATGTTCCCAGTTTGAGGATTTCTTTCCGATACGAGGTGAAAAAAAACTAAGACAAACCATATATACTTGCAGTTTGATTTGTATTCTTTCTTTCATGATTACCATTCTTTATATTCATTCTTCTTGCTCAATTCTGGTCTTTTTATGCAGACATGGAAAGAGGAAATGCGGTATATTTATGGTGGTCAAGCCATCTTTCCTGAAGATGTATACCCATGAAGCAATTCTAGTAGAATTTACCATTCACCCCGTGGTAGCGCATTCGTCGTTACTGTGATCAATGTTCTTTTGAGCAGTAGCAGCTTCGGCAATGAGAAGTTATTGTAACCTTGAAGCTAAACCATAGTTAAATCTTAACTTAATTGCGAACTATCTACTGATATGCTATCTTAAACACTGGTAGTTCCTGTTTGCCTCATAACAAATAATGCCGACCAGCTTAATTTGACATGGTAGAGACACTTATGCCAGTTATTATTAGAAGTAAGAAGATGCAGTGTACATGGTAGAAAAAGGTAAAAAGCGGGAGAAAATAAAAAAGTGGGTCTTACTTTATATTTCTCTTGACTAGATTAGTAGTTATTACATTACAACTCGTTCTTTATCGATATGAATGAATAGACAGAATGAAAAGTCCTCTTGAATCTCCTCTTATTAATTTACTGTTATTTTTCATCCGAGAAACAAACCAGTTTGCATAAAACTGATGTAGCTGACAGACACTTTTAACTTATACCAACCCTTTAAAAGTGACGACTGTTAGTACAAGTGAATCAAAGATCCAGAAACGAAATTATATTTCCCAAGTGATAGTGTTTAATCTTCCCTGGGCCTACTAGATCTCGTTGGTTCAATAGCTTTAGTGCTTCTCCAAAACGGGATCTCTTGAGGTTGTTCTTTTATGTTAAAGGGACGTTCCTTATTTTTTAAGGCTGCTGGAGTTTCCAACGTGGTAGTTCTTAGTTTAGGTACCTTCCTTCTACAAAGAACTAATCTGGAGTTTTTTTTTAATATTACATTATTAATTTAAGAAAAGATTTATGGTATATCTAAGGTATTGTTAATAATTGAACTAAAAATTAATTTTTGATAGTGCTTGAATAGTATTTAAAATCAGTAATTAAACAAATATACTATGTGAATATTTAAGTTTTGTTTAAATGATACTTTTAAAACAAATTATTTAGTTTTATATCATGCTGCCTTTATGAATGTATATTAGTTTACTATTGAGGTTGATATAGTTTTATATGTTTAAATAAATCTGTTTGTTTGTGCAGCTGGATTTATTTAAATTTATTAGTTTATTAGTTTTCTTACTTTATTTATAGTAATTATGTTATCTTAATTATATGTTGATATTCATACACATGAAGTTAATTTATGCACAGTAAACTTCAGTAATTTAAAATTCACAACTTAATTTAGACTTGTACACTTATAAATTCTGAATTATAACTTAGATTGATGCAACGGATATGCCTAGAATTACTTCAATCCACAACTTTAGTGGGAGGTAATGCTTTAGAGATTGGAATACAGAAAGAATAGTGGTAATTTTCATACATTTGTAAAATTGTTTAAGAATTTAACAAAACAAACTAAATTAAGTACTTTTAACTATTCATGTCGGAGATGTGGTTCGGTAGGGAAGAAGGTGTGCCTGCCATGCGAAAAGGAGAATAAAACTATAATTTCTTTCTTTTTCTATACACACAAGTAAATAATTGAATAAATATTATTAATATTAAAACGGGTCAACTCACTATGTTATGGTCAAATCTATCTTGATTCATTTATGTTTTCGAGACAATTGTTTTTTTACACTTTCCTACAAATTTATGATACGTTAAAAAAAAGTTTAAAATGTCTTTTGTTTTAGTTATTCATATTATAAAATTCGGACAAATATTTTAAATCATATAATTCAAAATATATTTAGATTTCTTGATTACTTAATTTGAAATGTATTTTTTAATTGTGTAATTTTAAAATTTATTTTAGATTGTATAAGTTAGAAATACATTTTAAATTTTATAATTTAGAATGTAGTTATAGATAGTGTAATTTAAGATACATTTTCGGTATAAAATTATAGAAAAATTCAAAATATACTTTTAAATTATGTAAATCAGAATACATCTTTAAATTTATGTTACACAATTAAAAAAATAGATAGTCCAAAATAGATTATCAAATTACGAAATCTTTCCAACCCATGAACTTTTCCTACAGAGGTGCAAAAAGAAAGTGTGGAGGTATTAAAAGAAACTTCCTGTTTTTGACAAAGTGGGTTAGACTAAAAATATTGAATTCTATTTAGGCTACTTCTTTCTAAGGCAATTTATTCATGCACCCTACGCTTTATTTCTGCACCTCTATGTGGAAAATGTGAAAAGTGGGAAGACACTAAATTAAATGAATGGAAAAAGAATTTATCGATTGGATAATGTAGAAGTCAAATTTGAATGTTGTGTTCCACATTGTACTATTAAAAAAGTTATTTATTTTTTCAATATTATTTAATATTTAAAATTATACAATATAATTTTTTTTCATTTCTAGAATAGCTAATCTAGAATTGTTTTTTCACTTCGGCATTTACCAAGACGTAAGTTTTGTTTTTATTAAATAACAAGATTATTTTTTGATATGAAAGTCTTGTGCAATTTGAAAGATGTAGTTTATCACTGCTGTGCATTTGCCAAGTGGCCCAGAAAGAAATTATCTAAGGACAAATAAACACTTTTGTTTCTCTAAATGTTCTACATTCACTATGTAATTGAAGTGTAATCTATTACAACATAGAGTTTTCCTTCCTTTTTATTTGGAACAACAACCTCTTTCTTTTCTTGGTTACTTATTAACATGCTTCTTATGATCTTTATGACACACTAAAAGCTTAAACTTCTACTTGTTACAATCTTCAAGTTTGGTATTGAGAGCCAAAAACATCTTCAAGAGTTGGAACTTTTGTTTCATGATTCAAATACTTATCTTCCTATTTTTTTTATATGCAACAACTTGTTCACTTCATTAGTTCTTTTTGAGAGTTTCAAGAACTTGTGTATATATAAGTGAAAGATTGTTTGAAAAATAAAGTTGATGATTGATAAATTTTCAAACTCTAGTTGTTCTAAGATCTCAATATAGATTACTTTTTTATTAATCCTTTATTTCTTTTCATTTTTCTTTCAAAAATATATTATCTTTTAAATCAATTGTTGTGTGCATGTGAAAGCAATAAGTTAGAGTGAGAAAGAATATATTATTTTTTAAAATAAATATTAATATAAATGAGAAGATTAGTTATTTTTCTTAATCCATTCGGACACTATTTTCAATGTAAATGGAAAAAGTAATAGATGGAGTATTAATAGATTTGAATGAAATTACGAAGACAATAATAATCCTCACAATTTTTAATTTGAAAAATATAATTAAATAATTCTATTAAAAGGGCCGTGGGAATTAATTAAGGAATCAATAACAAATTCTTTAAAAAATGTCAAAAATGCATTAGAAATTATAGTTATTATTTTAATTTTGTAGAACAATTTTTTATTTTTATTTATTTTACTACACAAACTCAAGATTTCATGGACATGAATGTTTTGCCGACACCAAGTACAAAAAAGGGCATCACGACATGGAAAATGAGTGCATATGTGTTGCCGACACAAACAGGGTTATCACAAAAATTGATGAACTATCTAAAGATAATGAAAAGAAATAACTACTATTTTTCTTTTTGGAATGTAAAATTATTTATTGAATTATTGTATTAAAGTTTGTTTATCACATAATTAAATTATTATTCCCTTCAATGTTTTATAGGATACTAATATATTAAGAGACTAACTATGAAGTAAAATTAACTATTAACTAAGTAACCTTTAGGTCTAAAAAGATGCAATAAGAAAATATAAAGAAAATTTGTACTAAATATTAATAAAATATATTTTAGGGAAATTGATTCACATCTATTGCTCCACAAAGAATGTCAACATGGCTCTTTTATTCTTCTTTTAATATTATTTTATTGTGCTCTAACCTTCATCATATATTAATGACACTGTTTTCAGAAATAGGCATTACATTTTTTTTATAAAAAAAGAATATATTGAATTCAATTTGTTTTTTATTTTTTATTTTTCTGTTGGTGATAGCACTAAGTGTTAAACACCGTTCTTTAGTGGCACGTAGTTTATTATTAATTTTGTGGCACACAAATAATATGCTTTGTTAGGATAGTCATAGATGCCAATGTGAAAGGTTAAGAAGTCAGTTATTTTGGAATTATTCCAATAGCACTGGTTAAAAGTTTGATTAAATTTATTTATTTTAATAAACAGATAACAATATATAATGTATAATATAATGCTTTGATTGTTAATGGATGAAGAATCAAATTTTGTTTTTATACTGTTTCTCCTAATTTTTTTTATCTCTATATTTTGTGATGAGGATATTAGTATTATGCAGATGGATTCTTCTAGAGCCATTTTCTCTTACAATGTTTTCTGGTTCTTGCAGCTGGAATTCTACTCTTTCTTGTAGACAAAGTACTCATCTAAGCTAAACAAAACTCAAGAGTAACTAGTTCACGGAGACGACTTCAAGACCACCACCATAACAACACATCAATTTTTTTTTTGAAAGATTATAAATTATATTTATATATATATATATATATATATATATTGTTTTACTAAAATATATCAAATAAATAATAACAGTAAAACTAAAAAAATCATGAAAAATAAGAGAAATAAGATTTATGATACATTATCTTTATCTAATTAATATATATATTAGCACATGAAGTATTGAGAGGTTGTTTATCAAGAATGAAAATGCTTAAGAGAATGAGGTTTTGAAAATAAATCAACAATCTACATAACTAAATTATAAAATACTAAGTTATAAGCAATTTAAGTTAAGCATGAGCATTGTTCAGATTGAATCGGTTTCGTGTTCACACCTAAACCAAATTTAATTTTTTAAAATTTATATCCGATTATTTAATTAATCGGAAATTTAATTTTTTAAAATTTATATCCAACTATTTAATTAATCAGATTAATTAGATATGTGTTATTCAAATTGTAAACTTAGGTGGATTATTTAAATTAAATTAAAATTAAATATAAATATAAATTTAATAAAAATTATGAAACTTTTTATTTATTTTAATTTTAATTATAAATATATTGGACCTTCAAGTAAAATAAATAGTTATATAAAAAATAAAAATAAAAATAAAACTTAATATATATATATATGGATTAAACATTATATGAATTTGAACAAATTGGTATCTATAACTAATAATAAAAAGTATTAGCAATAAATTTATTTATCAACTAGGAGGAATGAATTGATGCCAACAATTCTTGCAAAATTTTATAAAACCTAATTATTATGTTTTATGAATATTTTATAACTATAAATTGACTAAAATTTTATCACTAGTAAAGATCTACCAACAAATGATGGAAAATCACAAGTGAAAAAAGTTTAATATTTATCAAATGTCTTCAAAAAGGTAAAAAAGATCACAACTGAACAAAAAATCAATTAAAGTTTATCAAAATCATAATATAATTTTTTATAACAAAATGTATATATCATTATTGGGTTTGATATTTACAGATTCTAAAGTTAAAAATCCAATCCGATTGCATCAACCTGTATCAATCCAATTTTTTTCACTCGTTGTATCCGTTAACACATTCCATCTAACCATGAAATAAATTTTTCTTCTAATTTTGCAGTTTCGAATGGTTTGGAAAATTTTGCTCATGCCTAATTTGAGTGACACTCTTGTTACAATACACAAAAATTGATCCAGAAAGAGAAACTCCAATGTCAGAAAAAAAGGCAATGCAACCGAACTACTTCAGAAATAGTTAGAGTCATGACATGATATTCAATTTCAATAGATGGACAAGAAACAATATCTTATTTCTTGTTTTTTCCAAGAGATAAGAGAAACCCTAGAAAAATGCAAAAATTTATAGTAAACTTATGATTAGTAAGGTCACCAACCCAATCAACATTAGAATAAGAACATGACTTCAAGAAAGATGATGAGAGAAAGAGAAAGCTTTGAAACTAAGTACCACGAAGATATATAGGAATGCAGAGAACAACTGCCCCATGTAGTGTAGTAGGAGAAACAACAAACTGACTTAACATGAACAACATAAGTAATATCAAGATGTGTAATGGTGAGATATACTAGATTACTAATAATAGTATGATACAAAGTTGAATCAAGATAGAGAGAGACTATCAGAAGGAGTATGTTTCACATTGAGCTTATTAAGGGTGTCAGATGTGTGAGTATTAGAAACATGAGTTTGTGCTAGGAGTATAACCTCTAAGAGAATATGCAACTTCAATTGCTAGGAAATAATGAAGAAGACGTTCATTTTAAATTGTTTTACCAATTGCAATTTTAAGTATACAATCTTGTCTACATCATCTCTCATGATTATCATGTCGTCAACATATAAAGAGAGAATAATATGATCATGAGAAATAAACTTTAGAAACAAAACATGTCACAATCATTAAAACAAAATTTAAGAGATAAAATAACTATGGATAACTTTTCAAACCAAGTCCGAGGAGCTTGTTTGAGATCATAAAAAGTCTTTATTAACTTACACACCTCCCTTGAATTATGAGAAACACCTAGCGAAGGTGTCATGTAGATCTCCTCTTTCATATGACCATTTCAAAAAGTATTTTTAACATCCATATGGACCTTTAAACATCCAACATATAAAGTCCTTTCTTTCTATGTTCTATCCCAATCAGCTTCTTAGATTGAGGATCCTACACATAAAAATTAGTGGAAGAAAACAAAATTGAGTAATCAAAGTCACATAATTGAGCAACAAATACAAGATTCAAAGTGAGATTATGAATATAGTAGACATCTGAAAAGGACAAAATGGATGTGGAGACAAATCCAATACTTGTTAATGGCATTGAGAAGTCATCAACAATCATAACAGATATAGTTGGGACATAATCTAAGGACACATAAGACTTAGAATCATATGACATGTGATGTGAGGGACTAGAATCAAGTACTCATAAGGAAGGAGACATACTTGATGAATTAAAGGAAGATGAACCTTTTTAGAATGAGGTAGACATGGCAAGTGACTTAGTAGTAAGAAACTTTTGAGAATGTTCTATAAGATCAACTACTTGAGAGGAGACATCCGAAGTGGATGAATGCTCAATAAGAGAATAAGCAGAAACATGTGAGGATGAACCTTTAGAGAATTTCTTATTTGATTATTTGTAAGAAGATTGTCAGTGGGGTTGTTGTTACCGTGACTAACAATTTTGGACAATGTGTTTTCTAATGACCCTTTTCTTTCCAATAACTCCATTCATCATGGCTAACATTTCCTTGAAATTTCTCTTTGTCATATGGAGTAACAGAGGCTGACAGAGGAGCAGAGAAAATTATGTTATCAAAAGTAGGATTAAACTTAAGTCGTATTTAACGAGCCAACAACTCATTAACAACAGTTAGGGGTGGCAAATTACTTGGGCGGTGAAGTTAAAAACTCACTAACATCATCCATCTTGATGATCTTTGATTAAAACACATCAAGCGAAAGACGTTAAGCAAGTGTTCTAGAAGGCAATCCAAAGTTTTTAAGCTTTAATTTGTTTATTTTCTTGTTATTTTATTTTTAATCAATTAAGGTAAGTTGTTGTTTTGGTGCTTGAGTTCAATATAAAAAAGGTAAAAAAAAATCTCTATAGGTTCTCTGTTTATAATTATCAAAACCTAACAAGATGGTTAACTCCATATCAATTTGCTTCTTATATATAGTGATATAGGAACAAACCAATTTTTCCAAGTGAACTTGTTGCTGAAGATGATAGAGATGATGAAGATCCCCATGATCAAAATGATTATATAATTGGTGCAGATTGATGAATTTTTTCTTTCTTCAAATTTTTCTTTATTTATTTTTGTTATTTTTCTTTATGTTTTGTCTTAATTTTCTTGTTTTTATATGTTATGTAATCGAATAAGTCTAGACTAAATACATGCCTTAAGTAATGTGGTGCACATTTTTTGTAGTTTGAATTCTTATTAAAGTGTGTTTGGAAAAACGATTGAGGGTGATAGAATTTAAACCAATGATTACATGTTAGATCCAATTTAGAACACAAGAGAGAATTTGAGAATCCAATTTAAAGGGGAAATGAGATTGTGTAATAATAGGTGATTCTAGGTTGGGGATGCATGGACATGAAAAGAAATTATGTTTGAAACTAAGGAATTAACTCTACTAAAGCAAATTGAGAGTCAAAGTGAGTGGATTAACTTGGACAAATTAATTAAATACCATCACTTGATAATAGTAACTGATATTGCTTGATTTTTTTACTTGTATTACTTGTTAAAAAAGACTTGAAAATGATAAAGGTGGATTTTTGTTAAGTGAGTTAAACCTGAGCCAAATAACCAACCTTGAGTGAACTAATCCTTTTTTAACCCTATTTGAGCTTGAGTATTTGTATTGAAAGGGAACCTTTGAGCCTAACAAAAACATCTCAACCTTTATTTGAAGGATTGAAGAGCTATCAATAAAAATGAAGGTTGAATGAGTAATAGAGTAAAATTATGAATTATGACTAATGGTTGTGTGTTATAATGATACACTCTCACATGGGGATTTAAATGTATTGTGGCTACTATGATCAGATCAAGAATGTTCTTCCACTATTTAAAATGAATGTTTGTCTTTTATTAAAAAAAACACAGTAAAAGGTAATATGAAAGTCAAGCCATTTGGAAGACAAGAGAATCTGTGAGAGTAACTGGCCTAAACTGTAAGTTGAGGAATTGAAAAAATAGAATCATTTATATGTCTTCAATCCTACAAATATTTTTGTTTATTACAAGAAAAACCAACATATTTATTCTTAACCTCAGTCTTATTAAAACTCGAAAAGACCTTATTGATTCAAGTCTTGATTAACAAATGTGATTATTAGTTGAAGATGAATATCAATTTTAAATTGTTTGATTGAAGTGATTGGTGGAGAGAAATACTTGCTGGTGAGATAAAATCATATGCCTAAGAGATATATTTCTTCTGTGAGAAAGTTAATAAATTGTTCCTTTTGTAATTTTGAAGTTGAAGTACACACTTACCTTATTTTTACTTAAAGCTATGGAGAGCATTCTCTTTTGAATTGGATTTCTAATGGAACCAATTTTGTGAATATTGTGTTCTACACTAGTGATTAGAATTGAGAAATTATTTCTTTCCAACCTTCGTTATTATACATTTCTAAACACATCTCTTATTATTGTAATCCAATGTAAAATTATTTTTTAGGTCACTCCTAAATCTGTTGTAAAATGTCTTGATTTTTTATGCCTCCTGCATGCACGTCAGTCTTGTAGATGATTTGATTTGATCCTAAAAATCAATGCAAAATATCTCTTTCATGCATAGTAAATTATTTTTAAGAACTTGCTTATGGATAAGGAAATTATCTTATTTTGAGTACTCTTTTATTTAGTAGATTGTCAATCTAGGAGTGTGCAATTTTACTACATGATTTCCTATAATTTTTGTGTCAAGAAAATGCAAAATACAAATTGAGGACTATACTATGGGGTAAGGATGTCAATGTTTGAAGCTTAGAAATTAGGTTTTGAAAGGTGAGTAGAATATTGATTCTTACTTGTCAAACTTTGTTATTTGCTTGTATGGGTTAAAAGTATTAATTTTTATGGTCTTTCAAGTGACGCGATAATGTTATTTAAGGTATAAACCTTAGAGAGAAGAAACATATAGGATATGTTTGGATTGACGCTTGCAAGTCTTAACTTAAGTTTACAAACCACGAAACACTGTGTCATTATGTTTGGTTGATTTTCCTCATTGTATTGAATGAATTTTTTTGCTCAAACCTCAGTTCCACCTAAAGCAATATGTGTATTACTTCTAAGTTAACTTTAAGTTAATGTTAACGGAGTTTGATATTTTTTAAGTTAAAATTATTAATTTCAACAATAGTTTCCAGACCTACCCTTTTATCCACCATTGTTCAAGATTTACAAATTTGGATATGAAATTGGTTCCAAAATTTATTAATTTTAATCAATATTATTATCAAAATATTTTAGCATATTTGTAATTTAATTTATAATATTATCATCATTTTTTTATTATTAGTAACATATTATCAATTTAATGTATTTTAAAAATAATGAAATAAATAACATTCATATTATATTATAAAATTATATCCATTTTATTAATTATGCATTTGAAAGTACTTTCAATTATTATCATTCAAACAAATTTTCTTTTAATAAAAATATTTTTAAGATAAAAGTATCCAAGCATGAATCAAGTTAACTTAACGCACTTTTAACTAAATTTAAGTTTAACTCAATTAAACTTTTTCAACTATAATCTAAACACACATGTAGAAGTTCTATTACTAGATGAAGTGGTTTGTAATGGATTTGAGTATGTTCTCAACCTTCTTTTTTCCTATACTATATATAAAAGTTATTTTATTTTATAATAGAAAAATCTTTAAAATAGATCAATCATTCATATAAGTGATGTCATCAACAGATTAGTAATTACTTCTTCCTGAACCAAAAATAACTAACTCTACATTAAGAACACCATATTTTAATTATAACAATACGAGAAAGAAATGATTAAATAGTAAAAAATATAAGAATTACTAGAAAAAGATGATGGGACAATAGAGGTTTAATAGACTTTTAGTTCTAACTAAAAAAATTAGATTAACGAATTTTAACTCCCGGATACATATGTATCCTTACTATATTGAAACGGCTTCCATTATGGGTATTAAACCAATAACGATTTATACAAGCTAAATCTTCTAATCGATATTTTGGCCAAAGAAAAATTTTGAAATTCATTAGTTTTTTTTTTTCTTTATAATTTCTTGTTTTAGTTAAAACTTGAAAAAAATTTTGGACTTTATTTTCATTATAAAAGATTGTGTTTCTATGCATACTATTTCTATTATTTGGATCTAAACAAATTAGAATTCTCAACTCTCTACGACGTCTAGCGGATAAAATGTTTTCAGGAATAAGTAAATTAAAATTCTCTTTTTCTAGTTCTAAATTTTTTTTAAAATTTTTTTTTTAAAATTTTTTTTTAAATTTTTCAATGTATTCTCATTGTTTTTTTTCAACGTAGTGGCAATTTTAATTAAAATCAATCAATTTAGTCATTTCTATTAAATTATTGTAGATAATATTAAAAAAGTGATACCATTTTAACAAAATTAGATTATATTGAAAAAAAAATAATAAGAAAATATTAAAAAATCTAAAAGAATTTAAGAAAAAAAATACCTATTAAACCAATAAAATAAATTAACGTTTAAAAATGAGTAAGGAAAGATGCAGGGTGTGAATTCACAACTTGAAACCAATCATGTTGTGAAATTAGTTTGGCATTTGGCATTTGGCATTTGACAACATCTATTATATAGGAATTGGTAGAGACATTTTATTCCATAAATGACAGCAAATTGGTGGGTGTATGATTCCTTTGTTTGGCGAAGTTGCAGAGATAGAAAAGATTTGGGAGCATACGTAGTTTCTTTTTGTACTTTTTATGTTTGTGTCTTTCTGTATCATCACAATTCTTTTACACCATGAAACTGAGACCCTTATCAAAAAGTAGATGATGCCCCTTTCAGCTCAATCCAATCGTGTAACACCTCAAAGTCAAAGTCTGCTTCAGATTCTACAAGACTTCAATCTCAACCTTCTTCCTCTCTTTCACCATATACAAATCACACTTCATCTCTCATCACACTTAAGTTACACATCATCAATAATAGAACTAACAGCTCTGATTTTCATTTTTCTTTTTGTGCTAATAATTTTTATATTTTACTTTTTATCATCAATAAACCTTTTTTCCATTTTCTTATCCTATAATCTTTTTTCGATTTTGTTATTTGTTGTCTCATTAAGTCATGATATCCATATTATACATTTTGTCAATTTTAATCTATATAAAAATGTATTAAATAATCTTATGTTAATATAAATTTTGTATGTATAATCTTTGTGATAAGAACTGTCAATTAAAAAATTATAACTCTATCAAACGATATTAAGTAATATAATGTATAATTTATACTCAATGAACTAAATTAATGACACACAATTTCAGGTTTACTATTTTTGTAATTTTAAAAATTAATTTATCTTATTATTACAATTTTAAAGACTAAATTACTTGAAAAATAATAATTTAAAAACTATTTTTGTTAGTTTATTAATTTGAAGGGCCAATTTAATCCATTATTGAAATCATAAACCAAATTAGTGATTCACTATAATGTATCATGTATATAAATATTTTTATACTGTTAATCAATTAGACAACACTCTAAAAGTGATTCTTAAAATAATTCTGATAAAAAGTTATATTTTGATCATATATGATAATCAATAATCAAATGCAAGTGTGAAAACCTTCAAACCATTATTATATTTCAATGAAGTTCCTGTTTAATCCTTAGTTAACAGCGGAATATTCAATGAAAAAAATAAAGGTGAAAGTTTATAAAAATAAAAATGGTGATAATTTGAGTGTTTTTATAATAAAACTAAAACACCAGAGTCAATTACAATATATCAGAGATTGAAGTAACCTTGGCCTGATGTTTCAGCACAAACGTTCACTTGTTAATTTCCTGGTTTAGCCAATCACGAATGTGTGTACTTCGGGAAGCTTCTTGTACACAAGGATAAACTTTTGTCGAGAGAAGGAACCTTGACACCCAAAAAATGGGAATGTGGAAGAGGTAACTGTACTTTCATGTTAACATCATGGGATGAGAATGATGTTGGGACCATCGATTTTTTGCAGGTACTTATGCTCTTCATTGTGTCCCCTGAACTTGCTAGCTTTGAGGGTCCAATTTACAGCTTGCCACGAAAACAAGAATCTGATACGCATCAAAAGAAATCATATTGTAGTTTCCCACTACTTTGTTAGTCTATATATAAGACTCTTCCTCCACTTTGATTTTCCATCATCCAAAACAAAGAACCTCTTCTCTTTTTTCAACTTAACTGTGATTCATACAGGGTCATAAGTCAATTTTTGTTTAGAAGAAAGGAATCATTAACCTACGTGGGATCAGAGTTATCTGACATGGCCATGGTGTATGGTGGTAGACCAACTTCACTCCCATCTCAAGTCCTTACCTTCCACTCCTCTGCTAAATGGAATGAGCACTTTGATGCCTTGAAACAAACTAACAAACTGGTTTGTTTGGAAACTGTACCTTTGGTTAATTAGTGTATCATATTGAAGGGGTGAAATGTTATGTTTTATTTTTCACCCCAAAAGAAAAAAATGGCTTTACTGAGATAATTTTTCTTTGCTACAGATGGTGATTGATTTCACTGCTTCATGGTGTGGACCTTGCAAACTCATGGACCCAGTTATCCAAGAGTTTGCTGCCAAATTCAGAGATGTTGAGTTTGTCAAGATTGATGTGGATGAGTTAATGGTATAATCACTCATTCCTTTTCACTTTAACTCACTGGTTTCTAACTTCAAAAATCATACATTACATAAACTCTATTATGGGTAAAGTGTGTTATGATAGCTTTTTATCAAAATCTGTCAATATATTTTAAAAATGACAATTTTTGTTTTCATATTTCTATAATTGGTAAATTTCACCTCTCATTTTAATATAAAAAGTTTCATAAAAGTTGATGAAATTAAGTTATGAATTGTTAAAAAAGTATGAAGATTAAAGTCATGGATCTAAGGCCAATTTTGATCAAAAGTATACTCTTGTTGTTTTACAGTAACAAATTATTTCCAGAACTTGGTAACTGATTTGGATTTACTATCTAAAAATGAAAACAGGGGGTATCAGAACGTTTCCAAGTACAGGGAATGCCAACTTTCATGCTAATTAAGAAAGGAAAAGTGGCTGATAAAGTGGTGGGAGTAAAAAGGGAGGAGCTACAAAGGTTGATTGAGCAACACAGAAAATGAATGTTTCACAGTGCAAGTTCACTTTAACATATTTTTACCAGATCTTCATGCCAGGCATAATCTTTCACAGTCACAGCCAGAGAATATTTGAGTCTCCTGAATGTTTTCTTTGGGGATGTTTCACAGTCTCAACTGATAGGAAGTTGAATAAGTTGGTACCATTATTTTCAAATAAAAACAAGTGTCATTGTTTAATGCTCACCATCACAATTTAATATTTAGACCTATTTGTGATTTGTAATGTGTCGGTGCTAATTTTGAGCCATGAATGAAAAACGACAGAAAAGGGCACTGATGCATCCATCTCTACATAATATATGTATTAAAAGGTCACATTCATTGGATTGTTTAGTGATATTTGACACGCTCATCAGTATCAATTACAATCAACATTATTAGGGAAACGACACCTATCTTAGAAAAAGAAAAAGGAATTTATTTTTAAAGTTTTGATAAAATAAATGGCAGAAGTTGATAGAGAAATCATGGGACCAAATGGATGGCCACTGTAGAACAAATGTAGATTCTTGTAAGCAAATATCTTCAGACTAGTCATTTTCATACTAAGCAAGCATGCATGTAACAAATAATCAAGCTTCTGTTTAAACGAAACCAGTGCACGCATACTGAGCCATTTTTTTTCTTCTATAAATACGAAGTAAAAATATATGACATTAAAAAGAATCAAGTAATTGATACTTCCTAAAAAAAATTTAATTAATATCTAAAAATATTTATTTCTAATTTTACATTTATTATCTTTTTTCTAAACTCACCTTTATTCAAATTTTTAATGAAAAGTTAGGTATTCATTTAATTTCTACAAATATAATTTTTAGATTTTGGTTTTTCCAATAAATTAAAATAGAATTAATTATGGCATGAAAGTTATTGAATACTTTAAAATCCAATACTTCTATTGCAATTTTATTCTTAAAAGATATACAAGTTATGGTAAAAATATATATAATAAATTATATTAGATCTCAACTCTTAAGTAATATAAGATAATTAGATCCTAAGGAATATAAGATTATTAGATGTAGTAAAATAAATATTCCAATCAAGGGTTAAGAGAATGAAGATTCATTTTTGGAGCCTCTTTTCCATTCACAGATACATGTCAATGTTTCGATATCAAGTTCTGTAAAATACCGTTAAAATAAAGATTAGATTTCTCTTTATCTAACTCATCTAGCAGTTTAGGGTGTTGGACTTGGAAACTTTGGGTTCATTATAAAGGAAACCTCTCAAGCTACGAAAGAAAAATATTGGAAGGGTGCACTTTAATAAAGCACCTTTTGAGTATTTGTACAAGGACTAACAAGGTTAATAGGTCTCGCCCATATACCTTTTTTACTAATGTCTAGGTATGCTTCATAATTAGCTTATGTTCAAAGAAATAAAAAAGAACATATTGACAATAGGTATTATGTTATGGATCAAGTAGAGTATGTGTAAGGCCTAAATCAAGGCTCAGTTGTTAGGATGTAATTGGGTAAGGGATATATTCAATATTAACAAAACTTCCTTTTCAAAAGTATCAACAGGAAGTTGTAGCCCTAACTTCATGAAAAACATATCATAAAAATAGGAAAACATTCTCTTTTTATCAGCTTGTTGATCCTTACATACGAGTCCATGCTCTAAAAATCTTTTTGTTTCTTGTTCTTGTTTTCATACTTGTCTTGAAAATGACGCCACTTAACCCATTTGATTTCAATTCTTCCTCAATTTTTCATGACTACTCTAATAGATTTTGAGTTCTTCACATCTCCTTGAATTGATCAAGATTATTCTAACCTTCTAAGGTTTACATCACGGGTCAGGAGAGTTATGGTGTGTCTGGTCTTCTTTACTTGGTACTTGGCTAATAATAAAGAGTCGTCGAACAGATTAAGACACTAGTTGGTTCCTGACTAAGGAGACTCTCTTACAACGTATGACGACTCTTACCTGGACAATAGAGCGATAAACTATTACAAACAGTAAAGTTTAGACATTTATGAACACATGAATAATGACTAGCCAGAACAGCGCCACATATGGTGGAACCTTACTTCCATAACATTAACTTAAGGTAAGGATCTGTAATGAGCATTACCTTTCTCTCGCAAGACCTATTACCCAAAATGTAGGGTGATTTAATCATCTTTTACATCTATAAAAAAATAATCCTAAAATCCCCACAAAGAAAAGACAAGAAAAAAATATACACATTAAATGTTTTTGGCTCAAAAACATTTTATCTTTAGTTAGAATCATTTTTGTATAAAAGTAACTCAATAGATTTTAAGTTATATTTTTTTAAGTTTTTACACCATGAGAAATTTGCATATTTATAACTGATTTATTTTTCATAGTTAATACCTCACTAACTAATTTTGTGATGATTCACAGAAAACTTTCCTCATTAAATTGTGGTAGTCAATTAGTGAAAAATTAAATCTATGAAAGTTTCATTTCTTCAAGCTAATTGCACTGAAAAGTTTCAACGCTCCAGAGAACATTCTTTTTTTGCTGAGCTTAATAGAGCTATTACAACCATTGAAATTGTCCATAAAAAAGGATGGAACAATCCATGACTGAAGTGCAATTCTATTGCAGTGGTATAATCTTTCAAGAAATCATATTTAACCCCATAAAGACTTAAAAGCATATGGTCAATTTGTGTTCCAAGAACATGAATTTTGTTGTAGATCATATTTACAGGGAAGGTAATACTTACATAGAAATTCTAGTCAATAAAACTCACTTCTTAAATGAGTTTTGTTAGTAGAATTCGCTCCCTTAAATCATACCTACTAACTTCAATAAAAATAAATAAAATATTTCAAGTGATAGGTTAAAATAGTTTAGAGTTAAGGGTTAAAATACTTTATTTTTTGTTTTAAGTTTGAATTTTTCTATTTGACTTTTATAGTTACCCATTTTGATTTAATGATATTTCTTTGCTTGATCTCATTGCAAAGTGTCATAGGGTGTCAACCTAGTTAAAATCACTTAGTGCTTTTCTTTGTATGAGCTTGCCTTCTTTTGATTAAGAAAATATTTTATTTCATTTAAGTTGATGTATTTTCTTAAGAAAGTGGAATTTATGTTTAACTTAACCTCACAAAACTTACTTAGTAAGGTGAGGTTTGTACCTATATATTATTATTTGGTTATATCTTTAATCAATGTTAGATCCCCAACACACCCTCTCTCATATCGAAAACTGAATATGTCAAGTGTAGGACTAGGAGAATTCGAAAGTGGGTGACACCCAACAAACTTGACTATAGTAGATTCTAAATAACTTTGATACCATCTTAAAAAAGTGAAATTTAAGTGTAACTCAATCTCACAAAAATCAAAAATAGTTGTCAAATATTTTTTCATATTTAAGTTCTATGAGGAGTTGTTTTAACCATGTGAACTCACAAGTGACTAATGTCATTGTCATGTATTTTGTTTTTACACTTGACTTTATCACAACATTTTGTTTCTTACATTTTCATGATATTAAATTACTTCCAGTAAGTTCGTATGGCTAAACCAACTCCTCAAAAAGTTTAAATTTTAAGAAAGTTATCAAATACATAGTGTATGTGACAACCACGCTGGTTTTATGAGGTTAAGATTAAATTCCACTACTTTAAGATGATATAAAATAAATTCAAAGTTTATCCTAATCAAGTTTGTCGGACAACTTGCTATCGATTCTCTTCTAGTTCCACACTCAAGGAGTGACGTAGATCTCACATCAATTAGAGATATAACTAGATAATAATATATAGATAGATACAAATCTCACCTTACTAAACTGATTGTATAGAATTGAATTTATAATTTAATCAATCTATTATCGATGTAGAATCTTTGACTATTTAATAAATATTGGCATTATTAAGGGAGAGGTAACATCAAATACTAAAATGAAATAAACACAATTAAAGAAAATAAAAGTTATTTAAATCAAAATTTAAAATATGAATAGGAAGTTATATATGTCAAAACATTTATTTTACCTAAATCATGGTTAACTCCAAGGTTGAATGAGGTTGTGCACTCACTTAAGGTTTTACCTTATCATCTAACACTTACAACCTAAGACAATAACTTAGAAAACTCTCTTTCAAGACTTTCAAACACTTCAAAAGATTTCAAGTTGAAGTCCTATATCTTTAATGTTAAGATCATGACTTTTTCTTATCATTAAAACTTCATCAAGATTTGTAATAAAATTTTTCTCAAATCAATAAATATAAGAATTGTGTTGTAAATTTCACGTTGATTAAAGATAATGACCAAATAATAATATATAAACGAGTACTAAGTTCACTTTAGTAAACTAATTTTAAAGAATTGAGTTTATAATTTAATCAATCTCTTGTTGATATGATAGTACTTTTAACTATCTAATAAATAAATGATGACATTGTTAATAAAGAATGTACCATTAAATACTAAAATGAAATAGACACAACGAGACTAAAAGTTATTTAAGACAAAATTTAAAATATGAATACAAGTAAAAAGTGAATAAATAGTGTGATCAAACATATTAGAACTGTAAATATTCTCATTCATTCAATAATGCATTGTAATATTGATTGAACACAATCCAAGACGCTTTTAGCAGCTGAAATCGCTTTATTCCAAAATTACACCACACTGCAGACATGGTAGTAACATGCTTGGTTTTATTCGTATTATGCACATTTTTCATGTCTAAGACTAAAGTTGTATTCAAGTATTTACACTGTCAACTGACCTCTCACCTCATGTGTGTTAATTAGGAAAAAGCCACAAGACATAAAAGACTGAATTAGTCTTCAGTGTTGCTCAAAATCCTTTTCAGCTCATATTTCTGATGTGTGGTAAGCCTTGATGGGAACATAACATCAAACTTGATTCTCAAGTTTCCTTTCTTTCCAGGTTCCTTAGAGATGGACATTCCTTCATTTGGGACCACCAACACAAATTTTGGTTTCACAACATCTTTCACTTGAATTGTGAGCTCTCTTCCATCCAAGGTTGTTAAGTTAAGAGTCTTTCCCACTAGAGCCTCTACAAGTAAGATTTTTTGTGTGACAACCAAATCATTTCCATCCCTCTTGAATAAAGCATGTGGTTTCTCATCCACCACAAAGACTAGATCATCAGGAGCACTGGCTTCTGCTTCTTGGTTGCCTTTCCCAGGAAATGTTATTTTTGTGCCTTTCTTCCAACCAGGTTTGATATCTATTCTCAAGACCTCTTCCACTGTCTTCAACTTACTGCAAAAACCAAAAAAGAGTAAACTTGTGAACCCAAAAGCACATATTTCCAAGCAATCTCAAATGGAAAAAGGTTATAGAAAATATATGTCACATCCGAAACAATTTCTATTCGCTTAACCAAGTTTACCAGAAAACAAACCTTAAAGTCCAATATCTTTACAAAACCAGCATATTTTATACAGCTTACTAATTAAATAGTTTCAGTTTGTTTCTGTTGACTAAAATAGACATAAGAGGACGCAAATCCCAAAATAATAAGATATATTCTTTCTCCACATGTATGCATGCGTGCCTGCTAAAAGTGTGTGATCAGGCCTAGTCAGTGAAAAACCAAAAGAAAAAACAGCTAAACCAGAAGTGGAATAGCAAAATAAGAAGAAAAATATGCTAATAAATCAAATAGAGCGAATAAATCATAGTATCAAGTAAAATGTAAATTGTCCAATAATTTACACAAGAGTAAAGAAATTGGGGCTTGAATTCTTTTCTACTATGATAAGATTCATGAGCCAAAATATTGGACAAGAATTCATCCATTCAAGTATAGTGTAATCCCAATAAATGTCAGAAAGTTTTGTAATAGCTTCAGAATTATTACAATTTCAATCAACATTACAGCAGATATAGCCCATAAACACTAAAATGAATTTTTTTTCATGAGTTAATGTACTCCAAACAAAATAGTTCTAAGGCAACATGAAAATAAATCATCAATTCAACCATCCATATTCACCAGAAAAACAAATAAAACTACTAACACACACATCAAATGACACCACTATTGCGAGAAATTAGACAAGAACAACAAGATGAAAACACAGATATTACCCGAATTCATAATGAACAGTCCTTGAGATCTTCAACTTCTTTTTGCAACCTTTGTAAAGTTCCTCAAGGGTGCAGACCAATTTTCTCTCAACCACCCCAACTTTATCGCTCTTGGGGACCCTAACATCACCATCACCCTTCTCCTCCTTCATCTTCATAGAATTCAAGGGGTAATGGCCATAAAAATCATAGATCTGGCGCTTCTTGGGGTCGCTGAGAACATCATAAGCCTCCGAAACCTGCTTGAACTTAGCCTCAGCTTCTTCTTTCGTAACAGGGTGGTGCTGATGGTTCTTGTCTGGGTGCCACTTCATGGCCAACCTCTTATATGCCCGCTTGAGTTCTTCATCCGTGGCATTGCGGTTCACCTTGAGGATCTTGTAGTAGTCCCCTGCACCCATCTTGGTCCAAAATTCAGCAGAATTGTGAGTGAAAAAGTTTGTTTTTTTTGTTACAGGGTGGAGAAAAGTTATGTGTTTTCTTAGGTAGGGAAAGAAAAAGAGAGGGTTGGGTTTGACTCTGTGCACGTGGCTGCAAAAGGGGTTGTGTGTATGAGTCCAATAACGCCGAATCTACAAGTGCTAGCTGTGAAGGGAGGAAAATGCACACGCGGAAAAGTAGCAAAAAACACGTTCAATGTTCAGAGATGGCAGGGTAGAGAAACACTCAAACAGAGTGAGTGAGTGAGTGAGTGAGAGAGAGAGAGAACACGAGAGTTTAAGGTTGAACACTTGGATGCTGATGGCTAAGAGATAGATAAATGTCGATATGGCATTTTGATTTTTGAAATTTCTGAGAGGGTTGTGGCTACAGCTACTACTACTGAGTGTTGTAGTAGAAATAGTACCTAGTGGACAAAAATGTTCAACAAGATCCAATATATAATGTCCAAATTCTGCTAATAAGAAAAATGTAGAAGGGTTTATTCAATTCAATTTTGGTTTTTACTTCTTTGTTATCTTTTCAATTCCATTTTTTACCTTTGGTTAATTTGTTTTTAGTATTTTAATTATGAAACTTGATTCTATTAGTTAATGATATTTAGTATATTTAACAAAAATACAAACATGGCATTATATTATAATGTCATGTAGTGAATCAAACTTAGTTATTAATAGAGTAAAAATACATTTATTACACAATAAGAAATATTATATTCTCTATTAGTATATTTATACTGACATAACATATTACTACTGTGTCATATTTTATATTTTTGTTAGATATTATATGCTAAGTTAATAGGTAGAACAAAATCTAACAATTAAATTAACAGATAAAATAAAAGGATTAAATTTACAAAATAAAAATAATATGGGTACAAAAATACAATTACAAAAACTTTGAACTACCTATTAAAGGCACATTTAAGTGACTGATCAGAAAATGTACATTCCCATTATATGTCTGATATTTATTTGACTTAAATACACGTATCTCCAAAAACAGGGAAATGATACACAATTGAAGTTTAAGTAACATTTGATTTGGAGTTTAATAAAATTAGCCCAGGATAATTAAATATGTTTAAATTATATTTATATTCATTCCAACAATAAAACTAAAGAAAGGTGAGTCATGACATAAAATATTGAGTTTAACCTTTAACTAAAGACATAAAAAACCTGTTTAACTTAAATATTGTATTTCTTTATTTATTCATTTATTTTCCGCATGCATTTTTTTTCAGTTTATTGAATTAGAAATTAATTTTAATTATATTTATATTACTACTTTAGAGAATTTGAATTCTGTATATTAACACAGTTTTGCTCCAACTTGTATAAATTTTTTCAATGCATAACTTTTATAAAGCATTTTTTTTCTAATTTTAACCTTTGGAACTTATAATCTCTACCCATATCTAAATCATAACTCTGTTGCAATTAATAACCATGAAAAACAAGGTCTAACAATTTGTCAATAATAAATTACTGGATTACAATATAATAGTATGAATTAATAAAAAACCAAATATCATATAATTATTACAAAAGGTATCCCAAAAATCTATATAATAATATAACTTTACCTAATATAATATTTTTTTAATAATATTTGATTTTAATCCACAAATTATATTCTCACACACTTCATCAAATTATTTTTTATAAGAAAAACAGCTAAAAGGCATTGTTAAGAAACATACTTTGTATTAATATTATTGTTAAAATATAAAGGAGGAAGAAAAGCATAATTTTAAACCTAAGAAATTTTGAAAAACTAAATGTTTTTTTCTCATATGAAAGTTGCCATGAAAAGTTGAATAAAGTGTTAAGAGATAAGATAGTTAGAGAATTACAGAGGGGAAATATCTGGAAAGAGAAAAGTAATAAAAGTGAGGATAATATTAAAAAAAAAATGGGTGGTTGCGAATAGCAACAGGTGGAGTGATAAGAAAGAGACGTAACACCACCAATCATCACCTTTCTTTCTCTTCTCTTTCTTCTCACAACAACAACAACTTCAAATTCATCATATTTTACTTTTTCTTTGGATCAATATAAATCTCTTTTGTTTCCATTAAAAAAAATAACAACAAATAATTGTACTTGCTACACAAAGAAACAATAATATGACCCATTTCATCATTTTTTTTCATTTAGTTTTTGTCAAGTAGGTATATTACGTGTGCTTAATTTGTTTTTCTTCTTCTTTAAATGTATATATTTATTAAAATAATTATGACCATCATGATTCTCGTAATTTAAATATTTCATACTTTAAAATAAAAAAATTTGTTTCAATCCAAATTAATTATTACCACTGGTATGTTTTTTAATTCAAATTTATGATATTTAAATTAAAAGTGTTTTATTATTAAACAAGTACATCAATCAACTAGTGTAAGATTATTCTAATTTCACCATTCTTTAGGAGAGGATACCTCTAGTTTTTTCTAAGGAAATAATTTTAAATTATTTCAAAATACGTGACAAATGTAATTATTATTATCATTATTAAAGTAATTAAGGTCATTAAAATAATTATGATTCTAATTAGATATTAATGTTATTATTGTCATTAATACTTAATTAAGTTACACATTGAATAGTTGAAATAATGTAGGGGTGGTAATAGAGAAAACACGTTTCAATCTCACATTTTCATTCCATGGTAAAAGTTCATCTTTATTCATACACTACAATTATACATAATCTTATTTCAAATATTAATTAAATAATATTTTAAAAAATAAAAATTACAATAAAAGAATATAATATTATAAAGAATTTAATATGAAAATTATATACATATTTTTTTCCTCCAATGAACAATTATCAATAAAAAAATTATAAATATATAAATTTTAAATTAAAATATCATCAAATAACAATTAAATAAATGTCAAATTATTATAGAAAAAAAGTAAAAAAATTATTAAATATATGTTTTATAAATAAATGATAAAACTAAGAACTATTGAACTATTAATATAAAATTTTTTAAATTACTTAATAAACTAAAATCTGTTTTAATAATTCAAAACAAAAATATGTATGAGGACAGAGATGAGTATTGCAAGGAAAATGAGGACAACTATGTAGATATTTTTCTGATTCTCATTCTCATACCTAATTTAAAAAAATTTTAGATATTATCTATATTTATACTCATATCTAATCAATACGAGAATTTTCTATCAAAATTGAAACAAATTTATATAATATTTACGAAAATGATTTAATTTGTCATCCAACTTGAGTCTTACAAATTATTTATTTTCTTCTTTTTAACTTTTTTTTTTGTCTTACTTTCTCTAATAATTATTCTTGTAGTTTATTTATGAATTTTTTTTCTTCACATTCGGATTCTCGCACTAACCTATTTTAGGTGCATGTTCTCATTCCTTAATTAGTTCTTATTTTTTACAACTAGTTTTCCCATAAACACTTATAAAAAAGAAAAATAATAAAGAAAATGAATTTCTTTACAAACTAAAATTATTTTATACATAAATTAAATTTAAAGGAATTATATGATTTTTTTACAAATTAGTTTATGTATAACATTGCAATTTAAGACAAACTAATTTCATTTTTTTATTATAGAAATTTAGCCCAAGTTTTAGTTTTGTTTTGGGTCTTCCTTTACTTTCGAGCAAGCAATACATTTTTTTGTGTGAATATCTAAATTTGGTTTTGGTTATCACTAAAAACCTTTTGGGCTCAACAAGCTAGTCCAATATATAAACCCTAAAACTTGATCCATTAATCACGAGATTCTACTTACATCCTTGATATTTACACCTCGTTTATTTGATATACATACGTTTTAAAAAGTATTCAATTTTTTAAAACTAGTTTTGGAACGTTTTAAAATTTCAACACATTAAAAAAGGGAGTCTTAAGTTGTTTTGAACAAGTTACGCTTTGATATACTATTCTTTTCTATTTTTTAATAAGAAAATTTAGAAAATATGTATGGAAAATGGAGAGCGATGATGAAAATTAGTTTTAATGAAATTATTAATAGAATACTTTGATTTATTCTCTATTTATATTTTACTGATATTTAATATCGAGTGTATTACATAAGTAAACGCACGAAAAATCTAAGAAATTAAATTAAATAAACTACGACAATTCCTAAAGCTTTGACGAAAAGGGCTTCTCATTTTGATTGTGATTATAGTGAAGATTGAAAAAACAACTAACTACAATTCTTACACCTGAAATATAATAATCAATAACTTTTATAACTAATTAACTCACTGCTTTATTGGAAGAAAAATTTTATTTTTCATATACATGGTTGAGTTAGTATTCACGTATGTTAATTTAATTTGTTTTAATATTATATTTATTTATTTATGTTAATTTTTTATTTTTAATATTTATTTAAGTTAGTAATAATTTAATTAATTTTAATATAATTTATTTTTAATATTTATTTTTTATTTAAAGTTACATGTTGACATTAATTATATTTATTTAAATTATTTAATGTAAATATATATTAAAAAATTATAACGAATAAGATATACGAACATAAACATTAAATAAGTATTAAAAACAAATTTCATTTAGGGTTAACTTAATATACATACACTTAAATAAATTATATTAGTATTAACTAAACGAATACTAATTTAAATAAATAATATTAATAAATTAATATTAATATTAATCAAGTTGACATCAAGTTCAATGAATTAGTGTTTTAATCTATAATATTTAAAGATAATTATTTAAAATTGATGTTATTAAAATAATGTTATACTTGTTTATAGTTATTTATGCTAACTTTCTCATGAGATCATATATTACTTGAAGAATAAATTAATGAAGTTCTTTTAACAAGGTTTTAATACTCTCAAGCATATAATTTATTCTCATTCTTTAGGAAAGAAAATAATATAAATGTAATGCGGTCGAAAATAATAAAATACTATATTAAAAGTAGAACGTTTAAAATTAGCAATTTAACCTCACCTTACTCCTATGAATCAAGTTAAAAAATATAACAGTCTTGTCTAAACTATATTATAAAATAAGTTATAAATTTTGGTCCCAGTTGAACCAATGGATCATTTTTAACCTAATTAAAAATTAAAAGAATTATAACTATATTTATACAAAAAAACATTACATATTATTTTTTAAAAAATTTAAAATTTAATATTTAACAACTAATACATTATAGAACAACATTATATATCTTGTCTAGTTTTTTTTGTCGGTAACAATATATATATATATATATATGTTTGTGTAAAATTATTTACAATAGAGTAACACAAAATGAATCTAAAAAAAGCCTTAAAACATCAGTACTAGATATACTCAACTCAAAACAAAGGGAAAAAACACTTTATCTAATAAACAAGAATAATACAACTATGTTAGGTCCAAATTTGTTTTTTTCTACCATTCCATCCAGCCTAACTTTTAGAAGTACATGTACCCTTATTCTTTACAATTTTGTTAAATAAAGACAAAAAAAAGCATTATTGTGAAAACATAGGATAATTGATTTTATCTTTAATGTAAAATTCTAATATATGAAAATAAATATATTGAATAATTTTCTCTTTACACATCTTCTTGCCTCAATGACACATTTATTTCTTGCCTTCCAGACTTACACACATACCAAATAACCTCTGTCCATAAGATACATATTCCTTTATCTAATATTATTTAAAACAATTTTATTAATGTCTCTCATATCTATAACATAATATGTGTAATTAAAATAAAATAAAAAATAAAAAAAAAAGAAATTAATCTAAAAGAAAAAACAAGTCAGCCTATTAACTTACAGGACAGCCTGACCTTAGTCCATATGGACCTCAGACCAAACAGATTAGGCTAAAAAGACCTATTTCTATTCAGACCATCATTTTTTAAGTTTGATTTGACCTAAATCATAAGTGACACAGACCGACTCATCAAACTTGACCTATTTTGATAACTCTAATTAAAAGTAAGTTGAAGTGCGATATTTTAAAGAAAGAAGACATAAAACATTTAAAAACATATCTTTTAAAGAAATTTTTAATATTTTCAATACAAGAAAATATTTACAAACAGAGAAAGTTAGGAAGAATATTAGACAATCTGAAAATCAACTTATTTTTAATATTATATATATATAAATGGAATTCAAAATTCATATACAAAAGATTTATTAAGAAATAAAGTTTAATTTTATAAATTTCTCTTCTAGGCATCTTACTATTTTTTCTACCATGTTCTCTAGTTTGAAAATGAGATCTTTTTTTTTCAAACATCTTTACTTTATGCCTCTTTAGTTAACTTTATTATTTTCTTTTTAATTTTTTCTAACAAGTAGTTTAGCATAATTATTTTTTCACATCATTTCCCATTTGAGACTTGCATTAATTTAGAAAATTTATTTATAATGTATTCACACATATGTTGTCAGTTTAGCTCATAATCATCATTCTTGTTTTTTATAATGATTACTATACTGAACACCATAGACTATTCTTAAGTGTCTTCGTCAAAATACAAAGAAAATAATATTTTATTAAAGATTTTCTTATTTTAACTCTTTTTTCCTTTGACGTTTAATTGTACTTTTGAACTTAAAAGTTTTTTTCTTCATTTTAAGGGTCTTTAGGATAAATGGTAGAAAGACTTTATGTTGATGGTATTCTATCTTTCAACAGAAACATACCCACAAATGATAGTACAAATAAAAGACACAATAAATTTAACGTTGATACCTTGAGTCTGATAAATGATTTTTCTACTTAATTGACTATATTAATTCACTCTTTTTATTTGTATTTTTGTCATGTTCTCTTCTCTTTTTATGTTAATAATAACAATATTTCTATCTTTTTGAAAATATGTAATTACTATTTACTTTGTTAAATTTTTGTAGAATAATGAGAGTTTGAAGTTGAAGTTTGAAAGTCTGCTACTTCTCGCCCAGCTACAAGTCTTCTTGCCCAGCGAAATTAACTGATCAAGTCACTGAACAGTCTGGATTCTCGCCCAGCGAGTGCCATTACTCGCCCAGCGAATTATGGCTCGTTGCACCATTTAAATGAGTGACCTTTTGTATTCATATGATATTTAGGAGGGTTGTTACCACTATTTAGGGGAGAAAAAAAGCTCTTGGTTGGGGATCTTCTTTTTCTTATCCATTCTGGGTGTTTCAAATGACTATGAGTAGTTAAACTCCCTTTCATTGGGGTTGAATGTAATGAACTCAAACTTTTGTATCTCTCATTGATATATATTATATCTTTTCATACTCTTATGTTCCATCTTCTGTGTTTATTGTGCATGGCCTGATCATCTATGCTTTATGTTGTTTCTGATCATTGGAAAATGTATTTTGAAACTGAGAACTAAAGGTGGAACAACCTTGGGTTATTATATTAGACATAATATGATAAAACTTGGTCATTCTAAACACAAGTTCTTCATGCAAGCTTTATTGAGGGAACTCTAAGGAATTAGGTTTTTTATATTAAAGTTTAGAGCTTATCGCTAAGGAATTAGGGTAAGTTTACATTTTGTGTGAATGTGGAGTTTTGTTTAAGATATATTTATATTCGCGAGATTTTACAGTAAGTGAGCTCAGGAATTCCAACCCCAGTGAAGTCATCCTTCTTATTTACAGTAATTGTTCTTGCCGTTTATAATTTTGCAATTTGAAATTACATTATCAAAACGTTAAATTTAAATATTCTATAATATATTCAAAAGTAGTATTCACATTTAATTGTTAAACAAGCGCTAATCCCTTGGGAAAATGATACTTGGACTTTCACTTTATTACTTGAACGATTTGGTACACTTGCCAAAGAGTTAACAAAGTCCTACATCCACAAACTCAATAAAATTATTTTATTACTCAACATGCAATTTTTCTAGCAAAAACTACAAATTCTCACATTCCTATGTAATTTTTTTGGCAAAAATTATAAACCTTCTCGTGCAATTTTTTTGGCTAACATTGTAAACCCTCTCCATGGCACACAATTACCCAAATTCCATATACACCCAAGAGACTTATTGAGTTGTGGAGAGAACACTCAAAATTACTTTTCATTTTTAGAGTACTTTCCTACTTTTTCATTCTTCATGTTACTTCACAATGGACTTTGGTGAATACCCACTTGAGAACAACATATTCTCCCTTCACCAAAATTTCACAATGAAACTTCAACATCGTCAAATATTCTTCCTGTTCATGCTCTAGCACAAACACTTGACTAATTGTGAATAGATCCGCTCTGCCACTAGTGACCTACACAAATTCATCAACAAGATCAATCTCTCCTTTCCTTGTCCCTAGTCTTTACTGTCTTGCATGTCAAATGTACAACATTGACTCTACTGATGTCAAATTACTCCTTTTTTATCCTTGATTAGAACCTTAGCTCCGATACCACTTATGAGAATCACGTAATAAAAAATAATCTCTTTTAACATAAACACACCTACAAATAAAAACACAAATAAAGTACACAATAAATCTAACTTGGTTTTACACTTTAATACCTACATCGATAAATACTCAACAAAATTATTTTATTACTTAAGAATAATCAACTCATGTATCTATGTAAGTAAATGAAGGGATAATTTGGGAGTTAGAAATTTAAAGTTTTCATATATGCTAACTATTGAGAAATTATCAACTTGATTTGTACTATTCAATAAAATCATTCTTAAAATCAGTTCGATATATGATTTCGAAAGGATTTTGAAGTTTATATACCAAGAATGTTGAGGATTGGCTTCAAACAAAATTTTATACCATGCCTCTTACTATTTAAAATAATTATAAACATGATGATCAAAAGTCTAGTAATTTTTTTATTGGGGTGTTGGTTCCACTCATTATAAAATATTACCTTAAAGATTTTTAATTTAGAATAACATAACAGTTAGGACTTTTCTTATCGGCTTTAGGAATTATTCATGAAAACAAAGTATATCAAAAATTATGAATTGATAACTTTATATATTTTCAGTGGGTCCATCCTCAACCTTGTTGGAGCTGAAAGCATTAGTATTTAGTGAGTTTTTTTCTTTCAAATTTGGATTCAAGGGTAATTATTACTACTAGAATTTTTTATATTTAATAAAATTTATAAAAAAAATAATAAAAGTTTTTTTATAAATTTGTATAATAAATTTATAAAGAAATTCTCATAAAATATAATTTTTTTTAATGATATATGAGTTTAGCTTACAAAGAATTCTGAGTGACTCTTTTGATAATTCGAGTATATTTTGTAGGAGGGTGAACTTATTTAGAGTAGTAGGGAATTTAGGGTTTTGGGTAGAATTTATGTGTCAGAGGTATTTATTTTCTCATATAGGACTTTTGAATAACTAGGAACAAAGTCATCTAGGGATAAATCCTTGGATGAGGTCATTTAATTTTTTTATAAGCATTCCTATATTCCCATTTCATCCTTTATCCTATCTACCATTTTTAATGCTAGTTTAGTTTATGCTCTAATTATATTTATTTTATACACATAGTCACAATCTTCTCCTCATTGCAATGATGATCATGTTCTAGTCCTTCATCATCTGAACTTGTTATATTAAGATGATTAATCTCTTCCACTTCTTCTTTCGAGTTGTGTTTTCTTCTAATAATGTTTTGGCTATTTGTTTCTTAAAGTTTTCACTCATTTAGATTAATTATTTTTCTTTTACATTGTAATATCTTTTCATGTGCCTAAATCTTTCGCATCTAGTATATTCTTGAATGTTTCACAATGGAAACTAGTCTTCCACATGTTATTTCTTTTATAGAAATATTTGAATATTCATTTTGGGGTTTTCTTTTTCTAACCTTATTTGCAAATACTAAAGGTAATCTTGGTATAAAATTTGCTTTCCCTAATGGTGTCTTACAATTTTCTCTAAGAACCATGATCATAAATTTATTCTTATACCACCTAAGATGTCGAAAGGTTGGACCTTTTTTAATTTATGAAGCAAGATGAATGTTCATTCACCAAAGATTTCCGAATCTCCAATCAAATATATTATTGTTAAAACTAAGGTTTCTATCATAATAGGTATGGTTTGACTTTCTTATTGTTTTACACAAGTTGTTACATATAGCTTTTATTTGAGGCTTAAATAGTCACCCCACCACCCTTAAAGGATGCAAGTAAAGCTTGCAATAATTAATTTTATGATTTGTTCTTCAGAATATTTGAACTTATAAGTTGGTGCACCCATAATCATTTCTTTAGTTTTCTTGTTATTTGATGTTCGATCATTAAATCAATATTACATTATGTAATTCCATTTCCATCAAAGATAAACAAATGTTCTAATTCTCATTCTTCAAATTCAATGTGTAGAAGATTGTGCCTTATTAAAAAACTTTTAATGATATCAGGAAGCCGCTATCAATAATAGTGCAGAAATAATTAGCGAAGAAAAACCTAAAAGATTAGAAATATTATTTATAAAATCCCTTAAATTTCTCGAAAAGAAAATTATAAGATTTCAAATGTTAATGTTTCCCTTAAATAAATAAATAAGAATCTTGATCAATCAAAATTATAAAAAAAAATAATGTAAAAAAATGTCTAGAGAATTCCAAATAGATTATAAGAATAGTTTGAAAATAATCTATATAAAATAACTGAAGAAAGGGTACAACCCAATCTTAAAATAAACTCAATAATTGATTAATGTAAGCTAACTAACCATGGATATTTTGTATGTCTTTTATATTTATCTCTTTATTTCCTTTTATCATTTTAAAAAGAGAAGCAATTACTTCTTTTACTTTTTATATTAGGATATTTTACTTCTTCTAACTATTTATCCTTTACACTGCTACAGAAAGCACTTTCCACGTCGGTTCTGGGGATTATTTTACGACGGTCCCAAAATCGACGTTGAATAAGGTGACGTTAAAAGTAATATTTTCAACGTTGGTTCAATTTGAATTGACGTTGAAAATCGCAGACTTACAACGTCGGTTAGAGCTAGAACCGACGTTGTAAGTGTCACCCAAACTTACAACGTAAGTTCTAGTAATAACCGACGTTGTAAGTCACTTACAACGTCGGTTCTAGTAACAACCGACGTTGTAAGTCGTGTCACCTAACTGCATAGCAGTTTCTAATTTTCTAATTTTCCCTAAATTTTAGTACCTGCACATCAAACAAACCAGCAAACCAGCCACAATTTCATACATAATACATTTTAAATAGTTAAATTTCAAAGATAGACTCTATAGGTAAATGTTTGGTGAAGATATGAGCTAATTGATGTTTTGTATCTATGTATTCTATAATGCAATCCTTAGCTATATGATTGCTAATGAAATTATGTGTTATGTTCTATATGCTTTGTCTTAGAAGAACAATTTAAAAAAAGAAAGATTGATGTAAAAATAACATTATTGGATGGATATAATCGATCTTGAAAAAATCATAAAAAATAGTTAGACATTGAATTTTCCGCTAATTTTTGTTGTGTTATGTTCTTTTGATGTGTACTTGGATAAAGAAGCCTCACATCCCCCAAAATAATCATAGTTTTGAAAATACAAAATTTAGGTATAGAAAAACTTCAAACGATCATAACTTTTGCTACGGACCTCGGATGGAGATGCGTAAAAAATGAAAGTTTTTGGAAATGATGCAACGAACCTCTTGGCAAATCCCAAAGGGGATTTGGTCAAACAAATTTTCAAAAATCCTCCATTTACTATAACTTTTTTATTATTTTACTATTTTTTACCTATTTTCCTAAATTTTGGCCATTTATGTGGCTAACTTCCACTTGTCAAAAAATTTTGAAAAAATTTGTGGAGTTGTGTTGTACCAAACAGAGAATTATCAGGCCATTACATCTTAGAAATTTCATAGTTGTAGATTCTTTTGTCCTAATTGCATCATTTTGCATACGGTTTTTGTCCTAATTCCTCTGTTATTTGACTAAATCCAAATTTTTATACATAAACAACATCAAATAGAGTCCCATGGGCACAACCAGACCATCATCAGAACAATCATCTACAAAACGAAAAACAATAAAATAATAAAAAACTGACCTGGCCAATAGCGTTCCGGCAAGCAGCATGGTGATGTGGCGTGCGCAAACGGCTGACGGAAGGGAGCTGTTCCAGCGATGCAGATCGACAATGACGGAGACTTCCAGCAGCGGCGACGGCGAATCGTGCTTCACCAGCTTCGTGTGGCTTCACGACAGCAGCGACGACAGCGGCGTCACGAGCTTCACAGCACCGGGGAAGACGATGGCGATGGTAAGGGGGAGGAACGGCGTTGGTGGAGGAACGACGTTGGTGTCACAGAACTCGCGGTGGAGAACGCAGAGGGAGCGGCGCAACGAATAACAAAAGTGAGGAAGGAAAGGGGAAAATAGGTTTTTAAAGGTCTTTCTACGTGTCATAACCAAACATTCTACGTCGGTTGTTACGCAACCGACGTAGAAGATTTTACATTCTACGTCGGTTCTGCAACTAACCGACGCAGAATGTTGGTTTTAAAACATTCTACGTCGGTTGTTGCGGAACCGACGTAGAAGATTTTACATTCTACGTCGGTTCTGCAAATAACCGACGTAGAATGTTGGTTTTAAAACATTCTACGTTGGTTATACAGTATAACCGACGTAGAAGGGTCAAATCAAACTTTCTACGTCGTTTGGATTTAAACCGACGTAGATCAGCGACGTTAATACCTATTTCTGTAGTAGTGTTAGTGTTTTTTTATCTTTTTTTTCTGATTTTATTATATTTATTTGTAATTTATCTAATCAATTTTGTTGAAACTGGGTAGTAAGACATATTTTCTTGCACTAATTCTAATAATTCATAACAATTGTTTTAAAGTTTTAAAGACTAAAGCATTTACTTTATCCACATTTTCTAATAATAAAGTGGTTTAATCTTTGAGGGACATTATAAAGTACCAGGCGTAATTGAGTTTTCATCTCTTTGTAATATAATTTGTATAATAGTTATTAATTGTAAATGATCTAGAATCTCAATCTTATCTAAAAATTTCTAATAATTCAAATATATTTCAGAAAAAGAATTATAACTATATACGATAAAATTAAATAGAATAACAACCATAAATTGATACTGAATTTGTCCACTTTTATGGAAGCAAAAAGGAATAATCATTTCTCTCCTAGCATGTATAAAAAAATGAAGACAAGGAGTGACGTGCGAATAAAAGGTAGTATAATAATTCTCCTAGCTCAACGGTGAATTTATGGTACTTTCAAGTTGAATATAAATATATGACATAAGTAAGCAGTGAGGGAAGATTAATATTCAAAATCATCCAAATATCAGAGCAAAAGGAAGAAAACCGTTCACTTCCATTATATGTTAATAGAGAAAATATATTTGGGACCAATATATAATAGATTTAATTGCATTATTATTATTATTATAAAAAGAAAATATTCATTCCAATGTGGACATGATCTATTCTAGTCAACAACTTGTTTATATTCAATTCTCTCTTCACACCAAAGCAACAACCAATAGCTTGCTTGTTACAACATTAATTACAAAAAGTTTGGTTGGAGATCCAAATTCCTTATGATTAGATTAAAATATATTATGGAGAATATTATCATTTATAAAACCCGTTTTTATGAATTTATATTATAATATAATATCATAATCTAAACATTTTTATTTCACCTATTGCTAAATTTATTATTAAATAGTTATTGAATTATTGCTTATATCCAATTTTATAAATTTTATATTTATAATCGATGTTGTATTTTATGATATATTTCTTAAAAGATTTTGGAAAGAAGATAAACTACAAACACAACCACATAAATATCTATGACATTATCTTTTATCTAAAACATTAAAACAATGAGTTTATGGATCTTTTCAGATGTTTAACTTTTTATTTTTACCTAATGTAGAACTCTAACTCAGATCTTAATATGAAAATGATAAACATACTACTCGTACTTGACATAGAGTATATCTACACCTTATTTATAACAAATGAATTTGTATCACTTCATTAAATATATAATAAATTAATTATAAAATATTAATAAAATAGTGTATAAACACTTTATAGTATACTTATATCATTATTCATTTTAATAAATGTAAGTTTATCTACATTAGTATACTCTATCTTTTTAACCATAAGTATTTTTTTCCTAACTCTATTATAAGATAGTTAACTCTAATTTGAAATACAAAATATTAAAACATCTTTATTATAAAAATCATAATACAGAAATTTAATAAGAAACAAATTCTTTCATATAATTGAAACTTTTATTAAAATTCTAAATCTTAAATTTATTATTACGTTAATATATTTTAATATAAATATAAGTGTTGTGTAATGCTTATATCTTAAAAACTTATCATCTATTCTAATCCTGTTCCTCTCATCCACTTATTTGGGCAGCTTTTGCTGACTTTTTGGTCCAACCAAACTGCGCCCGCATGATACGGAAACACGAAAGTCAAATACACGATTGACTTGGAATGTGAACGTTTACGCCACTACCCTTTTCTTTAGTCAAACTATCTAATGACTATACTACAAAAGCATGCATCACCAGATTTGTAGATGCAGAGCAAGAACTTGAGCTCCCAAATCCATTGGAGATTATCATAGAGAGGTTTTAGAAGCTTGTAACAAATGGCATCATCATCAGGCTGGAATGACTCCAAAAAGAAGCACGAAGTGTTTGTGAGCTTCAGAGGAGAGGACACGCGTAACACTTTCACAGGCCATCTCAATGCTGCTTTAAAGAGGTATGATATCAGAACCTACATAGACCACAACCTTGAGAGAGGGGACCAAATATCCAACACCCTTCTTAAAGCAATCGAGAATGCTCATCTTTCTATCATCATTTTCTCCAAAAACTTTGCCACTTCAAAGTGGTGCTTGGATGAAGTTGTGAAAATACTTGAGTGCAAAGAAAAGAAAGGCCAAATTTTGCTCCCAGTTTTCTATCATGTAGACCCATCTGTGGTACGAAATCAGACAGCAAGTTATGGAGATGCGTTTGGTGAACACGAGGCACGTTTTGAAGGTAACATTGAGAAGGTTTTAAGGTGGAGAAAGGCTTTGACAGATGCAACTAACCATTCTGGGTGGGAATGCTCGCCCAACAGGTGATTTTACAATTTTTAATTTTTATCTCACTGTTTTGAATGTGTTTAGTTTTATCTATTTTCTTCTAAAACGGAATCAACATAGTTATGTGAGCCACTCAACTAATTATGGCGGTGTTAAGTAAGAAAGTGTGAAAAAAAAATCTAAATTTTCAAATCTAAGATCCAAAATCTACATTATGTTAAATTATAATTTTTTTAAATTTAAATCATTTTAAATCTAATCCATTTAATTGGATTCGGATTGAATATAGATGAGATTATTTTTAAAATTTTGAAAATTTAAAATTAAAATGTCTTAGTTATTTAAAGTTAATATATGGAATCGAGTTTAAGATGATAAAATTCAATCCAATAGGTTGAACATAATTTATACGAATTCGAATTGATCTGACACTATTCGGATCTAATTTGAGGATGGTTAATACTAATCCAAGTTGAGCTGGGTCAACCTCAACGCAAATTGATCTAAGTTGACTTGGAGTTATGTTGATCCAAGTCAACATGAGAGTAGGTAAAGTCGAGTTGGCTTGTGCCCAGGTCGAGCAGAATCAGCTTGAACTTAAGTTGAGCATAATTGACCCAGGCCAGGGACAAGTCAAGTTGTCCCAAACTCAAGTTGAGTCTATTTAGCATGTGTCAAGGTCGAGTTGAGTCCGTACTAAACAAGGTTGAGTTAAGTTGGGCCAAGGTTGAGCCAAGTTCGCATGGACTCAGCCTTGCACGGGTTAAGTTGAGTTGAATCAGCACAGGCTTGGTCAAGTCGAGTCAGCACAAATTTGAGTTGAGTCGAATCAGTTTAGGAGCTAGTCGAGCAAACTTGGCATGAATCCAGATCGAGATAAATCGAGCTCTAATGAAGCATAGTTGGTCCGACTTAGGACGAGTCAAGTCAATCCTTATATTCATCGAGTCGAATCGACTAAAATCATGTTAAATTAAGTTTGATTGAGTCAAATCGTATTGGATTGAATTGGGTGTGACCAAACTCAAATTTTTAAATTTAAATTTTATTTTAAAAAGTTATTCAAAACTTTATCTAATTGATAAAATAATTTAATTTAAATTTAATCTAATTTAATTAGATAAAAAATTTTAAATTAATTTAATTTATTTTAAATAAATTTTAATTTTAATTTTAAATCTCATTTATTGATTTGGATTAGATCTGATAATCTGATCTATCACTTTTATGAACCAATATTATTAATTGATCATATAATCAGAAGGAGGTACTTTCTGCTTCTAAATTTATTAAAATAATTAAATAATAACTACATAAAAATAAATTATTATATTTTTGACAAATTTATAATTATCTTTAGTATTCAAATAATTATTTTAATTTTAAAATATAATTAAATATAAAATGTGTATAATAAACTAAGAATCTTTATTATATATTATTGTAGGATAATTAAGAATAAAATAAAAATATAAATTCAAAGTAAAAATTCCTATTATATGGTGTTATAATTTATATATTATTATAAATTATAATTTTTTATTTTAAAATATATTAAGGATAAAATAAACTTTTTATTTTATACCACATTTCCTACTTTTTCAAAATGTGCATATGCTGTTTAAGTTAAATTAAACACCCTATATTGTTATCTGAAATTTTTAGTTTTGTCGTACTATTTAGCCAACAAATCTACTTTAATATTGTGTAACAATAGAGATACTATATGGAACGAGAATATGTTTTAGTTTCTTACTTCTTTTATTTTACTCTTAAAAGTATTTATTGAATATACATTTTTTACATAAAGTAAAATTTTATTACTTCTATGTTAATTAATATGCTTTTAATAATTCTTCTGTCTATCTTTTGCTCGAAAGACCAAAATAGCAGTCTTGTTATTAATTTCAGTAGTCTTTTGACATTGATTAAAATATGGAAAATGCTTTTTTACATAAAATTTTAAAATAAATTTTTCATTATCTTTTAAATCCGGCTATTAAGTAGGAAATAAGATCTCACGAGATTTCATTTAACTTTTTGTTTAATGATAAATTTAATTTTGGGATCTTAAATTAACTTTATTTAATTAGATTTCACAAAAGAATTCATAATTTAATTTTTATTTTTGTTTGATAAGGTATGAAATTATAAGAAAAATATCTTTTGAGATTTTAAAAGTTCTTGAATTAAAATTCAACTTTTAAGTTATACATATTTAGTTTTACTGTAATAAAATTGAAACATATATCTTTGACATGAAGTTTTTTGCATGATTATTTGTGACAGCATGGAATGCGAAATAGTGGAAAAAATTTGTATGGACGTGTTGGAAAAACTGGATCGTGTGTACGTTGGTGACCTGGATCGTCAAATTGACAAGTACGTACAACTTGGGAAGATTCAAACCAAATATTATGATTATCATGGTAATAAAGAAACTGAAGAACGTCTTCGTACTCTTATGTATCAAAGGGATCTTCGTTTACTTCGCATGTAGATGCCTCACTCTTATCCACGCAACTTTCCCATATTCATTCATGCATCCCTGAATCATGGACTTTTCAAACTCACATCACAATTATGCAAAATAAATTCTTATCAATTTCATTATGTATGTTTTTTATTATCTATTATCTATTTCGCACTTCCACTTCATTCTTGTCATCGTTCAATATGTTGTTGATAACTTTTCTGTTGCTTTTTTATGGATTAGGATCAAGTTTTAAATTTATATACATGAGTACATTTTTTATCTATGAAATGGAGTAATACCATATTACATACCATCACTTTAAATAAAGAAATTATGTTACTTAATTAATACTCCCTCTCTTCAAAGACTGACTTTTAAAAGAAAAATTATTTCATAATATAGCATTTTAGAATTTTAATAATTTTTTTTTATATATTCCTATTAATAACATAATTATTTATGTTAAAATTAATTAATAAAAAGAGAAATTAAAATCACGAATTAAGAATTAATTATTTTTTATTAGTCTAACTCTTTATATTTTATTATCATCTACTAATATTATTTTTAGAAGTACTAATTCATTTTAATTTAGTATTTCTATTTGTATTTTAGTGGGAATTGAAAATTTTGAGTGAAATTTTAAAATAAATTTTGACCATAGTTATTTACAATTTGGTGAGAATTAAAGATTTTGATTGAAATTAAAATAAATTTTAATATAATCATTTGCAGTTTGGTGAAAATTAAAAATTTTGATTAAAATATTTAATTAAAAAAGTTAGTAATTCTAGTTTTAAATTATTTAAAAATAATTCTGAAATAAATTCAAAACTATTGAAATTTCAATTTCAAACACAGTTTCATTAAAAAATTAATTTATTTTAGAAAAAATTCTGATTCAATTTCAATTAATTTAATTAATAGTAATTAATAAAGATAAAGATAAAAAATTTATAAAAAATTAAACAAATTAATTACTTTTCCATGTGAGAATTTGTCTACTTTCAGCTTTTATTTTTTTTATTTGTAGTGAAATTGTGATTTCAATTCATTTATATTTCTTTTAAATTTTTTATGAACTAAAGTTGTATATAATTTTTTATGAGCTAAACTTGCATTACTTAATACAACTTCAATACATGACAAAAGAAAAAATAAAAAAGTTAAATAAAAATTGTATTATGTAACATCACTTTTCCAGTTTACCTTATTCTGTAAATACAAAATTATTCATATATATAAGTTCGAAACTTTTTTATTCATATATATAAGTTCGAAACTTTTTTTATTCACATTGATACAAAATTTTCATTCTGTGTGTCCTCAACGATGATTACAACTAAAACATGGTATGCTTGTTTTAATCTTACACCAATTTGAGTTTAACGTTTTAGTTTTAATCTTACACAAATTTGAGTTTAACATGTTAAGATACCCTTTTGTTTGTCATTTAACTTCTTAGGTTTTGGCAGTTTAATTTTATAATATGAGTTTTGGATCATTTTGGTATTTGAGAAAAAGAAGACTTTGTTAATTTCTAATTAGGAAGACATAATTGAATCAATTCGCATTTATTATATTTATTTATTATTAAATTTTGATACATTTAATGTAAAAACATCACAAACAATAAACTTCAAAAGAACTAAAAGAATGGTAAAGAGGAGACAATAACAAAAGGCAATAGAATTAACATGGTTCAATTATGAAAATTTTGTTGTAGATAAGTTCTTTTACCTCAAAAAATTATCTAAAGAACGTCATATATTACAAGTCAAATATTTTTCTCATAAAATGAATACTTAATCTGACTAATGTCACACATTTAACATAATCTATGTATAAAAAGTAATGATAAATTTTGTAAACCATGTCACTAATCACTCCAATAAAATATATGATACATGTTTTTCACTCTTAAAACAAGTATTGAATACATAAATAATTCACTAGATGGTAGACTTTCATACATATGCATCAAATGATCTTTACTAAATGACCCACATCTTAAAGTAGTGCAATTTAAGGCTAACTTAATCCTACAAAATCAGGTTGATAAGGTAAGATTTCATCATATCTATATATTATAGTTTGGTAATACAACTAGACAATGTGAGATATTGAATACACTCTTTCATGTTAAAGATATCGAGTGCGAGAATAGAAGAGGACCTGATAACAGGTGATACTATAGGTCCAACACCTTAGTGTGATAGGTTATTGATAAGTTTTGATACCATCTAAAGAAAGGTGAAATTTATACTATAAGAAAACATCAAATTAGTTTCCAAATAATAATATAGAACAAATTGCGATATTAATAGGATGCAAAAAAGTTAATTTTAAAAAAAATGAATTACAAAATGTAAAATTATTTTTAAATGGTATAAAGTTAATTTAGTTAATTCTAAATTGACACTAATTATTTTTTAATAAATAAATATTTGAATTAGTATCATATTAACGTCAACTTAGTCGACTCTAATAGAATTTGTTTAATGTTGAAAACTAATAGAATCGACTTAGCTAACTCCAAGGTGACACTAAATATTTTTAACTTTTTTTATGAGTAAAAATATTTATATTAGTGTTGGGTTAGTATAGGCATAGATGCCACTAATTGAATTATATATTAAAAACTAAATAAATTTAGTGTGTGCCTAATTGACACTAATCTTATTTATTTTTAATATTTATATTTATTTAAGTTAGCATGGACTAAAGTGAAACTAATATAGTATATCTTTAATATTTATTTGTTAGGGTCGACTAAGCCGATGTTAATTTTATTTATATCTTACAAGTTTATATGTCCTTATGAGATAAAATATGAAATGTAAATTATTTTTAATTTAAAGACCTATGTTTCACTAATCAAAACACAAAATTATTAAGTTAACATCGACTACGTCAATGTTAATTTTATTTATATGAATTTGTGTATCTTTGTGAGATAGAATATTAATCATAGATTAGTTTTAATCAAAAGGTGCAGATTTAACCAATTAAAACACAAAAGTTTTCACTCACTTTTGAGTATAAATCTCCTCACATTTATCTCATTTGTCCACATTTATCTTCTCACATTCATCTTCATCATCCATACTTATCTCCTCATATTCATCTCTTTCATCTACACTCAACTTTGTCCACACTTATTTCCTTATACCAATCTCCTTCATCCACATTCATTTCCTCACACCGATCTCCTTCATCCACATTCATTTCCTTACTCTCACATCCTTTATTCAATTAAATTCATGAGTTTTTTGTTTAAATTTTATTTTTTAATATGAGAATGAAAACATTGTATGAGAATTTTTTAAAATTATTGAGTAGCATTAACTACCAAGACTAAATTAAATTTTAAAATAAAAAAAACATTAGTGTGGCTTGACCGATGCTTCTTGGAGTTGGCTTGGTCAATGTTAATTAGAGTTGACCTTAAAAAACTGACACTAATAAATTAGTGTCCATAATTTTAGAGTAGGATGCATGTGTGACACAAATTTCACGTTATTGATTAACTAGCATCCACTTTTAATTGTAAGCATCCACATTTGATCCTAAATCTTAAACCCTCAATATTTAACCGATGCTAAATCCATATTTTCCTATAGTATTAAGTTTAATTCAACTCTACAAAATCGGTTTAGTATAATTTGACCTATCACTAGATAATGTGGGATCTCTAACATCATAAAAAATAAAAAGTAGATAACTTTGTAAAAAAAATCCAAATCAAATTCTACAATATTAATAATGTGACACAAGTAATTAGTAGTTAAATATTTAAGCATATGACAAAGGTTTGATTATTTTTTCATGCGAATAAAGTCATACATGAGAGAAATGTTTTAACTACATTTCTTTTATTCTTGTTAATGTTATTCATACATTTAAATATGTTACAAATGTCTAAATATTATAAGTAATAGAAAAATTTCAACATGTTGCTTCATAAAGTTACAATATTTAAAATAGAGTTTGAATATAGTTGAGTTGAACAAAAATGTAAGATAATAAATATGAATAAACAAATTTGAAAGAGAGGTAATGGAAAAGGTTAGTAGTTTTAAAGGATTAGAGTTAAAACATGCATATTTCTTATCATTTATGATATTAAACATGAATAAAAGATTTTCGAATAAATGATTGAGAAAAGCAAGACAAGCACACTTTTCAAAAGAAACTATCATTACATAAATGTTCAACCTTTATATAAATTTTATTTCAATAAAGTAAATTGTAAATTTTCATTTGATATGAAAATAGAAACTCTTGTACATCTTTTACAACAAAAATTAATAACTATAAGGTGTTATGAAAAATTAGGTTCTCATCCCACCAAAATACTTTAACAACTCTCATAAAATTACATTCTATTTACAAAATTACATTCTATTTACAACTACTTATATGTTATTTGACGGACTCTATATAATTAGATTATAAAATAGAAATTGATTATTAAAAGATCATTTTTATTTAATTTTATATCTTTCTTTGGCTCTTTCTTTCTATAACTTTAGTTTCTATCTATAAAACTTTTTTTTTCTTCTTTTTACTAAATTAAGTGTTTCACAATATGGTGTGTGATTCACAATTGTGTTAAGCATAATAGTTTCATCTTCAAATTCTCAAAACGATATTGAATTATGCATGTTCGAATGTATATTTCAATTTAAATTCAGTTTAGGTTTGTATTCTCATCGGTCCAAAACTTTAATCTTATACATTCTAATAGATCTTTCAGATACATATTATAATTCGAATTGAATCAAATCCCTAAGTGTGAATTTGTTTATTATTTTAGTATATTATATGTGATTTTTGTCCCAATTAAAAACAGTAACCTAATCCTAATTAAAATAAAAAAAACCCTTAAAATAGTTTTGGTTTAGTGTGATCTTAAATTTAAAAATCTATTTGAATTAACCATCTTTCAATTATAGTATTATATTTTCAAACTAATAAAATTCTCCATCAACACTTTTATTATTGGTGAATTTGTTTTAATGAGAGAAATTATTAATTATGCTCCTTTTACAACGGAATCCTACAACAAAAATAGCAGTGGTGTGCTCTTTGGTAGGAGGCAAGGAAATTGAATTTACCTTTCATTCTACAACCTTCAACCATGTAATTTAAGCAATATTAAGATAGTCTTGTTATATGAATAAAAAGAGAGAAACTTAAAAAGTTACATGCTATTCTTATCTCTATATTTTCTATTTACTCTCTTCTTAATTAGTGATCTTATCTAGAAGAATTTCTAAAACTTCTTTTGTATAACATCTATTTTAATAAAAGTATTTTTAAGTGTGTTTAGTTGTTATGTTTATAAAAATTGAAAGTCGAGGCAAAAATTACTAACCTCCAACTATTGAAATTTTCTCAAAGTGTCTAAAGTCTCAAAACTTTTTTTCTCTAAAAATGTAAATGGTGTGAATGCTATAAAAAATATTAGATTTGGTGATTTTGAAGCACAGAACATATATAGTATTTATATGACTCTGTTCATTACAAAACTCCAAAAATGTAATACCCATATTTATGATAACTGATAATGACTTGAATAATGGACTATTTACACATAATGTGAAATAATTTCTTATAGAATGAATTTGATTGATTTTTGAATATCCAAGTTTATCTCTCACTTACTTACAATATATAGTAAGTGATGCTTATATGCTAATTTATTTTTCTTCTTTAAATTAAGTAAGGACAATATTTCTCATTGGAGGTATCTCATTGGAATACTTTCATCATATTTATACTATGTTTGAAACAATAATATATATTTATTTCAAAACTTTTTATGAATTTATATATGAGTAATTTACATTCGGATTTATTCGTAGGTAGTTTATTTGTAGATTTATCCATCAACTATTTACCAATTAATATGTGGATAAATTTTAGGAGTAGGGTAAATTGTAAACAGACAGATTAATCTATTGATTATTGATAATTTACTAATAGGCTAGTCCGTAAATAATTTACGTCTAACTTAATGCTTAATTAAACTACAAACTAGGAAGGTTGATGATAATGTTTGGTTTGATTTTTAATCAACAATATATTTAAATTTAACATAAAAATTAGACGTATTTTCAATTAAGTTGATTTGAATATAAAAAAAATTAAATTGACTAAACTAATATATTTAGTGAGTCGTTTTATAATTTTATTATATAAATATTTTTTATTAATATATATTATATTTATATATTATGATATAAATTATAAATAACTTATAAGATCTATTATAGGTGTAATAAATTCTTTGTACATATGAAAAATATTATATAAAATTAGAAACATAAATATAAAAAATAATTTTTATATATTATCTTTTTAATAATATTTTATTTTATTTTATTTTATTTTAATATCTTTTTTAAGATTAATAATGTAATTTTATATTATTAAAATATATTTTTTCATTTTATTCATATATTAAAACATATTATGTACTTTTTTACCATATATTTATAGATATAGATACTCACATATACATATATTTATTCTATATTTGAGTGAGATAATATATAATATAATAATATTTAAATAATTAATTTTACTATAATTATAAAATTTTAAGCTATAATTCAATCTAAACTCAATTTTAAAAATATTATCCAAATCGATCTAAATTTTTTTAATTAATTATAATCAGTTTTTAAGTTTTTAATCAATTTTCAATTATTTTTAGGTTAATTTAGTTTTAATCCAAATCAATTTATTTTGTTACCAATTTATCTACAGTCAAAATTTAGTAAATGGTTTGCATTGAGAATAGTTAACTATTCAGGAAATTTTGGGTTATCCACCGATTTTGACCGTGGATAAAAATTAAATAGTGTATAGAAATTAAGGGATTAAGGGCTGATTTAAAGAAAATCATCAAATCCACACTAAAGACATATATTCATGCTCAACAAAATGCTCTCACCAAACTTTTTATCCTTTTCTTTCTTTATTTAGGGTCTCACTAGATCTAAAACTCCTTGTTAAAACACACAAGAAAAATGAAAATAAATGAATTTTGAACTATATTAGAGGAAATATGTGCAAAAACAAGACGGTAGTAGTCAACGTCCTGCAAGTTCATGCATGATTTCCGCCCAATGAAAAAACTAAAAACCATTCATTCATTGCCTGCTGGTGTGAAAATGACTCACGCGGTTTTATTATATTATTCTGTTCTTATCGAAATGAAGAAATATGTTACCTTCTCATCATTTGAGTTGACTTTTACTGTAGTTCAACTCATGAACGAGGAGATTCAGTTTGTTTTGGTCTCTCCCTCGTTTTAGAATCAACTATACTCTGCAATTCTTGTCATTGGAGCCATCAAAGTCAGAAAAAGGAAGCATCCAAGGAATTCGACTTCAGAGGGTTCCCACTTAAATACATCAACCACAACTTCATAGTTTATTCAAACACACATTTTCATTGTTCTATAATCTGTAGGTACATTCAAAACTCACATGGCATCATCTTTTGTTCCTTCTACTTCTTTCATCTCCAAGACCCCTCAACAAGTGCATCAAGTTTTCCTTAGCTTTAGGGGCGAGGACACACGTTACACTTTCACTAGCCATCTTTACGCTGCATTAAGAAGGCTTCAAGTCAAAGCTTACATCGACAACGACTTGGAACGAGGCGATGAGATATCACCCTCACTTCTTAAGGCAATCGAAGATGCAAAGGTTTCCGTCGTTGTTTTCTCCCAAAACTATGCTTCTTCACGGTGGTGCTTGGATGAGCTCGTCAAAATCACCCACTGTAAGAGGAACAATGGCCAAATTATAGTGCCTATCTTCTACCACATTGACCCAACCCATGTGCGCCATCAAACTGGTACCTATGCACATGCTTTTGCGTTGCACGAAAAACGTTTCGTTGCTGACATGAATAGTGTTCAAACGTGGCGACTTGCGCTCACTGAAGTAGCCAATATCTCTGGGTGGGATTGCTTGACCACAAGGTAAAACATCACATCAAGAACAGTTTTGTTTTTTGTTGTTTCTGGGTAGCTCTCAATTCCTATTGGATATTCGTATAAGATGTCAAGAAGAATATAGTTGCTGCAGAAAGTTTTAGTCCATAAACAACGATTATTTTAACCCTTTAAGAATGTTACATGATGATTATTTTAGTTCCTATAGCTTTAACAACAAGGATTAATGTTAAGGGCTAAAAGGGCATTGAATTTTGTAATATCTTGATATTGATCTTGATCCAATGTTTTATTTTATTTTTTTGTGAAATTAATGAACACAGTGTGGAGTCTGAGCTAGTAGAGATAATAGGTATGGATATAGTGCAAAAGTTGGAGAGTATTACAGGTGGGGGGCTAGAAAGACGCATTGCCAGATGCAAGGAAATGGCACAGCAGAAACTAGAGAAGTCAGTGAGAACGGGTAATCTGAGGGACATGGAGGAGTTGATCAGAACAATGGAGGAACTTGGAGAAGTGAAATTGGAGAAGGCGATGCAGACAGATGATTCAAGCGTTTGGAAGGATGTTATGGAGACGTATGAGCGTATATTGCAGCTTAAACAGGACAAGTGGATGCGAAGGTGTAATTCAAAAGACATGCAGGATTTAATTGCTACAAGGGAGCATGTTATGCAGATTCAGAGAGAGCAATCTAACCGTATGATGGGGTTCCGCGGTCTATAGATGCAGATTAAAGTTTATTATCCTCCAGTAACATTACATTTTCTCATACTATTAGAAAGAATTTTTTTATATATATATATATTTGTGATATGGTGTAAGAATGAAATTCAACATTGAAAAATAAAAAATATTTTCTAATATGTTATGTGTATTTTTTTTAATTCATTCTACATGGATATCTGTTTTCACTTATTGATGATATCTACCTCAGTCATAAATGTAAAAAATAATTAATATAAAAAAGTTATGTTCTAAACATATTTTTATAAATAAGTAATTAAACAAGTTAGTATTTTAAATTCATATTTGTAGTAATGGACTCAAACATTTAAATACGTTAATAAGTATAAAACTTTAATATATTATAATAAAAGTAATAAATATTCCATTTTTAAATGTTATTTTTTATAAAACAATAACAATGGTGTAGATACTTAGGCGAACTAAACTTTTGAACTTGAATGACATTGTAAAGGATTTAATTTTTTTTTTTAAAAAATAAGTATTATCTAGTGAAGAAGATAAGGGACCATTGTTGGTCGATGTGGAACCATTGTTGGTCAATATGCTTGATTGAGTCCTTCACCATGTCCACAAGCCCACCTCCTCTGCATTTCTCCACAACCACCACCACCAACAACAACAACCATAGCCAACACTTCAGCTACACACACCTCATCCACTTGTTGAACCAACCCACCACTATGCCTCAACTCAAGCAAATTCACGCTCAAACGCTACGCACAATTGACGCCAACCACCCACAAGCTCTTTTTCTCTATTCAAGAATTCTTCTTTACTCCTCTTTGGTTGATCTCAACTACGCCACTCGTGTGTTTCACCACTTTTCCAACCCCAATTCCTTCATGTGGAACACTCTCATAAGAGCCTACGCGCGAAGTACCAACACCAACCACAAACACAAGGCCATGGAGCTTTACCAAGCAATGCTGACTGTGGAAGATAAAACCGCAGTTCCCGATAACCACACCTTCCCTTTTGTTCTCAAGGCGTGCGCTTACACGTTTTCTCTTTGTGAGGGAAAACAGGTGCATGCCCACGCTGTGAAACATGGGTTTGAGTTAGATACACACGTTTGTAACAGTTTGATTCATTTTTATGCCACATGTGGCCGCTTAGACTTGGCAGAAAAAATATTTTATAAGATGAATGAGAGAAACATGGTTTCGTGGAATATCATGATTGATTCTTACGCTAAGGGTGGAAAGTTTGATACTGCTTTGAAAATGTTTGGAGAGATGCAGAAGGCGCACGACCCTGATGGGTACACGATGCAGAGTGTTTTTAGTTCTTGTGCTGGTTTGGGGTCTTTGTCTTTAGGTTTGTGGGCACATGCTTATATGTTGAAAAAGTGTGACAAGAATATTGTGGATGATGTTTTGGTCAACACTTGTTTGGTGGATATGTACTGTAAATGTGGGTATTTGGAAATTGCAAAGCAGGTTTTTGGAAGCATGCCTGTTAGAGATGTAAATTCATGGAATTCAATTATCATGGGTTTTGCAATGCATGGTAAGGCTGAAGCTGCGTTGGACTATTATGTCAGAATGATCAAGGTAGAGAAAGTAGTTCCCAATTCAATCACTTTTGTTGGTGTTTTATGTGCATGTAACCATAGAGGCATGGTTGATGAGGGTATTATGCATTTTGACATGATGACTAAGGAATACAATGTGGAACCAAGATTGGAGCATTATGGTTGTCTTGTTGACCTTTTTGCTCGAGCAGGGCGCATCGACGAGGCTCTAAACGTGGTCTCAGAAATGCCAATCAAACCAGATGCTGTAATTTGGAGGAGTCTTTTGGATGCTTGTTGCAAGCAACATGCAAGTGTTGAGCTAGGTGAAGAAATTGTAAAACAAGTCTTTGAGTCAGAGGGGAGTGTGTGTAGTGGTGTTTATGTGCTTTTGTCAAAAGTATATGCTTCTGCTTGTAGGTGGAATGATGTAGGGTTGCTTAGAAAACTAATGAGTGATAAGGGTGTGACTAAAGAGCCTGGCTGCAGTTTAATAGAGATTGATGGAGGGGTTCATGAATTTTTTGCTGGGGACACCACTCATCCACAAAGTGAAAATATATACAAGTTTGTGAATGAAATTGAGGAGAAGTTACAATCAATAGGTTATTTACCCGACTACTCAGGAGCAACTATGGTTGATGAGGCTAATGATGGTAAACAGAATAGTCTAAGATTGCACAGTGAGAGACTTGCCATAGCATTTGGGATCTTGAAATCAAGACCAGGCATGCCAATTAGAGTGTTTAAGAATCTTAGGGTGTGCAATGATTGTCACAGGGTTATTAAGTTCATCTCCACGATATACAATGTGGAGATAATTGTAAGAGATCGAGCCCGATTCCATCACTTCAAAGACGGAACTTGTTCTTGTATGGATTATTGGTGAATGATGCTGTTGTTCAAGGTAATATGCATATTTGAAAATCCCAGGTTACCGAATAAGATTCTTGGACTAGAAGGATTTAACTCATTCTTTAAACGGTCCTAGAGAACACAGTTTCTGGAGTCCTAAAGTTCAGTGAGAACTAAAGAAATCTCAGCCAATTTCTATGATGGATGATCTAATGTTACATGAATAAATCAAACATACTTCACAAGAATCTTCTAACAACTTCTATCTGATGTTACTGAAACATAATCAATTCCCTGTATCAGCTTTCCAACTCAACTAACGATGTTCACGGAGATAATTGGTTCTGCCGATCCACACTTTCATGATTATAAAATTTAATTGTTCTGTGATATCTAGTTTTTTTTAATATCCTATGAATTGCAATTTGTACACCAACAAATAACTGAAACAAATTAATCATGAAAGTTACGCATCAATTAAATATAATATATAATCTACCTTTAATTGGCTATATATTAAGAGTTTATTGGTTTTAGGATGAGCTAGGGATTTTTTTTACAGAAGGTTAAAATTTAATTTCTTGGCACAATCAATGATGCCTATTAAAAGGATTGATTTTCTCAATAAATATATCTTCATAGATATGATTGTTATGATTAAATCTCAGACTAAATGTCTAAACAACATTATTATATATCAAAATGTCACTCATCAAGATTAAAATGTCTGTTATCCTACTAGTACTTGTATGCATCTTGTTTCATCAAGATTCTTATCTTTCGGCAGGGAAATTGCAACATCTGCAAGAATGATTAAGAGCAAAAGCCTGTGTAACAGGACTACATGAATCACACGTACTAGCTGGATTTGGAATTTTGGATCAACAAATTATGTGAGATACATTTTAAAGTGGTTCACCTCTTTTGAAAACAAAAACATTTTATTCAAACGGAGCATAATGCATAATGCTCACTGGATCATGTTGACAAATAATAAACTTATTGCGTCAATATGAAATATTTTACAATGCAAAGATGTACCAGGTGTAACTGGAAAGGTCACTGAATCTTGTTCCTCCTTCCAATGTTTATTTCATTCCATGCAGTAAAATATACAAACAACTGAGACAAAGTGTATATCTGATATTAAAAAATGTTACTAATTCTTCAAATTTATATGACTAAATAATTTACCTCTGGTTTTCTGATAAGTTGTCTATACAAGTGGACTTAAAAAACAAGAAAAACAGAAAAATACCAAAAAAGGGAGATACAAGAAAATATCTGAATCCACATTAATAGACTAATAGTAAAGCTAGCACTAATAAATAAGAAGCCCAACAAAGACTTCTATCTGCATCAGAATCGTCTACGTTCAACAACCTATTGGACACCACTTAATAGTGGACATTGCTGACATGAGCCTTAGAAGGGAAACTTTAAGTACAATTGTACCTTCATGAATTCTTCCTTTTGAATGAAAGGGAATCACTTGAAATAGGTGAAGTTTTGCAACAAATTCTTAAATTTTATCACATAAAATTTGAAACACGCTTTGGATCACAACGTAAATAGCCTTGCATTTCAGTAGATTCAAGACTCCAACAATGATCTACCTTGTCATAGTAGACCTTGCTCCTCAAAGTCTCTTGCCACTAAAACACCAGAACAAGAAGCAAGTGTTAGTTAGTTCAGCAGGATAACATATAAGACAAATCTAACCTAAAAACGTGAGGAAGAAGAAGCCAAATAGTGTAATTGAAGTCTTATATGCAACTTAAACAACAGAACCAGCATCACAGGACTGTGACGATTTCTTCTCAGAATTTGCGTGAACATGCTACATAACTGGTAGAGATGCAACTTCCTGAGTTCTCAGCCATGAGTCCATGACCAGATACAATAAAATGATAAATGCTAATATTTGTTGAATAAATTTTATGACATTTGACGAACTACGAATTTATCCTTCAAATGAAACAATAACCAAGTCCTTGAGAAGTAGTTGATTTTTCTATGAAGTAGAGAAAAATATGTAAAGCAGAACAACAACTTGAATACTTGATATAAACAATCATATAGAATTTTCAAGTTCATGAGAGAATTATAATGACTGAAGCCATTAATATAGTTCTCATTCTTCAACTTAATACCTCTTCTATTTTGCTCAACATCCATCATAATTTATAGGATCCAATATCTTATAGGTTAGTGCACACAAATTTGGCTGGAAAGAGAGAAAAAAGAGAGAGTGAAAGAGTAGCTTATAAAACTAGTTTAATCAAATTTGAATAGCAAATTATCTTTACTAAACTTCAGACAAAAAAACTGTCCAATATAGAGGTTACAAAATAATAACAAATCTAGAAACAGCCACAACCATGGCATGTCATTTTACGCAATAATCTAGGAAATGATTTGCTATTTTTATATCCTAAATTTTAGCAGAAACGGTTTAATGAATTCCCCATAAGCACACTCATAAATTGTGTAACAAAACAAGTACAGTACTAGAAAAGAAAAACATTTGACAAGGGGGAGACTCACCTTTCGACGAGGGAAGAACCAAAACAACCTGCATGGTGACATTGTTTGGAGGAAGCTGCAAGCGAAGAGGGTAGAGTTTTCCATTCAAAGGACTTCGAGTACACACAATAACTCCCTCAAGCCCCGTCTCCTCCTCAAACTTCCGAGTCAACTGCTCAACCCCATTCCCTTTGAAAGTCAAAGAATAGCCCTGCACATTCTCATCATCCACGTCCCCATTATCCTCTGCAACATGGTAGTATATAGTCCTCCCCTCCAACTTCGGTGGCGAACCCACATTTGAATCCGTCGACTGCAAACCCATCCAATCAAAACATTAACACTCTAATTTTCATACACTACTAATTTAGGAATCACTTTCCATGACTTTGTCCCTCAAAATTGGATCTTTAGTCTTCAGAACTTACATTTCAACAAAAATACACTTTCGGCCCACAACAAGAATTAAAATCTTATCACTTCATATAATGTATTAAATTTTTATAGTCACCACCAAAATCAAATTTGAAGATACTTTCAGAAACTTAGTCAACTATTTTCAATTATACAAAAATCCATATTATAACTAACAGTAGTTCCTTTGCCATATGTTATTGATACCAATTTTGTTAATGATAAATATCTGTCTACAACACGATGGAGTACATTCTTAAAAACTATGTGCAGTCTCAATTAACAACTTTCAATTATACAATAACACGATCCTATTACTCTAAAAAAACTCTTTATATTCCAGTTAACTTCAAGCAATATTGAACAATCAATGAGATGCATTCATTAACAAAAGTGTGAAACAAAAAGGCATATACACAGATAGATACACACATACCTCTTGTCTGGAGAAAGTAGTGGATTTGATGGAAACAGCAGAGGGAGTAGAGGAATCGAAATCGAGGGAATCGGAGTGAGGAATGGGAGGAGGAGCAGGGGACACGACGTGGATCTCCAACACATCAACATCCCACAAGATCCAATCCTGTGTGGCGGTCCTATGAGGGATATCGTGCGTCACGGAGTTCCTCCAAGGTGGGAGCCCCCCATTGGCCCTCAGAAAGTTCCCGTAACGGGTCTTCAGCTTCACCTGCGCGCCGTCCCGCACTGGCTCCCACTCCACGGAGGAGTCCAGCCGCCGCGGCACGCTCTGCACCACCTTGCGCCCCGTCACGCCCAGCAGCAACGGCTGGTTCGACGCTGTTAAATACTTGCCGTAACAGCTCTTGAGCCGTAAGAGGTTGTCGAACTCGGGAATGAGCTCCACCGTCCACTTGGAGTTCTTGGAGGATCCGTTTCGGTCCTGGGTCACCGACTCCTCGTCCTCGTCCGCCATGAGGTACTTGTCGTGGTGGCTGCGCAGCCTGACCACCTTCGCGCGGTGGAACAGCTCCATGCCGGAGCGGAACATGCTGTTGGAACCTGTGCTCTGCATAGCAACGGTCCAGGGGTGAATTGATTATTCGATTTTGTACTACGTATCGGAGGAACAAGAACAGGAACAACGTGGTTGACTGATTGGTGTTTCTTTGGATCACAGATGAAGTGCAAGTGACTTCGTTGGATTGGATTTGTTCCGGCTTAGGTGTATATATATATATATATATATATATATAATATGTAAGAAAATAAAAGGTTGAAAATAAATTACCACTCTTTTGTTGGTTACATTACATTAAAAGTGGTGGGATTTTTATAAGGGATATTCATGATTCTCTTTAAAGTAAATTTTTTAATTTAATTTATAAAACTGGAAAATATAATTTAGAAGGATGAAAGATTTATAGTTTATTCTGTTTAAGAAAAAGAAAAAAAAGTATTTAATATGAGATATAGATTGAATAACAGTGAAGAGGAGATTGGGGGAATTAGATGTAATAAAAGGAGGAATGAAAAAGTACGCGGTTGCTGCCGAAACTCAGCTCCGCGTGAGCCAGCGGTGATTTGCTGAAGCCAGTTGGAGGTAAACAAAAACATGCAGTTTGGTGAAACAAACAAAACGTGACATTTTCATGTCAAAACTTCTGTTCAAGAAAGGACAAAAGCATCCTCATAAAAACAACGACAAAACATTATTTCCAGTTTTATTACATGTTACTTAACGTAAATCATTTCCAATTTCCTATCAAAACACTTTTTTTTTCATACCATACAAAATAAATTGCATCACTTACTTATAAGATTTTGTAAAATTGTTATTATATAAATTTTCTCTCTCTTTTTTAAATTTGCAGTAACATTCTTTGTTAAGGAATTTGGGGTAATATTTTTCAAACGGTCTCTTTTCCCTAATCATTCCAAAACAAGTAAAAAACTATTTATAATATATTAGCTAGTATTAATTAAAAAGACATGTATGTTTTATTCGGAAAAATAAATAGAAAATTAAAACAAAACCGTGTTATGTTTTAAATTCGTCATCTTGACCGTTAACTTGGTACAGGTTTTACCAATCAGTGTCTTTAAAATAATGGTTTAAAAAAGTAAAGTAAGAATTTTTTTAAAAGAAAACTGAGCTGAAATTAACTTTTTCTTAAGAGACTAATAAAAGGCCTAAAAAGATTATTTCCATGAACAGTAACAAATGGATATATTTTATTCCAAATTCACCTATATAGTTATTTCCATTTTCATTTATGGTAATAGAGTTTCTTTTTTTTTTCTTTATGTTTCAACAACACCCATCTGAGTTCAATCCAAGCACGTTGTTGCCAACCAATCCAATGTGATATTTATTTATGATGGGTACTATTTTCTTTTTGCAAAGTTTTCGTACTATTAACATCATTTTTATTTTTTTAATATTTTAAAGTTTTTGTTATATGTTATAGAGGATACTGGTACTCATTTAGTGTCTTCTTTATCCGCGATAGGTACTAATAAATAAGCGTTTTCAAACTATTCACAAAAAGAAAGTGTTTTTTAAACCTGTAAAAAAATAAGTGTTTTTTTCAAGTTAGATTGTAAAGAAACTATAAGAAATTAATTTGTAAATAAATTAATTTTAGATTATAAAAAAATACTTCTATTTTGGTCTCAGAAAAGTATATTTTAGAAGCCTAGACTAGAAGAGGCAGAAGGTGAAGTTGAATAGTAAGAGCAACAGCATAAACGCGTACCTGCTGCTGCGACACTGACGAAAGCGACGTGGGCGAACGCGGCTCCTCCGAACCGGAAAACTCATTCTCCAACTCCGGCGAAGGAAAGCGAGTCTCCGGCAAAGAAAGCAGTTTCTCGGGAAACTCGAGAGGCTCCACACCCCACAAGATCCAATCATGAGTGACGGAACTGTAAGGGTCGTCGTGCGTGATGGAGTTTCTCCACGGTAACGTTCCACCGTTCCCTCTAAGGTACTTCCCGCACCAGCTTCTGAGTTTCACGTGGAACCCTTGCGTTATGGGTTCCCACTCATACTTCCAATCGCTTCCCTCCTCCCAACTACCCTGCACCACCTTGTTCCCCGTCACGCCTAACAGAAAGGGTGCGTCCGTCGCCGTTAGGTAACGGCCGTTGGAGTTCCTGAGACGCACGTGGTGGTTCTTCCCTTTAACTTGCTCCACAAACCATATTGCCTTTCTGGTTGAGCCGTTTTTGCTTTGACGGATTTTGTGGTGGTCGTCGTCGGCCACTAGGTACTTCCCGAGGTGGCTCCGTAGCTTCACGGCCTTGGTTTTGTTGAAATACTCCATTCTCTGCTGCTGTGCCTCCCCACTGCACCCTGCAGGAATGCTTCCTATTGTATGCACCTGTTATTCGTCTTTTTCATTGTTATTTAATATTCAGTTGTAGGAGAATATATATTTTTGAATGGTCAAACATATATATGAATATTATGAGATAAATCATTAAGAATGTTCTATATATATATACACACACATATAAACTAAATAAAAAAATATAAATCAAATTAAAAACTTGTTAATCGTATAAGATCGAATTATGGATCTAAATGTAAGAAAATAATGATAAATAACAAATTTTTAAAAATTATATGTAAAGACTAAACTGGAAACTTGTTAAATAACAAACTTGTGTAAATTATATGTTGAATCATTATTATTTTTTAGAAAAAATTTAGGGAAGAGATTGTTTGCTTATTCAAAGAAAGGTTGTTGTGTTACTAGGGATGTAAAAAACTTAGTTTTCCAAATCACTAAACGGAGCTTAAATCACTCAGTTTTTGGTTCAATTCAGTTGAATTATCATGTATGGTTATTTTTGAAGAACCAAACAAGTTCAAAAAGTGGTTTAATTTTAATTTTTTTTCAAAATAGTTTCATATTGTTTTGTTCATTTGAGCTGAGTTTGGTTTAAGACAAGGTAAGTGGTGGTGTTCTTATACGGTTTTAGAGTCCTTCTTTCTGTTCTGGATGTACTTTAGGTTAGAGAATACTTTATTTGTTTTGGAAATATTTAATGAAAGAGGATTTGTGGGGGAGGAAATTGGCTTGGTGGGCATTGAAATATTTAATATAGAGTAGAAGCTAAAGTTCAAAAGTGAAAAGGTTACAAGTTACAAGGGTGTATTTTCATGTAACTTTTGATGGTGATATTCCATATTGCGTGGTGGCCAAGACTTAGAAAGACTCTTACTTAGGGTTGACGGAGCAAGTTGGACTTGTATTATGGGTTGAAATTTGGAAGCTTCATAAAGAATGTTCTAAGAAAATGCAGAAAAAAGTGAGTTTAAGATTAATTGTTGTAGTAAAAAGGTGACGTGGGTCAATATGGAATGTTGTTTGTATTTGCCTAATCTAGTATATGTCATGTCAACATCATGCATATGGGATAACCAACATAAATATAGTAGAAACATGAATGTCTTAAATATGTTGTTAAGATTTTGATTTTACGTTACATATGCATGGAAAATAATCTATTATAAAGGATAAAAATGAGCCTTTCATCATGGAATGAGATGATGATAATAAAAAGTTATTACATTCTCATGTATTTCCATACATTAACTCCGTATGATCTCTTATATCTGAAAAGATTGTGTTAGAATGGTGTAATTTCTTATATGCAATGTTATTAATTAACTTTTCTAGAAATATATTTATAAAAAAAACTTTTTCAGGAATATGTTAAGGTTTCATTCTACTACAAACGAATTATGTATTGTAGATACAGCATTACTGAAAAATTAAAGCCAAATAATTTACTTTTATATATTTTTTTTAAATATACCTTATAGTAGTATGGTGCTGGCACATTAGAATTCCAATTTTATTCAACATTTAACAATTTAATTTTTTTTATCGCCAATTAATCTTATTTTTTCTAAAATATCAATTAAGATTCTTGTCACTATTGTCTATAAATTAACATGACACGGATAGTATATGAACTATTTAGTCTCCAGATTATTTTTATTTTTTTATAAAATAAATAATCATTAGTTTCGATAAGTTTTCAAGTGACTAAAATGTATTATTATTCCATTATAAATCGTCATGGTTTCTTCCACAACAATGGCTGAATCAGAAGATAAATGTGTTTTTGGTCTTGTTTTTTTGTTCAAACTTAATTTGTTCCTATATTTTCAAATTAATGATAATAGTCCTCAAATTTAAGAAAAAATGTGCATTTAGTTATTCCTCTATGATTTGTACAGGTAATTTTTTTACTAACTCTAAAGTTTAATACAAAAAATGACTAAATTTGTATATTTTCAAAAACTAACATTAATTTATAAGAAATAGAACCAAAATCGAATTTACTAAAAATTGAATGAGTAAAAGCACATTTTTTTCCACCAACATTATAAAGGTGTTTTATGTAAAATATGGATTCTAAAATGAATGGTTAGCAATTTATTTCCTTTCAATTTATGATTTTATGTCTAACTTTTATTTAAATAAAAATTTCTGAAATAGTGTAAATCTTTTACGTCAAACGTATTATTACTATACTTATGTTTATATAAATCATTTTATCACTAGTTATAATAATATAGATAATAAATATATTTTGTTATATTAACCATTATATAAACAAATATTTTAATTATATTTTTATTTTTGTAATAAAATTACAAAGAATATGAGAAAAGATACGAAAAGAAATAAAAAAAAATTAAACAAAACGTGAAAACTTACAAAATAAAGAATAGAGAAAAAGATTGGTAAGAATATGAAAAGGAATAAAAGAAATGAGTTTACAATATTTAGTAACAATTTCGTATATTTAACTTGATTTTTCTTGAGCTAATTTTTTCTTGAAGTTTGTCGAACTTCATAAAGTATTATTTGAAGTGAATCTTTTTAAGTTTAATTGTCATTAAAAATTATTCTTGATATATATGTATATCATTTCATAATAACAAAAGGAAAACATAAGTTATGTAAGTTATGCACCAAAACTTTAATCACGAGGTACCAAGTTAATTATGTAACTTAATTCAAAGTTAATTTTGAATTTAGAAAAAAAAATCTGTCTATTTAAGGATAAATTTGACTTATGTATATACTTCTAGAAGGTTTGGAGATATTTCATTTCTTGGTAGTTAAGAAGAAAAGAGCAATGATGTATAAATATTTATATGCATATGTCACAGTTTATCTCTTTTATTACATCATATTATTTATTATATAGTATTTTTCTAGGTGTCTTCTAAATATTAGTTGTTCAAAAACTATTTTGTAAAAAAAATAGTATAGCCTATGAACAAATATTCATCTCAGACAATGAATCGAGTTTCCTTGTAACTTAACATCTTGTATTGTACGAAGGAAAACATTGAAGCAAGGAATTTCTATTATACAACGTTTTTCGTGGAAATTTCAGAAGGTGGTTCGTGTAATCGTAGAAGGGACCTTTTCATTAGAAACATGAGAAGAAGAAAAAAAGATGGAAGAAGAGGAATATGATGGAAAAGATTACCTAAGAAAACACCTTCAATTCGTCCCAAAATTATTCCCTATGACTAATTCTTCATTGCTTGTGATTCGTTTATATTTATATTATTAATATTATTTCTAATAATAGCTTAATTATAAATTCTCAATATATTCTCACCAATAGTAATAAAATGCGTGAGAAATAATTTATTATTAATACAAAAAAGTAGTTTTGATAAAAATCGATTTTGACTTAGCTTGTATTAAATTCAAACATATCGAAGGTTTCCAATTAATAAAATTCGTGTTCATTAAGGCTTTTGTATAGAAAAATACGATTTTTATAGGTGTTTGTGAACATATTTCGTGAGAGATCATTTAAAATATTAAAATACATAACATGATTTTTAAACAAAGATTAATGTTAAATTATGTAAGAAATAAAATTTACGTTATTTTCTTAATTGAATAATATTGTTGGGTATTATTAATATTTGATGACTTATCAAGGATGTATTAATCTAAAAACAACAATTTAAACAAAACACTTTCGGGCCAAAAATAAAGGAAAATACCTAATATCTAGATCTCCACGTGATATGCCTTTCATTTTCTCGTTAATATTTATTAAATATATACTTTAATTCTCTAAAGTATATTTCTATTCGAAATAACTCGAATATTTAGAGGATATAAAGCTTGAAACTGGTTTGAAACTTGTAAATTTGATAATTTTGCAGTCACTATCATGATGTTGATTTTTAATTTGATGTTGGATCTAAACAATAATATGTGTATTAACATAACACTGTTTTTATGGTTAATAGTAATTTTGGAGAAGTAAGACTTTTAAACTTTCTTGAAATAACTACCATCATATAAGTCTTAGACTTGTTCTTTCATATTTTACTCTCCGAAACTAGCAATAATTTTTTGTATGTCTTGTTTTGTTTTTTACAATGAAGATAAAGGGGAAATTTGTTTTTTCAATCTCTTTTTTTATTACTATTTTCTTTTCCTTTCTTTTTACTTAAAAAGATTTTTTTTCATAACTAGTATCTTGAGGTTTTTCTTTGGTGTTAATCACAAAAGCATTTTTAATATTTTTTTCCATTCTTAGAAATCTATCTTAAGTGTGTAGCAAAACATTTACTTGCAAGTGAAATTTGAAAAAGATGTTTTACATCAAAATTTTCTTTACAACTTTTTAATAACTCTTCACCTAGTAACTGGATTTGTGTATCTACTTTAATACTCTTTTGATTTGAATTTTAAAAACATGTACTAAATGATTGAAGTATATCAAAATTATTTTTAATTATATTTTTGTGCGAGAAAACCCGTATAACCCGCGAATTTTGCAGGGTGTGTGTAGTGTAAAGCCCATTCTAAGTTGCAGAGTATACGGACAAATTTTTTTTAAGGTGGGTGCAGTTTTAAACAGATAGAATCAACCGTATACCCAGCTCTAAATTTAACATTTTCCAAAATTACCATGCAATCTAACAAATTAAAAAAAACAATAAATTATTAGTCCATGCACTAACACAACAAAACAAACCATTTTATTAATACTAGTTTAAACCATTTTATTATCTTGGTTCTTTTAGCTTACCATCTTCTGTTATCATTCTTTGTTATATATACCTTTTACCCCCTTACTTTCCACGTTAATTTTTTCTCCTGGCTCTTAAAGTTATAACCCATATTCTGCTATCATTTTCCGTTTACACCTTCCATCATCAATGCATCGAACACTATCTAATATATTCAATGACTTAACTGTAAATTCTTCTCTTATACTATCAGTACTCCTAAACATACACGAATCCAACATACATCAATGCTTGAATAAGGTTAAAAAATAAAGAATAGACAGAAAATGATGCAATTTTTTTTATTTAGTTAAAAGTAAAATAAAGAAAAAATCCATAGAAATTAGCTTCTATAAACACAAAAAAGTTATATATATGCAAAGCACACTTTCTTAGTCAAACAACCAAACAGATGTCTGCGGCAGCATAAATATTCTGCACACAACGATTCCAGCGAAATGGATTGTCTTAACAAAATATTATACAGAGGACCTTCGAATTCCTCTGAATACAAGCAATATATTGATCATAATATGGTGATCATTGTCACAGCAAGACACATTTACGATCCCATATTTAAGTCTGCCTCTGCCTTTAATTGGACAACTAGTATATATCTATATATATATGTTATGCTCACTTTATCTGGAAACATGAGTAATCAAATTAAAACAGAGTAAACAAATGGGTTTCCCGCGGTGCTTTAAAATTCAAGAAATAACTAAAATAAAATTAGGAGAAGTCAGATTTAGAGTACATCAATGACACTCAGAACTAAAATGGAATTTTGTAAGTCTTTTAGGTTGTGAAAATCCTACTAATAGGACTAATAGAAATACTAAAACAAAATTTTGACACTCATTACCAATGATCGAATTCTTTCATACTTATTTCACAGTCCTAGACAGACACGTATTCTCTCTCACAACACAACTGATGAGGGTAAATGGAATGCAATGCCCCCTACCAGAATATCCTTTCGCCCAAAACAACAACCCAAATTAATACATCTAAAATACATCCACATTAAAATAATACAAAACATGTACATAAACAAAACGCATTACATTACAAAGTAACTAGGTTGCTATGACTGGTATGAAGGACCAACGAAAATGCGGTAAGCTTCTACAATACATATTGTTCTATTATGGTTGGCTTATGTGGGATGCCCTGCTTGTAAAACACATCACTCATCATCCATGAATTCACCCTATATTTTATCTTTCAATACATTGAATTCTCTCTGTTATTTCAACGACTTAAGTTGCATATTGGGGTTTTCAAAGAGAAAATAGCACTTAAGGAAAGATTAGCAGAATTTTAGAAAACCCCTTTCCATTTAAACGAGAACGTATAAAAAAAGATGATAATAAAATATATATATAGTGACATTAGCTTAGAAATTTCATCAAATAGGTGGTTGACAAACAAGCAAATTGGTTAAATTCCAAGAATTGGCATATCTCGCCAAACACAATTATCAACTAGCTTTCAATGTGATACAGGGAAACACAATCATAGATACAAACTCACACATGATTATTACAAATTGGAAACAAACAGAAGAAACAAACTAACTAAATAACTACATGCTAAGTGGTGAATAGCTTCAGGTTAGGAATCAAAACGCAGAGAACGGGTTATCGTGAGACGGCAAGAGGAAAGAACAGTGACTGGAAAGGCTATCTTTGGAAAGAAAATGCCGACACCACCTATGGAAGTGTTTGATGTTATGACTTAGGGTATTATGGGGTGCCTAAGTCCCATATCAAGGAGTATAGAATATTTGTTAGAGTATTTAAGTGTTTGAGTCTCCTCACTTAATAGATAGCTTTTGAGACTAGATTCCCCACACACTTGATACTTAGTAATAATTTTTTATTGTTGTGAATTTCCTAAAGTTATTGTAACATAATTATTCGATTACAATAACTTTCTTAGAATTATCATAACAATTGTTATCAGAGTTAGGTCTTGATGTCACCAAGACGTCAACTCCTATAGACGATGTTATGTTATGACTTAGGTATTATGAGATGCCTAAATCCCATATCGAGTAGTATGAGATGCTTGTTAGAATATCTAAATTTTTTGTTCTTTCCTCTTAATAGCTAACTTTTGAGAGTGAGTTCCCCAAACACTTAATGTTTAGCAATAACTCTTCTATTGTTGTGACTTCCTTAGAGTTATTGTAACATAATTATTTGATTGCGGTGACTTTCCATGAAACCTAAACACAAAAACCCTAGATCCATGAAATCAGAGAACAAAACACAAAATAATGAATTGATAGCGAAACCTAGATCAAAGAATTGAGAAATTAGCCTAATATGAATCCCTTGGTGAGGCACAAATTGTCCAAGAGAAAGAGAACAACAAGAGAGAGTAGAGGCAACACAAGTATTCTTCGAGAGCGTAGAGAGAAAGCACTTTGAAGGAGAGAAAAGAGAGAATGCTCACAAAGAGGAGAGAGCACACTTGGAAAGAGGGAGAGCATACAAAATGCGAGTGGGAGTAGAATTTCAAATTCCTTCTTTTTTGGGGATGAATTTCAAATTTTAGTGTTTTAGTTATTTGAAATACCATGTTAAAAATCCTAAACTTCAATTTCTATTTAATTTCCTTATCCAACTTATTTTACTATAAAGAATTTTAATTTCATCAAATAATGAATAACTCTTTTTAATTACCCCATCCAAAGAGACAATAAAGAAAGCCCTAAGATCAGACATTATACAGAAAACATAATCACTGCCGGACATAAACAGCCAGCTAATATACAGTAGTAGTAGCAGCATTTTAAAAAATACTACATCCCAACAACCTTGATCTACTATCAAAATCTAATTTCTGGGAATTACACCCAAAAAGAATTATCAGGTAAACGAGGAAATCACAGCTATAGATGAAAAACATATTACTCCCTACTCATTCATCAAATCAAAGAACAAATTCCATAAAGAACGGGCTATGCTACAGATTACAAAAGTAATCATAATATAAGTGAATAATAAATGGATACGGGTCACAAGAAAATAATGTAATTAATTACACCTTACTTTGGGGGAATTGAAAGATTGCTCTCAAGCATAAAGGAGAGATCATGCATCTGTGACATCAGCATCTCTACGTCATCTTTTGACCCTACTGCAGTGGAAACATCTCCAGAGTTTCCTCTCTTGATATCCCCTTCAGCCACCCTGAATGAACATGCAACAGATGCAATAAATTCCTATTTTGATAATAGAAAATGTCAATTAAGAATTAATGTTAGCGAGAAGAGTGTTCAGAACCCACATCAAGTATCCAAGGCATCAAAGTTGTAAAATGCAAAGCCTATGCAATGGTTTAAAATTAAGAACTTCCAAGCCCCCAGTGCTTTCAAGGTAGAAATATAAATAGTTACCTAGGGTGGAGAAAGATGTTTGAACACTGTATTTCTAATAAAGATTAAAATAAAGAGAACACCCCACTAGTTTGTTCCTTCCCACATTCTTTCTTCCATAACATGCAAAGCTTGGAATCATGCCATCAATCATTTCCCTATTCAACTAATCCATCCAACACTTGTTCACTATTAGCTACATCACATTCTGTTAGGAATGAGTTAAGGGAGTATCTTGTTGGAGATCCCACATCAACAATTTAGTGTTTATAAGTGGAATGCAAACATTACCTTACAAATCGATTTTGTGAGATTGAGTTAGACATAACCCACTTTGAGACGATCAATATTGTCATCAGGACCAACTTTGATAGCAAAAATTCACCTCCACGTTTGTGACGGTCAATAGTCTAACAAACTTCTTCCTTCACTTTCTATTGACAATATACTTTACGTCTATAGGCCTCAATTTAATTTATCATTCCTTAGTTATCTAACCCGTTCACTTGCTTGTATTATCTCTTTTGCCAAAGATTTTATTTGTTTACAAGACCGGAGTTCAGAACTAATGATTGATGTCAGATGTGAGTCTCATGGTCTTTACCATCAATGGACATCTGCACATATTAGTTCAGTAATAGATTCTCCTTCTCTCATTCATGTTCAATTGGATAATCCTAGCCTTACAAAGATGCAACAACTTATTTCAAATCTGTCAAAGTTATCAAGTTTTTCTTTGTGAGTCATGTCAATTAGGATAACACAATCATAGTTCTTTCCCTAAAAGTGTCTTATTTTGTCTCATTTTGCCTTACTTAAATTTGGGAACCAAGCCGTAAGTCAAATTTAGGCTTTCAATATTTTTTTACTTTTTTTAATGATTATTCAAGATGCACTTGGTTGTTTTTAGTGAAAAATCGTTGAGTTGTTTTATATTTTCCAATTCTTTTACAATGAAATTAAAACTCAATTTAGTGTTTCTATTCGTACTGTATGTAGTGATAATACCCGTGAGTATTTTTCTCATTCTTTTCAAAATTTTATGCCTTCTCATGACATTCTTCATCAAAGTTCATGTGCTTATATACCTAAAAAAAATGGGGTGGCTGAGCATAAGAATAGACATATCATTGAAAAAATTGCACAATTTTAATTCATGGTTAGGTTCCTCAACGTTTTGGGGTGATGTGTTCTTAGTGCATGTTATCTCATTAATTGCATCTCATCTTAGGTCTTAGATAACAAAATTCTCCGTTCTATTTTATTTCCTCATAAACCCACTTGCTAAGATGATATTAGAGTCATATAAGTTTATCATAGTGAGATTGTTTAGGGCTATTGTGCCACCTGTTTAAGGTTTCTTGTTAGATTACACGCAGATATCTAATCCCATGCTTGAGATGTTTCATTCCTTAGTGTGAGGAAGTGTGTTGGAGATCCCATATTGACTAGTGATATGAGAAATTAAGTGTTTATAAGTGGAGTACAAACCTTACCTTATAAGCCAATTTCGTTAGGTAAGTTGGTTTTGCGAGGTTGAGTTAAGCATAAACCCACTTGCTAAGACATCTAAAATGGAAAAACCTTATTGGCTTACTATAGAGAGAAAATCAGGGGAAAGGGTCAAATTGTAAATAATAGTAGACTGAGTTAAGTTGTTAATTATTTCTGTTGAATTTGTTGGACGTCTTTTACAGAACTTATTCCTCTTCAAGGTTTTTTAGAGTGTTTCTGTCTTATTGGGTTTCCCATGTGAAAAGGAGAGTGCTCTATTTGGGGGTATACTTTGTATACCTTGTTCTTGTAAGAGTTATGTTGATAATCAATACAAAAGTTATACAGTTCTTTTTTCTCTCTTGTTGTGTTTGTGTGGTTCTTTGTTAGGAATATGTTATCTTCTTCTTTCTAGTTGAAGAGATTCCTTACAGCTGTCGGAATCAATACTAAAGCTGTCGGAAAAACACTCATGTCCAGCTGGTAATCCAAAAGTTATTGAATTTAACTATGCATAATTATATTTAAGAATTGCAACCAACAGAATATCAAGTCTCACCTGTGGGAAGAAGTAGCCAGAAGAGAACCCGGTGAACTACCAAACTGTCCTGGAAATAAATCATGCTGTGGAAGCCCACTAAATTCTATATTTTGTGAGCTCATTGACAAACTGGGTAAATTCGTTTCGGAGGTCTTTTCGGCAGAAGTCTGATTTTTAGTTTGTTTCCAAACATTGCTGGAATGATCTTGTGTAGTGGCAAAGCTAGTAAAGTCATTCCAATCATCAAATGAATTAATATCATTAGTAGTCTTGGTATCATTTGTTTTGTTGTCGATATCTTGCCATTGCTTATCTTGAGACCAGTCAAAACTACCGTGAGAAAAAGCATTAGTACCCTTTTCCATTTTCATGTCATTAAGATCAGCAGATGTCCCAGTCTGGGAAGTAATCAAAGAATCAGAAACAACACTGGAAGGATTATGTGAAATAGTTGAGCCAGCAAAATCATTCCATGCATCAAATGAATCAGCCACTTCATTAGTAGTCACAATACCAGTTGCCTTGTTATCAATCCCCTGCCACTGGTCATCTTGCATCCAGTCAAAATTACCAGAAGAACCAGCAGTACTTTCAGTTGTTTTGATATCATTATGATCCTGGGTCAATTCAAAAGTACCAGTCTGGTTCGTTTTCTCTGAGTTGGACACACCAAAGGAGGAATGTTGTGTATTGGCTGAGCCAGAGAAGTCATTCCATGCATCAAATGAGTCCACAGCCTCATTAACACTGATGGTATCTGTTGTTTTATTATTGCTATCTTGCCACTGATGTTGCATCCAATCAAAATCCTTGCTAGAAGAGCTATTAGCATCCTCCGCTATTTTTGTATCAGTAAAATCAACAGAAAATCCAATGTTTCCAGTCTGGCCAGTTGCATTTGAGCTGGTAATAGTACTAGAAGGGTCTTGTGTGCTAGCTGAGCCTGTAAAATCATTCCATTCGTCAAATGAATCTTTATCTTCAGCAGTAGCCATGGTATGAGTTTTCTTGTTATCACTCCCTTGCCATTGGTCATCTTGCATCCATTCAAGATTTCTACTAGAACCATTAGCAATTTCTGCTGTTTTAGAACCACTAAGATCCATGGTCGATTCTGATTTCCCAGTCTGGGCATGTAACATCGTGTTTGAAGTTCTCCATCCATCACCCTGAAAATAATCATGTTCTGTGGATGCTGAGGAATTGAAATCATCATTCTTCTTTACACCAACAGAATCTTTCCAGAATCCAGATGTTGTATCCAGATCAACTTTAGAATGATCAACAGATTTGGACATTTCACGAACAGGACCAGAACTAGCAGATGTAAAGCTGGCCTCCCAACTGGAAAATGAATCACCACTCAGATTTTCTGCAGACCCTGCAGCCACTTCTGAAGCTTGTACATTCTGAAACAAACTAAGATTTTCTTTCCCTTGGAATGTATTATCTATAGCAGTACCCACCAGTCTTCCAGAAGCCAAGTTTTGTTCGAACACATCAGAATCAGATTCCTTCCGGTCAAAATAACTATCAAGATCAACTCCAGCCAAACTTAATGAACTTTTTCCCTGAAAAGCTGCAGAATCTGAAGTACTCAACCGAGCTATCTCAGCTTCGGAAGGCCATCTAATTTCCAAATCCAGCAGTTCAGATAGGGGAATCTCATCTTTTGGTTCATTCCTCCCCCTACTCCACTCATTTTCATCCATCACTGGTGTCACCATCTCCTGCTAAGCAATGCGCAGAGTTATCACAAAAATACATAAAACCTCAATTTGTTAATAAAAAAAACTATGATCACCTTTAATACAAACCAGAACTGGAGTTTTGTCTCAATAACCTACGATCACCTTTTCAATATAAACCTTTATTATATTGTTTACCATGGTAAAACTCCAATTTAGATTGGAAAGAATTCTGGTCAAAGTCTCTAGGGGACCCTAACCAGAGCATGCAATGTGTATTTGCCCTTAAATAAGGTATTGGATATCTCCATGATACTGTTCAGCTTTCATCAAAGGCTTTTGTAAATGTGACAGAAAGTACTTTATTGGACACCTTACAGACCTCCATGCCTCTTGAGTAAAGGGTGTAAGGATGCAGAGAACACAACATGGATCTTGTAGAGGAACTCTTTCAAATTCCTTCCTTCTTCACAGGATTCTCCAGTATAGAGAAAATCATACAAGGTATTTTTTTGGACAGGGAATGATTTGGAGTGCCCTTTGTTTGTTGTGATACACTCTAAAGTCAGGTGAAAATTGTCTAGAGGAAACCAAAATTCATAGATGTTAGTAAATCATCTCTCTAAGTGACCTCCTGTCTTCTTGAAATTCAAGTAGGATTTGGTGTCGTATAACTGCATTAAATGTAACTGATAGTGATAGCTAATCGTCCCTAAGATTTTGCAACATAGTCTAATGCATAATGATAATTGCGCACTACAACAAGTGTTGATCTAGTGATAATAGTTACACGATATTATCAAACTCTTTTGTATATGAAGATTCTATATCTCAATAGGCAGAGGATTGAACATCCGATTGTTGGAATTGCCACGAAGGTTAAAGCCAGGTAACATCAAATGTCATAAATAGGTGGCAGTTGTGGTTTTCAATATAGATTGGGAATTGCTTAACCCAATGCATAAGTCTATTCACAATTGAGTTCAAGTAAGTTATAAGTATTTTCATTTCTCGTGTGAGGCTAGTCATTGAGAGATGTTACTCCACCTTTGTGACAAGTCGAATGATAGTGTTCAATCCTCCACCTACTCAGCTGCAAAATCCTCTTGTTAAACTCTAAGGAGAAGAGAAACATTGAGTTGAAATCATGTGTTTCTAAGACAGCATAAGTGTTTTATTTATATTGAGAAAAATGAATCAATACAATAAATAAAAGAAATTTGATACGCTCTAATAACAAAGATATAATACGGGAATAAATAAAAATGTTCCTAATAATACATATATAATCTAAATATTCTTGATTATATAGGATCAACTACTTATTTCTATAATTATAACAATATTCCTAATTATATAGGATCAACTCCTTTTTTCTAATTACAACATTTTCCCTCAAGCTGGGGCATATAAGTCATATGTGTCTAGCTGCTGCAAATATAATCGATTATCGGTCATCTTAGAGACTTGGTGAATATGTCAATTAATTATTCATTAGAATGGACAAATATAGTGGTGATGCATCCAGCCTTTCTTTTATAAATGATAATTCACATCAATATGTTTTGTCCTCTAATCAAAGAAGGATTAGAAATAACGTGTAATGCTTCCTAGTTGTCACATACAAGATGCAGTTGGGAACTTTCTTTAAATTTAAGCTCTTTGATGAGTTGTTTTAGTTATACTAGCTCACAAATGACTAATTGCATCACTCCTCTATTATGTTTTTGCACTTGTCATTGACACTATTTTGTTTCTTACTTTTCCATGATATTAAATTATCTTCAACAAAAGCATAGTACCCTAAAGTGGAGCATCTATTGCTTGGCGACCCTATCTAGCCAACGTCAGAATATCCCACATTTTGAGTATTTCTTTTATTTTCATAAATGATACCTTTTCCAAAAGTTTTGTTAATATACTTTAGGACACATATGCCTACATCCAATGATCATAACAATGAGAGTTTAAAAATTGACTTGCTACACTCACTGCTAGGGTAGGGTGGTGTTACGATGGGTCACATTAAGGTAATTTAGCTTGCCAACTAACCTTTTGTATCTCCTAGGATAATAATAAGGTTTTCCTTAGTCAAGTACAAGTTTTAGACTTGGATCCATCAGTGTCTCTATAAGCTTAGTATTTATCATCCTTGTTTCTTCTAGAATATTGAGAGCATATTTTCTTATATATGACTAAACCTTAATTGGATTGTGTCACTTTTATACTAAGGAAATATCTCATATGTCCAAGATCTTTTGTTTGAAAATTTTGATCAAGATATTTTTTAGTTGTACAATATCCTCCTTTTCACTACTTGTGATAACAATGTCATTCACATATACAATGCAATAAATACATCCTTGGGGAGAATCACGATAGAATATCACTTGTAGCATTATGCATCAGAAGGGTTTGATAATATCCCTGGAACTATTCTCACTAGATCAACCCACATTTTGGAACAAAACTGTCATTATGCATCAGAAGATGTTGCGATTAGCTATCACTTTTACAAAATCCTCTAAATACAAGAGTTTGATAATTTCCTTGGAACTATTCTCACTAGATCAACTCATGTTGTAGAGCTCAACTGTCATTATGCTTAAGAAGATTTTATTAGCTATCACCTTCACTTACATTTCATGCAGTTATGTGAGGATGTACATTGAATCTGACTTGAATTTCAAGAAGATAGGAGATCATCTAGAGAGAAGATTTACAAACTTTCATGAATTTCGGTTTCCACCGAAGAATTTTCACCCGTCTTTAGAGTGCATAACAGCAATCAAAGAGCAACTTGTACTCAACCCCATCTAAAAAACACCTTCGATCATTTTCTCTATGCTGGATACTCCGGTGAGGAAGGATCCTCGGTGAATCCATGTGGCATTCAATGGTCTGCATCATTGCACCCTTTACTCGAGATGCATGGAAGTATGTAAGGTTACCAGCCATATTGTATACGACTTTTACCAAAACAGAAAACAGTACTAGATTTTTCTAGAAAATACGAACAAAACTTAGATGTAGTTCCTTAGGTGCTTTTAGTATTACTCTCCAATCAAAATTGGAGTTTCACCTTGAAAACCCATACTGACGTTTGATGTAAGCATTTACTACAAGTATTGTCATGGTAAAATTCAATTCTAATAGAAAAACCACAATAAAAGCACCTACAGAACTCCATCTAAGAGTTATATTAAAACAAATCATAGCCTAACAAAACAAACTTTTATCTACTTCTCTTTCCTATTTACATTATAAACAAAAGAAAAATGGATAACATTACATCAAAATAACACCTATAATTTCCAATTTTCAGTATTAAGAAACACTCCTAATAGTAGAGAAAAATTTGAGATTGATATTACCGATCCATCGAGTTGAAGAGACTCGAGTAGCCACCGGTAGCCAATGGTGTTCTTGAATTTGATGGGTTCAGGAGGGAGGTCTTTGCGGGAATTCGTGCCGCAAAAGACGCAGACGAAAGATTGCACATCCCGTATGAGTCTGCCATTGCAATTCTTGCATCGAAGATAAGACGGCGAGGGATCCAACTTCGCTATGGTTTCGGAGACGGAAGGAAGCTTCGGGAGCGCAAGATTTTCCTCCTTCTCGGGTTCGTACCAAAAGAGGTTCGCCTCTTTGCGAAGCAGAATCCGGAGCTGCTTTATCTGATCAAATGGCATCTCGAATGCCATTGCTAGGGCTTTGATACGCAGTGTCTCTCGATTTTCTTCTGCTTTGATTCAGTGAGGAGACAAGTGAAGGAAGGAAGAAGACCAATGTTAGATTCGATTTGGTTTGCAGAACGGCTTGTGTAAAACGGTGTCGTTGTGGATCAACGAAATGCTTCTTAAAAAAGGAAGGTAATGAAACAAATAATTATTTGTTTTAAATAATTTTAACTAAATATACCATGTCTTTGGAAGCTGTTAGAAAGTGCAAATTTCATATGGATTAAGTAAAAAGGAAAATTTGTAATTAGAAACACAACTAACTATATCATGACTAGGGAACTAGAAGTTTATATTAAAAAAAGTAATGAGTGAATGTTTAATAATATACTTTATATTTACCAATTAGTATTATATTCTTTTTATTCACATAGCCTACATTTATTTTCTTTAAAAGATAATCATAATCAACTAGAAATAAATAAATATGGACAATCAAACTTTCTCTTCAAATATTTATCATATATTCTCTTTAAATATTTAATTAATGTAATTAGATGTTAACACTCAAATTCAATAACACACGTTGTAATTTAAGAGTTTTTTTAACTTGACTAATAATTCGAGTTCTATAATAATCTTATCATAATCAAACACTAAGTTATATAAAAAAAATTATATTACTTATCAGTCTAATTTGTTTTTTTACTAAGATAGAATAGAAATAAAAAAAATTGTAAATGTAAAACTTATTATGTGACAAACTGAGTATCTTACATTTTCTTTCTCACATAAAATTATTCTTATTTTAATAACTTATTTAATAGTAATCATGTCAATAAATAATCGATAAAGTATTATCTTTGATAAATTTAAAAATTTAAGTAGAGTACATTAATGTAATTAATTTTTTACATTTCCTGTCATATAATTGAAAATTAATAAATTTTTATTATATTTTAAAACGATATTAATTTTGTGTTAGAGTAATTTAGCTAGGAGGATGAATTAATCTATGAAAATTGTATTAATGTGAGAATGTTTGATTTTCTCTGTAAGTTATTATTGTAAACCTATTTGGGTGTTACTATCAACTCAAGATATAATTATCGAGACCTACCATAATTAACAGACAATTGTGTTTCTTAAACATTTAGACAGAAATTTGATTTTGCGATAGTGTATATAAAAAAAACTTTAGGTTTTATTTAAATAAACTTCTCAACAAATGTTTATAAGAAAATAAATTAAAAACAAAAAAGTTAAATAACTTTTTCATACACTAAAACTAGTTTAAGTATGAATGAAAAACATAATTTAAAAAAATATTAATTTGAGATAACTTGAACATATAGACTTATAAATAAACTAATTTTAGTTTATTCAGAATTTTATTTTATTTTTTATTTTTAAATATTGTTGGAAAGGTGAACACATTAAGTGATTAGTCTTGTGATAGGATGATTAAAGAGACCCTTTTTTTTCTTTTAAAAGAAATGTGTTCAATAATGATATTAATATATTATAATGAATATCAATAGAAGTTGTAGTAAAGAAAGTGGATAAAATGCAGATGACCTGCAATACATTATTGAGATGGTCCCTATTACTCATTTATGATGCACGATACTTCAATTTGTCCATATATTCCTGTTTGACATATATATACTTTACCAATATTTATCAATAAAGTGTTCAAACATAAATACTTTTATGATGAAAAATGATTTATAAATTTTTATTTTAAAAATATATAATTAATTATATATTTATTATATTTTAAGAATTTTTATATATTTTTAAACATATACATGTCAAGATCAACATCGTCACCGCTTCACAGAATCAACACTTGCCACGTCGTACACAGGACACCGTTTCATAGAATCAACACTTACCACATTGTGCACAGGACAGACAAAACCACCACCATCGAATAACATTGTCACAGTTGAACACCATCTTTGTTGCTTCGCACAACTAGAGTTGTCGCCATCGCCAAACAACGACACTCCTCGCGTCCTCCTCACATCCAAATCGCGTCGCCAATGAATACCAAGTCTCTCGCGTCCTCCCCTCCAAATCGCATCACCGGTGAGATGTTATTGATCCCACACACGACTGTGCTAATTTTTCTTTCCTTCTAAAGTCTTCTTTTCCTATGCTCTGATTTCTCTTTACCTTATCTCTTAAAATCTGAAACAGTTTTTCAAAATTTAAATTAATATTACACTAATACTTTTAAAAATAACTTTTTATTCCGCTTATTCAGCATTTTCAGTCACATTTTATCTCTTAAAAAAATTGTCACGTCATAGTTGTCAACAAACGCAAGTTGTCAAAGTAACATTTTCAATATTATAAGCAAGTCTTATCCTCTTTTGATTATAAGCAAGTCTTATCCTCTTTTGATTATAAGCAAGTCTTATCCTCGTATCTCAAAAAACAAGTACTAAATCTTAACTGTTACCAAAGCACAACTTAGAACAAAACTCTAATCCCCAAAGAATCTAAACTTGTCAAAGCTCATTATTATAGAATAAGTGCATCCATACATGAATCACATCATTTTTAAATTAATTTTAATCAAATTCAAAGTTGTAAATGTCCATCTAAACTTAGTACAGTTCAAAGGAATGAAGCAAAGTTGTGAAAGTATTCTATTTTGGGCACTGTGGTTTCCTAGTCAGAGATGTAATGAGATTAATGTGAAGCTTAGTGAAAGGGACCAGTAACTGATCTGTGATTACAAATGACAGTGGAGCAAGAAAGGACTAAAGTGAAGGCACATGTAACTGCAAACTGAATGAGTTTTATTTTTCCACACAAGTTTTCATACAAAAATGAAAAGCATCATTAGCAGCACAAGCAACTCCCACTACCAAATTCTAGTTCTTGCCAATAGCAGCTCTCCATTTGATCTGAAGAGACTTGGAAATCTCAACAAGCTTATCAGTCTCAGGTATAAGCCCCTTCACAGCAGGGTCAGCAGCAAATTTCTCAGCCCATTTCACCAAAGCAGGAGTCTTTGCTTCAACCAGCAGTTTCCTTTCATACCTTTGTTCTATGACACTGAGCCATCCCAGGAAGCACCCAAAAGCAATATCAAGGAATCCAATCCTGTCTCCTGCAAAAAATGGCTTTCCTTTGCTGCATTTCCAGAAAGCATCCTCCATCCTCTCAAGTACCTCTTCCAACACCTCAAAATATGGCTTCCTTTCCTCCTCTCTTTCAACAGTCATAATGCTTTTCATGGAAGGAAACCACTGCAACATTTCCACAAAAATAATGAAATCAAATCAAACTAATTTTATCTTTTATGAATCTATAAAGAAGAAGATTGAATTCCAAACTTATACTTACTCAAAAAAAGTGTGAGGGTGTGTGTACAATTATACATCTTCATCTCTCATTTGATAAACATATATCTATAGCTGTTTATTATCATCAGAAAGTGTTTACAGCAATTTTACATTGTCAGAATTTGTTTTAGAGTCAGCACTTAGAACTTAGAAGTACAACACAAAGTAGAGATAACTAGATGGAACTTCCATACAGCTATATACTTTAAAATTAAATAAATTCATAAATTTAATTGTAATAGCCATCTTTGTTATTAGAGCATATTTCATTTGTTAAAAAAGGGCTAAAAGAAAGTCATACTATAAAGATATATTTTTTACATTGTTTTCAGATTATAAGTTGTTATATAATTGAAATTTGTTGATTATTAAGAACTTAGTCATATTTAAAATAATTTGCAATTAGTTAAAAATTAAACTCTAAATTCAGTGCAGCCATAAAGTAGTTCCAAACATGCAAACAGAAGGGAAAAGAAAGAAGTTTACTTTATGATCTATGTAAGAAGCCCAGAAGCGAGCAAGAGCTCTATCATAAGGATCAGAGGAGAGAATAGAAGGAGCAGTGGACCATGTTTCATCTATGTATTCTACTATGATCAAAGACTCACAGATGGGTCTGCCATGGTGGAAGAGAACTGGGACTTTGCCATACACAGGGTTAGACTGAAGAAGAAGATCGCTTTTGGGGTTCAACGTTTCTTCAAAGTGCTCATGTTCAAGGGCTTTCATGTTCAGGGCAATCTTCACCCTCATCGCATAAGGACTCGACCATTTTCCAATCACCTTTAACTCACTCTTCGCCATTCCCATTTAAGATATGCGTCGGTGCTAACTTCTGTCTCCCTATATATATCTTCTTTTCTCTATACCTATTAAAAAAATAAGACAAAAAATCAAGGAAAATTGATAAAAACAAATCAATTTTTTCTATCATTTTCACTTTTCTAACAATCTTAACCGTGTCTTTCAAATCCAAATATGATTTATATTTCTTAAAAATAAATTTAAGCATCTTAAGTAAAAAAAAGTAGAAAAAGGAATATAAATTTTCCAATTAAAAACCAGTGTATATTTCTTAAAAATAAGTTTAAGCATTTTAAAAAAACTTGAAAAGGGAATATAAAATTGTCAATTTAAAAAATAGTGTATTTTGAGATAAATAAGTGATGTGTAATGATTTTTCTTAATTCATCCAAACTATCTGATCAAGTTAATTATTTTATTTATTATTATTACTACAATAAATTCATTTAACATAAACTAATTTAAAGACACAAATAATTAGTGATTTTAATTATTAAATTAAAAATTATTTTAAAAACTAAAAATTATTAATATATAAAATAGTTTTTATTTTAATAAAAGTTATTTTTTTTATTACTGATCTTGAAAAATTATAAAATTAGTTTTTATATAATGATAATTAAATTTGTTTTTAAATTAGAATCTAAATATTTTAACATCAACTATTAAGGTTTTAATCATTTACTAAATTAGACTTTACATTAATTTTTAATTTAATTAATAATAAATTTTATTATTTTATAAATCAATAATATAGTTAGTAAAAATAATTTTTTTATAGTTTATTGTAAAATAATTATTATATTTTTTAAATAATTTTTGAAAGAGAATCAAATAATTTTGGTATTACCATAAAAAATAACATTTTAAATAATAATTTATTAAAAGTGTTTGACTTATTATATATTTTATTTAATAACATTTCATATATTTAAGTGAGATTTGTGTTGAGATTTATTTTTAAAAATTTAGCTTAACTTTTTTAATTAAGTCTTTGTTAATTTCTATTAATATTTAAAATATTTATATTTTTTAATTAAATTTTATTATTTGATTTAATTGTTAAGTGAAATGATGTGATTATTATCTTACATCATTGTCATATTTTTATTTAAAAAATAAAAATTAATTTAATTAAATTTTGTCTTTCATTGATATTTTTAATTAATCTTCTATTAAAAGAATTTATTCTATTAGATATCCAAAATTTTATATTTTTTAATAAAATAATTCTTGTTTAGTTTTAGTTAAATTTTATTGTTGATTAAAGTTATATAACCTTTTAATTTTGAAATTTCAAATACAACACTACAAACTTAAATAATAATAAAAATAAAACTCTGAAATTATAATAAATTTGTATTGTTATTAAGCTCTACAATATTATTTTCTCTGTTTCTAAATAAGTATTGTTTTAGGAGAAGAAATTTGTATTAACTAATTATTTTTTATCTTTTCATCTACTTTTTGGTCAATCAATAAATCACATTTAATTCTTTAAGGATATCATTGAAAAAAAATTTAAAAATTTATTATAAATTATAAGAGTTATTACTTTTATTCGTCTGTATGAAAAAACCTTAAAGGACTCTTATTTAAAAATAAAGAGAGTAAAATACACCTAACGTAATTAAAGAATTTAGAATTTGGTTTCTATTATTTTTGAAGTTAGTAGTGTCGTGTTTGAGATAGTAAAATTAAACATTTACATTGTTACAGTAAAATTAAACCATAAGAATCCAATTATAAAAATATGAAGATTTTAAATATTCAATAATAAATGAATTTTTTAATAAAAACTTAATTAAAAATTTTAAATTTAAAAGAAATTAAAATTTAATTAAATTATTTTTTTATATGAAAAAACGTGAACAAGGAGAGTACAAAATAAAAGATACATAACAGTAAAACTCGATTAAAAATATAAATAATTTAATAAAACTGAATTGAAACACTCAATTTTACAACAAGTTAAGTAAACTTTCAAATTTTATGCTTTAAGACTATTATATTATTTAATGTAAGTTAGCGTTGAATTTAATTTATTGTGATAACAAAAATTAATTAATCTAATTTTACATTGAAAATTAGCTATACACTTATGTCATTTTAAATGAATCTCTTAAAAATAATGTTAATTTAGAAAAAGAGAGAGAGAGAGACAAAGTTAAAATGAAATTAAAACAATATAAAAATAAAATTAATACTCTTTAAAATATTTTACTCTTTCATATAAAAAAATATATTAAAAATAAATGTGAATCATTATTAAATTGTAAAACACAGTCTAAAAGTACCCATTATGTACTAATCTAAAATTAATTGATCTACCATATCTTTAAACACAAAGTCTTTTAATTTCCATTTTTTGTTTCATTATTTTTGGAAAAAAAAATTATTGTTTATATTTTTTATTGCTGTATTTTACTTAATTCATAGTAATAAAAGATTGAAATAAAATATATGACGTTGGTTTAAAAAATTTCAAAAATTAATTTAAATATAAGTTGATTTCAATGTTTCTCATTTATAAAAAAAATAATTAATAAAATATTAATTCAACAATCAAAGATAAATTGATGATGTAGAAATATTAATAATTTTAATTTTATTCAAAGATAAATGTATAAAATATTAAGTGAAGATATTGAATACAATAACTTGTTTAATAAAAAAATTAACTATATTTATGAAAAGTATGTATGGAAAAACTTAAATATTTAGTGATAGAACTTCTTCATTAGACATGATCATATATGATGTCTAAAAGTAGAAAAGTAATATAACATTAAGGTTAAATAAATGCTAAAAGGGATAATAAATAAGAGAGTAAATAAGTTATGCAATAGATTTTAAAAACTGCATAATACTTAAATTATTTTAACACACTTTTCACATAATTAAATAATATTATTGGTGCCATTTCTCAACTCAAGTATATTCCTTCAAAAAGACAAAAGTATGTGTGGACACAAAACGATGCCGTCCGTATAGCAAATACGTCATTTTCAGTATCTTAGGAATAAACGATAGTTTCGTGGATGGTGACCCGGAGTTTTAAAGATTATTTTGTTTAATTAAATTTTAAATTCTTTAAAGATTTGAGTAATTTTTTTATTGTTATCATTTGTTTCTAAGTTTTAAGGGAAAGTATTAACTTCTTTATAAATTAGAATTTTCTTTTATAATTATATTGAGTTCCCAAGTTTTAACAGGTGAATCTACTTAATTAAATTCTAAATTCTTTTATAAATTTGAGTATTTAATATTTAATATTTTAAATTAAGTTTTTTTATTTTATTTTCAATTAAAATTACTTGATTCTTTAATTTTGTCGTTTTAAATACAATACCGTAAATTTAACAATAATATAAATAAAGTTTTAAAATCTTAATTATTAAATTAATTAATTTTTATTGATGTTAACTTTAAAACTTTAAAGTTCATAAAACCTGAATTCTTATCCAAATAGTAATATTGCATCTTTTATTTTTTTCTTAAACAGTATATTCTCTGAAATATATACTAATATAGTATGGTTTACTATTAACGACCAAGATTTAGTTTCTGAAAACCAATTTTCAATTTAGATTTTGGAATTTACTTTAAATATTTAATATGATAATTAAAAAGTATTTTAAAAAATATTTATTTAAAATAATAAATATTACAATTAAAATATAAACAGGTTTAATAAATATTTTTTAAATATAATAAATATTAAATTTAAAATATAAATAAGTTTAATAAATATTTTAAAATATTGAAATATATATTTATTTTAATATTGAAATAATTATTTAAAATATAAAAAATTGTAATAATAAATTTAAAAATATTTATTTTAAGAAATAATACCTGTTTGTGTGATGAATTAAAATAGTTATTATTAATATTCAACTATTATAATTAAAAAAGATAATAAAATAAAATTTTAATTAGTAAGTAATAAAATATAAAATATATAATTAAGTAATTAAGTAATTAAAATCTTAAACTTGAATTAATATTTTAAAATTTTTTAAATATAAAAATAATGTTGTGGTTGAAAAACAAATGTAAAATTGATTAAAAAATTTAAATTATAAAAAATTACCTAATTTTTTATATATAATTTAATTTTAATTTAAATAATTTTATTTATTAAATTTTCTATTTTAAAATATTTATAAAAGAATTGTACAAAATCATTATATATGATAAGAAGATAATAATTAAAATGTAAAGACAAAATCGTAGGAAAAAAATTAGAAAGTTAATTTCTTAATTTTGAAGTTTAATAAATCAGTAAAACAATGTTAAAAAAAATTGTCGGCTGATTGAATTTTGAAAAATTATAATACTGTTTATATGTATGTATTTAATTTTTTATTAATTTTTTTTATAACATAATTTGTTTTGAAAATAGATTTAGATCTAAACTTTTTATAAATTTTTTTTAATTATAAATAATTGAATATTAATATTAAATATTTTAATATGTTAACAAATAAAACAATAAGTATTTTTTTAAAATTAATTATTACAATTTAATATATTTTAAATGACTATATTAATATAAAACAAATATAACTTCAATATTTTTAAAATATTTATTAAACCTATTTATACTATAAATGGAATATTTATTATATTTGAAAAATATATTTTTTTAAAAAAATTAAAATGTTTATTAGACTTATTTATATTTTAATTATGTCATTTTCTTATTTTAAATAAATATTTTTTATATATATCATACTAAATGTTCTAAATAAAATCTAAAATTTATATCAAAATTTGGTTATAAAAAACTAAATTCCAATTATGAATAATAAATACTATTATATAAGTAAAATATTTTTCACACAACATGTTATTTGAATTAAAAGATTAGTTATGTTACTTAGGGAACATGGATGAATATTATATAAAAAAATAGTCTTACAAATTCATTGTCTTTAGATTTTGGATTAAATATAATAACAAGATTTCTTATATAGGCTAACTTATAGTTCATTGGATCACCAAAATCTCCAAACTTAAGGTCTTTAGTAGATGATCTTCTGTATTCTTTACCAGAGTCTATATTTTACATTATATAAGAATAATGTTAAGATACATGACATTCATATAATACAATGTTTTTTATTTTTGAGTTTAAAGTTCTTTTAATAAAGTATTTTAGCAGTTATAATTTCTTTTTAAAGAATAATAAACTATTGGTTATATGATCTTCAAATTTTATAAGTCTTCATCATAGATCATACTTCTTATCCTCTTAAGAACTAACTCAAAAAATTAACTTGATATTAATTGAATTAACATATTATTCTTAGAAGGAAGAATTTAAATAAAGTTATCATATTTTTTTAGCAAACTGATAAATCGTTAGCTAGTAAACAAAATAACATAACAATTTATATTAATTTGTTCACTCACAACTTTTGAGTTATGTCTAGTTTTCTTTTAAAAAAATTCTTAAAATGTTCTTCTAATTAAAAAGTTGATTATAAAACTAATATACGATCTTTTCATATTACTCCAATCTTGAGTATTCTTAAATTTTATTATTAATTACAAATAAAAAAAGTAAAAGACAAATATGAACATGCATTACAATTTTATCATATATGTAAATAATTTCACATAGTAAAGTGTACAAAGATTTAACATTTTCACATATAACAAATTAAACTGAAACTCGGATGAAGGTAAATCTCGTAATTCTTAGTCCTAAATTTTGTTGTTGTATGTTTAAAAGACTAATAAGTTGTACTTTATATAGCTATTGAAGAATTTTTTTTTCTTGTATAATCTTTTGTGATAATATAATCCTTTCTTTGCACAAACATGACTTGATATCAATTTCATTTCAGAACCCTTCTTGATATCATATGAAAAAAATATTGATTGCATTGGCATGGGTCTGTTAATAGGAATTCTATCGGTATCCAAGTCCATTTCTCCAAAAATGTTTTATCATACTTAAAATTAAATGCTTTGACAAAAAAAAGCAAATGCACCAGCCGGGAATCGAACCCGGGTCTGTACCGTGGCAGGGTACTATTCTACCACTAGACCACTGGTGCTTATGCAAATTCATTTAACAATATCTATTATAACCTCTAGTATAAGAGTAGAGATTCTTGATTTCATATTCCATGTTCCAATTACACAAATTTCAATATACCATTTTAGTTTCCGATTGGGTTGACCAATGAATCGAGATAATAATTTTTAGTAAATATATATTATTCTTTGCACAGACAGTGTTGATAGATGTTTCAAGGTTTAAGGACAAAAGAAAAAGACAATAAGAGGCTACTCTTTTAATTGTAGGTATGTATTTGAGAGTGGCTTATTAAAATGATAACGGGAAACTAATTTTAACATTTAAATAAAGAAATTAACTTTAAATACACTTCATATAGTTAAATAGTGCCATTATTTTTTTACTTTGAGCCACTATTAAGTTTTACTCTTCATTAGTCTTGTATTTAACAAATTCAGCTTCTTTATAATTACTAGGTCTATATTACAAAATTTATATGATTCTAAAAACAAAATAAAATTTAAAAATATATTAAATTAAGAAAATTCATATTTTGGTTAACTAAAAGGGTGTTGAACTTACAATGGTGTTTAACACTTGTTCTTTTCCATTTTTTATTATTTGTGTCTTAAATTTCACATTTTATTTTTATTTAGTAATGAGTGCACAGACCATTAAGATACATGTATTTCTATTTAATATCTATCACATCATACAATTATTTTTTCTATTAGAGAATTTAAAATAAGTGAAAGTAAAAAGAATTAAAAATAAAAATAAAGATATTACTTAGAAGTCCATCAAATTTGTTTTTTACTAATTTAAAAAAAAACTTTCCAACTCTTGTTGTGGCTTTGTTTAAATTTATTGGAACCATGATATTAAATTCTAGGCAGAACCGAAGAAAACAAGCGAGAGACAAGATTCATATCAAGTTCCAGCAACACAAATTTCAATTCAGAAGAGATAAGTTAAAACAAATTAAACCCTGGGGAATGCATGAGCAACACTGCATGCCATGTTATTCCATTGAAAACATCAATTACTTTGGAGTAAAAGCATCCATTTTTAGCCCTTAGGTAGAGTTTTGGAAAACTCAACAAGCCTCCCTGTCTCTGGCATAACATCTTTGACAGCAACATCTGCACAAAACCTTTCAGCCCATTTCAGCAGCTCAGGTGTGTTGCTTTGGTCAAGCAACTTCACCCCATTGATTATCTCAACCACCCTCAGCCACCCCAAGAAGCTACCAAGTGCAATGTCCAACAACCCTATTTGGTCACCACCATAAAAGCCCTTGCCTTTGCTGCTATTTTTAAACACGTCCTCCAACAATGCCAATCCTTTTCTCACCTCCTCTACCAATTTCTTCTTCTCATCCTCTTCTGAAGCTCCTCTAATGGATTTCAGGGTCGGGTACAACTGCTCACGTAGTCACAGAACTTCATATTTATGATGTTAACTTATAACAAATTATTGTATATATAAAACTCTTAGGATGGCTATTATACAAATCAACAAACTTATCAGAAGCTACACTTTTTTATTATACATTATTTCTTATGTTAAAACAATGAAAATGAATTAAATATTCATTCAATCCAAAAAATAGTACATTTTCAAGCCTGTTGTTAATTATCACTACTGGTTAGAAATGCATAGTTTTTAAAATTTTCAAAACTAAAACTAAATAACACTGTAAAAGCTAGGGAAGTTATTATACCGTTTGATCAATATAGATAGCCCAGAAACGAGCAGTGGCGCGTTCGTAAGGATCAGAGGGGAGAATGGGAGTTGCAGAGGACCAAACATCATCCACATACTGCACAATGATCAAAGACTCGCAGAGGGGTTTGTCCTTATGGATGAGAACAGGGATTTTCTTGTAAATGGGGTTGGATTGAAGGAGAAGGTGGCTTTTGGACGGTAACTTTTCTTCATGGTATTCATACTCCACTGATTTCATGTTTAGAGCTATGCGAACCCTCAACACGTATGGACTTGGCCATGCTCCCAACAACTTCACCTCACTCTTCATTATCACCTAAGTTTGCCTTTCTACGTGGATGCTTATCACTAATAACTAAATAGAAGAATGAAGCAATAGTGATGAGAAGATTAGTTGATGTAGAGGGTTAGGAGGTTAGTTCACAACGTGAATGTGGAATGCTAGATGAAGTTGTGTACTGTTACCTACCCCGCCAACTATTTTACTGCACCTACTTGCCATCTTCCATTAATGCCACCGCTAAGTTATTAGCGTGATGTATTAAATTTGTCAACTTTAATGGAATCTCATTTCCCACTCATGTTTTTTTCTATCCACAACACAAATCTTACATTAAAATGACTCGGATTATCTGCTTGTGAGTAAGTACATACACCTTTTAAAACAAAGTAAAATCATTCTTTAACCTATAATATAATTTATAATGGAGATATCTTTATTTAGTGTTCAGATTTGGTCTACTTGTTTTACTCTTAAATAAATACTATTAGTATAGTAAATATTATTCTTCAACCGAGATAAAAAAGAAACCCACCTTAAAAAACAAATTTGAAACAAGCCCAGTTGAGTCATATTCTTACTTTTTACCGCTATACCAGATTCCCGTACAAGGCCACTACACTCTGAAGTCACGTGACAAATCTATATTTGTAGAGATGAAGAAGATGAATCGAGGATACAATTGCAGATAGAAGAGATGGGACAAAAGGGAAAATGAAGAACCAAAGGAGAGAAATTGATTATTGAAGAAGAAGAATTTAATAGTGTATATGCTTAGTTGTTCATTGGGAGTTTCTGCTCTCCATTAACACTATTCTGGTACCGTTCTATTTCTGTCGGTTCACATTCGCATCTTAAAATTCACTACACAATATACTTGATATTAGGCTTTGAATATCTTGTCAATATGCAGGCTTTCTAATTGACCACGGAATCTGATAAATCCACTGTAATTGCAAAAACTGAATCCCAGGAAAGAACTTAAGATGTTAGTGAAGTAAATTCATACCAATATATCAGAAATATGCATCGAAGTCCAGTATCCCGATATCAGGGAAATCTCAAGATCCAGTGTATTGATACTGGTGACCCAATAGCCACATCTATGCCATATATTGATTTCTGTTTTCCAATTAGAAGAGCACCCCTGCATCTCTTTCCAGAACTGTGAGTATAATGCAACATATGATGGAAGAAACTAAGCCATTGTCATGTCTCACCTTTTACTGGCTATTTATCCAGGTAACATCTCACCTTAGGCAGGTGAACAACCAACAAGACAAACTTTGTAACCTTGGGTGGGAGGCTATATGTTATGATTTCTGTTAATTCAGTTAAAGTTATTTATTTGTTTTGTAGAAGAATTAATAGCTCTAGTATAAGAATAGAATTTACGGTTTTTGTAAGACAATAAAGAATACTGTCAAGCTATTTTCTTAGCCTTTTTTCTGTATCTTTTCTTTCAGCAAATATATTTTGGATTATGTTCTGTAATTCCTAATTCATAAATCAAATCCAGTTTATCTATTACTGGATTATTCCTATCACTATAACAGTACAGTCCCTGTCAAAAATCGTCCCTTGGAACCAACACAAATAAGCAAACCTTGTTAGATATAAAGAAGAAAAAAATACCAGAGATAGTGGTGACTACTTCAGGTAGCTTGCAAGATGTCCCATGTTTAGACCTCTGTGATGTTGAAATTCCTAATTTGGAAGTTTTGCAGTTGCTGGTTATTATTATTCTCAAGACCAACTAAACTTGTGTACAAAATTCAGTTTATTATTTCAGACCGGGTCACGTCTGGAGAGTAGTTTGTTAGAAAAATAATTTGTGGCAAATAAAATTAGGTTGCTAGGCATTTGAAGTGTTTGAAGTAGGGCATTAGATTAAATAGGAAAGAGTATACGATGGGGAACTCTCAGATTTTTATCATTTGAGAAACTGAGCATTAACTCAGTTGTACAAAAGTGAAACCTTTAGTGAAGGAGAAATCCCAGGAAGGAGGATCTTCTCCTCAAATTCTTTGTAATTCAATAAACATTGCCAAAGCATTATTTTTCCTTTCCTTTATCTGTTTGTTTCATCTCTTACCCTAAAAACTTATAACCCAATTCTGGTTTCCTAACGATTCTGCATATGTTTTTACAACTAAAATTTCCTAGTAGTTTGTTTCCTCCTAGCACTAAATTAACTAGAATTTGTTTTAATGGATACAAGCAAGTTATAAAACTAATAGAGAAAAGAAAGTGAACAAAAATATGAATCTTTTTTGATTATGTTTTTCAGCGCATCAACCAGTATCAGTGTGATAATTAGATTACTCACTGGAACTGAGAATATAAAATACAACTCGGTATAGGCTATTTTTGTGGTCTGTCACATTTCAGCCTCGCTAATTTTTTATATCAATATCCCTTCTTCTCTTCTCCCTCTTTCACCATTTATACCATTCTGTTATGCTAACTGATGGCTACTAAGCCGTTTACACAAGTAACTATTCTGTTTATACTGCTCTTAATATCCTTCCAACCCCCTCCCTCCTTTACTTAACTCTTCTCTTCATTAGGGTCTCTTCTTACAAGTTGAATCAAAGTTTGTCACATCCTATAATCATTTTTACTAATGACTTACGATATTTTGACATTAACAACAATGCTTCATTCAAGTGTATAAATTATTGAAATTTCAGTAAGATTTAAAGGAATTTAGACTTTTAGCCCTTGTATCAACTACGAAGTACACCATCATTGATTACTGTCCTCCATAACAGGTCTTAAAGGATGGAAAAATACAAGAAAAATAGGTTTCTGGAGTTAATTTCATTTAAAATTTTTGTTTACATATTTATACTGTGTCCGTGAATGTGCGTGTGTTGCGTTTGTTTCTTATACCGCGTTTCCATCTTGCAGAATTCCAACGCTGTCTAGATTTGCATGCTATCGAAATGACTGATTTTGCTCTTCAGCAGTTGCTTATTGTTATTATTCTTGAAAACAACTAAACATGGTACAAAATTACCAGGTCACACATTTTAATGAACCAGTTAGCTATGACTGAAATTTCGAGCGAATAATACATTCTTCCCACCAAATTAACTAAAACTAATTTTAATAGATTCAAGCAAACTAATCTAATTTTTTTCACACCAAGTAATCTTTTCAAATTCAATAAATATTAATGACTTACTTACATCAGCAGTAATGATTCAGTCATTAAAATAAATCTTAGCACTAACATGATTATTAATGATTCCTTTAGAGGAATTTAAAATTTTAGCACATGATTACATCAACTCTGAAGTAAATCATCACTTTTTCATTATGATCTCTGTTCTCTATAACAGGTCCTAAAGGATGAGAAAGCTACACCAGGAATGTAGAAAGTAGCAAGAATTACTTCTATTTAAAATCTCTATTTACATTCTTCTACAAAAAAAATCTAATTTGAAGAAATCTCTATTACATTTGTTTCGTATACTTAGTGGGGCAAAGGGATTTCAGCCTACATTGCACAATCCCAACATTATCGTAAAAACTCTTGAAGTTTTCTTTGGAATTCGAGGATGTAAAACTCCCTCGTGTTTGTGTTACTATGATGATCTGCTTCAATGTTTTGGAATTTGGAAAATACCTGGAAGTCAATTGTCACTCCTTTAATGATGAGAGTAACTGGTGTCATGATATGCAAGTTACTTTCAATGGAACTACCAAGAAAGAAGAAGCAGACAACAATCACTGCCCCTGATAATACCATCATAAAGTGGGATACACAAAAGTCAACTAAGTTTTCTTAACAAGACATTTCTCTATTGCTTCATCACAAAGCTCAAGAGTATTTTCCCAGTTCCCTTCTTCATAGTTTACATCAACAAAAATATCATATATCTCTTTTTCTGCAACAAATCCTTGAGTTCTCATCTCCTCAAATAGCTTCTTAGCCTCCACAAATTTCTTCCTCTTATAGAAGCCCTTTATAAGAGCATTATAGGAAACAGCAGTTAGACTAAATCCCTTTTCAACCATTTCTTTATGCAGAAACCATGCCTCTTTCATATTTCTAGCTTTACAATGCCCTTTAATCAAAATATTATATGTATTATTGTCAGCCTTTACTCCTTGAGCATACATCCTCTTATAAATCTCTGTCGTAGCACGCATGTTATTTCTAATACAGTACTGCTTCAAAAGAAAATTGAATGTTGTGGCATTCGGCATTATACCTTTTTCTAACATCCATTTGATTAGTCTTTCACCATCTTCCAACATCCCTGACATGCAAAAACCATTCATTAGCACGTTGAATGTAACAATTGTAGGTTGGAGTCTTTTATCAAGCATAACCCGCAGCAATTCATGAGCCTTGGCTATTTCACCCATCTTACAATAAGCGTCCATGAGTGTAGTGTATGTAACAGTGTCGGGATAAAACCCTGCCAGATCCATTTCTTCCATAAGCTTTATGGCTTGCTCTATATTTCCTACCTTACAAAGACCATTGATTATTGCATTATATGTGCAGACATTTGGTTGAAGGCCCTTCTCAGACATTTCAAGTAGAAGCTCATTTGCTATATCTACCTCACCACGTTTACACAGGCCATCAACCAATGCAGTATAAGTGACAACATTAGGAGTCAGACCGTTCTCAACCATCTGGTTGTGGAGAGAGAACGCATCTTTCATTTCTCCAGCCTTGCAATACCCATCAATTAGAGCAGTATAAGTAACTTCATCTGGTTCCAACCCTTTTCTAAACATTTCACTGAACAGTTTGTGTGCTTCCACGACCTTTCCAGCTTCACAGAGCCCGTTAATCATGGAAGTATATGTCAAAAGATCAGGAGCTATTTTCTTATGCCTCATTTCATCAAACAGTTTGTATTCAGCTGAAACATTCCCAGACTTGCCGAACCCACTGATGAGTGTTGTATACACCACATTATCAGGAAAAATCCTCTGATTTATCATCTCCCTCAGGACTTGCTCCGCTTCAACTACTCTACCAGTCTTACAAAGAAGGGAAATTACGCTATTGTATGTGTATTGATTTGGTTTACACCCCTTTCTCTGCAACTCTTCCAGGAGCTTCAAGACCTTTCCTATCTGTTCAACCTGACAGTATCCATTAATTATAACACTATAACTTACGACATCAGGAAAACTCCCCCTAAACTCCATTTGTACGAGCAGATTATGCGCTTCTTTTATCCTACCCAATTGACAAAGTGAATGAAGAATAATATTATACGACATGGTGTTCCAACAAACACCCAATTCTGGATACTCGCTGAACACCCTAATTGCCATCTTTTTCCCATCAAAACTGTTAGATAGCCTAGCTAGAAACAAATTACAAGAATCTACAGAGACAAGCACCCCGTAATTTACCAATTTCTCAAAAAGTTTCCCAGCTTCTAGAAGAAACCCTGCTTCAACAAGAACTTGGAAGAACACATCAAACACAAAGGGGTGTGCACCCCAGTCCTTGTAAGTATAAATCAACCTCTCAGTAAATTGAGCAAACGAGTTACCAACATCCAAATGAGGCTTTTCCCAGAACTCAGAAACCAGCCTGTGAGCCATTTTCAAGTCCTTAGAAGCCACAGCAATCTGAACCACAATGCAAAGGGCTTCCAAAGAAGGCTCCCTCCGAAGGCGCGTCCAGTTGAAGAAATCCAACACAAGCTTATAGTCATCCTTGATGTTCATAAGAACCCAAATGAAATAGTCAGGCTTGAACTTTGACTCGAAGGGCTTGAGAATCCGGCGAAGAGGCTCGGAGCGGCGCTGCTTAATGGTGGTGGAAATGTGGTGCACAAAGTCAGTGTCTTTAACCGAAGGCTTTCTTGGGGAGTAATCAGGAAAAGGTCTGGCATTGCTTGAACCCAAAGAAGAGGAAAACTTAACACTCAAACATTTTGGACCAACACCCATAAATGGATTATGATAATTATAATGTAAACAGTGGAAACAAGAGGAGATAACTATTCTCTTCATGTGCAAAAGGTAAACCCATTACACAAGTTTTGCAATTTCTCTTCTACTCTGCCAACAGAGAGGGTTTCTCATGGACAATTCAAATATATAAGCAACAAACTTTGGTGGGGTTTTGTCAAGGAACGGAGAAGCCCAACACAGTTCGAGAATGTTGCTTCTTTTCTTTATTATTATTGTAATTTTGTAAACAGAAAATGAGGATTAGAGTCAAATGAACAATAGAAGAACCTGAGAAGAAGGAGAAGGTGAATGAGGAAGCTCTAATGTTTTCGTCTTCGATTTGGGGATGCGGCTACTATTTGGAAGCTTAGGCGAAGATGGACCAAAACCAAGCCTCCCCAATAAAATTCTTCCCTTTTACCTATAATGATCTACTTTAATTAATTGAAGAGCAACAGAAGAAAAAAAAGGTTTTCTATTTTCTTTTTTCGAAACTATAGCCAACTTAGGTTTATTCTTCATATATTTCAAATTTACTATAATTTATTTCAAATTATATATTTGAACGTAGAATGATTTTGATGAAGTTATTTTACCATATTATAAATTATTTTGAACATACACGACGGATCATGTAGATAATTTTTTTCTAAAGGTAAACATACTTTAGATTCAAGTTTTTCACCGAACTACATAGTACATTTAAAATACTTGAATTTTGTTTTATATTGTTCTGTTAAAATAGTACGAAATAATTTAAAAACTTAATAAAAGATAAATATCTATACAAATAGAATAGATCATAATTTTAAATATTTTAAAAAATATTTCTTATATATTTAACAGATTCAAGTGATACATTTAGCAAACTCATATAATAGCATCATATCTATCTCATAATTTTTTTAACTCATATTTTTCTATATTTATATTTACTTTTTTATTCATTATATTTTTATTTACTTACTTAAGCATTAAAATATCACTCACAAATAAAATATCATTTGGATAATTGTTATTGTCTATAATTTATAATAACATAAATAGAAATTATAATAAAATAAAATTAAAAAAAGAGAGATAAAGAAATAAGTTAAAACTATTTTTCAATAATTTATATATAAAGATGTATATAACATCATAATTCTTATAAAGATATTTATATATCAACATTTTATATCTTTATATTTAATAAGATTTTCTTAAAACTTTCTCGAACAATTTTTATTAAGCAGTTTTATCTTTTATCTGTATCAAAGACATATGCAACAAAAAAATATTAAAAGGAATGAAGTTTTTGTAAATCTCAAATATCAATCTTAATCAACTTAACATAGAATAATAGACAATTGGACTTAAAATTTAATTTAGTAAGACTTAAATATACTTTATCAAACATATAAGATTTAAACTCATTTTATCAACATATGAAACTCAAACTCATTTTACTAACATATAAATAATTTATCAATATCCACATATAAGACATTTACCAACATACGATGTATTTACTAACATATTGATTCATATTCCACTTATGATGATATAATCTCAACATCAAAAGTTACATGGAAAGTGATTAGGTAGTTAAGTATTTCTCATTGGTACAATCATAATTATTTTTCTCGAGAATATCAATTATTTTTCAACCCACAAAAGAGACACTGCTACAACAACCACCTTCCACGTCGGTTCTGGGGATCATTTCACGTCGGGCCAAAAACCGACGTTGAAAGAGGCGACGTTAAAAGTAATATTTTCAACGTCGGTTCAAATTGAACCGACGTTGAAAATCACAAGACCTTCCACGTCGGTTAAGGCAAGAACCGACGTTGAAACTGTCCGAGACTTACAACGTCGGTTCTTGCCTTAACCGACGTGGAAGGTCTTGTGATTTTCAACGTCGGTTCAATTTGAACCGACGTTGAAAGTTTCCTCTACAACTGCAATGCAGTTTCTAATTTTCTCATTTTCCTAAATTTTAGTACCTGTATACCAAACAAACCAGCAAACCAGCAAACAATTTCATAAATTTCAAATAGCTAAATTTCAAATGAATTATATATATTGAATAATTATTTAAATTTGTTCTATTTACAATTTTATAAATAAAATTACAATAAAAGTACTCCTATTGTTCCCTATTTCTAATTTCTAAAAACTTACGTGCCCACTTTTCTCGGACTTGGTCGATAGACTCGTAGGCAAGGGTTGGGTATCATTGAATACCTGGAACAAAATGAAAGTATGTTAGGTATGACAAGTAGGAAACTTTACCAAAATGAAAGTATGATAGGAAACTTTACCAATATAATTTTGGAGGAATAGGGTTTTGGAGGACTAACCTGTCTCCAAGTATCTCTGATATTCCCAAAAACTATAAGCCACATCCAATACATTACATAGTAGCCACATTCGTAGCTACCCGTTTGTCTATTAACCTATAATGAATTGAACAAGTCATTAGTTGTGAAAAATACATATTCAATATTCATTAGAGAATTAAAAGTAACCTTACATGTAGGATTTCCCGAGTGTGGGTTAGTGGCTTTGTCGATGTGCATTCCATCAATGGTACTGCACACCTTAATAGCACTTGTTGAGAAGTTATTAGTCAATATATGAACATTACTTATATTTGAAAACACAAACTTTAAAATACTTACCTATTCAAAATGTTTTTAAATCAGTATCTCGATTTTTTATTCAAAGAACAAAACCAGTATACAGTCTTCTCTGGATGACTGATGAGGAAGAGTTGCCAATGATGCCTTGAAAAATAAAATGTTTAGAATATAATTCAATCACAATAAAAACAATAATAAACTTATATTGACTTACTGGAATAAATATGCTCCAAGATATATCTCGCCTTTTAGAGGTGAGGATCCAATTTTGGATATATCTTTGGACTTCCTCCCTTTTATTTCCAGTTGCTTGGATTGATCGAGGCTCAAAAAATCCATAGACATCCGAAGCTCCTCGCTCCTCAGCCCAATTCATCCATCATCCTAAAAAATGAAAAATAATAACATGTTATATATTAAATAATGAAATTGAAATTATAATAATAAATATGTACTTACATTGTCCAAAGTTGTAAAATAGAGATGTTGAGATCCCTATTACCCAATGTGACCTCTGAGATGTCAGAATATGAAATGTAGAGAGGGAAGCTTGCATTATCTATCCTAAATCTCCTAGCATCCCAACGAATCTCAAAGGAGTTCGCATAATATTCTGCAGAGGCATGGATCAACTCAACAATTGGATTTTTTGGGAGAGCTGCTTGTTTTCCTTTAGTATGTTCAGAAGCAGCACGACTTTTAGGCTTCCGAACATCCTACATGTTTAAAACAATACTACTTAATACAAAAATAACATTTTCAGAAGTCATTAACATAAAAAATTACATACCTTTTTAGAAACTTGTGTTGGGGCCAAGCAATGAATGTGTGAAGGGCCTGTCCCACCACCTGTACCTCATCAGTAGGCACAGGGACTCGAGCATCAGTATCTCGAGTCTCTTCTACCACCACCCTCAAATAACCAGGTGGCAAAGGCACACTGTGGATGGTAGAAGCCCCTTCCTGAACTGAACCAAGGGCCACCAATCTTGGTTCAAGCAACCCATCCTCCACCAATAAGGCGCATTGTTTCATCCCAAAAGATGGACCTGTGGATGCATGATATATTTCAATTAACATTTTTAATGAAGACATATATGAAAAATAAATAACGATTTTACCTATCGGTGCAGGTGCAGGTGCAATAGCAGCAACAGGAGAAGCTAGAATAGGAGCAGGATTACTGGAAGTACTTCCCATTGTGCCAACAGATGGAGGAGATGGCTGAGCGTGTTAGTGGGAAGATGCCATCCTAACTGCCAAGTCTGGAAACATGCTAAGTAGCTGCTCCTGAACCTGTGATGCGATGACCGGTGTCAGCTTCGCTGTGAGCTTCTTCTCCAACTCTTCTTCATTAATTGTTGAGCTCTAGGTATTCTTGACTAGTGCCCCAAAATAATGTCGAATACCCACACCGGTCCCCACACCCCGAACACAGCCAGGGTGTTCATCTTTAGCAATAGCAGTGGTCAGTATATCCTGACGACCACATGGAACGAAAGTTCCCTGTGTACACTGCTCCTCCAAGTAATCCTACAATAAATTTAACACATTATATATATAAATATACAAGTGTAACAAATTAATGATATTAGGGTTAAAAATAATAGTAACTTACAATCCTATCTGCTATATGTTGAGCCTCCTCAGATGTCATCCCACCGGAAGGCTTTTGACGAGCTCTCTTCCAAGTTTGATGACGTTTAGGAGGAGATGGTGGGGGGAGATCATCCTGGCTTATACCAGAATTGGCTGCTTCTTTTTCTCTGAATGCAGCCTTCTCGTACATCATTCTCTGAAACAAGAGATCATACCCCCCACGAGACAGACGGTGGGGGGTCAAATTCTTCTTCTGAATCTCCTTGGCCTTTAATCTTTTCTCCTGCAAAATAATTGATATTAGAATATAATACAATAACTTAATAAATTTAAATTAATTTATACCTCCCACTATGGGCCAGTCCTAATCTCTACAAATTTTCTCCACTCCTCCTCAGATATGCCATATCGTTGGCAAGGAGTAAGTCCCTTGCTAACGACATCCTCAGCATAAACCCATTTCGTAGTTAATGTGGACTTGAACTGCCTCCACATTTTTGCAATGGTGGACATAATCTTCTTCTTAACTGCCTTGGAGTTTTCAATATCAAAATACTTCTGCAAAAACAAAACATAATTAGCATCAAAATTAAAAATCAATATTCAAGAAAAGACAATTGAATAAATTTAAACTTACCATAATGTCCTGCCAAATCAGATTCTTCACCGTGTCGTCAACATTATCCCAGTCTGGATGCAAAATAGATATCTAAACATAATCATTAGTTAGATGAAAAGAAGAATTATATGTAAATATGTAAAAAACTTCAAATATAAACTTAGAATTACCTTCTCTCATGCAACGGTACCCAAGTAGCTGCTGAAGATGCGGACCAAACACCTTCCCATTACGTGGATCAACAGACACACTCAGCTTCTCTCCTGTCATGTGTCTAGCTGTCATGCTCAGTAATCGTGTAGCTTGCCTGGTCTTCTTTGGTGGAGGAGGTGGTGGAGGAGATGAGGGAGGTGAGGGAGGAGGTGATGGTGAAGGAGATGCCATGTGTCTGTAAAGAAAATATAAAACAATATAATTTATAAATCTTAAATACACAAACATAAAACAAATACATAAAGAATTTTAAGTAGAAACATACTTAGACAACTAAATTTTCCCATATCCCTTCATCATGATCATTACGAGTTGCATGGACCACATCCTCTTGTACATCTTCAATACTACTAGGCAGTCGTGGTGAATTGGGAATGAAAATGAAATCATCTGACTCATCTTCATTTTCATGGTTGACATCAATCCCTTTGCCTTGAAGGACCACGGACCACCTATCATTACATGGGTCTGGTCACATAAAAACTTGTTTTGCTTGATATGCCATGATGAATGGTTCTTCCTTATGACCTAGCTTCTTAAGGTCTATCATAGTAAAACCCATTTCGTCAAATTGAACACCAGTATTGCTATCGATCCAAACACATTTAAATAGAGGAACTCTAAATTTACTGTAGTCAACCTCCCAAATTTCCTCAATCACTCCAAAGTAACTTATGGATGCCATGATGGGGTTTTTATCCTTTGAACTAGAAAAGTGCATGGATGTGGCCTCAATAGATACTCCACTATTTTGAACTGTGCTATTGTCATCTTGTGACTTTGTGTAGAAGGAATATCTATTAATGTCGTATCCAGTCCAAGTGATGACGTTATGTTTTGGTCCATGAGCTAGCCATTTCAATGTATCAGATGCATGCTGATATGAAAAAATTTGGCTTCTAAACCAATTGACAAACTTGTTGTTATGCTCCTTCACTAACAACCGTTCACCCATTTTGGGGTTTTGGGTCCTCAACATTGATTGATGAGCAGATATGTAAGGAAGAACTTCATTTGTATTATTCAAAATATACAAGTGTGCCTGACTCAACTCAGTAATATCCTTTGCTTGAACTTTTATACCACGAGTACCCTTTCCATTTATCCTCATCATCATGTCGACTTGTAGGAACACCCACGGCTTGTGCTTTTGCCAAGTATTCTCGAAAAAACTCCGTAGCTTCTTCCGCAATATACCTTTCAACTATAGAAGCTTCGGTCCGTATGGATTCTTAGTATACCCTTTGAAGATCTTCATGTATCGCTCAATTGGATACATCCACCGCAAATAAACTGGGCCACATAACCGTATCTCTCTTACAAGATGAACAATTAAGTGAACCATAATATCAAAAATGATGGAGGAAAATACATCTCCAATTGACATAGTATAATTGTTGCCTCATTTTCCAATTGATCTAATGATTTTTCATCAATTACCTTGGCACATATAGAGTTGAAGAAAAACATAGACGCATAATTGCATTTCTCACATTCTTCGGAGTATGCCACGTATAGCTACAGGTAAGAGTTGTTGCATCAAAGCGTGATAGTCATGTGACTTTAACCAAACTAGTTTAAGATCTTTCATTGACACAAGACTCTTAATATTTGAAGAGTATCCTTGTGGAACTTTAATACTCCGAAGGCACCGGCAAAAACTAGTCTTCTTTTTTTTGGATAAAGTGTGACATGCTGGTGGAAGATATGTTCTCTTGCCTTCAGATCTTGGATGCAATTCCGGACGTATTCCCAATTCACAAAGATCTTGACGAGTATTCACTCCATCATTTGTCTTACCTTTGATGTTCAAAAGTGTGCCAATTAGACTATCACATACATTCTTCTCAACATGCATCACATCAATACAATGACGTACATCTAGATGACACCAATATGGAAGTTCAAAAAAAATTGATCTCTTCTTCCACTTGCTTCTATCAGTAGATTTCTTTTGGGTTTTTCCAAATTCAACATTTATGTTTTTCACTCGATCATAAACTTCCTCACCTGTTAACTGGTGACTTAGCAATTTCATCCTCCTGCCAACCGTTAAAAGCTTTCTTCAATCTTCGGTATGGGTGGTTAACTGGAAGGAATTTTCTGTGTTTATTATAAATTGTCTTCTTCCCATGTTTCAATTGCAGATAATTTGTATCTTCTTGACAAATAGGAAACGCATGATGACCCTTGACACTGTATCCACTCAAGTTACCATATGCTGGAAAGTCATTTATGGTACAAAATATCATTACATGTAACTTGAAATTCTCCTGTCGATTTGCATCAAACACCTCTACTCCTTCCTCCCACAACAATATTAAGTCATCTATCAAAGGACTTAAATAAACATCTATGTCATTTCCTGGCTGTGTTGGACCTGCAATCATCATAGATAGCATAACATATTTCCGCTTCATGCACAACCAGTGTGGAAGATTGTAGATCACCAATAAAATTGGCCATGAACTGTGGTTAGTGCTTAAGCTACCAAAAGGATTCATTCCATCTGTAGCTAGTCCAAGTCTAAGGTTTCTTGCATCACTACCAAAACTTGGAAATAGACGGTTAATTTTCTTCCACTGTGGAGAATCAGCCAGATGTCGAAGTTGTCCATCTCGTTTCTTTGCAACTGAATGCCATGTGAGATTTTTTGAATCTTCTTCATTAGCAAACAATCGCTTAAACCTTGGAATTATTGGAAGATACCATATAACCTTTGCAGGAGAACCCTTTTTATGACTATCTTCACCATCACCATCCTTGACTTTGTAACGTGATACACCACATTTTGGACACTTGTGAAGAGATTCAAACTTTTTTCTGTATAAAATACAGTCATTAGGACAAGCGTGTATCATTTTATATTCTAAACCCACTGGACAAAGTATCTTCTTTGCTTCATACATACGGTTAGGCAATGTGTTTTCATCTGGAAGCATCTCTTTCAAAAGTTCTAACAATTCATTGAAACTTTTATCACTCCAACCAAACTTTGCCTTCAAATTCACCAATCTTAATACAGAAGACAATCGTGTGAAAGTTGTACACCCAGGATATAAAGCCGTCTTTGAATCGGTCTTCAATTTATCATATACAGGTGCATGTGCTTCAAGAAAGCTCTCCTGACCCACATCACGAAGCATATCCTCTATTCGATCTTCCATACAGACATCCTCCTCCTCCACAGTTTGTGATACTACTGGAATATCAATAAGTTCACCGTGCCATATCCATGTAGTATAATTTTTCATGATACCCTCACATATTAGATGTTCTCGTATTATATCTACGGTTTGAACTCTTCCATTAACACACTTAACACAGGGACAATAAAATTTTCCATTCATCTTTAGACCATTTCGTTCAGCAAAACTCAAAAATTGTTCAACTCCATTCTCATACTCTTCTGATATACGACTTGCATTCATCCAACTTCGATTCATTTTCGGATTTTAGACTACAATTAAGAGTCAATAAAAAACTTATCGGTCATCAATGAATTTAATATCATTGATTACTATAATCAAAATTATTATTTAGTAGAGTTTGCTCTATAAGAGAGACAAACTCATTCTAACGAAATTTCAACAGAGTTTCCTCTATTATTTGACTAAATCCAAATTTTTATACAAAATCAAATACATAAACAACATCAAATAAAGCCCCATGGGCACAGCCAGATCATCAGAACAATCATCTACAGACATTTAATAACCTAACCATACAAACACTATAACATTATTTAGTACAGTTTACTAGAGACAAACTCATTCTAACGAAATTTCGGCAGAGTTTCCTCTGTTATTTGACTAAATCCAAATTTTTACACAACATCAAATACATAAACAACATCAAATAAAGCCCCATGGGCACATCCAGATCATCAGAACAATCATCTACAGACATTTCAATAACCTAATCATACAAACACTATCTACAAAACAAAAAAACAATAAAAACATTTAAAAAACCCACTAACCTGGCAGCGGCAGTGACGACAATGGTGGCAACAGTGGCAGGCAGGCGTGGCGTAGGCGACGCAGCGAGGACCTGGTTCGCAGTGCTCACAGTTCAGCACCGCAAGGGCGGTTCGCGGTGCGGCAGCGGCACGTGCAGGCGGCGGCAGCGACAGGGACGAGCGGCGGTTCGCGGCGCAGCAGCAGAGAGAAACCAGTGCGTTCGCGACGCAGCGAGCTAGCTTCAAGGATTCGCACCGGCGGCGGCAGGGACGGTTCGCGGCAGCGGCGGAAGGGACTGTCTTCGGGAAGGAAGGGCGTTCGCGGCGGCGGCGGCTGCAGGGAAACAGCTGGGACGAAAACGCGAAGAATGAAAAGTGAGGAAAAAGAGGGCGCGGGAATGTTATAAAGGCTCTTTAACGTCGGTTATTTGGAAGAACCGACGTGAAATGTGGTGGACTTCACATTCCACGTCGGTTGCTATCAGAACCGACGTAGAAGATCAGACATTCCACGTCGGTTCTGATAACAACCAACGTGGAATGTGAAGTCCACCATATTCCACGTCAGTTCTTCCCAATAACTGACGTTAAAGACCCTTTCAAACCCTTCTACGACGTTTGTAGTTTAACCGACGTAAAATGGCGACGTTAATTCCTGATACTGTAGTAGTGAGATATATACTCCTTACCTAACCTTACTAATGTTGAGCAAGTATCAGATAATTACAAGTTTGAGTTGTGAAATATCCTAATCCAAGGTGCAATCCTGACTATCCAGATATTCACCTACTTAGTAAGTACTCCTTTATACCTCACTATGGTTCTTGTCTTTTCATCCCGTAGAGTATCAAACTCTGACTTTTCAACTAAAGACATTCACTTGTGAACATGATCCTATTGACTAAGATAACCTAAAAGACTCTTTCTCAATTTGACTAACATGTTCTTTTTGACATTTTCAAAAATTACAAAACTTAATAATTTTAAAAAAATAATTCATACACACAATTCAAACAAATATAAAAAATATTTAAATATAAAATGATAATAAAACACAAAAGTAACTTTTTTATTATTATTATTATACATATATTGAATTATAAAAGATAATCTCAAAATAATATAAAATAAAAAAAATAAAATAAGAATTAAAACAAGAAATTTAAATAATCAATTACATAATTAGAATATAAAAATAAAAATATCAATATAATAGTAAATTTAATAAAAAGTATAAATAAATAAAAAAACTAAAAATAAATAACATCAATAAAAATAAGAAAGTCCATTATATAACTACAAATAATTTAAATGACATAAATATAAATTAGTTTAAAAATTAGTACTAAACTAAAAATAAAATAAATAATATAAATATAAATTCACAATGAATCAATACAAAAATAAATAAATTAAATAATATACTTATAAATTAATATAATAGACTAATACATGACTAAAAATAAATTAAATACTATAAATAAATTGATAAAAATAATTAGTATAAAATTAAAAATAAACATAAATAAATAAAAATATCAATACAGAATTAGAAATAAAATAAATAAATATAAGTTAATAAAAATAATCAATAAAAAATTAGAGATAAAATGTTTATAATATATATATATATATATATATATATATATATATATATATATATATATATATATATATATATATATATATATAAACAACGAGATAAATGAGTAAGGATATATCATCCTGTTCTAATTTTAAAAACTTAGATAATACTCAGACAATCAAATTAATTATTTATTTTTTCAAAGGGTTTAGACTGGTAGCTTATCTTATCCACCTTTTCGAAAATGTTTTTGATATCATTCTGTGTCTTCCGCTAAACAAATAATTTAAAAATTCTAATGTTTATAAAAAAAATTGTTTCTCAAGTTGTTTATTATGATTGATATTTGGTTCCACATAAAACTAGTTGGTTTTTGTTCTGTTTGTTTGTCCATTAGTTAATCTTATATTATAAATTTAAATACTTATCTTTTAACAATCTTGTCATCGCAAGCCTTTTTTTTTATTATGATATGACTTCTCTGGTGTTATCCTAACAATATGACTTTCTCACATCACGTATATTGTTTACTTCTCTACAAGATTATTACTTAAATTTAGTTAACCCAAATTAAAACACATCTTTATTTTCTAAATATATATTCAACATTGATATTATTATAATCAATCTTAACAATCTCAATTTAAATTTGTAGTATTAAATTATTATATGCATATCAAATTAATAGACATTACAATATTACATTTTTAATCATAAAAAAGTATTTTCATAAATTTCTCCTCATTTTTTTAGTAATAAGTTGGATGTATTATTCAGAAAAAAAAATATAAGTTTTGAATATACAAAAAATTAAAAGCCAATTTTGCTAGTCTATCAGCCACTCCATTGCATGTTTGCAGCAGCTCACAATGTTTTTAGGCTTGAACTCATGGCCATGCTGTTCTTCATTATGCAGTAAAATATTCAAGCTCACAATTCTTGCAGAAAAATCTGGACCTGTTATGTGCTATTCATAACTTTCTCTTTAATTTCAAAACTCTTGCCACTTTATTTGCATTAAAAAATTACAATATCCACCATTAATTAATAATAATAATAAAGAGACATTTTATTTTATTTTATTTCCTTAAAATACATGCGCAATTACACCAGAATTTGTTAGTTCATAGTTCTATTTTCCATTGTATAAATTAAAATAACTATATTTTTGGGTGATGTTTAGAATATGAAGTGAAAGCAGAAAAAACATCTCATTGGGCTTCTGTTGCATTGTCTACTACATTACAAACTCACAAATCATTGGTTTTACTCCTTCAGCGATTGCTGCAGTATCCCACTTTATATTATACACCTAGGCCTTCTACTTGGGAGAATCCAAATAGGGAAAGGTAAGAGGTGAAACAATGAATGAATATGAGGAGGTCATAAAGGTCCTCAGTGCCTATGTACAAGTATATAATATGAATATTGTGATCATAGACTATGTTATCTCATGTTGCAACATAAGGGTTTTCCCTGGTTTTGCAACTTATGCCACATGCAGGTCATTTGTCGTGGAGATTGGTAATGTGCAGTGTAGTAATCTTCTATGCAACCAAATTGGCAGAACTTCAAGCTGTGCACATACTCAACTGCTCTTGAACTGTTGAATTCTTCTACCCACATTCCCATGCTCACATCCTCCATTTTAAATAACTACAACACATTGAAATTGTCATCAATAAACAAACACCCAACACTTCCACCCTTTATGTGAAAACACAATTATGTGCACACAAACTAGCCAGCTTCACATACACATGGCAAACATAATCAGGGACAGGTCAAAAGTAAAGATAATTGCAAACGTACTTTTAATCTGTGCTTCTCGAAGTTGGATACAATGAAGTGAGCAATGTCTGAAGAGATTATATAACCTGGACCATTAGCATAGGTAGGATACTCTTCCTCTGACCATTCCTGATAAATATGAACAATAAGTTTAGAACAAAACAAAAACAGAAGGGCATAAAACAGTTAGCATGTGATGACGGTTTTAGTCTTGAAAATCCAAGGTTCAAAATATTTGCTTGAAACTTTCTAACTTCAGCTTCACTGAAACGCAATCATGTTACGTCTTAATTGTAGCTCTTACTGTCATATGCCTAAACATAATATTTGATCGGTTAAGAAAAGAACACTGAATGTTCCATAATCATGTTGCTTTTAAGTTGTAACCCTTATAGTCGTATGCCTAAACATAACATTTGATCAGTTAAGAGAAGAACACTGCATGTTCTATAATCATTCACTCAGAAAATCACAACCTGAATATACATATTGTGCTGAACTTCAGCTAACAAACTTTCATTCACATGTGACATTCAGAAGGAATATCCATGATCAAGGTATTTGTAGTTCATTTAATCACTCAAATTTAAACAATAAACCTCTGAGCGTTCTTAGAAAATTAAAACTGTGTGATGACTAGCATGGACATGTATAGAAGACATGATAGCAAAATTAATAGAATCTCAACAATCACCCATATATTGCATCTCATAACATTTTGTAACCATGCATTACAAAAAACAATTAGTAAAAGCAACTGTTTTAAGCCATAATCCACAAAATAATACAGTAAGCTAACTATATACGTTGAAGAAAGATACGTAATAAATAGAAATGATAAGAGAAGATATACCTCATATGTTACGGCCCATTTTCCATTACGTAGAGGCCTGTGGTGATAATTCATATTTCCAATATACAGACTTCTACCATTTCCTACTTTTCTTACTTCGCTGATCATAAAATCTACTCTGACAAATGTGTCATCATCGCACTTCATGATATACTTGGCGGCCACTCGAATCTGCAAATAATCATTTTCAATAACAACCAATCATGGATGATTCAACTCTGCTATTACTTGCCCCATATTCAACTCTGCTATTACTCACCCCATATTCAGTGATAGCTATTGTCTTCAATACAACCAGGTCATAATGATCCATGTAGGGGACAATAACAATGTCGCCAAAATAATCTGCTTCTTTCTTTATCTCCACATTTAAATCTTTCCTTCCATGCTATTATACAAGAAATGAGAAATGAAAAAATAGTAAACATTTTTAACAAAAGAAAGGTAGTTGTGGATCATATTTTATCGTTATTGGTGGGTAGGGAACATGCATTACTCTTACCAAGGCAACAAAGAACCGAGCCACGACATTTGAAGATTTGACTAGTTTATGTTGCATCCACGATTTCCTTACTGCCATCCGTTCAGCAAAATGGTTGCCGGCAGAAAGTATTCCGATGAAAAGCTCTACATTTGCATGGAGAAGCAGTGGAGCTTTCCACTGAGGAAGTAATTCAAGATGCATTTGTGGAGCAAAACTTGGATGTGATGTGGGTAAAGAAGCTGCAAATATAGAGTGCACATCAACATCCCCTTTTACAGATAGACCAGTCGCATCCTCAAGAGAAAAGCCCTGACAATATCGCATAAACAATTCAGAAATGTCTAAATTCACACAGCAAAAGGAAATATGATTAGTGTACCAACCGTGCGATAGGGAAAAGACGTCACATGCCTTCCATCCACACTAACATGGTAACCTTCCAATCCAGCACTCACTGTTAGAACAAATAATCTCCCCTCAACAAAAGGGAATGGCCAATCTACAGTAACCTTCTTTGTTCGCCCTATCAGTCTGGTTAACCACCATGTTGCCTTGGCCTCTTCCATGCGGCTATCAACATCGCGAATCCACTTTTCACATTTCACCTGTCCATCAACTACAGAAAGCACAGAAACTCAGCAAAGGGGACAATGTCCTCGGAACTCACACGCTACAACAAAGCACACCAAATGCAAGCATTCACAATAGAGAATGAAAATAGTAATAACAGAAAGCAGTGGTGCTTTTTTATAGTCTAGTTCATAGACGACAACATCAAGTTAAATTGTGATCGCAGTTGCAGTTGTAGTTTTGTCGAGTTTCTAGATATCGTAGAAAATTATGAACAAATGTGGCATAATTGCAGTGACGGACTGTTTTTTTAAAACCTTTACAGTACATACCACATTGGACTAAAAAAATACACAAATAATGTCCATGGATATCAAGGCCCTAAAAATTACCACATATAATGAAATTGACGGAGCACAAGTGCTCTACCATGTTCTTTACAGTTCATTTGGCAAACCCCTTGTACCGACATTTGGTTCAATGCCATTGGAAATTAAAGATGCTAACCATTCTTTTAATTCAGTTCACAGCCCCAATTCAAAACCACGATGATAATAAAAGAAAACACATAACATAAACCATTTTCAAAACTGAAAATGAGAAAGGATGAAATGAATCACCAGTATCCTCATCAGCTCGAGATTTCCATCCCTCACACCTGAGAGCAGAACCCCACTGCATCCTGTAACAAGTGTTCTGCTCAATAACAGGCTTCCCACTATAATCCCCCTTCAACCTGGGGTTGAAATGCAGTATCCTAGGAGGCTCTTCCTTGTCCACACTCTTCAAACCCTGAAGCTCCATCATGAATTGTGACACCATCACCTTCCCCTCACCTTCCTTCACCACAGATATCTTAGGATCATCCTCCCAGTGAGCCCAGCGAGGGGTCCCCACCACAGTAACATGAGACCCTAAGGTCAACCCACAAGGAAGCATAATCACCATGACCCCTTTCTCTCCCCTCAATTCAGAACCAGATAAAGAAATCGAATGCCGACACAAATCAGAAAGGTTCTCAGCGTTGAACCTTGTCACGTTCTCGGTCTTCGTCATACTCTCCACTTCTTCCCAAAGCCTCTTCCCTTCAAACCAAGCATGCTTAGCAGCCTTGTGGAGTTCAGAAACCTCGTTTTTAGCAACACTAGTGTCGTTCAAAGCCTCAATAAAACGCAAGGTAGAAACTTTCTGCAACCCCTGCAAGGTTTTTCGATGCACAGAACCTTGGAACACCCCTTGAGAGGGGGAGTTTGAGGCTTTGCTGAGATGGGTGTGTTGGTATTCAGTCCCCAGAAATGAGGACACTGACACAAACCTGGTCTTGAAAGCAAGAGAAGTTTCGATTTCGAAGGTGGTGAAGAGCAAGTAGAGAAACATCATGGCCATGAAAATTTGAAGAGGTTTAGGCCTATTGAAAAGGAGCAAGAATGAGTCTAGTTTCTTCACCCTCTTCATTGTCTTCAAAATTCACAAACTTTGGCATCAACTAACCAGGGAGAATGAAGTTATTGCTGAATTCTACTCACAAAGAACCAACGAAAAATTTTCCTTTTAGAGTAACGTTCAATGCATCATCAACAACGTCTTTGGAATGGAAGTTTAGCCGTAAAGTGGAAAAGAATCAACCGGGCCAGCTTGTTCAATACCCAAATTTTTTAATCACATAAATGCAAAAAGAGAAACAGAGAAACAAGCTGGTCTCTGTAAAGTTTGAAATTTTGTTAAAAATTATTTTCCTTTTTTTAATGCTGAACTTTCTTTTCTTTTTTTACAGTTAAACTTTATTTTCTTTAAATAAAAGTTGTTTAATAGTAATATGTTTAACATTTTACAGTTTCCACATCTCCAATCAAAATTAAAACTTGGTATATTATTATTAAAGATTTAAAGTTTCTTATTTAAAATGAAATATTTACACAGTAACATTGTGTTTAAATTATGACTATTAAAATTACCCTAAGGATTAATTATGTATGGGATTTCAATTAAAAGCATATATTCTCAACCTTTTACAATCATAATCAATTAAACCTTGTTTAAGACAGTGAAAGAAAAAGAAAATATGAAGATGTAATAATGTATACTGTAGTGAGGTGTGAAGAGTTGGAAAGACATGTCGTGGTCATGAATTGTACACCTCACATTCTTCAGCCTCCAGCTCAGCTAGGTTGTCAACTCGTTTGTTCTGTATCTATCAAGCAACATAGTTTGGTTGTTGAATAAAATAATATAATTTGAGTTGCTTTATATTGCAATGTTAAAATAGTGGTCTCTTTTATTTGAATAAACGAAGAAAAGGGTCAGAGTTGGGAGAAATAATGGAATGAAGAAAGAAAGGAAGAAAAAAAAAGATTTTGAAAGTTTGAGTTGGGAAGTGGAAGACCGTTTGAAGGAAGAAGGAGATGATTTGAAGTGGGGGACCATTACAGTGGGAGATGGACAATGTCGCATGTTGTTTTTCTACATTTAGTTTTTTTTCATTTTCCCTCTCACCGTGTTCACAAAATATTTAGCCACCCAATAACTTTAAGTTACTAAATTACGTTCTTGATTATTTAGATTGGTTCAGCCATAGGATGGTTGAAAATGGTAAAGTTGATATTTATGATTGTTGAAAATAATAATTTTACCATACTTTCTGGAGAGAAACACGATGAAGAAAAACGTTGTGTCGTGATAGTAATTTTCTTAAAATTTTATGAGAGAATTGCTTGGTGTAAGAGAGGAAGGAATTGTGAAAAAGAGGAAAGAGATAGGAAAAAAATTTGTTGTTCTTGTTGTTGGAGAAGATGGTAAAAGATAGCTATGGAAATTATGGCCCAACACTTTTAGAAGAATTAAAAATAAAAAAAAAAACTTTACTATTTATGTGTTTAATCTTCCTTGCACATGAAAAGTTTTCAAATCCAAGTATTAGGCTTTACTTGATCTCAATAAGAGAAATAAATGTCTCATAGGTAGGAGAGAGAAAAATGACACGTTCAAATAATAAAAAATTATAGAAACCTAGATGTTTCATATTTTTTTTTATTTAGAGTCACCTCATATATGTTTTATGCTACTTTTATGCTAGAAAGAATATAATTCATTTTGTTTGTTTGATTAGTGGAAGGAGAATATGAAAAAAATATTAAAAAAGAAGAAGAATTCAGTGTATTTTTTTTATTTATTTATACTTTTCTTGATTCTTTTATCAAATTAATTAAATTACACCATTTTAAAAATATTTTTTTATTTATTTTTATTCTACCAAATAATTAAAGTTAGGTGGGTTTGGTCCAATTTAACTTAATGGATCATTTAAAAATAGTTGTATTAAGTTAACTCATCTATTTTTTAAACGAATTACAACTTTTGGGTTTGTTTGAGTTTTATGTCAAGTAAGTTGTTTTGATATTCTTTTAAAACTAAGATTATATGATTGAAAATGTTACAATTCACTTTTAGAGGTATGAACTGCAATTTCATTATATATAAATTATTATTATATTCCAAATTACTCAATTTAAAAAAACGAAAAACTTATACCCTAAACAATTAACTAACCTTAAAACTTACAAAACTTTTATCTCCAATAATTCTCTTTGTCAAATCAATATTTCAAATAAGAACTTACAAATAAGAAAATTATTTAAAGACAACGATAGAAGTTGAATGAATAATAAATCAGAAAGAGTAAAATGAACATATTTTAGGAGATGTAAGAAAAATTATGGAATTAGAGGAAGAAATTGCTGAATTTAAATAGTAATGGCTCAAAATATTTTAGGTCTGAAAACATTTGAAACAAGTTTCATTATTACCTTTTCAAAAAGTGTTAAAATTTCCTTTTCTAACACATTATCAACCTAATACATTTTTAATACATTTTTAATTGATTAAATCTATTAAAAATTACATAATGAATTTTACGCTAATACGTATTCTTTCTGTTTTTAAATAAGAGTTGTTTTAAAATTTTGTTTATTTTTATATATTATTTGTAGAGTTTAAGATTGTATTTATTATTTTTTACCAATTATACTTTTACTTTTGAAAATATCAATAATAATTAAATTATTTCTTTTATGAGATTTTAAGTGACTTACTGCTTATATTAATCAATTACTTAATAAATAATTTATTGTTTCCATTTTTCATCTACCTTCTCCTTAATCAATAAAATGTACTGTATTTAATTTTTAGAGAAAGAAGATGTCAGAGTGAACTTATAAAGGAAATGAAAAAAAAATTGACTTATACCATGAAGACAAGAGTTAACAATTATATTATAGAGTGATTCAATGTATAGAGTGAAATTAAGAGTTATATCAAATTTTTGTGAGAACAAAAATATTCTTCAAATTTTTTAAATCAAAATTTCTGGTAATAAAAATTTTAAGATTAAAAATTATAGAGGAAAACTTATTATAATATAGATGAGAAAAAAATGTTTCAAGTATGTACTGTATTATTTAGAATTGAAAAATTATTTTTTTAAAGTAGAGAGAATAAATTGGATAGTTTTTATTACATAGAGAATACACATTCTTTTAAATGATAAGAATATTATTGAAAAAAAAAATCAAAATTTATTACAAATAGTAAAAATTACTCTTTTTATTGAGTTGTATAACAAAATCTTAAAGAACTCTTATTTAAAAACAGATAGAGTAATCGATTGTGAAATTGAATCCAAAATTTTGAGAGAGAATTTTTTAGGTTTTTCTCACTTATAAATTATCCAACTTTTTTTATTTCTAAGATAAATGTGACTCTCCAAGCTCAAGCATGAAGCAATACTAAGTGTGCTATATTAGAATTCAGATAAAATAAATTGTATTTGAAACATTGGGGTGAGCAAGGAAAGTATGTTACTTTTTCATCTTAAAGAAAGCTAACACTGCTATCCTCGTCCTGTGTGGTTTTCTTCCAACTTAAAGTGTTTCCTTCCAACTTCCAAGGCAAAATTAACTAACATGCTTTATGCATAAAAATAAACACAGCACGTAAAAGTATGCAGTAAGGAGCAAATAAGGGTACCAAATTTAAGGCATCTCTTATAATTTCAAACTATGGACAGCGATGAGTTCTTGAAGTGCACAAAATTTGCAATAACGAAACAGTCTTCTGACTCTTAGGTTTGAACATAAAAGTACACAAAGGAAGAATAGTATAAGAAGAACGTGAAAGTTTACTAACTTCTAAACTGCAAACAACCAAACAGTTAACAGTTAAACAGGAGCATGAGGCTGGCTAATCAGTACCTTGAGAAAATCACAATTGCAATAACTAAACCCCACATTAGATTCAAGTCTCATACTTTGTAATTGAATCATAGACTGGCTGAGTGGTAAGCCTTGTGACAACTTTGAGAGAATGCCACAAACGCTATTTTTTACTGTTGAGGAGTATAAGGTCTTTCAATGAATTTTACTAACATAATGTATTAATTATTATTATTTTTATAAAGTAGAGGTTTTAAAGAATAGAGAGTGAGATAATAATTTGATCATGTAAAGTTAATTTTTATTGGATAATGTCTCTCCGTGATGATGTTATACATTATTCAATTTACAGTGTTAGTGTTGGAAATTAGGTAACAGTATAAGCACACAAAATTAAAATAAAAGATGAGAAAATATAAATAATAGACAAAAGTGTAATTTCACTTTAGGAAAGAAATTATAACTTTTCTCTTTCTAAATCTAAAAAGGAAACAATAACACTCTATCTTAAAAATAAAGAAAAAATAACTATTAAGAGAATCTTAAAAGAAAAACTAACTTTTTTTTTTAATTTATCCCTAAAATACTAAAAGGTGAGAAAGAAAAGAAAATAATTTTAAGATGATTTACAAAGTAAACATTGTGCTCTTTTTATAATAAGAAAAATAAGCACTAAAGTATAATCTACCTAATGTGAGACTTTTATTTTCACAATTTTCCACTTGAAGATTTTGATTAAATTAATCAAATCTTCACATCATGCTTTATTCTTGTCATCCATGTTGTTTATTTTTCCGATAGACCACACTAGAATTGACTTCGTATAAACCTGTCAGCATTAATCGACTTTGTCATAACATCTACTAGGGTTTCATTAGTGTGAATCTTTTGCATATCCAGACTTCCTTCTCCACTACTTCTCGAACAAAATGATATCTTATTCCTATGTGCATTGTCCTAGAATAAAAGGTTGAATTCCTTGCAATGTGCAAGACACTCTAACTGTCACAATACACAACAATTTGTTGATGCTTGTGCCCTAGTTCCTCCATAATCCTTTTAATCCAAATAGCTTCCTTACATGCCTACGTGGCTACTTGTAGACCCTTGTTTTTTTCCAGGCTAGAAGCAAGACACTAAATAGAAGACTCAATGAAAGAAAAAGAAAAACAGAGCCTTATCTATGAAGAATCTCAAGAATTCACTAAAGAAACTTTGGTAGCATTTAGGGGAAGGAGTGTTCTATGTATTTGCTCTGCTACACCATTCTGATGAGGCATATGTGGCATAGAAAATTTTCTGATGCTTGCAGAATGCTAAAAATTCTCCATCTACATATTCTCCTTCAGTATCTATCCTCAAGCACTTTATTCTCTTTTTAGTTTCAAGTTTTACTCGTACTTTAAATTCCTTGAACTGTGAAAACGTATATGATTTCTTGATAAGGTACACCCACAATCACCTGGAGTAATCATCGATGAATGATACAAAATATTTTTCTCCTCTGATGGATAATACCGACAATTCCCACACATCGTAGTGAATCAAGTCTAATATGTGTTTACTTTTGGTAGTTACACTTGCAAATGTCAATCTATATTGCTTTCTTATCACACATTGCTTATAGAAGGGTAAACTAACTTCTTTAAGCCTAGGTAAGAAATTACATTCTGCAAGATTTTCAGACCACATTCTAACATATGACCAAGTCTACGATGCCACACGATCACCACATCTTCCTGGTTTGTTGCCACAACTGAGACATTTGCTTCTTACAATGCATCTTCAAAAACACACATACAAATTTGCCATGATCCTCTTTGCCTTTATGACTACTAAACTCCCCTTCACCACCTTCAAGATTCCACCTTTAACATGGATCTTATACCCGAGGTCATCTAATTGCCCAATGGATAATAGATTCTTCTTCAAGTCCTTCACATGTTGTACCCCTTGAACTATGCAAAGGGTACCATAATGCATTTTTAATTTGACAATACCAACTCCAGCAATCTCCTAGGCATGAGCGTTTCCCATGAACACAAATCCACCTAAGATAGGTTCATAAGTGTGAAATTAATCTCAATGTGGAGTCACGTGCTAAGTTTCACTCGAATCCACTATCCACCTCTCATGAAACTCCTTTTCACCATTAGAGCTAATTACTTCTTCGCTCACCAAAATATCTCCATCTTCTGAGGTATTTGCAACATAACCTTATGAGGTTGATGTTTTAGAGTTGTTTGCTGCATTTTTCCTCTTCCAACACTTTTTCTTCGTGTGCCCTTTACTTTAAGAGTTCGATCTATCATGATTTTAACTCTCACTGGAGCTACGTTCCGTTGATCTTCCTCTCATCATCGTCAAAACCTTCTCTTGTTTAGAACTTTTCACCTTGCCCATTCACCTATTTTCTTCTTCATGAATAGATCCAACGACATCTTCAAAGTTCATATTCCCATCAATATTATTATTGATGATGAGTTGATCATATGAGTCAGATAAACTTTGAAATAGTAGCTTTGCGTGCTCATTTTCAACTATGTTGAAATATGTTCGTGATAGGTGGCAAACAAGGCATTTAAATGGTTGACGTGGTTCATCTTTGATGTGGACTCACTTATCCAAAGAGTATAGAGTTTTTCTTTTCAAGAATATTCTTGTGTAAAGTGACTTCACATGTCATAGTTTGATGAGAGTATCCCAAATCTTCCTCGCAACACTGAATAAAATTGAATCTGTCATTGCCAAGTGCAAATTTGCAATATCATCGTCATTCATTTCTTTCCACCGTCGTTCATCCGTGTGTTTCACGGTTCTTGACTCAATTGCATCTATACAATTGTCCTTCCTTAATTGCCTTCATCTTTAATTTCCACAACAAGAAATTATTACCATTGAAATTCTCTATCACAACCTAGTGACTCTGATACCATGATTGAGTATTAGAGAACAACATAAACACACACAACTAAAATAAAAGATGAGAAAAATACAAACAATAGGAAAAAAAGTAATTTCACTAAAAGAAAGAAATTACAACCCTTCTCTCTAAAGTCAAGGAGGAAATAATAACATCGTCTCTTGGAAATAAAGGAAACACCATCTCTTGGAAATAAAGGAAAAAACAACTATTAAGTGAACCTGAGAAACCAATTTTTCTCTCAAGCACTACAACATATAAAAGAAAAGAAAGTAATTTTGGAATGATTTACAAGATAAACACTATGTTGCTTTTATAGTAAGAAAAGTAAACACTAAAATATAATTTGTCAACGTGAGACTTCTCTTCTCACATCTAAATGGACTGAATAAATGATACGAACTCAAGACACAAAAAAGGTTTAACATATAATACATTGAAATATATAATTCACATGATTATTTCAAATCAAGATTAAGATTTATATATCCACCTTCTCGAAACGAATTTGTTAAATTTAGCAATTTTCATGATAGTGACTTGCACAAAATAATGCTAAAAGGGATTATTTAATCAAGTAATGTTTACTTGTAAAAAATAAGATAAGGAGATGAATCATATATATTAAAGTAAGAACAATTAGTTCAATCCTACTATAACGAGTTTTAAAAAAATGGTAAAATTCTTGCCATATTTACAATGTAAGTTGTCTCTTTTACTTTTTTTATAGTAAGTTTTTTTTATATGTAATAGGAGGTATCTGAGAAGAAGAATATGACAAAAAAAAAACGAGGACCGGTTGACTCTCTTAACTTATATTCAAACTATGTCGAAGAAGTGTAAAAAAACAATTGTGACAAAGTGGAAAGGTGTCATGTTCCAGCAGTGTCTGACATCTTGGCATGCGATTTTGCAGAAGTATCTTCTGTACTCTATCCATAGCTCCAATGTGAAACTCAAGTCGCTTCCACAAAAACTCAGGTGATCCTAACATTTGATTTTAGAAGTGTATGAGTGATTTCTAGAGAACTTGGAGAAGGTGTACTGTACTCAATACTCAAACCTATAAGATAATCAAATGAGATGGGCCAGTCTTTGAATTAAATGGCCACAAGCATTATTAAGCACATCATGACCCAGAGGCAAATATGCTTTTCCGCGTATACAAATATATAAAGGGAAAAGGTGATCCAAAAAGAAAAAGTTAGATCTCTGAGCAGTACTAGCTTTTCTTATCTGTGCCTTATGATCTATGTCTCAAGACGAAATTCAAACCAACAATCTAAAATACATTTTCAGTTGCAAGAGATCACTCCACAAGAACCACCTTCATTTGCTAGCCTATAATAACATGGAGCATCAGCTGCTACAGGTAGTTGCACTGTTGACAGTGATAGCATTTGGAGGCACAAGTTGGACTATAGAAGCTTGCAGCCCCATTGACTTGGAAGCTTTGATGAGTTTCAAGAGTGGAATTCAACAGGACACATCTGGTCGCTTAGCTAAGTGGATTGGTGAGAGCTGCTGCATGTGGGAAGGTATTGTCTGTGAAAATGCAACCTCTAGAGTGACACAGATCAATCTCCCAGGATTCATTTCCACAGATACCGATTTATTTCAAACACAAATGATAGGGCGGATTTCTCCTTCCATAACACTCCTTACCTCCCTTGAAATCATTGATCTTGGTGGTTTAGTTGGTCTTGGTGGAGCTATTCCACAGACCATTGGTTTGCACCTGCCAAAGCTCCAAAAGCTCTACCTTTATGGCAACAATTTAACTGGTCCAATACCAGAAAGCATTGGGGAGTTGCCAAACCTCCAAGAACTAGCTCTGCAGGAAAATCAGCTATGGGGTTCCATTCCTGTGAGCCTCGGAAGCCTTAGAAGTCTCAAAAGGTTGCTGCTTTATTCAAATAAATTTTCAGGTATAATACCAGACTCAGTTGGGAATTTGATAAATTTGATAGAATTGGATGTTCATGACAATGCTCTTGTGGGTAATATACCCAATAGTGTTGGTGAGATGAAGGCTTTGGAAAAGCTTGATCTTTCAAACAATTTGCTAAGCGGGAAGATGCCTTCTTCATTAACCAATTTAACCTCCATTTCAGTTTTGTACCTGAACACCAATTATCTTGAGGGAACCATATCATTTCCTTCAAGATCTGGTGAAATGTCTTCTTTGGGCTTCTTAAGGCTCCATAATAATCTCCTTGTTGGAAATATACCTTTCAATATTGGCTATTTGGTATCTCTTCAAAGACTTTCACTATCAAACAACAAACTTGAAGGAGAACTGCCGTCTAGTTTAGGCAATTTGGTATCACTGACTGAGTTATATCTCAGTGGTAACTTCTTATCTGGTCAAATACCAAAATCACTAGGCCAACTTTCTCGGCTCATAATGTTGAACATCTCTAGAAATTTGATTGAAGGACCATTACCTCAAGAGATATCCTACCTTCAAAATCTTCAGACACTTGATCTTTCTTTCAATCATCTGAAACTCTCTACCATTCCAAAATGGATGGAAAACATGTCATCACTTTCGAACATTTACTTTGCTGGTTGTGGAATCCAGGGCCAAATTCCAGATTTTTTCCAAACAACCAATAGTCCAATACAGGAACTGGACTTGTCCGTGAATATTCTCACTGGAAGCATACCATCATGGATAGGAAGCCTCAGTCAACTCTACTTGTTAAATCTCTCAAGGAACTCTCTTTATTCAGACATCCCTGATTCTTTTAGAAATTTGCAAGATCTAGGTGTCCTTGATCTTCACTCAAATAGACTAACAGGCTCCATAGCTCCAGTATTTGACAGAGAACAAGGCATTTACGGGCGTCCACTGAAATTTGTTGATCTTTCAGAAAACAATTTCTCAAGGGGAATTGAGGAAATTGGTGGAGGGCAATGTAGTGTTCAGTTTCTGAATTTGTCTAATAACCATCTGGAAGGTAGATTACCAAATTCAATTGGGAGATTGAATTCACTCAACAGTTTGGATTTGAGCTTAAACGAATTAGGTTCCAACATGCCAGAAGTGCTGGCAAATTTAACCTCATTGGAGATATTGAAGCTACAGGAAAATCACTTCACTGGTAAAATTCCAAACGGATTTCTCAAGCTGTTGAAGCTGAAGGAATTAAACGTATCTAACAATCATCTTGAAGGGGAAATTCCAGAGGGCAAACCTTTGATTGACTTTCCTGAGAGTTCATATTCGGGAAATAAAGGGTTATGTGGAAAGCCTCTCGGCCCTTGTAAACTTTGAAAATTGTCAAGTTTAATGCTTACTAAAGCTACTCTTGCCATCATTCAGAAACATGATTTTCGCTTGATGCAAAACCAGAAAACTTAGCATTCACGTATTTCACTAGGAAAAGGATAGATATATCTCTTATTTCCATTCATTCTTAATTTTTTTATATTTAGAAATAGAAACTTAGGACAAGGATTGGATTTTCTGTGTTATGTAGCATATAATAGACAGTTTAAGATCCCGAATTCACAGTATATTTATTCGAGTATCTCATTCCTAGAACATGAGAAGAAATGCTATGCTATGTTTGAAACCAATTATGAAAAGTATCTTAAAATGTCCGAACAACTTTATGAGTGGATAGTTAAAATATTTAAAACCCTGAAATTCCCTTTCATTATGGTTGCTATTGATTGATTCAACTAATCCATGTAACCAAGAAAAAATTAACAATATTTTACAACTGCTTCCTTCAACAACTGTACAGTGTACACCCATAATGAAGCATAATTAACTTTAAAATTATATAGAAGTTGCTTGATAGAATAAGTTCGTTTGCATTATGGAACCTCTTGTCGTTATTTAAGAAGGTGAAGGTAGGTCCCTATTTGAATTGTTGTGTCAATGACATTTTCTTGAGCCTGATCTGGCCACTATAGAAGTATGCCGTAAATTCCCATCATCACACGCTTATTTCCTATCATTTGTGACAAGATATTAAACTCTATACCAACAATATAAAAAGGATGACACTGAAGCCCATCTTGAAATGATCATTACTGATAATAAAAATTGTTAACAAATGTTTTGCAAGAATATTATTAAAGGGAATCCTCAGTTAGCCCCAGTTGCCGGTAATTCATATAATCTATACTGTTTAGCCTAATACAACATAAAACCTGCTCTGGCAGCTCCTCTGTTTTGTTCCCCTGAATCGTGATGCAAATATGAGCAAAATTATTAGTAATTAAGCGGAACATAAGCAGAAAATATATTTGATTTCGACAACAAAAAAACTACTTGCCTGAATAGTTAGACCAACATCAAGAACGCAGTTCTTTAATCTGTCCAAGAAAGTATCGAAACCTTTCCTGGAGATATAACTGAACCTATGCATGTCCAAATCAATCTCAAAGTAATTTTCTCCCTGCCCCAAATATCATATTGGTTAGGTTTTTCAAAATATTAAAAAATAAAGTACTTCATGTGCGTATTACGTGTCGTGCAAATGAAATGACACCACCATAAATTTTGGTCAAACATATAGGTACCTTAAAGGCAAAACCAAAATGTACTTTAACAAATAAACTAGTGGAAGTGGCCCAGAGAAAATGGGAATTCTATGTTCACTTTTAAGTCTAACTAGTGATTCACAGTCTATTTTTTTCGATTGATGATCGTGCTTGAAAATTAACTGCTTGATGAGACAATTTTTATCAATAACAAAACAACGAAAGCACTCACTGGAATATAAATATGTTATTGTTAAGATATTGTGCGAGTTAACGGAAGTATGAGAAGAGTTGTTGATCTACTGAAAGAAACCATTGTAGATAAATTTCAGGTATTGCTCATTCTCAGCCTTGGTTATAGGTCTATTAAGAAACCATTATAAGAGGCAGTGAAGCTTACTGTGTAAAACTCATGTTGCGGACGTGAGAGAAAGGGTTTCTCATTGTAAGACTGCAAAAGCTTCCGCTCTGCTGCACTTAAATGAAGATCTTCTGGGTTGACAACACGACCTAAAATTTTCAATCTTTCCCTGAAGGGAACAATTCCATCTCCTAGAAAAGTCTTTACTGTTTCAACTTCATCGTCCATCAACCTCTGTAGAAAGGCATGAAAACGATGTTACCTTCATCAGAATACAAAGTCATCAACATTACAAAATGCACAGTTTGGCTGAATTTACACTGCGATATTAAGTGGTAATTAACTGCATTAAGGACCCATCATACTCTGATGTTTTGTTGAAAATTCAACGGAAGATCTTTGGAGTAGCTTTCAGAAAGTTTGAAGTACATCACAAAACTCGTTCCTTCCCCGTCAGTTTCACCTTGAAAAAGTGAGGCAGGGTAAAGAGGAATCTGAAATCCACAAAATAAGAGTATAAGAGTATGCACCCAAAAACATTAGATTAGAGCATATTGAAAGAGAATTTAATTTATTTGCACTTTCAGTGTAAAACATGTTTACAGACATCCAAATGCATTGACTTCATCACCACATCATATTAACGAATACGATGATGAAGTTAAACGGTCAATTTTTATGGGATGTTTGTGTAAAAAAAAAATTCCATATGGAAATTACATATACAACCTAGAAGAACATTTTGACTTTTTCTGTTGATACTATTCAGACAAAGGTAAATAGATAGATAAAAATATATCTAGCAATCCAAAGTAACTACTTATTACATCTAATAAGTTATCTAATTTGTTTTTGCCTGCTGTCATCTTTTAGGTGCTTATCTTACATATATCTTCTTTGTTGTATTTTCTTCTGATCAATGAGAATTTCGTTTTTACAATCTTATTATGGTATCAGTCTTATTACTACTAGAACAATTCTTAGCAAGAAAACGGAAGCAAAATATGAGTACCTGAACATTTACTACTAGTATGGGTGGAAGTTTTCCAAAAGAACTCGCCAGAGGAAGTTCCACAAACCTTGCTATATGGTTTATTTTCCGTGGGGTTAAGAATACATCAACACCAAATGGGTAATATGCAGAACAATTTGAAGCAAATTCTTTCTTCTTATCCCTGCCATAAAAATGATCTTTTTTGTCAAATAAATAAGTTCAAGTCAAACGGAATTTTTGTCTATGATACGTATATCAAAGTATAAATTTTAACTGTGATAAATCACGGCATTTGTGTACAGTAAATTGAAACAAATTGCAAACAGAATCTTACTTCAAATAATTTGCTCCTCGAACTTTAAAAGTGCAGGGGTCAATTTGTGACCAACAATCAAGCATTTTCTTCTCAATTAGACAAAAGGGTACTTGATAACCAGCTAGTGGTCTTTGTAGAAGTGTCTTGGATGAAACTGAAAACCATAAAAACAAAAGAAACATAAGGATATAGACTCATTGTTTCATAACAAGATGCCGGGGTGCATTTTGAAATCATAACAAATCATAGCAGTTGAATTTAGAACCGTGTAAAGTTCATCAATTCCGATTAGCATGCATGCTACACAGTGAACTTTGACAAAGACTGGTTCTGTACTTACTGAATTGCTTTTTTAACGGATTCTGCTTCCTTTTGTAAAATCTATCTAGTTATCAAGAGATTTAAGATATTTTCTTTTCTAATTTAAAAATACTCTTTCCTAAAAAAGGTTAAACATACTCCTAACTCAACATTCTATATGACAAAATGCTGAGCTAAATCATAACTAATAGATAAACTCAAAATGGATGATATGCAGCACGGTTTGAAGAAAACTCTTTCTTCTAGTCTCTGCCATAAAAATATTTTATTAAAAAAAGCCAAACACAATTCTACCGGTGGATATATTTGTATGTACAAGTCTACATTTTAACCATGTAGTTAAAAACTATTAAGGCATCTGTGTACTCATATATCAAACAATAGAGTCCCAATGCTTGCAAGTGGTGTCCATTTCAGTGACAAGGATCATTAAGGATAAGAAATCTGTTTCAAGAACTTGAACTCACATAGAGTAGCATTCCCACTGCATTTAAAAGAATGTTTTGTAGGATCCTTCTTCCTTGTATTAGGACTAGAACCTAATGATCCCTGATCAATAGATGAAAGACATGACAAACAATTGTTTGAAAGAATGCCGCAGTCGTCCAAATCTTCATCACCCCTTTTGGAGCTCGCATCCACTATGGAAAATTCATCTAGAAAAACAGGTTCGTGTGCTTCATTTACACTTCTCTCTCGTTTACATTTAGACTCCGAGACATCTACTTCATAAGACTCGGTCTCTGAATTATGTGCAGCATGTCCTTTTGATAATAGCTCCCCTGGTTCATGCACCTGATCTGTTGAAACTCCACGGTTGGATTCAATTCTATTTAGAGACATAAAATCTGCATAAATAAATTGTATTTAATCATATATTGACAAATGTGATCATATACAATGCATTCAAGTGATTGTAACTAACACATAAAAAATAAATTTGAATATGCAAAAATCATACCGTCAGGGACACTATGGTAATCATCATCACAGTCTGAGTCAAGTACTCCAACTGAATCAAACCATGCCTCCTCAACAATTCCATCTGCCATACAAATTAAACACTGGAGCACTACGGTTTCAGGAAATAGCTTTTGGCGCAAGCAATTTAATAGATCTACGGGGTGAGAAAACTAAAGAAAAATCCATTGAAATAGATATCCACTGATTAGCTCGGTTCCCATTTACAAATTTACGTTCAAACTTCTTCTGAGGATAAACTATCAATGAAGAAAAGCATAAATCCCACAACCAATGCTTAGTTTACATTTAAATTTCAACACCTACCTTAGGGAAGAAAATATCAGTTTAATCCTTCTACCATAGCACAGAACCGATGCTTACATTATTTGGGTTGTGACTTTGAACGAAAACTGGTTCAGTATGCTTCAGCTTTAACTTCAATTTTAACTATAAGATCATTCCCACCAGAACCTCCCAGACAATTATTCATACATAATCAGAACTTAAAAATTAAAACACAATTGCCGCAAAATCCTAACCTTAAGAGGCAAATTTGCACCAATTATTAAAATCTGTCTACTCTACTGATTCAAGGTTTGTTAGAACCTCCATTGAGATCCATGGTGAATGATAATCCAACTATTTTACTCAGTCGGGTTCAACTGCTTTTAGAATATGTGAAAACGTAAAACCAAACACTCACTAAACCAATATACCTGTTAAAACAATCAACAGTTATCTCAGCTTTTCACATGGCTTAACCATTCTAATACATGGTCACATTACAACATTTCCCATAACAAAAGCATAAAAGCAAATAGCAAAAGTGCAAAATGCAACTATAAGACATAACACAAACGGCAAATCACTCGCTAAAAGAAGATAGGAACAAAACAAATTCAGAGAAGTGCATGATAAAAAAAATGAACCTTTGGAAATGGGGTTGGCAAAGCAGCGATCAGCCATGCCAGGCTCAGGCTCAGGCATATTATCAACCTTGTTCAATGATCCGTTGGACAACTGAGAAGACACTCTCTTTCTGAGTCCATCTCGTTTCTTCATAGTCTTCTTCTTGCAAAAACTCAACCTCCCTCCTGCGCACGCATCAGTCTTCGACATACAAGTCCCCATAATATAAATATCTCTGCCTCAGATCACTATCACACCACACACACCACCATTCCAACACCTATGTCAAGTAGAAAAAGTGACAGTGACAACAACATATGGAGATTAATCAAACAAATGCAACAACGTTGAAATGATGAAAAATATTTGGAAGACACATACCTTCAAACAACCTCTATTTTTTTCTGTTTAAGATTGGAGAGATAAGTTATACTCTTTTTTTCTGTCTTATAATTAATGCAATCTTTGTATTTTTACATAAAGTATTAATATTAAATATATTATTTATTATCATTTATGACAGAATAATTTTTTAGCTAAAATAATTTTCGTAAAATACAAGAGCATAATTGTAATTTGACAGAATAAATTTGTAATGGACTTTCCCATTGTATGCTTATTCCATCATAAATTACCATATATACTTTGTTAGTTTTGTGATGATATATTAATTATTATAACTAAAACCATTTTAATAAAATATAAGAGCATAATTATAAATTGACCTAGTAAAAATTATAATGGACTTTCCTATTGTATGTTTATTCAATATGGATTACCATACATGCTTCATTAATTTTTATATTAATAACCATATTAATGATATTTTTAATTGATCAACTTTTATTATAACTATTTTAAAAATCATACTATTTAAAAATTATTATATTTAATGAATATTTCAACTTTTATGATAATCATTTAAAAATATATTAATACTACTTTTTAATTGATTTTTATAATAATTATCTTTAAAAGTATATCAAGTTTGATTTTTTATTATTTGATAGAGTAAAAACTTGTAGTAATTATGCATGTGTATTGAATTAAAAGATAAATATATTTATCCAGGCCTACAACATTAATTAACAATTCCTATTAAATTATATACTATATGTTATTTTATGATAGTCATTATCATCTAAGTTTTCGTTTTTAATGTAATTTTAAAGCGAGTTCGTTACTATACTTTTTATAGTTTTTTTTATTTCAATGTATATTTATGTATCATCATTTTTTTCTCTATTTCTTTCTCATCATAAACAATTTTCCTCTTTAATATTAGTAAAATTAAGGTTATAATTGAAAAAAATATATTTTATTTCAAATTTAAAACATAACGTAAAAGGGAACGAGTTTTCGAAAAAAAAAATGGATAATTAAAAAGAAACTAAGAAACTAATAGCCATATACTTATAGTAATTTGAATAAAAAAAAAAAACTTCCTCCAAGTGTTCCTTGAATAAAAACATTTTCCTAATGTTTGTTGTTTTTATAAGATATTACAAGTTCTATATTACTTTGGTTTTGTTTTAGTGGTTTATTATCAGCATTAAATATTATGATTATTTATATTTTTTATTAATAAATATTAAGAAAAGAATTTTAAAAGCAGTTAATGATAAAAATTAGTTTAATACATTAATAATATTTAAAAATAATTAAATAAATATACGCGAAATTATATCAAAATTAAAATTGTCTTATATGAAATATAAAAGGAAAAGTATAACATTGTCCAAGTCCAATTCATTCATTAGGTGAACCATATTAAATTGAATAATTAAGATAATTTACACAAAAATTCTAAGTTCAAATCTTATTATTGTTCTCTAATGTATGTATATAATTAGTTAACTAAGCATAATATTAAAATTAAGCATAAATCAAAAGTTTGATATGATTATTTTGAATTAGAGAAGAATCGAAAATAAAAATGATGAAAAGGAAAAATCATAGAAACACCATTAGTCGTTGAAAGTTGGCAAGCTTGAAGAAAAAAAATTGGTGGCGGAGGTTGAGAGGGGAGGGTCCACGTAGGTGAGGGGACATGCCACGTGGAGGGAACTGATTGATCTAACGTGTGAAAAAACTGGCGCAGAATTTTGTGGACTAGGTTTCGGCTGGTTGTGGCGCTGTACGTTTGGCGTTTATCCTACGACGTTTCGCACTTATAATTAAATATTAATTTAATGTGATTATAATTATGTGAACCCAATTTAATATTATAATTAAATGAAAAATATTGTAATATTATTAAAATAAATTAATTATTATAACTAAATTTTAATTTACTATTATTGAACACGATAAATAATATTTTCATATGAATAAAAATTATAACTTTTTGATTTACGTCACTTTGACCATTATTTTCCTTTCAACGTTCAAAATAACCCAATCATTTACATTGAAAATTATTTGTTTTACTTTTAATATTCAAAATAACACAATTCTTTACATTGAAAATTATTTGTTTTAATTTTAATATTCAAAATTTTATATAAGATTCAAGTTAGTAATTTATAATTATCACAATGTCCCATAAATATGCTATGATTAAATTTTTTTTATGAGACTAAATCCTTAAATTTATTTGATTTGTTAAGAGCTTGTAGATATTATATTTGGTGTTTATACACTGAGTTGTTTAATATTAAAATAGTAAAAGTAAGGTGCATTTATACCTTCTACAGTTTCTTTTTCAAAAATTTACTCGTATTTGACTTTATATTCCATGTAATAACTCCTCTTAAATGTTTGAAATATATTATATGGTGTACTCGTAATGAATAATGGAGTTAATTTAGAGAGAGAATAAAAAGACTTTGTTATCCACATGTAAGTCTAAAGCGTCATATGTCTAATTAAGGTTTAACTTTGTTATCATAATAAATATTTGAATGAAAAAGAAGTTTTTTTTGTTTCTTTTAGTATTTGGTATTATTAAAAAAGCGATGAAAACGCGAAAAAAATGAAATCCGTCTATATATTTAATAATTTCAATTTGGGAGAAAAGTAACTTCTTAATTAAAAATTAAGAATTTATTTATTTTGAAATTTAAAATAAGTGTTTTTAAGTAAATATTTTTTGAAAAAATACTTGTTCAAGACGTAGGGTTTGTTTCTTATAAAATACTATAAAACTACTTATTTTTAGAATAAATAGATTAATAAACATATATAAAAACAAAAAAAATTTATTTTATTAAAAATATTAAATAATTATAAACAAACATGTCCTAAATTATTCTTATTTTTATGTATTCGACTAAGTTTATATCATTTTATATGTTTGTTTAACTTTATCTCTTTTTCTTCTTTCCTGTTAAACAACAAGATGTCATTTCCTATTTTATTTTTTCCCTGTCTTTTTTTATACATTATTGTCCTTTTATTTTATTCTTCTAAACCAGACATATCATAACAAAATATTTATTAGTTTAAAATAAAATTAATAAGTTTAATATACAGATCACACTATCATTACTAAAATAAAATAAATATAATCTATATATATATATATATATATATATACACGTGTGTTATTTGTTTTCAAAATATAAAATTTATGCGAAACACCAAAACACATTATTTATAAAAATATTATATAAGTATATATCTCTTCCACATAAAAGAGATATTAATATCATCAAACATATTTACATTTATAATTTTATATATAATTATCATAAAAAACAACACAAAAAAAAAATAACTATTAAAAATATTATATATCAAACATATCAAACTTTAACACATTTATTGGGTATAAATAACTCTTCACCTCTAACTAAATGAAATTGTCATTAATTTTTATTACTTAATACTTTTGTCTATATAATAAAACTTAAATATTTCATAGAATCCACCAACCTAATACTTACTTATATATTATCAACCTAGTATTAATTTGTGTAACTATTAATTTTTCACATCATATAATCAATAACTTATCTTAAATCACTCACATTTTATCATATATTCATTTAAAGACAATAAATTAATGAAATAATATAGAAAAGTGTTAAAAATATTCTAAAACACAATATATATATATATATTCCTTCAAGAATTCTAATTGAATTATAGACTTATGAGAAATATTACTTCATTGAAGCATCACCATTTAAATGATATTGTTATTAGACTTGAAGACTTGGTTTCAAGTGGATTTGATGTCTCCAACCACCTTTGATGATGAAGATGATGGTGCTTGAAGAATGAAGATTGTGTCTTAGGATTAGAGTGTCTTAGGATGTGTGGTAAGATGCATTTCCATTAATCTTGGACTTAATCTTGGGTATTAAAATGTTTTGAAATGCTTTAAAAGGTTTTAAAATGTTTCCAAAGGTTTTAACTGATTTTTAACTGATTAAAAATCTGGTTTCAATCAGTTAAACTGTTCTTCATTTTTAAAGCTTTGTTTTTGGCAAATTTTAGCTAGCTGTTTTTTTGAATTTAAACCAGTTGAAATTTTGGAGCCTTTGTTAAGAAATTCCAGTTTTCTGGAATAGCCAGTTAAATCGGGTTTTCAACTGATTGTTTTCAAGTTTCAGAAAAAGGGTGCTCTCTGGAAAATTCCTTTTAATGAAAACAACTGGTTTAAATGTGTTTTCAACCGACTATTTTCATCATAATCAGTTTTAAAAGTCTGAAACAGGTTTGCTATAAATATCTTGAAATTCAAAGAACTCATTGACGAATCATTTTCAGAAGAACCCACTGTGCAAAAACGTTTTTCTAATACTCTAAATCAATTTGCGAATCTCTCCAAGAAGTCCAAGATCAAATTGAATAACGAATTGGTTCAAGATTGTGTGCTCTGCTTTTTCATAGTCGCGTGCTCTGCTTTTTCTATCGCACCGTATTTTTCCAGGTGAACTCAATCCAATTTCTTGTGTGTTTGTTAGCTGCGTTTGCGTATCTTAATCAGGGTGATTAAGGGTTCTTGTAATAGGGTTTTACAAGAGTTTAAAGGTCTTGTAGGGTTCAAGATCAGGTGCAGCTTTTCTGATTTTCGTTTTTCATGTAGTGTTCATGTAAAAACGGATTTTTAGTGACTTGATTGGATTTGAGTGTTTAGGAAACTGGATGTAGCCTTTGTTGAAAGGTGAACCAATATAAATCTTCTGTGTTGATCTTCTTTCCTTAATCTTTTACATTCTGCAATTGATATTTGAATTGTAATTGAATCGGATATATGATCAATTGATTAACAGCATTTCAAGAACTTATAAAAACTGGTTTTTCACCTTCGTTCTGAATCTGGTTTTTCTTAATTGGCCTTGAATTTCGAAAATCTTTAAGAGTTTAATTCACCCCCCCCCCCTCTTAAACTTAGCCATTTATTCCAACAATTGGTATCAGAGCTGGTTCTTGAGAAATATTCAAGTTTTCTGAAAATTTCAAAACATGGCTAAAGGAAAATCGCCTTTTGCAGAGGGTGCTTCTATAAATAGGCCACCAATGTTTTCAGGGGTAAACTATCCATTTTGGAAAGTTAGAATGAAGATTTTCATTGAATCAATTGATATAGGTATTTGGAATGCTATAATCAATGGACCGTATATCCCTAAAGAAGAGAAACCTTGGGAAAGTTTAAATGCTGATGAACAAAAGAAAGTGCAATATGATTGTAAAGCAAAGAATATCATAACATCTGCACTTAATCTTGATGAATTCTTTCGTGTTTCACAGTGTTCAAATGCAAAAGAAATGTGGGAAGTGTTGGAGGTAACACATGAAGGAACAACTGATGTAAAAAGAGCTAGAAAGCACACTTTAATCCAAGAGTATGAGATGTTTAGAATGCTGCCAGGAGAAACTGTTTTAGATGTGCAGAAAAAATTTACACACATTGTAAATCATCTAATAGGTCTTGGAAAAGTGTTTGAGAAAGAGGAGCTGAACATAAAAGTGCTGAAATGTTTGAATAGGAGTTGGCAACCCAAAGTAACAACAATTTCTGAATCTAAGGACTTGACAACAATGAGTGTTGCTGCACTTTTTGGAAAGCTAAGGGAGCATGAGCTTGAGCTGAATAGACTTGTTGAACAAGAAGATAGTGACAAGAAAAAGAAAGGGCTGGCCTTGAAGATTTTGTTTCACAAGGAGGAGAATAGTGATGATGAAGCACATGGAGAAAGTGATGCAGAAAATTTGAACCTCCTAGTTAGAAAGTTCAACAAGTTCTTGAAATACAAGAACAAAGATTACAAAAACAAGAGGTATAATAAAAAATTTGATTTAGCTTCTTCTAATTTTACTTGTTTTGGTTGTGGAAAACAGGGACATATTAAGGTTGAATGTCCATATTCCCAAAACAAAGAAAAGCATGGAGAAAAGAAACATGAAAAATCATCCAAAACCAAGAAGGCATATAAAGCATGGGATGATAATGATGTCTCCTCTAGTAGTGATTCTTCAAGTGAGGATGAAAAGGCCAATCTTTGTCTTTTGGCTAATTGTGATACAACAAGTAGTGTAAGTTCCTCAACAACTCAAAATGGTGTCAATTATGATCAGCTGCTGCATAATTTTCTAGAATTGCATGAAGAAGCTAATAAATTTGCTTGTTCAAATAATAAGCTTAAAGGAATGAATAATTGGTTAGAGAACAAGGTGAAAGAGCTAGAGAAAGAGCTAGAAAATTCAAAAACTGATTTTGAGAATCTTGAAATGATTTATAAAGCTTCAAATTGCAATTGTGAACATGCTGAAAAAGTTTGCAAAAACTGCAGAATTTTGGAAAATCAAATTGAGTATTTGAACAAAGCTCTAGCTAGATTCACCATGGGAAGAGTCAATTTGGATACCCTCTTAGGCTTTCAAAATTGTGTAATAAATAGAGCTGGACTTGGATTTACAAATGGTTTTCAAAAGAAACAAAAGTCTTATAGAAATTTCTTTTCATATGAAAAACCATCCAGCACTTCATTCATTACATGTTTTTATTGTATGAACAAAGGACATGCTTCAAAGTCTTGCAAAATCAGAAAATTTGGAGTTCCTAGTGGTAAATATGTTTGGAAGCCAAAATGTGATAGAAAGGTAACTAATTTTCATGGACCCAAATTGATGTGGGTACCAAGTATTTTTCATTGATTGTGTTTTGTAGGTGTTCTTGAAGACCAAAGAATTATTGTGGTATCTAGGCAGTGGTTGTTCAAGACATATGTGTGGTGACAAAAGGAACTTTGTCAAACTCACTTTGAAGAATGGATGATTTGTCACATATGAAGACAATAACAAAGGGAAAATACTTGGAAGTGGTGATGTTGGTTATTTTTCTAATAGCAAAGCATATAGGATTTATAACAAAAGATTATCTATCATTGAGGAATCAATTCATGTTGTTTTTTATGAGACTAATGTGCAAAATGAAGGTGCAGTAAGTGGTGCAGATGCAGGAGAAGAGAATCTAATTGAAGGTGAATCAGTTGAACATTTAGAATATGATAAAGTTGCTGCAGACAAAGTTTTAGCTAGTGAAAAATCATAAAGAACTGACTGAAATCCTGGCACCAGAACTGAAATCTGCAGAAAATGATCTACCTAAAGAATGGAGGGTACCTTGTGAGCTATCCATTGAAAATGTGATAGGTGATGTTCAGAAAGGTATTTCTACTAGAAGATCTATGCATGATACATGTTTAACTGCTGCATTTGTTTCCCAAGTTGAGCCTAAATGTGTTGATGATGCATTACTAGATGAAAACTGGATTTTAGCAAATCAAGATGAACTGAACCAGTTTAAAAGGAATGAGGTTTGGGAACTAGTCCCTTGCACACCTAATATGAATATAATTGGTACAAAATGGGTGTTTAAAAATAAAATGAATGATCAAGGAGTAATAACTAGAAATAAAGTTAGGCTTGTAGCTAAAGGATACAACCAAGAGGAAGGAATAGATTATGAAGAAACTTATGCTCCTGTTGCTAGGTTAGAAGCTGTTAGGTTATTACTTGCTTTCTCATGCATGATTGGATTCAAACTTCATCAAATGGATGTGAAAAGTGCATTTTTGAATGGATATATAAATGAAGAAATTTATGTTTCACAACCATCTGGATTTGTTGATCATAAATTTCCTAACCATGTATATAAGTTCAAAAAGGCTCTTTATGGACTCAAGCAAGCTCTAAGACAATGGTGTGAAAGATTGAGTAACTTTCTTATCTCTCAAAACTTTGAAAGGGGCCAAGTTGATAAAACTTTGTTCATTAGGAAGTCTTTGGACAACATAATACTTGTGCAGGTTTATGTGGATGATATAATCTTTGGATCCACTAATGAAAAGCTTTGTGAAGAATTTGTGGCAGCTATGCAGGGAGAGTTTGAAATGTCAATGATGGGTGATCTAAACTTCTTCTTAGGCTTACAAGTCAAGAAATTGGATCATGGAACATTTCTTAATCAATCAAAATATTGCAAAGAGCTGTTAAAGAAGTATGAGATGGACAGCTGCAAAGAATCAAGCACACCTATGGCTACCAGCAGCTACCTTGATGCTGATGCAAGTGGTAAACCATTTGATTCCACTAAATATAGAGGTTTGATAGGTTCTCTTTTATACCTAACTCGCTAGTAGGCCAGATATAATGTTTAGTGTATGCATGTGTGCTAGATTTCAATCTAATCCTAAAGAATCACACTTTGCAATTGCTAAAAGAATCCTAAAATATCTAAAAGGAACTATTAATGTTGGTTTGTGGTATCCAAAAGGTGCTTCATTTAATCTAGTGAGCTATTCGGATGCTGATTTTGCTGGCTGTAAATTGGATAGGAAAAGCACTAGTAGAACTTGTCATCTATTAGGAAGTAGTCTAGTATCATGGCATACCAAAAAGCAAGCTAGTGTGGCTTTATCTACTGTTAAAGCTGAGTATGTTGCAGCTGGGAGCTGTTGTGCTCAAACTTTGTGGTTAAAACAACAGTTTTTTTATTATGGTTTGAAACTAGATCACATTCCTATTAGGTGTGACAATACAAGTGCTATCAATTTAACCAAAAATCCTATTTTGCACTCTAGAACAAAGCACATAGAAATTAGGCACCATTTCATTAGGGATCATGTTCAAAAAGGGGACTGCATAATTGAATTTGTTGACTCACATAACCAACTTGCTAATATTTTTACAAAACCACTTCCTAAAGATAGATTTTTTCAATTGAGAAATGAATTGGGTGTTCTTGATATCTCAAATGTGATATAATTCATGTGTGTGATTCATTTTTGTTGTTATACATGTTGTTTTGTGTGTTTGAGTGTTTAATTTTGCATATTTGTTGATTAGATGCAGTTAAATTTACATTTTATATGATATAAATGAAATCTGCAGTGATATTCAATTTTTTAGTTAGTTGTTTCGTGTTTTTAACTTGTTTATTTTGCCTAATTTGGGGCTGCAGTGGAAGTGCAGTGATCTTTGTCTCTGGTTTAGCCAGTTAATTGTCGATTTAGTCAGTTAAATTTATTAACCAGTATTAAATTTGTATCAGGATATCTGTTTTAATCAGCTGTTTCTCACAAATCAACTGACTAAAATTGTCTGGAACAATGTAAAATTTAAAACCAGAACGAATTAGCTGTTAAACTGCATTGATTCACATTCAATTGGTGCATTTAAGTTGATTAATTGAGAATTGTGCATCTGTTACATGATAAATAAAGCTGGTTAAAAGAATCTTGACTCCTGTTTTGTCATGTAGTGCTTTTGCTTTGCTTTTAACTGGTTTCTCTCTCCAAATTCGAATCTCATTCAACTAACTGAATGCATTGGTCAAGCCAAAACCTGCTGCATATCTCTGCCCCATATATTCCATTTGATTGCTTGTTTGACTACACAATGCATTGAATTTGTTTTAAAATATGAAAATCTAAGTTTTAAATACATATGTTGAACTGCATTTGTCATGCGCATTGCTTGTGTGAGAAAATTGTGCACATATTATCCTTGCTCTGTTTTCTGCATGGTTCTTTTCTGCAATGGCCTCTTCAAGCAACCCAAGGAAGAAATCCAAAACTGTTGGGTCATCTAAACACAAAGAACCTGAAATTCCAGCACCTCCTTTATATAGACATTGTTCTATTGAAGCTTAGTTTGATGATGATGATGATGATGATGGAGAGGATGATGATTAAACTAGTTCTGCAACTAATAGAGAGATGTTGTTGCTGTTAAATCCTGTTGCTGATGCTGTTTTTACTGGTTTTGGAATACTGATGTTGTTTACTGGTTTTGGAGTACTGGTGCTGTTACTGTTTTTTTTTAAGTAAAACTGCTGCTGTGCTTGCTGGTTTTTTTGGAATGCTGTTGCTGGTGCACTTGCTGTTATTGAAAATGTTGTTAATACTGCTGCTGTATTTGCTGGTGTTTTGGAATAAAAGCTGTATTTGCTGGTTTTTTAGAGTAAAACCGCTGTTGTTGCTGCATAACCGAAGCATTTGTTGTTGCTATTCATCGAAGTACACTGCCTGGTGCATTAATTCGTTGCTCGCTGCTACATTATCGTAGGTGCATCTTCTGTAACTGAAGTGTTGTTGCTGGTGCATTAATTCAACTGCTGCTACACAGATTCTGCTGATGCTGCTGCAAAATCATGTTGTTGTTGCTGTTTGCATTCATGTTTTTGCATTTCATTGTTGTTTGGTTGTGTGTTGTATGTGCTTATTTGTTGCTGTTTTTTATTTGGGTCAAATTTTCATGTATCTTGAACAATTTTTAAGTTTGCTGCATATGCTATGTTATATTTCTTCTGTTATTTGATGATTCCAAAGGGGGAGAAAGTATTGAATGCATTGAAGGCACAACATGTTGCACACAGGTGAAAGGGGGAGAAGAATACTGCTGCTAGAATATGGTGAAAGGGGGAGAAAGATACTGCAACTGCTCTGCTTTCTGCTATATTTGTTTTACTACACTGTTCTACTGTATTTTTGTGTTTTGTGCAGGACTCCTACATTCTTCAAAGACAACGAATGCATCAAGTGGTTGTCATCATCAAATAGGGGGAGTTTGTTGGACTTGAAGACTTGGTTTCAAGTGGATTTGATGTCTCCAACCACCTTTGATGATGAAGATGATGGTGCTTGAAGAATGAAGATTGTGTCTTAGGATTAGAGTTTCTTAGGATGTGTGGTAAGATGCATTTCCATTAATCTTGGACTTAATCTTGGATTTTAAAATGTTTTGAAATGTTTTAAAAGGTTTTAAAATGTTTTCAAAGGTTTTAATTGGTTTTTAACTGATTAAAAACCTGGTTTCAATCAGTTAAACTGTTCTTCATTTTTAAAGCTTTGTTTTTGGCAAATTTTAGCTAGCTGTTTTTCTGAATTTAAACCAGTTGAAATTTTGGAGCCTATGTTAAGAAATTCCAGTTTTCTAGAATAGCCAGTTAAATCGGGTTTTCAACTGATTGTTTTCAAGTTTCAGAAAAAGGGTGCTCTCTGAAAAATTCCTTTTAATGAAAACAACCGGTTTAAATGTGTTTTCAACCGACTATTTTCATCATAATCAGTTTTAAAAGTCTGAAACAACTTTGCTATAAATATCTTGAAATTCAAAGAACTCATTGACGAATCATTTTCAGAAGAACCCACTGTGCAAGAACGTTTTTCTAATACTCTAAATCAATTTGCGAATCTCTCCAAGAAGTCCAAGATCAAATTGAATAATGAATTGGTTCAAGATTGTGTGCTCTGTTTTTCATAGCTGCGTGCTCTGTTTTTCTACTGCACTGTATTTTTCCAGGTGAACTCAATCCAATTTCTTGTGTGTTTGTTAGCTGCGTTTGCGTATCTTAATTAGGGTGATTAAGGGTTCTTGTAATAGGGTTTTACAAGAGTTTAAAGGTCTTGTAGGGTTCAAGATCAGGTGCAGCTTTTCTGATTTTCGTTTTTCATGTAGTGTTCATGTAAAAACTAATTTTTAGTGAATTGATTGGATTTGAGTGTTTAGGAAACTGGATGTAGCCTTTGTTGAAAGGTGAACTAGTATAAATCTTCTGTGTTGATCTTCTTTCCTTAATCTTTTACATTTTGCAATTGATATTTGAATTGTAATTGAATCGGATATATGATCAATTGATTAACAGCATTTCAAGAACTTATAAAAACTGGTTTTTCACCTTCGTTCTGAATCTGGTTTTTCTTAATTGGCCTTGAATTTCGAAAATCTTTAAGAGTTTAATTCACCCCCCTCTTAAACTAGTCATTTATTCCAACAAATGTTATCATGGCGGAGAAGGACAAGGAAACATTGTTGGAGAAGACTCACAACACAATTGTTCTTAGCCTCAGTAACAAGGAGTTAAGGCCATAGTAGTTAATCCCGAATAGAGGCGTGAAACATGGAATAATTTTGATATATATATTTATATATACGTATATTAAATAATTAATAATATATATATATATATAACCTAAAAAAATATAACTCTAAATTCATCCATTAAAAATAAAAGTTTATAGTACTCAAACAATACTTAATATAAACTGTTTTCAAAACAAGGTGTGAAACTCAAGATTGACTAAAAATAATAAACATAAGAGTTTAATCTTGTTCTTCATCAAGATCAAGGTTTTCCTCTTCAAATTCATCACCACCAGTAGCATTAGAATTATATTTATCTTCATCTACTTCATCATTGCCAAAGTCCTCTTCCTCTACCTCTTCCATCACTTTTTTCCATTGTCTTTCTTGGATGTTGATGCAATGGTTGTTGCCTTGTTCACTTGGGTATGTCTCCTAGTGTATTTCAAAGGTTCACCAGCCCCACTTGCCTTGTCAACATCTCTCAAAGTCAAAACATCATCGTCAAACACCAAGTCATTTTTAAAATTTCCCTCTTCATCTAATTCTTCCAAGAGTCATTCATTGTTTTCATCATCAACTTCATTTAAAACAATAAAATCAATGAGATCCTGACACTCAAAGCGTTCTTGAAGAGCATGATTATATTTGATAAAACCAAGTCTTGAAGCTTTTGATGCTCCAACTTACTTTTGTTTTTTGAGTGAATGTATAGTCATTTAAAATTAGAAGGTTAGATAAGTGATTAAGTTTTCATTTTCAACGGTGCACTCAAACTTAAATACATTAAGTCATTAACTTACATGCTCAAAGGTACTCCAATTACGCTCGTAACCAGACGAGCTACAAGTCGAGCTTAGAACCTTAATAGCCATAATTTACAATTGTGGTGTATGTCCTCCATACATCTTCCACTAGTCAGCTATAAAGCAAATATTATTATATAAATCAATTATCAAATAGCCATGAAATTAAGGACTTAAGGCTTAAAAAAGTCTCACTTACTAGGAGCCATTTTCACCCTTTCTCTCATTGTTGGAGGAATGTCAAACCTTCATCCAACCCTTTTATGTATTGCCAATTTATTGTGAATGGAATCCACCACTTCATTATCAACCTCCATTGTTATTGGATTTCTATAATAGAACTCGGGATATAAACAATATCTTGTTGCATGCAAAGGATGATGGAGTTGACAATCCCACCTTTTATCAATAATTGTAAATATGTCCCTATATTTTTCTTCATTATGATTGAAAGAATTTTGAATTGTCTCTTTGGCCCTTTCCATTACTTCATAAATGTAATTCATTGCTATTTTTTTTTCATTATCAACCAATCTCAATACACGTATAATGGGCTCCATAGCCTTTAAAGCACAGATAACATCCTTCCAAAATGAAGACATAAGAACAACATTCATTACTTTCTTCCCCCTAACTTCTTTGGCTCCCTTTAATTGTATCCATTCGTTGGAAGTAAACATTTTTCTAAGATTAGCCTTTAACACATGCAATCGTTGCAAATTAAGGTTGATGGTAGCATTGTGAGCATTGTGTCCAAAGGAAAGCTTGTGAGGTCAGATTTAATCAAGGACAACAGAGAATGAAGATCACCCTTGATTATGTTCATCTTGATCTATGGAGACCATTCTCCCAACCTTGAGAACTAATCTTTCACTGTGTTTTCTATGCTCACATGAGGCAGGGAAAATTGGATGCACATGCTACTAAATGCATGTTTCTTGTATATCCAGAGAGTGTGTAGGGATATCGTCTATGGTGTCTAGAGTAAGGATTCAAAAAGTTATCATCAATAGAGACGTCATTCTTAATGAAACCAAGATGGCTAATAAACCAAGGGTTTCAGAATGTGAGCCTGGGATTAGCCATGATGGTGAAAAGGCTAACAACGAGGTGGAGTATGACAAAGAAGAAGTGTCTAGGTTCCTACAAACTGATGAGGTAGACAGCCTGGTAGATGATAGAAAAGAAGATTTTAATGAAAATAGGCATCCTGGTGATTACCAACTTTTTAGAGATGTAACAAAGAGGACGATAAGAGCTCTAAAGAGGTATAGATATGCAAAGTTTATTACGTACTCCTTAGTAACTACTAGTTTGGTGTTAGACAATGAACATGTAGTGTATCCTCAACATTAGCTAGTAAGGAGAAGACTTAGTGGCTAGATGCTATGAATGAGGAGATGAAGTCACTTTGTTTGAGCAATACATGGACTCTTATTCATAGACCTATGGGCTCTAGGTTGTTCACTTGCAAATGGATCTTTAAGCATAAAGATGAAAACACAAGAATTGATCAATAAAAACTCAAGGTGAGATCAGTGACTAGAGGCTTTACACAGAGAGAAGAAATTAATTACAATGATGTGTTCTCAAGGATTGTAAAGAACATATCCATTAGGATGTTGTTAATTATGATTGCATAGCTCAACCTTGAGTTGTAAGAGATGCATATTAAAATTTCATTTCTCTATAGTGATTTAGACGAGACCATCTACATGATACAACTAGAAGGATTTGAGGAGGAAACAAAAAGGACTATCTTTATAAATTGGGTTAAATATATTTTTAGTTCCTGAACTATTTTTCAAAATTGTGTTTCGTCCCTGGGAAAACTTTGGACCTATTTCGTCCTTATACTTTATAAACAAGTGTAAATGATCCTCGATGACAAATAAAAACATATGTAAGGAGAGGAAAATGAGAGGAAATGGAAGGGAAAAGAGTTATAGAAGCTTAAGAGATGGATGATAGTGAAGTAGGAAACTATGAAGAAGGAAAATAAAGGGATAAAAGGGAATTTTGACACATCATTAAGGATCATTTATACGAGTTTATAAAGCATAAGGACGAAATAAGTCCAAAGTTTGCCTCAAGGACGAAACATAATTTTGACAAATAATTTAAGGACTAAAAACATATTTAACCCTTATAAATTAAACAAATCCTTATATAGTCTATAAAACAATCCCCAAGAGAATGGAAGAAGAGGTTCAATGAGTTTATTGTTCAAATTGGTTTTGAATGTAGAAAGTATGATACTCGTGTCTGGTATTGTAGTTGTATGTTGATGACATTCTAATTACTAACAATAGTAAGTTTGAGATTGAGAATGTTAAGGTTGAGCTTAATAACAAATTTGATATGAAGAATTTTGGAGCTTTTAGAAAGATTTTGGGATTGAGATCATTAGACGACGTGATCTGAACCGTCTATGGGTATCTTAGGAGACTTGCCTCAAAAAAATCCTAGAAAAGTTTGAGATGACAAATTTGAAACTTGTGTCTACACCTCTTATTTCTCACTATAAGTTGAGTGATAAACAATCTCCTAAGACGATGGAGGAATAGAGATATATGGATTGGGATTCCATATGAAAACATTTTTGGTTCTGTAATGTATTCAATGGTCTTCACTCACCCTAGCATAGCCTACGTAGTGAGTATTGTTAGCATGTTCATGCCAAATCTTGGGCGAACTCACTGGCGAGCTCTTAAGTGGATTCTTCATTACTTGAAGGGTTCATTTAGCAAAGCGTCAAGCTAGATGATATGCCAGAGACGTTCTCATGGAAGATTTTGTTTATTCGAAGTACATTGAGTGTTTGGACACCAGAAAGTCACTCACTAGTTATGTGTTTACTACTTATGGTACTACAATCAACTGGAAGGCTAGTCTACAAACGATAGTAACTTTGTGAACCACTAAAGCTAAGTACATTTCCATGCCATGACACAGACTCCCACATTCGATAGCTACAAACAATGGTCGTCAATTTATAGAAAAACAGTTCAAACATTTTTTACAACAACTTAGTATTAAACTCATTCGTTGAGCATCCAGATACTACGATCGAAAAAAAGTAGCCAATAAAGTCATATTCACCAAGCTAAAGAAGAAGCATCATATGGGGTTACCACTGCTCCTCACAATCATCCACTCGGGAAACTACTTTCGGGCAAACTTATGTGACAAACGTAATGATTCTCATCAAACTCGACGAAACAACTTAGCATATACAAAATTTCGATGAAGACATCGACAACGTTGATCTCAAGGTAGCATAAATAAAATAAGAGAAAATGCTCAAATAAGAGAGGAAGTTGCTAAAATAAAGGTAATGCTGGTGTTATAACACACACATCAAAGAATGGTCATTCCAAAAATGAGATTTGGTGTGGCGAACAATTGGAAAAGCAAGAGTAGATAAGCCTGAAGAAAAATTGGCACCCAACTAGAAAGACCCCTATCGAGTAAATAACTCACTCCAAAATGGTGTCTATAAACTTGAAGAGTTGAACGATAAGCTCATTCTGAGAATTTGGAACACCATACACTTGGGCCTCAAAGTGACGACCTACAATGAATCATTCAAAAAAGTTAAGTAAATCGAGATTGACTTACATTGATCACTCATTATTGGTGAATCCAAGTTGACCTAACACCGACGACTATATTGGATCACTCATTTATCGAAATTATCATTAAATCCAAGTCAAATCAAATTTGTGACTTATATCGAATAACTTATTTATTAAATCATCCTAAATTGGCATATATTTATTCTAACTTACACATTAGATCACTTTTGGTGATCCAAGTTGTTTTAAACCATCAACTTAAACATCATTTTATTCAAACTTATCAAATTTTTCGAAGATCCAAAATGATGACCTACACATTGAATTAAAGTAAATACAACTGTTACATTTATCAAATTATCAATTATCTAAATGGTTCAAATTTAACAATAAACATATTGGATCAAAGTCATTAAATGAACAAGTTGTTTAGAGTGACATAAAACGTTGAAAAAACTTGACTCCAAAGAGAGGGTTGCAAAACATCGACCTTTAAATAGTATGGTTGCAAAAGCTCAATCTCAAAATCAACTACTCATAGTCAATCTAAATTTGATTGAGACGATAAACTCGTTCATCCTACAACTTGGTTCACTTGCATAATCAAATATACGGATTCTAAGCTTGGGAGACTTATGTACATCTCCAAAAAGTATCGAAAATATTGCAAATAACAAATAAATGAATAAAATATACTAATATCAAAATATATCACATAATATCTTATAATATCAAAATATATCACATAATATCTTATAATATCAAAATATATCATATAATATCTTATATTATTTACTCATATCCATCAATATCACATATTTTCGTTAGGGTTAAATATGTTTTTATTCTTTGAATTATTTGTCAAAATTATGTTTCGTCCCTGAGAAAAACTTTGGACTTATTTCATCTTTATGTTTTATAAACTTGTGTAAATGATCCTTGATGATGTGTCAGAATTCATTTTTATCTCCTTATTTTCCTTTTTCATAGTTTCTTACTTCAGTATCATCTGTTTCTTAAGTTTCTTTCACTCTTTCTCCTTCTATTTTCTCTCATTTTCTTCTTCTTAAAGATGTTTTTATTTGTCATCGAGGATCATTTATACTTGTTTATAAAGTATAAGGACGAAATAGATCCAAAGTTTATTCCAGGAACGAAACACAATTTTAACAAATAGTTTAAGAACTAAAAACATATTTAACCATTTTCGTTATGACACTAATTACATTATATATTATCTGTAAATATCTTTTTATTTATTATTACCTTAATTAGAGAAAGTTCGGGAAATCCTATAAATACATCACAACTTTTTAGGAAGTACTCACCTTATTTTTTTACTCAATATTCATATACTTTATTTCTTAAGTTCTTATTTACTTAAGCGTCTCATCAATCACTTGGTATCTTGGAAGGTCAATCACATATCTTCAAAAGCGTCACTCTTTCTACATCGAAAAACTATATTCTTTTTAGTAAGAATATTCATAATTACGAATGTACATATGGATGAAAACATGTTCGTGGATTATTTATAGATTTATAGTTTTAACAATTTTAAAATTTTAAATTTATATTACTTTTATCATAAAAATTATTGTTAATATTAATAGGTATATATACACATTATATTTATATGTATTCTTATTATATAAAAAATACTATTCTCTCATACTTAAAGAGACAATTTTGTAAAGCATAAAATCTATCATTTTTAATAAAAGGAGTTTTTTAAAAGTCTAAATTTAATCTTTTTAATCAACAGTCCAACCAATTTGACGACCAAATAGTAAGTCCTTGACAAAATATTTAACTTATTTTCATTCTAGTTATATGATCTTTTTAAGAATATTATATACAAACTTTAAATGAAAATAAAAATATAAATTAATTAAATTTTTAAGAGTATTTGATCAACATATAACTAACTTTTATTTTAGTTTATTAGACTAAGCTCGTAATTACACGAGTTTTGAAAGAGGAAAACTTGTTAAATTGGATAGAAGGTACGTTCTTAAGAACTTCTCAAATTATTTATTTATTTTAACCGTGAGAACTATGTAATTTATTACTTGTTCTAAAATTGTAAAAACTTGTGAAGAACAATTTAATATTTTAAAAAATAAAATTTATTACAAAGTACATTACATGAGTAATTCATTCAGCAAGAACTAACCTCTTTGAAATATCACTTAACCTTATAAAAAAATTAATCAACATCAATTAACATTAGAGTAAACAAGATTCATTTGAGTTCCAATATAAAATATTTTATTCTTTTAAGTTATTTCAATAAAACTCAATCTACACTCTCTTTCAACAAAAAAAACCCAAGAATCTAAATCAAAATTTAATCAAGCTAAACAATACAAATAACAAACAACTTCAAGTTTTCAAATCTTAAACTTCAAGTCTTCATAAAAATACATTTTCAGTTGCCATCACATACACATCATCATCATCATCATCTTTCACATTCTCTCTATTTTTAATTATGACACTAACTCTAACGTGATAAAGGAAAAAGTAAATAAAAGTGATAAACACTTGAAAAGATTAAATTTTATTTGTTTTGGTTGGAAACACAATTACATCTCAATTCTTTCTATTTACAAATGTATATCATCAAGCATTTTTTTTCCCCTAAAATAACTACCCTTCCCTCCAATTTAAGGTATTTTGGGCTCAATTACACTTGACCCAAACAATTATTTGGCCCGTAGCTTCCCTATTTGATTTTTTTCCATTAACAATAATATTTATCAACATAAATGAAATATATTGACAAATTGTGTTCATGTTAATTTATCATTTTATTTCTTAAAATATAAAAATGAAAATTAGTGTTCTCATCCCATTTCTCAGATTTAACACTGAAATATGAAAAAATATTATCTAGTTCTGACTTTCACCTCATCTATTCTCACAACCAATGACACTGAAAATATGTCAACTCTTTAAAATCATGTACATATCACATTATCAAGGTAAAAGAGTAAATGTGTGTTCAAAAAGAGTAATTATTTATTTTATTTTGTCTATGAAATGTCATTTTAAAAGTAATGAATTAAAATAAAATAAAAACTATTTTTTTTTTACTTTAATGGATCAAAAGAGTAACACAAATTTATGGATTTTAAAGCAAAAGAAATCGAAAAACAAGTTTGTTAAGGAAATCTAGTTAATTTGGTGAAGTAAAACGTAGGAGTTGTTGTAAAATTTGTGATATGTGCTCAATTTTAACGATAAAAAAAATGTATTAAATGTTAGATTCAAGTAGTTGGAATCCAATTTTTCAATTTAAGTTATAAATGCATACTAGTAGAACTACCTTAAAATAAAATGAACTTTAAGTTATTTTTTTTAAAAAAAATCTCTAAATAAGTTAAATTTAGTTTATGTTTAAAGTAAAGTTAAAAGTTTAACAAAATTAATTTTAGTTTATAAAGAAGTTACTGTTTTTATTATCTCAAAATATCTATAAAGAAGTCGTTAAATACTTTGTCGAGTTGTTGATAAAGACTCTTGAATTAGAATAAGTAAATCTTAATCTTAAAAACAATATAACATAACAGAAGTTATAAGAAGAAAATTAAAATATCATAACACAACTCTTATAACAGAAGTTATAAGACTCTGTTATTTTCTTCAAATTTGAAATATTATTTTAAAGATTTACATTAAAAGAATTTGAAGTTATAGGTTGGAGATAGAGCACGGAAGAAAACTTAAAAATTATAAAAAGATTAAATGAAAGTTTAATATTAAAAGAAAATAAAGTGTTTTTTAAATACATCAAAAGGATATATTGGAAAGTAAAATATATAAGAAATAAATAAACAATCCTTTTATATAATTATAAAATAAAATAGTATATATATATTACCCTAAATATAAATACAGTAACACCATATGTTTTATTTTTTTATCATGCTATTTTATTTTAATAATTTAATGCTTATATTAATTTTAAATTTGTATATTTATTTAAATAAAATATATTTATTATTATTTTTATACGTGTAATTTATAATTTAAATAAAATCAATATTAAAAAGGCCATGCAGAATACAGATCTGTGTAAAAGAGAATAAAAAATATAAAAAAATATAACTCCATTCTAGATTGGTAGAAAATAAATAAATAGTGGAGGAGAATAATTACGAAGTTAAAAATATTATAATTTAAAAACATAGTTAAGAAAAAAGTGAAATGCGAATATTGTTATGATATAATATTAAAAAGTAGAGTACAAATTTGGTATGTATAACGTAGTTGTTAGAATGTGAAGAAGTTGTAGAATAAGGTGTTAGTACTGTAATGGAATATTTTAGAAGACAAGTACCTTAAAAAATAGGGTCGAGGATGGGGTAAGTGTTAGACAAAAAGTGGTCTCAGTGTCCCATAACAGAGCACACTATAAAGCACGCCACAACTGGTGCTACCTGCATACCTTTCACTCCCATCAATGGATTTCTAGCTGTCACCAAGTCACTATTATTACTCTTCTTAACCCTAACTATATGCAAATATTTTACCTTTTATCATTCTTTTTAAAACTCACTCAATCAAAATTTAAACTCAGGATTAAAGGTAGAAAAAGTTTAAGGAGAAAACGATAATAAACCCTAATATTATCTATTCATCCATTATTTTGTGTAGTTACGTAGCAACTTTGCTTTGTCAAAATCATTGGTCCATATCTTGTCTTCTTGATTAAAAAATTAAATTAGAGTTTAATATGTTGAACTTGGGATTAGAAATTGGAAATTGGGTTTAATATTATAAATTAGTGACTAAAATTTTAAAGTAGGATTAATAATGAAAATTAGTGATTAAATTTGGAAGTACTGATATAATATTTGAAACTGGTGATTAAAATTTTGAACTATGGCTTTATATTTTAAAATGAATATATCAAATTCAAAGTAGAGTTCATCATTTTAAATTAGTGATTAAAATTTTATAGCAGGGTTTAATAATCAAAAGAAGTTTTTTATATTGTTGTGTGTCTTGTCTTGTCCATAATTAATTATGTGACACTTTGAGCATAATTATGTTTGGTCCTAAGATGTGGTTATCTTGAAATTGTTTGACTTGCCTTAAGGGTGTATTGACATTCAATTGGACAATTGAGCTCATTATGCACATACAAAATTTTTACGTGCCAATTTAAATCTTGTGATGCCTTCATGCAACTAGGGCACGTATATTAATTTATAAATTAGAGTAATTAAGAGACCAAATGAGGTTTAACAAGTACTTATAAGTAAAAACTATCACAATAAACAAACTTATACTACCAATAATTGTGTTTCAAGATATTATAGTTTAATAACAAATTAATATTTTTAGTCTTTTAACTGTTTCATGAAATTGTGTTTTATTTTTTACATAAATTTTATATCTAATCTTTATATTTTATAAATTAATATAAACAATTCTGGTTGATAAATAACAATGATTTTAAGAAAAAAAAAATAGAATGAGAGAAAAGTTTAGAAAAAAAAGATAACAGAATAAAAAGATATAAAAATTAAAAGTAAAATAATTTTAAAAGATTTTGACATATTATTAAAAATAATTTACATTAATTTATAAAATATAAACATAAAGTTGATCTAAATTTTTTTATCAAAGATTCACATGTAGCTTAATATTTATTTCATAAGAATTTAATTGATTCAATCGTACTGTAATCTTTTTAAAAGGAGTTGTGATTGAGTTATTTCAATTTCATAATTTTTTTTTACTTAAAAATGAAAAAAATTAAGAAATTGAAATCCAAAATAAAAAATATAATTTTTACAAATAATTTAAAAATTAAAAATATATTTAATTCAAAATAAAATATTTATCAACTATGTTATTTTATTTTATTATAAATAATTTTTTTAAAATTAAATACATTAAATATTCATTAGAAAACTTAACTATTTTGGTGTGAAAAAAGGGAAAAATAAGTAAATCTCAACTGTTGAAGAATACATGTTTACAAGTTGTGTTTATAATCATTTGTTTTATTGTTTATGTATTATATAATGCATTTATGTTGAACAATGTGAAAACTAATTTTAGAGAGTTTCGTCTTAAAAGAAAGCATCATAAAAGTAATTAAGTTGGTGTTATATTTTATTTATACCAAACAATTTCACAATATTATTTGCTTGAAATCTGAAACATTTATTGACTTATGTCATGAAGTAAGAGCTATTACATTAGTGAAGAATATCTTTAGATCCAAAGCCAAAAACAAATGATCAAAATTTTACATATTACTCCAATTAATATATGAATTATGTCTTCTTTCTTTCATCCAAAAAAAACTGTTAGTTAACACATTCACAATATGCTGAATGTGATTAATGTATTGAAAGGAAAATCGTGACCAAGTGAAATAAATAATATAAATTTTAAATAATTATATAACAAAAATCTTCTCCAATCAATAAAAAAATATATTTATTATCTTATTTATTTATTTTATAATTATAATTGTTCAATAAAGTGTCTAAAAGATCTATTTGTTATTTTTTTTCTTTTCTTTTTCGTATATTCAACATTACATCTACGTAAAATTATTTGTTTAACTTAACTCTAGACGGAGTACAAATATGATTTTCTTTACTTTTCATACAACACAAATATGGTGTAAAAAATTTTAACCTTTCTAAATTTACATAATAATTTTTTAATGAATTTAATATTTTTATATAAAAGAACAATAACTATAAAATTTGTATTAGTTAAGTTTTAATTTAATATTATCGTATATGAGAAATTTAATTATATGCACATTTTCCCTTTCTAAGTTTAACATAAAAAACAATAAATATAATAGAATTAAATGAAAAATGATAATTTTATTATTAAATAATTATAGCTTAATAAAATATTAGTGCAGAAATATTTATTTAAATACGTTTTCAAAAATTCAAAATTATCATAAATGGAAGTTGAGATAACTCTTTTATTTTAGATGTTTACTTTAATCTTTTCTCAATTAATAATAACATTCTCAGATAGAATAATATTAATATATATATATATATGTATACATATATATTAAATTTTAAGACAGAAAAGAGAAGAAGTTAATAGAATATTAATATCTTTTAATTCATGAGCTACAACTTAGTAATAACTTGTTACCTTAAAGTTTTTTTCTAGACTAGAATTTTACTCAAATAACAACAACAGTATATTAAATTAAAATTTTAGTTTAAACTTTTCATAACTATTTAAAGAAAATCTTTTAAATATTTAAAAAACTTTGATTAAGGATTAACTATTTGAATTTAACATTCCTTAAATTATAATTTTTAAAGTTGTAAGCATGGCAACTTGGCATCTTGACTTTTCTTAATATTAAATTTAAAACAATAAATATATATATTTACTAAAATATTAAAATTAAAGTTATAGCAAATTATAATAATATCTAAAAATAAATAATAAATTAATTGAATGTGACAACATTTTAATTTTATGACTTATATATAGATTTTATGATTACTTTTTCTAAATATTTTTCTAATATTTTTTCTAATAAATATTAGTAATGATTACTTTTTTTTCTTTTTTATTAATCCATCATTATCTCGGTTGCCATAATAAGGAAGACGATAATTGTATAGATAATTAGATAATTTAGCTAATGTTAGATGATGATACACATATTATTGGAATTTCTATACTCCATTCAATATTCATAACATCACACAATTTACTATTTTCATTAGACAATTTAAAATAATTAAGAATAAAAAAAATTAAAAAACAAATTGAAGTATTATTTGAAAGTTGATAAGGAATCTATTAAATTTGTTTTCTTTTACATTTTTCTTAATAGAATAACATATAATTGATAGATATCAGCTTAGTCAAGATGTCAAAGTTTCATAATGATACATGCTAGATGAATTTTTAATAAAAATATATCAATGGAAAAAATCCTCGAGATAAAAGAAAAAGTAATCCAACTCTCAAACGAAAATCAAGTCAAAGAAAAAATACAAAGAAAAGACATAAATTAAAAAATATAAAAAAATTTAAATTCTTACCTTTTTAAAAATTTGAAGTTATTTATTGTTAAGTAATCCAATCACTGTCATGAAATTTTAGAATTATTTTTGAAATTTCTTATACAAATAAAATATTTTGCTGAAAAAAAATTCAAATTCATTGTACAAATAACTACCCTCTTAAAATTCTTCGTCCAAATATACTACTATAACTTAAATTTTAATAATGAACGAAAATACTATTCATAAATTTACATCAATGTGACATATGAAATCTTTTGGTAAAATATGCTTTGTGTTCTATTTAAAATTGTATATCGACAAAGTATAAAATTAGTTTAAACTCGAAAGAAGGTGAGTTCCTATATGCAATATCGTAACTTTAATAGATAATTATAATTACATAGGTTAATTTTATCAAGAAAATGAAATTATTACTTAATATACTGTAAGTTAACTCATCACATCAAATTTAGACGCGTACTCCTCTAATAATACATACACGCAATTATCATCACTTGAATTCATACAACAGTGTAAGAAATGTTATTGCACCTACTCAATTAAACCTCTTTTTATATAATTTCTTTATTAGATTGTTTCTCTATGATTGGGTTCGATGTCCATTTCACTACGTAAACAGTGTTACTTCTTCATTTGTTTTAGTTACCAGATACCCTGCTGAAGAGTTTGTGCATATTATTTGACCATTTCACAACTGAAATCATTCCAAACATTACCCCATTATTCAAATTTAAAGCATCACATCTTTGAGCCAAAAATGACACCACATTATAACATTTTGCGAACAAAGTAACCATGGAAACCAAGTGGCAAAATCAAAACCACTAATATGTAACATATATCCACCCAATACATATTTAGGAGGAAACCTCAATTCAATTCAAAGGTTCATAAGTTGTCAACACGCACAGAATTGTCAAAATAGGAATCAATGAGATGTATGAGAGGAAGTAGGGTTATTATTGATTTATTTTGTTATTCGAAATTCCATAGTTTAAGGTATATATCACCGACGAGGTGCTTGTAATTAAGACAAGAAGACACCCTTTTTGACTATTGGTGGGTGTGGTCGACAAGTTTAGTTTGTAGGACAGTTGCCAGCTAACCCAAAGCTGAGAAAACTTTGTTCATTATCATTGAAGACGAGAAGTGGCAGATGGCAGTTCACCAGCTTCCCTTCAAGTACCTAAATGTCTTTCATAATTACACACATCACTTCTGCCTAACAGTACTTAGAAAGTGCACTGTCACTTCTCTATGCATCAATCACAGAATCTCAATCTCCACGGTTTACTGCAAAACAGAAAATAAATTGTCTCCTAGTGATCATCACATTTTTTTTCCTGGATTGTGGAAAGCAGGTTAAGCTTAGGACACAGCCATTAGTAGGTTGCTATATTAGTTGGGATCATCACCCATACACTTGATATTTTTCTTCCCATTTGTTTTTCACTTTCGTGTTTGTGTGTTAGTTTGCAGCACTGAGGGTCGCCCAGTTTGGTCCCTATAGTTATTGCCAAAGTACCATTTTATCAAAGTGACATTGATTCATGCATAGGTCACGCCAAACACTTTGCCGCATTCATATCAAATTGGGTTAGACATGTACAAAAGTCAGAAAGTTACCTTCTTCCCCTCCTTCATATAACCCTCCACAACTCCTACTCGTGCACTCAACAAATTTCAGCACATGCTCCTCATCATCGATTATTGCAACATCCTTCCATCATTTCTCAAATCCAATGGCTACCCATCATCATGCAAAAGGATCTAATGGCACCCATTTTCAGCACGTTTAATTACTATTGCTTGTGTTCTCTCCAAAACTACATGTGCAAATTCCACAGCTTAAGTGCGTGGCAGATTGCACACCGGGAATTATCACCATGTAACACACCATGTGCCAACTTACCTCAAATGGCAATGCCTTCACTCACCATTGAGTTTGTTTCTCGTAACTGTGTTATGTCATTTTACACCACAGATTTTTCCAGCCTTCAGCTTGGAAAGGTTGTGTGTGTGTGTTGTGCTGTGGTAGATGCCTTTAGCATTTATTCTGATAAAAGATTCTAACAAATCCCATATATAGTTCAAAGGCGTGACAGTCAAAAGTACCTCGAACAATTCATAGCTGGGTACCGTCTATGTTGAGCTCTTAGTGGAAGTTTCTCAGAAATGATCAAGCAGATGTGCATGCATATGGATCAACGTACAGATATATATATATGCATATACATATACATATACATATATATATATATATATATGCACTATGGAAACCAGAAGTTATGGTAGCCTTTTTTCTGCCGGTTTTTCGGCTTGGCTAGCCCTTCAATAAATCCTGGAGTTAATTTCTCAGATGGCAAGTGTTAGTTACATGGATACCTAACCTTTCTTTTCCCCCAAAGGATAGGATTGGAGATTCATGTGGATAAGTTATATGATACCTTACACATAAAATTAAAGAAGAGTTGGAAATGAAAATAGATTAAAAACGTGTGAATAGAGTGAGCATAGGAGTAGTACAAGAGAAGGGTTAGCTAGCCAGATGCTGAGTGGTGTGCATTGAGCTTTAGTCCTTTTCAATTTTCATAGTTGGTATAAATATATAAGCCAAGTATTTCTCCTTCTTTTCATAAAGTCATATCCTTTTTCCATTTTTAGTAAATGCCTGTTTTTCAATTTCTTTCACTCCCACTTCCCAAATGCCTTTCTTATTCCCCCTCACCCCTTTTCCCTTCAACAATTTAATACCACGTGAAAATTGTGCATCCACAAACTATGCAATCATTCTGCTTATATTTACCATTTTTCTTCTAATTACACACTCATGTTAAAGTTCCCATTCAAAATATTCATATTATTTTTCTGTAAGAGTTAAAGAGAAACATAATCTTTATTACAAACTTTTATTATTTATCACATTAAACTAATTTCATATATAAAAGTTACATGATATGAAAAGAAAAACAATTTGAGAAAGTTAGATTCTCGCGTACGTCTGTGAGAACAGTTTTGTAGAAAGCTTAGGTAAAAACAATTTCTGGAAACATCATTTTCTAAGAATATTTTAAAAAAAAAAACACAAATTAAACCTGAGAAACCAGAATTTCCGAATAACTAAAAGTTTTTCTCGTACCAAACTCCCAGTGTGACAATTTTAAATCGTTTTTAAAATCTTGCTTTCTATTAGTGATAATTTTAAATTTTTACTAATTTATTTATGATTAGATATTAAAATTATATATATATATATATATATATATATATTTCAAAACTACGTGTATTCCAATTTATTTTAATATGAGCATTATAATTATCAATAAAAAGTTAAGTCTACCAAATCTACAATCGAAGCAAAAATGTGGGCAGAACGATCTGTACTTAGATATGAGAACGACTGTTCAAACATTTTTATAATTTTAATAATATTTTATATTTTAATAATTATTATAATAACTATTTTTATTTTTATTATATAAAAAATGTGGATATGCTCCTGAGCAATTTTAATTCTTTTACTTTTTATTCTTGTTTGATAACGAATTTATATATCCGATTTCTGCTAGAAAAGTTTGCGATAAAAATGGTTTAATATAGAGGTGGAGTGAATTGGATATAAAAAATTAATATTAAAAGTTTATAAAAAAATATAAATTTCACATATATGTATTACGGGATTACGTGAATAATATGGGATTTTTCTTTTATATATTCTCATATGTGTATTATGGATTACCTGAAGAATGTGGGATTTTTTTTTCATATACTCACTCAACTCTGAAACAAAAAAGAGAGAGATATAAAAAGAGAAGAGAATGTAATTAATATGACAAAAAGAAGATACAAAGAAAATGCACTTCCTTAAAAAAGATAAGGATTATGATAGAGAAATATCCAGATTTTTATTCAATCTTTATGTAACATTTATGATAAAATTATTTTTAATTTAAACATAAATATATTAAAATAAATAAATTGAGAAAATAAAAAAATTATTATTTTATTAGATATGATATAAGTGAAAAAGATTGAAGAGTGTACCTAAATGTTTTTTTCAAAAATGAATAAAAGAGAATATGTGGGGGCGACTTTGTGAAAGTGAGATAAATATTAAGTACAACTATAGCTTATGGATGTTATGTAATAAAATAATAGAATAGGAAAATAATTTGCGGGCACATTGATATATCTTCATTACTTTATATAATAGATTAAAATTATACAATAAAAAATTAAAGTATTATTATCTTATGTCAATTAAAAAATATTAATTATTTGTTACATAACATTTTATTCACTAGAATTATTATTTAATATATACGTTTTATTCTTTATAATTTGAACTTTTATTGCATAAAAAATTATTTATAATATTAATGAGAGTTTAAAACTGCTAATAATATATAAAATGGATTTTTTAACCACTTTTGGGTGTATATATTTTAATATTTTTATTTTACATTTTCAAAAATATTTTTAAATAATAATAAATAATAAATTTAATTGAGAAAAATAATTTCTCTATATTTATATTCTTTTTAATTTTAATTTTTTAAAAAAAATTTACATTCTACTTTTTTAAAAATATATATAATATAATATTTTTTACTTTATTTTAATATTCATTTTTAAATTATATATTAATTTATAGATATTTTTATATAAAATAATTATTATACTAAAATAAAGTACTAAAATAAAAAAATGCAGACAGCGCTATGTTTATGCTGGTAAAATTTAATGACGTTGGATGGAACGAAAATGACTATATTACATCAAATATAAAAATAGAAAATTAAATTCAATATTTTAAAACTAAATTAAACTTTGCAAACAATAGAACATAAAAAATAATAACTTATTTTTCTAAATCATATATGTAGTAATATATAATAGGGATTTTTGCACTCTATATTTATTTTTATTTTTAATTATACTTTAAAATTAAAATAAATTTATAAGAATATATATTTATAATTTATAATTTATAATAATATATAATGTATGGAGCTACTTAAGAACACGAGGAGATATGGACCTTTCTAAAAACAATAAATGTTACTAAAGAAACTCAACTTATCACTCTTTGAAGATAAAATATTAAGTTTTGATGAATTCTCAAGTAAGTCAAATCAAGACCATCAAATAAAAATTTGAAGAAATAGAGCTCAAGTTGAAGAAGTTAGTATCAAATCATTCTGGAATAGGAAAAATCAAAAGCTAATCAAGCACTTTTAAAAATGGATAAAACTGATTTTATGCTTACATAATCGATTATGCCCAAACCATAATCGATTACTAGACTTAATTTTTTAAAAGTCGCTCTGTTATAATCGATTATATTGGAAACATAATCGATTATGTCGTGCTATTTAAAAATCTCTTTTTTAAAAACTCACGTAATCGATTATGGACATATTTTTTTAAAATATAAACTGATTTTTAAAAAATGTGAACATTTTCAAATATTTTCTAAGATTTTCTCCTTCAATTTTTTCAGAGGATTAAAACTTATTTTCAAATTTATTTATTTTCTTTTTTGAATTATTTTTTAAATTTAATTCAAAATAATTCCTTTATGATTAACCTAAAGAAGGAGAAAAATATAACATTGAATAGAATTGACATTGAGCACGAAAATATTGAGGTTTCCAATCTTTGTGCTACTATTTTGGATTCTTTAGGTAATATTGTTACTATTATTGTTTGATTATTTGTAAACACCATAGTTGGTGTAGTTTTCATCCATTATTAAGGGAGGTGTTTCATTTCTTGTGTGATCAAGAGAAGTGTGTTGTCATCCTTTGAAGTTTTTCAAGGAAGGTGTTTCATCTCTTGAGGGATTCAAGAGAGGTGTTCAGTCTTTAGATTTATTCTTTTGCATGTTTCAATTGTAATATTGGTTGTAATAGAATTTTCTAAAGATAGCGATTCGAGAGTCATTCTCAAATTGAGATGACTAAGAACTGGATGTAGGATTGACTATACCCAAACCAGTATAAATCTTTGTGTATTTCTCTTTCCTTATCTCTTTACTTTATTTACGGCTTCCGCTTAAGTACTTAATTAAAATATATTAAGTAAAGACAAACAAGAAAATTGAAAAAGGGCATATTTAGTTGTGACATCTTGAAACGCATCAATTCACCTCCTCTTGATGTCATTTTGTCTACCAATAAAGACTATATCAATATTGACCCTCCTTATATCATAAAAGAGTTGAAGAAAGTAAATTTAAGTAGAATCTTAATTTTTTAAGTTAAATTTTTTAATAATTTTTTAAATCAAAATTTTGTATGGTTAAACTTTTAGGACTAAAAATTATAAAAGAAAGACCATTTTGAGAATAAACTGTTTCTAATTCTTTATTCTTTAATAAAAAAAGATAAATTTATATTTTATCAAAGAGAGACAAAAATAATATAACAATTTATTATAGAAAAATAATATAAATTAAAATCAACCATTCATTTGGAGAAAATATAAAAAGATAAAAACATTATTGAAAAAATTAATAAGTTTATTATAAATTATAAAATTTAATTATTTCCTTAGTTTGTGTAACTTAACTTTAAATTATTATTAAAAAAAACATACTCAATATTAAATCATAAAATTAATTATAGGAAATAATAGACAAAATAGATAAAACATGTAAGATAAAAAAATTTATACATTTTTTTTATATTCTCTTCTCCACTTCTCTCTTCCCCCACAGTATAGCATTCCATATATATATTTATATATATATATATATATGAAAGAGTTTTGAATATTTATCATGTAAAAAAAAAAATATTTTCTTTTTATATTTGTATTTGGAAATTTTTGTTTTTTTTTTCAAGTTTTTACCATTTAATTAATTTGATTATTTTTATATTTTAAAATGTTTTTTAATAAAAAATAATTAGATAGATAATAAAATTTTAACTCTTATATTTTTTATAAGTTTCATATTTAAATATTTAATTATATTCTTATTTTTTTTAGATTTTAATTTTCATTTTATTTAAATAGATATATTGGTGAAAAATAAAAAGATAAATTTTCTATTTTTAAATAAAAATTAGATGAATTTCTTGTTAAAAATATGACTAGCTAACCATCTTAATTCAAATTTAATTCAAATTCAATTATTAATAAGTTTAAAAATTTTAAAAAAATCAAAAATAATCTTTTAAACCAATGTGATATTTTTATAGTTATAATTATATTAAATTATATATTTACTTTTGTTATATTAATCACAATAATTATATATAATAATATATAATAAAAAATTTATTTTTTATCAATATTTTATATACTTATTTTATTTTTTATTATATTTTAAAATAAAAAAATATTTTTAACAATATATATATATAGAATCATATACAGTATAAAAGAAAATTTTTATTTTTAATGTCTATATTTTATATTCTTATTTTGCTTTCAGTTATATTTATTTTAAAATTAAAAAAATTATAATAAATATATAATAAAAAATTTAATTTTTAGTATATATTTTATATTTCTATTTTATCTTTAATTATATTTTAAAAAGTGTAATTATCCAATTTTTTATATTATCATTCTTGAAAAAGAAGAACGAAATGTCTCGTTACTTCTAGATATATAATTTGTTTGGTGGATATAAGAGTATAATGACATGATATACTAATAGGATCTATAATAATCTTATTTTGTATTTCGTGTATATAAGATAATAAATTAAAAAACAATAAGATATCATATAAGTTATGGTTAAATAATTTTTTAAAAATTTTATTTTGATTTAACTATGAAATGTATAAAAAATATTTAAATAAATTATACACAATTATTTTTATTTGCATGACTATTTTTTAATTACTAGAATATTGTAACAAAATTTAAAAATATGTAAATAATTATTAAGTAATTTCTATGTCTAATATATATAATAGAGATTTTGCATTTTTTATATGCATCTTATATTACTATTTTATTTTAAAATTATAAGAAAAATGTATATAAATTATTCATATTTTAATATTGTGTTTAATAAGGTAATTTATTTTAATAAATTTAAAATATTATATAATAAAATATGTTATTTGAGTAAGGAATTAAAAAAATGAAATTTTATATAATCTTTAGAAAATAATTAGATTACTTGAAATTGAAATTAGAGAACATTAAATTTCAAATGAAATAAGAATTTGAAATTCTTCATATTCATATATTTTCTTCTCAGTTAGATTTTGGTTGGAAAATTGTGAGTATAACTTAAACTGAGATTGATGATTTTTTCTGCACTTCAATGACTTCATCCTCCGTTTCAATAAAATTTAAAATTTCAAAATTGCACTTTGTTCAAGTTATTGTGGATTGTGAACATTCTGAATTACAAAATTCAAGATGAAGAACATTTTATCTTAAAATTGTATAATTTAGAAATAATTTGAATATTAGGATTATACAATTTAAAAGTCATCAAAAAGATAAAATTATCTTTTGAACTGTACAATTCAATTACTTTCCAAATTTTATATTCCATAAATCCAAATTATTTTTCAGGACGTGAAATCGAGAAAATAATTTTTTTGTCTTTTTTTTTCTCTTGCGTAAGTCATCAATCTACCTATCTTCTACTCTTTTTTCTAAATACAATTATAATTTTTTTCTATTAACTTCTATTGTACTTATTTTTGTGTGTTGATGTTTGCAATTATTATTATTATTAATGTTGTTCTTTATTAATAGTTTCTTAGAATTTGATACCATGTTAACTGGAAAAACTTCCAACCAATGTTAATTAGAATTATTTTTTTATTAATGTCGGTCGAGAAATTTTTTCAATTAACATTAATGAAAAAGTCACTAGAAACCTAACTAACAACATCATAAAACTAATTTTAATTGTTGTTATTCTAAGTAATTTTAATTAACATCAACTAAAAATAATAATGACTCACATCAATTAATAAAAAATAATTTTATGAATGTTAGTTGATATTTTTTTGACAAATTTTAACTGAAAAATAAATCAACCAAAATTTGACTAAAATTATTATTAATATTGATATTTTATTATTATTAATATTTTTATATTTAAATAATTTTTACTTTTTTATGATAAATGAAATACTTTATTTAAATTAAAAAAAAATAAAACTCAATAAATTTAAATTTCTTATACAAATGAAATATTTGAAAAATAAAACAATTTAAACTAAAATAATTTTAATTTTAATTATTTAAATATCTTAAAAATTATGAAATTTTCTATCCAAACAAAAGTTAAAAGTAACTTCTTACTACAAACTACTCACTACTATATTTATGAAACAACAATTATTTTTTATTTATTTTTAAAAAAATATTAAGGCACTCCCACTAGTTTTTGTAATAAACAATATGATATATAAATTCATGTGTCACAATAATTATAAATATAAATACATATTTATCCTATATAATATACAAACAGTATGCAATATGTAATTTAAAACATTATGCTATGGATTGTGTAGTATTTTAAAATAAACAACAAAAGAAAGACTTAAAACCTCTTATGCTATGGAGAATTGTTAACTTGATTTGCAATTACGGTTGTAATATTTCAATATTTACACACACACGTATATATATATATTATATATATATATATATATATATTTACATCATCTAATAAATTATATTTTATTTATTTGAATCACTTTATACATCAATATGACCTCAAGGTAATTTAATGCAACTCTGATATCTTTTAAAAATTTTGTATTAAACATATTTCATCAAAGATTAATACCTAATTCATTCTAAGTGTTTTGGCTATGTCAACCTCAATTATGACATTAAGATAGATCTTTTCACAAAATCTATACATAATATTAGTGCAAAAATCTCTTTTAGCTTTTGAGCACATGATATCTTAATCTATATTATTTAGAATACCAATGAAACAATGAAATCTTAATCTATACCATTCTAGGTATTAAACTCTACTCATCCATTAAAGACATCACATATCTTATTCTTTATATTATTTTATTTTCTCAATAAATCAAATATCACCCAAGTAATTTGCCAAGATATCATAGTTTCCTTTAATATGTTTAGAGTTTAGGATTTAGAGTTTAATCTTGCATTGAAAAATATTTGTACAAAAAAATACTAAAAAAGTAGTCATATTTACCAATAATGTTCTTGAATCAAACAAATTATAGATGATGCTACCTTTGTTAAAAACTTTATTGCGAGATACTCTATAATATCATGAATGTTCAATAACTTCAATTCACTTAAGTTGCTTTTTAATTCTCCAATAATATTCGCTTAAATGATAGTCATACTCAAAAGGTTTAGAAGTTTGAAAAAAAAGACTTTAAAATATGGATATTAGTGATAAGTGGTCTTCTTACAAGGAGGATAACGGAGATAATGCACAATTTGTGAAATAAACTTTGTTGGTTTATGCTTGATGGATGAAAGTTGAATATATACTTCCTTTCATTGTCCTTATTTATGATGTTCTTAGGAAAACAAATAAGGATATGACTACTCATCATTTAGTATAGGAAATATGGAATTTAATGATAGAAAATGTGAGAAATGTTATATACCAACATGAAAGAAAGACAAAATTGAACATTCATCATTTTATGAGGTAGTAAACTCAATATTAGTTAATTGTTAGACTTTGGATAGTAAATTTTTTCATTATCTTGCTTGTTCTTTAAATCCAAGGTAATACATTATATTGTTAAATTAATCTATGATTATATTTTGTTTGTAGATTTTTATTTATAACATCTTAAATTTATAATATTACATTAATTTATGTTTATATAGTTTTAATATTGTAGATATTATAATCATAAATGACCAAGTGAAGATTAAGAAAGACTTGTCTTACATCAAGATATGTAACTTACTCATGAAAGGAAGAAATATTTTAAAAGATACTTCGATGATGTGGATGTAGGGAGACTAGTAAATAAAGAGTATGCACACTTTTCATATGTAAAAGAAGGTTTTTCGATGTTGACTCAATAAGGGATAAGTAAAATGGATGAAAAGTCATGGTGAATTATTCATTGAGATCATGCACCATCACTTCAGAAGATAACTCTTAAGTTACTTGGAGAATTATGTTCTTCTTCTTGTTATGAAATAAATTAGAATATTTACTCCTTTATATACTCTTTGAAAAGAAATAAGATGACATCTTAAAGGGAAGAGGATTTAGCATTTTTCTATAGCGATCTTTTTGTCTTCTCTAAAAAAAACTCCTTAAAATACAATGAAGATGGAACTAAATTGTGAGATTTTGTAAGGGATGACTTTTCATTAAATGTCAATGAAATTCTTGAGATTGCTAGCTTAACTCTAGATGAACTGAACTTAAAAGTTGTACCTTTTAATGAGGAATACCAAATGTAATAATAATAGTTTACATAATTTTTTCTTATGTTAAATTTTTTTTATAATTTTTCTCTCTTGATTTTTTAGATTATGAAATATGATTAATACATTTTAATATATTTATAATCATATGAACTGATGTGACTTCAATTCATGAAGAACTTCAATCTATACAAGAAAGAGTTATCACAAGAAGACAAGAAAAGGAAAATAAGAAAAAAGAGCTTACAAAGAATTTTGAAGAAAAAGAAGGAAGGATGACACGGGGAGTGAATATACAAGAAGCTTGAAGAAGAGATTAAAAATATTAATAATTCTTGTAATTTCCTTGTAAATAAAAATAGAGATAGTTTAGTTTCTTTCTTTAAAATAAAAATAAGCAAGTAGTTTGAACACAAGGATAGTAATAAAAACAAGGGCCTTGTTTGGGAAGCTTTGGAGCATCACCAAACATGGCCTAACCTTTTGGTATTCTACCCATGTGACTCTTATGTATCGCACCCTTGCCTATATAAAGGAATGAAGTCTCATTTGTATCATAACTTTTTTGCTTGAACAGAGTGCAAAAGCATTTTCTCTCTGTGAAGTTCAAGAGGTACGTTCTCATTCTTAGAATCTTATCTTGAGTTTTCTAAACTCAAGTGATAATTGTCTTTTGCACTTATCTTTCCTTGTGAGAGTAGTGTGTTCTTCATTCCTTTTTCTCTTCCATGTTTTTTATTTTCATTCTTACTTGTTCTTGAATTCCTCCAACCATGCACACCATACATATTTGATTTCATCCAATTTCTACCGATTAAAATGCTTTTTTCACTTTCTATGGAATAACATGACTTGTATCTTGATTTTAATTGGTTAGTTTCTCTCCAATCTTGTTCATAAGTGTTTGTACCCAACATAAACATGTTTTAAACGGTTAAAATTCTTTCTCATAGAGTTTAAAGGTGATTTTACAAATTGAAAAAATTGATTCTAAGCCTAAAATCATTTTTGATAAATCCTTAACTTCTATTTGCACAATTTGAGTTCTCATCATACACACACACATATAATGTTTTGTTTCATATCCTGTATTCTTTTAGTTTACACTAGAACATAACAGGCTTTTTACATCTGCTATTGTGGGTTTTTTACTTCTGATGAAACTCTGACGCCAAAATAGGAGATGTAAATTTGCATCAAAGTAATTTAACACACATAAATTTACGTCAAACATGGTATGGTCCAACGTAGATTTACGTCAGACCTAATATGGTCTGACGTAAGGTTGCCCTAGAAACAAAAGTTGTTGCACTTGGTAGCATTGTCCATTGATCCGTTGAAATGTCCTTGCTTCCCAATCATCTAATCAATCAAGCCATAGCCAGTATTTGGAATACATATGACATCCCACTACTACCCACATACGAAGAAGTTGCAAACGTCAACTGAAAGCCAAACGCATTCTCTGTCCCTCCCCCAAAATTGTGGAAGAATTTTGGTTTAAGATCTAAAAAAGTCAACCACAATACAATCTCATTTGGGCATCACCTCTTTCCAGTCAGGACCAAAATAGAAAAACATAAATCAAAACTTCTAGAAAATCAATAAGTAAAAATTGAAACAAAAAGAGAAGGAGAAAGTGACATGAGGTTTTATTTATATTTACCACAGCGAGTTTGCGATAGGAAGATCCCCAAAAAAATCACAAATAGACACTCAAATACTCCAACCCAATCGGATAAAAATATCCAAAATCAGGAATGGGTCACCGAGACACTTTCATCCCTGCTCGCTGTTGCTCAAGGACACCACAAACTGCTCGCCGCCACGTTGCCAGAGAAGAGAAGAAGAAGATAAACAAAAGGAAACCCTTGTGTGCGCGAGGAAGAAAGGGACACTGGAGTGTATTAAATTCAGCTTCACATCAAACTCTATCATGGTCAGATGTCAAATTCAAGATGTACGTAAGGTTCGACCTAAAATTCAAGATCTACCTCAACATAGTTCTTGAATATTACATTTTACCATGAAGAGTTTGACATAAAAAAGTTAAACTTATTTACAAAATTGTCATCGTATTTTTTTATGTTGAATATTTCAAGATCTGACAAGAAAATACTGACCTAATAGTTCATATTTCCACTACTGTTACATGTATATTTGTATTTATGTTTGTGTTGTATTTGTATTTGTATGTATATTTGTACTTCATAAACGACAATACATTATCCATACAATGATTACTACCATTTAAACACTGGTCTAGCAAACAATCCAAATAATAAGTATAAAATATAAGAAAACATAATAGAATTATATAACACTTCTACCAAAAAAACCCATTTAACAATTTTAAACATAACACATTCATTTTCTACTTTATCCTGCCTAAAGAATATCTCAACTTACCACTAAAATTGAGTGATAATTAAAATAAAATAAAAAGATATCTCTAAAATAACCTTCAATATTTCTTATCAGTACTAATTCAATTTCACAAAGTATAATATCATATCAACATTTTTGAATTAACACGGTTTATTATATAGATAATTGTTTTTTCTTACCTGAAAGTAGCTTAATCTTTTGAGAATTGTTTAAAAATTTCAACTCTCGAAGTAGTACAAAATGCTACCAAGATTTCTAACCACTTCCAAACTTCAAGAATGTAAAAATATTATTATTCAAAGTTTTTATCGGTTAATTTTGGTGAATGGCCAAGCGCAAAGTTTAGAAAAAAATTCAAATAATTTAAAATTTAAAGAGATAAGGTTTGATAATAATAATAATTTTTTTTATAATTCTTAAGAAAAAATATATTCATTTTTATGTAATTTAAACTTAAAAAAAAGTCTAATCTTACCTATATAATGTAATATTTTTATTAAAAAATTATTAATATCTATTATTATGTAAATTAATATCAATACAATTATATTTTAGTTATACAGTTACTCGTCTCAAAATTATAATTTTGTAAAATTAATATATGATTCAAGTAGTTTTCTCTTAAAAATATTTTAATAATAAAAATAATTTTTAAAATTGAAATTATCATTATAATTTAAATATATATGTTAAGATTATATACAGATAAAGAGTTTATTCTATTATTGTAGACGTAGTCCAACTCCCTTTAAAAAAAGAAATATATTGAAACACACAAAATAATATGTTGATCAGAAAGGCAACGAGACATAAATTATAGCAGAATATGATAGATATATTTTAAGCAGTAATTTAGAATAATTAATTTTTTTGAACGTAGCAAAAAACAGTTTTTTATAAGAAAAAAAGTGTATATGAAATTGAAAAGAACAAATTATAAAAATAAATATAAACTTTAAAACTCATATTTATAAAAATAATTTACTTTTTCAGAATTTTTTACTAACTTTCAGTCAATATTTCAGACAGTGAAGTTATTTTAAATTTAATAAGCAACTGTAATTTATAAAACAGATAAAATTAAGAAAAAAGAATCTCATACATGCATGGATGCTCTTACCAAAGCGATTATAAAAAGCGATTGTTTAAAGTAAACGCGATTAAGAAAAAGTAAACGCGATTAAGAAAAAGTAAACGAGGGACGGGGAAGGCTATTAAAAGTTGACAAGACTTATCGTTTCAAAGGTTTTATAAAATTAAAGTCACCAATTTGTTTAAAACCACGTTGTACGGTCCTTCATTAGTTTACCTTTTTATTTCACAATAGTCAAAAGTAAAATGAAATACAGAATAGATCAAATAAATGAATAAGCGCGTCACTTCTCTTCACCATCAACTTTATTTTTATCTTATTTAGTTGTTAATATCTTTCGGGTATTACACTTTTACCATTGCATTTGGATACTAATTACAAAAAATATTACTTGTTATTTAAGAAGTTTTATTATATTTATCAGTATTTACAATAATATTTTAAGTTTATCATGTATCCATTGTTAGTGTAATTTTTTATATGCTTAGTCTATCTGAAATCATTATTCGTATAATTTTTAAGATATCTATTATTAAGGTAACATACTCATCATACTTAATTTGTATGCATACAAACTCATAAAATAATATTATAAAAATAACATTATTTGTAGGCATATACTGTAATACTTTGTCACAATTTTTATAGCACTTACATATATATATATATTTATATGAATGTAATTATATTAAAACTATTATACAAAATTTTTTTTATATAATGATTTTAAATATGAGATTTCATATAAATTAAATATATAATCAAGTCATATTATATAATATATAGTGAAAATGATTCATTATATATATATTTTAGATACGATAATACGATGGGGTGAGTGAGAACAAAACTCATTTTTTCATCTTTATCTTTATATTTAATGAGTATAAATTTTTATCACATTTCTATTTTTATAAAGTAATGACTATATTTATATCTATTTTTTACTTTTAAATATTAATTAAATATTTTTTGTAAAAATAAAATTATAATAAAAATATAATATTATTAAATATTTAATGTCAAAAAATATATATTTTCTTTTATTTTCAATATCAAATATGAATAAAGAAATTGTAATCATAATCTCAAATCAAAATATTAAATATTAAACAAAAGTCAAACAATTTTAAAAAAATCAAATATGAGCTAAAAAACAAGTTAGAAAGTTAAAGATAAGAGAATAGTTAATATAATATCTAATATATATAAGATATTTTAGTAATTTAAAATAAGAATTGGTATGAAAGATAAAATCAAATATTTAAATGAGCATGCAAATGGAGTATATATATATATAATATTATTGTTTTTATCTTTATATTCAATTTAAATAATCAAGTATTACACATACTTATATAATATATTTTAATCAACTAAAAAATTATGTTAAAATCAAAACAATTTGATGATCGTTTTTCATTCTTATATTTTACATATTTTTATAAAAGAACTTTTTTCTCAACTTCTCATATCTTATATATTACTCTTTTCGTTTTAAATTATAAGACGTACTTGACAAATTCTCACATACCAATAAAAGCATTTAATTTTTTTAGTTTTTTATAAATCTTTCATCTTTATCCTTATTAATTACTATTAATTAAATTAATTGAAATTGAATCAGAAATTTTATAAAATGAATTAATTTTTTAATAAAATAGTGCATTAATTGAGATTAGAATTTTAAAAGTTTTTGAATTTATCTCAAAATTATTTTTAAATAATTTAAAATCAGAACTACTAATTTTTTTAATTAAATATTTTAATTAAATATTTTAATTAAAATTTTTAATTCACACTAACCTGCAAATGATTATACTAAAATTTCAATCAAAATCTTTACCAAATTGTAAATGACTATGCTCAAAATTTATTTTAAAATTTTACTCAAAATAAAAAGAATTTGATTACCTTGAAAGATATGAATTTCACTCAAATTTGATTACTCAAAATAAATTTAGATATGATATTTAATTACTTACCTTAAAAGATAAACAGTCAATTGAATGAATGAACAGAGATGAAGATGATATTAGTAAATGATAATGAAATATGAAGAGTCAGACTAATAAAATATAATTAATTCTTAGTTCCTGATTTTAATTTCTCTTTCTACTATTTAATATTAACATAGATAATCATGTAATTAATAGGGGTATATAAGGAAAAAAAAAGTTATTGAAATTCTAAAACGCCTTATATTTTGAAACAACTTTTTTCTCCAAAATAGGCCTTATAATTTGAAACGGAGGGAGTAATTTATACTCCTTCTGTTTCTAAATAAGTGTCGTTGAGAGGAAATTTGTTTTACATTATCTGTCGTTTGTAAATTTCAATGATGCATTAATTGTTTTTTACCAACTATATCCTTATTTTAAAAAATATAAAAAAAATTAAATGATTCTTTTTATGAGACTTTAATGGATCAACTGTTTGTATTAACCAATTATTTTCTGTCTTTTCATCTACTTTTTCGTCAATCAATAAATCACATTTAATTCTTTAAGAGTATTATTGGAAAAAATTTTAAAAATTTATTATAAATTATAGGAGTTACTACTTTTATTGGTCTGTGTGAAAATTTTTTAAAGAACTCTTATTTAAAAACAGAGGAAGTATAATTTAAATTATCATATATAATTTTATACTTAATATAAGAACTACAAATAACAACATTAAATAAGAACTTTGGAGGTCATGAAGTAGAATTATCTTCTCTTAACCTATTCATCTTGATTTTGTGAAGCATATAATCTTACTATTGATTAACTATAAATATTAGAGAAAATATTTAAAGAAACTAATACTTTAAAAAGATAAAATCTTAGTTAAACCAAATTAAATCTATTTATAAGTTTTTTCAAAAAAACTGTTCCATTCTTTATCTATTTTAAAAATATATCTCTAACATAAATAAACTAAGTTTTGCACTAGTGATTAATTAATTGATTATGAAATTTTGTTTATAAGATAATGGTAATTAAATTTTATGCACACGAACACAAGTGATACTAGTACTAGTAATAAAAGAAACATTCATTAATCAAAACAAGTTTTTTTATTAATTACAGGATCCATTTAGATCCGGACAAGGTAGCATAGAGAAAGTTATTAAATGATTATATTTCCTAAAATCCTAAACAATTACCCTCCACATTTTCACAAATTTGAAATGATTTCAAGTAGAAAAATGTCCAAATATACATTAATCACATAAATCTAAATTGTCATAAAAGATATATGAAATTAGAAACAAAATAAGGCCTAACTAGATTTAGGTTGTAGTGATGGAAAAGGTGATTCGTTATTTTAACCTAATTTTTAAATAGTATAGAAACTAGGGAAAGACCAAACTTAAAAAGAAAATAAATTTCTTACTAAAATGATTTAATATTAATAAATAATGAATAGACTTATATAAAACTAATATACCATCTTTAATTTAAAGTAGTAAAGTAATAGATTTGTGAGTTTTTTCTTGTTATATTTTTTTTTCAATTTTTTTATAATATTATATTCTGACTGAAATTTGAATTTAAAAAATTGTAATATATAGAACATCTTATACCTACTTAATGTATTTTTTTTCTTCCCTGGTAAAAAAATTACTCATTTCTAGCAGACAATTCTCTCTATTTACACCACCCAAAGACAAAACCAAACCGGTAAAGAACAATGAACTATTTCATTTAAAATATAAATGACAATTTTGTCATTTAAAACTATAAAATTATTCTCATCCAGAATGAGATCAACAACTACCTTTATGAAACTTCCAAAATAAACTTTGAATTGGATTTTTACATTAGTTACAATATAAAAAATTACACATGAGAAAATTACAAAAATCAACATAGTTTTCTTAAAATTTTATTTTATAATAAGATCTTTAAATTCAAGATAAATGCATAACTCAATAAATTTTATACTTTACTTATATGCATATATTAACGTGTTTAATATTTAAAATATAATATAAATAATTATATGATTTAATTAAAAACCTTATATATATATATATTATAATAATTAATTTATAAGTTGAGAAGTACCTTTCACGAGGGATAATAATTCTCCAAATCTTTTAAAACAAATGCATACACAAAACTCAAACTCGAAATCACTAATTAAGTTAAAATAACAACACGCCAGTTAATTCACACACTCCCTCATATATTATAATAATAAATTCATATTTATATTTATTTAAATAACTTTATTAGGTTTAAACAAAAAATATTTTTTTTATTTTGATTGAGCCAATAAGAAATTACATCTGGGAACGGTAGCTCAATCTAACAAACAGGAATATACATGCAAAATAACTCTTATTGAAAGGAGTGGGGTCCACTTGACTTTATTAGTTTGATTACCCTCCATTTTAATTGATTTGCTATTTTAAAATATTTATCATTTTAAATGTTTAAGAAAATAAAAATTAATTATATAATTTAAAAAGAAATGAAGATTAAAAACCAAGTGCACCCACCAATGCCATTACCAATCATAAAAAATCAAGTGTCTATTAACACTTTTTTTCTATCCCTTCACTCTTTCTTTTATGCCTCCCCTCTACCAAATTTAAGTGCAATCAAACCAACATAATGTCCTGTTTTTGGAGCACAGTTAATTAAGGCTCAACTCATTCAATAATAATAATAATAATAATAATAATGTTTTTTTTTCTCTTTCATAACATAAACATTGAATCAAAATATTGTTCTACTCTTACAAAATGCTCTTCATCACGTGCTGATGTCCAATTGGGCCACTCTTCCACAGCGTACGCGCTTGCTGCTTGTCAATCCTGCTACCCACAACAGCTTCAAAACGCAAAAACAAAACTACGTAATGATGAGTGATGAAAGTATGATTATGCAGGAGTGAACAATGTTTAACTCCCAAAACGTAACATAAACAACGTTTTCTAAACCCAATCCTCTCCCCAAAACCTTTTCCCTTTAATTTCTTCCATCATTTCACTTTCCTTTGACAGTTATGAAATGGGACCTGCCACTGCATTATTATGCAACAAAATGAGGACATCCTGGTACAACACACGTCAAGGGAAAAAAAATTAAAATCAGATAAGCCCAAAAATTAAAACGGATCACTGTAACGGGACTAGTTTAGTGTCACCATCAAAACCTAGCTCCATGCCGAAACAGTTAGCTTGTGGGCCTTCTAAATATGCATCCAATGTTCTCGTGTTCGTATTATCCTTTGACGCCCCCAAAACGCACAAAACAATTTTCTATAACAATTTTTAAATTATTTAGCTTTTATGCATTATCTATCTATATATTCCAAGTACAACTCATTTTCTGTCTGGGAATGCTTTTTTTTTATATATATATATATATTACAAGCTTTTGTGTTCAACTTAAACGCATTCTCTGATCAATTGAGTTACGCTTCTTAATATTTTACGAATTCTTTGAACACGTTTAGATTGATACTTTGATCTGTTAAAAGAATTATGACGCTTTGTAAGTTTTACTTGCTATTATTCAATCGGTTCCATTCGTAATAACGCGTAATTTTCCATCAATTATAATTAGTACTAATAGAAATATATTTTACCCAAAAAAGCGTTGAATATTCTTCTGATTCTGATTAAAATCTTAAAAAATCCATAACCATCATTATTAGAAACTTTACCACAAATTGACCCCTCTCACTCTCGGTCTCGCTCACATCACACACTCCCTCACTCATATTATTTAAATCCAAACAATGATTAATTACTCCAAAACCTTTTCGTAACCCAACCGCACCTGTTACGAGTCTCAGATCCCGAATACAATAAAACCCTTCCCACGTGGCAGCACTTCATTGGGTGATGGAAATCGACGGTGGAGATCTCTGAGAGGACGAGGCAGGGTAGTTCGATCGTACGGCAGGGAAGAGAGAACCGCTCGAACCTCAGTGGAAACGACTTCGTACGCTGCCACCGAGGTCTGTGTCCGTGGAACAGTGTGAGTGAAGAGAGAGATATAATATAAACCCACAGCGCGCACCATTCTCCACTGTCCAAGGAGATCAAGCACCAAAGCCAAGACCCTACTCTCTCTTTCTCTCTCTCTCTTCCTCTCACTCGTTTATTTTTTTGTTGCGGTTTGGTTAGTCCGTTAGTGAATGTTAAACTGAGTTTGCGGTTCGGGTTTTCATTTATGGATCCGGGTGCGATGATGAACGAGGGTTCCTTTGCGAATAATGGGAGCGGCAATACGGCGCCGTATAGCTTGGCGGAGATCTGGCAGTTTCCGCAAGCGATTAATGGCGGCGGAGGATTGGGTCTCCGGAGCCCGCAGTTCGGACACGGGCCGGGGCAGTTTGGGGATTTCACTCCCGGGCCCAACAATGGGCTTGGGCCCAGTAACAGCAGAAAGCGGCGCGACTCCGAGGACGATTCCGCTAAGGCCGTTTCCACCAGCAATGCCGTGGTACATATTCGCTCACTCGCGTTTGTTGTTTTGTTTTGTTTACCTGAATTGATTGACGATATGCTCAAGGGTTGTTTGGATTGCGCAGAATGAGGGTGATGGAAAACGTGTTAAAGCAACGGGGAATGGTGATGGTAAAGGTGAAGAAGTCAGTTCAGGAAAGCCTGCGGAGCAAAGCGCAAAGCCTCCTTCGGAAGCTCCCAAGCAAGATTATATTCACGTCCGAGCCAGAAGGGGTCAAGCCACTGATAGCCACAGTCTTGCAGAACGAGTAAATTTTTGTTCTTGTGTTTTTTTCCCTTAATGTGTTGTTTTGTGAAAAATGTAAAGTGAAGATATGATAGTATGAGTTTAGGATGTGTTTGGATTAAGTAAAGTTCTTGATTGGGATTTCTAATTGTGACTCTGGTGGATGCTGGACAGGCTCGAAGGGAAAAAATTAGTGAAAGGATGAAAATTCTTCAGGATTTGGTCCCTGGTTGTAATAAGGTATTGTTTTGGTACTTGTCTAGTTTTTGTTTCTGCTCACGTATGTATATGCATAATTAAAACAAAAAAAAAAGGTTTATGGGTTAGAAAAGAATAATGTTATCTTTTGAATAATCTGTACATACACGTCTCTGTCAAGATGGCCTTATTGATAACACAATGGAAAATTATTCGTGATTATTGGTATTATGAATTTATGATTCATGGAAAGTGTAACTTGAGATACTCTCTGTGGTTTAGGTTATCGGGAAAGCATTGGTCCTTGATGAGATAATTAATTATATCCAATCTCTTCAGCGCCAAGTTGAGGTAGGTATCATTGCTTTTTATTATTTTCATATCTTTGCACAATTAAAATCTTTCTTAAATTTATGTCTGTTTTGAAATTGATTTTGGGGACTTTGCTGTTATTGGATGTTACAGTTTTTGTCAATGAAACTTGAAGCAGTGAATTCGAGACTGAACTCCGGTATTGAAGCCTTTCCTCCTAAGGATGTAAGTCTTGAACATTCTTGCTTTTATATTGAATTTCTGAATGTTAAATTCTTCTCTTTGATAAGACATCGGTGCAATTCTACCTGTTGTTATGTTTCTAGGATGGCTGTTATGGTTGAACTATCTCTTTTGTTGTAGATACTATTTGTGTCGTAAGAGTTTGTTTTATTTGCAAACTTGTTTATTGTGGGTACTTGGAATTTTTTTGGGTGGAATGTTGAGTTGCTTTTTATTAGAACAAATGAAGTGCTTTCCAGAGCTGGGTGGTTTGGTTGAAATCTAAATGTTGTTGGTAGAGTTCAGTTTTTCATCATTGTTAAAAGATCTCGAGTCTTAAAAGGACGTGAATTTTGATTCCAGTTCGGTCAGCAAGCATTTGATCCCGCGGGCATACCGTTCGGTTCACAAGCTCCAAGAGAGTACAGCAGAGGTTCTTCACCTGAATGGTTACATATGCAGGTAGGAGGTGGCTTTGAAAGAACAACGTAGTCTATGAGATCCCATGGTAATAAATACAGAAACCAGCGGTATCCGTTCTGCATTAGCTCCCAGAAAACATGAATGATAGACTCAAGAAGCAAGTCCAAATGGGCACCTCATTCCCATTTTCTACACTAGGCATGGAGCTGTTACTGTTTTTCACAGGACTGCTTCAGTTTTTATTTAAGCATCTCCATATGTTTGGTGTGTTGGAAAATGAATTCATTTACTCAATATGTAGTATAGTGGACTTTTAGGCTTTGTATTCTGTACTCAACATAACCCTTAAAATCATCATTCTTCTTGTAAAAGAATGCTGCTTCATCTTAATACATGATGCTTACATATTGTGTAATAGTCTCTCAATAATGTTTGCAAAGCAATGTTGAATAAAGAAACCTAGTCACTTTTGTTTCTGACTTTTAGTCTGTCTAGTGCAAAGGATCTTAACACTCAAAAAACTCATTTATCTGATCTAAGGTGAAGGTAGGATGGGGACCTAATCTAATAGGGAAAATAATTGTTGAGATAGATTTGGCTTCGGTGTAGTCGCTACCCTCGTAAGCGATTACTTTTAGTATTTGATGTCACCATTGCGACAGAAGTTGCGCCATTGATGTGAGAGAAGGAGATGCCGAAGGGGAAATTGCTGTAATGAAAAAAGAAAAAAAGTAGAGGACTTCATTTAATAACTATTAAATCTAAGCGTACTATTTTTTTTTCAATAAAACCCTAATCTAATAATAGATTCCTAGCAGGAGTTGATGTAGCAACTCGTTTATTTTCAACACATTATTAAATGTTACAAAATCACGAGTTAAATTCATAAATCAGAAACATGCATGACACAAGATTCTACACCACTGGAGACTATGCCCTTTGCTTAAAATTTGATGGCCAATAGCAAACGCAGAAAGCATTATTGCATGATGATGAAAATTCTATTTTAAAACAGAAAGAAACATAAAAATATAGTGGTACTTTTATAATTATGAGTAAGACTATAGTAATAATAAAAAATTCATTAAAATGAACCATTGACTACAAATAGGGTGTGCATGGGATTAGTGGACATTTTGGTGTTGATCCAACCTCCTAATGCTTTTTTTTAAAAAAAAATAGTTACTACTCAACTAGTTTCATTCATGTCAATTATACTCGAACACAATTTTTAATTTATAATATTTGATAAAGTAAGATGTATGGCTACAGATTGAATATTATTAGAATAACTAAAAAGAAACCTTAAAATCGGTATCATTTTTTTTCTCATAAAATAAGGAGTCAAATTTACTCATTTTTTAACCGTGATATTGGTACAAATCATTCATTGTTAACAATGTTGGAAACTGAGTAGACACAAGATAAGTGTTTGAACGAATTGACATAATCCTGTTATATGCAATAACATAACTATTTGTTGTTGCTTTCGTCAGTACGTTCCCTAATTTAAACAGTTAATTTCTAAATGTTTTTACATGACTAAATCATAATTAACATAACTAAAGTAACATCCATAATCTAACCACTTTCATGAAAAGAAAAGTATATTTTTTTAAAATAAAACAAATAAAATAGTTATTAATATTATACAATGACTTTAAATATTTTAACAAAAATTTACAACATTAATTTAAATTGTCTTAACATCTAATTTCACGAATAACAAAATGTAAGTTATTTATGAAGAAGTATGTAATTGTTGTCTCTTTAACAACTTTTAGAAATGTATATTAAAAGATGTGTTGAATGAGATTTCTTTAAAAGAAATTTATGAAAAAAGTTTTACAATAAGGGAAATTTAACGACTCTTAACTTCACAACAACTAAACAATATTTCATTGAAATCAATGAATCATTATTTATTTCTCTTTTATATTAGTTGATTAAAGACATTGACAAGATCTTAAGAAGGTAACACACAATAATGATATTATCATAACTTTGATTCCAAAGATAAATGAGGTGCAAAAAATTTGAGATTTTATGTAAATTAGTGTCATAAATGTACTTTCATGGAAAAGATGATTAGATCAAGGCCAAATATTGCCCTTTCTAAAGTCTTCTCGCCAAGTCAGACTCATGGACTTTGTACCTTCATGGAAGAAACAATTAGACTGAGGCCAAATATTGTCCCTTTTAAAGCCTTTTCTTCAAGTCAGACTTAAGGCTAAGAGACTGTGTACCTTCATGGAAAAGGCAAACTTAGGTCAAACATCGAGCAACATGCATTGTACAACGTAATACTTAAAGTCTACATAAAACATCCATGAACCAACTTATGTACACGGTACAAATAACTTAGTCTGCGTGGAATGCCCACAAGCCGACTTATGTATGTGATATGAATACCTCGCTTATGGACTGACTTCAGTACGCAATATGAATAACCATTTCGTCGAGGAATCTTAGAGAAACGTTCTAATAAGAAATATTATGTTATTAGTTATTATGAGTGTTGTTGAGGTTGTTGTGGAAAGGAATGAAGACGAAGTGATTTTCTAGTACTCAAAGTTTTTTTTTTCTGGGAGTCTTCCTTTATATGGGGAAGTCTCTGACCTGAAAGACATACTTGAATACTCATACTTGAGGTTAAATAGACTTTTGAACCAAATCAATAATATTGTCATAATTTAGGAGGACAATCATTCAATGCATCTTAAGAAAGACAAAAAGTATTGGAGAATAATTAAAATACCTTGAGAAGGCATTTGATATATAATTGTGGATCTTTATGAATGAATTACTTAGAATATTATTATGGACATTTATGAATGAATTACTTAGAAGACCTAAGACTATCTCGTCATTTTATTCGTATTAGTCAAACATTTCTACCTTAAAAATGAAATTTTTGTGAAATGGTGATGTGTTGGACGAATTTCAACCTTTAAAAGGAATTAAATCAAATTTTTTTTTGTCTCCTTATTTTAAAAATATTTTGTATGAAAAGTCTCACTCATTTTATTAACTTTGCAACAGTAGAAATTTTGAAAGCATGTTTAGCCATCTTTAGGAGGCCAATAGTTACTTATTTGAAATTTGTATGACTTTATTTTATATATGAAAGCTAATTTGAGAATATTCAAATTATCCAAACTAGTTTGATGATACACCTTTAGTTGTTCTCTTTGACATGGGGAACTTAAGTTTATATTTGATTGGTTTAGTTAATGTTTATGAAAATTCTTACCTATTTTGATCATAATTGTGTAGGATTAGAAAGGAGCCAAACATTGAGACAAATTGGCTTACTTTTTTTTAGACTAATTCTTTTAAGTGAGAAGCCCAACAATGTTTATTTAAGTGCGATTGTGCATGACTAACCAAAATCACATGTCAATAAGAGAGTTTAAGAATGAATTAACGTGTTGATACTATGCACATTCATGCTTTATTTTGGAGTCAACACTTTCGAACTGAAGCATGCCTTGGTCATAATCATGCATGACCAATATTTCTTAAGTATCATTGTTGAATGTCTCCACAAATATATTAGTCTCATGGAGTTGGGGACAATTATTTGTGGAATGGTTAGATGCTCCACAAATACCATGGTGGTTTGGTTATTTTTGTTTTGTTGGCTTGTTCTCATCCTTCTATGACTAACTATCATTCAAGTGACATTAATTTTGTAAGCTTGTTCTCCAACCTCTTATTATCTACAATAATAAAAACTTCATTAGAAACTTTAGTGGATAAGTTTTGTAAGTTGAATTGTTGTGAATTCTCTGTCATATTGGAAATGAGAGGTGTCTTGTCCTGCATCTATTATGCTTCTATATGAAGACATCAATCTTTCATAGAAATATGGAATCAATAATTGCTCACTAATATAGTAGTTAACATGGAACACAACTTGCTAAACATCTCTTAGCATTTATTTAAAGTCCACCTAAAGTTGCCTAATACCATTAATGTCTTTTTCTACTTTTTGTAGATTTTGAGGTAGTAAAATATTCCTCCAGAAATCTCCTATTTGGGTCATTCCATGTGGTAATGGAGATAGGCTCCATATATAATTAGGTTTTGGTAGTACCATTAAGGAAAAATGGAAATGCCTTCATTTTAATGAAATCCCCAAGTACATCAATTGGTTTGATGGTTGAACAAACCGCATGAAACTTTATAAGGTGTTTGTGCGAATCTTCACCCATAAGTTCGTGAAACTTAGGCAACAAATGGAGTTCAAATTAAAGTTCATAATTTGTAACACCTTCTTCTAATTGATGAGTCTGGATACATATTGATTTGTAAACCACATAAGGTGCAACCATTTACTTTAGAGTTCTCCCATGATTATCCATGTTATGAAAATTAAAACCAAAACTACTGAAAAAGGAATAATAAAACTAAGAGAATTAGTGATGTCAATGTCACTAACTATATTATGAAATTCAATGGTGGTAATACAATAATGCTTTTACAATCTATAAAATGTTCTTTCTTGTTCAAAGTCAAACGGATGCAATATACTACTTTTAGTCTAGTCATGTATCATAACAACATCAAGTTAAATAGGATGATAACAGATACCACATCAACGTTATATTTGACAATGAATAGTAAAAGTTGTAAAAGAAGATCTAAATATTGGAAAACACATAAAATAATTCTTAAGAAAAGAAACACCATAGTAAATCATTTAAATGCACTTTATTTGCTTTATATTTTTTGGTGTTTTTTAAATGGTAAAAACTTTAAAAATTGAACAAGGGGTCTAAGTGAAGGAATTTGAGATTTTAAAGTCCAAGCCACAATCCTTATCCTTTGGATGACGAGTCATGATTTATACATTTTTTCTGAGGGTTTTGACAAAGTTTGGAGAAATTTTGAGAAAATAGATTTTTAATTTGCTACTAATTCAACTAGATTTTTAATCTACTATTATTATTATTTTTACTACTATATTTTTTATGTTTAATTTTCATACATGAAAAAAATAAAACATTTCAATGTTTAATTCACGATATGAGAGATGTCAACAAAGTACACCACATAATAATAATCATCAATTACATTTAATTTAATTATATATATAATGTAAAAGGTGATGCAGTGCTAAATTTAATTATATACAAAACATAAAAGATAATGCCATGTTAAATTCAATTTACTTCACTATAAATTGATTAAAGAGAAAACTTAACAAAAAAATTCAATAAATAGTTAAACTCAACAACATGCTTAACAAATGATTAAACTCAACAACACACTTAACAAATCATCAGACTCAACAACAAAACTATAATTTAGACGCAATTTGATTTTTGTCTTGATGATGACACTAATTTGATAACTATATCAAGTCAATACTAAAACAATTAAATTTCTCCTAGATTTATAATATAAAATTCATCTAAGTCGATTATCAAAGATAAATATCAATTTAATTCAAATTTAGTTATGTTTCTTGAAACACAAGTTATCATTTTGGAGATTTTTATCATATAAGCTAAAATATAAATGTATGTAATTAATTATAAAAATATCAATCCACATACCCTTATATACATGCATTGCAACTTAAGATTTCAATCTAAAAATAACAATAATTGATGTAGCCATGTAATTAAATTGAATAGTGAAATCAAATCACTTTATGAACTAAATAAAAGTATTATCCAAATTAATCTATTAATATTCATCAAATTAAGTTATCAATCAATCACTTCATTGAACTTCTAACTCATAAAAATGTGGATCATAATCATGATTAAACATATCTGGGTTAAAGAGAGAAGAACAAAATAGAATTTGATAATTTTAAATCGAAACTCAAACTCTAATGTGTAGAATCCTTTAAATCATGAATAAGTTAAAAATTTTAGCCATCAATAGAGATTTCCATGAAAGATAGATAAATTGAATAAAATATCAAGAGACATAAGAGGAGAAAAAAAAGAAAAGTTGTAGCTAATTTTCTAGCTTATAATTTGGAAAGTGTAAAAATGAATTTAAAAAGTTGTTTTCAACTATATAAAAATTATTTTATACTATATGTAAATTGTTTTACACTAATAGATAATTTAGCCGTTATAACTAATGAGTCATGATTAAACCTATTAATTCATAATACAATTGGGCCAAAAGTCCAAAATTATAAAATCATGAGGTCTGAAATTTATATCTTTAACATCATAACTGAATTTGTTGTAGTTTGAATTAGGCTTTATATAAAAGACACAACATTGTAGATACGTAACTGTATAAGAAGGATCTTTTCCATCTAAGCTCTATAGCAAAACTTATGCCATGTACAATACAAAAATAATGAATGCTTTTACAATTAAATGTTTTAAGCTTATGTGTTTCTAATCATGATCAAAACCTCTAATTACAACCAAAACTATAATAAACAAGAGTTAAAATGCCAATAAAAATATGCTCAAAATATATAATATTAATGGATTAGCAAACCATTTTATTCTATTGAAAAACACATAATTGCACAATATAAAAAGATCTTTTAAAAGCCAAAAAATGATTAAATTTAAACTCATTCAAAATCCAAATAAATAAACCATTCAGTTCATGATAGGAACTCCAAAATTTCTTCTCTAAAGATTAGCAACACTTCATAACAATAACTCTATATAAGTATTAATAAAAAACAAAAAAAATGGATATTATATTTAAACTAAACTTTTATCAAGATGTTGTATTCAAAATAAACTAATATTATAATAGTCCCTGCAACTATCAAGTACTTAAGGAAATGCATCTTGATATAGAACTCCAAATCGGTAATGGAGAAAATGAAATATGAATAATAAAATTTAGCTAAAAACATGTGTTGAAAAAACTAGATAATGATGAAGAAGCAAGAGAGAATGAAGTGCAATAGTTGTGGTAGGGGAGTAAATTCATGCACAATGGCAACAAAGATTCAATAATGGAAGAAAGATCAACATTTTCAACGTGTTGAAAATGACAACAAGTTTAACAATTGAAACTATGTTAGTGCCATTTGATGGTGGTGTTTGTTAACAAACAAAGGTTGTTTTGTTTATTGTATTTGTGTATGTCTAATATTTTTCAAACTTTATTATGTTTTTTCATATCATCAATTTCTTTTTTTAATCGAGTTAGACCAAATGATTTCTTGTGACTCAATTACATAATTATATAAAAAAAATATTACTAAAATTATATCAAAATATTAAACTAATTAGCCTACAAGTCTATGGGCTAGTCTAACATTTATTTGTTTAAATTGATAATCTATAAAGGTCAAGCCGAAAAAACTCAAATCAATTTAGATTAAGAATTAAGTTCAATTTAACCTAAAGTTCAAAATGTTTAGGCCAACCTTCGTACCAAACTTATTTTGATGGCTATATTAACATGATATAATTATATTTATACAATTCTTGTAGATAATTTTTTTAAAGTAATGTGTGAGATGTATCTTTATAGGAGATGAATATTGTATCTCTATAATTTGTGAGATGTATTTTGTGCAACACTTGATAAAATAATTTTTGTAACTCAAGATAAATACATTTTTTTAAAAGAAGTGTGAAAAATGTAGTTTTTAAGGTTAAATAATTTTAATTCTAATGTATATATGGTTGTATATGAGTTGAAGTAGTCTTTTGTGCTCTCTCTCAATACTTTAATACTTTTATTCTTTGTTGATAAAAAAATGGACATAATTAAATATACTTTCACGTTATCATGAAATAATAACAAGAAACATTTTTAATTTTTATATAAAACTAATTGAAACTAATAATAGTTTTAAAAAAAATCTAAAACAAATTCCTCACGGTTTAAAAAAAACTAAAAAACAATTTTTTAAACCCAAAAGTATCCTGCATTAACTATAAGGTCGAGATTTCTTTTGCACCTCTAATTAACTATAAGATTGCAATTTCTTTTGAAGAAGCAAATATCATTTAACTGAATTTTATCTTTTTCAATAAAGTTTATTCTATACACATGCTAAACCTTTGATAATATATTTGAGAAAAAAACTCAACTTATAAAGTATAGCTAAAATGATATTTAGCACAAGTTATTAGACATCTTGGTTCATTAATCAATGTTTAATTTGATTCTCGGGTTGAATATGAAATCACAATTAAAGATGTCGTTTTATTTAAAATTGGACCAACGGTGATTATTGAAGAAAAATCATATTTAAATCTTAAATTTTATATATACTTGTGTCTCTTTGTGAACGGATGATGAGAAGAGCTAAGAAGGAAGCATCCTTTCATGCTTCTTAAATGATCCAAATAGAGCTTGCAAAATAGAGTTGGTTAAGCAAAATAATAATCAACCACCCTCCGATTTTGAATTTTGAAACCTTCAAGGAACGGGTCACGGAACCTTGGAAAAGCATTTGAAAACTCCATCTTTGACATATCATGGTTAAGGGTAAGAAGTTAGTGCCAAGTCTTCGTACATTTTAGAATATCCCAAAACATTTATCGAATTTAATTAAAAAAAAGTCAAATATTAGTATTGCAATAATATTTATGTGAGGATGCAATATTGTTGCAGTAATACAGTTTGAAGGGGACGCGTGAATTTGGTTGATGATGATACGAAGGAGGGAATTTAGCGGAACCCCGAGAGAATTTAGCACAAAAAAGTAAATAAAATAGAAGAGAAGGGCATAACCGTCAAAAGGAGAATTTGAGGGTTGAATCTCTTGGTTTCAGCGTCGTTGGAAGAAGCACCAACCCAAGTAGCGTTTGCGCCCGAGAGAGAGATATTCATTGGTTCCTTCATTCGTGTTTAAAAGTAATTGGTTCGCAGAGAAAGAGAAGAAGAAGAAGAAGAAGCGATCGCATGAAAAATTGAAGGATGAAGGGATGGGATGGGATTCAATCTTCTTTATCTTCTCGATCGAATTCCACGTTGGCCAATCAAGCTTCCTCTCGAACGGTTCGACTCGGCCGAGTTCAGCCTCAGGCTCCGACTCACCGCACCATCTTCTGCAACGATCGCGAGGCCAATCTTCCTATCCGATTCAAGGTCCAACCGTTTCCCTCTCCGATTTCGTTTTTTCTTATTTCAATTCGTGTTTGTTTTTTGTGGTTGGTTGATGCTTTTGCCTGATTGTGTAGTGCTTGAGGATGTTTTCAGTGTTTGTTCGAGTGAGTTTTTTGATGGAGGAAGGCAGGGTTAGTGATAGGTTAATTGCTGTTATGTTAATGTTTAGTTTGGACAAATCTCGAGGGTTGGCTCAGCTTGAGCTTTGGTGAGTTGATGTTTCTGTGGATTAGACATTTTAGTTTTGTTTGATCTTTGAAATGGTTTTAAAAGTTTATCCGTCAAGTAGTCTTTTGTACTTAGAAACTCTAAGATTAACTTATATTTTGTTTTTACGGGATCTATTCGACGAAAGAAAAGAGTGTAATAAAACCTTTGGGATTTGCTTGAGGATGCCTATCCAGTCAATAAGAGTCAATGAAATGAAATACATCCGCATGGACGGTTGAGCATTTCAAATTGCAATCAAATAGAATCACGAAAAACAGAAACAGGGACTAGTTGGTTTTGTCATTTTACTTTTCTTGAAAGGAGATGTTTATTTGAATGTTTCGATTATGAGGTGATGTAAGGTTCAAGTGGGTGTATCCTTTACTTTCAAGTTTTTACGAAGAGTAAATTACTTTTTTAAGTTTCTTCAAGTAAATTAGACTTATTAGACAGTATAGGTTTATCAATGACAATGTTAGTGAGAAAGTTGTGGTAGCTCCTACTGTTAAAATGAAATGATGGTAGGACCTTGCCTTAGGTGGTTTGAGCATGTATAGAGAAGACCTGTGGCAGTCCGGGTAAAGAAACAGATAAGATGAAAGTTATCCGTAATTCTAGAGGCTTACTATAAGTGAAACAGTTATGAAAGTCAATTTTCATTTATAAACTTGATTTGAAATTGAACTCTATGGCATCTTTTGATTCAAGTAATTCATTCCCCGAAGTTGTCATCGTGATGTGTGCTACAATGGCACTATCCTGTTGCATCGTGGCTCTACATTGCTCCATTGAAGGCATTACATCACAAATTGTGGTTGCGGTTGCACTTGGAGTGGTGCAAATTGCAGCCACATCTGTGGATATTATTTACAGGCACTGACTGTTGTTTATGGTTGAAAAACCCTAGTCTGCTCCTACAATGCTATATTATCTAAGGTTTATTTTTAGGAATAATTTTGTGATTTTGCTTTGTTTATTTGGGGTTCAGAATTGAAGCCCCATTCTAGAACAATTGTGTGCCCTTTTGTTTCTGAAACATGACCCGTTATTCTTTGGTGCTGTCTCTGGTCGTTTCTATTGTTTTCAGCACCTTCCTGATGTTTCTGGTCTGGCTCTCTTCTCTGGCACCGCTCTGACATTTTGTTTGGTCGTTTATATTTAGTTCTCTCTCTCTCAATGTTCCCTGCTCTCTCTTAGAGATTACTCTGCTCTTTCGTTTTATATTCAGAGTCTATTTTCTTCTTCCCTCCCCTCTCTTATGCCTACAATTTCAGAATACACTAACCAGTGATTTTGTATATTTAGTCTTTCTTGTGGGCTGGGAGCGCAAGCTACCTTTTGTCCCTTGGCACCTTTATTGTCATTGGTTAGGTCTAGAGCTCTTGTTTGCAACCTTTGTTAGATTGAGCGTTTACCACTACATAAAAAGTTATAGCTGTTAGTTAGGGTGCAACTCTTTCTACTTAAGAATGTAACAGCCCAAACACCACGATTTGATTGTGACTTGGCCCACATGACTTTTGGCCACCTGACTGTCGCCCGGACAATTAATGCCACCTGTAACAACCTTCCCCTTAGCAATTGTCCCGTTGGGTTCAACTCGTGACTTTGGCTCTGATATCAATTGTTGGATTGAACGCTTACCATTAAACCAAAAGCTATAGCCATTAGTTAGGACACAACTCTTTCTCCTTAAGAGCATAACAGCCTAAGCGCCATGATTTGATTATGATTTGACCCACACGACCTTTGACATACCTAGTCGTCGCCACGGGACAATTGATGCCACCTGCAATAACCTTTTCTTGGCTTGGCTGTTTTCTTACTTGATATGTTGTTTTTTCAGTTTGGTAGTTTGATTGTATTTGCTTGGCTCCTCTTCGTCAGATGTTGTTAGAATCTTATCTTTGTCCCAGATGATGAAGTCTGGTTGTATACATGGTTAGATGCAGTTTGGTCTTCATATTTGTCCCAGATGCAGCCTCTCTCCCATCTTTATCTCATTGCAGTCTAGACTCTGTATGCATTGTCCTTGTTATCAGCCAGCCACTATAATAATTTCAGTATATTTCCTTTTAGTGTGCTTAATTCTAATCGACAAGCTTGAAAGTTAGTAAAGTTTAGCTTGAAGGTGAGTGATAGAATATTTAGAAAATACATTGTAAATTTGTAATATCATTTTTACACATTTTAGAAGATTTTAGGTCTTTGTAACTTGTTTTTTGTTTTTAATTAAAAAATGAAATTTTTTTTAAGATTTGTATAGTAAATATAAAAACAATAAAAAGTTGTTTTTTCGTATTTTCTTACAGAAACCTTTGAAAATAAGAAACAGTGTGTACTTTTTATAATTAAAAATTGGTAATAGAAACATTTGTCGAACCAAAATGCCCATTGCTGAACTCCTAGGAGTGTTTTCCTCATTTCATTATATTTCATAGTTAATTAGAATTAGGAATCTGGTATTTAAATAAATAGGGATTGGTGCTTTTTGTATTTTGTAACATATAGTTAGATGACATATATCAATATAGTACTCTATTGTTTAGAGTTTACTCTCTATTTTGTGCATTACTTGAATCCCTACAATTCGAATTGGAAGGAATGTCAGTTGACATTGTTTATGAAGATTTTGTTACTTAAATTCCTACAATTCACCGAGGCTGTTTGGAAAAACTTTTCCGAAAACAATTATAGGAAAAAAACAAGAATAAAAAACTAAATAAACTTGTTCATAAGCTAAAATTAGCTTATATACAATCTGAAAAATCAAAATTAAAGAAACTATGATAGAACTTCTATAAATTATTTATGCATAAGCTAATTTTAAATTGTTAGGAAACTTATTTCATTATTCCTTATTCCTTATTCTTCTGCTGTAAAAGAGTTTATTTTCATGAAAGAGTTAGGTTTTCATGGGAAAAAGCTTAAAATCGAAACGAACTGAATAATAGAAGGTTTTATAACAAACTGAATTGTGTTCATTCTTCACTACTAAAATAAGAAGCTTGTAAGAGTATTTATGGTTAACCGCTTTCAACAGAAGATATAGTGTATAAAACAGTAATAGCTAACAGCTCTAACAGAGTACATGAAAAAAAAAGATTTAGCTGTTAGTAATAGCTAACAACTCTAATAGAGTACATGAAAACTAAATATATAGTTGTTAGTAATGGCTAAACTCTAACAAAGTACATACAAAATATAACTAAGTATATACTAACACCCCTGTCAAACTTAAGGAGAAGATTTTTTAGAAGAAAAACTCTTCACATTGAGTTTGCCTCTAAGAAAAGCAAAAGAAGCTGAAGATAGAGGCCTGATCAGCACATCGCCCACTAATCATGAGTGGGAATATGATAGATGAAAAGTTGCTTGGCCATAATCTTTTCCCGCATAATGAAAAATATCTATCTGCATGTATTTAGTGCGATTATGAAACACTAAATTATGAGCAGTAGTCAGTAGTTTGATTATCATAAAGAAGAATTGGACTAGTAAATGAATCTTGCAATTTAGTAAGCAAAGTAGAAATCCATGTTAATTATTGACATCAAGTCGAAACAATTTCCTTCCAAATGAGATACCTAGAGTAAGAACTCTGTTTGTAATAGGCTTTACAACTAGGGAGAAAGTTTCATGACAATCATAGACATGTACCTGATGAAACCCCTTAGCTACCAATCTTGCTTTATATTTGTTGATAGTTAAAATCCCACTTACAACCAACAACTTGTCTATGAGGAGGTATAGATACTAAGACCCATCTATTTTGCTACATAAGTGCATCATATTCTTGCTGCATTGCAGCGAACCAATTAGCATCCTCTAGTGCTGAACATTTTTAGTTTAGAATGAGTAAGAAACAATGAAGGATGGATTTTGGATTGAAGAATACTATATTTATGTCTAGTATGCGTAGGATGAGTGTTAACTTCTGTAGCTATATAAGGAATAGAAGCAAACTTAGAAGGCGATGAATGAAAAGTGATAGATGGTGTATTAAAAGACTGAGGTGTGACAAAAGTTATCGGTGAAGGAGTTGGAGAATTTTGAGGTGGTGAAATACAGATTAAGATTCTTGACAAAACTAGGTGCATTAGGAAAAGATCAACATAAGGAAACCTATGTTCATTAAACAAAACATCTTTTGGGATATATATGTTGCCACTAGATGGTGTAAGAGTGGGATTCAAACTGAAGTACGGATTAAGATCTTTGACAAAACTAGGTACATTAGGAAAATACCAACATAAGGAAACCTATGTTCATTAAACAAAACATCTTTTGAGAATACCCTAAGAACAAACATTCCTCAAATTTAAAATTAAGCTTGTGTGAAAAATAAGGTCTCAATAAAGGAAAGCAAGCACAACCAAAGGCTTTGAGAAAATGAAATTCTTGACCTTTATGAGAAACAATAGTATAAGGAATGGCATGGGTAACCACTTGTAATAAAAGATGTAGCATACTAAAAAGTGATATCTAACAGACAACTCTAACAAAGTACATACAAAACAAGATATAACTGTGTAATGCCTAACAGCTCTGACATAGTACATACAAAATTTTCATAAAAAATATAACCAAGTATGCACTCTAATAGAAAGGGAGGTAAAGATGACAAGTTTTAAAAGTCGTAAATCAGATAGTTCGATTTCACAAATTTTGTAATCCATATTCCTTAATGTCAATTTATTGAATCATAATCCATAATGTGGTAAGAAACTTAACTATTCCAAAATAAACATGCACAATACATTACAAGGCATAAAACATAAATGCCAAAAGCTAACTGTAATACTGTAATCTTAGAATCTAGATGTATTATATAATCAACGTGCCACTTTGTAATGATTGGGGTGTGGTTGTGTGGGTTCAAACGAGAAGAGAGAGTGGGTTTAAACTTCAAACAAGCAAGAACGACAATGCACAAAAGTGAAAATACCCACCCTTGTTCAACAAATCGAGGTTCAAATAGAGGAAGAATGGAGGGAGTCAGACCAAGGTCATATACCATAGAATCGTATTGGCAAAATGAAATTACATAGATTCATTCATGTACCATAGATACAAAGTCATAAGAGTTATGTTGTGATACAAATCCGTGGATAGCCAAAATGTATTGAATTATAAGATTCAAATTGTCAATTGTAATATTGTGATAACTATGACAGACTAATTGATCTATCATGGATTTATTTACACCAATTGATTGCAGTGTTCTATTTTTTTCGACATTTAAGATTGAACTAGGGTGGGCATAGTGATTGACTGAACTTTAGAACATTTTGTAGCACTTTTTCTAAATAATCGGCATAACTATTGTTCTGACAATGGAAAAGAGTAATGTAATTTCATGTATAGGAAATAAGATACAAAAAATGTGTTATATTCATTCAAAAGGTGGTTGGAACTAGTGGTATAATCATGAAATTGCTCAATGAGATATGTGTTATGGTAGTTATATTCATTCAAAAACCCTTGAATTGATACGAGAGAAGTTAAAAATGTTGTGAAACATAAAATATAGGTTATTGTATTGGTGAGTGAATTGTTATTTCCAAGACAATATTGTTTCTACCAGTTTGGATCTTTTAGATTATCTAGGGTGGAAGAATTCACATGAAAAGATTGTAATGTAACATTGCCCATTACTTAAGGCCCAGACATTTGAAAATAACAGTTCTATGAAATTTTCCTCCTTTTTTCTAGTTTTCTTTAAATATGGATGTCAATTGAAATTTAGTCAAGGAAGTCAGTGCAGTTTGCCTATTTAATTGATCAATATGAAATCATATTGATTCTATTTTCTGTTTTTCTTGTAATTTCTACTGTTATGCACGTAACTTGAGAATATATTTATTTTCTGTCTATATTATAATGTATATTTCACATACCCAGATTTAGTAATTTTGATTAGTTGATATCCACTATGACAGGGGAATTCTATATCAACTACCAAATATAACTTCTTCACCTTTTTGCCAAAAGGATTATTTGAGCAGGTAAGTTACTCTAAGCTTCTGATTTTGGAGAGCATGTCAGATGCAATTGATTTCCAGTGTTCAAATAATGAGACTTATCTTTTACATACACGAGTTGTTAGTTGCATTTTCTGGAAACTATATTCTTTAGTATTTTCTGAAAGTATACACTGTGACTCTTTTAGATGGCACATTTTGGCAAATATGATTTATTACATTTATAAAATATCACTTTTTACATCTTTTATACATTCAATTTTTTTAATAAACTGTGATAGGTGCCAAAAAATAACAAGACCAGTACTGAAAGTTCACTGTTAAAGATCAGATCTGTTACAAAGTGATACGAGATCTGATCATAAGAAAACAGTAGATGAAATTGCATAAGGAAAAATTTAATACTAGACAAAGAGTGCCTAATCTCCTGAAAATCCTTGCCCTTCTTTTTCTCCCTTTTCTGGCAGTTTCCCATTACCCTCTATAAACAACACAATCTTTAACCCTCATATTTTTTCGTTACTAAAATAACTGAATGAAAGCATCTGCTAGTGCTAAGTCTAATTATTCTCCTCTTACGACATTTCCTGAGCTATTTTTTTATCTCCACTTTTTGTAATAAGTATACCTTTATGACCTCATATTAAGAATTGCGGCCCCCTCTTGCAAGTTGATCATATGGTCATGCTCCCTCTTTGGAGGTAATGAGCTAGGTGCCTGAAAAACATCTTCATAATCTGCTTGAAGAACTTCTAAATTTGGTTGTAGAGGGGCTGACTTCTGCTCTGCAAATTGCAGCTGCTTGCCTAATACCCTATTCCATCATTTGCTAGAGCCTTCCATCTTTCTTCCCAAAAGTCTGACTTTTACCAAGGGATGGATCCCCCTTTTATGACCTGTGGAAGACAGTCTTTAAACTGTCTGCATGACAAATTCTGTTATGCATTTATTACTGGTGTTATTGCACCTCTCTCTTGTATATATTCACTCGTGTGTATTTCACGTTCTGTATGCAATAATAATCTTTTGTTCTTTCTCTCTTTTCTACCTTTCCAAACTCTGACATGGTATCAGAGCAACAAAGTTCTAACCATGGCTTCCGCTACCTCATCCATTATTCAATCTCCAAATTTTGTCTTCCGCTTCCTCATTCCATCCATTTGGCCATCCAATCCATTCCTAAAACCATTTTTGTTACCCTAAGATTGAATAAAAAGCCTTGTAGCATAGCAATTTGTTGTACTTCAAGTTTCATTTGCTTACACACTCCACTACAACTCACATTCTCACCTGTTCCCATTTCCAATTCATAATTGGGTGTATTTTCCACTAATAACTTCATTTATTTGACCAATTCAGTCGATATAAATTTCTTGTGGCTCCAAAATCCATCAATATTAAAATTGGTCTAATGCCTATTTGATCCCACATCTTTAGGTATTTGTTAGAGGTAAACCCAATTTGACTATTGAGAGAGAACTGAAGTGTCTTGATCTTTAGTTCCCTTTCCTCGACTTCCTCTTGCTTAAGCTCTTTCTCATTTTATCCATCCTCATTCTCCCCTGTCTCCAGTAAAATAAGTTTGTTTGAGTTTGCAAACATGATAATGGCGACACCTTTCCCTGCACTTAAAACACAACCGTTCCTACTCTTTTCTTGCAATTCTGTTTGAGTTAACCTCGTGCTCATTGTAAACATCTTCTTTGCACTAAGCCCATACGGAGGTTTTGGTTCCAGCCCTTTCTCGTTTTGGGTTGATTGGTTAGCTCTGAGTGGGAGTCTCCCACATCAATTGATAGTGTAGTGGTTGATCCCTTTCCAAACTTGCCCCCCATTCTTCGAGTTAGACATGCCTCCTTTCTTCAATGCCCAATTCTTTTTTTCTTTTTAGAAAATGAACTTTAAGCTTGACTCAACCTCACAAAACTGACTTGTAAGGTGAGGTTTGAATCCAGTTATATATTATAATTCAGTCATTTCTCTCGTCGATAGGTGATCTCCAACACACCTCATACGTCAAGGATGGGACATCACGAGCGTGAGAATAGAGGGGTGCTTGATAGGTTAGCATGAAAGGCCCAACAAATCTTGCTCGGATAGACTCGTAATGTAAGGTTTGCATCCACCAATAACTATAATTTGGTCATATCTCTTGTTGATGCGGGATCTCCAACGCTTCTAGTGGCAACTCCCTATCCATAATCTTTGATAAATGCAGATCATAAAGTGTCAATTCTTCCTGTAACTCACCCTTTAGCCCATTAAGAAAATTCTGCTTTGGCATTTCTTCATCCACCTCTCTTAAAGGGACAAAGATTATTTCAAATTTCTTCCTATATGCCATAACTAAATTGGTTTTCTTAATACTCAATAAGGGTCCCATACTTCTATTATTCCTTGGGATCTCTGTAATAGATGGATGATTGTTTTGTAAATAGTAATGCTATGTGTTTTCACTTTCCGCGTGTTTTTAGTAAGGGCCATCAAGGTGCAATAAACTTGCTATGTTTGGCATTAGATCTCAAGGTTATACTTGGTGGGATAATGTTCCTAGCTTTATTCATCTTGTGTTTTTTAGGGATACATTTAATTTCCCCTTTTGTAGGGTTAGGGATTAGTGGGTCAGGTTTAGTCGCCCCACTATTTTTTGTATTTTCTTCTTTCATCATATTGAGATGCTGCATATGCTTAATGTTGTTTGTGGTGTCAACATAGTAGAGATGAAAAACAACATATAGAGGCCTTAGCACTCTCATTTCTATTAAAAAATAAGGGTCGAAATGGGTTTTGCATCAACGCAGGTTATAAGCGATGACTTAAAGCAGTCATAAATTGGGTTCAACCAGTGAAGTTTGTTTGCTTCTTCCACCTTTAAAACCAGTTGAAGGCCCAACCTTCCATGGTTACCAAAACAACTTTCGGTTTCTCCAAAATTGCAACCAAATTAAATCTGAAATAATTTTTCACCCGACTAATCCACTCATATGTATCATCCCCGAAGAAAATTGGAATTTCCAACTTTTGCCTCCTCGCCCCGATCTCTGTCTTACTCCCTTCCCATTGTCCATGGATCTGTGATTGACTCAGAAACCTGCCTTGATCTCTCTCAACTGTTTGGTGATTGTTTATGTCGAGAAAGGCCATGTGAATATCTTTGATTGCATTCTAGAAGCAGTTGTTGAATCTCTGCCAACTGAGACTTCATTCCTCAATTCTAGCATGCTGGGTTCTAAATGTCTACCCTGGACTCCATAGTTGCTGTAATAATACCAATTGATGGTTGGGTACCAAAAAACAATACTGGAAATTCACCGTATTATAACTATATTCGGATCTGTTGCAAAGTGATACAAGATCTGATCAAAGGAGAACTGCAGACAAAAGTACGAAACAGAAAATATAATACTGAACTGTTAAATAGTGCTGTTCTCTCCTGAAAATCCTTGCCCACTTTTCCCTCCTTTTTCTGACAGTTTCCCACTATCCACTCTCTCATAACCAACTTAATGCCTATATTTCCACGAGTAACTGATTATAGGCTGCCTCTCTTCTCAACTTCCGTAGTAGTTTTTCTTTCTTCTAATATAATAATTACCAAATTTCCTTTGTATTTGGACCAAAGACAGATTTCTATTTTGGGTCTTATCATATGAACATTTAATGTCTGGTTGGTAATGCTCAGATTGACGTTTGTCTTGAGGGTACCAACCTCAAGACTTGTGAATTATTCTTTACACTGCTGCCGATTATGTTTTGTAGTCTTCTTTTTCCTCCTACATTAGCTTTCTTGCCATTAGTGTACTGTTACAAATTCATGCGGTTGGAATCAAATTTCTTTTTGATTTATTTGCTCACAGAAAAATGAGATAGATGACTCTTCTTGTGCTTTACAATATATCTGAAAGCAACTTTTGCTCAAATTTATATTTTGTAAATTTGTATATTATTGACTGATGTTAAATGATGTTTGTAAGTGTATATCCTTTGTCATATTATTGATATTTTATGTTACTTAGAGGAATTGGAATTCCTGTTTGTCCTGCAGTTCAGACGGGTGGCTAATCTCTACTTTCTTACAATCTCAATTTTGTCAACCACACCTATTAGGTATGTAAATGCTATAGTCAACTTAACAGTGAGAAGGTTATTTTTTAACTTACTAGCATTATTGAGAAAAGTGAGCTATCAGTACTGACTGGAGTGGCACATGTCCATCTTAATTTTTCTTTAAAAATTATCTTCAATTGTTTGCTATTTGTGTGGTGAAGTTGGTAGTGGCTCTTGAATAGTTTGGTACCTTTTAGTCTTTGTATGAGTAAGATATCGTATGGCTGCATTGGATCTTAATCTTCCTCATATCTTGATATGGGATTTTATATTTCCTCATATCTTGATATAGGATTTTATATTTTGTTCTGCATGTGTGATTGATATGATAGGACAGTGAAGGATTTAGGTAGGGATAGCAAAAAAATCCATACTTGTTGGTAAAATCTGTAATATGTATTAAATGGATATTTGTAGATAATGAATATGGGTATTTTAATTACCTGATTGTTAACGGGACAGGTACATGTACCATGGTATCTGTCCCGTGGGTACTCACTACTCGTTAATTATTATTAATAAATTTTATTTAAATATTTAAAAAAAAATTAAGTGATCAAATTAAAGTTATTGGTGATAAAAATATTAATATTTTAAGGATTATTTAGAGTTTAATTTTATCTATGTCTATTTTTTATTTATTCTCATAAAATTGAAGTTATTTTTAAAAAGATTAATTTTTTAAAACTTATATTTCATAGTCCAACTTATTTAAATTTGTTTTTTTTAAAAATAAATTTATTTGCACAATTTTTTTTATGAAATTTTGTTTAAATTATATTTTAAAGTTAATGTTTATATCTAAATTTATATTTTAAATAATTATTTTTAAATAATCTTATTTAAAAATAAAATTTAAAAAAAAAATATCCATGGGTATAAAAAAATTCTCGGGTATTTTTTTCGCAGATACCGGCGGGTAAAGAGCAGGGGTTTTTTTAGGCAAGTTGGGTAGTGGATAGGCACTATCTGTCCCAGACCCGACTCGTTGCTATCCCTAGGTTTAGGATTTAATGGGTTGTGTTTGGGATTTTCTTTGGTTAATTCATCATCAAAACTGGTGCTTTTGAAGGTTCACTAGGTATTATGAGGATTAGGGTACTCTGGAAGGCATAGGGTCCAATTTGTGGCTATTAGAAAGTTGGGAAGAATACTTGTGAGACTGACATTAAAATTTGAGGTTGGGGAAAATTAAGCAAGAAACAGCTTGGGTTTTGGTTCTTTAGTTTTTTTTTCTCATTAATCTGATATTCTCTGCATTGCTTGAATATTTTGATTGACAAAGTAAATTAAGTTGGAAGTATAGAGATGCTCTTTGCATGATATATTTTATGTCTTAAATTTCTAAAGAAGAAAGGAAGTTTATTGATTTTATTAGAATGTAATTTTTCCGTTCAATATATGTTTCTAAGCACCTCATCATGGTTGCCGTTCTATATCTATTTGTTACTTTATTCATACATCATAACAAAACAATCAAGAGAAGATGCAAATGAATGGTATTTGGGGTGGGAAAAAAATCTGGAATCCACATGGGAACATTAATAACTATCATAGACAACAAAGTTACAATTTATAGCCACTTTCAAGAAGAAAACCTTCAAATGCAACCAACCTACTAGATTTAGCTTGACTGACTTAATACCCTAGATTTCGATTAGTGTAGTCCTACTCTAAGTCTAACAATTTTTATCTAATTCATTAACGAAAGTTATATACTCTTACTAATACGATGAACTTGTAATCAAATTGCTATGATGTCAATCCTTTTTTTGTATTACACCTTTACTTTCCTATAGAGCAGGGTATCTGGACAAAAGACTGTGAACCACCCTGATAATGCAAACTGTGTGGGTGTGAGTTTGTATCTTTTAGTAAATTTTTAATATGGATTTTTATACCTGATTTGCACAACATGTGAGGTACCTACAATCTGCATCAACAAGTCCAATTCAATTCAAAATTTAATATTTTTTTTGCTTTTATGGATTATCACAAAGTCCAATTCAATTCAAAATTCAATATCTTTTACTTGTATTGGTTGTGCATTGTTTAATAGATTGAGTAAAAATAATGTTAAAAAATCTCAAAATGTATCTTTGCGGAAGTAGGCTGACCCGTTTAAACTGCTGGTTTTGCGAGGTGGATGCTTTTTTCAAAAATTAAAGATTGTTTAAAATGAGGGTTATACTGATGTGTTTTTCATAGTATGTGTTTTTGTGGGCATGGGCTTAAGCAGGTGGGTCTGTGTGGATACCTGACTCTACTTTCCCGCCTTTCGTTAATCTATAAAAACATATAATGGTGATATCCTTGTTTTGGTCTCCTCTTTTACTTGGAGTCCTTTGCTCTTCAACTACTAAGCAACAAAGGCTTTTCATATATACCTTTCAAGCTAATTTCATATTTCATTAAAGAAATTAGACCAAGTCTAATTATCAATTTTCTGATGTTGTAGTCCTGTGTCTCCAATAACTAATGTGCTTCCTCTGTCTCTGGTGCTTCTTGTCTCCCTTATCAAGGAAGCTTTTGAGGATTGGGTAAGAATATTTTTTTGCTCTCATTAATACATTGCTTTTTTAAGGCATTTTACTTAAGCTCTTTAGGGCTCGGGGACTATAGTTTCCTCTTTCAAATAGAAATAGGAAATTGTGGCCGGGGATGTTATAAGAAAATGTTGAATATATATTTTGTTGAAGAATGTAGAAATAAGCATTATATCATAGAATGTGCTTGCATATTCGAGAATTACTGTACATATTTTGTTTCAAGAAAGTGTATAACATCCTCATTTTATCTTTTTTTTTTCTTATTGGAATCCTTAATTGAAAATTGTCCAGACTTTCTCACAGATTATATTATGCCAATAGATTTGGTTATTCAACTTACTAAATTCTTTTTTCTCCTTTTAAATTGTGCATAACAGAAGCGTTTTCAAAATGACATGTCCATAAACAATAATACTATAGAGGTTTTGCAAGATCAAAAGTGGGAGTCTATATCCTGGAAGAAGTTGCAGGTTGGAGACATTGTGAAGGTAAGTGTGCTATGAATTTCTGTACAAGTTTATTTTAACATGCGTATATTTTGAACTAGTACTTACAAGGTATTGAAGTAAAAACAAATCAGTAGGCTCTGGATACCGTATTGAAGTAAAAACTCACATTAAAAGAATTAAGTATATTGATATGTCTAAAATGAACAGCCGGAGTGAGCTTCTGTGTGCAGCCACCTATATATATGTTGTAAATAGTAGATTATTAGGATAAAATTTATTCTAAGATTCTCCATAGTAATTAGGAAAAAATATTTTTAGAATTTTCCTATTCATTTCAATGCATTTTTATTTTCTTATTTTAAAGGTTTTGATTATCACAATATAGATGATTAGAATGTAATTGGTGTGATTGTTATCAATAAAATAATTCTATATTTTCTTACATATTTTAAGTTCGCATCAGAGCTATTTATAGTTTATCCTAGTCAAATTTTTTGGGCCTATTTTGTCATCCACTATCTTGTTCTTTCTAGTCCAATGCTTGAAATATCTAGTCCTTGGCATGAAGAAGTGTGTTGGAGATCTTACATTGATTATAGACATGACAAAATTATAGTATAAAAGTGAGTGCAAACGTCATCTTACCAAGCCTTAGGCTTAAAGTCTACTTTTTTAATATGGTATCAAAGTTGGGATATAGAATCTCAAGAGTTCCAATTGAACAAAATCATAGAATTGGAAGTGAAGAGAGTTCTCTTATAAATAAAACCCAATATCACAACTTATTAATTTATCACACATGATTTTAGTGAAGAGAGACATTGCTTATGTAGTTAGTGTGGTGAGTCAGCTTATACATGATTTGAGAGAAAGACATGTGCAAGTAGTTGACAGAATTATTCGATACTTGAAGTTAAGCCCAGAAAAGAGACTACTACTAAGGAAAAAAGACATTGAATCTAAAGATATATACTAATGCAGACTATGTAGGTTCTTTTATTGATAGAAAACCTACCTCTGGGTAATGTGTTTCTTGGAGAACGTCTAGTGACAACAAGATGGAGTATCTCATTCTAGTGCAGAAGCCAAATTAAAATAAACGTTGACATACTTATGCAATTGTATTGTGATAACAAGTCAGTCATGAATATTGCTCATAATCTAGTCAACACGATAAGACCAAACATATTGAAATTGATAGGCACTTCATAAAAGATAATCTTGACAGGGGCCTAGTGGTTACAGCTCGTGTCCTCACAAGATTTCAGATAGCAAATATTTTCACTAAATGGTTTCCTCAAGGCAGATTTTAGTATTTGTAAGCAAGTTGGGAATGATTGATATTCATTTACTAACTTGAGGGGGAGTGTTGTAAATAGTAGATTATTAGGATAAAAGAGATTCTTCCTATTTATTTTAGTATGTTTTTGTTTTCTTATTTTAAAGGTTTTGATTATTGCAAATAGAGATGATGGGTATGTAATTGGTGTGGTTGTTATCACCAAAAAATTCTTCTTTTCTTACATAGGTCGAAGTGTATATATCCAGAAGCCCAGTTAACAATCTGAAACCAAAATAAGCACCTATAGAGACAGCTGTCACCAGCCACAATTCAGCTAATGACATATAATAACAGCCAAAGTAAAAAATATGATAAGAAAAGATAAAACACTAATTGAGTTATACAATCATTCAAGGAAGGATGTCTACAATAATAAAACTTCTATAGGATGTTTTTCTTTATCATGTGATTATGGGCAGTGATCTTTACTCGCATATGTTCTAAATGTTTTAAAATTCCATATTCGGTTGCATGTGTGACCAATTATTTAGGCAATCCTCTCCCTTAGATGTGGGTTTTGGGATTGAGTAAGCCCACCTCATTCTTAGTTTTAATACTATATCAAAGTCTATTAGTCCTAAAAACTCATTTCCAAATGTTCATTTTTGGGTGTGAAGGGGATGTTATGATCTGATAGGAGGTAGGTTTATGGCTAGACTACTCCTTGTATCGAGTTGTACAATCCTCTCCCCTTGAATCTAGCTTCTGACATTGAATTGGGCGTAGTTTAGCTTTTATTTTAATAGGTGGAATTCCTTCTTATCTGGCAGATTCATTTCTAGTTAACAATAGGTTTCCTATTTTGCATTGTACAATAAGTAGTAATAATTTTTAATTTTATTTATTATATAGTACCCTATCAATCTTTATTTATTTCTGTTTAGTTTCACAATTTTGCAGCTAATTTATTTTTGCTTATAATGTTGAGTTTGCTCAACTTCTTCCATTAAGTATTTAATTGGATCAATGTTTTGGTTTCCTAAATATATATCTTGTTGAGATGGGTATGTTCTTTCTCTGATGTGTACTATTTTTATGTTTTTTATATTTGTGAGCTTCTGAACTATATTTTTAGATTTTTCGATATTATTAGAAAGATGTCCAGGGAAATCACAAAGTCTTGTTACCGATCTATTTTCCTTTGCCATCATATGTTTTTTAATTTTAACTGTAAGTTTGGTTTGCAGATGTGTGGGATATAGGATCCATGGGTCCGGAGCTGATTGTTTTGATGTCATTGTGGGTATTGCAATTTATGTACAATACTTACAAGTTATACTCTGATGCAGGTTAAACAGGATGGATTCTTTCCTGCAGATCTCCTTTTCTTGGCAAGCACTAATGCTGATGGTGTCTGCTACATTGAGGTTTATTATTTATATTTTTCAATATGGTATGAGTATTTTCTCAATGCTCTTTAACAGTGTTTGACGTTAATTAACATTGGGTTGGAGTGGCAGACTGCTAACTTGGATGGGGAAACCAATTTGAAGATTAGGAAAGCATTGGAAAAGACGTGGGATTACGTGACTCCAGAGAAGGCATCTGAGTTTAAAGGTTTGCATTTTTTAATCGGTTTATCTATATATTATAATTCTATGCAGTTCTTCTGACGTTTATTTAATTTGCTTAAGACTTATTTTACATTAGTGCACTTGGTTGTTCAAGTTCTAGGAAACACGATGATAACATCTCAGCCATTTTTTTTTATTTTAAGCTTAGAATATAATAAATTTTGTGGCATTATCTTAATTTTGGTTCATCTATCTGCGTAATGAGAATAAGGATTAACATTTACTCGGTCCATTGGATTTTTGTTATTATGAACTAGATAATCCTAATTTAATAAGTTAGATGACTACAGAAATGTAAATAATTTTTTCAATTGGGTTTCTTTTCTTTGTATGGGAGTTTAGTTGGTGAAATTGTGTATTATTAGTGTCTTAAATATATGTTGTAGTCACTTGCAAATGCCCTTACTGCTGATTTTGTTTTTTGTTTTATTCCATTTTTCTTGTTTCTCTACGTTCCCTGAAAGTTGCTATAAATATATTATACAGTTTTTGACTGTGTATTCAGATAACGTTCATTATTCTCCAGCATTAGATCCGTTGATGGTTCAGGCTGACTAAAAGTATTTTAAAATTGTGTAATTGATCATGTCATATCTTATATCCGGCTGTACAAAATCCTCCAAATGAATGGAAGTTGTTCAATTTGGGGATCTCAAGTGGATTTAAGGAGGAGAAATTGGAAGATACCAAGAGCATGTAACATTTCACTGTTTTAGTAAAAAAATAATCAATTTTTAAAATAAGCTTGTTATTTGGACAGTGTTTTTATGAATCTGAAAAAAATTAGTTTATGATTATTTTTAAACTGTTTATATTTCTTTCAGCTTCATGCATACTCTTCTTAGGTAAAAGCGGATTTTTTACATCCAAATGAAATATCTTAAAAACTATATTTAGCAAATTTACCCAAACAAAAACAGATTTTCATTACAATATTTCATATTTTTAGATACTTTTTTAGACCTATTGGCGATACTAAGTAGCAGCCAAAAATCTGTATCCATTTTTCATGATATTATGCATGGGTCAGATATATTATGGCGAATTCGTCAGATTCCATTGTGTCTTCCACAATGGAATCTGATAAGTCAGATTCCGGATAATTGTTTACATATTCTGTCCGAAGAAATGACTCATCGACATAATGAGTTACTATTGATATCGACACATCTGAGATCGCTAAATGTTCAGGAGTTCTTCTATTCAATCCTTTTCCTGATTATACATATAAATGATTATTGAAATGATCGAATTTATACAGTTGTCCCAAATACATCCTAACAGCATGTTGGGTAAAGCTTTTTTTCCTTCAATAAGGTGTTTTTATGAAAAATGAGCGGGATGTTTGGAAATCAGATGGAATTTAGTAAGCAAGTTTTTTTTTTCTGAAAATTACGCTGTTTTTATGAATATGAAATTTTGTAGCTTATGATTATTTTACAACAGATTTTTCCCATTTCAGCTTCATACATTTACTTTCTCTTACGTAAAAGCTGATACTTTTTGTTGCATCCAAACAAAATTATTTTAAAATTACTTTTCAGCAAACTTAATCCAAACAAAATCTGATTGTTTAATCGATTGTTGAAATAATCTAATTTTGGCAGGTGTCTCAACACAGTCTAAACTTATGTTCATGATAAATAGATGTATTTTATGTGGTTAACTGTTTCTCAACTTGTGGATTTTTTTAAATAGAAATTCTTAATTTGTAATTGGTCTTCATATAAAACATTTTATGGCTCTTTGAAACAATTGTCTTTAATTTAATATTTTTAGGGAATATTATTCGGAAGTCTTTGCAAGACTTATTTATTATCAGGTTTTTGAATGTCAACTCCAATGGTTATGCTAAATTTTAACTCTTGCTTATCTGTTTCAAGTTCTGACAAGTTTTCAAACTATTTGCAGGAGAAATTCAATGTGAACAACCAAACAATTCATTGTATACCTTTACTGGAAATCTTATAAGCCAAAAGCAAACATTGCCTCTTACTCCGAATCAAATATTGTTGCGGGTATGTTGTCCCTACCCACGGGTTTTTATCTGCTTAACTGTGTTTATTCATAAACTAGTTATAGTAGTCTCATTTGATAACGTGAGTAAAGTGATTTTTTTTGTTGGATTGGTTTGTATTTGGATTAAGACAGTTAGAAGGGAACTTGATAGAATATTTTGTACTTCTGATAAGAGTCAGTTGTACAGTGGAAGCTTCTACTTACATTTATAAATTTTTAAGGGAGAGGCTTTAGATCCTAAGGATGCCGGCTGTGATAATTATAACTCTCTAACAACAGAATTACAAATAAGAGGCAGTTGACAAAATCTGAAAATAACTTGTCTAAAACAATATATGCTCTGTAGCATATGCGGATATTTTGTTCACTTAGTTTGTGAAGCTTACATTGACTTGGAGCATCTTGACTTTTCAGGGTTGCAGTCTCAGGAATACAGAGTATATTGTTGGGGTTGTTATATTTACGGGACATGAAACAAAGGTTTGCTGTATACAATGATGCCTAATGATAAATTTATAATACCTCTTTCAATATCATGGCTCGTGGTATTGCATTTTTTCTAAAGAAGTGTGATATGCTAGTAATGAATTGATTGTTAAAATGTTGCTACAGACAAATTGGTATTATTTTGTACTTGTTATGCATTCATAATTATCATTATTCATTAGTATTTCAAATATTTAACCAATTGGGGTCTAGGGGTATGGCAAAAGAAGAAAACAACTGGAAATAAGTTGTATTTTGATGGCTATAGATTGGTTTATTTGTTTTTGGAAAACAACAACTTAGGGGGGTGTTTTTTCTTCCTGTTTTTTGTTCTCATATCAATTATTATGCTTGAATTAGTCAACTAATAAATGTAAAGAGTCTGTGTGTTTCAACATAAATCTGTTTCATTCACTTTCCAGTTTTCAAAATTTTTGTATGGCAAAAATTGAATTTCCATTTGCATCCTTTCCTTCACAAAATATTGAAAAAAGGAAACAAAATGAAGACAAGGCAACACTTTTTGTAATGATTATAAACTGAAAATGAAAAGGGAAAACTGAATGCCCTCCTCTAAAATGTCACCGTTGTTTATAACTTTTCCTTCTTTAATTGTTCATGGATATTCTTTTGTTTTCTATACAAAATTTTGAATACAGGAAATTGGGTAAAAACAAGGTGACATTTTTGTAATCGACAATGATAAACTGAAAACACATACACAGTAAATGAAAACAAAACAAACCAAACATGCTTTAAGGATGTAATATAACCATGACATTTGGGTTTATTTCATTTTCTATTATGAATTAACTTGGTCTTATATTTGCCTTTGGATTTGCCTACTGTGATTGTTCATGGATAGTGTTTTACTGATATTTGAAAAACAATGCAGGTGATGATGAATACAATGAATGTTCCTTCCAAAAGGAGTACATTGGAGAGGAAGCTTGACAAGCTCATACTAACTCTATTTGCAACTCTCTTCATGATGTGTTTCATTGGAGCCATAGGCAGGTAAGTTAAACAATTGACTTTGGCTGGACCACTTCTAATATGTTGCTAACTTTTACTGGGTTTTAATGTTCAAGTACACTGTTAGTATAAAAATGGGATTGATTTTGTTTAAACTTGCATTGGATTTAGTGTATTTATCACTCTTATCAATACTAGTGTTCTCATTCGCACTACATGTCCCTCAATCTTTTGAGATAAGATTATGTTTATAAAGTTTTATTAAAATAATGTAAACTTTAAGATATTTCCACAATAGAAAATAATGATTAATAAAAAAATTTATTATAGAGTGGGAAGACTTTTTTATGTTTTTTAATTAAATCATTATAGTATTTTGGAAAAATAGAACTGATAGGTATCCCTTATTGTGTAATAGATATATTTATTTCTAAATGACATTATTGTATTTGTGTAAACTGCAGTGCTATCTTCGTAAATAAAAAATATTTTTACTTACATCTTGATTCATCAGAAGAGGGCTCGGCACAGTTCAATCCCAAAAATAGATTTTTGGTACTGTGAGCTTCCTCCATTAAGATAAATAGTGATCCTCTTTCTTTCTTTATTTCTCTGTTAAATTATTATTGTTAATTCTATGTTGTGTTGTCAGGTTTTTCTCCTGACTATGTTTACCCTAATCACACTATACTCAACAATCATTCCCATTTCACTTTATGTGTCCATAGAGGTTTGTGTCTCACTGATTTATGCCCTATAAATGCCATTCTAAAGAGAGAATGTAATTTATTTTTGTTATTGAACCAGATGATAAAATTTATTCAATCAACTCAATTTATCAACAAGGACTTGTCAATGTACCATGCTGACACAAATACACCTGCATTAGCCAGAACTTCAAATTTAAATGAAGAACTTGGGCAGGTGAGTTGCTGCCTCATTTTTTGCTTGAATGAACTGATTGATTACGAAGGAAGTGAAAGAGTTTGCAAACTATGTTCAGAATGACAGTGAAAAAAAAAATTGAGTAAAAGAAACAACAAAGAAATTTAAACTCCGATTTTATTTTCTGATGAGCAGGTGGAGTACATTTTCTCTGATAAAACTGGAACTTTAACAAGAAATTTAATGGAGTTCTTCAAGTGTTCGATTGGAGGAGAGGTCTATGGAAATGGTGTGACTGAAATTGAGAGAGGATTAGCCGAGCGCAATGGAATGAAGGTTGAGGTAAAATATTTATGCATTGTGTAAACGAAGTGTATCTAAAAGAAGGGATTGAAATTATATTGTATTTTCTCTACAGGATAATATTTCTTCCAAAGCAGTGCAAGAGAGAGGTTTTAATTTTGATGATGCTAGGATTATGAGAGGTGCTTGGAGGAATGAGCCTAATCCTGATGTTTGCAAGGTAAACATGACTCTGCTGATGCGCACTGTGTTCATTCTCTCAATTCAATTCTGGGTGTTTGCTTTATAAAGAGAAACAAATATTTTCTAAATAAGATTGAGATAGTTAATGCAGAATGGATTTATCTATATTACAAAGATAGTTAATGCCAAACAATTTACAAGAGAACAATTAAGATACCATTACTTAATGATGAATTGAACCTGTCTATACCTTGTATCTAGCCAACTTGGAAAAATAAACATTAAAAAAGTTCTTATCTTCTAAAAATTGTATTTCCAACAATAAGTTTGATCCTTGCTAACTAAAAAGGTCATTATATGTATCCATTATTTCATTTATTATGGCAAATTAGTTGGCTTAAATCGTAGCTTGACTTATGCTGATATAAAAACTGTTGCTTGAAATGTATCATGGAAAGTAGTATATAGAAGCTATATAAGAAATCTTAACCCTAGCATCTGTCGTGAGTTACGTGCAACATTTGTGTGATGCTGTTGGATTGCTAAAAGTCTATTACTTAGTAATGTGTGTATTCTAATTTTATGTATTCTACTATAGTTACGCTGTGATCTATAATTTTAAAACTCTGTATTCTTATGATTGTATTATGAATGTCCTGCTTCATATCCATGCTGCCTATGTAATAATAATCAGATCCTATTATTAGTGAACCTAATTTTCAAGCTCTGTGGTAGTCTAGATTCTTCAATTTGGAGAAGTTTATTCAGATTGTTTAGCCTTGTTTCAGTTTTTGTAAATATTGTTTATCTGTTAATCGCTTGAGTTGCTTTCTTTATAATATGCTCATATCATGTATTGTACCAGGTTTTGTATGTTATGTAAGGGAAAGTAATATTACCTTATTTATTGCTATGTAGGAATTCTTCAGATGCCTTGCTATATGCCATACTGTACTGCCAGAGGGTGATGAGTCCCCTGAAAAGATCAGATATCAAGCTGCCTCACCTGATGAGGCTGCTTTGGTTATTGCTGCAAAAAACTTTGGTTTCTTTTTCTACAGGTTCGATGTTCAAACTTCTTGATTATGTTCTATTTATCTGCACAAGTATCCAGCCATCTATATAGGGGCTGAGCTGGTACACGGTTAAGTATTGAATCTGAGCTGGTACATGGTTAAGTATTGAATCTCCAACATTAACTTCGACCTATTTTTAAAGAATTAGGCTTGCAACAATTAAACTACAACCTCGTTGGTGGTACCCCCCATCATTAGGATGGAGATCTTGTGTCTGGCTTTTCAGAAGAAATTCCCCTATGACTAAATCTGCATGTCTTGAGTTGCAGTTGTGCAGTAATGTCAGCAACGAGGCTTCAAATTCTTGCGGTGTTATACTTCAGATGAGACATTGTTTGAAATGATATCTTATTCATACTATTTTAAATTATTAGCTTTCAAAATTTTAAATAAAGTCCTCTTACTTCTTATCGTTAACTGACCCAATAGTAGCAGAATCAGAGAGAAAGGCAGGTAAAGCTGCAGATGAGCCTCTGGACTCATGCTGGCTGGCTTGCTGTTGAGAAAACTGTGACACTGCTAATTGCTCATTAATGCTAAGTTACCAACAAAATAAGGATTGTATGTATCTGTTTGTAGCAAACATGGTCTCAGTGAAAATCTTGATATATCATGGTCTTTTGCTTTAAGAGGCTATAAAAGAAGACTTGTTACAGAGTGAGTACAATGAGCACGAAGAGACAGTTTGAACACACAATCTGCATCCCTTTAGTAGGGACAAAATGATTGAAAAAAGTTTTAATAAAGAACTACATAGAATACTAGGTGTTCTTTAAGTTGAAGTTTCCTGAACGTCTTTACGTGATTTATCATATCATCTAACTTTCTTAATGTCTTATTTTTAATTTTGAAAGGTCATAAAGCTTGGAACATATTTTGGGAGGAGAAAATGTGTATTGATCTTAAAATGTAAACACCCAATTACAATAGTCAAGAGCAAGCTATTCTTAGATGGTTCAACAGCTAAGCAAACTGTATTCAGTTAGTTATGAAGATAGATCAATCTAGAAGATATTAAAAGGTGCTATGGAAGTAGGCAAGCGATATACTCTAATAGCACAGATTGAGTTGTATGTAAAAGGAAAACTCAATAGTTGGACTTCGTCTAGTTAATTTGTAGTAGGCATATCTGATGACATATAATTCGGAGTAGGTAGAGGGCATCTGTGCTACTAAGTACTGATACCGCATTGTGGGACTCAAATTTGTCATTGTTACACAACCTTCATGTTTAGTTACTTTTCTGCTAAACAAACTGAATGATTCAATTTGCACAATATTCACAACAATTATGCATGGAATGAATCTGAATTTTAGGCTTGTTATTGGAGGAAACGAAATGAACATTTCATGATATCTTGCATTTTGTTATTAGATTTAATTTTTGTTAGAGTACATCTTAACTTCTTTCGTCTCTTTAGGCCTCAAATTTTTAAAATAATAAAATTTCTACTCATGAAACAAAAATATGGGTATTTTTATCTTTTACTTTGAAGTCTGGGACTCGGGTGAACTGTTATCTGATAAGCAAAGTGGCAACATGAGTGCAGGAATCCTTAACAAAACCAAACATGCCTTTCTATTGTTGCATCTGCTATTGATTTGTCAATGGAACTGTTAAATTTAAGGTTATTTCTGTTTGAGTTGATGTGAATACTTTGATTCTTTGTCAGACGCACACCTACAATGATATATGTTCGTGAATCTCATGTTGAGAAAATGGGCAAAATTCAAGATGTGTCTTATGAGATCTTAAATGTTCTCGAGTTTAATAGGTAACTGTCATCCCTATTGGTACAATTTTAATTTATGGTATTAAGTTTTACCATTTTCTTCTGAACATACTGGTAATATTTTTTCAATTGATAGTACAAGGAAGCGTCAGTCTGTTGTATGCCGTTATCCTGATGGAAGGCTTGTACTATACTGTAAGGTAATAGGAACTAGTCTGCTTCCCCACAATACTAAAAATTTACTTGGAGTTCTAAGATGACATCTTCCATGGAACTTGCTCTTCACAGGGTGCTGATAATGTAATCTATGAGAGACTAGCTGACAGTAGTAATAATATCAAGAAAGTCACCAGGGAGCATTTGGAACAATTCGGATCTGCTGGACTACGCACATTATGCCTAGCCTACAAAGAATTGCATCCTGATGTTTATGAAAGCTGGAACGAGAAGTTTATCCAGGCCAAGTCTTCTCTAAATGATCGTGAAAAGAAATTGGACGAGGTTCAGTTTATCCTACTATCAATGGAAGCTTTGATGTGCATATTTTGCATGAAACAATTTATATATTTAGGATAGATTACCTCAATAAGTAGCAATGTTGATAAATAACTGTTATGGCACTTCCATGAAACAATAACCTTTTGGGATCCCTTTTCCATTCGCCATCTGTTATGGCACCTACCATGCCATGACACTGCAGGACCCATGGCGAAACTCCCCCATTTTTACTTTGTTTTCACTGTTTTTCTTAAGAAAAAATCCTTCAAGGTTTTCTTCGTACTAAAAACAGATCAAGCTCTGACAAGCTTTTCTGATGAACAAATCTGGCAATCCATAAATGGTTTTTCTTTCTCTTTCTTTATCTCTGCTAATTCCTCTCTGTTCATCATTTCTTCAGATGTTTCTCGTGTCTTTTACTCTTTGTTTATCTTGTCTTATTCTTAGCGTGGTTGCTCTTGTTCTTCATGTGTCCAATGTTTTTGTGCTGTTTTTTTAAAAAAATTCAGAATGGTTCTTTCCAAAATGAATTCTTTTGTGACTTATGATATTTTCTTGGATTTTTAGTCAAGGATTCTATTTTTAATTTAATTATACCCATAGCCATGTGTATGTGGTTGTTCTCTGGCTCATTACCAAAGGGTGTAACACTCTAACTTGCCACAAGTGGTTAAATTTCAATAAACTATTGTTTTCATGATTTCTATATTAAAGTTTGTCGTTTTTGTTTGCTGCTTTGCTTTTAATTACTTCAGTCCAACGTCATAGGAATATAAAAGGTTATGATTAAAAAGAAACAGATGCACTGTTCTTATTAATTTTAGACATATACTTGTCCTTGCAAACAAACTTCACTAGAGCAAAAACATTAGAAACAAACAACTATTTGAAATAACAAGACAATTGAAACTTAGCACTACTCTTAAACTTGTTCAGTTGAGTACATTTGATATTTTTCATCAGTTACATTATCTAGTTTTGGTTTTGATAAAGGGAAAATGGTCCTGTGTTCTTCAAGGAACTTCTTGAGCTAGTTTTTAACAATCAATAAATTTTGTACTTTCCACTAGTTCACTGTTCAAAAACTACAAAATGTTAAACCACAACAGTCTGGAAATTTAAAAACACATCAAAACATAGAAACTTCAACTTTAACTTCTCTTCAATTTCCTTATTTTTTTGAAGTGATAGATGATAATTTGCTGCATCTCGTTGTTTGATAAGTTAAATGCTGCAATCAGAGAGTTGAATCCTGATATGATGATTAGGAAAAAAAATTATGCTATTTTTATTATTCTTAGATCCATAATTTGCAACCATATATTTTTATTGCAACGATTCCTGTTTGAAGCTGCTAAGAGTATGTTTGGATGTGTTTTATTTTCAAGATTATAATCTGATTGATAGAAAATAAATGTTAGTGCAATTCAAAGGTGTTTGATAATTTAAATTGTAATCGAAGATTATAATCTTAACAAAGAAAAAGGATCTTTTATGATAAACAACATATTTTGAAAATTATGATTAGAAAAGCTAGAATATTTTTCAGTGAACTTCTGTTTTTCCATTTGATCCATGACAATTGATTAGTTTGAAGTCAAAATCAACTACTAGAAATAACTTCATAAACTTTTTGTATTTTATCCACAGAAAAGCAATGAAATAGATTATCTTGAAAACCACTTTTTAGGTAACATAATTTATGTGGCGATCAATTATGATTTATAACAACTATTTTGATTATATGCTTTATTGATCATTTAAGTCTACAAAAACAATTCAATAAAAGCATTGCTACAAACTAGAATTAAAAGCTATTTACTAAATCCCTCGTTCACAAAACTTGAGTGCAGAATGTTTGAATTTCATTCTTTGAAGATAGTAATGTGAACTACTCACTACTGATACATTTTGAAACGATACAGGTGGCAGAACTTATCGAAAATGATCTCATTTTAATTGGCAGTACAGCCATAGAAGACAAGCTTCAAGAGGGAGTACCTGCTTGCATTGAGACTCTTCAAAGAGCTGGTATTAAAATTTGGGTTCTTACAGGGGACAAGATTGAAACAGCTATAAACATAGCCTATGGTGAGACTGTTTGGAAGTTGTTCAGTATTTTTTTTCTTCTTGTTATGCTTTTGCTAATCTGCCCAAAAGTTTACAGTTATCATTTTTATGTGATGTTTCCACTCTTTTGCTGCAGCATGCAACTTGATAAACAATGAGATGAAGCAATTTGTGATTAGTTCAGAAACTGATGCAATTAGAGAAGTTGAAGACAGGGTACTGTCCCTTTCTGCTACCATGTTTTGTCCATATTTCTTAGTGTTTCTGACTGCAATAATTAAATTTTTTTGTAATTTATTTAGGGTGACCAAGTGGAAATTGCACGGTTTATCAAAGAAGAAGTGAAGAAAGAGCTGAAGAAATGCCTTGAGGAAGCACAGAGCCATTTTCACTCCCTATCTGGACCAAAATTAGCACTTGTAATTGATGGAAAATGTCTAATGTATGCATTGGATCCAAGTTTAAGAGTGATGCTGTTGAACATAAGTTTGAATTGTCATTCTGTTGTTTGCTGTCGAGTTTCTCCTTTACAAAAGGCACAGGTAAAGCTTATATTGTAGCAATGACTTATTTATTGACTTATTTCTGTAATTCTTATTAATCTTGATACGTAGAGAGTTTATGTTGTTGGGAAGCTAATTTTTTATTTAATTTTTGGCTTAGTGAGTAGCAGAGCTTATAATAACTGCATATTGGAATTTGGGAGTTGTTTAGCTTATGAAATTTTTTCGATTATTTGTTTATATCTCCTTACAGGTCACGAGTATGGTCAAGAAAGGTGCACAAAAAATAACACTAAGTATTGGTGATGGAGCCAATGATGTTAGCATGATTCAAGCTGCTCATGTTGGTGTTGGCATAAGTGGGTTGGAGGGAATGCAGGCTGTGATGGCAAGTGATTTTGCCATTGCACAGTTTCGTTACCTTGCAGATTTGCTTCTTGTTCATGGGCGATGGTCTTATTTGCGAATTTGCAAGGTATCATGTTTTCTAAACGCAATGTATACTCTCGTTTTACTGTTTTGTTTTTTTGCTGTAACACTTGAAAATTGGTTATTGCAGGTTGTCATATACTTCTTTTACAAGAATCTCACTTTCACTCTTACTCAGTTTTGGTTTACGTTTCAAACTGGGTTTTCCGGTCAGAGATTCTATGATGATTGGTTTCAGTCATTATATAATGTTATCTTCACAGCACTACCTGTAATCATTGTTGGATTATTTGACAAGGTGGGATATGCTTTCTAACAGTTGTCTTGTGCAGTTGTGCCTCACTTTTAACCTTTGCAGTTTTTCTTCAATGATGGCACGTTCTGATTAGTTACTTGTGCCTTTGCCAGGATGTCAGTTCATCTCTATCCAAGAAGTATCCTGAACTATACATGGAAGGAATAAGAAATGTTTTCTTTAAATGGAAAGTTGTGGCAATATGGGCATTCTTTTCTATATACCAGTCTCTAATATTCTTCTATTTTGTGAGTACAACAAATTTAAGTGCTAAAAACTCATCAGGCAAGATATTTGGATTATGGGATGTCAGTACAATGGCCTTCACTTGTGTTGTAATAACCGTCAACTTGCGACTGCTTATGATTTGTAATTCCATCACTAGATGGCACTATATTAGTGTTGGTGGAAGTATATTGGCGTGGTTTATTTTTATTTTTATATATTCAGGGATTAGCACTCCCTATGATCGTCAGGTGAATTCCCTTTCTACTCTGGGCGTGGTGCATTAAAAAAGAAACTCTGGAAATTTCCATATGACCGATTAAGATCTCTGTTAACTTGAGTTCTGTTTCATTTTCTGCAGGAAAATATTTACTTTGTCATATATGTCTTGATGACTACGTTCTACTTCTACGTCATGCTACTTCTAGTTCCTGTTGCTGCACTTTTTTGCGACTTTGTTTACCAAGGGTAAGGTTCAGATTTGAAGAAATTTTGCATTTTTGTCGGGGATATATTAGTTTAGTTACAGAACTTTAAGATCATTAAACAGTGATAAATATCAAAGTCAAGACATGCACGGGAGTTCCAACTGTTAATGCTGTAAAGGGGTCTGGGTTTCAGGAGATGTTTATAATGTTCATTTGATAAAAGTGGCTGTAGCACCATTTCTCATGCTACTCAATATTTTTTCATTACAATAGAATGGAAACAGTTCTTTTATGGATAGGTGAACGTAGTGAATTTAGTATTCTATGCTATTTGCATGAGACAGATAGCTTTGGAGCCTGTGAAAAACTGGACATTTAAAAAATTGGTGACCACTTTATTCCTGCAGCTTTGTTCACTTTTTATTCATTTGGTTACAGGGTTCAAAGATGGTTCTTCCCCTATGATTATCAGATTATTCAAGAAATGCATAGAGACGAGCTAGATAACACTGGTAGGGCACAGCTGTTGGAGATAGGGAACCAGCTTACGCCATCTGAGGCAAGGAGTTATGCAATATCTCAACTCCCACGTGAGATATCAAAGCACACCGGGTTCGCTTTTGATTCACCTGGGTACGAATCCTTTTTTGCCGCACAGCTTGGTGTATATGCACCACCCAAGGCATGGGATGTTGCAAGACGAGCCAGCATGAGATCGCGGCCCAAGAATGGGCAGCAGAAGTAATTTGGAGTAGGATCATTGTACATTACATAGTTTCGGTTTTCCACCTTGAGAGCCAGCCTAGGAATTGTGTAAAATTAGAATGTGCCATATTAAATATAGTCATTTTCATTTAGGATATATTCTGTTTCTTTTGCTCTTTTTGGATGGGGGTTTATTAGAGCAGGTTTTCAGGATTCGTCATGTGTACATTCGATATTCAGCAATTAGTATACTCAATTTTGTGAAATTTAGAGGTCGTGCCATTCTTTTAGTTGATTCCTGTAGTTCACTACTTTTCTTTGTATTGAATTTACATTACTAGTTTTTTGGATATCTGCAATGTCGGGTTGTTGTTTGTTGTTGAAATTCAAGCACATTCTTTCTGTGCCATTAAATGCATTTGTCAACATTCTATACTAATTCAAAGTGTCATAGTAAAGGGGCTCATCATAGATCGTCACAGAAGTAGGGATGTGAAGACAACGGTGTCCACATTTACCATTCGTTCTTGTAAAGTAACTTACGTTTTGTTTTTACTAACTATTTTTTATTTATTATTTTTCTCTCGCGACCCTAATTTTGTATACTTTTACTTTTTATTTAACTTGCATCATCTCTCGTACCCCTCTTTCCTCTGTAATAATGATAATAATAAAACATAACCTATTTTTTTAGTATGGAAGCGGTAATGTTGATATCCAAGCCTTTCGGTCTTCTAATTTAGCTCGTGGTTGTATATTGTAATGACTAAAGTACATTTGTTTTATTAACTGCTAAAGGTAAGTAATTTTCTGTAATAGTGGCTGTCTAAGAAATAAGGGTAGCTAGCTTTGCTCAGAATATAATCATACAGAACATCAAAAAGTGATAAAATATACTCAATTTTAGAAAGGTTAGAATAGCAAGTCATTATTTCAACGAACAAAATTATCCGTTTACTAATGTATTGCTTCTAATATAAAACAGTTAGAGTTGCGTCATTGTTTAGTTTATCAGGAGTATCCTTGTTCAAAATATTATCTTCAAAACACATTACCAAAATAAAGATGACTTACATTCTTTTACGGATTATTTATTGTTTTGCCCAAACAAGTCAGTATTCTCTTTCCAGGCATTATTTGGATTCAAACCTTGAATCACTTGATTAAGGGACACATACCTAACACTTGAGAGTCAACTAATTTTGGTAACTTACGTTGTTAATATCTAAATAAATGCATCAAGATTTATGAAAATGGATAAACATGTTATTATAAACTTCGAAATAAATTAAAACTACAAGAAAATAGTAGTTAATGTATTTTAGAGTGATAATGTGTTAATGTTTTTTTTTGTTTGTTAACAATAGAGATAATAGTATTATCCCATAAAATGTTAAACATAGTACAAAATTAAACTTTTATTCAAACAACAATGAAAAATCAGCACTATTATTGTATTAATATAAAATTGATTGGTATCCACTATATGCATTCTATAGAGTACATAGATGCAATAGGATTATGCAAATTGAACTGATAATTTTGAGAAATAGGGGCGTTAGAAAATATTTGGAATAACTTTTAAACAAGATAATTTTGTTGAGTTGGAACTGGCTTGTGAACTGGCAAAGGTGGAAGAAGTGGTTACTTCGGAGTCCAATGGCAATTAAGGAACAGGCTTTTGAATGAAAGACTTCCACTTTAGAAAAGGGGCAATTAAACATTGCCCTTGTTATCTTATATGGCACATTCAAACATTGAGGTTGGTGGAGGTTGTGCGTGTTGGTGTTGGTGGAGCTTGGTGGATGTTGGCGGTGGAGCTTGGTGGTGGTGGGGGGTAGAGACTGAAAGCGTGCAGGAAGAAGGTGAATTGTGTTCTGAAGTATTTTTTTTCTTAACTCCGGAGTCCGAAAATGTTTGTATGACAAAATCCATATAAACCCTTCATATTGTACAATGCACAGTGTTAAAATCATGAAATATATTTTCGACTGCAGAATCCGAAAACTAAACTGAATGCAAAAAAATTATATTTTGAAATACATAAGCTAGAAGTAAATAATTATTTTCAGATTAAAATATAAATTACACTTTTAAGACTGACTTTTAAATTTTGGAAATTAGAAGTAAAAAAAATATTTCTGAATTCTACAATTCGAAAGTAATATTTTGACTTTCGTTTTCTATAATCTAGGACTGAAAAATATGAGTTTTATTAAGTTTGTAGAGACTTGATTATCCATGTTTAATTGCACCACATTATAAAATATTACATTCTTTTTTTGATTTCTCTTTATTAGTACTTAACTAATTATTTGTTTTGTAGAAATATAATCTTAGATTTGGAGCAAAATGTCAGATGAAGTTGATAAGTTGTCTGACTTGCATGAAATGAACGATATTGTGAAATTGAAGTTAACATAAAATGAAGTTGATGCTTGTGATGAATGTTTTACAATGGATGAAGTAAGTAAAATTAGTGATTATTTGGGTACAAAATAACACCTAAGTCATATGCTTATGATGTAATGTATGTGTGTAGGTTTTTGTTATGTAAGATGACTAATTTTATTGGGTCCGTGCGGTAGCATTTAGACTTGAATTTTGTAATTTTCCTTTTGAGGTCTGATATAAAAAATGGACAACCGAAAAGGAAAACATATGTGCTACTAGGATGTGAATAGGGAGCAAATATAGGAAATGCAAAAAGAATTTATAGATCATTATAACTAAGACAAGAAAATATGATTGTCCATTTAGATTGCGAGATAAACTAGTTGGCAATGGAGGAGGGTGGATTTTAAAGGTAATATGTGATAAGCATAACCACGAGTTAGCTTATATATTAGTATGTCACCCATATACTGGGAGAGTAAAATCCAATGAACATTAAATGTTGGTCGACATGACAAAAATTTTAGTAAAACCAACGAATATTTTACTTACTTTGAAAGAACATAATGAAGACAATTTCACCACAATAAAACAATTGTACAATGTTAAGTATGCTTATAAGAGATCACAAAGAAGACTGATAACAGAAATGCAACAGTTAATGATGTTGGTAGAGCATGACATGTATATTCACTGGAGTAGGTTTGATGAATCCTCATAAGTTTTTATTGACATTTTCTAAACACACCCTAATTTAGGGAAATTGCTAAATGTGTTTACCATTGTATTGTTGATAGACAACATATACAAAACCAACAAATGTAGGTTATCTTTACTTGAGATTGTTGGTGTCTTGTCCAAAGAGTTGACTTTCTTCGCAACTTTTGTGTTGTTATCAAGTGAATAAAAATACAATTACATTTGGGCTCTAGAAAGACTTAGAGGATTGCTTTTGAGAGCGGATGTCTTCCCCGAAGTAATTGTTAGTGACAGAGATCTTGCCTTAGTCAATACAATTAATACTATGTTTCTTGAAGCTTCAAACCTTTTGTGTCGGTTCCATATGAATAAGAACATTAAAGCAAAATGTAAAATGTTAGTGGATTTTACATAGGATTTGGAAGTTGTTATGGATGCATGGGGAAGGTGTAATGGATTATGCTAATTCTGATGCATTTGGCGAGTGTGTTAAACATTTTGAAATTGTCTGTTTTTCATGACCATTATTTTTTGAATATGTGAGTAATGCATGGCTCATTACACATAAGGAAAATTTTGTTAAGGTGTGAATGGATATGATTATGTACTTGGGGAATACCACAAGTAATAAAAGTAATAAGTATGATTTTGTGAATTTATTATTTATAGTGAATTATGTGTTAAAACTTGTCAAACATATTTTGTTATATTACTTTGCAAGGCTAAATCTGCTCATTGAAACTTGAAGAGGGTACTTCAAAATAGTATGAGAGATCCCATAATCTCCTAGCAACATGATTTGCATACCTTGTCAATAACTATGTATTTGTTGGTCCCCCAGGAAATCCTTCAGTATTCACACCAACTTCTCTCAATGTTACAAATACACGAGCACCACTACCATCAACATCATCATCAGCATGTGGCACACGATGTCTCCTACGGACAAAGGTTGTAAATCTTTGTTTATCATCACCATGGAAGGATTGTATAGAACGAAAGTCACTTTTGATTTAGAATTGAATTTTGGACTATACAGTCCGAAGGCCAATTTTTCATCAAATTTGTTACTGGATTGCAACAAACTCCTTATGGTTTATGTAATTTGAAAGCCATTTCCAAATTACTCATTCCAGAAAGTTGTTGGAAAACGTTTTCACATAAGCAACGAAGAAAATGAAAAAGTCATTTACCTTTCAACAATGTGTGCACATGGTGACGATTGCAACTTCTACTATTGTGATGGTAATGGAGAAGGTGACGAAAAGGGTCTGGGGTGCATGGTGACGACTGCAACTTCTACAATTTTGCTCCTACATCACGTTAGATTCAACAACAACTATAACAGTATTGGTTAACCTCCTAGGTGTAGACTTTGGCGATGCCTCGACAGAGACGAGGAAATGTCGGGGTGCGCATGTCAGACTTAGCCAGCTTAGAGAGGTTTATGAGGAGGCATGCATCCACCATAGGTGGGATTGTGCTACTAGAGCATTCTTGTTGAATCTTGTTGGATGCACGATATATGTTGATAAAAGTGCGACATCAGTCAGTGTGTCATACTTGACATTATTTGAGGATTTGCCTATGTATGAAGGTTATTCATAGGGATTTGCCACACTCACGCATATGTACGAACAACTTTCATATACGAGTTTGGTGCAGAAGAAACAAATAGCTGGTTATGCCACGCTTTTACAGGTAAATGAATTATGAGTTTTGAAATTGTTTATGTAATCATGTTTTGAAATTGTTACAGGCGTGGATTAGTCCAGTTTTCAGTGCCAATCCTGCTATCGAAATATCTAAACAAATAAAGAGGTTGAAAAGAAAAGTAGCCAGACTCAGGCTACGAAGAGAACAAATGTCTCAACAAAACCCTCTCCAATACATCCATACACTAGCCTCATACAAAGGACAAATTTTTGTCTTAGAAAAGAATCTACAGAGGCTTAGACATTTTGTTACTTAACCTGTTTATTTTATCTGTTTCAGGTACAAAGTACAAAAAAGTATACTAACAAAGCACAAAGGTACAAATACAAAGGGTCATACCCAAATACAAATGGATTTCATCCAAACTACAAAGAAAGGACCTTTGGGTCCTAAACCAGTGAAGTCTCCCTTTGTTACGGAGCAATATACAAAATACGGGAAACAAGAGTTACCCGTGCTTACAAATACCTACAACTTCAGTGGTAGGAACAATACAAATATTAAACTAAATGTCTTAATTGACAACATTTGGAATATTCCAAAACACACTGCTCAGAACGAGCAACAAATAGTAAAAGTTAAACAAAGTATTATATGTGCTTTGTATAACTTTTGCGACACTGATAACAAAGGGGTTCATTTATCTTCCCCAGCCTCTCCTTCGGGAAAGGGTTTCACACATTTCGCTCTCATAACGGGTCCAAACAAAGGTGTGTATACCAACTACAAAGACCTGTGTGAAGCAAAACAGGACCAGTTCTGGTCCAAATACAAAGGATTCTATTCAATGGAAGAAGCCCAAATGGCAATAAAACTCCAGACAATAGAAGAAGAAAAGATAAAAATGGGCCTTGCCATGGAGCCAAAGACCCAGACACAAACGTATGCTACTGCATCCAGCAGGGTTATACAAGAGTTTCTATTTGAAGTCCATTCTGAAGCCCACAACTACAACAGGCTTTATGTAAAGGCCCAAACATACTTCAATCACAGAAACGTATGCACAGAATCCTCAGACTACTGCAAAACAGTAGATACAAACTGTACCTGCCAGATGAAATTTATTATCAGACAGGCCTAAATAAATTTGAGGACATTTACCAGCCAACTCTACAGAGATGTTGTTATAAGCCCTGAAGCTCTCCTAGAAACTGGCTGTTTACAAACTATTTCAATTCCACCTACTGAAAGATTCCAGGCCTTAACCCCTGAAATCAATACGGTGGTTAATGAAATACAAGCGGAGTACATGAATGATGTCCTCCTAAGTATAACCTCTTCTCCCCGGAGTGCCACCTCCCCAAACAGTACAGCGACACATGTAATAAAGCTGTACACAAATACCAGTTTAAACAACCATATATCCCCAGAGGATGATCCTTTTAAAGGATTATGTATCAATAAAGACCAATTGTATCAATATCAACTATGGAAAGCTTTCATAGAAGGATCCAACTGGAAGTTTACCAAAAAGGATGTCCAGGAATTTATCCTCCTTAAAGAGACATCAAATACAAAAATATACTGGAGAAAACATATGGGAAACAAATTCCATCCTTTTCCCATCGAAGGCAGCCCAGTATTAGTAAAACACTTTGAACGAGAAAGGATACACAAAGAAATATATGAACAAACAGGGTGTCACGGACAAGGGACCCAAAAGGTTTTTATATCTTCCATTTTATCTGGAAAATCTTGAATTTTTTTAGAAATATGGGGTTGGAGTTTTATTGTTCCATTTCCTATTTCTGTTCCTAAAAAATCTATAAAGTTTTTACAAATTTCCATTTTTCCTTTGGATATTATCAATCCATGATTTTCTAATTTGTATAAAACATTTTTTAAATGAAGATAATGATCTTCTTTTGTTTTAGAAAACACTAATATATCGTCTATGTAGACGCAAGTAAAAGATTTACAGTCTTTAAAAATGTTATCCATTTTTTCTTTGAAAGACTGCTGGTGCATTTTTAAGACCAAATGGCATTACATGCCATTCGTATAGGCCTTCAGAACAGGAAAAGGCCGTCCATTTTATGGATTCAGGATCGTTTGGTTGGGTCTTCGCCTATTATACTTATTTTATTTAATCTATCCAAAATTTGTTGGATATTGTCAAAGGTTATTGTTTTAGATATTTTTATGGACGAAAAAGAGTCTATGGTTTCGTCTGGATAATATTAGAAGCATTCAAACTGTTTTTAATTAACGAATCTGAAATAACCATTAGAACAGATTGTGAAGCAATTGTTTCTTATGGGAAAAATCAAATTAATAATGACAAAAAACCCTACCGAAGGTGGTTGCTTTTCAGAGAATACATGAATTTTGGAAAAACTATAAATTTCGAACATATTAAAGGAACTGATAATATGTTTGCTGTTGGAGTTTTATTGTTCCATTTCCTATTTCTGTTCCTAAAAAATCTATAAAGTTTCTACAAATTTCCATTTTTCCTTTGGATATTATCAATCCATGATTTTCTAATTTGTATAAAACATTTTTTAAATGAAGATAATGATTTTTGTACTTTGTACCTGAAACAGATAAAATAAACAGGTTAAGTAACAAAATGTCTAAGCCTCTGTAGATTCTTTTCTAAGACAAAAATTTGTCCTTTGTATGAGGCTAGTGTATGGATGTATTGGAGAGGGTTTTGTTGAGACATTTGTTCTCTTCGTAGCCTGAGTCTGGCTACTTTTCTTTTCAACCTCTTTATTTGTTTAGATATTTCGATAGCAGGATTGGCACTGAAAACTGGGCTAATCTCTGGGGTCTTATGGGTTGTATTATGAAACTATTATTTGAGTTTTGTTGATATATTATATTTTTTAAGTCATATTTTTCTAGTTCAGTTGTAAGAAATCATAGTTATGTATTTATATATAAGATATGATTCATAACAGAATAAATGAGGAGACTTTTTAAGAGAAAGCATGTAATTTTACTTTTAATTTCATTATATTGAAATTTTGGAGTGACAACTAAGAAAAATATTATTAATTTATTTGACAATGGATGTCTCCATATTACACACTTAAAAAATTATATATTAATTAGATTTACTAAAAGTACGTTCCCTATGAACACTATGAACACTAATAATATGTTAAACAAACAAACTCCTACCTTAAATGAGAGAAATATGAAGGATAGGTAAAGAAAGGCAATATAATTATAATTATCATTATAGAAGTAACATGATGATATATTTATAATTGACTCTTAACTTTTTAAAAGAATGAGATAAGCTTAATGAGGAGTCTCCAGAGAATTAAAAACAAAAATGATAACAAGATTTGAAACAGGAATTTTCTTTCATTTAAGTTCTTATTTATTGACTTTCAAAAGTGATTACATATATCAAATGACATGCCTTGTGTTTGGATGAGAAAGTTTTAAATAATAAATCATTTATATAAAGAATTTAAAATCCTTTATAACGAATTAAGAACACATGTAATTATTTAATTTGACATTTAAGACGAGTAATGATTGAAAATAATGGATATTTTGTACAATTTCTATATTATCAAATCTTTCATTTGAGCTTGTAACAAACAAGAACAATTCTTCCAATAAAAAGCAATCATAATCTCAGCTGAACTATAAATCAATCTTTTCTTACCAATCCCAACTCATACCACAAAGGCAAGAACAGACCAATAATAAGAATGAAATTGTGTAACCTGTGCAATTCCTTTTGGCACTCGCCTTCATTATCAGATTACAGGACCGCCACCTTCAGGAGTGCTGAAAAAATTGGCCAATTTTTCTGAGACAGATTGTAGGTCTTTGTCCAATGATTCTTCCCCTCCATCATAATCATCATCTCCTTCAAAGATTAAATGAACACCACATTTTTTTAACTCCAACCCCTTATCAAAAGGTGGATTTCTCTTGCTCACACAAAATGTATCAGCATCTTTTAAAAAGGCTACCAACGGATGGTAATCATGGTACCTACACAAGTGAATGTGTTCTTCATCTGTCCTTGGCACCCCACGGGTGTTTAACACTGTACTAAAGCGAGTTCTGCCTCCTTTGAGAACATTTGCTTGAACATCAATCAATCCAGGCATATCATCTCTCTTCAGGTTAGGTATATCAATGTCATGGTTGATAGAAATAATTACACCAACAAGTGCACCCTTTAGCTCTAGATTTTTACGATTGGAAAAGCTAACAGTTTCTCCAGAAAACCATTCAGGTAATTTGCTTCCTGGCATGCTTAAGTTCTGTAAATTCCTCAATGCAACCTGTCACATAGATACTTCGTTGTTTAGAAGCTATAAGAAGCAACAGGAAATTAACTAGCCCTGATTTTTTCTCAATTTATCTATGATATTGTTTTGAAATTAGTCCATGTATAAATTCTGTTCCTTTGACTAATTTGCTTTGGTTCTTCATTCTAATATTTTGTTTAAGTTTGATCCTTTAATGCTAACAATTCCCTTTGATCTCCGAAGGTATTTTATCAGACCAATTTGATTTTTTCATCAGTTTTTTTTTTATCACACTAATTTTAGTTGACATGATAAATATCTATTTAATGTGATATCTCTTATAATTTGTAGCTAATATTAAATTGACTAACTTACTATGATAACTAATGAAATAACTAACTTGGTCCAATAAAAACAACTTTAAAGGAATAAAATGAAACTTAAAATTTAAGAAAAGAAAATTATATTTCCTTTTTAGTCAGGATAGTAAAAGTCTAAGGTCACATTTGTTTTATTCAAAAGGGGACCAAACCAAAAAAAATATTACTTTTACGGTTCAAATTTTTTTTAAGCATTTATTTAACCATTGATCCAAGGTTGACGAATAGAAAAGGGATGAACAACCTTTGAAAGTCTCTTGCGTATTTGTGAGGAGCATGCAATGCAATCACCCAGGTACAAGCTTCTCAAGGACTTCAAGCATTCAAGACCAGGAATATCCCCAACTTTTACACAGTTTGTGAGATTCAACTCCTGAAGGCTTTCTAAATTTGACATGTCATGGATAGTTTCTAATGAAGAACAGTTTTGAACATTCAGCTCAATCAAGCTTGAAGGAAGTGCGGGGAGAAAGTTCAGCTGAGTGCAGTTTGGCAGTGAAAGGACCTTGAGAATAGAAAGGCCCTTCAAGCTGGAAGGCAGGCTGTAAAAATTATTCATGCCAAATTTTAAGGTCTCCAATAGTGACAACTTCTCAAATTCATCTGGAATTTTCCCAGATATTTTCCATGCACGGGCATCAAACTCAGTTAGCAAGGTCAGATTGCAGAAGGAAGATGTTAGTACAAAAGGGCTATGGTTCTCTACAGGTTCTGCAAGGAAGATATTTTCATTGGTATCTAAATCAGGCCTCTTTGCCATTCTCAATGTTCTCAAGCTTGACAGCATCCCAAAGCTTTCAGGTAAGCTTGACACAGCTGTTTCCTCCATGTAAAAGTGATATAGAGATTTCAAATCTCCTATAGAAGCTGGAAGCTTTCTGAGCATTCTACATTTGTTCAATCTTAAGTTGACAAGATTTTCTAGCCGTCCAGTGGATTCTGGCAATTCCTTGATATTTCCATTGACCATGTTCAATGTAGTAAGAGATGCTAGGCGGCCAATAGATTCTGGTAAATATTCAAGGTTTTTACAATTCATCAAATTAAGTTTCCTCAGTAGCTTCATCTCTCCAATCTCATCTGGCAAAATTGTGACGGCTGTTCCATCTAACTGAAGCTCAACAACCGAGGCCAATGTTTTCATTGAATTTGGCAATTGAGTGAGAAGTTTACAGTTTCCAACTGATAATTCCCTCAGGTAAGATAAAGAACCAACGGTAGTAGGGAGTTCTTTAATTGCAGTTCTATCAAACAGAAGTTCTGTCAGTGACATGAGATTTCCTATAGAATCAGGAATTACAGTGAGAGATTCACATCCCATCAAATTGAGTGTCTCAAGGTTATTTAATGATCCAACAGAGTCAGGTAATTCTTCTAACCCAGACTGATAAAGAGATAATTTTTGCAAAGAACATAGGTGTCCTACAGAACTAGGGAGCCTTCTCAAATGTCGACAACCTTCTAAAAACAGCTGCTCAAGTTTCACCAGGCGAAAAATGGACTGGGGTAACTCTGCTATAGCAGTGTTATTAGCATGAAGTGCTTTCAAGGATTTCAGGATTCCAATGTTTTCTGGTAATGCTCTTAACTTGGAGCAGTCAGAAAGAAAAAGACTCTCTAGCTGTTTTAGCCCTGAGACATCAATGGGAAGGTTGATAAGGCTTGAACAACGCGTCAAATTTAAACTACGCAAGGTACTTAAACCGCCAATTGATTCATGAATCTTAGTTAGATTAATGCAGTTCTCCAGATCAATCTTCTCTAGACATTGACACCCAGATAAATCAGGTATAGCAGTGAGTTGGATACAGTAGGAGAGGTTCAAGACCATTAACTTGTGTGGCACCTGCTAAACATTGTCATGTTACACCATAGATATATATATAGCGAAGCCAAAGAAAGGGAAACATTTTAGAAGAGTTTTCAAAGAATCTTTTGATGTATGTATAATAATCAAATTAGACAAATACTACATTAACACTTAAATTTTCGTCAAGTGTTTATAATAAGAATCTTTAAAACTGATTTTTGAAAGTAATGTTTCACAAAGTGGTTTGACATGTGTCAACTCTCTTCTTATCATAAAGAGTTATAAGATTTGTGTACAGAAAATAAGTGTCAAACCTAATCATTATATCAAATTATACCATGTTTTTTGTATTCATACTACACAAGATAGCTGAAGCATACCTTGTTGTGACCATTCCATCCCCACAAGGTTTCCATTTTCTTGCTGTTTTTGAGATCAAGGACAGCCAGCTCTCGTGGCCAAGATTTCAAAGGCATGCTTTCTAAAGGGCATCCTTGCCATTGTAGCCACTTCAGTTCAGATGGAAGAAACCTGCCTTGTAATTTCAGATTGTTGATCTGAAGCTGTCTCAGATTAACCATTGGTTCAAAGGATTTCGTGTGAAGTATAAACTCATTGTTCTCCTCTGCTTGAGGTTCAAGATGATTCTTAAGGCATTGTTTGATGTAGCCTGATATATTTCTTAAACTCGGTCTCCATTGAAGCTTCTTCGCAAAAACTGACCCGTCCTTGCTTTTATAAAATTTTTCTTCCTCAAAATCAAGCACAATACCTTGAACGCATCTAGTTCCCTACATTAAAAAAATAATCAAACAATTTAAAATATAGCAGATTAAAAGATCAGACCTTTAATCAAATTTACGTATTTGAAATGTTCTGGTCTACAAATAACATGCAGATCAAACGTCATTCATATATTAGTCAAACAAGGACACGTAAGTATTACACAAAATACAACAAAAGGATGCAATCTCAGTTCTATTACCTCAAACATCAAAATTGACCATATTTTATTATTCGACAATGTTTTGCTTTTGGTTGGCTATAAATAGACAATGAGTGTTATATGTATCTCTAACTTTCCTATATTACATGCATCTTCAAAAAATATTCCACAAAATCAAAGGAAACAAATCGTAAAGGTGTTTGGACATAAGATCATATTCTTTTATAATTAAGCAGCATCTAATATCTCAAAACGCCAATTTGTCTCTTTGTCACTTTGTCCTGTCTTAATATTTATTTGTCTTGGCCTTCTCCAGCACGTTGGACAGACACCTTTTGAATAAAGAATGAATAAATGATTTTGGACTCTTTTAGTTTAGAGCTTTCTATTTTTATGTATATCTTGTAGTACTGTGGCAGCTCACGTCATACAAATAGAATACAGTTTATATATATATATATATATATATATATATATATATATTATATCAATCTCAAGTGTAACACCGCCACATGTGAGACCAGGTGTAATGCAATTTATTAATCATTTACCTTGTGACCCTTCAAAACAGGCATGATTTCAGCACGATCCCACAGTCTACTACGCCTACCAGGATCGACAAGGCTTTCATCCACAACAATTTGCCTACCCATGTCTCTAATTTGGTCGTGCATCCACAGAGTATTCTCCTGAGTGATTTTCATTAAGCATTTCTGCACAAGTACCGTGATAGCAATCTCACCCCTAAAACCACAACCTCTTAACACATCAATCACATCATCACGCTTCATTTCCATTTGTACAAACAAACAAGCAATATCAAGGAATATACACTTCTCTTCTTCATCTAAAGCATCGTAACTTATCTTCAACACATCCTGAAGATGCCTGGGGCGAATTCGCCTTAGCTTCTCCACAGCATCCTCCCATTCCTCCTCCCTCCTCTTGCCAAACAAAAACGAACCAAACACTTCCAGAGCCAAAGGCATTTTTCCTGTCAGATCTATTATCTTCTGTGATAGACTCACAAGATTTTGTGGTGGTTCATTTCTTCTCAGTGCATGGTAACTGAACAACTCTAGAGCTTGAGAATCATCCAACTCCCTGACTTCATACAACTCATTCACATGACTCTGAGTTAGAACTTGTGTATCCCTTGTTGTGATTATCACACAGCTTCCATCATAAAACCATTCCCTCTTACCAATCAAAACATCAAGCTGCTTCACGTCATCAACATCATCCAAGACTAGTAAAACTCGATTCTCACTAACTATCCTTTTGATAGCAAAAATACCAACATTGACATCACTGATGGAGGGAGACCCTGCTCCAAGAAAAAGGTCTTTGATGATTTTGCTTTGAAGGGAAACCAAACCATCATGTTTTGATGAAACTTGTCTGACATTGGAAATGAAGCAACGGTGCTCAAAACGGTTAACAAGGGCATTGAAAAGTGCTTTGGCCAGGGTTGTCTTACCAACCCCACCCATCCCATACAACCCCAAAACCTTGACACCGTTGGATTGAACTTGTAACAACTCCATCACCTTCCCAACACGTTTATCAAGCCCCACTGCAAACTCAGGCACACCCAAAGGAGTATTACTCAACTCTTTCAACACCCTTGTCACCAAACGCCGAATCAGATCATCTTCCTCACTGTCACAAAACAATAACTACAGAGCATTCACATAACAAGAAGGAATCTGGCAACCCTGTCACCCACCCATTTACATTTTTCCTCACTCTTCTGGTAATTGGAATTAATTAAACTTTGTCATCTTTTAATTGATTTGTTTCATATAATAGAAAGCAAATTATCCCGAGACTCCACGTATTTCGTCAAATTTTCCTTTATTTTTCTGTTTATTAATTCTAAATCAACTCTTTAATTATTTAAAAAACATTATACACAATCTATGCATTACACAAAATAATTTTAACAATAAAAATGACAGTAAACATTAAAAATATTCAATCTTAAAATATGGGAAACATGTGTCAGTTGAATTTATATAAAATTTATTTTTTCCTTGCCGTCATTTTTCTTTTTCAGTTCTTATAGATGATGTCAAGGTTTTCCTGCGTCAATTTTTTTATTAGGAGAAATTATAAACAAATCTGGAAACTCAAAAACCACAAAGTGAGAAATAATTTTTCTCACCACTTTTAATCGAAAAAATCACGTTTAAGAATTACATTAAAAACCTTTGGTAATAACATTTAAAAAGAAAGGGCAAGGCATATAAAATTGAAAAAGAGAACACAACACCTGTGATTAAAAACCCAACCAGCAACTCCACCAACTTTCTTCAAAGCTTCCCTCCACTTTGAAACCTCATTTTCCTTAAACCTTTTTTCATGCGATTCGAAACCCTTTCCGAAGGGACCCGATTGGTGTCGGACATCCGACGGATCGACCCGGTAGAAAACGGGTAAGAGGAGCCTGCGGGTGTCGCAAATCTTAGCGAGTTCCTCAAGACACCAATGTGAAGAAGCGTAGTTTTCAGATATGATGACAATGAACGCTGCAGAGTCATCAATGCCCTCCATCAGCCCCTTCGCTATCTCTTCCCCACGCTCCAATCCCACGTCGTCCAGGAACACGCGAACCCCACGCGCCTGCAGACACTCGTACAAACCTTTCGTGATAGCGCCCCGCGTATCGGCGCCTCTGAAGCTCAGGAACACGTCCCACCGTAGCCGGAACGCCCCCGGCGTCGCCGATATTACGTCTGTTGCCGGCGACATGTGTGGTGTGTTAGTTACTGTGTTACACTTTACTCTGCCCACAATCATCCATGTTTGGGCGTTGGAATATAATGCTGCCGTGTCTGCATGTTCTTGGTTTCTTCACTCCTAAGAAGATAATGCATATTTTTAGTTTATATTTTGATTATTAATTTATGAGTTATCATATATTATATTTATATATATATATATATATATTAACATTTTTAACCTTTTTTATACATTTTATTTTTTAATAATTTTTAATATATAAAAACTTTATTTACTTTATTTTATTTTATCTCTTTTTAAACAAGAGTTAAAACTAATTCATTTGTTCTTTATTTAATTAATGATTTAAAGTTCTTTTCATTTTAAATTTAAATTTCATAAATACTATTTTAAATTTAAATAAAACAATATAAAAATGTATAAATAAATATGTATTAAAAATATTTTTTAAAAGAATAAAAATTATTAAATAACTAAATTTTAACTCAATAAAATAATATGATAAAAATATAAACATACATTAATTATATTTTTAGCTAGGTATAAGAAAATTATTAAATAATTATATATTTAATAAAGTTTATTAAAACACCATTTTTTTGGATGATGATGTACTAATATTTTTTTTTTAAATAATTATCACTTAACAACTTTTTATTAATATAATAATAACAATAAATAAACATAAAAATAAAAAATATAATATTATATTAATAAAAAATTGATTGATTATTATTTTTCTTAAAAAAAGTGTCATAATATATTTTTCCTTTTTTTCTTACTAACAATAATTGTTTTGGGTACATAGATGTAGTTTCGGTGAGATTGCGACTTTTGAGAAAGGAGTTTGTGAAAAGACAGCACTGAGAATTAATTTGAAACCGCGTGTTTGTTTGTTTTGCCGTTAAATAGAAGGTGACGCATACTTTTATGCATTTTTTTTTCAACTTTGACGCGCGTTCACTGTAAAATGACCCAAATTCAAACGCATGTTAAGTTTGAGTGTGAAATTTTCAAACGCAAGTTAAGTTTTGGTCTTTTAAGTTGGAGTGTGAAATTTAAAGTTTTTATTTTGAACGAGATTTCAGACTGTACTGTTGCACCCCAGTGGGAGGAAAAGAATGTGGTCTTGTTGAATATGTGTTAGGTAAAATAAAATGAAATTGAGGTGAGAGAGTGAGAGTGAGACGAAGAAGATAAGCATCAAAAACCAAAACTCATATAGAAGCAAGTGACCTTTATTGTGGTACATGATCACCCAAGCTCACTCAAGGAATCTTTCTCGCAAGAAGAAAAAGATGGTGAGTGAGTGGAGTCATCTTCAAATTCATGATTTTGCTTTAGAATGTAAAGAAAAGTAAACGGTAAATTAGTTTCTTCAAAATTGGAACTATTCTACTGTCATGAAGTCAACATTTTTAATTCGAATTTAATTGTAATAACTCTTCGTGACCAGAATTCAAAATTCTGGTAATTGTTGCTTGTCTAGTTATCATTTAGGGAGAAGTTTTGTTGGAAGCCGGAATTATGTATAGAACATTTCTTCTGATTTCTGAAAGATAAATGAGAAATATTCTAGTTTTATGTATTCTCTACAATTTTTTTAAGAATTGTAAGTGAAAGTGAGTGAAACTACCAATTTCTAAAGTATAACAATTGACATTTGTAAGTTTGGTACGTCTGGAAAGAATGGTGACCACGTGTGGATTTCTTGGAGTAGTTTTTCACACAAGAAGCAACAAAGAAATCTTTGGATTCGTCATAGCATACGTTAGAGAAATTAGTTTATTCAATTGCAACAATGAATAGGGGCAAGATAATCTTACATAATGTTGAAACAGTTTCGGACACATCTTATTTTAGTATGTCTGTTATGGAATGTGCATATATCCAATTTTCCACATTTGATGGCACACATTTTCGTGGTTGGAGAGTGAAGGTTGAAACAGTTATTTGAATTGGCATCTCCACTAGGGACACAACATGGGGGCGTTATTGTTGTCGAACTATCAAGACGATAATAAAAGAGAGATTTAGGAGAATATTTGGAAGTATTTGATTTTCTCGTAGCTCGTGTAGTTGTATCAGAATCAATGACATTAAGTTTTTATTGTCATAATTGAAAATTGATAATACATAAACCATAATCTCTACAAGTTGTGCATCTTGCAAGACTTCAAGACGGAATTTTAAAAGATTTGGAAAAGAAATTGTGGCAAACAAGAGTCTCCACTTCGGAAACACAAACAAGATATACAAGAACATGGTCAGCTCTAATTAATTCGCAACAGAGTTGTTCTATAACCAATTTGAATCAAAATCATTCTATACCATCAGTGTTTGTTTTAGCAACTACCAATTCTAAAGGTGGCACTTCAACTTCTATATCTAGAAAGGACGTTAGGAACATGATTGCAAAAGCATTGCGTAGGTTATGTGGTGATAAGTGGGATAAAAATCATAGGATGAAATGTAAAGTTTTGGGTAAACTCAATGTTATCTTCTTTCCTTAAGAAGAAATTGAGGCAAATATAATGCAGGACATGGACTTTGAGGAAGAACAAGTTATTTCAAACGACATCATAAACATGATTCAAGTTGCAGATGTCCACATGCGCTACATGGATATCAGATGGTAATACATCGCAAATCACAGGAATTATTAAGAAGCAAACATTTTCTTTTCTCATGGACACTAGGAGTACACATAATTTCACTAGTTAGAAATGGGTCAAATTGTTGAGATTGAAAACACGATTTATCAAGGATTTTCTGGACATGATTACTTTTGATAAAAAAAAAACTATTGATTACTAGTAAGTGTGAACAAATAACTTGCTACGTATACATCAAATTTCTTGGTGTTCCCTAGTAATACATTTGGAATAATTTTAGGCATGCATTAGTTCAAGACTCTTGGTGAAATTCATTGGAATTGTGCAACTTTGATAATGTGGTTTAAGCATCAAGGTCATGAGGTGATATTGCAAGGAGAGAAACCAAAGACAACAATTCAAGAATTAACAAGAAAGTTAACTTTGACACAGGGTACACATGTTTTATTAGTAGTATAAGGGTTAGGTTTGCTTAACGCTAATACAAATGATCAAATGTCTTTAACAATAAACCAACAAGAGGATCTTGCAGTGGTTCTACAACAATTTTAAATGTTATTTATTGAACCAACACAACTAACTCCTAGAAGGAAATATGATCACAAGAATAATTTGATCAATATCACTCTTGTTTGCTCAAAAGTATGTTCGATATCCACATTTCCAAAAAGAAGAAATTGAAAGACAAGTGCAAAAAATTCTGGCAACAAGATTTATAAGGGAAAACACTAGTTCTTATGTTTCTCCCTTGGTGTTGGTAAAAAAGAAGGACGGTTCATGGAGGTATTGTACATATTTAAGAAAACTCAATGCATTCACCATTAAAAATAAGTTTCATATTCCTTTGATTGAGGATTTGTGGGATGAATTGAATGACACCTGTTATTTTACCAAACTACATCTCAGGAGTAGATATAATCAAGTTCGAATGGTTGATGAAAATATCCATAAAAGAAAAGCAACTTTTCACACTCATTGTGAACATCATGAGTGGGTTATCTTACCTCTTTTGGTTTGTGTAATGCACAAACCAATTTCAATCACTCGTGAATGATATTTTTCAAAGCTATTTAAGTTTATTTTTGTCTTCTTTGATGACATTTTAGTTTATAACCAAGACTTGCAAAGATCATTCTAAATGTTTGACTACAACATTTCATATTTTGGAGGAGAATGGCTTGGTTGTCAATTACAAAAAGGTGTAGCTTCGGGAAAAAGGAAATAGCACATTTGGGTCATGTGATTTTAGTTAAAGGAGAAAAACCAGACCAAGATAAGATTTCAGCTATTCAAAAATGACCTATACTTCATACAGTTAAGGAATTAAGAGGATTTTTAGGCATGTCAAGATATTGTAGAATATTTATTATGAATTATGTGAAGTTGGCAGCACCTCTCACATAATTGCTTAAAAAGGAGAAGGAATTGAAATGACGAAACGACAGTTTCATTTCATACACTTAAGAAGACTATGATGTTTGCTCCAATTTTGAGGTTGCCTAATTTTACACAAGCCTTCACCATCAAGATAGATGCCTTGGGTGGTGGCATTGAAGTTGTTTTGTTGTAAAATGGACATCCTATTGCTTATATCACCAAGGCAATGAAACCTAAATATTAATTATTTTCAGCTTATGAGAAAGAGTTTTATGTTGTTTCGTTTACTATAAAGAAAGGCAACACTATTTATGGGGGTAACATTTGATCATAAAGACTAACCACAAAGCTCTTCAACATTTATTATTACAGCCTCCAACTACTTTGACACAAAACTGGGGTTTAGAGAAACTTGTGGGCCTTGATTTCAATGTAGAATACAAGAAAGACAAGGAGAATTTGGTTGCAGATGTTTTGTCAAAGGTGGGACAACATGCAAATTTAGTTGTAATACTGAATTTTTCTTCTACTTTAATGAATGAAGTTATTGTGCCTTGGAAGGTTGATCCAAAATTGCAGAAATTGGTGGACAAGGTTAGACTTGCACAATAACCTTATAAGCACTACACTTTTGATGTATTGAAAATAAAAGGCAAGGTTGTTGTTGGAGATCAACAAGACTTAAGACATAAAATTCGGCACCATTTTCATGATTCTTCCATTGGTGATCATTTTGGTGTTCAACTTACTTAGAGAAGAATTAAAAAGTAGTTTTATTGGAAGGGATTTTCTGAACCATTAGACGGTCTAACAACATGATAACTTCTAGACAGTAGTCCCTCTAGCTTTTGTATAAGAGTAGTTTTGATGATAACAAAAATAATGAATTTTAATATACGTATAGTTTATCTAACTTGTTTATTCTATGCAGCTAAGCGTTCTAGTTAAAGCATAAGACCATAGAAGGTCTAATATAATTGTTAGATAATCTAATAATAGGAAATGCAAAAGAATAAAATTAAGAAATTTCAATCATGAACATATTTTATTCATGATCTTATCATGATTTTATTCATGGAAAAATATATTTTACTCACTAACGTTGAAGAATTAATTGTCCATAAATATTCCAAAGTTCAAAATTAAAAGGAAAAAAGAAATGAATGATATGGCGAAAAAAAATTTAATCTGAGATATTATCATGTATTATTTGAATTGTTTCCTTTCAGAATAAGATGATCGAGATTAGATAACATCAATTATTTCCTTATCAAGCGTCCAACGAATTGAAAAGTTAATGCTTTTGCAAATGCTAAAGATTCACAAGCAAATCAAGGAAAATTTGAAAAGTGATAAAGATTTCAAACAACATTTGAATTCGTGAAAGTTTTATAAAGACTTGAAGATCAATGTTGAAGACACAAGACTTACAAGCAATCAAAGCATACAAGCAAATTCAAAGTGTCCAAGTGTTTAGAAAATTCTAAGTGGGTGTGTACGAAACCATTGAAATATTCTCTGAATATACCCTATGAGATTAAATTGTTCTCTCTTCTATTTTTTAGAGAAATTCTTCTTTTTTGAGAGATCTTGATCTTAGGGAGAGGTTAAGATGTGATAACTAGGAGTGGTTTGTATACACGTTGTAACCAGGACTAGTTTATGTACTCATTGTAACTAGGAGTTTTTTGTGTACTCGTTGTAATCATTTATTTGTTTAGTGGAACCTCCTAAGAATTGTTCTTAAGGAAGAACTGGATATAGTCCATGAGTTTTAGGAGAACCAGTATAAACATCTTATGTTGCTCTTTCAGTGTTACGCGTTTAGTCTATCATCTATCATAGGCAATTAGATGGTTGGACCACTTCTCGTGAAAAGAATCTAAAGCTCTATTCAACTTCCACCCCTTTTGGAGCTACTTGTTTCAACAAGAATTACAAAAGGATGTGAAGAGATAGATTAGGGAATGTGTCATTTTCCAATGGTTCAAATCTTTAAATCAATTACCTACAGAACTTCTTCAACCTTTGCCAATTCATAATAGAGCATGGAAGTTTATCTTTGTGGACTTCATCACGAGTTTGCCTAAATCCCACTCAATAAGTGTAATATTATTAGTCATTGATAGACTTACTAAATATACTCATTTCATAGCCTTAGCTAATCCTTTTGGTGCAACAAAGGTAGCATAATCATTCATGAATATAGTGGTTCAATTACATGGTTGGCCAGAGAAAAACATTTTTTATTGAAATACAGTTTTTATGAGTACTTTTTGGACTAGATTGATTCAGTGACAAAAGGTCAGATTGTTATGATCCACAACTTTCCATCCCCAAACAGATGAACAAATTGAGAATCTCAACATGTCCTTGAATAAGACCTATGTCATATAATAAAATATTATTTATTTGCATTAAATGCAGTTATGATATGAGAGAATTGGCAGGTATAATATATTATTAAATGAGATCTTAAAAGTTATGTGGTATGATAGTACTCATAAAAAATGAATTAAAACCCCATGTTATGAACTTTACAATAGATATGCCTTTTGGAAGAAAGACCAAGATTTTCTCCATCACACATTGATCACTCAGCTCTTCATCAAACAACCTTATATGTGTAACCAACTATAAAAATCGATCAATAAACTCTTTAATATTTCATTCTTTTGACAACTTCAAATTCCCTTCAACAAATTCCCTTTAAATTCTATTTAACAAATTCAATTTCCACATTTGTGTGTGGTTTTTCTTTCTAACTGTTTTGCTTCTCTTTTTTTCTCTCACAACCCTTCAAAGATAACTTAAGCTCTAGAGTATTAAAAATGGAAAAAATCATCAAAATAAATGCAGAATAAAGTTTGATTGAATATTGGTGAGACAAAATTAGATAACAAAATGATATACTATGAGAAGAGAATGTTTCACAATCACAACAAACTCAATAAAAATGAACCCTTATCGGCCTACAAAAAGTGATCGTATTTACTTAACAAGTACTAAACTTTACATTTTCTCATATGTTATGAGAAGTAATTTATTTTCATTTTAAAAATAATAAATGATAATAAAAACTCATCACAATGTAACCTAGAGAAACTTCTCAAATTCTAACAACAATTAACTAGTTCAAGTAGTTTCCGAAGGTCTCATGAATCTTCTAAAAAAAATATAAGAACTAAAAGTAAAGATGTTCAAAGAAAATTACTAAAACTATAACAAGAGACAATTCTTTTTTAACAAATCATGTTAGGTATCATTATGAAGCTTTAGCATCTTAATTTTGTTGTCATCCTAAAACATCAATCATCATTTGTCATTACATAAACATTTATAAAAGAATAAAAAAAATGCAAACAATCATAAAAGGTCAAACCAAAGCCAAGAAAAAAAAACATGTTGAAAAGTTAATGAAACCTAAATTTGTTTTAATTTTAAAAGGCAATAAATGATAATAAAAACTCGTCAAAATGTAACCTAAAGAAACTTCTCAAATTCTAACAAAAATTAGTTAGTTCATGTGGTTTCCTAATAACGTATGAGAATGTTTTATGCAAAGTCTCGTGAATCCTTTAAAAAACAATATAAGAATCAAAAAGTAAAGATGTTCAAAGAAAATTACTAAAATTATAACAAGAGAATATTCTTTTTTAACTCATGTTAGGTATCATGATGAAGGTTTAACATCTTAATTATTTTGTCATTCTAAAACTTTAATCATTATCTGTCATTACATTAACATTCATAAAAGAAAAAGAAAAATGCAAACAAGCATAAAAGTTCAAGCCAAAGCTAAGAAAAAGAAAAACATGCTAAAAAAGCTAATAAAACCTAAATTTTGAAAGGTTAAAAATAATTCTTAAAAAATATTTTTACCAAACAAAAAAAAGTTCAATTTTTTATCAATCCATATGTTAGCCACAAGATCAACATATTTATTACCTTTCTAGAAAATGTGGAAAACTTTAAAGTCAATAGTGGCATAAATCTTCAACATTTTTTTCTAACGATTTTTTAGAAGTCATGACATAATATAAGAATTATTAAAGGCTTTGGAAAGTAAAGTAGAGTCACATTCTAACCACTTATGAGAACTTCTTTCACTCAAAATCTTCATAGCAAGAATGAAAGCATAAAATTTGGCATGTCAATCATTATGAATCCCAAGTAAGTTGAAAAACTCCCAATATACCTCTACTACCCTCGAAGATACCACCATTGGCAACATGTCTTGGATTACCTTTACTTGCACTATTCATATTGACTTTAACTCATTCAAGTGTAGGAATCATTTAATTAGCATGCTAAATATAAGGAGTTTTTCTTGACCAAGTCTATATTTGAAAAAACTTTACATATTCAAGTTAGTAATATCATTATTCTTACTAGAAGAATTACATGTCTTTTGAATATGTCATTTAATCAAGTATAAAGTAGACTGGAATAGAAGCGATTGCTTGAACCTCTCATGATTTTAGGATTTCCATATGATCCACACAACATAAGTAATAACCACGAGCCTAATCTCATAAATAATAAGACATCCTAGGGTAGAAATAAAGCTAAGGATATTATCATTAGAGTTCCAAACAAAACTAGGAAAAACTTGAGAAATACAAGACAAGAACATAAAAAAGTAAGAACACCTAAAGAATAAATAATGTTCACTTTTCTAGGTTGCTATACAAAAACTGCACATGAAATTAAGAGCAATACCATGAAACTGAATATGAATATCGATAGTGATCATGTGATGAAGAGGTTTCTAAAGAACCAAAGTCTTAGCTGGAGGAGTGTTAGAAGACCAAATCAAATTTTCCCAAGTGTTGACCACTTGGTTATCTTAAAGATATGCTTGAGTAGATTTCATATCAAGAATGTCAGAATTATCCATAGTCCAAATATCATGATCCTCCCTATCACTAATTACCATATTATGAAAAAACAAAACATTAAGCAAAGAATATGGAATAATCTATCTAGTATCATTATAAACATCATCTACCTTAGCTTTTAAGTTCAAACTAAAATGAGAAGGGATCAATAGATGTTCAAAAAGATATTTGTCCATAAGCAATGAGTCATTCTAGAAACTCACATTTTGACCATTATCAATAATCCATTTAGAATTATCTCAAATAATATCAAACCACTCTTCAATACTTGGTTAAATCAAAGAAAATTTAGAAATGGCAAGTTGAATGATAACCTTTATTAAGGAACTTAGATCTCATCAACAGAAATCAATTCATACAACCATAAACAAAATCCCAAGTATAAGCATGAAGATAGATTTTTCTTCCTAAATATTAACCACACCAAACCCTCATTCCCCCCTGTGTTTATAAAGATAAATAGAAATCTAGGTTAAAGTAACAAGGTGACGTCTAACAATATCTCCATACCAGATATAAACGTATCTTTCAAATTTCTTAAGAAAAGTAACAAATTATCTATAAATTTGAAAGCTATAAGCAATGTTGTCAACAATCACAAAATTTACTAATTAAATTCCTCCCATCATGATTAACATTTTACCTACCAAGGGACAAATTTATGTTTTATCTTATCCCTAATAGGTCTAAGAAACTTTCTTTATGAACACCTTTAAAATAGGAACATCAAGATAACTAAAAGGCATACCTATCTTTGGAAACCCAAAATACTTTGAATATCTCTATTAAAGGAATTAGAAAAATTATGTGTGAAGAAATGAGTCTTATTCACACTAAGTTATTTCCTAACAAAATCATATTCATGAAGAAAAATCACAAGGTTGGTTAGATTCTTCCTATTAGTCCTGCAAAAGATGAGTGCATCATCTACAAAAGATGAATAGATCATTTGCATAAAGAACATGAGAAGGAAAGCATGTATATTTTGGACTAGTCATGGGAAGAACCTTCTTGCTTTGTAGCAAGAACTGAATTTGCAACAATTAATGATGTTGTTAAAGTGTGACATGTATATTCATTGGAGTAGGTTTGATGAGTCTTCATAAGTTGTTACAGATCTTTTTTGCACACATCCTAAATCGGTAAATTAATCAATGCATTTAGCATTGTATAGTTGATGGATAACACATGCAAAACTAATAGGTATAGGTTTTCTTTACTTGAGATTATTAGTGTCACCTCGACTAGGTTATGTAGACAACTATTTTTTTCTGGGATGAAAAAGCAAAGCATAATGAAGCCTCAAAGAGAAACAAATCTCAAAACAAAGTTTTATCCCTGAAGAATCTTGAGTATTCACTGAAGAAACTTGGGTAGAATTTAGGGAACAGGGTGTAAAAATGTAATCTCTTAAGTTTAGGAGGAGAACAACTCATTCTCAAGACAGAGCGACCTGTTCTTAACCACACGAGAACGACTCGTTCTCATGAAGAACCTCAATCCACGTAAGGAGGAGTCACCACATGAAGATAAGAAAAAGAAAATAAGAAAGAAGAGCTTACAAAGAAATTCCAAGAAAAATAAGGAAGAAAGATAAGAGGAATGTACAAGAAGCTTGAAGAAGAAATTAGAAATATTAATAGCTCTTGTAATTTCCTTGTAAATAAAAATAGAGATAGTTTAGTTTCTTTCTTTAAAACAGAAATAAGAAGCAAGTAGTTTGGACATAATGATAGTATTAAAAACAATGGTCTTGTTTGGGAAGCTTTGGAACATCACCAAACATGACCTAACTTTTTGGTATTCTACCCATGTGCCTTCACAACCGCACCTCTTGCCTATATAAAGACTTATAGTTTCATTTGTATCATAACTTTGAAGCTTGAATAGATTGCAAGAGCATTTTCTCTCTTTGAAGTTCAAGAGGTAAGTCCTCATTCTTAGAATCTTATCTTGAGTTTTCCAAATTCAAGGGATGATTGTCCTTTGCACTTATCTTTCCTTGTGAGAGTGGTGTGTTCCTCCTTACCTTTTCTCTTCCATGTTTTCTGTTTTCATTCTTGCTTGTTCTTGAGTTCTTATTCCAACCGCAACATGTTTCATGGAATCCATTTTCCACCAATTAAAATGCTTGTTTTCACTTCCTATGGATTAATAATGCTTCTATCTTGATTTTAATTGGTTAGTTTCTTTCAAAACTTGTTCCTAATCGTTTCCACTGAACATATACTTATTTCAATTGGTTAAAACTGTTTCATGGATTTAATCCATTTTCCACTGATTAAAATGTTTGTTTTCTCTTCCTATGGATTAATAATGCTTCTATCTTGATTTTAATTTGTTAGTTTTTTTTCCAAACTTGTTCCTAATGGTTTCCACCAAACATATACTTGTTTCAATCGGTTAAAATTGTTTCTTATCCAATTGTAAGATGAATGCAATGATTAAATGTTGAATCTAAAAGCCTAAGATCGTGTTTGATAGATCTTTAAATTCTCTTTGCACAATTTCAGTTCTCATCATTATTTAGAAAGTTAATTTTACTCTTGTAAAATCCCTCATCCCCTTTTGGGATTTAGGGGCAGATAAAAGAAAAAGAGAGTAACACTCTTATGGATGCATCCTTTGTTTGCCCTCTCTCTAGGGGGAGAGCAAACAAGAGAATTCTGATTATTGGATACACTCTTATGTTTATTCTCCTTTCTTTATTATCTTGTGTAACCCTCATTAACCCTATTATGTTGGGGGCAAATAAAGATTAATCGAAATAGAAGACTCTTGTAGCTAATTAATTCATCACTCTTATTCCCTATAAAGAACCAACCTTCATTTATAATGATGAGGTGGAAATAATAATTTGAAATTTGGTTTTGATTGTAAATTCATCATAGAGTAGCAGTTATGGGTGTTATGGGAGTTCCTTACATCTTCCCCACATGTAACTGATCCTCAAACCCGATTTCTGGTTGTGTTGACCTAAATTTGTTTTTTTTCTTAAAAATATTTTTCTTTTTTCAATGTTTTAAGCAAAATATTGGTGACCACTCCTAAAACTCCAATTTTCCAATAGGGAGTCCCGAGTGCTAAAAACTCGTCGGCGACAGGTTAACTTTCTCTATGGCTTTTGTGTGTCGCAAACTGACTTCCGATGATTGGACATCCATTTGAAAACACCAAAAACGTCAGAATGCCCTTTATATTAGACTCTTTCATGGTCAATGGTTCTGAAAGGTTCATATGGAGTCGCCACCAATGTTTTACTCAAGGGTCAATTACACGTGAGGAAGGTGTTAAGCACCTCATTATGCCTATTATTGGTATCCTATAATGTATTTGCAATTAAGACAATATTTTAAGTTATTATTTTTAGCTCATAATCATAACAAACATATTTAATTATTTATCTACATGTTTTCTACTTTATTCCTACTCTAATCTACTAAGAAAAAAATAAATTAAAGTTTTAAAAGAGAGAAGGAAGAGAGATTAGGACTTCCGAAGCAAACTTTCTATTATAATTGGAGAAGAATATCAGTTTCAAAGCTATAGTTTCTAAATTTAGAAAGTATCTCTACCCTTGTGTTGTGTGTGTGTTGTGCTTGTAGGTGCTTTCTATTATAGCCTTCATCAAAGGCAAAGAAAGTCGTTCTCAACTCCTAGAATGGTCGTTCCACCTTTGAGGGTCGTTCTAGTCCTAGGAACGGTTGTTCTACTACTGAAACAAGTCTCTTACATTGTTCACACTTATTGTCCTAAAGGCTACTCAAATTGCTTCAACAACTCTTTATAATTATTCATAAATAAGGCTCTAAAGTCTTTCTTCTCTTCTAGGTCTTGTATTTTGTGCTTTGCTTCATCCTGGACAAAAAATTTGTTTAGGCTCTAAAAGGACTTAAAGTGTTGCTTTTGAGATAGGATGTCTTTCCCAAAGTAATTGTCACTAACAGAGATATTGCATCGATAAATGCAATTAACAGTGTTTTCCCTTAAGCATCAAACCTTCTATGTCAATTTCATATTACTAAGAAAGTCAAAGCTAAATGTAAAATATTGGTGGATTTTGCACAGGCTTGGGAAGTGGTGATGAATGCATGGAGAAATCTGATTGATTATGGAGAAAGTGATGCTTTCATGGGGTATGTGAAATGCTTTGAAGTTTTATGTTTTCCATGACCATTATTTGTTGATTATGTAAATGACATGTGGCTCATCTCACACAAGGAGAAATTTGTAAAGGCGTGGATTATGCATTTAGGAAATACAACCAATAATAAGTATGTTTATATGTCTTCATTATTTATTACTCATAAACATGAAAAACTTGTCCATCATGTTTTGTTGTTTTTTTTATTTATAGGGTTGAATTAGTTCATTGAACGTTGAAGAGGGTGTTGAAAAATAGTATGGAGACTTTTGTAAGTTATATTGTGCATAATGAAATTGAAACATTCTTTAAGAAGAGTCTACATGTTGTGGGACACACTTTTAACGTCACTTTGTATAACAATTTTCAAGTCTTTGTCTCTAAACATGATATGATCCATATTTTGAAGAGTTTGATCAGGTAAACTTTGTTGGTATTGACGGTAAACGTTGTGGATGTAAGATGTACTCGTGGTTTAACTTGTGCATGTGAATTAGCTAGACATGCCTAGTATACCACTTAATGTAGTGCATGTGATGTGGATTAGACTTAGTTTTGCAAATGTATCATCATATAATTTGAGGACATGAGATGTCTATTAAGCTGGAAGTTGATGTGATTTTGAATCGTTTTGAACATATTAACATTGCAGGTAAAGTTATAATTACAAGCAAGTTACATGAAATTGCATATCCAGATATGACATCAATGTATGCACCATTGCACAAGGTTAAAACCAAGGGATAAAAGAAACTTGTGCTAATAGGTATGTGAAGTATACAGAGCGTTATCCATCCTATTTTGAGCATGTTGATGCAATCCACTTTATGTATGATAATTCTTTTACATGAAAATCAAGCAAAAAATAGAGAAAGGTTAAAGTTTTTGTCGACGTTAAACAAGTTCCCATGTTGGATATGCATTTGGATTAACATAACTCAAGGTGCGAGGTATAGAACGAAATATTCAATGAAAAATGTACCTTTATAGTTGAAAAACATTGTAGGCAGGGTCGATAGAACGTTGTTGAGGCTTGAGTCACCAACACTAGTCGGAACAATGGCAGGGGCAATGATGGAGATACTAATTGGAAGAATTGAATGTGAAACAAGAATAGAAACATGAAAGAAAAAGTGAAACAGGAAAAAAAAAAGTAAAACATGAAATAAGGGAAGGGCTTAAAAGTTAAAATAAGATTGAGGACATTTTGGACTTTCTTTCTAACCAATAGGAATGCACCAAGAAACCATTGGAGCGCTAAAAGAATCATCCTAATTTAATACATAAGTGCTCGGTAAAAAAATGAAGGTTTCTTCTTCTTACACCTTCATAATTTTCCCTTACACCCCATATTTTTTTAAATAACTATTTAATCTTTTCGAGAATACTTTTAAAGTAGGTGTTCCGAAATGTTATTTCATAATATATATTTAGAAAAGTACAATCCAAAATAGAAGTTCTACAATTATATATTCATAAAAGACTTTCCAAAATAAAAGTTTTACAACTTCATATACATGTTCCAAATTCACTCATTCTAGAAGGATATTCTAAAACACTCAATCTAAAAATATTTCATAATACCTCAATTCAAAAAATTTCTGAAAAAAGATATTCTTTCACACATAAAACACACGAAATTATTTTGTAAATTTAAATGACCTATAAGGGTGCAAGGAGAAGCTATGGAGGTGCAGGAAGAAATAGCCGAAATAAACTCTTTAGAGCAATTCAAAGGGCCATTGATAACTAAGAAGTCCAACGAAATGTATTTCAAACTAAAATTAACATAAATATTACAATTTCATAAAATTCTCATTGGTAAAATTATTTATATACGTGATCCTCTTCTTTTTTATTTGACAGAACTTAGTTTGTACATTTTATTGGTTGCTTGATTACCGAACTGTTTGATTGCGTAGAAAAATTAAACACTAAACCCCAGTTCAGGAACTAGAAGTTTCCATTGCAAAAGCCAATTTTTGTAACGTAAAAATTATACTATAGAAATTAGTTTCGGTTAATAAATTATTTTCTTATACTAGCATCCATAATGTATAAAAAAATTGTATTACAAAATTAAATCTGGCAATATGAAAAGAAAATATTACGGAAACTAATTTTCATATTAGAACTACAGAAAATAATTTCGACTAGTCCTTCCCTCGTTATTCCCTTTTCCCTTTTTTGTACTTCATTGTTTTTTTCTTTTCGTCTTTCTCCATCCTGCACCACCACCCACTGCTTTCCTCATTCTTGTTTTTCTTTCTCCGCCATTCTCTCTCTCTCTTGGTCGCCCTTCCTCTGTCACTGAGGATCATAGATTTATGTGCAGCTACTACGCCACAATCTTCATTCACAAAAAAAAAAACATTTGCAGACATGCAACATTACAAACTCCATGGATGGTGCAATGGTGGGGGAAAAGACAGACTGTTGTACTGAGTTCGTTTCAAAACCACAGCTCATGATGAACATACTGAGTTGAGCCGCATCATAGACCACCAGAAAGGGGTCGGAGAGGTGAGAAGAGAAAAAAAGGTGCTAAAGTATAAACAAGTAAACTTATATCAATAACTGCACTTGTACCCTCGGATGAATTTGGCATGTTAATCCACGATTTGACACGGGTGAAAAATTTGATAAAAACTGTCGCTTCAGTTCAACATAAAAGGAAGTCAACGACTAAATGAGCAACAGCAAAACCCAAGGGTATCGGTTCAAATTAAAAAAAAAAAAAACAGAAGGTTACCGTGACATAATGTAATCACGAAAAATTAACACCTGCACTTCCATTAAGCATCATCGAGAGTCTCAAATGGACAACAATGTCAGGATTCAAAAATCTGCTCTCTAACTTGAGATTTAATTTAACGAAAGGAAAAAAAGGATTACAGAACAAAATATACCATGTTATTGCCGCTTCCTCCTCCCAAAAATATACAACCCCAATTGGTGGCTTGTGTCAGTTCTATTGGTTTCTTGTACAAATATGGCGGCGGCAGCAGGTAAACTCCGAAAGAAAGAAATATGTTGATGACCACCCTCCACTTAAACAGTAAAATTCCTCTTTCCTTAAGGACACATCTACAGTAACAGCAGAAAGCAGTAACTACAAACAGGTAGATAAATGAAGTTACAAAAAATAATCTGGAGTCTTGCGTGTGGTGTCAGGCTCAATTTGCCTGGGAGCTGGATCAAACTGAAGAAAACTCTGATCCATATTCTCTCCTATTTCTAGTATGGCAGCCATATTCCCACATCGGTAACAGTAATTTGGAGCACTAAATACGGTTACCACATTCTTGTCCTGAAAGATCATCATCGACACAAAGACAACATATAGTATCAAGAAGGTATTCCCAGAGTGCAAATAGATCATTATATTGATTGGAAGAACTTGTAAGTCACCTGGCACCAATTGTATCCTTCCATAACAAGCTGATGAGCTCTAGATATCAGGGAGAGACCATTGGTATGATTAAACTGAGCAGCAATGTCCTGTCCAAATGTGTACCCTGCCCCACGGGGAGAAATTCCCCATCCACAGCGATCATCTGGGTCAGACCACAATAGATCACACATTGGTCCTTCATGTGGAACCTGTAACATACAAGTACAGTTATTGTTAGGCAAACCAGGTGACATAATCAAGAAGCAATTGGGCAAAAATAAAGTTCAGAAATAGCATTCCATCGTGGAGTTTAAGATGAGATACCCTAAAAGCTTTATGTGCCTGACAATGCCCAATAGGAAGCTAAAGTTAAGTAAATGTAAAAGTAAGAATAACTACCATTAAAGAACTAAAGAGAGCTAAATGATAAACATTCATATTCTTCATTGATTCATCCATGGGTAAAGAGCAATACACTTATATAACCTAAAAGATACTAACAACTAAATGATGACCCTACAAGAGTCATCATCTCACTATAGGGAATTAAAATATAAACTAAATAATACTCTAGTATTCTAAATATATCCCATAAAATCCTTTAACCATTAAATTTTCCTTCTTTTCAGCCTCTATAGGCCCCATCCTATCATACCCACCCGTTCACATTGGACCTTGTCCTCAAGGTCCTTAAAAATTGCATTAAGTCGTTGAAACTAGAGTCCCGTGGACAGATGAGTTTAATAGTGGCTTTGTTAAGGAAGCCAAATGGATGAGTTGGGGTACAGTTGGAAGGCCAATTTTGTTTGTTGTAACATGTGATGAGGTGAATTGAGGTATACGTGAGAATTTGTGGTAAGATGTATTTGTGTGAAAAAGAAACCCATAAGGGGTGTGACATGGTCTAAGGGGTGATTTGAGGTTTGAAAAATTGATTGTGGTAACTTTGTCAAATTGGGTGGTATTATGGCAGGGGCTTGACAACTTAAAATAATGAATAATTGGAAAGCCCATCAATAGTTTGAATAAAGGATGGACATTTGAGGAAGTTTAAAGGTTGGGAATCCAATGGCTTGGATGGCTGCTGTTGACATAGACGGAAACCAGCTGGCTTGGGGGCAAAATCAACAGAAAAAGGTAAATGTGTGTATGAATCAAGAGGAAATGGGTTGTGGGGTGCATCATAGGTATAACACGTTGTATTATTTGTGTGGTGGTCTGCAGAAGCAACAGAAAAAAATTCATGTCTCCCATTGAGGTAGAAGAGCATGACCGAGGTTCAAGGACAGAAAAGTGAGGAGAACTAAACCCGGGGGTATGACAAAAAGAGTCATGGGTAAGCAGAGGGCAAGGTGAGAGGAGAAGAGCAAGAGTCTAATGAAGGAGGTAGAGACAACTTTTGCACCTGTGGAGGCAACTGAAGTGGAGGAGAAGAGTTTTGAAGAGGGTAGTATAAATGAAAGCGGTGGAGATCCATTATAGATGATGACAGTGGTTGTGTTAACGCTGGCAGTGGTTGTGTTAACGCTGGCAGTGGTTGTTGTGACTCTGAAACCCACAATTGCAGGTTGTATAAGGGAGGGGAAAATCCATGAGGATATGGAGGAAAACTTGGTGTTGATGATCACTATGGTGGCAGCACGGCAGCCATTGTACCGGCGGTTGTTGAGGTTGTGACTGCTCATAACATGGATGGTGGGGTAGGGATCATAGGAAGGTGGCAGCGGGAATTGTTGTTGTGAGAGTGGCACCTGCAGCAATTGTGTTGGTGATGGTGGATGTGGAGTGGGATGAAAAAAAGCAGCTTGCATAGATGGTTGTTTTGTCTGGTCAAGTTGGTATAAATGCCAGTTAAAGTGGCACTGGAGCTCCACTGTGTGCTGTGGCAGCAAATGTGGTGTTGGCATTGATGGTGGTGGTTGTTGAGGAGGAAAATACAAAATGTTGGTGTCGACAAGCTTGCGAATCTAATAGGGGTGATGCTTGTAGCCACTATTGTGGTTCTAGTGACCACAAATAACAGTGGTAGTATGGAGTAGGCACTATGAAAGTACCGTTGGATAGGAAGCTAAAGCTAAACTAGTGTAAAACTAAGATCATATCCACTGCAAGGATCATTCTATGAGGTCTTAATTTACCTTTTCTGAGTTCGACTGTGCCACATCACCCTTAAGTCCTTTTTATAACTTTTACTTCAATGCAAAGATCTTATAACTCAGTCTCATGTTTTATTTGGTTGTTGGCAAAAAAAATATTCTTTTATTCTTATGACCCAGGATCTTAAATTTTATATTATATTAGTATACCCCTTTCTATAACTCATGCAATGAAGACACCCTAAGAAAAACAACAAATAAAGAACTATTTGAGAGCTGATAAAAAAGTGAACTACTTGAGAACTAAAAGATAAATATTGATATTCTTCATTGACGATAATGGGGAATACACTTATATAAGCTAAGAGACAGCAACAACTAAATGATGATCCCATAAGGGTCATCATCTCATTTTAGGGAATTAAAATAAAAAATAAATATTATAAATATTATTTTTAAAATTATAAGACCATCCTATGAAATCCTTGAGTGATTTTATTTTCCTTGTGTTGGGCCTCTTAAAATATATTGGATTAAACCGAAGAGGAAGATCATGATCGTATGCCCTAGAGAAATAATCTCCAGAGAAAAACTACAATTGCAACATCAAGCAAAATATTTCTCAAACCATATTAAACATCATATGTATATCAAGCTAAAGATATCATTTTCCAAATATATGTTCTTCATATTAGACGGATCATAAGGAAATTCAGTGCATTCATGCTAGTCATTACATACAAACCTCTTGTATACGATCCAATGCTCTGATGTTATCCAGCGTATCCAAAGAAGGTGAGAGACCTCCATGCAAGCAGAAAACCTGTAACATAGAAGTTATAGGCTGGCAGTAAAATTAGTCAGATGAGTTTCTGCAACATATTTAACTCAAACCTGACTCTCAATGAGGGCAGTCAGAGGTAAATAATCAAACAAGTCTGTAAAGTATTTCCAGACATTGGCATTTCCATATTTTCTCAAGCATTCATCATAGAACCCATACCTGAAAGCAGAAGGTAAAGGATAAATGAAATGACAAAACAATACAAAAAATTTTAGTTAAAAAAACTATTGTTTAGGATTTAAAGAGATTCTCTATTTTGTCCGTTTCACTTCTGCCTAATATTGATAAATTGGTTTTGACAAGGGTCATTGATAAACTACTTACAAGTTTGGTATATAATGTTTAGCTGTTAAAGAGAATCTTTAAAGTTAGTTCCCCTAGGAATTCAATTCATCAACCAGGTTCATCTCACTCAATTGTTTCTAAGATTGATAGTTGACTTAAAAGACTGGTCAAATCAATTGATCGTCTAGTTTTAACAAGTGTAATTCAGTTGCAACTTATAAGCTTGCCATATAATCATGATAAGATAGGGTATCTTTTAAAGTTAGTTCCCCTAGGAATTCATGTACCAGGTTCATCTCAAACAAAGTACTATTTTTGTTGAGTTTGGTAAAATTACTTTTGAACTTCAGAACGTAATCAAAAGATGTGTCCAAATCAATCTCAACCACAAAGTTCACATTGGAACCCGTACTAGTAGAGTTAACCACATAGGCACAAAGCAATCTTGCTACTCATTCAGCAAAAAGGACCATAAAGGTGTATATCATCACTAGGCATCTAATAGATAGCTAAAAGCAAAACATATATAATTTATTATTCTAATTTTTTTGTCTTAAAACTAAACCTTTTTAGTCAAATATGTTGGAGATCTCACATCGCCTAGAGATGAGGTCAATTTAATATATACAAGTGGATGCAAACCTCACCTTACAAGCCAGTTTTGTGGGATTGAATTAGGCTTAAAATCCACTTCTTAATATGGTATCAGAGCCATATAAATCCATCCTAGCAAAGTTATTGGGTCACCCACTATCGGGCTGCTATCGGACCACCCATAAATCCATAGTCTCACGCTCGAGATGTCCAGTCCTCGGCATGAGGGGAGTATATTGGAGATCCCACATCGACTAGAGATGAGGTCAATTTAGTGTATATAAATGGGTGCAAATCTTACCTTACAAGCCGGTTTTGTGGGATTGAATTAGGCTTAAAATCTGTTGGAGATCCCACATCGACTAGAGATTAGGTCAATTTAGTGTATATAAGTGGGTGCAAACCTCACTTTACAAGCCGGTTTTGTGGGGTTGAGTTAGGCTTAAAGTCCACTTCTTTATATGGTATCAGAGCCATATAAGTTCATCCTAGCAAGGTTGTTGGGTTACCCATTATCAGACCACCCATAAATCTATAGTCTCACGCTTGAGATGTCCAGTTCTCGGCGTGAGGAGGTTGTGTTGGAGATCTCACATCGACTAGAGATGAGATCAATTTAGTGTATATAAATGAGTACAAACCTCACCTTACAAGCCGGTTTTGTACGGTTGAATTAGGTTTAAAGTTCACTTCTTAATAAATGATGAGAAAGATAAATCTAAAAAGAGAAAAACAATACATGTCCTAAAGTCATTACAAAACCAAATTGTTGCTCTTAAACCCTTTGAAATCACCCACTAGATATATGGTGCACCAACAAGCGAGCTCCATTGGGTAAAGAAGCCAATGATTATAGTTATTGAGGTTGCATGCAACTCCAACAACTTACTCTCAAAATTTCAAGTTGAACACATAGTTACCAATCCTAGATAGTGATTATTGTGAAATTTTTATATGAAAATTAAATTATATGTATTTATATATATGCTCAAATATTAAAAATTGTCATCTAAAATTAAGACATTCATTGTTAGAAATGAAAAGTAACAAGATCAAAGAACAGACAAAAAATTGAAAAGGAAAGAGAAAAAGAGAATAATTAGAGTGCAAAAAAAATGACAATGGGAAATGGTAGCGAAGGCCAAAAACTAAGGTTATGTCACCACCAGGTAGACAATGTCAACAATGGAGAAAGGTAGGTATTTGAAAGTGAGAATGCATTGCATGCAATTAAGAGAAATTTGGCATTACATTTGACACATGATTCAATGAAAGAGAGGGAAGAACAATGACATAGCATAAGACCAAAATTCCACCACATAAACATACATTGCAGCCTATGGCGCTACCATAGTGAGCCTCGCTCCACAAATTGCCTATGGCAGACGGGTCAATCAACCCCATAATATGGAAGAACTATAATGCTTAATTAACAACAATGGGGGCAAAATTGAAAAATTGCCCCAAATACGTTCCTAGAAGACAGTGAGGCACTTTTACAGGGATAAAGTAGGGTTTTTAGATCCATTATTCCCATCACAATCACACTCATTCTAGCCGCAAAAGGCAGCAACCTTTTTCAATGCTATAGCATCTGCAACGGTAGCTATTCAAAAGTGCAACTATTTCAGTTCCATAGCACCAAGCTGTTTTGCAATGCGATTCAACTATAGTGTGCTATTGATACTTGTGACTGAATACACATCAAACCTTCAGTTTAAATGATAGAACTTAACATATAAAAGTGACAATGGAACCAGGGATTTTGTTGTGTGAGAAACATTACTGAGAAGAAAAGGTTCATACACTTGAGTAATTTGACGGCTTTCATGATTTCCCCTGAGAATTGTGATTCTATCTCTGTAACGAACTTTCAAAGCCACCAAAAGAGAAACAGTCTCCACTGAATAGTATCCACGATCTGCAAGAATTAAGCCATTATCATGAGGAAAAGGCACAAGTATCCAGAGAGATGAAGAGTATAACTTGAAAACCATAAAAAACAATGTGACAAAAAAAAGAATTATAATGACCAATGCTAACATCTGTGTAGCACAGATACGATACAGGTATAAGGCAACATGTCTATTCTTGCAAAATGTAGTATGCAATAGGAATAGGATATTCAGATATATCAAGAAAAAAAAATAATTAATATAATCATATATATATATATATATACAATACAGTGACCCATGCTGACATCTATGCTGCACAGATACAATACAGGTACAATATTCTTGCAAAACGTAGTATGCAATATGAATAAAATATGCAGATAGATATGGAAGAAAAAAAAATCATTAACATAATAAATATATATAAATATATAATTTCAATTCCAAAAGTCCAGAATAAGAACATACTTTTTAAACATTACTATAATAAAATATAACTATAAACCATCATCAGCAGAAATCATTAACTATTTCCTACATTGAGGAACAGCTTCAATGTCATCCCCCCATCAACCATCATCTGTAAAGATGTGAAAGATGAGATTTTGCTACACACGCTTTGCTAGTTCATTGTGTTGATAATCAGAAGATCAAAGCAATCATGCAAGAGAAAATAGGAAATTATGTGTCAAAAAAATAGGCATTATACAATTATTTTAACAAAACTCTCAAGGATAATTCACAGACACGTATTGGACATCACAGAACTTCATCCCTCCAATGCCAATACAACCACACTTACATAACACTAACTAATACCCACTATTTCAATCTGAAGGCAGCCCAAAGCAAAATCACCTCACCAGCAGGGATGGAGCAAATTTCTCAAAACAGCTCTCCAGCAAACAAGTTTCGGAGGCCTCAAAAGTTTAAGTTCTTATCATTATATTTAAGCATAGCCATTACAGAGACAACATGGAACACAAATACAGAAACACAAATAAGTTCACTTAATTTTCACGCAGTCCATCGTTAACGGTTAAAAAAAAATAATCCGTCCAAAAAAAATCCCAAAACCGTTTTATCGACCTGGTAATAATTTGATTCAATGTTTATGAAACCAAAGTACCCAGAAAGACCTCTTCTCAGCTGAACAAAAAAAAAACAGAAACCTAAAACAAAAGAAAAAGGAAGAGGGAATTGAATTCGAAAAAGTGACTGACCTACATAATCACCCATGAAGAGATAATTGGTATCGGGTGCGCTCCCTCCAATCCGAAACAACTCGATAAGATCGTAGAACTGCCCGTGAATATCGCCGCAGACGGTGACGGGGCACTTCACCGGTTGCACGTTCCACTCCTCCACCAGAATCGCCCTCGCTTGATCGCACAGCGTCTTCACCTCCGACTCCGACAGAGGCTTGCACTCCATCAGCTGCTCGATCTGACGCTCCAGATCCGCGTGAGACGGCATCGTTTCGTTCCCTCCTCTGAGATCACCCCTTCTTTTTCTTCTTCTTTTCACAGATCGATTCGCTCTTCCCGAGACGGTGAAATCGATCGGTTACTTCGTATACGGGCAGTTAGCACGGACGGAGGCGACCGGAGGAATGCCGGGGATAGGTTAGGGTTTGGAGAGTGGAACGCAGCGTTTCGAAGCTGGCGTAGTTGGATTTGGTCTCTCAATTTCGCGGTTGCGCCTTTTCTCTTTCTCTTTGTTTCCTGGGCTTGGTGTTTCTCAGTGAGAAAGACAAAAACAAAAAAACAAAAACAAAATATTGTTTTCTTAAATCATAAAAATTATATTTTAATGTGTTAATTGATATTTTGTGTGAATGAGAGAGAAGAAGAGGGGTGGCCGAGCCTTGCCAGCCAGATAACTAAATATAAAAAATGAAAAATGAAATTCAAATACAGAATAAATAATGAATTTTTCTAAGACTAAATTATACTGAGTTTGTTTGAGTTTTGTCTTTTTAAAAAAAATATTATATTTGTTTAAACATGTAAGAAATTTTTTTTAGAAAAACAAAAGATAAAATTATATATTATGTTTAAGGTAAGATGATATTATAAAATTTATTACTTCTCTAAATATTTATTTTTTATTTTCCTTAACATTTTTAAATTGGGTTTTAACCTTTTTTTATAAGATAGAATAAGTGAGATGATGACAAACTAGAACTAATTTTAATCTATTAGAACTTTCTTTAGAATTTTATAAACTTTTTTTTTAGTCTTTTCTAGGTTTTGTGGATGTTTGAGTTTCTTAAAGGTTTACAAGTTGAGAATGTGATGTTTTATTAAGATCACCTTGATTTTGATGTTTTGAATGTTTTCTTAATTATCAAAGTTCTTAAGAAAAGTTATTGATCATTTTATATCTTAAGATATCATTTTAGCTTGCAAAACAATTTGTTATCATGTAAGAGAGATTATTTAATTAGTACATATCTGTTCATTTTTTTAGGTGAGTGATTTGGAAGAGTATATTATGTTGAATTATTATAGAAATTGACTTTAAGTTGAAATTGGATGAAGTTAAAGTGAATTGGTATATCACTAAGTTATTTGAATGTGGGTGTTTGGAGTACTCACTTTTAAAGAGAATTTGTTTTTAATTAAATATAAATTAAACTTTTGAGTTTTTAAAATTGTTAAAATATGTGGAAGTTGGAAAATTAATAGTTTAACTTATATGTTAAAAGATAAAGATATGGAAGTGGGAAAATTAATAGTTTAGTTTATTTAGGTTAGAAATTGATGGATTTATTTTAAAACCATATGTGTAAGTGTAAATTGTGTTTGGCCATATGATTATATTATTTCATAAATCCAACTATACTACATAGTTACTTGAAGATTTATTGAGTATACTTGAACACTTGTGATTCATGAAGAAATATATGAAATTATATATCTTTGTTTGGTTTCATATTGTAAGTTTTCTTCACCTTAATTTAATCAAAGATTGCATTAAAAAAGCTTTCTTGCATGATAAAGAGTTATTCTTGGTGAAAGGAAAATTTTCAATCAATTAAAACATGTTTTGAATCTGTTAAAATGTTCTTTGTTGGCCATAAACGTAACAAGAAACATTTAGTTGATTAAAGTATCAAATTAATCTATTAAAAAGATTCAAAACCCTCAGCAATTCTTGTCTCCTTATTTAATCAATTAAAATCGATTAAACATAGCATTTAATCGATTAAAATCTTTTAAGTCTCAATTGTTCTTTTGAATCCTACTATTTTGATGTGCTAAAATGAGGAACTAATCAATTAAAAAGCTTATAAGTGATTTTAAAATATTAAAATGTAGTTTTAATCTATTAAAACTCTGAGTGATTTTGTGAAAATCGACAAAACACAAGAAGAAATGGTTGAATTATGTTTTTAAAAATTTCGCAAACAAATGCAATTCATGTGTCAAGAGAAACTGAGCAGACCAAGATTGATTTCAATAGACGAACACAGTTTGCTAGTTAAAAACATTTTCTAAAGAAAAGTTCTTTAGACTTAAGATTTTTCCTTTTCGTTAGCAGCAATTATGATGTGAAATTGAGTCAAGATTTAATGGAAGAGAATATTGAACTCAAATTTTTATACCAGTTAGTCTGATAGCACAGACTAGGTCCAGTTCTCCATCAACTTGATTGCATTTTATTAATTGATTACTACTACAACAAAACAAGTATTCTTTCGGCTCGTAACCACTTCTGGCTAACTTGTACCAGTATTCTTTCTACCAAGCCATTTTTTACTCTAACAAGTATTCTCTGGGAAAAGTAGTCACTTCCTTTTACAAATTGAAAAAGACTGTGATTATAAATCACAAACTAGTTAGTCTAGAAAGATAACGTCTTAGAGACAAATACAAGTATTTGAATACTTATAGAGGTTGTTAATGAACACTACAGTGTTCTTCTAAAGTCTTTAATGAATGAAAACAAACAGAGTTTTAGCACTTTGAATAATAAATCATGTTGTTGCTTTCTTCTTTAAGCTGGACTCTTGTATGGTGCTTGAAAGCAACTAACCGTTAGAGATCTATTCTAACATCTTTAGCTTTAGGTTGTCTTCAACAACTTGATCTTCTATCGTTTGAAGATGCTTCACATAGAGTGCATTAAATGCACCTTTTCATGCATTAAATGCATGCTTATACTTTTAGCACAAGACTTGATAACTTGTAACATTTATCCTCCATTGGGCAGCGAGTTTTTACTTCTTTTAGTGAAAGCAAACTTTCGTACATGGCAGGTGTACTTTAAGAGTTGAAATTATTGGCGCGTTAGGAATTTGGTGAGAAAATAGCTTTAACTCTTCTCGCAAGGATTTGCTGTGAGAAGACGTGATATTTGCCTTTGTACTTGTTATTCTAATCGACCAGAAGAATGTTCCTAAAATTAAAAGGAATAAGCATTTTTGTTAAACTTTTTTAACATGTATCACTTGATCACTTATCATCTGATGAATATAAGAGGTATCGTCTGTTAGATGATACATGCATGATTTGATGGATGTTTCATTTGTTAAGACTCATTGTCTCTTAGACACACAACTTTTTTCTTTTATACATTAAATGTTTTTAAGCATAAGTTCAAAACCATGGAGTGTTGGACTTTTTCCTAGCAACTTTCCTAGGGATTTTTTGTTTTAATTTATTAAATAGATTTTAATTGATTAAAATACTCGGAATAAGATTCTATGTATTCCTCTCTTCTCAAAACCAAAAGTAATGAAAACAATTGCTATCTTTCAAAAGGTATTTCTACTTCTGAAAGAGAGTTTGTATTGAGTGAATCACATCTTCTTGGAGCCTTCCATGTGTGAAACAAGATCATTACTTGATTCAAGAAGAGAACCTAGTTTCTCACCTGGTTTGCTTTTTCTTCTATTGTGCTTATATTTGTCCAAGTGATTTTGTTCTTATTTTTGTTATATTCTCAGTAGTTGTATTGGACCTTGGATAACATTTCTAGTGGGGTTTTACAAGTTGTGGAATTAAGTCCTGTAAGTTTCAAGACTTCCTTTCTTTCATTTTTTTTCTTTCATTGTTTTGTTGTATTTGTAAAACTTAAAAGTTATAATTTATGGCTTGGTGAGTGTGGATAGCAACTGGATGTACCTCTGGTTATAGAGTAAACCAGTATTAACAGTAATTTATTAATTGTTAATTCATAATATTTTCATGCTCATATGACATTTGAAGAGTATAAATATGATATTTGGTGTTATATTAATCATATCAAATTGCTTTACATCTTAATTGAAAGATAATATAATTATCTACAACTTTTTTGTTAACTAATTTCCCTAATTTTGTACTAAAATATACTTAAAGGGCATCCAAAATCTCTAAAAGTAAAATGCACTTTGCAATGCGTTTCTCACACTTATGAACTCCAATGCAAATATCTACATAGGTGATCTTTCCACACCTCTCTGGGATCAACCACATCTCTACGAAGAAAACTCTGGTGCAAATATCTACATCATTGAGTTTTCCAACATCTTTGTGGGTTTAGTCACATCCTTGTGAGTGAAATTATGGTGCAAATGTATACATTAGTGAGTCTTCCACACTTTTGTGAGCTTATCCACACCTTGTTATAAAACTAATAGAATTTTAAGAGAATTCATTATAAATATTAGAGGTTATTGTTAACATACTAACTTGGGCATATTTATAATAGGAATTTTGTTGAACTTTCTATAGTGCATGAGTGATTATGATATGGAATTACTCAAAAGTGATTTTTGTAGATTTCATGATGAATTTTTATATTTTAGTTGTGTTTATCAAAAAATGTTAAGAACAAATTGAATACAAATTATTTAAAAATAAATACTTTCAATTAATTATGTGATTAAATTATTATTTTTCATTAATGTTAGACTATAGTAGGACTAAGCACTTATAGGAATTACATGTAAGTAATTTTTCATGGATTAATTACAAATTTATGAAATTGACTTTATTTTGTTGAAAAACTTGAGTAAGTAATATTACTAGGTGAGACTAATTATTTTTTGTTTCGTATTTGATAATAAATATAAATACCATTATAAGATTATAATTATAATTATTATTATAATTATGTAACAATGTGATGAAATTGTTAGTGTACTATAATGATTAATGATTAATTATTTAGTTTGATATAAGAAGACACATAAGATTAAATAACTTTTGATGCATATCCTCATGCTATAAAGATAGTAGGAGATAGTGAATCTTCATACAAATGTAATACGAAATTGATTTTACATTTTTTAGAAAAATTTTGTAAGCGCATTTTTGGGGAAGAGACAACAATAGTGTTGTTCAAAATTTAAATTTTTTTGAGAAAATAGTAGAACAGATAGATGTGAACGATTAGTCAATCATTAATGTAATGAGAGACTGTTGGCATATTTCAAGACCAGAGTTTTATGGAGACCTACAGTTTTGATGATGAAGTTTTTAGAAAGTTTAAATCAACATTAAAGACTTGTATCATCGCACAAAGGAAGGTTGCTTGATAGGAAAGGAAAGGCATAAAGAGCATTCAAAGCTTTCAAGAGAGAAGATTGATGAAGATTTTCTCAAAGAGCTAAAGGAGTTAGAGTAGAAGGTTCTGTTTTGGGTGTTGGATAAAAAGAGTAAGTCATAAATCCCATTCAAGACCTTCCCAAACAAGAGAGCAAGGTGTTTTCTCACAAAAACATTTTTCTACGCTTTTAATCGATTACCATACGTAGATAATCGATTATTTAACTTAAAATTTGAATTAAAAATGTTTAACGAGCAAAATAATTGATTAAGTGTCTTTGATAATCGATTATATTGATTCTGGGTTAATATAATCGATTATGGCCTTAATCTAATCGATTAAATCAAACGATTTCAGTTTTCCAGTTTTTAAACATGATATAATCGATTAAGCTTTTAATATAATCGATTAAATGAGTCGTCTTTGCGAAATTAATTCTAAATCAACCTAAGAATGGAAACTTTGGAGCATTTTCGAATTATAAAATGAAAGAGAATGTCTTAGGTTTAACACATCTGAACAAACACAAAATATTCAAAGTGTTTCGCGCCTTAGCTTTTTCAAAGCCGCTTCCTCGCTTCTCTTCGCTTGATAAAGTCTTCGAAGTGGTGATCAATGTGCTTAAGCTTTCTATCCAAGCACATTTCAGTGTATTCTTTTACTGTTTTCTGTAAAGGGAAAATTCATCCCTTGGATCTGTTCTAAGGGAGGTGTTTCATCTCTTGTGTGTCAAAAGAGGTGGGTTTCATCCTCAGTGTGTCTGGGCAGGTGTTTCATCCTTAGTGTGTCTGAGGAGGTGTTTCCGTTTATCTTTATTTGTTATTGCATGAATTGGTGTTTGTAATTTCAATTAAAGATAGTGGGGAAAATCATCACGGATTTGTGGTGGTTGGGAACTGGACGTAGGATTGGCTTAATCCGAACCAGTATAAATCTCTGTGTTATTTCTCTTTCTCTATCTCTTTTAATTGTGGATCATTATAACAATTGCTAATCCCAACAGCGTTAATCAAAGGATTAGAAAAATTCACATCCAAGTTTTTGAAAGTTTTTCAAAACCTGAAAATTTATTTGAAAGAGAAAATTTCTTTAAAAATCCAATTCACCCCCCCTCTTGGTTTTTATACTGCCGTCTTTATTTAACAAAGACCATAACTCTTCAAGCATAAAAGGCTTGCATGTCTGATGACAAAGGAATGTGTATTTCACATGATATTACGGTCTTACATGGATATTGAGCCTAAATACTTATCTAGCCAAGAACCAGTTTTTCGTGACTCATGCGTAAGTTAAAGATGAGATGGATATTTGTGCTAAATCGAAGACTAACTGCTGAGTCAAAAGTTATAACTTTTTCTACTTAAGAGTATAGTAGCCTAAGCATCGTGATTTCATTGTGACTTGACCTACCTAACCTTTCCAAGGGGACAAATACATTATGCAATTAATTGAATTATTATAATTGATGAGTGTGTTTAAGTGATGGTGGAATTGAGTTGATAATGGAATGATATTCATAAGGAGCCTTGGGTGTATGAGGTGTTGAGTTATAAGCACATTGGGGGCAAGGGAAATAATGTAACCAACTTAATGATCCACGATGAATGTGGAGCATTGTCACGATTGATTGTGAAGGTTTAATTCATGATCTAGGTTAGGGTTATAACTCTCAATTATCGTTCAAGAATGAATAAATTTACGTAAAGTAAGTCCTTAAGATGTGAAGGGTATGTGGGATTCAAGGTCTAAATTGTATTAGTTGTGAAATATTAGGAGTCGAGTTAAAGAGAGTCTCACAACTAGTCTATTAAATGCATTAAAGTTGGAGAGAGATTCACCCTTAAATTGTTTTTCGAACAAGGAAGCTAGGTTTGGCTCACCTGATGTTCAAATTGGTATTGCAACCCACTAAGGGTCGTTGAACACATGATGCATGGTTTGAGAAAAATATTTTCAACGACATCATGCAATTTAGTTTTTTGTCAATAGTTGAGGGAATTAGTACTACGCTATATCATGTAGATTTGTCAGTGTTGTTGGTCAAGAGAGGACCTTTGATAGAGAAACCCGATATGCTTACTTCTTTATACAATTCATTAGATATGATCTCCAAATGATGTGTGAGTTTCTATTACTAGGGCATTTGATAAACTAACATCTTATAGTATTATTTATAGTGACATCTATAATAGATAAATTAGAGGAGGAGGACCTTGAGAAAGAGTCACCCACAAAGGAAAACATAGTTAAGGAATCATAAAAAATTAAAGAAGATCTTTCAAAAGCGCATACAATGAGAGGTATACAGTGAAACCATTTCACCTGGACAGATGCACAACACAACAAATTGATTGATTATCTTGATTATCAAAAGTTCCAATAGGACTTGTTTAGCTCAGTAAAACTTCTCTCTTAAAAGTTCCAAAATGTTTTCGTAAAACATTCGCCCAAAAGGTGACTAACTGAAATATTTAACTGAGATATTTAATAATATAATTGTTAGTTTAATGGATTAAAAACACAACTTCATTTGTTAATTTCACTTAATAGCGAAACCAATATATTAGTTTGATATTTTAATGAATTGAAACATAAACATGTTATATCAAGGTCTGAGCTATAAAAAATTAATATATTGAAGATAAACTTCAACAAATTCAAAAACTAACATCAAATTTAGGGTTTTGAGTTATTTTAACAGGTTAATCAGATATCATAATTAGTTAAAATGTTATCTATAGTCAATTCTGACATATTAGAAGCATTTTAACAGGTTAAAGTGATCTTTTAATCTGTTAAAAGATATATATGACCGAGATAAGTTCTAAAATCATTTAAATGAAACTTTAACCAAATATGTATGATCAACTCACTGGATTAAAAAAAGTCTTACAAAAGAACCTAAATGACGAATACACATTGATCATAAAGTCTTCAAAGATCCTCAATCTTCACCAGCTTTATTAGACAAAGGTTGACTTCATTAAATTCCAAAAAGAAACATATAGCTTTATTTTCATCAATCTACCCCTATTTGATGAAGATAACTCAACATGACTGAAAGGGGCAACTCAGTTCAGTACCTCCAGAAACATTTGACAACAAGCATGCACCAGAAATATACATATTGCAATTTATCCAATCCAGATATTCAATCAGTCATGCATACAATAATCAAAATTATTCTTCCCCTTTGACTTCATCAAATGGAAAAGAGTAATCAAAAGCAAATATATACCATAAGGTAAAAAAGTAACGTTCTAGTGACTAACAAAATAAAATGCAATAACAAAAATGCTACAAACAATATTATGCACTCCTAAGCATCCCTAGGAAATTGCAATGAATCTAGTTTATCTTGTATTCCTTCAATTTGATCATCAAGATGTTGGAACCGAGCCACACACATTTCATGATGCATATGTTGATAGTTAGACGACATATCCATCTTGGTTAACATCAATTGTTCAAATGAAGAGAAAGGGGTGTCACGATCAACAAGTGCAATGTAGTGGATAATGTCAATTATATCAGGTTCTGCATTTGTTCCACTCGTGTAATAGTATCATTAGTTTGAGTCTATTGTTTTGTATCTTCATCATTGAAGTTCAATGATCATGAGCTTTTACAAAATCCATCTTGTGAAGAGTAGAATTTTTTATTTCATTTATTCCTTTAATGATTTCAGACAACTCATTCTATAGACAGACATTGAAGTGAATCAAAATTTTTGAAATAAGCCCAACATAAGGAAACATGTAATCAAGTAGGCATTTGGATTTGAGCATGTGTTCCTTGATAACATGATTCCAGTTAATCTTGATATGATTTATGATTCAATACATAAGAACTAAATCAGTTTCATTTAGGAGAGCATGATTACTCCCCTTGGGTGTAAGCTGCAAGGCCAAAATAAAAGCCAACCGTCGTTCTTTTAACATTATTCTTCCAACATTGAAAGTTTTAATTGAAGATAGAGGTTCCTCCAAGCAACTTCGGAAAAAGTACACCTTGTTGAAGTTTTTAGTTGCACTAGTGTTTCCTTTTCCAACTTGAATCCCTTCATTTTTTAGTCTAGCTAATTATTTCCAAATAGAAGGTGTTACCTCGATAGTAACACCCTTAACCCGAGACTTCAAAATAGGTTCTTCAAAATTCATATTGGTGCAAAAATCTTAACCAAATATGCATAAATCTTTCCATTTTATTTCATAAAGGTCTACAAGTTTCGATGCCTTAGCAGCTTTTGAAGACCATTAATTTTTTCTTCATTCAACCATGAAAACTTAATCGACTTGGGTGTATTGACATGCTTCATACTCATCTCTTATAGAAATAACTCATCATCCCCAACAAACCAAGTCTCAAGATGACCTATACCAACAAAAGTATTACTAGGAGATGCAGTTTAATAAGATGACTCACCATGAGAAAAGGATTTTCTGCTACCACCCGCAAAGGTTTTGGTTCATTTTCTTGTTAGAGTGTTAGAAGAGGCCATTTTGGTTGTAGTTAATCGAGTAGATGATTCTAAAATGCAATGTATGATAATATGGTATGCACAAGACCTATTTAATAAGTTATATGAGATAGAGTAGATGAATTAGTAACCATTAAGGAGAGCAGATGAGATGCATTAGGAATCATTAAATGAAATATCGAAATCAATATGTTAAATTAGGGTATGTTTTAAGCACAAAATCGGTTATGGAGTTGTGTGAAAATTAGGCATTGAAAATAAGGTATTTAGGTTGAGTGAAAATCTTTGGTCAAGATCCAATTGATCCAGTCAAAGAAACCACTTTTATCACATCCAATGAGAAGTAACAAGTAGCATGACACAATACAGTGGTTAAAATGCCAATTTATTAATTTACAGTGCAGTAACTATATCAGACAAAGTATAAAGAGTTTTAAACAACTTAATTCAAAACAAGAACATATTAAAATAACAACATTAACATAAACGATTGTTTGTGATACACCTTTAATCTATTATTTTGACAAATGAACATATTAAAATATTAACAACTCAAATAATCAATTAAAGAGAGTAAGTATTTTAATTGATTGTTTTTCAACATAGTCAACTAAAATAAATTCAAAAATGAATAAACCAACATCAGAGAAAAATTTTGATGAGTTAAATTCATGAATTAACAAACTAAAATATGAATAATAGTGAAATATGCAAATTATTCAATATTTGAAATATCCAATATTCCAAGAGTTGCCCTTAAGAAATTAAATGTGTCCTCTAAATAAGGGTTTGGTAAACATAGCTAACTAATTATTAGTATATATGAATTTAATTTCACAATCTCTTTTTCAAATGTGGTCTCTAATAAAGTGGTTCTTATTTCAATGTGTGTGGTTTGAGAATGTTGTGTTGGATTTTTTGTTAGGTTAATGGCACTGATATTGTCACACAATAGAGGTACCTGACAAAGATTTAATCCATAGTCCAATAGTTGTTGTTTGAGCCATATGATTTAAGCACAACTTCCTACTAGCTATGTATTCGACTTCTACAATTGATAGGGCTACACAAGTTTGTTTCTTGATGTTCCATGATATTTAACTGCTACCACATACGTGACATGTGCCACTAGTGCTCTTCGTGTCTAATTTGTACCCTGCAAAATTAGAATCAGAAAGACCAACCAAAGATAAAGATGTACCACTAGGATACCATAGTCCAACATTTATAATTCCTTTCAAATATTTTAGAATCCTTTTGGTAATTGTATAATGTGACTCCTTTGGATTGGATTGAAACCTAACACAAAAGCAAACACCAAACCTATTAAGTAAAGAAAAGAACTTATTAAACCTATTAACTTTATTAACTCATTTAACGTCCCTTTCTCGTCCGCATCAAGATAGTTGTTGACAAATATGGAAGTAAAAGCTTTTTTACAATTATCCATCTCAAACTTCTTCAGTAAATCAACACAATATTTAGATTGGCTGAAGAAAATTCCATGACTTAATTGTTTGATTTGCAGACCTAGAAAAAAAAGTATAATTCTTTCGTCATTGATATCTCAAACTCACCTTGCATTTCTGACTCAAATTCCTTGCACAAATAATCATTAGTGGATCCAAATATAATTTCATCAATAAATACTTGAATTAAAATAACAACCTTTTTTACTCTTTATAAAAAAAGTTGTGTCAAATTTTCCACATTCAAAGCCTTTATAAAGAAAAAAGCTACTTAACCTCTCATAGGTGCTTGCTTGCTTGAGTCCACATAGTGCCTTCTTCAACTTGAATACATGATCTGGATGTACATGATCTGGATGTATATGATCCTCACATCACTTCTTCTTATATGAACCCATTGAAGAAGACGCGCTCTTCACATCCATTTGAAAAAGTTTGAATCTACACTTACAAGCATATGCAAGTAATAGTCTAACAACTTCTAAATAAGCTACATGTGCATAAGTTTGATGGGTAAATAAAATTTCATAACCACATCTTCCAACAAATTTAACCAATTGGCACAAAGTTCATGCAAACTTATCCAAAGCAAAAATATCAAATTTCATTCCTTCATTGTACCAAACTTCCAAATCAACCTCATAGTACCAATGTCAATTTGAGACACATTAGGCCAAAACATACAAATTCACTTGCATCTTCACGTTATTAGTTACTTCCAAAACATGCAAAGCATTACCAATAACCAACCTTAATAACATACAATTATAATTATAAAATATTGAATGCAAAAAATAGCAACTGATAAAAAGTTTAATCAACATACCCATTGCTACATTGTTCAAACTTACACAAATTTAGTTCCAAGTGCCCTACAACCATAAACCATGCCAAATTACAAAATTCCAAATACATCGAGATCAATAGAACATCACAAAGCCAATACAACATTCACTAAATTAACAATCTCAATCCAATCCTAATCCTTTTTAGATATTCTCTTCTGTTTCAGGCCCAGATGGTGTGGGGGTTAACCTCCCCAGCACAGGATTGTCTGATTCGTCCATGGAGTGCGTCTTCCCCCCCAACAGCCACCATGACGATATCGGCACAATGGTCATGAAATCTCCTTTCTTTTATGACGATTTGCAATTCTTCTCTCTTCTTTGGCTTCGCTTCCTCTCTTTCACGACATTCTGTCTTCCTCTCCTCCATGGCGTGCGTTCTCTCTTCTCACTATCCCTATTCCATATACACTCCACTATTTTTCTATAAGCGAATTACAAAATAAAAAACCTTATAAAAATATCCCACATCAAATATTCTACCTCAAAAAATAAGTTATGTACTAGTGTCGCATCAGTGTATGCCACATAGTGGTGTATGATTATCAAACTTCTAATATAAAATATGTTACTAAAAGTCTTTCCTCACACAAGTGAAAGATGATAAAAAAAGGTGGTCACTCGTGAATTTGTCTTCATCTTTTCTCGTACATGCAAACATTAACTTTCTTTGCTTTCTTTTTTTAAATACAATATCCACCTTAATTCAAACACAATTTAAGTATTGGATTTGTTTAAAAGAAGTAAGTTGAGACAAATATAGATAACTCAAACATCTATTCTCCTACTAGTAAGGATAGAAGGAACAAAAGAAACCAAAACTTCCTTAAACTTTCAATGTGAAGCAAAACGTCATATTTACATGAATTTATATATAATTTAAATTACATTTAAATCACCAATAATTTTTTTACACACTTCTAAATTATGAATTTCACATTGTATTTTATTGTAATTTACGAACTACTAAGTTAGGAGTATGAAAAAGAATCATATTAAAAAAGTAAAAAATTAATGAATTATTTTCCATAAGTAGTTCTTATAATATTGAAGTAATCCTGAATATGAGAAATTAAAGGATATACATTAAAATTAGATTTGATCTTGTGAAGAAGAATTCCAATTTTCAAATATTTTTTATAAATTAAAATTAGGGTTAAATATGATTTTCGTCCCTATAAAATACATAATATGTTAAAATAGTCTCTATAAAAATTTTTGGGTTTGTTTAGTATCTATAAAATTGAAACCTGTTATTTTAGTCCAATTTTTAACGGTAGATGACGTGGCTAACGGAGTGCTACGTGTGACCTTTTCTGTAACATTCCTCATCCAAATGGCGCAGCAAAAGCAGTTAAAAAATTTGAGCCAAGAAGTTTCTTTGTAGAGAAATATTACACTTCGGATCCTTGGCTTTCCCTTTAGGAATCTTGAGCTCTTACTCTTTACTAAGCGATGCGAGAAAAGAAGCTGGGACAGGAAGGGATGTTAGAACATCACTTCGCAGAACTATAACAACACCTCATTAGGGGATATCACATACCAGAACAGGGACGCCGGCCAGCTAGGAAGTTGGAACTGGTGAGGATGTTGGTTATTAAGAAACTCTATTTTGCGCCTTGAATCGGATTTGCTTGAACAGGCTCTGGTTCTCAATTAACGAGGTCAACTAAAGGTGCCGACTTTACCCTTTTTGCTCCTGGAACTCAATCCCCTGCCTCTTAATTACCTCTAGGAAGAAGCGCGATCTCAATCAACACGTGCTGCTTCAAGGGGAACAACTATGGGCCCTGATGCTGAATAAACTAATGACTCAGATGCTGATGACGGGAATGCTTCTATTTCATATCCTCCGCTACCGATTCTACTTATCATTGTGTTCCGTCACGATGTGCTTGATCTTCACCTCCTGCTAAGGATATGTAAATAAGGACGTCGGTCCTGTAGGGTCCTATTTCCGGCTCTCTATCTAGAGCTAAAGCTTCAACCTTCAACAACTGCTATTGGTTCTTATTTAATATTGGTTTAATTCCCGCTACTGCGGCTATCCCTGAAGCGCCACGTGTCCTCCGTCTGGGTACACGTGCTCCGAGCCACCACACACGCTCTCACCGTGCCTCCCTCCGAAGAAACCATCACCGCTGTCCTCGCGGTGGGGCAGGGCTCCAACCACCACCCGCGCGCCTGCATCGACGCGCTCATGGACTGCCTGCACCACATCCGCAGCGCCATCGTGGCGCTCAAGTGCCTCTTCACACTACACAACGTCGTGGTAAAGGGACCCTTCACGTTGAAGGACCAACTCTCGTGTTACCCTTCCTACGGCGGGCACAACTTTCTTAACCTCTCGAACTTTCGCGATGACTCGGACGTGGAATCGATGGAACTGAGTTTGTGGGTGCGGTGGGTCCACGTCCAAATTAAAGTCTATAGGGCGTCCACGTCACGACACGTGTCAATGTAAACACCTCACATGTCACCACTCCGTTTGCCATGTCAACTTCCGTCACGTCCCGTTAAAAAATTGGACTAAAATAACAGGTTTAAATTTTATAGATACCAAACAAACCCAAAAAATTTTTACAGAGACTATTTTAACATATTATGTATTTTATAGGAACGAAAATCATATTTAACCCTTAAAATTATTATAACAACAATTTAAATGGTTAAAATATTTAAATTAATTATTTTAATTTTATAAGTAACCTAAATAAGTAATTTAATTGTTAGAGTGATTGATTTCTGAAACTATTTCTTGGATATAATTTGAAGATTAGAAATTCAATGAGTTTATCATATCAAATAATAAAAAACATTAAAATATTTAAATTAATTTTAAAATTAAATATTTAAAATATAAAATATTAGCCAAATGCCCCAAAATATATATAAACTCGAAACCTAGTCGAGCTTTAGATGGAAGGAGAATAGGCTGTAATGGCGTCATTGCCAGAGCCTTTCCTTCACTTCCTGGAGGCTAATGGACTCGATCCTTCCCTTTACACTGCAATCGACTCGACCCCAAGATACATCCGGTAATTCCAATTCCACCCTTTCTCCATCTTCTTCCTTCATTCTTTCGCCTTTCAATTTTACACTTTCTTTTTCTCTGTTTATGTTGAGCCTTCGAAGGTTGAAACCTGGTTGTGAAGCATGTGTTGAAGAGGTTGAAGAAGAGCTCAAATGCAACCTCGAAAAACTAGAGTGGTTACCGGGGTTTTACTCTCTTCCACCGCAGGTTCAAATTGCTGGCTCTAGGGCATACCGAGAAGGGAAGGTAACTGATCAAGGAATTTTGATTTCTCTCTTCATACAATATTCAAGTAAATTTAATGTCAAAATGTAAACTTTGAGAACCAAAGTGTGTGAATGTCTTTTGTTTAAAACTTGGCTTGTTGTTGGGTTTTATATGAGTCAGATATATGGAATTGATGCTGCTTCTGGAGCTGCGGTTATGGCTTTAAATGTGTCACCTGGGGATCATGTCCTCGACCTGTGTGCTGCTCCTGGTAGATGTTTCTTTCTTTACTCGATTATGCTTATAAGTCTCAAATATAAGCAAAATAATAATAATAATTATTGCTTCTTGGTCTCAAATATAAGCCAATGTTATCTGTTTTTACCGTTCTCAAAATATCCTTCACTCAATGGAGGTTTTATTGTCAATGACTCTCTTGTGTTCTTGATGTCAAGTTCCAAGGAAGTGTGATGCGGGTTTAGTTTTTAAATGAGATTGATAGAATTAAATGATGCTAACTATCTTTTTTAATTCTCATGACATATATATATATATATATATATATAGTATTCTGTTCCTCCCACTATTGCAAAAGTGCATGATTTTGAGTTCGAGAAGAAAATGTATGAATGGCTAAGTACTTGCTTTTGCTTTTGTAGGATTGTTTCGAAAGAGCAGCTTTGAATGTAGCGATTTAATATCGATCATAATGGTATTTGTAACAATCTTTGTTTTCAGGTGCTAAACTTTGTATGATATTGGACCTTCTTGGTGATTCGGGCTCTGTGACTGGAGTAGATGCTGCAAGGCATCGTTTGGCTGCATGTAGGACAATGCTGCAAAAATATATGCTTGGTGATCAATGCCGGCTTTTTGTTGCTGATGGAACATCATTTTCAGTTATTCCTGGCAGATTTTGTTCTGACTGTGAATCATGTAATTGAAGTCTAAGTTGTTATAGAGATGGTTCATCCTTGAATGCAATACTGTGAATTTAAATTTAAATATTATATCTATTATTCAGTATCGCTTGTTTTTGAAATGTTTTCTTTCTATCAAGTATCAAACAGCTGAGTCTGGATTGGAAGAAAGAGTGGATGTGTTCAAGGAGTGGACATCTAGAAGACCATGGAAAGAAAGGAAAAGGGAAAATAAAAGTGGTACTCCACAATTGGTGTCTAGGTCTCAGCCTCCTGAACTCATTTATTATGGACAACGTTCTGGAGTTGTTGGTCTTACTAAAGGAGAATTATTGAAGACTTTATCTGACAATGAGATTGCAAACCATGGCTATGACAAGGTAATTTATACTTCCTTTTGAATTTATGTTGCATAATTATTTGCTTTCTTCAACCCTGAATATTCTATAATCTGTTGGGATTTGATGTAGGTTCTTGTGGACGCAGAGTGCACTCATGATGGTTCAGTTAAACATATTCAAAAGTTTGAACATTGGGGCTGGAGAACTCTTCAACGCCGTGTATTAGATGCTGGGAGAAGTGATAACTTACATACTCTTCAGGCAAATGACCCTTTATTCTCTTGAGCCATTAATACATATTCTCTACCATAGAATAGTTTACCGGAATAATCATCATTTCTTTCTCTCTCACATTCTAACACAAACTGCCATCTAAGAGTTAGAACAGATTGGCTATTGATGACATAGTGCAGGATTATTTATTGTGTTAATATCAGGCATTGAGCTTTGTTTGTTTTCCTTTTTGACAAAAGTCTTCTAAGTGGTAAATGATATACCAATGATGAACTGAGGCACTCTTTGGAATATGCTCAATGTGTAATGCCTAACACATTTGAAAATCTCAGTGTTTTAGTGATTAATTGTGAGTATGTGACTAATTGTTGAAGATGTGTTTGGGTGATTAAGATGATTAAACTAGCTAACTATGCAATGTTACCTTTGGACCTCATAGAATAGTAGAGAATTATAGATAACAAGGAATATTTATTTACACTAAAACGAATAAAATGGGAGGGAAGTCTTCATTACAAAGGCCTACTTATTATGATCTTATTATGTAACTCTAGAAACATTGTATGTCCAGGACTATATGAGCATCAATCTATCAAAGCATTATTACAGGAGTGTATGGATTTTAAGTCGGTACTTGTAAATATGACGAGTCTCATTTTCAGTAATGTGCTAGTATACTAATATGCTTTCAGTTCGCAAAGTTAAACTTTTTTACCATATTTAACCCAAAAGTGTCTGAAGAAGATATTGGAGATTGTTTCTATTGCCATCTTCAGCATAATTCATGGCATGCATGCCATTAGCCTTAGCTATCACTTTAGCTTAACGCACATACCTTTTGTGTCTGGCTGCAGCTTAATCTTCTCACCAATGGTTTCAGACTGCTAAAGATTGGGGGTTCCCTAGTCTACAGCACTTGCAGGTACCTTTTTACTTTGTAACTTCTTCGGCTCTTTTTAATGCAGTCAGCACACAGGTTCCATATCATTTCCAATTTTACTGACAAATACCTTGTTGATTAGCTTAACTGTTGCTCAGAATGAAGATATTGTGGAACAATTCTTGAAGGAAAATAGAGCTGCTGGTAGGATCTCAATACTTCAATTTATTTCGTGTGATCCATTTTGCATCTAATCATATCCATTTCAATATCATGGTTAGCTTTTCTACTATGCTTGTTTCTTGTCAAATGTTGTTTGCTTCTCTTGTAGAAATTCCCTATTCTAGATGCGTACACATGTTGCGTTGTCCTGAAACCTTTAAACCCTCTTTCACCTAACCTGCTTCTTTTTGTGGTGGGAAAAAGTTCTGCTTGAATGTTGTCACAGTTTTACGAAATTATCAACTTTTTGGTTGATCTTTCGCAACATCTTTCTTTCTTATTTCGGTGGAGACATTTAACTTGTAAAAGTTTGTGTAGGATAGTAACAGGTTATGACAAAAATGTTGTATTATTTATATACTGTATTTATTTTATTAAAAGTTTGTACAAGTAATGATGAAGCAATGAAATGTTTTTATTGTCATAAAAGCAAAGAAAACAATAAAAATGCTGGCATTTTTTTGGTTGAAACTTGAAAATGGATGCAAAAAGCATATTTTCTGGCAAAAGTGTTAACCTGTTTAATGGGTTGAGTAAGCGTACTTTTACTTTTTTGTAGTGTTGTTACTCCTTAGATCATGTATTCACGGTATTTGCTTCGTGTTCTGGCAGTTGAGTTATCATGATAAACATGGTTCTTGAGATATTTGTTCCTCTTATGTTTTTGCATTCTTATTCCAATCTACAGAGCTGACAGAGATAGAGGCTGCCAGAAATTGGCCTTGCAAGGGTGGATGCATACCAAAGACATGGCGATTTGACCCTTTAACATCACAAACCAGTGGCCTCTTTATAGCGAAGTTCACAAAATTAGTAATTTGATATTTTAAGTTAGAAAAGATTATTTTTAAATGCCAGATAATTTTAGGTGCACTCTCAATACGTTAGAAAATTTGATATTATTATTACTATTATTATTATTATGATGATGATGTGTATTGACCAACGTTTACATTAGAGATTATGCAGATGTGTTAAACTTTGAATTATTGATACCTGTATTTTTGCATGGGTTGATTAAAACTTCATGTATGTATATAAGCATTCTTGTGAGATAAAAATAAGAAAAAAAATTAATACATGAATTGATTGGTAAAATTTAACTTTATGAAAAACTTGTTTTTAATTTATATATAGAACAAGATTAAGATAGTTCGATATGTGGACGAAATATACTAATTTTAATAATATATATATATATATAATTAAATAACTATATAACTACAGTTAAAAAATATTGAACAATATTTATTTCAAGATATATAATATAAGAGAAAACTATACAAACTTTTGTCAAGGTTAAAGAAATTATACAATTATAATTTGTTATTTCACATAATAGATAACCTCCTTCCAATTAACCACGTTAGGAGCAAATTTAGTTTAAAAGATTAAGGTTCAAAAGTATTTTTCTTTGGAGTTATTGAGATTAAATGTATGGATTCATGATTTTTTTTTCTGATATTGTTAAAGGTGTTCTTACAGATAATCCCCAAATAGAAATATGAATTTGAAACTAATCTTTGACGAGCGAAAGATATGTTGTTTCCCTTTTAAAGAGCATAAGATATCTCATAAGTTTCTTTAAACTCCAAGGAAAGTTTGCATAATTTACTTGTAATATGAACAGCAAAATGTACTTACACTTGGGCTATTTCTTATCTTGCTCATTTAAGTATAATCGAAAATGGATTACTTTCTTTCATCATATTTTTTAATGGTAAAATTGTCATTTAAAAGTACAATTTTGTTAAATAAAAACAAGAATCAAAATACTATAGTAAAAACAAATAACAGTTTTGTTTTTAGTCTTGTATAACTCTCATATGTAAAAATAAATGTATTGAATAATTTTCTCTTTACACATCTTCTTTGTTTCTATGACGCATTTATTCTTTGACCTCCATACTCACACACCAAATAACCTACCTTTGTACATAAGATATATATATTCGTTCGTCTCATATTATTTGAAATAATTTTATTAGTGTATCTCATGTCCATAACATAACATGTGTAATTAAACTAAAATAAAGATTAAGAATAAAAAATTAACATAAAAAATGGGTTAGTCCATTACACGTCAGTCTGACCTTAGTCCATACAAACCTCGAGCCAAATGGGTTAGGCTAAATAATGTATATATTTATTTAGGCCACCATTTTTAAGCCTAGTATGACCTAAATCATAAGTCATGCGGGTCAACCCGTTGGACTAAGCCGATTTGACAGCTTTAGGTGTTAGTGAAGGTATTGATGGTCAGGACCACCTAAGGAGGAGTGAGCTCATTGATAAATCCAGCCACGATTCCAATGTTGCTACCCAAGTCCTTGAAGAAATTGAGGAGATCAAGAGTGAATTGGTCATAGCCAAGGGTGGCTGTCGCTGATGGCTTTCCGGCGCCCAGAACTCCATTGTGGAAAATTTAGAGTTTTAGGAATCGTCACTAATATTTTATCCAAAACATTGGAAAAGGAAAAGAAAATTATAAGAACAAATTTAGGTCAATAGTTCGGGGATCGATTACATGTGGAAAGACGTTAGGCACCCCCACAATGCCCTAATTATTGTTTCAAATTCCACATTATTGTTTCTGCTTCATTATTACAAAAAGAGAATTAATTATTTATAAGAAACAAAAGTGATGAATTAATTAGTCATAAAACCCTTTTATTTGCCCCCAACCCAATTAGGGTAAAAGGGTTGCGCAAGAAAAAAAGAAAGCAAACAAGAGGTGCATATTATTCTCTACTTAATTTGTGTTTGCCCTAACCCCTTTTGGGGGTAAAGGGTAAAACAAAGGTAAAGAAAGGCGAGAGGAGATTAGTAGTTTTCCAAAAAACAAAGAATAAAAATTGTAAAGGCAATAAATTCGAAGTAAGCTTTTTATTACTCTAAGGAAATGAGAAGAATTAGAGCTACAATTTCATAGTGTTCTCGCTAGTATTTTCAGTACTCTCTGTCTGTGTGTGTGAAAGAGTGTCCTATTTATACACATTTTTTAAGATGAACAATGACAGTTCTCTAGCACAAAATGGGTTGTTCTCAAGCAGTTGAGAACGAGCCATTTTTTAAAACAAACTAGTCGTTCTCATGTAGTTGAGAACGAGTCATTCTGTCTTGAGAACACGTCGTTCTCTTCCTAAACTCTAGAGATTACATTTTTTACACTATGTTCCCTAAATGCTACCAAAGTCTCTTTAGGGGATCTTTGAGATTCTTCAGGGAAAAGACTCTATTTTTGCAATATGCTTCTCTTGAGTCTTTATTAGGGTTTGCTTCTTCAGCTAAGACAAAAACAGGTGTCTACAATGGCTTTTGATGTCACTAGAGTTGATGTTGCGCTTCCTCATGATTGTTGATTGTTGTGGAGAGGTGGCAGCGAAGAGGTGGTGGGTAATGAGAATGATCTTCTAGGAGGGGGAGAGGGTGTGATATGAGAATCATGAAGGGGTAAGAGTGGAGAAAGAGAAAAGAGAAAAAAAGAAAAGAAGAAAGAGAAAAGAGAAAGAAATAAGAGAGATGACACGTGTTAATATGTATTGTCATCAATCACAATATATTGTAATGTGTCATTTTGTATCTGTCATGTGGTTGTCCTTAAAACATCGTTAAGTTCAATATAACAAAAGGGACGACATTAATTGTTTTTAGCTAAAATTGAGACTTAATTGGAAAAAAAAATTGTGGGACTACTACAAAAATCCTCATAATGTCGAAACAAAAAAGTCTATTATGTCATTTTTTATTTACTTATTATAGTTGAGATAAATGAAAATTGGTTAGACATTTATACACTTTTATATAATTTGTTTCACATGGACCCAGTTTGACTTACCCAACCTGGATCTTTCTTGACTCAGCCTGACTTGAGTCAACCCATTTCGACCTGACTTGGGTCTCGCTAACTTGGGTCAATTTGGTTTCAGCCTAATGTGGACCTGCCTTGAATTGACCTACCGTGAAACACAAATTGAGCTTATATCGATTCAGCCTAAAGTGGACCCGTGCTGATTTTTCCTTAAGCGGAACTGAGATAACTCGACCCGACCTAGCCTTCGAATGACTCAACCCATCAACCCCTAAGGTGAATCAAGCCAATCTGGATTACTCAGCCTAACATATAAGGATGACAACGGGAAGGGCGAAGAGGAGTTTCACTTTCCCATCCCCATCCCCGCAGTAAAAATTCATCCTCATCCCCATTCCCATACCCAGCAAGTATGAAAATGTTGTCCCATTCGTCTTTTGTTATTCCAAATATTAATTAAATAATTATTTTACAAAAAAATAAAAATAATAACAAAGAAAACTTGATATTATAAATGAACCAAAATCAAAATGATACGTATATTCTTTTTCCCAATAATAAATATTAATAAAAAATTATAACTACATAAATCTCAAATTAAAATATCATCAAATAATAATTAAATAAAGGTTAAAGAATTATAAAAAAGTAGAAATATTATCAAATATATGCTATAGAAATAAATTACAAAACTAAGAAAAAATAATATAAGTTTTTAAAATTACTTAATAAACTAAATATATTTTAGTAATTTAAGACATGAATAAATATTGGGCATTGAGACGAGTGTGGGAACGGGGACGGGGCGAGTATATACATCCTCATCCTCATTCCCATACCCAATTTAAAAAATTGGATATTACTTATACCCAACCAATGCATGAATTCCCCGTCAAAATCGAAACGGGTTCATTTGTCATCCTTACTAACATGGGCTCAAACCAACTGAACATACAAGACTCCTAGATCGGACTTGACCAACCTAACCAACTTGGCATGGTTCTGACCCGAGTTAACATCACTTGGGTCCAACCTAGTCAAGACTAACCTAGGTCTTACCTAATCTAACTTGACTTGGGTCTAAACCAACTTGGACCCAATTTAAGGCAAGGTTTTAACCCAACCTAACATTTCATAACTTGAATGGGTCTAGAGTATTGATTTTAGATTTTTAAAATAAAGAAAAAGACTCGTTTTCCCTACACCCCAAAAAATTCAGCCTGCATCCCATACAGCACAGTAAATTTATGAAATTATCCTTAAACCTAAATCAGGTAAATGAATGCACCCCTCTCCCCTTCTCTTCCTCTTCCGTGTTTCTGCTCCGCATTCTCTCCACTCTCTCTTCTTCTTTCGGCCTCTTCCGCTATGTCATCTTCCTCCATTGCCTCTCGTGGTTCTCCTTGTTCGCTGCATTTGGTCTGTTTGAAGGTATTCCAAGAAGTTCAGGAAACCAGCACCGGCGTCGGCACGAGTAAGGTCATTCGTTTCGCTCATTTCTGGTTTGAGAAAATGGCTTCCAGCTTGTAGAGACCGGAAGTCAATTCTGATGCAGGATACAAATTGACTTCCGGTCTGTACAAGCCGAAAACATAAAAAATGGATTTTTTTTGCTTCAGCGTTGTACAACACGGAAGTCAATTCCAGATGTGGAATGTTGAAAAATGACTTCTGGATTATAAAAACCGGAACTAAAAAAGTGACTTCCGAATTGAAGAAATCGAAAGCCAAAATGTAACTTCCAGATTCTAAAAACTAGAAGCCAAAAGGTGACTTCCGGATTTTAGAAACCGAAAGCCAAAAAGTGACTTCTGGATTCTAGAAACCGGAAGTCAACAACAAGGATAATATTGAAATTTTAATATCTGGAGAGGTGCTGAAGAAAATTTGGGAGTGTAAAAAGAATCACCTTAAAGAAAATATTTCATTATATTCAATCCAAATCTAATTACATGAATTGTGCTTGAAATTTAAAAATATAAAATTAAATTTTAAATAAATATATTAAAATTGACATAAAGTAATATTAATTTGAATATTATGAATTAGATTTGTTTCCCTCCCTCACCTCTAATTAATTCCAATTATTATCTACACCAATTTCCCTTACTTTTATCCGGCATCACGCTTGCTACGTTCCTTCATCCATTTCCCACATTACTATAGTTCCAAAATGAGAAATAAAAAAATGTTTATTTGGAATATTCACGCAATAGGTTGGGCTGAGTTCCGGAAGTGTTACTTCATTGGAGTATATCTTAATTCTTTATTATATTTAATTCTAATTTAAGAGTTAGAATTATATATATATATATATATATAAAGATGCTTTTACTTCAAACTGGCTGAATTGGATAACGTGATAAGATATTGGACCGAAAATAGAAACGGAATGTTAAAACGTTGATGCAAACCGTACCATGTTAAAACATGATAAGAACTTCACCATAAATCTGGACTTAATGGTGATATACTCTTTAATTTATTTAATAAACACCTCATTCTATGTTGCATGGGTAGGTTACATAAATGTCAAGTCAAATTCCTATTCTCCAAAAATTGCGGCCACCGGGGTCAAATGTTCACAGGTCCTTGGTATAACTTTCCACTTCTTAGCAGCAAGCGAGTATCCCGTATGCTATTCATTTTATGTCAAGAATAGCAACCTAAATGAATGTTGAAAATGGTAATGCCTATCTCAGTTCATCGGTCTGGAAGATAACCCTGTGAGAAAATATGACAGTGATATCTGTTACCATCAATGTTCTTCCCCGAAAATAAGCTGACAGCGTTTGGAGACAAGAACAAAAAAACATAAAGAATTACCTTGAATATTCAGCATTGTAACCTGGTATGGAACCTTTACCACTATAGCAGATCTATATACCAAAAATGCAGAATATCACTTGTTTAGGAGTCGATATTAGATCTTCTAGTACTTGACAACTCCGACATTTGGAGCCTTGCCCAGAACAGACTCAACATCTCCATGAAACAAGCTGAATCTTTTTGCCACAGCAAAACCAGCGTGCATTCCATCTACTGCTGCACTAATGATCCCACCAGCATAGCCTGCTCCTTCACCAACTGGATACAGTCCTTTTACTGAAGTGCTCTCATAAGACTCAATATTGCGTGGAATTTGGATTGGGGAACTAGTCCTAGTCTGGAATCAAAACATTGTTTAGCACAAATAAATAAAAGTTGCGAAGCAAAACCAAAAGAATCACTTGCTTTGCAAAGAAGTTTTAATCAACAACTGCAGACTGAATCAGCAGGCAGGATCAAGGGAATAATTTGCATAATTTTGGTAAATCATAAATACAATGGGACATATTGATATCAGACCAAAGCAAAAAGGATAGCAAGTTTTTTATTACCTCTACACCATGAAGGAGAGCCTCATTGCAGATAAATCCTGGTAACTGAAAAGTTAAGTTTAAATTAATAATTATTCTTTTAAATTTTGTTGGATTTATGAATATAGAAAGGACATGAGAAACTTCAAACCTCCTTGTCAAATGTTACAAGTGAATGTTTCAAAGCTTCAGTTATATGCATGGGAAATAGCTGATGGAGGTTTGCTGCCTTCACACCCAACCGATAGCTTGACGGGGGTACAGATGTTACTGGAACAAACTATCAAGCTAAGTTCATCTATAAGCTGAGAACCTGGGTGTAATAAATAAAAGATAGTGGTCAATAACTTTACCTGACAACTTGTTCTCAAGAAAGTCTGTAACTGTCTGGACAGGCACTACAAAATTTCCTCCTCCCATCATAGCAGCTCTTTGTTCGAACTCTCTCTAGATAATAGAAGTATTTGATAAAACAGAGATACAGTCATTTATAACATCAACAACACAGACCACCAAGTGGAAAATTTTGCGTCGGATGCAATATATTGGTCAATTTGTCATATCACTTACCTTTGAAGGACAGAGAAACAGGAAATAGATTTATATATTCTATTATTTAATAATCAAGGATTCAAATAAGGTTCTAGAGAATGAAAGATATTTTTTAATAAAAAAACTGAACAATGAAGATCTCAAGTTTAACTTCACACATTGCTTTTGGTAATGATAAACATGAAAAAAGACATGAATGATGTTATTATACTTAATGTTGTTAAATGTTCAGTGTAATTGATTGTCTTTCCCTATTTTCTGTATTTACTGCAACTCTATGACAACAAATAGCTCTTTTATTTTATAACCAATGCCAATAACATTTATATATTTCTTCCCTACCTAACATCCCCATAATTCCAACAACGGACAGTAGGACATGTACTTTGAATACTCATCATAAGAACTGCTACAACACAAACCCAGGAAAAAGAAAACAGAAATTGACAGAAACAAACAATCAAAATTCACCAGTTTTATTGAAAGATTGATTTGAGATCAGAAGGAACTCTCCTCCACAAAAGATTTCTCCTTTCACAGAAACTGCCAAATTCACATAATGATCCTGTCTAATTTGATTTCCCTGTTTATAACTAATCCTCCTAACTAAACTAAGCTAATTAACTAATGGACTAACTTACTAACAGTTGTCCTTATTCAGATCTCACTTTATACCATGTACACCCCAACAAAAGTACTAGGCTAATAAATATTCAGACCTACCTGAAATTTGACCCCAGCAAGAGGACCAAAATAATTCAAAGCTTCAAAATCCTTTGTTGTGACGGTCACCACAAGTGCAGCATTTGCCCACTTTGATGCTCTCCGAGAAAATGACATTCCATTGATGCATATTTCTGATGGACTTGTACTAGTGAGAACAACCTAAAAGTCCAATTTTCTGTAATTCAGTACCAGTTGATGGCATTCAATAATGGCTGAGAAAAATTAAAACACTGAAATATTAGTTTAATGATACAATTATGCCAGACACACCTCCCTCTTCTCCCATTTCAAATCAATCAGTAAATATTTTACCATAACATTCATGTGCATGGGCACCATAAAGAGGTCATATTCCAATTAATATGATGATAGAGACTTTGTTATTTATGGGAGTGTCTAAGTCTCAGAGTGGATGACTGATTGTATCTTAAAGTTCAACCTCACTACTTGAAGCTTCAGCAAGAGAAATGAGAAGTTATCTGTGTTACTAACGGTCCCTAAAAGATCCCCTAGAATTGGTTTGGTTGCATACGAGTTAGAGTTTCTAGAGCATGCTCACGTCCATCTTATTTTTCATGTATCCTACTAAAGACGGCACTGGCAACACCATCATTACAACCTCTACCACTAGTTCTAACCCAAGGAATGAGAGAGTGACAACCCCAACAAGAAGATATGCTATCTGTTAGGCATGTGGATCACAGCAACAGTAGTCCTCACCTGAAGTGAGGATCTTCCTCCAAGTGGGGATTTGGGGGAATAATTTCCAGCCACTCAGAACAATTTCACCTCATTTCCCCACAAGGACAAGGTGACAGTTTTTGCTTTTTTCTGGGCCAGGGGGTGGAGGAAAGAGGAGAGTGCAAGCAAATTGTTTTAAAAGGAGTCAACTTCCTACAGCCCACAAAATTCTTGGACACCTCCTCTCATTCTAGATTGTAGAAGCTACATTCCAAAGTGAAAGAAGGTGGCTCAAGAATTTTATTAGGTATATAGAAAGAAACCATAAAAAGTAGTTGGACAACAGCTGGGTGCCCATTTACGGGTAGTTTACTATTTCTTAGTATGAAAATGGAACAATGGGATATTATTATGGGACTTTTCAGAATTAGAACCATTGAGTGGAACAGACTCTAAAAATATGTGGGGTGTGTATCATTCTCATAGGGAGATATTCCCTATTATTCAATAAAGATTGACTTTTTTAGCTATTTCTGTCAAGTGTTCTATCATATGATACAAGATACGCATGTAAAATGAGAAAACCTACCTGCCCACCGGGACACATGCAGAAAGAGTAGCAACTACGATTATTAGATACTTCGTAGAAATCCTCCTTGTCAATATAACTGGCAACTTTATAATCTGCCACTGGAATTTTACCACGTCCATGGCATACCTCGGAAGCCAATTCAGCATACTACACATTTAAATGAATAAAATTCCATGCATCATAATCATGAAAAATATATAAATAGCTTTTATTTCGAACAAAAAAGCTTCTACCAGTACAGAACAAGTTAATTACTACATCACATTTCTGTATGAAGTTATTTATCATCATGATTACCTCTCCTTTCCCCCATTAAATAGCTATATATAATAGATCACTGACAAGACTGTTGTCAACATGATAAATTTATTTTGGTCCTAGTTCTAATCAAGCAAAAGAACTATCGTAAAGCATAAAACATTATAAAAATAAACAAATTTGTACACACCCCATTTGCTTTGTTCTATTGCACTCAATACCCCTCAGTATGTTCATATTACTTTGACCCTCTTTAATGTAACAGTTCTAATTTTATGTTCAATGATGAAATTGTACTCTTCTTTTGTGCCAAACCTAAACTATCTCTTACTTAACGCCACCCCCTAACTGGATCAAACTAGCTTTCTAGGTAGGGACACCCCTTTGCTGCATCAACAGTATCATTCACACTTTTTTTTGCATCTATTTTGCACGTGCACAGCACCAAATTGGTGGTTGTTGTGCAAATATAGATCTGCTACTGTAGTTTTCTCCATCAATATTTCTTAATCTGTGTATGACAGATCAGTGTTCTTGTGTTGTTTTTGTGTAATTTTGTTGCTGGATTTGTATTCTACTACCTCTATTATTGTAGTGGAAATCCTTTGATTTGATTTCACGTTATGTGGACATTGGCTGTTGTATAAAATTCTTGTTTTGCAGCTTTTAATATTATAGCCAAAGTGAATTAAAGCACAAACAAGGTGCCGCACATATTAAAAAGAAGTTAACTTTCAGAAAAAAAAATCTCAGTTTCTTTATGATTTGGTGTGTAACGGCATATTGGATTTTTTATCGCTCGAGAGTACTTGAACCCAAAAATTGAATATTAACAATTGAATATAAGTCAAGCCCCAGCTCTAAGAACCACAGAGCCATTAGAGTGTTTTTCTGTTGTTTCAAAATCACAGTTAAATTCCCCTTAAACTTTTAAATTATATGCATAATCTCTCGGGTTCAATTTTCTAGATAACACATGGGTTTTGGGAACTGATGATTACTAATAAGTCTTTGTGGGGATGACATTTGGGACACCATACTTGTATTAAATGAGCAATAAGGAACACTATAGGTATAGTTTACACTAATCACAAAACAAATGTGTTGAAACAATTTGACTAGATAAAAACCTGTATGTTGTTTATTAGCTCCTGAGGATGCTCAATCCGTAGCCCTACCTGTAACGAATGTGAAAAGTAATAAAAATAAGAATCATGACAAATCGAATGTCTAAGCAAACTTCACATCATGTGATCATTTTTATTCAACTGAAACAAAATTGCACATGACAAGAAAAGGGAATATGATGTTATAACTTAAAATGATAACAAATATGAATTGTGGTCAATCCAGGATTTTCTTTGAGAACTGGGTCTGCCGTGAGGATCTATGTTAGTTGCTACTTACTGAATTTAGAGGTTTAGCTTTCCATAAAGAGGGTTATCTTATGTCAATGGTAAGAAAGGAAAGATAGGAAAAAAAGTTCAAGGGATTGCTCAGGATTTAGGAAAAGGCTATTGTTTTTGCTTTTCTTTGGGGAAAGGACTCTCTGCCGTGGCATTATCACTGCATGAGATCTAGCCATTAAAAAATATTCATAACATAATGTATTTTAATTTTAAAATTGAGATTTTAAAAAATAAAGGTAAGATTTTAACACTTGAGGAAATCCAAGTGTTTTTCAGATGTTCCCTGTCTGTGGTGCTCTGTTTATTATGTATGACATGAAGAGAGATTGGCATGCCTTGTTACATGGCTCAATCTCTTAGGTCCTTCGGTTTGAGAAAAGGTAGTCTATTTCCATTTCTTATTTTTACTAATTATTATAGTAAATTCGAAAGACATTTGTTGTAATGTGAAAATGCCTCATCCTCTTGATTTTTACTTTTCTTTTAATTTCCTTTTATATCAAATAATATTGCATTTGATCAATTTAGTGGCATCTCTACCATTGTGAGAAATATCCCACCCATCAAAAGAAAATTTAAAAATCCAGTAAATCTACAGTTTATATCACTGCAAAATTAATATAGAATAAATAAATATAATTCACTACTATAAAACAAAAGCATTGTTTATCAGAAGTGACCATGCAGATAGGCCCGCCATAAGGCAGCATAATGTAGGTCATTCTCCTAGCCACTCAAGGATTGATCATGCAATAATTTGTTATTGTTCAAAATGCTCCGAAATATTATAATATCCAATAAGCTGCAATATCAGCTGAGATTTCCAATCCTCGCAAGTGTCAAAACTGGCTCCTTCAAATGTAAAAACAAAAACTGAACCAACTATCTAATTAAAATAAATTCACATGAATAGCCTAGCTTGGAAACAATGCATGCCAGTAATGAAGAAGCCACAGCACTATTACTACCATTTGGAAGTTGGAACTAATCTTACCTAGGGGTAAGCAAACAGATGTATGAACTGATAAGCATACCAACCATAATTAATAGAATGTCAATATAAACTCACAGCAAAATCTTTTGGTATTAATTCCACATTGTGAGCATGAAGTACTTCATATATATCACGAGCAGAATGACCAACAGCCAGAATAACTGCATCATATTCCATCTTCTTACTTGTTAAACGTAATGTATCAGCTGATTCAGATACCATAACTCCCAGAACATGCCCCTGTTTTATAACTAAATCATCTACTCTTGTCCCAAACTTTATGGTGACCTAGAAAAATAAGCAGTACTGTTAATTGGACAAAATGAAAACAACTACGATGAAAACTATAATGACATGAATTTATTTTTAATAATATAAGGATGTTATCGGAACTCACACCCAAATCTAGCAGATGTTTCCTAAAGTTGCGAAGCAATGGAACCAGCCTATCTGTTCCTAGGTGAGGCTTTCCATCAATCAATATCTGTTTTGGAGCTCCAAACTGCACTAGAGTTTTCATAATCTAAAAAGATGATATAAAGTCAACCATTCAGTAAGATATATAGTTAGGCATTGATAGAACAATTGATAAGCCAACAAAATATATTTGTTGGAAACAGTCTTTTCTCAATGTTCAGAAGATTCATGAATAGTGCTTATTTTATGAATGCTCATGAAAGTTTAGAAGACTCCGTAATAGTGATTATATTATGTACTTGCGGAATTGCATTTTATTTACTCTTTAAAAATAAAATTAATTCTGCAATGTATATAAACACATAGTTCTTTTTCACTCAAGCAATTCATCAAAACTAAGTCTTCAACTATATTGTACACAAAAATGACATACAATACAACAATACACTTGTCCGAGGGAAAATAGGTCTCCGCTAGAGACTAGAAAGTATTCTTTAATAGTGATTATATTATGCACTTAGGGAATTGCATTTTATTTACTCTTTAAAAATAAAATTAATTCTGCAATGTATATAAACATATGGCCTGTTCAGTTCTTTTTCACTCGAGCAATTCATCAAAACTAAGTCTTCAACTATATTGTACACAAAAATGACATACAATACAACAATACAACAATACAACAATACACTTGTCCGAGGGAAAAAGGTCTCCGCTAGAGACTATAAAGTATTCTCTATCCACACAACACATAACTACCAATTGCCTAATTAAACACCCGATTATAGGATATAATCCTAATATAACTACCATCAGTTATTTTCCATGAATAACTGCCACCATATCAGACAGTTTCTCTAGTATAGGATAAGTAATTTTCTATGATATATATACCCCTATGTCCTCGTAATAACAGGTCTGGTGATTGTAGCATACTGAAGTGCTCCAACAACTGATCTAGATTAAGGTTGAGTCGGGTAGAAGATCAGCTCCATTTTTGGAGAGTTTACAGGTAGATATCATGAGAGGATATGGCCAAGCCTCATGGTTCTCATTGAGCTGCTATCCACAGAATTCTTAAGTACCTTAAAGGTACCCTCTATCATGGGCTTCATATTCAACCTGCATTTGTTGGTCAACCTTATCCTCTTGAAGCCTTTTGTGATGTTGACTGGGCTGTTAACTCTGATGACAGAAGATTTACCTCAAGAGCTGCCATCTTTTTGTGATTAAATTTTATTTCTTGGTGGTCCCAAAAAATACCTGTTGTGGCAAGGTCCACTTCTGAAATAGGGGATATGAGTCTTGCGCAAGTTACTCCTGAAGTTCTTTGGGTGGAAACACTTCTAACTGAACTACAAATTTCTTTTTCAACTCCTATTATTTACTATGACAATCAAAGTACAGTTTCTTCTGCTCACAATCCTATTTTGCATGCTCACAAAAGAATATGGACACCATTTCGTTTTTTGTCCATGAAAAGGTTCTTGCCAAGTAACTTATTCAGCATATTCTTGTTCAAGATCAATGGGCTGATGTTCACACCAAACCCCTCTCCACTATTCGATTTTTGTCTTAGGAACAAACTCAAAGTGATTGACCTTACATCTTCCTCTCAGCCACCTTGATTTTATAGGGTTGAATATTGTAAGAGAGTTAGTTTTCTAAAAGCTAACTCTTGGGCAGTTAGCATGTTATAACTTTCCCTTGTCAGTTCTCTCTTTATATCAGATCTATATAGAGTTGTCTCTTGTGTAATCGTATAGGAAAAATTCAGTTTCAATAATACAGATAATATCTTTTAGTTTCCTCTGTCTGGTCTATCAACAGTCCCCCATACCTTGCAATGAAAGCTCTCTTGGAGCTTAGTCCAAGTAAGGACTATAGACAAAGGCAACAACAGAATGCATTTATAATCATCACAAACTATGAGAGTATCTGATTTTAACTTCAACATTGGGTAGAAGTAAACCATTTATCAGTTAGAAATGTTTTCTTAATAGGTCTACAAGCAAAATCCATCAATTTAACACATATATAGGATGCAGATATAAACTTTATAAATACTACATAGGAGGACTAACTGCAAGAACACTGCCACTGTTGCGTCCAATTCTGGTTACCAACTTTCCATCACTCCAAGTACCTGCACCACCCTGCCACACATAAGTCCTTAATAAATGACAAAGTAAATAAAAGTGTATAAATATTGCAGCCTAGATGAGCATTAAAAAGGTGCATATTATTTCCATTAACTCAGACATGTCATAATAACCTGTTTGACTGTTGGCTGATGTAGAGATTATGAGAAAATTCAAATTGTAGTAACAAGCAACCAAGTTGCAAAAATGGAACAAAAGAATACTTCTGTGTTTTCTTTTGGAAAAAAATATCATATTTGTCAGAACCTGACAAGTTAAAGTAAAATTTGAAAATAAGAGTTGAATGGGCCTAGTAAGAAATCCAAAAACAATCTCGTTTTAGGTCAAAAGTGATGAATGATGTAATCATGAATACAGCATTTATCATAGTGACACAATAAACTATCACCAGAGGAAATAAATCAAGATGCATGGTACAACCTCCCCAAAGCAGAAGTTACTTTCCAGCTCTAAAATTCGACGAACTATAAGAGCACCAATATCACGCCCTCTTTTCTCTACTGGTTGACCTCTTTCTATCAGTGTAACATCTGCACCTAGCTGAGCAAGAACAAGAGCTGCAAATAACCCAGAAGGCCCACTGCCCACTACAGCAATTTTGGGCTTCCTAGTAGCCTGGTTCTTGCACAACTCCGTTGAGAAAATGCTATGTCCATTTCCCCCTGTCAAAACAGCTTCTTCATTTTCTTGACAGTCACGAATGATACTTTCCAGATCAGCAAAAATTCTTTCATCTTGCACACGTTCCACAAGGCCGACTTTAGGCTCCAGCCGTGAAATAAAATCCCAACAACGAGGCTCCAGACTCATGAGTTTTTGGACATCCATATCCACAGTATGTACAAATTTGGGCTCTTTTAATTTCTAAAAAGAATCAGCAAAACAAACTAAGAGGATGCAAATGAAATTATTTCAATTATGACAATACAAATTGAAATTAACTGCTTCACAGATTCCACACGTGTATATATTTATCTCCTCGGGTTTATGTTCTGCATTTTGTTTATTGTTTGACGCACACACACACACAAGTCACAACAAAAGAATTAAAATATAAACCAATTAACTCATCAACTAATCCGTGACAAAAGAATTAACAATTGGACAAAACCATGGCCAACATTAATTACTACAGTCAAATATTTCAAACCTTAAGCTAATTATTATTACTAGTAAGTTCAAATTCCATCTACAACTGCAATTGTCATAGAAGATTAAGGCTTTGGAGTTTGGAGGTATCTACGACTGCAATGCAACCACAATTAGGGCCATATCAGCCACCCTACTACTCTAGGCAACGTACGGTCCCGTTTCCCATTTAACCTCCATTGTTTCTCCCTCTTTCAATTTTTTTTCTTTTAAATTTAGAGAGGAACTCCCCTAGTAACAAGGATTGAAATGCATAAGTATATCGAAGAGTAAATTTAGTCTTTCATTGAACAACTGATATTAGTACATACCTTTCTAGCATCAAAAGACTTCCTAACGACGGTGAAAGCTTGTGGTGGCAACAGAGAAGCAACCTGAGAGAGAGAGAAGGAATTGAAAATTAAAGAATATTTCTTTATTGATTTTTCTTATGTGAAAGGGTGGGTTTGCTTGAGTACCGGGAACTTAAGAACTTTGGCGATTTGTTGGAGAAGGGCATCGGAAACATGGAGAGAGTCCTTGCCAGGGTCTTGATCAAGTGGAACGGCGAGCTTGAAGAGCCTCCATGTACCCTCAAACTTGTCCTTCTCCTTCGACTCGGATAAGAGCTCTTTCTTCTTTGTCCTCAGCTTCTTCTTCTCCGACGGGTACCTCTGTTTACCGGTTCTCTTCGCACACCAGATGCGCCAAGTTTCACCGCCGGGGTAAGGGACTCGTCCATGAGGGCGACCGTGAAACCGGACAGCGTTGTGGTGGTGCTTTAGTAAGCAGGTGCAGGAGGAGGAGGGAACAACCAACATCTTCTGGTGTGGGTGTTGGTGCTGGTGCTGGTGAAGTCAAGTGACTATAGTATCAGATAGCTTCATTCGGATAAGACATTTTCCATTTCCTTCTCTAAAGATAGTTGGGTGCAATTCTTCTTCTTTTTTTACTTGAAACTGAAAAAAAAATATGAATTTATCTTTATAATGACAAAAAAAATAAAAATATTGAAGTGAAAATATCTATTTTCTTTAAAATGTCAAAAAACTTAATTAATGTACTTTTAATTTTAATGAGTTTTAAATAATATATATAATATCAATTAAAGAAATTTAAATTTTAATAAAAATAAAATATTCAATTTATCACGTCACATATTCTTCAATAATTTTTTAAAGAATAAAAAAGTAAAAATTTAATAATACTAAATTACATTAACGTCATTTAATATATAATTTGTGACTAATATATAAATAATGATAACTAATACGCAAATTTTCCTTGATACAATGTATTAGCTTCGTGTTCTTTCATGTAAAATCTTCATTTTAGTTTCTATTTTATTTCTTTTTCATACCTTTAAATTGATGGTCTTCTAATAATATATGTACTGTCAAATTTTCTTTCATTCCCAAAAAAAATGAAACATAATCTACAAAAATCGATAAATACATGTAAACTTTTTTAGAATCGCACCAAAATTAAACACAATCTACAAATCTATAAATATTGATAACCACTTGTAAACTTTTGAGAATCACGTAATTAATAAAGAATATAATGACATTCAAGTTTACTCTCAGGTGCAAGTTACAATACACTTCTTCATATTTACATACTCTTCCACGCATATAGAGGAATACCTAGTTACACAAGCAAAAACAATTAACACCAAGAAAATATAAACTTTACCATGCGTTGTTTATATTTATATATATATATGGTTTGAATGTGATTAAATTTTGAAAATATAATCCAATAAAAATATTGATTTTTCAAAAAAAAATTAGATTTGATTAGTTTAAAAACACTCTTATTCATGTAATTAATTTATATTTTTATCTAATTTTTGAAATTTTTTTATAAAAAGTTATTATCTTTTTTATATTATTAGGGGTGGCAAAACGGGCCAGCTAGCCCGTTTAGGCCCGCCCCACCATGAGCTTGCCAAAAACGGATCGGGTCGGGCCAGTCCGTCACAATGATACGGGCCAAAATTTTTAACACATCCCATCATAAGGCGGGTTGGCGGGCTGGTCCGCCTATATTTTTTGTTTTTCATTTTTTTGAAAAATCTATTTTTTTGGTTTTTTATTTTATTTTTGGATCTTTGGTTTTAAATTGAACTTTTTTTCTTTGGAACTATTTTGTTTGTGTCCAATTTAAATGAATTTTTGTAATTACAACAGTATATTAAAGATGTATATGGTGACATGACATTTTAAAAGTGCAAGTTAAAAGACATAATGTTTATTACAAAAAAAATTGCAATGAGTGAGGTGTTGAAGGAACCCTAGGTATAGTTTCTTTTCCAAATTTAAAGAGAACAAGTGAGAGTGAATGAAGTGTTATATTTTTTTCGCGGGCCAAAGGGTTGGCCCGCCTCGCCTCGCCTCACCTGTGGCCCGACGGGTTGGCGGGCTAGACGGGCCGGGCTGATACGGGTTGACGGATTTAAAATGTTAACCCGCCCCGCCCCGCCTATATGTTATCAGGCTGGCGGGTCGGCCCGCCGGCCCCAACCCACTTTCCCACCTCTAAATATTATTATGAAACATTGACATTTTAACATTCTAAAATTTATTAATCATTCATCCTTAAATATAATATAATATTATTAAAAAAACATTAAAAAACACGTATAAATATGAGACCAAATCAAACTTACATATAATCACGAAAATCTAAACTTTAAAAAAGTTTAAACGAGTTTCTAAAGATCTCTTACTTAATATAAATGACCTAGTTTTAAACCAAACCATTTTTTACATATATGAATTTGTTATTAAGAATAGATTATAATAATTATGTAAGTAATAGTTTACATCTTTTACATACGTTTTTAAAACGACTTTGTAATTGGATACAAGTCTTTAAAAACATTATCACACATTTCAATATTTATCATGTAAATATATGAATGATAAAAGAAGAATACATTTGAATGGTACTAAATACAAAATGCATAAAATTAAATATGTTTTATCATGTATTTTTTCTTGTCAAATTTAGTTTTGGTCTTTGTACTTTACAAATTAATTAATCGTTAATTAATTTTAAAAAATATTTAAGTTTATTTCTTTTATCAACTTTATGATAGTAAAAAATTATCACTAAATATTAAATTTAGATATAAATAAGAACTAATAGAATTAATTTTCAGATAATAAAAGTTGTGAGTTAATACTAAATTTAGGTGTGATGAAATTTAAAATAACATATTTTTTAAGGATAGACAACTGAATTCATTAATTTGAAAGATTTTAGTATAAGGATGGATAACTGAATTCATTAATTTGAAAGATTTCAGAATGAGTAATAGGTTATGGGTTTTTTAATTATGCACTTATTGATGAAGTAGATGTGAGTATTATGATATTTCGACTCATGATTATTCATTATTTTCTAATTTTTAAAATTGAAAGATTAAAATAAGTTATTGGTAAGAGAAGTACTTACAATTTAAAAATTATTTAGAATTTAATTTTACATGTATTTTTTATTTAGACATATAAAATTAAATTTGATTTTAAAAAATTAATTTTTTAAAATTTATATTTTATAATCTAGTTTATTTAAATTTATTTTTTTAGAAATATTAAATTTATTTATACAAATATTTTATTATAAAACTTTATTTAAATTATATTTAAAATTTATTTTTTAATTGAATTTATATTTTGAATTATTTTTAAACAATATCATTTAAAAATAAAAAATATTTATGAATATCCAAATATATATATATATATATATATATATATATATATATATATATATATATGCAGGTATAGAAATAATTTTGTACATATTTTTTTTATAAATACTCTATAGGTAGCAAAACAAATCTTTTTAGATGAAAGTACCTGCACCCAACTAATATATATATATATATATATATAATATTAAAAATAAGTTTATATTTGTTTGTCTTCTCAATCTCTATTGTCTTTCATTAAAATTTAGAATATATGTTCCTATTAACAAGAATTATAGTATATAGAGGATAAGAGTAGGATGACAAAACATTCTTTATCCACATATATCTGTTATTAAAATTTGTGACAAATATTAAATAAATATATTTGAGAATAACATATACAAATATTTTAATTATCCGTTTTTTAATGAGTGAATACAATATCATGATAAGAATTATATTATTAACTAATTATTATTAGTAAATTTAATTTATATATTTTAAAAATTAAGCAATCAAATTAAAGTTATTAATGAGAAAAATATTAATATTTTAAAAAAATTAAAATTTAATTTTATTATGTCTATTTTTTATTTATTTTCATAAAATTGAAGTTATTTTTAAAAATATTAATATTTTAAAACTTATATTTTATAGTGTAATTTATTTAAATTTATTTTTTAAAAAAATTAAATTTATTTGTACAAATTTTCTTTTTAAAATTTTGTTTAAATTATATTTTAAAAAATTAATTTTTTATCTTAATTTATATTTTAAATAATTATTTTTAAATAATCTTATTTAAAAATTAAAAAATTTTAAAAAAAATCCACACGTAGCCGTAAATATAAAAAAATCTACAGATATTACGGATAACGAGTATGATTTTTTTTAAAAGAATCGGATAGGCACTAACCATTATCAACCCAACTCGTTACCAACCCTAAATAGGAAAGAATTTATTGCAATATCATTTACAAATTATGATAATAAAGTTATTATATATATATATATAAAAAAGTATTGATAATACAGGTGAAGTTTAGATATACCATATTCAATATTATATTGGCAGTATTTTTGAAATTGGCAAGTTACGTGTTTAAAATTTAAAGTTAAAATAATTTAAAACAATTAAATAATTATTATGTAAACATTGTTTTTGTAAAAAATTTAATACAATAATTATTTACAAGGTAATATTTTTTTATAAAATTAAATAATTAAGAATATTAAAATATCTATTGACTGTATAAAAAATAAATTATTAAATTACATATAAATATTTATATTTATTAACAAAAAATAAATACATAAATCATTATAAAATATTAAAAATATTTATTATAAAAATTTAATTTAACTTAAATCATTTTAGAAAATTAAAAAAGTTTAAAATAATTAAAAATAGATGTTAGAAATAAAAGCAAATAAAAAAATAGGAATAAGCACCTGATTTCTCTGTTAGCTGCTAGGGAAGAAATCGGTTTGTTTATAATCGATTTTTCAGCACTTAATATATTTGGGTAAATAAAAAGTAAGAATAGACTATTAGAATATTTTTTTCAAAAAAAGTCTAATTAAACTTTAGTATTTGAGAAATCATTTGAGGGGACACTACTTTTGTACTTGTACAATGATTAGTTGATTTCACTAAATAAATTCACATAATCCTATTCAGGTATTTTTTTAATCCTAGTTTATTTTAGGAAAAAAATTCTTAAATTATACTGCGCTTCATGGGATGAGAGTATTTTGAATCAAATAAAACTATTTTTTCTGCACCCACAAATAACCATCCATTTATACCATAGAAATCACCTCTCCCTCATTCTTTCTTCATCAATAAACTTATAACATGTAACCCTCATTCTTTCTTCATCAATAAACTTTTAACATGTAACTAAAATTAACATTTAATACATAACTAAACATGTCAAATTTCACTAACTTTTATTTTCATTTTATTCACTTATACTATTTATTGTTATCTATTTAACTTTTAGTATTTTTTATATTAGTACATTTTAAATATAATCTGATATTTTTTTATTACTAATACTCTTTAAAAAAAATTTCTTATTTTTATATCAAACACTTCAAATTAAAAACACATGACATGGTTATTCTTTTTACTTAATCTTATATTTTTCAACATTATTTATATCTTTATTATTTTTTTTATTTTTATCATATTTTTGTTGATCTTATTTTATATTTTAATTGTTAATGATTATTTTTTATTATAATATATATATATATATATATATTAATAATGAAATATTTTTTAAAACTGATATGTAAATTTTATTTGTAAGTGATTGATTTTTAATTCTTATAACTTACACTTAATTTTAATTGGAAGTGAATTATATTTAATTTTAATTAAAGTAATATTAATATTAATTAAAATATATTAATAAGAGAAAATATTTGAATTTAAAAATTTAAAAATATATGAAATACAATAAAAAAATAAATTAAGAAAATTTTTAAGAATTATTTATTTATTTATTATTATTATTATTTATTTCATTAATTTTTTATTTTAATTTGATATTAAAGTTAGACTTATATTTTTAGTGTTTGAAAAATTAATTACAATAGAGAAAAAAATTTAAAATAATATTTGATACGTAATTTTAATTTGAAGTCTTTGATTAAAAAAATTAGAGATCAATAAAATATAATAAAATAAAAAAAATTAAAAGTTAAATACTGACACATGTCTATTTTAATTATGTATTAAAAATTTATTGACAAGACAAAGAGAGAAACATGAATAGGAGACATTGTGATTTTTATTTCCATTTATGTAAATAAAGGACTAAACCTCTTAATTTCTTAAAATTTTTAAGTCAAATTTAAATTTTTTTTTTTTACATTTTATAAACTAATTTTAATAATAAAAAAAAGTCATAAAAATAAAAGAAATAAATAAATTTTAAAATAAAGATAATAAAATAAAAAATTATAAAAAAAGAAAATAAAAAAGTAAACATTTCTAATATCTTATTTACACCATTTATAAAATATAAAAATAAAATAATATTCAAAAAAATTTCAAAAACAAAATATAACTTTAAGAAATAGTTCTGCAAGAAAAAATATATTTAACTATAAAAGTATTCAACTTTTTTTTGTTCCATTTAGTTTGTTTCAATTTTTTTATAGCAAATATAATTCAACTTTTATAGGTAACTTCCCTTCTTAGACAGTTCGGTAAAAGGTCATGTGTCCTTCCTTTACTTGTATCCATTTGTGCTTTCACGTTGGATGAGAAAACAAGACACGAAAATATATATTTATGGACGAAAGTACGAAAGAGAGAGAAGAAGAGGGACATGAGAGTCATTTTCCAATATCTTTATTCTTTAATAGTAGCAGTGTGGAATGGGCCTGCGCGTCATTTATTTCATACCAAATCTCTCAATTACCACATTGGAAAGAAGAAAGCATGGAGAAAGCGTTGAATGGAATAGAAAAGTGCTCTGAATCATGCAACATGTTGAAGGCAGTTCCAGCACTTGCGTTGTACCTTGGAGCCATTCATTTCAACCTTGCTCTCATACTCTTCGCCACCTTCTTCCTTCCTCTCTCCAAAGCACTCTTGTTCGTCTTCTATTTTCTTCCTCATTTCTCTCTCTTGTAACCATAACATTATTTGCTCTCAATTTCTTCATCCTGGGTTTTATGATTTTCATGTTAGGGTGTTTGGTTTGCTCTTCGTCTTCGTCATGATTCCTGTGGACGACAACAGCATGTTTGGTCGAAAATTGTCCAAGTATCTTTCTCTCTCTCTCTCTCTCTGATCTCTCTCTCTAAAACTGAGTATCTGGGTTTTTGGCTAAATTTCAGATACATTTGCAAGCACATTTGCTCCTATTTTCCCATAAAGCTTCACGTAGAAGAACCAAAAGCCTTTCGTCCTAATCATGCTTATGGTTTGTATCTATCCATCCACTAAATTTTCACATTCTTTTTATGATAAAACTACCATTATCATTAGAGATAAATAGGTTGAGTTGAATAAGAATCAATGTTTAAATTAATTCTTTTATAAACAGTAGTGGAGTGGGAAAAAGACATTCTTATCTTTCTATTTAAAAATAAATAAAAAATAATTAAAATTAGAAGGAGATAATTTATTTTATAATGTATATATAAAGTTAGATGTAGTAGTAGTTTATATTTACATCTTTTATAATTTTAAATTATAATTAATAAAGAGTATCATATATTTATATACATATATATATTAGAAGGAGAAATTTCATTATATATTAATGTATATTAGAAAAATGATAAAATAATTTTTTATAAATTAAACATTCATTATAAACTGAAACTACTTTATTTATAAATTAAAAATAAGAATTTGAAGAAGTTATGAAAGGATATTTACAAATTAATTTATAATAAGATAATTTTAATTTATAAAAAATATTTTTTGAAATATTTATCAAGAATCCGATATACACACTTGACTTAATAGACTTTCTTTTTAATCATAGAATACTATTTCAGGGGGGTGGTACTATTTTTAGTTGTTAGTTAATAAATAAATATCCTTTTCCCGTAAAGATATTTATTTTAGGGCATGGGCCTGTGGGAGTGGAATTGATTAGAAAATTGACAGGTTAATTATTGTCTATTTACATATTTTTTAACGCCTTTTATTGTTTTTATTAGAAACATAAATCTCCCTTTGAATTTAATTGGTTAAATTATACCATTAATTTTTAAATTATATAGATTTTTTTTTAAAAATAGTTTTTTTTATCTTGGAAAGTAACTTGATAATTTATGTTTATTTTTAAAATATTTGAAATCAATTAAAAATGAAAATATGGGTTAGAAAATATACAATTTAAAAAGTAAATTGAAAATTCTTAAATAATTCAAAGAGCTGCTAAATAATTTAACCATTTTAATGTATTGAATTACGTTTCCATTCACTACAGTTTATGAAAAGAGTGATTTAGTTTCTCTAGTCTTAGTTGCTCAAGCCATCCTCGTACTCTTACTTGGCTTCTTTAAAATTAATAAAATTCAATTTAATACTTAAATGATAGAAATTAACTATTTTAAAAACAATTTTGAGTAACATGATTTATCTCTATATAATATAAAATTTAAAGCCGAATGAACAAACATTATACTTTTAATTTTTTTTATCATAATTATAACTTAACCATCCTGTCAAATAATTTTATTTTATAATTTGTGCTTTTGTTTTTTGTTTTGATAAATTAGGTTATCAAATGAGATATAATAGTTTTTCTTATGTGACTAAAAAAATAAAAATGTAACCTGTTTGATAATATCTTGAAATTTTATTAATACTTTAACTAAAATTAAAACAGCCTTTTTAAAAATATACTGAAAGTTAACAAAAAATTTTAAATTCCAATAAAAAATATCACATCAATAATAATGATTTATATAATTTACTAATAAACCCTCTTAATTTTAGTATTATATACTCCTTTAGTATTAAATTAAGAAGAATATTTCAAATAATGAGTTATAGAACTGTAATACATTTTAGAATTTTTTTAGGGGCTTGTAAATAAGTACTATTACAATATTAATAAGATATTATGAGGATAACTAAAATATATAAAAAAAAATAAAGCAATGCAACCTTATATAAGAAAAAAATATTAAATCCGATGTGATAAATTTTATAGTACGCACACACTAAGCTATTTAGTTCTTGTGTTTGAGATAAGACAATAGTTCCAAGACCTCCTTTTCAAACGTCACATCAACATGTTAATGTTTTTCTTGTTAGAAGAAATCGGCACAGTAGTGTTATGTAACCTGAAAACTAATATTGACACGTGTTTTAGTATTTAAAATTAGTAGTAAAAAAATAATCTATTTTGATGAACAATAGGGAACAAAAAAACTGGAAAAGAATACAATAAATCAAACAATTCGTACACTTTGATTTTGATAAACGAGAAGCAAAAGTAAATTATAGTTTCTGCATTCAAGTGAAGATTTCTTTCATATATTTTTTTTTTGTGAAATTTCGTTCTATTTCACTACTAATATTTGTGAAGATTTTACTTAGAGTATAATAGTATATTAAAAAAAATACCTATAATTTATTGAAAATAAAGAAGTTAGAATAAAAATGCTTGATAATATACGCAAAAAGTAGCTTTATCCTGTCCTCTCTCATGGACGGCGTGAACATTTAATTTGCTTTGGATATACACGTAGAATGATCTATGGACCACTTCAATTTTTGAATCACAAACCGTTTATTTACCTATATTACCTCAATTCCATAAATGTCGAGATTCGGAAAATTTATGACACTAATAAAAAGAGAACTATACAAAAATAAAATTTTAAAATATTTTTTACTAGTATAACTTAATTAAGTGTATTTTTACTAGGATCAATAAGTTTTGGCCGCTCATAAGGTAAGTTAGGCAAGATTTGAATAAATCTATTATTGGGTTGAGTTGAGTTTTATATTTTTATTTTAAATCTAATACATAATAATTTAATCTTGAGTGGTTGAATTTAGTTGAGTGAATTTAATAAAAAAGTTGAAAAAATAATATTTATTTTATATTAAAAATTGTAATTTTCAATTATTATTAATATAGAAATTAAAGACCAATTTTACATGTTAAGATACTCAAATGCAATGGTCTTATAAGTTCCAGATTTTAAACTTATAATTTTGATTATGAGATTTGTAATAAAATTGTTCTTAAGGTTGATGTAAAAAAGAAAATGTGTTAAAATAATGTTTAGATTTGTTTGTCTAAAATTAGAGTTGAAATGTGACCAAGGTGAATCATGTAGATGAATGAAAAATATATAAATATTATGATTGATATGAAAAAAGAAGACTCATTATCACAAGAGTATTTAAGTTTGTATGTCTCCTATTAGAGTTGAGATACAGTCCAGGTGAACATGGAAACTACAAAATAGAAAATGCAATAGTGTTATGAAAGTTTTTTAAGTTTGTTTAGACTTGTATTAAATCAGAGTGAAACAAATATAAGAATGAGTCTTGAGTTGAGTTTTAGGTCACTCATAATAAATCCAACATCTAATCCATACAAAAATATCTTAGATTGAATTGAGTCAAGTTTAACTCAATAGTAATTTGTATTTTATTTAATTTTTTTATTATGATTTGTACTTTCGTATTTTATTTATTTATTTTATTATTTTTAATACTTTAATATATATTTATTATTCTTGATTTCTTTTTATCTACTACTATTTATTTTAATTTTATAAAAATAATTAATTATTTCACTATTTCTAAGGTTTGTAAGTTATTATTTTATTTTAAAAGAATTTATTAGATAATAATATACTTTTGTATGAAAAGATAAATTTTATTTATATAATTATATCTTTTTGTGATATATCTTGCAGAAAATTGTCCAAATGAATGAAGACGTGATGATTATTATTGGTGTTTTGGTTTGTATATTGTGGTGATGAAATGATTGACAGTAATTCATAACAAGTGCAGTGTTGGGTTACGAACCACACTCAGCTTTTCCAATTGGCATGGTTGCACTTGCAGACAGCACCGGTCTCATGCCCCTGGCAAAGACAAAGTTTCTTGCTAGCAGCGCCGTAAGCGTTTCACTTCTGAGACTCTCAAGTGAAAAAGGTTAACAAGGATTGAAGGCTAATTTCTTCTCATCACATTTAATGAATAGGTTTTTCGTATACCATTTATGAGACACATATGGACTTGGTTGGGATATACGGCGGTCACAAAGAAAAATTTCATTTCCTCCTTGGAATCTGGCTACACTTGCGTCTTAGTCCCTGGTGGCCTACGAGAAACTCTTTTTCTGGACTCAGCTTCTGAGGTACACTTCTTTTTTCTTTCCTTGACCAGAGTTTATGGATTACACCATTTCAAAAATTTCCATTAGCAAAATATGAATTTTCGTATATAAGTGTGCAAGAAGAAAATGGGGGTATGTCATACAATAGAAAGCATACATTTTTTGTAGATTGCCTTTCTTAAGGAAAGAAGAGGATTTGTCCGCGTAGCAATGGAAATGGGCCTGCCCCTTGTTCCAGTTTTCTGCTTTGGTCAGGTATAAATTAGAAAGATGCTGATTATTGTTTTTCATTTTCTTCACCCACATATAAAAATTCACCCCTTTTGAGTGCGATCTATATGTAGACAAACTCCTACAAGTGGTGGAAAGTTCGAGGGAAGTTAATTCAAGAGCTTGCTAGGTTTATGAAGATCATTCCACTGTTTTTCTGGGGAATTTATGGGTGCGTGTCTCTCTCTCTCTTTTCATATTGAACAATTGATTGCAGAAAGTTGAAACTAGTTATTAGTGGTTGTGGTGAAGAACTATGGATGATAATAACACATACATATTCACCACTCTTGTCTTCAGATCTCCTATACCATTCAGAAATCCATTGTATGTCGTCGTGGGTAGACCAATCGAGCTTCAGAAAATTTCAGAACCAACAGCGGAGCAGGTATAATATAGTTTGTTATACTAGGAAGAAGAAGACTAGTTTTTTATTATCTATTGTTGGATATACATTGGAATGAGTCTTGCAACATTTTTCTGTCACAACTCAAACATGCAATATTTTAACTTCATTTATATTTGGTTTTAGGTTGTCGAAGTACACAGTCAATTTGTTGAAGCACTTCAAGATCTCTTTGAACGACAAATAAGCTCAAGCTGGATATACAAATCTTGAATTGAAAATCTTATGACAAGACCAACCCCTTTTGGCCTAAGTCACTATATTTAATTTTCTTCAAGTCTCGCATTTGAATCTTCTAAATAAAAAATAAACACTGATAGATTTATGTTATAATAAGATTTAAATAGGCTTTAGTGAAAAACTGTTTTCTATTGTAACTGTAAGTGTGTTTATACTTGTGACTCCAAATATGATTTTTTTTTTTACTTTTTACTCTCATTTATTGTATGTGAATTACCACTATTATTATAAATATCAGAACATAAGAAGTAGAAAATAAGTTTTCTAATATTTTTTTCCTTATATTATGGCAAGTATTTATATCTTTAAATTACAAAATTTGGAGTAAAACATAAATTTATTTTACAAAGTTAGAGTAGCGTATAAAACTATTAGTAAATTTCATTGAGAAGTTTAAAAGTAGGTTATTTATTCACCCTACATTAGTAGTTTTTGTATGAAAGGTATAAATTTTTTTTTTACCAATCTGAAGTTTTTTATTACCAAATGGAATTAAGTCGTATTATGTAATACAACTTTAAATAAATATAATATAATTTTAAATTAATAATTGTATTACATTATTTTTATTTAATTTTTAAATTTTTTAAATGAAATCATGCTAATTAAACATATCTTTAGTTCAAATTTTTTATTTAATAAAATTATATTAAGAAATACGACTTCAACACATAAACTCAGATCCTTAACTTCTTTTATTTTTTTATCCTGATACGTGAAAAACCTACATTAGTTTTCAATGACCCAAATTTACTATTATATTTATTGAAACATTTATAGTTTATTTGAGGAGTAAACATAAAATTTGTTCTTCATATTTTTTTGGATTATGGAGGGAAGAAGGTTTCAGGTAAATATGAGTTGATTTTGGATTCAATTAGTTGTTCTAACGCAAGACAATAGACCACACTATTAAAGTCAGTGATAAACTTGGTTAAATTAAAGTCTTCTCAATATGTAAATATTCTCCTAGTATATGCATTGTCACATCAACATACTAGGTTTTATGTCATCATCTGGTTTCATGCTAGCAAAATGGATTCATTGAGGTTAAGGGGTGAATTTTGTTTAAAAATTATGGATATGAGTCCTTTATTTTTATTGATTTAGATAAGTCGTATTTTGATAACAAAAAAAATAAAGGAGTTGTGTTTCTAAAAGACAAATTTCTATTTTTACGTAAAAAATAGAAAGGTGTACGAGATAAACATGATTTAAGTATTATTTATATTTTTTTATTTATTCGATTAGGATAGTACGTTTTTAGAAAGTCGTCCTACATAGCACGATTTAAGTTTTTTTTTATTTTGTTTGTTTTTTATTTTGTTTGTTTTTATTTTGTTTGTTTTTTATTTTCTTTATTTTTTATTTTCTTTATTTTTTATTTTTTTTTCTGTTTTATTTTTATGGTTTTTTATTTTCTTTGTTTTTTATTTTTTTTGTTTTTCATTTTCTTTGTTTTTTATTTTTGTTGTTTTTTATTTTTGTTGTTTTTTATTTTGTTTGTTTTTTATTTTTGTTGCTTTTTATCTTTGTTGTTTTTTATTTTGTTTGTTTTTTATTTTGTTTGTTTTTTATTTTTGTTGTTTTTTATAATAATTCCAAATAAAAGAAATAATAAAATTAATAAATAAAATAAATTGGATATCAAATAATTAATTTTTTTATATTATAATAATATAAAATAAAACAAATAATGAACTTAATAAATAAAGTAAATTGAATATTAAATAAAGTTTACTAGATGTAAAAATTGAAATGTTATTAATGTAATAAAAATTTATTTATATGGACAATTTTTTCTAGTATGACCCTCGTTTCTATAGAAAGAACATTTACGTGGTTTATTTGAGCTTGACTCATCCATCTCATTCCTTACACGACGAGTTGAAAGTCTTCCAGAAGTATGTCGTCGTGTAGTTGGGTCAGGAATAAAATTTGGTCCCGTATAAGAAGACCAATAATCTTCATTTGGAACGGGATGAAATTGTACTTGGTAAGCTTTAAAAATATTGTCTAAGTTATAGATAGAGTCCACGTATGTACCTAATTGTAAATGAGAAAATGAACACACAGTAATGACATGGGAATAAGGCAATCTAAGAGCTTGAAATTCTCCACAGTCACACCACCAATCATTTAATCTAACTATGCAGTTGATTATTTTTCGGCGATGATGGGGATTTGTCAACTCTTGGACATTGAATTCTGTATTTTCTCTGTTGTATGTTTGAACACAACACATGCGAGCGCGATTTTGATTCTCATGAAGTAAGGAAGCAATTTCTTCACCATATTGATGTCATGCTCGTAACATCATTTCTGCTTTTGACCCACGTTCGACAAACCAAGTTATGACTTTGTGAAATGTTGCTTTAACTTGGGCACATATAGATAAAGCTCTTGCTCCCTTTAATACAGAGTTCATGGCCTCGGCCAGATTTGTTGTCATATGCCCATATCTTTTGCCTCCATCATATGCTTGTGTCCACTTTTCTAATTATATGTCATCCAACCAGGATACCTGCTGTGGAAACTCAGCTCTCATAGCAGTTAATTTTGCTAAAAGAGTTGGTTGTTTCATTTCGTATCCTGAAAAAAAAAGACTATCTCGAAATAAAGGTTTTCAAAAGAATTATTTATGAATGTAAGAATAAGTACCGAAGTTGATGACTTGTCTTTTCAAGTCAGCATTCCTGAATCTTTTGTTGAAGTTATGCAATGTGTCGAATGCAGAATATTGAGGAGAGATCATGCCATTGAAGTTCTTCAGAAGCCAAGGCGGATAAGATTCCGAAACCTCTGTCGGTTATCATGCATAAATTTGGTTGAGGAGTAACGTGTTGCTTCAGCAATTGGAAGAACCATAACAAAGCTTCTTTGGTTTCACCCTCAACGATTACATATGCCAATGGAAAAATATTTCTATTTCCATCTTGCCCAGTGGCTGTTAGTAAATTTGTATGATAATTACCTATTAAGAAGGTTCCATCAACTTGAATGAGTGGCTTGCAATATTTGAATCCTTCAATGCATGGCTTGAATGCCCAAAATACACGTTGCAATACGTATACGTTCTCATGATCCTCAATACGGGAAACTATGTATCAAATAATGGTTCCTAGATTTGTTTGTTGAAGGACTTCCTTCCATCTTGGTAGATCGTTGTACGATTCTTCCCAATCTCTGAAAGTCATGGCTATTGCTTTTTGTTTGGCCATCCATGCTTTTCTGTAGGAGACAGTATAAACATATCGGTATTTTATGTCTACAATTAGACTTTTAACCAGAATGGATATATTTGTGTTCACCAATTGATAAATGATATGAGCAATGTGTGTTGAATCGAGATTGCGGTGATCAAGGTGCAAAGTTGTTGTTAAACAAGAATGAGAAGCTTCAATTTTCTTGATTTGCCATTGTTTGTGTATCTTGTTGTACGATGCTCTAATGCACCACTGACACCCATTGTTATAATGTACACATCGAGCAATATATTTGTGGGATTTCGACTCAACAACCGAAAAGTTGTAACCTTGCTCAATGTGGAATTGTTTGATAACACTGACTGCAACATCCTTTGAGTCAAAACACATTCCCTCCCATATTTGTGTTGTATGTGCATGTCCACTCGATGACTCTGCTAATTGATTAATAATGTCATCATCCTCTGAGTAGTATTCTTCATCTTCCGAACTAAAATCTTCGATTATATCAGCACGATTCATTTTTTGAAAAGAAAATAAAGTAATTGAATATGTAAGACTTTGATGTAGGAAAGAATAAAATTCAAGAGAGAGTTGTAATTGCAAGAACTCAAACTATGAATGGAAAGAAAGTATTGAAAACAGCCCACATATATATAGCATGGCAGGGGCTATAAAGGGGTCTGAAAAATTTTCATTACCAAAATTTGATTTTGTTAATATAAATTATTTCTTAAAATTATTTTATAAATATGTATTTTAAATTTCATGTTATTGATTATAATTTTTTGATAAAATTATTTTATAAAAATATATTTTTAAATTTGATTTTATTAATATAAATTTTTTGTAAAGTAATTTTATAAATAATTATTTGAATGTGATTTATGTTTATAATAATAATTATTTGAATGTGATTTATGTTTATAATAATAATTATTTGAATATGATTTATTTTTATAATAATAATTATTTTAATATGATTTATGTTTATAATAATAATAATTTAATATGGAATGCGTGCAAGGTGAGAAATGCAATTAATTGGAAGTCGTGCAACCCTAGCACGACTTCCTTTTCTCTCTCCCTAACCCTATTTTTCCCTGGCACAAGCAGGGCACATCATCGCAGTGTAAATGAAAGCATCTCTCACGCCTATTTGTCCTTGCTGCAGGTGCGACACATGCTGCCAGAGTATAGGAGAGCATCTCCCAATAGTGGAGTATAGGAAAACATCTTCCAACAGTAGTGTGGCAGGTGTGGCAGGCGAACAGTGGTGTCGCAACGTAAAGTAAAGCCTCTCCAAACAGTCACATAGCACAGAAGCTTGCAGGAGCATCAGGCACGCACATGGAGCATTGAATTCATGGTGAATGCATCCGTGAATGCACACTTGATCTACTCCTTTAAAACCTAGTCACATGTTTCCATCTTCCTGTGTGCTACCAGTCTTCTCCATTCTCTCTACTTGTGTTATCTGGTGTGCTCTTTTATCTGCAAACAGCGGTCTTCTGAGGCGTGGTGTGGTCTTCTTTCAAAGTCTCAGCAACGTTCCATCCCATCAATACAGCATCTCCGGTCTAACAATCATCTATCTTATCACTGCACTAGTTACCTGGTTCAATCGCTGTTTCTGTTTAGGGTTTCAGTTAGGTTTTTCTAATTTTTTTGTTTGTATTATGTTTTTTATTTCATTTATGTTTTGTTCATTTTTTTTTGCTTTCTGGTTTCGTTATTATTTTATTTACTATTTGTTAATTTCTTTTATTTCTGTTTCGTTTATTTAAGTTTTGTTTTTTTTTAAATTGTCAAATTAAAAATATTTGATTTATTTTTCGTTTATGGGTGTGTGTGTTTTTTTTTTCTTTTTCTATTTTTTATTTACTTAAATTTTATTTTCTATTTTTTTTTATTTAGGTTTTAAAATTTTCTTTTTAAATACTAAAATTAAAATATTAGATTTATTTTTTCTGCAATGTGCTTTTTTTTGTTTGTATTTTTTATTTAGTTAAATTATATTTTCTGTTTCTATTTTTTATTTAGGTTTTATTATATTTTCTTCAATTCTAAAATTAAAAATTTTGGATCTATTCTTTCTGCATGTGTGTACTTTTTTTGTGTTTGTATTTTTTATTTCAGGTGAGTTTAATTAAATTTAATTTTTTATTTCTGTTTTTTTATTTAATTTTTGTTAAATTTTTTTAAATTCTAAAATTAAAAATATTGAATTTATTTTTTCTACATGTGTGTGGATTTTTTTTCCTGTTTGTATTTTTTATTTAGTTAAATTTTATTTTCTGTTCCTGTTTTTTTTATTTTGGTTTTCATAATTTTTTTTAAAATCCTAAAGTTAAAATATTTGATTTAACTATTTCTGCATGTGTATTTTTTTTATTTGTGTTTTTTATTTGATTTAGGTTTCCTGAATTTTTTTCTGTTTTATTTAATTTAGATTTTCTTATTTTTTAAATTTTTAAATAACTTGTTTAAAATAATTACTTTCGAGTAGTAAAATTATTTACTGTGTAGGAGCACTTTATCTTAAAAAATATTATATTGTATAATACATTATTACTTATATTATTATATATTTAAATTAAATAGATATATATTATTTTATATTATTTCAGTTTTGTATATTTTATTAAGGTCATTTAATATTGTATATTATAGTAATGACATTTATTCGTAATCTTCCATCGAATATGTCTTTGCTACGATTACAAGACAAACATGTTACAAAGACGGTATGGGAGGGGAATGAGCGATTATTGCGACTCAGACGTCATAAAGTCTGGGTTGCAAAACATTCTGACATGTTGGACGTTCGTGTACAAAACACAATTAATATAGCAGGGTTTGGATCCCTGTTGGATATGGGAAATGTTGATGTTAACCATCATTTAGTCACGGCCTTGGTAGAACGATGGAGAACTGAAACTCATACGTTTCACTTCTCGATTGGTGAGACCACCGTAACATTAGAAGATGTTGCAGTGCAACTTGGTCTTCCGATCGATGGTCACCCAGTCACCAATCTAACTAGTGGCAATTTTATTGCCTTATGCGAGCCACTGTTAGGTTCGCTTCCACCAGAAGGGGTTGCAAAGGGCAACTCAGTAAAACTCTCTTGGCTGAACAATGCATTTCAGCAACTCCCAGATGATGCAGATGATGTCGTTGTTGCACAATATGCTAAGGCGCATATACTAACCATTATAGGCAGTCTACTGATGTCAGATACATCTGCATCACGAGTACATTTGATGTACTTATTATTACTTGAAGACTTAACCTCGATTACCAGCTATAGTTGGGGGTCAACTGTACTTGCATGTTTATACAGAGCCCTAGATCATAGAGTAGACGTCACTCAAGATAATATTGGTGGATGCATGCTACTCCTGCAGTCATGGGCATGAGACCACATCACGTGCATTTGTCCAACAGTCCCCGCCTTGACTGCTACTGAGATTGCTGAAGGCTACGGTTTCCCTTTGCAAGGAGGTATATTTTTATTTTAATCACGTATTTTTTATATAAACAAGGCATTTCATTTTCAATTTAATTTGTTATGTAAATTTCAGGTGGTCTAGACCTGGTCTAAGGTCTAATATGATCACATATACATTGTCATCTCTGCAGGTCAAATTTGACCAGCTTCAGCCAAAAGAGGTATTGCATTTCATATTTTATAAATATATTTTATATATTTGAATGTTGTTGTACATTTTACTATCTTCTGTATAAAATGCAATTTTTATGGACTCCTTACGCAAGGAGTAATTTAAGGGACTTAATAATTGGCAATGTCCCTCCTGTGACTCGTGTCATTGTTCCCATGATTTGTTTTGCCACTGTTGAGCCTCATCCAGCTGATAGGGTTATGCGACAATTTGGTCTTAGGTAGATCATCCCTCAAGATCCAATCAACTTGGATGAGCTACATAAGTAGGATATGAGAGGGAAAACGGATAGAAATTGGCCTCAATATCATGAAACATGGATCACAATGTGGAATGATCGACAAAATCGTTTAATTGAAGGAGTCGGTTTCCATGGAAATGGCCACCTCAGAGAAAATACACCATATATGCAATGATATTTTCAGAGGAATATTTGTTATATTTCCCCTCCTGAAGACAAAGAAACAAATGACGACGAGGTAAATATATACAATACTTTAGTGCTTCTAATTTTACAGTTCTTTTGTACTAATATTTCATATTTTGTTTTCACCAGTACGACCGACACACAGGAAGAGTAACCACCGTCACAATATGCTCAACAAAATTGGTAGTCTAGTGAACAACGTGACAACAGTCACCAACTTCTTGGACAAAGCAGTCAGCATCCCTTTCCGTATTATGGACATATGTCACACATGCAACCTGGCTCATCATCGCAATTTGGAGGAGTGCCTTCCACTTACACTACTTTCCTGTTTCAACAAAGTATGTTCGGCACCTCTTCCATGACACCTCCATCTGCATACTATCAACCTCCTCCACCTCCACCAACGTATAATTATGGGGGCATACCTTTTCACATGCCTACCACAGAGCAAAATGTAGAAAGGGAAGCTGATGAGCAACCTAGCCCAAACCAAGAACGACAACCTAGACGCCAAACTCGAAGACCACGTTGTGGGACAGGTGGTCATCATTGAATGTATTAATTTGTTGACAGTGTTGTAATATTTTTTTATGTTAATACTCACTCTATTTTTTATTTTAGCAAGTTGAACCAATTTATATTTTAATTATATGAAAGACACGACTCATAACAATACAATGCGTAAAACAAAAAATCTCATTACACAAATTAAAATAAATACTATCACATTGACAATAACATAACTCTTTACCTTTTAAAAATACATAACTCTTTCATTAATAACAAATAACAAATCTAGTACATTAATAGATAAAATCATAAACAATTCACTGACTCCACCAGCAGTATGTGTGGAAGTTCCACAATTAATTTCTGCTGGTTCAACCTTCATTAAATTTACAAACAGCTCCATTTCTTCACCTCTTCTAATTACTCTGAATGCCAACCAATCACCAATCACCTTATTAACATCTTCATCAGTAAATATTTGCGCAAGGCCATGTGTTTCGACTGCAGTAACAATAGGAAGGGGATAACAATAAAAAACATTTGTAACAACTCTATCACTTGTACAAAATACTTGACTACCAATTATTTGCTTTAAATGGTTAAATGTAATACGATTTGAAAACCAACATAAGGATTCAGTATTATTATTGTAATATACTCTAGCATAAAATGAGTTAAAAACATTTAATTCCTCTCTCAAAACCATATTTACTATAAAAAGAAAGAAAACTAATTTTTTAATATATAAGAAATAAAATTCAAGAGTGACTATCGAGACATTACACAAAAATAAAATTTAACAAAAGACAAAATAAATCACAAAACCCCAAAGTAGCTCAAGTGCAAAGGAAGGTGCAAAGAAGGAAAGTGGAAAGAAGAAGAGAGGTTTGCACTGAAATGGCAAGTGAAGGGAAGGAAACTCTGTCAAGGCAAGTGAAGGAGTGAAGGAACGCTGGGTATATATGGTGGTGGAAGTCGTGCTAGGTAGCACGACTCTTTGTGACTTAATCCAAATCGGTAAAAAAAAATTGAAACACCCATCCGTAATTTCCAAACAATTTTGACGCGTATAAAAGCCAATAAAAAACAAAGAAAATAAAAAACAAAGAAAATAAAAAACAAAGAAAATAAAAAATAAAGAAAATAAAAAACAAACAAAATAAAAACAAACAAAATAAAAAACAAACAAAATAAAAAATAACAAAACTAAAAAAAAACCAAAATCGTGCTATTGAAAGTCGTGCTACATAGCACGACTCTTAATTGAATGAATAAAAAAGTATAAAAAATACTCAAATCGTGTTTATCTTGCATGACTTTTTATTTTTCACGTAAAAATAGAAATTTGTGTTTTAGAAACACAACTCCTTTATGTATATCGTGTTATCGAAACACGACTTACCCTAAATCGGTAAAAAAATAAAAAATAACCCATGTCCGTAATTTTTAAACAAAATCGATCCCCTGACGCCAATGAACCAGCAAAATGTATTAGAAATCAAGCAAAATGTATTAGAAATCATAGTTTAAATAATGAAAGTGTCATCATCTATAATATCACTTGAGATATAATCATGTAGGGTTACAACATAGTACTTACACCTTGAGAATGCATTAGAAGCCATGATAAAAGTACATTAATGATTTTTTTATATTAGAGCTTTTAGTAAGTGTTCCTCCAGTTATAATTTATTAAAATTGAATATGAAATATTTGTTAAATAAAAAATATAAAATTAGACAATCAATTTTATAACAGGCTTGAAGTTATAAAATTTGAAGATCAAATTACGTAAAAGAAATGGTAGAAATCTAATCCTAATGAATTCCAATACAGTGGTCCAAAAGGATACCCAATCCTATTTGTTTTAAAATTAATGTGTAAAACATATTATCTGATTAAACACAACTTTTTCTTTTGTATTTTTTTTATTTAAAAAATACGTTAATCTAAAACCATATTTATTTGCAACAAATTATTATGAGACTAATAGATAGTTTTTCTCTGTTCCAAATCCCCTTTGGTGGATAGTTTTTCTCATTTCGTCGTGATTTCGTAATTTCTGGTAATTTCATAACATAATCCTTTTATGTTGTATAAATTATAAGGACTTATCAGTCACACTATTTAAAGTCATTCACAGTGTGAATTTATTTGGAAAAATAAAATCATTTTCAACTTTTATTTATAATAGTAATAGAAGTTAAATGTCTTTTTTATCTCACAACTTTAGATAAAGTGTCCTTTAATTACCAGAGTTTAAATTTGATGAATTTTGTCCTCGTAATTTAGAAACATATAAAACAAAACTTAGACTCAAATTTAATTGAAATTAGTATTCTTTTTAGAATAAAATTAGCACTTATTGACAATTTTTTTATGCACTTTCTCCCTGCACTTCAATAGTACAGTGTAATTACCAAAATATCTTCTAAACCTAAATCATATGCGCCCTCTCTTCCTTTCTCTTTTGAGTCGTCTTTTTTTCTCTTTCTCATTTTCCTTCCAGTCTCTCTTCTCTTTCAACGTGTTCCCTCTCGTTCTCCTTGTTTTTGTATTTGGTGGTGAGAAGCAAGCACACACGACTGCACACCGGCGTTGGCACAGGTAAGTTGCTTGTTTTCTCATTTTTGCATTTTTCTGGTTTGAGAGAATGACTTCCGGCATGTACAGACTCGAAGTCAATTCGAATGCGGAGTAGAAATTGGCTTCCAGTTTGTACAAGCCGGAAGCAAAGAAATTTCGAAGTGCTTTCGGCATATACAGATCAGAAGTTATTCCCACATCCAGAAATGACTTCTGGTCTATACAAGCCGGAAGCCAAAAAATTAGTTGACATCCGGATTGTAGAAATCGGAAGTCAAAAAATGACTTCTGAGTTGTAGAAACCGGAAGTCAAAAAGTGACTTCCGTATTTTAGAAACAGGAAGCCAAAAAGTGACTTCCGGATTCTAGAAACCGAAAGTCAATAACAAATGCAATGTTGGAATTTTAACTTTTTGGGAGGTATAGGAAGAAAATTTGAGGGTGCAGAAAGAATTGCCCTTTTTCTACCACTACGAAATGAAGTTTCATTTCACAAACAATTTCCAAATCTTCTTGGCCCAATGATAGAAAAAGGTTACATGCACACTCATCAAACCTACACAAAAATTACAAAAGGGAAATTTTTGTGTAGGTTGGAATATCTTTTTGTTATGCACCATCGTTAAATGAGTAGAAAAAGAAATAACTAAAGAATTATGTAAATAAAATAATAATTATGTAAACTGATTACTTGCTTCTTTCACATTGGAATAATAATCTAGGAATAGAACCTTCAACATTTTTTAAGGAGTAGTTGATATTGTGGGTGTATGTTTGTAGAAAGGCAGATTCTTCCTCCATCCCAAATTTTCTTCCTGCGCCTTCCTAGATATTAAAATTTCAACATTATCCTTTTTGTTGACTTCCGGTTTCTATAATCCAGAAGTCACTTTTTGGCTTCCGGTTTCTACAATTCGGAAGTCACTTTTTGACTTCCGGTTTTTACAACCTGAAAGTCATTTTTCGACATTCTGCATCTGGCATTGACTTCTGTGTTGTACAACACGGAAGCAAAAATAAAATCCAATTTTTATGTTTTCGGCTTGTACAGACCGGAAGTCATTTCCGGATGAATGACTTCCGGTCTGTACAAGCCGAAAGCCAAAAAAATTGCTTCCAGCTTGTATAGACCGGAAGTCATTTCCATTTCCAGATGCGGGAATGACTTCCGGTCTGTACACGCCGGAAGCACTTCAAAAATTTTGGGCTTTCGGCTTGTACAGATTGAAATCCAATTTCTACTCCGCATCCAAATTGACTTCCGGTCTGTACATGCCGGAAGTCATTCTCTCAAACCGGAAAAACACAAAAACGATAAAACGAAGCAACTTACATGTGCCGGTGCTGGTGTGCAGTTGTGTCTGCTTGCTTCTACTTGTTAGAATACCTTCACACGACCAAATGCAAGAACAAGGAGAATGAGAGGGACGGAGCAAGCCAAAAGAGAAGAGAGACCGGAAGGAAGATGCGGAAGAGAAAGAAAGACGATGCACGTGAGGAGAAAGAGAAAGGAGGAGGGGATGCATATTATTTAGGTTTAGAGGGTATTTTGGTAATTGCACTGTGCTGTTGGGGTGTAGGTGGAAATATTTGGAGTGTAAGGAAAAAGACCCTTGTAGAAATTGATGCTCCTTGTGCTAAAGGACATGTGGTTGTTCTATGTTTGTTATGGAGTCTTTTTTATTTTTTATGTGTTTTGTATATAAGTAGATGCCCTTGTACCAATTATATATATCTATATATGATTGCTTATAAAAAAAAGTAAAATAAAGACAAAATTATTTTTTTTCATTACAATGCAAAAAATAAATATATAAAATGTTGGAATAAAATATATCATATTATTTGTTTATTTTGATTAGATATTTTTTAAACAATAAGTATAAATATGATTATGTTATATATATATATATATATATGTAAGATGAAAGGTGTTATATATAATAAATCATGAAAAACACAAGTGTTCTATTTGTTAAATGACACAACACTTGATGCTTTCTTTGCAAATTTAATAATTTCTTTCATACTCAAATGAGAAGTACACATTCTTAAGTTATTGAAAATGTTTTCATCTTCCAACTATTAAAATGATTCAAGAAGTCGTGTCAATATAAAAAAATATCTTGGAGAGTGAGTTAAGCTCATTTGCGTCTATAACTTCTTGACCTAGTTTCATGTCAACTCTAGAAAAGTTGTTGAGCTTGTACAATCTTTTACTTTATTTTTGTTTGAGTACAAAGTTCTCTGATCTAGATATGATAGATAAGTGTTGATAATTATTGTGATTATTGCTTGAAGAGGAGATAAACATTTAATGTTGCATGGAATGCATCTAATGCATCAACGTCCTTGCTTGCTCAAATGATGGAAGGCGTCTCTTTTGAATTGAAGTTACTCAATAGCCAGAAAATGATTTGCAACAACTATTTCTTCTCTGTGCTAATTAAAGTCCTCTTTGAAGAAAAATTACAAAAATAGCATTGGTTCAAAGTGAAAAAACGCTGTTAAAATTCTTTCTCATTCATGTGCCCTAAAAATTTTATTAGAACATCGTTGTGTTCGTTCTTACTTATAGTAGAGTGATTAAACCTTGTATATATTGCAAGACACTACATCTTTCCAGTTAGCCAAAATTGTAATAATTTATATCACTTTCTCTTTAGAAAGCCTTTGTGTTTAGCCAAGAGTGCTATGTGCCAAAGAATACTCAGTCTTAGCCATGAGTGGTTGCAATTCTAAACAATACTTTGGGTTCTTTAGTCAGGAGTGACTGTGATTCGAAAAAATGCTTAGTTTTACCCAGGAGTGACTACAGTTCCAAGTAGTACTATGAGTTGTTCAACCAGTAGTGAATACTACCTAAACAATACTTAGGTTATTAGGCATAAGTGGTGTTGTGCAAATAATACTTGGGTTTATTATCCAGAATGACCGAATTCCAAATAATACTTGGATAGTATATTTTAGCCAGCAAATGTTAAAGTCCAAATAATACTCACTTTATATTTTCATAATATTAGTCTGCTTAGTGGAACTTGACTTATTGGTCCAGAACTATATTTTCCTTGCTTTCTGTATTAGAAAAATCAACTTTGATGTGACTTTATTTACTACATCTAAAATAGGTAAAGTTAGGTGAATTTGAATCAGATTTCTTATTCACACACCTTTATGGAGGAAAGCTTCTCTCTTTCTTTTTCTTTTTCAAAAATCTTCCAAATTTTCTAACTTAGTATTATTTTAATCATCAAGATCTTCTCCACTAATATCATCCTTTTGAACAACAAATTTAATTACAATGCTCTTCCTGTTTTTATCATAACTTTTTTGTTTAGCCAATTTGTTCATCTTCAACTCATGTTGTCTTAATTTTCCAAATGAAAGTTGTTGTCATAAAAAAAAATCCTTAAATTTAAATCTAACAATAACTTTAGGTTGTGTCGAGATATTTCATCACCTTAATGTTGAACTCTTTCTTCTCGTATACTTTTCTAAATCTAATAAAATAATCTATAATATGCATAAATCATTTTTATATATTAGTTATGATTGTTGTATAGTATATTTAAAAAGTTTAATTTTTTTATTAATGCATATTTTCTACTCTGTCTTCACGAGTTACTTGAAATGTATTTCACTTTTTTTTTGTTAAACTACATTGACAAACTAAAAAATTCGTCAAAAACAGATGTTATGATATTTTTAACGAGATAATTATATTAAATACTTTTATTTTCAGATTCATATAAAACCTAAATTTCATGATAAAATTAACATAATTCATTCAATTTGCTCGTACTAAACCCAAATTCAAAACCAAAAAAACATAATAATACATAATTTCAATCTCCACGCATTAAAAATTAGTTTCAATCATTCCCATAACAATTATACTTTGCACTAATAAATCGAAATAGTTCTTCTTACCTTAAAAGAATATTTCCAAAATCATAAAAATAATAGAAAAATTAATTTATTCCCATGATACCTTATTTACAGTAAACATATTATGAACCTAATTGAGCAAATTTTGATGTATTTGGCTCTTATCTTACATGGAGTAACAAATCCCAGATACAACCACATACAACCGAAAAAGAGAATGAAACTTGAGAACTAAGAGAAGAAAAATAATTACCTAAAAGAATTCTGATCACTAAAATATAATTATCAATTTACCAGTATTTTATCATCACTATTTTATCAAGAAAATAATGATAATGAATTCTACAAATTAAAGTAAATATAAAAAGACATGTACTTTTTTAAAAATAATAAAATTTAAAACTAAATAATTAAATCATTAAAATTATAATTTATATACTCAATTTAATTTTTTTCTAAAAGTATCAATGTCATAGACATATACTTGAATTTATTGCCTAGGCAAATCAGTAATGCAAACGCAAACGCTCAAAGTGACGTATAAAAATTGCTTTAGGAGAAAGTGGACGTAAATGCATGTCACTCGTTGTGACAACCAAGATTATGATAGTTCCGTGACAATTATGAACTCTTCAATTGTTATGGGTGGTAATATTTGACACATAAAAATAAAAACATTCATGAAAACAAAAAATTAATATTTTAATAAGATTCTCTTTATTTTTTAACTTATTAATACATGTTATTATATTATTAAAATACATTGTCAAGGAAAGTGATTTTTTGTGTTTGTTGAACTATCATTTTTTTCTTGTTAATTAAAAAAGTGTAGTTATTCTTTTTGAGAAGCATAAACAAGTATATATTAAAAATAAATAGTCTCTTCAATATAATAAGTGTTAAACTACCATTTTTTTCTTGTTAATTAATTTCAAGTTTACTATCTAAGATAACCCTAAAACAATCTCTCTATGTTCCTCAAATTATTAGAGGTTACAAACACCTCTTTACATCTAAACAATTTATTCCTTTTTCTACGCCTTACTTGAATTTCAACACTATTAGTATAATTACTAATTTATAATTATAATTAATATTTCAATTTCTGTAAATTTATTACTATACTTTTTAAAGAAATACTATATATATATTTTTATTATGATAGATGTAATTTATATATTTAAATACATGAAAAAAAATTATTTTTATTTTTGTTTTTATTATTATTATTTTATTATAAAAATGTCAATAATATTATATATATATATATTTTATTTATATATATATTTTAAATAATTATAAATAATATTTTTTTGAAAAATGAATAAATAAATATAATTAATTATATATAAAAATATTTAATAAAATTATTTTAAAAGTTTAATACATAACATTTAATATTTATATTAAATAAAAAATATAACTATATAACTTACATTCTTTATCAGTTCTAGACCTAATACTGCAAAATAGGACGAAAATTATTGAAAAGAACCGACTTGAAAGTGACCTAAAAGCCGTGTGAGTCCTGAAAGAAAAGAGTGCGAGACATTCGAGAAAACTATTAAAGTGAGACTTTGGAACACCGATAAAAGATGATTAAAAAGAAGAAAGAAAAAGTTATTGAATTTTTACATACAGCAGAAAACCTTAATTTTATTTTTTATTCCTGGATAAGAAAAGATTGAGTTTAAAAGTTTGTTTTTTTTATAAAAGATAAAGGGAGTAAGAGAATTGTTTTGACACATAAGAGAATAGAGAGAGAAATTTTGATATTATTTTCTTTTAATAATTATAAGTCACAATTATAATTAAATAAGTTCTTAATTTTCTAAATTACTAATTAAAACAAAAGATTTGATAAATATTTTGATTATAATATTTTTATGAAAATTTATAATATTTTTTATGTTTAATATTTTTATTTAAATTTTATTAAAATTTATCAATATAATTTTTTTTTAAAAATTTATATATTATAAGTTCTGTATTTATTATTTTTTTATTATTATTTATGTGTTATGAAATATTTTATGTATGTTACATTTTATATATTTAATGTTGTTAATATTAATATAACATGATATCATGTAAATAAATTTAATAAAATTTAAAATTTTAAAAATATATATAGAAGAGTATTACAAATTTTTATAAAATATTAAAAAGTAAAATGTTTGTTAAACGAAAACAAAACTAGTCTCTAATTAAAGTTTTTGAATTAATATTGTATTTTTTATTCTGTTATATTAATACTTGTTTTATTGAAAGCACTATTGATTCTGTATTAATATTAAATTTGTATATATTTTGATTTGTAATTGTTTTAGTACTTAATTTATTAAAAGAAGAAATTAATGGGTTAGTTGAGAAAATAAAAGAAGAGAAATAGATAATAAATAAATGTAAAGTTCGATTGGTTGATTGATTGATTGAAGTGAAAGATAATGAAAAAAAATGAAAAATGTATTTAATTTGAAAAAAGTTGAAGAATAGTAGTAATAAATTTCAGCAAGATTATTTTCTACCCATACTTTATTTTTAGGTTTTCCTATTTTTTGTTGGTTTCGAAGAATATAATAATCGGTTAAAATTTGCATTTAATTGATTAAGAAAAATAAATATACTTAATGTTTTTTCTCTAAAACAACTAAGAAAATGGTACATTTTTATATAATACTTGTAAAAACTAATTTATAAGATTAAAATTGTTTAGTAAAATTAGTTCATAAATTAAATGATAGAAAGAATATAAGTATATAAGTTTTATTTATAAATAAAATTTCTGTTTTTTTAATATATTATTATGTAATTATACTTTAAAGTTCTTTAAAGTAATTATTTTTTTATTGAAATTTATAGTATTTTATTAATTTTTTAAAATTACATATTCTTTTTATTTGAATAAATCATTTTATTTAATTTAGGTGATCTGTTCAGTATTACTTAAATTAATTTTTTATTTATTTTTAGAAGTTTATTTTTTATTTTTCAATTTAAACTACTTTTATATTAATACTTTTTTATAATTCTTTTTGTTTATAATTTTCAGATAGTATAATGTAATGAAAGGTTATTTATTTCAATTAGTAATATTATTATTTTTTAACTTAAGTTACACAAAAAAGTTAGAAAACTAATCAATAAATATTAAAAAATGAAATAATTAAATAAACATTTAATATCTTATAATTATATTTTTATTTTAATTTAAACTAAGGAAGAAAATAACTCTATAATCTAGATAGTAATTAAAATAGGAGTACTAATAAAATATATTTAAATATAAAAAATAAAGTTAAAAATTAATTCAAGTACTATAATTTATAAATAAATTTTCTTAAAATTAACTACTTTAAATTATCTTAATAAATATTTTTATATAGATCAAAGTAATTTATAAATTAAGCAAATAAAATAATGAATCTATTGACCTACCAAACTGATTCAATCTCTAATCTCATATTTAATTGATTATCAACATTATGAAGGTTGCCAATTGTGACTAGAGGCATAAAAAGTTGGAAAGAAAACAACCGACACAATTATCGAATGACTCCTTTGACTTCAATCCTCACTCCAAGAGTATGGTGGAACATACGAGAACCACCCATGCTTCTTCCACATACTCAACATGCCATACACTTACTACCCATGCCACACACTTTCCAATAATTTAAAATATATCAAAATAAATTTATAATAAAATAACTTTTTAGATAATAGAATTTAGAGGTTATTTGTATTAAAAAAAATTACTTTTTAAAATTTAAAAGTTAAATTTTGAAAAAATAATCTTTTAGATTGTAGAATGTAAAAGTCAATTCTAGATTTAAATATGTAAAAGTCAATTCTAGATTTAAATAGACTTTCAGGACTTAAGGTTGGAATATTGACGTCGTTTGTGAAGACATAAAGGGTTCTAAAATTAAACCCTCACTTCTTTATCTCTTGACTGATATTTGTTCTGGTACATCCAATAATTTTATATTGCTTAAAAGTCGAGACCAGTGATAGTTTATATATTCATTCTTTTTTTAATCATTTGAGGTTTCTTTTAAGATAAAAAATGTGATGAAGCTTTTAAGAACAAAATCGTTATGAAACTCCGAGTTCTAAAATAAACAATATCTTGGATGTAGTAATTGACCAAAAAAATGTTATTTTAATGGACTTGAAGTCGGAAGATTCCAGATTTTACATTAGGAGGAAGAAAAATCACTCCTAATATTTATGTGATGTTACTTCGTAAGTATCTTATAAAGTAATTTTTTATTAGTCTCTTCTAATTGTTTAAATTTGTATCATTAAGATTATTTGATATAAGATGTTTTTTTTACAATTAGTTAGATTTGTGGATTTAGTGATATTTGGATAATTAGGATTTGTAATCTTTCTCATTTTTAATAATTTAAAATATCTTAAAAGGAAAGAGTTGCATATTAATTTAAAAAATAAAAAATATTTATTATATAATTAGATATTTTTTATTCAAAGTTAATTAAAAAACAATTTTTAAGTAATTATAAGTGATTTTCATACTACATTATTTTATTTTAATAATGAATTATGTTAATTAATTTTTAATAAATATTACAAATATTTTCATTTAAATTTAAATACACTTATTTGATCCCTACCTATCCACATATCGAAGACCAATAATTAAGTGTTTTGTAACGTGGATTCAGCCTAGGCCTAACATACGCCAATCAGAACGAATCATAACCTTAAGTTAGCCTTAAAAAAAGAGGTTAGGTTTACACTCGGACGACCGTTTTTGACCCAGTTGATTGCCTTGCAAATTTTTTTAATGTAATTTAAAATTGAGTTTCATTTAGTTTAAATTCATATTATTTAATTTAGATGAAATTTGTATTGAAACTGAGACTATTATATTTTAAAAATTTAAATTAAGTGTAATTTGAATTAATTTAGTTATTATATTTGTTCAGACATGTTTATTAAAATTTTACCTTATCTTAAACTCTAAAATGTAATCTTCTTCAACTTAGCCCTTAAAAAATTTATATTAATTTTCAACATTTTAGATCATATTTTAATTTACAAATAATAAAATTACATATTTACCATTTTGAAATATATATTTTCACTATAGTTGGTTACCAAAAATATCATTAACACAGTAATATTTCATTTTTCTTCAAATTTTAATAATTTACTAAAATGATTTTTAATCCTTTTTTAAATGATATCAATTTATTTTCTTTCTCCTATACAACAATATGACCAGTTAATTTATGTTATTAACAGGAATTATAAGAGTCTTCCCACGTTCCAACCTAATACAACCAACTCCAAAAGCATAGAAGTAACTCAAGTAAATATTGAGGAAGCAATATATATATATATATATATATATATAAACCACTGTAAGAATGTGAATCTCCCAAGAGTAGGCAAGGTTGGCTCATCAACCACCATTCTCCTCTTTATATAAAAATGCATTTTCTACCCCAAAATTGTGTTATTCCTTCAATATATTTGATTAATTTAAATTTCTTTCAAACATTCTTTAATTTATTTATAAAAGTTAAACTTAAGACAAAAAAAATTGGAGGAAAAGCTTTTCTTAATTAGTATTTAGTCCATTTTTAAAAATTTTCCTCCTTTTTAAGAAATTAAGCAAGTAAAAGATAATTTAGCATGATTAGTGATCTAGATTATAAATTTTACAAACACATGAATATGAAGAATTTTTTTTGTTCATAATAATATAAATAAAGAAAAAAAGTATGTAAAATGGTAGAAAAAGTAATTTTATACGTACATAGTTGACCACTCACGAGATCTTGGAGACCAGTCGACGTCTCTCCCCATACACATGCAAATCTTGTACGAAACACTCTTATAAGAACATCATCAATGTTGTGAAAATTGGTTTGCAATTCAACTGCAATAAATTAAATAATTTTTTTACAATAAAATAAAATATCTTAATTCTATTTTCAGTGATGTTGCCATAGTAACCTTATTATCTGTTTTATTTTAAAAGTCAGTTTCACACCAAATATGGATTTCTCCAATCAGAAACAATCGTAATAAAGAAAAACAAGAACGCTCTCCGTTGGGACAAAGTAGCTTTCAGTTCTGATTTTCACTTCACGGTTCCATGTGCCATCAATGGGTATCTGTTTTCTACAACTTTATCTTACCAAACTGATGAAATAGAATAAAATTAAAACAAATTATACATGAGACAAGAAGTTGATGGAAACTCCGAGACCAACACACATGACATTTTTAACCCTCACACTGTCCCCAATTTCCTCCAAGCCCCTCTCTTCCTTCTTAAGACAACTCTTCCTCCTTCCTCATCGCCTATCAGACCATGCAGCGCGTGGCAGCGGCAGCGAAAGGCCAACCACGACGGATATCCGGCGGAGCGGTGGCGGATGGGGAGAAGGTGTTCAGGGGGGACGAGGAGTTCGGTCACACCTCATTCAACTATTTGAAGACGATTTTGGCCCTGGCGCTGTGGCTCGGAACCTTTCATCTCAACGCAGGGTTGATTCTCCTCGCGCTTCTCTTCCTCTCTCTCCGTGAAGCACTCTTGTTCGTTTCTCTCTCCTACTATTACTCTTCCCTTGAATGAGGTTGAGAAAGAGGTCCCTCTTATGTTATGTTATCTCAGGCTTTTAGGTTTGCTTTTCGTGTTGATGCTGATTCCTATTGATGAAAAAAGCAAATTCGGTCGAAAATTATCCAGGTACTTGTTTCTGTTTATATCATCAAAATTTGATATCAAAAGCAGTAATTAAGTTACTCTGAGCTTTTTTTATTTTCTTCTTCTTTTGACACTTGGTTTGAGTCTCTTGCTTTTCTGTTTGAATAAATTGTATCTTTTTTCAGAAAGAAAAGATTGGGTGCGTTTCAGGTACATATGCAGGCATGTTTGCAGTTACTTTCCCATCACACTTCATGTAGAGGATATGAAGGCCTTTAATCCCAATCGTGCTTATGGTTTGCCCCTTACCGTTAACTTAAGTTTGACTTCCGAAGATTTTTCTTAGATGAAAGTGCATCTTTGTTCTCGCTTTCAACTTTTTGCCTTCTAAGGGAGATTGTTTACCAGTGATAGTGATACTGACACGACCAAAATAGTACTTGTAATGGACAAACTTTACCTCATGAGCTAACTTTTGAGATTGAGTTACATCCTAATTCTGTTATCAGATCACTCACAGTGTTCGCTTATAAGTGGGGAACAACCTTTTGACTTGTGTGTGTACACACACACACACACATATATATATATATATATATACATATATATCTAAGAGCTTTTGTTCAGATAGTTTTTTTGTCTAAAAATGGCAAGAAATTTTAAACAGGTTATTTTTTTGGTAAGTTGTTTCTGTGGTTTTTATACAATGAAAGGGTGGTAGGAAAAGTGAAGGATTGATTTAGGAACGTTGAGACAGGATATTACCTTACCTTTTGCTTGGTTGCTTCATTCATAATGGTAGGCGAGGATTGCTGAAAATAATAACTTATAACCTAAAATGGTTGAAGGTGACCATACTAGACAGGGTGGTAATATTGATAGTCTTAATTTCTGGCTAACTATTTCTGAGTTTTAATTTCTTAAAGGTTTCTGGCAACAAGCTGTTCAGGAGCCTTAAATAAGTAAAAACTTATTATTGATGCTCAATACACCTTACTAAATGTCTGTAATTGCTCAAAACAACATTTATTGAATTGTTTTTGTATTTTTTTGCTTCTGAGACAGTAAATATTCTCTTTTTTCAGTCAAAAATTTATATTTGTGTATACTCAATCAATGCTATCTTGACTACTAGTTATGGTGTTAGTGTTTGTCTATCCTAATTTGTAAAATCAATTAAATGTATGTGGACAAGTATGAATATGATTAATTAAGGTTTGATATCAATAATATGTTTTAATTATTTTTAATTTAGAAATTGCAATTAGAAGTAGCCAGTTTTGGTGTCACTGATGCCCTTGCTGGTATGAGAGCTAGTCAGAAGATGGCTGAATTTTTTATTCCACCACCTGAAAGCTTTGGATTCTTGCTTGGGGATCAAACTTCTACTAGCTAGCTTTGTTACTTTCTGTTCTGTCTTTTTTTCTCCCCTTTGTACCAAGAAAAAGGAGTAGCTAGGTTGAGGTGTGGATAGGCCACATGATGGTGATGATATTGTTCCAAACAGATTTATGCTACTATTCATTTTGAAATAAAATAATTATTTCATTTAGAGATTCAATATTGCATAAATAAGACTAAGTGTCCTGAATGAACTGATTTATTTCTTATCCTTTGGCAGAGTTAGATCCGAAACATGTTTGCAAGTTTTAAGCTAGCATATCTCTCTCTATGATGATGATTCCTATTTTATTTTTGTTTTATTGTTAGTAGCTCATCAATATTAACTACAGTATGCCTCTTCATGCAGTTTTTGGTTATGAACCACATTCAGTTTTGCCAATTGGAGTTGTTGCATTAGCTGACAACACAGGTTTTATGCCTCTTCCTAAAATAAAAGTTCTTGCTAGCAGTGCGGTAAGACTTTTGTGGGCCCTTTTTTGTATAAAGGTTATTGACGATATAATTTAGAAGTTTTCTTCTCAAACTTGACAAACAGGTTTTCTACACACCTTTTTTAAGACACATATGGACTTGGTTAGGGCTGGCACCAGCGACAAAGAAAAGGTTTACCTCTCTGTTGGATGCTGGCTACAGTTGTATCTTAATACCTGGTGGAGTTCAAGAAACATTTCTCATGGAGCGTGGTTCTGAGGTACATTGTTTTTTCGCTCTCCCTCTTAACTATATTTTTATATTTTTATCCGTTCTTTGATAACTGAAAATGTTTATTCTTTTAGATATAATATTATAACTGATGTCAAGTTGGAGTAATATGTTGGTCCAGGCATTTTCCCCTGCTATGAAAGCACTTGGGCTGCATTGCCATGTGAGTGGCGCATGTTTGATAGTCTTCACTAGCAGTTTAGTTTCTTCCCGTCTGAAAATTAGAGTAATGTTTATAGAGCTAAGTTTAGGATCACTAACCTGAAATGTTTCGGCTATGGCAATATGACTTGCCAATAACACTCTTAAGTTGTATTTGATTCTTGTGAATAAAGTAATGTAAAATATTGGAGATTATATAAATGTGGATTATGCATGATTATCCATACCTCATGAAACAAGGTTGATCAAGCTTGCTTTGTCTATTAAACTAATATTGCATTGGAAGCTCTGAACTAGAAAGAAGCATTCACAACAAATGCTGAAAGAAACTTTTTTTTAAATATGAATAGTAATTTCTTACAGAAAATCTAGAAATCTGTAATATTTCGAAGACAGAAACAAAACAAGATCAGAAATGAAGATGGTTGCACACACTTTAAGGGGTCTGCTTCCTCCCTGCCCAAGGGCCTCTAATCATTTGCTCCTAACTGTTCCACCATACCCATGGCCACATGGGCAACCCACAAGGTTGTTACAGCCCAAATTCCTCTTCAATCCCTTACTCACATCATTCTCATTTCTTAGGTCTCTATTCCCTTAGTACCCTTTATATTTCTCTTTTAACATACACTTCGGAGATGGAAGAAGTTAATTGGATCCTATATGCTACTCTCCTTTATTTAGTTTGTCTTGTTTCATATTTCATACTATCTTGCAGTGTGGGGTCAAAACTATGGTTGAATTGTTTCATATAATGTATATAATGTGAAGTTACAACTACTGGGTGAGGGTTTGTCAAAGTTTTAAAACACTTGAAGGGGAGGTAGTGTTAGACAAAGAGAAGAGTACAAGAAAGAGCTCAAATTCACTTGCTTTAAAATGTCAAATACAATGAGGTGTATAGGAGAGATCTAGACTCTCTTGCAGGAGATTCTCTAATTAAAACCCAGTTTCTTCTACACAATTCTATAATTAAAGACTCTAGATTATTTTAGAGAACTTACGAGTTATTTCTTTATTTCAAATTTCAATAACATTTCTCCTCCTTAATTTGAAATTTTCTTCTTCACACTAACCTTTGTTCTTAACCTTTGAAACTCTTCAAACTTTAGTGGGTTTCTGAAGATATGTGCAACGGTCTACTTCCTTTCTAGTGATGGATTCTCTTATGAAATGATATCTTGTGTTTATATGCTTGCTTCGATCATGAAACATCGGATTCTTTGCTAGTGCTTGTGCAGACTTCACATCAAGTTGATAAATCTTCCACTTTATTTTTGCCGCCAAAGAAACTAACATGCAAATTGTATCTATGCCGGCGACGGGTGCATAAACTTCATCATAGTCAATTTCATGCTTTTGCCTGTACCCTTTTACAATAAGTTGTGTTTTGTATCTTTCCACCTCTCCACTAGCATTCTTCTTAGCTTTGTAAACCCATATTAGTCCAATTGCTTCATAGCCTTTGGGAATAATTGATAATTCCCAAGTATCATTATTGATTGACTTGATCTCCTCTTCCATGGCATATCTCCACCTTTTATCTTTCACAGCTTCCTTAAAATTTAATGGCTCACTATCTATTAGAAGGCAATGCAATTCTTCAAGATTACGAGTGACTTCATTAGACCTTTCATAGATTTCATGTATATCATGTGTCTTCCTTGGCCTTTCACTTGTACTTTCTTCTTGGGCATTAGACGTATGTGATGGAGGGAGTGAATGAGGCGGAGTGGTATCTTGAATTATAGTTTCTTGATCTTCTCCTTCTTCTTCAAGATATGTTTTCAAATAATTTTTCTTTATTATGTAACTTAACTTGCCTTGATAGATTAAGTATTTTGTCCTACATTATTACCTAGATATAGCTTCTCTTTTTTTGGTTAGACTTTTTGGTATTCATGATGTAATCTCTTTCCTGTTTAACTCTTGGGTATTCCTGAAGTATTTTTCTTCTATAAATAACAAGGATAAGCTAAGGGATGATTAATCTCTTAAGCCATCTTTTATCATTTTTTTGTCTTAAGTATATGGAAGAAAATCATAGGTCTTTTCTTCTTGAGCCTCCTAGTTCCATGTAGCATCTTCATCAAATTCAACATCATGACTTACCACCACTTTGCCATTTCTCAGATTGTATAATTTGTAGCCTTTTGAATAAGCGTCATAGCCAACAAATACATGTTTGACACTTCAGTCATCGAGTTTGGATCTTTCTTGTTGCAATAGATGAGCATATGCTATACTCGCAAAAATGCACAAATGATGAACACTACGTTTCCTTCCACTCCACGCTTCTTGGGGGGTTTATTTTTGAGATTAGATGTTAGAGAGTGATTAGACAAATAGACAACACAAGACACAGCTTCAGCCCAAAACTTGTTAGGCATATTTTTAGATTTTAACATGCATCTGGCCATGTTGAGAATGTTTCTATTTTTCCTCTTCACTACTTCATTTTGGTGTGGTGATCTAGGAAATGGACGACGAATTCCATGAGTTGTACAAAAGTCATTGAATACCCTTGAAGTAAATTCTCCCCCTCGATTGGATCTTAAAACTTTAATTTCAAAAATCACTATCCTTTTCAACTAGAGCCTCAAAATTCTTGAAAGTAACAAAAGCTTTTGACTTTTGTTCGAGAAAGTATACCCATGTTTTTCTACTGAATGCATCAATGAAGAGTAAGGAATATTTATTTTTACTAAATGAAGGTGGATTGATTGGACTACACAAATCAGTATATACAAGATGAAGTGACATGGTTGCTCTTGATGCAGCTACTTTCAGAAAACTTCTTCATGCATGCTTTCCAAGAAGATATGCTTCACACAATTGATTTAGGGTGGTTGATTGTAGGCATCCCTTTCACCATCTTTTTCTTTTCCCAAACTTTTAAGGATTCCAAAGTTTAAATGTCCAAACCTTGTGCCAACACCATGCTTTATCTTGCACACTCACCTTCAAACACTTTGCTTCAATAGTTTTTAGATCCAAGATAAAAAATTTATTTCTTGGCATAAGCATCTTAGCAATCAAATTATCATTTTTATCTTTATGCCATAAATATTTGTCTTGCATGAGAATCTCATATCTTTTCTCAAGAAGTTGGTCCAAACTCACAATGCTTTTTAATTTAGGCACATAATAAACATTATTGACCACCTTATGACTTCCACTTTTAGAAGAAATTAGAATTGTACCTTTTCCTTCAATTCGAACTTCCAATGAGTCTCCAAAAGATACATTTTTATTCACATTCTCATTAAGCTCCACAAATTTCTCCCTGTATCCACACATGTGATTACTAGCACCATTGTCTAAGTACCATGAGCAACTGATGTCCTTATTTTTACCTTTTAGTCTTAGCAACAAAGTTAACTCTTCTTCATTAACAGGATTAGCTTTTTCCTGAATTTCATTGAGACAACATTCCCAAGAGAAATGGCCAAGCTTATGATGATTGTAACATTCCACTTTAGATTTCTCATACTTCTTTTTCATTTTGAAAATAACCACGACCTCTTCCTCTTGCTTGTCCACATGCTCTTGATGATAAATAGCTTCTTTCTTCATTGTTTGAACCACTGTTACTATTTCCTCACCCTCTTTGTGTATGGTTGTGTCCTCTTCCTCTTTGTCCATGACCATGTCCTCTTCCTCATCCACGTTCTTGTTGACTCGAAGAAGCATGAGCTTTGAGGGCTTGGTCCAGTGGAGTGGCTCTTCTTGTTTTCTCTTCGTTCTTTCTTCATGAGTTTGTATAGAAGCTTCCAATTTTTCAATAATCATGGAGTCAAGATCTTTTGATTCTTTAATCACACATATCATATAATTGAACTTTGGAGTTAAGGAACAAAGGATCTTCTCTACCACGTGGACATTTTCTATTTTATTTCCATATTTCTTTAATTGATTATCAATTATCTTTACTCTTGAACAATAATCCGAAATTGATTCGGATTCCTTGATCTTCAAAGCTTCAAAGTTTCTTCTTAGTAATTGAAGCCTTATCTTCTTCACTTTGTTGATGTCTTGGAGGGATTTTTCCAAGATCTCCCAAGCTTCCTTTATTCAACATAGGCAATCTTCTCGAACATTGATAGATGAGAGTAAAGGTTTGTTGATTCTTTTTCCTTGTTTTTAACAAAATTTCCATCTTATTTTTTGATAAGCTTTCTTCGTCTTGTGCCTACTCACAACCTTTCTTTACAATCTCCCAAACACCTCGAAAGCCAAACAATGCTTTCATGCGAAGACACTATTTTTTGTAATTTTCTTTTGAGACAGGAAAATTGGAATGTAGTGTGCCTATTGTTTGACATCTTACAACTCTGTTTTCTCAACTCTTCCTGTTTTTCTCAATTCTTTTTTTTTTTTTCAATTCTCATTGTCACTCTCAACTCTTTTCTCTCTCAACCCAATGTTTCTTTCAACTCTCTAGATCACGAATATAAGAGAGAACTCAAATTCACCACTTATTTTAAAATGTGAAATACAATATCTAGACTCTCCTCTAGGAGTTTCTCTAATTAAAATTCACTATAGAATTCTTCTAAACACTTGTGTAATTAAAGATTTTCTAGATTTTTCTTAGAGAACTCAAGAGTTATTTATTTATTTCAAATTACAATAACAGCTAGAACATGGAATAAAATGATTCTAAGTTTCGTATTGTGATGAAGAAGTTCTAGAATTTGTGAAGAGCACAAAATATTCACTTATTTTAAAATGTGAAATACAATGAGATATCTATAGGTGTATAAGAGATATCTAGACTCCCTTCTAGGAGTTTCTCTTATTAAAATTCACTATAGAATTCTTCTAAACACTTAGGTAATTAAAGACTTTCTAGATTTTTCTTAGAGAACTCGAGTTATTTCTTTATTTCAAATTACAATAACACCTAGAACATGGAATAAAGTGATTCTAAGTTTCGTATTGTGATGAAGAAGTTCTAGAATTTGTGAAGAGCACAAAACGGTTGAAAGTTTGGAAGCTTCACAATTCACAGAAGAGAGCTGCTGCTTTGGATTTTGAAAGGAAATTGCACGTGAAGCACTAGACTTGTAAGTCAAAAGAAATACAATGACCAACAAAAAAATATTAGTTATAATTATTGAGCAGCAATGCCATTAGGCTATTGTATAAATGTACAATAATTGACAAGCAATTTAATGAGGTAGACATGAACCATGATATTGCTAGGTGTTATGAGTAGCAGCAAAGTCATACCTGTTTGCACACTGTGATTGTTGTAATGAAGAATGTAAATTTAAGAAATCTTTCATTTAATATGCCTCATGCAAGCCTATAGATCACTGGTGCCATCATAGTCCGGTTTGTTTGAATTCTGACATTGGCTGTGAAGCCATTTCAATTTGATTACTGCAATGAGCCCACTGATTACAATCTACCAATTAAACACCTTGTCATTGTGTATGGTTGCTTTTGTGATTGAATCATTGTACAATCCCAAAATTCCTAAGAAAATATGCAAAGAGTACATCATATATGTTAGATAATTTTAGATAATTTGGTAGCTATATCTTGCCTGATTGTTTTTTGAATAAAGGTTTTTTCTACTATTTGTAAAGACAGTCCGAAAAAGGGTTCCAGATAAAATCGGTTTTGTAATGTGAAACTCCTTTATTTATATAATTTGTATTCATGCAAGTTAACAATATTAACAATATTTTGCTTTCTAGATTGCCTTCCTTAAAGCAAGGAGAGGATTTGTCCGCATAGCAATGGAGAAGGGCAAACCCCTGGTTCCAGTTTTCTGCTTTGGGCAGGTATTTATTTCTTGCCCATGTTTATTATTGAGGAAAAATCTTGCAGCTTTTGCTGACTCCCACATATTAACTGCACAAAACTGTTAAAACTAAAATGTCCGTTGTGTATTATTTCCCGATCTGCTAATGTTGCTACTTTATGTTTCTGATTTTTTTTCTATTCATTCAAATAAACTATCATTTTGGCGTAATTTTGCTATAGTCAGATGTCTACAAGTGGTGGAAACCAGGTGGGAAGTTATTTCTGAAATTAGCAAGGGCTGTCAAGTTCACCCCAATATATTTTTGGGGAATTTTCGGGTATGTTTTTCTTTTAAATGTCAACTTTGCATCTACCTGTGATCTCCTTTACATATATTTTTCAGTTTCACTAGTCAAGGGAGTTTTGCATGATGACTGAAGCTAATTCTTTTAAATTCAAACTTGAGGTTGTTCAATGAATTAAATTCTACAAGATGGAACAATAGAATAAGCCGTTTCTAAAACGTCAAACCAATTTGAGAGTCAGTTTGGTACCTAATATAGAAGGTCAGTTTTGTCTGGTCCAGCTTAAAATATTGCTGAGGATGTGACCGGAAAAGGTGGACTGAATTAAAGTTTTGCAGGATGCATGCATTTTACAGTCAGTCAGCTTTTAGCATTTTTGATGTATACAAGTTTTTATATAGAATGTAATCATTGTTTTCTGGACAGATTTGACTGGTCTACTTGTATGAAAGCTGTTGTCTGGAACTAATGTTTTACACGAGTTATCTTTTCTCCACTTCAGGTCTCCGATACCCTTTAAACATCCAATGCATGTGGTGGTGGGTAGACCAATTGAACTCGAGAAAAATCCCGAGCCAACTCCTGAGGAGGTATATACTATCATGCCTTCTTTTTTAACTGCATTTATGAATTATCCAGTAGCTTCTATCCTCCTATAGTTACAAGTCTGCGTTTTCATCTTGTGAATAAGCGTCCAATACAGTAAAGAAATCTTGGAATAATAAAAGTCCATCTGGCTTTAACTTTGAAAGGCATATATCTTACGTTGTCCTAAGCAGAAGGTTGACTACCATGGAATAAACTTCTGTATCGTAGTCTTTTAAATCCCGGATTTGCATGATATATGGATAAACTATTTTTAAATAGATACTTGCAAAAACTATTTACAAATTTAAGCTACCTATAACTAAGCTTTTTGTCTCTTCTATTACTCTCTCTATTTTAGGTGGCCAAAATACATAGCCAGTTTGTTGAAGCACTTCAAGATCTATTTGAACGACACAAAGCTCGAGCTGGATATCCAGACCTTGAGTTGAGAATTGTTTGATAAGGTTGTAATTTCGACCTCTACTTTCGTGGGTTAATTACACTTATCTCTTATTAGGATAGGCCGAGTTTTGAAGATGGAGTGGAGTGAGAGGTTGGTTCTTGATTAATACTGTTGACTTTTGAGAAGGGAGAAGTCACTTGTAACGAATATTGTAAATTATAAATTTAACTCCCAATTTCAGTGAACAATTTATATCAGATATATTTATGATATGAATATGATTTAATAAATATTTTCTTAGACTTTGGAAATAAGTTTTATTCAATTTTGTAAAAGGGAGAGAAGGGAGATGTTTTCGTCTTACTTGTATACTCTAATTGACTATATCATTACATTACACCACATTTGAGATTGCAATTTATGCAACACCACCTTTGGAACTACATTACACTTGTAAGCACACCATAACCACTTAGTTAATGGGTTGTGTCAACCATTAATTCTAAATGTAATACATTAATTAAATTTCAATTAACTAGTTTTATTATATTAAGTTTGGTTTTTACATAATTCTATTTCATACTATTAATTATATTAAAGCTCACAAAAATATATTTATTTTTCCGTCTCAATGCTATTAAAATATTTCTAAAATTAAATTCTTATTACAACCATGCTTCTAATACAATTCTAAATTCGCCTCTAATATTATAGTAATTTTAATAAAATGAAATACGGTTTAAAACTTTTAATACTGAAAATTATTGTTTAATTAATCTATTTACACACATAATATTATAATAAATTTGGATAATATAATATTGTTAAACATTCAATTAAAAAATATGTATTGTCCTTCTAAGAAAATAGTCTTTAAATGTACCCTTAATATAGTATATATGCATATTATATATTATAGCATACTCAGCAATATATTGATTATATCAGAAATGATAGGTCTTTTAAATATCATCATTCCGAACTTTCGAAATGATTCAAATAACAAAGCTTATAACAATAAGTTTAATGTCACATATTATAGACTTAGCTCTATTAGAAAGAAAGGACAAAATATCATTAATAGAAGAGTAGAAAGAATTAGAAAAAATAGACTTTAACCAAATTCAAAATTCTTGGCAAAAATGTTGTCAAAGAAAAATAATTCAAACTTTTCTTATGAAGATTACATAAATTGCAGCTGAGATATAAGCTAATGACTCTTATTTGAAAATATTTATCATGATGATAGTGATTATGTAGCACTTCCAAAGAATACGAGATTCAACTTTTGGAATGATATTAGACTAAATAATTTTCCTCTAAAAATGAGAAACAAAGCTAGTACGAATAAAGTATTAGCAGTCTTCATATTAAGTAAATTAGACTTATCCTCCATCCAAATAAGTTCATCAACCTTGTTAGTAATAACAATAACATTGACGTTATCAATATCCTTAAAATTACTTTAAGAATTTGGGATGTGCTAACCAATGCCATTAGAAATCATAAATCTTATTCCTAAGTTGACGCAAGATTTTAGGAATGCCAAGATGCTGAGACAGAAATCTCAGAAAGCCAAACATCATTTCAAAAATAAATAGATTAGTTATTACCAATGATCCATTTACAATTTTGAAGAACAACATCATGCCCATAATTAATGCAGACAAAATAGATGAGGATTTTTAAAGAGCAATTATTTGATTATACTATTTAGGAAATAAACTCTAATAAACCGAGAACAGTTCTAGTTACCATAACTAAAACTCCAACCCAATTTAAGTATGTATATATTGTTTTATTCCTTAAAATTGATTACATCCAGTCGACAATCATGCTTATGAGAACACACAATCTCCCATTTAACAGTCACATAATAAGCTTTCGAGATATTACCTGTCCAAATGCAATTACAAATCCATCTTTCCACCTCCTTGAGCATATTAATAGGTCTTGTATAAACCTGAAAGTGGTAAACAATTGTCTCAGTAATAACAGAATTAACCCACTAGATTCTACCCATTATACTCAGTAGTTTACCTTTCTAAGACCTCAATTTCGTTTAATATTATCAGCAATAGGTTTAAGAAATTTGAAGAGTAGCTTACCTTTTTACGAACTCAATTTTGTTTTAATATCATCAACAATAGGTCTAAGAAATCTAGATCTAGGTACACCTTCAAAAAGGTGAACACCCAAATAAGTAAAAAGGAAGCTAACCTTTATCAAAACTTAAGATTTCCTTAATACCTTTTTTGTAGGAGTTAAAAGTGTTGCTAGTGTAAAAATGACTTTTTGCATTGTTGAGCTACTGACCTAAAGCAGAGCTATAAATCTGAAATAACTATATGATATTTATAAGTTTTTTCTTGTTAGTCATGCAAAAGATAAAAACATCATCTGCATAGAGAGCATGAGAGGGACAAAGAGTGCCTTTAAAATTTACCATAAGGAGGATGTGCTTAAACTCAACCAAAAGCACAAACCCCCTTCTTAAAGCTTCCTCAATTCAAAACAAAAGAGGGGAGAGGGGATCCCTTGATGAACTCCTCTACCACAGTTAAAATAACCAACTAGTCCACCATTAACTTTTATGAAGAGAAAAGTCAAGTGTAAAATAGTTTTAAGCCAACGACAAAACTTATCGAGAAAACCAAATTTATGCACAACAGAGCGAAGGAAATCCAAATTAAGAGTGTCAAAAGCCTTCATTATACTAATCTTCATGACTACATTACCCCATTAACTTTAGTAGAAAGCATATTAATAACAAGGGTTGATAACACAATTAACAGTATTACTCAGTCTATTTACCAAAGTTTTAATTATGATTTTGAAAAAAATTTAGTAATAGCTATAGGATGAAAGTCTTTCAAATTTTCAGCACCTTGCACTTTAAGAATAAGAGAGACAACACTAGAGTTCATATAAGGGAGAATCCAATTTTGAGAGAAAAATTGCTTAATACCTTTGCAAACATCGTTGCTAACTAAATTCCAGTTAGTCCGAAAAAAGAGGCCCCTAAAACCATCATGACCAAGAGCCCCCATTAACATTAAGATTGAAAATCGCCTTTCTAATCTCTTCATTAGTAGGTTCAATAGTAAGTAAATAATTTTCAGTGTTAAAAACCATAGGAGAAACACAAGAGTTCACAAAGTTATTCATTATTCAAATTACGATCAGTGTCAGCAGCAAAGACAGTAGTATAATAATGCAGAATATGCGAATGAATTTGTTGTTTTTCAGATAAAATAATTTCAGAGTCAACCAACCTTGAAATAGAATGGGTTATCTTTCTACATTTAACAATAGCATGAAAAAATTTAGTACCTGTATCACCATCATTATACCAATCAACACATGCTTTCTCCTGTCAAAATTTTGCTTGTCTATCTAAAGCCAAATTAAAAATCATTTTAAGGAAAGTTTCTCATCAGATATCAAGTCAGCCGAAGGAAAATCACCTTGTGCGGCCATTTTAGTTTGAATTTCATCGAGAGCAGCTTGTTTTTCAACAACAATTTTAATAATATCACCAAACACGTTTCTATTCCAAGATTTCAGAGCCATCTTGACACTTTTGAGCTTTTGTTGTAAGCAAAACATAGGACAACCCGTACAAGGGCCCTGCCAAACATCCTTAATGATTTTAGAGCAATGGACATGGTCACTCCAAACTTTGAGAAACCGAAAAGAGGGCTTAAACTGTTGAGTAGCAAACTAAATGACTACATCAGGGGGAAATGATCTGAGCCATATCTAACCAAAGTTTTACAGTTACAATGTTGCAAAATGTCAATCCGGACAAGGTTCCAAACAATTCTATCAGGTTTCCTCTCAATTCTCTGATTACTAGCTCCTTAATAGACCAGGTATAGTAAGCACCAGAAGCAGAAACTTGAATAAGCTGATTCTCATCAATCCATTATTCCAAATCTGCATAGGAAAGAATAGAGGGACCACTACCTCCTCTACACTCTGAGGAGTCTAAGACAACATTAAAATCTCCAGTAACACACCAGGCACCAGGAAAAGCTTCCATGACGGTAGAAAGAGCAGTTCAAAGACCCCGTCTCTTAATATAAGAATTAGAGCCATATACAACAGATTTTCCATGCACCAAAGAGAAGGGGACCCTTGAGACATTTTAACATCATATACCTCGTACCCTTGAGAACTATTATAGTAGTCATGGCATTTTAGAAAAGACAACATGCTAGTTTTGTTATAAGCAGCCCATAAATGGATTGAGCTATTTGCAAAAGTGTAACATCCTCCTCTTCTTGTTCACTCACAGATTCCTCTTCCTTCATCACCTTGTCGGTTCAAATTTTGGAGACAATATAGGCATCAACTTCAAGTCTCTCAACAGTTTCAGGAATATCAAAACTGGATTCAGAATTTTCGGCAGAGTTGGTAACATGAGAATTAACTTCTTTGAGTATTTCAGGGATATCAAAAGTAGATTCAGAATTTGCAACACAGTTAACAACACGGGAATTAACTTCCTCGGGAGAGTCACCATTATGAGCATATGAAAATTGTTAGTTAGGACTAAATCTGGTTGATTAAGAGATTGCCCTTGAGAAATCTTCATTCCAGAATTATTTAAGCTAGTAAGAACCCCTAGCATAGCTTCAGATCCTGCTCCTCCAGCCCTTCTATAGCCAGATTTATATCTTCATTAACTAACTCAGCCAAACTAGTTATTGATTTTAGATTTGACATTCCAGCTAGGTCCCCAGATTTGTTAACAATAACATCAACTACCTTCTCTACAAAATTTTCAAGAGGAGAGAACCAATCCGAAACATATTACCATCTCCCAAGTCTGGTGAATCTTATTTATGGCTAATATTGTTTATATTCATATTATGACTATGAATGTCCTTGGTATCCTTTTTGTTACCGATATTCAGATTAGCTACAAGAACAAACGTTTTAGAAACATTATGAGCCTTACCCATTTTTGTAGTAGCATCGACAAAAACTTCTTGAGCCACAATTGCAGCATGATTAATTGATTCATTCAGGACTTCCACTGAAACATGTTTCATAATAAAACCATATATCTATTGTAAAAACTGAATTAAATTTCCATCATACATTTAAAAGGCATTAATGGATTAAATGTTAATTCGTCACTAATATGAAAAATTACACTTTCAGCTGCTTAAAATCGATCTCAAATATACTCTTTAAAATTGTTATCACAAAAATAAATAATTTTACTTAATAGCAACTCATTAAAAAATGCTTAAACTTGACTGTTGAAAATTATCACAAAAACTAGGACAGGCACATTCGTAAACGACAACGACAATGCAAGAAAAAAAAAGGCCACAGATACAAATTTGATTACGCAACCATGGCTTTGATCTCTGATCTGTTTGTGCCCTACAAAACAAGATTAGTTTGTCCTTCAAGATTAAAAAACGTTCGTTTCTGCATCAAATGGGAACACTGTGACACGACATTCGGATTTTGGATTCTCGGATCGGGTCGGATCCGAGTGGAACACATTCCGGGTTTTACACCAACATCGCCGTTGATATATTTTTTAATCCACGGCTACAAATGCTAAACAAAATAGCCAAGTTAGTGGTGAACGATTCTCCGAATCGACCACAGAGAGTTGTGGAGGAGAAGTTGATTTCCCTGTTACGGTCATGCGGAACGTGCATGCGGCTGCACCAGATCCAAGCCCAAATAATCACCCATGGACTACAGAGCAACGATTACGTCACCCCAAGTTTCATCACGGCGTGCGCGCGCATCGGTAGAATGGGTCACGCCCAAAGAGTGTTCGACACAACGGCGCAACCAAACGGCGCCACGTGGAACGCCATGTTCCGAGGGTTTGCTCTAGCGGAATGTCCCTTCGATGTCGTCGTTTTGTTCGCCCAAATGCACCGCGCCGGTGCTTCGCCCAACTGCTTCACATTCCCGTTGGTGGTGAAGTCGTGTGCTCAGGCGAACGCTGTGAGAGAAGGAGAACAGCTTCACTGCGTGGTCACCAAACGCGGTTTTAAGTCGAACGCGTTTGTGGGAACCGCGTTGATTCACATGTACTCCGCGAGAGGTGAATTGTCCGTTGGGGATGCTTACAAGGTGTTCGGCGAAATGCGCGACAAGAATATTTTCGCATGGACCGCGATTATCGCTGCTCACGTGGCGTGTCGTGACATGGCTTCCGCGCGGCGTCTTTTTGACCTGGCGCCGCAGCGCGACGTGGTGCTTTGGAACGTCGTCATTTCGGGGTATATCGAATTGGGGGACATGGTGGCTGCGAGAACGCTGTTTGATAAAATGCCGAACCGCGATGTGATGTCTTGGAACACTTTGTTGAACGGTTACGCCTGTAACGGTGAGGTAGAATCGTTCGAGAAGCTGTTTGATGAAATGCCTGCGAGGAATGTTTATTCTTGGAACGGGTTAATTGGAGGGTACGTGCGGAATGGGCTCTTTAACGAAGCTTTGGAGTCTTTTAAACGGATGGTGATTTTAGTAAAACAAGAAGGGGAAGGTAGTGATGTTGTGGTTGTTCCTAATGATTACACAGTTGTGGCAGTGCTGTCCGCTTGCTCCAGATTAGGGGACCTTGAGATGGGTAAGTGGGTGCATGTTTATGCAGAGAGTTTTAAGGGTAACTTGTTTGTTGGAAATGCTTTGATTGACATGTATGCAAAATGTGGGGTTATAGAGAAAGCCATCGATGTGTTTAATTGCTTGGATGTGAAGGATGTAATAACTTGGAACACCATAATTAATGGCCTTGCCATGCACGGTCATGCAGCCGATGCTTTAGGTTTGTTTGAGCGGATGAAGAGCGCGGGAGAGAAGCCGGATGGTGTTACATTTGTTGGGATTTTGTCTGCTTGTACGCATATGGGGTTAGTGAGAGATGGGTTTATGCATTTCCAATCGATGGTTGATGATTACTCAATTGTGCCTCAGATTGAACATTATGGATGTATGGCGGATTTGTTGGGACGCGCTGGTCTTATAGATCAGGCTGTGGATTTCGTGAGGAAGATGCCAATGAAACCAGATGCAGTTATATGGGCGGCACTGCTGGGGGCTTGTAGGATGTACAAGAATGTGGAAATAGCAGAAGTGGCACTTGAGCAGCTGATTGAACTTGAACCCAACAACCCTGCAAACTTCGTCATGCTTTCGAACATATACAAGGATCTTGGAAGATGGGAGGATGTTGCCCGGTTGAAGATTGCAATGAGAGATACCGGGTTCAAGAAATTACCGGGATGTAGTGTTATTGGGTGCAATGATAGTGTGGTGGAATTCTATTCCTTGGATGAGAGACATCCTGAGACAGAGAGTATATATAGGGCATTGAAGGGATTGACGGTTCTGTTAAGATTAAATGGATACGTTCCAAATCTCTTGGATGTTGCTCATGGGAACTGAATGAGGAGGGAGGTATTTTGAGGATAGTCAAATCTTCATGAACTGGCTCACCATTTGAAACGCCCAATCAATTCTACAGACCAAAATCAATTCTTCAAATTCCGGGTCTGTTTTGAAAATCAATTCTAAGGCCTTTGAAACAATGAAGAGTCTCGAGGGCAAAATCATCGAGTCTTTCATCCTGCTGCTGACAAATTCTTGGTATTTATATGAGCAATTTGGCAGTGGTCACTTCTGTATGCCCTACCTCCATTTGGCTTCACCCGAACGTGAGACTGGGGAAATCCTTGCTATTGTTGGAAGAATGTATTATTACAATGTTGTAGGTAGTAAAACATTATTGAAAATGGAAAGTTCTCTAGAGAAAGTATGACCCATGTCTTATTGGTGAGAATCATATTTCAATTAGATGATAAAAAATCTATATCAAAGTTGAGTTGAGATTATGAACACTATATGGAAAAGAGTCTTCTATAAAAAAAAATCTCAAGTTATTTCTAGAAAGTGAAATTGAGGAGGAAGTTTTTGTTAGGGTTTTTTAACAAACAATAATTGTGTCTAATAGCATGTTTTTATCCATATAGAACCAAAATTATAGTACAATTAAATATTAATCTTTATAAATTCATACTTCAATTCACGATGAAAATAGAATAATAAAAGTGATGAGATTAACAACAAGTAATGGTATTCTCACTTCTCTACACAACTTTTAGAATTTTAATATTTTTAATTTGACCTCTTATCAAATTAAAAATATTTTTTATGGTATTTATACAATTAGTCTTTTAATATATGTTTTTAGTCATAATTTTATATTAATTAGACCATTTCAATATTTTGGCTAACAAAATAATGGTTCTAACACATTTAATTATGTAATATATATATATATATATCTATATCTTTACAATCCTTATAATTGTGTTAGACTTTATAAGCTCAAAATTTATCATTACATGCCTTGAGCATATTTTAAAAATCTTGTCAATCATAATTAAACACATTAATGATCACTAATGCTAATAGAATCAAATGACAGAGACTCATCATGAAATGTGTAGCATGAAAACTACTTGAAGGTAGCCTGAATATGCCTATTTTCAACTGGTTCTACTTTACATTAATGAAATAACTTAGTAACCTTAATGTACAAAGTGTAATAACTAAATAATAAAACACACACACATAACCAAATATATCCAAAAGTCAATGTATGCATGCATAAAATCAAACATAGAACATAAAATACATAAAATTGACTAACTCCCTTTAAACCAAAGATTTCTCGAACTGTAAAATACCTATGTGAACAACATGCTCATGAAAGACCTTGGGTGGAAGTCCCTTAGTAAGAGGATCTGCTATCATGAAGTTTGTTCCTAAGTGTTCTACGGAAATCTGTCCACTCTATCCTTTCCTTAACAATTAGGAATTTGATGTCAATGTGTTTCGACTTGGTTGAGCTCCTATTGTTGTTAGAATACAATACAACTGATTTGTTGTCACTTTAAGTGGTCTTTCAATTTCTTCCACAATTTTCAACCCTATGACAAAATTTCTCAGCCATATTCCATGATTTGACGCCTCATAATATGCTACAAATTTTGCTGCCATAGTGGATGAAGTAGTAAGGGTTTGTTTGGCACTGTGCCATGAAACCACACCACCAACTAACATGAAAATGTAACCTAAAATGGATATCAAACTATCTTGGCATCCTATAAAATCCAAGTCAGAATACCCAATGATCTCTAACTGGTATGCCTCTTATATGTGAGCATATGATTCTTTGTTCTCTTCAAATACCTCATAACTCTTTTGGTTGTTTTCCATGATCCATTCCTGAATTGCTTAAATATTTTCCTAATATCCCAACTATGTATCCTATATTTGGATGCGTACATACTTGGGCATACATCAAACTCCCTATAGCTAATGCATAGAGAATCTTTTGCATTTCTTGAATTTCTAAATTTACTTTTAGGCATTGTTTGAGACTGAACTTGTCTCCCTTAGCAACCAGAGTATCTCCGGATTTACATTCCTGCATATCAAATCTTTTAAGTGCCTTTTCGATATAGCTCCTTTGTGACAATCCAAGAATATCCCGAGATCGATCTCAATGTATTTGAATTCCTAATACAAAGGACACATCACCAAGGTCTTTTATTTGAAATTTTCTTGATAAAAATCTATTGGTTTCATGCAACATGCCTATATTATTGGTGGCAGAGAGTATGTCATCAAAATATAAGACCAGGAAAATGTACTTGTTCCCATTGAATTTGTAATACAAACAATCATAAACAAAATTCATCTTGAAACCAAATGAGAGAATTACTTGATGAAATTTTTGGTACCATTGACGAGATGTCTGTTTAAGCTTGTAAATGGATTTTGTCAGTTTGTACCATATTCTTTGGGTCTCTTGACACAGTTTTTTGGTTGCACCATATAAATTATCTCGTCAATGTTTCCATTGAGAACATCGTTTTGACATCCATTTGATGAAGCTCCAAATCATAATCATAATGTGCAACAAGAGCCATGATTGTTCTAAAAGATTATTTAGATGACACTAGAGAGAAAGTCTCTTTAAAGTTAATTCCTTCCTTTTGGGTATAGCCCTTCACCACAAGAAGAGTCTTATACTTCTCCACATTACCTTTGGAATCTTGCTGGAAATTGCAACCAACAATAACCCCAATGAACCTAAAAGAATGATAAAGGCTAAAAAGATATTGCTTATTTTTCGAGACTCTGTTATAGAATATATCAGGACTTCTTCTGATCTTTTTTGTAACAAACTCATTACCTCCTCTTTTTATTTTATTATTACGTGATTAATAATTAGAATTGTGGAATAAAAAACCCCAGAATTTTACTTTGTTTTTCTTTGGGGTTTTACATCTTCTGATAATGGGACAAGTTCCCAAACCTTTCTCTTGCATAAACTTATACTCCTCATTCATTGCTTCAATTCATTTTTGTGAGTTGAAATCTTGCATGACTCGACGGAAATTGATTGGGTCATCTTCCATCATACTATTATTTTTCTCATTTTCCTGAAAAAATACTCCATAATCAAATGGAATAGTACTTCTCCATACTAGCACTTAAAGATTTATTTACGTTACATAGCTTTGTTGTATTTAAAGTTAAAACATTAAAAATAATTAGAAAAAGTTTAATATTTGTAAAATTTATAATATTGCATTTAGTCTATCACAAGATTTAGTAGTATTAGGTACAATTTCTTAAATTTTTATTCAATTGAAAGTTTTTAATTAAAAAAAATATTATTTTGAGAAAAAAATTAGCAACTTTTAAAAAAATTAAAGACATTAAAATATATCATACTTGCATATATCAAAAAGGAAGAAATGACATATTCCTCAAATTTGGTGTCAAATTTGATATTATAACTAATATATTTGTAAATATTTTATATTTTAAATCTTAAATAAAATTATATTTTTAAATACTTGAATATAATTTAATAATTTGTGTAATACTTTTAATTTATTAATATGATATAATTTTAATTTCATAAAAAGAAAAGAATGAACAAGATGTGCCAATGTTAACTTAATAGTAGTATTGATGGAATTTAATATATATAGTGATATTTCAAAATTTAGTTAAATTAATTTGATATATATTTTATAATATTCTAGACTAAATAAATTAATTTGACGTTACTTTATGACACTTTTGTATTTAGTAAATTAAGTTCACGTATAATTTGTAATATTTTTAAAGCTAGTAATCTAATTTAATATACTTTTATTAAAAATATTTTATAGATAAAAAATGTGTAATAATTTATAATATATTTAACTAAATACTTTATTAAATTGATATCTTTCAATAAATTATTGATGTAGTAATAAAATAAAGTTAAATTAATAATTATTATTATCACATTATATGCATAAAATAACTATTATTATATTATACAATTAGACTATTAATTTTTATTATCATTATTTTTAAATAAATTTAAATAAATTAGATAATTTAATTACTGGTTATAAATTTATTGAAACATAATTAATAATTTTTTTTATATTTCACAAAAAAATTCCAAATAATTTTTTACAATTTTAAATTTTTAACAAGTGTTAAATTTTCAATAAATAATAAATAATAATCAAATATGATATATTTATAACAATTTTTAATTATAAAAAATATTATAAAAATCATAAAATAAAAGTAAAATTTGTGATAAATTTTAATTGTTAATATTTTTTGAAAAATTATTTTAAATATATATAATTGTAACGACTATTTTAATTACTAAAACTTTGATTTGTAACTACTTTCAATAATTAAAAAATTTGTAATTTTAATCCTCACAAATATCAATTTTTTTATACTATTTTCTGCAACTATTTTAATGTGTGTATATATATATATATATATATTAATTTAACTCCTTCTATTCCTGTTGTAGTAAATGATTTTTTATTTAATAACTGATTTTTTTATTATGATAATTATTATTTTAATTACATAATAAAAAAATCAAAGATTGGTTTTTGTTAAAATTAATTAATTAACAAATACAAAATCAAGAGACTAGCCACATGAAGAAAGTTGACCAAAGGGTCACTGCTACTGAAGCTAACCCATATGTCCATAGCATGATAACTGAACACTCACTTTCACCAGTTCCAAACAACTGAGCAATGGTGCCTGGCAAATTAAAGTGACAACAAAATGAGGTTTAATCTGATACAAATTTCTGATATGAAACCAGATGAAAGAAAGGTAGATTAAATAGTAAAGAAGGTACCTATGTTCATGGCTGGGGGAAGTGCATATTGAAGCAGAAGCACGAACTGATACAAAGCATCTGAATGGACCAAACTCAAATGTATAGCTGCTTTTACAACTGCCACACCCAAAAGTGGAAGGAAAATATATCTCACAACTATAATTCCCACAACGCTCCACACTGGAGTGCTTGATCCTTTCAAACCTGTCCCATTTCCCATAACTCTTTTCTTTAACCATAGAGAAACAATAAAAAAAACTTGTTCACTTCAAAAGCTAGAGTTAACAAACTATAAAGTTTCACCTTTAAGTAGGTTTGCACCCATTATAAGAGTCACAGTAGGGATGGCTGCGTCGCTGCATGCAAGTAACGGGACACAGAAATGAAAGTTAGATATTTCTTGAATTGAAAACCTTGAAACCAAAACCTAATCTCAATATTTACAATATAAACACACACCTGCATATACGTGTCAGTAATACTATATATATTTTATAAAGAGTTTAATTTTTTAGATTAATGAGTCACCATGCACAACAGTTCAGTGTTAACATAACTTTTAAAATGTAAAAATCAACACAAACGTTGTATATAATAAGTTGTAATAGTATATCAATGGAAAACTATTTTGTATGTAAGTGCATATCATCTTTTTAAAATTTTATGTCGATGTAAAAAGTTGACAATGACAACTAATAAATTTTTTATCATATATATAACTTTCTTAAAATAATTATTATAAAAGTTAGCAAATTTATCATCACAGTTCAAACTTAAATCGTGATGTAAAATATGTTTATGTTGTCTATACATATATTGTTTATTTTTCTATATACCCATCACATATTTCTGATATTTTTTAAGAGAAAACATTAAATATATTTAATGTCTTAAAAGTTTAAAAACGATTTAATACTTTCTTTACTCAGTAAGAACATTAGTAGATATCAATGATCAGTGATGACTGACAAATATCATGTTATATTTAGGGACTGTTAGGTTTGCAAGATTTTGGACAGAAGTAAGAGTAGCAGATGGAAAGCTTCAAGTTTTGCAGTCCTTCCTTGGATTGAATTTTGTGAAACAGTAGAGGCTTAAGAGAATTTTATGTGAGACTCAACTTTAGAAACCATCCTTCCATGACAGAAAACTGAACAAGTAATGGGAAATATATTTATTTTCCAAATTGTGCTTGTTTTAAGATATTTTTTTATTGAATATATTTATGACAACTACATACATGAGTTTACTCACCTTTCTTTTATTTTCTCCTACCAACCAAGCAGCTTGAAAAATCATTTCATTTTCTGCTAATTAACTACCAAACATAATTAATGCTACCAAGGAAATTAGTATTAATTAAAGAAATCCATGTCCGCCCAAAACGATCAAATTAAAGTTCTTTCAACTTCTGGGATGTGATATGATCCTCATATAAGATTGGCACAAGAAACTTTTGAGCAATGAATAACTTTGACTGTTTGATACAGATGATAAAAAGTGGGTAGCTATCATGTCAAACAATAACATGAATTTTGTAGTTAAAATCGGTCCACAATATTTTTAGTTTTTCTATCTTTTGTAACTGAAAAATGTTGAAGAGGTAAGTTTTGAGATGCATACCCCAACATGGAAGCAGAGTCTTCGACCACACGAAGTGGAGCATTATTGCCTATAGTTAAATTACGTATTTGGGGGACTACACCAATGATAAAGCCAACAATCTGTCAAAAATAGAAACAAAATAAACATATGTATTTGGAGAACTAACGGAAACACACTTAACTACACTACTTTAGATAGTTCTATATTCTAACAGTATTAAGATGAAATAACTAATAAGCGGCTGATAAACAGGGAAAACAAGAAAACAAATTGTTTCCATGGAAATGAATATTGTATCATACAGCTCCGATGGTTGATGGCGCAAAGATGGACTTCAAATTTAGTCTGCTTGAGATCACCATTAAGTGATGCTGAATTTTACTAGGCAATGAAACCTGCTTAAAACACATACACATTATTGTTACTGCATTTCTTGTCTCAAGAAAGATGTAATGAAAGAATAACAGAACATTTTTGTACTATATGCATCATTTATTGACGGTAAATTTGGCAAATTCTCTTGCCTAAACAAGAGGATCAATCTTGAGATCTGTAAAAGTAAATACATTGATATGGTAAAATTCAAGAGTTGGTGGGATTGTTCACTGATATAGTAAAATAGTATGTTGGTTAATATTTTTGACAAGTATTATACAGAAGCCGTTCCTTTCTACTTGGCTTACTAAAACGCAATTAATATGCCACTGGAAATTATAATCAGTAAATAATAGCTTTTAAAAAGGAAGTTAGTGGGAAGTCTCACTTTATTCTTTGGTTCTTCATCAGGAAGCAGTATGGTATATGCATCACCCGTGGTGTCTTTTGTAGGATTAAGTGTTTCTGAAAGATTGTTTGGGTCTGACTCTGATATTTCCCTTGAAGCCTTCAATATGCTGCTGTCGTTGCTTGTAGTGTTTTCATTTTGGATTCTACTTGAAGAAATCCGCATTATGTTGTAAACATACGCCCATAGAAAAACTGCTCCAATCTAAAAGTTCCCCAAATGAACCCCAATCCAAAATATTAACACAGAATCAACTATAGCCAAAATTAATTTTAGAGAGCTGCTATGGTACTCAGAAATCTAAGTGTATCATTACAACTACATTATTAGTCAGTAGTTGAATCAAATAGGGTCCACTAGGAGAGAGATTTTAAAAAGTAATAGTACCAAATCATGAAATTTCTAGGGTACCACAGAATTTCTTCCATGTTTATTTTTTTTCTTGTGTAAGTGCATATATCAGCACATGCAACTTCAAAATTAACATTTTGCATACCGCCATAGAAAGTGCAGCATAAGCCATGCCATATTGATGGCAGAGATCGGGTTCTCCAAAAGGACTGCCTTTCTCTTTACATATAGCCGGAATAATGATCATTGGCAGGTTCCCTAGATTTCCTGTGCATATGAATCTAAAAAAATGAGCTCAACCACAAAATGCATCAAACAGCGAATGACGCAAAAGTTTGATGCTTTAATAAAAATAATACATTGCAAATGTAATGCAGGCAGCAAGAGACCACAAGTGCAAGGTATTTTCTTAGTCTAAATAGAACTTGTGGGTACATCAGGCATATGATTATCATCAGTCATAAATGGGTGGCATAAAACTCGTCTATAAGTAACTCCTATGCAACATTAACACCATTTAGGATAATTCCTTTGATCTTTTTCATATTTTAGAGAATCTGGAGAGTAGTAGGGAGAAAGACTAGAGTTAGACAGAACACCAAAAAAGAAACAGAATCAGTAGAAAAATGCAGGTGACAAGTTTGATTCTTCGATCTCAGGGTAACTGTATTCATATATGCATATGAGCTCCAAGAGTAAGATACTGATTATGAAGCGGCATTTTCATCTTGATGACTTAAGATTGGATGTGGATCCTCTCCACTTGTAACTTGCAAGATGGTATTGTTTGGGAGAGACCACAAATATCCTCAACTTGAAACAATCTTACTCGAATCAAATAGAATAACTATGGACAAAAAAATTACTGACGTATAGTGAGCAGAGAGAAACAAATGGGTCCCACCTAGAATCCGAGTATTTCTCTCTTTTTGTCACACCATCCAGTAGCTGGAGAGAGTATGAGCCTTAAGAATTTCTCAAATCTACTATTAGAGAAATGAATTTAAAGTCTGTGTTTACTGTATAGGTTATGCAGATAACAAATGTGGTTTCCAGCATGAATTTATTTGTCCAGAGGAGTTCATACCAGCAGAACAACAACCCAAGATTAGACCTTCCATGTGTTTGGGAGGCCTTGTAATCTTAATCAAAATCCACCCCAAGGCCGAGCCTAATATGAATGTGGCAAGAATATTCACGGGCATGAACCACCTAAATGACAATAAAAAATGTCACAAAATTCTGAATTAACACATCAAACGGATACTCAAACTATGCTCCTGGACACATGAGATTAAAAATCAATACTCACAACTTAACAACATTCTCAAAGGTAACCGTTTTGGCCAGATAGCTACCCACCAGTGAGGGATTAAACACATAAAACGCAAGCTGTCACAGAAAGAGCATCGCTTTCAGCAAACTGCACAAGGGAAAAAGTAAAAACAGAACAAAAGAAAAATGTTTTTTTTATTGTATAATTTGTATTTGTAACCTGATTCGCCATCTTCCTTGCATCATCTCCCAATATTGATATGTTATCCAGTGCAAGAAACAATCCAAGTGCAGTAATGAGTAACACTTTGATAACCGGGAAAGTGGCTACGGAAAATAGCTTAAGAAACCCCATCATACCAATTCTTCAAACAATCTATGTTAATCTTCCTACGAGCAAAGAAAAATATGTATCTTTAAAAAATTCAAAACTGAAGTGCAATGTTCACTTCTAAACCCATATGCATTTAAAACACAAGTTTTTGTAGCATCCTCGTCCGACAAAAAGACCTTAATCATAACTTAAGTCGTTCATGAACGTGAGAATGAGATAGCGCAGACAGAACAGTTACGTAACTAGAACAAAACAAAACAAAACGCGTCGGATAATAAAAAAATCAAAAGAAACGTGATCAGAGAAAAATCACAAAGGACTTTTAGATTTGGTTACTGAGAAATATATAAACGAAATTAAAAATAAAAAAAAAATTGGATGAAGATGAGATTGAAATGAATGAGTACAATTATCGTTTTGAAAAAAAAATAGTCTGAGACCTTTTTAAAAAAATAGTGCAACCACTCCCTCGTTTTATTAAAATAATAACATGTTAATATTTTAAATTAAAATTTAAAATTAAATAAAATTTAATATATTGATTTCGTATCAGTGTCAAAAGTTTCACCTTATTAAAAGGTGTTAAGCAGTAGTAGTTTCAAATTACTCTTCTTTCTCAATAAAATAAGAGGTGTGACAATTTAGCAGACAGTGATATTGTGAAGAACAGAGGAAACTAAATTTTGTCAGAAGTAATTTTCTTTCATTTTAAATGGATGTTATGTAATATTATTTGTAAACATTTTATATTATATTTTTATAATTTTTATTTTAATAAAAATCATTTATAAATATTTTCAGTTTTTATAACTCATATTATATTTTTAATAAATTAAAAAAATAGTTATTATAGATAATATATAAATATGAAAAAAAATAAAAAATTATATAATAAAAATTAAATAATCAAAATAAATTATATTAAATTTTTATTTAATTATTTTAAATAATATCAATTTATAAAAGTACTTTTAAAAAAATTTGATTATAATTTGATTATAATAATTATATCTAATTAAAATAAAAATGAAATAAATTTTATTATAAAGATAAAATTTGTATTTAATGATCTCTCCTAAGATTTTTATAATATTATTTTTATATAAATATTAAATATATATTAATTATTAATTAAGAATAAAAAGAAAAAAATTGATAGAAAGATATTAAGAATTGTTTGTTCAGACAATAAGGGATTTTAATTTTTTTTTGTCACGTCTTATAGAATTTGTTTCTTATTTGTAAAATAGTTAAACAATTCTTAATAGAGATGGAGATGCTATTAAGTTTTTTAGTTTTAATCACTGATTTTCATCAATTTTTTAGTTTTATTTAGAAATATCTTATTTTAGTTTTAATATGTTTTAATTTTTGGAATTAGAATTCATTATGTAATAAGAAATGGAGATGCTTAAAAATTAAATGTACAATTAATACAAGACTTTAGAAAAGTTTGTATGATTATAAAATTAAATGCATAATTTAATTTTTATTTGTTTTAAAAAATATGTTCTAAAACATCTCTAATTTGACTTGTTTCTCAGTATTCCTTATAACTTAAAAACTATAAAATGTAGTTATATAAATGGTCACTTAAATAAATAATTATAAAAAATTTACAAGTATATTTTAAGAAATTACAAATATTTTTATATTATCTCATCAGTTTCTTAATAAAATTATTATAACTAATTATAAACAATAAAAAAATAATTCTAAATAATATGCTCTTATATATATTTATTACTCGGTTAATATATTGTGTAACCTTAAAACTCCTTGTCTCTTTTAACTAAATTTCTTTTGTTTTTTATTATTTTTTTAAATAATTATCTTTCTCTGTATAATATATAGTGATAAATTGATTTTGCCAATGTAATGGAATAACATAATTTTACTTTTATATAAGTTTTAATTTTTAATTATTTATTATTTCATTACTTTGTTATTTTGTTTATTATTATAATATTTTTTATTTAATAATTTTATTTACTTAAATAAATTCGTAATGATCAAATTTGTTATAATGTTGGAGAGATATTGATTGATATGAATATTCAAGACAAGGAAAAACATCATTGTAGAATTTTGGGAAAAATAGTTGATATAGGTGAAAAAAAAATAATAATGAAAATTTATTTAAACCTTTTTATTAGTTAATATTTTCTTGATAAAGAAGTTTATATTAGTAACATATTATTTTATTTTAAAGCTGTTGTTTTATTAATAATGTATGATTTTATTAATAATATGATGATAATTGTAATTTTTTTTAAGAAAGAAAAATTAAAATAAATAAATAATTAATAATATAATAAAAAATAAAAAACAATTAATGTATCTACCATTTAATAAATGTACCCTAACATGTAATAAAGATCAATTAATGATAACACATGTAAGCACATTTGTTTATCATTTTCAGCTACATTAATTAGTATTTGTTTTTAAATAAGTGTCTTTTAAGATTTTATTCTATAAATCAATAAAAATAATAATTTTTATAATTTGTAGTAAATTTTTAATTTTTTAATAATACTTTTAAAAAATTAAATATAATTTATTAATTGACAAAAAAATAAATGAAAAGATAGAAAATAAATGATTAATACAAACAACTGATCTATTCAAATTTTATAAAAAAAATTATCTAATTATTTTTATATTTTTTTAAAATAAGAATATAGTTAGTAAAAATAATTAATACATTATTAAAATTTATAAAAGACAGATAATATGAAACAATTTTTCTTAAAATGACACTTATTCAGGAATAGAGGAAGTATTTAACTTATGAAACTCGTTAATAAGATATTTACTCATTTTGTAGATGTTTTTATTAAAAATGTAACTGAAAATTAATTAATTAATTTTATGGATAGTTTTAAAATAAAATTCAAGTTTACGGTATTATTAAATTAAGATTAACCCACTTAATTTTTTATGAGTATTGATTAATTAGGTATTTTGTTTATTTATATATAAGACTAGAAATTAAATATGATATAGGGTGATTTGGTTTTGATACATAATCAAACAAGTTTTTTTTTTCTTTTTAGGTATAGGGTGATCCAATTGAATTTCCACTATATATAATTGTACAACCCTAAGTACTGCTAATTCAGTTTCAGTTTATAAGAAAAAAAAAACTCATACATAAAAAACAGTTAACTTCATTAACTTTTACCAATCTTTTACTATTTTTTGTGAAAAATCACTAAAGAATATATATATATATATATATATATCATAGCAGTGTAATCAAATGTCATATAATATTTTAAATTAAAATTAAAGTATTTCAGAAAAATACCATTAAAAATGTGAGAATAGTTAAAATTTATTTATTTAGTAGTATTTATATATCAATATTACATTACATTGTAATTGATGCTCCGCCAGTTTCGAATATAAAAGTAAGTAAACGTTAAAGTTTAAATATAAGTGCATGCATATTAATTACTTTTATCTTTTTTAATAAAAATATTTTTAAATTGTCTTTTATGCAATTAAAATTTTAATGATCAATGATATTAAATTCTGAGAAGTAATCTAAATATTTATTTTATAAAAATAATAATATTAAGCAATTTTATTAATTAACATGAATGAATTTATTTTTATTTATGAGCCAGAAATAGGAAAGTGCAGATGCAAGAACAAGTACACAGAATAACATTACATACGTGTTGGGCACATATGAGCTCGTCGAGGTAAAGTAAATAGTTATAAGAGAAAAGAAAATCCATGAGATAATGAAGAATAAAACAAATATAATTAACATTGTCATATTTGATAATGATATTTTAATTAAAACATAATTTTAATTGTAATTTTATCTTTAATAATTTTATTTCAAAATAAGTTCTAATAAAATATTTTTAAAATATTAAAATTAATAAGTTAAATTACATAATCGTTTTTGTAATTAGTGTAAAATTAATAATTTTATTTATTTAACCTGAATGAATCAAATTATTTTCAACTTGTTGTGTAGAAATATGTAACCTTTTTATCATTAATTGGAGAAGAAAATCATTACTCCTCCACATATATAACAGTTATTTAGGGATAAAATCTTTAATTAATATTAAATGAATATTTTTATATTTTATATGTATGTAGTAAGTATAAGTATTTTGATTATTTTGATATAGGTGTAAATATTATAATATTTAACCGGTGTGTTAGTCATTAGTAAATTTTATTTTTATATTTTTAAAAATATTAAATAATTAAAAAAAGTTATTAAGAAGAAAAAGACTAACTATTAAAAAATAATTTAGAATTTAATCTTATATGTGTATATTTTTATTTAAGCATATGAAATTAAAATTAGTTTTAAAAAGATTATCTTTTTAAAATTTATATTTTATGGTTTATTTTATTTAAATTTATATTAAAAAACAATTTTATTTGTGTAACATATAATAACTTTATAAAATAAAATAATTATATTTTGTTTTTCATGACAATTCATTTATTACAGAAAATCATATTCTTTTCTTTAGTATCTTTTTCTATATTAAAACTTTGCTAGTTTATAGAATGGGAAGAGAGAGGTCAAAACTAAAAGTATAAGGAATGTTTCTCACTATACAATTTTGTAAACACAAGTAAGTTTTCTCAATCATTTTTAAAGTTTTAGTTGAAAGTGTATTTTAGCTTTCTGAGGATAAAAAATTAACCATAGGTAATTTGAAATGTTGTTTAGGTTTCGAGTAGATAAATGATATGAGGATGAAAGTTTATTCTCTAAAGAAATCAAGAAACCACAAGAATCTAAGTTAGGGAAGCTTTATTTGAAAATGATAAAAATAAGATTTAAAGTGTTTTGAACGGTACAATAGAAGTGTAATTAATGATATGAATTGGTGGAATTGCTAGAAATGAGTCATATGATTGTTTGATTGATTGGTGTGATGTTAAATGATGCATGCAACATGTATTTTTGGTTGGTTGGGAGGAGAAACTATGGTTTCTTCATCCTTGAATTTGTTATTCTGAGCAATTTCGCTTAAGTGACATACATTCACTTAAGTGAAAGTGAGGTGGTAGATAATGATTACCTTCACCGCTAGAGCTGTCAAAACGGACGGTCCGGTCCAGCCTACCTGGTCCTACGGGCCGAGTTCAGAAAATCTGATAGCCTAGTCTGGCCTATATTTTAAAACGGGCCACAATTTTTAGCCTAGCCTGATCCTATGTTAGGTCAATGGGCTAACGGACCATTTCTAACCTAATTAAAAATTGAAAAAATATTACAATATTTCTTTACTTTCTTAGTCTCTCCACAACTTTATTCGACGTTGTTTTTTCTGTTATCATCAGATGGATCACTAATTGGAGGAGTAACTCCTTGATGTTGTCATAGGAAATAAGAACTCTGTAATGTAAGAGATAAAAAACATAAAAACCTATTTAATACTTATAATAATTTTACTTTATATAATTGAACAAATATTAAAACTGCTAAGTGACAAGTGGGAAATGTTGGGATAAACCAGAAAAATTTAGGTAGAGCCGGATCTAAATGTTGGCTAGGTAAATGTCCTATAGTAAGAGGAGTAGTTATGAACCCTATAGACCATCCGCATGGAGGTGGTGAAGGGAGGGTCCCAATTGGTAGAAAAAAAACCCGTAACTCCTTGGGGGTTTTCCTGCACTTGGAAGAAGAAGTAGAAAAAGGAAGAAATATAGTGATAATTTGATTCTTCGTCGTACTAAATAGTAGTGAAAATAGAAATTGTTTCTTCCTCTTTACAAGAAAACTGAGTAATTAACTGTGATGCATTCACTAAGAAAATCCTTTTGTAACAAAAGCAGATATAAAGTTTTGATTAGAAATGCAAAAAATGATAATATGAATTAACCAAAAATAAGGAAGAACCTAACCTAATGTGAAACAGAGAAGTTATAGCGGAAGCGTGAAAAACTGTGGTGGTGAAAAGTGATACAAAGAAAGAGGAGCAGTAGAGGAGATGAAAGAGCTTGTGAGAAAGGAAGAGAAGAGATGAAGAAGTGAACAAAAATAACAATTAAGAACAAAAATTTAATATAAAAAATAAATGGGTCAGCCTATTAGCCTACGGGCCAGCCTGGCCTTGACCCATATGGGCGTCGGGCCAAATGGGCCAAGGTAAAAAAGGCTTATTGTTATCTATGCCACAATTTTTTCAGCCTAGCCTAATCTGAATCATAGACTATATGGGCTAGCGCATCGGGCCAGACCTATTTTGACTGCTCTATTCACCGCCTAGTTTTGCTTAAGCAAAAATGGACCTAGAAGATTAAAGTTGCTCTTGACCTCATTTTCGCTCAAGCAACAAAATTTCTCTAAATCGAAAATGGCCTTGGAACTAAAGTTTCTCTCTTATTTTCGCTCAAGTGAATATGAGCTTTTAGAATTAGACTTAGTGGTCTTCATGAAAGTTGTAGCTTTGGGTGTTAGCTTTCCAATGACTTTGGAATCAATTAAAAAGAAGGTCTATAACTCTAGTTATGTTCTTTTTAGTAAGTAAAGGTCAAGTTGTCAATTAGTTACAGATGTTACAGATTTAAATATGTTTTTTATGATCTGAGAGGCTATTAATGATGATTGTTGATCATGTTGTGAATTGATAGATGCTTATATGCATGTTTCATTGATTCTTGACGTATATAAGATAAATTAGGAATACATATACTCTCAATATATGTGTGTGTGTATTTATTGTTATGATGCATGTTAGGAATGCGTGATGATCAATATCATGTTATAAATGATGTAGTAGGTTGAGTAAAGTCTGAGATTTTTGTCCAAAATTTACTGAGTGATGCGATAAGCCGAGTGAAGTCTAAAATAAGATCCCATAAACTATTTGAATTATTAAGATATAGTATATGTGTGCATGCATGGTATCCGGGGTGATACATTATAGTAGTGTGGTGAGTTATACTTATGCGAATTCAATGAGGTCCCAAACTCCACTAGTAGTCCTAGTCACATAGACTAAGATACCAGGTGGTGAGAAGCTGATGGAGGGATCATTAGCGGGCCTACCCAGGACTATGAGATGAGGTATGCTGAGAGTGATTGATGAGGTCAGTGGTCCTACTCTGTGGATAGGGTGATTTGGGTCCTAATTGTTTGATCGGTGCATTCAATACAGTAGGCGATCACAATGTGACTCATAAATGTTAGCCTATGAGTTCAGGTATAACAGTCTTAGTCTTTTGGAAGATAGTCATAATATGTGATATATGTTGTGTGGATATATGATCTTGATTGGTATAGTATGATGACATGTAATTGAATGCTAAATGTGTTGAAATGTTATCTTCCATGCTTTATTTAGTAAATCACTTATGAACATTGTTCTTGAATGAATGTTTACCCTAACGTCTTGTGACCTGTAATGATCATGTGTGTGCACGAGAGCAAAGATGGTATCAGGTAATCCAAGAGAGAGTTCGGGACATCCAAAATATGCAATTATAGTATTGTATGTATCTATTGTATTTCTATAGTTGAAAGAGTTCATTACTAGTGAAAATTTTCTTTTGTAACAGATAATACAATTATTGTACATATATTTTATGTTTAGTTAGTGCAAGGTTTTACTATGTTTAGGGTTTAGGGTTTAGAGTTTACAATTTATGATTTAGGATTTAGGGTTTAGAATTTAGGGTTTAAAGTTTAAGGTTTAGGATTTAGGATTTTAAAGTTTAGAGTTTAAAATTTATGATTTAAGATTTAGAGTTTAGGATTTAGAGTTTAAAGTTTAGGGTTTAAGATTTTACTATGTACTAATTATGATAATAATAGTGATTTTTATAATTGTTACAATTTGTAGTAATATTTTATTATATATTTTTATTTAAATTATATTTTAAAATTATTTTTTATCTGAATTTATATTTAAAAATAATAATTAAAAAAATTAAAAAAATATAAAAAATATTTACATATATCCACAAATAAAAAAAATTATATAAATAATTTTTAATAGATATCCAACTCATAAATTCTTTTAAATAGGTTATGTCGATCTCAAATCTCAATTAGTAGTGGCAAAGTAGACTGGTCTACCTTACATTTGACCCGTTAAAAATGGATCGAAATGCGTGAATCCCCACAAAAATCACAAGTTAAAAAGTTTTATCCTTCCTGCATAGTTGCGGATTTTGAATAGTTCGCATAAATTTAAAAGAAATCTTGAAATTTTTTTATAAATTTTTAATTCCAAATTTAAACATGATATAGAAACAAAGATTTAATATAAATATAAACAATTATAAAAAATATATTTTAAAACTAATAATTTATTATCTATTATAAATAATTAAGAAAATATAGTGTGAAAAATATATTAAATTAAATTATGAAATAAAATTTAAATTTATAATTATAAGTATATAATATTGATAAAATAATAAATAAAAATATTTAATTATATTCAATATACACAATTATATGTAATAATAATAAATAATAAAAATACAATACAAGCTATGAAACGGAACAAACCAATACGTGAGTTAGAGGGATTATACAGGGACTATAAATTATACGAAATAGAGCTATGTAAATTGACAAAATAAAATATCCGAAAGACAAAGTACCAACATGCATGACCTAGCCAATTCATCTCAATCTAGAATAGTTATATTTTAATAAAAATCTTTCTACTACTTTGCATTAGTGTAGTAGTTCTAAAAGTTGACTTTGTACTCATCAATGACTTCCGTCTTGAAAGCAAATACATGTTTCACATGCTTCATTAAAATAACATCATCAATCATTTATTATGTTTTCAATTGTTTCTCCAATTAATATATTAAAATATTCTCTAAAATAAGTCTCTTTTAAGCTTACACCAATAAAAAAAAACAAAAAGTTTCTTTAAGCTTAAAAAGAGTGATAAACAAACATCCCATATTCTAATATACACCAATCCAACCTTAATAATGTAATCTTTTTACTTTAAAATATAAAATATTTAAAATAATTAACTAAAAAATATAAATATTATTATTTAAGAAGTGTGTGTGAAACATTTTCTCTTATAAAACGCATAGATAGACATGAAAGTAAGTTAAGTCAAAAGTCTATGGGGACATCTTAAAGTAAGAGAATTTTTTTGTTGTATATGTTCAGAGAAGTTTCATGTGTTCAGAGAACATTTTCACTTGTATCTATAGATGTCAGCAACTATGATTAGGATGAAACAATGAAAAGAATTTAAAATCATAGTGGCATCAACCTTTTCTATATAAAAAAACATTGAAAGAAAGTTTTTTTCAGTGACATTAATCAAAAAATAAACTCAAGAATGGATTAAAGTTTAGCACCTATATGGTTGGTCTTAAAACTGTTTACTTTTAAATCAAATATGCAAAATTTATTAAACCAAATAAAAATTACTTTTCGCAATTTACAGAAATATCATATATACATATAACTTATTATTAACTAAAACATTTCTTCTATATATAGCTATACAAGAACGATCTCTCTTAATCTTACATATCTCTATGAAAAATGAAAAAAAAAAGTAGAGTTACACATTTTTAGAAATAGAAATCATTTTATTGGTTAACTTCTTTGTAAAAATGTCAAAACTTCATCTAATCAGAACAAAGAAGCCATGGGATATTAATGTACAAACATACTTTAATTGATATAGGTTTTTTTAGTGAAATAAGATAATCATTAAATCTTGAAAGCCATTATTTATTATTATTATTATTATAATATTTAAAACTATTATTGGTAGAATTTTTGTTATAAGATATTAATTAACAACATATAACTCACAAAATATTAAATATCTAAAAGCTTTGGACGAGTTTTATTATTATCAACAAGTCCTATATTAATCAAGATATCAATTAAAATATATAAAATAATTTATTGTTATCGTATTATAGAACATGGTGTATTTGAAATTATTATAACTATAAAAATTTTTAAATATCAAACAACACAAAACATATCACTATTAGAATTTTTTATATTTTATCTAAATTTTCCTATAAATTTATTATAAAATTGATAAGAAAAGAATTTTTTACTATTTTTTATAAATTTATAAAATAATTCTCATAAAATATAAAAAATTTTAATAATATATTTTTATTACAAAGATTATAATCCATAAAGATACTCACCTAATATAAATTTTAAGATGTAGGTTATAAAATTAAAAAAACTATTTTTAAAAAAATCTCTCAAAAAGTTAAAAAATATTTTTAAAATATAATAAAATATGAAAAAATGGCGTGTCACATGAAAATTATAAAATAAATTAAAACTTCGTATTAATCATTGAAATATATTTATGGAATCATAGTCATTAATAATTATTTTTATAAATGTCACAAACAAAAATATTTAAAATTAAAACATAGATTGTAAATCTTCTATAAAATATCAAATAATGATAGATCACCTAACAAAATCCATAACAATACGATCACAAAATCCAGAAATGATAATTTATGCAGTAATAACAGCGCCTAAAACCTGGTGCTAGTTAAGCTTTATAAACAATACATGGGAATAGAGTATGATTCGATGAATTAAAACTCCACCAGAGATTCAGTATAACAGCATCGAGAACACCAAGCACAAGAAGCTCATAAAATCAGAAATAAAAGCTTATGGAAGAAAGACTTACTTTAACTTGAGATGCTGGTAAGACTGAATGAGAGATGCAGTGGTGATACTGAGTAGTGCAGATTTCAGTGCATCTTTCTGTGTAAAACGTGAATCCAGTTTGAGAACCTTTAAAAGTTCCCTTCAACAGCAATGTAGAGAAGCTTTTATGGTGGGGATCTCAGTTAAAGAGAGCATGCTTAGGTGGTTTACGTGAGCAAGAAGTCTGTTGGGGTGTGTGATGTGGTCCCAATGTGCAGTGCATGGTGGAAGAAAAAAAACGTTAATGTTTATTATAAAAAGTTAAAGTAATCTTTTTTTACTCTACATAAGGTTGTCTCGATAATGCTGATAAAGGAAAGACTTTTTTGCATTGATTTTGTTTTGTTTAGTTGATATGATGCAGGAGGTGTGACAGAGATGTTATTAATGGAGACAAATGTTGCATGTTATCTAACTGGCCCATCTTCTTTCCATTTATACATAAAGGCTGACATCATTTGGAGAAGTGTGAGATAAGCCATTGGTGTGTTTGCTTTGATTGAATAAAAAAGGATGATTCAAATGGTAAGGTTAAAGTTCAAAAGTTAAAATGAGATGGATGCTTTTCATCTATATCATACAATATATATATATATTCGTCTGTTGTTTGTTTTATGTGTAGCGTGTCTGAGAGATGAGTTGAGAAATTGTTTGGCATGCAGGTCTCAAAGAAGGAAAGCAAAGATTGTTTCTATAGATGTGAATAATGAATGTGTTACACAGTGAAGAGGAAGAAACTCTGCATAAGTTCAACATGCCATCATCACACTAAAAGTTGACCCTTCAATGTGTTATTGAGAAAGAGTAAGAATACGAATTTAAGTTTTCTTTTTTTTGCTGTTTAGACTGATAAATTCCATTTTCTTTGAAAGTATCCTATGCATTCTTATGTCTCAAAAAACACCTCAATCATGGATTGTTCCATATAGTCTTTGGTATCTTAACCAATGGACCAAATTCTAGGTTAAAAGGTTTCTTCAAATATTTGAAAGAAACCAAAAAATTTAGTTTAGGAGAGAGGATTCAATCTAATGTCTAGTCATGCTTCAAACTGAATTACAATATCACTTTAAAAAATATTTATGAAAAGTTAAAGTGAAATATTAAAAAATTCTCACTCATAATAATTTTACTCATGCTTGGATGAAAATGGTCACTCATGACACAAAATTCTATTGAGACATTAGAGGTATATTGTATAACTCCGTGGAATATTTTTTAAGATACATATGATATGAAGGCTTAACATTTTATCTTAGCGTTTATGTTTCCATGCATACTAAATGAAGTTTGAGTTTCAAAAGTTCTATTTAATAATAGGAAGTCTTAATTTATCTTTACCATATCTCGTAGTTTTAAGATTTTTTTTTTAATTTTTACTCTAATACAAAAATATTATAAGACCTAATTAAGATTGAAAAATATTTTTTATTATTATAATTTAAGATTTTATTTGATATTTTGAATTTTAATTTTTATGTTATAAAGCATATTCTAATAGAAAGATCTTATAAAAATTATGTTTTGACCTTTGATCATGTGTATGAAATTGTAATGAAAAATATTCTTATTTATTCTCTTTTTATATTAAATTAGGTTTATTTTTATCTATTTTCTTATATTTTAGTTATGTTATTTGTTTATATTTGTATTTATCATATATTATTATATATTTTTCCTTACTTTATATATATATATATTTCTTGTTTAAAAAATATATTTATAATTTTTATATAAAGATATTATATCACGAAATTATAATTACTAATTATTATTATATGTTTTCTTATAATGAATATATATATATATAGAGAGAGAGGAATATTAAATTATATAAAAATTATATATATATATATATATATATATATATATATATATATAAATTATTAAGACTGAGTTTGTCAAAATTAATTTAATTTAACATGTAAAGTTATTCTTATGTATATTTAAAACAATGTGGTGTTTTTCGGAACAGTGTTAAAAGTATTTTTTAAGATATATTTGTTAAAATTATGTTTTATCATTAATGCAAACTTTAAATATATTTTGTCTTTATAAAATATAAACTGATGTAAACTATTTTTGATGATATGTCAAATTTTTTTTTATCTTTTTTTTTTTTTTTTATAACTTCTTATTTTATCATTGTCTCCTAAGTTTGTCTCTCTTTTTTTTCTCTTCTACCTCTTTCTCCTTTAATTTAATATATAAATGTGGTGTCAAAAGTATTTTTTTATCTTTAAATTTTTGGATAGGGTAGATTTTAAAGTTTATTTGGTGGATAATTTATGTACTTTTTGAGTTTAAACGTCAAAACAATTAAGTGTAAATATATTTTTAGACTTTAAATATTTATTTAAATTTTACTTATGTATAATGTATATGTGTTCCACAAAAGTAATGTATTTTTATAAAATATTAAATCATAGAATTACAAAACCATAAACCTAAAAAAATTAGAGGAAAATAATTTTTGAGAACCCTTTCCTTACACACATTTACTTTATAATTATTTTTAATAATAAACTATTATATCAAATTTATAATAATAAATATAAATAAAATGTTACCATAAAATAATAATGTATATAATTGGACAGTAGAGAAAAGAAAAAGATGCCAATTCAAAGGATAGAGATTATACATTTTTCTTTTAGGTAAGAAGAAATATTCAAATTGAGGAGAAACATCAAATGAAAATATGGAATTGTAAATAAAAAAGAATTGGTGTAAAAAAAAGAAAAAAAACAAGAAAGGATGGTTGAATTATATTTTAAGAAATTGTGCAGTTTTCTCGCGCTGATGATAGGTTGGACAAACATACGAATAAAATCTTTTAATAAAAAAAAAATTGCAAAAAAGTATTTTTGTTTAGAAATCTCTCATTTTTTACGTTAGGCACAAATGATAAAATACAATATACAGGAGTTAAAAAGTGAGAGATTATATTGGTTCATCTGAAATCATAGACTACATTCAGTTCTCAATTAACTTGATTGAGTTTCACTAGCAAACTAACGTGCAAACTACAAGTACTCTTTCAGCTTGTAGCCACTTCTGACTAACCCGTAGAAGTATTTTTTCTTACAAACCACTATTGGATCAACCAAGTATTTTTTGTTACAAAGTCACTTTCGACTATGCTACAAAAGATTTTTAAAAGGGGTTGTGATATAAAATCACAAAACTTTTTGAGCTAGTCTAAAAGATCTATGTCTGGAAGATGAAAGGATTGAAAAGATTATACTTCTAAAAATAACTAAGAAACACTAACAATGTTCTTCTAAAACTTAGAGAAGAGATTTTAGCAAGCACAAAACTTAACACGTTTTTCTTAACTTGTTTTTCTATCTCTTCAAGATGACCTTAATCCCTTATATAGTGCATTTGCAACTAGTCGTTAGAGATCTGTTGTGACATCTTTAGCTTTAGGTTGGAGTTGAGCACATCTTCTTGTTGCCTCTGATGAAGGTTTCGTGTAGGTTCATTAAATGCTCTTCTTCATGCAATAAATGCATGCTTCTAATTTTCACACAAAACCTGATAGCTTGTTGTACTTATCCTCCATTGGACAGTGATCTTTGCTTCTTTTGGTGAAAGCAATACTTTCGTACATGGTAGGTGTACTTTAAGAGTTGAAAAAACTCAGGCGCATCAGAAATTTGGTGAAGAAAATAACTTTTACTTTTTATAAGGAAGGCATTGTGATACGACATGAGAACTGCTTGTGTACTTGATCATCAAACTATTCGGAAGAATGTCTTTGAAATTTAAAAAGCAAACTTTCAGATGTTAGTTAAAACAACATTTATATAATCTAATGATTGTTTGAGGTATTGTCTGATAGACGATATAAGCATGATCTTATGAGAGATAAAGCTTTGTGACTCCTTCGTCTGATAGGTTCCTACGTCTGAAAGACTCTTCGACTTAACTTTAATTGTTTTTCAGCATAATTCAAAATTATGGAGTGTTGGACTTTCTTTAATAGTTAGTATAATTGGTTATCATTGGATGCAAAAGAAATATTCAAACCTTAAGGTGAATTTTCATAAAAGTATATTAGGGGGATTGACTTATAAACTAGTAATGTGAGAAAATTTTACAGTAATCCTAAATTTAGTACTATACAAGTACTTTTTGAATATTTGAGAATTCCAGTAAGAGGAGATCATAGGGGAACATCCTTTTGGTAGGGAATGTTGGGTAAAGGTAAGAAAAGACTGAACAAATGGAGAGGAACATTATTAATCTTTGTTGGAAGAGTCACTCTAATGAAATCCATCATCATCGCACTGCCTCTATTCTATCTCTCCATGTTTAAGACGCCTATAAGTGTGGAGGACAAGATAAAGAAAATTCAAAGAAATTTGCTATGGAGTGGGGCAATGAATCTAGGAAAATGGCATGGGTTAAATGGGAAAATCTATGTAAGTCAAAGGAAGAATGAGGTCTAAGTGTGAGAGATTTGAGACTTTTTAAATATGCATTATTGGGTAAATGGAAATTGAGGTTAGGTAAGGAAAACTTTGGTTTATGAAAGGAAATTTTGAAATAAAAATACGGGACATGAAGATCTATAAACAACAGGGCAGATGATAGAGGTAACTAATGGTGGTAGAGAGACATTAGAAAAGTATGTGGTGTGCCTCCAACACACAGCTGGTTTGATAAAAACATACAATGGAGAATAAAAACAAAAGATAATGGGAAGATTGTTGAGTAGGTGATTTCTCTCTCTACAATAGATATCCAAGGCTATATTTTATCTCAACCACCAAAGAGGGTAGTTTAGATGGTGTTAGGGTGTAGAAAAACAATTTTGGGGACTAATGCTTACAAAGGAGAAGGTAATGTTTTGAGTGGGAAATACCAAGCTATTAACATAGCAACAAATGCTAGAAAACATCTTCCTAGACAAACACATAAAGGATGAATGGAAATGGTGGGATGAAAAGGAGCAGGTATACACAGTAAAATCTGTTTGTGAAAGGCTTTACAATGGAATCACTAGGGAAGATAATAATATGTTCAACTTGTTTTGGAAAGTAAAATGGGTTAGGGATAGGGCCAAACTGCTCACTACAAGACTTTAATTAGTTTCAAGACACGAGCCTAACTCGACTAGGCCAATGTGGATTTGACTCAACTTGATCGACGTGGGTTCAACTCAGCTCGGTCAATGTGGGTTTGACTTGACTCGGTCAACATGGGTTTGACTCAACTAAGTTGATGTGTGTTCAACTCGATTTGGTCGACATGGGTTCGACTCAACTAGGTCAATATGATTTTGACTCTACTCAGTTGATGTGGGTTTAACTCCACTTGATTGATGTGAGTTCGACTCAACTTAGTCAACATGGACTTGACTCCACTCGGTTAATGTGGGCCTAACCAAACTCGAACAACGTGTGCCCAACTCAACTCAACATAATTGGGCCCAACTCGAATATGTTAACATAGGTTTGACTCTATTTGAGCAATGTGGGCTTGACTCGACTTGATTAACATAGGTCTAACTTGATTTGGCCAACGTGAGTCCAACTTGACTCGGCCGATGTGGATCTGAATCAACTTGGTTTATGTGGGCTCGACTCGACCTTGTTAACATGGGTCTAACTTGACCCGATAGACGTGAGCCCAATTGGACCTGATTGACATGGGACTGACTTGACTCGATTGACGTGGGACCAACTCGACTCAGTCGATGTGGGTCCAACTTGACCCAATCGATGTGAGCCTCACTTGACTTGGACGATGCCCTACTCGACTTGGCTAGGCTCGACCTAGCTTATGTCAGCTCGACACAACTTGGTGTAAATGGGTTGACTCGACCTAGTCGACATGGGTCTGACTTAGCCTGGTTGATGATCGAATCGACCCTGTTAACGTCGGCCCGACTAGACTTGGCCAACGTTGGCAAGGCTTGACTTAGCGAATAAGGGTCCAACTTGACTTGGCTGATGTTGGCCCGACTTGACTTGGTCGATATTGGCCCTACTAGACTCAATTGATGTTGGCACTACTCGACTCAGTCGACGTGGTTTGAGACAAGGCTTAGGTCGACTCGGCTAACATTGGTCAGGTTGACCAAATCAATATGGGTCGACACAACTAGATCGATGTGGCTACTACTTGACTCGAAATGGGTTTGACTCATCTCAATCTGAGGTGGGTCCAACTTGATTAGACCTGTCATGGGTAGGGATGGATGACAATCAAACTCGCACCTATGGGGACCGAACTGTACCCATCACAAGTTCGACGGGAAAAAACTAAGCTGACCAGGTTCGGATTCGGGTTTGTGTTTTCCCCATTTTAAGAAATCGGGTCTGGGGTCGGGGATGGGTAATGCAATCTCTACCCGCCTCCGTACCCATCTCTGCCCCATCTTTAAATTTAAAACTAAACCCTAAAATTAACCTTATTCTTACTTAGTATTTCTTTATATTTTTCACACATAAAGGGCTATAATGTCTTTTCTGTAACTCTATTCTTAGTGTCTGTTCCACACTCTTATCTTTTCTTCCACCCTTCACTCATTTCTTCAACTTCCTCTATTACTTTAACCAATTCAATATTTCTCATTATCCCATCCTCCACATATTTACTTTTCTCAGTCTCTTCAACCAATTTGGTAAACACATAAAGTTAGTTCTTTACTTCTTTTTCAATGATAAATTTTATTTTGAATTATGTAGGTGAACTAATGGAGAATGACATTATTTTTAATTCAAAAGACGATTATTAGATTATCTTATATTTGTTTGTCTGAAATTGTTTTCTTTTATGTAAGGTATTTTGAAAGATTAATAGTTAGAAATTATTTATTTATTAGTGTTTTTAAATATATATTTGATATTTATTTTGAAGAATTGTTAGACTTTATATTATATGTTTTGAAGATTGATAAATTAAATTTGATATGTATGAAACAAAAAAATATTATCAAATACTTTTTTATATACATATTATAATATAAAAACAATAAACTAAAATATACTTCATCAGTAAAACAATTTAAAATTTGTAACATTAAAAATATTAATTTACGTATAAGAAAATAATATATAAAAGAAAAAGATATTTAATATTAAAATATTTAGTATCTATAAATTTATTTTTAATAGTTTATTTTTGTGACTCATATACACATATATTATAGTTAAGCTTAAATTTTTAGATTTATTTAAATATTTTTTAAAATTTATATTTAAAAAATAACTTTTAAAATTATATTTTAAAAAAGATAAAATGGGAAGGGAATGGAGTGGATGGGGGAAACCCGACCTCGATGGAATGGGTGTGAAGACTAAATTTTTATCCCTAGTGAAAATCAGGAGCAGGGCGAGAATAATTATGTGAGTTGAGGATGGGGTGGGGAGGCAAAACTTGCTCCCACCCTATTGCCATGCCTAGTCATTGACCCAACTTGACTTGATGTAGGCTCGACTCATCTTGATGAACATGATCCCAACTCAATTCGATCAATATGGACTTGACTCGACTCGACTGACATGAGTTCAACTCGAATCTATTGACTTAAACTTGATGTGTGTCCAACCTCACTAGATCATATGTGGTCCATCTCAACTAGCTTGACATGATATTGACAAAATTAACCTTACCCAAACGTATGAATTGACCAATCCATAGAATTTTTGTGAACATTTTGATTCTATAAAAAAAAATTTATAAACTTTTTGCTATGAGCTGGGAGAAACTCACAACTCTATAAATCACTTAATCTGTTCTTTTAAGTAAGATCTTAACTAATTTTCCTATCTATTTAAGTTGTCACTTAAAATCTAAAGTGACTTTGAGATAATAAAACACTCAACTAAAAATAAACATAATAACAACAATAATATCAATATACAAAATCAAGACACTAGCCACATAAAGAAAGTTGACCAAAGAGTAAGAGCAATTGACGCCAAAGCATATGTCCATAGCATGATAACTGAACACTCACTTTCACCAGTTCCAAACAACTGAGCAATAGTGCCTGAAAAATTAAAGTGGCAACAAATTAGGTTTAATCTGATACAAATTTCTGATATAAAACCAGATGAAAGAAAGGTAGATTAAATAGTAAATAAGGTACCTATATTCATGGCTGGGGGAAGTGCATATTGTAGCAGAAGCACGAACTGATACAAAGCATCTGAATGCACCAAACTCAAATGTATAGCTGCTTTCACAACTGCCACACCCAAAAGTGGAAGGAAAATATATCTCACAACTATAATTCCCACAATGCTCCATACTGGAGTGCTTGATCCTTTCAAACCTGTCCCATTTCCCATAACTCTTTTCTTTAACCATATCATCAGAGAAACAATGAAAAAAACTTGCTCACTTCAAAAACTAGAGTTAACAAACCATAAAGCTTCACCTTTAAGTAGGTTTGCACCCATTATAAGAGTCACAGTAGGGATGGCTGCGTCACTAGAGAGAAATGAAAGTTAGATGCCTTCAATTGAAGGCTCAAATAATAACACCAATTATAACATTTTACACACGCATGTGCAATGAAAAATATATTAAATTAACAATATGAAATAAGTTATACAGTCACATAATCAAGATTTATTATATGTAACAATTTTTTATAATTTAATTATTTATAATTTTTAAATAATATTGAAATTTAATTTTAAATATAGATGAAAAAAATAGATTCAATGAAACCGTGGAGAAAAATCTATAGAATCATTATTCTTGAAGAAAAAATATTATTAAAATATGTACGTTAAAGAATAACTCTTAATACTATATTTAATATAATTATTCTATTTTTTCGAATTGTAAAGGAGTAAAGTTTTGAGATTGGTACCCCAACATGGAAGTGGATTCTTCGACAACATGAAGCGGAGCGCTAGTCCCTATGATTAAATTACGTAATGGGGAGATTATACCAATGAGAAATCCAGCCATCTGTGAAAAAACAAACAACAAATTTACTAGACAACATAACTACTCTTGTCTTGATCCAACACTATTATTACTAATGCAAAATGTTTCCAAGGAAATGAACCCTGAATCATACAGCTCCAAGGGTTGATGGCGCAAACATGGCTTTTAAATTTAAGTTGGTTGAAATCACCCTCAAGCGCTTCTTAATTTTACTCGAGATTGAAACCTGCAAAAAAATACCAACGAATTGTTGTTCTACATGTGTATGCATCAAGAAGCAGATCAATCATGAGATATGTGAAAGTAAATAAATTGATACAAGTGTGAATTTGACCCATGGTCCAAGTACTAGTCCCATTACATTTCTAAAAAAGTCTACTTTTTATTAACTCTTCAAATGAGAAGATTAAAAAAGCATCAACCCACAAAACCTTCACATAAAGTGGTTTAGGAGTAGAGCCAAAGTGGGTTTGGCACACTACAACAAGATTTCAATTAATTTCAATACACGGGTCCAACTCGATTAGGCTGATGTGAGTCCAACTCGACTCAACTGAAGTGGTTGTCACGACCCAACCGACATGGGCCAGACTCAAACTCTACCCAATTGACATTGACTCAACTCGACTTGGCATACAAGGCCTGACTCAACCCTGCCAACATCGACTAGACGAGACTCGACAAATGAGGACCCGAATCGACCTGGTCAATGTGGGCTTGACTTGATCCGACCAAAGCCCAACTTCACCTAGTTGACATCAACCCAACTTGACTCAACTGATGTCAACCTGACCAACGTTGACAAGAGTGAATCTTTGGACTTGAGTCCGACCCGGACAACATCAGCCTGACTTAAATCGGTTGACATGATTCAACTCAACCAAATCGACCCTAGCTCAACTCGACCTAGTCAACGAGGGCCAGACTCGATCTAGTTGACATGGGCTCAACTCGGCCTAGTCGAATGGGTCTGACTCGACTTGTTCGATGTTAGTTTCTCAATATGCTCGATGCCTGATTCAAGCCTCTCGATGTTAACTTGACTTGACCTAACCGTCGTCGGTTCGACACGACTCAGTGGATGACGACCTGACTTGACCAGGTCGACATTCGTCCGACTTGACATAATCGACGTCGATCCGACGCGGACCCAACTTGACTTGGTCAACATGGAGCCTTTTAAACCTAGTCGACACCCAACTCAACCTGGTCGACGCCCGACTCGACCTTGTCGATGTTGGCCTAACTTGACTTGACCGACATCGATCTGACTCAATTTGGCCGACGCCAACTAGACTCGACTTGTTGAATGAGTGTCTAACTCGATTGGACCGACTTCATCCCGACCCGACCAGGTTCGACCTAACCGAAATTGGTGAGGCTCAACCTGGTCAACATTGGTCTGACTCAACCTTGTCGACATTAGCCCACTTGAATCGGTAGACGAGGACCCAACACAATCCAGTCAACTTTAGTGTGATTCAACCCTGTCAATGTCGACCTAACTCGACCTGTATGATGTTGGCCAAACACGATACGACCGACGTTGGCCCTACTCAACCCAACCCATGTCGGCCCAACTGGACTCGACTAACATGGGTCGTGTCGACTTGGTTAATGTGAATTGAGTTAACCCGACCAACATGGGCTCGACACGACTCTATTGATGTGACCTATACTCAACTCAAAATGGGTTTGACTCATCTCGACTTGAGATGGGCCCAACTTGACCGAACCTATCGTGGGCCCAACTAGACATAGACTCAACTCATTTTGGTGAACATGAGTCATACTCGACTTGGTTGATATGGATCCGACTCGACTCAGCCGACATGGGCTTAACTCGAATTGGCTGACATGGACATGACGTGCGTCCAACCTGATTAGATCTGACGTGAGTCTATCTCAACTAGTGTGACATAATGTCAACTTAGCTTAACTTGACCTAAGTTCATGTGGCTTTTGCGGGTATTTTGTCTTGTGGGCTTTTTGGTCATGTGAGATGGACCAAATTGACAGCTCTACAAATTGATTTCATATATACCATGCATTCAATTCAGTTTAAGTTACATATTCTTTATGCTACTAGAGATACCTATAGGGTTAATTCTGTTGTCATGCTGCAATCTGAAAAATGCTAACTAACAACGTATATGTTTTGACATATCGTTTCCAATGAGCTCCACTAAATTAAGAGTGTGCCTGGATCTTTGGTAGGACTTGCATAAAATCATCCTAATAATAAAGAATATGATGGAAATACTGCATTGAAGAGTATGTTAGTACTAATATTCTCAAAGAGTATCTAATATATATAAAAGGTACTCGTTTCTTCTTAACTTTTTAAAATGCAATTGAGGCAATATCTGTAAAGGGAAAATTTTCAGAAAATTTAAACAGTAGATAGCTATCTTTTGAAAAGGGAAGTTTGTAGTGAGCCTCACTTTCTCCTCTGATTCTGCATCAGGAAGCAGTAAGGTATATGAATCATCCATAGTGTCTTTCGCAGGATTAAGTGTTTCTGACAGACTGTGTGGATGTGAGTCTGATATTTCTCCTGAAGCCTTCAATATGCCGTTGTCATTACTTGAACCGTCTTCTTTTTTTATTCTACTTGAGGAAATTCTCATTATGTTGTAAACATATGACCATATACAAACTGCTCCAATCTAAAGTTTCCAAATGAACTCCGGTAAGTTTAGTATTTTCTTGATAAATGCAATTATAGCCAATAAAGTTTATTATTTTCTTGGATAAGTGCAAACTATATCAACAATTAACAACTTGAAAATTAACATCTTGCCTACCGCCATAGAAAGTGAAGCATAAGCCATCCCATACTGATAGCAGACATCAGAGTCTCCAAAAGGGCTACCACTCTCTTTACATATGGCAGGAATAATGATAATAGGCAAGTGCCCCAAATTTCCTGTTCATATTAATTAGTCTAAAAAATGAGCTCAAACATAAGATGCATAAGACAAAAGAATGGTGCACAAATTTGACACATTATTAAAAAGTATAAACAATACATTGCAAACGTAATGCGGGCATCAGGACACCACTGGTGAAAGATGTTTCTTAGTTTAAGTATAAGTTTTTTGGGTACAAGAGCACATGACTCTCATTAGTCAGAATTTTGGGTGGCATAAACCTCATATTAACATCGTCTCCCCTGATGATAATTCCTTGTTTCTTTTTCATATTTTAGAATGTGCAGAAAAGTAAAGAGAAAGCCAAGAGTTAGGACAGAGGATAAAAATGCCGAATCAATAGAAATCTGCAGGTGACGAGTTTGATTGGAAGAGTAGTAAGATAGACAGACTTTGAAGCAGCATTTTCATCTTCATGACTTGAGAATGGATGTGAATCCTCTTCATTTGCAGGATGGTGCAAGGAGGAGAGAAAGAGAAATAGGTCCCACTAGACATATTAACATTTTTTCAATTTATTAAAAAGGATCTTGATTCTCCAACTTAGATCTTGCAGAAGTAAAAGTCTGTCTCAACAAAGTTATGCAGAACTACAGATTACATGTGTGGTTTAGTGAATTCAGTTACTTGGGCTGAGAAAGTGTTTATACCAGCTGAACAGCAACCCAGGATTAGACCTTCCAAGTGTTTGGGAGGCCTTGTAATCTTAATCAAAATCCATCCTAAGGCCGAGCCTAATACGAATGTGCTAAGAACATTCAACGGCATGAACCACCTAAACCACACAACAACAAAATGTCACAAAAGCACTAGTTACAGGATGTAAGCTTCTCCATGCATAACATTACAAATCGATACTCACAACTGAACAACACTCTCCAAGGTAATCGTTTTGGCCAGATTGGTACCTACCAGTGGTGGATTAAACACATAAAACACAAGCTGTCACAGAAACAGCACCGTTTTCAATAATCTGCACAAGGGAACAAGTCAAAGCAAAACAAAAATGATTTTCAAAAGTACTGTATAATTTGTATTTGTAACCTGATTCACTTTCTTCCTTGCATCTTCTCCCAATATTGATATGTCATCCAGTGCAAGAAACAAGCCAACTGCAGTAATGAGTAACACTTTAATCACCGGGAAAGAGGCTACAGAAAGTAGCTGAAGAAACCCCATTACACCAAATCTTCAAACAACCTCTGCCAATCCTAAAATCAAAGAAAATATGTATCTGCAAAAATACAAAAACCGAGCAATGGTCACTCTCAAAATTCAAAACAATTCTAATAACGAAGTAATAAAGGAAAACAGGCATTGAATAACAAAATAATTTTGTCCCATCCTTGTAAGGACATGAAGACCTTGAAAATGACCGAACGCGTTCATGAACGTGAAAGTGGAGAAGAACAACTCTACTCTTGTAATTAGACCAGACTCATTGCATAAAAGAATTCGATAAATATATAAGAGAGAAGTCAAATCAACACAGATTTGATTAGTTCACGTGACCAGTTCATAAACGAAACCATAAACATGATATTAAACTATCAGGGGTCCGCATTACATTAATAACTATGAAGCTTAATTTATTATGCATACCTACTCAGCTCCTAAAATTCGTTGGCAAAAGATATTATTTAATAATATATTAATTTAAACTTTTATATTATAATTAATTTAAATTTTTATATTATAATTAATTTAATATAACTAAATAATATTTTATTGAATATTTTATGACAAAAGTTATACTCCATATAGTAACTTCAAAATTTAAGTCTTATAAAATCTTTCTGTGAAAAAATGTTGATATAGTAATAAAATTAAGATCTAAAATTCTTATAGAATAATTTTTTTTATATTAAATAATGAGAAGATTAATATATTAAAGTATAAATAATATATTATTAAATGAAATTTTATAAAAAATTTATATAAAAATAAATAAATATCAAAGCTTAAAAATAATATGATATGATATGACTCATAAAAAATAATTTAAAACTTCATAACTTTTTAATAGAAATGTTCTAACACTTTAAATAATATTTTTATTATCATATCAGCATATTTAATATAAAAATTTTATAAAACTTAGATCTTAAATTTATTTAAAAATTTTACAATAAAAATATTTTAAATATACGTTAGACTAATATAGATATCAATACAAAATAGTGTTAGTATTATTACTTATCAATTGAAATTATTCAAATGATTAGATTAAAAATCTATTCAATCACTTATTTTATAATTTAGACCTTTTATCGTGAGTTTATAAATTTATAAATACATATTTATTGAATGCAAGAAACAGATGAAATCCTGAGTTACTAAAAATATATAATAAAAGTAAGGAAAAAAAAACTCACATGTGACATATCCATTACCTTTCGATCTTAGGTTAAATTTAATATTATGATTTCTTATACAAGATTGTTTACTTACATGCTCTAATTTTGGACCAGAGTGAAAACATTAAGCTTAGCCACTTTAGACATTCCACTTTAGCCAATGGAAAGCGGAAGTAAGAAAGATGAAAACACTAGCAATGGTAACAAGTCAGGATAAGGAAGAGCATAAAGAAGCATGGTGGTAATGACCACATTGACATGTTTAAAAAGAAAAGCCAACACCATCATATCATAATTAGAAGAGCCAAACCTTTTTTCCATGTACAGATTCGTCTTTGCACTTGATCAATTTGTTTTAATTTTTAAAGGTTTGTTTCATGATGAAGGAAAAGAGAGTTTAGAAGCTTGAACAAACTTTAGAATACATTTTTTTTTGTTAAATTTTAATTTAATATATACTATTAAGGTCAGAAGTTTTATATTATCAACCAGTTAGACAATGGGTAAAATGTAGTATTTTAATTAATGAATTTGATTGGCCATAACAATTTATAACTATGTGGTCTTAAAATTTACAAATAATGAAAATAAATAATTTACAAACATGATTATTTTTAGACAGTAAAACAAACGTTGAAATTATAAAACAATAGGCACTGTGTGATGAACTCTTCCAAAATTACCTTAGATTTGGTATATTACCCAAAGTCGTTGTCCCGTTAATTGTGGGTTTGAAGTTACCCCAATGCCTCATTAGGTTTCATCCGAGGATGTGGAAAACTGTTGGCTTTAGTTTAACAATCAGTCAAACACTTTTACTTTTCATTTTTTTTTTCTTCTAAAAGTTTGGAAGTGAATTGAAACGAGGAACTTGTATATAATAATATTATGAATTTACTGAAATACTGGGATACTAATAAGTTTATATAATTATAATATTTGACTCTTAATCATTAATAAGAAAAATATTAAATATATTTTTAGTTTTTAAACTATTTGTCAAAATTGTATTTTATCTATAAGATAAAATTTGAATCTATTCTTTATACTTAGAAACAAGTGTCAATGATCAGATCACAAATAAAAACATCTTTAAAAAATATAAAAAAAAAACAAAAAAACTTAAAGAAAGAAATAATAGTGAAGTAAAAACTATAAAAAAAATTAAAAAAAATTAACAGATCATCGAGAATCATTTACACAAGTTTATAAAGTATAAGAACGAAATAAGTCCAAAATTTATCTCACGAAACATAATTTTGATAAATAATTTAAAAATTAAAAACATATTTAACCCAAAAAAATAATTACATAAGTGTAATTAATTCTCTGCAATTTTAAAAATTTTAAAAATAGATACAACCCAAATAAAGTACATGTGAATGGAAATAAAAATAAGACGTGGTGTCTTAAATAAAATATAGGTAATGCCAAATTTGGTGATGAGTTGTGATATTGAAGATTGAGGATGAAGCTGAACCACAATCAACTTGACGCAATGAAGTAGATTCTCTTCTTCTTCTTCTTTTTATTGGAGTTGCCTATAAAACTCTTCTTTCCCTTTGTTATCTCAATTCTCAGTAACATTATTCACAGGAAAATGGTGCTTGGTTCAAAATTTGCTACGATATAAAAGAAAATAGTCACGCAATGTTAACTGTGAAGTGCACAAGAGATTCTATGACATCATATAGGGTACAACTTTTTGGCAGAACATTGGGTTTTAGCGTCTTATAAGAAGACGACGTTCATTGATCAATATTATCTGGTAAGAATTTTTTATTTTCGACTATTTTTTTGTTTTCTTCAATTTAGGATATTTGAAAGAGAAAAGACAGAATATAAAAACATTTCAAGTATATCTTTATAGTAATAAAAACGTTTCAAGAATACTAACTAAAGTATATTTACTTATGTTTTGAAATCTAATATTTTGAGAATATAAAAGAAAATTAATTTTTAAATTTCATTATTACAAAAGAGATTTATTCTACTAAAATTTCATTAACTTTTATGTTTCACTACTATGAAAAAAGATTCTTTTTATCTACACATATATTTATATTTAGAGATGTTAAAATGAGTTATTCAGTCTAGTCTAATCTGATTCTATGACATCCATTCTAACGTATTTTTTAAAACAAGTCATAATAATTTATCTAGTTTGGCTCTATATTAGATCCATGGGCTAGTAGGGTATTTTTTTTCCTAATTAAAAATTAAAATAAATATATATTCATATGAAGAAATCATGATATATTATTGTTCAATAGTCTAAAGTTTAATATTTAACAACTAAATGTTTTTTACGATAGTAATTGAAAAATAAAAGTTTGTTTATGATAATCGATTATTTCGCAAAATAAACGATTATTTTAAGTATGATAATCGATTATTTTAGGAGATAATCAATTATTCCAAGAGATAATCGATTATTTTAACGTTAAATGTTTTTTACGAAAAACAAAAGGCTTTTTCAAAAATTAAAGGAGAGTTGTTTGCATGTTGTGATCTTTAACATGATTCCTAACTATTACAAGCAAACATATACACAACATACAAGATTAAAGCTTCTACAAGACTTCAAGACTTTAATCATGAAGGTCCATCTTCTTCTTTTAGAGTCATAATCATCAAAACAATTATCCTTTATATATTTTTAAAGATTCTTCTTCATCTTTAGATTAACATAAGCCATTATTTTTTAAGTCTACCTTTACCTAAATTATAGGTCATACGAGTTTACCTATCGATTCAGATTCATTTTGACAACCCTATCCACAACCAATGTAAATGTCTAGTTTTATGCCATATCTCCATTTAAGTGACAAAAAAAAGTTTCCACAAAGAACAAAAATGTCATTTAGTATTTTTTTTTACTTCAGTTCCCATTTTATTCAACGCAAATCATAAATGTAGATCCCTAATCATCATTTTCTCTTTATGTAGAAGAAGGGGAAGGAAGAAAAAGAGGAGGAGGAAGTAGAAGAAAAGGAAAGAGAAGAAGTACAAGGAGAACTAAAAGAAGAATGAGAAAGAAGATCAGGAGGAGAAAGAAGAAAAAGAGGATGAGGAGGAAGAAGATTTCTAAGGTGGTATTAAAGTTTTCAATTCTTCAAACCTGAGATAATGTGTTAGAGATTTTACACCTACTAAAGATATCATTAGTGAAAAATCTGTCATTTTCATCACTGATTTTACATTAAACTCCCCAAAATACATAACAAAACATTATACTTCCCAAAATACATAACAAAACATTATACTCCCCAAAATACATAACAAAAATAATGCGATGACATTTTTGTAATTATTTGGAACATGTTTATGTCAGACCTAGGACATCTGATGTAAAACTCAATTTAAACACAAATAGTTCTTCTTCCTTGTAGTGATGGTGCACAAGCAAATTGATTGCATTTTTTCTTCTCCAATGGCGGAGACAATAGCAGTTCTACAAAGGTATTTTACCCTAAGTGTGGTCTCCTACCATCTCTTTATCTGATTAGTGGCAATGTACATTTCTCTCTGGTTGCATTGGAGCATTCAGTAGTGGATCTTGACTAATAATTTTGGAGAGGACAAAATAACATACTCAAAATTCATATATTATCAATGTTACTAATTCAACAAAAATAAATACATTATTTAATATAGTTGTAATTATAAAAAAATCGCACATGTTTAAAAGATTTCATTTTTGTTCCTTTAAACTTATAACCCGTGTGGGTTAAAGTGTGGGCTGACCCGCCTTGCGCCGCAACTTGCATTATATTTTTTATTTTTTTTGTTAATTTTTTATTGTTGTGTAATATTGCGTATGTTGAATATGACTAAATATTTTCATTCATTATTTAATGAATATCATATATTTACAAGTATAAATTTAAATTTTATTTCATGGTCTATTTTAATATATTTTTTTATAATGTGTTTCCTTCATCACTTGTAATAGAAGTAAATAATTTGTTTTTACATTTCATTTTATAATTGTTATACTTGCATTCAATCTTTTATATTATACTCAAATTTGGGATTAAAATTTATAAAAGACTTTCTAGATTTTATTTTTATTTTTTTTAATTTTATGCGCACCAGCACGTGGACCCGCAAACCTATAGTTATGCGGGGTGGGTCAAGCATTCTAACCCGTGATCCTTATGCGGGTTGGTCCGTCTTAGCCTATTTTTGGCAAGCTAATTGCAGGATAGGCCAAAACAGGGCGGGCCGACCCACTTTGTCATCCTTAATTTTTTGTGTGAGGTGTCCCTAACCTCATCTACTTCATTTATTTATTTATTAATCTTACTTTTATATTTGCTCTGTGAGATATCCCTAACCTCATATTATTTATTATTATTTTTTATTTTATAACTTACATCTATTTATTTATTTTACATCCAGTTACATATTGATTCTTTTTTATTAATATTTTTATTATTTTAATTTATTTCCAGTCCTACACTGGTCCTTTTTAATTTATTTTCAGTTCTGTATTGGTCCTATTTGTATTTATATTATTTATTATTTATATTTATTCCAGTCTTGTGCTAGCCCCTTCTATCATTATTTATATTTCTTCCAGTTTTGTATCGATCAATTTAAATTTCATATATATATTTGTTAGATTTGATGAAATTGTAGTTGGTGGTTTGACTCTGGGGATTTAAATATGTAGATATTATCCAAGATAAAATTATTTGGTGGTATTATGTTAACTATAGTAAAACTCATTTATCCTAACTATTCACTACAAAACAAATTCAAATCTTTCAAATATATTTAATAGAATGAAATATATTGATAAAATTGCAATATTGATGAATTTGTGAATGTGATATTTATATATTATTATGTATATTTGTATATTATTACAAGTTGATATTAAATTATTGGGTTAAATATGTTTTTAGTTCCTGGACTATTTGTCAAAATTGTGTTTCGTTCCTAAGATAAACTTTGGACCTATTTTGTCCTTATGCTTTATAAATAGGTGTAAATGATCCTTGATGACAAATAAAAACATCTTTAAGGAGAGGAAAATGAGAGAAAATGGAAGAGAAAAGAATGAAAGAAGCTTAAGAGACAGATAATAGTGAAGTAGGAAACTATGAAGAAGGAAAATAAAAAGATAAAAAGGAATTCTGACACATCATCAAGGATCGTTTACACGAGTTTATAAAGCATAAGGACGAAATAAGTCAAAAGTTTACCTCAAGGACGAAACACAATTTTGACAAATAATTCAAGGACTAAAAACATATTTAACCCTAAATTATTTTACAAGATATTTGTTCTCAATTTAAATAGATGGAGGCACCAGACTTTCCAAATTCATTCTTAGCAGATCTTTCAGCCATTTTTGTCAGACACTAATTGGAATATGGACATAGTTGTCAAGTTCAATTTCTTTTAAGGAAACAAGACAATCAAATCAATCATAGTTTTCTATTTAGATCATGAGAAGATGTGTATATTGGAATGTAGAAAAAAATGTTATAATGTAAAAACATGTATGTGAATATATTTTCATCTTATATTTGCAATTTTTATTCGTGACAAGAAACAACACAACATATTATTCCTTAAAACATAATTAAACTAATTACTACGATATATTAGAAAAAAAAGGTGTTATACTTGAGTGGTATCAGAGTGTAATAATTAATTATCAAGTTGTTACAATTGTATATGATATTAATAGGGTGTCATATTTGGTCAGAGCACTAGAAAATGTATTATGTTATGTTTCCTTTTTTTGTATTCTTATAATTTTAGCATTATTGAACTAACTTTTGTCTTTTTGTTTAGGATTTTATCCATTATGATATATGAGAGAACCTGTTATTGATGATGATGATGATAATGACGACATGGAAAAAGTTTAGGATGATCCTATATATGAGCTTTTAACCATATTACCAGGGTTGAGGAAGAAACCCTTGCAGGTACAATGAGACAACAAAGTTTTTAGTTAAAAAAATTTGTTATTCCTCTATACGTTTTACTAGTAAACATGTTAGAGATTATTGAGGGAACCTTGATGTTATACATTTTAGTTATACAACTTCTAAGAATAAAATACATCAGACTATATATGTGTTTTGACTAGGCACTTTATAAACAAAGTGTAAACATGAATGTGTTATAGTTTGTAAGACAAACATTTATAAAGATCATGAAAATATACAAGTGTTTCATCTCGTACATGATACAAAACAATATATCCTTGCAAAGTTTGGTATGCATAAACATGCTCAAACGAAAAGCACATAATATAAAAGGCTAATGTTGCAAGGAGTGTTTCCATTCGTTAAATTACCAAGATGATCTCCAAAGAGAAACACATCAACTTGCAGTAAGAGCTATAAAGTTGTTATGCATCAAAAACTTCTTGATTCTCACCTATGTCAACTTTAGAAAAGTTGTTAGACATGTATGGTCTCTCGCTTTGGTCAAATTAGATTACAAAAGCTCTTTGGTCTAGGCTTGATAAGCATTGCCAACTATCAAGATTTTTCTTGAAGAGGAGATAAACATTTAAATACTGCGTGGAATGCATTTAATGTATCCTCGTCCTTGTTAGCTCATATGAGGAAAAACGTCATGTTCGATTTGAAGCTTCTCAATGGCAAGAAAAGGATTCTCAAATGGAAGAAAAGGACTCTTAACGACAAGAAAATGATTTGCAATGAATACTTCTTTGTGATGCTATTTAAAGTCTCGGTTCAAGAAGAAAATAGAGAACAATGTTGAACAAGTGCAAAAATGATACTAAATTCTTGTGTCCTTTCTTTAAGCCCTAAAAGCTTTCTAAGAGTATTATTATGTTTGTTATCATTTCTAGTTGAGTGATTTATCTTTGTATACATCGCAAAACATTGTATCTCTCTAGTTAGTCAAATTGTGATAGTTTAAATAAAATTCTTTTTAGAAAAGCCCTTGTTTAGCCATAAGTAGCTATGTTCCAAAGAATACTCATGTCTAGCCAGAAGTGGTTATTGTTCCAAATAATACTCAAGGTTGTTTAACCAAGAGTGACTGTTTTCCAAAGAATACTTAGTCTTAGCCATAAGTGGTTACAATCCAAATAATACTTGGTTGTCTAGCTAAAAATGGTTGAGTTCCAAATAATACTTAGTGTTGTTTAGACAAGAGTGGCTGCATTCCAAAAAATGCTCAGGTTTTAACCTAAAGTGGTTATGATTCAAATAATACTTGGGCTTTTAGCTAAGAGTGACTGAGTTTAAATAATACTTGGATAGTTAGTTTTAGTTAGGAGCGGCTGAGGTCTAAAAAAACCTTGTATCTTTACAACACTAGTCTGCTTAATGAAACTTGACTTGTTAGTCAAGAATTAGACGTAGTTTGTGTGTTCAAATAAATTAGTATAAAAACATAATGTTAAGTCTTCTCTCCCTTTAAGTTGTTTTACATTGTAGGTTATAGAACTGCACTAAATAAAGAAGAAAAAACTTTACGGAATTTTATTTCAAACTAATTATTTGATAGATTGTCACTCAAGCTTTATACTCGCATTTGACTACATATATAATATGATGTAGATTTACGAAAATCTGTAAAAGTTTTTAACACACAATTCAACCTTCTCTTCTTGTGTAGTTGGTCTATTTTCACATAACTTTAGGCCATGTAAGTCATATTTTAATTTATGTTTATAATAATTACATTTAACTTGTAATTCAATGTGTTGGGTACATCAACAAATTGAGTGTGGAGCAAAACAAATCAAAAGTATATGGATATGTCGAGTCTCAATTCATCATAAATATGGGATCATGAATGTGTAGATCCAAGAGTACTTAGTAACATAGATGAGTGACTTATAAAGACATATACTTGGCTCCATACAATGAAGGGTTAGTTTTCTAACAAGTTTTTTTTAATTATGCTAATTATATAAGTAATTTGTTTGTCATTGAATGTAGGTCTCATTGGCAATTAATTGCCATTATACCTAGGGATTGCGTTGTATTGTAGTTTTGTTCACTACAATGAAAACCCAACAATAAAAAAAAAGCTTGTTACAAGGATAACTTTAACGTTTTTCATCATATTTTAAAAGTATAAGTATATATTCACTTAAATCTGTCTTTACTTTAATTAAAGTTGTGACTGAAACAAATATTTTAAGTAAAAGAAATAGAACAAGATCATTGCAATTCATTTACCCCAAGGCCAAACAACATTTTAATACATACAATAATTATTATATTTATAACACTTGAAAATAATAGTCATTTGTTTCTCATTGTAGTATAATAGGCAAGTGAATTTGTTTAAATGTGGCTACTACATCGTATCCGAATGAGAATCATCTTTTGCATAAGTATTACTTATTCATAGAAGGAGAAGTAATCTATTTCAACATTTGATTGAGTTTAACTTATTTTTATGAGTATTGCATAATAATATGAGTCAAATATTTTGGGATTTTCAAGATCAAGACAATTTTTCTTCTCCAACATAAATAAATAATATAGTTAAGTTTATTCTTTTGTTTAGGTCATTTAGGTTAGATAATTTCATTGCAAATTAGGTATCGTTTTGTTATTTAATATTATATATTTGGATTGTTATAGCTATGTTGGATTTTCTGTATTCCAGATTTTGGATTTCAGTCAAAACCAACCAAATTTTAGGAAAAAAAATTACAACTTTTTACGTCAAAGTGACATAAAAAACACCTATCTAAAGTTCATATATGTTGAGCAAGGATGACTCGACGTATAAAGTCTCCTTTTTTACATTTGTTGGTGTGTTTATCTGAGCTAAAATTTATTTTTTACGACAATTATTTGTTTGACATAAATGTATGTCTCTTTTATGTCTTCTGCATCCATGTTAGACTTTTATATAATATAATTTTATTCAAAAAAATTGGTGAACATATCTCTTTTGTATTAATAGGCACAAATTTTATCTTATAAACTAATTTTGTAATAAGTTAAATTTAATGTTTATTCTCTAAAAATTTATGATAATATTTAAGAAAGAACAAATAATTTAGTTAGACGTAACTTGTTTTTTTAATTTGACACAGGAGATTAAGATTATTGATAATTTTTAAAAAAAGGATAAACAATCTAGAAGTAACTATTTTTTAATTGACACAAGATTAATATTATCAATTATCCTTTAAGTAAGAAAGAAAGTTACAGGTTGTTGGATGGGCCAACTCTTAGCCAGTTCGGATTAACTCTTCAAAATTCAACACGATGCTTATGAGAAGCAATTGAGAAATATTATTAATGTCTAATATCTCATAGTTATAAAAACCTTTAATATAATCAATCAAATCAAGTTATTATTTCATAAGTAAGATGAGAAATATTTGATATATCTAAGTCATTTTTGAGTGCAAGTTGATACAGAAAATCTTGTAGAACCTCGTGAGATTCAATGATTGGAAACATTAAATATTCAAAAAGATTTAGTTTTTCTTTGAACTTGAATTGTCCAAGAATTTAATCTTATACCCATGGTTTGAATTTAGTCAGTGTGTTATGCATTACAACATGAATAAAATTTGGCTAAATCTTTAGCAAATATGCTAAGAACTATTGAACATATCATCAATAAAATAAAGAAAATGGGAAGTTCATTATGATGGTACAATGTGGAGGAAGCAAGGGTAAGAAAAGGTCCTCTTTTGCAAAAGAAAGACAAAAAAAAGTTCAAAGCCTAGTTCTTATTTCCAATCAATAAGAGTCAACATTGGAAGATACATTGTCCAATATGCTTGTATTTGATAGTGATATTTGTCGATTCAATCATTTGTGACATAATAAGATAATCACATACATTTTTGTATAATATATATTTTTAGTCATTCATTTGTTCAAACTAATTTATAACTAGTTGATAACATACTAAAATTATAATACAACAATTTACTAAGTTAGCAAATATCATTGTTATATAATCAATTAGTGTTGTTATTTGACATTGGAAACTAAAAAAAATGTTAAAATGGCTTACAACAATTAAAATTTAGAAAAAAAAAATAATAAAATCATAGTGAGAGACAAAGCATTAGTTAGTCCAACATGGAGGGATCCACCACGTTCTTGTGGGGTGTTACTCTTTTTTTTCTTTTTTTGAATATTCAATTTTTGTTGTTGTAACACAGAACACGAGCTATCTAATCACTTTATTTTGTTTGTCTGTTTTTCTTCTATTCAAGTTTAGTGACGTGCCAACAACCAACATCGGCTACTCGTCAAATCTATTCTAATTCTAAGAAGTTATGTTGGTATTTCTATTATATATTTAACTTTTTAATTCAAATTTAAATGTAATAACATTGTTGTTGTTTTTTTAAACTTCAATTATGTTAAATGTAACTGAAACAAACATGTAACAAAATAAATCATCACTAAATTAATGTTTAACATGTGATTTTTATTTAAAACTTATCTTGTAAAGTAAATGAATATCTGAAAAGTATTATAAGTTGTGTGTTATTTAAGAGAAAAAATAATAATTTGAGGACAAAATTAGTGTTTTATTCATATACTCCAAATCACAACTCTTTTTTATTTGAATTTCATTCAAATTCTGGAAACGACAACTTTTTTTCCCTTTTTTAAAAAAAATATCCATACATTTGTGCACACGCTGATGCATATATGTATTTTTTTGGGCAAAGATTGCGGTTATTATTTAATAATTAGAAGATTAAGCAATATTTTACATACATAAATAATCACATTAAATTAAACTATTTTTATTAAAATAATTATAAGTATTCTTAATTTACTAATAAATTTTATCGAAGTCAACAGTTTGGTTTAATATTTGAAAAATATAATTTATTTAAAAATAATAATATATTCTTATTAAATATATGAACAAAATTTAATTATTATAAAATGGCATTCCTATATATTTAATCACTAAATAAAATTATTTATTATTTATTATAGTTCTAAATAATATATAATTATTATGCACTATTTTATATAAATAGTAAATAGTATTATTAATATTACATGTTTTTTATTAATATAAAATATTATTTATTTAATATATTAATATCTTAACACTTTTATTTAATATATTAAATAATATTAATGTATGTATTTTATTTGAATTTTTTACCCACTTAATTTTTTATAATCATTATGGAAATTATATTTAAAAAAACTAGTTATATAAAATTTTATCTATAATAATATATAAATGGGTTCTTTTTATATGATGTATACAATTTTTTTATATTATAAGTTTCATAATTTTTTAAATTTAATTAATTATATTTTTTAAATTTAAATATAAATGCAAAAATCAGAAATAGAACAAATAAGAAAGAAACTCTTTTTTTAAATTTTAATTAATGATAGGGAAAAGTTCAACACTCTATTATTTTAACTTATGCTTAAAAAATAATTAATATATAAGAGAAAAATGTGTTGTATGGTTGACAGATGATAAGTCTAAACAGACGAAAAGTCTTGACAGACGATGAATCTCGACAGACAAACATTCACCAGATCATGAATGTATCGTTCGACAGATGACCTCAAACAATTATCAGATGATAAGTCATTAAATATGATACATATTTTGCTTTTACTAACACTAAAGGTTTATTCCTTAGTTTTCAAAAACATTCTTCTAGTTGATCTGATGATGAAGTACAAAGGCAATTTTCACGTCTTCTCACACTGCCCTCCTTATAAAAAGTAAAAGCTACTTTCTTAACCAAATTCCTGACACGTCTAGGTTTTTTCAACTTCAAAAGTACATCTTCCCTGTGTGGAAGTGTTGTTTTCACCAAAGGAAGAAAAATCCACCGTTCAATGAAGGATAAGTGCTACAAGCTGTCAGGTTTTGTACTAAAAGAATAAGCATATGTTTAGTGTATGAAGAAGTGCATTTAATGCACCTACGTGAAACCTTCATCAGACGCTACAAGAAGAAGAAGTCAAACCTCAACTTAAAGTTAAATATATCAGAACGGATCTCTAACAAAAAGCTGCTCATGCACTATATAAGGGATCAAGTTCATCTTGAAGAGTAGAAGAACATGATGTTGAAAGATTGTGCAAAAAATCTGCTTGTATTATCTTCAAACTCTTCATTAGCTTTAGAATAACATTGTTAGTGTTTCTTTGCTAGCTCTAGAGGTCAATCAAATTATATATTTCGTCTATAAGACACAATGCTTCTAGACTAGCTCAAAAGTTTTGTGCTTCTCAATCACAACTCCTTTTCAAACATCTTTTTTGTTGAGCCAAAAGTGACTTTACAAGAAAGAATACTTAGTTGAGCCAGGATTGACTTTGTAAGAAAGAATTCTTGTACGAGTTAGCCAGGAGTGGTTGCGAGCTGAAAGAATACTTGTAGTTTGCAGTACTAATCTGCTAATGGAACTCAATCAGGTTGATTGAAAACTAAATGTACTCTCAATATAAAATCTTGAGTATTCTCTCTTCTTCTTTATCTCAGTTCAATTGCATATTATTGAATTGACTAACATTACAAAGGAAATTTTTAACTCATTCAATTTTTGTAATCTCATCTCATTCGTCGTTGGTTGAATCTTGTGTTTGCAAATGATATTCGAAAAACAAAAAAATTAAAAATACAATTCAACTCTATTTTCTTGTGTTTTTCTTGCTTTCACAATTAATTATTCAAAATAAAAAATTACATATATTAAAAATTGCTTATAATAAAATTATAAAAAAGTTATTAATTTTTTTATTTAATAATTATTAATATTTTTATTTTTTATTATTATAAAAAGTGAACACAATAGATATAAGTGTAAATAGTTAAAAAATAATAATAAATGGTAATAATTTGTTGCTTTATTTCACTTGTTATAAATGTTTTTTTTAATTGAATACCTATATAAGATTTTATAGCAATATATACCCTCTACTTAATATATAGATCTAGTTATAAATATTTTCTCAATTATTTATACTATTAACAAGAATCATATTTTATAAGATATTTTCTACAAATTTTCTATAAGAAATGAGTTTTATGTAAATTTCATAAACTATCACAATATGTGTGTAGACTATTAATTTCTCATACTAATATACATGGTCTTTTTAGGTTAGGAAAAATACTAATATAGATTCAACCTCGTTTTAAACTAAAACTAAAGATTTATTTGAATTTTAGTGTTAAGATAAAGTATTACATCATTCACAAAATTCCACAAATAGACAAACCATCTAATATTATAATTAAAAATGTAATTTTGGGTGAGATTAAAATCATTGATTATTTTTGTGTGTTTACAAATGAAAGTGAAAAATTGAATAAAAATATAAAATAAAGAATAAAGAGAGAACGTGATTTTCAAGAACGGTGAAATCTTTCAGCAAGCATCTGGATTTGAATGGAGGAACCCAAACTTCAGAAGCCCAAACTTTTTGTGGGAATATGTTTGGGCCTGTATTTTCTCATTATTAACGTTTTTTGGATCATCTTGTTTTCATCCTAATTTGTTGTGCATAAAAAGACACATGTTAAAATTTTGTTTTATATAATAATTCTTCACTAAAAACACCATAACTCCATAATATATAAAAGAATAGCATATAAATATTAAAATATTCGAATAAAAAAAATTCACATGGACTATATGTCTTTCTTGTATGAAAGATGATTCTACATGATAAAATTGTTATGGAGATTTGATATTATATAATTGATTTAAAGTATATAATTTGTTCCTTATAATCTTTTTATATTAAAACTTTAATTATTATTTTTTTAAAATAAATATTTTAAAATAATATCAAAATTACTGATTAAAAAAATATTTAATCTAACACTTTTTTGTAAATATAATATATTTTGATATACACATTACTATAAAAACATGTAATGTTTAAATTTATATATATATATATATATAATGAAACACTTACACATTTTTATTATATTAAAATAATATAATTTTAAAAATATATATAATAATATTTAAAAAATTATGAAGTAATTATTTTTAAAAGAAAAAGTTACGTAGTTGTTTTGAAATAGCAAAAAAGCTATTCACTTACATATGTTATTAAATTAATTAATTAATTATTAAAGAATAAAATTATCCACTGATATCCTATATCCTTTTTATATAATAATAGAGATGTTAATTTAATTTCATTGTTTCAAGTGTTATTTAAGAGGAAAAGTAATAATTTGAGAATAAAATTAGTACTTTATTTAAATTCTATAAACGAAAACTTTAAAAAAAAAACAATTCTACACACAACCTATAATTAAGCAACATTTGATATGCATAAAATAATCATATTAACTTAAATTTTTATTAAAATAATTAAAATATATTTTAAATTTATTAGTAAATTTTATCCGAATCAACAGTTTGATATAATATTTGAAAAATATAATTTATTTGAAATAATAATAAATTCTTATTAAATGTATGAACAAAATGTAATTATAACAAAATGACACTCTACGTATTTAATTATTAAATAAAAATATTTATTATATCTTTAAATAATATATACTTATTACACACTCGCTTTACCAATGTACTTTTATATAAATATTAAATAATATTATTAATATTAGATATTCTTTATTAATATAGTATTTCTATAAAATATTATTTATCAAATATAATAATATTAATATTATAGACACAATTTTATTTTATTCATTATATTAAATAATATTAATATATGTATTTGATTTGAGTTTTTGGATCCATTTACTTTTTTATAAAAATTATCATGAAAAATATTTTTCAAGAAAACCAGTTATATAACCTCCTTACTAGAAAGTAAATTTAACAAATGATCTAATTTCTACTTTATTTTATTAGTTATAAATGTTTTCTAACCCGTAACACTTGAATAATATAAAAGAGTTTACTCAACTAATTAAGCTAGACCTAGTTATAAATATTTATGTATATTATTAAAAAATACTTTATAGAATGTTTTTTACAATTTTTTATAAGAAATGAATTTTCAATATATTTTATAAACTACCATAATACTACAAGAAATTTATTAAATATAAAATAATTTAAAGACTAAAAATAATTAATCAGTGACTAAATTAGAATTTTTAATAAACTAAAAATTATTAGTTTGTAAAATAATTTTTATTATAATAAAAAGTATATTTTTTTGCTATTCATCTTAAAAAATTATGAAATTGGTTTCTATATAATGATGATTAAATTAATTTTTAAATTAAAATTAAAATTTGTTTATGATATTAGGTACCAAGGTTTTAGCCACTTAATAAATTAGACTCTATATTAGTCTTTAATTCAATTAGTGACCAAGTTCATCATTTTGTAAGTAATTAATATGGTTAGTAAAAAAAATTTTTTTAGTGAAATATATTCTAAAAAAATTTAATACAACATTAATTTCTTGTACTAAATAGCCGTTTTTGTGTTAGGAAAAAACTAGTTTCTAAAATATAATGATAAAGTTATACTTAAATGATTTATAATAATACTTATATTATATTTTAAGATTATAATATCTTATTAATAAAAATTAGGGGTAGTTATGAAAATCTAATTTAGATCTAATTAAGATCCAATACAATAGATTGGATCAAAATTCAAATCCATTTTAACTAGATTAAAATAATTTGAATTTTTTTAAATCTAATTAAAGTAGATAAAATGAGATTAAATTTATATTAAATCCACTTTTTCAGTTAGATTAAATTTAGATTATTTTTTAAATGAGATTTAAATTTAGAAACTTAAGCATGGTCAAACTCGACACGACCTAGGCTTAGGTTGGTTGGAGTGATCGAGCCCTGATGACTAGGCTTAGGACGATTCACATGGATTGGGCTCGTGCCAACTTGAAGCTATTAGGCCTGTGTCAACTCTAGTATATCAAGTTCAATCTGACTTAGGTCGACTAGGCTCAGACCGGTTCGGATCGTCTGAGACTTGGTTGACTCGGGTCAATTGGGCCTGAGTAGACTCAGAACGTCTAAGCTCGATCCAACTTAAGTCGATCAAGCCCAAGTCGACTTAGGTCAATCGAGCCCTAGACGGGTCAAGTCAATTGAGTTAGGGTCGACTCAAGTTAACTTAAGTTGACCAGGCCGAGGCCTAGGACTACTAGTCGTCCAAGATTTGGCTAACTCAAGTTGACCAGGCATGGGAAAACTTGTCTCGTCTAGGGGCCAAGGCCAACTCAAGTTAATTGGGCCCAGTTTGACTTATGTTGACCAAGCCTGGGTCGACTCAAGTCAACTAGGCCAGGCTGACTCTAGTTGTTTGAGTCTGGGTTAATTAGTGTTGATCAATCTTGAGGCAACTCTGGTCGATTGGGCCCAGCTTGACTTAAGCTGGTCGATCTTTGGCTTAGGCCAACTCGGGTCCTCGAAGACATGGCCGATTTGGGTCGACTAGACCTAGGTTGATTTGAGTTGATCGGACTCGGGTTGATTAGGCCTAGGCCGACTTGGTTCAATCGAGCCCGAGAAGATTTTGGTCAATCGTGATTTGGCTTACTCAAGTTGACCGAGTCCAGGTCGACTCGAGGTGATTAGATCTTACCAGGCCTAAGTTGACTCAAGCTCAAGCTTAGTAGGCTTGATCGGGCCTAGGCCAACTCAAATCCACCAGGCCTTGGCTAACTCACGTTAACTGTGGCCTGACTGACTCAAGTCGACTAAGACTTGGTCGATTTATGTCAACTGGGCTTGGGCTATCTATAATCAACCAAGTATGGGTTAACTTGGGCTGATTGGGATTTCCAAGCCCAGAACTTAGGTCAATCGGGCCTAGGCTAACTAGGGGCGACCGGGGTCAGGCTTACTCTGATTGATCGTGCCCAAGCTGACTCAGGTCTTCCTAGGTTGTGCTGATTTGACTTGACCTAGTTTCGGTCCTACTCGGCTTGAATTGGCCCAAGCCATCTTGGGTCAATCCTGGCACGTGCCAACTATGCTTAATTTGAACTTGGGTCAACTTTGCTTGACTTGGACTCGACTTGACATAGTATTTTATAACTTGAACTGACCGAGACATATCTTCGTTTTGGATTTTTCAAAATCCAAGAATTTATTCAATTTATATTCAATCCAAATCCAATTAAATGGATTGAATTGAAAATCCCAAAATATGGATTTGGATTTCAAAGAAATCCATTAAAATGAATTGAATTTAAAATCTAAAAATATGGATTTAGATTTAAAAGAAATCCATTAAAATAGATTTAAAGAAATATGAATTTGGATACATATGGATTGGATTTTACCATTTGGATATTTTGATTACCCTTAATAATAATAATAAATAATAAAATATGTGATATTAAAATTATCATTAAATAATTTAAATTAAAAATTTGAGAAAAAATACAAATTTTGAGACAAGGTTTTAGGCAAGGTCTCATTCCTTCGCACGAGACCTAAGACTCAAAGTCATAATGGCACCCTACTTTTAATTATTTAACTATTTATATAATTTATTTGCGTTTTTATTTTAGAAAGTATGACCACAATATTAAATATTAAATTTTCATGGTTACATGTTCTAGAGTCTTATTTAATTGATATTTCTAATATGTTATGTGGACTGTGTTAGACTTAAAGACTTTGACTTGGTATGAGCTACATATGATTTGATGTCTCCAACTACCTCTTGGTGATCATGAATGAAGACTTTGAAGTTTGAAAAATGTGAAGATTGAAGACCTTAGTTTTAGTGCTAGTGTGTCTTAGGTTTTGTGGGTAAATCATTTTCACTTAATCTTGGACTTAATTTGGGTTATAAAATGTTTTACAAATGTTTTAGAAAGTTTTAAAGGAAGTTAAGTATTTTCAACTAATCAAAATTATCTTTTCAGACAGTTAAAATGTTCATTGCTTGATGATTAAATCAAGTATAAACAATTTAACCTACTGATTAGATTTTTCAGTCAACTAAAAATCGAGAGCTGTTGATTTGTGAAAATTTCTTGTAGCTAGTTTCAATCAATTGTTTTGAAAATTGAACTAACTTAAATATTAGAGTTGTTATTTGTTGAAAAACCATACTCTCTGGAAAAGCCAGTTGAATCACGAGTTAAGCAAGTTGAAATCACTTAAAGTTTATCTTTAATGATTTACACTAGTTAAAACGTGTCTCAACCAGCTAAATCCAACTTCCAAGATTTTGATGTTCTTTGTAACAACCAATTAAATCGCGAAGCGAACCAACTGAAATCACTTAAAAATCTTTAAGTGAAATAAGCTTGTTAAATCGTGTTTTTAACCAACTGTTTACAAGAAAACCCATGATTGAAAGAGTTTTTCTAAGTGTTCTAAACTGGTTTTCGAAATCCATACTGCAAGAAGTCCAAGATCTAGGCAAATTGAATCTTGTCTTGTGGAAAAATCACATTGGTCATACTCTATTTTTGAACTGCTAGTGTGCGATCTATGTCCAAGTGATTTTGTTCCATTTTACTGTGTAATTGCTTTTAGGTTTGTGTCTTCTTGATCAGAATGATTGAGAGCATCTTGCAATAGGATTTTGCAAAGTATTTGTGATCTTGTAGGGTTCAAGATCAATTTTTTTTTGTTTCATTTTTGGTTTTCATGTAAGGTTCATGTAAAAACTGAAAATTAGTGAATTGTTTGATCAGGGTGATTAGGAAACTGGATATAGCCTTCTTGGGAAGGTGAACCAGTATAAATATCTAGTGTTAATGTCTTCTTCCATATTCTTTTAATTTATGCAATTGTTAATTGTTAATTGAATTATTAAAAGAGCTTAATATATAATTCATTGATCAAAGCATCTCAAGAACCTTTAAAGAATTGCTTTTGGTTGCAGCTGTGTGCAAAAGATCTGATAGTTTTTCTGAAATTGATCAATTTTTTCGAAAATCTTTTGAGATTTAATTCACTTTCTTAAACTCAACCCTTAATTCTAACATACTGTTATACATGATAGAAAGTATTATTATTCTATATCTTATTTATAATAATATAGTCTTTTAAATAGGCACATCATAAATATTCTTCACATTCTTACATAATTAATCATTAAGTTTGTAAATTATAAATTAAATAATAAAAATTATTCAACACTAAAATAGAAATATGAATTGTTGTGCACTATAATAACTTTAAATTTTTAGATCATTGGACTCAATTGATGGAAATTAAATTAAAGGTAAAAAATTTTAACATTTTATTCCTTAAACTTATACATGCTTATACGAATTTAAAGTGAATCGGATCACAAGTTTTTCTTTGCAAAGATCTCTTAAGAAATAAAATTTCACACCAATATGCTTGCTTCTTCCATAAATGACTAGATTTTTTGACAATTTGATTGTTAAACTATTGTTACAAAAAATTATAGTAGCATTTGTTTGCTTGAACTATAGTTCTTCCAAAAAAATTTCAACCATATACAAGTTGTAGCTACAACAAATTTAGCTCTGGACAAGGTAGCAATGCGTTGCTTTTTAAAAGACCACGAAATATAGTTTGTTCCAAGCATAAGGAAAAAATCATATGTGATCTTTCAATCATCTAGATCACTTGCATAATCACTGTTTGTAAATCCAATTAAATTATTTTTTTCGCCCTTCTTATAATATAACCCAAGTCATAAGTTCCTTGTATTCTTCGCTTTGGCAGCAAGCAAATGTAACTAAGTGGGATTCTCATGTACTTGCTAATCAAACTCATAGAATAGAGATGACAAATGAACTTATCCCCATAAGTATTACCCAAACTCGTCTCGATTTTGACAAAAAATCTCTACATTGATTGGATATAGGTATGAGTATGAGTAATACTCGATTTTTTAAATTGGGTATGGGGATAGGGATGGGGATGTAATACTCGTCTCGTCCCCACTTCCATACCCATCCCAATACCATGCCTTCATCCTTATACTCATTCATGTTTTAAATTACTAAAACACATTTAGTTTATTAAGTAACTCAAAAAAATTTATATTAACTTTTTTTCAGTTATTAGTTTTATAATTTATTTTTAAAGCATACATTTGGTCTTCTTTTTATTTTTCTATGATTGTTTGACCTTTATTATATTGTTACTTGGTGATACTTTAATTTGAGATTTATGTAGTTATAATTTCTTTATTGATATTTTTATTGGAGAAAAGAATATATGTATCATTTTGACTTTGAATCATTTATAATATCATGTTTCTTTTGTTGTGATTTTTATTTTTTTTGTAAAAAAATATTTAATTAATATTTGGAATAGCAATGAGCGAGTACGAATATATTCGTTGCTCGATGGGATATACTTGTACCCGATGGGGATGAAGATGTGACAAAAATTTCATACTCGTTAGGTATAAGGACGAAGATGAAAATGAATGTTTGTTGTAGGGATGGAGAAGGGAAAGTAAAACTCGTCTCCACTCCACCCTGTTGTCTATCATAGAGTACAAGATATATTAGATTGCCAACAAATTTGCTTGAATTATGTATTATCAACCTTCTTCCCGCCATGATCTTTGTGCAACTTTGTGTCACATTCAATTGGGATACATACAAGATTACAATCCTTCATTTAAAATGTGTTCAAGATTTCTCTTACATATTTCTTCTTAGATAGAAAAATCCCAATTTTCTGATTGAATTACTTCTATTCCTAGAAAATAATGCATCTAACCCATATCATACTTTTCAAATTCATTCATCATGAACTTCTTGAATTCACTAAACATGACAACACAATTTCAAGTAAATATAAGATCATCAACATATAAACATACTTAAGCATTTTTCCTTTATCTTCAACCTCAACAAAAAAGGTATGCTCGTAAGGACATTTCACAAATCAAACTACCTTCGATTTGTCATGCTATTTTCTTTTGTCTTTGCCTTGAGATTGATCATGATGGTTTGGTCTCCCTTGTTTTCTACCTCAACCTCTATCCAGTCCTCTAAAATTGTTGGAATGAATATTGGTACAAGCTTTCAATGCTTGTTCCTCAACTTTTGATTGTTTTTGTTCATACACCAATAATAAACTTTGCAATTCATCAAGTGACAGACCATCGATGTCTTTGGGTTCTTCTATAACACATACAACAAAGTTAAATTTTATTGTTAAAGATCACGATATCTTTTCAACAACAATTGTTTCTTCAGTGTTATCACTATAGTTTGTGATCGATTCTGTAGACTTCATCCGAAATTATTTCAAACTCAACATGAAAATTTGCTCTTGTAGATCCTTGATACTTCTTCTTCATTAAATCCCAAATATCCTTGGAAGTTTCTTTGTTGAGAATGATTTCCAAAATAAATCGATCAATAACTTGAAACAAATAGTTTTTTGTTTTTAAGTCTTTTAAATTTAGTGCATCCACTTTTTTCAGTGAACAATGTACTACTTCCATGCACACCATTTTCAATAACCTGCTAGTACTCCTTGGATCTTAAGAAATTTTCCATCAATATTCACCAATAGTCATATTGACCATGAAAGCGAGGAATTGTTGTTCGTACAAAGGATCCTTCACTTGCCAGTTGTTGTTGCAAAAGAAGTCCCACAGTCTTAGAAAGAAAGAACCTTGCTCCAATACCAGTGATAAAAAATATTCTTGTTCTATATCTTATTCACCATGATATAACCTTTTAAATAGACTCATTACAAACATACTTAACATTCTTATATAATTTACCATCCATATTAAAAATAGAATAATAAAAATTATTCAATTCAACACTAAAACGAAAACATCTATTATTATGTACTATAATAACCTCGTAATCATTAGACCACCAACAAGATGACTCAATTTGTTTGAAATTAAAATAAAGATGGAAAATTTACTATCAAATTGTTATTAAATGTCAATTCTTTTTATGAACGAGTGAAAAACAAATAATTATGTTGTCTATTTTTTTTTTTTCAATTCATGAATGTTTTTCATAAAAAGTAAAAAGTAAAGATATTTTTGTATAATTTTTATTTAAAAAATAAAAAATAAAATTAAATATGGATTAGTGAGCCAATCCGTTTAACCCATTGATGGTGGATTGAGAAGCTTGCACAATTTTAATTCAATTCGAGATGATAAACCCGTTTCATATATCTAATGAAAATAATTATTATTAATTTTTATATAAGATTAAATATGTTTTTAATCTTTGAATTATTTGTCAAAATTGTGTTTTATTATTGAAATAAACTTTAAACATATTTCATCCTTATACTTTATAAACTAGTGTAAACTAATTATATGTTGGAATTTTTTTTTATTTTTTTATTTTTCTTCTTCATAATTTTCTAGTGCACTATTATCTGTTTCTTGAGCTTGTTTTATTCTTGTTTTTTCACCTCTCTCATTTTCTTATCTTTAAAGATGTTTTTATTTATCATAAAAAATTATTTACATCAAATTATAAAATATAAGGATAAAATAAATAAAAAATTTATCCTAGAAATGAAATAGAATTTTAATAAATATTTTAAAAATTAAAAACATATCTAACCATTTTATATAAAATATATATTGTTTTTATTAATAAAAAAATTTATTTGGACAACTCTTATAGAAGATATTTTTACTTTTTCTTTATGGAGTTAGACTATAAAAAAAAATCATAAATAGTGAATGATAAAAATATTTAAAAAATATTTTGTGTGTGCATTTAAATGTCTTTAGTAGTTCTATTTCACTTTTCTTACTAGTTAAATTATTTATAAGATAAATTCATAGTCTGGATCACAGCTTCACTTTTAAATTGGGATTGATCAAGAGAAACAAGTGTAAATGGAACAACTTTTTGTACAATTATATTTTAAGTATCCCTGAATACTTGGTCAATCCTAATTTTAATATCTACAATTTTTAAAAATTATGCTTTTTGCCCTGGATTTTCTTAGAATAGGTGAAATTAATCTGTGATATGTGAAGAAGAATGATAATTTCATCAGGATAAACATTAGCAGTATTAGTTTGAGTGTCCAATTTCACCTATTTTAAAATTTTTGAGATTTAAAATATGAAAAAATAATAACTGAAAAACAAATTTGGTAAATTTCTGGAAGAATAAAAATATATTCAAACCATGTTTTTCATAAGGTGTTTTTAAATCTAAATAAATAAAAAGGTTAAAATGGGGTCGCACCTTAAAATTTGTCATCTTACAATTTTTTTTTTGCGGAATTAGGGTTTAACAAATTCAACCCTTTTGCATCTGCCATTGCTGGGTTTCTTCTGCTATACGATTGATTTCAATATAGGTAATGCTGCATCACTTGCTTTCTTGTTGTTTTTTCATGTCAATTTTAAGGCCTACGTAGAACTCCGAGAAATCAATTTTTTTTTGTAGCGTTATGAACTTGCCTTGGCTGCATGGATGAACTACTATTCTCAATTTTTTAGGGGGATTTTGTTTGTGTAAATTTTCCTTCTCTCTGTTTTTAATATTTCTTCATTTTTTATCAACTTTTGGAGAAAAGGAAATGGAGGTGGGGGTTGTTCGGATAAGGGTTCCTTCAATCTGTTTTTTTTTTTTGAGACCTCTTATTTGTCTTCAATTTTTCTAACAGGTGTAGGAGGTTTTTATTTGTTCCTGTGTGTGTGGTTAAAATTTGGAGATGAGTGATGCAAAAGAGAATGAAGAAGCAGGGCAGAATGTACCCTTGGCTGCGGAAGAAATTTTGGCTGAAGCACATGTTCAACCAGAAGTTTTGGCTGCTTCTTTGTCCATAGGGGATACTTCAAATCATGCTGAAAATGGGAAGTTAGAGACAGAGGCACCTGTGGAGGATAAAACTGTGAATCTAGAAGACAATTCAGAGTGCATGCAGCTACAAGATGTCCTAAAAAGTGAAAATACAATAAACTCGGTCCCTGCAATGGACAGTTCTCCAGTTTTAAATAAAATCGAAGGTGAAAATGCATTCGATGTGAAGAGCAAATTAGAAGAACTTCCTCAGTATGGTAAGGACCTAGAGAATGATTCTAATGTTTGTCAAAACAATGCCGATACTGCTGAAATGACTGTGGAGGTGAAACCCAAAGCTTCTGAAGCGGCTGAAAGTAAAACTTACAATAATGGAGACTCCAACTCCGAACTCCCTATTTATAATGAACCTAAAACGTCACATGCTGTTCAAACTGATGTAACAGCTGAAGTCAAGAGTGGATTAGACAATGAGAATAAGTATAATGAAAAGCAGGATGCTGTTGCACATGTAGATAATGGAAATTTGATCTCACAGAATTTGTATTTTTTGGATCCTGACCATTCATATGATGGTAATGAGTCGGGAACAGAAGAGGAGCAGTCAGCTTTTATGAAGGAGCTTGAAACTTTCTTTAGGGAGAGGAGCATGGAATTCAAACCACCCAAGTTCTATAAAGAGGGGCTTAATTGCCTTAAGTGAGTTATACCAGTTTGTTTAAGTTTTCTTCTACATTTAAATATGGAACAGATAATCTAAACTCTGACATATTCACCTTATCCTAATACTTAATTGGCTGGATGTAAGGCTATGGAGATCTGTAAACAGATTGGGCGGCTATGATAAGGTATTTTTTTCCCATTATTCTGCTGAAGCACTAATACAATTTTATAACCAATTTTGTGTGAATTCAGAAGTTTATGAAAGTAAAGAATCAGATTAGAGGACTTTAACAATAATTCCATATAGTGGATACTTGTTGGCTCTTTCACACCTTCCATTTTTTTTCATTGTTCTTGAGGACTTTAAATCTGTCAATACTGGTAGCTTTTTAGGCAATGCAAGTAAAATAAAGTAAACAATTACACAAACACACATTTTTACTCTCTCCCATGCACTGGGGCAGAGAGATTTAAATTTTTATCATGCATTTAGCATGAGTTATTCTCATGCCAGTTTGTGATCTGCCACACTGTGAAATATCAATGTATTTATGCTCCATATGTTTTGTATGAAAACTAAATCTAATTAAAATACTACATGGAATGGGAGATACAACTTCTTGAGATCAAGGATTTCAAAGCGTACTTCATTCCCATGACAATAGCATCGTTCCATGGGTTGGTTTGTGAACATATTTTCTGTTTTCACGAATAATTACAAAAAAAATGCCATCCTGTTTTTACTGTATTTCCTTATTTGAAATATTGTACAGTAAATGGTGAAAACTAAACTTCTTGATAGTATTTTTGTGTGGTGAAAGGTGAAACATAAAATGTATCCACAAACCAAAAGACACCCTTAAATACTATTATGAAGATACCTACCTGTCAAATGTTCCCATAACAATCCTGAAATCTATTTTGTTTGATTAAAATTACTTTGATTTGGAAGCAAGTGAATAAATGATAATGATGCATTTAACAGTTTGTAACTTTGCCTGTCACTTGTAAGTATCTCTACTGCTGAATTTACTTTCAATTCTTTATTAAATGTCAATTTTATTTCTGGGAAACTGCAATGCTTTGGAGGTTGTTTCTTGAGGCAAACTAACATCAATTACTCTAAGCTTCAAGTTTGTTTAGTTCAAACTTCAGAGAAGTTGTTTCCATTGTTGCCAATTTACCTAGATATATGCCTAATTGGGGTTATATTTATGAATAGGTCACCTCATGTAAATTGTGGCGGCAAGTGGGAGAGTCTTTCAAACCTCCAAAGTAAGGAACAACTTACAATTTATTGTCTCAATCTTAGTTGTGGCTCTGAAATTTTTTTTCTTAGTTTTTCTGAGTTTATTGAATTTTTAAATTTGTTGTGTTTTCTATCTATTTTACAAGGATGCTGAGTTATATTCTGTATTGGAAAAGGTGTTGAGAAAAATTAAATTATTTATCTTGATGGAAAACTAACTGGGTCAGATGCTTGTATTTAATATGCACGCTTGGTTGGTTCCTTTATTGATTGGAAATCATAATTCTGAAGCACTTTTCATTATTAAGATATGAATTTCTCTTACACTTTCCAGATTTGTTCAACATGTTTTTTAAGTTTTTCTTTACGTTATTCTGTTTATTTTTTGGGTGCGGGGTGCATATGGGTGATCTGGATAATTTAGGCTATTTATAATATATGAAAATAATGCTCTCTGTTAATTTTTGCAGGACATGTACCACAGTTTCATGGACTTTTCGGGTTTTTTATGAGAAGGTGATTCTAGATTAATAAGGTGTACATTAGTCTTCAGCTCTTTCACATCTTTTAAAAGATTATTTGACAAATATGTTTTCAAGATATCCAGGCTGCCATGCAAGCTCAACATTCCTGTAAAGCTTAGAAGTAGACCATTTTCTTTTGGCACAAAAATGTAATGTTGATCTAGATGACATACATTTGCCCAGATTTCTTTGTCAAATATTTTATAATCTATATCATACTTTCCCTGATTGATATGAATTGAGTACTACACTATATTATCTTTGCTTTATGTTGAGGTCCTGCACCTTTTGTTATATTTCTGTCATATAATAGAAATTATTAAATGCTAAAGTATAATTACGCTTTGGCTTAAATAGTAGCATGCTTCGTGGTAGATGGAGGAGTTATTTCTTTTTAAAAAAACAGAACTTTGGATGCCGCAGAGCAAATTATCTGCTAGGAAACCATAGTGCTATCTCCAAACTTCCTTCATACTTCTTGAAAGAGAAGTTAAATTATTCTAACCTGTGCTAGGTTTTCCGGAGGTTGTTTCTCTCTGTTATCATGGCAAATGGAAATTTTTATTCTTCTTTTGGAGATGTTCAGGCTTTTATGTGAAACTAAATAAAAAAGTTAGAGTATAAACTAGGGCATTTGATAAGAATGGAATTTAAACAACCAATTGTTAGTTTCAATTATACAGTTTATTTCTAAAGTCCATATATTGAAATTTTGTAAAAAAAGGGATGGAAAGAAAAGATTGTCTTTTCTATGATTTTACCGTTGATTTCTTTTCAAGATGTAGCTTTTACAAAGTGAGATTATTGTATATTTTGAAATGTGAAAGCAAATTATAATCAAAATGCTTTTATATAACAGGTGCACAATTTGGTGCTTTAATTTTGACCATTTATTTAATAACCCATATTTCCCGACCTGATACTTCTTTTGCTTTTCCCAATCAATGCTGCTGCGTTCTTAGTTTTTTTTTTTTCACTCATTTTGTACTTAAATGTGGAAAATTGATTAATCTTTGTCAACTACTACTGACTAAAATCGCATTCTTTAAGAAGTTATAAAGATGGTGTAATCGATTTATTAACTACTGCCAATAACAAGCTTTCTATTCCCTGGTGCTGGATCCCTTAAAGAAACAACATTCTAATCAAATTATTATAAGTTGATAACTAGGGACTTTACCACTCTACCCAAAAATATTGTCTGTTTCTCCACTCCTTTACTCCCTACATGCACTTTGAAATTAACCAGTACATAGGTACATTTTCTGTTGGCCACAATATCTGTTCTTTAATCATCCTTGTTTTAGACTTCAATGACATATGGGCTTATTTAAGTAGCATCTTTTCTATTTGGAAACTATCAGAAAACAATATCAGATATTGTGTAGAAGTATAAACTTTCTTATCTTCAAAATCTATTTCACTATTGCCGTTTCTTTTATGCTGCTCCAGGCTCTTCTTGACTATGAAAGGCATAAAACAAAAGGTGGTGAGCTGAATGTGCCTATTACTTCTAATTCAGAGCCAATGAATATTGAAAATCAGGTAATATTTATTTGTGTGTTTAATGTCATTTTCATGAGCAATAATATAATGGCCAACCGCATCAATCTGATGTATGTTGACTCTATGAACTGCCAGACCATTCTCTTAAATAAGATATGGACATGTTGGAAAACCATATTACGCATCTCCATTTTTATTATTTAACATGCTGCTGTCTGTATATTGTAACGGGATGAAATTCCTCATGCACATTTTTTGAAAGTTATTTGTCTTTTTTACGGAAGGGACTATTTTATGATCTCCCTATGTGTTCAAATTGCTGCACATTTTTTTTATGAATAGTTGTTTTAGTTGCTGATATGTGTCATTTCTAAGGGTCAGTTGAAAATTAAATGAAGTAGCATTATTATCTTGTAGTTGCTGCCTTGGAAAAATTAAATTATATGCACAGCTGTCTCCTCTCCCCTCCAAAAATGCGTCTTTTTTGCCTCTAGTCATGACTATGTTTAGCAGATTCCCCCATTAAGAAGGTGCAGGGCAGATAGAATAAGAAGGTTAGTTGTGTAATAGGGGAGTGGGACCCTCAATTATGTTGATAATGAAATATGTACTTGTGTTCAGTAATAAAAAAGTGGATGGGAAGGTTGTTAGAGTCAGCTAAGAATTGGGAGAAGGAAATTGGAAGTGAGAGAACTGTGTCTCTCAAATAACTGGGTGAAGGAGTGTGGAATTCCTATCCGTTGCACTACCTGCGTTCTTGATCTTTGTTCAATATATTATTGATACTAGTGCAGAGTTTGATTGTTTCATGGTAGATTAGTCTGTTCAAGGCATCATTAACTGAGTAATTTTTTGTGTTGAAGTTTCTTGAATAATATTTGAAAATGTTTGAGTTTCTATCTTGCAATGCACTAAATTTCTTTAATTGCAGTAAGCTTTGCTAGTGGAACTATGTATGTCGTAAGCAGTACTACTGTGATGACTATACTTATGTGTGTCTTACGATCCCTCTTGCTTGTTAAGTGTGTCCAAGGATCAGCATCGTCAGGTAGGGCACGGAGAGATGCTGCGGCTAGGGCTATGCAGGGTTGGCATTCACAACGTCTCCTGGGCAATGGTGAAGTTAGTGATCCTATTATCAAGGTCTAGTTAAATTGTGCTTGTGTGATTCATGTTCTCCTTAATTTTGTTTTTACTGGTAAATAATTGTTTAATAATTTGTTTCTCATAGGAAAGGAGCTCTTTGTCTGTGCAAAAGCGTGAAAAGCAGCTTAGAAGCATCAGTATGATCTTCATCATATTGCTATCATTTTTAACTTATTAAAGTGCTGAATGATTCTCCCTCCCACTTATTTGCTCAGATGTACTTAAACGCAAGAAATCATCAGACATGGTGAATACAGTCAAAGTTGCTCACAATAAACCATCTAAACCACAGTTAAGACACGTTACTGTCTTTCACTTTTTATCATGAACGATTGGTACTTAGTCGAAATCTATTTATATAGTTGACAACCCATAAAATGTGCTCTATTAATTTATATTCTTGATAGAGGTGTTTCTTGCATTTTGGTTCGGTTGCTGACTGGCTTGCCTCTGTTTGGTGTGTATGTGAACTAGATTGGACACATCTGTGGTTGACATTGGACCTCCTGCTGATTGGGTAAAAATCAATGTGCAAAAAACTGTAAGTTTATCTTATGTTTGGATATAATATAATCTATTTAACTATGTAGTTTACTCATCGAAATAAAGCTTTGTACAGAAAGATTGTTTTGAGGTCTATGCTTTGGTTCCTGGCCTTCTGCGGGAAGAGGTAATAAGCAGAGTTGTATTTTTTTCTCTCTAATAATTCTGCATTTATGTTGAAATCGTGGTTTATTATTTTTATTGGAGGTTAAATATGTTTTTAGTCTTTGCACTATTAGTCAAAATTGGTTTTTGTTTTTGGTGAATGCTTTGGACCTTTCATATCTTTAATATTGTGAAAGCATTGGAAAACATCCCCAATGATAAACGGTGTTAGTAACTAGGCCACGTGGCTAACGGAGCTTAGAGTGGAATCCATCCTTATGTACACATAACTTTTCATTTAGCACGTGCACCTTGAATTTAATATTACCTGAAACTTTTTTCTTTTTAAATGTGCTCTAATCATCGTTCTTCTTCAAGAAAACTTCATTCTTTGTTCCTTCTTCTTTCTTTGTGGTTTTTTTCATTTGTCTCCTTCTCCAAGCTTCATTGTTCTTCTTTATATTTCTCCCTACATGATCGTCCTTGCCATTGAACGTTGTACAATTGGGTTGGTGGTTCCCAAGGCCAGTTTTGATGAATCCCTTAGCGAAGAAAAAGGCGAGCGCGATAAGCTAGGGGATTGGGTCACCGAAGTTGGAGAATGTGGTGGCGAATGTTAGGGTTTTGGTGTAAACAGAAACGTCCAAACATAATATTGCTAGTGCATCGAGGGGTAACAGTTGGGTTATAATGTTGACGATTGTGCCTAAGAAGATCGCAAGTAGTTGTCACATGTTACAGTTCACACCCGCTAATGGTGTGAACCAGAGGATCACTTCCGTGGTGATAGAGGCTAATAGGGATTTTATTGCGACTCCTTGCCATGGTTGAATCGGTGTCGGTGTCGGAGCAGGAGTGATGGAGGTTGCGGTAGCTCTAAGAGTGAGTGCTTATGATTAAAAATGAAGTTTGTGTTTTTTAGTGGGAAATTTGGGAAGGAGGAAGTCGAAGTGGTGAAGTTTATTTTGAGTGAGGAAAGTGGAAGAGACTTGAGATGATTAGGTTGAGGGTGGTGTTGTGGTAGAGGCATAGAGAGGGGAGCATGGCGGTGGTGGTGGTGGTGGCGAGTACTACAGAGGCCATGACGGTGGGAGTGGAATCTAGTGAGGTGGCGATGTTGGAGCACATTTGAAAAAAAAGAAAATTTCAAGTTATATTAAATTCAAGGCTCAATGTGCACGTATTAAATGAGAAGCTAGGTGTATGTGAGAATGGATTCTACTATGGAACTTGGTAAGTCACGTGGTCCAATTGTTAACGTCGTTTATTATTGAGGATGTTTTTCAATGTTATTAGAAGCTTGAGAATAGGATAAGTTCAAAGTATTCAACACAGACGAAAACCAATTTTGACTAATACAACGGTACTAAAAACACACATAAGTCTTTTTATTTGTGATAAGTTGGCAAAGCATACTAGTAGTCTCATCCTCCTTTTCACATATAAATATAATGAACTTAATGCATTCGAAGATGACAAAGCCCCTTGTAACAAAATCCTGTATAACAATCTCATGCTATCTCTGTTTCTTTTTTTTTCTTAACTGTTTTTGACCCTCGAAAATAGGGGTCTTTTGTCTTGGTCCTTGCACTTTTTTATTCCTCGACATATTTTTTTGAAACCATCCCTGTCTAATCTGACCATCACAAAGTTAATATTGATCCTGTCATCAAATCATGACTAAGATGACATCATACGTCATGCTAAAAACTGCTAAATCTACTACGCTGAGATAATAAAAAAAGTGTAACATCAGTATCTGAAGTCATAAGAAACTAAAATAAATAATTTATATATATATATAGGGACCAAAATAAAAAAAAAACATTTGTAGGGATTAAAAACGAAAAGGATGTAGGGTAAAATAGGAAGTGTAAAGATATGATTACTTCTAAGTTTTGTCTATAATATGGATCTGACTAAGCTAACCTAACATACTTTTCTACTAGGTTGATCGGGCAGGGCTGCCCGTTTCTTATAGCTCTAGAAACAATTGTATTATAGTTACTGAATATCGTAAGTGTATCTGTGCTGATCTTAAGAACTCTTTAAAAGTTAGTTAGATCAATTATTTTTAATAATATGTTTATTTTTTAATCTCGTTCAATCATAATGTTAATACTTAGTATAGGAAATTGGATTTACTTTGAATGTTATTTTTACTTTAGTTCTAATTAAATTGTTTTATGTTTAGTCTCCAAATATATTTGTTTTAAATTTTTATAAAGATTTTATATTTTAATATTTTGGTCTTTATAATTTTTTTTATTTTAGTTTATTATAATATCATGTACTGATGTAACGTTTTTTATGATTTCAATTGATTTGATAATTTTTATTGACGTGACAATGTTTCGATAATGTGATTAATATTAACTTTAATGGTCAAATTATTGGCAGAGACGATTAAAAGAAAATTTGTCATGGACTAAACTAAATAAATTGAAGAACTAAACCCAAAATACCCTTATTTGTCAGGACAAAAGACTTTATTTAATTCTTATTTTTCTAACGATATTTCAATCAAATTTGTGTTTTTACTTTTTTTTTTCAAAATAAATATTGTAGAAATTAGATGGGTTTGGCATGAAGGATTCAGAGTTAACCTCTACAGTAGAGTGTTTTCATTGACCCATTTTACATTTTCCCTCTTTCTAGTATTTTACGTTTTGCAAAGGTCTCTCTAGTTGTGAAACTTTTCCTTTGTTATTATCTTAGCTTCTGATGCAATAAGGTATGCATTTAAAAGTGCTTTTGAAAAGATTTGAATAGAGAATATTATTTACTTTATGAAATCAGGTGCGTGTTCAATCAGACCCAGCTGGACGCTTGGTCATAAGTGGTGAGCCTGAGCATTCTGACAACCCATGGGGGGTGACGCCTTTCAAGAAGGTATGTTATCTTTGCTATCGTACGAAGGATCTATCTTCTTTTATTCAAAAAGTGTTCTTTCATTCTTCAACTTAAACTTAATTTGCTGACAATGTCTTTTGTATCCACGGATTATACTTTTCTGCTAATTTTTTTGGGGAAAAAATGTCACACCATTTTTTAATAAAATATTATATTTTAGTAATAAAATTAAATATAAACTAAATATTATAATAAAATAATAATTTATGAAATTGTGAGCTGAATGTAAAGAACTGTCAAGTCCTCTTTTGAATATACAGAAGTTGTGAAGTTGTCTTTTTATAACGAGCTGTCAGTATTTGTTGACAATAAATAGCTTGGGGCTTGCCATATTTAAACAGCCATGTTGGCGCATTTAATTCTGCATTTTTAGTTCTTCTAATCCAAATATTTTAATTAATTCAGGTTGTCAGTTTGCCTTCAAGAATTGATACTCATCAGACATCTGCTGTGGTGACTTTGCATGGACAGTTGTTTGTTCGAGTTCCGTTTGAGCAATCCGAATAGAGATGGTTCATTGGTTCATAGAATCGTGACCAACCAAGTTGCCTTGATTTATAGGATAGTTGACCTGAATTCATATTCATGTCAAGTTTTACTGTGAATTTTGTTAATATTTTATTTAAAGTTCTCACTGGTTTTCCCTAAGCTTAAGATTTGCAATTTGAAAATCAAACCATAATAGTGGCAGCATTGATTATTAACCAAATTCTCAGCCAAATTTGCTTCGATATTATAACTCCATGCTACCAAAACTAACTAATCTTTCCCCCAGAATAACAGGGATTGTATGAAAGTTAAGTAACATATAGATATGTAAATATGTATCAAGGAATATATTTTATTAATTATAATGTACTGTTAATTGTAAAGAGTTTTATTAGATGCCACATCTATTTTTTTTGAAAGTGTTGTTTTCAGGTTGTGATTAAGAAAATTAATGTTAAATACTAGTGAAATAATTTATTAAATATTTTTGTAGGTTATATCTCATTAACATCTAAAATTTGAAAATAAAAAAATTAACCTATTTCTATAATTATTGAAGCTGATTGGATGACATATTATCATAATAAAGTTGAGGGGTTTTACTTCCATATAAACAATGAAACCAAAAAATAAAGGGTCAATATTTCTTTTTCATTTTTTGTACACGGATACTTTAATATAAAATTAGTACAATCCGTATACTTAGTAAATAATATTTGAAACCTTACCGAAATTAAAGTTATCCATTTGGATATATATATATATACACACACACATCATAGTTGAGTTCAATTTGAAATTAAATGCATAGTCAATTTTTTTTTTCATTTTTGATACTTCAATATTAAAAAATATATATATCCTCAATAAAAAATAATTTAAAAGTTTCTAAAATTAAAAATATTTTCACAAAAGAATTAACTGTAGTTCCAATGTCAGTCACTAACTAGCAACATGGTGACAAGTTGTATATGCAAAATGTAAATTTGGGTATGTGAAAATAGGTGAAAGTGAATTTACTGAATTACATAATTTAATAATAATGAAAGCTAGAAAAGCAACTAAAGTTAATCAACAAAAATGAAAGATGGGGCCATAAATACGCTATGTACTAAAACTAGCACAAGTCCAATTCCAACCAGAAAAAAATCCTCAATCCTCAGGAAGTTACCATGGAGGCCAAGTCCAATTCTTCATCGGAGTCTATCACCTCTTCGTAGTCGTAGTAGGCATCCACCTGCCCCAACCCATTAATCCAAGAATTAATAAGATCATTAGACCATCAATGATATTCAGAGGAGTTAAGATTTCTTTACCTTCGGCCTGGGAGTAACTGCTGAAAATCCATGAAATATAGGATTCTCAAAATTCGGGGGCTCAAGGACAACGTAGGAACCTTTGTTGTTATACCTCTCCTCTGTTGCCTGAAGAAAAATAATTCTAATGATAAAGAAACTCCAACATTTAAGAAAGAAATTTATTGATTTACACATGAATGATGCTATCCTTTCACACATACACCCTCCCCTGCCCAAAAGAAACATTTTAAATCAGCAAAATCAGTGCAGGCTTGCAATATGTAACTATTTAAAATGCTCTGCTATTTAATAATTTTATTTAAGTAATCTTGAGCCAAAATAATTAATAACCAACCTGAAACTGTGGGTAATCTGGAGCACTAAACACTGTGACCAGCTTTCCAGACTCTACAGTATGGTCAATGGTGTAACCTTCATCCATTCCATCCAGACCATCCCTTTTCTCCCTTGCATCAGGGCCTTCATGTGACCTGATGATCAACTGAAAATTAAAAATATGAGCGACCATCCATATATCAGCAATAATTATAAACAATAAAACAGAAGATTACAGAACCACGATAAAACATAGTATGCAAACACTCAGCAGTTATTTTATAGTTTATTAAAAATTAAAGTTCAGAGCAACATGCACACCTGATTGCCCATATAAACAAGCAACCTAAACATATATGTGCACACAGAACACGATAAGAATCTAAACAAATATCGGGAAAGAATTATACAATTAACAAAATTAGTGATGTATATAAGTATACAATAATCAACATATACACAAACACAAATCTATATTGAACTTGTAATTATGTGTAGGAGTCTCAGAGTGGGATGAGCTACTTGATGCGATAACTAAGCCCTGAGGTTTTTCCACCCAATGAACTAGTCTTTTTGGTCGAGTTCTCCTCTTATGCTTAAATCCTAAGATTTTTTTTTCATTGAGAAGTTGGTCTACGGAAAGAACAGAACCCTCCTCTTGTACTTATGTCCAAACTGTACAATTGATGCAAACTATCAACTAATTTAATCTGAAAATTTCTGTTCAAAGGTAGTGTCAAATACCAAAGAAAGAATACATGTAAGGCAAACAGAATTTTCTTTCTTCAGTGTTAGTGATTTAAAGCTTTGTTACTTTTCCACCGTGGTCTACTTAGCTTTAGCAACAAGTCTATAACAAAACACATATAAACCTGGTAACCTGTAACATACTTATTGTCCAATTAGTTTACAACAACATTTCAAGTAAAACCAATGGAGAATAAAGGTGCATTTTTTATGTAGCTGAGTCTTAAATTTGTATTGGTTGAGTGTTAGACATTTTAGCTACTCAAGTAATTATTCTACAGATTCTATAAGTCACCTTAGCCTAGGAAAGTGCAATCTTGCAATTAGGGGGATGGGCAAAATATTATAGAAAGTTCAAAATCCATTAGAAAAATTATTAACTAAGACCCTGTTTCGACAAACTTCTTCATAAACACTCGTGGAAAAAGAAAATATGAAGGAAAAACAAAATAAGTTTCTTCAGTAAGTTAAAAATAACTTTTGCATGAATTAAAATAATCTTTTTGGATAAATTAAACAATGTATAGCTTCTCCAAAAAGCTAATTTTAAACTCATGCAAAAGTTATGGAAAAACTTATCCAACAAGTCCTAAGGATCTAGTCTGTTTTAGCTACATATTTGATCTACAGATAATAAATATCTTGCATGTAACTTCATCCGAATGAAATATCAGTAGAGAAAACTAATCTATTGAAAAACTATCTTTTGCTGTTCTTTCCCCCTAGGAACAGATTTCTTTTTATGCACACTTAAGATTAAACAAAGAGAGAAGAAATATATTTAGAGGACTTAATCACATTACTCTCATATCTCATATATATAGATTATGATAGAATGGATGATGGAAGGCCAAGGATCAAAAAGACTAAACTAGAAAACCTAAATACAGAGATAGGTGCATCTCATAGGTACAATACTAAAAGCAACCACTATCAAACTACACTTAATACTTATTCTAACATTCACAAATTAGGATTATAATTCTTGACATATCTGATTAGTCAACTAAGAGGTGGACTTCTGCTACACAAACTCTACATCCCATACAAGGGTATAAATATCTTCTATGTAGCTTCAACAAAATGAAAACATTAGTAGAGAGAGCTAATGTATTAAAAAACTATTTTTCGTTCTTTCCCCCTAGGAATAGATTTCTTTTTGTGCCCAAATTAGGATTATAATTCATTCTGATTTGTGAGGTGAACTCCGGCTACACAAACTCTACATCCCACCCAAGGATGTCAAACATGAGAGTTTGCATAAACTTGTGTTGTCTACATAAACTAGACTCGTAAAATCAACATGTAAACTCATAAGAGTTTACTTAATATTAAAAAAGTGATGTATAATAGAAAAATACCATACAGAAATTTTATCTTGTTTATATTATACATACACAACACATCACATTTTACATCACAATTAATATATCAAACAACACACAAGAGAGGAAAGTTGTTAGCTTTATGTTATTAAGAAAAAAATAAATTTTTTAATTTATTATACTTTAGTTTCCAAAAATATTTTGATTAAAAAATCTATGTAAATTTGATTATTATATTGTATCTAGGTTTTAATTTTACAAGTTTGGAGGATGCCAGTGTAAATTTTACTCTACAAGAAATTAGAAACTTGTCTGAGTAAGGTCTAATAGTTGAAACCATGGGACCAAATTACTATTAGTTCCCTATTGCATGCGGGGTCCAAAAATACAAAAGTTGCTAATGTAAAAAAAAAAGTAGTCCGGTGCCATTCAGTGTTACGGCTCTCTTTCTTCTTATTGAATCAGTCAACTTTGAGCCTCTTTTCTCACAGAGCAAGCAGCAGTCATAAGAGAAAGCACAAACAACAAGCAGGAACCATGAGCAGGACACGTACCAGTAATCAACACATGTAAAGACAAAGAAGAGAAGAAAATCCCTAAAACTCTGTTCTTTAAAGAATTGAGACTCAAAATGTTGCTACATTGCATTGTTTTTTACTAAATTTTTCCACCCTCACAAACTTGTAAGTTCAGTCTAGTCTGCACAAATTCACTAGAATTTACCAGAGCTCAGAAACAAAGTTTGGTTGAAATTGAAAAGCTAAATGCATATGCTCAGGCAATTTTACAAGTTGGAACACGGTTTTAACCATGATCCCACCTACCTTACTAACTTATTTTCATAATTTCTAACTTTCCATATAATATAAAACTAATAGAATTCCTGGACCGCACCAAATACACTATGTTAAACTTAGGTTTCAACCAGTAATAGTATCATTATAGGCTAGTACAGCAAATAAAAGCAAATTGACCAGCCACCCAAGGTCCCAAATTCTGACCTAACAACTTACTTTTACTTCTTGGGTTTTACTCCTTTTATCTCCCCACTTTTTGAAAGTTTGCTGAAATAATAGCTATCAATATCTAACTATTTGAATTTGCTTTCTTTTATTCCTAGATATGTATTGTTTAGACAATACAATCATGTTATAAATCAAAAAAACTGAGTTTGGAAAATGATATGTGTGCTCAAAATACCAATGTACAACAAATAATTCTTTTCTTACAAATATGATCTGATAAAATTTCCTGTAAATAACTTCTTACAGAATTAATTGATCTGATATAATCCACAAAGACAATCAAACACATAACCATAACATTAACAGTAACTTATTTTATTACCTTTAGTTGGTGCTTCTTCAAAAATTCTTCAGTACAATCAGGACCCCACAACAAGCCAATGCCTCTTTCTTTATTTGGAGCAAGACCCAGAGTTTTTGATGGATCAGACCACAAAACATCACCAGGAATCAAATTTAGACCTTCCCAAGGAGGATCAAGAACTGATCGTCGAGCCTTGGACAATTCTTCCAAGGAACCAAGAGATAGAATTTTGCTATCATGATTAACATTAATCTTACGGTTCTTCTTTCCTTTAAACCTCTTTGATGGCGTCACAGTTACACTGCGGAAAAGTCCTCCATGAGCCGTGTATACACACCCTGCTATAATAGAAGCCAAAGGAAGACCTTCAAAGCACCCCAAACATTTCCTGTACACGTGCTTACCTTTATCACCATACTTTACCATTACTTCTTTCTCAAAACCATAAACTGAGGTACAGTATTTTGATTCATGATTCCCGCGTAGCAGATATATGTTATGTGGCATGAATACCTGACACAATAGTTATAGTGCCATAAATATCATAAATGTGAAAGAGGAATTATCCCATTCCTCAATGATCATAACGGAATAACTATTTCAATAGTTAAATCTTTCAACAACAAAAGTCTTATCCCACTAGATGAAGTTAGCCACATTAGTTAGATAACTTATAGTAAATAATTAAGACCATCAAAACAATAGCATATTAGCATCTATCTCTAAACTGTAAAACAAAGTGTAGGGCATAATTTACATCAACTTAAACTCTGCACATTAATCATTTGAACTGTTATGTTGATACCAAAAAATACAATATACAAAAAAAGCTTTGAACTGAATCACACCAGATTGTTAATGGAAAGTGGTAAAAACAGAAAGCATAAAATCCAAAAAGTGAAACTTCAAATTCGAGAATACTATTCAAAAGTTCAAAAACTTCCAAGCCATTCATTCTTAGAGAATAACGAGTGAGATTTCCACTCATTGTTAGTGGAAAGATCTTTACATTGTCAATCAATATAAAATCATCCTTGTGATAACTCTTAAGCTATGAAACCCACACACTGACACTGGACACGACACCGGACAAAACACGAACACTGTGACACTTGTGATTTCTAAAATATATGACACGAGGACATGGATATATAAATATATATATATATATAACATCATTTTAAATGATTTAAATTAACACTCAAGATTTATATATTCAAAATCATTTATGAAGAAGTTAGTCAAGTATAACAATATGCACATATTGTGCTGTTACCTAATACAAAATTGAATTATTTCACCCATCTAAAGTCTAAAACTGAAAAGAGAATATATTTCACTTAAGACATTTCATCCATTTCTTGATCATCAAAAATTAAAAAAACACTTTAGCTCAGGTTTATTTAAAGACAAAATTACCAACCTTTAAGAATACCACAATATATAAGATATGATAGGAGAATGAATAAAAATGTCCCTAATTGTATGTATATAATTTAGATATTCTTGATTATATAGGATTTGTACATTTTTTCTATAATTATAATAGAAACTTACAAAATAAGATTATGAATTTCTAATTTCTAAAAGAATTTATTATGTCTGTCATATCAATGTTGTGTTGGAACCATGTGTCTGAGCTGTGTCTAAGATGCGTCAAAGATGAAAAAATTTCCAAAAATTGGACACTCTACTGATACGAAGAGGCGTGACCGAGCTCCAGAGCTCTTAAGATGGTTATTTAAAAAGTCAACAAACTAACTTGACATAACTTTGTGTAATTGAGTGCCAGCGTACTAAACCTTTACACTATCAGTGCATTTAAATTAAATTCAACAAAACAAATCTTATTCACAGCTTTCAGCAAAATAAGATTAGGAGTATCATCCTTTTTTTGGTGAAAGTATTCTCAGCCTGAGAGTCAAAGACTAATCTCTCAAAGTATTAAAAAACATCATCTATATCTACAAACTAGAAAACAAGGTATAGTCATTTGATCATCTGAATTGATACAGTACATTAGCAGCATAAACTCCACCATGCACGAAATGGTTTTATACTAAACAAATCAGGTGAGAAGAGAAATACTTTTACCAAACAGATTTACCTTCCAAGCCAACAACAGCAAGAAGGTTTCGAGGCCCCACGCTCCTCGATCCACGTAATCCCCGTTGAAGACAAAGATTCGATCTCGGGAGGGGAAGCCAGCATCTCGGAGGAGGAAGAGAAGATCATGGAGTTGTCCGTGAACGTCGCCGACGACAGCGACGGAAGCGGCGGAGGGAGATTTATCGTCGGGGCTAGGGCGAAAGGGGTCTATGGTGACGCAGTTGGGTTCCTTGTGGAGCATCTTGGAGGCGATGAGGATGAGCGAGTCGAAGACTTTGACGGGGAGAACCGAAGGTAACTCTGACGGAGGGAGGTTCCGAGAACACCAATCGAAGCACAACATCAGGTTCTCTACCCAATCCATGCTGAGATTTCCATCTTCCGGCCACCATATTGGTAGACGCAGTTCTGGCGGCGGCGACGGTGACGTTGGCTGTGGCTGTGGAATTTCCTCTAAGATGGGGACGACGCCGTTGGTTGTTGCAGAATCAGGTGGTGGTGATGGTGATGCTGAGTCAGCTTGCAGGGTCATGATAGATGAAGGGACTTGCAGAAATATTTTAAACCAAGGCTAGACTATGCACCTTATTTTTACTCAACACGTTCCCTTTTTGTTATTTGATCATACGACTGTGTCGCGATTTTCTCCGTATCATTCTTAGGAGGATGTCGTTTGATTTGATTTTCTCTTATATAAGTATCATTTTTACGAGGGTCTCGCTCGATTCTCTCCCCTACAAACATCTAAAAGGAAAGGTGACATTTTTAAAATCTATTATTATTACTAATAGGAAAGTCACATTTTATTTTTTTAAATTCATTAATTTTTTTTAAGAATGATAATTATATAAAAAATAGATAATTATTCTTTTGAAAGATATTAAGTTATTTTTATTATTTAAATATTTTTTTAATTTAAAATATAACTAAGAATAAAATTAAAATATGAAATCTACACTAAAAATAAGAATTTCATTATATATTGTTATAGATTTTTTTATTTTAAAATATAACTATAGGTAAAAGAAAATATGAAATATAGACATTAAAACCTTGTTCCTTTCACGGGGAGTATTATTCCCGTGGATGGAATAGCGGGTGACTCCCCCGTTTCTTTCCATAAAATTTTATAAATTTGAAAGTGGAAATTTGCATGGATGTGCTGGAGGAACGTCTTCACTCATCCTAGAGGAAAAGAAGAGAAATACAGCTGGATTATTTACAAAATACGTATTTGTCCCTCTCTTTGTACTCAGAGATTCTCTACAGTCATGCAACTGTAGCTGCTCATGCCAGAAATTCCCAACTCCTCAGTGCAGAGATTCCTGAGATGCATTTTGACCATGTTTGACTGACCATTATAAATGAGAGTTATTTTGGTTTGTGTTAGGTGCTTGGTGGTTGTGAATTTCTGCTTGTGCATTTGTGAGTGTGTTTGTTGGTGGGTGCTGCTGCTGTAATGGTGAGGTCGCTCAATTTTTCCGTTGTTGGTCGTGATGCGGTGGTGAGCAATGTGTTGCAGTTGCTTCTGCGTGGTGGTTGTCGATGTTGGTGATGCTTGCATAGTGGCTATCGGTGTTAGTGGTGCTTGCATGGTGGTCGTTGGTGGTGGTGTGTGGTGCCGGTCGCGACGGGGTCATGATGCATTGCGCGGTGGTAGTTGTGCAGCCTTGGCGGGAGTGTTGTGTGGTAGTCGTGGAGAGTGTTGTTGTTGGTGGTTGTTTTCGGTACTGCTCGCGGTGGTAGTCGAGGCTATTCATCGTCGAATCTAAACAAACAAGTGAGTGCAGAGTCATTTTGTCCATCAATCAACTATAATTGATTAGAAGCCCTTGCATAATCGATTATGCTTCACGCAGAAGGCCATAATCGATTATGCCTTGTAGCATGAATAAAATAAAAAAAGAATTCAATTTTTTTTAAGAAAATCCATTCAAATTATTAATAATTCAAAAGTTGTTGGACAATTTCAATAAGTTTTAGTCTAAAAAATAAAAAAAATAACTTTAACACAAATTAAAAAAAAACTTTCGATAAATTATACATAAGAGAACTTTTATAAATTAGCCTATGCATAAACAGATATTAATCTATAGAGAAGTTAATTTCATTTTTTTATTTTTTATTCTTAAGTCCCTTTTGCAAAAATCTGTCCAAATATACTCAGAAAGATAAATTACGTATATCAAGCAAAAGTATTTAAATTAGAAGAAGAAGAAGAAATAAACTATTTTCAATCTTGATTTTTGTATATCCACTTTTTATAACTTTAGAAGCTTATTAAAATAAACTTTAATCCTTTGTCCAAGCGTGGAAAAACAATGATGGAAAGCATATGAAGATTTGCAATGAAAGTTTGTAAAATGAAAAAATAAAATATTATAAATTATAAAAAATAAGATATTTTTTTCATACTCTACTTTTTTCTGAGTTGAAGAGATTTAATAATGTACTGTTTGTAGTTTTTTAAAATAATTTTAATATACTGAAAATAATATATAATTGTTTAAGATTATATATATAATTGATTATATATATAAGTAATAAAATTGTGTATAAATTATTTTTTAATATATTAATGTATATAATATTTATATTTTTATTAATTGTTAATATTTTATTAATATATATATATATATTATAATAAAATGTTAATAAAAATTAAAATAATAATAATAGTAAGATAATTATAATCATAATTTAGTTATTTATAATTATATTATTTTTATATATTTTTTTAAAATTTATTATATCAATTAAATCATTCATAAATTTGTTTAATTTTTTAAAATTTATAATAATTTTTTGAAGTATTTTAATTTTAATTTTAATTTTTTAACTTTAATCTATAGTTTAAAAAAAATATTTTTATATTAAATTATTTTTTAGCAAATTATTTTTATTAATTATTTTCTAAATACATTAATCTATAATTAAACTTAATCTATCACATCAATCAAATTATTCAAAAACTTTTTATTCATTTCTCTTCATTTACTTTTAATACAAATAATTTCACTTTCCACTCTTTTTCCTCTTAAATTCATTTTTTTCCACTTCCAAAAATAAACAAAGCTTAAAAGGTTATCTAACTATTAGGTTTTGAGAATATTAATGAGACACTTCTATAATAAAAATTTATATTATATGCAAGTAACTAATCCTTTTATTACCAAATAAAAGTCATTTGTTTTTTTAAAATGTTTCACTTATCACTTACACATTAGATAATGTTTCACTTATCACTTACACATTAGATAATGTTTCACTTATCACTTACACATTAGATTCTAAGATTTTTAAACATAATTAACTATACATCTCCATTCCAAGAACTTTAGTCTGCCTTTAATTTTTAGTTTAGTCAAATATCTCCTTTTCAAGTTAATCTAATTCTTTGTTCAATTAGGTGATTTATACCTTACTGCTATCAACATAAAGTAAAGAGAACAAAATTGAATCGTAAAACAAATAAAACATAACTAAGTCATTCATAAAGTACATATCAAAGTTTCGATTATTACAAAATGACTGAAAAATCGGAGCAAGAGAATAATTCATGGGTGCATTCCATTGAAGCTTAGCATGCAAGAGCCAAAATTTTATGAGAGACATTATATTTTAAAATGTATAAAAAATAAAAGTCTCATATTTGAAAAGGTTTACTCAGGTCTCATGTTAGGTGACAAATGTTCTTATAAAAAAAGAGTATGACTTTAGATGTGGAAAGAGTGGTATTCTTAAGGATCAATGACTGACTTTTAGAGATGTAGATACCAATCTATTGATGAAGATTGAGAAGAGATCCACCTAAAGAAGATTCTCTGATGCTCAAGCTAGTAAGAGCTAAAAATATTTATACATGAATAATGAATGAGAATTGAGTGAGTGCTTCTTGTAACATTGCCATGTATTAATAGGTTTCTGGGCCCCTGAATAAAGGCTTAGATTAACCAAAAGATATAATTGGTTACATAGTACTTGAATTAGAGATGACAAATGAATCTGTCACTATAGGTATTGTCCAAATCCGTATCGATTTTGATGAGAAATCTCCACATTACTGGATACGGGTATGAGTATGGATAATATCTAATTTTTTAAGTGGAGTATGGGGACGGGGATGAGGATGTACATATCCACCCCGTCCATGTCCCCATACCTGTCCCATTACTCGTACTTGTCCTCATACTCGTCTTTGTTTTAAATTACTAAAATACCTTTAGTTTATTAGATAATCCAAAAATCTTATATTAAATTTTCTTTGGTCCTCAGTTTGGTAACTTATTTCTAGGGCACACATTTAATCATTTCTTTTATGTAATCATTTGACCTTTATCCAATTGATATTTGATATTCTAATTTGATATTTAGACAATTATAATTTTTTTATTGATATTTGGCATCAAAGAAAATAAAATATGTTTCATTTTGAATGAAGTCCTTCATAATGTAATGTTTCCATTGTTGTGATTTTTACTTTTTTGCAAAAAATTATTTAATTGACAATTAACATAATAAAAGATCGGTACGAGGACAGGTACAAATATATCCATTATTCGATGAGAATAAGGATGAGATAAAAATTTCATACTTGTTGGGTGTGGGGATGAGGGTGAATGTTTACTTCAGGGATGAGGATGGGAAAATGAAACACACCCATGTCTTGTCCCATTGTCATCCCTAACTTGAATATCTCATATATCCAGTAGTTATTCGTTATGGATAATGGGTAAAAATCAGTTTTTGATTTATTAAGGATTTTGAGTTATATGGTGTGTATGTATATATATATATATGTGTGTGTGTGTATGTATGTATATATATATATATGTATGTATATATATATATATGTATGTATATATATATATATATGTATGTATATATATATATGTATATAATAATTTCATTTAGTTATTGAGGTATCTTTAAGATTCTCAAATATGGGTAGGTACATAAATGTTTTGACTTCAAGTCTTTTAAGGTAGCATCGTTAGGATCAACAACTATATTCGAGGCATTGTCCGATTTGGAACCTGGAGTCTCATTTTGTCCTTAAAAGGCACCTAGGAGGGTTAAGGGAGGAAGGTGTATATAAACTACTTTGGACCTCGAATCCTAAGCGATGTGGGACTATTGAACATACATGAACAAGCCCCCCAATCAAAGTCTAAGGAGAATGAAGGTTCATATTTGAAATCACTTTCTCATTCCCCTAGTACAGGGCTACGAGAACAATGGTTCCTCTTTGGAGCCACTTTCAAATTTTCATAGATGACACTAATGTTTCAACATCAATTCCATTGAGATAACTTCGTTAGGGTTAATCTCCACATCTAAGGTATTGTTCGCTTTGGAGTTTGGAGCTCTATCACAATTTTCTCTCAAAGGGTTATGGGAGGAAGGTGTATATAAATTTCCCTTGGCCTTAACTTCTAAGCAATGTGAGACTATTTACCAAAACAAGCCCCTCGTGTTGAGGTCTAAGGGTAACAGGGGTTTCTCTTGGAACGATTTTCATTTCCTTTGTAGAGAGTTAAGGAAACGAGGCTTCATCCTTGGAACCACCTTCCGTTCTCATAAACGATGCAATGTTTTGACCTAAATTTTGTTGAGATAACATTGTTAAGGTCAATCACCACGCTCAAGGTATTGTACAATTTGGAGTTCGGAGTTTTATTATGATTTTGTCCTTAAAAGACACATTAGAGGGTTAAGGGAGGAATGTGTATATAAATTGTCATGGATTTCGATTCCTAAGTAATATGAGACTATTGAGTGTACCAAATCAGTTAAGGTTTAAAGGGAACAAATGTTATCTTCGAAACTACTTTCCATTCCCCTAGTAGAGGGCTACAAGAATGAGGGTTCATATTTGGAACCACTTTTCTATTGTCGTAGACGAAATCAATGTTCCGACCTTATGTTTATTGAGATAACATCGTTAGGGTTAATTATTACATCCGAGGTATTGTTCGCTTTGAAATTTGGAGTTTTGTCATGGTTTTATCCTTAAAAGACACCTTGAATGGTTGAAAGAGGGATGTGTATATAAATTGTCATTGGTCTCAACCTCTAAGAGATGTAAGACTATTGGACCTACCAAAACATATGTGATACATACGTGTGTATGAATATAATTAAGACCTTGCTTCTTTTATAAGACACTAACTAAAAGGGTATCTTGAATTTTGTTTAGACCACATTGAACCGAATAATAAATTTAATTTTATTCCTTTAGAACCCGAGCACATAAAAAACAATTTGTGACTCATACATCAAGATTGAAAGAACAATTAATCATAATGAGTAAAATAAAAAGGTTTTAAATTTGATGTGAACATTAGAAAGCTACAAATACAAGAAAATATTCTAGGTTTGGTATAGGTAGGCAAACATCTACAATGTAAGAAAACTTGGTTCTCAAATAAAAAGTTTAAAGCAACTCATTAGTTAAAAAGGAAAAATTTATAATTACTTTTCATTTTATGTTTGAAATTGTCATAAAGAACATAGTGAATCGAAAGAAAATAAAAGGATTATTAAGGTTATAATTAGTGGTTCTTTTAGTCTAAGGTTTTTTTTAGAATCTAAAAAATCATGAATTCTTGATAGTCTAACCATGTTACAAGTCATAAAAGTCTCTAATAATCTTTACACATGTATGAAATAAACCGTAAAAAAAAACAAGTATAAAAGAATTCATTATTTGATAATCATAATAATTAATCGATTAAACTAAAATGAGAAAGAAAATGAATATAAAAAAAATTATTTTTAATAATCACAATAATTAGTCGTTTTGAAATCTCTTCTTTTAATATGATAGAAAATTTAATATAATTTTTACATAAAATTATGTATTTGTCTAATTAATTCAGAAAATAACATAAAAAATATTGTTTGAGTTGAATTAGTTTTAAAATTAAATGAACTTAATGTTTTGATCCGCCTAGCTAATGGATGGACTAACGGCCCAACAAGTCTGTTAGTTTTATTTTAAATTTTAGTTTTTAATATATATATATATATATATATATATATATATAATATTTAAAAATATGCTTAATTACACGAATTTTTTTTCAAAATTTTAATAAATAATTAATATGTTTAATTAAATAAATTACAATTATTATTATCTTTAAATATTAAATTATTTTACTATAATTAATAGTTAAAATTTAATTTATAATTATTAGTAATATAAGTTTCAATAGTATATCTTTAATTTTTAAATAAAAATAAATAAATTATTTTTTTAAAAAAATAACGGGCTAACGGCTTTTCTCACCCCTAATATTAGTCTTTTAGTAGAGAAGACATTGACCACTTTGTCTTGAAAAAAATTATTCAATGTATCTAATATCATTGAATTAAGACAAATTCTCACAAAGTTAAAATATTTTAATATTAAGAACTTACAAAAGGAATTTCTCATCATAAATTATTTAAAAATTAAAAATAATTAGACTCTTATTTATTTATAACTCCGAAATAATTTTAAATTTCAAATCCATAATAAAAAAATTAGAATACAACTATCACTTAATTAATAATTTGAATAATTAATTTAAAATAAAAAATAAAAAAATAATTTGTCTTATTTATTAATATAAGTTATTAATACAAAATAAAATAGAAAGTTATATATATATATATATATATATATATATATATATATATATATATATTCTACTAGAATGACATGATTTCGTGTGTAAACTGATTTTAGTTTTAGTTTTTTGGTATTCGTTCAAAAGTAATTTGCTTAACAAAATTAATCTAAATTTATTTATAGATTATTTTTCAAAAAGGTAAAAGAAACATGGCGCAATTTACAAATTACTAATGTAATGAACATTATAGAACATTTAAGAGTGAAAACTTTTGTATAAAAGTCTAATTCCTTTCTTACTTGTATATCTCAAACTTCAATCAAAGTCAGATCTAAATTTAATTTAACTCCAACATATGTAAAATCTTTGCTCAAAAGGCAAAAAATAAATATGATAAAATAGATACCATAACTATATATATATATATATAAATGAAAAAGTATTTTCTTAATTACTATAAGAGAAAATCGTGTTTTATTTTTATATTTTTTAAACTTGGTTTTGTTAACTCAATTTCAAATTAATAAATTAATTTTCTATTTTTTAAAATATGTAAATTTATTTTTTTATTTGTAAACTTAATATTTGGTAATCATTTTGTTTTGAAGAGTAACTACGTTCACTCTTTTACGTTTGAGGATTAATATATTAATTTAAAAATATATGAATTAAAAGTAAGATTTTTTTTTAAAAAATACACAAAAAATCATAAATAAAGTCTTAAAATAATTATTTAAATGATTCAGTGCTTAAATATATAAATATGTTTTAGCTAAGTTCTTGAATAGAGATTATAGTTCCAAAATTAAGTTATGTGATTGCATATCAATAAAGTTTATGAATACTTTGACATTTAAAAAAGTGTAAATGGTCAAATTGGTCTTTAAAGAGCCTCACATTCTTATTTCAGTTTCTAAAGTAATATAATTATTAAAATAATAACTTAATATTAAAAAAAGTTATTCAATTTCTTTCTTATTAAAAGAGGTCCATCAAAGTTAATGTCTTTTACTTATGTGCCACAATCTATCTATGCATAACATTTATTTCAGCCTATCATTTTCAATTTAGCTTTTGAACTTTAGTTATTTATTATTATTTTGATTCCTAAAAGTACTTTCAATTCCTTTATTGTAAATAAATTATGAGAAAAAATCACCATCTTATTTGTGGAATTCTTTCAGATATTTTGTGGTTTTGTCTTGATTTTTTATCATCCATCTTTATAATACTAAGTTCACCATTTTAAATTTAAATACTCTAAAAAGATATAAACTTCAAATATGCTTTTTAAATGTCATAAGAATTTAAAATTGGGTTTAAAAAAAAATTAATAACTTGATTTAGATAAAATTTTGATTTGAAATCTTATATAATCTATTAGTGGTGTCTTATATTTAGCTAATAGTTACTACTATATATGTAATCATTCGTAAAATAGTTTAATAATATGATCAAAATACATATAAACTAATTTTTTAGTTGCATTGCATATGCAATAAAAATTTAAGATTTATTGTAAAAATTTTAAATTTTTAAATTGTTAAAAAATATATCATTTTATAAGTACAACAAATGATATCATATCATTCAACTTCATATGTTTATTTAGCATAAATGATCAACTATGTAAAAAGTAGTTCAAAAGCAAATCTTGAATTTTGTGGCTCAACACACTTTGACGTTGTAAATATTAAATTTTAAACAGTGAATTTGATACAAAGATATTAGGGTTGAAAGTATTAAATTTTAAATGATAAATTTAATATAAAGATGATGAGATAAAAGTAAAAATAGAGCATAAATTAAGTGAAAGAAAAATATTAAATATATGAAAAATAAATACTTGTATCTTTATTAACAAATTATATACAGGTAGGACTTAATTGAAAATTTGAAAATACTTTTAAGAATCATAATGACATTAAATGAATAATAGGTTTAATATCAAATTGAAAAGGTTTTGTAATATCATAATTATTTTTTTAAAAAAATCAACTTTTACTTTGGAGTGTCACGTGTCATGTACGTGTGTACCTTCAACAGCCACATACATAAGTAACATGCCATGTAAACATATATATACATATATGTTAATTTTATTACTTCTTAATAGAAAATCAAAATCAAGTAAAATATTTTCTTAATTAGTGTAAGAGAAAATTGTGTTTTGTTTTTACATTTTCTGAATCTGGTTTTCTAAAGTAATATAATCTGGTTTCTGAATCTGGTTTTTACATTTTTTATTAACCATTTCTTTTAATGGAAGAGTAACTAAGTTCACTTTTTAAAAAAATTTGAGAATTAATATACTAATTTAAAAATATACAAATTAAAATTAATTAAGATTGTTTTTGAAAAATACAGAAAAAATTATGAATAAAGTCTCTGAAATAATTATGTAAATGATTCAACGCTCAAACACATAAATATAGTTTAGATAAAATTGTCAATAGAGATTAGTTCCAAGTTAAGTTATGTGATTGAATATCAATAATGTTTATGAATATTTGACATTTAGAAAAGAATAAATTATCAAATTCTTCTTTAAAGTGTGTGAGTTGTTATTCTGATTTTTAAAAGCAACATAATTATTAAAATGTTATTTATTCAATTTTCTCCTCATTAAAAGTGGTATATTAACATTATTATCTTTGCTATGTGACATGATATATATCTCCACAATTTTTTTTACCTTTTTAAGAATCACAAGTTGTCTTATTTTTTTACCATCCTTTCACGTATTTTATGGTTTATCTTAAGTTTCGTATCATCCATCTTTTTATGCCAAGTTCAAAAAGATCAGATGTAAACTTTAAATATACTTTTAAATATCATAAGAATTTAAAATTAGGTTTAAAAAATGTAATATAATCTTATTAGTGATGTCTTAGATTTAATTAGTAGTTATTACTATATATAAAGTTAACAGTATATGATCAAATATATATAATAACACAAATTTTGAAGTTACACACGCAACATACAAGTTTAAGATTTATTAATTTTAACTTTAGTTAAGAATATATTATTTCATGAATATAACAAATGATATCATGTCATTTGACTTCATATGATTATTTAGTAAAATTAAAATAACAACCGTATAAAAAAATAGTTCAAACTCAATGTTGAGCCTTAAGAAAACATTAAATTTTAAATGGTAAATTTGATATAGAGATAAATAAACCAAAGTTAAGATAAAGCATAAACTATATGAAAGAAATATAGAAATACATGAGAAAAAATTTCTATTAATTTATGTTTCATATAGGACTTAATTGAAAATTTGAAAATGCTTAATTAAAGTAACATTAAATAAATAGGTTTAAGAATTAAATTAAAAATAGTATGTTGTAATGGGTTGTGATATCATAATTAATTCAAGGAAAAAAAATCAACTTTTACTTCGGAGTGTCATATTCTTGGATACTTTCAAGTACCACATAAACGAAGGGACATACCATGTATGTATACACATACGTTACTCTAACCACTTCTCTTAATAGAAAAACAAAATAAAGTAACCTTTTTTACATTTAAGAAACTTTTTAATAATATTGTTACTTTGATGAACTAAAAGGGTATTTTGAGGACTAATTAATTTGTTTATGGGAAAGAAAATCATATAGATTTCATTTGTGATTGTGTTATTGTTGTAGATATGATTAAACCTAAAGTTATTGAGGTTGGTAGGAGATAAGTAAAGAGATGAATTTTGAATGAAAACTGTGGGACACTGGTTTCCCTTCAGAATGATTAGTGCATCTTTTGTCAGGAAACTGTAGAAATTGAAGATATCAAACATCTGAGTGAGCAGTGGTGGTGAGAGTTCGTTATTGTGATTGTGGAAACCAAGTTAAGTTTTCCAAGGTCACGAATCCCTAGTGAGAAAAAGCTAGGAAGTAGCCACCCTATCATCATAAAAGCCAACAAACAAGTCAAATTTTGCTACACTGACAAAGCTAGAATGGTCACAATTTAAAATATAGGTTTATAGTAACTTAGTTTTGGATTTTCACTATTTTAATACCAACTACTATCATATCCCTGTGCCTCTTTAGTCACCTACTTTGAAAAAGAATTGGTGACATTTTCTCCTTTCTTGCTCCTCTTGTCCCCTGTGGTCCTACCACACCAATCAATGATTCAACACCTTGATGTTTATCATCCCTTCTATATCCGAATACACACAAATTATCTCTAGTTTAGTCACGGTCATATTATCATATATGCCAGCCATTATTCACTCTCACACCCCCAAAAACCTTTGTCTTTGCAGCACACCCGAACAAGACCCTCCAAAGTTCCAAAACAGTCCAAACCCTCAAATTCCTAGGTATCTTATTTGCTTCTTGTCTTCACACCACAGCCATCATTACCTCACCATTTCCATAAAGTCACCCTTCAACCATATATACTTGTATTGGTTGCTTTCCAACAATAAAAACATGGGTCACATGAGCTACAACAGAGTTAGCAGTGGCAAGTTATCAAGGTGCAGAGGATTTAGATTGAACCCCAGAAAGCTTTACGTTCTCAGGCTCCGCAAGAGGTTCAACTTCTTTCTTAGGCTCTTCGATAGTTGGAAACTGTCTTATGGTGAGGCTATTCAACTGCTGAAGAAAGTGGTTTGCAGAAAAGGTGGCTTCAAAAGAAACAACAGCAACAACAGTAGCACATGCTTGGTGAGGGAGGAAAAAATCAAGGGACTGGATGATTGTAGGATGAGATCTTGTGGTAGGTCCAATTCTTTCTATGCAGAAGCCATTGCAGATTGCTTGGAGTTCATTAAACGAACATCTATTTCATCTATGGACCAAACTCAGGACCCAATTAACCATATTCAAGATAGAAAGTAGAAACTCGTGACTGCGTTTTTGGTAGACAGAATATATAATATCATTATATTAGCTCGTATGCAGAATTATCAGCTTTGCTTCCTTATTTGTTGGTGTTCTACTAAGATTTTTATGCATTCCTTTGTTTGTTTATTGTTTTTCTTTTGCATCTCTGGGATTGCATGAAAAATATAGCTACTGCACTCCCTGTGAATATTTCATCTCTAGTTTTGCATCGGTAATGGGTCATTCTCTGTACAAATGTTTGAGAAATGTCAGAAAATTTAATGTGTAAAATGTGTTCGTTTAATTTGGAAGTCTTGTTGATTGTAAGCGTGTTCAATTTTCTTCTTTGTGGTGGCGAATTGCAGGGAAGATTCCTAAGTTTGGATTACTACCTAACACGACATTAATTTTTTGACTAATTAAGCATAAAGCAATTAAAGGGAAAGTGCTGTTGACATTAGAGAGGGGAAGAATCATATCTTTGAATTTATAATTTCTTTCATTGTTATTATTCAGTATGCATGATGCTCATTTCTAACAAAATCAATCTTTTCATGAATGTACACACACACACACACACATATATATATATATATATATATATATATATATATATATATATATATATATATATATTTCTAATTAAATAAATGTATATTGTCTAAGTTTTGTTTCCTGTAACAATAGGTTAGCATTAGACAAGTTGATTTATTCTATAAAAAACTATTTACAACACTTACCTAACCTTAAATATTAGCCTTGATTAACGGGGTTTTAATATTCTTAATTTCTTAATTAACAGATTACAATAAGATTAGTTACAGTAAGAAAAGGTGGATTTTATAAACTTAATAAATATTATCTTATTTTACTTTTTCAAAGTGTTTTTATTTGCACTGAATTAAATTACTTATTGTGAAAAAAGGTTAAATTACATGTTTAATTGTTTATTTTATTTGTACATTAAAGTGAAATTAAAAAAGTTAAATTTACTTTTTATGCTATAAATTTTGAATCAATTGTCTCAAAAATAAGATAGAATACTAAAATCTAATTATGTATTAGAAAAATGACATGTATTTTGGATCATGATAGAAAGAGGGAAATGTATTGGAATAAACAAAAAAACAAGTATTGAACTATCTAAATATGATTAAATAAATTAGGAAAATGTTGTAGTTGGTAAGAAGATATGAGATCTCTAAGCTTCGGAATAATTCAAGTGTATTCTTTCAATTGAAAAATTTATAACCTTTTCGTTTTTTCTATTTGTAGACTTCTTTTAATGATGTTTCATTACTGGAATTTTTTATATTTTGTTAAAAAAATTTATTTTTTTTAAATTTAAATAATTAGCTTAGAATTTAAAATTAGTTTAAGCATAGAGTCTTTTCCTTTATGAAAGACCTCACCTTAAAATGGACATAAAAGCTACACATTTTCTTAGGTTGAAGAAGATGAAGAGATTAAAAAATTGATAATGCAATTGCATATAAACAGACATAAAGGGCCATGACGGTACAGAAACCAACTGTGAATAACAGAACAGAAACTCAAAAAAAATTCATTAATTTTGAAGGTTTAACGTAGGCGTCGGTTACAACAGGAGTGGGTTGCCAGGAGCCGTGGATTTGATGTTAGCTCCTGCATCAGACTACAAGGGTGACCAAGTGGTTTGTGAGGAGGGAACATGCGTCAGGCTTCATCCCATTTATAGGACCAACATAATGTGTCAACTTCCGAACTATGTTTCTGAAAATGTGTGATTGGATAACATGGACAAAAATTAATAAAGTGTCATCTTAGGTCCTGATTTTGATATGTATTCTATCCCCCCTCTCCGCAGCACTGTTAGTACCATTCAAGGTTCGAATGCCCCCATTTAACTAATAACTATACTAGCCCCTATCAATATATAACCAATCCAACAAAGTAATATAAATCCATAATTAATATTCTCATTTGATTATATATTTAAATACAATTGTTAATAAATTAGCTTTTCTTATTAAAAAATTATATTTTCAAAATCAACACAACTCTTAATATAAATAGATAATTAATGAGTTAAATCGATTTTTCATTTAATTGTATATTTAAACAGGACGGTAAATATATCATTACTTTTATAAATGATAATTCTATATATATATATATGTATATTACAATTTTAAATTATAAATATATAATTATATACCATAAAGTATTGTCATTAGGAAAAAAAATATTTTCCAATTCCTATAGTGGTATCGCATATAATATCCCATTCTTTTTAATATTTGTTATATTTATTATCTTAAAAAAACTAATACTTGACCTATAAAAATAGGTTAAAAAATTCATGCTCAATTTTTTATGTCAAGTGATTTGTTGCACTTAACTAAAAAAAATATGAAAAGATTATTTGTCTTGATTAAGAAAATTAGTAATATATATATATATATATATATATATATATATATATATATATAAACTGAGACACTATTTTTGTCTATGTTCAAAAAATAACTATCTAAATGTATGTTTTGATTTGCAACTAATTATATGACCAAATTTAAAAATATGAAAAAATAATAGAATAATTTTTTCTATGATATTAAGAGATATGATAAAATATTATAACCAACATGATTTGAAAGATATTTCTAGAACAACCCTTCATCTTGGAATATACAAATTTTGAATACTCAACTAGCGAATAAAGTATTCAAATTATTTTTTGTCCAACTTTTGAGTAAAAATATTTGCCAATTAAACATAAAAAATTCATTTCATATAAAATGACAATCAACTTCAATGTGTTTTGTGCATTCATGAAAGATAAGATTAACAACAATATGAATGACTGCTTGACTATCACATTGGAGTTTCATAAGATGCAAATATTAAACTCCAAGAGACAATAGTAAAGCTTTTATTTTTAGTTCACAAATTATGGTAGTCATGGATCAATACTCAACTTGAGTGAAAGAGCAAGAGATAATATGTTGTTTCTTAATTTTCCAAGAGATAGGGGAATTACAAAGAAACACAAACCAACTTGTAAGTGAGCATCTAGTTAAAGGACAATTTGCCCAATCAGAGTTACAAAGCATAAAGCTAAAGATCACCATTAGAATAGAGTAAAACTCCCTGGCTTGGGTTACCTTTCCAATAGCAGACACCATAAAGAGTTATTTCCCGATGTTCCTGACTTGGATGACACATGAATTATGCAAAGACGTGTACACATGTAGGAAAGTTGTGGACTTGTAATAAATAAATAAATTAACATCCCACTAGTCAATGATAACATTCTAGTTCAAAGAGATGTTGTCTATTAACCAATGAAAAATGATGATTTTGATAAAGAAGGAAAGCAACATTTTTAACTCCCTACATATGCCAACTTTAGAAATAATATCAAGAGCATGTTTTCATTGAAAAAGAAAAATACCCATAGATTTTCAAGCTACTTCGATGCCAAAAAGCATTTCAAAGGACCAAGATCTTTATATGGAAGCAAATGCATACATATTGTTTGAAGGTAGGTATGACAATACTACCATTTTCTAAAATAATCATATCATCAACATAAACTTGGACATTAAGTTGTAGTGGACCTTTGTGTAGAGTAAACAAGGAATAATCTAAAAGAGATTGCTTGAATCCATATTGTTTCAAGGTACCAGTCAATTTAGTAGCCAACATCTAAGAGCTTGTTTCAAACTGTATAAAAGATTTTGAAGATGACACACTTGGTTTGAAGTATGACATTGAAAACTCAAAGGCAACTTCATATACACCTTTTCTACAAGATTGGCATGCAAGAAAGCATTATGAGCATCCAATTGGTGGAGTTACCAATTTTTGGTCACAACAAATTAATTTTTACCATATTTGAAATATAGAGCAGAACTCGTGTCGATTATTAAATAACATATTTATATTGTATTCAATTTTTACTATTCTTCCTATACAAATTAATTTAGGGTTCTTTTTATGTAAAACATAAATTGAAATGCAAGAATTTATATAAATATAGGAAATGTAAATAGATTGCAAAAAAAAAAATACGAGAAAGGCCAATTCACATACTCAAAATTCGAACAATTTCTCTTATCACAATTTTGTAAAATTCAAATCCAAGTTTGAACAATTAACCAATTCAATTAATTAATTGAACTAATTACAGTAATCAAATAATGTCACTCAATCCAATCTATATCTAATTATGAAATCAAGATTCAATTGATTCTTAATTTGATTTATAAAAATAGAAAAAAATTATAATAACAAAGTGAAATTTAAAATTGGAGAGAAGAAGAACAAACTTGGAGGATTAAATGATAGATGCAAAAGTCAATTTGGCTTCCTCCAATTGATCTTCAAGCATTATTAGTTCTCTATGGATAAAAAATGAAGGACAAAAAAAAAAGAGAAAACAAAAAGACAATTTCAAAATTTGAGAATAAAAGAGAGGAAGAGACAACTTATAAAATTGTAAAACTATACAAATGATTTTCATCTATATGTTTACACTACATTTAGAATATTTATATCCTATATAATCTAAACTAAACATGGACTTAAATGTGGGATTTAATTAGGTCCATAAGTCCAATTACAAAAGTCCAAGAAAAAACTAATTCGTATGAGTTTCTTCACAAAAATTCAGCAAATTTATCCCAACTTCTAAAAACCTTAGAAAATAGCACAAAACTCTAAATCTAGAAAATTATACGTCCATTTTGAAGCTCTTGAAATGTGTGAATCCAATCACTTGGAATCAACTAAAAATAATATTCACATAAAAATTTATGGTCAAAACAACAAGAAAATGCCAGATTAGTTGAAAATACAAAATTAAAGCAAATATATATACAACAAACCCGATTTATTATTACTAAAAGGAAATGAGTTAAAAATTGAAAATAAATTTTATTAAAAGTGTTTTCAATGTACAAAAAGTTATAAATGTGTGCTCAAAATATATGTCATCACACTTATGTATACATCATAAGTGTCATATATATGTATATGTGTGTGTGTACATATACATACATATATGTGTGTGTGTAGATATATGTATATATGTGTGTAAGGAGAAAAAGCTTGTTTGACCTCTCTCCCATTCAAATGCTTTCACAATGATCATCACTTGAGCGTCACCTAAACGCTTGAGTGATGTCAGTTTTTGTAAAATCCAACAAATTCCAAAAACATAAAGCACATTTCCTTGTTAATACTTAAGTGACCATATTGTTGCATGAGTGTCAACGTATAATTGCATGGACTCACAAATTCTAGAACTCCAAGCACCATCGCCAGAACTCAACTGTCACTTACTCGAAATGAGAAAAAATTGTTCTTGTCTCTTTCTTACTCAAACCTCAACCATCAACCCTCAAGTCATAGCTTGAGTGATATGATTTGTTGCTTAAGCAACATCGCATGCATGTAATAAAGACTCACTACTTGGACATCACTTAAGCGGTAGTCTATTGCTTAAACAATATAAATCCAAAAATGCAAATTTTTTTAATAGAAATTACCACATTTCAATTTTAACACACACTACCTTGAAAACTACCAATTCAAACATCCAATTCAAACATCCAATACCAATTCAAGCACCCAATATAATAGTAGAAAGAAACATACTAACACCATAAAAAATATGATATTTGTGATGGTTAAAATTGCAAATTCTAGTAGGTAAAAACCATTACAAATAAAATATTTGACAATTAAAATAACTGTCAGATTTACATATGTTAAAAGTAATTGTAACAAAAATATTTTAAACATTGGTATTTTTCTAAAAAATAATTTTTTTTCTAGCAATTGAAAATCGTCATAAAATACATTTTTCTTTTGTTTTTCTTATTTTCTTACTTTCGAAACTGAAAAAAATTTAATTTAATTTTATAATTATTTATCATATTTTGAAAATTAAAAACTATCATAAAAAATAAATAATGTTTTATTATCATTAACATTTATTGAAGGTTTAAAACTATCACAAATTGTTTGAACAATTTTTTAAAATTATTTTATTAAATTTTCAAAATTCCAAAAACTATTTATCAATCACTTTTCAACAATTTTATAATTAATAATTAAATTATGTATTTAATTTAAAATTATTTTAGAAAATAATAATAATAGCAATAATAATTTATCATATTAAAAAATTTAATATTCTAACTGTACTCTTATACATCTAACGTGGAAATCTATAAATTCATTAGAGACAAATTTAATTTGGAAAAATATTTAGCTAAATATATTATAAATCACCACATATTCTTTTTCAATATAATATCTCTAATAAAATAATGTCAAATTAGTTTATTAAGTTTAAAAATACCATAAGATATATGTTAAATTAGTTTATTAAGTCTTAAAATATTACAACATATATGTCAAATTTCATGGAAATTACTATCAAGTGAAGATTCTCCTCTTAATGTTGACACATCCTATCCACTCTTTTCATCTTATGAAATTAAAATCATATTGTAATAATATAATTAAAAGAATGTACACAAGATATTAAATTCCATTCAAGTATTTAACAATGTAATTTTATTTCACACACAAAATATAAAGTACATACAAGTTCATTACATGCACTACCAAACATGATACCTAACTTAGGAGGAATATAACCTTCTTTAATTTGTATCTATGCAAACATGATACTTTTTAGTGTCTTAACATTTTCTCCATATCACTATGAAGGTCTTCCTATCCTAACAGTGTACACATTTAGCATGATCATTTTCAAAAGTTTTGTTAACATAATCATTAACTGATACTTCTATAAAATTAACACTTTAACATTCTTTTTTGTAAATAAAAAAATACTTAATAAACTTATACAAAGTATGAGTAGGTTGCATTAAAAAGTTGAATGAAAATGTATATTATAATTTATTTGCAATAAACATACTTTAAAGTAAGAAATACAACCAATTATATTTACAAATGTTTATACCAAAAATACTACAAAATTATGCAATTATTTCCAGTTTTTAAATGTGATTTTAGAAGTATGTTTGAGTTAGTCAAACTTCTTTATGTTATGTGCCTTTATCATATTGTATTTATGTATGCTTTCCTTTTTACTAGATTCACTCCAATCAAGGGTCATTACATCATGGATTAAACAATAACCAAATTAAAATGTTGTAATAATTTCCAGCAACATTAACTCTTGCTAATCCAAATTCATTAGCCAAGTTTTTTACTTCACTTGTTGTTTTGTTTTTCATATCTCTTCTATTGCTACCTACTTTATGTTTATAAATGGACCTTCTCTTCTTTGGTTTTCCAAATTTCATAATAGAATATGAACCAAAGTGAGAGAGGACTGAAAAACTAAACCAACACCAATTCTCTTGATAACATCCTCATTTCTTAAGTATGATTTTAGAAATTGATAATAATTCATACTCTTTTCTACAAAATTCAAAACAATATCAGTGAACTTAGTGTAATAGACCTTGTCTCCTCATTGACAGAAAACTCGTTTATTTTCTTGTGAGTCTCAATATACAATTCACCTTGACCCTCTAAGAGTTATTTTCTAATAATACATGAGCATATAAGTTCAATAGAAAACTACATTTTTTATTAAACTCAACAATAAAAGTTTTTTTTACCATCTCATGTTATTTTGTAAACAAAAGTTTTGCACCATCGATATTGGAATTTTTTTTCCTTTTTCTAACTTCAATATTTCTCTTGCATAATTCCTATGAACACAAGTAACTTATTAATTAAAATAAACATAAAAAAATTATTAGTATCAATTATTTATTACTTTATATTATGGACTTAGATAATAATCAATAAATGAAACTATAGATTTTTGTTAATACCATTAGGGATGTTAACAATTAATTGTTCTTTTGATAATGAACTATCATAATGTAATTTCACAAATTCATCTTTACATTTCTATAGTTATATTTGACACACAAAGTGAATAAAAACATTTAAAAATTATCATAGAAAGAATAAAAGATAATTATTTCAAGCACTCCCAAGGAGGTTGATTGTGTGGAATTAAAATCACTTATATTATGATTGTTATTCATGCTTTAATAAGGACTAAAATAACCAATTGCAAAGGCAAGGAGAAATTTTGTAAGTTCTTTCCATGTGGATTTATTTCAATATTTACAATTCTCCAATTTTTTTTATCTTTTCATCAATACAATTTGAACTTTTTTCAGCAAACATATATCTAGGTATAATTAAGACTAAACTTGTAAATCACATTCTTTGCCTCATAAAATGAAGTAACAAATTTCCTTATTGAAATGCATATTTTAATAACTTTAGAATCATTGTCATAGCTTTGTGCGTCATACAACACAAATACAACCTCAATAAAAAAGTGAACTTGGAGTACTTTTGACACCCTTCGTATAACTCTTCATTACAATATTTAAGCAACTCAATATATTCTTCATTTGACATGATTTCTACAAACACAAAAGTCCTTCCTATATATTAAAATCACATCATGGTGTCTATTAATTGCAAATGCATCATGTATCGTATCTATCGGTGAAACTTTCATTTTGTAATGAAACATTTATGGTTTCCATATTTCTTGATTCCATTGTATCATATGTTTTCCCATGTCAAATCCAAAGTTCGTAATTTTGCAAATTGCTTGCAAATCCAGTGGTCAAACACAACATCTTTGGTTTCCCATTTATCATAGTAACATCTAGGTCAAACACAATATCTTTGGCTTCCCATTTATCATAATAACATCTAGGACATGAATATCTTATTGTACCATTGATTGATCAATTCTCAGTTGCAAGGTTTAGAAACATATTCAAATATTCAGTTTTATTTCATAATATATCAATCCATGATTTATCCATTATTACACCTATTCAACTGAGTTAAAAAAAATTGTAACTAATTGAATAAAGAGAAATAAACTTATTTAAAACTTATATAAAAGAATAAATAATGAGTATTCCTTATTATTAGTTTAGAACTAATATGATATTTGGAGATAAAAAAAATAGATAAATTACTATTTTACTTAATAGAATAATTTATATTATAATTATAATACAAAAATAATGAAAGATGAAATAAGGAGGTGAACCTCGCCACTTTTTCCTAATTAAGTACATGTTTTTTACATTAAAACCAAAATGTAATGAAAGACATAAATGTGAGGCCTGAAGTTAGAGACTTTATAAAACTTAAGCAAAACCAACAATAGTACACTTTTCACATTATTTTAATTTAATTTATATTATTGACAGAATCATCCAAAATTATGAAATTATTTCTCAAACTATTTAATCAACCTAACAACTCATAAAATTAATTATTACATAGTTCCAAATTTACTGGTAGCTATAAGCTATCAAAGTCGCAATCAAGAAAAAAACTAATTACATTTGATAAACATGATGGCAAAAACAATCCTCCCCAATGTTTAAGAAATTGAATTCTTCATTTTACAGAAAAACATCTAACTTTAGTAAAAATATAAACTACAAAACTTTAATAACCTTATATTATCATCCATCAATGTTTTGTAAATGAGTATTCAGAGATAAAAAAACAGGATCCTGCGCCAACTTATAGTAAGAACAAGAAAAATTTCACCATAAATTTAGTAAACTTTTTTACTACTCTTCTTGCTGATAACTAAGAATCTCTCATAAAAAAATGAAAAACACTTTTTTAAACGAAAACTCTTAAATAAGATTAAGAAGGAAAAAACGCATATGAAACTTCATACAAAATTCTTTCTAAAGCTTCTGAAATGTTAAAACTATCATATATAATTGAATACCAAAAAACCAATCACGGGGTTCACTAAGAGATGTCAAAATTGTAGACATAAGCTAAACCACTTTCTTTTAAGTGGAAATTTGAACTAAAAAAAACACTTATGTTAACACAACTAAATATAAAACAATATAAAAAAGCAGTGGCTGTTAAAAGAGTTTATTTATAGTAATTTATTATAACCCCTAAAAATAAATCACTAATAAAGTATATTTTTTTATAGTGTAAGTTCTTCCTGTACTTTTTCTTAGTGATCTTATTTTCATTCATTGGTTACTTAGATCTCTGCAATAAATAAAACTGGAATAATAACTATTTCTTGAAATAAAATTGTTTAGCTGTGTTTATTGTATGCATTCATGCTTCTTGGATGAGGGACTCTTGATCTGAGCCATAGTAACCAAAAATGGGCTTTTAGGTTGGACTAAGTCCGTTAAAGTTAAAGTAATATTGTTAGGGTTAGTGTTTGGAGTTCGAGATTCTTTTAAGGTTTTTTGGAGTTCGAGACTCTTGTTAGTGCATCCTATAAGGTAGATTGGTTTCTAAAGACATTTGAAGCTAGTGGTTTTGGAAGAAAAATGTATTATTTAATGCAAAGTGATTTTATGCTTAACTTTTGTGGATCATGTCATGGACATTTGGGAATATCGGAATAGCTTACCCACTGAGCTGGAAAGAAATCAAAGCAAAGGACAAATAAGGCTTCGCAGATGTGAAATGCCAAACAAAGCACAACCAAACCAACACACATTCTTTCCGTTATCGTCACAGCTTTTCTAAAGCAACGTATAAATTGTTACCCTTTCCTAGCTCCCACATTTGGTTCACTCACCACATTGTTCAAATTCGGAAACGCAATTCTATGCACACGAGAGAATGACCTCTCTACACTGAGAAAAGACACAGAAACGCGATTCGCCAAAATCAATCGAGGACTGTAAATGGGAATTTTCCCAAACACGTTCTTCACCAAAGCCCGCAACCTCATAGGCTTCGGGCTCGCTTCCACTGCCGCCGCAGCCTCAATCTCGGCTTCCAATTCCTCGGTGTCTTCTTCTTCTTCTTCTTCTTCTTCTTCTTCCGGTTCCTCTTCTCCTTCATCCACCACCTATTCTACCTCTTCTTCCGACGCCGGCGATACTTCTTCCTCCGATGTCGAAATCTTCCACCGGAAAATACTGAAAACAAAGCTCTGCATCATTGGAAGCGGGCCGGCGGCGCACACAGCTGCCATTTACGCGGCGCGAGCGGAACTGAAGCCGGTCCTCTTCGAAGGATGGATGGCGAACGGCGTCGCTCCTGGCGGCCAGCTCACCACCACCACCGACGTTGAGAACTTTCCGGGATTTCCGGCGGGCATCCTTGGTGCCGAGCTCATGGACCGCTGCCGCGAGCAGTCGCAGCGCTTCGGCGCTGAAGTCATCACGGAGACCGTGACGACAGTGGACTTCTCCGAACGGCCGCTTAGGGTTTTTACCGACACCACCACCGTGGAAGCTGAATCCGTCATCGTCGCCACCGGCGCTGTTGCTAAGCGGCTGAATTTTTCCGGCGCGGGTGAGGGTCCCGACGGGTTCTGGAACCGCGGGATATCGGCCTGCGCCGTGTGTGACGGCGCCGCGCCGATATTCCGTGCCAGGCCTCTGGCGGTGATTGGCGGCGGAGATTCCGCTATGGAGGAAGCTAGCTTCCTCTCCAAGTTTGGTTCCAAGGTGTATGTAATTCATAGAAGAGACAAGTTTAAGGCTTCTAAGATCATGCAGGGGAAGCTGATGAATAATCCCAAAATTGAAGTGTTGTGGAATTCAGTGGTGGTTGGGGCTTATGGGAATGATAAGGGTAAGGTTCTTGGTGGGGTTAAGGTGAAGAATGTGGTGACTGGGGTTGTGTCAGATTTAAAGGTTTCTGGTTTGTTCTTTGCAATTGGGCATGAGCCTGCCACCAAATTCTTGGATGGTCAACTTGAATTAGACTCTGATGGGTACATTGTGACCAAGCCTGGCACCACAAAGACTAGTGTTGATGGAGTTTTTGCTGCTGGTGATGTGCAGGATAAGAAGTATAGGCAAGCTATTACCGCTGCTGGCACTGGTAATTCTTGTTTTATTTTCAAATAAATTAGATTGTTTTGTGATAGTTATGGATTCATATGATGTCAGATTCCTAGTTTTGAAACTGGTTTTTTGAATTTGATGGCCATGTTTTCTATGTGTTGCCATAAACATCCTTTTGAAGCAAATTAGAGTAGCAACAGGTTATGTTTTCTATGTTTTCTCCATGTTCTCAACATTCTCTATTTTTATTTGGAAATGGCATTTGGTAGAATCACATTTTGAACATCTTTCAACATACTTTCTGATTATTCAGTGTCCCACTATCTTGTAATCTACGGTTTCCCACCTTTTGTTACTTATTAGAGAGATTCAATAGAGAGGCCTCGGACTTTAGCTGTACGATATGGTCTGTAGTTTGCTCACCTTCACTTCAGTTATGTACACTATATGATAACAATAGTATTTCTATCAACAATGTTCTACTAGAACTTAGAAGTCATAGTGATTGTAGATGAATTACTGCGTTTTATTTTCCATTTCTGATTTGGGAGTTAATACTTGATACATGACAGAATAGAGTTAAAATAAATTACAGAAAGAGTACGCTTACTATTTGGACAAAGGGACTGAAGCTTAAATTTGAGTAGTCGTTGACTTATATTTGCTTATGATCTCAATTTTGGATTAGTCATTGATCTACTATGATCGAAAAAATTGAAGGGGACGTATTGTAAGAATTTGGAATGAGCTAATTATTTAACCTTTATATTTGAATCTTTTGAACTAGAAGTAATGTAGATCGTGGCATGAAAGTGATTTCGCTGTTTGTGGTTTTGACTGTGTTTGTTGGTCATAGCACTTAAAAAGAGTCGATAATAATATGCGCATAACACAACCAGAATCAGATGTGATGCAGCAAAAGCTTTATTTTCTTCGAAAGGATAATGGAAATCATATTATTGGTGCAGGGTGTATGGCAGCCTTGGATGCAGAACATTACTTGCAAGGGATTGGTTTGCAAGATGGTAGCGTTTGATGTTATAGATGGAGTTCAGAAGTTGAACGCTTTTCTTTCTCCAGTTTAAGTTAACATCTTTATCTGTACGGATGAGACTCATCAATAGATTGCAAACACGAGCAGACTAACATGATTTTGTAAGCTATTGCATCTTTGTTGTGACTTCATGACGGATATAAAAGCTTACATTTAAACTTTTATACATGAGCTTTATATTCTGTTTACCAAGAAATTAGATGGAAATAGAAATAAGGAAACAAATTGAAATACCAAATATCTATTATTTATTTGTTGAGAAGAGAAATAAGGCGTTATTTCCATTGCACTTAGTAAGAAAGCACATTTTCCTTAAATTGCCACGGAATAGAAGAGAAAGTATTACGAAGTCATATAAATAGAGATAAGGAAAATGGGATTGAAATACCAATTTTTATCATTTATTTGGTGAAGCAAAAGATGGAGAAAACATTTTTGTGGGGTCAAATAAAAAAAATAGTATACTTTTGCCTTGAATTGGCATAGAGCATATTCTTAAAGTTTTTTTAGAAATATTTTTTTGAAAAATAGGTAAAATATATTTAAAAATTTAAATTTTTTTGAAATAACATTAGTTATATATTGTAAGACGTGGTTTTGGTTTGATAAACATAGTGTTGAAAGATTTTCACAAATCTTGTTTATGAGACTCTATTTCTTTTTGGAAAGTGAAATAGAATAATATATAATAAAAAAAATAGGATTTAGAAGGATTTATTCTAAGGTTTTTATACTAGTTTCTTTGTTAACAAAGATTGCATTGAGTTCTTGATAAATATAATCAAGTTTCATATTTCAAAAATAAAAATAAGTATTTTTTTAATCTTAATTATTTTTGGCTAAATAATTATATTGTATGGATCTTAATATTTTTGGCTTAAATACATTCGAATATTCTTTAAAACATAATTATTTTTAATTAAACAAAGATTAAAAAAAATTGATATAAAAGATCACATTTTGTTATGTGAAAAAGGATTAACGTCTTTAGACTAAAAAAAATAACATTTTTAGATTAATTAATGAACAAAATAGTGTTTTTGTTTTTAGTTAGGGTACATAGATTTTTAAGATTGCAAGAGTCTTAAAGTGTTAATGTATTCATCAACCACTCTTTTTCGACATATCTTTTATTTATATAGGTATAGAAAAAAGAGTTGTTGAGAATCCGTTTTATCATTGAGATTTTTAGAGAAGGCCTTCTTTTGCATGTAGCATTTATCCACGTTCAAGCTTGAAGATGCATTAAATGCTCTTCATGCAGCGTTAATTGCATATATCTTCTTTTAGCAACACTTTGATATATGACATTACCTATCAAACTTACCATAGATAGCTTTTATCCAACCTAGAGTAAAGTCTAGGATTTTACATGGCTGGTAGTAATTAAAAAGTTGACATATTGTCAAATTAGAGAAGTTGTTGGCGTGGAGCAACAACTTTAGTCCATTTTTAACGAGATTTTTTATGTAGATAAGTCTTTGTGAGAATCTCTTGTAAGAATGAAGAAACAAAAATTCTCTGCATACATAGAATACATAATTATAATATTCATGTTGAACCATGAAATGCTTAAGACTATATATCTTTATTGTCTGCCTAAGTGTAAGCTTATCAACTGTAGTTATATGTATAGAAGGTGTTATGTGTTTGTTGAATAAACGAAACACTTGCTTCTGTCATGATCTGAAACTCATAAAAACACTTTTTATACTATATTGTAAAACACTTAATCAAAACAACTTGGGGTCTATTGGACTTTACTATAACAATTTCCCGTTTTTTTACCATAGATACTTTCAAAAAGGGACTTCATTAGATTAAGTTTTTTCAAACTTTCCAAGAAACTCATTCAATCATATAATGATCACAATATAACACAAGTTTGATGGGACTTCAAATTGTATCATTGAAATTTTTGTTATGTGCGATTATATCAAGAAGATACAATCTTATTAGATAAAAATGATTTATAGTGTAAAGAATTAATGGAATAAAAGAAATCAAACTTTATAATAATCTTTGTTAGACATATCAGAGCAAAAGTAAGAAAGAAAAAAAAACAAGTCTTCTTTCTTTGTTTATGTCTTTTTCATTCTAGGTACATCTCCACTTTAGCTTGTTACTCATATAAACTTTATATATTCTCTCCCCCTTAAGTACCATCAAAATATCATTTTAGTCTAACTCTTTGTCATTTGAAGATAACACCATGGGAACGTCTGAAGAGGTTAACAGAAGAGGCTTGGTCCTCAGACCCAAAAGTCATGTTGTCATGTCATTAGAATTGGGTATTTGGATAAAAGTCCACGGGCTACTCATATTGGCCACAACCTGTACAGGTGTGGGCTCGTATTTTTTGGAAAATTTTTAGTACGAATTTTTTATAATTGTCCCCACACGACCTGCGGGTTTAGTGATTTTTACTCGCAATCTCTGTGTGCTACTTGCAATCTGCAACACCAAGTCATATTCAACAAAAAAAATCTAATACCTCTTACTTTTATAGGTTACCATAAGTCTAATTCAATTTAAAATATAATATTTTGTGCTTCTAATGTTATATTTAACCCAAAATTTATTTATTTTACTTTTATTGGTAGTGCATTGTTTAATGGATTGAGTAAATTGTTGTTATACAAATGAATGCTAAAAAATATCAATGTATCTTTGCAGGTGCGAGTTTACTCATAACCTGTGGGTTTTGTCAAACGGATGTGATTTATGAAAATTAAATACCATTTAAAATGTGGGCTAAACAGATGAATTTTTTTAGTGCAAGTTTATGCGGGTGCATGTTTAAATAAACAGACGTGTCTGTATACCCATCTCTACATGTTATGCCACTTCATAACATCCTTGACGACTTGATCATGCTTCAGAAGAGTAAAATGGAGGAGTGCACTTGAGGTTGTGAAACTGCCTTGAGAGGTATGTTACCCTTAAAGCATCTAAGCAGGTAGGAGGCGTGAGGAAAAAGAGGAAAACACACGTGGGCAACACTACATTGAAGGTTCTTAGACTAAAATCCAATATATCCTTACTTATTTTGATTAAGTACTTTCACAACATAGTACAAATCATGATATGTGTTATCACAACAAATTTCGTTAGACGCAAGTGCTTCGTCTATCCAACAGGCACAACAATATCTTATAGTCTTATCTATTGTCTGATAAGTTAACCCTTTGATAGGCGATAAGTACATAGTTTTAAGCTTGCATAGTACAATTTGAAATATATTATACTTGTTTTATTTGTTGCAAAGAATGTATCTTCATACTTAGTCTAATATATGACATCACTTATCAAACCTAGGTCAGATAACTTTTATCCAAACTAAAGCAAAACACAAGATCATACATGACTAATAGTCTCTTGCAAAATGGACATACTCTCAGATCAGATGAGTTGTTAGTGTGGAGCAACGTTAGCATGTTCTTTAAGAGATATTTGAAGTAGATAGCTCTTCGTGAGATCTTCTTGTAAAAATGAAGGAACAAACACTCTTTACACTCATAGAATAAGAAATTATAATATTTGTGTTATAGCATGAAATACTTAAGACTATATATAGTGTTAACTTATAAGACGAAATTATACACACACATAGTATTATTCATCTACTAAACAAATGAAACACTTGCATTTGTTATCATCTTATGTTTATAAACATTTTTGTAAAACACTTAATCAAAAAAATTTGAAGTTTGTTAAACTTTACTTTATCAAAATGTTTAGTCATGGTTCGTAGGTTTATCAATATCTAGAAGGTCAAGATATGTCATCGTCCACACCCTGATGATTGTTATGCAAATGCAAGTTCTCTTACAAAGCCTTAAGTAATCTATACGTGAAGACCATAACCAAGTGTAAAAGATTATTGTATGAATCAACTACAAGATGATGTATGTCGAATATACAATCCATAATACCTAAAGTTCAAACCTAAAAGATGAGGAGTCTAGACATTCAACCTTAGAGTAAGTATTTAACGTGCATTGTGCAAGACAATTCAACATTCATTAAAATAATATACTTTTTTAGTCTCTAATTTTTTTAAGATGGAAGAATTTTATTTCCATTCATTTCAACAATTCTAAGATGGTACAATGAAAAAAAAAATCCTATTCTATAGTTAAAAAACCTAGGTTTACATCGACCTAATCATAATGTTAAAGAAAAAATCATCTTAGTAAAGAAATTAAAATATAGTTTGATATTCTTATTTTCTAATCAAAGGTTTTAGGAAAAGCTTAAAATTTCATATAAAACCGCTAATTTGTTCTTGTCTTTTAAATAACCTGATTAAATTTTGAAATAAAAAGGAGTGAGCATCATGATTAAGTGAGTTTCATTTGTAATAATGAGTCTCTTTTACACTTTTCAATTTAAACACTTTTACAAGTACTTATATCTTAAAATTTGAAATTGCGCTTTATCAAGATTTATTTATATTATTATTTTACAAAATACTTTTTAATAATAGAAAATGAAAATAAAAAAATTATTTAAAATATAAAAACAACTAAAATTTTACAATTACAACATGAAAATTATAAAATTAATAGAAAGCACGTAACTAATATAATACCTAATTTTTGTTAATTATTACATTCAAAACACTTTTTGATATGTTTCAATTAGGAAAGTTAGTAGGAAAAAAAATCCACATATGCTATATCTATAATCGGATGAATACGACACTTTAAACTTATATCTACGTAATCTTGTAAGTTTACTATAATCTTGTACCGTAAAAAATTTACTACAAAAAATTTACATGTATAGTCTATGTTTTAAACAGTGTCTAATTTTTATAAACGGTATCAACTTACAGCTCAAACATATTAGTCAGACTTTTTAAACATTCATTTATATAATAAAAATTTAATAAATCTATTAAACTATACATAATTAATAAAAATAAAATACATAAATTTTAAGTTAAATTAAATAATATATTAAAATTTTAATTAAATTAGATTTGATTATAACTTATAAAAATAATAATTATTCAACTTTTGGGATTAAATTCATATAAGTTGTAAGTAGTAAGAAGAATAACTCTTAAATTTTTTGGATTAAATTCTTATAAGTTGCAAATAGTATGAAGAATCCATCCGATGTACAAATCAAATATAAAAAAATCCACATTAAAAATAGAAATCCAAACTCACATATTATATTATGAGTAATGCACAAACTATTATCCAAAAATATTCACATCTAATTGTTGAAACATAATTTTTATAGATTATTTATAAGAATAATCAAAAGTATTATTGATAGAGTTTGTTTACCCATGCGTGAGGCCATCCCAGTGATAGATCCAGTGAGGCAGGGCAACCTGGCTTTTCTTGCACGTGTTTGAAGTACAACAACATCAAAAGTATAAGAATTTGACGACCGGAACCACGTCCACACAAACATATAAGCCACCAAACACAACCAGTAAACCTTGAACAACCACAGTCTATATTATTATTATTAACAACTCTACATCCCATTTTGAGACATCTCTGCTCTTGCTAAAATTACAAATTAACCAGATGGATCTTACAGCACGTGAAAATACTAGACTAAATTAATGCGGTGGTAGCTTTAAATAAGAGATAACAGCACACGACACAAATTATTTCTTTCTCGGGAAACATAGAACTCTAATCCCAAAAGAGTGGTTCTCTTGTTTTCCTCCACCCTCCAATCCAAGTCCCTCTGTACAATCTTCACAAGACTCGCACGAAGCAAATATTCAATGAATGCCAACCAACCACACGCTTTTGGGGAGCTGGATTTACTCGTGGAAGATGCCAACCATCACTTTATCTCCATCCCCTACACCATCGATACCATTTTTTTTGTCATTTTTGTCGTTATGTGATGGTTTGCTTATTAGTCTCGTAAGATAAATCAATTGTAATGTGGCCAGTTCACGGGACAAGTTTAGACACATCCCTGCTAGATCTGTTGTATTTCATGTGGCTCTTAACAAGTTGTCCAGCCGCAATTGCAGACATGAGTGATAGCTCCCCAGCGAGGACTGAACCGGCTACAATGGTGGCCAGTAGCCTGGAATTTGCACCAGGAGATTCTTTACTGGCACCCTTGACACCAAGTAAATTAAGACATGCAGACTGAGATGCGAGTTGTGTACCCCCTCCAACAGTACCAACCTGAGAACCACAAGGAAAGGATCTTATACTCAAGCTAGCTAAGGGTTCAATTGAAAAGGGAAGGAATTAAAGAAAGAATAAAACAGATATAGTTTGAATTCATTCCCAAAGAAATATCTAACACATGGTGAATATGTATTACACCCTGCACAAATAAATGTTTTCCTTCCACTATCTAAGGAGATTAAAACAAAAGGCAAACATAGAACAATGACAGTGAAAAAAAATTGATTGAGGTAAAACCGATCTCACATAATTATTGAGGGCACTGAATCTTGGATTTTAATGATATCTTATTTTAGGAGTTAAAATGCAAGGCAGAGATAGGCAAAGGACCCAACTACTAGCCCAGCCTAAATAAAAAACGTGCATCGCATGAATGGGACATGTGTACTGGGGCCACGAATGGCATCTATTAATACAGACATTTATCCCACCACACAACTGTATTCTTACCTAAAATGGATAAACTAATAGGTTGTCTGAGTCTACATTACCTAAACTTGGTAAAAATGACAATACAGTTAAAGATCACAGAAGCAGTTATACCTCAACCGAGGGCATGGTCACAGAAACGTGAAGGTCCTTGCCATCATTGACAGCTTCCATCATGGTGATGCAGTGAGAACTCTCCACATTCTGGGCAGGATCCTGACCAGTGGCAATGTAGATAGCAGACACGATATTGCTAGCATGAGCATTGAACCCACCAAGAGCACCAGCCAAGGCTGAGCCAGTAAGATTTTTTAGCATGTTAAGCTCGACTAAGGCCTCTACACTGGTCTTCAACACCTTAGTCACCACCTCCTCCTTAATTACGGCCTCACACACCACAGACTTGCCACGTCCTTCAATCCAGTTCACAGCCGCTGCTTTCTTGTCCGAACAGAAATTTCCTGGTGCAAAGCAACAGGGTATGTGACAATTTCAGATACTGCCTTCGACCATAGTAAACAAAAGTGCAATAAAAAAACACATAAAGAAGGTCATGTTTACCAGAGATTCCAATAACATCCATGTCTGGGAAGTCTGTCTGAAGAAAATCAAGGACATTTTGAACACCTTTAGACACCATGTTCATCCCCATGGCATCGCCAGTGCTGCATCGGAATCTCATATACAAATTCTTGCCCGCAATAGCACACTGAATACTCTGCAACCTGGCAAATCTGCTTGACCTGCTCATATACCCATTAACATATTACTCAATCGTTATAAGAAATCCACAGTAATTATGGCTTGCAATAATTCTAGAAGACAAAAAGCGATGACAGTTCCACGCAGGTATTCCTAAGGACACCCTGCGATCAACATAAAAATTGAAATATAAAGATAACCGTAACATTCTCCGCCCAAAATTACCAATTCACCGCTTAAATTGAGCAAACTTTTATTTTTACAATTTTTTAGGCCATCTGGGTCCCGGATCTTACTAGAATCAAAACAAGCTTACAAAAGTACTCCCAGATTTACCCATCAACAAAACCATCCACAGTGGGATTCCAACTTGTCTCGTTGTGAAAACAACTACAAATGAATCCGGTAAACTAACTAAGGTTGCCCATAAAATATATGTTCCTCAAATTGTGAAAAAAGAGAGAGAAGAATGTTCCTTTGCTTACTATCTCTTCCTAGTTTTCACACGTCAGAGTGAAACCTTGGTGGCAAAAGATAACAAAACAAAATGAATAAAAAAAATAAAAGAAAAAAAAGAACTTTAAATAAAATATAAAGGCCTAAGATTAAAGATTAACATCGCTTTAAGTTTCAGAGATATCCCCAACAACATCGCAATCGGGACATAAAAATTTAGAAAGAAACTTAGAAAAGAAAGTAAAAAGCGGAGGAGAAAAGAGAAGAAGAGAGTACTTATTGAAAACGACAGCAAGAGAATCGGAGTTGAGAGGATCCTCCAAGAAGAACTTCAACTGTGCAGCGCGCTGAGCAGAGGGCAAAGTCACAACGGGTGCTCTTGTCATGCCATCCCTGAGAAGCACAGATGAAGCACCACCAGAGACGTAAATAGCTTTGCACCCTCTGTTGGTGCTGGCAACGAGACACCCTTCAGTGGTGGCCATAGGCACAGTGTATTCCTTCCCATCCAACAACAAGGGCCCTGCTACTCCAACGGGAATCTGCACGAACCCTATCGGCATCTCGCAGCACTGCCCCAATATCGACTCGTAGTCGAACCCCTGCACTGGTAAACCCTCCAGCGACCGACCCGTCATCCTCTGCACAGCTTCATGACGAATCGCGGCTGCCCGACCACAATCGCCGACGCGCGACTCCAATGAGTACAACGGGATCGATCCCGACACCACCGCCCCCACGACCTCCTCGTCCTCGGGAGACAAGGAGATCGGTGCTGGTGCTGGTGCTGCCACGTCAGCAGCTTTTGGCGGTGGAGGAACTAACAACTCCACCGATTTGGAGCGTGGGAGAGGGATTTCATTGTGTTTTTTCTTGGAGGCTGGGGAGTCGAGGAGCGCAGCGGGGCAGGGGCCAGGAGCGCGAGAGTCTTCGCGGAGAATAGTTTCCTCGTCGGAGAGCTCGTCGAGGGAGGTGCGGGAGGCGACGCCGAAGAAACCGAGGAGGTAGACGGCGGAGGCGACGAGGGAGACTATGGCGGCGGTTTCGGCGGGGGTGACAACGTGGAGGGGAGTGGCGGTGCGGATCTTGTCGCGCCAGCGGTGGAGGAGGAAGTAGGCGACGGAGAAGAAGACCCCGAAGAAGACGGCGTTGGTGAGGTAGAGAGGGAGGAGCGCCTGTGATGGGGCGGGGGAGTCAGCGGTGGTGTAGTTATCGTTTTTCTTCAGCTTCTGGGTTTTGATGTGGTCGCCGGAGGCGGGAAGGGGTCGGCGGCGAACGTCCATTTTCCGAGTCGAACTGATCCACAGAATGCAGATACAGGGGACGATGGAAAATGGAGAACCCAGAAGCTGGACGGTGGAGGAAGTTGAAGAGGTGGTAAAGAAAAAGTGGAGAAAAGAGAAGAGCCAAGAGTGCTAGAAATGGAATAGCATAACCGTTGGAATTGGAGTTGAAAGGAAGAGCGAGAGTTTAGAAGGTTTTTTATAGAAACTCTGAGCTTGCCGCGCTCCACCGTTCCCCACGCGGACAGCGTGCATTCCTTCTTTCTCCACTTTTTTCCTTTTTTATTCCATCCCTCCCATTTCCTAAACCCCAATTTCTCACTATTCACATGTGCCTAATTTTGTCACTCCATCCACCTTTTTCACCTCTCTGCCTTTATCCGCCATTCTGTTCCTCATGTTTTATAACTACCTGAATACAAGAAACAATTTTAAAATAATCTAATATATAATCATAATAAGCTTATAATACTAAGATAAAAAAAATTATGGTTATGAATATAATAACTACATTATATGCATTAAACAATCCACAATTTTGCATTTGAAAAAGAAGAACGGGTGATAGTCTTTAGATGGATTTTAGAACTTTCGATTGGATTTTGAGAATTTAATTAGATCATTCTAGATTAATTATTATACCATGTGAACTTAGGTTTTATTTATAAAAAATAACTCAATTCACCATAGAAACAAATAAACAACGAAAATAGAGAAATTCACAAACTCTATAGATACAAGGTAAATAAAAGAAGATTAAGAAAGAATTATATAAAAAAGTAACTTCATTCAATTGAAATGCTAATTAATTAAAATGTTAATGAATTTTAATTTATATTAATAACAAAAATCACTATATATAAAAATTATAACTCAGAATTTTTTTTAATAAACTCTTATTCAAACTCTCATATTTAAGTACAACTTGTTAGAATTATTAATTTTAAAAATGTGATTGAATAGAACATCGGATTCTTTTTGCAAAGAGCTAAACTAGACTCTCGATATCAAGTATCATATATTAGCATAAATAATTTTTATATTTGTTCACCCAAAACTTATAGACTACGTCAAGTTCCTCTTAAAACAAAACTTAAGATATTCCATTAGTTAAATAAAGATTACAACAAGTACATAAATCAATCTTGGTTATAATGTTTGAATCTCTTCTAAGATTAATACCTCATAGAAAATATAACAAAAATTCTCAGATAGTGAACGGTTTAAGCTTAGTAGGTAATTCTCAAAGAAAAATATTACAATGGTTTTCGCCCACACCCATTTATGAACACTTATAAACATTAATCACTTGAATAGGATTTGAATATTGTTTGTGTGTTCTTCATCTTGCACTTGAAGTCTTTATATAGTGTTCTCATAATTTGACTGTTGCTTTGAGTCTTCAAACACTAATCACTTGAGTAGGATTTGAATATTGCTTGTGTGTTCTTCATCTTGCACTTGAAGTCTTTATATGGTGTTCTAATAATTTGAATGTTGTTTTGAATCTTCATGACTTGATATGACTTTGCTTGAGTCAAGCTTCTAGTAATAAAAGTTGATTAAGCTTGAATACAAAGGAAGTGTTCCTTGTACGCAACGTTAGAAGCTTGTTATGGAAAGTCTTGATTTCTTTTAACTTTTCATTCTTTTATGAAAGGAAACAATTCAAATATTGTATTTATAATTAATAATAGGAACGTAGCATTATATCATTTGCTTCCTATTAGATTCATATTTTGAATGTTGATAATTAATATTTGAATGTATAGTTTCAACGTTAAATATAGAGTTTATATCTCTACTTGAGATTTTCTTATATCTTTCTGCAATTAAATCATTGATAAATAGTTAAATTTGCCTTATAGAAAACATTTTTTATTTTGGCTTGATTATGCAATATAAATAATTAAAGATTTTTTAATAGTATCATTACATGCATTGTCCATTAGATTGTGTGGTGTTCCTCAGTTACCATAAAAACTTATTAGAACTTATATGTAACAAAAAACTTTATCTAGTAAACATATCATATCATCATAGTGTTTGTTATCATCTAAACACTCTATTATAATAGCCTACAGGGATTAGACCGTCTAGGATTTTAACAATCTCCTCTTTTTTCTTATGACAAAAACTTTTAGCACGAAAAGATGAACAAATAAGGATATGAACAACTTCATGTAGATTAGCATTTTAGCAACTAACACACATAGCATAGTATGCATAACAAGATACATGAACAGGTAATAAATAAATACATGTAATCAAACAAGACATAAACATAAATGTAGGAATTACACACAAATGACAAATGTTTTCTATTATATTATATTCTCCCTTGTCAAGAGCAAAAATGGTTCATAAAAGAAATCATTATTATTGTGGGAGTTAAGGAGACTTGGATTCAACAAGTGGTTTACTGCTATAAGGTTGTGTTGTAGATGGGGTAAGTTATCTGAGCAACTATGCAAAAGATGATTGAATCTGATAGGCGAAAAAGGTTGCAACTTATTTTGTTCTTTGAGCTTTTCCTTCTTCCATTCTCCAATTTAAGTTGAGTTGCTAGATGTTCGACTCTTAATATGTCTTTCAACATTACTTGTACCTATTCTAGGACATGAGTTAGTGATATAAATAAGGATGAGGAAGAACTTGAGGAAAATAGAGAAAAGAAACTTCAAGAATAAATACAAGAAGTATGACAAAGAAAAAAACAAAAAGAAATAAATAAGAATACTTTAGGAAGATTTGTAGGAAGACTCACAAAATTAGAAGAAGAAACAAAGAAGCTCTTAATTTTGTAAAATTCTTAGATCATAAAATATTCTTTGTTTCTCTTGAAATATTCTACAATCCAAGAGTTCTAAGAGACCCATATGTGACCAAATTTACATGTATAGAAGTCACATGAAAAGTTTCTGACTAATACTTATCGCTTTCATAAGTGTAATGATGGTTGTAACTACTTCACATGGCTTTTAATCACTCCATGAGCCATATGGGCTTCATGAAAGTGTATTCATGATATTTTCCTTAATTTTAGGAACTACCATATGCCACTCCCTAATTTCAAGGAACCACCATGTACAAGGATTAATTAGGAGTTAACTAAGTGTTAAACATGTGATTAGTTGAGTTAACTTTAACTTAAGTAGTCTTATGTTTACATTTGGGTTTCTAATCTTTCTAAAAAATCGTTGGGTGTCTTTTTCTATTGAAAACCAGGGCATGCTTATTATAAAAGAGAGTCAATCCCTCTTGTAATCTCACTTTTGAATATTGAATGAAAATCTCTTTGGTAGTTTATATTTGAAAGTCTTCAAGGGTGTTTCTCCCTTATTTTGGTTCTTATCTTGAGAAGTCTTATCAAGTGGTGAATCTCCATGCTTTTATCCTTTGAGTCTCAAGCTTAAAGGTGGTGTGTTCTTCCCCTTTCTTCTCTTTAATCCATTTTCTGTTTCATTTTGTTACTTGTTCTTGTTTTTCTAAATTGTCTTTGTATGTGTCACCAACTATAACCATGGAAATGTAAGCTTCTACCATTTTTTTCTTGTTCTTCCATGGATATTGAGTTTCCTACTTCTTCTTGAGATGATCATGATATTATCTTCCTCCTAAAGAGTACATCAACCGATTGCATGTTGATTGGTAGTTCTCGTAAAGGTTCAAAATGTCGAGGTTGAAAGGTTGAAGCATTAGAAACCACAACAAGTTGGTTGAAGGGTGTAGCTATTGGATTGTCTAGTCGTGGTTCAGAGGCGTTTATAATATCTATAGGTGGTTCAAGTTGGGGCGGTAACTCTGTATAAGCTTTCTCATACAACTGAAGAGCTTCTGCTTCTTGTCTTACTTTTAAGTCAACCAATTCTTGAGTTTTTTTATTGACTTTCTATTGTCTTCTATCTCCTCTTTTAGAGCCTCCCAGACTTCTTCAATCGTCTGATGATATAGATTGAAGTGACCAATCATTTGGGTCCCAGTGGAACCTTGTTTCTCATTAATTTTCAAAATGAAAATCTAGGTTCTTGAAGGAATATCATGGTGACATCATTTGGAGAGAATGTTTAATTAGGTTGCAGAAAGGTGACTAATTTGAAAAACATCTACCTTTTCTAATATGAGGAATAGGCTCATCTGGACCATAAGAAGTTGATGCCATGGAGAAGTCTCGTGCCAATTTTTCTTTCCAAGCTTGTACAACTTCATCTTAAGTTTACGTGTTTGAAGCCTAACTTCTCATGAGACACATAGCTCCAATAAATAAAAGTGGTGCACAATCTTTGCTTCACTTTCTTGGTGCTTTTAAGAGAAATTGCAAATTTCAACTTCCTATTGTTCAGGGTAAGACAATGAGGGCATACTCTATCAGGATATATCTTGGAAGATGTGTACTGAGTGATGTGCATGGTTGGTGCAATAACTGTCTAATCCTTGACAAATTGCTATGCATGGGTGTTTCATATGCCTTCAATAATTTCTTTCCAAGATACATAGAACCTTGGAGTTGTTGTAGGTAGAGCAACCATTTGTTGGATTATGGCAAGAACTTGATCGACTTGGCATGTGCAAGTTTTGATAGCCCCAAGCTTTTAGAGTCAGAGTTGCTAGAAGGTTTATTTAGATTCTTTTCTAACAACCCTCAAGGTATTTGGATGGGGAAGAAAAGGTCCAAGTAACCTAAGGAGGTTAGGGTAGAAGGGTCTAGTCCAGGTATGGGACGAAAGTTAAACTATAGTTAATGGTGGAAGGTCAAGGTATTCTTCAAATGTTTGGAAGGTTAATGATGGTCTAAGTGCCCATTCTTCATCTATTTGAGTAATGATGGATGAGTAGGTGTGGAATGTAGGCTTTTATAGTTGGTGGTGATATAGGTGGTTTAGCAATGTCAAGGTCTTCAAGTATTTCATCAAGTGCTTGAAACAAATTTTCATCTTTTTGCTCAAGATTTTTGGAAGGTTGGGGTGTGGAAGGTTGAGATGGAGGAATTTTTTCATGAGCGATTTTGGCCAAGGGAGTTGGTTATTGTACTTGTTTCGTTTCAAGTTGTGTTGGTTGAAAGTGTGATGGTGAAGGAGGTTGGGACTGCACTTGAGGTTATCTTATTGTACGATTTTGAATACAAAGTTATCAAACTTTATGTCTTCATCATTGTCTACCACTATTGTTGGTGGTGTATGTGGTTTAACCTTTTGTTTCTTCTTTCTGGAAACTATTTGGGTGCTTGTGCCTTCCTTTTCTGTCACGTCAGTTGATTGTTTCTTTTATGCTTGGTTAGTGACAAAATTTATGTAGGTTGTTGTACTTATTCTTGAACAAGTTTATCTTGTTAGGCATGTTTTGGTTCTTCTTCTAGATCGTCTAATCCACTAATAGATGATTCTGAGGCAGATGAAGCATACCTACCTTCTTCATAATCTTCCAATTCTTGAGTTTTGCACTTGGATAAGTGATTATTTAGTTCTTTTGACAATCTTTTCAATGATATTTGTAATTGGGGACAATTTCTCATACAAACCAATATGTGGTGGCTCTAGGTTAGCCAAATAATGTTTCATAGAGGAACTTCTCTGATGGTTAAGGCAAGCCCTAACTGCATCTTCCTAACATTAATCATGCTAAACATTAGTTGTTTCATAATGCATCCACCCTTGTTAACCAACTCTTGTCCCTCGTGGCCATCCAACTCGTAGAACTTCTGATATACCTCTTGCTTCTTGAGTATCTTGTTTATCAATACTCCACAAGGTATTTTCCTCACATTCATGTTTCATAATGCATCCACCCTTGTTAACCAACTCTTGTCACTCGTGGCCATCCAACTCGTAGAACTTCTTATTACCTCTTGCTTCTTGAGTATCTTGGTGGCTTTAGGTTAGCCAAATAATGTTTCATAGAGGAACTTCTCTGATAGTTAAGGCAAGCCCTAACTGCATCTTCCTAACATTAATCATCCCAAACATTAGTTGTTTCATAATGCATCCACCCTTGCTAACCAACTCTTGTCACTCGTGGCCATCCAACTCGTAGAACTTCTGATATACCTCTTGCTTCTTGAGTATTTTGTTGATCAATACTCCATAAGGTATTTTCCTCACATTCATACCATTACTTACCCTTAGAAGGTTGAGGAGCAATAGGTATGGTATGTTAAAGGGAATACCAGCTGAAAGATGCTATATCACGAACTTCCCAAAGTTAGTGGCATGGTCTTTTGAGCCCACCTTTAGCAAGATAGACTTGTTGCATATCTACTACCAAATCTTTGCCTTGTTACACGTACGCTTATTTTCCATGCTCTAACCATGAGATCCTCAGAGTATGAAGATGATGAACAATATGATTAAGTTGTATTGTGTTACAATTTTTGTTGCATGTATTGTGAGTATTGCGCACAAGGTAGATCATAAGTGTCTTAGTTTAGTTTACAACCAAAAGTGTTTTTTTATAAATTGTTGTTGAAAGGATAAAAATGTTTCAAAAAGGTTTTATATATTTTTTAACAGATTATCTATTTATATAATCAATTAACTTGTTTTTTAATGTTTTACAAAAGATAATCAATTATGGATTTTATTAACATATTAAAGCAGAGAATGCTTTGAGAAGTTTTCAATATTTACTTGAAATAATCAATTAACTCTTCACATAATTGATTGATTTTTTCTTGAGGTTTTCAGAATTGAAACAAGAGAAAAATAATCAATCACAATTTATAATCGATTAAAACAGAAACATATTCTTCTAAAATACACACAACAATCAAAATAATCAATTAAACACTTATATAATCGATTAAATATGTTAAAAATCAGTTTGTGATTAATGATTGTGAAATATATATGTATATATATATATATATATATATGTGTGTGTGTGTGTGTGTAATCTTAAACATTAATAATCACAATTTCAAAAGCCCATTTAAAATAGTTTATGAGCTTTAAAATATTTTCTCCAAGAGTGCTTCAAGAATTTCAAGAAATCGATATTTTTCTATTGGGTTTTACAAAGATTGTGAGTTTAGGCTAAGTTTGCACTTGAGATTGCTTCAGTTTTTCATTGGTAACTTCTTTCCTTATTCCTTTATTATTGAGAGTGTTCTCTCTATATCCTCTTGTTGTATCAAGAGTTGAATTGGTGTTTGTGTTTTCCTCTTGAATTGTTTCAAAAGTTGAACATATCCTCTTGCCCTGTCAAGAGTTTATTGTTGTATACCCTCTATCTATCTTTTTAGACATTGATTCATTGCATATCCTTCTTGAATTGATTGAGATTTGATTTGTTATATCCTCCTTGAATGGGTTTAGAAGTTGAAATGCTATATCTTCCCTGGATTTATTTAAGACTTGATCTTGTTTTGTCTTGTTGTCTTGTATACATATGTATGTGTTAAGTGCTTGTAAAACATATTAAGATTGTGGATTCCAACTATTCTAAGGTTGAATAGTTCAGACTAGATGTAACATCAATTTTATCTGAACTACTATAAATCTTTGTGTGTTCTTTGTATTCTTCTCTGAATCTTTTTATATTGTGCTTGTTGTTTGTGAGTTTCTTTACAATCTTTATCAATTTTTTATTCCATAAATAAGTGTATTCAAAGTTTTAATTTCTACATTTTTTGTAACAATTTAAAAAGGGGTTAAAAGTTTTTAAAAAAGTTTTAAAAACCAATTCACGCCCTCTTGCTTTAGCTAAGCCTTATCTCTTTCTACAACAAGTCACTCTTTCCTAATGAAACCAAGTATTGTTTGGAGAGTAGTGACTCCTAGCTAGACAACCTAGAGTATTGTTTAAAACAACATCCACACTTGGCTAAAACTATGTATTATTTGAATGTAGCTACTTCTGGCTGAACACAAATGTTTTTCTAAAAGGATGTGATCTAAAAGATCACAGTTTAGGCTTACTATAAAGAGTTAGTGTTTTACAACGTATAGAAAGACTAAAACACTCTTTTAAATAGTAGTTGAATACAATCGCATTCTTGTGAAGCTTTTAGAGAACAAAAGTGAGAAAGAGTTTCAATTGCATTTTTGTGCTTGAATCAATGTTCTTGTTCTTTTTTACTGTTTATTGACTAAAAACTTTAAATTGCGCAAAGAAGAAATAATCATTGCAAATCTCTTTTTGGTCGTTGAGTAACTTCAACTCAAAAAGAAACTTCTTCCTTCATCAAAGCAAGCGAGGTCATTAAATGCATTCCATGCAACATTAAATCCTTATCTCCTCTTCAAGCAAACATCTTGATAGCTAACAACACTTATCAACCCTAGATTAGAAATTGGAAAAATGAAATTAAGGAGATCGAAGGTCAATTCATAGGTTCAAGAACCAAACAATTTTTTTTATCATAGTTCTCTAAATGAGATCCAAATTTGAATAATTAACCAATTCAATTAATAAAGGAAACTAGTTATACAAATCAAATCAAAGTATCATGCAATATAATCCATATCTAATTATCAAATCATGATTCAATTGATTCGTAATTTGAATTCTAAAATTAGAAACACAAATTGATATCACAAGGAGTAAATATAAAGTAGAGAGGAGAAGAACAAACTTATTAGATGATCAATGTAAAACTCAATTCAGAACATTTGATCTTGATTTCATGAATTGATCTTCAAGGATCAGTTCTTAATGGATGAGGATTTAAGAAAGAAAGAGAAAAGGGAAAATGAAAAGATAATTCTAGAAATTGAGAGAAAAGGAGAGTAAAAGACAATTTCTAAAATTGTAAAACTAAACAAATGATTTCTCTCCCCTAGTTCAGAGCACATTTAGTGTATTTATATGCTCTACAATCTGAAATAAACATGGGCTTTAATAAGGTTCATGAGTCCAATTACAAAAAGTCTAAGCAAAAATAAGAAAATACAAAATCGCACGGGTTTCTTTACCAAAAATCAGCAAATCCACTTGAACTTCTAAAAATAATAGAAAATAACATAGTAATCCAAATCCCTAAAATGATATGTCCATTTTGAAGCTCTGTAAATTTAGAATCCAATTCAATTGAAATCAACGAAAAATAATTTCTAAAAAACATTATGGCAAAAATTAATGAACAAAGGTTAGATTAGTTTAAAGTACAAAATTAAATAAAATATGTACAATGATGCAACTTATTACAATTAATAGGAAATAACTTAAAAACTAAAAATAAAACATCTTGAAAGTGTTTTCAATATATAATAAAATTATAAATATGTGTACGAAATATGTGTTATTAAAGACCTACAAGCCAGATAGCTTTTCTAGAGTTGACATGAGTGTGGGTTAGAAATTTGTTGATGCAAAGTAGCTTTGGCTCGCTTTTGAAGATATCTTTGACGTTGTTAAGACTTTTTTGTTGGAGAACTAGACGGTTAATACCCTTAGACGGTCTAATAGTGTTGTGACATTAGACGATCTAACACCCCTAGACTCTTGACTAAGAGATGTTTTATGATAACAAACATTAATGTATATGTGCTATATAATCATCAAACATGTTGCTCCATGCAGTTGACCAACTATAGCAAGTATAAGACCCCTAGTAGGTCTCAACTAAGACTATCAGACGATCTACCAATGTGAACTTCACTTAATTCAAAATAAGCAAGCCAAATCACACTGGGATTTTGTATTCAAAATTGATAACGAGTTTATTGGGAAAAAATCATGGTTAAATCAATTACAAATTAATAAAGTATGTGAAATTAATGAACAATGTTCAAAATGAAGAACGAACAAGGAAAGAGAAGATACTGTGTAAACTCAATTTGTGATGTTATTTGTATTCTTTTTAATTGTTTCCTTTCAGGATTTGGCCAACAAGTTTCAAATTTATAAAGTCTTTCCTAATCAAGCGTCCAACGATACTAAAAACACAGATTTCGCTACCCAAGAAAGAAGATATATCAGATATCGTCTAACATATTGCGAAGTGAAGATAAGGAAGAATTGAAAAGAAAGTTAAAGCTTCAAGCAACGTGATCGAAGCTGTATCCGGTCAAATAAATAATTAAAATGTAATACTAGGAAGTGATCCCTAGGTCGTCTCCCAAGGACCGTGGTTAAGGCAAAAGATTAATGATCAACGCGTGAATGGTACAAACAAGGTCAAACAAGTTCAGGGGGGAGGTTGTATGAATTGTTGATTCAAAGTAGAACACAAAATGATTTCTCAAAATGTAAACAACTATAAGAAAATTTATTGATTCCCTGATTCAATTACAATTTTCCTTATCCCTGGTTACACAGAAAAACGCACTTTGTTAAGCTTAATCCTCATTCCAACCTAAATTAATCAACTAAGTGAAGATTAACCCAAGAATTCCTTACACGAATTAAGAAAATGTATACATCATCCAGTATCAATCACAAAATTAAGCAAAATGCAAAAATAATATTCATTAAGCATGAATGAAAATATAAGCACAGAGATTAGAAGATGGAGAATCAAGAAGAAACAAAGGGAAAACGTGAATTAAACCTCAAAGTTCATAGTAATCTACTCAGGAAATCAACCCCTGAAAATTAGCCCTCCATGGAGATTCAAAACGAAAATCAATGGAGAAAAAAATAAAGACTAAAATCGAAAAGACAGAAAACGAAAGTCGAAAAGACAGAAACGTGAGCAGTTGTGCGTAAATGTCTATTCTTCCTCCTTTCCTTAGGGTTTTATAACCCTAGGTCAGCCCCTCTCTCCCAAAATGCTTGGGCCTCATAAAAAAATACTATCTGGCTCAAATTACGAAATATAGGAAAATAAAATTAAAATCCTAAGTGGAGGCTGACGTGGCAAAAATTTCTTCAACTCTAGGATATTTTCCATGTCCAAAAACGCCCCAAGAATATTCTGAAAAATAAACACAAATGAAAATTAGACAAATAAATTTGAATTAATAAAAATCTGAATTATTGGTCCAATAAGTCCAAATAATAAAAACGTGCCAATAATGCATAATTAGACACAAAACAATAATTAAAATAACTACAAAATGGTAAAAAAAACATGGATAAATAATGATTCATCACAATGTTTGTATTTGTGAAAGCTATAAGAAGACAAGAAGATTGAAAGCTAAAGACACAAGAGCAAAAAATGATCAAAGGATTCCAGCTATCAAAGTTTGTCAGCAAAGCATTTAATAGTTATAAGTGGGTATGGGCGAAATTTTTGTAATATCCTGAGTAATACCCAGTGAGCTAAATTTGTTCTCTCATTTGTTGTAAGAGAGATTCTCTATCTTTTCTGCTTTGAGGTCTTAATCTCAGGGGGAGGTTAAAATTGGTATAACGAGGAGTGGTTTGTGTACTTGTTGTAACGAGGAGTGGTTTGTATACTCGTTGTAATAATTTGTTTGATTAGTGAAACCTCTTAAGAAGGATTCTTAAAGGAGAATTGGATGTAGCCCATGCGTTTTGTGTGAACCATTGTAAAGATCTTGTGTTAGCTCTTTCAGTGTTAAACAGTCTAGTCTAGTATATCATCTGGTAGACGGTCTGATGTGTTCTCACGAAAGAATATAAGGCTCTATTCAAGGCCCCTTCTAGAGCCTCATGTTTCAACATTCTTGAATATCATCTTCATGGTTAGAAAATGAAAACATTCCCTACAACACAAAATAATCATATAGAATAATTTTCTGAAGTACAGTGTTAGCTTATGACAGTGTGTTTATCATCTGAGCATAAAAGAGCTTCTCAGACTTTGAAAATGAAAATTAAGTTTTGTATCATTTGATAGGCGAAACACTTGTGCTTCACATGATCTATTATATATAACACTTTTCATCTCATAGACGAAGTAGAATCATGTTTATATTTTTTTTGTTTAATGAAAACCTAATGAAAACAAAATAATGTCTGATGGATTTTAGTGTAACAGGAGGCATCAGAAAGGGAAGATCTTAGGGACATCGATGGCACCAAAGAGATCTTCTGCTCCAACAGCTTCTACCCATGTTGACATCAGGTTGATGTTCCAAGAATGGAAGTCCATCCCTTGAAGGTTCATCAACTTCACCAATCTTGAGTACACCAACTACCTTCTGAACAAGGTGTTTAGGCCTTTTGGCTAGGTCAAGTATCTTTCTTCGAGGAACTACTGGAACAATGAGGTGTACAACTGGTTCTGGGGGAATGCAAAGTCAGTCAGGTGTGGCTTTGAAACTGAAATTGAAGGCACATCTATGAAGGTTTTTGTTGATACCATCGCTAGGGTTACTCATTTGATGGAAGACGAACCTTCTTTTTTAATGGCTTGGGATTCTGACCTGGATGATGTCGACCTTGTGCTCTATGGAAATGAATGACTTCATTGGGGAAAACAACTGAAATTAAAAGCCTTTTTAGAAGCTCCAACCTAGTGCCATTGGGGAGAATGTTCCATAACATTTTTTCCAGCGTTAAGTTGCCTCAGTCTGGCTTGAGACACCATATTTTAGAGAAGGACCAATTTGTTTTGTATCATCTGCTGAAATTGAAGAAGGTGAACCTTCCATTGCTCAAGTTTAAGCACTGGGAAACATCTTTTAGATATCGTTTTGCCACCAGAAGAAGTGGAACTCCTATCCCCTATGGGGTACTATTTATTAGGGTGATTCATCTGCATGGCATTAACATCTAGGGATGGTCATGTGGGATGGGTCGACCCATGACCCGCTGCCAAAAAGTGCGGAACGGATTGGGCATTTTAGCCTGTCAGCCTGCATAGGCTAGCCCCACATAATTTGCAGTCTGTGCAAGCCAAAAGTGCAGACTGACCCATCCCATCTTGCAACCCGCATTATATATATATATATATTAAATTTTTTATTGTTGTGTTGTATTATGTGTATTGAATATGACTAAATATTTTCATTCATCATTTCGTCAATATCATATATTTACAAGTACAAATTTGAAATTTTATTTGATGGTCCAATTTAATATATTTTTCATACTATATTTCCTTGATTACTTGAAGTAGATAGTAAATCATTAGTTTTTATGTTTCTTTTTTGTAATTGTTATACTTGCATTGAATTTTTGTTTCTATATTATACTCAAATTTGGAATTAAAAAAATTTGCAAATGCATTGCTGGATTTGAGAGCTCTAATCAATGCTATGCCATCAACAATGTACAAGATGTTGCATCCGAGAGACTTGAAACCAACTAGCGTAATCATTCAACTTGTAAACAAAAGCACAACTCAGTCATTGGGAGTGCTTGAGGATGTGTTGGTTATGGTCAACCAATTGGTATTTCCTGTTGACTTTTACATCCTCGATATTCATAACGAAGTCTTAATTGGTTTCAAATTCCCTACGGATAAGCTACCAAAGCTCGATATTCATAATGAGAGTTCTACATATAGGCATTCATTAGAGTTGAAGCATTTGCTAGATCACCTGAAATATTCTTTCTTGGATAAGAATTAGAGGCTTCCAATCACCATTTCAAGTAGTCTTCTTTAGGATTAAAAGGATAAGTTGCTACATGTTTTGGGAGTGCACCAGAAAACCACTAGCTAGACACTTGTTGATATACCTAGTATCAGTCCAACCAAATGTATGCACCAGATTTTATTGGAGGATAAGTCTAGACTACTAAGACAACCACAAGGGAGACTTAATCCTACCATATTTGATGTAGTGAAGAAGTAGGTGACCAAGCTACTTATGGTTGGTATTATCTATCTCATTTTAGACAGTACGTGGGTTTCACTTTTCCAATTCATTTCGAAGATGTCTAACATAACTATAGCGTAGAATCAGGATAATGAGTTGGTGCCTACATGAGTTGCAAACAAATGGAGAGTATGCATTAATTATAGGCGAATCAAATAGACTACTAGGAAGGACCATTTCCCTCTCCCATAATAAGATCTTAGAGAGGTTGGTAGGTAAATCACATTATTGTTTTCTTGATGAGTTTTCAGGTTACATGCAAACTCACATTGCACCAGAAGACCAACATAAAACCACATTCACATGTTGTTTTGGCACTTTTTCCTATACTAGGAAATACGTCGGCTACTTTTCAGTGGTGCATGATTAGTATTTTCTTTGATTTTATTGAGAATTGCATGGAGGTGTTTATGGATGATTTTACTGTTTTTGGTTCTTCATTTGATGAGTGTTAGCAGTCATTTATCCAAGGTTTTAAATAGGTGTATCGAGACTAACCATGTGCTAAATTTTGAAAAATGCAATTTTATGGTCAGTGAGGGAATAGTCTTAAGACAATTTCTGAGAAAGGTTTTGAGGTTTATAAAGCTAAACCTGATGTTATTACTTCTCTTTCTTAAGTCGTGCCTATGCAAGAAGGGGGTTCTTTTTTGGGACATGTAAGTTTTTACAAGAGATTTATACAAGATTTTACAAGATTGTCATGCTTCTATCAAACCTTCTTCAGAAAGATGCAATTTTTACTTTTGATCAGTCATGCCAAGAGGCCTTGGAGGAGTCGAAGGAGAGACTTACTAGGTCTCCTATCATACAACCATTTGATTGGGAGTTTCCTTTTGAGCTCTGGCTATGCACTTAGTGTTGTTTTATCACAATAATAGAATTCTCCATGTTATAACTTATGCTTCTTGCACGCTTAATATGACTCAGACTAATTATATACCATAACTATGAAAGAGCTTTTAGCTATTTTGTTTACATTAGATAAATTTCGTTCTTATTTGCTTGGCTCAACAATTACTATTTATTCTAAACATGCAACATTGAAATTCTTGTTAAAGAAGTATGATGCTAAACCTAGGTTGATTAGATGGATATTTCTCCTTCAAGAGTTTGATTTATAGATCAAAGACAAGTAGTGTGAAAAAACCACTATAATGGTGATTTTTCAAATATACTAAGTTCCTTTAAGATAATGTAATATAAGGCCAACCTAGATCGAATCCCCAAAGACACAACCATATATGTCCATTGTTTAATGTTCTTATTTAGTAAATTAATTTGTGGGGTTTTTATATGTAAAATGTAAACAAGAAAAAGTAAGGAAAAAGAAGAAATAGTTTGCATGTGAAATTAAAAAGAGCAAAGATCAATTCACAGATTCAAGAATCAAACAATTCCTCTTATCGTAGTTCTTTAATTCAAATCTAAATTTGAATAATTAACCAATTCAATTAATCAATTATCAATTAAACCATTTATACGAATCAAATCTCAACATCATTCAATCAAATTTATATTTCATTATCAAATTAAGATTCAATCAATTCCTAATTTGAATTCTAAAATTAAAAACGTAAATTGATATCACAAAGAACAATTCTAAATTAGAGAGAAGAACAAACTCAGAGCCTTAAACGATCGGCATGAAACTCAATTTGGGTTGTTGATCTTGATCTTGTGAATTAATCCTCAAAGATTAGTTCTCCATAGATAAAGAACACAAAGAGAGAAGAGAGAAAAATGAAAATAACTTACTTTCTATTACAAAATTTTAGCAAATCTTTCATAACTTCTAAAAATAATAGAAAATAGCTCATAACTTCAAATCCAGCAAATGACATATACAAATTGAAGCCCTGGAAATGTAGAATCCAATGCCACTATAATCAGCTTAAAATGATAAGCAAAGGTCGAATTAGCTAAACATATGAAATTAAGGTAAATATGAACCCAATTTATTACTATTAAAAGGAAATGAGTTAAAAACTGAAAATTAAGCATATGGAAAGTGTTTTTAATGTGTAACAGGATTGAGAGGACCATAAATCCCTTACTTATTGAAGATGATTTCCCTAAAGATCATTTATTATTTTTGTACTCTTTAGACTATGTACCTTGGTTTGTAGATATTGTAAATTATTTAGTTGTTTCTATTGCACCTCCTTGTGCATCTATGACTTAGATTTATAAACTTAAGAGTCATGTAAAATATTATGTCTGGGATGATCCATATTTTTGAAAATTTTGCAGTGATAAGTGTAGACCTCTATTTTTGTCCGGGCTAAAAGCAAGGCACTAAATAGAAGACTTAAGAAAGGAAAAAAGAAGAACAAATCCTTATCCCTGGAGAATCTCTAGGATCCATTGAAGAGACTTGAGTAGCATTTAGGGAAAATGTAGTTTTTGTAAAAGGAGAACCGGTTGTTCTCAACCCAAAACGCGTCCTTCTCATAACATTAAAAATCATTTAATGCGTGATAAGAATGAGTCATTTTCATCACATTAAATGTCATTTATGGTTTGATGAGAATGGGTCGTTCTCCCATAAGAACATATCATTCTACGCCTCAAAAGTTATGTATAAATAAAACATTCCATCAGTGCATTATAGATTGGAAATTATAGCTTCTCTCTAAGTAATAAAAAGTTTTTTTTTGAAGATTCTAATTTCTCTCTTTTCTTTCTAGAGCTTTTATTTATTGTTTTCTTAGCAATAAGCCAGGGTAGAATTAGAATATCATGAATGTACATATATAATTAATCTTGTTCATCATAGTCATGAAGTAGGGGTAGTAACTAGGAAAATATTCTATATTGCAAATGACATCATAGGATACCTATAGTGGGCATTGTGGGGGTGTCTAACATCTTTCCCGCATGTAATCGATCCTTGAACCTAAACTCTGGTTGTAATGACATATGTTTGATTTTTGAAAATATTTTCTTTTTTCAATGTTTTGAGTAAAATATTAGTGGCGACTCCTGAAGAAACTCTTTTGAAAACTTTTTTAAACCGGAAGCCCATCCGTTGATTGACGACAATCAGGTGATTGAGAGGTGTTCTTAACCATGTGTTGCAGGCTACATTTCATTTTTTTCATACAACATCTATAAGAGGCATTTTGGTCCACAAAGAACGACGAGAAAAGTATTAAACAACGAATTTTATTGCCTTACCATATCCAGACATACATATAAGATTATATAAACAATTAATTGATTAAAACATAAAAAAAAATTCTAAAATATTTTAACCGTTTTAAAAAGAATTTATAAAAATGCTTTTATGGTAAATTAATTAAGACATCTATAATTTACTTTCTACCCATAACTTTCGAATACATACAATAAAAGCTATAACATACTATATAACTTAATCAAAATTATTTATCATTAAAATCAAGAAAAATATGTTATCCTTTAAGTCTAGCACAAATTACTTCTATATATTTTGTGTTATTTTTAAAGAAATTTTTGTTTAAAATATAGTTAAATATTTAATTCATACATTTCTCTGTATATGAATTCTAATTACTTTAGTTTATTATAAAGTAAAAAGATATATTAATATTTCAAATACATAGCAACAACTTACTTTTCTATATATATAAATAATTTTTTAATCTCTATAAATAAAGATAAACTTATATATATATATATATATATTCATCGAATAAATACAATCATCTTCGGTAGTTTTCTTTCCTTCTACAAAATTCAATTTCTGTGAAAAAGACATTCTTATTTTGAGCATGACATAAACATCTGTTAAAACCAGTTACTTATAAGGTCGTTCTCATAGGAATTTATTTGAATGCTTCCAAGTTAAGTCCAAAATCATTTATTTTTTCGTCACTGGTACCACTTATGATTAAAAGAGTTTCAACTTATGATTGTTTACATGTCATTATTAATTGAGATTTTATAGTATTGGTAATGTAATTTAAGCTAAATAAATACTTGTCTATTATGAGATCAATCTCGAGAAAACAAATGCTTGATTAATTGTGATATTTTTCCTAGTACAAATTATTTTAAACAACTTTTTAAATCTATTTCCACATTAAGTAGTTGGGAATTAGGACATCAATTAAACAGAAAAAAAATACCTTAGGACGCAACGATAATATAATAAATGATTAGGTCAGTGTGTTATGCACATGTAGTTTATTAATTTCCATTATTCGATTTCACTCGTGAACAGCAAGGGACATATTTAATAATATGTCAGCGCACCCTCATGGGAACCGAGTTAAGAAATATTATTAAAAATTTTAACATATGACTAAACTCAAAACAATTGAGCTCCATCCGATGCAACTTAATCAATAATTATAAGCTTAATCAACACTCTAATATCCATGTAATTATATAATTTAAACAACATACTTACCTAAAAATAATTATATATAATGATAAATAGCACCAAACATATAGTTTAATATACCACGTGACAAAACTAAATATATTATCATATTGCTATAAAATGAAGTACAATTGCAGCGAATAACTCTCTGAGTGTTTATTTAGTTTTTATATATCCTTCTTTCCTGATTAAAATATACTTTATTTTAACAATATATTTATTAAATGATATTTCACGTGTTTCAGATTAAAAATCATTAAGAATTAATAACATATATGTTCTATTCCGAATACATTAAGTGGGTAACTCCCAAAAAAAATTACGAGTTGACGAGCTAGTTAGAAGTAAAATTTCTTATGATTTTGTTCAGGATCAGCAATGCGACAAAACGAGAATGAATTTCACTTTTCAATTTATAAAATAAAATTTTATTCCTTCTCATTTTCGTCTATATCTTCACTGAATATCAATTTTTTTCTCATATCTATCTCTATTCAGGATTATTCTTATCCAATAACAGTTTTATATTTATTTTTTATTATTTCAAATATTAATTAAATAATTATTTAAAAAAAATAAAAATTATAAAAAAAAATAATAATATCATAAATAATTTAGAGTCAAAATAATATATATCTTTTTTTCAATTAAAAATTATAACTGTATAAATATTAAATTAGAATAAACATCAAATAATAATTGAATAAAGGTAAAATAATTATGAAAAATTAAAAAAATTTATCAAATAAGTACTTTAAAAATAAATTAAAAAATTAAAAACCAAAAGAGATTAATATAAATCTTTTAAATTACTTATCAAATTAAATATATTTTAGTAATTTAAAACAAAAATAAATATAGGACATTGAGATATGTATGAGAGTCTGCATAGGATGGATATCTATGTCTTCATTCTGTCTCCATACTTAATTTAAAAAAATCAAGTATTACTGATACGTATACTCTTACTTATTACTTATTGAATTCGTCAAAATCAAAACAAGTTCAACTAATATACATAAAAATAAATTCATTTATCATTCATAATGAGATCTTGTTCTCTCACTCATGCGACTGGAAAATTAAATTTTGAAAATTAAAAATATAGAATATAATTTTTAATTTAATAAAAGCACATTATAGGAAAATCTAATAAAAGATAAGATGGAAATGTAATTTTAACAAGAAAAATATTAATACAAAATGAATATAACTTTTTAAGAGTATTCGTAGCTAGTGTTTTAGTCTATCACACACTACAATTTTTTTTTTCTATTTTACTACTAGTTTTGGCTAAAAATAAACTTAGTAGTTAATTTCAAACTAATTAACAAATAATTAGCTATCATTTCTTCCAAACTAAAATTAAAATATTATTTACTAACATTCCAATTTCATAATTCTTTTGAATCACAATATTTCCTCTTAGATTAATACTCTCTTCTTTGTTACTTTCTCTCTTGCTAAACTTTTCTCGACAATTCTATCCATTGTCCTTTTTATAGTCGAAAAGGCAATTGATTTTCCGTTTAACAAACATAATTATATTGGAAAGTTTAAGTATTGGTTTTCACATTTTAAATTTTGTCTAGTTCATTTTTATGCGTTAGAAAGAATTTCAGAGAAGGAAATGTAAAATTGGAAACATACAAGAAAATATAAATGAAAATTAGGAAAAGAATAAATCTAGTAAACATTTTTCAACCCAACTTTTTTTTAAAGAAATTGATCTGATTTGTTATCTGAATTGCATTCTATTATATTATTTTCTTAACTCAAATTAATAAGAATACATTTATTATTATATATTATAAATTAAGGATGCGCTTAAAAGATTAGCCATTGTCCAAAGAAACCTCTGTGTATAAATAAAAAAAAATAAAGCGTAATTATAATTTTGGTCCATAAATTGTTTTCACAATTTTAGTCTTTTAATTTTTAATTATTTCTAATTTGGTCCCTAAATTTATTGCCACCTAATTTTGATCCTTAATAATTCTGAATTTTTCCTATCGTCTTCAATCTGATAAAAAAATTACAAATATGATTTGTTTTTCTTAATCTCATTTTATCACGTTGAAAGTAAAAAGTATATATAATTGAACTAAAAATTAAACAAAATTATGAATAATTAAAATTTAGTAAAATCAAATTTAGAGATCGAATTTATATATAATTAAAATCAAGGAACTAAAATTAAAAAAATTAAAAACTGAAATTCCAATTTTTTAAATATTTTGAAAGGGAAGCACAATCGAATTTCAAATGAACATGCAAAGTGATACATTAGAATTTATGTTATACTGATTTATCATTAGACGGATTGGACACTGGAAAATTATATTTTCATCTAGATTTCGAGCAAATTGTGTGATTAATTCTGGTGAATTTTGCAAGAATTTGGAACAAAATATCAGTGAATTTAACTAATGCTAAAATTTTATTTCACAGAAAAACTAGAGAAATTTATATAGACCACTTTATTTTATATTTGAAACTTAAATCAAAATAATAAAATTACTACTAATTTATTATTATATACGAATTTGAAACAGAATCTTAAAAATAAAAAAATACATTTTTTACCAAATTATATTTCAGATAAAAACTAGTACAATTTTTATTAACAGGTAGAACCGTGCTTCATAATAAAACCCATATGTACACTTTTTTAGAGATATTTTTACTTTTATTATTCTATAATTGCAGAAGTCATGTTAAACACAAAGCAACTGTAATATTATCCAATATTAAATTTTTTATTAATATCTTTTATATATTAATATATTTAATTACAAAGCATTCTTTTAGAGAAATCTATATACAGCTATAACTTTTAAATTTATTATATTATTTTTTAACTACTATGTGTGTGTCAGTGTCAATACATAACAATAAAATTGTCATGAAATTAAACTTAATAAATTAAAAAATTAACTTAATGAACACGTGAAAATGTGGTCACACAATAATAACGTGTCTTATTTATATGTGTTAGTACTTAATAGTATAAATTTTTACCTAACGAATTCTTGAAACAAAAGAAATCATATACGAAGTGTTTTCGATGATTTTTGGTTTCGATAGAATCAAATGTCAATTTGATGTTTAATCACTTACTCGCAAATACGTTTAGTTTTTTAATTAAAGAAATTTCAGAAAAGCTTAAATGACGTTAATGGCGGAAAATAAATAGTCCTAACCCATTACCAAGTGCAAGAAATGTAAAGAAAGGCGATAAATGAGTGCGGAAAGAGTAATTTCATTAATTACCAGGGATAGAACCAACACAAATGCAAGAAATCTAGAATGCAAGCTAAAAAGGTTAGAATTATGCAGTGCTTCGTCATTTTTGCTCTCGTTTGCTCTCTGGCTTTCACTTACAAAAGTCCAATCCCTGGAATGCACCCTGCGCTCTCTATTTATACTATCTCATTACAAATATCCATTAAAAACGGTTTTCCCCACGTTCCCCACTCTTGAACTTTTATACACCTGTTTTTCCCTTTCACAAGAATGACGTGGAAATTCCCAAGTTTCTTCGATGTCTATTTTTCATGTTCCTCGATTGTCTCAGCTTTCTCGATCTCTAATCACATATCTATATCAGTGCTTTCAATATTTTACCAAATCTTCATTACTGAGCCGCACCTAGGTCTTTCACTTCTATCTTCGATCATTTATCACTGGATTCCACCTGTCTCGATACTCACCCTGATATTACCCCGGTCATTATCGATTTAAATTCCCATTGATAACACGAAAAAAAAGAGGGTGAATTGTGTTTAAGTATATTTTGTAAACTTTTCTTAAAACATATTTTTGCAGAGATCTCAAGAAGCTACCTAAGAAATTTAAATCATGTTAGTTATGCTTCTTTTCCCAACAATTAGTAAGTGACCCGTTTATACGCACATAGATCCGTTCGGTCGAATAATCTTTTTTGAAAAGTTATATAATTAATGAAAATTTAAATATAATTTTTTATTATTTATTGTAGTTTAAAATGTGTGATCTAACATATCTCAATTTTCACTTAATAGAGTAAAGTTAACGTCTTGCAGAGTATATACTATTTAGAACACTCTTCTAGATAGCAGTTGAACACAACAATGTTCTTATGAAGTTTTTAGGACACTGAAATGAGAAGAATTTCAATAATGTTTCCACACTTTTTATCAGTGTTCTTTTTGTATATCTTCTTAAAGCAAGGATTTAAATCACATGAAAAAGAAATAGTTGTTACAAATCTTTTTCTATCCGTTGAGCAGCTTTAGTTCGAAAAGAGACATCTTCCATTTTTAAACAAGCAAGAATGTTAATTCATTAAATGCATTTCATGCAACATTAAATGCTTAATTCTCTTCAAGCAAACATCTTGATAATTGGAAACACTTATCAAGTCTAGTTTAAAGAGCTTTATACTCAAACATGAGTAAAGTGGGAAATTGTTTGAGCCATAAAGCTTTTATAGTATGACATTAGGACAAGTCAAGAAGTTTTTAATGCCAAACAACTTTAGCTTGCTTTCCAAGATATCTTTGACATTGACGAGGTTTCTTGAAGATCATCTTGGTGGTTGAAAGATGGAAACATTCCTTGCAACACAAAAATATAGAATAACGTCATGAAGTACAATGTTAGCTTAAGACTATGTGTTTATCATTTGAGCATAGAAGAGCTTATTAGACTTTGAAAAAGAACATCAAGTGTTGTATCGTCTCGAGCATAATCATGTTTGTACTTTATTGTTTAATCAACACCAAATCAAAACAAAATAGGTTTTGATGTATTTTACTCTAAAAATCCCCTTTTTGTTGGTTCTTAAAATAATAAATCTTAAACATAAGAGTTTTCATAGAAAGGACAAACATATCAAGCTTTCTACATACCAATTTTCTTATAACAATATTCATACCTAATAGATGTTAAAGATAGTTCAAAAGTTTGATGATGAATTTTTAAACTGTTAGATTCACTAAATATCATTTAGTCAAATTAAATAGTTGTTACAAATCTTTTTCTATCCGTTGAGCGACTTTAGTTCGAAAAGAGACATCTTCCATTTTTAAACAAGCAAGAATGTTAATTCATTAAATGCATTTCATGCAACATTAAATGCTTAATTCTCTTCAAGCAAACATCTTGATAATTGGAAACACTTATCAAGTCTAGTTTAAAGAGCTTTATACTCAAACATGAGTAAAGCGGGAAATTGTTTGAGCCATAAAGCTTTTATAGTATGACATTAGGACAAGTCAAGAAGTTTTTAATGCCAAACAACTTTAGCTTGCTTTCCAAGATATCTTTGACATTGACGAGGTTTCTTGAAGATCATCTTGGTGGTTGAAAGATGGAAACATTCCTTGCAACACAAAAATATAGAATAACGTCATGAAGTACAATGTTAGCTTAAGACTATGTGTTTATCATTTGAGCATAGAAGAGCTTATTAGACTTTGAAAAAGAACATCAAGTGTTGTATCGTCTGAGCATAATCATGTTTGTACTTTATTGTTTAATCAACACCAAATCAAAACAAAATAGGTTTTGATGTATTTTACTCTAAAAATCCCCTTTTTTGTTGGTTCTTAAAATAATAAATCTTAAACATAAGAGTTTTCATAGAAAGGACAAACATATCAAGCTTTCTACATACCAATTTTCTTATAACAATATTCATACCTAATAGATGTTAAAGATAGTTCAAAAGTTTGATGATGAATTTTTAAACTGTTAGATTCACTAAATATCATTTAGTCAAATTAAATAGTTGTTACAAATCTTTTTCTATCCGTTGAGCAGCTTTAGTTCGAAAAGAGACATCTTCCATTTTTAAACAAGCAAGAATGTTAATTCATTAAATGCATTTCATGCAACATTAAATGCTTAATTCTCTTCAAGCAAACATCTTGATAATTGGAAACACTTATCAAGTCTAGTTTAAAGAGCTTTATACTCAAACATGAGTAAAGTGGGAAATTGTTTGAGCCATAAAGCTTTTATAGTATGACATTAGGACAAGTCAAGAAGTTTTTAATGCCAAACAACTTTAGCTTGCTTTCCAAGATATCTTTGACATTGACGAGGTTTCTTGAAGATCATCTTGGTGGTTGAAAGATGGAAACATTCCTTGCAACACAAAAATATAGAATAACGTCATGAAGTACAATGTTAGCTTAAGACTATGTGTTTATCATTTGAGCATAGAAGAGCTTATTAGACTTTGAAAAAGAACATCAAGTGTTGTATCGTCTGAGCATAATCATGTTTGTACTTTATTGTTTAATCAACACCAAATCAAAACAAAATAGGTTTTGATGTATTTTACTCTAAAAATCCCCTTTTTGTTGGTTCTTAAAATAATAAATCTTAAACATAAGAGTTTTCATAGAAAGGACAAACATATCAAGCTTTCTACATACCAATTTTCTTATAACAATATTCATACCTAATAGATGTTAAAGATAGTTCAAAAGTTTGATGATGAATTTTTAAACTGTTAGATTCACTAAATATCATTTAGTCAAATTAAATAGTTGTTACAAATCTTTTTCTATCCGTTGAGCAGCTTTAGTTCGAAAAGAGACATCTTCCATTTTTAAACAAGCAAGAATGTTAATTCATTAAATGCATTTCATGCAACATTAAATGCTTAATTCTCTTCAAGCAAACATCTTGATAATTGGAAACACTTATCAAGTCTAGTTTAAAGAGCTTTATACTCAAACATGAGTAAAGCGGGAAATTGTTTGAGCCATAAAGCTTTTATAGTATGACATTAGGACAAGTCAAGAAGTTTTTAATGCCAAACAACTTTAGCTTGCTTTCCAAGATATCTTTGACATTGACGAGGTTTCTTGAAGATCATCTTGGTGGTTGAAAGATGGAAACATTCCTTGCAACACAAAAATATAGAATAACGTCATGAAGTACAATGTTAGCTTAAGACTATGTGTTTATCATTTGAGCATAGAAGAGCTTATTAGACTTTGAAAAAGAACATCAAGTGTTGTATCGTCTGAGCATAATCATGTTTGTACTTTATTGTTTAATCAACACCAAATCAAAACAAAATAGGTTTTGATGTATTTTACTCTAAAAATCCCCTTTTTTGTTGGTTCTTAAAATAATAAATCTTAAACATAAGAGTTTTCATAGAAAGGACAAACATATCAAGCTTTCTACACACCAATTTTCTTATAACAATATTCATACCTAATAGATGTTAAAGATAGTTCAAAAGTTTGATGATGAATTTTTAAACTGTTAGATTCACTAAATATCATTTAGTCAAATTATATTGCAAAGATATAACCATTTTTAATCGATAATAAATATTACATCAAATGGAAGCAAAAAGGAAAGAAAAAAAATCAGGAGAGACTTTATTTCTTAGTTTGTGTTGTAGAGTTGATCAAAGCAAAATAAGATAAACACTAACTATGAAACAAGATTCTTCTTTTCTTCTTCTTCTTCATTTAATCACCCCTTAACAATATAACTCCCTTTATATATTTTCTCCCCATTTTTAAGCAGAAGCAAAAAGGAGTTCTTAATCCAACTCTTCATCATTTGAACTAGATAGGATAACTAGAGCACTTGAAGAGGTTGGGAGAAGTATCTTGCATCTGAAACCAAAAAGACATGTATACATATGTTTCTACTTCTTGGCTTCCTTTAGATAAAGAACGTGTTTGCATATAGTAGAGGAGAGGATTGCACCAGAGGCTTCCAAGGCAACCTTCAAATATAAATTTTTAGCTTGCAGACTAGAGGTGATAACCTAAATTTTTGGAAGGAAGATTAAACAAAAACATGTTTGTAGGTACACACAAGTCTGAAAAGTGTAGAAATATACCTACTTCATGTTGGATTTAGCACTTTCCACTAGGTCAAAATTTATATCCTTTAGTAAGGCATAAGTCTTACTTAAGAGTGTGACAACCTAATCATCATGATTTCATTGTGACTTGGCTCACAATGTCTATGGCTCATCTAGCCTTCACCATGGTACAATTAATGTCACCTACAACAATCTCCTCCTCGACAGTTTTTCCATTGGGAGACTCGTGACCTTGGCTCAGATACCAATGGTTGGATAAATGCTCCTTTATTGTGTTTTCCCATTTTCAACGTTTGTCAAAAGTTATTATTATTTTAATTTCCATAATGCTATTTTTTATTCCGGACAATATTTTTCAAATCTAACAAGTCCACAATTGTATTAAAATTGATAGTTTTAATGAATTAAAAACTCAACTTAATCTGTTAATTTTACTTATCAATACAATTTTTTAATAAACTAAAACTTATCCAAAATATTTCACAAACCGAGCCAAAGACAATTGATCTATTGAAAAATAATCTCAATAGATTAATAAACTTGTCTTAAAAATATTTAAGATTCTGAACAATTTTAACACATTAAAAACTTTAACCAATTAAAATAAAAGCTGAAGCTAATCCCGATACTCCAAATTTTAACATATTAACACGATCTTTTAATCTATTAAAAGATACAGATGATCAAGATAATTTACAAGATAGTTTGTATCAAGAAATCCAAATTAATCAAATGATCATCTAATTGTTTTGAAAGAGAGAAGATTACATATCAACCTAGAAACAAAAATTATAGACTCTCAAAGTTTTCAATTTCCATGGTGCTGTTTTTTTTTTGTACAATATTTTTCAAATATAACAAGTCGCCATATATTAGAGACTAATATTCCTATAATTCACCATTTCCCAAGAATTTTGATATATTGTGTGTCTCAATTGGAACTCTGAATCAAAAGTTATGATTGTTTCAATTTTCAAATGTTATTTTTTGCATAATATTTTTCAAATCTAACAAGTTCACCATATACTAGCAACTAAAATATGATACTAGAAAATCAATTTTCCCATAATTCACCATTTTCCTAGAATTTTGATATATTGTGTGTCTCAATTGGAACTTTATATCAAAAGTTATGATCATTTGATTTTTCACAGTGCTATTTTTGTTTTGCAAATACTTTTCAAATATAATAGGCCTACCATATAATAGAGACTAAAAGATGATACTAAAAAATTTATTTTTCCATAATTCACCATTTCCCAAGAATTTTGACATATCCTACATCTCAATTAGAGACTAGTATCAAAAGTTATGACCGTTTCAATTTTCATAATTCTATTTTTTATTCTGCACAATATTTTTCATATCTAACAAGTCTACCATATACTAGGGACTAAAAGATAATACTAGAAAATTGTTTTTCCCATAATTTGCCATTTCCCTAAAATTTTGATGTGTCATGCGACTAAATTGGAGCTTTGTATCAAAAGTTATGATTGTTTTAATTTTCACAATGTTATTTGTTGAGAACCTGGATGGTCTAACCCCTATAGACTCTTGCATAAGAGTGTTTTGTGTTGGATCAAACGTTTATCACTAGACCAAAAGTCATTGTCGTTAGTTAGGATGCAACTCTTTCTACTTAAAAGTGTAACAACCCAAACGTCACAATTCGATTTTGACTTGGCCCACCTGGTCGTCACCATGGGACAATTGATACCACCTACAACAATCTCCTCCTTAGCAATTGTCCCGCTAGGAATTGATTCGTGACCTTGGCTCTGATACCAATTATTGGATCAAGCACTTACCACTAGACCAAAAGTCATAACCTTTAGTTAAGGCACAACTCATTATACTTAAAAGCGTAACATTCCAAGCATCACAATTCGATTGTGACTTGTCCCACATGGCCTCTGGCCCACTTGGTCGTCGCCACGAGACAATTGATGTCACCCATAATGTCTTAATGATAACAAAAATATGTAATGAGTTTTTATGTATATGTGCTTTGATATTTTATATACATTAAGTACCTAAAGGGTTTGCTCATTCCTTCATAAGCACCAAATGGTTTGACATACCTATAAAAAATCTAACATAAGTATTAGACGATCTAATAGTATTTTTTTCTATTGAAAGAAATTAAGTTAAGGTCGAATCACAAATTCATTTTATGCTGAATGATTCAATGTTTTTGAATTCACAAGAAAGGATTTATAAATCATAGCGTTGAAAGATCAAATTCCTTATTTATACACATGTATGGATATATATATATATATATATATATATATATGTGTGTGTGTGTGTGTGTGTGTGTGTGTGTGTGTGAAAATGAAAGAGGAAACAACATATATGCAACGTGCAAATATTCATAATAAATTTTTTTTTTAGAATTTTTTCCTTACAAATAAAACAAAGAGATTTTGAAACATCAAGACTCGCCCTTCTAAGTTTCTAACGATAAAAATGAAGATTGCTTCCTCTACATTAAAGTGAAATCAAGCCCAAATAAACTCTAATGATTAGAAGCACGTATCAAGGGATTATACATAAAGTCTTGAAGATTTTGATACAACGATAAAAAATATGAAGATTCTATAATGACTTTAAGACAAAGATGAAGAATACACAAGCAATACACTACAATCAAGCTTTCAAGAAATATCAAGTGTTTAGAAATTCTAAATATTCTTTATCGGTGTGAGTGAAAACCTTTGTAATTCCTTACTAAAAAAACACCTTGTGAAATGAAATTGTTCTCTTTATAAGAGTTTTTGTTCTATATCTTTTTATGTAAGTTCTTAATCTCAAGAGGAGATTAAGAAGGTATAACTAGAAGTGATTTATCTACTCGTGATAACCAAGAGTGGTTTGTATACTCGTTATAATCGTCTTTTTGTTTAGTGGAACCTTTTAAGAGTGATCTTAAGAGACGATTGGACGTAACACATGAGTTTGAGTGAACAAATATACTGTGTGTGCTTTTTCTCTTTGCTTAACCATTAGACAATTGAGTCTAGTCTTCTCCGAAAAGAGTTCAAGACTCTATTCAACTTCCCTTCTAGAGCTAGTTGTTTTAACATGTCTACCATACACTAGCGACTAAAAGATGATACTATAAAATTAATTTTCACATAATTCACCCTCCCCAAGAATTTTGATATGTCATGCGTCTTAATTGGAGCTCTATATGAAAAATTACTATCATTTCAATGTTTATAATGCTAATTTTTGTTGTGCAAAATATTTTTCAAATCTAACAAGTTTACCACATAATAGGGACTAAAAGATGATACCAGAAAATTTATTTTCCCATAGTTCACCCTTTCCCAAGAATTTTGATATATTGTGCATCTTAATTGGAGCTCTGTATCAAAAGTTATAATTGATTATTTTTTGTTCCACACAATATTTTTCAAATCTAACAAGTATAAAATATACTAGGGACTAAAAGATGATACTAAAAATTGATTTTCCCAAAGTTCACCATTTCTTAAGAATTTTGATATATAATGCGTCTAAATCGGAGCTCAGGATAAAAAGTTATGATCATTTTCACTTTCAGTCTATATTTTTTTTCACACAATATTTGTCAAATCTAACAAGTATACCATATACTAATGACAAACAAATGACACTAAAAAATTGATTTCTCCATAATTCACCCTTTCCAAAGAATTTTGATATATCATGTCTCAATTGGAGCTTTGTATCGAAAGGTATTCTCATTTTAATTTTCAAAGTGCTATTTTTTGTTCTACACAATTTTTTTCAAATCCAACAATTCCACCAATTACTAGGGACTAAAATATAATACTAGAAAATTTGTTTCCCCGTAATTCACCATTTTCCAAAAATTTTGACATTGTGCATCTCAATGAGAGCTTTGTATCAAAATTTATGATCGTTTCAATTTTCATAATGTTATTTTTTGTTTTCCACAATATTTTTCAAATCTAACAAGTCTACCATATACTAGGATTAAAATATGATACTAGAAAATTGATTTTTGCATAATTCACCCTTTCTAAAAATTTTTGATATATTGCATGTCTCAATTGGAGCTCTATATCAAAAGTTATGATCATTTCAATTTTCACAGTGTTATTTATTGTTCTGCACAATATCTTTCAAAACTAACAAGTCTACCATAATCTTAAATGTAAAATATTTCAAACATAAATATTTGAAGGTAAGAAATAATATTAAAGTAACATATAAAGAAGAGTTTAAAGGAAAGAAAATAACCTTAAATCAAATGGAATAGAAAAAAGAAGATTGAAGATACACACACAAGTAATCTTGTTCATTCCCCTTGAAGGTGTGTTAGAAAGACAATTTTTGTTACAATTATTATTCTTATTTTCTAATGTGTTTACTATGTCATCCTACTTATAACAATTAGAAAACTTTTTTTAAATAATAAAATAAAATAACTTTTATAACTTCTCTTTTAGCAATCATATTGCTTAATTGTTACCTTTATGTAATAGAATCCTTCATTAAGGTATCACATATTCATAACAGCTTCTTATTCCACCATCTAATAACTACGATCAACTTCATCTAGTAATTGCTCTTCAATTTTGCTTCACTTAGTAACTATTTCCTCAATCTTACTTTGTTTCATAGTAACATTAATATTTTCTATTTTTTTTACTATTTTCTTTTAAGAATCTTGAGATTAGTAGTTCTCTTGACACATATGAAATGATGAGGATTTTCGTGAGTTCTATAATTTATATTTGATTCTTTCAAACGTATTTTTTTAAATTGCATATATCCATGTCTCATAATCTCGAGTAAAATTTTTGTATACTTTTACTTCCCATCAACCAATGCTCTATAGGGATCTCTTGAGTTTTATGATTTTCATCTTTTAAATCTCAAATTATTTTAGTATGGCTATAACAACTAGATATAAGTTCACATATTAATAAAAATAAAAACTTAATATAAATAGTATACATAGGTAACAATCTCAAAGTAAGATACTTATGCCTTAACTATCATATTTATTAATTATTCAAACACATGAGTGTAATTGCATATACCTATGTATGTCAACAAGATACATGAAGACAAAGGAGAGTACACTTTTGAAAATTAAAAGTAACATAGTGAGATAAGATTTTGCAAAATGTGGATATCATAAGAAGAAAATTTCAACTTTTTATATCAAATCTTTAATAATGTGTAATTTTTTTTCAAACACTCATGTTTTCATTTTTATATTAAAATGTTGAGATATATAATTTCATGTATATTAATAGTGTAAGTGTAACTCCTCATTTGTATTCGTAATTGGTTGTATGGTTATGAACAAGTTAAACCTTCTGATATAATTAAATTCTTTTCGATTTTTATATATATTTATACATATTGTATAAATGTTAATTGCTAATTTTTTTGTGTATTAACAAATATAGATGTAAAAGAAGTAAAAAAGATATAATTGTTTAACGAATAAACTAATAAGAAAATAATAAATCTAAATAGGTACATAATAAATATTTGATACATTTTTATTTTTTTATTTATATTACATAAACATCTTAACTATTTGGTTGTTATCTTTCACGATAAATAAATGTTGAAGTACATGAAGTGTTTAACTATCTTAGAAGTACTTAGTCAGTGCTCTAATTTTGTTTTATAAATTGTTCAAATGTAAATAATTTTGTACAAACTTTCATGTAAATATGTTATCTATTTATATATTATTTATTTATTTTATGCATATTACATAGACATTTTAACTAATTGAGTATTATCTTATGTAATAAACAAATGTTAAAAGTACTAAAAGTGCTTAACTATCGTAGAAATGCTTAGTAGGTACTCTAAGTTTGTTTTATAAGTTGTTCAAATATGATAATTTTGTACAAACTTTCATGTAAATATGTTATATATTTATATATTATTTATTGTTAATAAAAAAAATATTATATTATAAATATATTATAAAAAAATTTAATTAGGTAAAAAGTACATGTCAGTCCAACGCATAATCAGACTAGACAAAAAATTATGACATATTTAAAATATAGATGAGATTGAACTGATAGATTTGTTTAACTTGACCCGTTGAACTAGATTAGATTGAGATAGATAACTCATTTTAACAATTTTATATATAAAATATTAAACCTGAATAATTCAAAAATAATAAAATCACTATTATAATATTAAGTTCACATATTTATTAAACATTAAATATAAAAAATATGAATTGGTTTTTTAAGATTCAGTTAATTTTAAAAATACAAAAAACTTATTTAACCTTATAAAAAATTATAGAAGCATCAAAACCTAACTCCATCTTGGATAGAGTAGTTAGCAGTGGATAGATTGGTAGTATGTTGTTCTGATGTTCGGAACGTGGTTGTTCTTCTTCTATACGAATGAAAGTGATGAGTAAACGGGACCAGGATAACCACTTGCACCGTCCAACCTTGTTTCTATGCACATTTTTTTATTTATTCGCCTGTTGCATATTTAAAGGACATTAATTAGCTGAGTGTTGGTTGGGTGAATTCAACAAAATTGTGTGCACTTCCATTTCTCGTACCATACAAAAACTTTATCCTATAGCTATTATTGCACTATCCATAATCTGAGGAGTCTGCTATTTAATTGTTTTCCAAAGTTGATAACGAGTTAATGATAGAAGCAAGGGTCACTATTAGTATGATTGAAACTAAGTGTTGATACTACTTCTGACTACAAAACCATTTCAAACCCCTCAAATGATGCACAGACTTTCCAAAAGTTCACTTTTAAGCAGAAACAAACAAATCTTGATTGATGTTATTTTTTTAAATAGTTATTTTGAAGATAATATACTAATTAAATAATAGTGTAGTTACATTGTATAAACCATTTAGTATAAAACACAGAAAATATTAGAATTTTATCTGAGTGTGGTTTTTGTTTTTGCTCGATTGGCAGAGTGTTTGTGATAGCAGCCTGGTAAAGCAAATTCAATATGCATTAAGAAAAAAAATCTTCCCTGACAGCTACTTATGCCAAAGAATTTGTTGAATTACAAGGAGTATGAGTTTGTTGAATAAGAATGGTATGAAAGGGCAAATGCTGCATGTATTGCAGCTCCAATGGGAAGCACATCTTCGTCAATGAAAAAGTAAGGACTATGAGCAGGATATATGGATCCACTCTTCTCATTTCGTGTACCCACAAGAACGAATACGCCAGGTACTTTTTCCAAGTAAAATGCAAAATCTTCACTCCCAGTGAAGAGGGGAGCTAATTCTATGTTATCTTCTCCAACAATCTTACTTGACACTTGGTGTGCTAATTGGTATATTCTTACATCATTTGTGGTTGGAGGGATTGTGGGATGTTCATCACCTAAGAAGTCAACCTCACCAAAGCACCTGTGTACTTCTGCCTGCCTTTTGATAACCTGCCCAAAACAAGTTACATGGAATTCAAAATCCACTTCCACAAATCTCTTTATATCTTTATTTGGTGACCCCTTTAAAAGTTTGATTAAAATTCAATTTCAAGTGATGTGATTTATGTTAAGATTTTTCTATTCTAAATGCAAGTTATTAGGAAAACCAAGTGTGAAACTCTTAATCCTACTTTAATATCTATCTACAGAAAGTTGTTTCATCTCAAAATGAATTCTGGATATAGAATCACGTGAAATCAAACATGTCACAATTATCTAAAATCATGTTAACTAGTATTTCAACTTGATGCTGGAAATCAGTTCACAACAGCTTGATAAAACAATATGGAATGGCCATAACCAGACATTTACCTCTTCTATCCTTTTCCTCAGTCCATAGAAGCTCTTTTTGCTGAATGCTCTATAAGTACCTCCAAATGTAGCTGAATCAGGGATGATGTCGTGAGCGTAGCCTGCATTGATCATGGCCACAGAAAGCACCTGCCAAACTAAGATCTCTGTATAAAGTTTTGTAGAACTAATAAACCACGAAGAGAATCAGTCATACATACAAATTAATGCGCCAAAAGTTTCATGTTGCAATGTTTTTTTTTACTACTGAATTTGAGAATTTCACTCCACCTGAGAATCCAAAGGATCAACCTCCCTTGAAACAATGTTTTGCAAGCTAATAACTGATGTTGAAGCAGCCAAAACTGGATCGAAACAATGCTGGGGAGCTCCTGCTAAACCCCCTTTTCCACTGATCTTTGCTTTGAAGCCTCCACATCCAGCTAAAAATTCTCCTGGCCGTGATGCAACAACACCTGTTTGATACTCTGCCCCCAAGTGCAACCCAAGAATAGCCCCAACATCTTCAAGCACCTTTTCTTGGATCATTTCTTTTGCACCTGTGCCTCTTTCCTCAGCTGGTTGGAATATTAGAACAACAGTAGTCTGCATGTGAAGTTAAAAGTTTTCAAAGGAAGAAAGATATATGATAAGTACATCCTAAATTCCTAATGATCATCTTCCAATTACACTTTACCTGTAACAGGTCTTTCATTTCTTGCAGTATCTTTGCAGCCCCAAGTAGCATGGAAACATGTGCATCGTGTGCACAAGCATGCATTTTCCCATCTTCTTTGCTCTTATGGTCCCAATCAACCCTTTCCTGTTGCCAGGCATATATGTCAAACTAACCATCAATTACTTGCCAAATTTGTCCTAGAAGATAGGATTGGTAAAGAATATTATGCGCCCACTCTCAGCTTAGTACAAATGTATAAAGTATTGCAATGGGATATACTAATTTCAAATGATCAAGTTCATTTATCTCATTTAATCACAAATGGGTCGTTCGCAATATAAATAAATAAGAGATTAGAAATCTGAGCAAAACAGGGTAGTGTGGGAGGAGTAATAGGATGATACGAAAAAAAAAAAGTCCTGTAGAAGTTGTGAAAAGGAAATTAACTGATTTCACCCTTTAGAACATTGATGGTGGATTAAGGTTAGAATTTCAGTACTGATAAACTAAAATTATGGTAACAACTTTCCAATATAAAAACAGTACTCCAGGTAGTACTTTGTGGACTTCAAAAATAATTATCTTGCCACTGTTTCCTTTTTCCACCTCTGAAAACAACTCTCAGTTACATGATAAACAGCCTCTTTCAAAATTAATACTGTAAAACTAGCAAAGCTGCATATAGTTCTCCGAATAAAGCAGACACCAATACCCAACTCAAGAATATTACAAACACAATTAAACTTTTTCCTTTCTTTTACAATTTCTGTCCACCCAGGAAACGTAACTATTTGCTAGGATCCTTTTTCTAATTTGTTTTTCACTAAAAGAAATTACAAAACAGATAGCTAAAACCAGGCAGAGCTTAATATCCACAACACAAGCATGCATTCATGTCCATCAAATGTGTCCATGTGGCATCAAAGAAGCAAAGCTTGGAAGAACGATGTAAGAAACAGAACAAAGACCTTAGTAAAAAACACACAAAACTGTGTATGGTTTGTAAAATACTAACACTAACCTGAATTGGCAAAGCATCCATGTCTGCTCTAAGAGCAACAAAAGGAGGAGGCCCAGAACCAATTTTTGCAACCACACCAGTTCCAGCCACTGGCCACTTGTAAGCAACACCCAACTGGTCAAGCTCACGCCTGATGAGAGCACTAGTCCTGAACTCCTCATGTGCAAGTTCTGGGTGTTCATGGATTTCCCTCCTTATTTTCTTCATCCATTTCACCGTGCCAGGACTGTTAGCTAGCTCAAGAATCTGCTGCTTCAGAGAAGAAGAACTTTGATTGGAAAACTCATTGATTGAAGCAGTTTGAAACGTGAAAGAGAAGGAGATGGGTAGGAACAGGAAGAGTAGGAGAATAAGTCTAAGATGGTCCATGTGGCCAAGTGGTAGATATGAAGAAGGTGAAAAATGCAAAATGCAAAATGCTTGTTATATATATATATGTGTGTGTATATTATATATGTATGTGTATATATATATATATATATATATATATATGAAAAGCCTTGACTGGACTTGATTTTATGATGTCCACGTTAGAGCCCTGGTTCGCAGTATTGGTTGGCACATCAAAACCATTGCTTTATTCTGGTAAAAGGTTATCTGATTGTTAGTGATTTCGTGTCCTTACCGAACTGTATGTGCATTTTTTATGCCAAACTTTTTCTTTTCTTTGTTCTCAGTTGAGAGGGAATAAATTTAGTTTTTTTTTTCAACTAACTCATTTAGTGAGTTCATTCAAAATTCAGGATAAAGAATTGAGTTGGTTGGAACTCACATGGACTAAATGAAAGTTTAACTTTAAATTATTATAGTGGGGTCAATTAGGATTCTTCTGTGACTTCTATAGGTTATCCCACAACATAAATAATAGCTAAAGTTTTAATCAAAGAAAATTCAAAATGACAAATACTTTTCCTTTAGATTTTTTTTTCTGATATGTTCTTAAATCTAATATCAATTTTAAGACAATAACATTAAACTGTAAAAGAGATACTGCATAATACATTAATAGAATTTGGTAATATCATTTATTGAAAAGTTTCTCATTTTACCTCTCTCATATATAGAGTGTGTAAGAGGCTAGTAAAGTTAATTTTAACTATATATATATATAAGTATATATAAATAATCAAAATTATATTAATTTTTTTTAATTTAACTGTTTTTTTCTTCTAGAAAATAATCTACCAGAAGAATATATATATATTAGGTTCTTAGCCAAGATGTTGTGGCATCAAGAGTTGAGAGAGATGGATGAAAATTGGCAATAGAAATATAAAGTTTTTCATTCATGATTGTTGACATTCGGTGTTTGAACGATGAAAGTGAAGATTACTCTTCCCTACAACTTTGGCTTCTTGTGGCAAATGCTGTGACCACATAAACTTTTGAACCTTTGTCTGGCTTACATATTGATTGTTTCAATCCCAAAGAATGACAATATTCCAACACCTTGAAAGAATTCAATTCCATCAACTTGTGCATTGTCCTCTTGAAGATTGTAGCCAAGGTTACTTAATATGATCCAGCCTCTCCATGAAAGTATAGTTGGTCATCTCCATAGCAGCTTCACACCAGCCAAATCTCACAATAATTTTTAAAGTTTCATGTCTTAATGTGAATATTCAAAAATCAAAGTTTATGGATTCTACAAATATTTAAAGAATTAAGATTGATAACTCATTAACATTATCAATTTTTATTAAGAAGTCTTCCATTAAAAAATAATATGACTTGAATAGAATTTATATATTAATAGATAACTTCATTTAATATAAATTAATTTTAAATTAAAATCTAACATGAAATAAAATTCATATAAATCTATCATAAGGTTAATAGACTTATCAAATTTCTCACTGTATTTCCATTATTTACTAAAAAAAATTATTTATTTATGAAAAGTTGTTCAAAATCCAACCCTAGTTCCTTTAATCCACATATTTAACAAATACTAGATAAACAAAAAATGGTTACCTTTTTTATTTAATAATTTTTTTTTTAAAGAATTAATTTAATGTTTTGAAAAAAACAATTTATTATAATAAAAGAATTTATGTTTACCTCAATCTTATTACTATAGCATACATTTTTAATATAAATTCTATATATCCTAATAAATAAATTTATACTTAATTTAAATTCATAAAATTGATTTCTAAAATGAAGTTTACACTACATTTATATATTATAATTTTTTTATATTTTATGTGAATTTCCAACTATATTTTTTGACATTCAAAAAATAAAGGAAAATGATATTATAAAATCTTTAAAACCAATTTTCTAAGTACAAATAATGCAAGCAAACCATACAAAAACAAAACATTTTAATCACACCGAAAGAAAAGGGACAACTGAACATTAAGTACGTCTCGGAGTTGAGTTTTAAAAGAAGAGAAACGAGAGGATAAATGTTTTATGAATATTAATTTACTTTTATTGAAAAATAAAAGAGATAAATAATAGCTTAAAATAAATTCAATGTATTAACATATTTATTGATTTAAATAAATAAATAAATCTTTTTTCTTCTCCACTTAAATATTCTTATTGTGAATATTTCTTTCACAAGCTTTCATGCGATATTGACCGTGGGTAATTGTTAAGTTTTGTATTTCACACTTACTTTTATTACTTTCTTCATTGATATAACTTTTTCAATAGAAACTATTATACTTAGTAAGTTTTACACTAATTAATAAACAAAACAATTCCGTTATTATAGAAGAAGTTAATATTTGTATCAATATTTTTAATTTACAGTAAATGAATTTTATATTAATAAAACTCTTTTAACATGCATAATTTTGATCCGTTTGTTAAAAATGTTTAAGGTGAAAAATTTTTATTTGCATGCGGAAGACGTGTTTGTGTTAGCAGCACGAATAGCTTAGAATTTTTAGTTTAGGAGATTAATTGAAAGATTAGGAAAGGTAAAAAAAAAAAAACTGAAGAGATAGAAACTATCATGGAAACAAGTACGCGAAAGCCAAAAAACAAACTCGTGGGTCATGCATGATGGCATTTTATCTCTTCTTGCTTTAACTTAAACCACATGCTTCACTTTTGTACCAAAATATATGCTTCAACTTATTTTGCTCTCTTCAATTATCTTGTTGTAAGATACCTAAATAGTTGGTTCTTGATAGTTTTCCTTTTTTTTTAATTGTGTTTTGAATTCAAGTACAATAATATAGTTAGATGGGAATTTTGGAGTGTTTGAACAACTCTTTCAATTCATATACAAAAGTATGAATGACTTTAAATCCTCCATTTTATCTTCATATATATACTATTAACATTTCATCTCAATCTCAAGTCATTTACAATAACATCTTTATGATTAAATTTAATTATATTTGAAGTATTTTCTATTTTAGATATTATATCATGATTTTATTTTTAACATGTGTATCAATGAGTTAAAATATATATATATATATATAAACTATTATTGGTTTTAACTCTTCAAAAGTATGAGAATTTTAGATATATTTAAATAAGTCCCTAGTCAATAAGTTATGGGTTAAAGTGGTTTGAAATCCTTCTTTTTGTTCCCATAGATAATGTTAATATTTAGACCTCAAGTCTAATAAGATAATATTATCAAGGTCAATCAACACATCTAAGATATTATTCACTTTGAAACTCTATGTTTCTCCATCACGATTTTTGTTTTTAAAAGACATATTGGTGGGTTTATATAGGAGAATATTCATAAACAACCCTTGACTTCAACTCCTAAGTGACGTGAGACATTTTAGACATTATTAGAACAAGTCCCCAGGGGTTGGAGTGGCCTCCTCAATTCCATTAAGATAGCATCTTTAAGGTTAATAATTGCATATGAGGTGTTTTCTTCTTTGGAGCTCAATGCTTCTGTCGTAGTTTTTTTCTTAAAATGATTCTTGATGGGTTAAGATGGGAGAGTGCTTATAAACTACCTTTAACCTTGACATTCAAGGGATAGTCCATTTTGGAGTTCAATGACTTCACAACAATTTTGTCCTTAAAAATGTTTTGGTGGGTTAAAGGATGAGACTATGTAGAAACCATCATTAACATTGACTCTTAAGTGATATGAGACTTTTGAACATACCAAAACAAATTGCAAGTCTCAAAGAGTTCTAAGACCTCAACCAAAGCATTCAACATGAGTTGTCGTGTTCTACGATATGTTAGGCCTATTTATAGACATAGGAATGATTATGATCCAATGTATTTATTAGTTAGTGGGACATGCACATTGTTGTTTGCTTGTTTTCCTAGCTAGCAAGTTCCATGATTTGAGTGGCCTTCTTTACTAAAGATTTACTCTAGGTGGTTTTGTACTAGTTAAAAGGTATAATGGTTTTATAAAACCTATTTGCACAATGATTATTAGTATAACTGTTAGGGAAAAGTCCAACATTCTATGATTTTGAACTTATGCTTAAAGACATTTAATGTATAAAAGAAAAAAATTATGTGTCTGACAAACAATAAGTATTAATAGACAAAAACTTCATTAGATCAAGTATGTATCGTCTGACAGACGATACCTCGTATATTCATCAGATGATGAGTCATGAGATGATACACATTTCAAAAATACTTAACCTTAAATATTTATTCCTTGCTTTTTAGAAACATTCTTCTAACTGATATGATGACCAAGTATAAAAGCATATCTCACGTATTTTCATAGCACATCCTTAGAGAAGAGAAAAAAATGCTTTCTCACCAAATTCCTGATGCGCCTTAGTTTTGTCAACTTTTGAAGTACATTTTCCATGTATGGAAGTCTGTTTTCACCAAAAGAAGAAAGGTTCACTGTCCAATGGAGGATAAGTGCTAGAAGTTATTAAGTTTTGTGTGAAAATAAGAAGCATGCATTTAATGCATGAAGAAGTAAATTTAATGCATCTATGTGAAGTCTTTGTAATGATTTGTCTTAGTCTACTAGATTCTAGGTTTATTTATAAATGTGGGACCAATTATGATCCATAACTTTATTAGTTAGTGGGACATGTACAATGTTGTTGTCACTTGCTTTCTAAGCTATCAAGTGTCACAATATAACTGGTTCAATTTTCTAGGGATTTGTCCCTATAAACACTTATTTTTGTCCGGGTTAATAATACGATGAAGAAAGGACTAGAAAGAAGCAAATTACAGAACAAAGCCTTATCCTTGAAGAATCTTGAGGAACCCATGAAGAAACTTGGGTAGCATATAGGGAAAGGAATGTAAAAAGGAGTTTTCTTGTAGAGGTAGAATAGGTCGTTCTCAATCCAGAACGGGTCGTTCTCAGTGCATTAAATGCATGATGAGAAAGGGTTGTTCTCAATCCAGAACGAGCCGTTCTTAGTGCATTAAATACATGTTGAGAATGGGCCGTTCTGCACCTTAGGAAATGTGTATATATAGAGTTGTATATCAGTCATCATCACACACCACTAAGAATACTGATCAGTGCACTATAAACTGAAAATTGTAGCTCTGATACTTCTTTTCCTCTTTGAGTAATAGCTTACTTTGGAGGTTTTAATCTCTCTCTCTCTTTATAGTTTTTATTTACTGTTTTTCTAATAGTAGGGTATATTAGAATTAGAATAATAATCATGTGGGTATTTTGCTTATTTCTGCACTTTGTACGGGGTAGGGGTAGTAGTTAGGCTTACATTCTATATTTGCAGATGACATCATACCGGCAACAGGCGTTGTGGAGGTGTCTAACGCTTTTACACACGTAATCGATTCTCAAACCCAAACTCTGGTTGTGACGACCTAAGTTTGCTTTCTTGAAAATCTTTTTCTTTTTCCAATGTTTTGAGTAAAATATTGGTGGTGACTCCAAGAAACCTTTCAAAAACTCTTTCTAAGCAGTGAGGCTCGTCGGTTGGTGACAGTCCCAAGTAGTTACATGCTCGTAATAGGGCATAATGGTTCCATAACACTTGTGCACATGATGACACATAATATAATGTGAAATATACACTAATTAACATGTAATATGCAAAGTCTTAAGATAAAAATACCAATAATATACCTTGAACCCGAAAGATCTACTTTGAACTATATTTCTGTTATTTGATTAGTATATTATCGATCATTCTGCCTTAGTAATTCTCTAAGTGAAGTGGTCTGGATCCCATGTTGTCTCTAAAATAAATATCAATACTTTTACCTCAAATTCGTTAGAAAAACATTATTAAGATCAATCATATTGTCTAATTTGGAGTTCGATCCTATCATCATGATTTTTTTTAAAAAAACTTTTTAATAAAATATGTCAAAATAGGTGGTAACTAGTGAGAAAACTCAACTTACCATGAACTAAATTACAACACTCGAAGAGTTTTTTTTTTTTTAAAAACTGTGGGTTAAAATCAACTTTCTTAACTTAACTAAGTCAAACAAGTTCTAGTTTTTTTTTTTATTAAACTGTAAAATCAACTTTCTTAACTTAACTAAGTCAAACATGTTCTAATTTAATTAGAAGTGGGTTGATCCATTTCCATAATAAAAAAGAAATACAATTTAAAAATATTAGAACTCTTAATACTAGTTAGTTATTTAAATATTCAATATTATTATATATATTTTATATAATTGTATATATGTGTGTTTTTATAAAAGACATAGATAAAAATTATTATTGATTTCATATTTTTATATATTTTAAATTTAATAAGTTAATTTACTTAATTTATTAATTCAAAGTTGATCAAATTGAATTAGAAAAGATTTATTTTATTATAAAATAAATTGGATTGATCTAACTTATTTTTAAGCTCAATTCATAATAAACTAACTTAATTCATAATAAACTAATTTGTATGAAATATTCATAATAAACTAACTTATATGAGATATGTTATCACATTTTGACATTTATTATTTAATAAATTAAAATAAATATATAAAAATTACTACTAACCTCGACAACTAATATATTATTTACTTAACTCGTGATTTGAGTTAACTTAATTTAACACATTTTCTTCGTAAATTAAAGAATGATAGTGAATATATATCAATATTTAATATATTTTTATTTTAAAAATTAATGACTTTATCATAATTTTATTATTTAAATATACATCAGTAAATTAAAAAATATGTATATAAGTTATCATTAAGATTAAAAAACATTATGAAATTTAATCTATTTCAATTAAAATACGACTAATTTTTTCCGATTAAGGCGTCCATTCCATTAAAATGTGTAAACTAATTCTTTGTTTCGAGTTTGGATTACCTGATTTATTAAATATTGGAAATATTTGAAAGAAGGTTTTATTTTTTTTAATTTTCGTTGTCTTGTCACTTTTTTTATCCCGTGTAAATAAATAAAATAAAAAAGTCAACAGAGGCTTTGTCCGATTTTTCTATCCGATGACATCATCAATACATCAACATACACCCTATAATGTGTGTTCTTTTCCTCTTTTTGAGTTTTCCCTATTTTTTTCACTTTTTATCGTGGGGCTTAAATTAAATTATTCATAGAAACATGTCTCTTTTTTTTAGTAATTTTTTAGTTTTAGAAAATTTGATTTGGATTTATGGAACGTTACAAATATAAATTGAGTTTAGCAAACCAATTTAAAAATTTTAATTTTTAAGTGAATTAAATGTACATTATTATATTAGTCTAATGATGGATACTTCCTTCTCAACATGGTTTATTTTATATTCAAAGTAATATTATAGATATTCAAACCTTAAAAACACAAAGTTGGTACCATTTATGTTAATTAATTTTGATAATGATGATATATTTTTTTTACTATGGAAATGTTTTAAAAATGCGTCACATTTTTAAGAGAATCAATTAAAAAATTGAATATAAATAAATAGTTTTACAACATTAATTCGTTTAAATTTATATTTTTTAATTCAGATAAAAGTTATAGAATATAATAAATAGATGGCAAAAAGTGTGTCAACTCTTAGAGCAAAAACATTGAAAAGCAGAAAACAGAAAAACACATAGACAACAATCATCCACAAATACAACATTAATTCGTTTAAAGATCATTTTTAGACATTAAAATTTATGTGACAATAGTTTATGAAGTTTTCTGCTTATGTAGATGATGATATATTATTCACATGAAATTCTTATCTATTTTATCAATAGTTATTTTTTGTAAAAAAAAATGAATCAACTATTTTAATGAGATCTCTTTTCGTAATAACTTTTTTCTATTCATAAAACCGAAATCTAAAATCTTGTTTAAGGAGAAAAAAACTCAATTTTAGTATAATTGTTTTTGTGGATAAATATTATAAAACAATTTTTAATCCTCTTGAAATATTTTAATTTTTAATTGTTATACTTGAACAAATCAATTAAACTCTATATTTTTATAAAATATTTAAATTAGTATAAATTTTTATTTGAACCATGTTGAGATATTTTACTTTTAATTAGTAGAAATACTTAAATTAAACCACACTTTTTAGTTGACGTGCATAAGACAGAAGTAGTGTTAACAGTGTTAAGGATGATCGTGTAATTTTCCAAGTGCCAGAACAGACTTTGACTAATCAAATGATAGTGTTTTTTTTTCAACTTTTTTCCTTTAGTTTTATGAGGTTTTAGAAATGTGTTTATTTAGGGTTAAATTGATGAATTTGACGTTCACTTTGCAGTGATGAGAAACTTCCCATGGGACCATAGCCATGGCCCAACGTGTACGAAAAAAGGCACGTTTTTCTCAATTCTCATATAAACTTATAAATATTGAGCTGCCTAAATTTGAAGGAGATATTATTCTAGTTGGTCTTGTCACGTCACAATAGAAAGAGATCAAAATGGAATTATGTATTATGATGTATGATAATACTAATAATAATAAGAATTAAATATGTTTATAATTTTTGAATTAGTTGTTAAAATTATATTTTGTTTATGTGATAAATTTTTTATTTTGTTTTTATATTTTATAAATAAGTGTAAATGGTTTTGATGACAAATAAAAATATTTTTAAAAAAATAAAATGAGAATAAATAAAAAGAATAGTAAAAAAAACTTAATAGAGATAATGAAATTGAAAATTATGAAAAAAGATTCTCACACATCATAAAAATCGTTTATACGAGTTTATAAAGTACAGAAACAAAATAAGTCTAAAATTTATTTTCGAGATAAAGTATAATTTTAATAAATAATTCAAAAATTAAAACATATTTAACTCTTTTAATAATAATAATAATAATAATAATAATAATAATAATAAATTTTAGAAGCAACACTTATGTGGTTTGTAATGGATCATCTTTATTCTTTTAAATAATGATGAACACTTTATATGTAATCTTTTTTCACTAAGCACGACTTTAACTCCATGTTATGATTGCCGATGATATTTATATAATCACACTCATTGAACATGATTTTATTATCCACCACTAAATTTATATTTTCGTCGCTTGAGTTGTTGTTATCGGAATCTCTTCAGCCACTACTAACTATCAATTTTCAGTTTCTTGCTAATGTTAAAGATTTTCTTCTACCGTTTAAATTAATCGCGTGAATCATAATCCAAACCTTCGTAGATGCTTCTACAATAAATTTTAAGATGGTAAATGTTTTTACAAAAAATTTAAATGTTAATGACAAAAATATATATTTTAAAAGAAATTTAAATTTAAATTATATATACTTTTAGAATAATTTAATTATTTAAATTAGATCATTTTAAATTTTATTTGAATTTTAAAAAATTTATATTTTCAAATTTATGTTTTTTAATTTCATGTCGGTTAGAATATTGTTGATTGGACTATGATGGAGATATTTTTAGAATAATTACTTTTTACTTCATGTTACTTAAGATTTTTCTATTCATGTTTATTTAAAATTTAGGATTAACTTTGTTGTTTTCTAAACTATTGTTATTTATTACTTTATCGTAGTTGTTTTTTATCTTGATGATTGTAATGATTATTTCTTTTATCATTGATAATAATGTTATTCTTTGTCAATGTTAATTAGGATTGTATTTTCATTAAGTGAAGGGAAATTTTAGCTGAGATTAATTAAAAAGTCAAAAGTAAAAACTTTAACCAACAATTTTATAAAAGTAATATTGATTAATGTCAACCTAAGTATAATTGGGCTAACATCAACAGTAATCAACACTAATAGAGAAAAAAATTTCATAGTTAAAAAAATATTGACGAACATTAATCGAAAAGTAACATAAATTAAGATAAACTAAAATAGATAATTAATATTAATCTTAATATTGTTTATTTATTATAAAATTATTTGATATTTTTTTCATTTGGTGGTAATGGAAATAATTTATTCAAACAAACAAATTAAAATTCAATTAATTTGAATTGCCTTATTTAAACAAAACAATTGAAAGATAAAACATTTTTAAATGAGATTAATTCATATTCAATGTATTTAAACATCTTAAAAATTGTAAAACCTTATTCATGATAACGTGTGTTAAGAATTCACATGTGAATAGTTTAAGTTTCAGAGTGAATAAAATTAAGTATGTTCAATAACGTATAAGAAAAAATACTCAAATTTATTATTTTAAGGATTTGGGTTAGAAAAGGTATCACAAATCCCTTATTTAAATTAATTTAATGTTTATTGGTGTCAAATGTATCTAAGATATTTTTCCTCAAATAGTATTAAGTGACGAATCCTAATCAATAATTTTGAAAGGGTCAAAATAATATAATTATAATTATAAAAAAAATCACATATAATTAAAGGATTATCTTTCATTTCCTTATATTCTTAAATTATTAAATATTAAATTTAAACTCAAATTTTTAGCTATATTTTAATGTAAATAATTATATTATCGACAAGAAATTCATCTTTTATTATCTATCATAATCTTCTTTTCATAATCTTTATTATAAAAAATGAGTATATATTTTTATTCTTCATCTATATTTCTATTTAAATAAATTTAAAAATTAAAAAATTAAATTATAAGAATATGATAAAATATTGAGATATGTTAAGTTATAAAAAAAACATAATAATTAAGATTTTATTATGTATCTAAAAAGGATTTTCATAAAAAATATTTTAAAATATAAAAACATTTAAATTAGTTAGATTCTAAGAACTTAAAGAAGAAACAACATTATTTGAGGATGAAAAATAATATATTTTTACAAGAGAAACAACAAAATTTCATATATAAAAATGTTATATTAAAAAACTAATATTTCACTATCAAGTAAGAGAAAAAAAGTTATTCTTTTTAGAAGTGACACAAATCAAATGAGTACTAAATAAAATTTTTACTTGAATGTGTTGAATAGAAAATGATCTAAAAATAGGTAAAAGAAGATGATATAAAAAATGTATTAATTTTCTTCTCTTAAACATTTTATTTGTTTTTTATTCTTTTCTATAATTAATTTTATGTTTTAATATTTATTAACATTAAATGATGTGAGTTATAAAAAAATAAAAATACTTTTCATTTAAATTTATTTATGAATATGTATTAAATTCTAAAAATGAAATTAGACTTTCCTTCATTGCTGGTATGAAAGTCAATGATTCTTTTCATACCAAATTTTTTCTTACAGAGGTTTCAAACAAGTTCATCATCACTAATAATGATATAAATAAGGGTCATATGTATTCACATTAAGAAACATTTCTGCTAAAAAAAGACAACTTACATTTAAGAGAGATATTATGTTAGTGAAATTAACATATACTCTAAATGAAATCAAATTAAGCAAAAATTAGAAAGAGAAGACACATAAATTTTAGACATGAAAAAGTTTAGATTCTTAATTTTTAGATAGAATTTAAATTTCTCTAATTTTAAGTAATTCAAGTATTTTCTTAGAAAAATATATTTTTATCCAAATAATACATTTTGTAATTAACATGTCAATTTGTTTATAAAATAAATTATCCTTTCCAAATTCCCCTCCTTTTCAAATTCTCGATTAGCGATTACTAATCAATGAAATGAAGTATCTTCCTCTTAAAGTTTTTTAAAAACTGTATACCTAGAAACCCCAATATTATGTTCATATGCATATGATTAGTATTAATTGTTACATGGTAGAGCTTCAACATTATGTTCATAGGCATATGTTTAATATTGTTCCATGGTAGCATATATTTATGAAATAAAACTTTTAAACATGGTATCTCATTCATAATTACTGCATCTTCAATATATAATAACTCAATAATACTGCACATTACCCAAACTCTAGTTTGTCCTCGATTACAAAATTATTAAATATATATGAAAGTTTATAGTATATTTGTTTTACTTTAAAAAAATAGAAATTCTTAATCATGATTAGCAATTAACGTATTTCTAATTCATGATTAAAAATATAAATTTTTAATTTGAGAAGGTTGATCTTTCTTGAATTTATTTCTAGATTTGCATCTTGCGCTTTAGTTATCTCAAATTTCAGTATTTTCTCGTTATGTAAAGTATCTTTCAAGTTTTCTTGATTTTTACATTTTGTACTTCATGTTTTTTATTCAAGTCTTCAACAAATTTATCTTCCTCTAATAATATTTATAGAAAATATTATAAACTTTAACAAAAATTAGTATCTTATAACAAAAAAAATAAAATTGAAATACCTAAACTTTATAAATCACAATTGCTTTTATATTTTAAAAATCTTATATAACTTTTTATAATAAATTAAACAACCATTCAATTAAAAAAATGTTGATGGATATCTAAAATTTCTATCTCCATTTAATAAACACTTAGAAAAATAAAAAAAAATAATAAATTTATAAGATACATAATATAATAAAAGGAAAAAATAAAAAAAATAAAAATTAAATATGTGTATATAAAGTGAAAATATATTATTCTTATAAGTTCAATTATTCCAACACTTTATTATTGGGATAATAAACCTTGTGGAGACAATGAGAGGCTAACAGCTACTAGCAACGCAATAATTGAAAAAATATCCAAATGTATCTATCAACGTGGAAAATGCAATAATACCTAATGCAAATACACACAGTAATAATACATTCCCACAACTATAGTTATATATTTATTCATACAATATTTTGATAAATTTATAGCAAATTATAATAAACAAATAAACAGAAGCAGAAGCAGAAGGGTAGAGATGGACAGATATTCATATTTTTTTTCATCCATTTATATAATATTTGTCTTTATAACATAAATAATTTTTCAATGATTTAATTAATTTTATTTTTAAATTAAAATTGACACAAAAAAACTGGTATAGATGAAATGTTAGGAAAAAGTTAAGTATACATGAAACTTTTTCCTAAACAGAATGTTGGGTTGGGTTCCACTGATAAACTTATGTGAGCATAATGCATCGATGCATTTATCACATGCATAAATAAATAGAACGGTGTTTGGATGCAGAAGACGCACGTAACAGGTAGAGTGATGTCTAACCAAACATGAGGGAAACATTGTCTTTTCTCACGTCTGTTATGAATTCAAGTATAAAACTCAACGTAAAATTCTACGTTTACTAGAAATAATAAAATTAAAATTAAAATATATAAAAAAAAATAAAGATTCATAAACTTTAAATTTTAAGATTTTATGTTTATGTTGAAAAATAATGTTATATTTCTAACCACATTGTAAAAGAGAAATTTATTTATTATGAAAAATAAAATTTTACAAAATTTATATAACTTTTTTACCATATATTAAATCAATTTTAATTTAAAATCAATGTTTTAGATGTTAAAGAAAATCTCCTATAAAATTCTTAAAGAAAACACAAGATAATATTGATCCAAAAAATAATGAGGCACTGCTACCTGATCCACGATAATATTCCCACACAAGTCAAACAAATGAACTTTCACTGGTTAGGTCAATTGAAATTGATGCTACTTTGCTCCAAATTGTGTTCACATTCAACAGTTTAATAAAACTATTATATGCATACGTATTTTGTGCAATTACAACTACTAAATATAATTTTCTTAGAAGTTCTTTTTCTATGGATATCACATAAACAAATTATAATATATAATAAATTATAAATCTCATTTTACATGTCACTTAAAATCTAATCTTATAAAACAAAAAAACTATTTCATAGTTTTCTAAAAATCACGATTCAAGATATAATATCAACATCTTGTAGACTATCTATATCCATTTTCAACAACTTCTCAAATTATTATAGCTTATTAAGTATGATATATTTTTTCACCCATGTAAAGTTGGTCTATTTAAATCCACACTCATAAATTTATTTTATAAAACACTTGTTTATATTATTTACATTTTGAATGGTTATTCAATTTTTATAAATTACATTCATCTTACAAAATCTTAAAATTAAACAGATTAATTCATATTCACAAAAATATATTAGAATTTTATACTATTCATTTGTATAACAAAAAGTTATTTAATTTATTAAGCAATATACAACCAATTAAAAATAAATAAATTTTAGGTTAAATTATGTTTAATGACGACTAATTTAAAAAAAATATTAAATTTTGAATTAAATTAGATTTTATGGTAATCAATAAAAAATAAAAATATTAAATTTTATGTTAAATTAGACTTGATTAACTCATGAAATTTGTAGATAAAATTCATTTAACCTGTAAATTATGCATACTGAAATTAAAAAATCTACATTAAAAATTTACTAAAAAATATAAGTCCACTCTTATACAAACTACAAATTATACATATAGTTTACACACTCTTTCTAAAATACCTTACTCTAATTTAAATGTTAAAATTTATTTAATATTTTTTATTAATATCATACCTCAATTATGTGTCAACTTATAGTTAAGGATGAGTTGCATTAATATATTTTTGTTGAAATGTAAATCATGATATTCACTTTAATTATGATAACATTAAAGGTTCCATGTTTTTTCTCCAATCATGTGTTTAAAATCAAATTTTAAATTTAAATAATGAAAAGAATTATGCAAGCCTTAGTTTTCCATTAGGTAAAAAGTTAAGTTTAACTACATCATTTTATTTAATTATATTTTAATAATTACTTCTGTATAATAATTGTTTTATATATGTGGTTTTGCCTTGTACCATGGACAAGCACACCTACCTATGTGCTTCATCTACTATGTTACATGTTAGATTGTTTACAATCAATCAAGCACAATTATAATTTTATTTTAATATAATTTACTTTATTTATTATGGTAACGTCACTTTTTATGCTCTCCTTATCATAAAAATGAATGAAACATGATAAATGTTGAAGTCTTTCTTGTAAGTAGCATTGTTATACCTTTTATATGCTTTGCAACTGTGGTGTTTGGTTAAGTTGTTACAATTATGTGACAATTTAGTCTTTGCTAATCTATTCTTAATGATGCATTAAACTTAAATCAACTTCAATGTAGGAGGAAGAACAAATATATATTGGTTATAATATAATGAAAAATAAATAATAATTATAGAACGGTTATCACAATGGGGATTTAAAAAAAATATCATTTATATATGATAATGCAAAATATATGTAGTGATACATTTAATATACTATTGCTTATATATTACTTCAACAACCACAGGTGATATAAGTACAAAAACTTATACATTTAATAATATTTTTTATATTTATATTCAATTAATATTTGTTTTTTTAACAATATGATACAAACAAAAGTGTCAACAACACACATTACAATTTGTTTATCACTATGGTAGAGGTCTTATTCAAATATACATTATTAATAATAATAATAATAATATATTAGTCAGATTAATCTTAATCATCTCCAATATTCATGTATATATATATATAATCATAACATAGTTTCACATTTTAACAAGTATCTTATTGAAAAAGTTCATTTATTTTTTAACAAATGTTTATTATTAGTATCAAACACATAGTTTTTTAACAAATGTTTGATGATACAAGTAAAAGATTAAAAATAATAAATAAAAACAACGATGATGTATATATGTATATAGCATAGAAGAAAAAGTTTAACTACATATAAACCATAAATATCTTCTAGGATTTAATATTTTTTTTTCATATTTCTTTAAACATCTTCTTTATGTATATTAAATAATATTTTATATTTCTTTTAGTTGAACAACTTAATTGTTTTTTTTACATCCTTAAAAAAAACTGTAAATTTATTGGAGAAAACCATTACAGTGATAATGAATTATAATTATTTTACTTTTCAGCATTTTACAAAATTGAAGTTAAGAAAGCATAATCAATTCCAAAGTAAAATAAATTCAAAATTAATAAAAAAATACACTGAAGCCTTACGTGCATTAAAACTTCAGTATCTAAAAAAAGTCAATATTCGAAAAATAAAAAAATTATGTGACTTTAATTATTTAAAAGAAAAATTAAAAGATATCATTTCAACTATTCAAAAAAATATTAAAAATCATATTATCACACATGCTTTCTTATGAAAAAAAATTTAAATTTGAAGTTGCGCATTAAAATACGATTTCTTTATTAAAATTGGAAAAAGAATGTATAAATGAAAGTCGTAAGTACAATTCTTTTATTATGAAATCATGGTTAAAAGTACAACTTGTTCATCTATAATATTTTTTAAAAAAAGTTATGAATTCTAATAAATTGTTTAAAAATTGCACTTTGCTGCTTTAATCTAAAACAGTATCCGCTTAATAAGTTGAACGAAAAATTTAGAATAATATATATATATATAATACTTACTTTTTTATATTTTTTTACTATCATATTATATATTCTATAAATATGTAATTTTTTATATTTAATTGGATGGTGATGAAATATTTTCCTAAAATTTATAATTGCGGACTTTAGTTAGGACAATGACCACAGAAAAACCAGCAACGATATGCTATTTGTATAAAGTATTTCAGATATTTTAAATGAGAAGAACTTTTAAATAAATGTACACAGATGACGATTCAGCCCAAATTTAAGGCACATTCTTCTTCTTGCACCTCCATATATTTCTCTCTTCACCCAAATCGAACAGTGGATTACCAAAATACCGTTTAAACCTAAATCATATGCACCCCTCTTCCTTCTCTTTTCGTGCCGCTTTTATTCTTCCCTTCCACATTCTCTTCCGGTTCCGGCGTGTTCCCTCTCCATCTCCTTCTTCTTGCATTTTGTCCCTCTCCTCCTCCTTGTTGCATTTGATGGTGAGAAGCAAGCCCTTTCGACTGCACACTGGCGCCGACACAGGTAAGTTGGTTCGTTTTGTGCTTTTCACATTTTTTCGATTTGAGAGAATGACTTCCGGCGTATACTAACCGGAAGTCAAATCGAATACGGAGTAGAAATTGGCTTTCGGTATGTACAAGCCGGAAGCAAAAAAATTTCAAAGTGCTTTTGGTTTGTACAGACCATAAGTCATTTCCAGATGCAGGAATGACTTTCAGGTTGTACAGACCAGAAGCCAAAAAATTAGTTGACTTTTGGATTGTAGAAATCAGAAGTCAAAAAATGACTTTCGGATTGTAGAAACCGGAAGTCAAAAAGTGACTTCCCGATTGTACAAACCGAAGCCAAAAAGTGACTTCCGAATTCTAGAAACTGGAAGTCAATAATAAAGACAATGTTGGAATTTTAATATTTTTAGGAGTGCAGGAAGAAAATTTGAGGGTGCAGGAAGAATCACCCAAAATTTAATTGGGTTGCTGAATTTGTCAATTCCAGCTCTAAAACTTTGGGGGTGCTTCTTATTGCACCTCCCAATTAAACCACAAAAATTTATGAAATATCAAAATTGTCCCATATTTGTTTTTCCATTTCCTTCGAGTTTAATGCAAAATAACTTCTGGATTATAGAATATGGAAGTCATTTATATAAAAAGAAATCTTTCTTTCGAATGTAAAAGTCAGATTTTTGAAAAATTATCTTTTAGATTATAGATTTCAAAAGTCATTTGTATAGAAAAAAAAATGTTTTTTAAATTGTAAAATTCCAAAATTAAGTTTTTGAAAAATTATGTTCCGAATTGTTTAATCTAAAAGACTTATATAGAAATAGACTTTCAAATTATAAGATCCGAAAGTCATTTGTATCAGAGAAAATTTTTAAGTCAAATTTTTGAAAAATTATTCTCTAAATTGTAGAATCTGAAAGTTTATTTTGAATCCAGAATTAACTTTTAAATTTTATAATTCAAAAAATAATTTTTCAAAAAGTTTTATTTCTAAATTCTAGAATTAAAAAAGAAACTTTTTCTAATACAAATAATTTCTAAATTTTATAATCCAAAAGTCATATTTTACCGTAACAGTTTTGATAGTTTTAAAACTTTTGGAGGTGGAAGACAAAATATGAAGGTGCTGGAATAAGCACCCAAACTTATATTAGAACTAAGTATCCAACCCAACCCATTACCACATCACCAAGAAATTATGAAGCAGTTCTATATTAGTATCACTTTTATTATTAATAGACGAGATAAATTTATTCTAAGCTTAAATCAAATATAAAAACTGAAATATGAAAAAGAAAAATTATGGAGATAGAGAAAGTTTCTAGTAGTTAAATGGTATTCCTACTATAATATATTTCTTCAATTTTTTATCCTTTATTTCTCTTTATTTCGGGTTATTTTCTCTCTCTTATTCTTTCTTAAGTATTAATAGTTATTTTAATTAGTTATTTTAGTTGAAATTATTATTCTAAGTAATATTTCTCTTTACATAAAATTAATTTTATTTTAACAACTAATAAAAATGATAAATATATTCTATATGCATAATAAATGATCAAATTATCTATGTCAATATAAGTATAATTATAGTTTGTTTAAATCTAAAAATTTATATACTATTTCAGGAATTTTTATTTGATTATATAAAAAATTATAATTATGATTTAATTATAGTTTTTAAAATGTGTTAATTGCGAAGTCATTTGTGACCCTATATATATTGGTGGGAGCAGGTTAATGGATCTAACAATTGAAAAAGCAGAATGTTGTTAGAGGGGACTAATTAAATGGTGCACAAAACTAGAGTTAAGGGTGATAAAGAAAGTGAAAGTTGAGAGTTGCAGCGTTGCTAAACAATTGAACACACAATGAAGGGTTCATTAGCCACATTCAATTTGCACCTCAAAACCTATCTGGCTTAAAGGAGGATCATTAACAGCTCTGACTAAAAGTAGCCATCACCTCCCTCTCAATTCTCACTTCCACAATTCACCCACCCACAATCCATTCCTTCAAATTTCAACAACCAAAACCCACCCTCATAAGCTTCTTCAAGTTTAGGTTATCTTCTGCATAATTCAAAACAAAAACAAAAGAACCAAATCCCCTACATGCAAACAAACCAACCATTAGGTTATTTCTTTTGAAGGCTTCATCCTCACCCTAATAACACAAACATGACTTACAACAACCCTATCACCCTTTTCCTCTTTCTCTCCCTATCATTCCTCCCCTTCATGCAAACCAAACTCACTCCCGACTACTACCACAAAACATGCCCCAAATTCCCCGACGTCATCCGTCGAATCGTTAACGAAAAACAGCATAACACGCCATCGACGGCCGCCGCCACTCTCCGCCTCCTCTTCCGCGACTGCTTGGTAGGCGGCTGCGACGCCTCCATCCTCATCACCTCCAACTCCTACAACCACGCCGAGCGCGACCACGCCGTCAACCTCCCCCTCTCCGGCGACGGCTTCGACATCGTCTTGCGGGCCAAGAACTCCCTCGAGATCGAGTGCCCCGGCGTCGTCTCCTGCGCCGACATCCTCGCCGCTGCAACCCGCGAACTGGTGTCCATCGTCGGCGGCCCCAACTTCACGGTCAACTTCGGGCGAAAAGACTCCCTCGAATCCAAAGTCTCCAGCTCCGAAAACACTTTCCCATTACCGAACATGACTATATCCCAAGTCATCCCTCTCTTCGCCAAAAAAGGGTTCTCCGTCCAGGAAATGGTGGCCCTGGTCGGCGCCCACACCATAGGGATGTCCCACTGCGACCAGTTCGTGAACAGGCTCTTCAAGTTCAGCAAAACCTCCGAAACTGACCCTGCCTATAACCCCGAGTACGCAGCGGGGTTACGGAAGCTCTGCGAGAACTACCAGAAGGACCCTTCCATGGCGGCGTATAACGACGTGATAACGCCGGTGAAGTTCGACAACATGTATTTCAAGAACTTGCGGAGAGGGTTGGGGTTGCTGGCCACTGACAATGCCATGTTCACGGATCCCAAGACGAAGCCCTTCGTTGACACCTACGCCGAAGATGAAGCCAAGTTCTTCCAGGACTTCGCACGTGCCATCGAAAAGCTTAGCGTGTTGAACGTTAAGACCGGAAAGGAAGGCGAGGTGCGTCACAGGTGTGATTCCTTCAACTCTCTTCAACGCTGAGACAGACACACAAAGACTGCACTTTTGCACTTTCTTTCTTTCTTTCTCTCTGCAATTTCAGTGTCTGCTTCACCTGTTCTTACTATTCACCACAATGCTTCTGTTCCGTTTATGAATGCATTTCATCTAAAAAACAAAATGTATATACCATGGCGTTTTAGCTTGTGAATGAAATTTGTAGTCTTTTTTCTTTCATTTATTTGGAATAAAACATGTATTCTTTTCTATTAAGTGGATATTTTGATTTCGCATTTCATCAAATCAAGCACATATCTATAATTCAAGTTCAGATTGAAACTATTTTGACTGTGAGTTATGACAATATTACTTGCTATGAATATTACGCATGTAAGAACAGTCCTGTGATTTGGGTTGCCCTTCCCTATTTTATTCTTTATACTCTTAGTATTTTGATAACTTTGTATGCTTAAAATGTCCTCCATATATTTTAACCTCGATACGAAAATTTTCCTTCTTGGTCTCATTTACTAGATTTTAAACTCAAACTCTACTTAAATATCTTAAACTTTGAAATTGATTATAATTTTTTCATTTTTACCATCTTAAACTATTTTTGCTTTCACATCAACGCAATACTTTTTTTTTTATCTTTATGAGCCTTTTAAATTTAAGACATACATATTGTAAAGAAAATTAATGGAGCATGTTAATATATATGATAATGATCGTAAATTTAAAACTTAGGTATTGTACAATAGCATGTGTCTTAAGGATAAAAAATATTTAATTATATAATTAATTTAGTTCTTTAAGTTGTAAAAGGTTGAACTATAAATAAAAAAAATTGTAATGATATTAGTTTTATAAACCCTTAACATTGAAATAAAATTTGAAAAATCTTAAAAATCACATGGGATAATAACACTTATTTAAAGTAAAATTAAACTTCTTAAAAGTTTTTATAAATCTCCTTGTATTTAAAGATATTTTAATGCATATTTGATATACTAGTGTGAAATAGATCTTTTAAGTTAGTTATTAAATCAAATTATATAATTTATAGACTCAACATAAATGTAAAGGATGTAAGAAAAGATTTATTTTATGTGGGCTAATAACTTGATATAAAAAAGAAATATCTTTTATATTTGGTAAAGGGGAAACCAATGTAAACCATTTGTTTGATCTTTATTGAACTCGGCAAGTACTCTCTCTTGCTCTCAAATTTTGCAAATGAATCGCAAGATAAACCTAAGTACCTTTCCTCTCAACACTCTTAGATCTCCACCTTCTCTTCTTGTGTTTGCACTTCACCATATCCTTTTCTGCAACTCTCTTGTGAAAGCCAATAGAATAGATAAGAAGAAATGCACTACTACAGAATGAGGAATTAACGTCGGCATTTTACGTCGGTTAAAGCACAAACGACGTAGAAGGTATGTAGGAGGTGATTCCACGTCGGTTCTGGGAAGAACCGACGTAGAATGTGTTTGAGAAACACATTCCACGTCGGTTACTACACAACCGACGTAGAATGGTCATTGTCTCACCCGATTTTTTTATATACAGCTCTTTAAGCTTTCAACTCATCCGATTCTGTCTTAGGATTCCGAGACTTCCAGAAACCTTAGCTAGGCCCATTTCCTTTTGGTTGAGATTAAGACTAAGTAAGGTCCGAGACAAAAGCTAGCTTCTAGATGTTCTTTGCTCGAACATATGGAGGAAGCAACCTTCCGGCCTCTGTACCGAGTAGTGGAGTGGCTTGCGACTTTCAATCGAGAAAAGTAAAATGGAGCAAGGCGGCAAGGGAGAAAGAAGTTGTCCCTCTTCTCCGGTAACCCGCCGCCGGTCATATAGAGTGCTCCGCCCGCATATGTAGAAAAAGAGGTCGAGGGCATGGGGTTCCAGTTGTATCACCAGTCCCCTTTGGTCTTTCAGTTATAGCCCAATTCTCGAGTGGCTAAAAGGGCGATTCTTGCTTGGTCTTTCACAAGGTTCCAACCACCACATCAGAAGCCGGCATCTCTTAAGGAAAAACAGCGGGAAGGCGTTCGAATAGATCAATGGTTGGCCCGGCCAAAGCTTATAGATCGGTTGGTGCTGGATCTAGGGCATCGTACTCGGGGATACGCACTCGGCTCGCTCAAGGCATTCCCTAAGCTATGTTTCGAGCGCTTGCTCAGCTGCGGAGTCAATTCAAAGATTCCCGACTGGATTTTCACACACAATAAGCTTCTTCAAGCGAGGGCTTAATTTAAAGGGTTTTGGTCGGGGCTCCTCTCCTATTCGCGATAGGTTTCTATTCCAAGCGAGATCCCAGTGAGCGTAAAGAGTGATTACGCCCTCATGAAGCTAGGATTTAAGGATGCAACTTAGTATTTTTACAGAGGGGAGGGACGGGATACTGACTAGCTCGTCATTCTCAACAAACTCAAAAAAACAATCTACAAGCTAATTGATTTAGTGTCCCAGACTTTCAACGTCGGTTATTTAGTTAACCGACGTGGAATGTCTCTTAATTTTCAACGTCGGTTCAAATTGAACCGACGTTGAAAATATTACTTTTAACGTCGCCTCTTTCAACGTCGGTTTTGGGACCGTCGTGAAATCATCCCCAGAACCGACGTGGATTCCGGTTCCTGTAGCAGTGATGATTGAATTGTGTATTGAAAATTTTGACAATTCTTTGCAAATACGTGTCTAATGATGTGCAGTAAAACACAACTTTAGGTTGATAGACGATTGTCAAAAACCTTTTAAAAAACTTTATCTTAAAAACTCCCATTCCTTATTTAGTTTAGGCTTTATAGCATTCGATGTAACTGAGTTAAGGGGGTCAAAAAGAATTACACTTGATGTTTTTATATTGATTTGTCTGTAAAGATAGACTATGTCCAGTTCTTAACTAACAAGTCAAGTTGCACTACGTAGACAAATGTTGTGAAGTGCAAGCAAGTGCACTTTGGAACCTAGTCACTCCTTACTAAACAACCCAAGTAATTTGACACGTAACCTCTCCTTACTAGAAACCTCGAGTATTGTTTGAAACAATAGCCACTACAGGCTAAAAAACCCTGAGTATTGTTTAGAACATTAGTCATTCTTGACTCAGATTAAAGTATTGTTTGGAACACAACCACCCCTAATTAAAACATTAAGGTTTATAAAAGGTGTGATCTAAAATATCACATGGTTGCTCACTAGGAATAAGGTTAACATCTAAAGACGGATGCAAGGTTAAAAATCTTCCTTCTAGGTCGTTATGAATACATACAATATTCTAAGGAAGCTTAGAACACATAAAAGATAAGCTTAAGGTTTAGCAGTGATTCAACAATTTAGATTGTGTTTTTAACCTTTCTTCAACTTGAAATTTTGCTTTATATAGAGTTGTCCACTAAGAAGCTTCAACTCTTGTAACCATCTTCAAGTTTACGTTTGTTAATGTAACGACGTAGAGATACATCAAATGTTCTACATGAAACATTAAATCCTTATCAGACTTTGGTTAGAATGCTTCTACCCACATTGGAGTAAAGCAATGGATCATACACACCGCATAATCTTTCCAGAGTTGACATAGAGCATGTATGGATGATTGTTGACACATATAACAACTTTAGCACATCTTCCAAGAGACTCTTGATGTTGACATGAACTTTATGAAATGTTCTTGGCGTGGTGAAAATGGAAATATTTTTTGCAACACAGAATAAACAAAAAATAATTTGTGAAGTACAATATTAGCTTAATAACTGCATACATGCATATTGTTTGCTAAAGTCTCTGCTAATCACATGAAGTAAAAGACTTGCAGGCATATTGTCTGTAAGATGGAATACTTGTGTCTTACATGATCTATTTTAGAAAGCTTGTGTCTTACAGATGAAACACTTTCATAGTTTATGCTTTGTTGTTTACACTATAAGGAAAACAAAAATTACTAACGACCAAAATCCATTGTTAATAAGAAATATTTGTCAGTAATTATAATTTTCCAATGGAAAACAATCAACACATTTTCATCGATAAAATCGTTGTTAGCAAATTTTACTAACATAATTTATGATGGCCATTGGTAATTACCAATGACAACACATTCATCTATAATTATTGACAACAACACGTTCATTAGTAATTACCAATAGCATGTGTCCTTTGGTAGTAAGTGACAGATGTGCAGTTGTCAATAAAGCTCAATTGGGAAAAATCATCTAATCCATCTGTCTTCTTCTTCACATTCTTTTTATTCTTAGTTTTATTAGTATTATTATTTAGTTCATCTCATTTTCCTGTTTTTCTCATTTTAGACTTTTCTCTTTTTTCTAGCAAATATTTCATCAATTTTATTACATGTTCTTTTGTGTAGAAGAGGGTTCTCCCTTTTTGCAAAAATATTCTCCTACAACTAACTTAGTGTTGTTTTAGAACTCTTCTTTGTCATTGAATTGAAAAAATTGCATATAACATTACAATCTTCATGAGAAATGACATATTCAACAAAGATGAAGAAGAAAAACACTTGAAGAAGTAAGATTAAAACTAGTTATGTCAAGATTTTGAACCACAATTGCTAGGTCCAACATCTTTCCATTCAAGATTTACATTCTCATTTAGGATATTCACAAAGGAGAAAAAGATAAATAAGTACATTGTATGTCATCACACTAGAAGAAATTAGGCTATTTTCTATCGATAGTTACATATAGATTTAAATTCGTATATTATTTACATATGAATTTCAATATGTATGTAAATTTGTACTAACTAATGATTTATCTATACATAAACATAAGGTGATTCATTGTTTTTCATCCGTAAAAATAATTAGAGGAAAAACATGGCACCATGGAGAGGGAATGATTTTGAAGGAATTAATTTGTATGTAAAGATGTTAGGATTCATAAATAATGAAAGTTAAGGATGTACATACTGATATTACTTATGGATGTGAGGAAATTTTTTTATTAAAAAATTGAAATGTGAAAAATTTATACTTTTTGTGGTAATCTCAATGTCATAACCACAGTCGCCCCTCACCATTTTCGTTCTCCTCTCACCATTTTCTTGAGCCATGATCATTATCATTTTCCATTACCTTTGTCGCGAGCAATAACCAAACATTCAAACACCCTACGTTCACTTTTGTTCATATTTGTTCCCTTTCGTTTCCTAGCCTCACTTTCATTTCCTTCCGTATTATAACTTGAGTCTAGCTTCAATATAGGTTCAGTGTACCTTAGCTTTCATTCCCCAACCTTTCCTTTGTAATCATTTGCTTCAAGCCCTAACTTCGGTGTACCTTGAATGAAGCTTGAATGTACATTGAATGTGGCTCCAACGTAACTTCAATCTAGCTTCAATTGAGTTTGTTTGTGTCCTTAAAACCTTCAAAAGTGAGTTTGTTTGTTTGTTTTCTATATGAAAGTCCAAATATTGCGTCCTAGTTTTCATTCTTCGTCTTTCCTCCCCAACACCATGTCCTAGTTTTCATTTTGAATTTCGTCATTCGTTTTCGATTTTGCACTACTAGAAAAATATTTATTATCTACAAGTTTTCTTGAGAAAATTTTGCCACAAAAAATACTTGTCATTTTTATTGTAAAATATTTTTGTGCAAGAAAATATCTACCTATTGTTTTAAGAGTTCTTTTTAGCAGAAAATATTTGCAAAATACTTTATGTAAAAATTATTTGTAGAAAATCAATGTTAATACTTGCAGATTTTGTTGCATAAATGATAACTATATGTTTGTTTTTGGAAATACAAATCTGCAGTAAAAATTGTAGAAATTATGAATTATTTCTTGAAGATTTGTTTGAGGACATAAATTTTTAGAAAATACTATTTTAATAAATCGTAGAAAATTTAATAGATAATATTTTTTTAAAATTATTTTTGTAGGAAAATAAAACAAATACTATTTAAAAAATAAAATAGAAGTTCTTTCTCTCGAGTCACACTTCTTCTACCTAAAAATTCAATGTGATCTTTCTTTTGTCCAAGAGCACACTATGATTCTTCTTGCCTATTTTCATTCCTCTTGTCAAAGATAGCTAAACTTTTCCTCTTTGTCGTCGACCTCCTCAAGCCTTCTTTTAACCTCCACACCACCCCCAAACCCTAATCGCAACATCCGAATCCTCATTTTATCATTGCATCTTCCTTTGGATTGAATCTATTTATTTGTTGAATTTTTTTCTCTCTATCAGAATCTTCTCTTTTGCCTTGATTTTTGTCTCCTTCTCCAATTTCATCTCCTCCTCCTTTGACCACCACAACATTCAAATCTAACCATTTGGAGAAGCGTTTAGGGTTTCCATGTACAAAGAAGTATTTGGAAGGAGTGATGTTTTCTGATAAGAGGAAAAAAGTATTTATTGAGAAGAATTTATAAATTCGCATCCACGTGGAATAGGTCATGGGTTCAATTCTTTATTATTCTTCTACTGTACATTTGCTCACGCTTCACCATTTGATTTATAGGGTTTTGTTCTTGCGCCATTTGTATTTAGCTATGGCATTCTTCCATTCCTAATTTGTATTTGGTTATGGCATTTTATCGATTAATCATAAAATCTTGCGCAACCTCATTGGCAAGCTATTAAATGGATTCTTTTGTTATCTAAAGGGATTGCTTGGAAGAGTTTTGGTTTATGGTGGAGCTAGACGATATCTTATAGATGCTCACATAGAAGGTTATGTTGACTCGGACTATGTTGGGTGCTTGGACACTTGAAAATCTCTCATGGTAATGTGTTAACTGTATAAAGTACTACAATTAATGGGAAGACTAGTCTACAAAAGGTAGTGGTTTTTTCAATCATTGAAGTAGAGTAGAGTATGTTGCCATGATGAAAGAAATGAAGGAAGCCTTACGATTGTGGGATCTAGCCATAAAGCTAAAGGTGCAAGACCGAACTGCCATCATAACAACAACAATGTCATACAGTTATCCAACAACCAAGTCTACCATGATAGAATGAAGAACATTGACACCAAATTGCATTTCTTAAGAGATGATATTGCTTGAGGATTTGTGAAGGTGATGAAGGTCTCAACAAATCACAATCCCTTTTATATGATTATGAAGGTTCTGACAATAAGTTCTTTCATTGCTTAGATTTGATCCAACTTATTATTGATTAAGCTTGTAATGGACTTAGTGGTAGGTAGTGAATGTCACTAAGAAGATTTGTGTAGAGCCCAAATATACGAAGATTGGTTTTATAAAATCTTACTAAGGTTCCTAGATTGTCTACCTGTATCAAATTGTCGAGTAGAAGATATGCACCTTATAGAATATATGGTGAATAGTTTTAATAGAACGTTTAGTCTCTTAACTTCTACTGAGACTAATACAATTTAGAGAAGTAGCCTAAGTTGCATTTTAGCTTAAGAGTAGGAAGCATTGTTCACATGTCTTCTCTACTAGTTTAGGCATATTACAATAGTTATGTTTTATAAATAAGAACTTACAATGACATTTATTGTTAACTAAGATTTGTTGTTCAATTGTATTAATAGAAAATTGAGAGTTGAAGGAGAGTTGAAGGAGAGAGAAACTTTGAGTTATAATCTCAGTTCAAAGTTGATTATGTCATAGACGTAGATTGAAGTTTGTTAACACTTCAATTAAACCACATTATTTTTTTGTGCAATTTTTTCTTATTTTTCCTTAGTTTACCTTCTACAATTATCACTTGCATCTTTATTTCTCTATTATTGGATTATCTTCTGTGTGGTAGATGTTGTTGCAGTTTGTAATATTTATTCCACAACAATATCCATAAAAGATTAATTAGTTGATGTTCTTACAAAACCACTAGTAGAAGAAAGATTAATACATTTATGAATGTTGTTGAACATGAAATTTATTAAATAATGATTCATTAATATATTTTTATTTTATAAATTGTCCATGCATCATCATATTAAATAGAGCATCTAAGGTTTGTATGACCATTAGACAATCTAATCACATCACATGCATTTCTCAAGCATGTTATGTAAAAGAAGATGAAAAGTCTCAAAGTTCTAAATTGATTTTTATGAACCTTGCGTCTCAATTAAAGTTGAGTATTTGGGAAAAACTCCTCGCACTACCCGTATTACTTGCAACTCACGCGGGTGCGGTTTTGTATTTTCTGACAAATTTTTAGTGTGAGTTTTTTATACCCGCCCACATAACCCATTGGTTAAGTGATTTTTATCCGGAGTCTCCCCGGGTTACCCACAACCCACAATACTAAGTCATATTCAACAAAAAATCTAATATCAATTACTTTTATAGGCTATCACTAAGTTTAATTCAATCTAAAATCTAATATTTTTTGCTTCTAATAGTTATCACCAAGCCCAATTAAATCCAAAAATTTATTTATTTTACTTTTATTGGTTGTGCATTGATTAATTAATTGAGTAAATTATTGTTATACAAATGAATGCTAAAAAAATATTAATATATATTTGCAGGTGCGGACTTACCCATTTAACCCGTGAGTTTTACGGGCGGATGCGGTTTATGAAAATTAAAGACCATTTAAAATGTGGGCTAAACAAACAGATTTTTTATAATGCAGATTTATGCGGGGGGTTTAAACGGGCAGACCCGCCCGTATACCTAGCTCTAGTCTCAATGATCTTTTCTAAACCAAATCATAAACCTTACCAGAAACTATACTAGTCCCTCAACTGCAATCAACTTTACTTGCTCCACCACCTCAAATAGATAAACCAATCTATGAAAGAAAAGATTAACTCTAAAAAGATGGTTTGAACATAGCTAAAACATTGCATTGAAGATTTTGTAAAATCATCTATATAAATGCTTAAAAGGGTTCATCTAAAACTTTTATGAAAAGATTCTTAAAAAAATTTCTATAGCATGTGCTAGATAACTAAGAGAAGCATTACATAAGTAATGGAGGGCAACAAACAACATTTTAGATTTAATACTAGTTGACCCCTAACATGGGCTACATCTAGTTGTTCAATGCAAATTACAAAGGTTTTCAATAAATAAATTTTTACATGTATTTTTCATTGTCACTTTGGACATACACGAGCATCCAAAGATCTCCACTGAACATCCTCTGAGTTTATCAATGAGTACATAATGTTTCTCTTGGATAAGTACACAAACCTTCTCTAAGATATATAGGCAAAACACTTAATAATACTTTGAGTTCTTAGTTTGTCAGAGAGATTAAGATAATATAACTAAAGATAATTTGTATACTTGTAATAGTCAAAAGTGATTGTATACTCACTTTGTATAGAACTATTAAGAATTTTTTAAGAGAATAATCAAACATAGTTCAAATGTTTAGGATGAATTACTATAATCTTTTGTGTTATTCTTATTCATTAAATAACTTCTACTAGGTAATCTATTATTCTCTAAAAAAACTATATAATTTATTCAATCTCTTTTGTAATATCAATATTTATCTTCATCAATTCGTAAAAATTTATTATTAAAGTGGTAAAGACGATTTATGATAATAACATGGATAATGTCATTTATACAACAAAAATTATCATATTTAATTATATATAAAAAATGCACTTGCATATCAATGCAATCATTTAATCCTTGAGTCTTGTTCTCAACTTTACCGAAACCGAAAAAAGAATATTAATACATATAAACACTACTCCTTATTAAACTATATATTTATATTTTTTTCTCTTACAATAAAACATAAAAAAATTTAAAAAAATTGTCATTGTAGTATAAATATAATACATGCGTATTATTTTTTAAAATAAGATAAGGATATCTTTTCCATTAAAAAAATATGTAAAATGACATTTATTGTCTCTATAATAAATTATGGAATTGACTAATATTACGTCATTCAATTAATTAATATTTGTATGATAATACATTTTAAAAATAATATTAAAACAATAGATCAAATAAATAATTAATAATAATTTCTATACTTTTTTTGTAATTTTCTATTCCTTTAATTTAATTCAACGATATTATTTTTATTCTCTCTGTACTCACTTCCTATAACCTCGTCTAAACAAAGAGTTATTGGATTAAATAGAAATTTAATTATATCATATACAGCAAGAAATTGTATATCGTAAATGAATGTGTATACAAAGTGCAGCATGTAATGTGAAAATGGAAAAGCAAGCAGCAATGAGAACATAATAAAATAAAAGGCAAGGGGAGTGTGAGCCAGGTACAAATAAGGCTAAGAATACCCCAATGATAAATAATAATAATAATAAAAAATCCTATAATAATGTAAAATATAAAAATGAAAAAGTCAACAAAGTGAAAACGTTCCAGGAGGAGCCCACACAGGTGAGGCAACACCCACCGCCGCTGGAGTCCCTCTCCGGTGCTGACGTCGCACTGGAGCCATTGTAATTGGGATTGGAACCGTAGAGGAATTGAATCCCTTGAATATCATCCTGCGCCAGCACCACCTTCTTCTTCCGCGACGAAATCGTCGGAAACATAACCGCTTCTTCCTCAGACGAGTGACCTAACCCTAGCAAGTGCCCAATCTCGTGCACCGCCACCGATTCTAAATCCACCGCCGTCGACAGCGCCGACTGTGTCACGTCGCCGGAAACCACCCAGTCCTCGTCGGCATCCAGGTGGAACCTCCCGTTCGTCGGCGAGAACGCGTGCGCCAGCGTCCCCAAACTCCCGTCGAACGGCTCCCCGTCGCCGTGGTCACCGCTGAAGAAACCGATCCTGATGTCGGCGCTGAAATACGACGCCGTTTCGCGGAACTTTAACGACGTCACCTCCGCCCAGCGAGCGAACGCGGCTGCGAAAACGCCTTTCACCGTGTCGCTCAGGCCGTTGCCGGGATTGAACGCGTACGTGAGCTCCTCCGTTCCCTCCGGCCACCTCGGCCTGCCGGGGAACAGACTGTAGTGCGCCACCGTGTGGAACCGCGGCTTGCTGAACGACGCCGTTTCATTCTGCCTTCCGGAGTTCATCGTTGTGGTGCCGTTGATTATGTCGGCGACGCCGCACCGCGGCAGGACGATCTGCCCGAGCGTGGCGTCGTCCAGAACACCGGTGACGTTGAGGTTGAAGTTCTTCTGGTAGGTTTTGATCGCGGATTCGAGCGCGTCGTCGAACTCGTCAGAGAAGTTGGATGGCGGCGCGTGAGGGATGTAGCCGAAGTGCTGGAAGTAGGATTTGAGGTTGGCGAGGCCGTCATAGTTATCGCCGCGATGGCAGCCGGTGAAGTTACGAAAGGCATCCCACGCGCCTCCGAGAGGCGCGTGGGCGGGAAGCCAGGAAGATATGTTGGGGAATAGTCGAGCAGAAACGACGACGTTTGTAAGAGCGAAGGAAAGTAAGAAAGCAAGGATGATTAGTTGGTGAGGTTGGGGTTTGTTCATGTTTGGCTTGGAAGAGAATTGAAGAGAATTTTGTCTGGAAAAGTTGAGAAGTGGAAAGGAGTATAAGAAGTGTTGAGGGATGCATGGTGAAGTCTTGCTGAGGAGAAGTATTTGGTAAATGTGATGTGATGAGGTTTGAAAAACTTGGGCTTCTTCTGTTGGAAATTTCACTGGTAACTGTTGAGTCCTTTGAACATCATTCCCAGTGTAAACGTCAGCGCTTGGAGTTGTTCAGACAGTTCGGTATACTACACAGGTAGTTCAATATTTATCTTTTTAACAATTTAATATCTATTTTTTTATTTAACAGTTACTTTTCGGGTAATAATTTAACAATCTAATGCTTAGACATTCAACTTATTTAATGTAATCCATTAATATGATTCTTTAAAATCATTTCAATTTTCAAGAATTCATTGCGAAATTTATATTAAATTAATTTTTATTGATAAGAAATTAACTAAAATTTAAAACTTCATATTCATCTTTGCCTTTTAAAAAATAAAGCAATAATATAAAGATTAAAAAATACATTTTTATGAGAAAGGTAGAGTAAATAGTTGATTATATAAAGAGTTTCTAAATAATTTATTAAGAAAGATAAGTTTGTTAATTTTTATAAATATTATATAAATAATTAGATTAATGGCATTTTTTTCTAATTGGCTATTGATATATAAAAAATTAACTGGAAAGGCATGGGAATTAAAGTTAATAGAAAAACTTATTAATGTAATTGGTTTTCTTAAAATGATTAAAACCTAAACCATTTTCAATATATAACCACAATCATGAATTTTAATGGGAAAACATCAAATATATGTGTTTTTCAGTTATTTTAGAGAAAATCAAGAATTTGTTTATCTATAAGCTATCTACACTCATAAGTTGGGTGGGTTGACCACTTCGCAAATATGGCTCTTCCAAAATCTACCACTAAATTCATTCAGTAGGTGCGGCTGTAAACGGTTGGAGATAGGTGGTAAAGCGATTTTTTTTATGGTGGATTATTTTAATATTTGAGATTTTTTAGATAATACAAGGGTAAAAAATAAAGGAAATTATCTTGAACTTTTAACTAAATATATAAAAAAACAAAGAAAGTAAATTGTTAGTAATTATTTATTGTTATGATTAAGCAGTTGGGGAAAAACTTTTAATTAATCAATATTGAGTTTTATAGTTGTTTGATTTAGTAATCAACAATCAGGTTTTGTATAATCACCTTTGCTTACAGAAACAAAATTGAAGTAGTAGATAACGTAATTTAATCAGAGAGACAAAATAATACTGAAAAAATAATAATGGCAAGAGGCAGAGAGTAGTTGGACGATAGAAACTGAAAAAACAAAAATGAGGAGAGTTGGTGAACAGTTTCAAAGACTGTTGGGTGACGGCGGCAACTGACACGAGTTATTACATTACACGTGGCTAAAGTTTTTTGCGGGTTCAAAAAGTTTATTAAATAAACATACAAAAAATATTTAATGTTTAACTTTAATTAGTTGAAAGTCTTAACACACGATCCTATTTAAGTCCGGTGGAAAAGATTAAGGCTTTCTTCCTCGAATTCTATAAAGGAAAAGAATGGATTTACAAGAAAAAGTGGAAAAGTGAAATAGTTTGAATTAAGAGAAAAATGGAAAGAAAGATTATGAATTTATTTATTATTATTATATAAATTAATTTTATTATTATTATTAATGTTAATTTTTATTTAATAATATCATTATATTATTATATAAATTTATTTTATTAATATTCATTATTATATAAATTTATTTTTATTATTAGATTTTTATTTATAATAAATTTTAAACATTTTTTATAATTATTTATTTATAATATAAGATTATATAATATAAAATAATGTATATAATTGATTATGTATATATAATTGATTATAGGTTATTTTATATTCTAATATAATTAATTTAATAATTTCTATATTAAAATAAAATCAATTATTCAAAATTAAGATTTATATTAATTTATTTATTTATTATTTAATATTTATTTTTAAAATATAATTATTAATGAATATATTATAATACATAATATATAAAATATGTATAATCAATTTTAATATCAAATATAATTAATTGTAATGTAACTTTCTTTGTATTTCTTCACATGGTTGAAGAGAAAGTTGAAAATGTTTTTTTTTTCGAATTTTGTGTTTATTTTCTTTGATTTTCACGTTTTTTCGTTGAATAGTAAATCTATGCATTTCTATCTACATATAGAAGCATGCCTTAAGCGCATGGACAAGAGGGAGGATGCACACTTTCGTATCCACTAATTTGCAGAGTAATGAAAGCACGGATATCTGAGGAAAGGTCTCATGACAGTCCTCCGAGGAAAGAAGGAGAAAGATAATTATTCTAGCAAAAAGACATGATTGTCTCTAAGTTAGAGTATTAATACTTAAACTTAATTAGTTTTATTTATAACTTTATCCTTTTTATTATTTCTTGATTTAATCTTTTTTATTTTTAATTATATTATTGTTTATTTCTTATAAACTAATAATATTTAATTAAATTAGTGAAAATTTAGAATTATCTATTTTATTCATGTTTTGATAGCTTTTAATAATTATTCAACAATTTTATAATTATACGAATTAAGATATTAATTTCTTTTGATTATGAGGTTTTTAGATTTAGTATTCTTATTTACTTATTTATCATTATTTTAATTACGTTTTAAATGTCAAGATCGTGTCGGATATTTTTCTATCATTACATAACCTTCAGTCTTAGAGTGAGCGTGCCAATGATAAAACTAACATTGAGGTCGGATAAAATCTTATCATTATATAGCCCACAGTCTTGCAGCAAGTATACAAGCAATGAGACTAACGTTTAGATCGGATAAAATCCTAATACTACATAATCCCCAATGTAGAAATGAGCGTGCGAACATCAAAACTAACATTGAGGTCGAATATAAAATTCTATCACTAAATAGCCCCACTTTAAAAGCGAACACTCTACATAACAATGGTTGACCACCTTTGACTCACCATTATAAATGGTAGTAAATGGTGCTTGGGATTGTTTCACCGATTCCTTCATTGTGTAGCTCTCTTTTTGCTTGTATGTTGGTGAAACTAGTTTGTAATAGTGTGTGGTGGTATAATAGTGGTTGGTTTTGTTGTGTTAACAGGGAGATGGGTGCTATTGGTAGTGGTGGTGGTTAGGGGTGGCAAAACGGGTCAGCCTAGCCTGTTTAGGCCTACCCCGTCATGAGCCCGTCAAAAACAGGTCGGGCTGGGCCAGCCCGCTACAGTGATACGTGTCAAAATTTCTAACCCGCCCCGTTATAAGGTTGGCTGACGGGCTGGCGGACTGGCCTGCCTATATTTTTTGTTTTTCATTTTTTTTAAAAATCTATTTTTTGGGTTTTTTTATTTTATTTTTGGATCTTTGGTTTTAAATTGGACTTTTTTTCTTTGGAACTATTTTGTTTGTGTCCAATTTAAATGAATTTTTGTAATTACAACAATATATTAAAGATGTATATGGTGACATGGCATTTTAAAAGTGCAAACTAAAAGACATAATGTTTATTACAAAAGAAATTACAATCAGTGAGGTATTGAAGGAACCCTAGATATAACTACTTTCCCAAATTTAAAGAGAACAAGTGAGAATGATTGAGATGTTATATTTTTTTCGCAGGCCAGCGGGTTGGCCCGTCCCGTCCCGCCTGTGGCCTGACGAGTTGGCGGATTAGACGGGCCGGACTAATACGGATTGACGAATTTAAAATGTTAACTCGTCCCGTCTATATGCTATTGGGCTGGCGGGTCGGTCCGCTGGGTCCAACCTACTTTGCCACGCCTAATGGTGGTGTTATGTGTTGTGTGTTGGAGGTTGCCCGTTCTATGTGGTGGTGCAGTGATGGTCCCAGGTTGAACTAGTTCAAACCTTTGCTTGATAAATAATTTAATGGTTAGAATTTTATAGATAGACACCAATTTTTCAGCTTACACGCCAACATAGATGGATTACATTGTGCAATATCTAATTAATTCTTATTAATACTTTTAATAAATTTTTAAAGATACAACCGTTTATATATATATATATATATATTTATATTGTTTGGGTTTAATTATATTCTACTTTTTTTATAAATTGAAATACCTGTAATTATTTTTTATTAAGTATTTAAAATATTATATTTTTTAACTGAATCTTTATTTTTTGATCTTATATTTAAATATGATGAATTGTTGTAAATTAGTGTATGATTCAAAGTTTCGTTTCAGCACTTAAAATCATCAGTTATCTACTAAAACAATTTTCTATTTGGTTGCATTGAAAATATGTAAAAGTTTTATTTGAAACACTTTTAAATATTAGAAGAATAAAAAATATATTTTATAAAAAAATATTAAATAATAAATTTAATTAAATTTCAAGTCTCTTATAAATTTAAATATTTTTTATTATTTTTTATTAAAATAATTATTTTATTAAATATTTAAAATATTTATATTTTACTGTATTGGTTAATTATTTAAAAAATTTAATGTATTGATAATTTTTATTGTTATTCAAATTATATAACTCTTAAAATCTACGAAAACATCAGTAATATTTTTTTCTCTTTATAAAAATAATTAAGATTTAGATTTTCATTCTTTATCATTTTTTAATTTCAAAGTGTTATGATTGAATCTATAAAATCATGAATTTATATTATTTAAGTTTATATTATTCCACATGTTATGATTGAATCTATAAAATCATAAATTTATATTATTTAAGTTTATATTATTTCACGGTAAAATTAAATGATAAAAATTCAATTAAAAAATATAAAAAGTTATGAGTAGTCAATAAAATAAAATATTTTAATAAAAATTTTATTAAAAATCTTAAATTTATAAAAAATTTAAAACTCAATTAAACTAACTTTTATTTTTCATATACAAACGTGTTAAAAATAATGATAAAAAGTAATAAATAAACTATTCCACCTAAAAAAAATCTAACTATATAAATTTAATTAAAAATATAAATATTTAAAAAATTAAAATTTTTAGTAAAAATCAATAAAAAGTACCTAAATTTATAATTGTTTAATAATTTTATATAAGATATAGCTTTTCTTCTTCTAATAATTAAAAGTGTTTTGAATAAAAAGTTTATATATTTGCGAATGCATCCAAATAGAAAAGGTTTTTAGTAGCTAACGGACGTTTGAAGTACTGAAACGAAACTTCATTCACACACTAATTTATAATAATTACATTTGTCTTCGTTATTTATATTAATTTTATAAAAAATAAATAACATAAGGCACGGTTTTTTTTTTAAAAATATTGTCGTATTTGAATATTGTACTACTTGCAAAGCAATGATAGAGACAGACAACTTTTGGTAGTTAAGGTTCTTAAGATTTTTTTAGAAGGTTATTGACGAGAGTTCTCATTGGAAGGTTTGGGATGGATGAAATATTTAAGTATGACACTTGAATTTGACTTCTTCATTTTTGGTAAATTTGACTTCTTGTAAATTGTGATGTGTTTGATAGCAAACGAAGAGGTAATGGAAGCATAGCATAAACTTTAACTTTCTAACAAAATCATAATCAAAGAATCAATCTCATTTTTGTTTTAAAATCATAAATGATTTAGGGTAACATTTAATTCATGAATTCAAATAACTTATAAATAAAAATTTTAATAGGTATTTTTGTCTTAATATTTTGTGAGAATTTGTAATGTTTTTCCACGTTTTTTTTTTCTCAATTAAGTCCCAAATTTTATTAAACTCTATCAATGTGATTCTTTCTGTTAGATTAATGTTAACGGGGTTAATTGTATGAGACGTTACACATCGAAATTAATTCGTGACACGTCAATAATGACAAAAAGGTACGAATACGAACACAAATTCGACACTACAATGTGTGAATTTTTTACAAAAAGGGTCACATTAACATGTTTTAATAAAATTTGAGACCCAATTGAGAAAAAAAAAATAAACGTGAAAAAACATTACAAATTCTTACAAAATATTGAGACCAAAATGTCTATTAAACCTAAATAAAAAATATAATAAAAACCAAACATAAAACAAGAAGTACCATAACTCAATATGAATTACAAATTTGCGTGACTAAATAGTAAAATAAAAATAAGTAAATTAAACCGTTGAAATGAGGAAATAAAAATAATAAAGGAGACTAAAAAATAAAAAATTGCTTAAGAATGTACCTTAAAATAAGTGCATCAAAGAATAAATCTTTGCTTTTCCTATCGAAACTATTTTTATACTACTTATCATATATCACATATCATACTTTCTTCTATTACATTAATAAAATTATAAAGTTTGAAAAAAACCCTCTTTTACATATTGTGTATTTTCCAATTAATTTAAATACGAAAATAATACAAATTTTTTTCTAGTAATGTCACCCTAACAAGCACTTTCTTGTTGAAATCTTCAGTAGTTTTGTGAATAAAGGTACTAAATACACTAATCATTTTTTTAACCCACTGGTTAATGGGTTTAGCAGTGGACAAAATTATGCTAGTTGATTACTCAATATGATATAATAAGTAGAATAGTTATGTTTATATATATATATATATATATATATATATATTTGTAATGTTTTAAATAAAAATTATTATAATTTACTAATTGAAGTATCAGTCTTCAATTTTAATGTCTTGGGATGGTTGTCGGTAAAACCAATTTTTCTTGTAGTGTTAGTATTTGTATTTCATGAGGTTTTCCTTTCCAGCCATCGTGTATTGATTTTCACTCAATTGTTTAACATTATAATATGTGTCGTAGACTGACTTCTAATGGTTAGATTTTCATTTGAAAATTAGTTGCATAAACTTAGAGATGCTAGATAACCCGACTCCCCCTCAGTTAATAGTTTCATAAAGGGTTCTATGGAGTTGTCACTAATGTTTTAACCAAAACATTAGAAAAAGAAAAGGTTTTCAAAAATCAAGTTTTCACCTTTATAAACAGAGTTTGGGTTCGGGGTCGATTATGAGTGAGGAAGGTGCTAGACACTTCACTCACTCATTACTGGTACCTTATGATGTATTTGCAATAAAAACATTATTTCAAGTTACTATTTTTATCTCGTAATTATAACATGCATATTCAATTATTTATATACATGATTAATATGCTACTTCTATTATACTCTACTAGGAAAACTATAAATTAAAGCTTAAAAGAGAGAAAAAAGAAGAAGTTAGAACCTCCGAAGCAAGTTTTTCTTATTACTCAGAAGAGAATCATTGATTGCAACTTTCAGTTTATCAGTATATCAAGTGTATATCTGATTGTGGTGTATGATTTGATATATGAGAGTATTTATCTATAGTAGAAGTTTCGAAGCCCAAAATGGTCATTCTCTCCTTAAGAACGATCGTTCTCATTACCCAAAATGAGTACCAAACTTGTGGAAGAGAATGACCCATTCTCAATGGAAGAACGATTATTCTACCTCGAGAATGGTCATTCTGGCCATGAGAACGAACATTCTCACTCCCTAAAAAACAATTTTACATTTCACACTTATTATCCTAAAAGTTACACACATTGTGTTGGAAAATTTTCAAGATTCTTCATACGTAACTCTCTTTTGGCTTCTTCTATTTTCTTCTAATTTTTTCGATTCTTCAAGATCTTTTTATTTTAGTTTTGCTTCAGTTCGGACAAAAACAAAGGTTTACAATACATTGTCTCTTCCTAATAATGAATGTTTCTGCCATCATTTGGTTGCTCTTTTGTATCATTGGAAATGTTAAAAGGCTCTTTGTTAAATATTGAAATATCAACATTAAGTTGTGTTGCCAAATCATATATTTTCAAGCTCTCTTTCTAATTTTTTTCTCACTTTTTACACTAAAGAATCTTACAAACTCTAATTTGCACCCACTTTTGTCTTTTCTTTTTCACACAAAGATTTCTTAAACTCTTCCCTATTATGAAATTCCCTCCATATATCTTGTTCTTTATGCTCCTCAAGGATTGTGAGAAGAAAAATGTAGTAATATCCTTTTTTAGCCTTGTTGGTTTAATTCCCTTTCCTCTTCGTTCTTCACTCTAATTTGCCCAGCCATTCTCTGTACATCCATTGTATGTCACCACTTCATCGTTCTACATTCATCATGCCATCTCATTATATTCAATGAAGGGTAAAATATGTTTTAGTACAATAAGTATTAGAACATTTCTCTTCTAGTACATAAGTATTGGAACATTTCTCTTTTAGTACAATAAGAAAGAAAAGAATAGTCTTAATACAATAAATTTAGCTCTATTAGTGTTTTTCATCTTAGTTAAAGGTCTCATTAAATGTGCACGTGGAAGTGCTTTACTAACACACATGTGACTATGTTACATAAAAATTAACAACAATAAATATTATATATTTATTTTTTAGATGTTAAATAGAATTAAGTATTGTCTATAACATTGACAGTGAGGCACGAGGATCAAAGAAAAATAAAAAAAATTAGAAAACCATTACAAAATGTTCTTGGAAGCTATTAATGCTGACATGATCACAGTCATGGAATTTAGCAATAGAGGAAAAGAGGAATCTTATTATGGTTTGAGGTAAATAAGTAATTTTCTTTCATTTTTAGTGTCATCTTTGTCTCTCCTACTTGGGTTAGGGTTACAATTGGTGTACAATTGCTTCGTAGAATGGGTAAAGTGATCAATAACTTTGATGAGCATGTGCTATTTGGTATATTGAATTAAGGTTATTTAATTAGGGGTTTTAATTTATGTAACTTAATTATGATTTTTGAAGAAGAATTTTTTTATTATGATTTTGAAATGAATTTTTTTAATAATTATCGATAATTAAATATTCATATTTGTATAAATATGTATGTTTGTTGCAAGATATCTTTCACTATTGTAATTCATCATATGATAACTTTTAGTAGAGAACCACTTTAGATATACAAGGACACCTATAATGATAAGTGAGCATTTGTTATATCGATGAATGGTCTATTTTGGAATGATCTTAGGTACTAGCATAATAAATTTAGGCTTTGGTGGAAAGGAAACAATGTTAACCTAAAACTATGGGTTTAAGGAATTCAATAATGATGTACATGTTTTGCAATTATATTGTTATGTAATTCATAACAAGATTGAGATCATAATTTTATGGAACATTTCCAATTAATGCTTCTAGTTATATAGGTAAAGAATTGGTCAATGTGAAAACATGAAAAATACAAGAAGTGATGGTTGAATTATGTTTTAAAAACTTTTTACAGTTTTTTGCAATTCGTCTGCAGATGATAGTTTAAACTTATAGATTAAAAATTCTGTTAGTTAAAAGCAATTTCGCAAACAAATATTTTTGCTTAAAAATCTTTCCTCTTTAAAGTTAGACACAAATTTAGGGTTTAGAGTTTAGGGTTTAGAAGAGAGAGATTACTCAAATTTTATACTAGTTCGTCTTAAACCACAGACTATGTCCAGTTTTCAATCAACTTGATTGCGTTCCACTTAGAGACTACCGCTGCAACTTACAAGTATTATATAAGCTCGTAGCCACTTCTGACTAACCCATACAAATATTCTCTCACACAACGTCACTCCTAGCTTCAACTAAGTATTCTTTCTTACTAAGTCACTCCTGACTTAAATAAAAAGGTTTTAAAAAGGAATATGATTAAATCACAAAATTTTGAGCTATTCTAGAAGAGCTTCATCTTAAAGACGAGATGAAAGAAAGTTTAGTTTATAGAGTTAGCTAAGAAACACTAACAGTGTTCTTCTAAAGCTTTTATGAAGAGATTAGAATGAGCACAGAAAGATTTTGCAAAAACGCATTTTTCTCAGCTTGTTTCTATTTTCTCTTTAAGATGAGTTTGGTCTCTTATATAGTGCACAAGCAACTAGCCATTAGAGATCCATTCTGACATCTTCAGCTTTAGGATGGTCTTGAGCACATCTTCTTGTTGCATCTGATGAAGGCTTTATGTAGATGCATTATATCCTCTTCTTCATGCAATAAATGCGTGCTTCTAATCTTCAAACCAAATCTGATAATTTGTTGCACTTATCCTCCATTGGACAATGAGATTTAGTCCTTTTAATGAAAGCAACACTTCCGTACATGGCAGATGTACTTTAAGAGTTGACAAAACTCACGCGTCTCAGGAATTTGGTGAAAAAATAACTTTTACTTTTTATAAGGAAGGCGTTGATATGATGTGAGAATTGCTTCGATACTTGATCATCAAACTATCTGGAAGAATGTCTCTGAAAGCTAAAAAGAAAACTTCCAAACATTAGAGACCAAAAACATATCATCTGATGAGTTATTATCTAATGATTGTTTTAGGTATCTTCTAATAGACGATACACTCATGATCTGATGTAAGAGAAAACTATGCACTCCTTCGTCTAACAGGTTGGTTCGTCTGAAAGACTATTAATCTGTCATAAAATAACATTATTTATTTTTCAGCATAATTCAAAATGATAGAGCGTTTAGACTTTTCCTCAACGGTCAATAATAGAGATAAAGGAAGAAATAATGTTATGAGAATTGAAGAGGGCGTGATGGAGGTGATAAAGATTATAATATTGGACAAAAAAGGATATGCATGTACAGGATGATAATAGTGTGGAAACATGTGACGAAGATGATGGGTGTAAAATCATATGCATATAGTGGCCGATGATTATGTTGAAACATATAAGGAATATTATATACGAGGAAAGGTGATATGCATGTAGAGGATGAACAAACATGTAATATATATGAAGAGAATAATAATAATGATTCAAATGATAATGAAGTTGAAGAAGATGTTATGGATGAGGATAATGAGACAAGTGGAAGTAAGTCCTCTAAGACTCAAAAGTTTGATGATTTTATTGAAAGAGATATTAAAACTGAGTACACCTTAGAAGAATTAGATATTTGTAGTGAGGATAGGGAAGATGGTCTTTTAAGGAAAAGAGGAAAAGAATCGAGAATTGTAAACATATTGAAATGAGGGATGATTTTGAGTTTAAGTTAGAAATGCAATTCAGTTCATTAGCAGAGTTCAAAGGTGTTGTTATAGAACATTTTGTTTTAGATGTAAAGAAATCAAGTTTGAGAGAAATGAATCAAAGAGAATGAATGTAGTTTGTAGTCAAGGTTGTAGATTTAAAATACATCTTAGTGGAATTGAAAAAAGTCAAACTTTTCACATTTTTTTATGGAGAAGCATAAATGCGACAAAGTTTTTTCAAACATAAATGCAAATCCAAGTGAAAAGAAAGAAAAATATTAGATACGATTAAAATGAATAGGGATATTGTTGCAAATAAAATTATAGTCTACATTAGACAAAAGTTTTTTGTTAGAATTGCACAGTTAATAACTGACCCACTGGAAATCGAACTCATGACCTTAACTTTAATATCAATTGTTAGATCAAGCTTTACTACTAGGATAAAAGCTAGAGCTTTTTGTCGGGATGCAACTCTTTCTACATAAAAGTATAACAACCCAAGTATCATAATTTGATTGTAACTTGACTCACGTGACCTCCCCTATGAGATAATTGATGCAATCTACAATACATATTGTGGTTAGCTAAAAATGTCCTATGCTAGAAACACTTGTAAGTTAGTTTTTGGTAGACTTACATTAAATTTGTTTCCCAAGTTTTGAAAGTTTTTATGAATGCTTAGATGGGTTCAAATGGCCATTTCAATAGACTTGTTGGCCTTTTATAAGGATAGATGGTTGTCATTTGAAGACAAAGACTAATTACTTGTGACAGTTGACAAAGATGCAAATTATCAAAACTTGTCAATTTCTTTGGTTGCATTGGATGCATAAACAAATGATACTTGGTCATGATTTATGTCCCTTTTGTTTGATGATACTGGATTTCTTGTAATAAAAGGTTAGCCTTAATCCTTTTATGCATTTTTTTTGGGTACATGGTCTTATTAATCTAATAAAACAAACAAAAAGTAACATTAAACATATATTTTGTCTTTGACATTTATATAACAACTATTAAAAAAATTGCAAGGGAAGCTTGATTAGAGATTTGATTTTATAAGAGCATTAAAAGCAACTTTAGGATCTACATAAGAGAGAAAAAAATGAAACAATTTAGGTTTGGTTGGTGAAAATATGTATTCAATTTCAATGTTGAGTGTGATATGTTGATTAACAACATAACAAAATCATTTAACATCACACTATTAGCAACAAGAGACAAGTCAATTGTTAATATGGTGGATCAAATAAGAAATTGTTTGATGAAAAGATTTTGTTCCATCATAAAAAAAAGAGAAAAAAACATGAAGGTGATATCATGTCTAACCGACTAAAAATATTGAATAAGAAAATTGAAAAAAAGAAGAAACTGATTTACTAATTGGTCTAATGGATCACTGTTTGAGTTCACAAACATTATGTTCATTGAAAAGTTTGTGGTTAATATAAAATTAGAAAGTTATAACTGTTACTTGTTGGACTTATGTGGAATACCTATAAACATGCTATTTTTGCTATCAATTACATTAGCGAAAATCTAGAACATTATATGCATAGATACCATTCTAGAGGTTCTTATCGATTATGCTATGAATTTGCAATTAATCCTATCAACAATTTAACACTTTGGCTAGAAACAACTAATGAAGAATTGTTGCCACCAATTTATAAACAAGGTGCTAGAAGGCTAAAAAAGAAAACCAAATGAAATTATTACTTCAAGAAATAAAAGGACAATACTAGCCAAGAAAAAATCATCAATGGCATGTAGTAGGTGTAGGTAAAGTTAACATAACACTATAATGTGTAAGGTTGTGGTTCCTAATAATAATCTCATTGAAACTTATTTGGATGGTGAAGAACCATTATGTGCAAGAGTTTCTATTCCACCAACTTATCTTGTTAATTCACTTCCAACAACTCAACCATAATGTGCAAGAGGCTTCATTCCACTAGTTCAACACCAACAAAATTCTTAGAAATTTAGGGAAGGTAGTTTAGAGCAACCCCATATTGCTTCTGTCATTATTTTTTTTACTAAATGTTTATTCCTTTTGGAGTGATTAATTTTGTAGGTCAAAACTATCAAAATTTATGTACGATATCTAGAGGAAATTTTGATATCAAAAGAAATTAATTTGACTAAAAATAATTAATTCACTAAATAAAGTTTGTCTAAACATTTAACTTCTTATAGTATAAAATTTGGCTAAAAATTTGTAGACTGATAAATAAAAAAAGAAATGTGTCAATAATATTAATAAAGTTGTACAATACATTTTAACTATGTAAGTGTTATCTCTTAAGTCTTTTATGAAACTCATTTATTATATCGTCTATATAGAAATTATTTATAAATTTTTATTAGAAACATTATTTATACTTATCTATTGACAGTCTTTTAATATGGTTAAGAATTTGTTTTTCAAAACTTTCTCTTATAAGTTTGAGATTGACTTTATTAATTGTCATGACATTTCAAATAAAAAAATTAATTGTCTATTTTACTAATTTGAAAAGTAAATAAATTCATTTTCATAATTTAAATTAAATCAAAATAAAAAAAATGGAGTATGAATTACAAGGTTAGCTTCTAATTAACCATGTTAACCATCAAATTACTTTTACTTATAAAAACTTACAAGACCACTATTAATTTAACACACAACATTGAATACAAACCTATTTTACAAATTACCAATCTTTTTCATTAATTTAGAAAACAAACAAATTAATTTTCACGATCAAAATTAAACTTTAATAAAAAAATAAAGTATGAATTATAAAGGTTAGCTTGTCAATTGACCATGTTAACCATCAAATTAACATGGCAAATGAAAAACTTATATAATCCATGTTAATTTGGTACAAAACATTGAATGTATATATCTAACTAGCAAATTAACTAAGTTAACCATTATAATAACATTGAATACAAATCAAAATATTACTCCAAAATCACTAAAACCTTCCATTCTAAAAAAAAAAACATAGAAACTACATAAACTAACTATGCGCATCTAATTTTATCACCCAATTCTAGCTACTTTACTACATACTCTAGTATAACCCTATGAGTATAGTCACTATAATAACACAAAATATTGAACCAATAATATGAAAAATTTTCTTTTCCTCTCTTATTCAACTTTATGTAACTTATCATTTGCTCTTCAAGCACTTGAGCACGCATTTCATAAGTAACATTAAGGTCTCCATCATAAACATTCATCCAACGAAAATAATTACAATAAGCATTATATCACATAGCATCATAAAAAATCACATTTCAAACAAAAAGTAAGGAAAAAAAGAGAGTAAATAAGTTGTCAAAAACATTTTTTTAACTTTCGCAATAGCACATTCTCTAACAAAAAAAAAGAGGAATGGTCATCAATAAACTAATGAAACTCATTCTACTCTTTGATGATGACATATTGCGATTCCTTAAAATTTAGAAATATACTAATATTTAACTTTATATCTTCTTTATAAATCCTATTATATATGGATGTATAAAATGTAGAAAAAATAACACAAAATTATCAAAGATATTTTTTAATTTTTTATAGTTAATAACATGTCTATGTTGATAAAATAATTTAGTATTACACATTTAACATAATCCTAAACGAAATTAAAATAAATTTATTTTATTAAGAATTTGATATTTTTTATTACACTAAAAAAGAAATTATTCACTATTTATTGTACAGAAAAGATATTTTAGCACGATGCTATATTTTAGTAATATCTTCTTCTCTACGTAATTATGCTATATTTAATTAAGGTAAGATGTTGAATTATGTTTTAGTTTAGCATTTTGGTCAAAACCTATACCTGAAAAAGTCAAATCTGAATTTAAATAAATTAATTTCAAATGAGAAAAAAAAAATGAGAGGAAAGTTGTTGAACAGATTCCACCAGACTGAGACGGCTGCAATTGACATGGGCTTCTCAGACAGGCCTTAATGGGTTGAGGTTAATGAAGTCTTTTCAACTCGAATTTTAATATAACATTATTTTAGTACATGAGTAGGAGAAGGTAAATATTTTTATATAAATTCAGGATAAATAATTGTTAATATATAAATTATATCATATAAATAATCTATGATTGATATTTTGTCCATATAAATAAGTGCTAATATCTAAAAACTTCATTTATAATAATCAATTATCCATATAAATAATTCATTATATAGATGGATAATTAATTATAAGTATAAATAATTGATTATCTCAATTTAATAAGAATGAAAACTTTTTTTTATCGTCAACCAAATTAAAACTTCAGTTTCTTTAAGTCTATATTTAAAGACTTCATTTTATCAAATATTTTTCTATGAAAACATAATTTTATGATTTATTTTAAAAACTTTGAAAACGTTATTTTACATTTAAAAGCTTCGATGAACTTTTTCTGATATTGTAAAAAAAATAACTATAAAATGTTTACTTAATAAATATATTTTTATTTGAAGAGCTAGGTCATTTCGTTAAATATTGTTTTTTAAACTATAGAAAAGAGACATCTAAAATATATTTTTCAATCTCAAAATGAATGCAATTTCAAATTTTCTTACATAAACTAAGAACAATAATAAATGTTCTTTATTGAAATGATTTTTTTAAAATAACATCATTTTCTCAATAAATAAATTACTTTTGTCGATAACAAAGACAAACAATAATATAATTATTTGAAGTAGATTTAGAATAAAAAGGACATTTTATTAAAATAAATAAAAAAAATGAATTTATTTTTTAAAGACGAACACTACATTTGTTTCGAAAGGGAATGAAGTATGTTTTATGTTTTTATACGTAATTTATATTGTTCTATTGCTACCAACCATCGACATAAAACTCAAAACCTTGTTCCATATTTATCTTGTCCATGCTTTACACGGGTTGCACACATCATAAATTATATAAACAATTCTATACATTTTGTTATTGTTATTATTTTTATTGTTAGTTTTTATTATTACTGAAGAAATATTTTTATGAACACTTATAATCAGACATTTCTTGAAAGTTTAAAGCATTTTAATTTAAGAGGATGATATACAAACATCTCAATTTTATATAATACATCTAAATTTTATATAATACAGTTAATTATTTTAATTTAAATTTAAAATATTATCATGTTAGTGTCAATTATTTTAATTTTAATTTAAAATATTACAATAATAATGTAATGTGGATATTACGTTAACTTAAGTGGTTTATAATCATCCTTTAATTCATATATAAGGTAATTTTGACTTTTGAAAAACTAAGTGTTTTAATTTTATTTTTTCCTCTATATTAATGTATATTTGGTTTCACGTTAAATTATCTATATTCATATTGAAATACTAATTAAAATTATTTTATTTTAGATAGATTTGAGTATGTTTATAAGAAATTATTATGAATCCAAAATCAATTCTAAATTAATATTTTTGAATAACTTCTGTATTTGATTAAAAATATACTATGACCCAATCATAAATTAAGTCACTTCAAAATCAAATTTTACTATAATCAATGTTAAAAAATTAGCTTTTTTCATCACTCATCCAAACAAATAATGTCAAAAGTGTTACGTGCACGGCGTGGCTGGAAAGTTGGAAACGTGGAATCATTTAGCATTTCCGTATTTCAAAACAGCCAAAGTTGGACAGATGCAAATTGGAATATTCTCAAAAAAGAATAGAAAGAAGACGACTTTAGATTGTATCGCCTTCATTAAGATATGGTAATATAAAAATGCATATTAAATTTTTATAAGACTAATCATTATATTTGTATAACACCTATGTTTAATCTGCATCTTCCTCTTTCATAATATCATATTATCATTTTTTTTCTTTTACTAACATGACAGAATCTTGATAAAAATTTACAGCAGTTTGGCTTCTAGCTGAACATTTTACGTTGGAGAGGATAACATTTTTTTTCTTGTTACTGTAAATAGTAAACCAGAAATTTGCGGTTTTAGCTTATCATCTCTCCATTAAGAAGAAAGACTATAAAATTAATTAGACCATGCAATGAAAAAACATCAGATGATGGAACATGCATTACTAGAGTAGTCTGTGATTGAAGCATTGTCATTGCGGCCACTACAGTTTCTGAGAATCATTGAGCAGTGGGGCAAAGAGGGCATATTAAGTTCTGAGCCAATTCAACTATTATCACTATGATTTACTTGGTCATGTTTAAGTAGACTGATTTCTTCTTCATGAAGGTCTGTTTAGATAGGGCAAACCACTTAACATCACCATATGAACTTTGTAAATCGTGATGATGATTATTCAAGCAGTTAGTTTATCTTCGTGACGCTTGAATATCAGTATTGTACCTTGTGTTCTTTTTATATTTTTTTATACTTGAACATCAAGCAGTAGATACATACACATTGCCGTGTCCAATAGTTTATATAGACAATTTTACAACACCAAAGTACTTGATGCCTTTAAATTCAACAGGCAATTCGAAACAACAGAAACGATGAAAGACAGATCTAACATCGAGAAGGCCTATCATAAATTGGAGGAAGAGAAGGGCAGTACTCATTCATGTTGGCATATGGATCCAAGGTGTTGTAGCCAGGCAGTTCCATCTTATATTCACCAAGAATCTGGCAGAATGGAAGCTGGTCATTCTCATTGTTGCACCAACTTGGTATGCGCGTTTGGTTGTCCTCGAAAATTCTGAGCATGTATGCATCACGAATCTGCAAATAACACGACAGAAGCATTAGGAAAAGTTATTATAATTCTCAAGGTTCATGCATTTAGGGAGACATCAAGACTTACTGTGAACTTAGTTACTTGAATGGAACTAGAAATAGGACCAAAAACTCCAGCCTCTTTATACATTGAGAGGATAAATGCAACACAAGTCGTTGACTTCCCATCACTGTATACCCATTCATCTTGTTCAGGAATAGTGAGTAGTTCATCGAAAGGTATCCCACGCTTCTCCGTCTCTACTATAATATCATGCAAATCCAAACCCTGAGTACAAAAAAAAATTATATCCAATCCCTTTACTTACGAAAAAGGCAAGCAGATTATAGTTCAGAAAAATAAGCCATTGTGATAATTAAACTTAATGAAGATTTCAGTGGAATTTGCCCGTGAGCGACTATTTAATCATTTAATTCTCATTAAGAGCAACACACAGTTGCAAGAACTTTATTCAAATCAGCGTCCTATAAAAACTCAGAAGTAAACCATACATAATCCTCCTTGACAGTTATTTAAACATGCAAATAAATGCAATTACATACTTTTATGTAATTTCACATTACATGTATCTGTGAGCTGGGGTACCTTACTACCGATTTCTGCGTTGTTTATAAGTGGGTAACAAAAGCATTTATTTTACCTGCAACTATCATACGGACTATTATATCATCTCTTATCAAAGAACAATCTTTTATTCAATATACATAATGAAGCACGGAACTGGAACTGGAACTAGAACTAAAACGCATGTAGAATTTCCAACTTGAATCTACTGAAATTATAGAATAGAAACAGAAACAAACTTTGTAGTCATTGGCAAACCTAAATCTAGAGAAAAGGTCAATTTCTGGTTGTTCCCATAAAGTAAAAGAAATTAGAGAAAGACTACAATTTGGTCCATTTGATTGACAGATAGTCAGATTGTTAGGGACAATTCTTTTTTCTTGGAGGATTACTTGTACTCTCTTCCTAATTTTTCCCATCTTAAAGAACTCCTCTTATTTAGGTCCGAAAAGAAGAAGCAAAAAGATATATTGAGCAAATTCATACTCATCCCACAGAAAAGTTTTGAACCAAGACTTACCTCAGTCCCTAACCGCTTATTCAATGCTTCATTCCACATGTTAGCAAAATAAACTGGCTGCAATCTAGTCCACATAGACATGACAGAAATTACCTGCAAGACAACATGCCATTCAGAACCAGACTTCCTTTCACTCAAATTTGTACCAACAAGCTTAATAATAATAATAATAATAAAAATGTGCTAATTTGATGCATCCTTTCTATGAGAATCGCAGGGGCAGGGGCATGGGCAGGGGCAGAGTAGATTTTATTGCCTCATGCACTGCTTGGTTAAGCAAGAACTATATATCACCACAAAAGCACAGAGTGTAACATCACCAAAATCCTTGATTCCAGCATAATAGTCCGTCCATAATTCCATCCCATTCATCTTATTAGTAATAGTATGCTGCTTTCCCCAGCCATAAGCATTTACTATTCTCCCTAGGCCGTTTCCCATTTTAAGGTTTAAATTATCTTTTAGCAAACGGTTTAAACTTAACTCACTTCATAAAATATACGGTTGTCTACTAGAAAAACAGCATGTCGTTAACACAATTGTTGGTTTTATTGTATACTTCCGAATTATGATACATTAAAGGAATAAGTAACAAGGAACTACCAAGTGAGCATCGAGAGGTGGAGGATAGTTGTCAGCTACAGTGTCAATCCAACTGAATATCATATTGTGATAACCATATGGCTTGCCAGACATGCTCCGGGCATACTCCCATGCAGCAGTGTTGTTAAATTTTGCACGTATTTCAGGATGCAGGGGAAGCAAGGCTATCTGTGGATTGGAATTATCTTTAAGAGCCAGTTCCCACCATTCTTCCCAAGGAATTACCACTATTATTTCTTCACCCTGCACAGAGACACATTACGATGCTGTGATCAATTAAAGTAGAAAATAGCTAAGTCACCACACCCAACAACCATGAAAGCAAATACAAAATCCCGTTCAACACGCATTACACCATTAATCAGTTTGATACCTTTTCATTCTCATGCCCTGATTCACCAACCCATAAATTCCCTAACTCATCCTTCAAGCAAACTGCAGTATGACCAGCAAATGAACCAGTCACCCACTTTTCTAATGTCTCAAAACCTCCCCACCTACCCCGGATCTTCGACACGGCTAAGAAGTCTCCAGAATGAACATCTGCGGGATCTATATATGCACGCCAAGGCTGACTGCGTTTCTCAAATGTAGCTCCCATGTGCTTCTTCAGGAAATCCAGGTTGGCTTTCTGACCCCAACCAGTGTTCGAGAACAAAGGCAAAACATCAATCAGAGAAAGCAGTGTTCCCAGCATCCCAGATGGCATAAGAAACACAGAAACCCCATGCTGCTTCACCTGTATGATTTAGCAAGATATTAAGAACTTTGAAACAGGTTTACAACTACAAGACAACTCGAACAGAACTGAGAACTAATAACAGCAAAGCTAAAACCAACATTACATATTCCAATTCTGCAGGCTCTTCCCAGGAATCAAACTTCAAGGTATGTTCCCGTGAAGAGAAGTAGTAGTCCCACGTAATCCTGTAGGGGGTTGCAAAAACATACAGATCCATGCAGGTCCAGCTATGTGCAGCCTCTGTCTGTAAAACAACAACTACTTTTCAGCAAAGGAAACTTACAAGCCATATTATCATCGAGCTTGAGAAGACATAACAGACGAAAAAGGTTTGAAATTTCCAATTAAAAAATCCAAACCACAGCCTTACATTGAATTGATACAGAAAAATGCTAACAATACGTGCTTGGGTAATAAATAATACACAAACACCCCATTTCTTACAAATCACCCATCCAACATCCAACACCAGTTATATGTCACTTTTACATCAAAATACAAAACAATTTGGAGATGAATTAACTAGAAAGGTGGATAAAAATTGAAAGGTGTTCATGAAACATTTTCTTACATGCTTTTAATATACTCCTTTGAACAACTTTTTCCTATTGACTCCAATGACAACTATTTATCACCCAAGGAAACTTACAAGCCATATTATCTTCAACCGAGAGAAGGAATATCAGTTGAAATAGATTTAAAATTTCCAACCCACAACAATACATTGAATTGACACAAAAAGAAATGCTAACTAACAATACATTCTTTTAATATAATCTTCTGAACACATTTTTATTATTGAATAAATAAAATTGATTAAAAATTACAAGAGTTTCACTTTTTATTAATGAATCACTAAAGTTTTGTTAAGACTTTGCAAGGCAGAACTCAACCCAAAAGAGTATACCAGATCATTAGATTTTAAGTACCACGTCAAGTAGTTTATTTATTCTTTATTTTACTCAACGCGAAATTCTTCACATTGTCATCTCTTTAAGGACCAACTTTCACCGTCTTCCACGAAGACTTTCACTCTCTACTAGAACATCATTTGTCAGTAATTAAGCACAAAAAGAGAATCTAACCCAAAACACTAATCTACTGGGGAAAAAACCTCAAAGCTTAAAATCCAAGTTAAGCAATTCATTCTGCTCAACGTGGAACTCCCAACGAACTCACCGATGGTTTTATAATTTCAACAAATTCTAGAATAAGTAATGTATAACTAATAAAAATAGTGCGATAGATATCGTATTAGTAACAGCGCATACGCAGTTACCAGCAGTAGCAGATACATGAACAACATGGATTCATGTTCTGAACTATGAAAAAGAGACATATTTGGCGGAGTTAGAGATGAACTAATCAAGGAAAAGGAAAAAGAAAAAAAAAGAAAAAGCTGATTTAAAAAGCATAGGATGGATGATGATGACCTTGAGGTAGAGAACAGCACCCTGGAAAGCGGGGGTGAGTTCAATCTTGGCGGTGTTGTCATAAAAGCAAGCACCTTTCCACTTGATGGAGGCATTGGAGGGAGTGAGGGAGCCAACGAAATAAGGGAGCAAGTCAACGGCACTGTGGAGGTTGTTGAGAACGGGCCACGAGATCTGGCGTGGCAGCACGGGAAGCACGTCGTTTACTCTAAACGGCACCTTCAAACCTTCCGCCGCGTCGCACCCTAACAGCGCTACCACCACCACCCATGCCACCACCACGTGAAGCACAGCGCGACGATCAGGGCCAGGCATCGAACAAACAGATGATTGATTTTTGGGAATTATTCCTCGGATTTCATGTTAGGGCTTTTGGGGGTTCCGAATCAGGTGAGGTGAAGATAGAATTTTGGGGTTATCATTATCATTCTTATACACTATTCAAGGTGGGACCCATTAGGACACGTGGAAAAACAGGGCCTGCCACTTCGATTACGGTTCACTGCACACCTGTATTCTACCCTGTCATCAAAAATTATAACGGGATTTTTCAGTCAAAAAACGGAGCTGTAAGCCAACCACCACTCCCTCCGTAATTCTTACGTATCTATTGACAATGCCAATATTGACTTAGGAAGACGACAAAAATGGAAAAATATAACAAACTTTTTGTTTTAGTTCAGTTATAACTTTAATTACATTTAGATTCATTTTGGGAGAAGGATATTTACTAATCAAGCATCTATTTGAAGGATTATTTGAGTCTCCTCATGAAACACAATGGTAATATTTTCATTCAACAATGTTTCACCCAACCCAAGTGTTATTTGTTTGGTTAGTTTTACCAAACTTTCCAAAAATAGAATAAATTACCAATACAAGATAACCTGCGTAGTGAGCACATGAATGTTTAAACACAAATAAGGCAAATTAGATGTTGCTAAAATTTGTAGCGTGTAAGGCAGTGTACACTACAAGTTTAAAGGATAAGACGTGCCCCCACCAAGGACTATCTTAATAGTTGTAGTCTTCAAGACTCGCATATAATGACACCAAAAATTTATAACTACTTAGAAAATTCAAATGTATTAAATTTAAATTGTTTTTATTTTAAATTACTTTTTTATAATGTTTTCTTTGATAAAAAAAATTAAAGTTATTAAATTTTAATTTTTTTATCTTATTAAAATATTTCAATTATCATCAAATAAATATCAAACTTAAAAGTTATTTTTTTTCATCCTTGTAATATTAATAAAAAATAACTATTATAGATTTTAATGGAATTTCATCCTTGTAATATTAATATAAAATAACCATTATAGATTTTAATGGAAAAAAATTTGTTTAGCATCAACAAAAAATTAATCCTATCAATATTATTTTAGAAAATTATAATAAACATCAATCAAATATTTATGGGATACAAATAAATAATTTCAAGAACTAGAAAATAATTCACAATATAAAAAAAAACTCTTACTTGTATCCACTAAAAAATAGTTTCATTAGTGTTAACAAATATTATAGATGTCAACAATCAAAAATTAATTTTGTCGATATTGATAAAAAAAACTCTAATTAACATTAAGAAATAATTTTGAGATTCTTATTAAACTTGGTTGAAAAAGACTCAAATTGACATTAATTAAAAAATAATATATATTTATGTTAACTAAAAAAATAGTGTTTGGTATAACATAAAAACATTGTAAATGTTGATAAAAAATCTTAAATAACATTAGAAGAGAAATAACACTAGTCTATATTGATAAAAAAAATAATTTTAACAATGATAAAAATGATCACAAACCATTTTAAGTTAAAAGAAACATCTACCAACATTTGTCAAGTTGACAATGTCTTAACCAAAATTGAGTTAGTGGAGTCTTAATTAAGGTCAAGCCAAATAAAAAATATAAAGAGAAGTAACATGAAAAATTTTCAAATTCTTACTTTTTAGGTAGAATGTGAATTTCTCTAATTTTAAACAATCAACTTACTCTCTTAAATTACTATAACTTCAATTTATTTTAAAATTATCTATCCAACCCAATTTTACTTTTTCACATAAAATAGATCTTCTTTGAAATAAAAAAGAAAATTCATCATATTTAGAGTCTTCATATCACTTAGTTCATCAAAGAATATGTCTACCTTTAAAATTTTAGACAAGAAAGTTCTTTTAGGCTTCTAATTTTCCTTCTTTTGTTATCTCATCTCGATCATGTTCAATCTTATGAACTTTCATGATGTCAATCAACTCTTAAAAGATTTAATATAAATTTATTTATGCTTTCAAGGTTGTAATTTGTTTTCTTTACCATCTGGACAAACTTTTAAAAATTTGTCAATATTATCAAAGTTATTATAATATCTACCTAGAGATATGAGTTCACTAAACATACTTTCATTTTTCTCAATATTAAATATCTTGTATCAACATAAAAGAAGACAAAATTTGTTAGTTTTACCTCATTGAAACTATTATAAGTTAATAGAATAGTGTTTTGCATTTGCTTGACTACCTTGAAGTTATGGACCTTCCTTTAGTATTTCTCATAGATAACACATGATAAAGTAACAAGATTTGGAATGATATGTATTTATCTTCATAACTTCATTTATTTGTTAGAATTTCACTCAATTCCTTATCTAATAGGATGTGGCTTTTGTTTTCCTCGATTTCCAACATATATACACAATAAAACTTGAACAAGACTATCATTCTTTATTTCTACTAATCATACCTGACTCCTTTAAAGATGATAGGTGTATTTACAAAATGCCCTTCATTTTCTATATTTCTTTGTTCTTTTTTCTCTACATTGTTAGGTGTTTAACTCAAAATATTAACCTTTAATAACAATAGAACAAAAAAGAAGAAAAAGATATTGGAACAAGTTTGAAATTGTATGTGTAGATTGAAATTTTTTCACAAGTCTATTACAAAAATTGGAATAAAGTAAATTCACAAAGCATTTCACTATCCAAATATTAAGAGCAAGAGATACAACAATATTGGATAAAATACACTTGTTTATATTTATTTTCTCAATCTAAGTTACATTAGATGCTCTTTCAACCTTAGAAAGGGATCATTACTAAAAATTTATTAAAATAAGTATTATTAATGGTAATTTGTGGCTACAAACAAACTCTCTTTAAGTCACTCCTATCTAACCTACAATTTCAACTCAAAGATTGTAATACCTATTTATTCTTCAATATAAAGACACGTGAATTTTACATGTACAAATCTTTAACAATGAATTATCTCATAAAATGATGATATAACAATGTAGAACAAATAAAAAAACTTTGCTAAAAAAAATAGTCTTGGTATTAAGAAACATTTGTTTTGTTCAAAGGTAGTATAAGGTGTTATTAAGGCCTATTGATTTAATGTTTTTCTAGAATTTGAATACATATGTATGTACAACATATATATATATACACACATATATATATATATATATACACATATATATATATATATACACATATATACGTAGACATTTCTTCTATATATTTTCTTTAAAAAGGGCATCATTATGAGAATTCAAACTTATAATAAAGAAGAGAGACGAAACATGTTTTAACTTTTAACATTACTAGTAAAGAAATAAAGACTTAAAATACTATAGTAAATTCTTTCTTAATATTCACTAAATTCTTATGAAGATGGTACTATCTATTTTATATTATCTAACATATAAAATAAAAATTAGAGTTTTATGAAAAATGAGGAAATGTAAGAGGAATATAAAACTATTAGAGTTGTCAAAATGAGTCTAGCTCGACGAATCGGCCCATGGACCTATGGTTCAAGTTAGACTAAGCTTAAAAAATAGTAGCCTAAATAATAATAGACATTTTTATCTTAACATATTTGACTCAATGTCCATATGGATCAAGACTAGGTTGGCTCGCAGGCTAATGGGATACCCATTTATTTTTTATATTGAATTTTGATTCTTAATTTAGATGTTGTCATACCAAAGAAAGAAATCATAGTATCTCTTAGTCTCTCTTCTCTTCTTCATTACTTCCCTTCCTCTCTCATAAGCTCTTTTGTCTCATTTACTAGACATTGTGCCTTGTATCACCTTCACCACCACAACATCACGTCTCTATCACAACTTCTTTGTTTCATAATAGGTTAGGTTCTTTGTTATTTTTTTGTTAATTTATATTCTCATTTATTACATATCTAATCAAAACTTTATATTTACTTTTTTTTTCCTTATATCATCATGAGTTTGTATTATTTTGTTCATATTTAGTGAGTTATATAAAGTAAAATTGTAGTAAAATTAAATAGGTTTTTATATTTTTTATCTATTGCACTATAAAGTTCTTACTTATGACAACACCAGTAGTTACTCCTCTAATTAGTGATCCATCTAATAATAACAAGAGAGATGACGTTGAACAAAAATGTGGAGAGACTAAGAAAAAAAAAGTCATGACTTTTGAGGGATGGAATTATTTTGAAAAAATTGGTTTAATTGAAGGAGTGAAGAAATGTAAATGTAAAGAATGCGGCAAATTTTATACATGTAAAGGAATTTCAGAGACCAATCATTTAAGAAGACATCTTCCTAAATGTAGCATTTTTCCTAAGTATCATGATGAGGGAGTTATGTTGGATAATAAAGCAAACTTCTTAAAAAAATGGAAATTTGACTCTAAGGTATTTCCGAGATGCACTTGCTAAATGTATTATTAAATATGATTTTCATTTAGTTATGTTGAGTATGAGGGGATTTGGAAGGTAAATAAAGTGTTAAATCTTGATTTTAGACCAATTAGTAAAAACACTTCGACCAATGATGTATATAATGTGTATATAAGTGAAAAAGCAAATTAAAGATTGTGTTATTTAATATTTCTAGTAGAATATATTTGATTTCTAATGTGTAGACATTTGTAACTACCCAAGGCTATATGTTTGTAATTGCTCATTATGTTAACCAAAATTGGAAATTAAATAGTAAGTTACTTTCATTTTGTTACTTAGATATAATTCACACCATGAACTAGAATTATCAGGGAAGGTGCTTGAAGTTCTTAAGGATTGGGCAATAGAAGGAAAATTATTTTTTCTCACATTGGACAATGCCTCTTCTAATGGTAGCATGGTGAAAATTTTAAAAGAAAGACTTAATTTGAAAAATGCACTACTATGTAGAGGTGAATATTTTCATGTGAGATGTTGTGTGCATATATTGAATATTATAGTTCAAGAAGGGTTAAAGGCAGCAGGTGATGATGTTTTGTATAAAGTTAGAGAAAATTTTAAGTATGTTAAAGAATCAAAGGGGAGGTTAAGGGAATTTAAAAAATGTGTTGAAGAAGTGCACTTAAGTGATGCAGGTGGTAGTTTCTTGAGGCTAGATATGACAACTAGATGGAATGTCACATACATGATGCTTGAAAGTGTTATTAAGTATCATCGTGCACTCACTAGCGATTGAAGTTACAAGTTTTGTCCAACTAATGAAGAATGGGAAAGAGATAAAAAAGTTTTGAGTTTCTTTAAGATATTACTAACTTGATATTTGCATCATCTTATCCCACCTCCAACTTATATTTCCTTCAAGTTGTTATTATAGAAATGGGATTGAAGAAAAATTTGACTAATGAAGATGAGGTAATAAGAGATATGGCAACAAGGATGAAGGTAAGTTTGATAAATATTGGAATGAATATTATGTCACTCTTGTATTTGGATGTGCTTTTAATCCAAAGGAAAAGTTATATTTCATAAGTTTTTTTTATAAGAGGCTTTATCTATTTGATGGATACATAAACGAAACCATTACATCAACTTAATCTATAGTAACTAGTGTTAAAGACATGAAATTTTCTTATCAAATGGCAAGGGGTAATTTCTCATCATCTCTTTAGGTAACCTATAATAATATAATTTATTTTCATCCTATATATATATATATAATTAAGATTCTATTAAAATTCTACTTTTAATTATCTAATCATAGGCTTATCATAAAAAAATTATAGAAAACACTTCAAATGATGGCAAGTCTTAGCTTTCATTTACTTAGTGAATCATGTATTCTTGATAAAGACTTAGATGTCCTTCAACATTGGAAGTTGAATAAGCATTGGTTCCCTCAATTTGCAATTATGGCTTGTGACATTTTAAGCATTTCAATCACAACAGTGATTTCAAAATCTTCATTTAGTATTGGTGGTTATATCTTAAATAAGTATAAACATTATTTCAATCACAAAATCTTCATTTAATATTGGTGGTTATATCTTAAATAAGTATAAACATTAACATTATTTACTCCTTGTGAATGTGAAAACCTTCATTTGTACTCATAATTAGTTGTATGAACAAGTTCAACCTTTTGGTATAACTAAATTATTATTAATTTCAATATAATATTTATTTATGCTCATTGTAGACATGTTAATTGTTGATTTTTTTATGTATTATCAAATATAAATGTAAAATAAGTGAAAAAAATACAATTGCTTAAAAAACAAATTAGTCAAAAAGATAATATATCTAAAAAGATACATAATAAATATTTAACTTTTTTATGTATATCATATGTTGTAATATTTATTAAATTTTTAATTAAGTAAAAAATATCTGTTAACTTAATATAAAATTAGATTAAAAAAAAGTGTAGCATATATCAAAATATAAATCAAATTGAACTCTCATATTATTTTTAATTTGATCCATATAATAAAACTATGGTGGAATAAATCACTCATTTTTACAACTCTAATTATTAATATAAAATCTTCTTCAAATAAAAGTTCTTCTCGTTAAACCTTTTGAATGTATATACAAAAATGTGTGAAATTTTTCTTAAAGTTTCAAACAACCAATTTTAGACACATATTTTATAACACCTTGAACACATTGAATGTTGCGCTTTGAATACATTGAAAGGTTTGGATGCAAGTCTCTTGTGCACTTTGGACATGAACTAAATTAAAAACATTGTTAAATACGAACTAGTTTGTTCCTGTAATTCTATAAGAAACATTGACTAATCTGTATGTAATCCACAAAGTGATGATTCAACAACTGCAAGCAAACTTATGATGGTGGAAATAAACTAACTCTAAAAGATATAACTACACAATTATTCTAACCAACAATTATATTTTTTATTTATGTGACTTAGAATCGAAACTACTATGTGGATTCTTTTTTGTCAAACCAATAACATTGCCTCTTCATACACGAATAAAATAAGTTAAAAACCCTAATTAGTACCTTGATTAAAATTTTAATTAGCGTGGGTTTTGGAAACAAAAGTGAAAAAACAATTCATACTTTGCATATTTTTACTAACGTCAGAACTATGCCAAGCATTTATAATAAATACAATCGAATATGAGAATTTGATCGAAATAATAAAATTTGTTGAGCCTCCTAAATACACGACAACGTTCTTCTAACAATATAACTTACATGGACAATTGAAAAACATAAGAATTAAAAAATTATCGAAATTAGTTTCACAAGAAAATTCGTAAAAGATATTGAAAAGCAAGAATTCATGAGTCTCTTAATATTTAAAAGGTAAAAATTTTCATATCATATACTTAGAAGTGATGTAACTAATTAATTATTACTCAAAGTTTAAGTTTAGATATATGTATCGTATTTATCCTATTGTTTAAAAAAGACTAAAATTCGATAATTTACATATAATTAATTAACAGTTAAAATTTATTGATATGAAAGTTATCTCTTATATATAATGGAATAATATATTTATTAATGTTTTTTAATATTTTTTATTATTTTATTGATCTTTATTGTTTTATTTAAAGAATAAAATCTTGTACGATTGACGATCAGTTTTTTTTTTGTCTCTCGTCTCTAAATTATTTAATTATCATTGATTATGTCTTCGTTAGAGATAAAAATTTAATTTTAACACTTATACTATGGGAATTGGATTTTATTGTTATGTTATATCTCCCTCCTATTTTATTTTTTAAAATATATTTTTTTTAAAAATATATTTAAATAAATCTAAAAATTGAAATATAAATATAATAAATATAACATTGCATATGTCAAAAAATAGATTACTAAAAATAAATTTATAAAAAAAATATTTTAATATTAAAAAAATTAAATATTTTTTTACATATATAAATTAATATTTCTAATAATATAAAATTTAAATTATTTTATTAATAAAATATATTTTAATTTATTATTTTTATATTAAAATATTTATATAAAAAATATTTAATAATATTTTTTTATTTTATACTAATCAAGTTTAATTTATTAATCTTTAAAATTTAAAACAATAAATAAAAAAATAATATAAAATAAATAAAAAATGATCTTGTAAAATATGAAAAAAAAATATTAACAATATAATTAATATTTCAAAATTTAAATTTAAATTTAAAAATAATAATAAATATAAGAGTATGGTAAAAAATTGTATTATTCATTCCAAAACACATATCTAATTTCTTAAAACGAGTAAAATTTAAACTTAAATCCAAAGTGAATTAACTCGAAACAAATACAATTTGATCCTACGAATACAAATTTAATTGTAGTCCGTATGTTAGAATCACAACCCACTTTTATATTCACAGTAAGAACATTTATCAATATCATCTATTCTTTTATTCAAATACTTCCACAAATAAACTTACATTCGATACTCCAACCACCTCTTTCAAACAAAATTCCATATCTTGGTGCAAAGTCCACATCATGCCTCAAAGATTGTTTCACCCACCGAAAATAGTAAAAGAGATCAAGTTTGAAGAACAAAAATAATATAGGAATACAAAATGAGAAACCAATAATTTGAGTTTAAACAAGACTGTAAATGTTATACTAAGATGAAATTCTTCCAAAGTAGCACGGTTTAAAACAATATTTTCCATAATAGTAATATTATTCACTATATTTATTCAAATAACATTACTTACTCTTAGAGCTAAATATTTCAAATAGTATGATATCTGGATTTAAAAAATTGAGCATGCTACTTTAAAAAAAATTCTACAAAGATTAGTGCAAATGTTTCTACTTGAGAAAAAAATTACTATCCGATTATAATAAACTTTTGCCATTTGACTTTATTTAAATTTTTTGGACTAAGTGTTTGAAACTATTTATTTGTAGTTTATATTTGAGTCTCTCAAAGTTTTTTTTGTTCACTTAATCTTAGACACGAACACCTATATTTGTTTAAAATCTTTTTAGATATCTATATTTTTGTCTTTGAAAATCTTTTCAATTAAATCTCATCTTACCACTAAAATAAATTTCATCAAATTTTCTTTTGTTGTCTTTAAAAGACAAATGACAAATGTAAATATATGATGGTAAAGAGTTATAGGAATTGGTTTAATGTATAATATTACTCATACAAATTTAAGTGTCAGTAAAATATTCACAAAAGACTTAGTTTTAGCTTGTGTTTGTATGAAAAATTTCAACAATTTCTAAAAATTGAAATACAATATATTTGAATTACTTCTAATTAATTTTTTTATCTTTTAAATGGTTTATTTGAATAATATAATTAAAATTTTTTGTATTTTAAATTTTTTATTTGAATAGAGGAATTTAATTTTTCTTTTAAGATAAAATTTAATTTTAGATTTTTTTAAATATAAATTTTAAAATTAAAATTTACAAAAAATATCAGTTAAATTTAAATATTAAAATAATATTTAATAATTTAATTTTTCAATACATAGCTACATTTTAGCTCGTGATGATTCTAACTCGACTCGACCCGATATAAGTCCATTATATCTAGCTTGACGTAGGTCTAACTTGACTAAGTCCAAACCGAGGTTCGACCAGACTCAGGGCAACCCCAACTCAACTTGGCTCGGAATAAGCCCAAATTGACTCCAAGAGCGGGCACAACATAACTTGTCCTGAACGGACTTGACTTGACTCGACCTTAGGTGATCTTAACTCGATTCAACACTGGGTGGGTTTGGCTTGACTTGGCCCTATCGACTTGGCCCTGGGCAAGCTCAATTCGACTTGGCCCTGAGCAAGCTCAGTTCGACTTGGCTCAGGTTAATCCTGTCTCGACTCAGCCCAGGTTGATCCCATCTTGACTTAGTCCGAGGAGAGTCCAACTCGACTAAGCCCCATGCAAGCCCAACTAGACTCAGCTTGGGGCGGTGTCAGCTCGGCTCGACTTAGCCCGAGAAGGGCTCAACTCAACTTAGTCAGAGATGAGCCCAACTCAACTAGATTCAAAGTAAGTCCAACTCAACTAGATTCAAAGTAAGTCCAACTCAACTCAGCTCGTGACATTGAAGATAGTATCACATTTTTTATATAGGATTGTTCATGTTTTATTAGTATCAAATACTGTTAGGAATCCAAATATGATAAAAAATAAAAAAAAATCAACTAAAAACAATTAAAATATTAATTATACTATGATAAAAAATAAAAAAAATCAACTAAAAATAATTAAAATATTAATTATACTAAATATACTAAAATGTTTAATCATTCATAACTCATAATACACTCATGTAGATCTATAAATTTATAATGCATTCACATAATACTCTATGAATCCTTTTGAAACATTTAAACAAAATTGTAGGTTCAACAATACATTGATAGTATGATAAAGAATTATTCATAAACTTAGTTTTAACTCAACATGATGATTTAAATTCTACATCCTCAAATATTTTTTTCCACAATATTTTCTATTCACCGAAATAACTTCGGGGCTACAAAGCTCAAATTACAACTAACCAAACCTTCTTATAGTTTCCCAAATGCTATCACAAAAGGTCACAAATTAGATGCATCATAGAAAGTGAAAGATGTTCTTTTCCATTTTCTTTATTTAAAAAAAAGTGTCACTTCTCCATTATTATAATTCAAAAAGGTTTTAAATTTTTAAGCACTTGTATTTCAATTGTATTAAGTATTCTTATATGATACGTATCTATATTTTATATTTTACCGATATAAATATTTAATTTATGAAATATTAATAATTTTATAATAATAATTTATAATTTATTATTTTAATAATGTTTAAAAACATTATTTTAATCTAGATCATGAACTTATAGTTATATATTTCCTATACGATTATCTCACCTATCACATTTTACTTTAAGATAGATATAAAACTTTTCAAGTCACACCAATTGAAACAAACCAAAAAGGAAATACGTTTGGAAAAAATTATAAAATAAAAAAAATAGACATATCAAAATAGATCAACTTAACTTACAGATTGATTAATAAGAGATTGAGTTAAAAGTAAATAAACTTAACTCAACTTATTTTATAATAAATTAAAAATTTTACACTCCAAAACTTAAGTTACTACCAGTTAGTGGATTAAATAGACTAGATAGTTAATTCATATTTTTTAAAATAAAATATATGTATATACAATTCTTTTTCATAAAAAATTTAGAGTAATGAATTGAAAAATTTAAAATTATTATTTTTTAATACATTCATTATTTTCATTTAAAAAATAAAATAAAAATAAAATATTAAAAATATATAATTTATAATATTAATAGGTTGTGAATCAGCTACTGCCATTTAATTTGAACCCACATAATTTTTATCTAAGAAATTACAACCCAAACCAGCTTAACTCTAGAGTGGGTATCCTTTAGCTGGTGGAATGGAGTCCATTTTAAGATGTCTATGGAACACGACTGCAGACTGCTTCTTTCTGCACCTTCATATATTTCTTTCTGCACCCCCAAGCACACAGTGGAATGACAAAATTATCCTCTAACCCTAAATCATATGCACCCTTCTTTCTTCTCTTTTTCCTTCCCCTTTCATTCTTCCTTCCGGCACTGCATTCTCTTCCGGTGCTCCCTCTCCATCTCCTTCTTCTTGCATTGAGTCCCTCTCGTCGGCTTTGTTGTTGTATTTGGTGGTGAGAAACAAACCTTTTGGAGTGCACACCGGCGCCGACACAGGTGAGTTGGTTCATTTCGTGGTTTTCGCGTTTTTTCAGTTTTAGAGAATGACTTCCGACTTGTACAGACCGGAAGTCATTTCCGAATGCGGAGTAGAAATTGGCTTCCGGTCTATACAAGCCGGAAGCCAAAAAATTTCGAAGTGCTTTCGGCTTGTACAGACCGAAAGTCATTCCTGCATCCAGAAATGAGTACAAGCTGGAAGCAATTTTTTTTGGCTTCTAGTTTGTACAAATCAGAAGTCATTTCCAGATGCGAGAATGACTTTTGGGTTGTACAAACCGGAAGTCATTTCCAAATGCGGGAATGACTTCTGATCTGTATAAGCCGGAAGTCAAAAAATTAGTTGACTTCCAGATTGTAGAAACCGGAAGTCAAAAAATGACTTCCGAATTATAGAAACCGAAAGTCAAAAAATGACTTCCGGGTTGTAGAAACCGGAAGTCAAAAAGTGACTTCCGGATTCTACAAACCGGAAGCCAAAAAGTGACTTCCGGATTCTACAAACTGAAAGTTAAAAATAAGGGTAATATTGGAATTTTAATATTTTTAGGGTTGCAGGAAGAAAAGCTGGGGCGTAGGAAGAATCTCCCCACGACTGCATTAGAAAGCTGTTGTTGAAAAGGTTCTTTCTTTTTGTGTGCTTATCTTCCTACACTTCACTCAAGAGGGCCCAAATATAGATGTCCACAGCCCAAAACAGAATAGGGTTTTACGTTGCACAGTTTCTTTCTGCACCGGCATATTTTCTTCCTTCACGTTTATATATAAAAAATTAGTATTTTATCTTTAAAAACTTTTTGAATTATATAATGTGAAAGTCAATTCTAAATCCTAAACCATGTTGTGACGAAGAGGTTCAAAAGATTTGTGCTGGCTGAAAAGTTTCTTCTGTTGATTTATTATTATTATTCCTCTCCTTTTTATTTTATCTCAAAATCTTAAAAGCAAAAATCAATGATTACTGAGTTATATTACATATCTGCTTTAATCCCTTTATCAACCTAAATATCCCACTTTTTAAATAATTTATTCTTTTCTTCCATTAAAGGAAAAGTACTTTTAAGGCCACTAAATTTTATTTCTTAAACCAAAAACACTACTAATTTTTAATCCCTACACACTTATAAAATCAAATATTGATTCATATCATTAATCTATGCTAATAATATATACAGAAATACTACTTTTTTATAACAGTTTTGATTGGTGTATATATTTTTCTTATAATTTTATCTTTATTATTATAATGGTAACAGTTTTTTAATTATATAAAGGTTTTTTATTTCTTTATTGTGATAATTATTATAATAATTATTGAAATTAAAAAATACTACTAAAATTTATACTCAAATTATAAAAAAATTCATAAAATAATTTTTTAATTAATTTTTATAGTGTTGTTTTATATAATACATACTTATAATTTTCTATCAAATTAAAAAGTAATTGTAATAAAATATGTATAAAAATAGTTATAAGATATTTTATTTTTTTTAATTATTATAATTATACAATAGTATTTTTTTAAATAATAAAAATTGAAAAAAAATTATGAATATAAGAATATAGAGTAAAAAATATAGAAAAATGTATACACCCTTAGAAAATCCAATTTAATTATTACTCGTTATAGATGAAAATAATTTTTTTGACAGTTTTGTTATTAAATAAAAGAAGTTTAAAGATTAAAACTTAACCAGATTTTATTTTTCTTTTATAGAAGAATTAAAACTCGAAAATACTAAGAATTTATGATCCTTATAATATTATAGCATATCTTTGAATTCAACTTTGAGAGTTCAGCATCTCTAGTGTTTGGAAAGATGATGGAATGCTCCCAACTTTTTGTTTTTTTATTCTACTTTACATACACATAACCATGCTTTGATTGTGCTTGTTTATAAAGTATGATCCGAAAAAGCTCAAATTATACTGCTATATATAACAACCAAATAAGAAAAGATATTACAAATCACAGTCAAATTTGTAAAAAGGAGATGCCAAATTTGGAATGAACAAATAACATAAGGTGGATTCCTCTTATTTCTCTCTTCAGAGTCCAAGATTCTTTCAATTTTTTACCCTCTTCCAATGCTAATCTAAAAAAGTTGTAGTATCATTTTTGTTTAATTTTTAAATTTTTTTAAATAAAGCTATATTACATAACATAATTTTATTTCAAATTATTTTTATCTTTTAGTAAAATCCATAATATGAGTTCAGATACAAATATTTGTTTTATTTTTTTTACTTTTAGGATACAGAGACCATGAAAAATGTTGTAATACTAAATAATAAAGATAAAACTTAATCACAAAGGAATTTGAATATTGTAGTAAATATTAAAATTTTAACTTTAAAAAAAAACATAGTTGTTGAAAAGGTATTGGTTTAATATCACATATAAAAAGAGTTCTATATACATCATCAATATTCATAAGAGATAATATTACTTAAATTAGATAAATTATTACAAGTGACTATTTAAGATAACCTTTCAAATATAACAACTAGAAATTGTAAAGTTGCACTCATAATTCCACATTGATGTATAGTTAGAAAACTACACAAATGTAGTATAAACAAACCTCACTTTGGTTATGCTTAACAAATTGAACCAACTCTTTTTTGTACAAGAGTGTAAATTCAACAAGTGTCCTAATTAAGAGAGTTAATTAGGTTTGAACTAATTGCATGCATGTGTTCCAAGTCTCTATCATGGTAGAGATTTAGGTTAGGTCCAATATATTATTCAGCTAGCATGCATCAACATCATAAAAGATTTTTGGGTGATAGATTGTGGTTGAGTTAGGTAAGCATTGCTTCTCCCTTAGGAGTTGTAACATCCCATTAATACTCATCAAATAAGGCTAATTTGTTAAACATTTAATCTTGAGTTCAAATAAATAATATATATAAAAAAAGAAAAATACTTATAAATTTATTAGATTCAATATGGTGTTAAGAGTATCATATGTTTTAATACACTTTATATTTTATTAAATCAAGTCTCATATCCTTATAATAAAATAATTTTGGTATCTCTTTGTGGATATAGATGAAATAATTTGCATGCATTATTCATGTACAAAATTTTATATTAATCAAATGTTGATATGATTTTTTTTAAAAGGCAATGAAATTTCAATCAGTGCCAGGATTGTGTGGCCACGGCACACTCTCAGAAAAAGCTGAACTTAAATATAAAAGAAAAATCGCATTTGATCAAATTTAAATATACAAAAATCCAATTATTTCTATTTAATATTATTATTTTAAACAAACTCTTTTATAAACATTTGGACATCATTCACCATAAACATAATTGAAAATAATTTAAAAACTACATTCCTTTACTTTATGGAATTAACAATATTGATAATTTTAACTAGTATTATTAAGTAGTGTTAAATTTAGTCATTTTACTTGTATTCTAGTTATAAATAAGTGTGGTTCTTGTAATGACAGTAGAACAGTTTTTACCTTTGTCACTCTCATGTAAAACAACGGGACGATGAAGTTTTTGACCAGTATGTCTGATTGTAGGTGGTATATATACATTACAAAATCTATGTTGAAACTTTTAAGATAGTATTATATTATAAAATAAGATAAAAACTTAATATATATATATATATATATATATATATAATTTAATAATAGCTCCTCTTATTAGCAATTTCAAAAATTTAATGGATAGCATTCAAAAAAGAATGATGAGCATAGAAGATATCCACACAAACATTATAAGAAACATATGAGAGAACTTCGATAGTAAATTAAAAGCATCTCCATGTTATAACTTTAATATATGGATTTTATAGGATTTTTAGAGTAGGCTAATACGACAATAACAATAAAATTATATTTAAAATTTTAAATAATATCTTTGGTCATAAAATAGAATTATTATTTATTTATGTTAAATGCAATAAAATTATATTTAGAATTTTAAATAATATCTTTGGTCATAAAATAGAATTATTATTTATTTATGTTAAATGCATTTATGAGGTAAGAGAATCGATAGATTGAAAATTAAATAATATATTATTAAAATAAGTTTTATAAGATTTTTTTATTGGAAAAAAATAAAAAGTAAACTAAAACCTCATATTATCACTATTGTAAGAGAGATGTCCTAAAATATCCCTAATAGCAATATCAAGGTGCTATCACTAAACTATATTACTCAATAATAAACTAGAAGCTCTTGAAAGCAAACTTTTCATTTTGGTTAAAAAAATTAGGTATCGATTTGTCAAAATATTACAACAACTTGACAAATCATGAAGGTAAAAGTGAATCTCGAACCCAACTCAATCGAAAAAAGACAGTACTATCTAAGCTTACTCCAAAGAAAAATGAGAATGCATCTAATTAAGTCATAAAAAGATAAGACTCAACACATAAAGATGATTAATGGATCATGGGTGCATTCTCAACCCACCACCTCTCACCCATCTCACTACTTATAAGGTTACTCTTCACAAAAAACCTCCAATCTAATACTTTAATAAAAGATATTAATCACTTGATGAATGTACCTCATGTTGAGACCTCCAAACTATTAACATACACAGTGAAGTGATTGACTCAAACTAATATTTTAAAGCATAGAAGTCACAAATGATCTTGTATATAACATATATGATATTTCTTTATGGAGTTTTCCCCATAACTCTCAAATTCAACAATATAATGATACGTAGTACGACTTACTAAAGAACTTAGTGATAAATGCCTAAGGCACTTATTTCTTGTTCACACACACACACACACACATATATATATATAACTCCTATTCTTGACAAAAGAATGAATTTCTTACTTTCAATTTATAAGTTTTTCCTTCTATGTATGAAAAAAAGAGGAGTTCAATGTTCGGATATATGTTAAGTGCATGAAGCTTATGTTAAGCAGAATTGAGGTAGAGAGTGTTGTAACAAGTTTTGGTTTTGGCACTAAGCAAATGAGGCTGAACAGAAAGTAAAATCAAAATCCATTGAGCGAATCTACCAGTTGGTCAATGAATTAGAAGTCCTCAAGATAAAGAACCCAAATTTTTTTAACAAATATTAAGGAGTTAAACATATGCACTTAAATGACACCTGCCTATCTTGGATTATAAATAGAAGAAAGACAAAAATAGAAGAAAAATGAAGACACTCAAAGAGAAGATACCTGGACTATAATACATCAGTTGTGCTACTTTTCCTTCTTTTTTCTCTCATTGTATCTTAGGATTGTCTTTCTCATCATAAGTAACTAACCCTCTTTCTATTGGAATTATATGTACCTTATAACTTTTCTGCTACTCTTGATATAATTTATGTATGTTTTCAATCCTTTGATTTTGCTTTATGCTTAATGCTTAAAAGTAGAGGAATTTATATTCATGATTTTGGATTTTTGGATTATTATTGAAAAATACAGTTTTTTTTTTCTAAACTAAGCTAAATCATCCAAAGATTGCAACTGTGAGGTATAAAATTGAAGCTTTTGATTATGTTAGATTTTATTAACACAAGCAATGTAGTCAAAATCGAGATTTTACTCGTAAAATCGTACGATTTTTATTTCAATTCCGTATTAGAGTATACTTGTAATCGTAATACAGTGTAATCGGTGAAATCGTAGACGAAAATAAAATAAAAAACGTACAATCGAAGATTTTAAAGTTTTCACAAATGCAGGTAGTGAATGTGTTTTAATTTCATTTTAATGGGTTTTAATTTCTTTAACATTGAGCATTGTTCCTACTCCTTTCAATGGTTTTTAATTGGTTAACGTTGAGCACTATTCATACTAATTTAGGAGCTGAACAGTTTTTAATTTTTTAATAGTTTTTAATATTTTTTTAATGTTTAGTAATATTGTTCCACTAGTTTAGGAGCTGAACAATTTTTTTTAAAGATTATTTTAACATTTAATTTAGAAGATTGTTTTCACTTTTTTAAACGTTAAATAATTTTTAAATTTTTTAAGCTTAATAAAAATAATTACAAATTAAAATATTTTCTCTTCTAAAAATAAAATTAAAACTTTTTCTTCTTCTTCATAATTTTGCTTTGAACGTCCAATTCATTGATAAGTTGATGTCATTTTAGCAAAATTTGTAGAAAGTAAAATCTATGATCCGTGTTACGATTTTACGATTTACGATTTTGTGAACCCTTCACGATTTTAAATATAATCTCGATTTTAACTACCTTGAACACAAGAATCAAATAAGGTTAATAAAAGTATTGATTGATTGTTATTAGATTCTTAGGTGGCCAATATTAAGGAATGAAGTTGGACTAATTAAATAAAAAGTAGGTTGTAATATATCAAAACAAGGTGAATTGGTGATTTACAACTTTTCTTTTTTTCTATTAACAACATTTAAAAATTTTCTTGAAATAATCAAATTAGAATATGAGTTTCTTGCAAAGATAAATATATTTAAGAAATAATAAAAAGATAAGGAAAACAAATATTGCACAAATAATTCAGCCTAGTTCGAATCAAACTTATTCTACATGTAGTGTTAATCTACTCAATCTTAAAGAGATTATTTTCACTATCTTGCTAATTCATATTACAATTGCACTTCACATTTGAAACATGTATTCACACAATATATGAACTAAAATATCTTGAACAAGTATTAATAGATACCACTTTATATATATATATATATATATATATATATATATATATATATATATATATATATATATATTAGAAACCTATCACAAAATATACCTCACATTATGTAAAAGAAAATGCATTAAGTTTTGGAAAAAAATCACTTGTTATGATGGATAGTCAAAGATTAAAGGGTTAAATATGTTTTTAGTCATTGAATTATTTGTCAAAATTGTGTTTCGTCCCTTAGGCAAACTTTGTACTTATTTCGTCCTTATGCTTTATAAACTTGTGTAAATTATCCTTAATGATGTGTCAGAATTCCTTTTTATTTTTTTATTTTCCTTTCTCATAATTTTCTACTTCACTATTATTCATCTCTTAAGCTTCTTTCATTATTTTCTCTTTCTTTTCTTCTCATTTTTCTCTTCTTACATAAGTTTTTTATTTGTCATCCAGGATCATTTACACCTGTTTATAAAATATAAGGACGAAATAGGTCCAAAGTTTGTCCCAAAAACAAAATAAGTCCAAAGTTTTTCACTTCTTTGTGAGTTTCTTGAAAGAGTACATTTAACAATATCAAATTGAATATTTTCAAGAAAAAACTGAAATGAATTTATTTAAACTAATTCAAAATAACTTAATTGATTATGTTTAAGGATAATAACTATAGTGTTTTATATAGTTTTATGTTATTTTTTGAAACACACATTTAAAACAATCTAATAGATTGTTTCTCTATTTAATTGGTAAAATATGTAAGTTAAAATATGTGATAATTAATTATATTTAAAATAATTTATTAAAAGTACAATAAGATTTTAAAAATAATTTCAAAATAATCAAATTATGTAGCTAAAGATGAATGAATATGTTGTTATAACTTTTATAAGTAAATTTAGATTATCATTTCTTATTCTTAGATAAATCTGTTCTATATATTTAAACATGAAATATATAAGAATCAATACAATTTTGTTCATCATCAAAATATAATATGAAATATGGTCTTCTAGAACATTGCTAATAATATATTATGCATATTTGTTACTAACTAATCATTGTTCCTAAAATTTATTTTTTATATCTAAAAAAATTAATCAGATAAAATTATCAATATGAAATATTACCAATTGAATAATTATTTAAAAATTGATTTATATATATATATATATATAAAATTATTTTTAAAAAGATTAATTTTTTAAAACTCATATTTTCTAGTAAAACTTGCTTAATTATTTTTAAATATACCAAATATTTTACATTAATATTTTATTATATAATTTTATTTGAATTATATTTTAAAATTAATTTTTATTTAAATTTATATTTTAAAAAAATCTTTTAAATGATATAATGGAAATGAATTCTTTTATACGGACGGATAATACCCATTTCCATCATGAACCAATACCATTCCTAGTCATTTTTAAGGATTAAAACTATATATATAAAATGTAACTTTAGTTTTGCTCGTATATTTTGAAATTTAATTTTATATTAATTTGAACATATAATTAATATAAAAATTGATGAAATTAATTTTTTTAAGTTTTCAGATGATCTTGGAAAGTTCATTAATATGAAATTGATGTAAATTGTAATTAAAATTTAGATTAAGTAAATAATCAATTAATTGGTATTATAATATTCTGGTCATATATGTTAACCATACACTGACATATAATATTGACAAATTTTATTTAATCATAATCATTTAATATAAGTTAAAATAATACAAATATATAATATAAATAACTTATATAATTCAAATATTTTTAAATACTTCAATTTAATTCATTTCATTCAAATCATACTATAATTTATTTTGATTAATTTCGATTATTATTTGAGGTTGCTATTATTTTAATATACTAAGCATATGACCCATTTAATTATTTACGTCTAGATAAATATATTTCACAATTTTAGTATAATTTGTAGATTTATGATAAGATGGAAAAATACTTTTGATTAATTATTATAATTATTATTCTGAAAATAATAAAAAACAATATTTAAATTTTATATATACTAATTAATTAAATGTAGATAGATTAAAAAAAATACTTTTATTCATTTAGTTTTAATGTAAATAAAATATAAAATTTATACCTACATATATTTGATATTAGTAAAATTTATTAACACTAATACTTATGTTTACTTAATATAAATAAATACAATTTAAAAATAATATAAATTTAACGATAAGATTTTTTTATTTTTTTCTTTAATTTTCTTTGATTTTTGTTTTCGTTTCTACTTGCATAAATATATAATCTATGTGTATCTTTAGTATTTGAAAAATATAAGGGTAAGCAAGGAACTATGACATATGACTATTCATTCTTAGAAAACAACTATAACATCGAAAAGTTATATAAACTGTATTTATTCATCAATTAATTTTATATAAATCAATCTCTTTAATATTATAATATTCAACTTCTATAGCAAATTTTTTAGGTATATCTTTTTTTTTTTTATCTAGCAACACCTTAGATCATAAAAAGACAACTAATTTGAAACTAGTACATTCACATGTATGTAAAGTAGAGTTGAAAATTATTCTCAATTACAATAATAAAATTTATTTAACTTTCTTTACCTCTAAATATTTTATTATTCAAATTAGGCATAACAAAATGTAGAAAAATTAGAAAAGTTCTAACTTATTCCACAAAAAATTATTATTAAATAAAATACATGACTATACATATAAATTAACCAAAATTCATATCTCTTAATCAAATCACATATGAATCGAATCTCGTCAATACAAAACAACACAAAAGTCTCATTTCTTTAACAACTTATTTTTAAGACTACAAAATCAAATCTAGAAAAGGATAATTATATTTATCAGAAATTGAGTTTTAGAAAATAATTATTTAAATTAACAATTAATTTTATTATATATATATAACTTCTTAATTTGAATACGATATTTCAATTTATCTTATTATTATTATTATTATTATTATTATTATTATTATTATTATTATTATTATTATTATTATTATTATTTCAATACCTCTCTACTTTTCTTCCTTTGGGTTCTCTACTTTTCAACATTTTATAATGGTAAGAATTTCAAATAACTTAAAAACAATAGAAAAAGAAAATAAATATTTAAAACGAATAAAATTTCAAAATTAATTAAAAAATAAATATCTAACTTTTATTTAAAGATATTATGAATAATTTATTTTAAAAATTATTATTAAAATAATTGAGTCTTACAATTAAGTTAATTTTGATTGATTGCAAAATGAGCAATGTATAAAAAATAAATTTTATAAATAAAATCAAAGTGATATCTTTGTTGTGATGGTTAGCTGGAGGCAAATACTGAGTTTGAGAATTGTGATTGTGTCCTGGAACGGAACGTGCATCATATTCCTAAATAAACACTGTTCACTCAAACAGCATAGTTTCTTTTCATCTTTCACGCCTCCTATCTCTTTTCTTATCCTGTCTCGCAGGAACTGTATCAGTGACAGGGACTGCATACAGAGAGAAAACTCTGATTCAAATTTCCCACAAAATTGCTATTTGTAGAATGTGAATCAATTATCAACCTTTGCAATTTCCTTCAAAGATAAGACGACACGTTAGTGAGAGAAAATCATAGCAGATATGCAAACTCCCCAACAAATCTTTCACAGATGGGACCAACTCACCAAATATCAGTTCTCAGTTTTAGTCCTTCAAACTTTTTCAATGCTTTTTTACTGTAGCTCCTGCAAATTTCAAACGAATGGCGGGTCCAACCAGAGATTTTTTTTTCCCTTTCCTAGGTCTATGTTTCCCAGATTGATTTTTTACATATAACAGAGAACAAAACATCTCTGATACATGCTGTTAAAGAGGTTATTACCTTAAAAATTTAGTATTGAAACAATCAACTTGCAGGTTAAAAAACATTTAAGCACTGTTAGACCCAGAAAAAGTGTGTTAAAAATCCAAAATAAATTCTGCAGTTGAAGATTACATCATGATGCACCAACGGACTCATAAAAATGTGTTAAGAATCTAAACATAAATTCTAAGATGACCTCATGACACGAATTTGCCAATCTCATCTAGCTATTGTCACTCACAGCCATATCAATTTAATCATTAAACTAATTTAATAATTATATTACATAAAAATTATTTTAATAACCATATTATACAAAAACCAGTAATAATATTATATAAAAATTAATTAAATGACCAAATAAATAAAATTCAAAAACTGTTTATTAAATAATAAAAATATTTTTTACTTTTTCATTTATCTATTTAATCTTTACTACAACAAATTATATATATATATATATACATATTATTACTAGTGTTTCTATTATTATTATATTTTTCATACTCAGCTTGTTTATTTATTTCTATTCACAAAACAAATTATATTACTCATTTAATTATACAAACTTGTTCTAAAAAATTAATATTTTACTAACATTTTAAATTAATCAATTATTATACTTAGAAATATTTGCAATAATATTTTATTATTATTAATATTATATTTATTAATTATTAAAATCTTCTGTATACAAAATTTAATTTTCAATAAAAATTGAGTCTAATTTAAAAATAATGTTGAACTTATTAATTATTATTTATTTTTTACTTGTAAAATTTATGCTCACCCTATTTTTTAAAAAAATCAGTTAAAAATTCGACAGCCAATTTTGGTTTGTTAATTTCCAGCAAATTTTTTATCACTCACCTTAAAAATTCGATTTCCCAAAAATTAAATTCTGATGGTCTTGGAAATTATTTGGTTGAGTATACTATAGAGGTAAATACTGAAGCACGAGTGCTATGTGAATAAAAAATATCTTTATAGTGCAAGAATATCTTAATAAACTAATAAGAGACTCTACTTTAAATGTTTCATTATGTCCTATTACTTAAGCCGCACATGTTATGTTTTTTTTCTGGAGTTTTCTCTAGAATGACAAGGTTGTCTAAAAAATTGCATTTTATAATTTTTTATTAACATTTTAATTTTTTACAACTCAAAAATTAATTTAATTATTATACTTTAATAAGTATTATTTTTAGCCATGATTAGCAAAACAGGCTGTAGAGCTAACAAGAAACTGAAAAACTGACTTGCAGCTGAAAGTTGGAAGCAGAAAATGATTGAACTGATTTAATAAATAATAAATGTTAGTTGAAATTATTAGTTGAATTAGCTGAAAATGTAAAATAACATGACTTTACCTATATGACTCTTTTATGTAAATTTCTCATTTTTATTTTATGGATAAAATATATATAATATTTTTTTAAAATTATTTTTTAACTCTTTCAAAAAATTTATTTTTAGATGAATTGATTTTAATTTTTTTAATTTCAATCATTATATATTTTTTACATTGTGTTATAATATAATCTTATATTTATCTTAAATATTTTTAATCAAATTTAATATTGAGTAAGAATAATGTATACTTTAGTAGATTAAATATTTCTGTTATACTAATTAGGATTTTGTTTAAAAATTAATAGTTAAGCATAAAAGTATTCAATTTCTGAAAGTAAATATTGAATTAATAGAATAAATATTATAAGTTAAATTAAATAAATTACCTTATTCACAAAAAGTAACAAATAAAATTAATAAATATTTGAAGGATAAAAATAAAATACATATAAAAAACTAAAAGTGAGATGGTAACCTTTCCAAAATCTTTACTTCAAACCAAGTTTTTAAAATCCAACCAATCATTGAACAGATGAAAAGAGGAGTTTAAGGTTTGAAAGTTGAATTAAAATTAAATTAAGGTTGAATTGGCATCAATAAAATAATATTTTCTTATATTTTAATAATAATATAATAAATATAAAATAAATTTAATGGTTAAAAAAGAATTGTTAAGAACTGTGAAACTATTTTGGAAAGTTTTTATATTTAAACTTTTTATGATAGTCATTAATGACATCATTATATATTTAAAAATTATGCTATAATTACATAATTGTAAATGAGACTCATGGATTTTTATCATATGACATATTTATATTATTTTGATTATTTTCTATAAAAGTATTATATACCATTTTGTTAATAATATAGGAGGAAACTAAACACTCTTGTCGCGTAATTAATTATAAATATGTAGGGAAAAGAGATTTTTGTCCTGCATTTTAAATTCATTTTCTTCTCTTCTGTTTAAATAAAACAAAGTATAACAAATAAAAAAAGATAAAATAAAAGAAGGTAAATTCTACATACCTAATGTGCTTTCATAAATTCTTCTAACATAAAATCAACTGTTAAATTGATTTTTTTTTCTGTTTAATCAAGATCAAACCACATTCAATCTTTTTATTATTTTAAATTGATTTCTAGTTAGATGGGTTGAATCAATAAGTCCGGTCAAATTTTTAAAACAATACTTTAAATATGTATAAAAAAAATTAGACAGTAAGTAAAAAACCTTGTTAAACATAATAATTATTGTTAAGACACATATTCTTATGTAAAACCTAATTGCTAATTTTAAATCCTCCACAACACGTACCAATCTACTTGTTCTTGTGATTTTTTTTATAAAATAGGAGTTTTAAATTTATTAACTTCTTAAAACATATTTGTATTAAAATTATAGTCTTATTTCCAGATATCTACCGCAGCTAGAGATATTGCACGTGAAACGATTGCAATTGATTAATTTATGTGAAATGTGTAGATAATGAGATTTGAGAAAATAACAAAAATAATTAATTTAAATGGTCAATCATAATAAAAATATAGCTCATGGGAGAGGATTAGAGCTGTCAAAACGGGTGGTCCGGCTCAGTCTGGTCTAGCCTGACCTATATTTTAAAACGGGTCACAATTTTTAGCCTGACCTGGTCCTATGTTAGGCCAATGGGCCAACGGGCCATTTTTAGCCTAATTAAAAATTGAAAAAATATTATAATATGTCTACAATATAGTTTTTTATCAACAATATAAATATAAATATATAATATATTTACATGAATGTGTGTGTAAAACTGTTTACATTTGAACAACTTGTAAAAAAACTTAGATCACATACTAAGTACTTCCAAAAGAGTCAAGCACCTACTAAACAACATAACATAGACTTGTGAGATGTTAGAGGAGTAGTGTAGTAGAGGAGATGAAAGAGCTTGTGAGAAAGAAAGAGAAGAAATGAAGAAGAAAACAGAGACTCTGAGACACTATAATTTCTTCCTTTGGTATGACAACGTAACAATTAAGAACAAAAATTTAATATAAAAAATAAACAGGTCAGCCCATTAGTCTACGGTCTAGTCTGGCCTTGGCCCATATAGGCATCGGACCAAATGGGTTAGGCTAAAAAAAGCCTATTATTATATATGCCACAATTTTTTAAGTCTAACCTGACTTAAATCATAGGCTATACGGGTCTGCCCATCGGGCTAGGTTTATTTTGACCGCTCTAAAGAGAGGATTATGCAATGTTGATACAAGTTGTTTATTTTATTAATTAATTAGTAAAGTTGGAATTTGCGTTACCTTAACTTTTTGGATTCTAGTCTATGCCCTCCGACAGTACAAATCACTAATTCTTGTATTATAGTATGATTTTGAATTAGATATATAGTATCATCAAATAAAACAAATATATTACTTATTGGACCTTGCAGTGTTTCCACCAATCCCCCACCTCAATATTCTAAAAGAGATAAAAAGAAATTTCCCCAATAAACTTTAGGCTTAAAAAATTACCAATTGGGGTTTTACAATCCCAAATCTTATCCAAAAAATATTACAAATGCTAAATCCCACTCACATCTTACCACATACTCAGATACAGCTAATTTCCTTGTTTCCATCAATGTACTCACCAAACCAAAATATCTATCATATAAATAAAAATAATACAAGTAAACCAACTCCTCTTACATTTTTTTTGTCTTTTTATTCTTTCGAGAAAAGTGAATAAAATCAATTTTTATGATATATTCAGAATTGTAACACTCCCCAACTAACAGATATATAATATACAAGTATATAATAATAATAATGATGATATGATTCAGATGGATTATACTAATCAATCTAACCTATTTAATTCATTTAAAAGTATTATCGATTTATAATAAATTTTAACTATAATGATTACAAGATAATAAACAGATGTTTTTAAGGATATTAGTGTTAAATATATCTTATCATGTATTAACTATCAATTAATTCTAAATACTTTTTATTTACACACTGCTTTTTAAGTTCAAAATCAATGTGAGTTTATTGTACAAATATTGTACAATTGATTACAAGCAGCAATGGTGCAAAATTCTTTCCTCAACTTCTTATTATTTAATATTTTAATCTATATAATTTAAATCATTAATAAAATAAAAATAGATCTTTTAATATGGGTTCTTCTTATGTTTAATATAATAAACTACAAACTCACTTAATACATCATCTCAAATATATGACCTTAATTATCCAATCTTACATACATTAATTAACGAAGTTACTATATTTCATATTAATACTTTAAAATTCATCTCCATAAACATTTCAAATCATATAACTCAATCAAACATAACATTCCAAATAAAGAAAATTCTCTTAGCAAGATGTTAAATTATCATATTGTTCTCATGTATTAAGTAATTGGTATTGAATATCTTAGTGTTGAAAATTAAATATTGTTTAAAATGGTTAAAGATACTAAATTTTTTATTTAATAATGAGATCATTAATTAAAAACTAATTTTGATTTAAAATATAAACGGATCAAAAGACTCGTGTCACAAAATAATTTTAAAAAATGATTCATTGAGATAGTCTATCTTTTCCATTTGTAATTTTCTTAGAATCTAATATCTTAGTACTTCTAATTTCATTATTTCTCCATTGAAAGAGAAAATAGAGATAATCAAATTAAATTTGTGTAAATAAATTAGTCAATATAATGTAAGATTTTTCATTTAAATATAATTTTTAAATGAATAAGAAATAGAAAATATATAAAAAAGCATTTATTGTTATTTTATTCGTAATTTCATCTTTCAAAAATTCAGATTTTAACTTTTAATCTTAAAATAACAAATCATATTGTCTCAATGAATAAAAAAAGGACAGTACACGAGGGAAAACGTGCATGCTATCGCTTCAACGATTCACGATATAGATACTCTGCACGCTCCAAACTGCTCTCCGAGGTCTCGTTCAAAATGTTTATGTTAACTTAAAAAAATTATTCTCATGTTTTTATTATTTCTTTTTAAAATAAAAGAATCAGAACAAATATATCGTCGGAAAAATTCAAGATTACCTTCTTTAATCTTTTTACGTTAGCTTATAATTAAATAAATTTACAAATTTAACTAAAAGAAAAAATTAATTAATTATTTCACAATGCATAACAAATATAATAGTTTATTGACTCGAATCACACTTTAATCACCTAATAAAAGAATAACTTATGTTTAATATTTATAAGAATAAATTACTGATCCGAATCTGTTTAGATACAAAATTAAAATCACTTTTGAGAACTTTTATATAGGAAAAAGTTTTTATTTTTAGAAAAAATTATTAAAAATATTTTTAACTTGTAAGTTGTTTTACGAGTATAATTATGAAATCTTGAAAAAAAAATACTCTTATAGGTTTTTCAGGAATTATCAGATACGAAAACGTTTATAAAAAGAATGTTTAATAGACATTTTGGTTTTAATATTTTGTGAGAATTTGTAGTGTTTTTTTTTTATTTTTATTTTTTTTTCAATTGAGTCTTAAATTTTATTAACTCTATTAATGTGATATTTTTCTTATATTAATGTATCATTAACTGTATAAGACATAAAATATCTATATTAACTCGTTATACATATTAATATGAATACGATACTTTAATATGTGAATTTTTTATAAAAAAGATTAGAATTTAATAAAATTTAGAACTCAATTAAAAAAAATGTAATAAAATATTATAAATTCTTATAAAATATTAAAATCAAAATATCTATTAAACTTAAAAAAAAAAAAAAAGTAAAAGTGTCGCCGGTAAAAGCGGTGGTTACGATGGCTCCAGTTGAGGGAGCTGCTGGGGATTTGACGGCGCAGTTTTGAAAAGCATTGACTTCGGGTCAACCCATCCGACCAATCACTGTGTGACATGTCATTTCTTGATTGACCAAAATCTCGTCATTGACACCTTATAATAATAATAATAATAGTAATGAAAGAAAGTTTTTGTGATATGGAGAGATCATACTTGGAAGTGGATATCAGAATCTCATCTCCTTCTCTGAACATTATAAAAATAAGAAGAGGAAAAAGGGACACTGAAGATTTTGTGATTTCCTGAGAGATTTGCTTTTGACAAAGGGACTTTATATTATACAGGGATATATTACCTGATACAACAAAGGAACACAAAATCTTTCATTTCATAATTACATTATTTTTTAAAATTAAATTTTAATTGAATTTCTTCAAGAGAATGTATTTATTTTAAAAAAAATAATGTATGCAGTTAATTATTTTCCATAAATTAATTATTTGTCTTAACATATTCAATGTTGCTTAGAAAACCTGTTAAGTAGCATTATTTAACAAAATTTACCATTTGAGTAAATGACTAGATATTCTCAAGACTTTTGCTATTACTTGCATGTCAAGGAAAGCATCTAATATTATATGACATGTAGGGGAATTTTTAGAACTGGTAACATAGATTGGTTTGTGAAATTTATAAGCAAATGCAACTTTTAGGGTATATATTCTAGATTTTCACACACTTTTAGGGAGAGAAATGAGTATAAATAAATGTGGTTTTTCATATTTCAAATTCTTCTCCCTAGTGATTTTTGGTTTGGTTCATTCACTTCTGTATTTCATTTTTCTGTTATTTATATATTAAAAGTGTTCCACATATTACCTTATATAATCATGTCTTTGCTGACCAAAAAAACCTTATATAATCATGCAATGGCATTTTTTTTCCTTTTGACTCATAAAACATAACGTCACGTGCTCCAATTCTAAAATTGATTAAACAACATTGCTTTACTTTAATAACCTTTATAAGAAATTCTATTAGAAATTACTAAAGAAAATTTTAGGCTCCAGAGTGATAAAAGTCAATGGATATAATACTTTTAAGTATTAATATGGAGTCATGGGTAAGACTTACACAATTATATTACTCCATCTGTTTCTAAATAAAAGTCGTTTAAGGTTTTAGTACACAGACCAATAAAAATAATAACTTTTAGTATTTGCAATAAATTTTTCAGTAATACCCTTGTCATTAACGTTAAAAGAGTGTATCATTTTTTTCTCTATAATAAAGTATAACAAAAAAAAAATACTCAATATATTATCTTTTCACTTAAAAAAAAAACCTTTCAATTCTCAATAATACAGTATCTCTGTATAAAATATTTTTCTCTCATCTCCATGAAAATAAGTTTTCCTCTATAATTTTTAATCTGAAAATTTTCACCACCAGAAATTTTGATTTAAAAATTTGAACAATATTTTTGTTCCCACAAAAAAATTTCATATCACTCTTAGTTTCACTATATATATATATATATATATATATATATATTGAATCTAAACTTTAAAAAAATTATCATTCTACAAATATGAGTATTGGAGATAGATTCTCAATGTGTATTATGAAAGGAGCCTTCAACTCTCTATGATATAATTGTCAATTTCTGTTTTCATTTTTCTGTGTAAATACCAACTTCTCTTTTTATTTCCTTTACAATTTCACTCTAACGTCTTTTTTTTAAATTAAATAGATTTTATTGATTAAAGAGAAGGTAGATGAAAATGTGGAAACAATAAATTATTGTATTAAGTAATTGGTTGATATAAGCAGTAGACTACTTAAAGTCTCATAAAAGAAAGAATTTAATTGTTATTGATATTTTCAAAAGTAAGGGTATAATTGGTAAAAAGCAATTAATGTAATCTTAAACTCTACAAACGACAAATAAAAAGAAACAAAATCACTTTTCTAAAACCACTTTTATTTAGAAACAGAGGGAGTAATATTTAGTAATCTTAATAACATTCAAAATTCTCTTTAATGCTGTGATTACCAGTTAATGTGAGAGCTTAATTTAATTTTAGTATCTTACAATTAACTTAGACATTAATATTTGAAATTTTTTTCAATTAATGTCTCCCTTTATATAAAAATTGTAAGAAACATGTACAAACAACACTCGTGTAATAAATCCATAGTAAACAGTCCAATGATAATTTTTATTAAATAATGTTGTTTAATATTTAAATAAACTTCTGTAAGCAACCATTCTAAAAATGCCCTAATACAAAACTCAACAATGATAATATGCGCAATTACTTATAATAAATTATACTAGAGTAAAATTATGTTATATTTCCAATCCAATTTTACTTATAACTGCGTAAATGTTAAGATTTTATTATTAATTATTTACAAACTAATATTATAATAATATTGTATATTCAGAAAGTATTTTCAAGTAACGATAAAAAGAACTAATAAACAAACTTGTTTTTAAAATATTAATAAAGGTATAGATTACATATTTGATTTATAATATTAAACACTACACTTTTTAGTAAAAAAATTTACCATCTTGCTTTTTCAATTGTTGATCTAATTTTTTTTATTATCCTTTAACAACTATGAAAATATTTTATTTCTCTTTCCATAAATGTGTTACACAAAAAAGTGAAAGAAAATGGTGACGTGACATGATATGATAATGGATAGATTGACAGAAGAACATATCATGTTACATTATTATATTACACTAAGCTGTATTTAAGATCTAAGCACCCGCGTCACGTTGAGGATTCCTTCGTTCTCTGTCTTTGTCTCTTTCTCTCTCTGTTTGCTTTTCCTCTGGTCGAAGCAAGAGATGGACTCTAACACTATCGTTTCATGGCCGAGGATGTCAGAAAACATCGATGGTTTCGGTCTCTCACCCAAGAAATCCGAAGAGGTTCATGTTTTAGCTGTTGATGACAGCATAGTTGATCGCAAAGTCATCGAAAGCTTGCTCAAAGTCTTAGCTTGTAAAGGTTAGTTCTCTCATAGAGTTAAATGAAAAAAGAAAAACGTTTTTGTTAATTTACTTGATTTAAAATCTTATAGTTGTGAATTGAAGATTTTTTTGTTAAATTGCAGTTACTGCTGTGGATAGTGGGCTGAGAGCACTACAATTGCTTGGACTATTGGACGAGCAGAAAATTCCCTCTGAAACTAATGGTTTTGTTGTATGTATCACGGGGATCAATCAATTCAATTCCATTTTCCATGAAAAGAAAATTTGACATAAAAATGAAACCGTAATGTTCTAATCTGGGTTGTGTTATTTTCCTTAGCAGGGTTTAAAGGTGGATCTAATTATCACAGACTACTGTATGCCTGGAATGACAGGTTATGAGTTGCTCAAGAAAATCAAGGTTAGAAAATTTAAACAATGTTCCTTCAATTTTCCACATTTCATAACAATCTTACTACATAATATAAGAACTGGTTTTCTAAAAGGGTTAACTTGGAACAGGAATCTTCCACTTTTAAGGAAACTCCTGTGGTGATTATGTCCTCTGAAAACGTTTTGCCACGCATAGACAGGTACCATTGTGTTTGAGTGTTTCTTGTTCTCAAAGAGTTTTCTGGGAGTTGAATTGGTTAAAGAAAAAGTGCTGAAAAAGATTTGGAATTTTGGAAAATTGTGCAGATGTTTGGAAGAGGGTGCAGAGGATTTCATAGTTAAGCCAGTGAAGTTATCTGACGTGAAACGATTGAAGGATTACATGACAACGAAGGAGGCTAAGGTTGAAGGCCAAGACAGGGAAGGGATCCACAAAAGAAAGCTATTAGACACTTCTGATGTGTCATCATCATCATCATCACCACCATCCATTTCCTCATCATCACTTCCATCATCTTCACCCTCAGTGATTGATTCTCCAATCAGACGGCTTAAAAAGACCAGCACTGATTGATATATATATATATATATATATATTTTCTCATTCCTCTAAACACTACAGCTGCAATGTCTATTTTTATATTAGTGTTTTATTTGTTGTTTGTATTCCTCTTTTAGGGTTTAATATGCAATTACCTTCCCGTTAATTGTAACGGTTTTTGTTGCGCTGCCCTTTTTTTTATCTTTAACTAAGCTGTTTTAATTGTTTACATGAAGGTTGGTTAATAAAGTTATTCACTTATTACTGTAAATGATGGACTCATTAAGTTATTGGTTTTTTCGTTTTCCAAAAGGGTAAAAGCAAAACTGAACAAAAAGATGAAGCTCTTTAGTGAGTTTGCTTGAATTGGTAATCAAAATTAACTGGGAAGAAGTGTAGAAAGGGGAGAAGAAAATATAGTAATGCTGGTGTGATTAATGTGAGTGGACTTACATATGAAAAGATAAAAAAAAGTGATGAAGAAAAACATCAGTAAAGATGATGAGCAACAAGTGTTTCTGCAGCAGTAAAATTTGTGGATATTGTTGTGTATCTAACATGAAATATAGTTGGCTGGATGAGAGTAATGAGTGTAGGTTTGGAAATGATGCGAAACGGATGGAATAGGAAAATGTTGAGTAGCAGAAGACATTGACAATAAAAGTTATCTGAGAATGTGGAGAATGATAAAAGAAAAAGAGGTAAAAACAGTTGTAGAGGGGCGTGTGATGTGAATTATTTGATAATCAGATAACGTGAGTGGGATGGAATATAAGTATGCAAGATCTTGTTGGCATGAAGAATAACGCAAAAATGGGGATGTGAATTGGATATGTTTTGAAGTGTTTGTGTAAGAAAGAGTATAGGAAAGTGTAGTGGGGTCAGAGGGGGCTTCTGCATTTGTCTAGTTGTCTCCAATGGAGGAGGGTTCTCTGCCATAAACCGTTTACTATGCTATATTACCAAACCTTGGCCATGTGGAATTGGAATATTTGGTGATTGGTGCTGGACCAGGGTGATCTAAAGAGAGTAGGGGACACACACACCATCTTGTACGTTGGGTGTTCTTTAATTTTAACCTTTTTCCTATCTCTATTCCTAACTCCTTATCTCTTTTTGGCATCATCACTTTGCCAAGCACATGCCACTCATATTACTTCTCTCTCTCTTTTTTACCATCTCATGTTTTAACTCAGACAGACACTGTTAAAAACAGAAAAGCATTGGCACATGAAACCTTCAAGAGAAGTTACACTCAACCAAGTGTGACACTGGCACGCGTGGACAGTTGTTGATGTTTCTACTGTTCACCTTCTTTTGCCTCTCTCTCTCTCTCTTCCATGCTAGCCCTACATAAGATTGTGTCTTTTTCGGACTATTCCATTCTCACCAAGCTAATAACCCTTCTTAAACATAGTCAAGATTCCTATAATTACCAGCTTCTCACGTCACCCAATTCAACCCTCATCATATCTATGATCCTTAATTATCACACCCCTTCAATATCTATCACTCATGCAACCCTCATCCAAACTTTAAATTAATGTGGATGACAAATTTTTCATATTGGCTAGCTCAGCTAGTTACCCACTTTCTCCTGGCTTCAATTTTTTATGCTTCTCACTTTTCATGATGTTTGATCTTTTGTATAGGTTCAAGTAGCATAACATAATATTAAAATTAGAAGTTGTTAAACAATATTAGGTTACACAAGTTGCAGTGACTTAATTATGCCTTTTGATCGAGTGGTTCAAGAGATAAAATTCATGCAATGTAACCTTAGACATGAAAGAGAGGAGAACTAGAACGGATAAAAGAAATTTAAATATTGTTCAGAATGTGGAAGGAACACAAACTCTAATTTAAGTAGAAACAGAGTGGAATTTGTTTTCCAGTAATAAATAGATGCAGATAAAAGAAAGAAGATATGAGTTGACGATGATGATGTATTTCAGTAGATGGGTTGGGCCTGTGTAATTAGGAGTAAGGATATGCAATGTGATGTTGGGGTCCATGAAACCCAAAATGGCAGGTATAATGGAAGAAATAACAACCTTTTCTGATGGCCATCAATGTTGTATGAGCAGGCTGGTCCCATAACACAGTGGCCCTTAAATTGTCAGAGTCCAAAGTTTAAATTTAATTAGGTGAGTGATGGTTGGCAAAATCATGATACGTAAAATCTGCAATGCTTTGTTTGATTGTGGTAGCATGGGACATATGGGCCTTTTAATATTTGTTGTCAATTTGTGATAATTGGAGACGAAAGTTTACAAATGGATCATGTGTAGATTCTGTTGTCGCTTTCATTTCTAAAATCATTTCTCATTGCGTTAAAATAGCTTACCTAAAATCAGAGAAATTATTGTGATCAAGTTGCGTAATCAAAATATTCATCACAATCATCATGGATTCACCTATTACTTTGCATGCCTGCACCACCTTAGCTTCAACCACATCTCATGACAAAAACATGTCGTATAATTTTTTTACTATGTTATAAATATAAAATATCTATAATTTCATTTACACACACTAATTACATTAAAAATAACTTTTATGAGTTACATTGATCATAATTTCTTACGTGACAAAATAATAATTTTTTTTATCTATTTAATATGTTGGATGCTCTTGATAAATATGATTAGTGATTGATTCACACTAGCGAAAAATATGTGAATTGCAGTGCGTGATTGCAATGAGGGCGTGGATAGTAACTAGAACGGGAGAAAACTACCTTGACTTTGGCAGTAGGAACAAGAGGATTGTACCATACACAAGTAGCTGAAATCACATTGGTGTGTTACAGAGTTTACATAGTTTTGATTCAGACCAAACGGGTAGCTTATGCAAAAAACAAGGTTTGGTTTTTGGCCATGTGCATTCAACCTCTACTAGTGCCAAGAAAAGTATTGAATGCAATAGTTGGGATCGTGCATGTTTCAATCTCACTCCTCTTTGGGAAGCTTATATTGGGTCTGATGCAAGGGTATGTTTCAAACATGTTTAGCTTTTCTGAGTTGGAAAGTGTTTGGAACGAAAATTATGTATCTATGTTGTTTTTCTTTAGATGTAAAAGGGTTGAGGAACCCAAGTGCTTCGTGTAAATATATGTATATATATATACATTAATAAAAATTCACGTTATTGTTTTAACATAGACATAAAAAAAACAAGGTAAAAGAAATGTCTCTTTGTATATTTTAAAAGTATACTGAATTTTTTTATCATATCAGCTTAAAATTCAAAATTTATACTATATAATAATTTGAGGTAAATTTTAAGTTTTATGTCAGAATTTATATACTTTGACATAAAACTTTTAAAATTGTACAATGACCTCTCTTCTTTGTGGCATACCAAGGTTTCTTTATGTTATTTTCTTATTCTTCTTTGACGATATTACAATGAGAATATCGTATGGACTTTCTAGTGACTCTGAATGGCAATGAGAACATTCTTGTAACTTTTTCTTGTGATGGTAAATGTTTCTCTCCTATCGCATTGAAGCATTTGCAAGTTGGATTACATGGTTGAGGTTAATATAGTTGTGATACAATCCTTAACAGAATGGATAGATATTGATCAATCCAAGAGATGAAGGAGACACAATTCTCCATAGAGAAATAGATTAAAGTTATGGAAGCATGAAAATCCATGGAGATAACTTACAGTTTCATTCAAAACAATAAAGTAAAACAAGAACAAGTAACCAATTGAAAAAGGAAATGGATTGAGATAAGAGAAATGAAAGAACACGTCACTTTGAATGAAAGAACTCAATGATAAGTGTAAGATGATTCCCCACTTGAGAAAACTTCTCAAAATAAGAACCAAAACAAGAGAGAAACATACTTGGAATAACTTTCAAGATATCAACTCACAAAGATATTTTCATTCAACACTAAAAAGTGATTTTTACAATGAAGGTAATTCTCCTTTTATAGGCCTAAGTGACATCCAAAAGGAGTGTGAGAAGTCAATCAAATTCCTAATTTTTTAGTTCTCCTTAATCAAGATTAGTACCATTAATCCCATAAAATTAGGAGAAGTCTTTGAATATAAAAAAAGTAATAATTAATTTTGACCATTACATTTTACCATATTTTACATATGATCATAATGAATTCATGGGTATCTATAAATTACTTTGATATTTATTTTGAAATTAGTATTTCTTTTAAAATTGATTTTAGATCCAAAATTATTTAAAATTAATATATATTTTCTAAGAATATCTTTTTAGAATGAAACATGGTGGAATCTTTCATATTTCATAAAATTTGAAGTTAATTAATAACTTTAAAAGAATAGTATTTGATATTTGACATATACTTTTTTGTAGAGGTATGTATCATGTTTGGTACACGTATTGAATATGAGTGTATGTCACTTCCTAATAAAAGTAAATTATGTATATTTACTTAAGAGTTTTTGTATTGACCTATGAGAATTATAGCAGTACACAAATAATTACATAAATATAAATGTAATATGTGTTTGTGAAACATCAAAGTATTTTTAGTTGAGTTGACTTAACATAATTGTGTAGCTTTTCCTTTTAAAAAAAATGTTATACACTTATTAAGAGTTGAAAAAACAGGAAACATGAAATAAAATACAAAATAATTTTTATTTTATTTTTTCTTAATCTCGCATTATATCAAAGACATTATGTTACATTAGGTAAAAACTAAGTATAGACATACAATTTTATTGATATTATTAAAAACAATACTCTTATAAAATAATAAAAGTAATCACTAATTAAATTAGAAATTAATTTAAAATTTAATTTAATAAGTAATTAAATTTTAGTAATTAATATTAAAAATTAATTTAAATTCTAATTTAAAATTAATTTAATTATTATTATATAGAAATTAATTTTATATTTTTTAAATTTATAATCATAAAAAATAAAATTTCTATTATAATAAAAATTATTTTAAATATTAAAAATTTATAATTTAATTACTATAATAATTAATTATTTTCTCTTAAACTAGCTATAGTTAATAATTTTTTTTATAGCATATCAATTTTTATTTTAACAGTAATTGTGAAATTGAATTTCGTGAACTATACATAGGGGACTATTCTTTCAAACCATAGTTTATATATTTTAATTAACATTTATTTAAACAAATGATGTTTTATTTACCAATGTAAAAACAATTTTCTTCTAGAAAACAAATGAATTTAGATTTAGATATATAAAAGTCCATATTTTATAATAAATAAATTTTATAAATTTAAAATAAAAAACAATATTTTACATATTTTAATTAATACTTATTTCAACAAATGATGTTTATTCACCAATGTAAGTTTTATATCAAGATGTTTTACACTAATATTATTTATTCATATTTTTTTATCTTATCATATTTTCTATGATTATGTTCAATAGAGTTTGAAGTCTATTAAACTTTTACTTTTGTATTTTCTTATATTTGATGCATAATATCCTCCCTATTTGTTTGCTATCTTTGATTTTCAATTATTTTAAATTTAAAATGGATTTTGGAAAAACAATATGTCAGTTTTAAAATCAATATCAAACCGATTTGTAAATATCAAAGCTATTTTTTTTCAGAAAAAATGGATTTAGATTTAGATATATAAAAATCCAATTTTTCTTATAAATGGATTTTGATTAAATTACAATCAAATTATTTGGATCTATAATGAATTTATCCACTTTAATAACGAAGCAGATTGAATCTAATGAATATTTTGTCCATTTTTAACAATAAGGTTACAAATATAGCTTGAGAAATTGTTTTTTTTAATTAATAGTTAGTACAATAGGGGATACTTATAAAAATTGAAAGCGGAAGCAAAAATTACTAATATCGGTCTATTGAAATTCTTTGAAAGTGTCTACGGTTTCAAAATCTTTTCTTTTTAAAAATCTAAATGGTGTAAATGTTACAAAAGAGAGCAGAATTGCTAAACTTGAAGCACAGAACATATGTGATATATATAGGGTTCTGTCTATCATAGAACTCCAAAAACATAGTACCCAAATTTAAATTTATGATAAAACTATTTGATAGTGGCATGAATAATGGACCAGTTACACATAATGTGAGATAACTTCTTATAACATGAATTTTGTTGGTTTTTGAATATCCAGATTTATCTTATCTCTCACTTATCTACAATATAGGAAGTGATAGTTACATGCTTTTACAATTTATAGTTTAGGATTTACCTACAATATATTATTTTTTTTATAATTTTAACTTTTAAAATTATTCTCGTTTCACCCATGTTTTTTATCTCATATTTTACTTTTATAAAAAAAGTGATTTAGTATAAAAATTTGGTAAGACAAGTCTCTAACTAATTTATAAGCTAATTAAACTACTACAAAATTGTTTGATAAAATATCTCAAAGTAACTTACTTTAGGAGGTTCTAGCTTAAAGCCACATGCTATTTCTCCTAACTTTTAACTTATTTATTATTTTTTATTATTATCTCTTATATGATAGTAACTTTTTTTCTTTTTATCTTTAATGTATTTTAATACATTCTTAGGTGTTTCTAGTGAGATTTTGTATAGCGGTCTCAGCATTTTAGATATTAAATATTTTTTAATTATTACATAATTATAATATTTGTTAATTAATACTCATTAAATCAACTGGTTTAAATAAAGTAACTTCTTCAAATAAAAGAAAATACACGTAACTTAAAAAAATAGAGCAATACAAAGTTTAATAAAAAAATTAATTATTTTTTAAAAATATAAAAAATTATAGTTACGTAATATTTTTTCTAAAAAATATATATGATATTTATACGTAGTTATATTATTTTATATAATTCTACATTTACCACTTAGTTTGATTAATTCTACCTAAAGTTTTAATATAATATGTGAGTTTATAAGATGAAAACTTATATGTTAGGAGTTTCTGAGCTAGAAGCTAAAAGCCAACTTATCTAGGTTATGCATTAGTGAGATTGAAATCATCTATTCCACTTTTATGAGTGGTTCTAATTAATAAACTTTTTGACACACACTTAAGTATATGTATTTTATTTATATATTTTATTTATTTATTTTATTATATTTAAAGATATTTATTTATAATTTTTACTTGTTTCATTAATAAATTTCATTTTATTATATTTCAAACAATTTTAATTCTTTAATTTAAATATGTTTTTTTAATTAAAATTAAAAATATTTACTTACAGTTAAACTTTATTGTTAGTTATTAGAACTAAAAATTAATAATTCATAATTTAAATTTACATATTTAAAAAATTATTTTATTATTAATTAAGTGAGATTTTTTTTAATGTAATAAATTGGAAAACAGTAAAATACACCAATTTTTTTTGCTTTTTTATCTCATTTTTATTTTATTATATTTTTATATTTTTCATTTTTTTATTTGCATTGGCTAATTTTAAAACTTTTTAATATTTTATTCTTATATATATATAATCTAAAAGAAAAACATATTATAATAACTTTCATTTGAAATAAAGAACTACTTGTTTAAATATACACAAATCAAAATATACATGTACTTTTTAATATAATGATAAAAACTTATTAAAATATAAAATTTTATTAAATATATAAAATGTATTTATAAAAATAATAATAAAAATTATTTTTATTAATTTTATAAATATACCGTGGTTAACTTTTTTATTATAACAATTTATTAAATTTAAAAAAATAGTTATAAAATTGAAAGAGTAAAATAATAAAAAATTATATATAAAGAAATAGTTATAAAAAAATCTTTTATGTTATAAAAGGTGTATATATAAAGAATTCATATTATATATATATATATATAAATAAATATGAATATGAGAAATTCATATTAAATATGGTTATTTATATTAAAAATATATAAATTAATAATTTATATATTACAATTATGTATATAACATAATCATATTTAAATATTATTTTATAATTTTGATAAAATAGTGAATTTTGATAATTTTATTTTGAAATTAGCTATATTGTTGTTAAAATATTTTAGAATTATTTATTTTTAAAGAATTTGTATTTCTAATTTATTGTTATTATTTTAAAAACTATATAAGAATATTTAATATTAAATGGTTTTTTTTAATTTTTTATCTTAATTTGATATTAAATTCAGATTTATATTTTATTATTTGAGAAATTTATATATTTTGCCGTTAATTTTAAAGTAATTAGTAAGAACAATTAAAAATATATAATGATGAAAAATGATAAGATTATTATGACATACTTTTTATATTTTAAATTTTTTATTAAAAAAAATGGGAGATTAATGAGAGATAATATTTGAAACAGTAACACTAAAGAAAATTAAAAGTCTAGATAACATTAAATGCAAATGAAGAAAATAAAAAAATAATATGTAAGTGGGATACATGTATATTTTAACTAATATTTTAATTAATTATGTGTCAAAAATTTATTAATGAGACAGAAAAGGAAATAGGAAAGATTTCTATCCTATAAAAATGAACTTTAAGAAGTCATGTGATTCTAGAAGACGAGAGTTTCTTTATTGTATGATGGAGATTAAGTTTTATCAAAGATGATTTCATAGATAAAAGGCTGTCTTGAATCATTAATTCTAAATGTTCTAAATGGAAATGCAATAAAAGAATTTAAACCAACTTGGCCTCATTTTTATCCTGATTTTAGCAAAAGGACTAGTATGTTTAGTCAAGCAAACAATTTCAAGGAGTCATGGGAGATAAAGAAATAAGAGGTAGGTTTGCTACCATTCATTGATGATACCTTATATCTACGTGAGACAAACTAGGAAATGTTATGGTTATTAAGTGTTTTCTCATGTTCTCATGGTCTATTTCATAAGAAGTAAAATTGGAGGAATAAATATTGATGATGGTTTATTGACGAGATATGCAACAATCATGAACTATTGAAGAATGAATACCCCTTCACATGTTTGGAAAAGTTAATCAAAGACAACTTTAGGAAAAGGGGCGTGTGGGGAAAGGTGGTGAACAAATTATATAAAAGATTGGAGAAGTGAAAAGGTAACCATTTATCCTTTGTTGAGAAGGTCAACATTATAAAATTGTTCTAACAAGAATATGATTGTTCTATTTATTTTTCTTCAAGATACCTACATCCGTGAAGATGAAAACAAAGATGATTCAAAGACAATTCTAGTAGAAATCGGGTAGGGAAGGGAGAAAAATAACATGAGTAAAGTGAGAAGTAGAGTGTAAACCAAAAGAATAAGGAAGTTTAGGAATAAAAGGTATAGATATTCAATGAACTCCTTCAACTAAGTGGAGATAGAGGTTAGCAACATAAAAGAAAGATTTATGAATGGATATTTTGTAAGCAAAGTATGGGAGGTGGAGGAATTTAACAGAAGGTAGAGAATAAGAGTCATATTGGTTACAAATTGTACTGGTTTGATAGAAATGTTATATGGAAAATGGGAAATGAAGATTTTGGGAAGATGGGTAGAGTAATGATTTAACCTTTAAACAAAAATTTCCTAGATTGTACCATAACTCTACCTATAAAGAAGCAATAGAGTAAGTATGGAGTTGGAAAGACAATATTTGGACATCTTGCATCTTGGATATACCACATTATTTGTAGGGTAAATCAGGTGACGAGACACATTTTTTTTATAAAATGATATGGAATGTCAAAGTTACCCCATCAACAATTTACCTTGCATGGACGATAGTGTTAAACCGAGACACTACTAAAGAAAATCTTAGTAAAAGGGGGTGACAGTGGCGTATGGCATAAAAGTTAATTTGCATATTTGAAAAGTAAACAACATACCTACCACCAAAATATACTTATTTAATTTGAATAAATTGAGTCAGTTACTAATGATTAGGAGACTACTATAGTGCACAATAATACACGTTTTAGTTTTGAATAATTTTTATGACTTAATTCTCAATTATATGAGAATATAATTTTTTTGTAATGTGCATATTTAAGAGGCTATTTGATTATGAATAATACAGAGATTCAAAATATTTTTTCATTAGTGGTATCAAGAGCAAGGTTCTTCTTTCTGGGACTTTGAGACTTCTTTTGCAACAACAAATGGCAAGTGAAGGAACTTTTGTGCAGACAACAATTCTTCGTTTTGATGGTTAATATTACCATTGGTGTATGTTGATGAAAAATTTCCTAAGATCTAGGGAGTACCTAGTAGGTTATTAAAGTTGGTGTGCCTGAGAATAATACAGTGCTCACTGATGAACAACGAAAGGAGGTGGATGCACTAATGTTAAAAGACTTGAAAAAAAGAACTCTTTGTTTCAAGCCATTGATTGATCTATTTTGGAAACCATTCTCAACAAAGAAACTTCCAAGGATATTTGGGATTCAATGAAGAAGAAGTATCAAGGGTTTGCAAGAGCAAAGAGGCAGCAACTTCAAGCTTTTCGTGATGAGTTTGATAAATTTGAATGATTTCGGGAGAATCTAACACATTACTTTTCTCGTGTGATGACGATTGTCATCAAGATGCGCACATATGGTGACAAAACTGAAGAAACAACAGTTGTTGAAAAAATATTGCAATCTTTAGCACCAAAATTTAATTTTGTTGTATGTGCTATAGAAGAATCCAAAGACATTGACAATTTGTCACTTGATGAACTGCAAAGTTCATTATTGTTGCATGAACAAAAATTTAAACAGTCAGAAGTTGAAGAGCAAGAGTTGAAAGCCTCTACCAATACTCATTCCAACAACTTTAGAGGATGAGTTAGAGGTAGAGGCAGAGGACGGGGGAGACAAAGCCATTATGATCAATCTCAAAGCAGAGACAGAGGAAATGATCATGACAAATCAAAGGTAGAATGTTTTAGATATCATAAATTTGGTCATTATGTTTCTGAATGTAATACCAAGTTGCCCTGAGACAAGAAAAAGACAGAAAAGTCAAATCTAATAATGAAAGAAGAAAATGAGACATTGCTAATGGTAGTTGAAGATGAAGAAAATGGTGAATCAAATTTATAGTATGTGGATACAGGTTGTAGTAACCATATGAGTGGAAATAAATCTTCATTTTCATTTCCTATCAACTGTGAGTTTTGGGGATTGCTCTATGGTGAAAGTAATGGGAAAAGGTGATACTAAAATTAGAGCTAAGAATGGTTTTATTGAAAAAATTTATAATATGTTGAATGTTCCTGATTTGAAAAGTAATTTGTTAAGTGTTGGATAGTTTTAGGAGAAAGGCTACACAATCACCATTAGCAAAAGTGTTTGTGAAATTTATGATCTTGTTAAAGGACCTATTGTTATTATAAAAATGAGTTCAAACCGATTGTTCCCTTTAAAGATGAAAGCATTCAATCTAGTTTAATAGCTAAAGGAAAAGATTCTTTCCAATTTTGACATTATCGTTATGGACATTTTAATTTTGGAGGATTAAGGACCCTCAAACAGAAAGGAATGGTAACGGGTCTTCCAGAAATATTTGTACCTTCTCAATTGTGTGCAGAACGTGTTGTTAGCAACCAACATTGATCTCATTTTCCTAGTGGAAAACCATGGAGAGCAAAACATGTTTTGGAGCTTCTACATTTAGACTTATGTGGCCCTATAAAACCTTTATCCAATGGAGGTAATAAGTATTTAATTACTTTCATAAACAATTATTCTAGGAAAGTGTGTGTCTATTTTTTACAAGAAAAGACAAAAGCATCTAATACTTTTAAAACTTTCAAAGCAAGAGTTAAAAAGGAATCAAGAAAGCCTATTAAAACTCTTCGAACAAATCGCGGTCGAGAGTATTGTTCAAATGAATTTGATATTTTTTGTACAGAACATGACATTAGGAAAGAGCAAATAGCTGCTTATACACCACAACAAAATGGTGTAATAGAATAATTCTCAACATGGTGAGGAGTTTGCTAACAAAAGGAAACGAGTTCGAAAGATATTTTGGTCAGAAGCTATTTGTTAGAGTGTTCATGTTTTAAACAGAAGCCTAACCCTTTGCTGTTCAAAACATGATACCTGAGGAGACTTAGAGTGGAAGAAAACCAACAATAGATTATTTCAGAATTTTTGAGTGTGTTTGTTATGCCCATATTCTAGATCAAAAAAGAAAAAAAATTAAAGACAAAGGAGAAAAATGCATTTTTCTTGGTGTTAGTGAGCAATCAAAAGCTTACAAATTATACAGTCCTATCACCAATAAAATTGTTATTAGTCGTGATGTGGTGTTTGATGAAGATCAATTTTAGAATTGAGATGCAGACAAAGTTAAACAACATCTGCAAGCAGATGCTGATGGTGATGATGATTTTGATGGTGACAATGAAGAAGAGAGGCAACAACCAACAGTTCAAGTGCAAAGTGAGCAACAAGCAGTTGAACCTACAAATGAGCGCCCTCAATGAAACAGAAGGAGACCAACATGGATGGAGAATTTTGTGGTAGATGAAATTAATAATGAAGAAATTACTCAATTTTCTTTATTTGCAGATTGTGATCCTACAAGTTTTGAGACTGTAGTTAAAGAAGAAAAGTGGAGAAAAGCAATGGATGATGAAATTAATTCCATTGAGAAGAATGACACTTGGGAGCTATTTGATCTACTTAAGGATCAGAAAACTGCTAGAGTAAAATGGATTTTCAAAACAAAGTTAAACAAAGATGGTGGAGTAGACAACTATAAAGCATGCTTGGTGGCAAAAGGATACAACCAATGGTATGTGGTTGATTATACAGAAATATTTTCTCCCGTTGCTAGACATGACTCAATTCCTTTGGTGGTTGCATTAGCAGCACAAAATTTCAGAAAAATCTTCCAGTTAGATGTCAAATCGGCATTTCTGCATGGATATTTAGAAGAACAGGTATTTATTGATCACCCTCCTGGATATGTTAAATTTGGACATGAAAATAAGGTTTATAGATTGAAGAAAGCTCCTTATGAGTTAAAGCAAGCTCCAAGAGCTTGGTATAATAACATTAAGACTTATTTTCTAAAAATTGGATTTGTGAAATATCCTTATGAGCATACCTTGTTTGTTAAGGTGGGAGATAAAGGAAAAATGCTTATAGTGTGTTTATATGTTGATGATCTTATATTTACTGGAAATTGTGATGTCATGTTTAGTGAATTCAAGAAGTCTATGATGAATGAATTTGAAATGTTTGATATAGGTTTGATGCATTATTTTCTAGGCATAGAAGTAATTCAATCATGGGATTTTTCTATCTCAAAAGAAATGTGTTGGAGAAATCTTGAACAAGTTTCAAATGAAGGATTGCAATCCTGTATGTATTCCAGTTGAATATAGTGAAAAGTTACACAAAGATCATGATGGGAAGAAGGTTGATAGCACACTATTCAAACAAATTATTGACAGTCTAATGTATCCTTCTGCAACTAGGCCACATATCACATGTATTCTCTGAGTTTGATTAGTAGTTACATGGAAAATTCTACTAGAGTTACATGGAAAATTTCACTGAGTTACATATGCTTGTTGCCAAAATAATTCTTTGTTATTTACAAGGAACTCGTGAGTTGTGATTATATTATAAGAAAAGTGAAAGGAGTGATTTGATTAGATTCATAGATAGTGATTGTGTAAGTGATCTAGATGATAGAAAAAACACATGATTTTGTCTTTATGCTTGGAACATGCACTATTTCATGGTCTTCTAAAAAACAACGCATTGTTACCTTATCCAATATTGAAGCTGAGTTTGTTGCAGCTACAACTTGTGCTTGTCAAGCCATATGGTTGAAAAACATTCTTGAAGAACTACAATTCAAGCAAACAAAGGTAAGTACAATTTTTTTGTGACAATAATTCAACAATCAAATTGTCAAAAAATTCAGTACTTCATAGAAGAAGCAAGCATATTGATGTGAAACTTTATTTCTAGAGAGATATTTGCAAAGAAGAAGAAACTATTGATGTAGTTCACTACAAGAGTGAAGATCAAGTAACTAAAATATTTACCAAGACTTTAAAAAAGTAGTCATTTTTTAAGTTGAGAGAGTTACTTGATGTCTTATCTATTAATTATATGAAAACTATATTAGTTTAAGGAAAGAAATGTTATAAATAATTTAATATTAATAAATTGACTTAGTTACTAATAGTCTAATGATTAAGAGGTTATTATAGTGTATAGTAATACAAGTTTTTATTTTTATTTTAAATAATTTTTATTATTAAATTTTAATATGCAGACTTAATTCTCAATTATATGAGAATAGATAATATACCTAATTAAGAGGCTATGTTAGAATATGTTTTTTATCAATGTAATCTTCTCATGTTTAAGAGGAACATCTCTCCATATAGGAGACTAACATATACAAAAGTACCATAAGCTGCTATAGAGGAGACTGACATATACAAAAGTATGATAAGCTAAATTTCTCTTTGTTAGTGATGGAAAGATTTTGATTCATTTCTATATCTTATTTTTCATAACTTCTTCTTTATTTATATATATATATATATATATATATATATATATATATATATTAATATTATGAGATGTAGTCCTTCGAATATTTTAGTTATAATAAAATATATATTTGTCTTTATCAATAATTTTTTTATATTTCTTCTTATTAATTTTGATATTTATTATTTTATTCTAAATTGTTTAGCCCATATACTATTGTTATTAATTAACAAACAATATATTTCTCCAATCTTATTATTTTTCTAACGTGATGAGAATTTGTTTCCGAGTTTTTCAGATTTTAATTTGATTTTTAATATTTTACAATATGTTAAAATTTAATTAATGTAAAGTTTTTGTATTGGCGAGTTTCAATCCTAATTTGTTTTAATCACTTTATAATAATGTAAAAAAATATTTAAAAATTGTTAGAAACATGAGTATCAATAAAAGAAATGTTTAATTTAACCTCATGTATAAAAGTGGTCCAATAGACCATTCAATAAAATATGCTGAAAACAACTATTCATGAAGATTGTAAAGACTATAATAGCGTTCAAATAACATTTTTTTTCAATAAAATACTTTTAACCTTTTTTTCTCACTACTCATCATTTCTATCCTCTTGTTTTCTCCTTTTTTTTTCTTTCCCTTTATTATTTTTAGTTTTGAATTTTCAAAATACAATTATATGTATATATTTTCATTATATATATATATATATATATATATATTATTTTACCCCTCCTATTACATTATATATTTTATAAATTTGTAACTTTTTTAGATGTGCATAAAAATATATATAAATATATTGAATATTCATGAATATATTTCTTTCTCAAATGTAGAAAAACAAGGTAAGGGAAAATCAATCTAATAAAAAAATATAAAGATATACCACATCTAAGACACAATGATAGCTTCAGATAGATTTTATTATTTTAAAACTTTTTAATTGTGAGAAATGAAAAAGTGTAAAAATGTGATCTAATAAAAAGACTAAGTTTGTCATCTCTCCTTATCATCACCCTTGCACTGAACAGTGAAAAAGTAGCGAAGCTCTATTAGTGGATATTAAAGTATAGACATTATGGTAAGTAGTTTGTAGAAAGCATACTGCTCAATCCATTTGATTATCATACACTGTTAGAGACTTGTTTTGAATAAACTTTTGATCACCAATCTTCATCGGATGCCAAAGTTACCCATCAATTCATTATTTGTATATTCTTTCCACTTCACTCATCATTCACTTGCTTTCGCAAAGTAAAGCAAATTATATAACATGAACCCATTAAAACTATTTGCAAAAGTGACTCATGATTGGTGACAGAGGGTAAAAGTTTTCGAATTAATGGTATTAAGTTCAATTCATGTAAGGGTTGAATTTTATTTTTTGACAAATTTTTATTATAAATTTTTTTATATTTATTTGTATAATGAGAAGGTTAAGTAATTTTTATCTGTAATTTCTATAGAATACTCATAACTCACGGTAATAATCATATTTAACACAAAAAATTTAATATTTATTATTTAATTTAATTTAAAATATAATAATTTTTATTTTTATCAATTATTATTAAGTTTAATTTAATAAAAAAATTATTTATTTTATTTTTATTAATTATATATTATTTAATTGATTAAGGAAATTATTATTGTATAAATAAATCTAAAAATATTAATATATCTACAAATTTATTCTTTTAATACAAATTTTATTAGACAGTGATTCATAAAAATTAAAGGGTGTTTAAAATACGAACTGAGTAAATTGTTTTATTAATGCAGACTTAAAATGATATAAGTGATGGTACACCCATCTCTACTCAGAATCATGATAAATATTGTTTATTTAAGTCCACAACATTAGCACAGACACTAACACACCATGGCTTTAGCTTCCTATGTATTTCTCTTCCTTAGCTTCCTCTCTTTTGCAAGTACTGAATACTATCCCCTACCAAGAGTAACAGATCCTGATGACCCTCAATCAAGAAGAAGACCAATAACAACTCCCTCTGACCATCTATACCTAAATTGCTGGAGGGGCGCAATTGCCGGCAGTGTCTTCCAATCAAACCTCAACACGCTTTTGTTATGGTCGTTATCTAAAGCCACCACTGAAAACGGCTTCAAAAAAACTTGAGTCTCTGGAGAAAACACTTCAGACTCAGTCTTTGGATTGTTCATGTGCAGGGTTGACGTTCCCCCTCAGCTTTGTCAACAATGCGTCAAAGAAGCAACTAAAAAGTTAACCGCAGACTGCTCCTCCTCCCTACAAGCTCTGATTTGGTACGATAACTGCATGGTTCGTTATTCCAACCACTCATTCTTCTCCACCGTGGACACAAGACCTAGGTTTGCCCAAACCAACATTGCCAACATCTCTAACGAGGAAAGCTTCATGCGTTTATTATTTCGGACCATGAACAAAACTGCAGATGAAGCAGCTTATCCTGTTCCTCCCATCAGTGACAGGAAGTTTGCCACTAAGCAAGCAAACGTGTCTGGATTTCAGAGGCTTTATTGTCTGGCGCAGTGCACGCCGGACTTGTTACCCATTGATTGCAGAGCCTGTCTGAATGAAGCCATAGGGGAGCTTGACTGGTGCTGTGGAGGGAGACAAGGAGGCAAAGTTTTATATCCCAGTTGTATGGTTAGGTATGAACTGTACCCTTTTTATCGCTCCACTGTTCCCTCGTCCTCATCTATGCATCCCCCACCGTGGGTTCCTGCGTCAAAATTTTCAAACGCAGATTCACAAGATTCCCAACATCCAACTTATCTTTACCACAATTGCTCAACTGATGCCACTGCTGACACCGCTTTCAACAAGGATCTCAAGACCCTTCTCTCTTATTTGTCTTCCAATGCCACCAAATTATACTATAAGGACAGTGTTGACGACACTGTGCATGGCCTCTTCATGTGCCGTGGTGACCTTCCCTCTCAACTCTGTCAACAATGCGTCCTAAACGCAACCCGTTATTTATCTTCACGCTGCAATTCCTCTCAAGAGGCCATAATTTGGTTCAGCCACTGCATGCTGCGCTATTCCAATAGTTATTTCTTCTCCCGAGTGGAAAAAAGTCCAACATTTCAGGAGTTGAATGTTACCCTTACCTCCAGCCCCATCCCTGGTCAAGATTTCTTCACTTTCACATTATCAACTACTTTAGCTGATCTGGCAAATGCAGCAGGAGATAGTACAGGGAAATATGTGACTAAATCATTGCCATTGAATAATTTACAGACCCTTTATACTCTTGCTCAGTGTACGCAGGATTTGTCCAGTGACGACTGTGACGGCTGTCTGACAGATATAAATGGAAGAATTCCATGGTCGAACTTGGGAAGCCTCGGGGGAAGAGTTCTATATCCAAGCTGCAATATAAGGTTTGAATTATTCCAATTTTACAGGACTGGTACTGACCAAGCTCAAGGGCCTACTTCGATTACCATACTTCTCCATCATTACCTCTTCAAGGTAAAGTATATTCGGCAATATTTGTTTTTCCTGATGTCTTTTATCGTTTTTTAACTAAAGTGAATCACTATTTTCCATAAAATTGTAAACTGAAATAATCATAATTTTGAAATGAACTTGATTGGTATATCAGTTCTTTAATCACTTTCACACATTTAATAACATCAGATATACCTTGACGCAGCTAGCATGTAATATGTTCTGCTACTGTATTTATTTGTCTACACCTGGGAATTCAATAATCATTATTTTAGTCTTGAAATTGCCACACACATTACCTCCTTAGTTTACAATTATAATTTCAAAATCCAGCTTCAAATTGATAATCATCTGTCATATTGCTTCAAGTTTCAGTCAAGTTAACAAACCGAGTCAAACATATCGATGTGATTTGTTGTTCCCATGACTCTTCTCAAGAGTACCTAATTGATTAATTTATATTCTCTCATGATTAGTTTGTACTATGTTATAACTACTATGCATTCTGTTTGTATTTATCCCTTGATATAAACCAGTTTCCATTGGATATAGTTCCTCTCATGTGATTTTGGTCTTTCCTTCTCATTCTTTAATCGAAGAAATAAAAAACATGTAAAATTCTAGTAAATAATATTTGAGTATTCTAATAAAAATAGTGTTATTTATAAACATAGGATATGTACAATAAAGGAGAAGCCAAATTTATTTCTATTCATCAGTTAAGTCAAATTCATTTCTATTCATTAGTAAAACACGTTGTTGATTAGTCATTTGTTATTCCATATTTTTCTTTTTATGGATTTATTCATTTCTGTTGTGGTATCAGAACTCTTTATATGAAGAGTTCCAGTGCGCACTCAACCTTTCTTCTTCATCTTTTGATTATTACTTTCATCTTTTCTTATCAACAATGAGTGGGGCAAATCAACAAATACCTAGCATGGACAGTTTCTTATACTTCCATTTGAGTGAGAATCAAAGAATTACTTTCGTCTCCCCTGTTTTGGATTCCACTAACTATCATTCATGGAACAAGTCCATGATAACTACATTGTGTGCTAAGAATAAACTAGAATTTGTAGATGGAAGTGCCCTGAACCACCAAAGAAAAATTGAATGCATGGTGCATGGCATCACTATAATAACATGGTTGTTTCTTGGATTGTTCATTTTGTATCTACTTCAATTTGACAACCTGTTCTATAGATGGATAAAGTAGAATTGGATCTTGGATCTTTAGTAAAACGCATCATCAATCAAACAAGGTGATCTCTCTCCAAAAATTCTTTTAGAAAATTATGCATTATGTGGGATGAAATAGGAAATTTCATGCCAGATCCCTTTTGTTCTTACAATGTGAAATGTTTTTGCTCAATTTTCGTTACCATTGCACAACGCAAACTCAAGGATCAGGCTATGCAGTTCCTACATGGTTTGAATGAGTAATTAATATAGCAATGTTCAGTCACACATTTTGCTTATGGACCCATGCCTGCAATCTCAAAAATATTTTCCTATGTTACATAACAAGAACGACAACTATTAGGTAACAATCTCATGACAAATATTAACCTTGAATCTAAAGGAAATTTGATGAATGCTATAAATTTTATTTGTAATTTTTGTGGACAATTTAGACACATGGAGAATGTTTGTTATAGAAAACACAGGTTTCCTTCCAATTATGATGAGAAGAACAAAAGGAGTACTACCAGAAATGGAAAGATAGACACTCATTGCGGAAAGATTGGTCACATTGTTTATATGTGTTATAGGAAACATGGATTCCCCCTAACCACAAATTTTATAATGCAAAGATCACTATGAATAGCATAGTGACAATTGATAGCAAAGTCACTCATCACCAAACACAACACCATGAGTCTTAAGAGGTTTGTGTCTCACCTTAGCAATATAAAGCATTGCTCGCTTTAATCCAACCACCATGTTCCACTCATCCTGCACCAACCTCAGGTATATCTTGGTTCTCTATTAATTGCACACACACACATTCACTTCTTGGATAGTGGATTCTGGAGCAACTAATCACATGTCCTCTTCACTAACTCATTTTCATTCTTACTGTTATAATAAGTGAGATAGAGACATAGACCGAATCCTTAATGTGTATTGAGCACATAGAGTTATGCGTTTATTAATAGGAAAAAATACAAGAGAGATGGGCCTCAGCCCATTATAACAAACAGAAACCCTAGAAATATCCAACACTCTCCCTCAAGTTGCTGCATATAAATTGTACGAAGCAAGTTTGTTACAATATAATCAATTCTAGTTCCCCGTAATTATTTAATAAATATATCTGCTAGTTGATCATTAGAATTCACAAACTCAGTCTTGATGTCTTCTTATGCAATCTTTTCTCGAATGAACTGACAATCAATCTCAATATGTTTGATCCTTTCATGAAAGACAGGATTTGAACTGATATGAAGGGCAACTTGATTGTCGCATATGAGAGTCATTTGAGTGACATCTCCAAATTGTAGTTCTTTAAGTAGTTGTTTAAGTCAAATGAGTTCATAGGCAACAGAGACCATGGATTTGTACTCTGCTTCTGCACTGGATCTTGCCACAATACTTTGTTTATTGCTTTTCCAAGAAATCAAATTATCACCAATGAAGACACAATATCCAGATGTGGATCTTCTATCAGAAGGAGAGCCTGCCCAATCAATATTTGAGTAAGCTACAATTTTAGTGTGTTATTGTGTCCGTATAATATGCCTTTTCCAGGAGAACATTTAATGTACTTCAATATGCGAATAATAACATTCCAATGATCTGCACATAGAGAATTAAGAAACTGACTCACTACACTGATGACAAATGAGATGTTAGGATGTGTAACTGTAAGATAGTTCAATTTTCCAACTAATCTTCTATATTTTTCTAGATCTGAGAGTGACTCCCCCTGATTAGGTAGAAGTTTGACATTGGGGATCATGGGTGTGTCAACATACTTTAAACTCATTAGTCCAGTTTCCTCCAAAATATCCAAAGCATACTTCCTCTGGGAAATAACAATTTCATTGTTTGACTGTGCTACCTCAATCCCCAAGAAATATCTAAGTTTACCCAAGTCTTTGGTATGAAAATGGTGACAAAGATGTTGTTTACCTGTGAGATGTCATGGTGATCACTACCTCTAAGCACAATATCATCAACATATACTACCAGATATATACACCCATCACTTGAGTGGCAATAAAACACTAAGTGATCTATCTCACTGCGAGTCATGCCAAACTGTTGAACAACTGTGCAAAATTTTCCAAACCATGCTCTTGGAGACTGCTTCAGACCGTAAAAGGATTTGTAGAGATGAGATACCATTCCAAAAGACTCCCTCTGAGCAATAAAACCTGAAGGTTGTTCCATATAAATTTCTTTCTGCAAATCATCATTAAGAAAAACATTTTTTCATCCAATTGATAAAGGGGTCAACGTTGAAGGGTATCCATGATGATGAATAGTCGAATAGAAGCCATCTTTGCAATGGGAGAAAAAGTGTCTCCATAGTCTAGGCCAAAAATCAGTGTGTAGCCTTTTTGGCTAATAGGCGAGCTTTGAGTCGGTCAATAGTGCCTGCCATCAGGACCAACTTTGATAGCAAAGATCCACCTGCAACCAACAACACATTTTCCAGAAGGTAAAGGGACGAGGTCCCAAGTTCCACTGTTGTGAAGCGCACTTATTTCATCTAGCATGGATTGACGCCAACCGAAATGGGCTAAAGCATGACCTACATTTTTAGGAATCGATACAGAGGAAATAGATGAAAGACATGTATAAAGAGATGGAGATAATCTATGATAACTCAAAGTAGTATAATGAGGAGAAGGATTACGAGTAGAATGTATACTTTTACAAACAACAATGGGAAGATTTGGTTCGTCTGCCAGAGCTGGAATGAAGGGATGAGTTGATAGCAGAAGAGAGTCATAAGATGGATTGTGAGGAATCTGTTGATAGTGGTATACTTGAAGAGGTGGTGGAGGTGGAGAATTTGTAGGAACACTAGACATAACAAGATGGTCACAAGCAATTGGAAGAGTGACTTGGTTAGGTGGAGAGACAGAGGGAGAAGGATTTGTCTTAAAGTATAAGGAAGATTAAGTGAAAATGAAATTCACGGAAATGAAATAGCAGTTAAGAGATGGTGAGAAACATTTATGTCCTTTTTGTGATCTAGTGAACCCTAAAAAACACATTTGTGAGAGTTAGCAGATAATTTATCACGACTTGGACCTAAAATGTGAACAAAACATGTGGATCCGAAAACTCTAAGTGGTAAGGGATGAAGTGGTTCACGAGGGAATAAAATAGAATAAGGGATCTTGTTTTGTAGAATTGAAGACGACATACGATTGATGAGATAACACGCACTTAGACAGCATCACCCCAAAAATGTTGAGGAACCTAGCCATGAATTAAAATCGTTCGAGTTGTTTCAATAAGATGCCTATTCTTGTGCTCAACCACCCTATTTTTCTAAGGTGTATAAGCACATGAAGTCTGATGAAAAATGCCATGAGAAGCCATAAAATTTTGAAAATAATGAGAAAGATACTCACGGGCATTATCACTACGTAAAGTACGAATAGAAGTACCAAATTGTGTTTTTATTTCATGGTAAAAAGATTGAAAAATAGAAAATAGCTTAGAATGATTTTTCATTAAAAATAACCAAGTACTTGTTGAGAAATCATCAATAAAAGTGACAAAATACTGAAATCTTAAATTTTTTTAAACATGACTAGGTCCCCAAATGTTAGAATGAACTAAAGAAAAAGGTGACAAAGCACGTGGTGAGATGCTTTTAGGAAAAGAACTACGACTGTGTTTTCCTAACTGACACGATTCACATGAGAAACTTGATAACTTAGACAAACTTGGAACAAGTTGCTACATCTTGGCAAGGCTAGGATGACCCAGTTGAGAATGAAGGAGAGAGGGAGAATCCATTACCGAACCAACATGAGTAGATGTCCATAGGTGGTAGAGACCATGAGAATCACATCTAGTGCCAATCATCCGTCCCAAACTCCGGTCCTGTAAACGAACATAATCTTTGGTAAAAGGGAAAATACAGTCTAGGGAACGGGTGAGATGACTAAGGGATAATAAATTAAATAGAGATCCAGGAATGTAAAGAACATTAGTAATAGAAAGAGAGGGAAGAAGTTGAACATTGCCAACACCATGTGAGGGAGTCCGAGAGCCATTGGCCATGGTAACAATTGGTAAATAACCTGAAGTAGTAAAGGAAGAAAAAATAGATTTATTACCGGTAATGTGGTCGATAGCTCCTGAGTCTAGGACCCAAGGGTCAAGAGAGTCAGGGTGAGTAAGGCCAACAAATGAAGTATCTATGTTTGCAACAGAAGCAGTGAAACTTGATCCTTGACGTTCCTCATACCATTTAAGAAATTTGTTGAACATAGAAGGTTGTCCAAAATTATCAGGCAGTGGAGGACCCACTATAGAAGCAGAAGGTTGCGGGAAAGCAACTTGAGCCACCATAACAAATATAGGAGGACGACCATGTAAAGCATAGCACCAGTCAATTTTATGATTGTACCTATGGCAATGATCACATTTGTGTCGCATTTTACTTGTCCTGCGGGAGCGATTACGGTCATCATGTTGGGAAACCAATTCAGAGGAGTTGCTAGAGGTGACTAAAGGAGGTATGTCAGTAGTGGACTTGATCGGCACGCGCAACAGGGTAGAACAGGTGGAAGTCAAGGTAGACACAATTAGAGATACAAGAATTTGATCACGAACATGTGAATACTCAACAAGAAGAGCATGAAGGGCCAACAACATGAAAAACTTTGATCTTTGCTCTATTTTTTCAACATGGGTAGAAGTAGGAGGTAAAAATTCATTGAAATCATGAAAAAAACATGAATTTTACCTAAGTATTGAGCCATTGTACCATCAAAACGATTCTGATTGGCAAGACTGAAGATATTTTGACATACACCATAAAGATTTTGAGTATCGTTGGTGTATAGCAATTTGACCTGGTTCCAAATTTCTTAACATGACTCATAGCACAAAATAGTTGCTTCAATGACGAGTCAATAGTTTATCTGAGGAAAATACATAGTTAAGCATCAATTTTTATCTAGCAAGGACACACATTTTCAGGAATACCAGATGATGTTTTAGTGAGATGATCATTATACCCCTGACTCTTAAGCCAAAGTTTAATGTCAGAAGCCCAAGTCTGATAATTATTTCATTTAATTTGTCAATGGAGAGATGCACATTGAAATAATTGGTATAGATAGATGAATCAGATGTAGGAACAACAACAGGAAAGGCCATAACAAAAAATAGAGAGAGAAAAGTACCCAAGGAGAGAGAAACAAACCCTAGAAAAAAGGGTAAAAAAGCAAACGACCTCTGATCAAGAAGGTGAACACAGATCAAGATAGAGGATAGAGAGGCGATGACGACGCCGGTGATCACTGCTGGAAAGGACGTCAGACGTGCTGCCACACGTGGCGAGCATTGGCGACGCGAACAAGAGTGATTGTTGGCGTCGACAATGTGGTTGGAAACGGAAGAGAGGTTCCGGAAAAATTTCGAAAAAACATTTTAGCCCAGGTGAACAATGGGTTCACTAGGAACGCAAGATTAAACCTAGCTTTAGATACCATGTTAGAATAACTAAGATAAAAATATAGGTCGAATCCCTAATGTGTATTTAGCACATAGAGTTATGTGTTTATTAATAGGGAAAAATATAAGAGATGGGCCTCAACCCATTATAAGAAAAACAAAAACCTTAGAAATATCTAACACTTACCACCAAATCAATCTTATTTTGGTCAAACTACTAAACAATAATCATGTTTGTGCAACCCACTCAAGCATCATATATCTATCCGTTTCCATAATTCTGTCTGACATTCTTTATATACCTTCATTCATTTTTAATCTGATTTCTATCTCTAAGTTTGTTTCCACTAGTAACTGTAAACTATTTTTTTCTTCACTTCATGTATTTTGTAGGATATGAACACTCAAACGAGGATTGGTACATTTGAAGCGAGAGATGGACTTTATCATCTTACACCCAACCACATCACAACACATGCCATACACTCCACTATTGTTCATCCAAAATGTAACATAATTCCTATAAATCTTTGGCACTTTCACATGGGCCACCTATCTTCCAACCGATTACAACTTACGCATTTTTCTCGGCTTCAAACCACACAGAAAAGGTTATCTTGTTTATGATCTTCACTCCTATAATACCAATGTATCATGAAATATCACCTTTTACAAAGGCCATTTCCCAATACCCATTCACTGAAATGCAAAACACAAATAATGCCTCTTTCTCTCCTATACCATTCACATATGATCACACACACTTTGATATTCCTTCTCCAGTTTCATGTAGCTCTTTACCAACATCACCCTCTATCCCCACCACTAGTAGGTCCCTTCCTCCCTTATGTTGTTGAACAAGAATAAAACATCCTCCTACCTACCTTCAAGACTACCATAGTGTTCTCACTTCAACCAATGTTGCCTCCTCGCCAAGCATTCGGTATCCTCTCAACTTAGTCCTATCTTATTCCCATCTCTCTTCATCTTATCATCATTTCATCATATCTATTTCTGCCACTACTAAACCCACTTCTTATGCAAAGGCGTCTGCTATGATTGTTGGATTAAAGCAATGCAAGCTGAATTACATGCTCTCCAAATGAATCACACTTGGACTCTCACAACCTTACCACCTCATAAAACCGCCATTTGGTGTAACTGGGTGTATAAAATTAAATATAATGTTAATGATTCTATTGTGCCTAGTTGTGAAAAATTATACACAAATGTACTTTTTCACTTGTGGCCAATCTCACCACTGTTTGCTTATTGCTAGCCTTAACAGCTCTTAATATTGGCATTTGAAGTAACTGAATGTAAACAATGTTTTTCTTTATGGTGAGCTTAATGAGAAGGCATATATGCAAATTCCTCGAGGCATCTCAAATAATAATCCTAATAAGGTTTTTCATCTTCAACGCTCTTTGTACGGGCTTAAACAAGCCAATAGACAATGGTTCACTCACTTGTCCTCTTTTCTTTTTTCTCATGACTATAAATAGTCTTCTGTTGATAATTACCTCTTGCATTTCAAAGGGAACACAACTAGAACTCTTCTTGCCTATGTTGATGATATTGTTTTAACAGGAAACAATATTGACGAGAGACATCACATTGTGACTCTCTTTTGTCAAACTTTGAAAGCAAAAGACCTTGGGAATTTGAGGTTTTTTCTTGGCCTTGAAGTTGCCCGATATCATAAAGGCATTCATCTTTGTATAGAAATACACATTAGATATCCTCTCTAACTTTGATATGCTTGGTTCTTGCCCCACTTCAACCCCTATGGATTGTTCTAGTCGTTTGCATGCCACCTCAAGTACTCCGATACATCTTCCTATTAATGCTTAATTGGACATCTCATCTTCCTAACAAATACCTGACTAGACATAACCCATGTTGTTCAAAAAGTAAGCCAATACATGACCAATACCACTATTGCTCACTCTTAAGTTGAATTTTGCGTTCTTGTTATCTCAAGGGCACCCTAGGTTCAAGTATTTTTCTCTCTGCCACTCGTCATCCCCAACTCAAAGCTTTCAGCAACTTTGACTAGGCTGGATGTAGTGATTCTAGAAGCTCCATCATAGGTTTTTCCATTTACCTTGGTGACTATTATTTAGTGGTGCATGAAGAAACAATCTACTGTGTCATGTGGCTCCTCTGAAGCTAGGTATCAAGTTGTAGCTTTAACAACATGTGAACTCTAGTGGCTCACTTACCTTCTTCAAGATCTTCATGCTCCTTTTGTCCAACCGACTATTCTTTATTGTGATAATCAATCAATAATACAAATAGCTTCTAATCCAGTGTTTCACGAAAGAACTAAGCTATTGACATAGATTTTCACGTTGTTTGTATGAAAGTCAATAGTGGTCTTTTAAAGCTCCTGTTTATTTCCTCTTTTATGCAATGTAGACATTCTATCTCCATCCATCTTTCAGGTCTTTGTTCCGAGCTAGGCATGATGAATATACCTTACTAGCGTGAGAGAAGCCCTCAACACTACCTAATTGATTAGTTTGTATTTTTGTTATGATTAGTTTGTATTCTATCATAACTACTATGCATTTTGTTTATATTCATCATTGTATATAAACCAATTTCCATTCATCAATAAAGCAAGTTATTGGTGGGTCATTTGTTATTGCATATTTTTCTCCTTTTATGGGTCTATTCATTTCTACTAATTGCCATAGCAATCATATTTTCACCATTACCTTTGTTGTGCTCACCTACTGTATTTTTAGACCAAAAACATTTTTGGAATCTAAAAAATTTGCAAAATTATAGTTTCAAGAGGATCAATGTAAAGGTGATAATGATGATGGTATAGGACTATTTACATAATTAGGATAGAATCAAAAGGATTGAACGGAAGTTGGAAGTGTATTTGCAAGCTTAACCGTCAATGGTTGAGAAAGTCTAAAGGAAATTTATGTCCCTGTCTTTCAAACTATAGTAGAATATATAAGAATTATTAAATTAAAACTCCCATTTTTAGAGCTTTTTCAACTATTGAAAGGTGGCTGGAAGTGAATATCTTGGACTTTGAGGAGTGATTTGGAATGGAGTAACCTATTGATCTTTTTCATGTGGTTTCATATACACCTTCACCCTTAATCCTTACAACAGTTTGGTGTGGGTGATGCGAAAGTCGAATTAAGAACATTAAAGATTTAAAAAATTAAAAATAAATAGAAAAAGCAATTAATAAAAGACATACAGATTCAAAGTACATTAATGGTTACTAAATTAGAATATACGAAAATTTAATACAGACAAAAAAATGGTTGTAAAATGATACAAAAAATAGGTCGTACCTAGTCCCTTGATGATAGGTATCTCAAGAGGGGGGGGTACACCGAGACATTTCTACCTAATGTGGGACTCAAACTCACACTTAGATTCTCAATAGGACAGGATGCCTAAAATCTCTATAAGGAAGACTTTTGATATAGGGACCACTTTTCACCCACTCTTACTATACTCATCTTAGTCGGCTAACCATCGGCACCACTCTTGGGTATCTTGAGGGGAGGTATGTCAAAGTAGACGACTTCAGTGAGCCACAAGTCAACCCACATAAGGGAATTGACACCACCTCCAACCCAAAATCTTAAGAAAATTGTTTTATGAGTATTCTTTCTTATATGTAGCTCAAACTACTCATTTTTACCCAATCTGAAACTCAAACTCACACTTGGATTCCCAACAATTGACAACCATGTCATGTTATAAGTAGTTGTAGTGGAATTAAGGAAACAAAAAAAAAGTAGGAAAACCTTTTTATTGTTACTGGTGTATGGGATTTTGATTAATTTAGATATTAAAGATCCTAATAAATTTTAGATTGATCAAGTAAATTAATATTGTGTTATTTTGTCTTAATATACATAAGATTTTTATTAAATATTAAAGATGTGCAATATATAAAAAAAGGAATCACAAATTTGATATATTATAATTTTACATTAAAAATGCTATATTGATCTTTCATGAGTAATTATTCATAATTTATTATCAATGTAACATATAGACTAGAATATGTCATAATATTACAATTTTGAGAAGAAAATTATTTTATCTCTATATTATGACTTCTCATGATTAATTCTCCATTACTATTGTATGAACATCTATGTTGATTGTTTTACAGAAAAGAAAGAAGGCCAATCTCGTACAATAATTTTTATTATTGTACCCACGATTATTTCGTTGACACTCTTCTCTTTTGGATACTATTTGATAATGAGAAAAAGAAGAAAGAGTGCTAAGACAAGTCTTAAAGAACAATGTACGTATTAAAAAAGATATGTAAAACCTATGTCTTTTTAAGTTTAGGAAATTTAGCAATTTAAATTAAATTAATTCATATATATTTGATCCAGTTGGTTGTGAAAGTGTAGCTTTAGAGCCCTTCCAATTTAGTTTAACTATTGTTAAGGCAGCAACCAACAACTTTTCACAGGAGAATAAAATTGGTAGAGGTGGATTTGGAGAAGTTTACAAGGTAAGAAAATGTAGCCTATACTTACATTGAGTTCATTCATAATGTACTATATACTTACATTGTGTTCTTATTATTTACATAAATAATGATTTTTTAGGGTGTTCTTGATGGACGACTAATAGCAGTCAAACGACTTTCAATAACTTCTAGACAGGGAGAAAAAGAGTTCAAGAATGAAGTTTTATCAATAGCAAAACTTCAACATAGAAATCTTATTGGATTCATTGGATTTTGTCTTGAAGAACAAGACAAGATACTTATTTATGAATATCTGCCAAATAAGAGCCTTGATGAATTTTTATTTGGTTTGACTCTTAAATACCTCAATTTATGTTTATATTTATACATACTTATTTTCTCTACAATATTTAGCTAACTTGATTTATAGATTACAAAACATGTTTCATACTTACATTTATCAAATAAACTCGTAGATCCTGAAAGATCAAAGTTGTTAAGCTGGTATGAATGTTACAATATTATAGGAGGCATTGCTCGTGGAATGCTTTATTTACATGAACATTATAGACTCAAAGTCATACATCAGGATCCTCTTACAAATATAAATACATATCCAACAGTAGATTTTCATTTATCAAAATCACTTATAAAATTTGAATAAAAAATTTGAATCAACATAGCTTATGATAATAAATTCAGAAAAACTATTTTGTTTATAGAAAAAAAATATATTGATTTGACAAAAGTAGAAAAAGACAAGTTTTAACAAAACTTAAAAATTTAAAAATAATTTTAGTTTAGAGAACTAAAAAATTAATCCAAACTTTGAGGGGGGAAATATTTAAATTTAAGAATATATAATAATAAATGTTATTCCAGAACATGCTTTTGAATAGATCTTTGACGTAGCTAGATCGAAGTTTTAGAAGATCACGTTAAATTTTATAGAAAGACCAAAATCAAATAAATGAGCAACGATAATTTGATACAGCAAAAATTTTTCAGTCTCGTCCCACAACTGCATAAACTAATATTTTAATCAATAAATCAATTTATATTTTATTTAAAAGGTATAATTTAATATTATTATTAGTTGAAGTTGTTAAATGATAGTTAAAAATAAATAGTAGCGTTAAAATAAATTTTATAATATGTAGCTTTTATTTAAAAAGTAAGAAACTCAGAAATTCTAAGACTTACCTCCAAATTCCATTAGACATATTAAAATAATTTGTATTTATAATTTGGTAGAAATTAAAAGTTTTAATTAAAATTTAAAAATAATATTTAAATGTAGTTATTAATAATTTAATGAAAACTAAAAATTTTAATTAAAATTTTAAAATAAAATTTAGATATAGTAATTTATAATTTGATAAGAATTAATTTTTTATTAAAATATTTATTTAAAATAATTAATAATTTTAATTTTAAATTATTTAAAAATAATTTTGAAATGAATTTAAAATTATTAAAAATTTTAATCTTAATCATTTGATAATTTTATTAAAAAATTAATTAATTTATAAATATTTTAAAGTTAAATTTTAATTAATTCATTTAGTAGTAATTAAAAAAAATAAAAATAAAAAAATTATAAAAAATTAAATAAATAAATTAATTTCTTGATACTTGTACCTGATAAGAGTAATAGATACAGAAACATGAGGTGCTTCCTTGGTTGACTCTGCCATCAATAACATTCACAAGATAAACTAATAGTAAGACTTTTGTTCAATCAAATAATTGGAAAAGGAGAACATAAACTTATCTCTATATGACACAAAGGTTGCTTTCTTAATTATTGTCAAATTTATGATTCCATCCATTTAAATTCAGTTAAACGATGCATTCAGATTCTTCTCAGTCAAAAAGCACTGCAAGGTTAAAATCGGAAGCAAATTTCGTCTCTATCCACTGTCGTTATCGTAGACGAAATTTAATGCTACTAATTGGCCATTCCAAATTTGGTGTGGGGTTAGTAATTTGCTTAAGAGAAAAAGTGAGACTAATAAATCTAAGAACACTCAAATCTCAATCTAACAACAAAATATTCAAATAAAAACAATATGTAATCTAACTGAACAATAATCTAACTCAACAACCCCTTCTCTAGAAAACAAAAAGCAATCGATTCAAAGTAAAAGCTCATTCTAAAGTGAGGTTGTCTAACTCTTAAGTCTAATTTTAAAAATTAATAATTTTAATTAGGAAAGTTAATTATGGTATTTAAACATATTTCAAGAATTTGTTATAAGTATATATATTACATTCAAACTAAAGTTTGAATTTGTTTCCACTTGATAGAGGTTAAAGGTGCATGTGGAAAAAAGATAGTTCGAAAATAACTAAGTTTGAAAGGTTAATAAAGTAGTAAAGTTTTGTAGAAGAAAATATATTTTTCAAACATTAATTGAAAGATACAAAATAATTATTATTGAAGTAATGAATATTATATTACCATTTCTTCAACGTCGACAAGGTAATAAGAGTTAACACCATTTTAACAAACAATTTATCACTGTTAAAAAATTCATAAAAATATGAAAAATTTATATAAAAAAAGATAATATTACTTTCAGTATAAAACTTCAAAATTTAATATTTATAAGTATCTTTTTTCTTAAATACAATGAAACCTTATCATCTCTATTTATAGGATTTTACTTACACTTTTACATTTAAATTTTTAATAAAAATAATTACGTGTAAGGGATCATTATCTAAAGGAATTTATCTGATGTAATATATAATATTCTTTAAAAATCACTAAAAAAAGCAACTAGAGCACATGTAACGGTTTATAATTTCATATAATCTTTTCTATAAATATAGAAAATTGTAAAGTGTAGATAACTTTGAACACTTATAAAAATTCTTATATTTACAATGTTTATTATTATGTATAGTTGTCTGAAAAAATATATAACCTTTTTTTTTACTTTTGACTCTTATCTTTTTTTTATGATTTATTTCTTTTTCTATAAATTTTCTACCATCTATAACTTGGTCGTCTTTGTGTAACTCTTTCTCTTGCTTATGACCTTTCTTCTAATTCTCCAATACATTTTTCTTCCTTGCATGCGAAGACTTGAAGCAATTGGCAACTTAAAAGTTCACACTCCTATACATGAAATATTATTATCTATATTAAAAGTACATTTAATTTTTTTAATTAAGTAAAAATGACCACAGTAATAATGTTGCTATTTTTCAATTGGCAAACTCCAAGACATAGGAGAATTGTACACATTTAATACAAAATATGCAGAACATCAAAACTTGGTTGGTCGTAACTTAGATACCTTAACATCATTACCTAATAGCACCTCCTTACTTCTCATACTCGCCAAAACATATGACAGCTCATAACCCAAACTATTCTTAACAGTGTGTCCTGACTAGAACCAGGTTAACATTGATGTTAAAACATAATATGGACAGGTCTAGATGTCCATTTCTCTCGTACTTCCAACTACAATGTCTCAGTCATACCAGATTAAACCCTCTCTACAATGTATGTTTAAAACTAGTAGTATATTTTTTAATTATTTCTTAAAATTATCTTTCAAATTAGTTGAGCTCAAAATTAATATTATATTTTCAAACTAAGTCTCAATCAAAACTAGCCTACCATGTCATTCTTGAGTGCATTGAGTATAGAAGATTTATTCGAACTGACTTATGTACTTTTTTTATAAATACTTATTTAATTGTAAATTTATTTTATTAATTTAAATTAATATCATTTAGTGTCATCATAGATGTAGGTTATCATTTTGACTGAACCACATAATGTTTTTGTATTTTTATTGTTTATTTTCATCTTGTAATTGGTAATGTATAAGTGTACATTTGTGATTCCTAACAATTGATACCATGTATTATTGTGGATAAAAGAACGATGTAAATATGTTAAAACTTTGTATAACTTCAACTCGTCTTTATGGTTAGTTGTTTTGAAAATATCACACCGGGTTAGAAGTGTTAGAGTTGAGGTTTAATAAATTTATTTTAGAATGCAATTGATGTAATCAATTTTCAAGTAAGAAATTATTAAGTACGTGGAGTCTAGGATTTATTGGATCTAATCCATTTACTTACTTTTTTTTATATACCCATATAATTATGAATATATTTTATTAATCTAAAATACCATTTAATACAATCCTTGATGTATATTATTTTTACTTATAAATTTTTTGTATATTTTATTTATTTTTGTCTTGTAATTATTCGTGTACATTTGTGTTTGTGATCCAGAGTATTCTAAGTTTATTTGTGATGTTATGGAATATAATTTAGTAGCTACCATAATGTGTGATTCACAATTTTAATTTTAGTTAGAAATATATTAGATTTATTACAGTGGAAAATTCAAATTTCCAAACTGTGAGGTCTTTTAGTTGAAGAAAAAAAAAGAATAGAAAAGCCAAAGTAAGCTTCGAAGACTCGTAAGATGACCGAAATGTATAGTTCTATTTTTGAATGGAAATGTATAGTTATTTTAAGCTTCAAAAGTTGTGGAAATAACACTAAAGTCTACAAGCCTCTCACTATTTCAATTATTACCACAAAATGTCAATTTCATTTTTTTTATAAAAATCCTAATAATATCCAGAATATTAATATAGACTCAATTATTTATTATTAGTAGTAGTCTATTGAAATTAATATAATTAATTTTATAAATTATAAGCATACATTAGTCATAAATTGTATTATCCACAAACTGAAAGCATTTAAAAATGGAGAGACTTGATTAAATTTTTTATTAATAATGAGATGAAATTTAATCAAATAAATAAATAATAAAATTAAACCTATTAATGTGTCTAATATTTGTCCTTTTCAATTTCCAAACACATCTGCTCTAACGGTCTAGCCACGCAATCGTTAGATTCATTTTCTGTATGGAAAAAGTACATAGATTTTGTGATTAAAGTCTTTTCCCAATATATTATGAATCTACATTTTCTCTTCTCTTAACCTGATATTAATATCTTAAGATATATTAATTCCTCTTTCAATAAATATTTTTCTTATATACACGCACATGAGCACCGAATATATACTTAGATAAAATGAAAGATTAACATACAATTTTTATTTATTTAAAAAAATGTTTGTAGTTTATTTAGAGATAGGAAAGTGGGTTGGGCCTGGCGGGCCGGCCCACCAACTCGATAGCATATAGGCGGGGTGGGTTAGCATTTTAAACCTGCCAATCCGTATCAGTCCGGCCCATCAAGTCCACCAACCCATCGGGCCACAGGTGGGGCGGGGCGGGCCAACCCGCTGGCCCGCAAAAAAAATATAACACCCCATTCACTCTCACTTGTTCTTTTTAAATTTGGAAAAATAGTTATATTTAGGATTCCTTCAACACCTCACTGATTGTAATTTCTTTTGTAATAAACATTGTGTTTTTTAGCTTATACTTTTAAAATGCCATGTCACCATATACATCTTTAATATATTGTTGTAATTATAAAAATTCATTTAAATTGGACACAAACAAAATAATTCCAAAGGAAAAAAAATTCAATTTAAAACCAAAAATACAAAAATAAAATAAAAAATCCAAAAAATATATTTTTCAAAAAAATAAAAAATAAAAAATATAGACGAGTGAAATTTTGGCCCGTATCACTGTGGTGGGTTGATCCGACCCATTTTTGGCGAACTCATGACGGGACGGGCCTAAACAGGTTGGGCTTGCCACCCTTAAGTTTATTATTGTAGTGTTTTATTTTATGTACAGTATTAGAAAAATTCAAAGCCTCAATTATTTCTTTTCTTTTTCACTTAATCAGATAAATTTATATATATATATATATAATTATCTTTAAATCACTTCTCACTATATTAATTCTTTAATCATATGCCAACCTGTAACAATTGAGTCTACCATTTAATTTGATAATTGAGATTGATTTCAATTATGAACCAAAACAACTAATGAAATAAAGAAGATCTTGTGTCAAATGATTTTATACTGTGTACAACGCACGAAATTAAAATTTGTAACTGAGTCCAAAACGTTTTGACAAAGTCCTTGTATGATATATTTTATGTCCAAAACATGGTAGTGGGATTATCTTAATTTGGGTTGGATTAAAGTTTTTTCAAAAGTCAAAGGCCTGATTATGCATGGATAATGAGCTAGGGTTTCCCCTTTACCCACTGAGGTTTTCCATTATGAAATTGACGCTGTCTGTTATGTGAACAAAACATTTTAGTACGCCAACACCAACACCAACACGAGTACATATGTTGTTTGAATTTGTATGTATGTGTCGTCACTTCCATATAACAAAACGTGTTCAAAAATATGTGCCTGGTCCACGTCACACCCTTTTTCATTTAGTTATTTTGCTCAGATTAGATTTTTCTCACACTAAGTTCAGAATTGAGACTGCTAATAAATATTCATATTGTTAGCTTAAACACATTTCAATGCATGCAAAATGTTACTTCATTTTAGAAAATTGTAAACCCTTAAAATGTTAATAATGAAAGAGAAATCATAACAAATAAATTTTAATTGAATAGAAGTATGATAAAAAATATAAAAAATTATATATTTTTATAATGGAAAATTTTATAATAACAACCAAATCTCACTTACAAATAAATCCCAAAACCTATTTTATTTAGGATAGAATCATACTTCTCATTAGATAAAAAAAAATAAGTATTCACATTTAAAATGTTAAATAAATTTGTTATAAATAACATAAGTTTTAATACAAGGTTAAAATGTTAAACAAGTTATATAAATGAGAAATAAATTTGATTGAATACATGTAAAATGAAAATGAGGAAGAAAATGTTTTTTTATATTATAAAAGAAAATGTAAGATATTCATAACACAATTTCACTTAAAAAAAATAAATGATACGTGTTTTCATTAAGTTATTTTTAATTAAAAAATAATGAATAGGAAAACAAATTCATAAAAAATAATCCAAGAAAGAGAGAATAGAAAACTTGTGGAATTGTAACCCAAAGAAGGAAGAAAAGAGGGGGAGGGTAATTAGGAGTTGAGTGGAAAGTAAGAAAGTGAGAGAGGGTTTGGAAAGGAGTGAGGCATTAATACATTTAGATTAAGCAACAGATGCGAGCGATATCATATAATAACCCTGATGGCCGTCCAAGGAAGGAAAGGAAGGAAAGGAAGAGAATCCAAGGCAAAGTTTTAACCAAAAAGCAAAAAGAAATGGGGAAAATGCCCTTTTCTTAGGGCCATTGCATTCTCCCAGCTAAAAGCCAATTCGGTGAGCCACTGTACTCATTTCTCAACATTAAATACTCCATATGGCTCCACCCACACTATTCATTCACAACTAATTCCTTCACCCAAAAACTTCCATAATGGAATTGGTTCCATTTCTGCTTATTTTAAACCTTCATTATCCATAGTTTAATAGGAGTTGTTAGCTCTGAAGTTGCTCATCACAACCAAGTCAAAATTGTGAAGACTGTAGGACAAATTCTTGGCAAAAACAAACGCATTGAATCACGATAGCACCAACTCATACGTGTTTCTTTCACTTGATGTTTGACAAAGTAAACCTTTCCCTTTCTACCCAGCTGCATTGCATGTCCATTTATGACTCACACCAACACCGACTCTTCCATATGAAACTACCAAATCATCCCTCAACACCACTTCCAGTAACCCCAACTACAATTAACCGCTTCCACTGTTTTGAAACTGTCAGCCAACTATCTTAAGACAAAGGACAAAAGCCTTGCAGTTATCAATGAACAGAAAAGGCAGAACAGCATATTTGTTCTCAGACTCCTTGTTTCCTCTACTCGCCTCTTGCCTTTGAATATGATGCTTCAACCGTGCCCTTTAATGATCCTTCTTTTTGTTTTACTTCTTCACAGTTTCTCAATACCAACCTGTCATTGCCAAACCCCCAGTTCTCCTCCTCAGAACATTGAAACTTTCTATCCAAATCAAACTTCAGCTGCACAACAACCCGAGAAATCACCACAGCCACAACAACCACCCTCACTACCAACTGGTAACACATCACCTAGCCGTGGTTCTTCCAGTGGTAAGATAGCCAAGGCGGTGGCTGGAACTGCAGCCAGCACCATAGTTGTTTGTGGTTTAATTTTCTTTTTGGCGCAAAGGTTCTTGAGGGCCAGAAAGAGAAAGAAAGAGGTGTTAAGTAACACTGCTTCTGGTGGAGATAACCGTGTTGTGCCTCAGGGAAATGTGTTTGAGAGAATTGATGGAAATGTTAAGGGGTTGATTGTGGATGAGGATGGTTTGGATGTGATTTATTGGAGAAAGCTTGAAGGGAAGAACTCTAACAAGGATCTACATAAGGAGGTTTTGAGTAGTCCCAGAAACAAAGAAAAAGAAGATGATGAAAATCATGTGAAGAAGTCCAAGTCCATCCAAGAAGTTCCTCTCCTTAGAGGGAAATCTTCAACTTCTCACTTGAATGTATCTCCAGAAGAGGATGAGCCATACAGATTTTCACCAATTTCTTCTCCTCCTCCTGCTTCTGTTTCTGCTCCTACTCCTTCTAGTCTTCCTTCATCAGTAGGGGTTGTTATCAAGGGTGATCAGAAACCAGACTCTCCAATTCAACCATCAACTCCACCCCCTCCAGTTTCACCATCAACACCTTCATCCTCTACTTCTATTTCAGCAGTTCCGAAAGCGAATAATCCTGCCCCGGCACCTCCCCCTCCCCCAATCCCAGCCAAAAGGAGTCCAGCACCACCTCCTCCTCCTCCTGCAGCCTCATCAAAACCACCACCTGCTCCTATTGAAATTTCAGCTATTAAGCAAAGAAATTCTTCAGGAAAAGGCATCCCAGAAACCAGCAATGACCAAGTGAAGCTGAAGCCCCTGCATTGGGATAAGGTGAATACTAATAATGCTGATCACTCCATGGTTTGGGACAAAGTTGATCGTGGCTCTTTCAGGTAATCCTCATGTGTTATGTTTTCGTAAAATAAAATGTATATTTTGATCATTCCAGCTTAGATTTTACTGATCATCCAACACAATACTTCAGGGTTGATCAAGATCTCATGGAAGCTCTCTTCGGTTATGTCGCGACCAACCGGAGATCTCCCAAAGGAAAAAGTCTCTCAGCCATTCCAAGCAAGGATGCCTCAGCTTCATCAGCAAAAATTTTCCTTCTTGACCCGAGAAAATCACAGAACATTGCTATTGTTCTCAAATCTCTTGCAGTCTCCCTAGGTGAAATTGTAGATGCACTCACTGATGGAAAGGGCCTCAAACCAGATACTCTTGAAAAGCTTGCTAGAGTTTCCCCAACAGAAGAAGAGCAATCTCTTATCCTTGAATACAAAGGAGACCCGGCAAGACTTGCAGCAGCTGAATCTTTCCTTTATAATATCCTCAAAGCTGTTCCCTCAGCTTTTAAGCGCTTGAATGCCGTGCTATTCAGGTTGAACTACGACTCTGAGATTCAAGAAACCAAGGAATCTCTGCAGACCATTGAATTGGGTTGTAAGGAGCTTAAAAGCAAAGGACTCTTTGTGAAGCTTCTTGAAGCAGTGCTCAAGGCAGGAAACAGAATGAATGCAGGAACAGCAAGGGGCAATGCACAAGCTTTCAATTTGTCTTCTCTAAGGAAACTCTCTGATGTTAAGAGCACCGATGGAAAAACCACATTACTTCACTTTGTGGTTGAAGAGGTAGTCCGTGCTGAGGGAAAACGGGTTGCTCTTAACCGCAATGGCAGCCTGAGAAGTAGTAGCAGTAGGAGCAGCAGCAGTAGCAATGGAAACTATGAGAACAATGCTGCTTCAAATGAACTGATAGAAAGGGAATATATGACACTAGGATTGCCAATTGTAGGAGGGATCAGTTCTGAGTTATCCAATGTTAAGAAAGCAGCACAAATAGATTACAACAATTTAGTTGGTTCGATCTCAGCCCTCTCAAACCGGTTAGTCAAAGTTCAAGAACTGGTTTCCTTGTGTGGAAAAAGTGAAGGGGGACATTTTAAAAGAGAAATGGATCATTTTCTTGAAAATGCTGAGGAAGAGCTGAAACTATTGATGGAGAAGCAAACAAGTGTATTGCAGCTTATCAAGAAAACAACACAGTACTATCAAGGAGGAGCTTCAAAAGAAACTGCAGAAGACAATCTTCAATTGTTCGTCATAGTGAAGGATTTTCTGGGAATGGTTGATCAAACTTGCATTGAGATTGCACGTGACATGCAGAAGAGGAAACTTCCTCCTAAGGCAATATTTGGGTAGTCATCTCATCATCACTGGAACCAGCACAAATTAGTTCTGTGATCGTCAAGCTGCTAGAACATACCACAAACGATAACTACACAAATTATTCAACTTGTGCTTTTGGGATGAGGGGGCTAAAGTTCCCAAAATAAGATTTCTGAAAGATTGGAGTTTTGTTGTGTCATCATTCAAAGTCTTGAGAGTTTATTATAAGACAAGCGTTCCTAACCATTGAATCTTCAGAAACATAGTGCATGCAGGCTATGGTTTTACAATTCATAAGCGGAAACCGTCTTTATCGCTTTAACATTTTCCAGTATTACATGTGTAAATGTACGCGTCAACAGTTCTTGAGCAAATTCAAATTCTGGTGCATATCAGTTGGATTCCTTTAGCATCAACCAGAACATTGGCTACTTTCTTCTGTTGTATATAGTCTTGTAATTTGTAATTTGTAATTTTGGATAAATGAATTTTATTTATATTTTTTCAGATAAGATTCAAAATATGTCATATGCAAAAATTCATAGAATTAATAACATGGTTGGTCTATAATGGAATGAGTTAATGGTGAGAAGAGAACAAAAAAAATTCCAGAGTTGACTTGGCATAGATCAGATGTGAGGAGAGAACAAGTTTGGTGAAAAACAAAAGGTTGACCTCAGAGGAGCCAACGGAATTGATGTCATAAACAATGTTGTTTTATTTGATTCGCCAACACAAGAGACTGTTTCATATTGCTACCAACCTCTCACCAAATAAGATTTGCTGTTAACCACTCCTTTACACGAAACAGTAAATTTGGCTTAACAATGTCGCCCAAATTCATTAAATAAATTCCAATGGACAACCATTTCAACAAGCTTTTACTTTTCTTCCTTCTTTGAATTAGGTGGTTCTGACAACTACACCTGCATTTAAAGTGATTTTAGATCAATTTCTCGTTAACATTTCCAAGAAAAAAAAAATTAAAAAAAATATTTTTTTTCATAAACTAAAATTAATTTATAAAAGCTATTTTATATTAACTTCTTTAACGCCTTGCATTAAGGCGTGGGAAGTATAAGATTAAGAAATTGAAAAAAATCTCAAAAGAACCAAATATAAAATGATTTAAAAAATACGAAAAATAAGAAAGAATATATATGTTAACAAAATGATTTATGCATAAATGATTTATGAAAGAAAGTTATAATAATCAATTATATCATAAATATTTTATCAATATTTATAATATAATGAATTATATTTTTTACTTAAACAAATATTTGTAACATTATAGTATGTCATTAATTTTTTTTTACTTTTACATCTTTTATTATAACTAACGAAAACGCATGCAGATGCATTTACATTTTTTATTATATTAAAATAATATAATTTTAAAATATGTGTAATTTTTATAAGAATAGTATTAAAAAAATTATGTAGAGATTATTTTTAAAAAGAAAAATTATTTAGTTATTTTAAAATAAAGATAGTTGTTATTCAATTATTTATTATTTTTTACTTATTAGAGAAAAAAATTATTCAATTAAAATTAAATAAAAAATTATTAAATGATATATTTTCTTTATATGATAAATAAATAAATAAAAATATTTAAGTTTTTACTCCTAATTTAATTTATCTCATTCAAACCACTTCACTTTTTATCCTTTATTCTTTTTTCCCTTTTTTTATCGTCTGACTTATGCATACTTAGTTTGGGTTATGTAAAACGAAATCATTTCATTTTTTTTCTACTAAAACTATTTATAAAAAAGTTATCTAGAAATACCATAATTCCTTAAGTACGTTCATTCAGCAATAATGCACACAGTGAACAAGACACTGTTGAGTTTCCCTTTTTAAGCAAAATCAATCAAGAAGACACCTGAAGCTTAACTCATATGGAACCACAGTGAAAAATTGTGTGATGCAACTGTGCTAGAGTTATTGCTTATGTAGTAGGTATCCCCATTATCCATTCCTTATTGGGTCCCAAGATTACTTCCCATGATCCCACCCATAATGAATACAAAATCCCCCCATAGATGGAAACAATGCAACCAATTATAAGAAAATGTGTGCATTCTCACATTTGACATTTTAGTTATACAACGTTATTTCTCACAGCAAATTTATTATCAATAATGGATACTTTACTACTTCCTCCTCCTTACATTGTTCATAAGCTCCTATAGTCCTACATAACTAGATAATTGTTCCCGTGTTGCAGACTAAACTAAGATATCATAGCGTGACCAGAGGAGTAGCCATAAACATTTCCTCCCAAAACTAATGTTTTCAACCTCATTTTCTCCTGCTTCTTATGCTACCTCCATTTCTCAATTTTAATTTCCCCCTGCATAAGTACACAAGTCAAAATAGCAGTTAATATAGCACAAACTTTTAAGATTTAACACGACATGGTTGGTCAACTACAATTTGAACTATTCAGAAAATCTTCCCATGACAAGGCTTCCTTTCCACTCTTTATGCTGTTTTTTTACCCTCACTTTTGGTGGTAGGTATATTTATATATAATTTAATGGATATAGCAGTGTAATGTTATTTTAAAATGATTTTATTCTAGGGGGTCCAGAAGAATCCTTGCCAAAATCCCCAAAGTTACATAGGCAGTACTATGTTTCACAGCTCATGTAATGTGGAACATAATAAATTCAGCTTTAGAATAGAAAATAATTTATAGTCTAAATGATTCATCTAAAAGGAAATTAAATCACAATGGAAAATAACTCCATGTCTCTTAGATTTTTGGTTAAATTTTAGTTTTTTCCAGATGTAACAGTGGGATACTTTAATTTAAGTAGCTGACCCCACTTAAGGGGGAGAAGACAATTTTCTTGTACTGGTTAAGAAAACATAGTGGCCTTATACTAGGACGATTGGATGGAAGGAAAAAAAAATAGCAAACATCAATATTTTACATGTGGTATAGTCCTTTAAATGATAACAAAATGTGGAATGTGGACCATATGAACTTTCATCATTATCTCGTGTTACCCTCCACTAAATACTGAATCACTATGCTCACTGGGCAGAAAAGAGGTTTGTCTTTTAGAGAAAAATAAGATGCCTAGATTATACAGCTGTTTTCTAATTCCTGCAATCATCACCAGACTATTAAGTTGAACAACACAAGTTTTAACCGACTTCAATTAACTATTAAGTATTAAGCATGAAGAAAAAAATGTCAGATGGTGTTTAACAAACTACTATTCATATATGAAAAAAATTCGCTATATAAAGTCTTTACCCTACTTGTTGACCTGGTAATGATAAATTTACAATGCACAGTAGCAAACCTTTTCTGGATGGTTTTTGAATGCTTTCTGACCCTGGTGAAAAGCTGGCAAGGAAGTGGTCTTCAGATTATGTTTTATCTTTTCCTCCTGTGTCAAAAGTAAACATTGTTAAGACATTCCTTTATATATCATATAACATCGAAGAGCTCAATTTATGATAACCCATTCTATACAATTATCATTTGTCTAACTTCAAATAGTTATGTCTAATGCACTATAAAATACAATCAGACACACTCAAGAAATGGCAAGGAAAGTGTACCTTTGATTTCAATTGAAGATGCCTTCTTTCTACCTCTTTTGCATAAACTTTTTCTTCCATTTTCCTTGGAAACTGATTAAAATACAAACATTCAAGAGTTTGATCAGTAAAAATAAAACAGTAGTTTCAAAATATCATGAGAATCCTTGATCACAAGTGCTGGATTGTGTAGACTTGCATCAAGAATCAGGCCACACCTCTTTTCCTTTCTCTGCTTTAACATCAGCTTTTTGGCCAAAAGAAGTTCGCACAGCATTCCCACTTCTTTTACCCGCACTGTCAACCTTGGGTGACCTATTTCATTAAACAGCATTAGCTTACATGCAATTGAACCCCTTATACGTTCATCAGAATAAGTTTACGGAGCATGTTCTATCAATGAAGGAAATATGGGGGCTGACAATCTATGGTCTTACTGAGTGACTATGGATGATGATTTTCATGTTCCTTCAATCATAAACAAATTCTCTCCCTTCCCCACTAACAATTCTCCAGCCAAGGTTTAAATTTGTTCTGACTTTTCATTATATTATTAAAGATTCAGTTTTACTTAAATAGTCTAGTTGAGATAGCTCAGTTGAGTAAATCATGGGACATGCAAGAAGAGTGCATAGGTTCAAACCAAACAATGCAGTCCACACCCTCTTCCTTGTGGAACCTCTAGCAGGATAGTTACTCCTTTAAACCCAAAAACAAATAAAAACATATTTTACTTCAACATTAGACCTATTTGGATAAACTTCTCCATAAACACTTTTGAAAGAAAACTAGAAGAAAAGTTAAATAAATTTCTTTATAAGTTAAAAATAGTTTACCTATAAACTAATTTGTAGAAATTACCTCTCATTAGCTTCTTCAAAATAAGATTTTTTACGCACTCATTAATTAATTTTAGCTTTTCGAAATAATTATTTCATCTTTCTTTTCTTGTTTTCGTATCCTATAAGTGTTTATGAAGTTTTCCCATACAAACATTATAAATTATGATACGGAAGATGAGGGAAGGGGTGGCATGACTTAATGGTTTGAATTGTTGCCTTGTGACCCAAAGTCACATGTTTGAGTCATAGGATCAGCATCCTGCAAATTCAAGGTAAGACTCTCTAATATACACTCACATAGTGGGTTCAACTTCCATAGATCCACACATAGTGAGCATTTTAAAGCACCAGGATTTGGTAAAAGTGTACCACAACCTGGAAAAACATAATGCTTCCATAATTGGTGTTAACATGATGGGGCATAAGTTAGTCACTCGATGTTATAGTCATGGGATAACTTAATGGTCTGAATTCGGAAATTGATTCACACAATGATAAGTAAAAGTACATTGTATCAAATCTGGCAGTAAAAGGGAGTTCCAGTTGAATAACAAACTAGCACTGTATTCTCAATACTGTCATATGTCTGATTTGTATGTAAGCCAGATCTTACTGGACAAATCAAGTTATAAGTAAAGTTTATAATGTAAAATCATGATTTATTTCAGTTATCCAGTACATATCACGGGGCAGTGCAGTCCTACGCAGTCTTGTGAACAGGTTGAGACAATTATCGTGTCTCATTTTTTATATATGTTCTTCCTTGCCAATAAAAAAACACATATGACGATTAACTGTTTATGCTTTCGTCATTTACATTTACATATTGTATCCATGACTAAAAAATTTGGTCTGTAATCAGATTATTGTTTTTCAGCATGCAACCATAAGAAGTTAAAAACAAAGTTATGCAAACTACATGGAGAAAATGGAATAGATGAAAATAAGAAAGATTTTAATAATGTAGATTCAAAAACTTACTGTCCATATTCCTTTCGCAATGATATAGATGTCGGATTCCTTGGCTCTGTCACCTTCGTAGGAACCTGCTCAAGAAAAATATAGGCAAATATTCTCAAACGAAAGTGATTTTCTACTGGTACACATAATCATTTGTCAACAATACACAGTTATCCATGATTTTCCAAACACCTTTTCTTTTACCAAAGATTTGTTTTCACCAGAAGTTATGGGCTGATTGAAATTATTCTGGAAAGTCTTGAATGCTCGTTTGACTATGTCCTTATCCCCCATTCTCTCCATAATCAAAGATTTCCTCACTGAAGTATGCGAGACAGGATCAGATTGACTTGGACCCAAGCTAAGTGACATGTGTAAAGATTTAGTAGGAACTTTTCTGTTCTCGGTAGTGGAAGTAGTTTTCCTCCCAGATATTGACGGAGATGTTTCCCTTTTATTTGAAGATGCAGATGCCAATGTTTTGGTGGGAGTTGTTGATGTAGGCTTTGGATTTCTAAGGGTGGAAGTCCGGGATGCCTTAGGCTTAGACCTAGGTTGCATGGGTTTCTTCTTCGCCTTTATTGCATTGCTTTCTCTGCTCACTGGGGTAGCCTGTTCAAACTAGATGGTGAAAAATAGAATAATGGGTAACCAAATAGCCAAATTTTAAATGGTGTTAATTATTATTTAACCACTCAAAATTTTCAGTGATCCTAAATTCATTGAGTACATGAATTAATGTATACCTTTGTAGATACCTTTGGATTATCCAATGTCTTGTATTGTGGTTCAACTTCTGAAGCATTTGCAGGCTCATTGTTTACATTGTGTGAAATTTCCTTCAAACCTGCAGCTTCAATGTTAGGACTTTCTTCTTTACTTCCTCCTTGTTCAACGCAGACAACTTCATCTTGTTTATCTATCAGGGAACTTCGTGATCTTCTCTCCACTTCATCATTCATTCTCTCTCCCTCAACTAATGAACCTTGATAATCTCTTGAAACTGCAGCATACTCCTCCAAATTTCTTACGTCAGTCCTAACAATCTGACCGATTGAATTGGTTTCTTGCTTAACCCCTTCACTAGAACCTTGAGCATTGGACATATCACATTCTGCATCAGTCACACAAGTGTTACAACTCAGATCTTCATCCTTTTGATATTGTTGTGATTTAAAAGAATCTTTCTCCATCTGCTTCTCTTGAGCAAGCAATTCGGCTTTCCGGGCAGCAACGCTCTTGTAATGAGCTTCAAAGTAAGCTTTCTTCTGAGCAACTGATCCAGGTGTGGCACACTTCTCAACTTCTTCCAGGTACTTATTTGGTGAGAAAGCAGACCATTTCTCCCAAGACAAGGAATCGTTCTCAAATCTACCGAATGAAACAGACACTTGCAAAGCAGGATTGGAAGCTGCTGTCTCCCCCATCTGCTTACACAACAAGAGAAAAGGCATAAACGAAAGCCAAAAACAAAAACTGCGTTCATAAGTACAAGGTGCCAACATAAGGACAATTCACAATAACTCCAAAAGCGCAGGATTTTAAGAAAATATAAATTGAGGAATCAACAAATCGGATATATTTGAAAGAAAGAACAAATGAATCAATCTTTAGTCTCATACAACCAAAAGGATAAATGGGTTTACCTAGCCTTCAAAAATTGGTGCATCAACAACTACTCGGCCATAACCCTATATAACCCCCAAAGACACACAGGCATGTCCTGCAAAGAAGCAGCAGTGGGGAAAATAATCATTCGGCGGATCTCAATGGAAATGGCAAGGAGTAGTAAAAATTGTCACAATGGGACAAAAAGAAGACTTCGAAAAATTGCAGCAAATGATGAGTAAAGGAATAGAAGGGACATGTGCATGTGGTGCGAGAGTGAGAGAGCACTCATTCTCAGATTCTCTCCTTAACTTCAGTTTCCACCTCACCTTTCTAAAGTAAGGGCATCATTTATCTGCTTTTTGTACTTGTGCTGTTGTGCAAATTCCTAAGTCCTAAATGATAACCCCAATCATCAAACACAAAGAAAGCAAGAAAACTTGTCCAGGGGTTGTAGATCACACCAGCCGCATCATACTTGCAAAGATCACTGAACCCTTAATGACATTGAAGTACCACCATTTTCAAGTGAAGGCCAAAGTGTAGTGGAACAGACAGAGTAGAAGTTGATAAAATAATTGAGAAGGAAAAGCACAAAAAGAAAAGAAACGACTTTTCAGCAAAAGAATAGTTTAATGGGGTGAATGAGATTAGCTGGCACAACTTATTAGGCTTCCACCAAACATAAAACAAAGTTTCATTTTCCTCTCATTAACTAACTAACCATACCAATGGACTCTAGCATATGTCGCAGAGAAGGGTTCAGAAACCGTGGGAGAGGGAGCCAAGACGGCGGTGGTGATAATGAGATTGGATCCACCAATCACCATGACATGAAATGGAAGTCAAGGAAAGAAGGTACACGTGAATAAAGGGGCGCAGTGTGCTAGGAAGTGTGTGAAGGTTACATACATCTTACATGTGTCATGTGACAGGTTTCTCTACTAGCTCCATTAATTATCAACCTCACTTCCCCACATGTGGACCCATCACATTGGTTTTGGTTTGGTTCACTTCAACTACAATAAAATATTTATATATATAGTTCTTTAAATTCTAGATTTCAATTATAAAATCCTTAACGATTAATTAAAATAATTTTTATGTGACTTTCTTTTTTCAATATTTCTTTTCACGTTAAGAATATTCGTCTCAAAATTTATGAATATATAAAAAATTATAAATATCCAAAATACATTTCTTCACCGTTAAAATAAATAATATAAATAAGTTATTCTAATATTATTTTAATTTAAAATCAATTAATTATAGATAAAATTGAAATACATTTAAAGTATATTTAACATAAATTTTTGAACATTTTTATGATCTAATGACTTATCTCCTTATGAATATAAGAGGTATTATTTGTCGATATATACAAAATTTGATGAAGGTTTCATTTGTTAAGATTTATATTATGATAGAGGCACAACTCCTTGTTTTATACATTAAATAGTTTTAAGCATAAATTCAAAATTATGGAGTGTTGGACTTTTCTCTAATAAATATACAAAAACATCATATAAAATTAAAATTGATAAGAAGGATTTTATTTCAACACCAAAATTTGGAAGGATAACTTTAAAGAAATTTACAGTAGATCTGAATCTAGTTTAAGGTAAATTGTCTTTTATTACTTCTTTTTTATCTAATCTTTCAAGCATTTCTATTTTTTATTTCTAATAATCACTTTTTTCAACTTTTTTCATATGCATTTGGTTTGAACGTTGATTTCATTCATATTTAGCATTTATATTTAGTTTTGATAATGAATATTTTAAACCTTTTGCATATACATCTGGTGTGAATGGTGATTAAATTATATTAAGATTTATATTGTTTTTTAAAGTTATTGATTTTATATTAAGCATTTTTATTCATTTATATTGATTTTTTTAGTTATATTAAGTTTTATAATAGTAATAATAATAATGTTTGTTATTTATAGGAAATAATTAATGGATACAAACTTAACTTTCAAAGTTGGTCTTGAATTTGATAATTTAGAAGATGCATGGAAATTTTAGGTGAATTATGGATGCATGAAAGGCTTTGGAGTTAGAAAATAATATTCAAACAAGGATTAAAAAGATGGTTATATTATGTTTTACTTATATGTTCGTTGCAATGAGGGTGTGTGAAAACCAAACTCAAGGAATTATAAAACAACCAATTCAATACAAGACAAGAACAAGGTGTATAGAAAGAATGCAAGTCCAACGAATAAACAAAAAATATAGAGTGGTTAGTTTTATTGATTATCATAATCACCCACTCCAACCACCAAAAACAGCACATATGCTAGCTTCTCAACGAAGAATAACTCAACATCAAGCTTATCAATTTGAAGTGGCAGAAGATGCATGGATTCAACAAAAAAGCCTCATTTGACTTTATGAGTAAATATGTAGGAGGTAGAGAAAATCTAGGATATACTAGACAAGATGCAAAGAACTATTTGAATTGTAAAAGGCGACAAGATAGATTTATAGTGAAGCTAAGTATTTGCTACAATATTCTCAACAACAATTGATAGATAATACTTCATTTTTTCATGCATACCAAATGGACTTGGAAAAGTAAATAACAAATGTATTTTGGGTTGATGCAAGAATATTCTTTGACTATCATTGATTTACTGATGCCATTTCTTTGGATACCATATACTATATATTGTACAAATGGAGATCATCGATCCCTTGCAATTTTCTTGAGCTTCAACCATTACAAAGAAGGGGTGATTTTTTGGTTATTTTTACTATTTAATGAGACTAGTGACTCATTCAAATGGCTTTTGGAAACATTCTTACAAGCACACACAAGCATAAAAAACCACAAACTATTTTTACTAACCAAGACTAAGTAATGGAAAAAGCACTGTGGTAGATTATACTAGATATAAAGCATGGTCTATGCACATGGCACATAATGAAAAATGGAATCTAGCATCTAGGAAATTTAATGAAAGATAGATCACATTTCTTACATGACTTCAGGAAGTGTATGTATGATTGTAAGAAAGAAATAGATTTTGAAGCCTCATGGAGAAACTTATTATTGAAATATAATGTGGAGGACAACTCTTGATTGAAATCAACATACCAAATCAAAGAGAAATGGGCAACGTGTTACATGAAAAATACTTTCACAGTTGAAATTCTAAGCACACAATTAAGTGAGAGCATTAATTCTAATATAAAAAGTTACATAAGACCAAACTTGAATATTAATCAATTCTTCAAGTAATTTGAAAGCGTGATTAAGGAAAAGCGATATAATGAGTTAAAGCAAGATTATGAGATGCATCAAAAGTTTCCAGGAATGATAATACAAAGTTCACCTTTGATTAAACAACTTTCTCAAGTATACACTTCTCTTGTGTTCAACTTATCCCAACGAGAATGAGATTTAATATCTGCCACAAATATCTCTAAAAGAAAAGAAACAGAAGTTCAGTGTGACTATGTCATAACAATGGTGGATGAAAAAAAAGAGTGGAGAGTTACTTTTAAATCCCATATTGAGAGTGGAGAATGAAAAATTACTTGTACTTGTAAGAAATTTGAACAATAGAAAATATTGTGTTGTCATTCATTGAGAATAGTATTTCAAAAAAATGTCAAGCTTCTTTTAAACAAATATATATTAAGACAGTGGACAAGACAATCAAGATCTAATACATTCAATGATAATAATGAAAAGCAAATTATTCTTGATCGTAGGTTGAAAAGTTTAAATTGATATAAGCAATTATGTCTTGTGCTTTTAAGATTGGTGGAAGATGCATCTAACTATCCAAAAACATCTACTTTAGTCTATCAAGGAGTGCTAGAGCTTAACAAGAAAGTAGTTGAAATTTGATTGAACCAAGAATCACATGATATTCATGATTCCACAAGTATGGAATAACCCTTCACAACAAAAAGGAATTGGATTTAAAAAGAAAGATAGAAAAAATATAAAGAAAAATAAGCATTTAAAAAGTTGGGTTGATGATCTAAAGTAGAAAAAGAAGAAAAGTAAAGCCTTCGTAACCATCAATGCACAAGATTAACATGTTTTCTTAATTAGTTTAATGTTATTCTTCGTTTTTCTTATTTTTTTAGCATGCTAATTCAAGGTATATTGCATATTAGTGAAATCAAGTTTTGGTAAAAACATGAAGTCCAGTTTCATCCTTAGAATATCCTTATTTAAGTCGAGTATGGAGAATTATCTTCAAATCCTTCTAAAACGGACTTTCATGTGATGTCTTTTGCATCTCTTTCAAATCAAATGAGTTTTACCAAAATGCTTATGGTATGTACATCAACTTTAAATTATAAAAATTGTATAATTATATTTAATTATTTGAAGAAACAATTATTTCATTTCTTTCCATCAAACTTAAAGAAGATTACAATTTTTCATCACTTGAAGAATTGGACTTCAATAAACCAATATGAGACGGTACATTATACATTGCAGAAGATGAACCTGATTTCTTGTTATAAATATCCTTTGTTTTTAAAAATTTAAAACATACATTCAAGTGACTTGTTAATTATTTCTTAACTTGGATTGTATTTTGTTGTCTACACTACATTTTGTTGTCTAGGATTTTTTTGGTATATTGACTTTTAAAAAATATTACTTATAACATCTGATTAAAGAAAAGCAATCTTCAGTTTTAATTTCAATATTGTACTGAAATTTTTATTTTATGCATAAATTTATGAAAGTTCTTTATATATTATGACACAAATAACTTCTAAATCATGTCGCTCATAAAGTAGGACATAAGTTTTTTTAATTTTTTTCTTAAAATAGTAAATTATGTTTATGTGGAATTTATTTTACCATATATTTATCTTTTGGTTTACTTTTACGGGCCATACGAATTGGTTTTAAGTGTTTATTCTGATCTACATTTCAGACTTTTCTTAACTTCAACTAGTTTAAGGACAAAAATTTATATGCAATTTCTTATATTCTATTTATGTTGTTCTTTAATTAGAATTGAAGTTTAATTTTAGTAATTTACTTGATTAAGAACTAAATTTCAACTGACATATTTATTTTTAATTTGAGTAATATATTATGTATTTGTAATATTAGTGGACATTGCTTGATTAGTTTTCTTAAATTTTTTATTTGATAAAATATTAATAGTTGGATAATATTATAAACAACAATAAAAAATTAATGTTAAACAACGTGCTATAAAGTATTACAGGAAACTCACAACACTTTTTTACTCAATAACAACCACTAATTTATGTATTAACTTATTAGCTAATACATTTGTTAATATTTTACGTTATTATTTTTATAACAATTTTAAAATTCTAAACAATAAGGTGATGCGAAAGAAAATTTTCTTTATTATTATCAGACACAGACTTCAAGATTTTTGTTGAGACATAAATATGTTTTTTAGAATATAAAGATAAGATTATTTATCTAAATATCATATTAACAAAGACAATTCATACTAGTTGATTGCACTTTAGTTTCCAGAATAGTTAATAATAACTTTTTTAGTATTTTTTTTGTCTTTTTTCATATATTATTTTTGTATTTATTCTTATTTTTTATTTTGTATTTACAAAAGGGCTTTATTAGTTTCTATTCCACTCCTTTCTTAAAATTAGGATTAACAATATAAGTCAATTTACTTTATTTCGACTAATTTTACATTTAATTTATTAAAAATAGAATACGGTGGACTGGTTCAGGGATTTAACCTATCTCACATAATTATGGATTTGTAGAGAAAATTACACTAATTAAAATAATTAAAAAAATTATAATTTTTTAATCTCAAATTTAAATTTTTTATAAAAATAAAGATTTTGTAAAAATATAACAATTAAAAAATAAACTTAAAAATTAATAATTTATTACATATTAAAATAATTAATAAAATATAATATTAAAATAAATCATAAAATAAAGTTTAGATTTATACTTAAATATATAATATTAATTAAATAATTGAATATATTTAATTAAATCTAAAACATAATAAAAATAAAAATAAATATAATATTGTTTACCAAAGAGGATATCTTAGCTCACAACCTGTGGTGAGCTACAATTGTTTTAGAATGAAGATATAGAAATTGAGGGAGATAAATATTCGGCCCATCCTCTTTTATGATGAAAAAGCGCTCTACGAGAAAAAAATTCATATGATGGCTCATGTCATGCACGTGCACCCCGTCTATCTTAGGTGAAACTAATTTTTGAAAAAAATAAGAATAAAAAAATAGTACCAAGAATATTTATACTTAACATTTTAAAATTAAAATTAAAAAGATAATATTTTCAATGAGAATAAAATCATTTAAAAAAAGAGTTCATGTTTAGTGTTTTAAAATTCAGTTATATTCATCAAATGCTAACTACTTTACTTGTGTCAAAATTAATTTTGATCTAATAAAACAAATTATTGCTCAACTTAATTCATTTGGCTGGAAATGTAAATTTGTATAAAACAATTAGGCTAAATAAGAAAATCATCCTCCGTGTAAGATCTGTACTCAAATTTTGTGCTTAACAGCTAGTTCACCATTGCAATTCACATCTAATTTCACCAAGTTGTACATCTTCAAAGGTAAAAACATTTGTAAAGGTTGAATAAAAAATAATTAAATTAAAAATGAAACAGTATTTCTTTCTCTGTATATAGTCAGGCATAAAAGTAGGAAAGCAAAGTGCGGAAAATGAAAATTAACATAACCAACCCATTAAAACAGTTCAATCAGATAACATTTTAACTGTCCAAAGAAACACGAATTTTTAATAGCCAGAAAATGATTTCAAGTGGAACAATCTGGTGAATACCTAATTATAAAATAATGGCAAAATTTTGTCATCAATCATAGAAGTTTTATACAACGAAATCCTCAAAATTTGCAGGACTCTATTTGCATGCTTAATTTCCAAAAACATTAATTTCCGCCTCATTGCTACTGAAGAATCAATTTCATATACAATTTGGGGAAAGCTAAGCAAATAGGCAGATATTATCGTCTGAACTTTTTGTTCTTCATTATTTTGACAGGTCAAAAACTAGAGAATATAAATTCAAATGAAAAGTTTTCCATCAGGGCAAAGTAGCTCTAACTTCTTTCCTATCAGCGCCCCGAGCCTGAAATTCAGAAGATCACCGATCAGAGTTGAATAAACCACATCATCTACCAAGTATTTACAACAAAACTAGTTTTTAATTCCTGAATTATTTTTTAATTCCTGAATTATTTATAAAAATTGTGTTTCGTTTCTAGAACAAACTTTCCACTTATTTCGTTCTTATACTTTATAAATAGATGTAAATGATTTTCGATGAAGAAGAGAAAAATAAGAAGAAATAAAAACAAAAACAGTGAAAGAAAGTTAATACTCAGATAATAGTGAAATAGGAAACTAAGAAGAAAAAAAAAGATAAAAATAAATTATAACAAGTCATCAAGGATCGTTTACACAAGTTTATAAAAACATAAGAATGAAATAAGTCCGAAATTTGTCTCAGAGATAAAACACAATTTTAATAAATAATTCAAGAATTAAAAATATATTTAACCCTAATATTTACTAAAATAGAATATACCAGCATCTTCATCTAATTTTCATGTAATTTTAAAAATAGGATATGTTTGGGATGTTCACGTTGAGAATTGAACAGCCTAGAAACTAAATCAACCTGTCCATGCTAAATTAGTCTTCCATCCATGATTTCAAATATCTAAACTCTTATCTAAAGCACTCTCTCCCAGTTTCAAGATAATTATCATTTGACAGGTTTTAATTGGTTTTAAATTATGAGAGAATTTTATGAAACTAAGTACTAACTATTTTTTCTTTTCAACTTTATCCTTAACTTTTTGGCATCTCCATTAAGAGGAATAAGAGAGCATTAATGGAATGAATGGGTAACCAATCAAGTGAGCTTATATCCTTTAGGGTTGTAATGGGCTTAGACCCATCTCTTGTATTTTTTGTATTTTTCCTATTAATAAATGCATAATCTTATATGCTCTACACACTAGGAATTCAACTTATACCTGTCTTAATTATTCTAACATGATATCTAGAACTAGATTTAATTCTTGTCTTCCTAGTAAATTCACTAGATTTAATTCTTGTCTTCCTAGTAAATTCACTATTTACCAGTGCTAAAACGTTTTTGGAAATTGCTCATTTTTCAATTTCTAGAATTACTCTCAGATTTAGGATTATTTCAAACATGTGTTGTTGCTGCCCACTACCACCTACTGTCACCACACCCTTTTCGTGCAATGACCAGCCAGACACGTTCCTCCCGTCCTGACGATCTCAACGATATCAAACTTCGGTTAATTGGAGCAAGAATGGCATCAAAACAGTGCTCTTTGTCACGTTGCCGTCATTTTTGCTCTAGCGACACCACTGTTGGCATTGTCCTGGCAAGGCGACCACCGTTCAGCCGAAGCCCTATTGAATGGAGCTGACATACGACCTCAGGCACTGCATCTCCGTCACACATCAATCCTTCACGTCGTCGACAACCACCGTGCGTGGTGGCACCTCTGCCACTGTTTTCGGCGATGATCAACATCGTTGACGTCGTTGCTCTCTCCTAGTTGTGGATATGTGATTTTCACCTTCATTGAAATTTGTTTGGTATTTTTCCCCCTTTTTAAGGTTTATTTCTCTCTCCTATGGGCACTTTCTCTCTTTACTTTTTTCTATGGCTTCTTTCGTTGCTACTACTATGTATGATATGTCCATCTATACCATTTATGTTAATGTGCATCTTTACATTGACAAATTAAAAGGAAGTAATCATGAGACTTGGGGCATCTGATATTAAACTTTGACTTACGAGTTAGGATTATGATAATCATATCACTATAACAGTGAACACTATTACTGAAAGTGAGTGTCCTTGCTGATCGAACATTGATGCTCAATTATATATTGTGCTCAAGTCTACTATTGATTGCAACAAATATTTTGGGCTTATGAGTCATGTTCATAAAGTTGGAACTAGGCCAAATTGTTGTACACCAATGACATTCAACATCTTTATGGTGTTTGTCAAAATATCTTTAACATTACTAGTCAAACACACCTTGATTGTACAATGACTCAATATTTGGATAAAATTCATGTCTCTTTTCATGACTTTAATGAGTTATTGTCTCCTGTCTCTACTCCTTCTACAGAATTAGAGCAAGAGTCAAAGTTCTTTGTGTTGTCGACCTTACATGGACTTCCTAGTTAATATTCACATGTCCGTTATCAGATTTTGGGATCTCCAATTGTCCTTACCTTGACTTCCACTTGTTCCACTCTATTGTGTGTTAGCTAAGGCAACCACTGCCACATCCTCTTCGGTCACCTTTGATGACTCTTCTGCATTAGTTTCTCAGTATAATGACCACAAATGTCCTCATAAGCCTGGCAAAGGGCGACACAATTGTGGTCATTGCCACAGGTATGATCATAAAATTGACCAATGTTATGCTCTACATGGTTGTCCTCCAAAATCTGTTACAATTGCTCAAATTGCTCCCACACAACCCTCTGTTTTAGGTTCTACAGTATCTAATAATTTTAGACAACCTGCTATCTTCAATGAGTTTTTCAAATGGTACGAGGAACGTCAGGGTTTTAGTTCCTTGCTTTTGTTGTGCACATAGGTACTTCATTTGCTAGCCTCACTCATTCCAACTCTCTGTCTGTTGGGTCCTAGACTTAAGAGGAGTCATTGATCATATTACTAGTAATAAATCTATTTTTTATCTCATTATCTATTTTGAATCACTTACCATCTGTCACCATGGCTAATGGCTCTAGGGCCGCCTCACATGGTGTTGGTACTATTCAACTTCTCCCTTTGCTATCCATTGATAATGTTCTTTATGTCTTTGGATCTCCTTTTAATTTATTATCTCTTAGTCGTCTCACCTGATCTCTTTTACCAAAGATTTTGTTTGTGTACAGGACCAGAGTTTGGGACGAATGATTGACACTGGATGTGAGTCTCATGGTCTCTATCATCTATGGATATTTGCACATGTTGATTTGGTAATGGATTCTCACTCTCTCATTCGTGCTCAACTGGGTCATCCTAGCCTTGTTAAGATGCAACAACTTGTTCCAAGTTTGTCTAAGTTATCAAGTTTGTTTTGTGAGTCGTGTCAATTAGGAAAACATAGTCGTAGTTTTTTTCCCTAAAAGTGTCTCACAACATGTTTCGTCTCCATTTGTCTTAGTTCACTTTGACATTTGAGAACCTAGTCGTATTCAGTCAAATTTAGGATTTTAGTATTTTGTCACTTTCATTGATGATTATTCTAGATGTACTTGAGTGTTTTTAATAAAAAATTGTTCGAAGTTATTTCCTATTTTTCAAACTCTTTTACAATGAAATTAAAACACAATTTGGTGTTTCTATTTGAACTTTACGAAGTGATAATGCTCATGAGTACCTTTCTCATTCTTTTTAATATTTTATGGCTTCTCATAACATTCTATATCAAACTTCATGTGCTTATACACATCAACAAAATGGGGTAGCTGAGCACAAGAATAAGTATCACATAGAAACAACTCAAACAATTTTAATTCATGGCCAAATTTCTCAACGTTTTTGAGGTGATGTTGTTTTAAGTACATGTTATCTCATTTAATCATGTCATCTTCAGTTTTAGACAACAAAATTCATCATTATATTTTATTTCCTAATGAACCACTTCATCCCTTACCACTTAGAGTCTTTGGGTCCACATGTTATGTTCATATTTTAGGTCCAAGTTTTAATAAACTCTCTACTAAGTCTCAGAAATGTGTGTTCTTAGGATTCACTAGATCACAAAAAGGATATAAATGTTTCTCTCCATCTCTTAATCATTATTTCCTTTTAGCCTATGTCATCTTCACTGAGCCCTCTCCACTTTTAAGACTAATTTTTTACATTTTGTGTCTCCATCTGACCAAACCAATATTCCAGTTGTCTGTGACCTTCTGATTGTGTCTAGTGTTCCTACATATCCCCTACCTTAACCACCTCTTTAGGTATACCATTGTTGACAAATTCATCACTGTCCACTTGATGACTCTTCTGCTGCCAACTCCTTCATCCTCTCCAACTTCGTTAGATGAATCTAATCTTCCTATTGCTCTTCGTAAAGTTATACGTTCCACTCGTAGTCCTTCTCCTCAATATACTGCTTTGAGTTATCACAAATTGTCTCCATCACTTTATATATGTTTTTCGTCTATTTCCTCTATATCAATTCCTAAATTTGTAGGTGATTCCTTAGTACAACCTAGTTGGCATCAGGCCATGCTTGATGAAATGAGAGCTCTTCATAATAGTGGAACATGGTACCTGGTACCTTTACCTTCTAAGAAATTTTCTTTTTGGTTGTAAGTGAATTTTTGCTATCAAAGTTAGTCCTAGTGGTACTATTGACTATTTTAAAGCTCGCCTAGTAACCAAAGGTTATACACAAATTTTTAAGTTGGACTATGATGACACATTTTCTCCCGTTACAAAGATGGCATCTGTTCATTTATTCATAGTCATGGTTGCTCTTCAAGGTTGCTCTCTTTATGAATTGGATGTCAAAAATGTTTTTCTTAATGGTGATTTACTGGAAGAAATTTATATGGAGCAACCTCCAGGTTCTGTTGCTCAGAGGGAGTCTTCTAGAATGGTATGTCATCTTTGCAAATCTCTATATGACCTCAAGCATTCTCCTAAGGCATAGTTTGGAAAATTTAGCATTGTTGTTCAACAATTTGACATGACCCACATTGAGGTAGATCACTCAGTATTTTACTGTCACTCACGTGTTGGATGTATATTTATGATATTATACTTACTGACAGTGATCACCATGGCATCTCACAAGTAAAGCAATATCTTTGTCGTCATTTTCATACCAAAGACCTTGGCAAACTCATATACTTCTTGGAAATTGAAGTAGCATAATCCAATAATGGAGTAGTTATTTTTCACATTTTGGAGGAAATCGGGCTAATGAATTCAAAATCTACTGACATACTCATGGTTCCCAATGTCAAACTTCTACCTAATCAAGGGAAGCCACTCTAAGATCTTGAGAAGTACATAAGATTAGTTGGAAAATTGAACTATTTTACAATTACTCGCCCTGACATCTCCTTTGTTGTCAATGTGGTAAGTCAATTTCATAATTCTCTCTATATAGATAATTGGGATGCTATCATTCGTATATTGAAGTACATTAAAGGTTCCCCTGGAAAAGGCCTGCTATGTGGACACAATAATCACACTAAAGTTGTAGCCTACTCAGATGTTGATTGGGAAGACTCTCCTTGTAATAGGAGATCCACCTCTAGATTCATTGGTGATAATTTGATCTCTTGGAAAAGCAAGAAACAAAGTGTTGTGGTAAGATCCAATGCAGAAGTAGAATATAAATCTATGGCCTTCACTACTTGTAAACTTATTTGGCTTAAACAACTACTTAAAGAATTACAATTTGGAGAAGTCACTCAAATGACACTCATATGTGACAATCAAGTTGCCCTTCATATCAATTCAAATTTTGTCTTTCATGAAATGACCAAACATATTGAGATAAATTGTCACTTCATTCGAGAAAAGATTGCATCTGGAAATATCTAGACTGAGTTTGTGAATTCTAATGATCAACTAGCAAATGTTCTTACTAAATCTTTACAAGGATCTAAAATTGAGTATATTTGTAACAAATTTGGTTCATACAATTTATAGGCACTAGCTTGTGGGGGAGCATTAGATGTATTAGGGATTTTGTTTATAATGTAATGGGCTTAGGCCCATCTCTTGTATTTTTTCTATTAATAAAAGCATAATCTTATGTACTCTACACATATTTGGGATTATGCCTAAACCTATCTCTCAATTATTCTAACATTCTTGAAATTGAGAATATTACATGACTTTCTTAATCCTTGTGCAAAGCCTTAAATAAAAATTATTTTGAATCAGAAAGAGTAATAGTTCTCTAATTTAAGCAAAAGACTACTAAATCTTTCATGCTTTGTTTGATTTGCTTATACCCAAATTCATGTAACATTTGATAACAAAAGAATGAAGAAAGCTACATAAAAGAATGAGTGAGATGAAACTATCACTACCTCAACACCTAAACCTTTAACATATACGTTGTTAAATAACTCAGATGGCTCAGGCATTTGACTTTCCTGGAAATCAGAAAAAACATAACTCTTAGAGATTGTAAATCACATAGAACTGCAGGAGATGGAAATATATGGGATAGCAAAATTAGTAAGGGAAGAACAAACAACAATTTCACCTTTGCTTTGGCAATGACTTCGTCAACGTCTTTTCTTACTTCCTTTTCAATGTCCTGAAAGAAGTTCATAATATTTTAGCGTTAAATTCTAATGTCCCATCAACATTAATATGATAAGAATAAGAACTTTGATTTCTTCAAGAAAATACAGAGATCATCATCTTAGAGCAGAGGCACACCTCTTTAATTCCTCTAAATCAAAGCACAATTAAAAAGACAGTGGTTACAGGTTGTCGGAGGGGTTTCCTTCTCCCCTGCCTTATGGCCTGAAACCCTCGCTCAATGTCAAGGAGAGTGGATTGAAAAGGTAATGATAGGTGTAGTATTTAATAGAATGGAAGATATTACGGAGTATTCTCCCATCCTGCCCATTCACAGGGCCTACTCCATCAAAGAATGCAAAACAACTTTACTCGAGCTTACAACAGAAAAAAAAAAAAAGAAAAATCAACTTGAACACCAGCCTCTATGCTGTATTTTGATTTGAGTCTTACATGCAAAAGATCCCTTTCACAAAGCTAACTAACTGATACAACTTACCCTCCTTGTTTTGAACATTACCGTATTACTACTACCCCTTCTAGCAGACAATTGTCAAATGACAGTTCTACATAGAGCTGTCAAAATAGGCCTGGCCCGATGGGCTGGCCCGTATAGCCTATGATTCAGGTCAGGCTAGGCTTAAAAAATTGTGGCCTATATAACAATAGGCTTTTTTTAGCCTGATCCATTTGGCCCGATGCCCATATGGGTCAAGGCCAAGCTGGCCCGTAGGCTAATGGGCTGGCCCGTTTATTTTTTATATTAAATTTTTATTCTTAATTGTTATATTGTCATACCAAAGAAAGAAACCCTAGTATCTCAGAGTCTCTCTTTTCTTCTTCATTTCTTCTCTTTCTTTCTCACAAGCTCTTTCATCTCTTCTACTGCACTACTCCTCTTTCCTTTCACCTTCAACACCACAGTTTCACGCTTTCGTCATAACTTCTCTGTTTCACATTGGGTTAGGTTTTTTCTTATTTTTTGTTAATTTAAATTATCATTTTTGCATTTCTAATCAAAATTTTATATCTACTTTTGTTTTCCTCATATCATCATGAGTTTGTGTTATTTTGTTAATATTTGTTTGAGTTATATAAAGTAAAATTATTATAAGTATTAAATAGGTTTTTATGTTTTTTATTTCTTGCATTGCGAGTTCTTATTCCCTATGACAACATCGGGAGTTACTCCTCCAATTAGTGATCCATCTGCTGCTTGGTAACAAAAGAAATAACGGTGAACAAAAATGTGGAGAGACTAAGAAAGCAAAGGTTGTGACTTCGAGGTATGGAATTATTTTGAAAAAATTGGTTTAATTGAAGGAGTGGAGAAATGTAAATGCAAAGGATGTGGCAAGCTGTATACATGTAAAGGAATTTCGGGGACCAATCATCTCGGAAGACATATTCCTAAATGTAGTGTATTTCCTAAATACCATGATGTGGGAGTTATGTTGAATAAAGGAAACTTGTTAAAGCAATGGAAATTTGACTCTAAGGTATATCGAGATGCACTTGCTAAATGTATTATTAAGCATGATCTTCCATTTAGTTATCTTTGAGTATGAAGGGGTCTTGGAGGTGAATAAAGTTTTAAATCCGATTTTAGACCAATTAGTAGAAACACTTCAATCAATGATGTCTATAATGTGTATATAAGTGAAAAGAAAAGCTAAAGAGTGTGTTATCTAATATTTACGGTAGGATATGTTTGACTTCGACGTATGGACAGCTGTAACTACCCAGGGCTATATGGTATGACTTACTCATTATGTTGACCAAAATTGGAAATTAAATAGTAAGTTACTTTCATTTTGTCACTTAGATAATTCACACCTTGGGTTAGAATTATCGGGGAAAGTGCTTGAAGTGCTTAAGGATTGGGTAATAGAAAGCAAAATATTTTCTCTCACATTGGACAATGTCTCTTCTAATGGTAGCATGGTAAAAATTTTAAAAGAAAGACTTAATTTGCAAAATGCACTTACTATGTAAAGGTGAATATTTTCATGTGAGATGTTAGTGCACATATCTTGAATATTATAGTTCAAGAAGGGTTGAAGATAACAGGTGATGATGCTTTGTATAAAGTTAGAGAAAGTGTTAAATATGTTAAAGCATCGGAGGGAGGTTAAGAGAATTTCGAAAATGTGTTGAAGAAGTACATTTAAGTGATGTAGGTGGTGGTCAAATGTGAACAATTTTGCACAAACTTTCATATAAATATATCGTCTATTTATATATTATTTACTTGTTGATAAAATATTATATGTGGAAGAGATACAATTGTTTAGCGAGCAAACTAGTCAAGGAAATAATATATCTAAAGAGGTCCTTAATACATGTTCATACATTTTGACTTTTTTATCTATATTTATATAAACATTTTTAACTAATTGAGTATTATCTTTTGCGAGTAAACAATTCTTAGAGTATTACTTGTCTTGGAAGTGTTTAGTAGGCGATCCAAATTTGTTTTATAAGTTGCTCAAATGTGAACAATTTTGCACAAACTTTCATATAAATATATTGTCTATTTATATACTATTTACTGTTGATAAAATATTATATGGATATGTTGTTTAGTAGGTGCTTGACTCTTCTGGAAGTACTTAAGTTTTTTTTTACAAGTTGTTCAAATGTAAACAGTTTTAAACACACATTCATGTAAATATATTATATATTTATATTTATATTGTTGATAAAAAATTATATTATAGATATATTGTAATATTTTTTCAATTTTTAATTAGGCTAAAAATGGCCCGTTGGCCCGTTGGCCTAACATAGGGCCAGGCCAGGCTAAAAATTGTGGCCCATTTTAAAATATAGGCTAGGCCAGGCTATCAGATTTTTTGAACTTGGCCCGTAGGGCCAGGCCAGACTGGGCCGGGCCGCCCGTTTTGACAGCTCTAGTTCTACAATCTACGTCCTGTTGCTTTAATTGAGCCTTTAAGCTACTTGGCCCTAACACTCAATCATCGAATGAGTTTCCTCTATCCCTACTTTCCATGATTTTCATTAGTACAATTCACATTTCACACCTTGCATTCAGCATCCCGACTGTCTACACGTTGGTCAGGTGCCTTTAGGGCTTTACTCCCCTACATTCCTAATACTACTGCTTGTCTAACATTAGTATGCGACACGCTTGCGTGATAAACTAGAACCCGTTCCAAATGGGCAAAAATTTGTGACACATATTCCAAATTTAAAGAAAATCATGACACATAATCCATGATAGACAAACATGTCATATAATCACTCAACACTCGGCATAACATATGTAATTACTGGCAGAATAAAGCTCAAGTAAACAATAATTATCATAATTAAAGTATATGAACTCACATGACTGTTAACCTATGAGGGGACTCAAAACTCCATCACAACTATTTTAATATAGCCATAATATTATAAAAAAATATACTTATAGAATTTCATGAAAATAACAATTGGAAATTCATTATCTAAGCATAAAATTTACGCATTCCTAGATGATTGGCAGCATAATAAAGAAAAAAAATTCTATTCATGAACTTGAAAAGTAAAATAGCACTATGCCCAAAAATTGTTGACCACAGATATTAAGATGAAAGCAAGACTGCAATAGAATTTAATACAAAACAAACACATCACACTTTACAATTGACGTGTGGAGCTTGAATACAAACTTCATTTAATCACCTTTAGCTCCTTTTCAGTAGCAATCTCATGAGCCAATAGCAGCTTTCTTACTCTTTCAATTGGATCACGCTCCTATAATCAGATGATAGGAGTAAATAAAAGAGATAGAGTGAAGTTCTCAATACAATTAAACTAATAAGACATATGATCATGGTCATAGTAATATACCTGTCTCACACCAGAAATTTCATCACGAGTGCGGTATGTGCTGCCAGGATCAGACATGGAGTGGCCATGGTATCTGTAAGTGTCCATTTCAAGAATCTGGACAAAATAATTAAGATAGAGAGAACAATTATTATAATATAAGAGAATAAAAGAATCATTCCTTAAAGCTAAACATAAATTTAAGAGATACAAGTACAAATAAGAAGTAAATTTACTCACGATGGGGCCATTGTTCAAAGCAAACTCCTTCGCAAATTTACAAGCTTGTTTCACAGCAAGAACGTCCATGCCATCTACCTGCACAAATTTACTTCCAAAATGATAAAAAAAAGGAGTTCATGAAAAGACTACAGTGTATATTCAACACGCACACATGCATATATAATTATCAATTCGGGATTGCAGCCCGCCAACCTTGAGCTACCACTAACCAACAACAAAATAGCATTGAAAGTAGAGCAGCCAATGGAATGGCTGCCACAACAAAGATTTATATAAAACAAAAAAGATTAATTTATGCTATACACATATACATGCCAAAAAATTAAACGTTTATAATTGAAAAGGATAGATACAAACATGAAAAAAGAGGTTGAATTGTGTTGTGTCATGTTTCTCAAGTAGAACCCTTTCCTTCAACGGTTATCTTTGCTCCAGTGATCCCACCACCCACCATCACAAAGTTCTTCTCCCCACTTTCCTTTGCTCCAGACCCATTGCCACCACCAATTTTTTCTTCCTTTCACCTTCCTTTGCTCTAGTGACCCACCGTTGCTGCGAAGTTCTTCTTTCCTTGCTCTGGCAGCAACTCCACCACCACCACGAAGTCCTTATACCCTTCGTCCTCCTGCTCTGACAACCCACCACCACCACGAAATCCTTTTTCCTTCTCCTTTCCTTGCTCCAGCAACTCACCACCACCACAAAGTCGTTCTCCTCTTTGCCTTCCCTTCTCTGACAACCCCACCACAAGAACTAGGTTGTGTCACTTCCGATGTGTCCAAGGAATAGGTCACGTTTGGCCAAAGCTAAGGTGTCTGATACCATGTCGTGCATGCACTTGCAACATGTCTGAGTCAGCAGCACATCGGAAGCGAGGAAATGGATTCCCATCGACGCGTTCGAGTTTCATAGCATCTTTTATGAGCACAACGCCTGCTTTAGATACAAACGGTTAACCATGGACTTTGTCATGTACAAGTTCTCATGCTTAGTCCATAGTCCTATTGCGGTCTTCTCCTTTGAAACTTGCCTCAACACCTTGTCACCGAGGCTAAGAACAACTGCACTAGTTAGTTAGACTCGCTGGTTATCCTGTAGAAATATTGTTTCCGTAACAACACAATGTAACAATTCATTTCATAAAACAAACTTGGAAGTTTCTTTTCACAATTCTCTCTGAATTCGGAAGTTTCTTTTCACAATTCTCTCTGAATTCAAGCACATCAACTGTGAACTTCTCACTCCGTATGATGGTAGATTTGCTTGGTTTCAAAAATCTTGCACTAAATCAAATCACTCATTGATTCTCTCGCTTTAGTAGGTGTGGTCCAGTTTCTCATCAAGAACATGTTAGAATATTCAACTTGGTTTACAGATTAGAGGTGCACCATCCCATGGAACTCTTGACATTTAGAATATTCAATAATTTGCCACATTTGAAGGACTGGACAAAATTTACATTACCAATGACCAAGTTTGCATACCAAATTCTCTAGAGCATCAGAATTTCATTCACCTATTAATCCTAATTTTACATTGGTCCTTAATTAGAGTAAGCAAACTTGTAAAAGATAACCGTGTATTTTGGATTTCAGCTGACAATTGCTTTGTCAAATCTTAGGCCAATCATGAAATTCTCTGCCAAGGTCGAGTCAGTTTTTATGAACATTACATGTTTTCAAGTCTTCAGTGTCCTATAAATCTTCATGTTTTCTCTCCCCATCTTCTAATAATAAGTCTACTGTTTTTGTTTATCCTAGTTCCAAATACTTGTGGCAATTACGATTAGGGCACCCCCATAGCAATGTTTTGAAATTTGTACTACCACATCGTAATACCTTCAAATAATGTTAGTCATCTGTTGTGCTTTGCTTATTGTATGGGAAAAGGTCATTGTATTCATGCTCGCTTTCCCCCATTACTTATCGATCTCCTTTAGAACTTGTTTGCAGTGACCTGTGAGGGTCTCTCTCATGCCTTGCCTTCTACCCAATATTATCTTTATTATGACTTTTGTGGATGTCTTGTTGTGCTTTATGTGGATTTATCTCTTGAAAAGTAAATTTGAGGCTCTTTAAGTGCTTAAAACAATTCCAAACGATGGCAGAATTACTACTTCGGACTTCCCTTATTAAATCCCTTCAAACTGACTGGGGTGAAAAATACAAAACATTTACTAAGTACCTAACTAATTTAGGCATTGTTCACCATCTAATATGTCCACACACATCAGCATAAAAATGGTGTACATGAAAAGAAGACATGAGCACATAGTTGAGTTGAGCTAGGTCTCACCCTCCTGAGTCATGCCTCACTTCCTTTAAAATTTTCAGGCAATGATTATTCACTGTTGTTTATTTAATTAATTGCCTGCCTACAACATCCCTCAATTTTGTTGTTCCTCACACCACCTTGTTCACACAACCATCTGATGTCACCTCCTAAAAGCTTTTGGCTGCACCTGATTTCCTTTACTCCACCTCTACAGCTATGATTCCCAAAAACATGACTTTTGCATAATTTTAGGTTACTCTGCCTCTCAGAAGGGTTGTCATCTCCCACAGGTACAACATTCATCTCTAAAGATGATGTCTTCAATGAAATTCAATTTCGTTACCAAGAACTTTTTTCTCCTTCCCTTTCCCCAATTTCCTCTCCTACATCCATTTTACCTCCTGAACAATTCATTCCTATTGCTCCCCCAAGTCACTGTTCCTCCTCATCCAACCTCCCCTTGTGTTCTACCCAGTACTATCACTACAAAACTCTAGTTCTACCACTCCATCTCAACCTTCAGACTCTGTTTCTCCTCTACCCCAACCTGCCAACATCCATCAATCTAACTCGCGATCAACAAGTCAATAACAAGAGTCATTACCTAGACAAACATTCAACTATGTGGACAAAGACAAAGTTTGAAAATGAAAAACACCAGCCAAAAACGAAAATATATGAACAATGAAAGTGAAGAAAAAACACAACACATGAGAACAGAGAACAAACAGGAGAAATCAACACCAATCACGCTGCACTACAATGTGTGAACAGTGTGGCGTTCAATATTCACAATGCTTTTCCTTAAACAAAAATAATAGCCATCAATCTCTCTAACCTTCAATCCAGGAACATAATCCCCACGCTTGTAATAAGCAGGACTCTTAGCAGCTCTCCACTCAGCAGTCCCCATTCCATCTGTCCCACAAATCAAACCAAGTTAATCCTCAACCCAAATCAACGAAATCCTTGTTCCGATAATTTATCAACAAGCACTATTAACTTTCTCCCAAGTTAAAATTTGCTTATGTGTAAGATAAATAAACTTTTGGAGAATTTCTGGAAGTTTTAACTTATGAGCATACTTACTCAAAAAAGTAATCCAAACAAGTCTAAACCACCTCACATTTCAAGTCACTAACCAAACAAGGTAAAACTCACAATGATTATTCTCGCAGACCAAAATGGAAGGAAGATCCCAAAGCGCAGCAATGTTAAGAGCCTCGAACAACTGCCCCTGATTGGCAGCACCATCACCGTACAAAGAAAACGTAACATTCTCATCCTTAGAATACTTCTGAGCAAAAGCCAATCCACAACCAAGTGGAACCTGAGCTCCAACAATACCATGCCCACCGTAGAAGCCACCCTCTTTCCTGTAAAAGTGCATGGAACCACCTTTCCCCCTGGAGCAGCCATCGCGGCGGCCCATGAGCTCAGCAAAGACCTCGATCAGGGTTCCGCCGCGGCTCAGGAAGGTGCAGTGGTCGCGGTAGGCAGTGATGATGCAGTCCTTGCGCGTGATCGCAGCCTCCATCCCCACCGCGACGGCCTCCTGGCCGTCGTAGAGGTGGCAGAAGCCGCGGATCAGCTTGGCCTTGTAGAGGGAGTCAGCCGCGATCTCCATCCGCCGCATCAGCGTCATGTCGCGGAAGAACGAGAAGAGCTCCGCCGCAGAGGTCTCAACAGTGCATGATGGCGCGTCGCAGCGGTGGGCCGTGAAAGGAAGCGAAGTCTCCACGGTGAGAGGGTCCGTGGAGGAGGAGGAGGAGGAGACCGAACGTCGTCGTAGCGACAAGTAAGAGGATAGGGGTTTCAACAGACTCGATGGCGATGGCGATGACGAAGCAATTCGCGATAGAGCCATTTGGATCGAAAGAATTGGTGAGAAACGAAAAGCAAAATTATTTGAAAATTGGGTTAGATTTTAGAAGGAGGGAATAGAAAGAAGAAGAAATAGTTAGATGCAGGGAGTTAGGTGAGAGTGATGGTGGAAAAGTGACAACGATGGAAGGAGAAGAAATTTTGATTTGGTGCGATAAACAATGATGGAGTTGGTCTACACTCTCTACAATGTGTATCGTTTATCTTCATCAATGGCTCTCCTTCAGTTTGCACTTCTCGTTCTGTCCCACGTGGACGGATATAAACCGTTAAACATAGATCGAACATGCAACTGCATTCATTTTCAATGTACGGAACCTATATCCGACAAGAGGAGAATTTTTGTTATGTTCCTCATTATTAAAGTACTTGAATTTGCAGAGCTTGTCCACGAATAAATCCCGCGCTGCCAAACAAAAGTTTGCTATTTAATTATTATCAGTACTACATTTTTTTTTTTTCTCTCTATAACTATCTCATTTTCTATTTTCTATTTTTTTTTCAATCTAAATTGAGTTTAATATTTTTAACTCGTACTCATCCCAACATGTTCGTCCTAACGAAAATTATACAAATAAAATATTTAAAAAAATCAAGCCTATGTAATATAATCTTAATAATAAAAATTACAAATTCATAACTTTTGTTAGACTATTTATTTTTAGGTTTGAGATTGAATTTGAAAATGCTCTCACATTTCAAAACTATGATATTACTATTTAAGAGAGAATTCTGGATTTGTAAGTTGATCTATACACAGGATTTAATGAAATTAATATGATTAGTTGATTATACTGATAAGGATTTATTGGTATGAATATTCATCTTTTATTCTTATAAATCCAAACTATTTAACTCTTGCCTTGTATGATATAACTTGACTATTCATTCTTTCATTTTATATTACCTATATTTTTTATGCTAATATCCCAATTGTTTAATATAGTTATCAGATTTGGACTACTAAAAGAACTACCTATATAATTTGAAATATACAGAATACATTTTAATATCTTTTCAAAACATTAAATATGATTAGCTGTAATCCAATATATTTTTTTATTAAATATAAGATGATTAGTAGAAGTGCATAATAATAAAATATACCACAATATATTTTACCTATTTAAAATAAAGCTTAAAGTTTAAAGTAAATATATCTTAAAATTTTCAACCAAAAATAACTTCTGTTTAATTATTATTTTTTCAAGTTTTGACCATTGAAAGATTCTGTGTAGTTTTATCGCCGCCATTTCTAACTTGAAAAAAAAAATGCTTGCTTGCAAAACTGCAAATGCAATTCGTTTTACGCTTCTTAAAATAAAAATGCTATTTTTATTTTGAATTAAAAATTGATACTCATGTTGAGCATGGAGTGTTTTCCAATTTCTTATTTTAGCTAAGAAACCAGTTTAATTAATTTATCAATATAATATATTTGAATTTTGGTTTATTATTTGTATTTATATTTTAAATTATAAAAATTTGAGAAAAAGTAATGTATATTAGACATCATCTATTTTTTTTTCTTATATTAGTTTTATTTCTTTATGTTTTCTTTCTTCTGTGTTAGTTTCTTCCTTTTTTAATCCAAATTTTGGTTTAATATGATTAAATGCATTATTTAATAAAAGCATATAATATAAATATTTAAAAAATGTAATGCATAGATAAAAAAATTGATTAAATTTTTTTTTCAACTAGTAATTGATCCAAAACTTCCTGAGTTAATCATGTTAGTTGAGAAAAGATTTAATAGAAAAATAAATCATCAACTAAATGCAAAGTATTCCAATTAAAGTTGTGAAGGAATTTAGTTAATTTAAATTTATCCATTAACACTTCAATTTTTTAATAGATAGAAAATAAAAAGTAAATTCTTATATTTTTATTTTATAATAAAATTGAATGAAGTCTCAATTTTACATATGAAAGATGAAAGATGTGTAGAGTTATGCTTGAGTAAACACGTCTTAATAAATACATGAATGAGAAAATATCTTTATTAGGTCAATAAAACTAAAAAGTGTGGATAGTAAAATTTAAAAGAAACAAAAGAAATATTTTGGGTCATTTTTTCCAACCTGTAAACTATACATAGACTTTCTAATACACAAACAAGCCACATATGGAACAAACATTCAACACACTTAACATTATTAAATATGCAAACCAAACTAAATCAATGCGCTTATCTTGGGTTTACTTTTGGTGCCACAAATCAAGGGAGCACATGAGGATTTAATTTGAATTTTCCTTCTTTTTTGTTCACCCCATAGATCTATAAATAAGATTCTACATTCTTTAGAATTTCATCTTGAATTGAATGAAAATAAAGTTTGATTTCACCTTGAATTGAATGAAATAGAGTTTGTGAAAAAAGAATTTTCTTTCCAATAGAGTCTTATATTGTCTCTTGGATTCAAGTGGCAACTCACCATCATCACTCATTTTGGGAGAGTGTTCAAGTGACGTGGCTTCAACTTTTCTCCATTCCATATAAGTTCTTTCTTCCACTTTGATCTACTTATTTATCTTCTATGTTCATTCCAATTCTCCAAAGGTTATGTGTTTTTTATTCTTTTCATTTCCTAAGCTCGTTGAAGGAAACTTTCAAACTTAATATGTTCAAATCAAATCCATGTCCAATGGCAGTCTACTTGTCACAAGTAATACTGTTGAGGTTGATGAAAATAATATATCTTGAAAGTCCCACATCGTCTTGATTATTCAAAGGAGTGGGTGACAGAAGCTATATAATGGACTTGAGTCCATGGTATCTAGACACCCTAGTCAAAAGCACTTTAAGCTTGTATTTGACTTTTCTTATACTCTTGTAGTAGAGTTTTGTGAGGTTTGGTTTAATTACTTGTTTTGGAGAGTGCGGGTGTATTGGGGTCAAGGGTATGGGGATTAGTTTATGTGTCATCTCGAACGAAGTAAGAAAGTCTCGTCACGCTCTTTCATTCACGATTTGATGTTCTCGTCGCTTCTTCCCCTCGTTCCTTTTCTCTTGGACATCTCACTTTAGGAAGCAAAGGCAAGCAAACTAGGCGGCAGAGGCGGAAGGGGAAGAGTGTAATTTTCACAGTGTTATTCTCTTCTTGTGTTGGTTATTTCTTATTGCATTTATCTTATTTCTCTATTAGAAGGATTATTCTTTAGGGGATAAAGATGCTATTGTTTTACCCAACAAATACCATGACCACCTTGATCAAGAACAAACACACCAAAAAACTTAGAAAAAGGAACAAGATCATTTTGACAAATTTAAACTCAAAATAAGAAGAAGAGAAGGAATGATGATCTTTAAATGTGATTTTCTTAATCCATCAATCTTGACATCAGTAACACAGTAACACAATTCCTAAGAAACATACAACATATCTCAAGGTTTAGAAATTATACAATATTTTTTCAAAAATGATTATTCAATATAGATAGAGGTAACTCTTATAAAACTATCAATTTGAATGGATTAAAGTTTATTTCAATTCATTAAAGAAAAAGTTTGTGTCTTGCTGTAGAATTTTAATCCATTAAAACATTAAAAAATTACTAAACTCTCAAAATTTTAACTTAGTTTAATCTATTTAAAACCTTGATTTAATTGATTAAAACAATGAGACATTTAGTGTATGAAATGTTTAAGTGTTTTTAATATATTAAAACAAGTTTTTAATGGATTAAAATGTTCTTCTTTACAAATCCAGAAAAATTAAAAATATTTTGAATTCATGAAAACAAAACTTAACACTTCAAACAAAGGTCAAAACACTTCCAATTGAATCTACTACTTACTCTAAGAGGATTATTAACAACACATTAAATAATCAAATTTCAACTCAACCTCAAGATTAATCAAAAGATCAAAGTCTTCAAAACTTGCATCATTAAAACATGTGATTATGAACATTAAATTATCAAATACAAAGCTTGTTTCAAGCTTCTATCTCAACTAAAATATCTATAATTAGTAAAAAAATCATTTAACTTTTTTTTGTGAGAGATATGAGACCAAGGAGATTTGTTGAAAAGAGTATTTAGATATTTGTTCAGAGAGATAAATACAAATATACTTAAGTTAAGACAAAAATAACTTCAAAATAAAAGACAACATAAACTTATTAAGTTGGTGGAACTTGGTCGATGCCAAGTACTAGACATTGTTTTAGTGATAGATATGAAAACAACTTTTTTTTCTTATTGCTTTATTTTTCCTTTGATTTAAAGACATTTTCAAACAAAAACTACATTCTTCATTTAAGTTTACAAATAGTTTTATAAAACATCAATACAACTCTTTTCTTATGATTTTTTTTATCTATCCACACACTCATTTCACATCTTGGAGCAAACACTCATGAAGCTTAAAACATTCTTTTGAAGCTTTCACCTTACTTTAATAAGATGTCAAGTAATAATTATGTACTCAACTATTTGATGATTTTCAAATATTAATTATTAAGCTAATCTAGTCCATAAATTTTTATATTTAATTTTTTTCTTGATGTATTGCTAAAATCACTTCTAGTTATTTTATGACTTTCTTTTTAAAAAAATTAGAATTTGCTTATGGAAATGTCCACATCCAAACTTTATTCTCAATAATATTGAAAGAATGCTTGAACAGTCACAACATTGAAAAAACTTTACTCTGGATTCTTGGGATGTTTTGATCAAATGAAAAAATAAAATAAAATAAAATAATGATTTTTTTTAAGGATAACAAACAAACTCACAAATACTAATATTATGATTTTTATAGAAATTATTCATATTAAATAGACACAAATATAAGTATAAGTAATATTTTTAACCTTTTAAATCAAGTACATTTGTCTCTATCCTATCTATGTTTTAATTGTTTTATCTTTTTCTTATAATTTAATTGATATTAATGCAATTTTATTTTATTTCTTATTATTTAAAATTAAAGAGAAGAAAATTATGTCTTTTCTACATTGAATTCTTGATAATATTATGTTTTTTTATATATTTTTTATTTTTTATAAAAATTTAATTAATATTTGGACATGTGGTAAAAAAGATAATGAAATACAAGTTCATACTTATTAAATATTGAAAGTAAGAATTAATATGATTTTTCGTAAAGAAGAGAAAAACAATATAATAAAACTTGCATTTGTCTCTATATGATCACACTATCTTGTTCTATCTTAATAATGTGTTTGTATGAAAATTTTTAATAGGGTAGTTCATAGAGAATTTAAAATACTTTATGATAAAATATAGTCCATGAAACAACAACTAGCCCTGTGCACTAATTGGGTTCGGACGAATTCGGGTTAAAAATTTTAAACCCAACCTAAACCGACTCATAAAATATCTGACCCATTTTTGACCGCAACAGTTATTCAGATTAGTCGAGTTTGGATTGAGCGGGTCTCGGATCAGGTGGGTTTAATCAGATTGGACGGGTTAACATTTTTTAATCTAAAAAATATTTAGGGTTTCTTCCCTCACTCTCATTTCTTTCTCCAACTTCCATCTCCTGTGATTCTGCTTCCTCTCGCTTTAGCTCTCATAGTAATGTTCTCCTTCTTCGTCTTCCCTACTTTTGTTTTCTACCTCGTCCTGACCCTCCAGTGTGCACTCTCTGCCTCTTGCTCCCCCATTTCCTTTTGGCACTGGAAGTTTAACTGAGACACGACGACACATGAGTCACGCACGGCCTCAAGCGTAATAGAAAAGTTAAACAGAAAATAGAGAGAAGGAGAAGAGAATGAAACCTTAGATCTTGAGGTTTGGAGTAGTCTGGTAGGACGGCTGGACCCCTCGTAGCCATCTAGGTTGCCTCCGCTTACCGACGTGCCACTCTAGGAGAGCGGCATGGTGGGGCTGGCTCTGGTGGACAACCGTTTTTTGTGAGCGGCAGCGTCAGTGGCGTGTCTGCGGACAGATCTTGAGCGACACCGTCCAGTGGAGGTGAAGAGAGAGTGGTGGCAGCAGAGGAGGGTGGTGGAGGCAGAGGAGAAGATTGACGACGAGGAAAATGAATGTGAAATTGAAGGCGTACAGAGGGGTAATTGAGTTTGGGGGTTAGATTCATACTCGAAATTGACGTTGAGCTCTTCCTCCTCTTCTTAGATTCATCGCTGAAGAGGTTCAACATCATCTGGTGGCTCTTCTCCTCACCTTCCGTATAGAAGAAATCTTAGTTTTTGTTGTGATACAATGGAGGAGTTTAGAGAATCCTCATAAGGAAAAACTGCAACCAAGTTTGGTCGGATTCAGATTCTAGCGGTTAAAAGTATTTCAATCTAAACCCAACCACATAAAACTGCTTCAAACCGAAATTGAAAATCCGACATCTCGATAATTTCAACATTAACTGTCCCAAAGGAGAAAAATGGGTATGGGTCTACTGATTCGATCGGCCCGAAAAAATTTGAGCACCCCTATCAACAACCACTTACGGATCTTGAAAAATTAAAGAAAGAGTTGGTGGTTTAGTCCTCCACCCTCATCTGCATAATTCTCAGATAATTAGTAAAATTTAATGATACATTTTTCTTTGTCAATTATATTTTTGTTTTAAAAAATATAAAAATAATTAAATAATTAAATAATTTTTTTTATAAAATTTTAATGAAAATTATATTAACTAATTATTTTTTATCTTTTTATTTATTTTTTTATCAATCAATAAATTATATTTAATTCTTTTAAAAGTATTATTAAAAAATTAAAAAATTTATTATAAATTATAAAAATTACTATTTTCATTAATTTATATAAAAAAATTATAAAAAACTCTTATTTAAAAGTCAGGAGAAGTATTATTTTACTCATTTTTTATTTTAAAAAACGTGTTTCAAAAAATTTTGAAATAAATGTTTTAAAATATTATTTCACAATATATATTCTGAAAAGGAATTTTAAAATATTTTTTTAAAATCTATTTTGAACCATTCTAAAATACTGCAACTCAGACAAAAATATTCCGAAATATCTGAGTCTGGAAAACTTATGGAAAAAGATAATCTGAAAGAATTTATTAAATTAGGAGATAGTTTTGCAATTTTATATGACCTATGCATGAAGAAACTATGGAGTTGCAGGAAGTAATGGGCGAATAGTTTAGTAGTGAAAAAGCAAAATCTTTGCCCACAGACAGTACTTAGTCGCACATCTTTATTTTTTTTCTTCCATTTTCTATTTCATCATTGTCTCCCGTTTTCTGTTTGTTATTGATCTCGATCATTACTTTTGTATTATTCAAGAACATGTGTGTAGAAGAAGCTGCAACAAAAGTTAAATATTTGATTTCATCAGACTGATCTGACCCAGATAACACTATCTATCTCTGCATAATAAGCAAAATATACAAGTATTTTCAAATGTAGAAAATATAAGTTTAAATATAAATAGAAAAAGAGAAAAGTAAGAAAAAATATTTAAATAAATTAAATGATTTTCAAAACATGAAAATTGATTGCTTCAACTCTGAAAAAATAATTCCCTGCAGCTGAAAATCAATTATGTGGTACTTTAAAATCATTTTTTAATTTGAAAGAAATGAATATTGATTATTTGTTGTTACGTTGACAATTAAATTTTAATATTACTACGTGATCCTTTTATAATTCATATATACAGTTGAAATTTAATTCAATTTTACTACAAAATAAAAAAAAAAACAGGACTTTTACCTTTTATTTCCGTGCTTATTAAAGAAGTTGAAGTGTTGATGGATATGTATCTATGCATTAGGTAGCCTTTTTTTTTTTAAAATTGTAATAAGTACTCTAAAGGAATATTTCTCAAAATGTCTTAACTTATGTTTGGACGAGATTTCAACAAGTAATTGAAATTTTAAATAATTAAAACAGTTGAAATCGAATTATTTTCATTTTTTAAATGATTTGTTTGGATAAGATACATTTTAGTTATTTTGTTTGAATAGAAAAATTTATTTTTTTTAAGATAAAATTTAATTTAATTTTTTTAAATATAAAATTTTAAAATTAAACTTTATAAAAAATATCAAACAAATTTAAATATTAAAATAATATTTAATAAATTAATTTTTCTATATATATACGATTCAGTTTAAGGTAAGTCTAACTCAACTCAACCTGATATAGGTTTGACTATACTTGGTTTAATGTAAGTCAGACTTGACTTGTCCTAAGACAGACCCGACTCGACTCAATTTGGTGTAGTAGGCACAACTCGATCCGGTCCAGGCTGGATGCAGTTTGGTGCAGGCCCGCCTTAGTTAATCCTGGTCGGACTTGGCTCGAGTTGACCCAACTCGAGTAAACCTAAGTGGGGCCTTGCTTGACTTAGTCTAGGGCAGGCCCAGGCGGAACCGATTCGACTTGGTTTGGGTAGGGTCCAACTCAACCTGATTTGAGACGGGTCCGACTCGACTTGGCCCGTGTTGGGACTGCCTCGACTTGGCTTTGCGGTGGGCTTGCCTCGACTTGGCTTGGTTGACGCCTTCTAGACTCCACATGCCTGACGTTGCTCTGACTCGATCCAACCGATGTTCGCTAGACTCGACTTTATGGACAATCTCGACATGGGCTTGACTCAACATGGCAACTACTGGTTGACTCAACTAGGCTGACTACAGACTGACACGACCCGATTGATGTTGGCCTAACTCGACCTGGCTGACATCAGCCCGCCTCGACATGGTGGACGTCAACTCGATTCAACCTGGTCAATGTCGTCTTAATTCAAATTGACCAACATCGAGCCAACTCGACCTAGTCGACATCGACCCGACTTGACCAGCTCGACTCGACTAGATGTGGACATGACTCGACTTGGCTTGGTACGAACCAACTCGACTCGACCCATGGCTGGTGGGGTTTGACTCGATTCAAGGTCAATCCGACTTGACTGAGCTAGGGGTGGGCCTGACTCGACTCAACCCATGCTAGGTTCGACTCAACTCGGCCCAACTCAACCTAGGATGGGTCTAACTCTACTTGGTCCAAGAAAGGGCCTGACTTGACTCCTTTTGGGACTTGACACTGGTCTAGGATGGGCCTTGCTCAACTAGCCCCAAGACGAGCCCTGCTCGACTCGGTTTGGGGCGGCCCCGACTCAAGTAACCTCAGGACGAGCCTGACTCGACTCGATGCTAGATGGGTCTGGTTTGACTCGGGCAAGGGTCAAACTTGACCTGTGCTAGACTCGACTTAGGACGTTCAGACCCGACTTAAGGCGTGTCAGACCCAACTTAGCCCAGGATGATTTGGCTAGAGCTAGTAGTGGAATTTCTAGTTATTTGAAATACCTTCTCAAAAATTTTCAATTTCAATTTCCTTCTAATTTCTTTATCCAAACAAATTATTTTACTCCAAGGCATTTCAAATTCCTCAAATAAATGAATTACCCTCTTAAATTACCTCATTCAAAGTCACTGTTAGACTTTTAATCTTCATGAACTTCTAGAAAAACAGGGTAATTGTTCCCGCACCTTTCCCATTTGTCCTTACACCTCCAAAAAAAATGAAAATTATCAAACTATCTCTGCACCCCATTCCTTAATGGTGGTTTTCTTTCTTGATTATGTCATTAAATAAAGACTTCTAAATTATACAATCCAGAAGTTATATTGATGATTTATAATCTAGAAGTAATTTTTTGAATTAAAAAATGACTTCCAAATTATGGAATTTGGAAATAATTTTTGGATTTTAAAAGGACTTCTATATTGTGCAATTCAGAATTCATTTCCGAATCTAGAAATGACTTTCGAATTGTGTAATCTGAAAGACAAAATTTGTTGTTTAAATATGACTTTCAGATTGTACTATCCGGAAGTCTAATAAAAAAAATTTGTCTTCCAAATTCTACAATTCGGAGTTAAAAAAATGATTTTTGAATTTTATAATCCAAAATACACTTTTACCTTTTAGATTCTACAATCCGAAAGCCAATCCAAAAATCAAAATCCAATATGACATGGTTAGTTTTGGTATTTTCCAAAATTTGGGGGTGCAAGAAGAAATTAGGGAGATACAAGAAGAATTCACCAGATTAGAAACTATTTTATAAACTAAAAATTATTGGTATCTAAAATAGTTTTTATTACAATAAAAATTATATTTTTTGGTAGTTATTGATTTTAAAAAATTATGATATTAGTTTTCATATAAGGTTGACTAAATTTATTTTTAAATTAAAATTTAAATTAATTTTTAATATTAACTATCAATGTTTTAATTATTTATTAAATTAGATTTTAAATTAGTCTTTAATTTAAATAATTATTAAATTAGATTTTAAATTAGTCTGTAATTCAAATAGTATAATGATTTGAATTTTCAATGCATTTACTCATCTATAATAACATTAAACAATTTTATGATAATGTCACGTGGTCTTCTTAAATGAACTTATCATAAAGACTTTCTTAAAATTTACATATCGTTAAGCAAACAAAGCTAGAATTTTTTCATTTAATCAAATAATGTGGCTTATGCAATTTTTTATATTTCTTGAATGTATATGGAGTTGTGGATAGTAATTTATTTTTATGTTCATTGAAATGTTAATTATAATGACTTATGTTTAAGGACTCTAATTAAATATAACTTATCACTAAAACCACTAAGCTAGTTTTTGTCAATATGTTTTATGTTAGATATTACATAAATTTTAAATTTATTTGAGCAAGATAGTCTTAGTAAGAAGTAGGGGTGGCAAAACGGGTCACCCCGCCCCGTTTAAGCCCGCCCCGCCATGAGCCCGCCAAAAATGGGGCGGGGCGGGCCAGCCCGCCACAGTGATACGGGCCAAAATTTCTAACCCGCCCCGTCATAAGGCGGGTTGGCGGGCTGGCCCGCCTATATTTTTTGTTTTTCATTTTTTTGAAAAATCTATTTTTTGGGTTTTTTATTTTATTTTTTTATCTTTGATTTTAAATTGGATTTTTTTTTCTTTGCAACTATTTTGTTTGTGTCCAATTTAAATGAATTTTTATAATTACAACAATATATTAAAGATGTATATGGTGACATGACATTTAAAAAGTGCAAGCTAAAAGACATAATGTTTATTACAAAAGAAATTACAATCAGTGAGGTGTTGAAGGAACCCTAGGTATAGCTACTTTCCCAAATTTAAAGAGAATGAGTGAGAGTGAATGAGGTGTTATATTTTTTTTGCGGGCCAGCGGGCTGGCCCGCCCTGCCCCGATAGGTTGGCAGGTTAGACGGGCCGGGCTGATACAGGTTGGCGGGTTGAAAATGCTAGCCCGTCCCGCCTATATGCTGGCGGGCTGGCGGGCCAGCCCGCCGGGCCCAACCCACTTTGCCACCCCTAGTAAAAAGGATGTGATTGAAAAAGAGTGAATTACACTAATTATGGTCATTCTTGAATAAGGTATTTGTGGTGTTGAACAAAAGCTTTAAAATTGAGAACACTTATTAATCCAATAAAGTGTGAAATTTTACATTTCAAAAGTTGTGAAATACATTGAAATTTAAAATTACTTTTTGAGTTTATGAGAAACATAGACATTATATTTATGATCATTCACATGAAAAATAAGATAAATTTTAATATTCTTGATAAAAAAAGACATTTTTTTCTACCTTGGATTATGGAGAAACAACAACTTAAAATATAATATTTCATCAAAGAGAACAAGATAGGAGATGTACTAACTATTTCATTCTTAATTGTAAAATCAAAATCCACTTTTAATAATGATAGATGTATTCCATAAACTAAGTTACAATCGATGATACATGGAAGCTACATTCTAAAGTTATATTCTAATAATAACTATTACTTACACTCTTGATTAAAAATAATTAGATATTGATTATAGGATATAGTTTTTCACCTCGTAATAAATATTTGACCTAACATTAGATCAAAACGCAGATTTTATTATAACTATATTTTGATGACATTTTACAAATTCATTATTAATATTTTTGTGAATTTTATTGATTAGAATACGTATAATTGTGTTTTTTAAAGTAATTATTGTTACTAACATTATGGTAGAATGCGTTAAAATTGAAAATGTGATGGTAAAAAATATAAAAGAAAACTTGCATGGAAAAGCGTGTGAAAATTAAAGACGTAATAGTAAAATGCCAGAAAAAAATAATTAAATAAAAAGCAATTTCCAAGTCTATTATTTTTCTATGTAGTTGCTCCATTGATTTTTCTTTTAACTTGTAAGTAATGTAAACAATTCCAATGAATGATTTTGTAAAAATGACTAATGCCTTCATCCAAAAGTTGGAATTGCTAGGTTACAAAACTATATATATATATATATAATATTCTAAAATTAGAGCTTTAAATAAGCTTTAAACCAGATTAGACTTTAAAATAGATAAAATCAAACCCATTAAAAGAAAGGTTTTAACAAGTAAAAAGGTGAAGGCAAACTTTATATTTTTAATCAAGGTTGGGTTGAGACATAAAGTTTGATTTATCTCATTTCTACCACATATGCTAAGCCATCAATTTAGTTACTATAATTATGTCTTATTAATAGTTGTGTTTATATCTCATTAATTACGTCACTGTTTAATTTATAATATCAGACAAAAAAATTATTTGAGTAAAAACTTCTAAACTTCTAAACTTAAATACACTGTTATTGTCAATGTTTAAAAACGCAAACACATACATAAGTTTAAAAGTAAAATATAATTTTTTTTAAATAGTATATTTTTTAGGTTATATATATTATTTTTAAAAAGTTAATACATATAAATTCAATTAATAATTATTTGGTTTCCTAAAAGTATCATTGACCCAATATCCTATCCAAATTGATCCCTAGTCGAGAAGGTACTATAACAATACATATATTTGTTATATTATAATTATATCAATTATTTAAATTTATTAGTTATATTATTCGTTAATATTGGTTGCTTTGGCATATATTTAATAAAGTAGTATAATTTATTTGCAAAAGGAGTATAAAGTATTAATTAATTTTTAAATATTCAGGACAATAGTTTTTATCCTTTAAAAATTTATGATATCATACGTAAGCGTTTATTAGACGAGAGTGTAAATTTTACACTGTAATACATAATTCTTTTTATCTTAAAGAAATCCTCTGCATTATTATATTAAGTAAATGCTTTAAATATAGAAATAGAAATACATAACATTATGCTTAACACCCTAATTTATTAAAATTAAATATATATATATATATATAGATATATATATTGATTAATTTTAAGATAATTATTTTAATTTACTAAAATGACATGCAATATTTTTTTTATTTAAAATTCTCTTTTACGGTTTTCATAAAAATATAATATCATTCTTTCTTTTACAAAGTAAATATTCTTTTTAAACATAACCTTGTTACTTCAATTTTAGATAAAATATTTGAGAATTATTCTTTTCATTTTTAAAGTTTTAATCTTTTATAATTAGTCATTATTATTTTAAATGTTATAAATTATTATATCGGCAATTAAGCACTTCATTGGTATTCTCTGGATCTTATTTTGATTACAGTTATTTTAGAATTATTTATCGAACCTTAACACTTTGACATACATAAGAATGGTACAGTGATTGATGTATATATTCTTTTTAACATCCTTTTTAACATTCTCAAGTGCATGAATTTAAATATATTTTATGTTAACTCTGATGAAAGTAGATATATGTTACTGATATGTAACGAAAGTTTGACAAATTTATTTACAAAACAATGACATTTTTTTCTTTATTTTTAACAATTTGAAAACAAAATGTTCTTATCTACCAATCATCATTATCGCAAAAAAAAAAAAACGATAAATAACACAACATATTATGATTTGGTATATTTTCGAAACATAATTATTAGGACTTTGGTAAGAAGAAAATTTAAATTTCTTTTAAAAAATCATAATAATTATTTTGGTGCATTTATATATTAGATGGCCTTTAATTACTAGAATTTTGGGGTGGCTCATGAATGGTTCTATTTTAACGTTATAACATAGGTCTTTAAACTGTTAAAATAGTTTCTTGATGTGTAAAGCTAAGAGCATAATTTGGATGCCAATACAATATAAAATAAACAACCCTCTGTTTTTGTATTAGTGATAATCATCTTATCATCCAACGATTTTTAAAACAAATTCCTTTAAGGAAAACTGTATATTGATGATGTAACAAATAGCAAATTAATTCCAAATGCCGAATGAAGAGTGTTATCATATAGATTTATACAAGAGTTGACATGATTCCCCTAGCAGGATTCCATTCCATGTTAAATTATTATAAGAGAATAAGAAAGACGAGGCCAAAGGACATGCAAACATCAGTATCTATGAGGTGAACCTGGTTCATGCACTACGCAATAGAATGTGTGGGCCAATTGCAGCCACCTAATATTTCATAAAATCAAAAATCTCAAAAAACCAGTAGCCAGCTAAAGAGAATATAAAACTTATTACGATAACAAAAATATGGATGAATGGAAAGAAAATGTCCTTTAGTTTCATCACAAGTTACCTCTATTTACATGATTGAAACTCATCATTCACCATCTCAGTATACTACAATCCTCGTACTTCCCTCTCCTTTCCGTTTTGCCTTATTTGGTTGGAAGATGCAGAGAATGCAAGAAATATGAAAATTCCGAAATGACTTCCTTTGCTCAACTTCTTCGATAGGATGCAATTTCCATCTGGCACCTCTTCCGGCCATGGATGCATGACCAAAAACACTGATTGACAAAAAACACAAATTATTACGTATTTTTCTTACAAAAACTTATCAACTGGAAAAAATACACAACCATAAAATTAGATGAAATCTAACTACAACAACCGGAATTAGATGAAATTAATTGAGCCCAATTGCAAAATCAGCAATAAAAGAAATATCACGTACCATCTCGGGCTCAAAATGAATCATCGTCAAATTGAAAATAATTTGCAGACCCGTTGTTCTCTGCTTGAAGAAATTATTGAGGACTTCGATTGTTCAAGGCATGAATTGCTCTGATGCAAGGTTCTCCTTTTTTTTCTTCTTGTTTGATATAAAAGGTCTTCAGTATCTAAAACGTATGAAACCTAAGATGCAACATGTTCCCAGGAAAAAACAAATAATGGATGATGGTATTAAATAGTATTTAGTAGGATTCAGGCAAGAAAGGTAATGTTTATAAAATTTTCAAATGTAAATTATTAAATACCTTAGACGAAGTGCAAGCTATCTTACACTCCAGTCCATTGACAATTTGTAGTCCATTCATGGTCTGGCTTGAAAATTCATCACTACTGCTATACTTGCGCTTATTCCTGCAAAAAGTAAATACACCAAAATAAATACAAATGTTACCTAAGCATTGGCATGCTACGGAGCCAACAATTCTTATTCTTCAAATACCTCTTCAGGTAAACTCTTGACTTCTCCTTTTTGTCAGGGACAACAGATAGGAAGTCATTGTACAGATAGGCTGAAAAGTTAGGGTCCATTGACACAGCAGTCACTTCAGGTTTATCAAATCCATAGTCCATCAGTTGAATAGACAATTGGGTAGGTGCAGGTGACTACAATGTATATGAAATAAAACTAAGTTATAGAGCATACAAAAACTCTAATTAAAATTTCATTACAAAGTTCAATACAATACAATACAATACATACAATAAAAAATAAGATAAAGAAGCTGAACCGAGTTGAGAAGTTGAACAAATAAAAACTTACACATTCAATACGATATATGTTTTCATCATGGAGAAGAACACGAGCATTTTCATGACAAACTACATCAACAAATCTTCCAGGTTTTCTTGATTTTTCATATGCATACAGTTGAAGCAGCTTGTTATCCATCTCATCGGCAGCAACAGCTTGAAGCTGAAATAAAAAGGACAATTTTTCAGGATTATAAGAACACGGAATGACATGGGCACGGGAGAGAAAAGTACGTCTTTACATACGTTACCTGTTTAACAAGTTTATATATCAACTTATCTAATGTGAATAAGACATATGATTGAGTTCCAATGATGGCTCGACAATCATCCTCAAATTTTGTACTATCAGAAGAACCATCCAGTAAATTGTAAAGGGCATTCAAAAACCTGTAACAAAAAAGTCACCATCAATCTTTGCATAGATTTAAATCTTCAAATAAATAATAATGGTGTAACATTATGGTATAATTTACCTACCTGCCATATTGATCGGTAGAGTTTGTATCATTTGAAGCCCTCCACTTCCTTTCAGCAGACGATGAGTTAACCTTTGCAGACCGTATCCTCTCATACAATGTCTGCCAGAAGTAGCAAAAGTAAATGCAGGATAAGACATGTATAATAAGGTCTGAATGAAATCACCGGTTAATCTGCAACCATAACCAAAAATATATACAGATGTAAAGAAAACAAAAACGTGTGTACCTGATGAAGTCTAAACAGCAGATAAAATGAATCATTTCCATAAAAGACTCGACCAGTCCTTTCTTTTTCATGCAATGTTGGAGGAACATACTTCGCCAGAGGCTTTAGATTGAGAAGAAAGCGCTCTGAATATGGCAATGAGGCACCATCTCCGTCAACATCATTGGCATCAGCCATTCCTTCTGCCTCACCTTCACTCTCAGCCTTGTTATCATGTTCATGATCCCCATCCTCCTCATGTTCTCGAGAACACTCCTCACCATCAGCAGACTCTGTACCAGAAACATCACCATTTTCTGAAGCATTTTCACTGTCCTCCAATGATCTATGGGGACTTTCTTCTCCTTCATCATCAGCATCATTTTCTCCTCCTGCTTCCCCACGAGCTACTTCCCCATGTCTGTTTTGGTATTGTCGGGAAATGTTACTATCTTTTCCTTTATGAACTGCCTCCGAACCAGTATGTCCATAAGCTGCAAAGTTATCCTCTTCAGAGTCTCCATTAGGTGATAACTCACCCTCTTCTCTTTCACTTCTGAAGTGTCCCACTGATTCTTCACAATATCTGTGAACTTTAGAGTCCTCAATGATGGCCCCATTTGTGGATGTAACTGGTCGTGTAGAATCAGCACCCTATTCAGAGTTATTGCCAATAGAAAATAAGGACATTATTGCCAATAGTTTGCACTGTACATTCCAATAAAATATGCAGAATGCTTAACAAAAACAAGTCTGGGAAGACAAACAATGAAGCAGGAATTGAAGAACATTGACCACAGACTGATTTTCCTTTAGGCATAAGTTCCAACAGTTACTGGTCTTAAAATGACATACGCACATTAACACCTAATCTTCAGTTACATGCAGACACAATTTTGTCTTGGTGTCATGAAATGAAATCAAATTAAAATTATATATGGGTGTTACTTGGACCTTCATCCATATGGTGACTACTGAAGCCCAAAAACTCAAGTGGAAAGGAATGGTGCTCTTGATACTCCTTTTCAGAAAGTCAAGGGTCTATCTATGGCTTGACATTTAAGTCTAAAAAAATAAATAATAAAAATACATAGAAGAAAGATAATTATACTAATCAAACGACAAAGCATCCAAATGCTACAAGAATAATCATTTGGGCCACCCTTTTAAGAAAATCATCTTCAGTAACGCAAGAAGATAAAAAGTCATAGAAGAAACCAGTTTGCAAAAAAATAAAGGCTCCAGATCTATAAGCTAAGTAACTTTAATTGCTAGTTAAGTGCAAGGCAAAAATATCAATAAGAAGAATGCCAATAAAAAGGAGAAACAAAGTCATCTCATCCATATAAAGCCATCACATGTTCTTCTCAAATCCAGACAGTAAATGTTTCATTGCACTGGTTGTATTTTCTTACTTGAAATTAGAAGTAAAGACATAATAAAGACAACTATATGCTATCAGTAAACAAGAAATTATGACAACTCATATTTAAGGTATTTCACTAGGAGCATTTAACTGGTTTGTTACTTGAATAAAACTCTACACTAAAAGTGAATTAAAATTAATCCTCTTCAGAGGAATAATTTCCACATCCACTTTAAATTGAAAATAGACTTACACAAGCTGAAAAAGGAGTTAAACCATACCTCTAATGAAGGTAAACCAACTCCTCCCGCAGAAGATATATTACCAGGTCTTAATGGAGTACCAGCAAGTCCTTGCAAAAAGAAGAGGCATCTCAGAGTTCCATTCATCATTAAAAAAGAAAATAAAGGAATGGGAAAAACTAACAAGGATCATGAATTTGAGATAAATAGCACCGATATAAAAGGGCCGCAACTACTATCGTAATTATTACCAAAAATTAAAAAACACTCATAATTAATGTTCAGAAGTCATAGCCTTCAAACACACAGGTCAATATCAACAAAAGTCAAAGAATAAATAAGCCTCTAAGGCTCAAAATAACTCAGAATGCACAAACAGACATTGTGTGTGTTTTTCTTTTAGAAGATTCTGCTGCTGATTTCTTAACATGTTTCCATAGAATATTTATTTGTTAACGAAACCCTAACAATAATAATAATAATAATATGAAGCTGTAATCAGCATTAAGACAAATGGAATGATAAGAATCAAGTAGTGTGATCGTTATTGAATCAAGTTGCCAACCTGTTGTGTTATCCACATTCGTTCTTCTATTACTTTGCTCCACACCCGAGGATAGTGAGACATTAGCATTTACTGTCCGTTCAGTGGAATGATCTTGCTTATTGGCTCTCGATACTTCATCAGGTGTGGATGTATTTATATTCATTTTACCCTGCTGTGTACTACTCCCTAAGGCTTCAGCCTTATGTGCAAAGCGATCTGAATCAAGATGATTATCCTCCTTAACCTTATTATGTCCACTTGGTTGCCATTGTTTGCAGGAATGAGATTGTTCAAATGAAAAGTTTTCATCCCCATTTCTATTTATGTTTAAATTCTTAGGATTCATTACAGGACTACCATCACCATCAACAATTTCAGTACCACTTTTGGCGGAATTATTCTTATCCTTGACAACATCTTCTGTATCCTCCGGACCTTGGGATCGAGAAGGAACTCCAAACACGGGTTCTAAAAATGTTGTCCAAATCTTCATAGCTTTATCCAATTGTTCAGTTGTACACATTTCTCCACAGGAATATTTTATGAGTTGATACAGATCTTCATGGATCTCTGGATCAGGATACACAAATTCCAAGTGAGGAATAATTGGCTGTCTGTTTCCAGCAGCAATTGCAAGAAGAACATCATCTTCTTTTCGTTTCTTCTCACTAATTTCTTTTATTTCTGCCAGTAAAACTGTAAAATTCACAGCAAAAGCAAGGAGTTAGACCTCATGAAAATAAAAAACTCTGTAACATGATCACTATATATTTAACAGTTGAAGTTCCACTGCACTTGAACAAATATAAGCCACCCATACTGGAAGTGTTTGTACAGCGTAATCAGTACAATCAAAGCAAATGCATGTCATGGTACATATTATATCATAAAATTGCATTTAGACAAAGACATCAGGCAAGAAAGGGGGCACACAAGCATGTAAAAGAAAATAGAATGAAGATGAAAGCTCACGTGGTCAACCTTTTCAAAGCCATAAAAAACAATTTATTTAAACAGTGAAAAAACTCAACAATTCCATGTTCTAGCAGGGCAATGTAATCTTTTACCTTTAGTGCTCAAGCTCTTTGTATCCTGCTGCTTAAAGTAAAAACTACGGTGATCAAGTGATTTGTGGTAGTTCTTTGCATATATTTCAGCCCAAACTTTATTAAAATCAGCACGACACCTTGCCCACTCATCCTGTTTCTGCTTCAAGCGGGTTAATATGACTGGCAAAGCTAAAGATGCATTCTTCTTTAGCACATCCATTACGTCAAGCCCATGATCACCATATAATCTTTCAATGCACCTAAGATTTAGAGCTAAAGCAAAACAGCAAAAAGTCATATCAGAACATGGAAAACATCAAGAAAATACTTTGTACAGCATATATGTACTTTGACAAATTTATTCATCAAGTTGAAAGCAAATAACCTGTCAAGTGCTCCTCAATACGAATTGGACTGTCTCCTTTAATTATATTAGCATTAATCTTTTCTAAGAGCTCCTCAACACGCTTAGTTGCCACATTTACAGACTCTAACAACATGTCAAGTTCAAACCTGCCAGAATAAATTCAAATAATATCAGCAATGTACAAGCCAAAGATAAGCTGTAGAAATCACATCTCTGAACAGTCCACTGATGTCAAAACTAACCAAAAAGTATAAATAAGATTGTATCCAATAAAATATAATATAAGTGTAAGCTCGAACCTGTCATCTTCACATCTAAACAAGCTTTCCTCATACTGATTTTTGCGCATATGTTTAAAGGAATAATCCTCACTGCCAGAAGTAACAGAAACCCAGTGATCATTCAACACCTCTGCACCAAGTTCTGTTCTCTGGCTGGCTGGTGGTATTGGGTACTGTGTGAGCACAAATGGAACATATATAAATACAATAAAAAAATTAGAGATTTCATTAGGAGTTAGAACCTGCTAAAAACAAAGAGATTAGTAAAGCAACCATACATTTTTGGGTAGAAGACGATAACTGGGAGTGCATTGTTCGCAGTTAGAAAGATCCAGCTCATTTATAGGTTTTCCTGCATACTTATCTTTGCTGGCATATAAAGACATTTTAGGAGCTGAAACATCCTTGTTAGCAATTGCAGTGGATTTGTCCCTTTCTCGGCATTCACGGTCCCTTTCTTTCATCCCATCATCCCTATCACGATCCCTGTCCTCTACCTTCATTGGTTTTGGTCCGTGTCCTTCGTGCCAAAAGGATTCTGATGAATAATTAGCAGTCAGATTTTAGACCACAACAAGAACTTTAAAATGTTCATGTTCGCCAATGAGGTATAAAAAAATAAAAGGGGGCTCTATCGCAAGATACAAAATTAAAAAAAAATGTTGCTTACTTTTTTTCAGGAGACCAGCAAGGAATCCTTCTGCATTAAAAATTTGATCAGACAGAATAAAAAGAAAACATGGATTTTGTAGAAAGTTAGAATTTAGTTTGAAGTTGAACATTACCATTCTTCTCACATTGAGACAAAAATTCATCAAATCCCTCCAAAAGGTCAGCATGTTTTCCAAGTAAATTGCCCACCTAAAAGAATAAACCACTGGAAGTTAGCAATCATACAAAATATACTACTAAGAACAAATTTCACCCATATAAAAAACATAAAAGGCAGTCACATCAAGCTAATAGTGATACTAAATTGAATTGGGTGACCTAACCTATCATCAACAAAAGATAAGGCAGTTCACTATTATTTAATATTTCTTATAAAAATTCAATCTTTGCAGATTCTCAACATGGACGATGTTGGATCTTGAGTGTATATGGAAAGCTCTTTCCAAAATAGATCAATAATATGTTTTGTCAACAGAAAATCCAGTTAATTCAAAGCGTAGCAAATTATCAACTTGTAGTAATCTGAAAATTAATCTTCTTTGATGATGCATGGATATGGAGTTGTCCCAAATTGTCTGATTATATTCTAGGCAGACATATGAACATAATAGCAGTAAGTAAAAAGCATAGTCCCTCTGTTTAGAAAACAATCACAAGTCTATGTAAAAAACTAATGGTCATTTCAGAAATATTTTATGAAGCATGGACACCTCTCTTGTATGAAGTGTGGTGTACAGACACCTCCCAACACTAGTCTAACAGTATCAAACACTTTTCGTTAGGTGTCCAATTTAAAAAAAGACCTTGAAGGATTTTTTTTCTATTTGCCTATAACCAATTTTTCATTACCATAGTTCACCATCAAATTATTTACTAAAGATCGATGTTCAATGCCAGCCAAATAAAACTCAATAGTATTGATTTTGACAAAAGCAGAAAAGAAGCTATAAAAAGCTAAGTGTATAAACCATACCAATGATTGCAATTCATGACGGGCAATTATTTCCTTGCAGTAGATGTTTAGGCACTTCAAAAACTCCTGGTAATCCTCGGGATTTCGTAATTTGTCCTTCACTTTGTCAAGGTAACCAATCACTGGACTATACATACCTGAGATGACAAAGGTTTAAATAATAAAATGAACTGTAAAAGGAAAGTAAAGGAATGAAATTACTACTGAACAAATAATTGAACACTAACAAACATTGGACAAAGGATTTTTCATCTTACAAGTAAAACAAGAAAAAGATATTACAATTTACATAGCCTAACAAACTTTATATTAAATAAAAATTACATAGCATATCTGAATTGTAGATAATCCAATCAACAAAGAGATCATATTTTTCTACCTTTTACCATTATAAATGGAAGTAAATGAAGACATTGTTTTTGCATTAGATATTTACTTTTCACATGTTATTGATTTTCCCTTTTTTTTATCACATTTTTGTATATTTTTCCATTGATATAACCTTCATTAATGTTCATAAAAATTGTTTGAGTAGGAAAGAACATTTCTAAATTTAAAATAAAAAGCAATGAGTTACGCACTTTTCAAAGAACTTTTATCCTCACAAGCATACGAGACAGGGGGCATGCCAAAATTTTCGTCAGTATCATGCAATGGTTCAGCACCAGAATCTTCAGCCCTACAAGCAGATTTCCGCTTGTGAGATAAATTCTCCCTACTACCATCATGATCATAATCTCTACCATCCCTTCCCCGTTGTCTCCTATCTTTGTCTTCTCTACTTTCCTTTTCCTTCTCACCACGCCTCCTCTGATCCTTATCAGCCTTAATCAAACATCTGTCAAGTTCTGGATCAGGATGGTCAGCACTGAAGTCCCGATCACCATGTGAAGCAATATTTCGTTCTCTCTGGCATAAATATAATTTAATTGTCAGCTTAATGACCGACTATAAAGTCACAGGGACATAGGCTTACAAAGAGATCAACCTTTTCAACATGCATTTGCCTCACTGTTGGCATTGCAGAGATCCTATCACGAAGCAGGGGATTTCGAGTAGAAGCATAGTGATTAGAGGCTGTTCCTGAAGTATCAGGAAGAAAATGAGTAAACTCCTCAAGAAGGTCTGCATGGTCCTGGAAGAGTGCAGCAACCTGGAGAAATCCAATATATGATTGAAATGAGTGTCTAAAGAGGAAAAAGAAAAAAAAGTTCAACATAACAAATTTTCCAAAGTGTAACTTTATAAAATAATAGGCATAGACAATAGACAGCACAGACCTCCTCGTAAACCTCAGTGATGGACTTAGTTTCCTTTCTGTACATATTTAATATGTCTAGAAATGACTTATAAACACTATCATTGCTCTGAAAGCGAGTCTGCATGAGAAGAACTAAATCAATCAGCCTCAAAAGTTATGATGTCCATAACAATTGTAAGACTTAAATAAAATATGTCAATCATCAAATTGACAATGCTTTACCTTAATCTTGCCCACAAAACTAATGGCTTCTGCAAATTCAACAGGCTTCTTTTGGGCAGGTTGTTCATCTTCCAATGGAAGTGTAATTTCATATCCCTTTGGCAAGAAGGTGTTAAATCCCAAAATTAGATCTTTGTGCCCTTTAAACAGCTCCTTCACTCTTGCTATGACACCTGTTGTATCAATTCTACAAAATTAAGAAATGAGAACAAATCAATTTCAGCAAACAAATTCTAGATCCTCACTCCCAAGAAAATACAACAAACAAAGAAAATGAAAAATCTTGGAGTTGGGAGAATGTAGTACAACATGATCAAACCTTTGAGCCTTGAAATCCTTCATGACTTCCAGAAAGTCATCATACTTTTCTCTCTTATCTTGAAACATATCCTTTACAGCCTTGAGATATGCCAAGGCATCGTTTGTGGTTAGTCTCTGACCACCACCACTCATCATCTGTGGTTGCCCCGAGCTTCATCACATAAAATTTCAAAAATTATTTGAGGCCACAGGAGAAGTTGACGAAAGAATATATAGCACATTATAACACCATTCAATGTTGAATGCGACAGAATTGTAAACAATCTACTATGACATGGTTGAATCTCAATTACAATCAGACATTACAAATTGCACTTACTAGAGCAGTTGCTTTGGTTTTACAAATAATTCTCTCCGACTATTTTTTTTCATTCTCTTTATCTTGTTAGCAACTACTTAACATTTTATTCACAATGCAGAAAACTCAAGAGAATGTAACTTATATAAGTTTCAATACACAAAATTAGCTTTCTAAATAATGCAGATAACTCGATACATTATAGAATAATCCTTTAATAAAGACTGTCTCGCAAAGTCAAACCTAAAAAGAAAAGGAAACAATAGACAAACAATAGAACCTTCACCAGCCACTAAACTTGAAGAGCAGGGGACAAACGGCAAATAACAATAGCAGTGCAATAAAAGTGAAGATACAACTGTTTCATCAAAGCATATATGAAAATTTAAACAAGAAATTGAGGAAAAAAAAAGGAAAATAAATTAAACTTACGGTTCTCCTCTAGAAGACACCATAGGCCGTTTGGGTTGTGAACTCATATAAGCATCATCCCTTGACCGCTTCATTCCTATGAATAACAACAATAAATAAAATCAACAGAGAAAAACCAAAAAACACGATGCTTTCAAACTCAAACAGATTGAAAATCGTAGAAACCCAACTTTCACATTCGAACAAAAGAAAACAGCATGAAGCAGATCTAACCTCAGGGAATTCACAAAGGCACAAAACACAAGCAAGGTTTCCAGCCCCGAATTGCACACAGATCACCCCCCGCAGAGCCCAATCCTATCAAAGAAAAACAAGAAAGCAAAATTTGCATTACTTCAATGAAAAGCAACGTGGCGATAATTTGCAGCACAAAGAGAGGGTTCAAACAAAAATTTACAGAGTGATTGTGAAGTGCACGAACTGCAGAGTCCTCCGCAACAAGCTTTTCAACAAACACACGGAGCACACAAAAATGATAGATAAGATAAAAAAAACGTAATGAAAAAAAATTGAAAATTAAAAAAAATATTGAATCTCCGAGTAACCGAGAGAGAGGGAAGAATCACAACAACCCGAGACGATAAGCGAGAACACAAACCTTTAGCAGTTGAGTTTCTCAGTTGGAAAAGATTGAAAAAGAAAAAAAATTCCCCTTTGTTTTTCTGGGTGAAGAAACAGAATGCGGAGAAAGAATGAATAACATACAAAGGGTGAAGGTGAGAGAGTTCAGAATGTGATATATGCGTATATATATATGGGATGAGAATGGGATATATAACATAACACACAAACACTCCCCAAACCAAATATTAGAGAACTATATTTTGGGCTGTGATGGCAACCGTATTTTTACGCAAAAAAGGAAGGATACTACTAGCACCAGTATATATTTTATTTTATTTTATCCTATTTTATTTTACTTACTATCTTTTTTATATTACTAATCTAATCTAATCTAATCTAATCAAATTTTGAGAAAGGTTTAACCGCATATAAATATTTCACTTTGGACAATATAAAAATATTCATTCAATAAAAATTAAGTCCTGAATTATTTAAATGTAGGTTTTGCCTAGTAAAGAATTTTTTTGCACCAGATTTATTTATTTTTTAAAATAATTGTTCTGCTTTTTTTCGTTAACTTTTCTAATATTGTGAATTTAAATTAGGGCTAAACAAGATTATGAGGATGACAATTTCTGGCCATGGCGATTGGCGGTGATGACAAGAGGGGTAATTTAGTTAGTTACCGCAGAATAATTGAAAAGAATAATATTGTGAGGGCTTGCTGGAAATTAGGTTTATAGGTTTTGGGGATTAGGGTTTAGTCTTTGTGTGATTTTGTGGATTGTTTGGCTATGAAGATAATTTGGACGGACCTAGTGTTACTTATCTTTCGAAACCATCTTTTATTACTACAGATTTTATCTGATCAAAAGGATAAAATATATTTTTAATTTTTTAAAATATTTGGAAACAATTGATCTTTTATCACTACAGATGACATATCTTATAAAATGGATACAATATATTTTTAACTTCTTAAAATACTTTCAGAATATTTTAAATGTATTTTAACCTCTACAACAAATATGTTTTTATTGTTTTTTTTCCTTCGGATATCTTTTAAATTTCTGATAATTTTTCAGCTCTTCTTTTCTAATCTCATCATTAATTATATTCTGAAGTATAAAAAATATTAATTCGTATAACTAATGTAATATAATACATTTTAAATTAAACAAGTTATACTAATCTTAAAAACTTAATTTAATTCAATAGTGTATTTATTATTTAATATAAGTAAAATGATCATGTATACTGTTTTCATTTTTCTCATTCAATTCAATAATTTATTTTTAACATTGTATTTTATAAAAAATTATCATAAATTAAAAAAATAATTATAATTTATATATATATATATATTACATTTATTTAATGAGTGTGATTTAATTTATTTATAAAGGAAAAACAATAAAATAATAATATATGTTTTATATTTTTAGAACTAATGATTATAATATATTAAAAATCATATAATATGAAAATAGTTTTTTAATATTTTCTTTTTCATCCGTAATAAAATCATATGGAATAATTTTATTATGATATATTAAATATTTTTTTACGTATAAATGCCATTATAAACAAAAAAATATATAATTTTTTAACCAATATTTTGCAATAAAAAAGTAATGATTATTTAAAAATAATATTAAAATTATTGTTTAAAACATAAACAAATAAAATAAACTATTTATAATTATCTTATTTATAAAAATAATAAAAACATGACTAATTTAATTATTTATAATAATATATATAAAAGATTTCTCTTTTCCTATAATATTTATATTCTAATTTTACTTCTAATTAATATTTTAAAATAAAAATAAATTACTTAAAATTCAAAAAAAAAATTAAATATTATTTTTTTTATATTCAATTAATTATTATTTTTAATTAAAAATTCAAATTAAAATTAAAAACACAAACTTAATAAAAAAACTATTTTTTTAAACTTCAATTAACGTACAATAGAAAAAAATCATATACATAATAAGAAAAAATACTCATAATAAAATTATAAAAGTAATATTAAACTTTTCATTTAGAAATTATTGTCATAATTAATTTTTTTACTTTTCACTATTATAAGAAAAAGATGACACACATAAGTGTAAGTATTTCCATTAGTATACTTTAAATAATTTAATTATCTTAATTTAAAATAATTGACTTATTTTAATTATTTTAAATATATTTTTTATTTTTAATACTAAAAAAACTAGTGAGGATATAATATTCACTTTTCTTGATAATACAAACTAAATTATATAATTAAAAATTAATTATTATTATTATAACAATTATTAAAAATAAAAATATTATTAAACAGTATACAGGAGTTACAAAAATTTTTGTATATAAAATAATTATTCTTTATTAATTTATATAACATGATAATTATATAATAAGAATGTTTTATTTGAATTTTTATTAAAATAACAAGTAAAATTATAATAAAATAAGTAACTTATTATAAATATTTTCATTTGTATTAATTGTTATGTTTATATAATAAAAACATTTCAATATTTTCCTACAATTATTTATTATAGGTATTGTTTAGATCATCGACGTTAAAAAATTGGTCAACAGAAATATAAAGATATAAAAGATAAAATAAATAAAATAATACAAAAATAGTTACAAAATTTAATTTCATTCTTAATTATTATAGATATATTTTTAAAACGCATGTTTCGTCTAGGAAAAGAATTGAGAACCTAAGATAAAAATATATGGATTTAATTATTATTATTATATATTAATAATATAAAATAGTTTTATCATGTTAATTAATACGAAATTATTATTGATATTATATGTCTTTGAGTGTGATTATTATAAAAAATTAACAAATGTATTATAATAGTTTGTAATTATGAAATATTTTAGATTGTAAGTACATGTTCTATTTTTTAAAATTATATTAAAAAATAGATAATAAAACCAACTGTTTAAAAGAAAAAAATACTTTAATTTGAAAAAATTTATTACTTCATACATAAAAAAATATTTACACGTGTAATTAAATTTCATTATCCATAAAAAGTATTACATTGTTTCTTTTACATTAAAATGTTATTATGAATACTTTTTCAAACTGAATGACTGCTATGGTTTAATAATGCAAAAAATGCATCCACCTGAAAATGAATAAATGTCTCAATAGTAAAGTTCATCCTAAATTAACTGAGTTTGAAAGGGAAATTTTAATAATTTTAAAAAATTAAAATATAAAATATTTAAATTACTTATAATTGATTTTTTTATTTTTTAAATAATTTGTTTAGACAATGTAATTAAAATATTGTATATTTCAATTTTTTTATAAAAAAATTTAATTTTTCTTTTAAAATGAAATTTAATCTTAGAAATTTTTTAAAAATATTAAATTTAAAATTAAACTTTATAAAAAAATATTAGTTAAATTAAAGTTGATTCAGTTTGAAATGAGTCCAACTCAACTCTAAGGACGAATCCAACTTGACTTGACTCAATGCGTCTCTACTTGATTTAGCACTAGGAACCATGGTAGGCTTAACTTGACTCAGCACAAGTCCGTTTTGGCTTGACTCAACCTCGAGCAAGCTCACTCGATTCAGCTTGGGGTGGCCTCAACTCAAGTTTTTCCTAAGCGGTCCCAATTTGACTTTGGTCGAGGCGGATCCAGGTTGATTCAACTCAAGGCAGACCTAGATTTACTTGACCCGAGGTTATCCTAAGTTGAGTATGCTTGAAATTGGTCTGCTCGACTCAGCCTGGGACAGACCCAACTCGACTCAGTCTCGGTTGAATCTGACTCAACTTGGCTCAACTCATCTTAGTGTTAGTGTAGCCTGACTCATCTTATTGTTGGTCAAGCCCAACTGGATTCCTGCTTTGAGTAGGTTTAACTAGAATCGATCTTAGAAGAGACCGACTCGATTGAGTTTGGAGTGAACCCAACTCGATTCAATTCAAGGCGAGTCCAACTTGACTCACTCTAAATAGTCAAACTTGATTTAAAACAGACTCGACGTGATTCAACTATAAGATTATATATATTATATTGCTGTACTTTTTGTTTTGTTTTAGAAATAATAGATGAATTGTATATACCATTTATTAGGTTTTATAGTATAAATATGCTTTTATAAGAGTGTTACATCATACATAAAAAATATTATTTCTTTTATATTAAAATACTATTATAAATAATTATTTAAAACTAAAATTGTTAATGGTACAATGTATCCATCTTAACGAAAAATAAATATGAATAAATGTCTCATTGGAAAACTTCATCATAAATTAAGAGAACAAAAGAAATTAACAATTAATCTATTTGAAAACAATTATATATTTTTTTATATAAAATAAATTACATATAATATTATTGGTGTTAGTTTCTAATAAATTCATTTATTTTTTATTTACCTCTTATTAAATGTAAATGTATTATAAAGATGAAACTCTAGATATATATTTAGAAATTGAATATAAGTTTTGAATTATTTAGGATAATAAATTGCTCATTTATTTCTTTATAATTAATTCATATTTATTAATAAATTTGATTAATTTAAAAATTAACACTAAGTTTATCTGTAATGATATAATATTTTCTAAATCTATGCTTAAAGAATAATGGCAGTGGTGTTCTAATTTTAAAACTAAACTAATTTAATTTTCAGATCTTCACAGAAAAAGACTATTTATAACATTTATTATTTATAAATTAAAATAATTGAGGGTATTTTCATTTAAAACAATTTCTAAGCTATATCTTATAAATATATAAAGATAAAAAGGAAGTAGTATGTATTAAAACTTTAAGAATATATATATATATATATATATATATATCATTTTATAAATATTTAAGGATGATTTAAAATATAGATTTATTTTTAAAATATTTAATATTATTATTAAGTATATAATTAATGTAATTACTGTTGAGTTAATCTGACTGAAATTTTTGTTTTGGTAAAACATTAATTTAAATTTATAAATTCATTACTTTATATTTAATGAATGATTACGTACTTCTTATACAATTTTATTTTATTAATTTATATTTTTTATATATCTAGAGCAAATATTGTTTCACTTTTATATTTCTTAAAAATAGTAATATTACTTTTATATAAAATAGTAAGTGTCTTTTATATCATAATGATAAAATTGACCAACAATTCTTGTAACTTGAGTTTCTTTTCCATACTTATCCTTTTAACTTCAGTTACAATTACTAATATAGTTTATTTTTGAATTTCTTTCCATACTTATTCTTGTAGAAATACTGAGACCCCTTAGGAACTAAAATATCTTTCTTACACTTGCATTGAACTTGTACCTTTGTTGGAATTTGTGATATTTTTTCTCATCTTGTCATTCTAATCACCTCTTTTATCCTTTTTCTATAGCTTCGTGTTATTCTTCATGTCATTATATGTCTGATGAATAAGAATGGTTAGATATTTTTTTCCACAAACATGAAGCTGAAGATGTTTCTACTACATTAAAATAAAAGAGGATCTATCACAAAATAATAGAAAAAAAAGAATAGATAACTTACTTTCAATTTAAGACAACATCAAGCAATTTTTTTTGCATAAGAGTACTTGATTAGAACAAATAAAAAAAGCTAGACTTGGTAAAAAGTGAAAATTTAGTTTGATATTATTCTTCTCAACTTGAGACAAAAATTCATCAAATTCCTCTATAAAATCTGTATGTTTTTCTAGTAAATTGTCCACCTAAAAGAATAACTAGCTAGACTTTAGAAATCATATAAAATATAGTACAAGAAAACAAATTGAGTAAAAAGAGAGTCTAGTCAAACTAATACCAAATTAAAGTGAGTGAACCTCAACAAACCTTAACAAACAAATAAGTCTTTTCACAATAATGTTCAATGTTTCATACATAACATTCAATCTTTTCAAATTGCCTAACATGGAGGGTGGTGTGAACTTGATTGTATTTGCAAATTATAAAGTTATACAGTTGAAGTAACTTGTGACAATGAAAATTAATAGTCTTTGATGATGCATAGATATAGAGTTGGATAAATCATAAAGAGTAGTTAGTTAGTAAACGCAAGTCTTTCTCTTTGTCTAGTAAAATAAATAATAAAATAAAAACTAAAAGTTAACGGTTGTTTAAGAAACAGTCCATCATTTAATCTTTGATCATTTACTCTTATATAACCATGATAACCATTACACAAAGATTGATATACTCACTTTTCATACAACTTATATCCTCAACAACAAACGAAGTAGGGTGCATATCATGATCGACACCAGAGTCTTTAGTTCTAAGATCATTTGTCAAACACTTGTCAAGTTCTATGAATTTGATGCGGTTCATTTTGAGAGATTTCTCATCCTTCAATGGAAGTGTAATTTCATATTCCTTTGGCAAGAAAACGTTAAGCCCAAAATTATTATATTGTTTTATTCATTAATTATGATAAGAGTCATGTGTTAAGTGATTGTGACCGTAAATATGAATTTATGTGAAGGGAGATGTGTATGAGTGTATAAGAAGTCCTTGGACTTATGTGAACATACATCATAACGTGAGATGGACTTATGTGAACATGCATCATAACGTGAGATCATTGTGTATCGTTTTTGCGGTCAAGTATGATATGATATTGGCGCCACATGCATCATAACTGAGATCATAATGTGAGATCATAACGTGAAATCATTGTGTATCGCTTTTGCGGTCAAGTGTGATATGATATTGGCGCCACATGCATCATAATGTGAGATCATTGTGTATCGTTTTTGTAGTCAAGTGCGATATGATATTGGCGCCACATGCATCATAATGTGAGATCATAACGTGAGATCATTGTGTATCACTTTTGCGATCAAGTGTGATATGATATTAGCGCCACATGCATCATAATGTGAGATCATAACGTGAGATCATTGTGTATCGCTTCTGCAGTCAAGTGTGATATGTGATTGACGCCACATGCATTCGTCATCATAGTGTATATACGGGTATGACGTGCATTGCATATGATGCAATTACGATATGGATATGTTGAGCTTATGCATAATTACTATTGAAGTTAAATTAATTTGTATCTCATGTTTGGATATGATTAAGTATTGATTAATTGTTTGTTGGGTGAAACTATCCTGTAGTGTTTTTACACTGCAACCTGAGTGAGATATTTCTCACTCCCTTTGTTTCCTTGTTGTGTTTTTCCTTTTGTAATGCAGGTGTTCTCCAGTTTGATGTAGTGTTCATGGGACTGCTCTTATAGGATATGTGACACCGGGATAAAACTAGAAAATTAGAACTTTTGTTTATTTATTTTTAATTAAGACTTTAGTTGGTTTATCTTACATAATGTAATGTTATTGCTGAATGTGAATCCTTTACCCTAACTATTATTATAGATTTTATTAATTATGAGGTTACTTATAAATGTGTTACTTTTATTCTCATGATATACGATGTGGGGTAGAGGGTGTCACACAACTCGACTAAACCTGGGGCAGACTTGACCTAACTCGGCTTGGGGGGAGCCAGACTCAACTCGACTTGGGATGATCTGGCTAGATTTAGTAGTGGAATTTTAATTTCTTTCTTCTTTTAAGATATTTCAAATTTTATTGTTTAAGTTATATGAAATACCTTCTCAAATTTTCTAAATTTCAATTTCTTTCTAATTTACTTATCCACAAGTAATTTTACTACAAAGTATTTCAAATTCCTCAAATAAATGAATCACCCTCTTAAATTGTCTCATCCAAACATATCATAAGAAAATAAAAGGAGATTAAAAATTAATCTATTTGAAAACAATTATATATTTTTATATAAAATAAATTGTATATAATATTATAGATATTATTGGTGTTATTTTCTAATCAAATTCAATTATTTTATAATTTACCTCTCATTAAATGTATTATAAAGGTGAAACTCTAAATATCATATTTAGGGAACAATATCAAAGTATATTTAGAGCATTGCATATACATTTTGGACTATTTAGGATAAAAAATTCCTAATTTATTTCATAGTAAATAATTCATATTTATTAATAATGGCACTGGTGTTTTAATTTGAAAACTAAACTTGACTCTAAGGATAGACTTGACTTGACTCGACCTAGTATGGTCTTGACTCGATTCAGCATTAGATAGACCTGACTTGACTTGACCTTGGGCAGACCCAGCTTGACACAACCCAGGTCGGTTTATGCTCGACTCAGTCCCGAGTAGGCTCAACTCGACCTAGCTCGGGTCAGCCCTAACTCGAGTTTGTCTCAGGAAGGCCTAGTTTGACTTTAGTTGGGGACGAACCTAGGTTGAATAAACTCATTGACTTAGTGCAAGACTATCTTGGGTAGAGTTTGCTTGAAATTGGCCCTGCTTGACGAAGCCCGAGGCAGGCCTAGCTCGATACGATCGATGGTGGGCCTGAGTCGATATGGTCAAGGATGGGTCTGGTTCGACTTAGTTTGAGGTGGGTATGATTCAACTTAAGTTAGGTTTGGCCTCGACTAAACTCGTCCTTGTGTGGGTCAGACTTGACTTTCCTTGGGTGGGCTCGATTCTTCTTAGCATGGGGCATGTCTGACTTGACTTGGCTTGAGTCAAGTACTTGAGTCAGTTCGTGGGATCTACCTCAACTCAACCTCTGTCGAGTTTGACTTGACTCGGCCTGAGGTCTCGACTCGACTTATCCCGGGGTGGGCCTAACCTTTTTTGTTATGGGTGGGCCTGACTGGTCTTGGTGTTGGTCTATCCTAACTCATCTTGGCACTGGTCGAGGTCGGCAAGATTCCAACTTTGGGTAGGTTTTACTCAACTCGGCCCTAAGAGAGCCCAACTTAATCGGGCTTGGGCGGGCCCAACTCAACTCGACATAGGACAGACTTGACCTAACTCAGTTTGGGGCGAGCCAAACTCAACTCGACTTGGGATGATCTAGCCAGATTTAGTAGTGGAATTTCAATTTTCTTCCTTTTTTAGAATATTTCAAATTCTATTGTTTAAGTTATTTGAAATACTTTTTCAAATTTCCTAAATTTCAATTAACTTATCTAAACAAGTCATTTTACTGCAAAATATTTCAAATTCTTCAAATAAATGAATCACCCTCTTAAATTGTCTCATCCAAATACATCATAAGAAAATAAAAGAAGATTGAAAATTAATTTATTTAAAAATAACTATATATTTTTTATATAAAATAAATTGTATATAATATTATAGATATTATTGATGTTATTTTCTAATAAATTCAATTATTTTATAATTTACCTCTTATTAAATGTATTATAAAGGTGAAATTCTAAATATCATATTTAGAGAATAATATCAAAGTATATATTCACAGCATTGCATATAAGGTTTGGACTATTTAGGATAAGAAATTCCTCATTTATTTTCTTATAATTAATTCATATTTATTAATAATTTTGATTAATTTAAAAAATAACACTAAGTTTATCTGTAATGATAATATTTTCTAAAACTATCCTTAAAGAATAATGGGAGTGGTTTTTTAATTTCAAAACTAAACTCATTCAATTTCAGATCTTAAAAAAAATATTTATTACATTTATTATTCATACATTAAAATAATTGAGGGTATTTTGATTTAAAACAATTTCAAAACATTAAAATTAAAACCTTAATATATACACACATATATATATACATTTTATAAATATTTAAGGATGATTTAGAATATATATTTATTTTTAAAATATTTAATAATATTATTATTATTAAGTATATAATTAATGTAACACTAATTTTTTTTGTTTTGTTAAGATATTAATTTAAATTTATAAATTTATTATTTTATATTTAATGAATACTCAAGTACATTTTATAATATTTTAAATTATTAATTTATATTTTTTTTATATATCTAAAATAAATATTGTTTCACTTTTATATCTCTTTTTAATATGAGCAATATTACTTCAAAAAATATTTTATGTAATAATGATAAAGACAATAGTATCTTTTATATATCTGATGAATAAAAATATTCAGATCTTTCGTTTCACAAACATGGAGCTGAAGATGTTTCTGCTACATTAAAATAAAAGAGGATTTGTATCACTAATTAACAAAAAAAATATAACAAGTTATTTACTTTCACATAGGACAACATCAAATAGTTTTTCTGTGCAAGAGTACTTATTAGAACAAATTAAAAAAAAAAGCTAGACTTGGTAGAAAGTGAAAATTTAGTTTGATATTAAACAATACCATTCTTTTCAAGTTGAGATAAAAGTTCATCAAGTCCCTCTATAAGATCTGTATGTTTTCCTAGTAAATTATCTACCTAGAAGAATAACTAGCTAGATTTTAGAAATCATCTAAAACATATTACAGTAGAACAAATTGAGTAAAAAGAGAGTCCCATCAAGCTTATACCAAATTAAAGTCAGTGAACCTCAACAAACTTTAACAAACAAATAAGTTTTTTCACAATAATATTCAATGTTTCTTACAAAGCATTCAATCTTTTCAGATTTTTCAACATGGAGGGTGGTGTGAACTTGATTGTATTTGAAAATTATAAAGTTATAAAGTTGAAGTAACTTGTGACAATGAAAATTAATAATCTTAGATGATGCACAAATATAGAGTTGGATAGATCATAAAGAGCAGTTAGTTAGTAAAAGTAAGTCTTTATCTTTGTCGAGTAAAATAAAAACTAAAAGATAATGGTTGTTTAAGAAATACCCCACTATTTAATCTTTGATCATTTACTCTTATATAAACATGATAACCATTACACAAAGATTGATATCCTCACTTTTCATACAACTTATATCCTCAACAGCATTTGGGAGATTTCTTATCCTCCAATGGAAGTGTAATTTCAAATTCCTTTGGCAAGAAAGTGTTAAAGCCCAAAATTAGATCTTTGTGCTCTTTAATCAACTTCTTCACTCTTTCTACGAGACCTGCTGTATCAATTCTATAACAATAACAGATAAACAAATCATCAGATACAAAGTCCAAATTCTCACTCCTAAGAAAATATGGTAGTCAAAGAAAAAGAAAAGTAAAAATCATAAAGTTGGGAGAATGCAGTGCAACTTGTATAAACCTTTGAGCCTTGAAATCCCACATAACTTCTAGAAAGTCATGATACTTTTCTGTTTGATCTTGAAACACGTCCTTTACTGCTTTCACATATGCCAAGGCATAATCATTTGTGGTTAATCTCTGACCATCACCACTCCTCATATGTGGTTGCCACATGCTTCATTACACAAAAAAAGCATTAAATGTTTTAGAATAAATGAGAACAATCCACAAAATAAGAGATTGAAGACAAAAAAGAAAAATGTGTACTTACCGATTTCTTTCAGAGGAGATCCAAGATGACATTAGGGGTCGTTTGAGTTGTAAACTAGTGTTAGCATTTTCGCTTGATATCTTCCTTCCTAAGCAATGAAAAACAACATAATTAAAAGAACAATAATAAGAGACCAATCTTAACAAAGAGATTCAAGAACTTTTCATAGAACATTGTAAAGAAAAAGAAGGACTGGTATACTCACTTTTCATAGAACTTGTACACTCAAAAAGAGATGAATTGGAGTGCATGCTAAAATTTTCATCAATAAAATTTTCATCAATATCATGATCAGCACCACAGTTTTCAGCCCTACAACTAGATTTGTGCTGGTTAGATATATGTTCCCTACTACTATCATGATCATAGTCTATATCATCATGTTCTTCTTTAGCGAATTCGATGGGCATATTATGGGGAGCTTGCTTGTCCTCCAGTGGAAGTGTAATTTCCCATTCTTTTGGCAAGAAAATGTTAAATCGTAAAATTAGATCTCTGTGCCCTTTAAACAGCTCCTTCACTTTTGCTATGGCACTTGATGCATCAATTCTGTGAATACACAACAAAGAAACAAATCATCAGATAACAAAATTTAGATTCTTGCTCCTAAGAAAATATATAACAGACAAAAGAAAAGGAAAAATGTTTAGTGCAACATGTTAATTCAAACCTTTGGGCCTTGAAATCCCTCATAGCTTCCAGAAAGTCAAGGTATTTTTCTTTCTTATCTCGAAACACATCCTTTACTGCATTGATATATGCCAAGCCGTCATTTATGGTTAGCCTTCGCACACCACAGCCCCTTCATTACATAACGTTAAAAAAATTAGTAAGACCAATGAAGAAGAAGATACAAAGTATTTAGCACATTATTACACCACTAAACCACGAGTCAAAAGAAGCATAGGTGTAGAAGATTCATTGTAACAAGATAGAAACATGAATGCACTCTCACAAATACACATACACTCTTCTTTCTTTCTTTCTATTTTTCTTATCATGACACTTTTTCAATCACCTCCAGGAAAAAATAGTTAATTTAGTTCATAACCATAAATTTATCAATAATTTTTTACTGTTACTTTAAAAGTATCTTTATAATTTTTAATGTTAAAATATTTGTATAAATAACACTACAAATTTTAGAGAGTAATATTTCTTAAAGATAAATTAAAATAATGATTTTATTGATGAAGAATTATATTAAAAGATTTTCAACGAAGATTTCTCTTAAATAAATAACAAATTAACACTATTTTTACACAATTCTAAAGAGAATTTGTTTTATTCAACAAAGTTGTCTATTTAACTATTAACTTAAATGAATTTAATTTGAATCATCTCAGTTTATAAAATAATAAATATATTTTATAAAAGTAAAAAGTATTGATTATTTTTTAAAAGACGAAAAAGAGGAAAATGTGAACTAACTGTTGTCTTCTTAAGGATATCCAGTGTTCTCTTCTTAAGGAAATTGGATATGACATCACGGTCCGTTTGGGTTGTGAACTCATGCTGACATCTTCCCAAGATCTTTTCATTCTTAACCATACCAATGAAAAATAAGATAAATAAACAAAAAATAGATAAATAAATGAAAAATAACAAAAAAGAGATTAATCTTAACAAAGAGATTAAGAAAATTTAATTTGCATTACTTTAAGCAAGTAACTATAATTTGTAGTAACCAGAGAAAGAGAATTCAAACTTTAAACCCAAGTTAATAGTTTTACAAAATAAAGGTGAGATCATTAAGTGGTGTGTCTAAGGCTTCACTCTTTTCTTTTCTTTTAATTTATAAAAGTTTTAATTAGTATGTTATCATTTTTAAAGATATTCATCTTATAAATTTTTTATATCTTTTAGTAGATATTATATTAAAAAAAGATTGAATAAGACAATTCAAATCAAATGATTATAATAGAATGAAAAGTTATTTAAGAGATTGAAAATCAAATAACAGAAATTCAAATAAAAAAACTTAAATCTTTTTGTTTAGATTGAATTTCATAAATGATTTGAAAAATCAATTCAATCTAATTGTAACAAAATAATTATGTGTATATCTTTAAATTTATAAATTTACGATCATCTTTCCGTAATTATATAAATATAACTATTAAATCGTGTAATTCTTTTAAAGAATTATATTATTACTAGATACAAAAATAATGTTATAGAAAGATATTTTAACAGTTTTCTTGTTTAGTTAATGGTGTTTTCCATCTTAATCGATTAAATTATTTTTTACTCAACTAATATAATGATTCTTGTCCATTAAATTTTCAGATGTATGCAAGATCAAATTTCAATTCTAATCTTGGTAAATATATAAACGCAAGATTTTTATTTCTTGTGTAAATTTATAATAATGTTAAAATACCTGTACGAGTAACTGCAACTTTAGAGAGTTATATGAATTAAAATAATATTTTTCATTATTAAAGAATTTTGGTTAAAAAAAATTACCAATGAGAACTTCTCTTTAAATTAATAATAAATTATTGGTGATAAAATGATACTTTACACTTCTATATATTAACTTATATATATATATATTAAAAAAATTAACAATAATGTTTATATATAAAATATCTTTACTAAAAAATTTGATTTTACCAACTATTTTAGTAATCTATAAAATAATGAAATTGGTTACTAATTGAATTAGAGACTAACATAGAGTCTAATAATTTAATAAGTGGTTAAAATCTTGATAACTAATATTAAAAAGAAATTGAGATTCTAATTTAGAAACCAGTGACCATTATATAAAAATCAATTTTATAACTTTTTAAAATAATAGTTACCAAAAAAATATAGTTTCTATTACAATAAGAACCATTGTAAATACTAATAATTTTTAGTTTATAAAATAGTTTCTAATTTAATCATGACTAATTATTTTTGTCTTTAAATTAGTTTATATTTAATGATTTTCTTATAATGCTTGTTATATAAGAAGTTATAAAAAATTTAAAGTTAGTTTTCATATTTAAAAAATATTTTTATATTTAATTTAAAATATAAATTATTTATTTTAAAATATTTATTTCAAATACTTTAAGTAACTCTATAAATTTAGAGAGTAATAACTCTTAAAGATAAATTAAAATAATATTTTTATTAATAAAGAATTTTGTTAAAAGATTTTCTGTGAGGATTTCTCTTCAATAAATAACAAAATAACACTATTTTTCACAATTCTAAAGAATTTTTTTTTTAATAAAATTGTGTATTTAACTGGTAACCTAAATGACTTAAATTGAATCACCTTAGATTATAAAATAATAATTATATTGTATAAAAATAAAAGGTATAAACTTTTTTATTATTATATATATATATATATATGTATGTATTATAATTATATATCCAATCATGATAATAAAATTATTTAATTTTATTAATATAACTTAAATTTTAAATATACATATTATATTATATTATATTATATTATATTATATCTTAAAGAAGACTAACATATCTCTTTAATCCAAGAGAGGCCGAATAAAAAATAGTTAAAATAGGTTTGAATTTGTTTATATTTTTTCTTAATTTTGAAGATGTAGGTATTTGTAATCATCATCATGTAAACAATTGATAAATTGATTATTTTGTTGAAAGAAGAAAAAGAGAAAAATGTGAACTAACTGTTCTTTTTCAAAGGAAACTGGAGATGACCCCACGGACCCTTTAGGTTCTGAACTGGTGTTTGCATCTTCCCATGATCTCTTCATTCTTAACAATACCAATGAAAAATAAGATGAATAAACAAAAAATAACAAAAAAGACTACGAATGTTGACAAAGAGATTCAAAGAAAGAAGTAAATTTGCATTACTTCAATGTAAAGCACGTAACCGCAGAAAGAGAATTCAAACTTCAAACTCAGGTTAATAGTTTTACTAAAGGTGAGATGAGATCATTAAGTGGTATGTCTAAGCCTTCATTTTTTTCTTTTAATTTATAAAAGTTTTAATTGGTATCTTATCATATTTAAAGATATATTCTTCTTATAAATTCTTTATCTTTTAATAGATATAACTATATTAAAAAAAATAGAATAACAGAAATGGAATGAAAACTTATTTAAAAGATTAAAAATCAAATAACAGAAATTCAAATAAAAAATTCAATCTTTTTGTTTAGATTGAATTTCATAAATGATTTAGAAAATCAATTCAATATAATTGTTATAAAAAAAATTATGTCATATATCTTTAAATTTATAAATTTAGGATAATCTTTCCGTAACTATTAAATTGTTTAATTTTTTTAATATTATATATTTAAATAATTATATTATTACTAGATACAAAAATAATCTTATAAGAAGATATTTTAATAGTTTTTTTTTTGTTAATGGTTTCTTCCATGGGTTAAAATATTATTTCTTGCTCAAATAATAGAATGATTCTTGTCCATTCAATTTTCACATGTGTATTCTAATCTTTGTAAATATATAAATGCAAGATTTTTATTTGTTGTGTAAATTTATTATAATGTTAAAATACTTGTACAAGTAACTAAAATTTTAGAGAGTTATATTGCTTAAAGATAAATTAAAATAATATTTTCGTTAGTAAAGAATTTTGGTTAAAGAAATTTGCCAATGAGAACTTCTCTTTAAATAAATAATAAAAGAGATATTTTGTACTCTTATATATATTAAAAAATTAACAATAACATTTAAAAAAATATGTTGTTATATTAGAAGTTATAAAAACATATTTAAATAATATTTTTATTTTTAAATATAATTAAGATTAAAATGGAAATGTAAAATATGTAAAAAGAATATCTTATTATATACTATTATACTTTTTTATTTTAAAATACAACTAAGGATAAAATAAAAATATAAAATGTGTATATCAAAATAAAAAATCTTCATTATATATTACTTATAAATATTTATTTTAAAATATATTAAAGATAAAATAAAATAAAATAAAAATATAAAATGTGTATATCAAAAAATAAAATCTTCATTACATATTATTTATAAATATTTATTTTAAAATATATTAAAGATAAAGTAGAATAAAATAAAAATATAAAATATGTATATCAAAAAATAAAATCTTCATTATATATTATTTATAAATATTTATTTTAAAATATATTGAAGATAAAATAGAAATATAATAAGTGAATAAAATTTCTTTATATATATATATTATTTTTATTTTTTATTTTACTATTTAACTATTTTTAAAGATGATAATATATCTTGTTGATCTAACAAAAATCTAATAAAAAATAGTTAAAATAAATTTGAATTTGTTAACTTTTTTGTAATTTTGTGAATATGGGTATTTGTAATCATGATGATGCAAACAATTGACAAATTGTTTTTTTTTTTAAAACGAAAAAGGAAAGTCAACAAATTGTTCTCTTCTTGTCAAAACTACTGAAGATTTGGATTGTGAACTGCTGCTAACGTCTTTCCATGATCTTTTTATTTTTAACAATACTAATGAAAAATAAGATTAAAATAAAAAAATAAAAAAAATGAACGAAAAATTAAAAAAAAATCAAGAAAGAGATTTAAAGAAAGTAAATTTGCATTACTTCAATATAAAGCAAGAAACTATAATTTGTATCAACCGAAAAGGAAAGATTCAAACTTAGAACTCCGTCAATAGTTTTACAGAATAAAAATGACATCATTAAGTGGTATGTTTAAGGTTTCACTTTTTTCTTTTTTATTTGTAAAATTTTTAATTGGTATTTATCATTTTTAAAGATATTCTTCTTATAAATCTGGTATATATTTTAATAGACATGACTATATTAAAAAAAGATAGAGTAAGTGAAATAAAATAAAATAATTATAATATAATAAAAACTTATTTAAGAGATTGAAAATCCAATAACAGAAATTAAAATAAAAACAAACTCAATATCTTTGTTTAGATTGAATTTCATAAATGATTTGGAAAATCAATTCAATCTAATTTTTATTAAAAAATTACGTATATCTTTAAATTTATAAATTTATGATAATCTTTCGCTAACTATATAAATATAATTTTTTTAATACTATATATTTAAATAATTATATTATTATTAGTTAAAAAATAATCTTATAAAAAGATATTTTAATAGTTTAGTTTTATTGTCTTGTTAATGGTTTCTTCCATCTCAATCGGTTAAAAGATTATTTCTTGCTCCTATAATATCGTGATTCTTGTCCATTGAATTTTCACATGTATTCAAGATCAAATCAGGATTCTAATCTTGCTAAATATATAAATGCAAGATTTTTATTTCTTGTGTAAATTTATTATATGTTTTTTATTTTTATCATTTATTAAATATTCTTTTAAAAATTAAACATCTAAAAATAAATCTTAATCTAATCAGAATCATTTTAATTTAATTAGTATAATTTTGATTTAAATTTTAATCAATTTAATCTAAAATGATATAAGTAAATTTAAGATTATAAGAATTATGTTATATTTATTTAAATTTAAATAAATATTTTAATATATATTTTGTATGATGATAATTATTATATTATTTTGAAAGATATATTGATGTATAAACATTTATATTCTAAGAATAAAAAAGTTAATTCATTATAAAATATTTTAAAACTAACTAAATAATTAAAATTAATTTTCTAGATTCCACAAAAGCTATAAATAAATAAAAACTAGTCATCTCCTATTTCTAACTTTTCGGAAATAAAATATTTTATTATAATGATATTTTAAAAATATTTTATGCACACAAAATCAGGATACATCAATCATAATTAAAAATATAAGCTAATATAATTTAAAAAATGAATTTATTAATATTTTTGTTCAAATTCTCATGTTGAAAACTTGAGTATGAGTATTTTAAAAATTAAAAAAAATTGAAATATTGTTTTTAAACTAGCTAATTAAGACTCCTCTTAAAAAAAAACATAAATTGATATTATATAAGAATATTGATTTGTAAAATTTTAGAGGAGTAGTTTTCTACTCGTTCTTTCCCTGCGCATTCCCCTAGGACTGGATTCTCTTACCTTAGTTGGTTTCTCTTTCCAGAAATCGGATCACTGAAACTACCTTTATATATTTACCCAACTCGATCCGCTATAAGTTAGTTTATTTAACTAAAAATCTAAATCAACTTAGGTGGACTTGATTTATAAAATAATAATTATATTTTAAAAATAAAAGTATTAAAAATTATAATAATTTTAAAATAATAATATATGTTGATAGAATATAATTCAAATTTTTAAAAATTATAAAATATAAGTCATATAATTAAAGTATTTAGATTTGTCAAAAAAATAATTTTAAAAATTATACACAACTTTTATATTATGATTTTATTTTAACAATAAATTATTATATTATTATGTTTAAAGATATTTTTGTTATATTTTTTTTATATCTTTTAATAGATATATATGCTAAAAGATAAAATAAAGATATATATCGGATTTTAGTACAATAAAAATTTATATAAAAGATCGACACTAAAATTATCGAAATTCAAATTGAAAACTCAATTTTTTTATTTGGATTGAATATGATTTAAAAAATCAATTCAATCTAATAGTTGTAAAAATAATTATGTATATATATCTAAATTAAATTAAATAGTTTGAAAAATAAATTAATAAGGTCTAAATTAGTAAATAAAGAGATATCAAAATAGATCTAGCGCAACATATTAACTCACGTGATTTATGATTTAGATTAGATTAAACTTTAAAAATAGTAGCCTAAATAGAAATAAGTTTTCTCTAGCTTGACCTGCTTAGTTCGAGACCTGTATGGACCAAGGTCAGGCTGGTTCGCAGACTAATATATTTTCATATTTTTTCTTTTGTTATTTTTTATTTTTAACCTTTATTTTATTTTAATTACACATGTTATGTTATGGACATAAGACACATTAATAAAATTGTTTCAAATAATATTAGATTAAGGAATAAATGTGTCATTAAGGCAAAGGAGATATGTGTAAAGAGAAAATTATTCAATATATTTATTTTTATATATAGAAGTGGTATAAGACTAAGGACAAAATCAATTGTCCTATATTTTCTGAATGATGCTTTAATTCTTGTCTTTATTTAACAAAATTGTGAGGAATTAAGGTATTATAAAAATAAGGTTGGATGGTGTGGTAAAGAAAGACGAGTAAGTATGCATACGTTAAAATATATAAAATCTAGTTCTCCTCCTTATTCTGAGAGATGTGAGTTATTATAATGTATTTTCCATTTATCCTAAAAGATAGAATATATTACATTAAAAGATTACACTATCCATCATTCCCTCTTATGTTAAAATCAACAAATTTAGAGTCTTTCCTGTTAACCACTAAAATATTTTTAATAATTGCGTATAAGTTCTTAAATTGTAAATTAACCCCTAAATATGTTACATTAACTGTAAATTTGTTTTCAATTATTTTTTATTATTTACAAATTAGTTCCTAAATACTTTTAATAATTATAACTTAATCTTTGGCCAATTAGTTCCTAAAGTTGATTTCTTGTAAATACTCTAAAATTTAATGTAAATTAATTATGTGACTTGTAATTATAAAATTTTAGAAAAGTGAAAATCAAGATAAAATATCAATAATTTCTTAAAATAGGATGTAAGAATAAACTAAAAATTATTAAAATTTTATTGAATTAAAATACAAAATTATTTTGGTTGAAATAGTAGTGAAATTAGCAAAATTTTATGTCAGAAACTTATCAAGTCAAACCTATTGTTTAAATCTGTTTTATTGGATTTTTCTTTCTCTATATCATGCTACACTTTCATAATATTAAAAGATTCTAAAATTACTTTTATGTTTTTGGCATTTTTAAGTGATATAAATTTATTTTGGATGGTATAATTTGGAAACGTTCTAAATTATACAATTTAAAAATTATATTTAAAATTTTTACTTTTAAATTATATAATCTGAATACCAAAATAACTTTTAAATTATATAATCTATAAGCCAAAACTAACTTCGAGAATTCAAAAATCAAAATTAAATATACATATTATTTAATTAATTAAAGATAACTAAATTAAAAAGAAAAACTTTCAAATTAACCAAAACAATAAAGAATGAACCATTTAATCTGTAATTCATGCAAAAAAAATGGACCTAGTCCATTAATTCCATAAATTTCAAACACACCTCATTCAAAGTCAAGAGAATATTCTTTTATAGTAGACAATACCATGACAAGACAACTCTAACACATTGGACAAGAATGGTTTGATTTTTTTCTCTTCTCTTATCTCTCTTGTTGTTCAGCCAAGTGTAATTGAAATGAAAAATTGATTAATTTTTTTAACTAAATTAAATTTGTCTTATTTGTCTTGATTGTCTATCAATACAACCACATTTTCTCCTATTTTTTCTCAGTAGGCAAGAGAAGTCATTTGTGATCATCCAAACTGTAACTTCCGACAAAAATTATATTTATTGATTTAGTTTTCTTTATTTTGTAAATATAGAATTTTGCAATTCTAAACCAAGAAATAAATTTTTAGGTATAAGAATCTAGATTAAGTTTAAAAACTATCTCGGATTTATATAGAAAACTTTATAAATGTTTTATTTTTTATGATAGACGAGAATTTTGTTCGCCTTTCGAAATTCTCTTTTAATTTGCCTACATAGTTATTCTTCATAGATAATATTTATAGACTCAAACAAAATTAATGATGTAGATTCTTCTACAATATTCAAATTTTCAAATTATAGAGATTCAATCCTTATTCTAAACTAATTTTTGTTGTTAAATTTAGAACTACTTCATATCAAACGTAGTCTATATAAAGGTAAATATACCTTACATAATTTAATGCATTCAAACATAATTTTTATATATTTTGCTTTTAAGTTTTTATATGTTAGTAAACTTATTCAGAAACACAATTTCATAATTCAATAGAGTTGGTTAAGTCTTTGATGAGTTGACCAATACAAAAAACCTCTTTGTCTGTCATAACCCTTAAGCCTTGGGTGGCAAAAACAGGGTGAAATCACGAACAAGATCATGGTGATCCTTAAAAAGTTTTTCAACCTAGACAAAGTCGAACATATATATATATATGATTAAGTGAATGAAAATTAAGAAGAAAAAATTAATTTGTAGACAAAAATGATAGACAACACTTGCCTCATGGAATACTTCACTAACAGGCATGCCATTTTTGTTTCTGTTAGTTAATATCTTAACAAATGTCCTGTACATACGATCATCTGTGTTTCTAAATCGATCCTGCATGAAGAGAAACCAAAATATTGAAATTGTTCAATTTATGTTAATGGCACAACCAAGAATATCTTATATTAAAAGCATAGGATGATAATATATATATATATATATATATATATGTATTGCCCTACACAGTCAACCAGTGTCCCAGGTCATATGAGATGTCTTAAGTTTAAGAAAATTTTGACCTTAATCTTCTGCACATATTTGATAGCATCTTCCAACTGGATTGTATCCTTTGGTGGAAGAAGGATTTCATATCCCTTTGGCAAGAACTCGTTAAATCCCAAAATGAGATCATCGTGGTGTTTAAGAATCACCTCCACTTTTTCGACCACACTCCCAACATCAATTCTACAAATGAATAAAACAACATAAATCATTGTCTTATGAGGAAAACAATATGCATATAATTGAAGGAAAAAATGTGCTTCAACTTGATAAAAACTGCACATATAAAGAATATTATTTATACTCTTTATGATGATAAACTTATCCAACCTATGAAGTCTAAAATCGGTCATGAGATTCAAAAACTCCTCGAACTTTTCCTTCTTGTCTTGAAATTTCTTCTGCACTTTTTTTATATATTGCAGGGCTTCCCATTTTGTCATATTTTTTCCACGTCTACTCATTATTTGATATTGAAACACTGCCTGAGCATCACAACCAAGAAGAAACATATTCATATGATCATGAGAAACTTATATATAATCATACATAGTCAATTATTTTGACCAACAACTGTGAGAATTCATTAGCTGAGATGAGGATTATGCAATATGTGTTTTTTCCAGTACATGCATTCAGAAAAATAAAACAAGAGAGCAATATATCAAGCAAACTTAAAACAACAAAAGTAAAAGAACTTAATAACATTCTAATATCAATAACATATAAATGAGTGAGGAAGAGCTAAAATATCTTAATAAGAATATCAGGAGATATTTATTTTATCAGTAAGATTTTTGGTATTTAGGACTCAAACTAAATTTATGAAGAAAATTTAAAGATCTTCCATTTATAAAGTCTTATAAAGTCTAATATGTATGGAATATTATTGAATTAATTCTTATACCAGAAAACTATCAATATAATTACAAATCAAATTCAAAACATAGAGAAAAATTATATTGTTTTGCTATATATTTCAAAGTTGTCAAAAGTATAATTTGGTGTAGCCAAAACCACTCTCTCTATATATATATCTATATCTATATTTTTGCTATATATATATATATATATGTATACCACTAAATAATAATTTACATAAAAGGAAAGAAAATACAAAAAGTACAAATTTTCCTCTTCTAATTTTTTTAAGATTTCTATCTATTATTATTAGGATATAAACTACATTTAAAAATATAAAGGTTAACCTTTTTTATTTATTAGATCATAGCATATTTGTAATGATAAATATCAGGTCAACTTGCCATGATAGAGGTTTCCCACTTTTGAAAAGGCTCCTAAAATTAAGAATATATCAATAAATATTTAAAAAAATATGTTTATTAAAAAACAACGATATTGAATTAAACGTACTTTTATTTCTATATATGCAAAAGAGAACATGTAATAAAATACCATCACAAACACAGGAATTATCAAGAGTTGGCAAAAAGACAAGATGTAATAGTAATGAGATGCTAAACAAAATTTTTCAAAAAAGTGTATAGGACCTAAATAAATAACCTCTAACTAAGTAAGAAAGGTAGCAGAGATGATAATTTCTATAGACACAATTGCACATTTACTCTGAATTCCTATACTGGAACATAAACTATAGTAAAATATTAAAATCATCTATATCTATTTTGTTTGTGCTTTCCTATTTGTTCAATAATATTTTGTCTCATAATGTATGATAACATTAACCCTATTAATTTCATTTAATATTGATGATAACTTAACCAAAAGCACACCTGGTACAAAAAATCCAAATTTGTTTTTCCTTGTCCACTACTTACACCTTCTCAAAATTATTGCATTTGAACCCCTCTTCTGAAGGAAGAAAAAAACCAGATAAAAAGTGTCCAAGAATGAACTGCATTGACCCATAGGAGTGAAACAGTGATTGAATATAGATTAAGAAAGGAAACAAGAATTTCACAGAATCAACTTAGATATATTATAGGAAAGTCAACTACTGAAGCCCTTTTCTCTTTTACAGATGCTGATGAAAAGGTAGTTCTGAAGTAAAGAAAGAGATCTACATATGATTTTTATTGAATTAGAAAATATTTAGGAATCAAGTATTAAACGACATAGTGAGGAAGACTATGAATAAAAACAGTCTTACATCAAGTTATGCAAGACATGTAAGGAAAGGTAATTACAAGTGTGAGAATTCTAGGAAATAGGACTAATGACTTAGTATATAGGGATAAGATTACATCAAGGCTCAATTGATGAAATGATGAAAAAAAGATTGGTTAAGGTGGTTGATAATGTTCACTCGCATCAAGTGAACATGTAGTTGAACTCGCCTGCAGGTACAAGGCATTGTTCTTGTTGTATATCAAGCACTCTCTTAGACTAATCCAATGTCAGAGTATATATGATAATCATTTCAACCATTTTATAAAAAAAAACATCTTGTGGTTGTAAAAGCAAGGATATTACAAACCTTTCACATCTCTCAAAGAATTGCAAATCAAACTAACTAATTGTCATCTTATAACATATTCCGATTTCAACTCAGTAAATCTATGGTTTAGAAGTTTAACTACTGTTCAGTCCAAAATAATAGAAAGATCAGTCTAAAAAAGTGAATAGAAAGAAAATATTATATTAAATATACAATATCATATTTTATATATTTATATCAACAATGTTTATTTATTGAGTATCAAACTAGACTTTACATATAGAGTCCTCAAGTGTAACAGAAAATTGTTAAGCCATTACATTGTTTCAGCACCAGATAATTTTATCTACAATACTCTTAGACTAGTATATCTATAATACTATTAGACTAATATATCTATAATACTACTTGACTAGTATAATTTACAATATTACTAGACTAGTTTATTCTATAATACTACTAGACTAGTCTATTTTACAATACTATTGGACTATTGTAACACACAGTTTAGTACATGGTCTAACCAACAATACTATTAGACGAGTTTAATGCTATCAAACAAGTTTAATGGTCAATTTAATAAATTGTTGATTTAGAGTCATGTTTACAGTTCTCCACTTGAACTCCGAATCATGGAAGAGTTCTCCTCCATCATCATTTTTCATTCTCAAACGAAATTAATCAGCTCAAAACAACTTTTGAACTTAGATTTTGGTAAAGATTTCGTAAAAACATGTAACTTTTTATGCTTCTTTTTAGACTGCTTTTCAATCTCATGTTATGCCTTCAAACTTTTTAATTATTTGTAAATAGATTTAGGTACTCCTTTACCTATATTAACTATTCTTTTTTTTTACTTGCAAAAAAATATGTAGGATTATCTTCAAACGTTATCTTCACAATCTTAACCTTTCTAAAGTCAACAACATCTCTAATGAAGTGCAATCTTATCTTTGTGTTTAGTCCTCTTGTGATAGATTTGATTATCAAATACTCAACTCTCCTATCATTTCCTTCAATCATAGAGTGTCCCTTACAACTTTTATGAGTGTGATCTACTTTGTATGAGTAGTAAATAAAGCCATCATAGATTGTAAATTTACCTTCCAACAAATAATAATCCCAAACAATGTGAACACATATCCATAAAGTGAATTTCTCATATGCACATTCCCTGCATAATTTGCACCAACAAATCCCTCAATAACTTTTCTGCCATGAATAAACCATTTATACAATATTCTGCATGATATTGTTTCATTCAAATATCTCAACACCCACTTCAAAGCCTCCCAATGAACTTGTCATAAATTGGCAAACTATACTAATAGAATAAACCAAATCGAGTCTATTACAAACCATCCCATATAGTCACGATGCTCCTTACTCCATTAACATATGAAGTAGTCTTCATCTCACGTCTTTCATCTTTATAACCAAGAACTTGGGTAACAAAGAGTTTTGTGTGATGACCCAAATGTGTACTCACTAGTTTAGATTGATGCATCGTAAATTTCTCAACCACCTTTTTCAAAATAGTTTTTCTACAACAAACATAACTTTACTATTATTTAATCCCTATATATTCATCCTAATTATTTGCCTTGAAGGATAAAGATCTTTTATCTTAATTTCAGAGCTTAATTTTCCTTTAAGCATTCTAGTATCATCTTTAATGGCTAGTTATACAAACATCATCTACATGCAAGAACAAGAACAACAAGCACATTTTTTCTCTTTCCATAATGTAAACACCATTGTCATAAATGCACTTAAGAAAATTTTTCATTCTCACGAAATCATTGAATTTCTTGTACCATTAGGGTAAATTTTGTTTCAAGCCACAAAATGATTTTCTCAAGAGATAAAATTTTTCTTGATTTTTAATAAATCCCTCAAGTTTTGCATGTAGATGTTCTCCTCCAAGTCTTCATATTATTTTGAAGTCCAATTGTTCTAACCGTAGATTATTAACAATTGACATCAAAATCCTCATCGAAAAGTATTTTACCACAAGTGATAAAATCTCACTATAATCAATCCCCTCCACTTGTGTAAAACCTTTCGCCACCAGTTTTGCCTTGGATCTTTCCTTCTTTACACCTGGTATTCCTTCCTTTTTCTTCAATATCCACTTGCATCCAGTCAAATTTTGATTTTTATGTAGGTCCACAAGTGTCCATGTGTGATTCCACTTCAAATATTTAAGTTTTTCCTTCATAGTATGCTGTCATTTTTTACCTTTTATACCATTCTATGACTCCCTAAAGTTTCTTGGTTCTAAATTATGGGGGTCTTCAACTACACTAAAAGCATACCAAATAAACTTAGCAAACTCAAACTTCTATATAAGTTTGACTAATCTCCCATGCATAAGCTTATAGCCAAAGTCAAAATTAACACATCCTGACATTCTAAAGTGAGAAGTTAATGGTTGACACTCGTCATCTTATGCATTGTTTAACCTCTCTAAACAATCTAATCCAAGAGTCTCTATCTCAAATTGAGTTTTCTCCTTATTCTTTTCAAAATTTTCGCACATCATTGTCATTTTTGTCTCATCGAATATGACATCCTTACTTATGAAGCATCTTGCTTCTCTAAGGTCCAACCTCCACAATTCCTTCACTTCTTTAGTGTAGTCAGTGAAGATACACTTCTTTGTTCATCTTTCGAACATAGCCTTCTTGACATGTCCAAATGTCAACGTGCCAAACACTCTCAGATTACATAATTTGTTAGTTTTGTACTCCACATCTCCCTGGTTTTAAAGTTTAGAGTAGACACTAAAAACTTGTTTATTAAATAATAATATTTGTCACTTCACCTAAGGAAGTCCTCAGCAAACCAAATCCCAATAACATGTGCCCTACTCGCTTCAAAATGGCTCTATTTATGACATTTTATTGACGAGTATCTGCGATCATCTTGTGCATACTTATTCCTCCCTTCCTGAAAAACTTACTCAAGCCCTTTCCCTGCCTTATTATCTAATTATTTCCTATACTTTTTCCATTTTGCTTCTCTTTTCTTCTTATTCTTCAACTTTTAGATAAACCTATCACATAATTATCCACCTTAGACTCTTGAAACTTTTGAAGCTCCTTAACAAAGATTTGAACCTTCTCCAAAGTAGTCCATTCTTTCTAAAATAACATAACATCCTTGAAATGCTCAAATACTTTAAAGGCAAACCATTAAGAAAAGGCAAAGACATATCTTCATTATCAAGTTTCACTTCAAAATTCTCAAGATCATCTAAAGTCTTGTTAAATCTATCAGTTGCTCCAATATCGTTCCATCATCTTGAACGAGTAAAACTGTTTTTTCAGATAGAGTATACAAGTAAAAGATTTGGTCACATATAATGACTTGAGCTTTAACCACATTGTTAAAATAATTCTCTCATTCACGACTTCTCTTGGTGTCTTATCACTAAGATACAAAATTATGATGCTTATGAATTTGTTGATCATATAAGTTTTCTTCTTTTGTGATAAAGTATGTGACAAATTTGCTCACCTTTAACTGTTTGAACACAACCATGTTATATCAAGACGACTTCTACCTTGATCCTCTATCTGAAATCGTTGTTTTAAGAGGATTTTTAAATATCAAACTTAGTGATCATATTTCAATTCTTGATCTTCTTTACTTTTTTCTTGGTTCCCCACAAACGATAACAATTGTTAGTTTACAATACTAAAAAGATCACACAAGAAGTGAATAAAAGCAAAATATTATTACGTTGAATAACACTATCAAATTATAAGCACTGAAATCATGTATCAATAACATATATAAAGTATCAAACTAAACTCTATATATAAATCTCAAATGATATAAAATATCATTAAAACGTTAAACTAACTATTGTCTATACAATAGTAAACGATCTACTATACAATACTATTAGATGAGTTTAACATAACTAGACGAGTCTACCATAACTTGACGAGTCTAATAACAGTCAAATCAATAATATTGTTAGACGAATTTAACAGTCTTAAATAATTCGAATAATAACCAATCTAATGAGACAATTTTCTTAAGCTCTTCAAGCAATCTAATTTAGAGTTATTTTCACAAATATTCGAACAACCAAAAAAGCAAATTTTTAGTAGTTTCATTTTTGGAACTACATCCCTCGCATAATACTTCATTGTGACTGAATATATTCCTACGAGCTAAATTCATAAAAAGAGGTACCTAATCTACAATCAAAATCTTTCACCTTTGGGGAACATTTCAAACTAATTTCTTAAAAAGCTGTCTTGTGTATATGTCCTGTTCACATACAAAAGCACCTTATATATAAGTTTAATTAATTGTGTTAGGACAATAGTCTCCTTCGTTGACACCCATTTGTCCCCTTATCAAATGAATACTTAATTTACTTTCCATCTCATAAACCAAACATTTCTCTAGTTAGAATAGGGTTTTCTCCATTCCCATGTCCATTTTTATATACTTCATATGAAACAAGTCCCTTTCACCTAATGGTCACAAGAACCCCTCACCCATCCCTATGTGTGAAAAGTACTATTCTCATTCCCATTATATCTACCTAGGTAATTCATATATAGGTATTTGGAACAGTTGTTCTCTCTTCATTCACCTCCAACATTTTTCCAAAATAGTGCTAAATTGAACAACCTTAAGTTCTTCAATCCAAATCCAGCAACCTTCTTTTCCTTAAACACTTACTCCTAAGCTTCCCACCCTACTTTTGTAACATTCAACCCTACTCCATAAAAAAAAATTAAGATTCAAGTGAAGATATCATACCTTTCACAGATTGGGAGAAGGAAGCAAGTAGACAGAGAAGGAATTCCAATCCAGTTATACTCAGGGTAGTATAATAATGGTTTCTAGAATTCAATTTGTTAAAAAATATATTAGAGGTATAAAAACTACAACATTAATTAATTTAAAATCTTCATTAAAAAAATTAAAGTATTTAATGCATACATGAATATTTATAAAATATTAATAAATATTTTACCATTAAAATATCAATAAATACTTTACCTTTAAAATATTAATGCATTCGTAAATATTGTCAAGAAAAAATAGTTTTTTTGAAAGATAGTACTACTCATTAATGATAAATTATTAATAATATTTTAAAAATTTAATTTGATCATTTTTCAAACACTAATAAAAAAATTATATTTCATACGACTTTACAAAATCTAGGAAAATTCCTAATTCTTTGTGCGACTTCTTATTAAAAAAACACGGAAAAGTTCCACAAAAGACGAATAATTATAGTAGTAAAATTTAAAATAAATTTTATAAATGTACAGAGTTAAATATGTATCTATTACTGATAGAGTTTATATTGTATTAAAAATTGTATTCCATTTCAATTTTTTAAGATTATTACTTTTAGTTTTATAACATGAGTAATTTTGGTTAGTTATAAATCATTTTTCACCTGTTTCAATTCTTAAAAATATGGAATCACCAGTTTCATTGTCTGAAGTACATTTTATGGTAAATTCATGATTTGAAAGTATTTAATACATCTAAGCCCAGCTATAATCACCAACATAATGAAGGTGTTGATATCCATGATTTGAACTTATTGGTAGAATTAAAAATATATTATAAGTAAGAAATTAACAATAATTAATATATTAACCTTTAGTAAAAAAATTAAAGTATTTGAATAATACGTGAATAATTTATAGAGAATTAAAAAAAGTTTACATAACTTTACTTTACTTTAAGAATATTTAATGCATTCATGAATATTGCCAGAAAAGTAAAAAGTTTTCGTCCTAAGATAGTTTTACTCATTAAGTGTAACGACATTTTTTAATTATTTTTTAAATTTCAGTTGATATTTATCTAAAATTTTAAAAACTTTCATAATCCATAATTCATTTTAGTCAAAGTTTGAGTTGACTAAAAAACAAAAAAAAAGTGTAATGATATTTTGATAAATAAAGGTAGATATTTTTTACATTGATTATATTAAGAAGTTATAAAAGGTATTTTTTTATAACATTTTAATGTAAATAATTTAAAAAAATATTTTTTTATAAAATTTAAAATATAATTTTTTTTGTATTATTCATATATATTTTTTATATTTTATTTGTACTTCATCGTTTGTGTCCACCTTTGTATGATTAAGAAATGTTTTTTTACTTATTTAGATTGGTGTATAAATTCAATTGATTGCATTAAATCTTTAAGATGTGGATAAAAATTCCTTTATTCTATCGAATTCAATGAGAACTTAAGTAAAAAGTACTAGTGTACTGATATTCAGGATGTGATTAGTAATGTTACATCTCCATCTTAAGTCTATAAGTAATATGCTAATTCGTTAGATAAGTTTTTTGTGAAGGAAATAAAATTGATGATGAAGAATGATTGAATGCGTGAAGGCTATATAGAATGTTAAGATGAGACTCTTTTGTGTAAGATAAGGTAGGTTTTTTCTTGTCTCGGTAACAAGGCACATAAAACACCATGGAGGTTGATAGGAGAAGTGGGTATATAGAAGTAGAAGATGATAACAGTTGGAATGTAATATAAAATCAGAGTTCAGGACATGTAGATAATCTCAAGTGGGCTAGGGAAGTTCCTCACCTTTGAGTTACAATCTCTACCATGATTATATGTTTTAGGAGCTCGGAGAGTCATTGTATCATACATAAGATGATGGTATCATGCATAGGATGATGGTTCTATTATTTCAGTTCTATTTCCACATGGATGTTGTTAGGGATGACAAGTGAAATCGTCTCATTGGGTATTATCCAAATTCATTCCAATTTTGACGAGAAATCTCTACATTGATTGATATGGGTAATATCTTATTTTTTAAATTGGGCATAGGGCATGGATTAGGATGTAGATACCTGTCCAGCCCCTACTCTCATACCCATCCCAATTATTAGAAATTCAAGTGCGAAAGTGCAAGTAAAAGTCTCACATTGAGTAAAAATGATAAAGTTGAGTTGTATATAAAAAGAGAAAGAATCCTAAACTACTCTAAAGTTGCACCGAGCCGCCTTTACACTAGATCATTATTGGCACTCATGATAGTTTTCTCATTGCCTTATTATTGTTGTTCATTAAGAACTTCTCCTTCCTATTGTTGTTCATTAAGAACTTCTCCTTCCTGTCAAGTAGTATTTTTTTTCATCCAAATACTCTTACATCAATTGTTACTATAATATGGACCAACATAAAATAATTTTTTTACACTATGTTATAACTAACTTAACAATATTTCCATTTTTACATGTAGTATGTCTCAAAATAATATGATTTAACTTAAATAACATATGCAAGAGGAATATTTTGTATTAGCATAAGCTAATATAGAGTCAAGATGTGTTTGACAAACTAGGTAATAGGTTAACTAGCAACGATGAACTAGTACTTAATTGATAGAATCTTAACTTCAAAGCTTCAATTTTATAAACTACTTAATTAGCTTTAAAATGTTGGATAATGGAGTAAAACTAAATGATAAATTAGTTGGTAAATATAAAATGATATCTCAAGAAATTCATTAAATACATATTAATTTTAAAATAAAAAATAATTAGTTATTATTGACTAATTAAAAAACTATTTTATAAACTAAAAATTATTGGTATATAAAATTATTTTTGTTATTAATAAAATAAATAGAAACCATATTTTTTTACCTATTGATCTTAAAAAATATGAATTATTTTATATAATGGTAACTAAATTGGATTTTAAATAAGAATTTAAATTACTTTCTAATGATAACTATAAAAAATATTTAGCTATCTATTAAATTAGTTTCTAAATTAATCTCTAATTAAATCAATAATCTATTTTATCATTTTAGAGATAAATAATATGATTTCTTAAAGCAATTTTTTTGTAGTGTGATATAATTACTTAAGTTTTATTATATAAATAAAATTTATAATTAGTTTTATATCTATTATTCGATAAGGATGTGGATAAGACAAAAACTTCATATCCATTGAATATGAAGATAGAAATTATGATGAATTTTTACTTTGAAGGATAGGGATAATGAAACTCCCAACCACCCAATTGTCAACCCTAATTTTATGTTTCTGCAATTGGAAGTCAAACTTATCAATTATTTAATTCCCAAATAGATTAAATAAACAAACTAAAAATTTCAATTAAATTTAATTATTTAAATTAGATTAGTGTAAAATTTATGAGCTAATAACAATATAAACTTATGAGTATTAATTATGGTATTAATATATATATATATATATATATATATATATATATATATATATATATATATATATATATATATATATATATATATATATGTATCAGAGGTAAGGTTGTGTTTGTGATAACATGGGTCAAAGACTTATATTTTCGTTGTCCATTTTTTTTTCTTTTTTTGTTTTAATGAAATTAAAATCGATGGAATGTTTCTCTAATCCTCTTTAACTTTCTTTGATTTAACTCCAATTTTCATATCTTCTATCATCAGATCTGACCCTGTAGACGATAATAAAAATTAAGAAGTACATCCATCTAATTGATTTTTAAAATAGAGAAAGTTCAATTTTTTTTTCTGAAATCTCTTTGATCTTCATAATCTTAGTTTTAGTAGTTGAGAACTTTGATTCTCTCAATTAGATTCTAGAAACCCTTTTGAATGATGTATTGGTTGTTTTAGGAGTTCGACACTTGTAGGTGTTTTGGTTAGTCGAGTGCTAGCTTTTTGGTCTTTTTCTTGAAAATGAAGCAAATTTAAGGTAAATGGAGTTAATTTATTTACTTCATTTATGTTGAGTTGGAATTTTGGTAGAAGTATTAGTTTTTGGAAGTACATAATGTGGACATTATTATTAGAATGTTAGTGATATTAAAGTAGAAAAATTATGAGTTTGGATTTCCGTAAAATTTGAAATGAGTTCATCTGGTAGTTTGGTTATTTGTATGAAATACGAGTAATCAATTATGTTGAGGTAGTCTTTCTAAACTAGAAGAAATTATTGATGTTTATGAATTATAAATTAGATATACAATGGTCTTTAATTTTTGTTAAAAAGAGTTTAATTTTTTTTATTAATTTTAAGCATGCTTACCAATTTTTAAAACATTGTTTTCAATTTATTTTCGAGATTTTTTTTTACTTGAGCAACAATTTTCACTCAAACAAAAATTTTCTTATTAAAGTGAGATAGAGAGAAAGAAAAAGAATAATCTTTTATTTGTAGTATGCTTTTTACTTATCCAACAATTTTGGGATAAACTTTTGTGTATATTAAAATTTATACATATTTTTACTGTAAAATTTGTATATATATACACACATGAAAATATGTTGTTAACTAAGACGTATATATATATATATATATATATATGAAATTTGGGATTTTCTATTTTTTCTATTATTAAGTTAAAATACTTGTCACACAATATAGAAAATTGAATAATATATATTTAATTCCTTTGTTATCCACAAAATATTAATCCGTTGTTATGATAACAAATGAGTTAAGATAAAAAAATCTAAAAATATTTTAAAAATTACTTTAAAAATCAACATAATAATATAAATAAATATTTGTTTCAATAACTTCAGTAAAAAAATTAATTTCTGAAATATCCCATTTGAAGAAATTTTTTATTAAAAATTCAAAATAAAAGTTAATCATATATTAAAATTTCAAAATAAAACTTATTCAAGACAATGTATATATATATATATATATATATATATATATATATATATATATATATATATATATATATATATATATAAATGTTGATGATGGTCTAGATGGGTCCATGGCGGTAAATTCTTCTTTATTAAAATCTTTAAGAATAATATATGCGAATTTGATATTTTTGGTTACCGTGAAGTAATTTAAACCATCATAATTTTGCATGGTTATATGGTAGTGAGCTAAGGTTTTTGCATGCTTATATATGCTGCTGATCGATCAACCAAGAATTTTGCAAGCTATGCTTGTGTGTGATTCAAAGGTAAGGTGTGCTAACAATTAATGCTAATTTTCTGTGAAGAGTTTGAATGAGACACTACTTACCATGATACATATATTTGTGTGTTTCTCTGTTAACACCGAAAGAAAATATTAAGGTCTTACAACTCCTTTCTGATTAAAATTTCTTCTTCAAAATTTACTCCAAACCAATAATTATGGACAAGACTTGCTCGTTTGATTTGAAAGCGCATTTGAAGACCACCTTTACACTTGCAAGGTTCAATTCATTTCTCATACTCGTCAATGAATCATCATAAAAATATTTGCCAAATCCCATCCCTTCAATGTGATGTACCCACCGTCCAGTTTGAACTATGACGATAGCAAATAGTATTTTTTTTTACTTATTTTCAAGTTAAAATATGAAATAAGTTAAAAATTGGAATGATTACAGAACACTAAACAAGGTTTTTAAAGTGTCTAAATAAATCAACAAGATGCAATTATAAATAACTATCATATAAATAAGATATCATAAGTTCATTTTTATACCTAAAAGATTGTTACATTAGAAGTTGACGAACAGTAGTTGTTGCACTCAAATGTGGCCTACTACTTCCCCTGCTAACAAAATCAACACACCCATATTTAGGTGTATCTGCCTCTTTTCTCCTTCTTTCTCTGTAGAAAATACTTCTAAAGATTTTATAACTGAAAATAAACCATCATTTTCCAGTCATGATAAGAATTAAGTATAGACATTAAGCCCTAACATAGAATAGAAATTCACTATGTATATATAAATAGATCAAATACAATAGAGAATTGGTTCATTGGATTCAATCCTAACTCAAATTTGTCATGTAATTCTTACTTATCTAATTTCTCTTGATATTTTTATTTTCAAAAATCTTATTTATTATTTATATATTTTAATTTTAAAAACATGGTTTAAATATTTCTTGAGAAGTAGTAGAGCACCTCTTAATAGGAGTGTTCTTTGGGTCAAGTTATTTAATAATCCGATTTCACTCAATTCAACTCATTATTCATCTCCATTATTTGTCTCCCTCTTTTACTTTTGCATTGTTTTCCTTCACCATTAGTCTCTATTGTTCACTTCTATCTCCTTCTCTTATTTAACACAATATCGTCTTCAACCTTTGTTGTATGATACTTAAAAATTATAACTTTTAACAAAAAATTTAAATTCTTGACCCAATTGACCAAATCCAATCCAATTCAACCCGTTCAAGAATGGGTCTGGTTGGATTGGGTTTAACATAAAAAGTATTGAAATCCAACCCACCCCATTTGGATGCTTTTGGTGGGTTGGGTAATGGGTTTGCCAAAATCCTACCCAACCCAACCCATGAACACCCCTATTCTTTAAGTAGTAGTAATGCATTGCTTGTCAATACAGGTAAATGATTTCACACAAAAAAGTGTATTGTATATCAATTCAATTCTTAAAAACACCTACATGTTCTTATAATCATCCTAATACTCATTAATAATCATCATATTAATATATTAAATTTTTTCACCATTATATACATTTATATTTAATCTATATATACTTTTATCATCCATATAATATATCATTCTTCACATATCTAAGCATTTAAAATGAGTAGATGCTACAATTAAATCTCCTTACTTGGAGGTAGTGTGTTAATTGACAAATTTTTTTCTTTATAGTCCATAATCAAACTTGTGGTGTCAAAGTTTCAAATACTACATTAAGAGTATATCTCCTTAACCAATACCTTAAAGAGAAGAAAAAAAGGGATTGAAATTTTAGTAGAGAGTCAGGAGAGAAAAAAAATCTTAGAGAAATAATGAATAAACATCTATAACATATTTATTAACTTTATATCTTTTATTCATTAAAATTTATCTCTCCTAAAATTCTAGGTTCTAAATTCTCCCAACAACAAAAGGTGTTGTTATTGAAAATTTACTTACTAGTACAAAAACTAAGATACACTCTCATCTTGCTTTCCGCTTCCCAAGTAAAATGAACAATCTTCAAGTTCCATAACACTTTAATCCTATAAACATTTCTAAATTTCATGATCTCATAATCATCGACATTAACTGATCTAGTATCATAAGACACATTATTTTTCTTATTTAAACCTTAATCAGTTCTAGAATATGAGTGAAATTAGATATATATTCCTTCAATTGAAATAATTATATAGTTTCACTAGATGACATTGTAAAATAACTTCATAATTTATTAAACTTATCTTTCACAGAAATTTATACAACTTAATGAATTTACACGTCTAATTGAATTTAATTGTTCTTTCAATACCTATAGCAAAGAAACTCTAAAAAGTTCATTATCACATCATCCAAACTTGATGAATCTCCTTCGCTAAATATATGTATAAGATTTATGTATGCTTTTGAGATATTTTCATCCTTGATCTCTAAAATCTTTTGAGTAGTTTGCTAAAACAATTTATGTCTTACCAAAATATTCCCACCATCATAATGCTAGCAATGAGACTTTGTACAATTTGTTTTTGCTATAAATTGAAATAAACTTATAAACTGAGATCCTTTATTATTCGACGAGATACTTTACGGTTACTAATCTAAGTAAAAGAACTTCGAAGTTTTTTTAATTAAACTTAGAAACTGATTGTTATAAAAAACAAATTAATAAAAAGTCAAATCAGAAGAGATATACTAGGGTTATTGAAGTCCCTTCTCTGCTTAACAAGATAATCAATCATATATTATATTAGATCCAATGTCCTAATTGTAATACCTGTCGAATAATAAAGCACTACCTTCGTGGAGGTGGAAAATAACTCCTCACCAGAGGAGTGGAAATTGCACCAAAATTTAAAATACCAGCAAAGATTTTTTTAAAGAAAGAAGTGGATTGATCTATATCTTACATTTTGATTAGAGGAACAGGAGAAGTTGACATTGCTTCTGCACATGGAAAAGAAAGTTTCTGCAGATTATCCAAAACCTGAAGAATATTATCCAGTCATTTAAAACGGTATCAACAACATCAAATTGTTCGTGTTTTTTATACGACAGATATATAATACTATCATGTCATCCACAACGCAACTAATAATTGACTGATTAATAGGAAGGGTACCCTTTATAGGTATTTGATTAAACAAGTTCACCTTACTTTGATGCTTATACGTATTTCTTTTATATATTTTAAAATGGTAACCATTATAATAACATGTTAAAATTAGGTCCAACGTTGAGAATAACCCAATCATTGCCATACATATATATACTACTTTCCCCTCATCAATCTTGAAGGTTTATTAATTCTTCGAGAGAAAGAACAAGTCCATCAATAATTGAAGAGGAAAACATTTGGATGATTTCGATTGCGTTTCCTACTTGAACTCTATGAGTTAATAATAGCATATTATTATCCACAAGATTTTGTAATATATAAGGTTAAGGTGATATTTGAACATGTTTCAAATTTCCAAACAACTAACAAGGTAATAATTTAAACATCTTTTAAGGTATACAAACTTTTAATATTTGAACTAAACTTCAAATATATTCGAGTTGGACAAGAATGCAAGATGGTGAATGAGGGTAGATATGTTCGAAAGACCATGATAAGTAGAATTTAAATTAGGCCATAGATATATCATCATATTGCATTAAAAAGATAACTTGGAACAAAAGATTGTTTCAAATAAATGAATGGAAGAACGTAATATTAATACTCTAAACATGAAAGGACATATTCCAAAAAAAAATTATCAAAACTACCATTTCATGAGCATGTAATAGGGGATATCAATATATGCAATAATAAATTTCATCATCATAATATGAAATAGGAGCAATATCTAATTGCGAAGTAATTAGTAGAACGTGTAAACATGCATTATCATCTAAAAGACACTAGAAGAAGAAGTTAACTGACATGAGAATAAGGATAGCCTAGAATTTTATGTAATGGTTTTTTATATAAATAGAAGAAATTGTGAAGCTCTTAACTTGAATAGCTCTCATGTTTTACGAGAAACTATATGTTCTTGCCCAATTTTTCTTTTGCATCTTTATAGTACTCTTTCTTCTTTTTTATAATTTTTCTTCTATTTATAACTCTTGTTTTCTTCCTATGACTCCTTCTATCTCTTTATAAGTATAAGAATGTTTATATTATTTGATTATTTGATTCACAGTTATGTTGAGCTTGATAGTTTCGTTTCAAAATTCTCATAATAAAATTGAGTTATACATAAATAGGTTGTTCGGGCATGTTACTTGAATTCGGTTTATATTTGTATTGTAATATTTTCACTTCCTTAGTTTTCTTTATGTTTTATCTAATTGAAAATAGGAATCTATTATTAGCTAAATCAAAAGAATTCTCAAAATATTGTCTTTTATCAGGTAGTTACTTAATGATTCCCTAAATATATGCTTTGACTTCTTAATATTGAGGATTTTTGGTTATTTTAATCAAGTGAATGATTATGCATATTAAATTATGAATTAGTTTTATAAGGCTTGAATACATTTGAGAAGGAGATATTTGTTTAAGATGAGAAAGAGATGCAGTAGTAAGAAAATATTATTATTTTTATAATGTTAGTAAATGTCTGAAAAAAAATCCTAGTATTTTCCACCATATGAAAGTAATAGAAGTTTATTAGAATGTTTTGTAATATAAATTGTGGTTTTTCTTCTAAATAAATAATTAACTAAAATGGATGTCATGGGTTACACTTTTTCTGACAAAAGTTTTCTATTTAAGAAACATATCTCTAAACATATATAGTCACTATCACAATCATGCTAAGCACTTTGAGAAGACATGGAGAAGACCCCATTGAATATTGACACTACTCCAATATTGAATACCCAGACAATAGAGATCTAACACCACTCTCATTCAGCATGGCATCAAGGAGTTCTTTACTAAACACTAATGCATTTATCAACTCATATTGCTTGACCTGTCTTCACCTTAAACTTCTATCTAACTAAAAAAAAATCTTCCCTTTCATTGACCTGCCTGAAAATGAACAACATATCCTAAAAGTGGATCCCATGCCATAGAGAACCTCCCACTTTCTCATCATCCCAAGTGAGCAAGCTCATTTACAAGCTTGAACCCTGGGTTAAATGAGTTTGTTACACTCTCACACTTCCTCAACCTTTCCCTACACACCGTCAAATAGTTTAAACCTCTGTGGATGTTCATCTACCATAAGGGCAAACTTTTAATTGGCCCTATCCATCTTCACCCTAAAATGATAAAATTTGTACACTAAAGAATGATCATATGTGAAGGTTCTTCCATCTTTCCAGTTTTTGTTGGTGTTTGGGATGACAATAGGACATGGCAGGAACAAGTTTCACTTTCTCATTCTGATCTTTACACTAAAAATTTATCTTCATTCATGTCTCTATAGATAATGGGTATAAAATTTTTGTATCATCCTCATTTCCAATGGATACAAGTATATCCCCATCAAATAACGAGTATAATTATCTCCACTCTTTATTATTCTAAATATTAATTAACTAATTTAAAAAATAAAAACTACAACAAAGGAAACTTGATATTATAACAGATTCAATGTGAAAATTATACATATTTTCTTTTCTTCAATAACAAATATCAAGAATAAAATTATAATTACATAAATATCAAATCATAGTATCATCAATAATAATTGAATAAATGATCAAATGTATGCTCTAAAAATAAATCACAAAACTAACAACCAAAGAAAAATTAATGTTTTTTAGGTTATTAACTAAATGTGTTTTAGTAATTTAAAACAGAGATGTCACTACAAAAAAATGTGTTAAATGTGGCGGTTTTACTTATACAGAAGTATTTTCTCTCTTGTTACAAGACATGACTCAATCTATTTTATGGTTGCATTAACAACAGAAAATTCCTAGCAAATCTTTCAGTTAGATGTCAAATCTGCATTCTTGCATAGATATTTAGAAGAACATGTATTTATTGATCAACCTCCTAGATATGTTAAGTTTGGACATGAAATAAAGGTTTATAGATTGAAGGAAGTTCTTTGTGGGTTAAAGCAAGCCCCAAGAGCTAGGTATAATCGTAGTGAGACTTATTTTCTAAATATTGGATTTGTGAAATGTCCTTACAAGCATGCCTTGTTTGTTAAGGTGGGAGATAAATGAAAAATATTTATAGTGTGTTTATACTTTGATGATCTTATATTTACTAGAAATTTTGTTGTCATGTTTAGTGAATCAAAGAAGTCTATGATGAATGAATTTGAAATATCAGATATGAGTTTGATGCATTATTTTCTAGGCATACAAGTAATTCAATTAGAACAAGGGATTTTTCAATGTAAGAAGAAATATGTTGGAGAAATCTTGAATAAGTTTCAAATGAAGGATTACAATCATGTATGTACTCCAGTTGAATGTGGTGAAAAGCTACACAAAGATCATGATGGAAAGAAGGAAGCTTGATAATATATTATTCAAGCAAATTGTTGGTATTCTAATATATCTTATTATAACTAGGTCAAATATGTACTTTGTGAGTTTGATTAGCATGTACATGGAGAATATCACTGAATTACATATGTTTGCTGCCAAAAGAACTATTCGCTATTTACACGGAACTCGTGACTTCGGGTTATATTATATTATAAGAAAGTTAAAAGGAGCGATTTGATTGGATTCACAGACAAAGATTATGCAGGTGATATAGATTATAGAAAGAACACATCTGGTTTTGTCTTTATGCTTGGAACAAAAGTTATTTCATGGTCTTTTAAAAAGCAACGCATTGTTACCGTATCTAGTACTAAAGTTGAGTTTGTTGCAACTACAACTTGTGTTTGTCAAGTCATATGGTTGAGAAAAATTCTTGAAGAACTACAATTCAATCAAACAAAAGTTCCTACAATTTTTTGTACAATAATTGAACAATCAAATTGTCAAAAAATTTAGTCTTTCATGAAAGAAACAAGCTTATTGATATGAAATTTTATTTTTTGAGAGATCTTTGCAAAGAAAAAATTGTTGATCTAGTACACTGAAAGAATGAAATTGACTAAAGCTTTGAAAAGACAATCATTTTTGAAATTGAGAGAGTTGCTTTGTATTTCAAGTAATTATGTAAAAACTTTAAATTGATATAAGCATATATTAGTTTAAGAAAGAAAATATTAAAAAACTTTTAATTTAAATAAATTGAGTCAGTTACTACTAGTTTAATCGATTAGGAAGTTACTATAATATACAATAATGCAAGCTCACATTTAAGTGTTGAATAATTTGTATTGTTTAGTTTTAGTTTATTGTGAATAATATACACAGTGAGAATATTTTCTATAAAAACAACACTCACTATATGCAGGTCACCACATATCACAAATACAAGTCAAAACTCATCAAAACCCACTAAAACCCATCAAAATGAAAGTTGCAAGATTTGACATTTTTAACATGGCGAGCATGCATTAGCTAGTGTGAATATCGAGAAGGAGACATTTTTATGAATCTCGAAAATAAGTAGTAGCAAGATTTGGTGTTGGATCCTCTTTCTTGATCCATGAAAGGAAAAAGAAAGATAAAAGTAGAGCAGTTAAAAATGGAAGAAGGTGTAATAAGAGTTTGAATAAAGGTCTGAAACAAAGAGAAGATGAAAGCCATAGTGATAGATATAAAAGAAAGAGAAAAAAAAACGCTATAGTTATACTATAATAAGGAAGATGAAATTTTTTATTTGGAAGAAACTTCGAGACGCTTCCTTTAATATGGGAACAACTTTGGTTTTCATAGTTTTAATTGGTGAATTATAAGACCCAAATAAGTAAAAAAAGGGATAATTTTTGTGTTATAATTTCGATTGTTAGATTTTTTTTATCCACACAATTTAAAAAGTGAATAACTTTAGTCTCACCGTTAGCTTATCATCCTTTTTTTTTTACAATTTTAATTATCCAGCAATCCAGTTAGCTGATATGATTTAAGTTGGACAACATTTTCCATTATTTCACAATACTTAATATTATAAATTAAATTATTTACCTCGTAAAAAATATAAATAATTAATCTCACAAATTCTAATATAGATTTCTTTTTCATATAAAAATCAAATTAAATAATAAATTATAAACTAATAAAATGAATTACTTAAAGTACTTATCAAACAGTTATATATTTGATAAAATTAACTTCTAAACTAGATAAATAAAATTAAAATTAATTTATTGATTTTTATTTGTTTTTAAAAATAAAATTTTTATTTATTTTAAAAATAAATTTTATATTTTCAATTTAAACTACTTTACATTGAATTTGTTTTTTTATAACTAATTAGTTATAATTATAATTTCCATATAACTTTATGTAGTAAAACATTAATTACTTTAATTTATAATGTGAACTTTTCTGTAATTTGAACTATATAAAAATTAAAACGTGATTTAATAAATTTTAAAATAATATAATAATTAATTGTCTTTATATAAAAGTTAAATTAATAATAAAAAACAAATTAAGGATAATAAAAACTGTATTAAAAAAATAAGAAGAAATAAAAAAAACTAGTTGAAAGATCTACAACTACTAAAGAGTGGCAAAATGGGTTAGTCTGTCATATTTTTATCTATCTTCTATTTAGTCTGACAAAAATGGAATAGAACGGGTTCGTCCACGTAAAAGTTTGGTCTCATCCGTATAATTATAGATATGCAAACTTGTTTGTGAGTCAATTTGCATAAATTTTCAAAAAAATTTAAAATAAAAATTTAATTCTTTTTTATAATTTTTTAATCTCAATTTTAAATATAATGTAGAAATAAAGATTTAGAATAATCATAATAACTAAAAAAATGTAAAAGTTAATGATTTACTATTTACTACAAACGGTTAAGGAAGCATAGTATGAAAAAAAAATATTAAATTGAACTATAAAATAAAATTAAAAATTATACTTATAAATATAATATCACTAAAATAAAGAAAAAAAATATTTAGTTTTATATAACACAAAATACTACACAATAAAAATATAATATTTCTTTTAAAAAAATATAATAAAAACCGTGACGGAGTGAGTAAACATATACTTTGGTCTACAATTGGATTCAAGAAAGCGTAGGCTTCAGACAATTTCTACAAAAAAAAACTACTTGAATAAAGGACAGAATGAATACAAATACAGAACAAACTAAAGATATTAAGCATAACAAACATTTTGTTCTTTAATCAAATAAAAGTTATTTTTGTTTTTTTAATTATAATTTTCATTTTTATTACATTATATACATAATACAATAAAAAAAAGAGTTATGAATAAAAATAAAAAATAATCAAATAAGATAAGAACCTTTATAATCCTCCTTTTATTTAAACTTATCCAGTTTCAAAATACTTTTATTCTGAAATAAAAAAAATCGAACAAATCATACTTCCTTCTATATAATATCTTAATTGAATGGTATATAATGATCAATAAAATTTTTAGTTTCATCCTGTCTATTTATATGCATTTATAGATATAGATATATATGTAAATAATTATATCGCATATGAACCAAATTGATATATAGAAATTTTTAAACTGAAATTCAGGAACAAGCAATATCAATAATAATATTGATTAATGTAATATGAAAAATGGGATGTAGCCAAGCAGTAAGGCAATTCGGTTCCGCTGTTCGGAGGTTAATTTACTAAAATGTTCCATTCGTCTCACATTTTTTTGACAATAGACAATAGGTCAGCCCAGAAAGTATGTCCCGGATTATCATCCCTATAAACTAGGGTGTTCATAAAATAAAATAATTAAAAAATACTTATAATTGATAAACTAACTTATAAACTAAACAAATGAAATTGTAATTAATTTATTGGTTTTAGCCAAATAAACTCTTTACTATTTTGGTATAAGGTGAGAAAGTAAGTAAGTCTTCTTTTAACACACTAATACACTATATTAGTTTGCTAATTGTTTTCAATATTTTCGCACATTAAAGATTTTCACATGATAATATACATAATGCGCATATGTGGAAGAAACTTGGATATCGGGTACTGGGTCCTTTAAGAACAGTAACTAATTTAATGTTTTCTCCAAATATACTATTAAGATTTCGAGCTAGTAATTACTTCATAAGTTCTCAGCTGAAAGACTAGTTTACGAGATTAAAAGTGTTTGATAAATTAACTGTTTAATTAGTTGATAAATGGAAAATGATATAAAACAATATAACTATATAAGTTTTATTATATAAATGAAATTTTTATTTTTTTTAAAAATATATTATTATGTATCTATAATTTTATATTTCATAAATTTTTTTTTTTTTTACGTTTTAGTGATTCTACTTTTTTAAAAGTTGTATATTTATAAGTCATTTTATTTAAATGAGTTTATATTATTTTAAAAATTTTAAAAAAACTATTTTCAGTTTAAACTATTGTACATTGAATCAAACATTAGTTAAATAATTTTGAATTTGAACAGCATAAAAATTAAAACATGATCCAATACATTTAAAAATAATGTAATAATTAATTTTTTTATATAAAAGTTAATTTAAATAATAAAAATAAATAAAAAATAATAAAACTGTATTAATATTAAAAAATAATAATAAAGAAAAACTATCAAACAAAAACTAGCTGAAATGTTTATCACTTATAAATTATAAGCTAATAAAATATTTTAAAATACTTATATATTTGATAAAATTAACTTAGAAACTAGATAAACAAAATTAAAATTAATTTATTGATTTTTATTTATTTTTAAAATTTAAACTTTTTAAAATTTAATTTTTATTTATTTTAAAAATTAAATTTTTTATATTTTCAATTTGAACTATTTACATTGAATTTTTTTTATAACTAATTTCCATATAGCGTTATGTAGTGAAACATTAATTACTTCAATTTATAATATGATTTTTTTGGTAATTTGAACTATATAAAAATTAAAACGTGATTTAATAAATCTTAAAATATTATAACAATTAATTGTCTTCATATAAAAATTAAATTAGTAACAGAAACAAATTAAGGACAATAAAAACTGTATTAAAAATACAAAGAATAGTGAAAAGAACTATCTAACAAATACTAGTTGAAGGGTTTGCAACTTTATATTATAAGGGGTAGCAAAGGAAATCGGTTTGTCTCGTTTTGCTCTTATTAAAAGTTTGACTTATTTAAAAAGTTTGACCCATTTCGTATGATTGTAAGTTGATGGATTGGTTCGTAAAAATTTATAAAAAATTAAAAATAAAAATTTATAATTTATTAAATTTTAAATTTAAATATAATATAAAAACAAGAATTTAGTATAAATATATTAATCATTAAAAGATATGTAAAAATTAATAATTTATTATATTTACTTTAAGTAATTAAGAAAACACTATATGTAAAAAAAATATTAAATCGAATCAGAAAATAAAATTTATATTTATATTTATAAATATGATATTACTAAAATAATAAAAAAGTATTTAGTAATATTCAACCTATAATACTATACAATAATAAAAAATAATAAAAATTAAAAATATAAGAAAGGTTGTAAAACAAGATGAACGAGCCTTTATTTTGGCTCATATATTGTAGAGTATCTAGGACCGGCTTATGTGGACTAAGAGTCTAACATATCCAAGCACTTTCTGGAGCAAGCCACAGACCAGTCCCACATTATCATCCTATAAGCTATGTGTTAATAAAATAAATTATTTTAAAACACTTATAATTTATAAGCTAACTTATATATTAAACAAATAAAATTGTATTTAATTTATTGCTTTTAATCAAATAAACTCTTTACTATTTTTGGTATAAGGTGAGAAAGTAAGACTTTTTTTTAACACACTAATACACTATTTTAGTTTTCTAATTGCTTTTAATATTTTCTCAAATTAAAGATTTCACATGATAGTATACATAATGAAAAGTTAACACTAGAGAATCATATAAATGTCTAAAATAAAACTTTGATTCTAATTAAAAAGAAAAGGCAACACCACACGTATCTACATAGCTAATAAAGATAAAATATTTCCAAATAACTATTTCAATACCTCCTTTAATGTTTTTTAAGGAATCAATTAATTAATTTACCAAAATTAATTTCGCATATTAATTAAGGAGTTAAAAATATTAATCGTAATTAAGAATTTTGTGAATAAAATAATGATGGCATGGATATTGCAGATTATGTTTTTGTAAAAAGAATGAAATTAAAGGTGTAGTGAGTTTTTTTTTTCTTAAAAAAATGTTGAGAAAAAGTATTATTAATTGGAAAAGAAAAGTCATAATCAGAGGTATTTTACAGAACAGATTGACGTAGAAAAAATTGAAGTTTAGTTTATGCCAAAAGGAGTAGGGAAAAAATTGGAAAAAAAAGGAGGAATTTGTTCAAAAATCTCCTCCAGCCATCAATGTCAGCCGTCTTCCTCTGTGAAGGAGAGTAGTGGAGAAGACATCGGATCAATTTGTTTTATGGTGAACAAAGAGTGGAGGAGATCACATTCATGCATTCACTCTTTTTTGTCTCTCTATTCTCCTTCCAACCTTCATTTTCAATCACCCCACTTCACAAGTTCTCTCCTTTACTCTGTTTTCCAGATAATTCACTCCATTTTTAATCCTCTTCGCATGCCCACCTAACACCAATGGACTCATCACCACCACCACCACAACAACCCTGCAAGAGGAAACACAAGCTGCCCCCAAAATCAATTTTCCTCTACTTCTCCTTCTTTCTCTTCGTCTTCTTCTTCTGCTCCTCACACCATTCTTTCTACTCTCACACCTCCCTTCCTTCCTCCTCTCTCACCCTCCCAATACCCCTCCACGTCCACCACCGTGTTCTCTTCCCCGATCACCTCCTTCTCACGCTCTCTAGCCCCCAAATTCTCCCTTCTCACCAACTCCACTGCGTCTACTACAACACCCTCCTCGACGCTTCAGCCAATCCGCTTCTCCTCCCGCTTCTCTCCACCGACCGCTACGATGAATTCCGCTCCATTGCGCGCTGTCCGCTTCCGGGTACAAATTTCTCCGCCGTTTACTTGACCTGGCGCGGCCAGGATGATCAGCGGGACTTCCAGTTCCCGGTGAGAGCAGCAGCGCCTTTCAATTGGGAAAAGTTAGCGTACGAGGCCTTCCTAGACGACGACACCGTGGTGGTGTTCGTTAAAGGGCTAAACCTCCGACCGCACAGGGTTTCCGACGCGACCTTATTCCGGTGTCACTTCGGGCTTCCAAAGGGTGCGTTTTGGTTAACCTCGGAAGCGGTCTCGGTGGCTCAGGAAGTCGTGCGGTGCGCGTTGCCGCAGAGTATTCGGAACAGCCCCGACAAGGGTCGCGGAATAAGCGTGAGCGTGAGTCACGTGCGCGGAGAGGGTGTCATGCCCTCCGTGGCGAGAATTGGCGGGCGTGGAAAAACGAGTAGAGGGAAGGAGAAGAGGTTTGAAGTGTGCGCGTGCACGATGGTGTGGAACCAGGCAGGTGCAATGCGAGAGTGGGTTATGTACCACGCGTGGGTGGGCGTGGAGCGGTGGTTTATTTACGATAACAACAGCGACGATGAGATTGACGAAGTGGTAAGAGAGCTTGAGGAAGAAGGGTACAATATTAGTAGAGTTACATGGCCTTGGGTTAAAAGCCAAGAAGCAGGGTTTTCGCATTGCGTGTTGAGAGCGAAAGAGGAGTGCAAGTGGGTGGGGTTCTTTGACGTGGATGAGTTTTTCTACTTGGCCCAAATGCGACGGAATGGTCTGAGATCAATCGTGTCCAATTTCTCGTCCAGGAACTCCATTGCGGAGATTAGGACAGCATGTCATAATTTCGGTCCTTCCGGATTAACCACCCACCCTAAACGGGGAGTGGGCGTAGGGTACACCTGCCGTCTCAGGAGTGCCGAAAGACACAAGTCAATTGTGCGGCCTGATTTGGTTGACGTTAGTCTTCTGAACGTGGTGCATCATTTTGAAGTGAGGGAAGGGTTTGAATCTCATAACCTGCCTCTATCTGTTGGGGTTATAAATCACTACAAGTACCAGGTGTGGGACGTGTTCAAGGCCAAGTTCTTCAGAAGGGTTGCTACCTACGTAGTTGATTGGAAGGAGGATGTGAACATTGGATCCAGGGACAGGGCTCCTGGACTGGGAACACAAGCCATTGAACCACGTGATTGGAGGCTCAGATTTTGTGAGGTTTGGGACACTCGTCTCAGGGACTTTCTTCTTTCTAATTTTTGTCATCCCCAAACAGGGTTCTTGCCCTGGGAAACCTCTTCTCTATAGTGTCTACACCCTTTTTTCTTGTTATTCAATTATTATTACAGGACTTTCTTTAGATTAGAGCTTATTAAGCAGACTTGCACATACATGAAGCAGGGTTCTAGAATGTAGAGCTGTTGTGCCTGTGTATACCTACCATGTCTTCCAATACATGTTTGAAAACATTATGCCAGCAAGGAATATATCCGCCAAGACATGTACGCATGTCACAGTTTCAAAATAGGAGACTAGGTGCGGGCCCTACAAATTGGTCCTTCCAAACAAAACCTTACTAAGTACTCCTCCTAACCAAGGTTTTCAGCAGCCATCAACTTGAATGGGATCATGATATCTTCGTATTCTTTTCAAAAATATATCTACTTCACCACTTAAAATATTCATATTTTAATTATAATTTAAAAAATCAATAAATATTACTATTATTTTGACATTTCTATAAATAACCATTTTTAATAATATAATAATATTTATGAATCTTTTGTATTAAAATTTTAAAAAATATAAATAAATGAGAATATTTTAAATTGTGAAATGGACGATATCATCGTCCAAGTAAAATATCAATTTTATGGTTTGTGGATGCTGGTGACCATTAACTAATGATGTCTTGTGAAAAAACGTTGAAACCTACCTCATACCTAGTATTAACTAGGCCGTCTAAGAAATACCCATGGCATACATTCGAACACATTTTAAGAAGAGCTACATCTTATTATTTAGTTTTAGGACAATGTAAAATATATACCTGGTTTATTATTTATTTTTCTATCTTTACCAATTACATCGAATATATATATATATACTATAAATTTATAAGACATTAATAGATGAACCGCCATAGTATCGGTTAGTGTGTTCCGATATCCTCTGTATAACATAACGAAATCTTTAAAATATTAAAAAAATATAAATATTATGTTATGGTGTCGTGCATATGTATGTTCACAATACACGAAACGGAATGTTTTTCAAATTTATAATTTTTTTCTCTTTTCTTTATATTACATGTTGAAAACTTTAAATGTTTATCAATTATTTTTTTAATTTATTCCAAAAAAACAAATTTGTATTTCAATATTCTATTTAACTTATAAATTATTTTTAATGACAATATTTATTTTAGATGTTCAAGTGGTTTCTATTGTTACATTTTACTTATTTTTTCTATGTATTATATGAGCTGAGATATGATGTCCAAGATCATGTACACATTAGAGTTGACAGAATAAACTCAACAAGGTTCACGACCATAACCAAATGTATCAGTCGAGATGGTTTTGAAAAGAGTAAAGAGATAAGTACGCGATTAGACTCTAATCATAATTCACGTAAGGCACGTCAGTAGAGAACGGAAAATAGGCCCAAAATGATAAAGTCCATTACAAGTAGTATTTATAGGCACTCTTTTCTAGGTATAACTATTCACTCATAATCTAAATCATTTTTCTGGTTAAATCACATACTGACTTGAGTGTCAGAGGGCCTTCGCAGGTACATCCCCAACTATGGTATCGTCAGAAGAAGGGTTGTTGGTCCGGTTGAACGTGACAACTTTGAAGGGAAGATTCAGATACTCGGTTTCGGCTACTTGGTTCTCGATCCCAGACAAGAACATTTACTTTTTTTTCTACTTTTATAAACGTTCATTTCTCTTTCATGTTATCCAACAAGTTATCTTAGCCATCGAGGCAAAATTTTCATCATAATCTAGATCATATTTATGAAAAAGCGACTAAAAAAGATTTTTAACATTCAACATGCCCATCCAACTTTGTTTTAATCTTGTAGACCCACCAAGAGCCAATGATTTGTTTTCCTTAAGGAAGGGATACCAAGTTCCAAGTAGTTGTCTTATATAAAGCAAAATTTTTGTCTTGCATAGCTTGTTGCCAAAGTAGATCAAGCATAACCACTTCATAGGAAGAGGACTCAGACAAACTATGAATTGTGGTTAAGAAGGAAACAAAGGAAGAAGAATAAAAAGATTAAACAAAATATGATAACTAGGTGGACTCACAAACACCTGTAGGATAAGGTGATGTGATCTCAATTCATGAAGAACCTCAATCCATGCAAGGAGGAGTCACCGCAAGAAAATAAGAAAAAGAAATTATGAAAAAAGAGCTTATAAAAAGATTTGAAGAAAAGAAAGGAAGAAAAATAAGAGGAGTGTACAAGAAACTTAAAAAAGATATTAGAAATATCAATAATTCTTGTAAATTCTTTGAAAATAAAGGTAGTTTAGTGTCTTTCTCTACAATAGAAATAAGAGGCAAGTTGTTTGGACGCAAGGATAGTATCAAAAGCAAGGACCTCGTTTGGGAAGCTTTGGAGCATATTCCAAACATGACCCAACCTTTTAAAATTCCACCCAAGTGCATATAATTTCGTTTTCCCTCTCTATATAAGGGTGTGAGTCTCATTTGTAACATAACTTTGAAGATTAATTGAGAGCAAGAGCTAATTCTCTTTGAAGTTCAAGAGGTAAGCCTCATTTCTAGAATCTTATCTTGAGTTTTCCATAATTCAAGTGGTGATTGTCCTTTGCACTTATCTTTCTTCATGAAAGTGGCGTGTTCTTCATTCTCTTGTCTTGTTCATCTTTTCCTTTTATTTGTTCTTGGTTTCCTTTCATGGCTACACCATTCATGGATCATTTCCATCCATTTTCACCTATTAAAATCATTGAAAACAACTTCTAAGTCAATTGAACAGATTAATTTCATTGTTTTCATCTTCTATGACTTCCTATGGGTTCTATCTTGAATTTTATCGGTTGAATTAAATTGTTTTGCAATTTCTAAGTGTAGGCCGAATTTGAACCCTAACATTTGGGGGAAAATATGATTTCATGTTCTTCCATGCAATTTTATATGTTATTTTGATTCCACATACTTCTACACATGTTTCAAAAATCCTGCATCACTTGTAATGTCTCCTAGGCATTCATCATAAGGAGATGGAGATCAACAATTATAGAAGGTGTTTGGGGAGTCGTGGGGACATATAGACCTATAAGACTACCAATATCATTCCTGAAATTCTCAATGAGATAAGAACTTGTAAGTGTTGGACTTGAAGACTTGGTTTCAAGTGGATTTGATGTCTCCAACCACCTTTGATGATGAAGATGATGGTGCTTGAAGAATGAAAATCATGTCTTAGGATTAGAGTGTCTTAGGATGTGTGGTAAGATGCATTTCAATTAATCTTGGACTTAATCTTGGGTTTTAAAATGATTTGAAATGTTTTAAAAGGTGTTAAAATGTTTTCAAAGGTATTAACTGGTTTTTTAACTGATTAAAAATCTGGTCTCAATCAGTTAAACTGTTCTTCATTTTTAAAGCTTTGTTTTTTACAGATTTTAGCTAACTGTTTTTCTGAAATTAACCAGTTGAAATTCTGGAGCCTTTGGTAAGGAATTCCAATTTTCTAAAATAGCAGTTAAATCGTGTTTTCAACTGATTGTTTTCAAGTTTCAGAAAAAGGGTGCTCTTTGAAAAATTCTTTTTAATGAAAACAACCGGTTAAAATGTGTTTTCAACCGACTATTTCATCAAAATCAGTTTTAAAACACTGGAACAACTTTGCTATAAATACTTTAAAATTCAAAGAACTCATTGACGAATCATTTTTAGAGCAACCCACTGTGCAAGAACGTTTCTCTAATACACTAAATCAATTTGCAAATCTCTCCAAGAAGTCCAAGATCAAATTGAATAGCGAATTGATTCAAGATCGTGTGCTCTGTTTTTCATAGCTGCGTGCTCTGTTTTTTCTACTGCATTGTATTTTTCCAGGTGAACTCAATCCAATTTCTTGTGTGTTTGTTAGCTGCGCGTGTGTCTCTTAATCAGGGTGATTAAGGAGTTCTTGTAATAGGGTCTTAGAAGAGTTTAAAGGTCTTGTAGGGTTCAAGATCAAGTGCAGTTTTTTTTCTGATTTTCGTTTTTCATGTAGTGTTCATGTAAAAACTGATTTTTAGTTAATTGATTGGATTTGAGTGTTTAGGAAACTGGATGTAGCCTTTGTTGAAAGGTGAACTAGTATAAATCTTCTGTGTTGATCTTCTTTCCCTAATTTTTTAAATTCTGCAATTGATATTTGAATTGTAATTGAATCGGATATATGATCAATTGATAAACAACATTTCAAGAACTTATAAAAACTGGTTTTCCACCTTCATTCTGAATCTGATTTTTCTTAATTGGCCTTGAATTTCGAAAATCTTTAAGAGTTTAATTCACCCCCCCTCTTAAACTCAGCCATTTATTCCAACAGTAAGGTGGTAGGAGTTAAAAGAAAGTGAATAGAATGGAATGTGCTCTAGGAAAACAACATGAGGAGAAACATAAAATTTGTGGTTAATATGTTCATAACAAGGATAACCCTTTTGACCATCCCCAGTACTAAGAAAAACTCATATTGTAGAATGAGAGGATAATTTACTACATTCTACTTGTGGAAGAATAACAAAGCAAGTAGAATAAAAAAATTTAAAGGAAAGTAATCATGAACGCAACCATACAATTTTTGGAAGGGAGACATACTTGAGATAATAGAAGATGAAATTTGGTTAGTAACATGGATAACAGTAAGAATAACTTCATCCCAAAATTCATTAGACCTGAAGCAGAAAATAGAAGAGAATAATTAATTTCAAGAATTTGACAATGTTTTTTCCAACAACTTCATTTTGTTGAGAAGTACTAGTTCAAGAAGTCTGATAAAGAGTGTCATAAGTGGTATTACTACAAAAAATTGTGTGAACAATTGTAGTTCTAATATGGTGATTCTAAAAAAATGTCACAATTTTCTTTATAATATAACAATTTTATAATTTTCATATTTTATATTCAAAATATGGCATTTACAAGTGTCACTTAATAAGTATATTGTATTTTTTTCCCTTTGTTTTCATTCCCTCCATTTTAATCCTCTTTTTTCTAAATGAAAAAAAAATCTTAAGTTTCATTCCTTCCTCTAAACACTCTTTTTCCCACTATAATAAAAAAAAAATTCAACAAAAATAAAAATTGATTTTCTATGTTCCCAAACTCATCGTGCTCACTCTCTCTCGTTCTTCAACTTTTGCACTGAAACCTTATCATTCCCAGAGTAACTCTCGTGCTAAACTTTCATTCCTAAACCTCCATCATTCCTAACCTCCATCATTCCCATACTCGCTCTCGTGCTCATTCCCTAACTCCATCATTCTCAAACTCATTGATTCTACTTGTTCCCAATTTCTACTTAGATTGGCATCAAAGGACCAAGTTGTTGGTTATGATATCTGATTTTAGTCACCTATCTTTGATTCGACTCTGATCCTATAAGTTCAACCTTGATGAGAGTGTTTCACTAAATTCTAAGGCATTGAACATTGTTTTTATTCTTATTCCTGTTTTCTTCCATTTTCTTTATTGTTTGATAAAATTTAGTTCAACTTAGTTGCTATAACCTGCTTGATTCTTGAAATAAAAATAACTATGGACAATCAACTAGTTATTAGATGCTAATTGTGTGTGTGTGCATGTAGTGTTGAATATTTTAAGCAAATGAATTACTAAAATCCAATTCTTCATATTTCAATTTGTTTTGGCAACTAACTAACTAGGTAATCCAATGGATGAAATGCTAGATTATTTTTATATTTATTGCTTTTGAACAACTAACTAGTTGTTAACACTAAGCTTAAATGGTTTGTTCCTTATGACTTGTAGGTGAAAAGGGAAAGGAAATGTTGCGGGTGACATTAATTGTCTAAAGACAAAGGCCAGGTGGGTCAGAGGCCATGTGGGCCAAGTCACAATTGAATCATGGCGCTTGGGCTATTACACTCTTAAATAGAAAGAATTGTGCCCTATCTAACAACTATGACTTTTGGCCTAGTGATAAATGCTCAATCCAACAATAGTATCAAAGGTAAGGTCACAAGTTTGATTCCTAGCAGGGCAATTACTGAGCGAGAGATTGTTGTGGGTGACATCAATTATCATGTGGCGAAGACTAGATGGGCAAGAGGCCACGTGAGTGAAGTCACAATTGAATTGTGATGCTTGGGTTGTTATGCTCTTAAGTAGAAAGAGTTGCTCCCTAACTAACGGTTACAACTTTTGACCTAGTGTTAAGCGCTTGATCCAACAAGAAGAATGTCGAATCATCAATTCTAGCTTCAACCAAAGCTTTCAAGGTATGTGTTAAGTGTTATATATTCATGTTTTTATTCTTCATTTATCACAATTTTTAGGAAATATGTAAATAAATTTGGTTGTATTTAACCCTCAAATGGAGAAATTAATCTACTAAAAGAATTCAAGAGAGTGGTAGTATTTTTGTTTTAAAATCTCTCTTTTTGGCGAAGGATTTGATAAATTATGAAGATCCTGGACTATAGCCCCAAATCCACAGCTATAGTCATGGAAGTGGTATGAAAAAAGAAAGATTCTAGAGAGTTATGAGTGCAACTATGTAATACATTTACATTAAGTTTCTCTTTAAATTACAAAAATTGATTTTTTTCACTTTATAGAACCTATGTAATAGAAATAGAGATTTAAGGAAAAAAAAATTATTCCTCACACTAGTGGTGCTATGCCTTTGTCATGGAGAAGGAATAATTTGGTTATTGACATCTCAAATTCTATTTTTTGTTCTAATTATAACATATTGTATTTCTTTACTTATATTATTTTTTTGGAACATATATTAATTTGAGATTGGTAGGAATATTAGGTGTGTCGAAAAATGGAAGATCACTCATAAGAGAAAAAATGAAAACTATGTGAATGACGAGACTAGAAATTGGGGTTGCTGGATCGAACATTTATTACTATATCAGAAGCTATAGTCGTTAGTTAGGACGCAATTTTTTCTACTTAAGAGTATAACAATCCAAATGCCACAATTCAATTGTGACTTGACCCACATGACCTTTGATTCACCTGGACTTTGCCACCGGACAATTGATGTCACCTGCAACAATCTCCTCCTCAACAATTGCTCCATTGGGAAAAAACTCGCAATCAAACTCTAATACCAATTGTTGGATCGAGCCCTTACCACTAGGTTAAAAGTTATAGTCATTACTTAAGGTGCAACTCTTCTTACTTAAGAGCGTAACAACCCAAGCGCCATGACTCGATTGTGACTTGGCCCACATGACCTTTTTCATAGGACAATTGATGTCACTCGCAACAGGGGTAACTTTCTTCCTTTCATTGTTGGTATGATGGTTTAGTGCTAGTTTGATTTTTCTTATAATTTTGCTAGTTTGACTTACTCTTTTGATGCCTTTTTCATTTTGAATGTGACAATGTGTTAAATTGCTCTTTCTATGAACTACTCTTTAAGTATGTTGGCTAGTCTAAGGTGACTTGTTATGGCTGAACTGCCTAATTTTAAGACAAGCATACAATTTGTTATGGTTGAGTTGCTGAGATATTTTGGTCGTCTAATTTTGTTGGTACAATTTTGCTAGTCTGATTTTCCTTGTGATTTTTCTACTCCCAATTTTGGTTGTGATTTTGTTGGTTCTAATTTTCTATATTATTTTGTTGGTTTAAGTGCATTGAATTCTTGTCTTGTTATGCTGCAATGGAATTGTTAAGACTCTAGACGGTCTAACTCTTGTGGACTCTTGAAAAAAAGTGTTTTGATGATGACGAAAATATATGATGACTTGTTATGGTTATATGTTTAAATATTTTATTTATATAAAGTATTTAACAAGTTTGTTCATGTAACTGAAAGCACCAGATGGTTTATAGACCTATAGACGATATAATATAACTATTACGATATTATTTTGAAATTAAGTATAATGAAAAGTCGAATCACCAAATTGATTTTATACTGAAGATATTGTAATTTTTAATGATGTGATGCTTTAGAAATCACAAGAAAAAAATTTATTATAACGAGTTTCTAAAATTACTTTGAAAGATTATTTTCTTTCATATACAACAACATTCAAAAATAAAAAGAAAAAAGAAAAAAATGATCTTATACTAAGCATAATTATATGTCATAAATTTTATGAATTTGAATTGTTTCTTATATATTATCAAAGAGAAATCCTAAGATATTATACAAAACTTGTAACAGTATGAATTAAAGATTGATTATGCTACAATCAAGTTAAATCAAGACAAAATTAACTCTGATTATTTGAAGCTTAAATCGAGTGATTCGATATCAAGTCTTGAAGACATTGAAGCAACGATCAAATTCATAAAGATTATATAAAGACATCAAGACAAGGCAAAGAGCACAACAAGCATTCAACCAATATCAAATTATAAAAAATTCTCCAAGTGTTCTTTGTGGGTGTGAGAGAAAATCTTTGTATTATTTCTTTGTTGAGAAAACACTTGTAAGCTAAAATTGTTCTTCTTCTAAGAGATTTCATTTTATCTTTTTCTATGAAGTATTTATCGTAAGGGGAAATTAAAACAATATAACTACGAATTATTTATTCAGATCACCATTTTTTAAGTCTGACCTAACCTAAACCATAAGTCACACAAATCAATCCATTGTACTAAATCTATTTTGATAACTATAGTTATAAGGTGACATAACGTCATGTTTTTAAAAAGAAAAAAAATATGAAAGATAAAAAAATACCAAAACCATATTATTACAATTAAAATAAAAACTAGCCTTTCTTTCATCTGAAAAATTATTGGAATGTTCCTTTCCTCAAAATTTTAACGTTTGAAGCAATATACAACAACATTTTAACTAAATTGCTAACGTTACAGCTTCCAAGTTGTTTATATTAAAAATATACTTTTTAATTTTAAAAAATAATTAAACATCACTGCTTGTTAAAAATAACTCCATGCGTACACTTAAAAGAGAGATTCTCATAGTAAAACAGGTGAAAATAGATTAATTGAATTAAACTATTCTAGTAAATTTTAAAAGTAGTTTATACGTTTTAAGTTAGTTAAATCAAATTGAGCTACTTATCAATTTAATTAATTTTTAAATCTTACAACTCAAAGTTCTCTGATTTTGGAACATGTGTGAAGTATAATAATGTAGTGAGATTTGTAACTTGTAACTGTATATTAGACACATGATAGGAATGTGCTCCAAGGTAATATAATGTACATTTGTGATATATATATATATATATATATATATATATATATATATATATATATATATATATATATATTTTGTTGGATTCTCTAAGAAGAGTTGGAATGTAGGTAGAAATATTGATGAATCTAATGAAAAAATACAAATTAAATTTAAAATTAAATTTAAAATTAAATATACCTTTAGTCTATAAATATTTGTTAAAATTGTGTTTCGTCTTTTAAACTTTGGATTTATTTTATTTTTATATTTTATAAATTAGTATTAAAATTGTATTTTGTCTCTCTTCTATATTTTTATTTGTCATAAAAAATCGTTTAGATATCATTTGATTCAAAGGTTGTTTAAAGATAAAACATAATTTTGACAAATTCTTCAGGGATTAATAACATAAATTTATACTTCACTTAATAGGTTTTTATTTAATACTTTTATTTTAATATATTAATTTTTAATTTTGATAAAATTTGCAATTATATTTAGTTAATAAAACCTCAAATGTTTTGTTTTTTTATGATACATAAATTGTTGGCAGTGAAACAATTGCTTCACAATCTGTTCTAATGGTTATTTCTGGTTTATTTATCAAAAATAATTTAAATGCTTATAGAGCGGGTATAATTGCATTGACCTCACTTAGATATGTTCTCATAAGCTTATGAAAGCAAAGAAAAATAAATCTATACAGAAATAAATATTAAGCCTTTAAATGATTATCGCATCTTTAGATAAATATTACTTAAGGCATCCGTGGATGCCCAAAAATAAAACTACTCCATGAAGGAGATGCTTACTTCTTACTTCAGGGACGGAGAGGGTGAAGAAGAAAAGAACTTCTCAAAGTTGTCTTTTATTGGAGGAAGAGAGTAAATACAAAGAGAAAGGGGTAGAGAGAAAATTTTTAGAGAGGGGGAGTGGGGAGAACTCTGCCCAGCATAAGGGACTTATGAGCCTTTTTATAGAAGTGTAAAGAAACCTGCAACCTGTTGAACCGGTTCAAGAGTCACTGGAAACCTTTTAAGTAGGTCGCGAGTTGACCGAAAACTCAGTATATCCGGCTTTTACCCTTCGATCTATTACTCTTGTGAAAGAGTAAAATTACTTTGTCTCAGGTAAAAACATTTATGATCACCTCCGAGTTACAGCTACGGATGTTAATTCGCCAAGCTCTTCTTCGAGCATGTGATCTCTATAATCGGGATCTTCGTTGTCTGATGGAAATGAAGGACCTGGAGTCTCTTGTCCATGGTGCCCTGTTTGTTCATATATTTCTTTGTAAATTCTCTCTCTTTCAAAATGTTTTACCAATACTGGACTGGCTTCAACAGGGAAAGGATGAAATTTGTTTCCCATATGCTTTTTCCAGTATAATTTTGTGTCAGGTGTTTCTTTGAGGAGGATGAATTCCAAGATATCTTTTTTGGAAAAATTCCAATTTGATCCTTCTATGTATGCTTTCCAAAGTTGATATTGGTATATTTTGTCTTTGTTAATAGATAATCCTTTGAATGGATCATGTTCTAACAAAGAGTAGGTCTTTGGACTTGTGTCTGTATACAGCTTAATTACATGGGTTGTTGTACTGGTAGGAGAATAGGTACTTCTTGGAGAAGAGGTTATGTGTAGAAACACATTGTTCATGTGTTCAGCTTGTATTTTATTTACTACAGAGTTTATTTCTGGTGTTAAGGCATGAAATCTCTCTGTAGGGGGAATAGAAATGGTTTGTAGACAACCAGCTTCTAACAATAATTGGGGACTTATAACAGGTCCCTGTATAACTGGTTTGTAAAGGTTTTGAGGTCGATCTGGGCCCGTCGGATAATGAATTTTATCTGACAGGTACAGTCTGTGTTTATAGTTTTACAATATTCCGAAGATTCTGAACAAGGGTTTATCCGGTTAAAGTATGTTTATGTTTTGACAAAAAGCCCATTAAGGTTTTGGGCTTCGGAGTGGACTTCAAAAAGAAATTCCTGTATGACTCCAAACTTTGCTAGAAGAATGTTTGGATTGATCTGTGTTGGGATGCTACAGGATGAAACATAAGTATGTGTTTGAGTTTTTGGTTCTAGGGCGAGGCCTATCTTAATTTTTTCTTCATCAATGGTTTGTAATTTTAAAGCCATCTGGGCTTCTTCTGCTGAATGAAATCCTTTGTAACTGGACCAAAATTGGTCTTGTTTTGCCTCAGAGAGGTCTTTGTATGAAGTATAAACTCCTTTGTTGGGCCCTGTTATTAAGGCAAAATGTGTAAAACCTTTTCCTGAAGGAGAGGCTGGAGAAGTTAACAGAACTCCTTTATTGTCTGTGCTGCAGAAGTTATATAAAGCACTAATAATGCTCTATTTAACCTTTGCAACCTGGTGCTCATTCTGAGCTGTTTTGGAATATTCCAAATGTTGTCAATTAAAACATTTAATTTGACATTTGTATTATCTCTTCCATTAAAATGGTAGATATTTGTAAGTATTGGCAATTCTTGTTTGCCATACTTTGTGTATTGTTACACCATAAAAGGGGATTTTACTGTTTTAGGACCTAGAGGTCCTTTCTTGGTATTTTGTATGAATTCCATTTTTGGATATTTGTACCTGCAACATGGAAACAAATAGATTAAGCAACAAAATGGCTCAGGTTTTGTATAGTCTGTTCCAGAACTAAGATTTGTCCTTTGTATGAGGCAAATGTATGGGTATATCGAGAAAGGTTGTGTTGAAACAATTTGGTTCGTCATAGTCTGAGTTTGGCTAACTTTCTTTTGAACCTTTTTATCTGTTTTGAGATTTCAATGGCAGGATTAGGACTAAAACAGGACTAATCTGTATCGGATGTATTGGTTGTATTATGACCCGGAATCCAGGCGGGATTTCAGGATCTTCAATCTCTAAAATATCCATGTTCTAAAAGTATATTTCAGGATCTTTATTTTTCTAAGATGTACCTGGAAAGGATATCAGCAAACATATTATCAGATCCTTTAATATGTTCAAAATTTATGATTTTTCCAGAATTCATATAGTCTCTAAAAAGTAACCACCTTCGGTGGGGTTTTTTGTCGTTATTAATTTGGTTTTTTCCATAAGAAGCAATTGCTTCACAATCTGTTCTAATGGTTATTTCTGGTTTATTTATAAAAAATAATTTAAATGCTTCTAGAGCATGCTAGTTAGGTAAACTTGTGGTTTGGCAGTATATTTTCCGGAGGCATACCTACATATTTGTTCAGTATCTTTTGGCAAATATTTATTTTTCTTCTTTTTAAGAATAACTCCCCATCCTAGCTTGCATCCATCACATTCAATTATTAAATAATCTGAATCTAATGGTAGTTGTAATGTAGGTAATTTATTTACCTTTTGTTTTATATCTTGAACCAATTTTATATCTTCAGAATTAAATTTTCTTTCTCCTTTTAGAGAAGTTTTGTTGTATAAAGGGGCAGTGTATTTTCCTAAATCTGGGATAAAATTTCTAGCATAATTTAGGAGTCCTAAAAAGGATCTTAGTGTTTTTATGTCTTCCATTTTGTCAGGAAAATCTTGGATTTTCTTAGAAATGTGAGGTTGGAGTTTTATAGTTCCATTACCGATTTCTGTTCCAAGAAATTCTATGAAATTTTTACAAATTTCCATTTTTCCTTTTGATATGATTAAGCCATATTTTTCAAGTTTGTATAAAACCTGTTTTAAATGAAGATAATGATCTTCTTTTGTTTTCGAGAAAACAAGTATATCGTCTATATAGACACAAGTGAAAGATTTGCAGTCATTAAAAATATTATCCATTTTTCTTTGAAAAATTACTGGAGCATTCTTAAGACCAAAAGGCATTACATGCCATTCGTATAACCCTTCAGAACAAGAGAAGGCTGTCCATTTTATAGATTCTGGTTCCATTTTTACTTGATGGAATCCACTTTTGAGATCAAACTTTGAAAACCATTTTGCATTTTGAATACGGTTTATAAGAATTTCTTTAGATGGAATTTTATATCCGTCTTCAACTGTATTATCGTTTAATCGTTTGTAGTTGTAAACCATTCTAGATTTACCTCTTTTTTTGTTCAGAAGATTTATTTACTATGAAAGCAGGACTCCTGTGAGGACTTTCGCTTGGAGCTATTACTTTCAATTTTAGAAGATGGTCTATATGCATTTGACATTCTTCCTGTTCCCAATTGTTGAACTGTATGTCTTTAGTTTTTATAATCAAGTCAGGGTTGATTATATTTAATTTACAAGTAACAGGATCACGATCCCAAAATTTTATAGGATCTTCTCCTATTATACTTGTCTTATTTAATCTATCCAAAATCTGTTGGATATTATCAAAAGTGATTGTTTTAGATATTTTTATGGATGAAAAATAATCCATAATTTCATTTGGATAATAATAATCCATAAATTCAAAATCTTCTGTTATGCAATCACATTTTTCAGAAGATTCAGGGTTTTTACACGAACAGTCCTTAGAAGATTGTTTTGTATAGCTGTCTCCACTAATTATGGGTGACATTTGTGATTTATCACTAATAATTACATAATCTTTGTTTATAGTGATGGTTCTATTTTGGCCTAAAATAAAATCTAAACCAATAATCATGCTTTGTTTAGAAGGGATTAAATTTTCTACCCGCATGGTTTTAATATGTATTTTTTGACCAAATAGGTCACAATTTGTACTAAACTGCAGAGAAATATTATTTATTTCTTTGTCATTTATCATTACTATTCCGGACATGGTTCTAGTTTTTTGTATATGTTTACTTTTAGTAATCAATCATATATAGAGGTACTTTTGTCCTACAGACGACAGTCTCAGAACATCCTGTATCTAAAAGAGCCTGTATAATTTCTTCCTTAGCAGGATTTTTGTTTTGTTTGGGAAAATTTAGTTTTACTAATACTTTGACAGATATTAGTTTTTTTTCATTGCAAACTAATGGGATACATTCTGTAGTTCCCATCATGTTATTTTGTATGTTTTGCGAAACAATATTTGTTTCTTGATCATGAATTATTTGTTCTAATCGAAGAAGTTTTTCTTCAAGATTATTCAATCTGGTTTCTAAGATTGAAGTCCTAGTATCAATTATATTTTTATCTTTTGCATTTTCTTTTTATTCTAAGAAAATTGGTATTTCTTGTGTTTTCAGATGTATTTTAATACATTTGATACAGAAGTTTCTATAACATTGGGGACAATGAGCCCTTTGAGATTTATGAAAATATCTATCACAATACTGACAAGGAATAGATCCTGGTCCTGAAAAGTATTGTAATGTATGAGAACAAATATTTGTTTCTGTTATATTCATTAGATAATATCCAGAATCGTCTAATATTTCACCTAATTCATTGTATTTATCGTTTAATTCGAAATCATTTTCTTTGGGATATATATGAATAAATTCATTATGTGTGAAATCATTTATTAAATCATAGTTTTTGGATTGTTTGTCTAAATTAATTACATCATCGTATTCATTATACTAACTACCGATAATATTTCGAGATCGGTAGATACATCTTCATCAATGGGAAGAAGATTCATGTGACAAGATTTAATGAGTTCTGCCTCTTTTGTGTAAAGATTTGCTATGTTTGGACAGTCTCTTGAGAAGTGTCCAGTTTGGTTACAAGCATAACATCTTAGTATTTGTTTGTAGTTTTTATTTTCCCTGAATTTCCTAACGTGTCTGTCAGGATTTAGTGTGAGTTTCCTAGAGCTTGAAGATCTTATAGTATAAGTCTTTCTAGAATTAGTGGGTTTTCTGTACAGTCGGCTGAGACCTTTGACTGTAAGTTTGGGTATTTCTAGGTTTCCTTCTAGACATATATCTTTTGTTAGGTTTATTTTGATTGTATTGTTGAGGAGTGTATATTTGTTTACAAATTCCAGAATCAGAATTTTTCAGTTGTTTTTGTATTGCAATATGTGTACATGTATCTTCCATTACTTTCATAATATGTTGTATTCTTATTGAGAGGTTATTTAACATGGGAGTTACCTCATCATTTTTCCAGGATTCTCTAATTTTCTGACCTAATTTTCCTGGGAGTTTAAGAAACATCTTTTCTCCAACATTTATATCATGAAAACATCCGGCTATGGAAGCATACATGAGATAATCTTGTAAAAATTCTTTAATTTTTCCAAAATATGTTATCGACAATCTTTCTAGATGTCCTAAATAAATTTGTTGTCTGAGTGTATTCCCATCATTTGCAGATTGAGAAGTGAGTAATATTTGTATTAAAGAACAAAAATTGTAAATGTTAGGACCTGGTTCGATCACTAACGTATTTAATTCTGTTGGGTAATTCTTTTTAAAAGATTCCCAACATGCTCTGGCTATATCACCTAAGTAGGTTTCACCTTTGGTAATCATGTCTTGTGAAGTCTGAACTTCCTTTTCGTAATGGATACCATAATCACGGATTACAATTGCAGTCCATTGTTCAATGTATGTTGGTAACAATTGAGGGTCAATTCCTCCTATGTTTAATAGAAGATTAGGTAATGGGAAATTTGGTTCTATTGGAAGCCTTTTTCCGTGTGATGTATATTGATTGTCTGAAAAAGTGACATTTCGTTTACAGTAGAATAACTTTGTGTACCAACATGTTCTAGTTGGTAACTGTTAGGATTTACTGATCCTACACTTGTATTGACGAAACCTATTATGGATAAAGATTATGATATTAATGAAGAGCTATCTTCTTTATCTAAACACAGACTATCAAGAAAGTCGTCTATGATAACATCTGTTTCTTCATAAATATTTTCAATATTTGTATTTATAGAGGAATCTAAAGATCCTTGTCTGTACATGGCTATAATTGCCTGATGATGATTCCATTCTTCATCAGTCATTTCATCATTTTCCTCTTCTTCATATTGTATGATATTCATCATAGAAATATGTACGCTATCAGGAACGGCTGAAGTGCTATGCCTGTTTTCTTTTGACCTTTCTTGTTCTAGGTCAGTTAGTGATACATTTGTGTAATCTATAAAGCTTAGACTAAGTCCTCTAGATCTGTTATGTAGAATAGCAGATGAAGGGGCTGTAATTGGATTATTTTCTTCTCTGGGTAAATGTGTTTGCCATAAATGTCCTTCATTTCTCCTTGTGAAGGCTTGGGCAGGTAGAAATTGTATACCATAAGAGCTAATAGCTTCCTCTAATGGTCTTGTATTTATCCTATACATAGAAGAAATATGATTACTTATTCTTCCTATGAAGGTTATGTCTAAGTGTAGATTTTCTCCCATCCAGTTGGGTCCAAAACCTATAGTTTGTACTTCTAGATTTATATGATTTATAAAATCTTGTAAAGTTAACGTGAAGTTTGGAGCAAGGTAAATAAGGGAAAAAGGTTGATTTAAATCTACCTCTAAAATCCCTATTATACTTTGTGAGTCATTATTTTGGAACCTTGAATCATGTAAAACTATCAAAGCTCTGGCTCCAATCATATGTCTGGCCAGGGATCTGACTCCAATGGTAATCAATCCCATGTGTACATATCTTCGTTGTTGATTTTGTAATTGTCTACCTGTTTGTGGAGATATTAAAGGGATTATTTCATAGGTGTTGTCTGGGAGATGAAAATCTTCTATTCTTTTATATCGATAAAGGCTAGTTCGTTCAGAACTTAACCATCCTATGTTGTATAACTGTCTAGGATTGAGAGAATCTACCCTTGAGTTAGATCCTATGTCTGTATTTTGTTGTATATCTACTAAGTCTTCTAATCTTCTAATATTAGTAGATCTTTCTCTGTTTAGGAATCTATCTAAGATTCCTGGGTGTTGTATAAGATTTTGACTTCTAGTCTGATGTTCCCTTAATCTTCTGGGGATTCCAGGGAATCTTTGTGTGTTAGTATGATTTGTTGTACTATTCATATTAACACTGTCAGTTTGTGTTTGTGTTTGTATAGAAGAATTGGGTTGTGCTATCATTATAAACCATTATTATTATTTGTAGAAGTTGCTGCGTTGATATTTACAGCATTTGACTCTTTTTTCGTAGTAACTTTAACAAATTTCTGAGAATTTTTAGAAATAGTTTTTGTATGTATGTGTGTGCCTAAAGATAAGTTTGTGACTTGCTTTATAAGACCGTCTATATCTTTAGACAAGTTGGTCTCTTTAGTGGAATCTATTAGATGGCTCAGTTTTCTAGAGACTGCTTCTAACAGAGCTATTATTGTATTATTCTGTCCAATAAGAACTGAATGTACATGATCTATCTCTGAAGAAGGTTTTTTATATCCTACCAGAGGAGAGTTTGTGATTTGTTCAACCGCAACTAGGATTGATTTGTAGTCACTGCCTAGAAAAGGCTATATTTTATCCATTATGATACGTAAATTGTTGGCAGTGAATGCATTATAAAAGATGTTGAATAATATATAGATGTAGTCATGTCTCTTTTAAATAATTATTTTTGAAATTTGATAAAAAGAAGTATATGAACAATAAAATCTTTTTTAAATTGTTTTCATATTTAAAAATTTAATATAAATTAATAAAAAGTTGTAATAGTAATTTACATAAAGAGATGGTATAAGATAATTCTTTGTAATAAAACCATTCTTTCAAGATATAAATTTTAATCGATTGTGTTATAAAAATATATTATAAATTAACATTAATGATAGAATTTTATAATTGGAAATTATTATCATTAATATATATAAATTATAGAAGATAAATTTAAGTAATTTTTATTAATAATTCAAAGTTAGATGTAATAGAAATAAAAATGAGATAAAATAAACGAAATAAGAAATAAAGTGACGACTGATCATGACGGTTGAAACTGGTAAGAGTAATTGTTGGCTTAAAGTTATGAAAGTTGAGATAGATGCTCTTCAAACACATTAGACATGCACTACTCTTCCACCTTGGATATATAATGTTGATGAGACTATAGAACAAATCAAAATACGCGTAGCTAGTACCTAAAGACTATACTTAGATGGAAGTTTTGAATTTTTTTTACACTTTTTTCCCTTACTACTATGAAGTTTCTTCTTGCCCTTGTTGCCATCTAAAATAATTTGATGTTAATTAATATTATGTTAATTAACAATGCATTAGTAAATGAATTAAGTGAGGAAGTTTATATATGAAAAGTCCTCTAGCCTTTAACCAAGTTTATAAGTTTCAATGATTATTACTTTTTAAATTTCAATATTTATTATATGAATTAAAACAAATAAGTCGATAATGATTTGTTTTTTTTTTATATTTTTATTGGACATTGTTATTTATCATTTTTATTTAATTATTATTTATTTATTAAGATATTAGATTTCATGATCATAATTCTTGTTATTTATGTAAATGATATTGTTCTTATAAATATGAGTAATAAATAAGGTATTCGTTAGTTCGTCAAAATTTGATAGAGATTGAAGTTTTCAACCAATCAACTTATTTTGATATGTTTAACTTACACGTCAGTTTATTTTTTTAATTAAAAATTAATTTTTTATTATATTATTTAAAAATATAAATATATAAGAATATTATAATTTAAATTATTAATACTTATAAATGAAGTTTTAATTATTAATTATAGTAGATAGCTTTATAATCTAAAGGAAATAATAATTTTAATTTATCTAATTAGAAATATTATTTAATTAATTAAAAATTTTAAAAAATATTTATATAATTAAATGTGATTTTAAATTATATATATTAAATCAAAAAATATTTTTTTTAAAAAATGAGATTTAAAAATTCAAAAATTCAAAAAAGCTAAAACTAAAAATGGTTGAAAATTTATTAAAAAATTATTATTACGGGTCAACCTACCTCGATTTTTATGAAACACCAGTGAGTCGAACCAAAATGAATCAAGCTAATTCATGTTGGCACTCTTACTTGGAAGGAACAAGATGTACTGAGATACTCAATTTCACCTTCAAAATAAACAACTTTGATAATCTATATTTTCTTGAAATTAAAGTTGTTAGAAATAAATCAAACATCTACCAATTTCAATTAACGTATACTAATGATATCCTTTTAAATTATAATATGATTTTTTTTCTTAATTAAAACTCCTAGAGCATTTTTAATGAAAGATCCTGCATGAATTAGTTAAAAGTTACCTGAAATAACATTTTTATCGAAACATTTAAAATTACTTAAAAATGTGAAAAGTATTTAAAATTAACATGATATTTTAAAATTAAATTAGTATTTTATGTTATTAATTTAAATAATTAATTTTCAAACAATAATTAATTAATATGAAAAACATTAAGTTTTTACTAAAAAATAATTTTCACAAAAATATTAATTAATTAAATTTAATTAATTTATATCAATAAATATTATTACTCACAAATATAAATATAAAATTAAATTCCTTAAAATTTATTTAACAGAATTTTATGTTAAAGTAAAATTAGATGTAAGTTGTGTAACAACTATGACCTTCATTTTACATTCTCCAAATTATTTGCTCTTAGCAACCTCACCTCAAATCCTTTGGGAAGTCAAATTGAGTTAGTTGTCACAATACTAAATGTCCCATCACAAGTTTTTCGATCTAAATATGGGAATCTCTCATTTCCTCACGTTCCAAGGAACAATTTATTGTTCCCTAACTTTCACTTAGCTTACTATCTATCAAAGTTACATGAATATCATAAAAACTTGAGCCATACATACAAATCAAGAAGGGTAGTGTCAATGCCAAGCACACAACACATGTATTATTATATATCACTGATTCATATTTCAGAAAATATATCAACAACCTCGTATAAGGATGTGTGGCGACATAAAATTGAACATTGAAACAAAACAAAGTTCTTATTCGTTATTCATTGTAAACCACAAACACCAAAGTTAATTGACAATGTCTATGGGGTCAACTAGAGATTGTGGTGGTGGTGGTGGTGGAGGTGAATGAAGAGCAGCCTCATCACAGTAACCCTCCAATACATCAGTTTCTTCATTGGTGAACCCTAGTGAGGCAACAATGTTGGGCCAGCAATCATGGCCAATCACCCTAATTGCTTGGCAGCAACCATGTCCAAGGTAGGTCTCACCATTGAGAAAAAATGTTACAATTTCACCACTGCATGCTTGGAGTTGCCACAGTGAGTCCCAGCAGTTGGAGGGTTCACCCTCAAGCTTCAACCGAACCAAAAGGCTTGAAGAGGGGTTGGGGACTGATCTGGACTCAACCATTGTTGAGACCAATGCAGTTAAAGTCACAAAGGAAAAAAGGACAAAGAGAGTGTGAGTGGAAGCCATTTTAGTCTAAGGAAATGATGAAAATGTATTGGAGTGGATGATTCTGATGGAACCTTGTTTAGGATTTATATAGAAGATGGTAGTTTAGTAACAGTTGGTGTGAGGATATGAAGAGTGTGAAAATAATTTACATAGTTTATAGTGGTTACATAAGGAAATGAACAACTGGTTCAATAACTTAGTATCTGACAGCACATTTGTTAATGATTAATCAATTCGTAATTAGTCTTTTAAGTTCTTTGGCCATCAAGAAAACATGAATGAGGGAGTTATGCATTTGTAAACAAACAGTCCGCAAATTCGTATTATATACTATAATTGTAATATGTTATTTTTAATTTGTATTCATTTAATCTGTTAATATTATTTTTTTATGTTTTTGTTGTCTTTTCATTGTTCTCATTTATATCCTAGTTAAATCTTTACTATTTTTAATTACAAAATTACAATAGCTATTTTTCTTAATTTTCAAAACAGATAGCAATATAAAAAAATATTAAACTTTACTTGCTATTCACCACAAAAAGGAAATATTAAGAAAAGGTTAATTGTTTTCTAGATTAAACCGAATTTGAAAGGTTTGTGTAATTTTCAATAAACTAAAAATTAATACTTTATCACTTTTTTAAAATGTGAATATTTTATTACATGTTACAAAGAATGTACATTGGCATATGGATGAGATTTTATAAGAGACTTTTGATACTCAATATATATACATATTGAGAAGAAGAAAAAATGTTTAGTTATAGTTTTGAAGTTAAATTTAATTAAATTTCTTTTGTAACAAATGAGTCAGTTGTTCTGAAATTTTAAAGGGCTAAATTTAAGTAAAATATTCAGTGATTACTAATGGAATACTAATGAGCAAATAAGTTATTCCATCTTGATTACTAATGATAAAATAAATTATACAATCTTGATTACTAATGAATTTTTAATAATTAACAATTTACGAAAATACGAAATTAGATACATATATTCTGACGATTCAGTATTAATAAAGTTTTGTTTTCTCTGTTCAAAAAAACTTTTTAGATTATTAAAAATTTAGTTATTTTTTGTTTCTGCTTCTATTAATATTATTCAAAGTTTGATATTTCACTTAACTCAAACATGTACCAACATATTGGGGTTGGTACCATAAATTTAAGATTATTTGTCATCCTTATTATTGGTTAAATTCTTGGAGAGATCTTTACCAACTGATGAGAAAAAATACATATTTTTGTATATTCATGCTTGAATTGGAACACTTTCCATGTTTATTTTACAATTGATTCCTAAAAGTTCATTTCATTCACCACACTAATTACTTCAATATGCACATATTTTACAGAAACAAGGCCGCCAAATACACTGCAAAACCAACTCCATTCCTCATCTGCATTTTTTTTAACTCATAATATTCCCCGCAGAGTCAATCACTGATTCTTGAAAGTATTGAGATTCGTTTAAGAGATTAATATTTTTTAACATATATTAACTTGAGGAACACATTTCTGACAAGTTTAAAGAATAAAATTATCTGTCCACCATGATGTGTATTGATACTTCATTCCTTGTCTAACTCAACTGGAATTGGTTGCAAGTTCTTCACAGTTGGCATATCTTGAAGCTGCAAAGCCATAGCATGCTACAGTTCCTACAAGAACAGTGAGAACTGCAACAAAGAGTTGAACATTAGCAAGCAATTCAGCCCGAACCTCACTCTCTTTTGCATGACATGTGATATTACTATCCCTGAGCCTACAACCAGAGGGTAGCATGGGACCATAAAGAACAAAAGCAGTCTGATAGAACCAGATTCCTTGCAGCGTTATAGCAATGCCATTACATAAATCTACTGGGAAGCTGGTAGGCAAAAGGGCCCCAGTAACTGAAGATATAATGCAAAGCCCAATGAGGAAAGCAAGGAGGACATGGTAATATCCCTCAAGGCCTTTGTGTGATGTTGAGTGAAAGTAGAATAGAAGATACTCTGCACAGAATGCTGTGGCAGCAATCAAACAAAGAGCACTGACTGGCAAGGGAAGATATCTACATAATAAGAGAATCAAAAGAATGAGAACGGAAAAGAGCCAACAGGTTAACAATGCAGCACTAAACAAATAAATTAAGATTTAGAGAAACATAGGTCTGTGGAAATTGAACAAACAGGGAAATATCAGACTTTCGAGAAGGCACACATGCACTCACACATGCGGGCAACAAGTACATATTACTTCTGATACTATTCCAACCCAGGGATTAATATATTGAAAGAATTAACATTTCTTCGATAAATTTAAATAACACAAATTCTGCAAACAGCATGTTGTTAGCCTCACAAAATATCTTTGTGATCTCCCTCCAATAGCATGTGTACAATATTACTAGTGATAGGTTTAATTAAGGACAATTGAGAGAGAAAAGAAAAGATAGCAGTTTGCACTACACTAAGCTATAGGAGATATAAACAGTTGTGCAATGAAAGTGCAATGATATCAAGACTCGTCACTAAAAATAACTCACAAGCATGATTAGGGAACTCATTGTCCGTTAAAATCTTCAAAAGCATAAAAAAAAGTTGTGAAGCTAGCTCGAAACACTACAAAAATAAAATGACAGATCAATCGAGTGAACCAGTAGCCCTCAAGTAGGCAGGTTGTTCAGTTTTGTTTAAAGGCAACATATTTTACCACAAGGATGACAGGATGCATCATTAGGACTGGTTAACAGAAGCATCAATTTTCATGCTACAATGCGGGAGACAACTCTGGGTGACTTAAGAACTAATGTATAAAATAGACAATCAGAAGAAAGAGAACCCAGAGATAATGAGAAAGTAGGTACGCTACTAAAAATTGCAAAGGGACATTTTTCACCTTCAGAGTTAAATAGCTCATACCATGGATTTAGTGAAACTTTTTGTTGAGGTTGATGAAAATAATACATCTTGAAAGTTCCACATCGCCTTGAATATTCAAAGGAGTGAGTGATAGAAGTTATATAATGGACTTGAGTCCATGGTATTTAGACACCCTAGTCAGAAGTACTTTAAGCTAGTATTTGACTTTTCTTATACTCTTGTAGTAGAGTGTTGTGAAGTTTGGTTTAATTACTTGCTTTGGAGAGTGTGGGTGTATTAGGGTCAAGAGTATGGGAGATTAGTCTATGTGTAGTAAAAATTGTAGTGTTATTCTCTGGTTGTCTTTAGACAATCGTGGTTTTTCTCTGGTTTTGGAGTTTCCACGTTATATTCTCCAGGGGTAAAGATGCTATTGTTTTACCCAACACTTTTACTATGAGACGTTTGGGTTTTCACTAATACAATTCATTTGCTTATTCAATAAGAATGATCTTTTTAATCGAATTGCATAATAAACTCATTTCCATTTGTTAGTACATGGTGAATACAAAATGTTTCCACCATGAGGTTCAGGAAAATGTTGGGTGAATTTTGGGTGAATTTGTACGCTTCATGTCTACTAAAATGTGTTTGATCAGCTAAGAATTGGATGGTACAGAAAGAATTATAGTAAACAGAAGAAGAAAAAAAAAATGCCAGTGTCGTGCAATCCTATCACTCATTCACCATCAACATGTTCAGGTCCTATAATTATCCTCCACACTTGATGAGGACATGGATAGGAAGGAAAAATCTCAAAGAGGAGCAACTAGAAGAGCCATGGTTAAGACTAAGGAGAGGAAAAGAATCCATCAAATTGAAGAAGCTTCTAGAGGAAGATTGACTAGAAGCAAGGTTAGGGAGCTACAGGAGGAGATCATGAAATCTAGCAAACTTTTAAGAAAGAAGAAAATAGTTTCTTCAGAAAATCCTAGTTTGCACTCTTCTTTTAATCTTGCATTTGGATGTTTGACTATGCCTTTAGTAGCTTTGTGTTTGGAAACAAGAGTAGGAACGAGTTTGTTTGGCCACCCATTCCACACGCCTAGCTCTATAAGCTCTAGTGTATTATATATATCCATAACTTGGATGAATGAATTGAGAGCATTTTGCTTGAGATTGAAAGATTGTTAGAAGTATTCTTTTGTAGGTTCTTAATCTTGAGTGCTAGGAATCAAGTGGTGAATCAACCTCCTTGCTTATCTTCTTGTAAGTGGAGCAAGTTCTGTGCTTCCTTTCCTCCTCCATTCTTTTTCTTTTGGTTCTTGACTAGCTTCCATCATAAGCTAGCTTCCTTCTTTTCCTCAAAGGTAATCTCTTCTCCTTCAACTCTTTCCTTTCTTTGAGTTTTGATCTCTTTCTTTCTCAGCTGCACTTGCTCTGCCTAACCTTCGCCATCCAAACAACCACCAACCACCATCAAAACCACCTGAGACCCCCCTTCACCAAAATCCCCACACCCTTGTAACAAAACTCCACCAAAGATTCCATAGAAAACATCATTAACCAAAAGCTTGCCTACTGATGGATACCAACAATTTAAATTCCTTTACCAACTTATTCGTTTTCTTAACAGGTCTAGAGGTTGGTGACTCATTTAATAAAAATGCCCGGAACATAATAAGAGAAACAACTAAACTAACCTTATCCCTTCTGAGAGCAGGGTAACAGTATCATAGATTAAAAACATTAGAATAAATCGGCATTCAACTTTTCAGACCAGAAAAAGAAACATCTGTATCAATTAGGTCCTGAGCGATGGATACCAACACTTTAAAATTGCATTACCTCAACTTAGGTCTTCAATACTACAGGTACTGGTGAATGGAGATTGGTAATGAATTTTAACAAGAAATGACCAACATAATATCAATAAGAACAACATCAAAATCTAACCGTGTCTTTTCTGAGAAGAGGGCAACAACACCATAGATAAGAAACATTAGAAGCATTCCAGAGTGCTCAAAGTTATTGAAGTAAGTGGTGTTCAAGGATCCACCAACAAAAAACCTTAGGTGGGTTGCTAACAAAAGCTCCACACACAAATCAATGAAAGCACCAATTGAAATGACATAGAGCTCCAAGTGCTTGAGTCTCCCATTAAACCCCGGTACTGGATTCCAGACGTGGACTCTGAATGCCTTAGGATTTGATACATACCTCACCACAGATCCCCATATATGCCATGCCCCAACTAGAAGAAACAAGGTCCCTGGCAATATATGACCTATGAAAGATCCCATCTTCCTAGTACTCACTCAAGTGGATCTTCGACGATTCTTTAGCGGTTCAAAGCAAATCGTTGACCACTATAAAATGTCCTCCTCGTACACCCGCCTACTAATCCTGTTATGGATAAAAAAACACAGTCAGTTCCAAATTTCCAATTACAACTCCCTGGATCAAAGATTCAGTATAATATTCATTAGTCAAATAGCAAGAAGTTTGCTAATCAAGCAACCCTAACCCAATTCTTCCGCTAAGATTCCCTTGTAGAAAGACTGATATTCAGTGTCAACTTCAATTGTTCATTTTCAGGAAAAACGCAAGTCAAGTTCCCCCGAACAGAAAAGTCATAATCTACAACAATTAATGGTCAGAAAATCCAACAAACAAAAGAAAATCTGTCACCAAATCCCCATGCCAAAAACTGTATACTGGGAGAAAGAAGACAGCAAGATCCATCTATAACCCCGAAAATTCTCATATTCAAAAACCCAACTAAATCTAACCAAGTATCTTGTACTCCTGACTAAATCTAAAGTACATTTCTTTACTTCTCTAGCATAACAAAGACGAATGGTGTATTTGTGCAAGCAAGTGGAATTTTAATTATAAACAAAATCCAATTGTATAAATAATTAGGTACTTTACATGGGAAATAATGGAGCTTAAGAAAAGGAAGAAAATAATGATGAAGAAAAAAGGGTTTGCTATACTTACTGTAATAATAATATGGCATATCATAAGCAAAGGTTGACTGGTTTGGATGCAAAAAACAAAGAGCACAATGATTCAGCGATTAAAAATTGTTATGGTTCTCCAATTTACAACGCCAGATATCAATGATTTCAAAAAGCAGGAGCAGAGTGAAAATTGGAAGGTAGAAAGAATGTTATGATGAGGAAGGTGGAGAGGTGACATCAGTGAGTATAAAGTTTCTCTCTTGGTGTCAGGGTCTGAGAGAGTAACACCAACGAGGCCAAAGAGGTTTTTTCAGCCAAATACTAAAAGGAAGAATCTATGTTTGTTTGGATACACTTTATTTGAATCTAACTACCATAAATAAATTATTTAGGTCAAATTTGTTTAAAACTCCAATCCAACCAATTCAATAAGAATTTTTTAAAACCAATTTAATTATAATGAATTTGTTTAAGTCGGACTGCTAACATTTAAATATTTAAATTTATTTTAAATTAAATCCGCAAAACACAGTGAAAATGACTTTTGAACTTATTATTTTAATGATGATATGATATTTTCATTGTCTAAAATGTTTTATATTTTATATTTACAAAGTGAAGGATTATTTTTTAATTTTTATCCACTAATATTTTATTCTTTTTCAATTTAATATATATGTATATATATATATAATAATAAATTAAGATTTAAGTGTTTAATAAAAAAAACCATATCGCTCACTCAAATTCACAAATTTAAAAAATTAAAACCAATATTCTAATCTAAACTTAATTGAATTTTGATAGTTTGAGTTAAATTCAAACCTTATAAATTGAATTGATTAAAATTAAATTTTTAAGTATCACAATCTCATCAGTTCTCATTTTCATTTTTTTCGGTGTTAAAATAATGGGTTTTTTAAATGATCCATTTTATTATTTTGAAATTTAAGATATTTAATCTTTTTATTAATTTCTAGGTCTCATTGTTATCTTAACTATGTGGTAATTTTATGCAAAAAAAAATTGAAATTGTAGTTAAAATAAAATTCATTGGCTAATTAACTAAAGTACAACAAAGAAAAAAAATTAAACTAATCACTATCCTTATTCTTGAGTTAGTTTAGCTTATTTAACACGTAATATTCACAAATGCATCACACTAATTGATTTCAATAAATTAAATAAACACTACAATAGACAATACTTAATTTGAGATGTAATGCTAATTCCACTTTGGAGATTGTCCATGGTAGTCTGGATAGAGTTCTTCACATTTTTGTCTTTGAAATTCGTTTGAAATTTGTCACCATCGGCTAATACAGCAGTACATCCTTATCTAAATTTAAATTTGATATCAAATCAAATTAATCATAAAATAATGAAAATCTTTTGAATTGATTTAAATTTTTTTTAAGAATTAGATAAATTTATAGTTTAAATTTTTAAAATAAATGCAAACCAAACCCCGATATTAATAATAATAATAATAATAATAATAAATTATATATTTTAATCTAAATTTGATTTTTAGTTCCTTAATTAGTAGTGTTCTCAATTTCTTTTGATGATAATGTTATCAACTTTATTCTTTTTTTTAATTTTTTGTGTCAACTTTCACTCATTTCATTATTATTATTGATTTTAGTATAATAAAGATTAAAAGTGCTTACAATAAAAAACAAGAGGAAAATATTTTAATAAAAAATAAACAAAAATAAGATAAAACTATTGCAGTAAAATAATATACAATAAAAAATAGATGAATTAATTAGTCAAAAGTAAAAATATAAGTTAGTCATTAAATAAAATGAAACTAAACAAGTTTCATATGTTATTTATTGATTTATATATTTAAATGAATATTTATAAAAAAAGTTCTACAAAAAATATAATTGTATTCTTTTAATTTAATTATGAATGAATTTTTGAATATATTTATAATTATTATTCAATATATTTATTAAATTTTAAGTAACATATTTTATATTATTATATTTTAATTTTAAAAAATAAAAAATAAGTAAATATTTAATAAAAGAAGAAAAATTAAAAATTAAAAACTATATAAACCTAACCATATTAAACCGCACTTTGGTTTAATTTATATATTCATCAAACTGAACTTTATGATTAATTCATATGTAATTTTTAGTAAAAAAAAAAAGCGAAACATACCTCACAGAGAAACTTCTTATTAGGAATTTCTTTGGAGAGAAAAAGTAAATATTTTAGTGACCACTTTCAAAGCTTTTAGAATATTCTCATGTCTGGTTATCTATTTGATGTTTGCCCATTCATCAATGAGAAAAAGGTTTTTCAGGAACGGTTTTTCAACTATTAATTAAAAGTGCAACTCAAAGTAAGAAAAAAAATTGTCAAATTAAACAAATAATCTCCTTAAAAAAAAGTGAAACCAAGAAAAAAACATAGAACTTTAGACCAAACATTTAAACCATAATGTAATCTTAATATTAACCAAGTCAGAGACCCTTTTTGTTGTTCAAAATTGGCTACCTTAGTCAGTGAAAAGAGTCAACCTGACATGGATCTCCACCTACCCAGCTACCCCCACCTCCCTCAATTCTTATTTATATATATTGTTGGCATAGTAGCAGAAGTAGCAGCAGCAGAGCAAAGTGAATAATCAACTATTGAAAAGCACTTTTGAAGAGAAGGAATGGGGAAAAGCAAGGTTCTTGTGGTGGGAGGAACAGGGTACATAGGGAGGAGGATAGTAAGGGCATGTTTGGCAGAGGGGCATGAAACCTATGTGGTTCAACGCCCAGAGTTGGGCCTTCAGATTGAAAAGCTGCAGATGCTGCTCTCCTTCAAGAAACAGGGTGCTCATCTTGTTGAAGCCTCCTTTTCTGATCACAAAAGCCTTGTGGATGCGGTGAAGAAGGTTGATGTTGTCATCAGTGCCATCTCTGGCGTTCACTTCAGGACCCACTGCATCACACTGCAACTCAAACTCGTCCATGCCATCAAAGAAGCTGGAAACGTTAAGGTCAACCCTTCTTTTTGTTTTCTTCTTTTAGGCCTATTTCTTTTTCAAAACATTCAATTTATCAGCTTTATCACTGACTTATTTTTATAATTTATCAGTTACAAAATCTTCAAATTATTACCTCAGCTTTTTCTTATTTCACACTGTTTTCCAGTTTCTATCTCATATTTTACTGACTTTCATATCATTTGAAGAGTTTGATAGTAATGTATTATATTATTACCTCAGATCTTTGTTTAATTGAGCACTTTGCATGTGGAGTGATTCCCTTACCTACCCCTCAAGACAAATACACTTGATATAGTAATATTTTCATTCTTTATCATGCATAAAATAATAGAGAAATTAGATACTTTTGTTAAACCACTGCTTTTTTATTCCTTCCATGACATGATCATCATTCATATAGTATAATGTTGTGTCCCACTTGTACTTGTTATCTTTACCCTTCGTGTAAGGATTATTTTACTTTGCTATGATGAAAATCAGAACAATCAGTTCAATTGGTGGGTCTATGCAGGATTAATTAGATAGCTTTACACTTTTAAACATGTTCTGCATCTCTATTATCTCTGATTTGTTACATTACACCATTTACATTACTGGAATGATCTTGGTAGCTCCATCAGTAATTTTTGTTTCCACTCTGTGGTAACAATTTCATAAAACATTGTTCGTGTGTTCCCTGCAGCGTTTCTTGCCTTCGGAATTTGGGCTAGACCCAGCAAGGATGGGAGATGCATTAGAACCAGGAAGGGTAACATTTGTAGATAAAATGGCTGTGAGGAGAGCAATAGAGGAAGCCAACATCCCTTTCACTTACATCTCTGCAAACCTTTTTGCTGGATACTTTGCTGGCAGCCTCTCTCAGATGGGCTCTTTTGTCCCTCCAAGGGACAAGGTGCATCTCTTTGGGGATGGCACTCTCAAAGGTCAATACCAAAGTTTTAATAAATGATTTTGATTTTTCAGTCACCACATTAAACTTTCTGAGTATCTCTAACATCACATTAAGATTTTTGAAACTGCAATTACTACTTCAATTGCAATTTAAAACCTTGGTCACCCCACCAGACTCGATCAAAATAGATATCTTTTATGTTATCGTGTCAATGAAATGATTGGCCATTAACTGTGACATATCTGTGATGATTGCAGCTGTTTTTCTGGATGAAGATGATGTTGCAACATACACAATTAAAGCAATAGATGATCCACGAACCCTTAACAAAACATTGTACTTAAGGCCACAAGAAAATATTCTCTCCCAAGCAGAGCTTATTGGAATTTGGGAGAAACTCATTGGAAAGGAACTGGAGAAGACATACATACCTCCAGAAGGCTTTCTTACAACACTGAAAGGTAACAAATCCAATATTTATTTGGAAAGTAACTTTATTTTCTTAGACCATTCTTTTGATTTCTAATTGATGTGAATTTGATATGCAGGGTTGGATTATAAACTTCAAGTAGGGATTGGGCACTTCTATCACATATTCTATGAGGGGTGTTTAACAAATTTTGAAATTGGAGAAGAGGGTGCAGAAGCTTCCAAGCTTTACCCTGAAGTGAACTACACACGCATGGATGAGTACCTAAAAGTTTATGTGTAAAATGAACTCGTTCTATCTGAGTTCAGTGATTCAAACACGAACACGGTTTTTAGTTCAAATAACCTTAATTTAAGGGGATGCTTTTGTGATGGGGAAAATGGTTTTTTCGATCTCGAAATGTCAAAGAGTTTAATCACTCTATCATTGAATAAGCTCTATTGTTTTTGAAAGGTCGTGAAGGCAAAGTTACTTATAATTCGATGTCATTCAAGAAAACGTAGAGAAATGCGTTTATAAGATGCGGTTAGTTTCTTTTGAGTTCTTAAGATGCGTTAATTTGAGAAGAATTTCAGTAGTTAGATCTTTTTGTTTTGTTCTGTTTTTCTGTAGTTATGTCTAATACCACTTAGATCCACAACTAATCGTATATATGTATTTTCTTGTCATGTTTTGAGATAGTAAAATACATAAATTGATCTTTATAGAAAAAAATCAAATATTGAATAAAGAAATTTTTAATTATTAAAAAAATATAAGAAACACTTTATCTTAAATTATTATGAAATAAAAATGAAATAGATAATAATTAGAAATAATTTTTTTTTATCATAACCTCGTAAATTGAACAAAAACAACTCAATCTTAATTGACCAATTTAGTTCACATCGGATAAAACTACATTAAAACCCAAACCAAATCAATCCAGATTTTAATCCATTCAAATTTTTATTCTAAACTCCAATAAATCCAAGCCAATTTTATTTTATACATAGAAAAACAAATATTACTAATTACATCTTTACGTAAATGTTCAGGATAAATCGTGAAAATATTTAAAAGGTAGAGTAACTTCATTAAATTATCATATATTTTAAACGAGTAATCTTAAATATATATATAACAAGCAACATTACTTGCTGTATCTCTGGTTGAACACTATCTAGTAGTTATGTACGCCTGTTAACTATTTATTTGATCTGTTTATCTTCAACCAAAATCGTTGTTTAAAACGATAATAGATAAACAATTATTATAAAGATGAAAATTTAATTTTAACTCTTAAACAAGATTATTAAAGCCTATATTTTTTAGCAAGTCATGTTACTCCTCCTATACAGGGGTATCACTCGTAACTTGTTGCCTGTGATAATACATTAAAAACCAATTTGACCAGAGCGACCAATGCATATGATAATTAATCATACTACAAAAGTGAGTCTGTGAAACCAACCAGACGATAAACTAGTTGGAAATTCTAAAATCAAGGCTGCTGCTTCAGAAGCTGACCGAAACATTTTTGTAATGCTATACTATACAACCTCTAAAGCCTTTTTTAAGGGCGGTTTCATCCAAATTCCTTCCAATGAAAACGAGCTTGTTTATTCTCTTCTCATGAGGTTCCCATGTCTTTCCTGGACAGCCATCCAACATGGAATGCACCCCCTGAAAGCATTAGGGCAAAATGGGGTAAGAGGACCTACGCACTTAGGATATGCTTGGTAATTGAATTTTGAAAGGCACGGAAAAGGAGAATTATATAACATTTATTGATAACCATAAACAAAAGACTTTTACATTGAGTTTATGTTAATCTACCATTTTGTTTATTTTAAAATTTATCCAATAAAAGAATTTATTAGAAATAAAAAATTTACCCTCCCCCTCCCTTCTCCAAAACTCAACTCCCAAACATGTCTTTAAAAAAACAGTAGAGAGGAAGATGCTTGATAGCATGTGAGAGAACCTGAAACACATATCTCTGATCAGAACCATCCACTGACAAGACACCTTTCATTCTGTATAGGTCCTCTCCTTTTTCTTCAATCACTCTCTCAAGCCAATCGTCAACCTAGATCATCATATAAAAGGAAAGTGAGGACAAGTTCAGCCATTAACAAAAGCACCAAAGATGTAAAGGTTGAAGCATAAAATGTCAAATGCACAAAAAGTAATTCGGTGATTTTAGACTATTTTGTAAAGGGTTAAAAAGAAAACGAGTTAACAATTAATTACCTCATCAAGATCAAGAGTTCCCTCTGCAACTATACTGACACTGGAGACAGCAGAATCATGCACATGGTCATGATGGTGATGGTGATGGCGATGCCCTTCGTGCTCTGTGAATATATTGGAAAGATCAAGTCATGCAGCAGCACAAGAGAACAAATGCTCAAAAATATTAATTTGATTTACCTGGTGATATGACTATTAGTCTTGTTTTCAATATGGAGGATCTAAGACCTTTTCAATAAAATATTTCAGCCTTCACTATTATCCCCCGTATATTTCTTGCTTTCTACAGGTTTCAGGTCTTATCAATGAGATCTAGACGTTCTCATGAATATGAAAACTCCATGCTACTTTTTTTCACCATTACTTCAGTGGAAGAAACATCCTACTCTGGATACTATATTAGACCTAGAAGATGATTTTCGTTTGCTGGAAACATCCTACTCTGGATACAACATTTCAGTCATTTTTAATCCTCAGAAAGTCCTTCTAGTCGAGGGGGAACAATATAGATTGAGTTACCAGTTCTGTTATTTAGGGCATTTAATTTCATAAATAGGGTTTACAATTTGGGCTTATTTATTGCTGTTATTTAAGGGTTTTATTTTATTTTGGATTACCTTATTTCATTTTGGAACAGGCAATTAGGAATAACTTACAAAGGTATTTGGCTATGATGGATATATGCCCTTGGTGAAAATATTGAGATGCTTTGATAATTATATGGTCGATATTTTCTTTGTTCAGATGATTACATGATTGATAAGGAGGAGCACTCGGTCATACAGAAGTTCAAATAGGTTTAATCGGGAGAGTACCATGCCAAGGAGTTGTTGCCCTAAATAAATGCGCCAAATATACAAGCTAGACTTTCTAATTGGAAGACATCCACTTCACTATTTAGTACTTCCATATTAGTATTTCAAAAGAGAAGGATCCGGAAATATTGCAATTGTAGTGTTTGTGCATTGATAAATGGTATTCAATCAAATCTACATGGTCCAGCAACACCTCTGTTTTCCATTTGAATATCATTGACCTTTTTTACGCAGCTGGAGCTAATAACAGAGTTGAAAGCATAAGGAAAAAAGTGGGAAAAGTATTTAGAAAAATTACCATGTCCAGAATCATCCCGAAGGCTTGAAGAAGATGGGCAATCTCCAGGTACCTCAGATTCAATTCTGCAGTAACAACGGACAAGATTGAAAAATAGATAATTTTGTAGAAAATACTGAACATTTATAAATATGCATAGTGATTTATCATTCTTAAAGTCAAATTATTTAGGAATGACAAGGGGGGCATGGAAAGAAGGGATGCATCAAGTAGTATAATGGGACTAAAAATATAAATCAATGTAGCAATATCCTAGAAGATACAACAAATTGAACACTTGTTACCTCTCAAGATCATATCCTCCCACCCCAAGAACAAAGTCTATGTCAACAGATCCAAATTTAGCTTGCGTAATTTGTGCCATTCCATTGATGTGCTAGCAACAATTCACAAAAATGAAGAACTACTTCCATACACAATGCAATAGAAGCTGATGAAGAAAACATACAAATAAAATCAAAGAACAACAATCTGATTCATTTATCAAAAACAATTTGATCCATCAAAAAACATATAAAAGAAAATCAAAGGACATCAATCTGACCCTTATCATAAAAAATAATTGAATTTCTCTCCCACTATCTTTCTCAAACAAATAAACATTCATAGTCATATCATAATAATAGCACATGTATAGTAAAAGTTATCACATATTTAATACAATTTTCCCTAGAACAAGGATTACAGTTTAATAAAAAAAAATTACAGATCTATTCCATCCATATTGGAAAATCAACAGAGAGAAGAACTTGTATCAAATATCAATCAACACAAAAAAAAAAGTTTAGATACAGCCCTATACACATTCAATATTTAATCCAATCTAACTACCGATCCCCATCCACACACCACTTAAAAGTAGAAATATAATCATAAAATACGGAGTCACCTAGGTCATGTTGAGCTCTGTACGAAATTTGTGTAAGTCATGTACATTCATTATTTCATGATCCTAGTTTAACACAATTACGCGTCATCTTTTTTCCTTGCCAAATAGAATTCTGTTACAATCCTAGTTCAATTAAGGAATAAAATGTGTAGAGGATCCATACGTAACAAAACGCACCTTAATTTTCTTAGTCAATATATTTAACTCGGATTCAGTAACCAAATCTATCTGCAAAAGCAAAAAATAATCAGAATCTAAAACACGGTAACAAATATCTTAAAAGGCAATATTGGAACAAAAAGGAAGTAGAAAAGAACACAAATACTACCAGAGAATCTTAAAGGCAGAAGCATACCTTGTTCAAAATAATACGATCAGCATATGCAACTTGTTCTACGGCTTCGTTAACCACAAATCTTGGTTTCACTTCATTTAAATGTTTCATGGCATGCTTGCAGTCAACCAAAGTCACAACTCCATCCAGTTTCACATGCTGTGAAACCAGCTCATCACTGCAAAATGTTTCAATAACAGGAGCAGGCTTTGCAAGACCTGCAAAAAAGTTTAAACTTCAAACACTAAAATGAACTTTCTATTCAACCGTTTCATACTCCTAGCGGATGAAGTGAACAACAGAAGACACATTTATCATCACACCCTTGAGCTTCCAAAATTTTTTTGAGAAATATGAAGGAAAAATCCACAAAAGAATTCTATGTTCCAGATGACCACAACTAAAACTGCAGCGCTAAGATAAGGAAATAATGAGAACTCATTATGGTTCTCCAAATTTGAAGCATTAAGATAAGAATAACATTGATAAGTCATCGTGGTTCTACAAACTGTTCTTTATAATATCCCTTTAATTAAAATACTAATATATTTTCACTTTCTCTTCACATAAGATCCAAAAGTCCCAAAAACAATACGAATTTCAGACTGCCTCATGGACAATGCTACTTGACAATTTGGACATTTTAGTTTCAACTTGCAAGTAAAATCCAATCCCCAACCCCCTCAATTCCACTGTGTAAGTTCCTTTAGCTATGATAAGTACCTAAATTACACATTTTTATCCTAGATTGAGGCACTTATTCTTGTTCATTTAGATACATGCTTGGAAGAAGACTCCTTTTCTAGATGGAAAAATGAATTTCTTCTTTTGAGAAAAGTTACTTGCAGTTTATAAGTTTTCCCTGTGTGTATGCAGAAAGGAGGTACAAGACTACATCAATCTGCTGAGCAGATAGGATCAGATCTCAGAAGATCACACAAGAGATTAAGGAGTTCGCTGCATCAATCCACTTTGCGCTGAGCAGAATTGAGGCAGAGAGTACTGTAACAAATTTTGCTTCAGGTGCTGTGCGGACGAGGCTAGTGCTGAGTGCAATTGAGACAGTGGGCAGATGCACATAAATGACAGCTGCTTTCCTTGGACTATAAATAGAAGTAAGACACATACCAAACGGAAGACTAGGGAAGAAGATATTAGGACCACAAAGTTGAAAGCTATGAAAACATCAGTTGTGCTACTTTTTCTTCTTTTCTCTTTTTGTATCAAACTACATGAGCAATTTACAAACCTGTTGTTTCAATAACAATATGATCAAACTTGTCTCGTTTTTTCCTAACCAGCTCCAACAGCATTTTGACTAGATCTCCTCGTACAGTGCAACATAGGCAGCCATTGTTAACCATGATAATCTCTTCGCTCGCAGAAGAATGATTAGCAACCAGTGACCCATCAATGTCAACCTCACCAAACTGCATTTACACCAACTAGTCAAATCCACTAAAACACTCCAAGCACTCAGACTCTTCCCTTACTTCACAACTGCTCCAACTCCAAATAAATAACACGCTAAATAATCTTTTCAACAAGCACACAATTGCTAGTGACTAATTCAGCTATAGTCATTATCATTAAAAACAAGCTACCTAGGCAATGCCATGAGCTATACATGGTTCAAAACATTTAATCATTGTTAGCAAAGAAGACTACTCCTAATTTAAAATAAGTGGAATTACAGAAATTAAGTATTTTCAATTAAACTTGACAGGGCCATGATCTAATTTCGCAGAACTTTATACAAGTACAGGTAGGTAGAACACAATACCTCATTTTCAATTACCGCTATCCGTTTACCATGTTGAGATGTGAGAATGTGATTAAGGAGTGTAGTCTGCATTGCCCAAAACTCAGTTATAAACTGTTCAGTTGGATAAAACTTAAAATGAAAAAAGAAAAAAAAAAAAAGCAAAACCATATCAATGCATTATATATGGTGATGAGATGAAGTTCTTTTCAACATTTTTTTATAATTTGATGTTTTTCTCTTTGTAAACCGTTATCATTTGTCTACAGAGGAAAATAAAATGAGGGGAAAGGGACACCTTTCCAGAGCCAAGAAAACCAGTTATGACGGTAGCGGGAACGCGATTATCCAAGGCTAGCGAAGGAGCTTCGTGGAGATTAGGGTTTGGGGCGGAGACCATGCCTCGGAAGGTTCCAGAATACGGGTTAGTGGGGGAGTGTGGGACAACAAGGCAATGAAGGGTTCTGATGAATGGAAATGTATAGAGAGAATGTTGAAGAGGAGATGGATGATGTTTGAAAAGGGTTGTTGCGGAGGTTCTCAGAATCATGTTCATGTACCTTGCCGCCATTTTTGCCCAGATGTGCTTAAACCCTAACCAGGGTTTGGATTCTGCTTCTCAAATAAAAGGTGTCTATGTGACTTATTATTCTATTTCATAATTCTGATTCTTTGTGGGAAAAATCACTGGTAACAAGAATTTCAATAGTATAGCTGTTATATATTTAAGTTTCTAGAAATGCATCCTGAAAAAACCTTCGGCTTGAATTGGTAATATTGTCTTTGTAATTCTCATCGCATGTTAAATAAAAAAACAAAATTAAATCTTGTCCCAAACAATAGATTATTTAGCCATTAAATATCTCAAATATTTGAAAAAATTAAATTATGTTTAATTTAATTTTTTAAATTTAAATTTAATTAAAAATGTATTAAGTTAATTTTATTTATAATTTATATATTTTTATTTTAAAAAAATTTTATTAAAAAAATTATTTGAATAATAATAATTAAAAGTATTTTCAAATGTAATTACTAAAATAAAAAAAATTATAATATACTATGAATGTTATTTAATAATAAAAAATGGTTGTTATCATTTTTTATTTTGATACCGAATTGACATGAGCATACTTTTTCTACTTAAAACATTAGCGATCGTGTAACATGTTACAATAAATAAAGATTTCTGGATGGAAAGAAGATAACATTGTTATGGATTTTGTTACTCATTTACCACAAACAAATAGAGGGCATGATTCGGTTTGGGTGATTGTGAATAGTCGAACAAAAAGTGCTCACATTTTGCCAATTAACTTGAAGATCTGCATGGCCAAGTTGACATAATTGTATGTTAAAGAGATAGTATAGTCGTATGAAGTGTCGTCTAGTATTGTTTCTGATAGAGACCTCAGGTTCATCTCGAGATTTTGGCAAACTCTATAGGAGGTTCTAGGTACTAAGTTGAGACTCAGCTCGACTTATCACCCCTAAACCGATGGGTAATCGAAGAGGACCATCCAATCATTAGAAGATTTATTGAGGTCTTGTGAATTGGATCGTCTAAGAAGTTGGGGTCAAATTTTACTCTTAGTAGAATTCACTTATAATAACAGTTTTCACTCTAACATTGGGATGACTCTGTATGAAACACTTTATGGGAAAAAGTGCAGAACGCCTTTATGTTGGCATCAGGATGATGGAGAACAGGTATTAGTGGGTCAGTTGTTACAACAAACTACTAAGAAGGTCAGAGAGATTTAGGAGAAGATGAGAACTACCATAAGTAGGCAAAAATCCTATGTTGATAAAAGGAGGGAGGTTTAGAGTTTGCAGTTTGGGGACCATGTCTTTCTGATAATGAGACCTACTATAATAAGAGTTTGGTGAGCAATAAAAATTACAAAATCTAACACCATATCTTATTCTCAGGAAGATAGGTCCAGTCACTTATGAGTTGGCCTTACCACCTCACTCTACAAATCTGCACAACATATTCCATGTATCTCAACTACAAAGTACGTGCATAATTTGAGTCAGATCTTGAAGTCGAAAGATGGGCATATTCAAGACAACTTGACATTAGAGACCAAGCCAATAAAGATTGATGACTAGTTGATAAAGAGGCTTAAAGACTAGGAGATTAGCATGGTGAAAGTCATATGGAATGGAAGGACCGGAGACTTCACCTCGGAATTAGAAGATCAGATGAAAGAGTCATACCCACATTTGTTTTCTGGTACGTACATATTCAAGGACAAAAATTTTAAAAGGTGAGAGATTGTAGGCTTTGTTCCTTTTGATAGATAGATTTGAAAGAGTGGAAAATGATGAATTTGAAGGAAAAGAGAGTGAAATGTAATGTTATTTCTTTTAAGGAAAAGATAGTGAGAAAAAAAGAAAAAGTTTATAAAAGTTTGTGAATGATTTGATGGATATAATAAATAAAAATTATTTTTAATTAAAAATGTTATAATATAATTATTTACTTATTATTATTTTTACTAATTTTTTATTTTATTATCAATATTATATAAATTTATTTATATTATTATTATTATTGTTATTTATTTTAATATTTATAATCATTATATAAATTTTTAATCATTTATTATATAATATAAATATAATTGACTATATTATAAAATATTTTTATTAATTTTAAATTTTAATTTATTATTATTAATTTTAATTTAATATTATTATTAATAATTTTTTATTTTATTATTAATATTATTATGTAAATTTATTAATTTTAATATTATTATATAAATTTATTTATATTAATAATATAATTTACTACTATTTAAATTTATTTTTATTAGTACATTTTTATTTAAAATAACTTTTAAATATTATTTTATAAATTTTTTATTTTATTATATAATATATTAAAATTAGTTATATTATAATATGATTTTTTTATATATCATAATAATATGTAATCGATTAGTATATTTATAATCGATTATATGATATATCGATTATATCATATTCTTAATCGATTTTGCATTTATATTATAACTAATATAATCTATTTTTAAAATTTTAATTTGTTTTATTTTATTTAAATTATAATTTATTATATATTTTATTTTATTTATTTATTCTATTATGTTAAAGATATAAATATTTATAAAATAAATAATAATTAATTAGATAATAATAATAATTTTTTAATATAGCATGTTTTATTTAATTTAAAAAAAACGTATAATCGATTATGTTTGAAAGTATAATCGATTATCTGTATCTTTCTTTGTAAATCTCTTCGAAATAGGAAGGAAAGTTTTATACATAAATTTTTTCTCGTTTTTCGTATTTTTAATATTTATTTGTATCATTTTTTTAACTTTCTCTTGTAACTTTCTTTCTTCGCGTTTCCGTCTTTAGAAAGGAACTCTACAGTAATGTTAGAAATTTTAGAAATAAAATAAAATAATAATGTATTTCTTGAAAATATTATAAATAAAGGAGCAGAGTAGTTTATTTGTTATTACACAAAATCATATTCCTCTCTCTCAAACTCCTTCTTTACTTCTCTTTCTGAGTTCTATACTAAATCTATCGATTTACAGAATAGAAAGAGGCATGTCAGAGCTGAAGGCATAAGGAAGAATTCTAATCGATCAGTTTTTCAAAACAAGTAAGTTTTTTCAATCATTTTCTAAGTTTTAGTTGAAAACGTATTATGTCTTCCTGGGGACAAGAAACTAACCAATGGTAAGCTGAAATGCTACCCAAGTTTTTATCAGACAAAGGATCTAAAGGTTTTCTTTGGAAGAGTTAGGAAGGTAAAGGAATCCAAGTTAGGGAAGCTTTCATTTGAAAACAATATAGATATGAACTTTTGTGATTCTGAGCGATAAAATAAACATGTAACTAATGTATGAATCAATAAGATTGTTAGAAAGAAGTTATATGATAATTTTTCTGGTTTGTATGATGCTAAATGAGATATGTATGGTGTATTTTGGATGATTGGGGAGGAGAAATCATGGTTTCTTCATCCTTAGATTTTCCCTTAGCTCCACTTTCGTTTAAAGCAAAATTGAGTCAATGTTGTTAAGAGTCAAGGTGGCAAATTTTTTTATCAAGTGACGCAATTTTCGCTCAAATGAAAGTAATATTTAAGGCGATGCAATTTTTGCTCAAGTGACAAAAATTTCGCTCAAACAAAAATGGCATTGGAACAAAAGTTACTCTTGGCCTTATTTTCGCTCAATCAAAATATTTTCGCGCAAGTGAGTTAGGCTTTTGAAATTAGACTTAGTGGTCTTCATGAAAATTGTAGATTTGGATGTTAACTTTTCAATGACTTTGGAATCAACTAAAAAGGAAGTCTAGAACTCTAGTTATTTTTTTAGTGAGCAGAGGTTAAATTGTCAACTAGTTGGAAATGTTGCAGATTTAAATGTTTTTATGAGCTTAATGATGATTATTGATCATGTTGTGAGTTGTTGGATGTTTATATGCATGTTTTATTGATTCTTGATGTATATAAGATAAATTAGGTTGAGTAGAGCCCATGATTTTTGTTCAAAATTTACTCAATGATGTAATAGGGCGAGTAGAGCTTGCAATTGTTATCTAAAATCTACTGAGTGTTATGGTAGGTCGTGTGAAACTTAAAGTAAGGGATTTTATAGACAATTTGCATGATTGAGATATGGTATATGTGTGTATGCATGGTACCCGGGGTGGTACATTATAGTAGTGTGGTGAGCTATACTTGTGAAGATTCAATGAGGTCTCAAATTCCACTAGCAGTCCTAGCATGTAGACTAAGATACTAGTTGGTGAGGAGCCGGGGGGATCACTAGTGGAGCTGTCCAAGGCTACGAGATGAAGTATGCCGAGAGCGGTTTATAGGGGTTAGTGATCCTACTTTATGGGTAGGGTGGTATGAGTTATAGTTATTTGATCAGTGCGCTCGGTGCAGTAAGCGATCCACAGATGTTATCCTTTGAGTTCAAGTATAACAGTCGTAATCTTTCGAAAGACAATCATGATATGTGATGTATGTAATGTAGATAGGTGGACATGTTTGGTACTTACTCCCTTTGTTTCTAAATAAGTGTCATTTAAGGTTTTCTTACACAAACCACTAAAAGTAGTAACTCTTATAATTTATAATAAATTTTTAAATTTTTTTCAATAGTACCCTTAAAGAATTAAATGCGATTTATTGATTGATGAAAAGGTAGATGAAAAGATAGAAAATAATTGATTGATACAAAGAGCTAATCCATTAAAGCCTTATAAAGAGAATCAATGAATTATTTTTATATTTTTTAAAATAAGGGTATAATTGGTAAAAGACAATTAATGCACCATTAGAATTTACAAACAACAGATAATATGAAACAAATATTTTCCCTAGAACAACACTTATTTAAAAACAGATGGAGTATAATATAAGGAGATTTGTATGGGGTTTAGTGTGTTGTGATATTTTTATTGATACTTTATATATTAAATTATTTATGAATATTATTGTTTTTAAATGGATGCTTAGCCTAGCGTGTCTAGGGACCTATGATGATCGTGTCTATGCACGAAAGCATATATTTTGTCAAATGATTCGTCTAGAGATTTGGGACGACAAGAATAAATGATAATTTATCATATTTATCAAATATATTTCTGTAATTAGAGAATTTCTTACTATTAATTTTTTTTTTGTAATAAACAATATAATTATAAAACATATGTTTTATATTCATTCAATATAAGATATTACCATCCACGAATAGTTGTAATTTATGGAATCATTACATACCTAATATTACATATACATATATATATATATATATATATATATATAAATATTATTAGAGTTCGAAGCTAATAAAAATTTAACTTTTTACTTAATTTAATTAGATCTTTCATATACAACATTTTAGTTTTGAAAGATTACGATGAAAAATAATATTAATAAATCTTTTTAGTTTATCCTTTTTTGGTTCCATTCACAAATATATTCTTCATGAATTATAAGATACATATATTTAAGTATGGTTAATCATTTAGTGGATAAGTTTAATTGCATGAAAAGTTTATGTAAGTTCTATAGTTTTCATTCAACCCTCAAAGTATATGATGAAGTAAGGATAATGAAAACACTTTACTTGCAAACAGTACATATTTAATTATAGTCATGAATAATAGATTTTTACATTTCCATTTCATCTTGAGAGTATTAATCATATCTATTTGCAATAATTGCATGTTCAGTCTAATTAGGCATAATATCTATTATAGGTAATGTATAATTGATTATGTATTTATTATTTATGAAAATTAAGCAACCTTAGGTCCATTCATTTATCATCTATCTCTATTTTTTTTCTCTATATTTAAACAATTTTACTTTTTCTTTATCTTAATTTTTTCTTCTTTGTTCACTCTCTAACTTTTCTTCACTTAATTCAAACAAATGTTTAAAGTAGATGATGAGTATTTTGTACGTGTATGAAGTCAAATAATTATTCATTTTACCATATTTATCTTTATCAACAAAAGACTTTTTTATTTTCTTTAAATTGATTTAAAGTTTCATCAACAATTAAACAAAACTTTATATGACCAATCTTTTTTCGATTTTCATTTTACTCTTTTCAAACATACACATGTAATTTCTTTTTAAATGATAGTGAATTTATTTTGCATTTTGAGAAGCATTTTCCTAGACAATGTCTTCTACTTTTTTATAAGGTGTCAAAGTTTTATGGTTTCAAACTTCTTCAACTTTTAAATCGAAAACATTTGTATTCTTTAAAATCAATAGTTTAAAATATCAACCATTTAACATTTATAGAGATTTTGAGACTGAGTAATTTTGTTTAGTTAACATACTGTTAATATGATAAAACTAATTCTTAATATCTTTGTAACATTTATGAGCAACATAATAAGGGGATCTAAGACATTTTTTCACATGATAAAAATATACTATCATCTAGATTATTTTTTTTTCTTATTTATAAATTCAATTTAAAATAAAACTAGTAGAAACACATGCATTTAGGTGCAACATGTATATATCAGTTTCTTTATTGTGAGTAGTTAATTGAGTTTAAAAATAATAATTACAAACACAAACACTAAAGGATAAAATTAGTAAGAATTAAAATAATTATAAAAAAAATAATTTGTATAATTATAGTTATTTTTCTTATTGTGTAAGTGATATTTATTGTGAATAACTAATGGTGTTAAAAAACAATTATAAAAGTTAAAAAGTAAAATTAGTATATATAAAAAAAATAGTTCAAAAAGGAGAATCCTTTTCTTAATTTTATAGATTATAACTTAATTTAGAAAAGAAAATTTATTAAGCCAACAAATTTGAACTTGAAAATTATTATCTTTTTAAATTGATAAAATTTTAATTTTAAATATACACTATGAATGTTATTTTATTAATTAATAATATAATTAACTAATTTAATATCAAATTATTCTTTCTTTTCCGGTCTTTGAATACTTGGAAGAAATCAATTTACAAGTTGTTCAACAATTGTCCAATCTTTGAATATTTGGAAGGGGTCTATTTACTAATAAGTTGTGCCCTTTCATTCTCTCTTTATTCTAAATTTTAAAAAAAAATCAGTAAATAGTTTTCTTTCTTTTCACATTTTTAACTTAATTGAGATATACAAATTATATAAGTTCATTTTATTTCAAATAAAAATGTATTTTAAGTAATATACTTAATTAGTGTAAATATATTTTAAAAAACTTATCAATCTAATATATATATATATATATATATATATAAATTTCCTTTTCAAATTGATTTAATTTATAAAAAAAAGTTATTAATTGTGAAAATTGATTTAGTAACTTAACCATATATAAATTTTATAATTCTATTTGCCTAATTGTAATGCAGTTCATCAATGTCTTAATGTCATATTGGGTAAATGGTAGCATATCAAGAAGATATAAAGGTGGGTGAACAATTTTTCAGAACAAAATTTCAAACAAGGACAAAAAATAAGGATGCCATTAGGACATGTATTCACTCCAAAATAAAAAATAAAAATAAAATAAAAATGGGAATAATACATTAAACAACAAGTGGATGCTCAATTGCTAGTGATAATCTAAGTTCAAAGAGGAAACTAAAATCGAATGTGAAGTTGATTGTTAAGGAAACCAACTTAAAAGATAAATAATACAAATGACATTTAGTTTTATCTTTTTAGTGTTAATAATGGAGGACCCTATTATTCTCGTCTCAAACTTTATTTAATTTAAAGTTATAATATTTTATTTAATTTTAATACTAATTTTTAACCAAAAATAATATATATATTAACTAGAATATTAAGATACTAACTCATGTACAACTATGTACATATATGAATAAAGATAAAATTAAAAAACAAAACTACTTACTATCATAAGTAATTTTTCATTCTTATATATTTTATATTACAACATTTATCTTTTTCATAATTTTTTTTGTCGCAACTGGGATCACGACGGAACGACGAAAAATCAAGTTTGACAAACAGAGGAGTCGCCACCATAGTTTATTTAGAAAAATTACAGAAAACCTTTTTTAAAAATTTGGTCTTCGGAACCAGATTCGGGTTCGGGAGTCCGTTACGTGTAGGGAAGGTGTCAGCACCCTACGACGTCTGTCCTAAGACGATTACCTTTAATTAAATTACAAAACTAGTGTAATTCTTAAAATATTTATTTTTTCCCAAAAATCAAACAAAGACATGTGCAAAAAATTTATTATTTATTATTTTTAAAGTAAGAAAATATTTATGAAATTATTTATTTTGGACCCGACAAGGATTGACCTTGCTCTTACGTATTTCCATTCGTTATGGAAAATCAAGGTTACGAAGTTCTTTTTGTAAAAAAGAATATGGGTGTTGAATATGTTTTAGTTTTAAATTTTTAACAGATTTTTTGGTATTTTGATGAGGTTTTTGTTTAATTCACGTGATTTGAATTGTAAGATAGTATGGATGACCAAACTAGATACACTTACTAATCATATAATAAGTGAAGATTGTATAAACTATACACCCATATTGTAGATTATTGCATGAATTTTCTTTGGAGAGAAGATTTAACTTTTGTAAGACTTATTATATTTAAATTATATATAAAAAAAAATTAAATATGGGATATAAGATGATGCACACGATCATACATATATCTTAAAATATTTATTACTTTTAATTTATCTATAAAATAATTTTTTTAGTAGATGAATATAAGATGACGCGGATGGTCATACATATATCTTAAAATATTTATTACTTTTAGTTTATCTATAAAGTGATTTTTTTAATAGATGAATATAAGATGACGTGGATGATCATACATATATCTTAAAATATTTATTACTTTTAATTTATCTATAAAATGATTTTTTTAATAGATGAATATAAGATGACGCGGATGGTCATACATATATCTTAAAATATTTATTACTTTTAATTTATCTATAAAATAATTTTTTTAATAGATGAATATAAGATGACGCGGTCATATATATATATATATATATCTAAAATTGATTTGAAGGTATATTTTTAAAACAAAATTAAATATTAAATATAAAATGACATGTGTAGCAAAAATTTAATATGCAAATAAATATACTAAATTAAATGTCAGCGAGAAGAAAAAAAAATCTAAATATTAATTAAATATTTATGTGATTGTTTATATTATACTAATATAGATAAACTAAATAACCTAAAATACATGTGAACCTAGATAATAATAACATATAAATATGCAACACTAAATTTAAGATAATAATAAAATATATGAATCTAACCTAAATGATAAACATAAAAAATAATAATAATAATAAAATGTAAAGATAAGAGGAGAATGCATGGCTGTTGGAAGCTTATATTAAATATGAAAAAAAGTTGTGGCACATATTTAACGATCCAGGAAAGATGCGCATCTACCATTAACCATCGTGGCTTCATCCATATTTGCAACAACATGTCATAGGTCATGCACATGAAAATAAGGATATGTAATGGCAGTAGTACCAGTTATGCAAATTTGTACAAGCATAATCTGCAGGCACCATCTTTACTGTTGCGGAATATTGAATTAAGCACATATAAATACGAAAAACTTTGAAACAAAATCATGACCGTGATGAGAAACATACATAGACAAAAAAATAAGAATAAAAACTTTTCTCGATGGAAAGGATGATAGTTATATCTCGTGTATGCAATGCTCATAATGAGAAGTAGTGAAATAAAATGAATGGAATATCTCTAGAGGTTAATCATGGACATCTAAGAGAAGAGAATGGTACCCTTTTATGATTGCTCCTCGCGTAACAAAAGTAACCTTTTATTTCTAGTAAAAGTAAAAACTTTTCTCCCTTTTCTCCAGTTTCCCCCCTCTCCCTCTCTACTCTTGTACCCCTATTTATATGGGTTGAGTGAAGAGAGAGAAATAGAATAAAATAAATGAAAAAATAAAATAAAGAAAAAAATTGAAAATTTGAAGGTTAGTGGGATATGGATAATGAAGAAATATAAGGAGAGTAGGTCTTCTAGAAAGAGTGAAGGTTGTGAGAGAGTAGAAGTTATGGAAGAGTAAAAATCACCTAAAAAGGAGGAGAAAAAAAAAACAGAAAAAAAAACTAAAAATTAGAATTTATGATATATTTAAATTATAAACTCTCTCCTTTTTTATTTTAAATTATCATATTATTTTATTATATATACATATATGTTAAATAAAAAAGAAAATATTTTTATTATAAAAAACATATTTTCTTATTATAAAAAGATTTCTATTTTATTATTATTTGTTTACTCATCTTTATTTTTTTTAATATTTTTAATATTTTTTATTAAGTTAAGTCTATTTCATTAGTTTCATATCTTTATCATTTTTCGGACGAAATGGAGTGTTGAAATTCTTGATACTATTTTTTTCTCTCTTACATTATTTAAGATTGTTTTAACATAATTGTGACGAATCTTCAAAATTTTGTTTTCAATGTCAGTTTTTCTTAAATTTCAATGTTTGTTTCTATTATTTTGCTTGAGTCTTCTAGTTTAAAGGTGTCTTCCTTTTTGGATGTCATTTAGATCCTTCTTAGATATACCATTTCTAGCCACACCACCACACACATCTATAGTCTTTCACATTTCAACATGTTACTTTCTTATACATATTGTGGAATGGTCTATCAATGTTCAAATAAATAAACTAGTCTAAATAACATATAAACTATGTTAGGTGAACCTGAAAAATACTAACCTAAATTGAAACATGCTTAGATTAGACTAATTTGTTAAATTATAAGTTAACTTATTTGCAATAACTTAATTATTGAAAAAATAGATAAGTTTAATCTAAAGAATACTATGACCAAAGATAATTTAGTAAACATGTACTTTCAATACTTCCTCAAATTAGATTACTTTCTATTTTTTTATGTAAAATGATAATGTTTTCTAACAATTCATCACTCATAAAAAAATATATAGAATAATAATAAAAAAATTAAAAAGAGAATAAGAACCTTTTTTGTTTTACTGTTATACACAATTATTGATAATAAATAAAACAAAAATTTTGATACTTTTATTATTGCATAATATTGCACTTTGTGGCATAAGTGACTATTGAAAATCTATAATTGATATTAATTTAAGTTGTCTTGACTAAGATTCGTGCAAGTTGAACCTAAGGGATCGCAAATGTTTAACTTAAAAAAATTATTTGCTTCGAATGCATGAGGATGAAAAGGTTTAATGAGTAATGTGCAACTTGATAGTAAAAAGAAATAGTAGAAAGTGAATTAGACTATCTTAAAGTTTGTCTTTGATTAAATGACAATCAACTTCAATATTGTTTGTATGCTCATGAACTATTTAGTTATGTGTATAATTATTTTGTCATCACAAAAAGAGTTACAAAAATGAGTAGGAATTAAGAGATTCAAATCAAAGCATAAATAATATACCATTGGAGTTCACTGATGAGTTAGACTAGACTAATGTTTTATACTCAACTTCACAAGAGGACACATAGACAGTCTTTTGCTTCTTGGATTTCCACGAAACCAAAGTATCCCAAAAAATACAATATAGAAGGTTTATTATCAGGACAACTAGCCCAATCAGAATCTTAAAAAGCTTGAATGTTAGCATTGTTCTACAAAGGAAAAACTAGGTTAATATCTAGAGATCCTTCTAAATATCTGAGAACATAATGGGCAACTTGCATATGAGGTTTCTTTAGTTGAGAAACATATTGACTTAATTGTTGAACAACAGAACAAATGGATGGACAAATATTTGTTAAAGACAACAAACATTTATAAGTCTTTGATACTTAGAGAGGTTATCAAGCAATTCTCCTTCATCAATGTGGAATGTGCAAGATGGATCCACAAGATAGGATGCAGGTTTACAAGCTAACATGTCACTATCAGATAGTAAGTCAAAAATATACTTTTAAGTACTATACTATTAGTAGAAGGACAAAACTTTAATCCTAAGAAAAAACGAAGAGGACGAAGGTCCTTGATCTCTAAACTAATACTAAGATGATTCATAATAGCATTTAATTCTACTACATTGTTTTCTGTAAGTATCTTATAGACACCCACTAGTGTGAGAATAAGGATTGACTTTTATTTGATTGAACTTATACAAATTACAAATTACATAGAAAATTGAGTACAAAGGTGTCCTCTGAAGATGTTTGAGAGCTTGGTCTTTTCTTTTCAAAAAATTCACTTACCAAAAAACTATCTCTTCCTCCTCTTCCTCCTCCTCCTTCTTCTATTTCTATTTTGCTAATGACTAGTTAGAGGCAGTTGTGTGGTGATATACAACATATCATTGTCTACATCAACAATCATACTCCACCATAAAGTTTATACTCAATTGGAATTAAACTATTCCAAGAATTTATAGTATAACCTGCATCAATGTCAACCAATGCCCGTGTATAATCACCACACACCATGCATCAATGTTAGTCAACACTTGTATACCATTACTGCCACCACACACCCTACATCAATGCCAACCAATAACCGTGTATAATCACCACACACCCTGCATCAATGTTAGTCAACGCTCGTGTACAATTACCACCACTGCACACCTTGCCTTAATTTCAATCGACGTCCGTGTATAATCACCACACACCTTGAATTAATGTTAGCCAACGTCCGTGTACAATTACCATCACTTGCACACCTTGTATTAATGTCAACCAATGCACGTGTATATCACCACACACCTTGCATCAATATTAGCCATGCACATGTACAATTACTGCAAACAAAGAATCATCCTTTTCCATGGTAACACGGATATGCCATGATAATACTTAACTCATTTTCTACAAAAGATCATCCTTCCCCAAAACAAGAGAGACAATATTTCATCAAATTTCTCTGTCACATTTGATAGCACTTGCAAATGCCATTTCAACTTCAACAACCAAAGATGATTCTCCAACAACAATGAATTAATTTTTTTTATGTAGAGGATCAGGCTAAGCTACAACCACATATCATACTAAGAGTATCCTACCAAATCATAAGCTCTTAATAGATAAATAAGATAAATGTAATAAAAATAACCAACACAAGAATATAAAGTGGAAACTCCAAAACTGGAGAAAAACCACATCTGTTATCTACAAATAACCAGTGAATAATATTGTGTTAAAATTCTTACACATAGACTATTCTCTCGTGCCCTTTACTTAGTACATCCACATTATCTCGTGACCATCACCATTTGTAATTTTCCCTCTCCACGCATCCCTTTCAAATCAAAGTATCTCTTCACTTACATGTCTTCTAAAAAAAAAACTAGTATCTTTAACTTTCTCCACTTTGTGGCATCTATCATTACGACTCTTTTATGTTCCATCCTAAGGAATTATTTGATATATCCATTCTCACTTCCATTGTGCATGTCGACACCATGAATGGTCTCCATAAACTCGTAGTTTTGATACCAATTGATAGACACCAACCAGTATGAGAATAAGGACTGGATTTTGATACAAAATTATAAAACACATAGGAAATTGAGTACAAAGATTTCCTCCAAAGATGTTTAAGAGCTTGGTTTCTCCTTTCCTGAAAGCTCACTTATAAAAAAATTTCCCTGTCTCCTCCATCTTCTCCTATTTTTATTATGCTAATAATTACATATAGGCAATTTTACTTGGCCTCACTAATAACATATAATGATATATGTTAAAATAATTCAATTTTATTAAAAATCTAAGTCAATCTTAATGAAAATCCTAAGTTCTAGTTCTCCTTTTGTAATATTTACTTATAAGAGGTCTAATAATATATAATCATCTTACACAAGAATGAAAAGAAAAGAGGAACTTGTAAGTAATCTTTACAAACAAAGAGTAATTAGAAATACTCTGAACAAAATTCATATGTATAAAAGTGGAAATAAACGACACATCATGGATGATGTAAACTTGATTATGGAATCATGTACACCTCTTCTTACAAGTTACCATGAAGAAAAACATTGTCAACATCAAGTTTCTCTAAAATCCAACCCTTTGTTGGTGCAACTGATAAAATAAACTGAACACTATTAAGTTTTGTCACTAGATAGAAGGTTTCAAAAATAATCTAAACCCTTTTAATATGTATACACACACTTTAGCGACTAATCATGCTTTATATCTTTCAATTGTACCATTTACTTGCTTAATCTTGTAAATCCATTTATACTCAATTGGATACTTTCTTAGGAGGAAGATTCACCAGAAGGGACCAAGTTTGGTTTTACTCAAGAGCAAATAACTCCTTACCGGTGACTTTTTTTCATAGGAGTAATTAAACTAGTAGATTCATTGTTTGAATATGTTAGGACATAATTGTATCCAATGTTTTACTTAGATAAAATGTTGGTGTAATTATTATTGTTAGGTGCTGAAACAAAAAGATTGATGCATAGGGACCACCGAGAATCTCAAGAAAAGAATTCATAAAGGTGAACACTTGAAGTTGTTTTATCAACATGGCCAAAGGAAAATATATTTTCACAAAATATTACATTTCTTGAAATAATAAAGCTTAAACTCTTTAAATGAAAGAATAGAACCTTTTATACCTTTTTTGGACTGAGTTTCCCAAAAAAGCACCTTTTGAACTTGAACTAACTTTCTCACGTGAGACATTGAGGGTACTAGCAAATATTAGGCATCTAAATATTTTTTTAAATGACTAAGATTCTAAGTGGTTCCCAAACATTAACATGTAATATTTCAAGAAATTTTGTAGACTTGCTTTTGCAAAATAACATACATCACAAGGAGAACAAATTAAAGTATTAATACGAGAAAAAAAATGTGTTCCAGAGAATCATCTGAAGCATGTCCCATCTAACAATATCACAATTTTGCTATTTTAGGATATATGCTAGCTTTATCTCTATTACCATATGTAAAGAAAAAGTCATATCTTACAATTTGTATTGGTACTTCTCTTCGTACAACTTGGAGTTAAAGAACAAAAAATACTTGAAGTTTTAGAATATATAAGTTTTTCACCCTTTTCATCAATACTAATTAGTCTTCATGGAATTCCTTGAGAAATGAAAAGTGAAAAAGGGTTACGCAATCCATAGATTTTGTCAACCTTGAGAGATAAAAATAAGATTGACAAAGAATGAAGGAATGTATAACACATATTTCAATAAACTCACAAATTTAAACAATTTTAATTAGATTGACATATAGTTTGTTATCATTAAGTAAAGATATTTGAATTCCAAAAATACTTATGGTTGAGAAGAAAGAATATTTATCAAAGTTTATATGATCAAAAGCCCTTGTGTCTAACACCTAGAGAGTTATTTCACATGACTAATTAAATTATCATATCAGGTAGTAACAAGGTTGGAAGTAAAATGAAAAAGATCAATTTATTATTGAAGAAGAGCAGAAGTTGTTGATGTTGCTTGTGAGATTATTCTTGCCTTACATCCATTGTATCTTCTTTATAAAAAATTATATCTTCTTCAAATTTCTCTAAAAGTAAAACAGATTGAGGAACAAAAATGATTGTAGGATTTTTGCTAGGGTGAAAGTAATGTTGAAATACTCTTTTTGAATGACAAATGTTGAAGAAAATGATAGAAGAAAAAAAAACAATTACTTTTTTCTTATTGATCTCTAAAAAACCAAGAGACAAGTCTTTACATACAAATATTGATAATAAACAAAATAAAAACTAGACTCTTGAAATTAAAGGATTACTTTTTTTTCTTATTGATCTCTTAAAAATCAAGAGAAAGTGTTCACATACAAATGTTGATAATAAACAAAACAAAAGCTAGACACTTGAAATTAAAGGAGTGCACAATATTGCGGCAAATCACACTTTAAATGCTTACAAGCTATCCAAACTAGTGCTTTCTAAAGGTCATGATCACACTTTAAATGCTTACAAGCTAACTAGTGCTTTCTAAATTAAAGCAAAAACTTATACTTTATTTGGATTAAATGATAAAAACAGAAAGAGCAAATAAGAAACAAAAAGAAAACGGTATAAAAAAATAAAATTATTTGACTTAAAGAAAAAGTGAAAGTGAAAATTAAAATAAATTTGTTTATTATTAAATTTTTTATTTTATTAAAACAAAAATAAAATACATATTTCTTTAACACGAATAATGTAAATAGATACATACGAAGTATTATAAAATATTTACATGTCACAAAAATAATTTTATTAATATTTATGACAATATATATTACTTTTAATTATTCGTATTTAGTACTCGTTGGTCATATTAAAAAGGGATTTCCAAACATACTAAGTTACTTTTGGGCGGTTTTTAGATTTTGGGGTATTTCTTTTTTGCCTATATATATATATATATATATATATATATTGAAATTTGAAACTTTGATGAAAGCAGTTTCCAAGATGGCCTCTCAAGTTAAATCTTGAACATAGTCACTGTTAAAAAGAAATTCAAATATGTAAAATTATGAATTCAAGTTCAGTGGAGTAGTTGAGGAGTGTTTACAAGATATAGGAAGGAAAATTCTTGAGCAACAGCTTTAAATGTAAAATCTGACTATAATGAAATGAATGGAAAATAATAGGATGAATGCTAGTCAGTGTTGCCAGGCTGATTGTTAGATAACTGAAGATAATCAGAGTGAGAGAACTTGGGAGGAAGAGCTACAAGTGGCTCACTTCCACTGACCTTTCTATAAGCAAGTCCTAGGGTGTAACCTAAAGCCCGAGCAACAGGAATGGCAACTGCATTTCCAATTTGACGGTACCTACAAATCGTAGTATGATACCAAAAAAATACACACCATTAAGTCAAATTGCAGACATACTGTTGCTTCATGAAAACAATGTAACAAGATTCTAAAATGTAGCTTTTTATAGACTTCAGTTCGTTTCTGGTCCTTAGATGTTAAATTTTGGTTTGTAGTCCTTGCTTTTTAAAATTAGCACTTCTGATCCCTGCCATTGTCATAAACTCCTTTTGATATGAAAAACCTATGATAATGCTCACTTTAAAAATAAGTTAAGGATACAAATCAAAATCTAACTTTTAAAGGGATTAAAATAAAACCTTCTGTATACTTTTAGGCATTAAAACATATATAAGTTTATTTTAGTTGTCATTAAACAATGGTTTTGTACCTCTTTTTCACACTCCCCTGGAATCTATAATAATCAGGAAATCCCTGCAGTCTGGCAAATTCTCGTATAGTGAGGACTCGATCCTGCTCCGGATGTAGTACAACCTACAAGATTTTTCAATATATAAGAAATCAATTTGTGTGATTTCTATAACAAATCAAAGACGGGGTAAGACCTGGTTATGACAACTTGGGAAGGTTAGTGCAGTAGGAAGATTCTCATCCCACCACAACCGTGCAAATGGCCTACATATATGTGAAAATACAAATTAGATGTCATGCAAACCTAGCAAGCAAAGCAAGAATACTACTTGATTGAAAAAACAAATCACCTCTTAGACTTCCCCTGCTCGAAAGTGAAGCAATAATCTGGGATCTGAGTTCACACAGAATAGTAAGGTAAGATTAACTTGACTCTACGCTATTCTATGTCTGAATTAAGAACACTAAACAGATAATCTACCATTCAAAACCCTTCTAACTTCAAATACTTAAGAAACCAGAAACATGCAATAACATTCTTTTTCTTAACAAATGCTCATACAGATAGGAAGATAACATGAAATCTTGGATGCTATAAATCTCTTCTTACATTCTTTCTAACTTGCTTACAAAAGCAATAAATTTCAAAAGGGTTTAGCGAACATGAAGATCAAATACAGTTATATATCTGGTCCTTTCTACAAGAACCTAGATTTCGTTAGGTCCTTTTTATAAGAATCAATCTTAAATATCTCAAATTTTTTTTGTTATTTTTTACAAAATGCCTTTAGTGATGAGTTGCTCTAAGTTCAATAATCATATAAAATTAATGAAAATGGATATAAACCTCTTTCCAGTGACTCACCAATGGCTTTCCAGATGGCAGCATCGGATTCTCTGTAGGGTGTCGTCTTACCACATTGTCAGCTCCTACAATTATACCAGGCAGATCACGGAAATTTGCACCCTACAGTCATATTAAATGTAAGGGTGAACAAGGAATGGATCAAAGGTGTAACACATGAACTTAATCTAGACTACAACCTTGCGTTTTGGAATTTGACAAACACGTTGGAAGTCATCTTCAGACAAAGTGTAGGGACGGTGATCATAGAGTAAGAGCTTTTTCTCTTTTGTTTCATCTAATTTTGACCCAGTCATCTCTACTCAATGAATAACAAGGAAACAAAAGATGAGCTGATATTTGGTCCAAAGATCTATTGCCAAAATACATGAGAGAACAATTTAAAAAGAAAAACAATAAAATGACTACAAATAAAGCATAGTAACTCTAATGCTTGTGATGAACTCAAATCAACTAAACTTAATAACTTGAATCTGGAACAAATAAAATTCAAACTTCTATTTTTCATATTTTAATATTACAGACAAATGAAGAGTAAAAAATCACAAAGAAAAGTTGCAATTAAAAAATATATCATATAAAACACCATTTTATGACTCGTCACAAATTATGCACTCAGAGGAAGGCGTTATTACCATACTTAGTTGACCGTATGTATCTTTGAAATTCCGTTTCTGGAGAACTTCGATATGGCATTTTTTCACGAGTTTCTGTGTTCATGACCTATAATATTGAATTATTTTAGTCATGCGGAACACTGGTAAACATAGAGAAACGTTCGTCCTAAGTGTTTAGAGTGAGAAAGGGTGGATCCTCTTTGCAATCTTAGTGAGTTAACATCACGAAGCACTTAAAATAAATGAAAAATAAATGAAGAGTACTCTTACTTTTACAGTTAAGAAACAAACTCACTTTAGAGGAGTCAATCCAAACAAAAAAAAAAAGAGAAGCAAAGAAATGAAGAACAGTACAGCAGGAAGATCAGAGATGGCATCTTGAATAACAGTAGCTTTCTCTAATTCACGAGGTTGGTCTTCGTCATAAGCAACAACATTGCGCTGCATGTAAATCCAAAACTAGTGAAAAATATACTAGACAATATAGAATTATCCAATTAAGCATGAGGATCAATACCTCAAACTCTGGTGGAGGCCAGTATCTAACTATTACATCATGCGTTGGCAATGGAAATTGCGGTATAACCTGCAAAAGATTAACAATTAACAAATCATAAAATAATATAACATTTTCTCCACTTTTTGGGGTAAGCAATAAAATTTTTTCAAACCCTTGAAACATGAGAAATACACTTTTCGTACAAATTTGGATAGCTTTTCTGCACCTGGTCGTGTGGTCTATAGTGGACCAATTATTTAACTGGTTAGTTACAATAGGTCACTGCCAGTTTATTTAATTTGAAATTACAATTTCATCTTAGACACATTATTCCATCCCTCCTCCCCTCTCTGCAGCTTTCTTTCTTCTCTGCCCTAGACCGTTTCCGTTGTTGATTTCCAGCGGCATTACCATCCTTCTTTATCTTTGTCTTTTCCACTTTTCTCCACAACCAATGACCTCTTAGTTACACCACCATCTTCATCCTCAAAGAATGATTCACCAATCCCACCATTAGAAACAACGCCACCCTCAGACTCTCCACCAAACTTGTCTTACTCCACAACGACTCAACGAAAGCCCCCAACGAAAGCCCTCAAAGACACCAATGGTAGTGGAACCATCGAAATGTAAAATCCCCCCTTTCTTCATTTCCAAGGAGAAAGAAAAGGTGGTTCTATTTATAAATGCGTGTGTTTTTTATTTTTCAGGCATGCATTGAATGTTCAAATGTTCATTAAGATAAAGATGCCGCTATAGATCATGCAGCAGATTGATAAGGGGTAAAGAAGGGGTCGAAAGGAATTGAGAAAGGGTGCGATTACGAGGCTGATATTACGGATGCGTCATTGCAGACACAACTATCTTTTACCAGAAAGGAATGAAGTACGATCGAAGGAGAAGGCTAGAGAGAGGAGAAGAAAGTGAATAGAAAAAGAAGGGTGGCCATGCTCCAGTAGAGGCGCACAGACAAGAGAGTAAACAAAGAGGCAAAGGGAGCACAAGAGACAGAACAATGTGCTAAGGGAAAAAAAGCAACCGGTAAACTAATCTTAATTGTTGAAAATTAATCAAAAAATGTTGCAAGTAATTCATATACATTCAGTATTTTATTAATAATTCTACAGAACATAGTTATTTCTCCAACATAAGCCACATGACTAACTAGGCCACATTAGTCGTCATCCCTAACTTGCTTTGGCTCTTTGGGAACTGCCTTAAATGTAGCTTCAAGAGAGTGATTTTGTCTCACATCAATTAAAGATATGGCTTAAAGAAAACTTATAAAACTTTAGCAGTCCTCATCTAACAAGTCAATTTTGCAGGATTTAGTAACCCTAGAAGAGGGGGAATGTTGGAAAGTTGGCTTTGTGTAGACATCCCTAACCTGACATAGTCGCACAATCATTGGTAGTTGCCTTAATTGTAGCTTCAATGGAAGTGGTTTAGTCTCAATTCAACCAGAAATATGACTTTCAGTGAGCTTATAAATCTTAGGCTATCCTCTCACAATGTAGTTTTGTTGAGTTGTGTTTAGTTGTATGTCCAAATTGAAAGGAGAACCCATCCAAATTTCATGTTTGGGCTTCAATTCAATTAAATGGTTGTTTTATAGTCTACATGTCTTTATTTGCAATCCAGTCACTTTGAGATGGCTTACTCTTTCGGTAGTATTTTTCTTTTTGTTTTGCACTCCTACTCCCTAAATGAATATTTTATGTATTATGTTGCACCATAGTTAAGTTCATCTTCCTGGTCTTTTTTCTTTTATGTAGCTATGCATCTCAAACATTTCTATTTAAGTTGAGTTCGTCTTCTTAGATTTTTCTATTCCCATACAATAGTTATGTATACAAGATGTTTCATTATTTTGAACTTGGTAATACAAGTTGCGGGTAGTCCACAGAGACTCTGGGTAAAAACTGCTTAACCTGCGGGTTGTGTGGGTCGGGTATAAAAAATCCGCATAAAAAATTTAACAAAAATTACAAACTCACACTCGCATCGGTTACGGGTAATACGAATGGTTTGTGTACTTTTGCCAGAATATCCAACTCTAAGTCCAAGGGAAAAAGGCATGACTATGATACTTGTCAGTCCTTATACGACATGGGCAATCCTCCTTCCTTGGGCTAGAGAAATGAATGTGCAAGAGAAATGAATTCACAATGCTTATTTAGGTCACTACAGATATATAATGGGTTTAAAACTAGTATGCCGGGGGAGCTTAGGATTTCATCACAACCAAGTTAACACCAAGGGTCAATCCTAGTCTGTTGTATTATCAGCTAGCTATTAGACATTCTTACTCAACCTTCAAATGCGTAGAATGCAAAATAAGAATGCTAGCACTAGAATGGAGGTAAGATGGTAGGTGAGACCATATTTTTGAAACATCCCACAATTCAAATATCTTGGCTACAACACAAAAGAAAAATAAAATGAGATGTGAATCATAGGATTTTCTCTTGGTGGATGAATGGAGATACAATTCAAGGGTTATATGTGAAGGAAAGGTGTTTTCAAGCTATAAGAATTTTTTTATCACACAACCATAACTAGTAGCATTTTAAATGGTATTAAATCTTGGTCTGTAAAAGCACAACGACTAAAATTGTTTAAAATTGACTAGATGAGAATGTGAAATTCAGCAAGCAGTAGAATTGAGAAAGATATTTAATTGGAGACAACTTGGGAATATCACCTAAATTGCACCTAAGAACTAGTAAAAAAATGTATCAATATAGGCTTCGGTTACAAGAGTTGGTTAGATGAAGGAGAGCTCAATAATAGGTAGAGAAACACCAAAAAAACCCAAAATGGAAGAATTATAATGGAATTAGATCTTTATAATTAGTTAGATTCTCATAATGGTTTAATAATGAATGTTACATATATATGACAATAATTATCGCAAGCTATTAAAGACATTGATGGAGAGAGCAGTGTTGTCGAAATCGCGAGTTTACTCGCATAATCATACTAGTCTCCGAGTTGGGAGTGTGTCATAAGTTGATGCGCAATAGGGATCACCAAAAATGCGGATCGGTGGCGGATTGCGCGTTTTCTCGTGAGATTGAGGGATCGAGAGGCACGTTGATCTGCGTTGTGGAACTCGGGTTGTGTGACCCGATTTGGGTTATGTGAAACCCGACCCAACGTGTCTTCTTTCTTTTCTCTGCTGCTAGGGTTTTGAAGTTAAAAAACCCACACCCACTGCATGAACGACTCCACTCCATCCCAAAGAAGACTCCTGTGAGCCACGAAGAAGAGACTACTGGTGCAAGCGAAAATCATGAACGGTCCAAGCCACTGCCATCGCCGGCGAAAGAGCTCGTGTTTTGTTTCGTCACCGTCATTCTCGAGTTCTGTTTTGCCCCTCTGTTGAGCGTGTTTCACCGCTGTCATGTTGAGCTTGGTTCGCTGTCGGCATGTGTCTGCCGCCGCCGTGCTTGTGTCTCTGGCAGTTTTGTTCCTCTTTACATCTCTGCACATTTTGTTCCTCTGAATCTTTGCACGCATTGTTTCTCTTCCTCTCTGCCCATTCTGATTTTTAATTAGAATTTGTAGAAATGGCATCTGGGTCAGGGGACACTCCTAGAAGAGGAAGTGGAATTGGATCAAGAACCGATCCTGCATGGAATCACTGTGTTTCTATTAATGGAAAGGCAAACGTGAAATGTAAATATTGTGAGAAAGTATTGACAGGTGGAATTTATCGATTGAAGCACCATCTAGTAGAAACTTCAAAGGATGTTGGAGCATGTATAACAGTCCCAAAAGATGCTAAAAAGTTAGTGTTGGATGTGGTTTATGTGCTACAATGGAATTTGATTAAAAAATCAAAATTCAGAGAATTTGAATGGGAGAGTATTGTTGTGGGTGATTCTTCTAAAAATGCTGGAAAAAGAGTAAGGCAAGAAGAGAGTGAGGACTCTTCAAGTATTTTCAAGAAAAGGGGCAGTTAAAGTACTATCAATGCCATTTTCAAGAAAAGTGGGAGGGAGGATGTATGTCAACAAATTGCTCTATTTTCTTACAACAATGCTATTCCATTTAGTGTAGCAAAGAGCGAAGAGTTCTAGAGGATGCTTGAGTTGGTTTTCAAACATGGTCCTAGATTTAAGCCACCAATCTGATCTTGGATGAACATAAACGGTATTGGAAGAAAAATGGGTGCACAATAATGACATATGGATGGACTGATAGGAGGAGAAGGACTATACTTAATTTTCTGGTAAATAGTCCAAAGGGGACTGTATTCTTGAAGTCTATTGATGCTTCTGACAAATGTAAGATTGTTGATAAAATTTTCAAGATGATGGATGATGTTGTTGAGGAGGTTGGAGAAGAAAATGTGATCCAAATTGTTACCGACAATGCAACAAATTACAAGGCAGATGGAGATTTGTTAATGCAAAAAACACAAAAGTTATATTGGACGTCTTGTGTAGCACACTGAATGATTTAATGTTGGAAGATTTTGAGAAAAAAATACCTCTCCATCACGAGACAATAACAAATGGTAAGAAAATCACAACTTACATCTATTCAAGAACATGTCTTATTTCTTTGTTGCACAAGTTTACTAAAGGCACAGATTTGATAAGACCAGCCAATACTCGTTTTGCCACTTCTTATTTGACTTTGGGATGCCTGAATGAAAATAAAGGATCCCTTATTTGGATGTTCACATCCAAGGAGTGGCAAGATAGTCAATTCGTAAAGACTAGAAACGGAGGGTTTGTGGAAAATTTGATACTGGATAAAGGATTTTGGAGAAATATTTTGAATTGCATGAGGGGTGCTCTTCCCCTGATCAAGGTGTTGCATATGGTTGATTCATATGAGAAACCAACTATGGAATACATTTATGAAGAAATGGATATTGCTAAAAAAAGATTCAAAGTCTTTTCAATGGCGTTAGTAAAAGTTAATTTATACCTTTCACTTATATTTTAGTTTTTAAAATTTTAGATTATGCTTGAAGATTAATTTATTTATTTTTATGTTACTTAGCTACACTCCCTTTTGGGAAATCATTGATCAAAGATGGGACAACCAATTGCATAGGCCATTGCAAGCTGCAGGCTATTATCTTAATCCCATGTTGCACTATGATGCTGAGTTTAAGGCTAATTACGAGGTGAAATGTAGAATGTATGATTGCTTGGATAGGTTGGTGGGAGACATTGATGAGATAAGCAAGATTGATGCTCAAATTGAGAGTTTCAAGAGCAAATTTGGATTCTTTGGTAGTCTAATAGTTCAAAACTAAAACTCCACAATGGTGGGAATCATATGGTGATGAACATCCAAAATTACAAAGATTTGCTATTAGAGTATTGAGTTCGACTTGTAGTTCATCCGGTTGTGAACGTAATTGGAGTGGTTTTGAGAGGGTAAGAAAAAATGTAAATCTTTGAAATTGATTTTATAATTATTTTGAGAGAATATTATGATGTGTTAATTTTATAATTATTTAGGTCCATACCAAGAAAAGAAATCGTTTACAACAAAAGATCATGAATGATGTGGTGTTTGTGATGGCTAATTCAAGATTGAAGAAGAAGAAGGATGTTAGGAAAACAAGTGGTGTTTGTGATGGCTAATTCAAGATTGAAGAAGAAGAAAGATGTTAGGAAAACAAGAGAATATAACATTGATGATCTTGCATCTGATGATGAATAAACTGTGGAGGAGAATGAAGAAATTCAACTTTGGATGCTTTGGATAAAGACATCTTAGTTAATGTTGAAGATGAAGATGCTAGTGGTGGTGGTGTTGTTGCACCTACAGATGATTTGGAGGTTCCTCCAATTGCTAATAATGATGAAGGTCACAAAGGAGATGAAATTAATGAAAATGAAGATCATGCGGAGGAGGAGGATGATTATCCTGCTTTTAATATGAAGGATTTCCTAAAATAGTTTGTTTGTATTAAACATTTTATGAATCTATTATTTATTGTATTATGAACAATTTTATGAATTATGAACTTGTTTTTAATTGTGTTATGAACAATTTTATGAATTATGAACCTGTTTTTAATTTTGTTATTTATGAACAAGTTTTATGAATTATGAATATAATTTTTCATATATTTGTAATTCTTACGACTCGAGTTACGATTCTCGAGTTACGATTTTTTATCTTCCTTTTCGATCTTCTTACTATTTTCGAGTTTGACAACATTGGGAGGGAGGCACGTTTCCTCGTAAATTTGGGCAGATTAACGTAAGCATGTTCTTCAAAATAAATATTAAGATAGAGGGAGAGATGTTTGTATTCAGTTGTAAATTTGTCAACTTTATCTACCAAACTTTAAAACTGACCTCGCTAGGATGAGAACCCCACAAGAAAACACGCAAACGAAATTGTGGAAGACCATAACACCCAGCAGCAATGATTCCCAGTCTTGCTTGGTATTTCATATGTACCAAACGACTCAATGCATATCTTCCAAGTGAACCCTTGTCAAATCTCAATATGTCAACCACATTCTCCATTAAAACATACCTAGGCTTCAAAAATTTCACCATGTCCATGAAAATCACAATCTGACGATTCCTTTCATCATCCAATGGTGACTCAGAATTTCTATAGCGGTTATATCCACTAATTCCTTGACAAGGAGGACCTCCACAAATAACATCAACTTCTCCCTGAAATAATTTTAAGCAACAACTCTATTTAAAATGCGTAATCCAACGAGATTTACCCTATCTACAGTATAAATAATACAACTTACAGGAAGAGGCAAGATTTTTGATTTCATCCCTTTTCTCACAAAATCCTGTATGCTTTCCGTACACTTACTACAAGTATAAATAAATAAGTATCGATGCTCCCAGATTGTTTAATATCATCAACCACATTGAAAATAATCGAGAAATGCATACCTTAAGCTTTTAATTGGTTCCCAAGTATCTTCACTTGTACTGCAACCCTTCCAATGCACCTATCAAACAACCATGAGAATGCAATTTCATCAATTTATGAACCAAAAGATTTGTAGCCTATGTTTGAATAAGCGTAGGAATCCTCCCAAAATTACTTTTAACTCAAAAGTAATGACTTCTCCTTTATCCAACATAGGTTTACTTCTATATAAGAGTTACCCAATACAATATGAATATCTGATACGAAACGTATTCGATAGGACAATTCGTCTTATCTTAAAAAATATAAGATATGTTTAGATACATGTATATGCATAGTTATATATACTAGTGGAATTACATATGAGGCTATTTTAGGAAGAAGGGGTTGGCTTGTTGGATCCTTGGTTCGTGTTGTCTTACTTTGCATGGGTAATAAATAAGTGGCAGACCCAAAGTATTAAGGTTTAACCCAAAGGACAATGAGAATAATACAAGACTATTAATTGTACCAAAAAGCAACAGTTCTAATCGACACTCTAGAGATACGTAATTTAAGTGTGTACAAGCGTATCTGTCCTCGACACGAATACGGATACGTTGATCTGATGAACGTGTGGGTGCATCACAAGCTATTAGAGATTCTACAGGGTAAAATAAGGAGAAAGATAACATAGTAAAGGAACAATTTTTCCCTGATAAAGGGGCCAATGTTATAAAGTTGGTAGTACTAAAATTAAAAAAACTTCAGAGAGAAAAATCTATTAATGAAGCCTGCCCAATCTCTCATGACAGCTAGAGGTCTCCAAAAATCTACAAAACCAAAAAGATCTGAGATTTGTAAAAAAAAACTGATTTTATAAAGCCTAAACATTCTATTTCACTTCTATTAACAGAAAAACTGAGTGTAATGCAATGAAAACCCATGCTATAATTTTCACAAACATTTATACAATTTTCACTAATATTAATTACAGAAAATTCATTCCAAATACATTAGGTTTATAACAAGTATGCATATGCATTCAAGTTAAGAAATCAACTTATGCAAAAAGATCTTGCAATCATATACAGCTTAACACTTAGAAGTTTCAAACTTGAACTATGTTAGGATCCAATTACAAGGTAGGATACATGAGTCCCACATCATAATTATGGAATACTAGTGGGGGTTTATAAGGTCTTGGTCTCTCCAACTACTACAGGAGATTTAGTGGTAGTATGGTTCTTGTAAGGTTTCTTGTCAAGCTCAGCGTAGAGGCTATGATCAATCTGAGTGCTGACCATATAATTAAGAAACAGCTTGGCTAAGCTCATTTAAACACACAATCCAGGGCCAGTCAAGACATTTTTTCAATGTACAGTAAGTAGTTCCCATAAGCTTGCGTGCCTTTTCAGAATCCACAATAATCTTCTCTTTCTATTAGAGAATTATGTAATTACCTTATACAATTGAATTTGACAAAATTGCAAGTACTAGTTTGAGGGTCACATGACATTATCTAGCAGCTAGTAAGCCAATATGTATAAACATGATTTCATGAAAAATAGGTCTAATGAGACAAAAACTGAATAGCCAAAAGTTGACATTGAATTTATTACCTTCAAATATAGACCACGATTGCCAGTTTCATTGGGATCACCAAAGCAAATGTCAACTAACTTAGAAACTTCAAATTCACCCGCAGAAATATCATCAACTTCTTGTTTCTTTGCTCTTGAACAATTGGATCGAAATGGAAGTTTTCTTTCTGCAACAGTGGCATTATACCGTTTGCATAGTTTTTCCCACTCCTTTAATAATTCCAGAAAGTCCTCGGCAGAGTCATTTCGCACCTATACAATGAAGGATATATTATCTCTGCTATGAACGGTTACTATCAAATATCTGAGGTAGCAGAACATTTTCCGCACTCACATGTGTGTCCGGATGGTTTAGTTTCAAGCTTTCACTGGCTGACGTGTCACTATCAACAGCCCATCTCTGAGAAAAACAGCAACCAAAGCAAGATAAGTGTATCAAAGATGATATTTGATGAAATCCATAAACAAGAAGAATTTCACCACAGATAAACATTTCATTTATAATACCGTGACAAGGTTAACTGATGCCGTTTTGGCACCTAAGCACAATCCAGTGGACATGCCACCACACCCAGAATAGAGATCTAGTAATGATAATTCTGTCTTGGACAACTCAGAAGAGGGTAGACTCTCGGTCACTACAGAGGCATCTGTTGAGAGACTCTCAAGAACACAAGGTGGTGATCACTCATTAGTCTTAACAGATGATCAAAGGCAATATAGACACTTAATATCTCAAAAGAATAGAATATATATATGAAGACTCGTGATAGCGATGAACGTTAACGTTGATGACATAAGAACAAATGAAACTGAGAAGCGAAGTATTGATATGACATGAGGTGTTGAAATATCTCTACATGTTAACACTGTCAACGTTCGTTGATATCATGAAAGTCTAGACTTCATTACAAGCCGACACATGATTGGTAAAAATGTGAGAAACCCAATTCACTCAACTAGTACCCACCAATGTAGAACTATCAGTCACCTCATACACATTTGGTAGTACCCACATTATATTTTAAAAGGGTTTGTATATATATAGGAAGCTTAGTTAACTTCAGGGGCAAGTGTTTGAATTGAAACATCTCATAATATCAATATTATATCTTAAAATAATTTAGAATATAGTAGAAATTATCTCTTAGGATTATTTCTTACTTGTCAGGTTTTCTAATATTTGTACTTTGTTTTCTTATTGAGATTATTAGTGTAAATAAGGATGAGTATTTTAAGCTTTGTTAACACTTCACATCTTAGTGTAAATCATAATAGTATATAAGAAAATATTAAGTCTTTTCTCTTCATTATCTACTTGTATTTCTATAACACCAAAATATCAACAAGGGAATAGATAAATTTTACGTCAGACTTGAAGTTTCACATTGGTGGACTCCCTCTCTCAGCTTCCAAACGTCCTTTTAGTAATTAATTTATCTTCTGTTTTTTAATAGAGCATGAGTATACTCTCTTTGGGTTTAAAGAGAGAATGGTGTAATTTTTTATCAAGATTAATTTCAAGCCCATTGACTAAAATTAACTTGGTGCCTATTAATACTGAGGTAAAAATTACTTTTATATCCATTGAGATGTTACTTTTTCTTATCTTCTATTTTGTAATTCTAGTAATTAATATTTTATGCATCAAAATCTCAAAATAGATATCTGCATACAGAAGTTGTCACCTACCTGTTGGTATGTTGCGGAATGTAGAGTAATCCACGCAATACTCCATGTCATAATACAAATCAGATGGCGAAATTGAAGCCAACTTCAGACCAACCTGCAAGTCACATACAGTATTGGTTAGAATATATATAGACCAATGTAGAAGCCATTTAAGCAAGAGTCTGACCAAGATTTGCCATACCCTGGGTGTTATTTGTGTTACATTAGCTTTTCCTATTATGCAGTCTATTAAGTTATCATTCATTACTGATGAATAAAATACACGCCTTTTGTCATGGAAACCACCTTCATCTTGAACAACCTGAAAATCATTGTAAGTTACAATGACACATCCTTTGACATTACAAGATGAACATGCCATACTCAATACTCACTGTATCTTGAATTCTGTAGAACCATTGTACTCGGAAATAACTTTGTCCATCAGTTGTTTGGAAAAATTCTATAATCTTGCCAACGTGTTTTTCTTCTCCTTCACCCTGAAAGATTACACAAGGTGTGAGCATAAATTTCTCTCACCATGTTGACATGAGATTTTAAAGTTCATAGACGTCACTAACATCCGCCTACTATGTTACTCACAAACTCTTCAATGGATATAAGAAAGATTAATATAATTAGTCATGTTCACATGCATGTTAAAAGGACACTCACTACATGTTTGCTAATAAGGTTGATGAATTTGAACATTTATAGCAGTAATTACAATGATGGTGATGGTCTCAATATCAAATTCTAAACTTCCGTTTAATATTTTATTGATAGAAGGAGAATTCCATGACAAATATCTTATGTGGGGAGAAATAGGAACAGAATGCGAGTTATGATGTGGGGGTAAAGAATAATCTCTTAGTTTATTATGGACAGTGAGCATTAACTCTCAGAAAGAACATTCATGTGACAGCGAGAACGTTTCTCTACCGAATTTTCCTTTAGTCATCAAAAGTAAAAGCCTTTCTATCTCTTTTTCTAATCTATTACTCTATTAGAATTAGGGATCCTAACAAAAGATATGCTAAAAGGGTGACTCACTATTATTCCATGAAGGAAAGTACAAGAATATATGTGTGTACACTTACATATGACACTCCCACTCCTAGTACATATACAAAAAACATAAACAGACATTTTATACATTTTCCTCTATGAAATCAAAGGAAAAATTGCGAAAGAAATAAAGGACATGAATTAGGCTACATATATAACCTTGATTAAATTGTCAGTGTAATGGTGGGCAAGCCATGTAGTGGAAAAATATGAAAAGGCAAAAGGAGTATTGATAACAAGGTTATTCTGGTTGAGCTACTAATTAATGTTACACAGTTAAACAACCCAAACTTCTGGGTAGGAGAAAGATGAACAGAAGAAAAATGTGTGTTTTTTAAACTGAACTTACTTTTATAAATGCACAATCACCAAGATTAAAAATGCAATTCCCAACTTCAGCTTGTGCATAATGGCATTTGACATTTGCAATAATCTCATCTTCTTCACCCTCACTATGAAATCAACAGAATCAAAATATATGGTTAAGAAATTAGAAATCGCATCAACTGAGAAATAGTGCTACAATAGACTACACAAGATTATGAATTGATTAATACTTACTTTATTTTTAACTTTTGGTCTTTACATTTTTGGTCCTGCAAGCTTCAGCAGAAAAATCAGATAAACAATATAGAGGAATATAATGTGTCTGGATTAAATGGAAACTAACAAAACTTGTTCCATTTCTTCAAAAGTAAATACTGCAGGCAAGACCGTCATTTTAAGTGGCACAAAAATGGTTAATATTTTCTCTCTCTTTTTAGTACAACATACAGAGGTCCTTATAGCATGAAGTCATGCTGAAAAAATCAGGTCAACAACCTTTAATTCATAGCGCCATCCCCATCTTTTCTGAGCTTCATCATCAGGTATTGGAACACCAATGAAGGCAGCAATGCTTTCTGAATCCATACCTTCCTTAGTTGAAGAAGTAGATGTTCTATATTTCTTTCTTGGTGGATCGTCATCTAACTCAGACAAGGCAAAGGAATTAGAAGTTGTTCTGCCATTTTCATCCCAGGATGGGGACGTGATTGCTTCTGAAGACCAAGTCAAGTATTTTGTATCATCAATTCCACTAGAAGAGCTTCTTGACATAGTTTTAACCTTAGAATGCTGATCAAGTGGTGAACTAGACAATTCAATAGAAGTGGAAACTACTTTTGTGTTTTTTTTCTTTTGGTGAACTGCTTTTGATGTTCTTTTTCTTTGTAAAACATTAATTTCCATGTTTTCATTCCCATTTGAAGAGGAAAATCTTGGGGATCTCCTAAGCTCCAATGTACTGTATTGTTTCTCATCAAGCTTTTCTGTATATGCCTCACTCGATGGATTTGATCCTCTTAACTGCTTCAAATGCTTCTCACCTAAGAACTTTCCATGAAAATTTCCGATAGGTTTGGTTTCCTTATGAAAGGAAAGATGACTTGGCTTGGTTTCCTCAATTGCTTCTACAGTTTGGTCCTTGAAGTCAACACTGCAAAATGAAAAAGCATTATGTGGCCTAGAATTGAAACAATGAAAGTAGAAGCAATGCAGGAAAGTGAAGATATGTCAACTTCCACGTTCACTCACTTCCGCAGTAATTCCGGACCCCTAGACCCATGCCACTGCACAACTCAAGAACCAACAGACAGGAGTTTAAGCCATGAAATTCAAATAAAGTCAAAGAATATGCGTGACCAATACTGTAGATTGTGTCAATGTGTTGTTATTGTACAAGAAAAGAAAGATACATACACAAAAGATGAGAATGAATAACAGGTAAAACAATTAAGGCTCAGGGCATGGGAACGAAAGAAACAGTTAGAGAATGTACAGTTTGAAAATAATAAATATTATGTCGTAGTTCAAAAATAGATATATCATAGGTAATTGGTGCATTGCTTACAACCCATGGATAAACCTTGACATGCTTACTGCACCTGTTGAGCTTATTCAATATAACAGTTAGATTGAAAAATGACAGCATAACTTTTCACACAAATAAATCTGTCTGAAATCTGATCACTGTTATATAAAATGTCAACTATTAGATTGCACATGCATGTCCCACATATATATATATATATATATATATATATATATATATATATATATATATATATATATATAAATATATATGTATAAATATATATGTATATAATTGTACATATATATATATATATATTGCATATAGTATTATATGATTACCAGGCCACAAAAATAAAAGAAAAAATAAACTATTCCCTGTTTTTTTTTTGTTACATTGATCCCTTCAAACAGTTACTAATTACGTGAATTAAATAACTATTGTTAAAAAATTATATTTTCAATCTCCTAGAGTCTAATGATTTAGCTTTTATCTACTAGCTTTTAATTTTACTTACAATTCAAATATTAAATAGTTTCTATGGTTTTGATATGATAATGTTTTCTTTCTTTGTAAAAAACTTATATTTTTTCTTTCTTTGTAAAAAAGGAAAAATTGATAGTGGGGGACTTGCATTTCAGATAAAATAGAAGAGTATTGTTAACGATAACTCAGACCCTAAGAATATATAAATTATATATATAGGATAAAATATTTTTTAATCTCTCTAATATTTGAATTTGAATTTGAATTTCTTTTAAAAAAATATAATCCATCTAATTTTAAAATATACAAGTTTTTAAAATGCGTTATCAACACTTTCAAAGTCTTAATAACCACTTTGAGTGTCAAAAACTTGATACATTTTAAAATTAGACCAACGTGAAAGGGATAATTTTTAAAAAAAATATCAAATACAAAATAAATAAAAAAACGGTATTTTATCCAAAAATCTATATTTCTCATATAATTGAGTAAACTAATACTTTAAAAGTGTCTTTTTTATTATTTACGTTATTTTAAATAGGACCGTTGTAGTTTTAGTATCCTGTAAAACTAATTAATTTTGTTAAAAATATGCTAAAAATACATGGAGTGAAATCCTTATTAGTAAAACATATATATGTATATTAAAGTTTACTGAGTTAACCGTGTATTAAAATTAAGTTTGCTAACTGAATTCTTAAAAGCAACTCCATCCCCTTTTTCTGAGACTTAATTATTCATTTAATTATACAAACTTTACTTTCTAATATTTTTATGTAAAAATTATTTGTTTTAATCTTATGTCTATATTATAATTTATTTTAGTCTTTATATAATATATATATATATATATATATATCATTTTTAAGTATATTCTGTCTAAAACAATTTCTTTTACATGAAAATGAGCTTCCAAAAATATAAGAAAATTGAGTTTATTCTCCAAAAAATTCTTTGAAGAGTAAAAATATAGTGAAAGTGATTAAAACTAATTTTAACCGAATCCTGACCTAAAATATCTGATTTTACCAAAAAAAGTAAAAGCGGTAAAGAAAAAAGGACAGCATGCAAAGCAAAAAAAGTACAGTGACACACCTTAACGAGATGACGCGACCCTGATCCAGAACCTGCTGAGAATCTCGGCGAACGTCTCAGAGAACTTCCCTCCTTCTCCAGCGGTAGCTTCCGCTTTCTGGAGCCCGCATTGGTGACTTCTACAGCGGCCGGCTCGGAGTTTAGCCTGGGAGAGTGGCGCGGACTGTCCGCATGCGGCAGCAGAGGCATTTCAACGGCGTCGTTCGGTGGCGGAGCAGGGAGGCACGTGATTAGGGGAAGACATGGATCGCAATCGGGTGCATTTGGTAACACTGTGAGGTCGAGGGAATTGAATTGGGGATCCGATTGAGAATCGACGGTTGATGCCATGACTTTTGTGCTTTGGAGCTGCCGATTTGACTCTCTGAGAAAAGGGAAGGGTTGAGCAGAGCGTGTTTATAGTGAGATCTAATTGAAAGTACGCATGCGACACAACATCTGTCAATCTCTTTTTCACACACTAAAGAAAATAATATCAAAATACATATCTCAATTTTTCCGACACGACTCATTCACACAAATAAAATGAAAATAAATATTCATTTTGTAAGATTTTATAATTTTTATTAAATTTAAATTATTAATAAAAAGTATTGTTAGTATTGATATTTTTATATTTATCTGGAATGTTTAATTTTTTTATGTAATTACATTTGAAGTTTTTATTATTTTAATATCTTAATTCTGAATTTAAGCAGATATTTATTGAAGTTTTTTCTCTCGTGATAATGTATATCATATTTGTTAAGAGAATTTAATTCAATAAACTCTGTAAGTATATATTAAAATAAGTTAGTAAAACTATATAAATATCATAAATTATATTTATAATTTTACATAAACTCTTGTAAATGTAATTTTGATTATGCTTTCAGTTACTTAACTTTGTCCTTTTATGCAATTTTAGTCATTCAATTTTATTTAGATATAACATTGACAGGAGCTTCTCTCCAAGTAAGATGAAAAACAATATATAATTAATATTATAATATTTTTTAATTTATTATACATTTATATTACCTTTAACATATTTCTTATAAACACTAAAATTTTCCTAAGATAAATAGTTATTGTTAATATTTTTAATAAATATCATAAATGTACAAAATAATAATGATTTAATTACCTAACATATTTAAAATTAAAATATTCAATAACATGGTTTTTTCTAAAGTAACTACTAAATGAAATTAATTTTATAAAATAGGTTTTATTTTACATTTTTAGAATTATTTTTCTATTTATACAATATATTTAAAGAGATTGTTGTTGACTAATTCCTAATGAAAATTTGACTACCTACAAGTATTTAATTCTAAAATTTAAAAGAAATATATAATGATAAAATTACTATTAAAAAGGATTATGAATCAAATCATTATAGTAGGGATTAAAGAGATTTTTATATCATGCATGATTTTATGAAATCGGATACACCTTCTAAGATTAAGTCTTTTATATTTTTTTCTTATTTTTTATATTTGATTTTATATGAGATATTTATTTATCTATACGTTCTTTTAGATAGAATGCTTTAATACCTAAGTTAGTTAAGATTTTAAAATTGCAATAAATATATAATTAATGAATAATAACTATTTTAAACTTATAATATCTTAATAAATATTTATTATTATTATTATTATTATTATTATATGTTTTAATTATTTTGGTACTTAGTATTTTAATTATGATATTATCGATAAATATTAATCAATTGAGATCTTAATTTTTAATAAGTAAAGATCATCTCGACATATATTAGTAACATTTGTTCCTTGTATATGAAGAGTCTATATTTCAAATATAACCAACTAAAGATAAGATCATCTCAACTTTTGAATGTTGTACCTTTTATGTGTTTGATATCAATTAAGTAATTTTGTTGGTCAAGGTGACACATTACTATAACAAAAATTATACTACCTTTAATATCTTTCTTATTAAACACTAAAACTTTCCTAAGATAACTACTATTTTTTATAGTTTTAATAAGTTTAATAGATATCATAAATGTACAAAAAAATAATTTAATCACCTAACACATTTAAAATTAAAATATTTAATAACATGATTTTTTTTATGTATCGAGTAAAATCAAATCCATAAGATAGACTTTACTTTATGTTTTTAAAATTATTTTTCTATTTATACAAGATATTCAAAGAGATTGATGTTATTGACTAATCTCAACCAAAATTTGGCTAATATAAACATTCAATTCTGAAATTTAAAAGAAATAGTGATGAAATTACTATAGAAAAAATATTACGAATCCAACTCTGAAGGAGAAGTTTGTGAAGGAGAAGTTAATTAGAGTAGGGAAACTTCAAAAAGATGTTTTGATATTATGGATGATTTTATAAGAACTAGATCACTTCATAAGGTTAGGTCTTTTATATTTTTCCCCTCCTCTTTATATTTTTGTTTCCTATGAATGTTTTGTTTATCTACACGTTTTTTTAGACAAAATACTTTAATGCTCACTTAGGTTAGTTGAGACTTTAAAATAGTAATAAATATATAATTAATGAAGAATAACTATTTTGAACTTACAATATTTATAGTATCTTAATACATATTTATTATTACTTTAATTAGTACTTTAATTATGATATTATCGATAACTATTATTAAGTTGATATCTTAATTTTTAGTAGGTCAAGATCATATCGACATATATTGTTAACACTTGCCCCTTGTACTTGAGGAGTAGTAGTCTTTGAAGAGATTAGATCTATAATACAACAAACTAAAGACAAACTCATCTCCACTTCTGAATGTTGTAGCTTTTATACTATCGATATCAACTAGGCAATCTTGTTGGTCAATGTGACACATTACTACAACAAAATTTAGCTCAATTTTTCTTTTTGGTTATAACACCATAATAATTATGTCATGAAGATAGTTTCGTGTTGAGGAAGCATGAACATCTCAAATTCTAATGGTTAGATTTTAGAGACCTAACAGTGTGATAGTTGGTCTTTCCTCCGTTTGCCTATTATAAATATATGGTGGGTCAGTCATGTAGCAGGTCACTTATAATTTATTAGGTCTGAAAGGTTTCCTACATCGTGATAGTATTCAAGTATTTAGATTAATAATATCTTTGTCAACCTAGTCTGAGGAGTTTCCAAGTGGGAAGTCAATGTCTAAGGAGGTGGAGTTTGTCTCTCAAATTTGTTTCCAAAGTGATTTAGACTCAAGATCATCATCCTCTATTAATGGTAGATGTGACTTTAATGAAGTTGTTTTCCAAAACTGTGGCTAAGATAGAATCATTGGAGCAAGTAGAGAACGATCTTTTGTTATGCATGGGGTACCACTATAGATCCACATGTGATAGAATATATTTTCCAAATATAAGTGGTCATTTGTCGTTCATTCCTTAACATACAACATATGCATATCAGAGAGTACAACTAAGGATAACATAATGCCAAATGTTTGTTGTTGTGTTATTGATAATTTTTGCCACAATTGTTAGGGAAGTCGGGTGTACTTCTTTTACATTTATGCATGTTTGATCATGGACATACACAAACATTTTTCTTTCGACGAGTTTACCATGGGCGTGTTGAGTGTTCTAAACTAGCATAGACTTAAATCTATCCAAATAGTTGGATTTTCCTACAAGTGTTTCAGGTAATTTGTCAAGCTTTACACCTAGATCCTTCCCTCCAAGTTTTTTCTTCATTTTTATGGGAGATCGAGTAGGTTGACTTTCTCTAGTGGGCCAACCTATGAGATCTTTATTTGCTCCCAATACCACTTCCTAAAAGAATTTTAAAGGTGGATTATTTAAGGTATTGGTGAATCTGAATGATCATTGAATGTTCTACAATGATAAGCCCAAGTTTCCTTTTTATTGGATCAAGAAATATTATGAGATACCATAAGTGGTTGAAATGTTAATTGACCTCAAATGATAACCAGATACTCGAAATATTATACTAACTTCCCAAAAACTTCCCACCAGCTAGATCTTTGATGTTCATTTGCCTCTATGTCATCATGGTGATATAATTGGTATGCATTGTTTTCTCTATTGTTTGTTATGCTCATTGTTAACTTAGTTGAATGTTTCACCTTTTTCAAGATATTATGACTTCCACGAATCCTTCCAATAAGAATATGTTTGAACAAATTAGGATGAAATGTGTTGCCAATAAGGATGGAAATGTGTTGCCAATAGGGATGGAAATGAGGGTTGGGCTGGGTCGCGACCCGCTGCCAAAAATTGTGGGCGGGCTAGACATTTTAGCCCAACAGCCCGCATAAGCCCATCCCATATAACCCACAACCCACACGACCAAAGTGCGGGTTGACCCACCCCATCCCTCAACTCACATTATATATTGTTGTGTCATAATGTATTTATTGACTATGACTAAATATTTTTATTCATTATTTCATCAATATCATATTTACAAGTACAAATTTAAATTTTATTTCATGGTCCGATTTAAAATTGTTTTCATACTATGTTTCATGGATTACTTGTTGTAGATAATAAATCATTAGTTTTTACGTCTCTTTTTATAATTATTATACTTGCACTAAATAATTGTTTCTATATTACACTCAAATTTGGAAATTAAAAAATTATAAAAGAATTTCTAGATTTTTATTTTTTTAAAAAAATTTTATGCGAGTCGGTCAGCAAATCCACGAACTCGTAGCTATGCAGGATGAGTCATACTTTTTAGCCTACAATTCTTATGCGAACTAGCCCGTCTCAACCTATTTTTGGCGAGACAAATGGAGGGTAGACTAGCCCGCTTTGCCACTCCTAGTTGCAAAGAAAGAAAATAAGCAAATTGACAAGAACCACGTTGCGATGAAGTACAAATTAGATACTTTCCCTCTACCCTCCGCCAACTAATTTTAAAAATAAATTCAAGAAGAGGGAGAAATCTTCTCGAAGTCATCATTCAAAGAGATCATCTTCTAATTGTTCGCCAACAGGCATTGCTCGCTCTTTCCTGAGGTTGGGAGAAATTCTGTCAAGGCCTTTCTTTATGGAGGAGAATTTGATGACTTAGAGTAAAATGCTCTGAATGAATGGAATACCTTGTTGAAAGAAGGAGAAATTTGAAGTGGAAGAGTAGAGATAAATGTGAAAGTTAGCTTCAAAATGGGAGGTGAAGCCAAAAGGGATACGGTGTTCAGGAATACATCTTTGCATACCTGGTCCCATGTGAATGTTTTGGTTTTCTTCATCAGTTGTATTATTGGTTGAGATCTCTTGGCGCTTACTTTGGTAAGAACCAAAACAAAGAGGTTCTTTAGTCAAATTTGTCCCAATTCCTGTAGCATGAAACCTAGGAATTTTTTCCCTTTTAGGTTGGAATTACACTTCTTTGGACTAAGCTACATGTTATTTTGGTGTATCTCCACAAAGATTTCTTTCAGTTCATCAATATATTGTCTACAAGAGTTAGATTTCACCACCATATCATCCACATATACCTCCACATTTCTACCTATTTAGTTTTTTAATACCTTGTCCATTAGTTTGTGATATGTGGCTCCAGTGTTTTTTAAGTTCAAAAGCATTACCCTGAAGTAACAATTTGTAGTATTTGTGATGAATGCCATTTTTCCTTATAATGGGGTGCATCTTAATTTGGTTATAGCTAAAATATGCATCCAAAAGATATTGTATGCAGTGACTGATTGCTCCATCAACCAACATGTCAAATTTAGGAGTGGATATGCATCCTTAGGACAAGCCTTATTGAAGTTGGTGTAATTAGTACACAAAATCCATCTTCCATTCCCTTTATTAAGCAATAATATTTTGGCTGACCGCGTGGTGGAGAATAAATCCAACATTGAGAAATTTCTCCACCTCTACTATTGGGCCAACCTTCTTTCTTCACCCGTCTTCCTTCTTTTTTACAACATCGTCCTTGCCTCTTTACACACTGAGAGTTTTTAAGAGATAATCTTCAGGTATATGTTGGGCATATGCATCGTGGTCTATGCAAAGACTGTTGGAATAAATGGCTGAGTTTAAGAGGGGGGGTGAATTAAACTTTCAAAGATTTTCGAAACCCAATGCCCAAATGTGAAAAACCATATTCGGATTGAAGATTAAAACCAATTTTAATAGGTTATTGAAATGCTTTTAATCAATAGATCATATATCCAATTCAATTACAATTTAAAATTCAATTGCCGAATGTAAAAGATCAAGGGAAGAAGAACAACACAGCAGATTTATACTGGTTCACCTTTCAACAAAGGCTACATCCAGTTTCCTAACCACACAAATTCAATCAATTCACTAAAAACCAGTTTTTACATGAACACTACATGCAAAACGAAAAACAAAAAGCTGCACCTAGTCTTGAACCCTACAAGACCTCTAAACACCTGAAAAACCTTATTACAAGAACTCTTAATCACCCTGATTAAGAGAGGAACACGCAGCTAACTCACACAAACAGAGCAAGAGCTGAACGAAAAAACAGAGCATGCAAATCTTGATTCAATTCGCAATCAATTGGATCTTGGACTTCTTGGAGTGATTCGCAAATTGATTTAGAGTGTAAGAGAAACGTTCTTGCTCAGTGGGTTCTTCTAAAAATGATTCGTCACCCAGTTCTTTGAATTTCGAGTTATTTATAGCAAAGCTGTTAAAACTGATTCTGACGAGAATAGTCGGTTGAAATCGCATTTTAACCGGTTGTTTTCATTAAAACCAATTTTCCAGAGAGCACCCTTTTTCTTAAACTTGAAATCAGTCAATTGAAAACCCATTTTAACTAGCTATTCCAGAGAACTAGAATTCCTGAACAAAGATACCAGGATTTTAACTGGTTTAAATTTCGAAAACAGTCAGTTAAAATTTCCCAAATACAAAGCTTTGAAAAACGAAGAACATTTTAACTAGTTGAAATCAAATTTTTAACCAGTTAAAAATTAGTTAAACCTTTGAAATCATTTTAAAACCTTTTTAAAACATTTCAAAACATTTTAAACCCCAAGATTAAGTCCAAGATTAATTGAAATGCATCTTACCATACAACCTAAGACTCTCTAATCCTAAGACACAATCTCCATTCTTCAAGCACCATCATCTTCATCATCAAAGGTGGTTGGAGACATCAAATCCACTTGAAACCAAGTCTTCAAGTCCAATAAAGACTACCTCAATTAAGAACTTTTTATCCTTACTAGTTAGAAATGTCCCTAATCTAGTACATTATTCTTTTCTACTTTCAACCACAAAGGAGTGGTCTCTTCTCCTGATTATAATTGTACATCATCATTCATTTGCTAGTTTAGATCCCTCACAGTAACCATCAATGCTTCTAGCATGTTGTTGGTATCTTGCTCAAATAACACTATCGGCTCCACCTTCATATTGGTTGCGTAACATTCTCTTGCTCTCCTCTGATCTATGATTATACTTCCCAAAGTTGAGGGTAACTTCATCGCCAAATGTGGTGTCGATAAAATCGATATTAAGGCATTGAGGGAGGGTCTACCTATGAGAACATTGTATGAAGTATTGGCATCAATAACAAGGTATTAAATCTTGATGTGATAATCCTTACTTCCTTTAGCAAATGTTTGTGTACAAATCTATATACACCTGAGTATCTACACTTTCTTCTAAGAAACCCATGATTTAATCATGGTATGGTAGTATTACATTCTCGTTCAACTGCAGTTGCTTGAAAATCTTCTAATACAAAATATTGATCGAGTTTTCTTGATCTACCAAAGTTTTCATTACGATAAAGTTGGCCAATTATACCATGACCTTTGGACCATCTTGTTGTGGATCAATAGCCTTGAAATTGACATAAGTGAATATGATGGACGAAAAACTATACTTTGACCGAGTTACCATGACATTAATTGAATATACCATACGCATATGTCTACTTCGTATTGAGCTTGAACTACCACTACCAGTGAATTCACCGACGATTGTGTTTATCACCCCTTAGAGAGAGCAATTAGGATTGTCATCCTCCTCCTTCAGTTGCTCTCTTTTGCACTTGTCAACATGCCCCATGTTCTGACCTTCCTCCTTTAGAGGGTAATATTCTCACCACCTTTCTTCTCTTTTCACATACTTTTAAAGGTGCCCGATGTGTACAAACCTCTATCACCCTTAATGCAATATAATATTTCTTGTTGTGACCATAGTTTTTATGATATCGACAATGTTTATTATGATCAACATTAGGGGCTGTTGGCACTTTCCTCAGAGTGGGGATCAGTTCTGCGTTTAGGACTTCCTCCAAGATACATGTTTGATTGGCTATTAAAGGGGTGTAATGAGAGAAATGTAGTCCCCTAGGCTTTTTTGGCTTCATCATATTGGGGTGCTTGGTTCCCTACTTTTGGTCATTGTTTCTCTTGTCGGTTTGGGTGTCAACTCGTACTTGATTATGGGAATCTTTTAGCTCTTCAAATTACATAAACTTGGTTGTCTTATGCCATAACTTGTCAAGGTTTTCAAAATGAGCAGGTTTGAGTGTTGTGACAAGGTGATGTAGTGTGACTTTAGGGTTGAGATTTCGTATGTTGTGTGCCCCTTCTCTTAGCAGATACTAAGGCTATTGAAGTTAAGTGATGGGCGGACTAGTAGCAAATTGCATATCAAATTTGGGCACCAAAGTGTCAAAACAATCTATCAAATTAGCTAGTAGGGTAAATCAACTCAGAGCATATCCTTTCAACAAAGTTGGAAATACTCGACACATTACAACATCCTTAGTGGTGTACAGCCTTATCTATGTAGCATACACATTAATGTGTTCATCCGTGTTTGTGGTCCCATCATATTTGTCAAGGGTTGGTTCTTTCCAACTTGCATGTAAGGGGGTTTCCATGATTCATTGAGAAAGGGGTGTCATCATGATCCTACCACCTTGTAAGATGTGTATATTGATGTGCGATTTTGTATCATTCTTTTGACTATTTTTGGGCTATTATATTTTTGAGGTAGAATATTTCTTCAAGCCATTGTCAATTCTAGCATTCTCATCTCTCAAATCCTCCATTTACTCTATATTCTTCCTCTTTAAAGTTTCCATCGCTTTGCAAAGTTCGAGTAGCAAAGTCGATTCACTTGTATGACTCTCACCGAGCTCCTTTGGTTCTTGTTCATTGTTCATTTTCATTGTTCACCATATTCTTAGTTGACACCATATCATCTTGTTGAGATGTCAAATTCAACCCGACAATGAGCCCTAAATGTTTTACACAAAACTGAGATTACCTCCATAACACCTTTAACTCCTAATTTGAAAGCCTCTTTCACTTGATAACAAACGTCTGCAAAAAGACACTTCAACTCTCAAGTCAACTTAGGAAGAAATGTTATAATAAATGTGTAATTAATGAACAATGCTTGCATGAGGATCATCACCTATTTATATTGTATTTATTGGAGTTCTTACCAATATGGGCCTCCAGAGTGATCCTATTTTTGTTCAAGACTTTTAAAACTAGCTTAAATTGTGATATCCTTGACATATTTCGTACAAATTCCATTATTCTTACATTGTTTGTCGACTTTTTAGAGGTATTGCTTGTAAAGAAATAAAATATATTAATTAAATTGGGATGCTATAATTCATCATCTATTCTTTGTAATGAAGTTTTAAATCATCTACTAAATATGAATAATCACACACTACATATATACCAAATATGAATAATCAAGCAACATATTTGCATTTTCTTAAAAGATGTTAGTTATTAAATCATCCTCTTTCACTTATATTGCATAGAAAAGTTAGAGTCTTCTAATTGTGTTCATTCTAAATACTCTAATACACCGGCTATATCTCCCAACCTCATTTGAATAGTTCCTTTGGAATGTAATAATTCCTAAAATCTTATAGAATGAATCCTAAATTTTCATGATACCAACTTGCCTAACCATTAACTCACAACTTGTTTTGGAGTAATTTCAACTAGATCAACTTCAACTTGAAAAGTAGATGTTTTCCTTTTAGATATAAGCAAATGAATCTTGCTTGGTGTTTTAATCTCATGTGTATGCTTAACATAAAATTCAAGAACACGATGTTTCCTAGTTGAACTACTATTATTTTTCATCTTGGCTAAGCAACCAAATTTTATTTATGCACGCGGATTCTTATTGTTAACCTCTTGTTTATCTTTCTTGTGACTTCACGCAAACAACAAAACACTTTATCAATCATCTTTCCATCACGATCTTTTTTTGTTAGTCTTTATACTAAAATCAACTCTGTAAGCATAAAAGTTGTAAAAATTGTAGACTAGATTTTTTTATCGAATTTTATCCCAACCATTATAATTTCAGATATTTAATACTCTTCTACCATATTAGCTTATAGTTTCACAATTGTGTAACTTCACTCCTTACTTTCTTGTTAATATCTTAAATCTCAATATCCAACACTTGCTTTAAACAATGTTTATTATAATTTTTCTCAAATACCAAATTCAAGTAAATACATTGTAATGGAAAACAATGAATTACATTATCAAATAATAATATTAGTGATGAACAGAACACAGATAGAAGTATAAAAAACATAACACACAATTAGCAAAAATATGCATATATAAAGACAATAAAAAAACAAAAATAATATTAATGAGTAATAACAATTTAGAAGAAGGATTCTCCAAAGAAAATTATAATAAATCAGATTGAAAGTAAAACAATAGGATTGTGAAATTAAATCAAACAAATTAAGGTTAAATATGTTTATAGTCCCTAAACTATTTTTTAAAAGTTGTATTTATTCTTAAATTAAACTATATACCTATTTCGTTTCTACAGTTTATCGAGATAATGTAAAATCATCGTTAATGAATAATATTAAAATATAGAAAATTTCTAAATAATTTTTCTATCATTTGTTCACTTACAAAATCAACCTATTGAATGCACTCATAATAGGAATGAAATACTATATTGATTTAACTCATGGAAAAAAAACCTATTTTAGTGTAAAAAACCAATCAAATTAAAAAAGGTAATAGAGAAACCATGAAAAAGAAAAAAAAATAGAGACATTAGAACTAAACGAAAAACTTAAAAAAAATAACATGATAAACAAGAAGCAAGACAAATATGTTCCATTTATTATAAGTTTATATTAGTTTAAGGGAAAATATACTTTAGAAATCTATTTTTCTAAAAATACCTACTTTATAATAAAACATTATATTAAAATAATAATAATAATAATAAATGAATTACTATAATAAAATAAGATTTTATGTATTGAAATTTGGTTGTAGAAAAAAATATGCCTGCGAACATCATGAACCTAATTTAAGTTTATACTAATTGATTGTGTCTAAAGTTAATTGGAAGGACAGGGACAACTAATTTTAACTGATAACCCAAAACCAATCACGAAAATCAATTCAATTAGAGCACCTTCCATGCATTTGCAAGAAGCACAAAAGTGAAGGCATACAAAAAATGTACAATGTAACAACAACATTGGTTTATTAAATAACACACTATCAAACGCTGATAGATTCCTTGGAATCCAAGACCATCTCACGACCCTCTTTAACAACACCAGAGTCATTCACATTTCCAAAAAGCAGAACCACAATTCCAACAAGGGCACTGCAAAACGCAGCCCCAAAAGAAGTCCTCACGCTCCCTGTCATCATTGAACCCACCACGAAACCCCCACACAAACCAACACCTCTCACCCAACCATACCAAACAGAAAAGCTGCCCTCTTCACCACATCCAGCACTGTCCAACACCAACACCCTTCCAAAAGTGTGCAACAACGCACTTGCTGTGCCCTGAATGGCCCCAAACACCAGCAAGTGCCCCCATTTCCAATGGCTCTCCGAGAAGTAGAACCCAAAACCAGAACTTATAAGTGATAGGAGAAACCCCATGATCTTCATTTTCACAGAATTGGCCTTGATTAGGTGCTGCAATGGTTGGAGTAGTAGTGGTAGGGAAACCAGAGGGAAGAGGAAATAGGTTAACCAGAAGTAAAGCAAGTGCACTGGCTTAATGCAGAGTTGGCCCACTATGAACAGCACCCCACCAGTGAAAACGCTCATTGTGGTAAACGAGGAGAGGAGAACAGAAACCAAGCCTCCAATTGCATGTGGGTATTTGAATATTGTAAAAAGTTGAAGCCTTGAGGACAAAATGTTGGGCACAGAACTGGTTCTGTTCTCGGCTGTGAAGGTATGCAACGCCCCCACTAGCCATAACAAGCCGCAAAATATTGACACAATCCACAGACTGATGAACTCATGTGCAATGGGCTCCCTAAGCATGTGGTAAGTGAAAGACGAGACAATGCATGCACCTAGACAGCCAGCAACAGTGGCATAGAGAGACATCCAACTGTAGAGTCCTTGTTTTGTGGAAAATAAGGTTAGTCTCTTTAAGGGTGGTCTTGAAAATGTAGGAGCCATGAGGGCTAAGTGGTGAGTGTGTGTTGCAGTTGAGACTGTGATAGCAACAACAATTATTGCAATGTAGGGAATGAAGATCTTAGTGGTTTTGAAGAGGCCTACAGGGAGGCAATAGAGGACACCAATGCCTGTAGCTGCACCTGTGATGAGTGTTTGGAAGGGACCATTGATGTAGAGGGAAATGAAGGCCAGAATTGGAGCAGCTAGAGCTAGACCTCCACCCCACGCAATTGATGTCCACTCCAAAGAGGAGAAGGTTGAACCACTCACTGTTATGGTGCGCTCTGTTAATGTGCTGTACCTGCAGCAATTCATGCAAACATTTGTTCTGATGTAATTCTTTGTTATTAGGTTAAAATGTATACATGCACCTCGAATTTTGCCAAAAGGATAAAGTACTAGTGTTCTTACAGGAAATGATTGATATGATGTGATGATCAAAATATGGGTGTTGGTATATCTTTACCTAAAGTTTAGTGTGTAAGTAAAATTCTAATCACGAATGGAAAGCAACGTCAAAACATAGTCCTTCTCAGATTTTTCCTGTTTTTATCATGTTTCATATAAAGGTGCAACCTCAAAAAGAGTTGAAGTTTTAGGTAATTTTTTTTTTATGACATATTTGTTTGTGAATGTGTAATTCAGTTGTTCATTGTCTCAATTTTTTTCACACTTTCTTTCAATGGAAGAGTACTAGAATCGTTTTGCTATGGAGATAAATCAATCTACAAATTAAGATAGTGAAGTAATATGTATTCTTTTATACATTTCTCTCTCTTAATTTCTAAAGTCTCCCCTTCTGAGTCTCTATTTTTATTCTCTCTGGAAATACTTTCCATTGGATTTGTAACCTCCAAAAATAATAAATTTCATCTAACTTTTATTTTTATTCTAATTTTTGTGTGTATTGCAATTAATTGTTTTGTTATTTCTTCTTATTTTGCATGTAACCCACCTTTTCACGAGTAATATCAGTTACTTCTATTCTTCTTTATTTGTAGTTTCTTTCCAACTTATTTTTCTGTTTTAAATTGCTTTTTACCATTATTTTGTTCTCGTCCACTCTCATGTATCTTAATAGCAATAACTAAAAGTAATTTGATTTGTTACCTCAACAAAAATGAAATTTAAGGGAAATGGACTTTTCTTATTCTTACATATTTTTTATGTGCATACAATTAATTAAACTTTTACGTTATATTTTTTCAGTCTTTTTATTTTTTATAAAATTTAATATCTGAATTCATGATTTTGAATTTTATTTAATTTCAAATCAATGAATTATCATAAAAGTATTTAACTCGATCATAATTTCAAAACTTAAAATTTAAACTACACTTCACGTTTTACACTTTAACATTTTTTTTATTTGAAAATTTTGTTGTGTTATTGCATTTGAGATTTCAATCATCAACATTAACATATGCTTATTTAAATTTTGCATCATATAATCAATTATCATAAAAACATATTTTTATATATATATATATATATATGATTGTTTTAAAATTTAAAAGTTCATTTTTTCTTCAGAATTCGACTTTTAAAGTTTTAACTTAAAAAAAGTGAAATTAGTTATGGTAACACAGTATAGTATTTAATTAGTAACTTATTTTTTAAAAGTTTGTGAATTATAATTATAATAAATGCAGATTTATTTAATATTAACATATTATACATTTGTTAAAGATTTATTTTGTGTTTATTGATAACTTGAGTTTAAGTAGCATCTATATTTTCTCTTTTATTTTTCAAAAACAAAATATATTTTCTCGAACATTTCCAAATTATTTTAATATGCATGTTAATATGCTAAAAAGTCACATGATTAAAGAGATAGAAAAATTAATCACAAACGTATACTTTCGGTGTACTTTAATTAGTATTATTTAACATTTATTCTTATTTTCCTTTTCAGCATGAACTTCATTGTTTATGAAATAATGTAGCTACCAATAACAATGCCAAATGGTACACCAAACACATCAAAATATAAAAAAAAAAAAGTGTTTATTTTTAGTTTCAACATAATTAACTATGATAAAAAAATATATTATAAATATGCATAAATGTGATTATTCCAAGATTTAAAATTTAAATTTCACTTCAAATTTTGAATAAATTATAATAATAATTAATATAAATTTATACATTTAATTAGAAAATTATTCCATTAAAAATAGAGAAAACTAATTATGTTATTATACGAGTTCAAAGTTATTCTATTATAATAACTTGAAAACATATTTAAATGTTTCAATTGAAAAATTATATATACAAAATATACTACACGTACTTAATTTGGTATTTTTTATTGAATTGTCCTATTTTAAAATAAATAAATGTAATTTTTCATAACAATCTGACGAGTAAAATATATACACGCATCTAAATATTAAATTTTTTATATTATCGAAAATATATTTACTTAATTTTTTTAAAATATGCTGAATTTCTTTTAGTACACTTAATATTTTATTAACTAAACTCGCTAAATTGAATAATTTTTAAAAAATTATACTACATATACATTACATTTTTAATTTTAAAAATATTAATATTCAAGTATCTCAACCAAATACTAACATAGGATTTTTTTTATTAATACTTTCTTTATGATATACATTTTAATTGTAAGAGAGTGGTATATATTATAATCAATATAAACTTATAAAATAAATCAATAAAATCAGACATAAATCTAAGTTATAGAAATTTAGTTAAATAAAAATAATAATGTAATATTATATAAAAAATCACTTTTAAATATTGATATTGAGTAATATTATATTAAAATAAAATAAAATTGTAATTGATAAAGATACAATAAATTGTAAAAATACTAAACTAGCATATTATTATATTAAAAATGTTCACATTTAAATATGAATTTTTAATTTGATCCATATTTTTATTTTAGCAAAAACAGTTAGAATAATCATTTTTAGTTAAAGAATTGTTTTCAATTAGTACTTACATTTTTTATCCAGTACTCATAATAAATAATTATAATCATCCATAAAATATTTTCCAAAATTTAATTTATTTCAATATACAATTTTACAGATTAATTAAAATATAATTTATTTTCAAAATTGTTTTAAACAAACAATCCCACATGAACAAACATACTAGTTTGATAAATTATTTATATATATTTAAGAGCTATAGCTAACCGGTATTAAATATTTTAAAGCGATGAAATGAAATTGGGTAATATTAGATTTTTTTTTTTGGATTTTATTCTCCTTAAAATAAAAAATAAATAAATAAACACATGATCTGACAAAAAAGTTAGTTTAAATTATAAAAAAAACTATTTTTAAAAAATTGAGAAGAAGATTTAAAAAAGAAAAAAGGAAAAAGGAAAGTCCCTTTTTCTCTCCCCTTGATTTCTTTCACTCCCTATTTTCCCCTTGTTATCTTGTTTTCTCTTTTCTGTCATTTCAAAGTTATCTCTTTTAAACTTTCGAAAATGAAAAATGAGAACAATTTAACTTTATTTTAAGTTTTTTATTTTGAAATAGTTTTAAATAATAAATTTAGATCATAAATATATTGAAAAAGTTATTTGTTTTCTAAATATTGTTTTATACCTTAAATGTTTTCATTAATACCCTTATCCATAGCACTAATCCTTAGTAACAGTTTTCTTGCTCTTGAAGGTAGAGAATTTAAGGAGCATACATAGTTAATAATATACCAAATGTGTGACCTAAGTGAAGTGAAATCCTAACTGTTGTTGAGTAGAAGCAACTATGAAGTGTGAAAGCAGACACCATTCATCACCATGCACCAACAACCAATTTTACATTATCATTACAATGAGGACTATGATGAGAACCTTGTTTTCTTCATCACGCTCTCATTTCTTAAGAAACAAAACCTTTTCTACCAAATTTCAAACTCATGCATGCTCCTACTGTTCATCATCAATCACTTTTCTACTTCCTATTATGTCAAGGGAACATGTAAATAATGGTTTAGAAAGAGGAGTGCAATGAAAAATTTACCTCAAAAGCAATAAAATGAGAAAGTTTGATTAAGTGTGAAGTGAGATTCATTATCATTCATTGCTTGAATTTTAGACTAAAGTGTGCATGTAGCATACAGTTTGATTCAATATGTGGACAATCAAATTATGATTTTGTAATAAGAAAAACTGCTCAAAATGAAAGCATGTGTGTACTTACAGGTTAATTTCCTTTTCTGCACAGAACATGCCTTGGTGGTTCTTGAACCACTCCTGAACAGGATCCATTGGAAGGTGCTGTAACTGACTAATTAGGAGAGGAAAAACCACAGGGATGAGAACAGTTTGAACAAAGTAAGAGCAGAACTCATAGAGATACCATCCCCAAACCTCAAACCTTGATGGTTCATCTTCTATAACTTCTTCATTGGCATAACTAGAACCTTCCCCAGTTTTGGAACTTCTCATAGACCTAGTTTCTATGGAGTTCCCATTTTGAGGTGCAGGAAGTGATTCTTGCCCTAGGCCACCTCCACCTTCGGTGTCCGATTCCTTCATTGTTGAGTGGAAAGAGGGAATGGAAGAGGGTGTTTTAAGAATGGTGACAGAAACATAGGAAGTGTAAGTGTTGGATGCAAACCCAGCTGGTGAACGAAAGTTTCGAGGTGCAGAAAAGGACCTTGTTAAGTGGAGCTATATATATTGGAATTGCTTTTCTCTTCATTTTGTTTGTTGTGGTAAGTGGTGTGGAGCAAGAATGAGATTGCCGACTCTTGATGCTCAATGATTTGGAAGATGAATTGCGTGGAATTTCCGTCACATCAATGCTTAAACAAATAGTTGCATACTGAAAATTTCTTGTATCTCACATAGATTCCACTGTTAGTCTAGGTCTAGGTTTATATAACCATATAACAAGAGAAATATGAGATGTGCTTAGTTGGAAACAACTGTTTGTTATTAGGCTTTAAATATTCTTCTAGCAGTGAATCATTTTAACCCTCACTATATATGCATAGTTGCATAGCACATTTTCTTCATTTTCTTTACTATGGCTCCACCAACTTATTTACTTCATTGATTTCAAGCACACTTTAATTAAGTTCCTTCCCTTTCTTAATAATGCATCTTTTTCCTTTTAATATTTTCCAAACATTAACTTGTAATAATGAATAGCATACATAGATTTCCTACTAGTTAATTAAATTAACTTCGGGTAACTTAATCAAATAATGAAATCTTTCTTACATGCATAGATAATCTTCTTTATTCACTGATAATCTATATTCACTAAACAAGCACATAATCAAATAATTGATCTAGTTAGAGTTGTTCAAAAATATTTTAATTGAAATATATTTATACCGAATTGAATTGTATAAAAAATTAAATTATTTTAAATAAAAATTACACTAAATTGTTATATCAATTTGATTTTTAAAATTTGATCTCCACTTATATAAGACGGCTTGAATTAAATTGAATTATAACTTTTAATATTAAAAATATACTTTAAAATAGGATGTCTACCAATATTCATCTAAATAATTCATATAGTTTAAACAATGTGCACTACTTCAATTTAGTTTAGTTCACTCAAATCATACTATAATTTAGTTCAATTCATTTAAATCGTTATACAATTCAATTCAATTCTTTTAAACCATTTTTAAAGTTTGGTCTAATTTTACAATAGTTCAATTCAATTCATGCATTTTGTCTACCTTTATCCTAATACATCATCTCTACCACCTTTAAGCACCTTGTGATCACAGTGTAAGAATGTCTCATATCTTTATGTTAGATGTCACTTATAAGAAACATTTACACTAAATCTTCCAAAGAGCTCTCTAAACATAGCCAACAAACAACCATTATGATGCTAAGTCATATATCCTAGTGCCTAAACCTCCCAGGTTGTACCCTTTAATATCTAAAACAAAATTGAATTTTAAAGAAGAAAATATAAAACATCAATCCACATATTTCGATTTATATAAATTCAAATATGATTGTATCTACATCAATATAAATTTGCAAAAATAATCAATTCAAACAAATAATTCAATTGAATATTCTAATCAAAACATATATTAAGATTACAAATCAAATATCATTTTAAACTCAATTCATAACTAATTATCAAACTAAGATCACAATCAGAATCTAATTTAAGTTCTATTTCACAAAAAAATTAATTATAATTACAACATGCAAGAGAAAGAAGAAATAACTTGCAACTTGAAACAATCACTATAAGACTCAATTTGAGATTTTACACTGAACATTAAGAGAATCAACCTTTTAGGGAAACTCAATTCATATTGTCAAAGAAAGAGAAGAATTTGAAAAGACAAACAAAATATGAAAAACCAGAACAATTATCAAGTTTAGACAAATGAAGTATAACTAGAGCTAGGTATGCAAACACTTTCATCCATTTAAGCTCGTACCCGTATAAACCTGCACTATAAAAAATCTATCCGTACAATTCACATTTCAAATAATATTTATTTTTTATAAACCATATTCATCCTATAAAATCCACGAGTTAAATAGGTCAACTTGCACTCATAAAGAAACATTGAGATTTTTTAGTATTTATTTGCATAACAACATTTTATTCAATCTATATTAAATAATGTACACCCAATAGAAGCAAAAAAATAGATTGAATTAGGCTCGATAATAAATAATAGAAGTAAAAAGTATTAAATATTAGGTTGAATTGGATTTGGTGATAACCAATAGAAGAAAAAAAATATTGTCTTATGTGAATTGGGATTGGTGATAACCAATAGAAGCAAAAAATATTAGATTTTAAATTAAATTAAACTTGGTGATACGGGTTATGAATAGCCTCCGGAGTCCACAAGAAAAACTCGTTTAACTTGTAAGTTTGTGCAAGTCAAGTATACAAAACACACTTTAAAAATTTACCAAAAGAAAATATTTGCATTCAAGAGAGCTACATGTTATGTAGGTAGTTAGTGGATTTTTGCCTCAATACACAACTCTATAAGGTGTCTTAATTAGAACTTTACAAGTCTATTTATAAGCTTTGATTAATGTAAACAAATGGACCTTAGTGTGATCTTGAGTGTATCTATACATCCAATTACAAATATAATCCCATATACAAAAGTTTAGCATATCTTTCTCAACTTAAAAAAAGTAAAAATAGAAGAAAAATTCAAATCCAAGAAACCATATATGTAAACTAAAGCTTTAGAAATGTGGAATCGAATACAACTAAAATTAGCTAAAAATAATTTCTATAGAAAAAGTTATGTCCAAAACAATAGACAAAGGTTAGTTTAACTATAACAACATAATTAAAATATTTATACAAAATAAGCTCAATTTATTATTATTAACAAGAAGAAAATTATAAACTATGAGTCATATAAAAACACTTGAAAGATACAATAAATCTATAGATGTGAATATAAAATATGTGTTATCATAGCCCGCTACCCAACATGCACATACTCTCAAGAACCAAGTACTGCATTGCATCCACCTAGATTAAAATAGGTATTACTTCGTTTCTGCCACCTTCACTATGTGTTAATACTTATAGGCATTTTACACCCCCCCCCTCCATTTGACATGTCATTTATATCTCAGTCCTTCCAATGTTTTTTCTTTGAGAAATTTTGTTGGATGACTTATATTTACTAGCTTAACTTTGAAACTCTACATTCATCCCATCTAGTTTTCAATGTTTTGGATGGAAATTTTTTTTTTTTAGAAAAACACCAATCTAAATTGAGAATTTTGTTAGATATTTGTGTCCATGCATTTAGTTATGTTAACCCAAATATTTATTTTTCATTTAACTTTTTCATTTCTAAAGATTACACCATTTCTTTGATTCCATATGCACCATACGATCGCAATCTATGTAACACGTCAGATCTTGTTTCCCTTTTTCTTTAGTCTAGGCATGACAAAATGTTGTACATGACACCTAGATTTATTATGAAAGATAAATATCACTCTCATCCATTTAGTGCATATATTTCAAATAGAGGTTACTACTTTATAGTTAAAAAAGAGGTGGTTGATTGTTTCTTCAACTAACTCGCACATTATACACAAAATGCAACTTACATGGATTCCTATATGGATTAAATTATCTTTAGTCATTACTCTATTCAACACTATTTTTAATACAAAGTGCAAAGTTGATGATGAAACTTTGATCTAAAGCAACTTCAAGAATCTAGTTTCCCCACCACTGATGTTATCCTGCAAAATAATGTATATTGATTTAACCATAAACCCTTCAAATGCTTCTTCCTTCCACATTAATCATTCCTCACCTACCTTATTATGTATGTTTTGTGATATCTCTTGCATAATCTGATTCACCTAGTATATTTCTCATTGAAAGCATTCCCTTCTCCATTTAATGTTCTAATAATACCTACTATTTTCATTTCACTTCCCCTTATCTAAAAGTGTGTGATATGATCTTGGATGAAGAAGTATTTGGTGAAGATAGAGAAAAAGAACTTCAAGAATAAATACATGAAGCAAAACAAGGAAAAGAATAAAAGAAATAAAAAGGAAGATTTCAAGAAGATTCTCCGAAATATTCACAATAGGGAGTCCCAAAAAGGAGAGAGAAAAAGAAATAAAGAAGAATTTTGAAGAAAGATTGACAAGAGGAAGACTTCAAGCTTTAGAAGAGGAGATTAAAAGAAAAATAAAGACATAAGATTCTAAAGAATATTCAAAGAAAAATGAAGTCCAAGATTCCTCAACTTTTGAAGTAGAAGAAGTGTCTTTTTGGAAGACTTGAAGAGAGCCTTTTAGAGAGTGTGTTAGACTTGAAAACTTATGCTTCATTCAAATTTGATGTCTCCAACCACTTTGATGATGAAGATGATGGTGTTTGAAGAATCAAGATTTTTGTCTTAGTGTCAGAGTGTCTTTGGATTTGGGGTAAGATGCATTTCATTTAATGTTTTAAGTATGTTAAGTTGTTTTCAACTCATTAAAAATATGTTTTCATTTAGTTAAAATGTTTTTAGTTTGATGGAAAAGTCAAACTTAAACAATTAAACCAACTGACATGGATTTCAGTTAACTGATATTCTACAACTGCAATTTTTAAATTTTGCTTCCAACTGAATTCAACCAACTATTTTTAAAATTTGAATCAGTTTAAATTCTGGAGTTGTTGTTTTCGAAAAATTCATACTCTCTAGAAAATCTAGTTGATTCACAATTTGAGCAAGCTAAAATCATTTAAAGTTTCTCTTTAATGATTTACACCAGTTTAAACGTGTTTTTAGCCAACTATTTTCAGTTTTCAAATTTTTTGTACTCTCTGGAAAATCACTCTTAAGTGAAATAAACCAGCTAAATCGTGTTTTAACCTTGTTTTTCTCAGTAACAGTTTTGAAACAATGATACCAGTTTTTGTTTTAAATAGTTTGAGCTTTCAAGAACTGGGCAACAAATCAATTACAAAGAAACTCATTGTTGTGAAAGAGTTTTCCAATGTTCTAAGTCAATTTTTGAAATTCATCAAAGATTCTGAGATCTAATTGATTTGATCATCTTTCCATAGAATTCATCACCTAAAATTATGCTCTGTTTTACACACTGCTGCTTTAATCAGGATAATTCGTTTCATAATCTTCTGTAGTTGATTGTTGGGTGTTATCCTTCTTGATCAGGGTGATTAAGAGGTTTTTGTGATAAAGTTTTACAAGGATAGACAGATCTTGTAGGGTTCAAGATCAAGGTGTTTATGAAATTCATTGTCTTTTACATGTAGAGTTTTGTAACAAACTTTGAATTAGTGGATTGATTTATTTGCAGGTTAGAAAATTGGATGTAGCCTTCTTGTGAAGGTGAACCAATATAAAAGTCACTGGTGTAGATCTTCTTCTCCCTTACTTCTCCTAATTTTGTAAAACTAGTTGTACTAATCTTGATTAAGGAGAGTTAACTCTGGGATTAGGAGTTAACTTTAATTGACTCTTGACACTCCTTTTGGACGAAACCTAGGCCTATAAAAGGAGAGCTCCTCTCATTGTAAAAATCACTTTTGAGTGTTAAATGAAAATCTCTTTGTGAGCTTTTTTATCTTGAAAGTCATTACAAGGGTGTCTATCTCTTGCTTTGATTCTTATCTTAAGAAGCTTTCTCAAGTGGCAAATCCTCTCAATTATCCTTGAGTTCTTCCATTCAAGGTGACATATTCTTCCCTTTCTCTTCTCAATCCATTTTCTTTTCCATTGGTTACTTGTTCTTGTTTTACTTTGGTTTTTTGAATGAGACCACAAGCTATCTCCATGGGTTTTCATGCTTCCACAACTCTAATCTCTTCATCCATGGAGGATTGTGTCTTCTACATCTTCTTAGGTTGATCAAGATCCATCCATCCTTCTAAGAGTCATATCAGTGTGACATCTTTATAGTTTGAGCTATTGTAAAACTTGGGATAATTCTAGTATATTGTATTGATTCATTCTACCTATCTACCCAAAACTTAATATTTTTACTTGTTCCTATCTTCCACGATATATTCTCATCAAACCAATTTCTTTGACCCCTCTTCCCTGATCCACACACATTTCCCAAATCTTGTCACCACCAAACTCACACCTAACTTGTAACTTTTTTTAAAAAAAATTCTATAGTTACCATATTTGGATTAAAAAATGTACATCCACATAACTTACTTTTCCAAAGCTAATCTCCATTTCCATTTAGCCAACAAAGCTTCATTGAACAATTTTATGTCCTCTACACCTAAACCCTCATACTTTTGATAAACATATTTTTCCATTTTACCTAAGCAATTTCTTCCCTTTGCTATCCTAACCCACAACAATTGTCTTTGTATTTTGGTTATGTCCTTCACTACCACTCATGGAATTTTTAAAAAATGATAGGAAGAATAGATGAAAAGCATTAATGACAAACTTTACGTAGCTCTTTCTTCTTGCAAATAATAAATATTTCTCCCATCTAATAAGTTTTTTACGAATTTTTAATAGAACACACTCCAAAAGATGCCATTTCCTAATTTTCCCAAATGGGTAGGCCCAAGTAGGTGGACAAGATACTCATTTTTCTACAATTCAGGATGATAGAAAATCTTTCCAACAGGATTTTTTCAGCACACCTCCCTTAAGTGGCTTTTGAAAAGTTAATTTTAAGCAAGAGGCTAAACATGAATGGCTTGAATCCTTTTGAGGGTTTGAATTCCTTTGTGTGGCCTTTGTTGAAAACGATAGAAATTATTGTTGACTCCAAACATCCTCTTGTCTACTTAATCCATTTTGTACAAAAGTCTAGTTTCTCTATCATATAATTAAGAAACGTCCACTTTACTAAATCATAAGTTTTCTCATAATTTACTTTTATAACTATGCAACATTTCTTCCTTCATCTGACTTTTTCCACCACTTCATTTGCAACTAGCACGCTATCTAATAGGTTTCTCCATGCTAGGAAAGTTGATTGGGTCTTATTTATAATTTTGTGAGTTTTATCTTCAACCTTTTTCATATAACTTTTGATATGATCTTATACAGGCTACCTATCAAAGTTATAAAGAGATATTCATTCAGCCCTTGAGGGTTGTCACCTTTCAGGATAAGTGTTATAAATTATGCATTAGTGCGATTTGGCCAAATTCCATCTTTGCAAAACTCATCTATTGTTAGCATAAGTTCTGCTTTAGGGCTTCCCAATGATTCTTCAATAAACCTAAGATTAAATTCATCTAGTCTTAAAGTTTTGCCACCCTCATATTTGCAAACCGTTTCTTCGACCTTAATTTCTATAAATTTGTGTTAGGAATATGTTATCATTGTGTGAAAGTGAGAGGAAGATATACCTTGTAACTTAAGATTTAGATCTCTCTTATCTTTAAATTTTGATGAAGAACATTTTTTCTCCTTTACAAATATTTGTTCCTCATACCAAGTCCCTTGAATACGTAATCCTTTTATTACATTTTAATCCTTCTTTAATTTATTAAAGAATGAAAATATTTTGAGTTCAAATTATCAAGTGTTGTCCATTTTGATCTAGAATTTTGTTTCTCGGGGGATTCTTATCTAAAGTTTACCCTTTTAAAGTCAGCAAATAATGACTATCTTTTCTTTTTAGATTCTTCATCTAGTCCACCTTTATCCAGTTTGTCTAATTTATTGATTTTATCTATAATATTCTATTTTATGTGATTTAGATCCTTGCATACCTCTTTATTCCATACCTTGAGTATTTTTTTTTTCAAAATTTCGATTTTATCCTTCATTGAATAAAGACTCATTCATCTAGTAGGTATTGTACCCATTCAAAATCTCTTTAACTATTCATCAAAAACCCTTCACACATTATTGTATGCTCAAAATCCTAAACAACTTAGGCCCCTAATTTACAAGATCTTTAGTATTAAGGCATAGAGATCTTAAGCAGGTATATCAAGAACATATTGTTTACTATCTAGCCATAAATCCACTCATTCGCATGACACTAAAATTCTATCTTCTCCCAATTGAATGTATATCTATGACTTCTGCTTTATCTAAAATATACATTAAATCCTTAAATTTCCTTCTTGTTCCTTCCTTATTATTCTTATCCTTATTGTCTTTCCTCCCATCTTCTTACTTCATTAAAATCTCTCAGCATACACCATAGTTTTGACTATTGTTACTTCTAATCTTATTTATTTTCTTTCACCTTTTTCTCTTTTCATTATATATGCATGATGAGTATACATTTACCACCTTGATTGAGATGTTTCTCTCCTCATATTGTTCTTCTATATTAAACGTGATTCAGAGAAAAATTATATTAAAAATGATTAATTAAATTCTTTGATAAAAACCAATTATTAAAAAAAGTGTAGATAATTTATTCTAATAGTAACCTAAAACTTAGTTTCAATCACTAGTGTAAAAATTAGAAAAAAAGATAACATATTACATCAATTATAATGGAAATGTAGTTAACAAAGGATGTTGTGAAATTTTTGTAATTAACTAACACATGTATGGTTGGTTTTAATATGGAATCAATGTAGTATGCGTGATACTTATAATTTTGATTCTAACAACAATTAATGTTACATGTTTTAATTTTAGGACGCTAATGAAAAATGTATTCTTATTTCTTCTTCACTTTTAACAACATCGTCCTTTTTGTTTCTCACTATCACTATAGCCACCATGAGTTAGTTTTCATTAAAAAAATATGAATATATCTTTGCGGGTGCAGATTTACCTGCTTAACCCACGGGTTTTGTGGGACGGATGCACTCTATGAAAATTAAAAACTATTTAAAATACGAGTTAAAAAGACAAATTTTTTATAGTACGAATTTATATAGATGTAGGCTTAAACATGTGGACCTATCGTATACCCAACTCTAATTATGAAGTGTTACTTCTCTGATTATATTTTATACATGAACAAACTAACTTTCATATAAAAGATGCTAAAAAATCATATAAGTTTTATAATTTAGTAAAAACTTACTTTTTTATGTTAAAAAATCATATAAGTTTTATAATTTAGTAAAAACTTATTTATTTTAGCATTCAATAAAATTTAAAATTATTTTTACAAATTTATCAAAATAAATATAATTTTAGTATGCAATCAATCCTTAAAATAGTTTAAGTTTGTCATTTATTTTAAACATATATTAAGTAGTAAATTTGAATATATTTTAAAATTTGACATCCTAAAATTATATTAATGGAACCTTTTGTTTTAGAGTATAAAAAAAGAGTGAAGTTGTGTGTATAGGTGTGTAGCAGTGCCAGGTAACCCTGTGCGTGGCAAGAAGGGAAGGGCAGAGAGCACGGTTTTTCAGCACTTGATTCCTTCCCCTTCACGTTCTCTCTTCTTCCCTTCTTTCCACCACCGAACGCTCAAACCCCAAACCCTAACACTACTCAAGGTTCGTTAATTTTTCTCTTTTCAAATTTCGAACTCTCACTCCTCTGCTCTCATATTTCTCTTCTTATTAAAATTATACACATCCCATCATCAATTTTTTGTTTAATATTTCATTCTCGTGTCATTTTTCCTTCCAATGGATTGTGTAATTATGATAAATAATAGTGAAGATGTTTCCGAGTGCATAAATAATTGGATATATTGTTGGTGCATGCATGTGTGTGTGTGCTTATATATATATAAATAAATTTAATTTCGAATGTGAACAGCGTTGATCAGATGGCCTCCAAACGAATCAACAAGGAATTGAAGGACCTGCAGAAAGATCCTCCTGCATCCTGCAGTGCTGGTATGTTTCTCTGCTCTTTTCTGCTTTGTTTTTATGTCCCTTCGGTTATACAATGAAAATTTTACTCAAACATTGAACGATCCAAGAACGTAGTTTCCTTGAAAAAATTGTTTCTGGCCAAATGTATAGATTAAGGCTTTAAATTATGGTTGTAGTTGTGGTTTCAGTCGTGATCAGCAATTGCAATGGTTTCAAAAGTCTTGACATTGGGCTAGAAATTACTTTTTTTGCGGACTGCTTTTTGGTAGCATGGTATAGACTGTTACTATGGAATGGATAACACCAACCTTTTGAAAAAGGTCCATGGCTGCAATTTCAGTCGCAAAGTTAAGTTTTTGTGTGTCTGCTACAGTAATTGTGGCCACATTTTCAGTATTAATGTCTATAAGAATCCACAATTTGTTCATAACAAATTTCACTGCATTGTTATACTGTTCATGTTAATTTTTGGCGTCAGCAACCACAATTGTGACCATTGGCCATATATGTCTGCTATTTCCCTGAATATCCAAGAGCATGAAAAACCTACCTCGTGACATCAATTTAAAACCTTCAACAAATGTTGCTTGCTTTTGCTCTGTGATGGACTTTGTTATGTTCTTTATTTATTTTTATAGTATTGTTTGACAGCTTTTTTATGATTGCTTTTTTTTTTACACACCTGAGACTGTAGACATTTATAGGGTAATTTTTGTGTTGCTAGTTTTCACAACAATTCATCGAAGTCTGTACAATATAGCCTGACAGTGTAGTGTTTGTGCCTGGACTTCTATAGTAAAATAGAAGATTTTGAAATTTTCACCCCAGTCCCAGGTTATGCAATTGATTTTTTTTTGTGGGTAAATAAAAAAAAATGATGCCATGGTAGTGAGAAATTAGTATAGGACCCCAATTATTCTCGTTTGCTTAAAACCTGTCAGAACTTTTGGACTGTTCTTTGTCCGTCAGTGTCTGAGTAATTAAACTTTTATATTCAGGTCCAGTGGCTGATGACATGTTCCATTGGCAAGCTACAATTATGGGCCCTGCAGATAGCCCATTTGCTGGAGGTGTGTTTCTTGTGTCAATTCACTTCCCTCCTGATTATCCTTTCAAACCACCCAAGGTAAATCAAAACTCCCCTATTCTATTCACAATTCTAGTATGTATATGTCTATATCTATGCATATACTGGGACTGCTTTTTCTTGTGCTAACTTGATATTTTCTTATTTCATTAGATTTTTGCATTGACGTGTTGTAAACGACTAAATTTCAATTCAAGTTTATATTTGATAAAGGACTAAGGCAATACATTATCAACTGTAGTGGATTGAACTATTTGTTGTGGACTTGCAATGTTATATATCTGATCTATTCATCTGATCATTGTTGTGGACTATAGAAATGGCTAGTGTTGAGTAGAGAATATTCAAGGATTTTAGACATAATCATTATCTCTTTGTTAAGGTTTCATTCCGCACAAAGGTTTTCCATCCTAATATCAACAGTAATGGTAGTATCTGCCTTGACATTCTGAAAGAGCAATGGAGCCCTGCCCTCACAATATCCAAGGTAAATCTATCTGTTCATATCTTATTTTTAATTTTCTTGTCAGTGATATTCTTAAAATGTTAAAATTTTGCAGGTCCTCTTGTCTATATGTTCTCTGCTGACAGATCCCAACCCAGATGATCCTCTGGTGCCTGAGATTGCTCATATGTACAAAACTGATAGACCCAAGTATGAGGCCACTGCCCGGTCATGGACTCAAAAATATGCCATGGGCTAAGTCACCGGTTGATCTGCTACATCATATTTACCTTATTCTCTACCATAGTTATTTTCCTTATTTTCTAAGTAGTAAATAAATAGTGTTGAATTTATTTTAAACAAATATTATGTATGTTCTTTTCTCTGTTCTATGCGAATCCATTGAACTTTAAAATTTTTAAAAAAAGTTTCAGATGCCACACAATTTTCCTTTAATTGTGATATTTTTTAAAAAAATAAATCAATATCCTTGTCAATCTTATATGTTTCCTTCAATTGTTGGAGAAAATCTTATATGATAATCCGACCCATGTCTGTGTTTTTGTTTCAACATGTGATTTGAATGTAGGGGTGTAGGGAGTATTATTAAGAAGTACACAGGACTTTTCACGTGTTAGACAAAAGAAGGAAAACATAGTACTTTTGACTGTTACATCAGGCAATAATAATAGAAATAAACTATGCAATTGTGAGTTATTTGGCACAATAACAGATAGGGTATGTCAGGTGGTGATGCGAGATATGTGCAAGTTGTGGACTAAATAATTATATTATTTGGGTTACGCAGAAATTATGGAAACAAATAAAATTAAACAAGCTATAAAACAAGTAATGTGATTAATATTATAACAAAAAAAATGTCGATATTTCTACTTTTATATATTTAATTTTTAAATTTAAGTCCTTGTCTTTCTAATATGGATGGCGTTCCTTGTGTATTTCTTTCCTGTTTTTTTACTTCATATTTTAAGCTCTTTCTTTACCTGTCATAAAAATGCCGAGTTTTGACTGGAAAATAGTTTCATACTCAATTTTTTCATAATTAATTTTTTCTCATTAGCTTCAAATCATGTCTGTAGAGTTTTATTCTTTAAATTATATTTTTACCATATGAATAAAATTAGTTTTACTCATTGAGAAGATAAAAGTTTTTTCATATTAGTTTGCTTAAATTGTATTTTTAATTTGTAAATAATCTAGCTTTAGCGTATTGAGAAGGTTATTTCATTTTTTATAAAAATATATATGTAGGAATTTATTCAATTATGTTTTTATTGTTCATTTCGTATGATGAGTGTTTTTTTTTTACTCGATACATGACATCAGAACTCATAAATAAGGATGAAAAACTATAAAAAAAACTATTTATTCTTTTATCAAGTATAAATGGATATCACATATGGTCATTGCTATTGATTAATTTTATGGTATTTTCTTAATAAACACTCACTCAATTAAGCATGATAGATGTGTTGTCATCCGTAACAAACAAGCATTTCCGATAAAAATGTGATTCAAATTAGAGCAGTGCACTCTAATCTACGTCCATTGTAGGCACTGAATTAAAAGATCTATCTTACAGTAATACAATCTCACTTCCTCAAACGTGTATAGATCTTTCTGTTACAAATACCAGAGAGAGAACTAATTATAAGCACAGTAACAAACTACATAACTAACTAATCAATTAGCAAGAACTTTCTCTAACAACTATTTTTTATTGGACCAAATAAGCCACAAATCTCCAGCAACTGCAAAACAGCCCCTTAGGGCTTAGTCTTCCTTCAATTAAATCAAATCCAAGCAACTTTTGTAATGATATGATCACTTCAGTCCTTCTTCACCCCAACCAATCCTCTCCATGCAACCTTAGTTCCCTAGCAATCCCATCAAGCCTCAAAGCTTCTTTTATACCTTTCCAACTAATGGCAATCCCAAGCAATGAAAAAATATCATGCAAGAGAGTTTCTAGTGTCAAGAGAGCCTGCATAATTAGGTACACAATAATCATAAACTCTAGCAAGTGATCTTATATGGTTTTGAGTATCCATTTTAATGCTTACTAATGTGCTCTTGCTTTGGCAATTGATGGATTATACTTAAGAAGGAGGAGAGACCAATCTATTGTGAAGATATAAGATCCAAATGTAAATATAAGTGATGCATAGTAAACCACTTTTCAATGTGGGTCACCCTGTTTGTCTTGTCTTTTTACTCCTTTTTCTTTTATTCAATTCTCAAATATTTATAAATTATTTTTTAATTTCTTGTCTCCATTTTCATTTACTAGCCATCATCAAGGCTTTCTAGCCCACTACCAATTCTACTTCTAAGGTGTCTCTTGTTTTCAATCTTTTCTATTTGCATTTCCCATGAGTGCTATTTACACTCCTTTTTTATTTTTATTATCAAATATACCTTTTTTTTTTTATCTCAAAACATAAACTCTGAACCCTATTTTTTACACTCCATTATATGATTATTTTCTCAATCTTCTTACAATTTCTATGTTTTAACTATATCCAAAGTATAAAAATCTGACCTTAATTTTGTTCCATTGACATTTTATTGTATTCAATCATTCATATACACTATCTTTTTTATCAAATTCTTCATTCCATACACTTATATCTAAGATTGATCTCATTTTGAAGGAACTTTGAAAAGCACATGACCATGAAAATAAATAGGTGATACATTTGGATAAAACAATAACCAACATACATGCTAAAATTTAAACTTTAACAATTTTCCGTGAATATATTATCATGCTAATTATTATTTCTAAATTATAATTATTTGGTCAATTTATTACTACACCACCTATAAATTTAACATTTATACTAATACGTAAAAATGTTTGTAATAATGTATATTACATTATTTATATCATAATTTAATTGTTGCGTGTTATTTAGTAAGATAGAGGTGAGTTCGAAGAAGAGAACAAAAAAGTTATTTTATGTAATTATGGGAGTGCATATAGCAAAAGCCTAGTAACATTTTGGACGATAAGGAGACAAGTTTTTATCTGAATGGGTCCAAAAAGATGGACCCTAAGTCATTTGAATTTATTCGACTTTTTTAAATTACGCCGAATGTCTCCAAAAAACCCTTCCCGACATTGGTTGAGACATTAACTTCAGAGCAACCAAACCAAACAAAACAAATTACAAAATCAATTCACATCAAAACAAAATAAATACCAAATATGTTCACATGAGTACTTATTTTAAAAAAGAAATTAAATCATAGGATTTTTTTTGTTTTTAAAATTTTTTAGCCATTGGTTTATGATAGTTTTCAATTTTTAAAATTATTCTTTTAATCTTTACTTTAAAATAAATTACTTTAAAATAACTTTTGTACGGTGGTAAGAGTAATCGAATTAAAATAACTTCTTTAGAAAAATATGAAAATGGGTGGATTTCAAAAATACTATACGAGGAACTCTTGTTTTCGAATTATTATTTTTTGGAAATCATGTTTTAAAACGTAAAACTTTTTTAAAATATGTTTTAAAACACTACTCGTGTTTAAAAAAAATGAAAGTAGCACTTGTATTAGAGAATTCATTTTAAAAATAAATAAATTGTGTTTTAAAATATAATTATAAAAATATTTAAAAAAATAAAGACAGAAACTCAACAATCTCGTGAACCTTTATCTCTGTCAGACCTACCTTAGCAATATATCTGTATCACGCCGCTCTGTTCAGACCTATTTAGGAGTTTTACAAAAGGAAACACTTAATTATTTTTTCCATTTTATTATCATTATTTTTAAAATATATTTTAAATGTTATCTTTCAAGTTAACACGAATGCTTTTATATTAATAATATATTACAATTAAATCCATACATTTACGCTTTTATTTTTTAACTTAATTAAAATATATAGCAGTATAAGAAAAATATTTTTCATATAATCATAGATTAATTTTTTGAAATGATATAATCATCAATTATTATGATTATAAGTTGCTGACTTTTCTCATGATGTTGATGATGGTTAGAAATAAAAATAGATTAAAAAATATATAAGAATTAAAGTCAGAAATTAAAAAATTATTGAGTCCTTTTATATTTTACTGAAATAGATTATAATGTAAAAAAACTAATAAATATGTAATGAATTTTTTTTTCTAAATTAATAATCTCGGTTATTTTATTTCTAGTCAATACATCTCTAATTATATATTTTTTTTACACTTTTTTTTTCATGTTACCAACTTACCAGTACTAATTTTAAACGTTTTTTTTAATATAAGTATAACTGCATTCCTTATTTATTTATTTATTTATTTATTTATTTATTACTGGCATCATTTATTACATATTTAGTTATCATTTTTTTATATGAATCAACAGACCTACAGGCACATGTATGTCAGTCTGTGTTTCTTTTATATCTTTTAAACAATACAGCAATTAATTGTTTACGTGTAAAATATTTTTTAAAAATAACGTATAATATAATTCGAGAAATTAAAAAACTGATATATCTTGTTGTAGAAAATTAAAAAGATAAAGAAATTTTAAATTATAACATTTATATTTTATTTTATAAAAATAATATTATTTTATTAATAAACTTTAAAATAAATTAGTTATGATATTTATAAATAAAAAATTCCTTCATCAACCTTAAATTTATATTATATTTTTACAATTTTTATTTCAACATTCGTTTATAAATATTTTTTCTTTTTTACAACTCATAGTATACTTTTTAATAAATTAAAAATAATAGTTATTATAAATAATATATAAATATAAATAACAAATAAAAAATAAAAAATTATAATAATAAAAAGAAATTACATAATTAAAATAAATTATATTAAATTTTTATTTAATTATTTTAAATAATATTAATTTATAAAATTACATCTAAATATATCTGATTATAATTTTATTATAATTATAATTTATTTGATTAAAATTAAAATACATTATAAAATAAAATAAAAGTTTTATTAATTAGCAGGGAAGAGAAACTTATATTAATTAGAAGAGAAGAGAAAGAATTTGTAGATAAGATGATAAAAGATTTTAAATTTTTTGCACTTTTCTTATCAGGTCAGTTTATGACAATTTTTTATAAACTTTGTTTGTTATTATTAAAATACATCTTAAGCAATTTCTACAAAAGATGCTCTTAGTTAATTAAAACAATTTTATCCAATAAAATAATTTTTTGTATTTACTCTAATTCTAAGAGGATTTTTTATGATTAAATTCTACTGCATTAAGGTTTTGAAGAGTTGATAAAGTATAGATCATTTTAAATTAATTAGAATTTTGTTTTGGTATCTAAGTTTTTAAGTTATTCTTTTGTTTTTCTTTTAGATGAGTTATCAAAGGAAGATACAATCGATGTAAGGTGATGTAAGATGGAGTTGCTGAAGACTTATTTAGATTATTTGAATTGTTGGAACCATTTTTTGAAAAAACGATCTTATTAAAACATATTTCAATCTAGATAAGGGGAGCTAATAACATTTTTGAGAATTTAAATGATTATTTTTGGGAATCATAGATTGTATGCAAGGTGATTGTGTGTGAATCACGATAAAGTATGAACTTGTGGTGGTATAATTTGCTCTTGAAAGAACAAATATGTTGATTTAATATTATTAGATGTATAGTATTGTTGTTGTTTATTGAGAAAGTTTTTGAAATGTTGTGTTTTTGCTATTTTGGATTTTTCTCGGTTTGCATGTCGCTCAAACGACATATGATTAGTCAAGCAAGGTCAAAGTGGTGTGTAATCATTACACTCATTGCCTTAGGTCGTTCAAGCGATGAATGGGTCGCTCAATTAACATTCAGTATAGCTCAAGCAATGACTTGTACCTCGAGCGAGAGATATGTCGAGACGATTCTCTCTTCTGGAAGTACATCGTTCAAGCGTTGGTTTGGTCGCTTAAACGTTGTATTACGCTTGAGTAAGGTTAAGGTGATGTATACATGTCCAGAACATATGTCAATGCATGAGACGAGATTTTTGGCACTCAAGCGCTCGATTGGGTGCTCAAACGTTGATGTTGAAGTTTCAGATTGGGCCCTCAAGCCATGTAGACAATTCCAACAGTGAAAAGGTGGAAGAATCCTCTGGAACTTTTGGGATTTGTCAACAAGTGAATGTCGCTTAACCATTGGTTGCAATGCTCAAGCAACCAACAATCAAGCATTGGTTGTAATGCTCAAGCAACCAACAATCAAGCATGGTTTAATGCTCAATCAAGCGTCTAGATAATTACTGGAGTGAGGAAAGACCTAGGAAGGTGTTGCTCTCAACTTGCATTTTATTTAAGTAATGAATATGTCACTCAAGCGAAAAAGTATTTTCTTGTATATGATGATGAGGTCGCTCAAGTGAGAGGATTTTGTTCAAGTGAGTGATTCTATACTTATATGGTTATTATATGATGTTTCTTAATGCTTTTATACATATTATGTTGATGATATGATGAAAGATTGAATTATATACTTATAGATAGATATATAATTGATGTTGAGATGCATGACATATTGTATACATGATTTGTGCCCTTTAGGTGGTGGATCTTTGATAGATCACTTGTATAAATATATATGATCATGGTATATGTGTATATAAGGTTTCACCATGAATAAATGGTATATAGTCCTTCGTGGAGGGTGTGGGATATTCGAAGTTAGTAATGGACAAAATTCATGAATTGAACTAAACTATTGTAAAAATAATCCAAACTTTAAAATTTGTTTGAGATAATTGAATTGTATAATAGTGTAAATGAATTAAACTAAACTATAACATAATAGTAAACTAAACTAAATTAAACTATTAAATTTCATGAATTATATAAATTATTTAAATTATTACTAATAGACATCCTATTTTGAAGTATATTTTATAATATTATATGTTATACTTCAATTTAATTCAAACAATCTTATCTAAAAGAATTTAATTTAATTCAAACAATTTCATCTAAGAAAAATTTAATTTTTAAAAACTAAATTAGTAAAATAATTAATGTATAACTTTTATTTAAAATAAATTTTTTATGTAATTCAATTTTATTTAATATTAATTTCGTTCAGTTAAATTATTTGAAATGGTATAACTTTAAATAGTTGGTGATATTGATGTAAAAAATATATTAGTATTTTTTATATATTTATTGTTAACTTAAATCTAATAGTTATTTATATATTTTACTCATAAATTTATTGTTTATTATTAATTAGAAAGGATAATTTAGAAACTATACCTATACTGTTTGTTTCTATATTCTTTACGTTTTAGTATTCCTATTTAGAATTTACTTATTTTAGTTCTTGTGTGTATATACACACACACATATATATATATATTTGTTTTCCCTTTTTTTAAAAAAATATTTTAGTTCCTATACTCTTAAATAACTGAAGTAAATCGAATTAAAAAAAACAGTTTTAAACACAACTGTGTTCTCCTGTTTTTTTGATTCACAGTTTTAGTATATTCAATTTAAAACATAGATAGTTGCTCTTTATTTTTGAAAATTTATAATTTTTTATCCTACATTTAATTTTCTGTGTGTTTTATTTTTTATTCAATCAAATAAATTATATATATGAAAATAAAATCATTTTATGTGAATAAGATAAAATGTGTTTCTAAAAATTAAAAGTAGTCCATTTACAAGTAAAAAGACAACATTTTTCAAAGAAAGAATATGATTTTTTATAAATTAGTTTATACACAAGTTAATTTTAATTTATAAATACAATTTATTTTATTTTTCTTAAAACTATTTATGAAAAAAAGTTCAAGCACACGCAAAATGAAAAATTGAACAAGAATTGTCAACTTTTCAAAAGCATGAAGATTAAATATGTCTAATTTAAAATGAGATACTAAAATTATAAATCAAGCAAAATAAGTAAACTAAAACAGTAATTTGTTTTCTTATTTACTTACAATATACAGTATTTGATTAGGCATAGAAAAACACAAACCATAAATATGTAATTTAAATTTAAACTGAAATATAATAAGTGTGTGTTTGAATTTCATTTATAACACTCAAACCAACTTTATTCTTTATTAAATATACTACTACCCAGTCAAAGTTAAACTCAAGTTAACTTTGGCCTAAAATAAATCACTTACTTTCAACCTAATTTTCCAAATGAAATGAAACTTTTTTTTTTTTACATATATAAAGTTATATGTGAGATTTGAAATGTAAATCCAAAGAGGGATTTAATGCATCTGCTTTGTGTAAATTTTGTAGAGAAGAAAGAAGTGATTTGTTTGTTGTGTGCAGTAAATGATGACAGTTGAGCCAAATTGAGAGTGACTACTAACTGCCACTTTCTCGGGTTTCGGAGGCAGACATTGCCATCCACAATGCAATCCACTCGACTTGTCCCTCTCTCTCTCTCTCTCTCTCTCTCTCTCTCTCCTCTCTCTCTCCTCTCTCTTCCTCCAAGCATGATCACACACACCCTCTATTTTCTCCATCATATCACATTCATTATCATGCAAATAATTTCCATCATCTTCAATGCTAACTACGAAAACTGTATAATCATTCATCAACTTAAAAAGTTTAAGATTTCATGAAATACACACAGGAATTAGAAAGCAAATAGTAAGCATGTCAGTTTCATATTACTAATTCTTTACAAACTCTGCAATAAGATGAAAGCTGATGATGAAAAATGTCAAAACAAAGTAGTAAATGCAGCATGCACACCAACCTCCCATTACCAAAAACTAGGGAGAAGGAAAAGACAGAGTTGTGTTGGAGAGAATGGTTTGATTCAAGATTGCAAGGTTGTGGTTGGCATTTTATGCATCTAGAATGTATGTAGTAAATTTGCACCAGTTTGATGTCAACATTATTCTTGCGGCATTAAAGATGGTAATTGACATTGCGCTATCATGCGTGGGGACTGCAAACTTTCACTTTCTGCAATTCACCTTTTAGTGCACTGTAGCACCAGAATCATATCAGGAATGCCAGACCAAGACAAATCATCGTTTTTTTCCTCCTACTTATGCTCATGCCAAAAAAAATTCCAACTAGTGCAAAAACACTTAGCTGTCTTTGTTGTCTAGTTGCATAGAATATGAGTGGGGGAAAAAGTTGTATTGGGCCAAAAAAAAAACACAGTGTTGAAGAAATTGACGTTCCCTTGGGAGAGGGTGTCACATTCTCTGCCCAAAAGGGATAGCGATGCCTTATACTACCTGACTAACATTAATGCTGCTTTTCGATCTCATCATGCAAGTGAAGAGGTCAAATTCCGTTTTCATAAATGTCTCATCAATGCCTCAGAAACAATGCAGCATTCAAGTGTTGCCATAAGAGAAAGAAGAGTAGAATTTCGTGAACATGTGATCTAGTTATGTGTGATTATCACGGGTCGTCAAAAAACCTCTTGCTGTGTTGGGTTGGGACCAGTGAAACCAATTTTATAAAGTCAAGTTTTAAACTGTGTTAGAAAAATATTCATATCTAGTGTTTTGCAATATTTTTAATACGATCGATTTATTTAGAGAATATTAATTAATAAAGAATAAATATTATATATATATATATATATATATATAAACAGTGATAAACCTTTATTTCATCGTGAATGAATTTACGTGGAATAAGAAAAAAATAGATGTAAAAGTTAATACACATGAGTCGAATGTTAAAGTACTAGTTTATATTTTTTTATCAACAAAGACGTTAGTTGTCTTTCCTTTAAAGAACACGACATGGTTGTCAACTTTTCATCCCTTCTGAGACGAAGAAAAGTCAAAATGACAGAAACCTTTTTTTCTTATTTACCTTCAGAACTTTCATAGGGCATTGTGTGTTCAACTTGCTTTTCTTCACGATGATGTTATCAGAAGATCGTTTTTCAGGATTTTATTTTAGCCCCTACTATTAATATTATTGATTTTTTTAAAATTCAAAACCTGATACTCAAGTATTAAGTTTTAAAAACATTGAAATTCATTTTAAAACTTAACCTCTTACAATAAACATTTGTTCTTACGCACAAGTATGAAAATCGAATATACATTACTACGAACATGTTTATTAATACTTTTTTTCCATTGAATATAAAGTCAGAATCTTTTTCTATCACTCGTGTTTTTAGTGTCTCGAAATATAAAAATATGTCTTAAAAAGTGTGAGAAAAATTACTATCAACTATCATAAATAGTGAATACTATTTTTGAAGGGGAACATTGAATAAAAATAGGAGAATTTAGGTGCTCAAAATAGAAAATAGGCAAAAGAAAAGAAAATTGATAAGATAGGAAAGGACATTGGAGGTGGGGGAAAGTGGTGACATATAAGGGCAAAGGAAGAGAAGACATGACACTTTGCATTTCCCATCTAACTTTTCCTTTGCTGTAACTCAGTAGTAGTCTTCTCCCCAACCTCCCAACTAGATTGCTTTTTGATTAATTTCTTAAACAACAATTTACTAAAATCTACTCAAAACTATTTATTAATTATAGAATAGATTTTTATGACACCTGTAAATGATTGAAAACTCTATTTAATTCATTAATATCAAGCATAAAACAATTGGGTCAAAGGTCAAAGTTCTTCTAAGAAGTCACATGAGTTGATGTTTGTTGCATAGGTGATTTCACTTTCTTTGGTGTGTGACCTTCTCTTAACCAATGTCTTCTTGTGATGTCATTAATCACAGTATATTTGAATTGTGATGAAAAGTAACATAGTAAAAAATGTTAAATAAATAGAAATAAGATGGTTTGATTTAGGTAAGAAAATATAAAGGAATAAAAAGTCAGATGATTTTCTTAATTATTAAGAATTTAATTTTCTCTATTATTTTTAATTAATTTGTTATTATAATAAGTAAAATATAAATATTTTATTATCTATATTTTCATAATTAATTAATTGTGGAACCCAAATATTAATTAAATATTTAAAAAATAATCAATTATATTGAAATATTTTCACACAATCTTTTTAGTTTTATTAGTTAAGACACATTTTTTACAAAATTATTTCTAGAATAAACTTAATCTTACATTTTTGTTTTATTTTAGGTTTCCTTCTTTTCACATAGAAGGGAGAGTGTAATGGGATGGTGAATACTCATTTGCTTCTCTAGATTTGCAAGGAAATGCAAAGAAATGAAGATAAAAATTTGAGATTCATCACCCTCCTCTTTCCTTCCCTAAAGCAACATGTTGTTTTTTCACTTTTTTTAACCTATGCATGTGAATATATTTCATGTTTGTGTGTTCTAATGAGTGCAGCTACTTTCTATGAAAAAAAATATTTTGTTAGTCCAACACAATGATAAAGATGTGATCAAATAGACCTTGAACAAGTTTGGCTCTCATTAAATACTCAAACACACTTACCTCTTTTTAATGCTTGACTGATTTGAGTAGTTAATGCCCTGTGTCCATAAAGCTACCCTTGCCTCTTCTTTGTCATGGTTGTGACTTTGTTTGTTGCGATGTGTTAACTTTTTTGGCAAGTACACCAAATCGTTCAAGTAATAATTCAAAAAGTTCGAGTATCGTTTCCCAAAGGATTTGTGCAATACACGACAATAATTGCAATTGATAACTAAATTAGACAAAGAATATTTCCATAATTTGTTTTAGTGTTTAAAAGAAATAAAATTGTGCAAACAACAATAAAAACTCTTTTTAGTATTTTCACAAACACTTAGAAGGCGATAAAGATATGAAGTGATATGGAATGTAAATGTTAGGATTAGATTTCACAAAAACTCACTCTCATGCATATAATCACTCAACTTCTCTCCACTTTAATGTAAATGTCAACCCACTAGTTTACTCAAACCCTAATCCCTTAGTGGAATGAGCCTAAGTTTCCCTATTATGAGTCAATTCTTTGATCCCCTAATAAGCAAACTTGTTATCACAACAAAGACAACTAATGAATCAAGTTCCATTCCTAGATACAAGTTTCATTAGGTATTTTGCTTCAATCCAAGATTACAAAAGATAATTTCCAAAACCTAATGAATCAAATATCAAGCTATGGGTGATCAAACCACAACAAGCATTAAACATAGAAACAAAATACTAACATTGAATGGAAAGACATATATATATATATATATATATATATATATACATACAAACAAAGAGATTACATGAGAGTTTTTTTGGCTACATCTAATCCCAAAAAAATGGATTTTAGCTCTTCATTGTCATGAAGAGTACGAAAAATAAAGGATGAGTAATGGAAGAAGAATGATAACCCAAGAGGAGAAAGATGGTCTCCAAGGAAGCCCTAAAAGTTCCAAGTCGCATCCCAACTCCAATTTTTGCCAAGATCCCTCTTTCTCTCGAAGAGTATGAATAAATAGGTATAAGGGTGTCATGTCAGCAAGTTGGCGCCCGGCAGGTTCCATTTCGCGCCCGACGCACTCATACAAATCTGGTCTCGGCCCAACTGGCGCTCGGCCTCACTGGAGTGGCGCCCGGCCAGAGGTAAATTTTGGAGCCTGGCGCCTGGTCTCAGGTGACTGGAGCCCGGCCCCGTTGACAGATCAGGTCTCTGCCCATATAGCGTCAGACCTGCTTCAGGGGCGCCCAACGCCAGGAACTTTCTTTAATTTTCCATTAAGGCATTCCTTCTCCATCCCTAGGATTCCAAACTTGCTTCTTTCAACCTCAAATGTTTCCTATACCACTGTTTGACAAAAAATATGGGGATTAGTAGTATAATTAGATAAGATTAACCAATTTCAAATTACTTACAAAAAGTATCAAAAAGAGAACCAGGTAAGTTAAAAGCTTAAGAAAGAGTTGATTTTGTTAATGTGAAAAGACTAAAAGAAGTTGTAAAAATTAACATTATTACGATGCCAACCTTGATTGTGATTTTGTAGAGTTGGAAAGTTTCTAAGATCCATAAATACCATTTTGACCAGTTAAGATCCCAAAGCACTCATAGTTATTTTGTTCGGTTGTAACCATGATCCAATCCTTGGTTGTTGCACCTTAGTTTGTAATTTTGTAGTGGTTGTGCTAGTGGTTTTTCTTGGAGGCTCTAGACTCAATGAACATCCCTTAAAAGAAAGAGCTATTAACAATGAGAGGTAAGGTCTTTACTCGTGTGAATGATGGTAGTTTTTTCTATGGATTGGTGCATAATTGAAGAAGAATGTTGTGAGGAATTCAATTGTAGAGTTAGGAAGGCTCACATTGGTTAGAGATTAGCAATATATAAGGAGAAAGACTCACAAAATCATTGCCTTAAGGTTTTGGGTTGAAGGTAGAGTCAAGTTTCTTTATGGGTTAGCACTCATGACTCATTGGATCCACCTGCTCTTCCCGGTTACGTACTGATTCTCCCCACTATGTCTACTCGAGGAATCCAACAATTGACATCGTCTTGTGAGAAGTGTTATATGAGTAGGAGACTCATGGGTAGAACACTTGGATTTCGAGGAGGAGTTTGTGAACAACTCACACTTGAGAGGGTTGTGAGGAATTCAAGTATGGAATTAGGGAGATTGTTGATTATGTGGATTCTGAAAGGGTTTATTGGGCCTAACCCATTTACTTGTTCTTTTTTATAAATACTCATGTAATTATAAACATAACTTATCAATCTGAAAAACGATTTAGTGTGGCTGTGGATGTATGTCATTCTAACTAAACCATGTAATTTGCTTATGTTCTTGTTATTTATTTTTTTCTTGCAATTTCTTGTGCGTGTGTTTGTGATCCTCAACAACTAGTATCAAGGGCCTAAGGTATCACGCAAGTGGGAGAAATGACAAAAGACAAGAAAGTGAAGATTAGCAAGCTTGACAGAAGCAATTTCGAATTTTGGAAGATGCAAATTGAAGATTATTTGTATCAAACGAAGTTGTATCAGCCTTTGTCTGAAAATAAACTCGAAATGATATGTTAGGTATATATTGGGAGTTGCTAGATAGGCAGGCTTTGGGCGTTTGATGAAGAATGTTGCCTACAATATTGTCAATGAGAAGAAGACATATGGTTTGATAAATGAATTGTCAAACATGTACGAAAAGCCATCAAAATCAAACAAAGTATTCTTGATTCATTAGTTAGTTAATATGAAGATGTGAGAAGGTGTTAGTGTTATAGATCATGTGAACAAATTTAATTACTTAGTGTCGAGATTAGTTTCAGTGGATATTACATATGATGATGAAGTACAAGTCTTTTTTTGTTATCCTTATTACCTAATAGTTGGTCAAGAACTATCACCAAAGGGAAGATTCCATAACTGAAAGAGGTATAAGTTGGTTTCTGTGAACCCTGTGTGTTTGGGAAGTAGAAGAAAGTTACTTTTGCCAAGACAGGGAGGATGCCCAAGGTTGAGAAGTTGGAGTTTGTTCATACAGACGTGTATGGGCCAACATCAGTCTCATCATTAGGAGGATCACGTTGTTATGTCACCTTCATTGATGATTCTACTAGAAAGGTATGAGTTTATTTTTTGAAGCAATAATAAAAAGTATTTAATATCTTTAAAAGGTGGAAAAGTATTGTTGAGAATGAGACAAAGTTAAAAATTAAATGTTTAAAGTTTGATAATGATGATGAATATAGTAGTTTTGAATTTTTTTATTACTTAGCTGAGAACGAAATTAGAATGCTTAAAACTATTCATGAGACACCTTAGCATAATGGTGTTGTTGAAATAATGAATCGACCTTAAAAGAGAGGGAAAAGAGTATAAGAATTATGCAAGGTTACCCAAGACATTTTTGGCAGAAATAGTGAGAAAAAAAACATACCTCATTAATCAAGGACCCTTAGTTTCCATAGGATTCAAGATTCATGAGGAGGAATGGCAAGGAAAAGATGTAAGTATTTCTCACTTGAAAGTATTTGGTTATGTTTCTTATGTTTGTGTTACAAGCTTCATCCGAAAGCAAGAAAATTCATTTTCATTGACTTTGGAGCAAATGATACAGGATATCGCTTCTGGAATGATCGAAATAGAAAGATCATTAGAAATAGAGATGTTACATTCAATGAAAATGCAATGTATAAGGATAGATTTGGGACAATTACTGAAGTTGAGAAGAAGTCTACAAAGAATGAAAAGGCAGTGTTAGAGGATATTACAAAAGACAATCTTATAGGAAAAATGAGAATACAAGAAATAGGACAGTTGAGGAGACCACTCCCATCACCCAGTAGTTGAAGTGAGAAGATTCAAGAGACTTATTAGGCCTCCTCAGAGATTCTCTCCTTCAACAAATTACATGTTGTTAACTAACGATGGAGAACCTTTGTGTTATCATGAGGCATTGCAAATGAATGATGCAAAACTCGATGGGAGTTAGCCATGCAAGAGGAGATGAACTCACTTGAGAAGAATAAAACTTGGTGTTTGACTGGCCTACGGGTAGGAAAAAGGGTATTGTAGAACAAGTGGATGTTCAAGGTTAAGGAAATACATTGCAATAAGAGATACAAGGCAAGATTAGTGGTGAAAGGATTTAAGTAGAAAAGAGGTATTGATTATAATGAGATTTTCTCTCTTGTAGTTAACATGACTACCATTATACTTGTGTTGAGCATTGTGACTGCAGAGGATCTACATCTAGAACAATTAGATGTTAAGACAATGTTCATACACGTTGACCCTGATTAGAACATCTACAAGGTGCAACCAAAGGGTTTCCAAGTGACAAGGAAGGAGAACTTGGTATGCAAGTTGACCGAGAGTTTAGATACGTTGAAGCGAGCACCAAGGTCATGGTACCTAAAGTTTGATAGTTTTATGAGTAGGAAAGGATACAAGAACTATGCCAAGGATCAATGTTGCTATGTGAAATATTTTGGTCCATTCTATATCATATTACTATTGTATGTTGATGATATGTTAGTTGTAGAGTCTAATATGGATGAAATTATTTTATTGAAGACAAAAATACCTGAAGAGTTTGAGATGAAAGATTTGGTTGCTGCAAAGCAGATTTCGGGCATGAACATCATAAGAAACAAATTTGATTGTTCCCTAATATTATCTCAAGAGAAGTATATTAGGAAAGTGTTAAAGAAATTCAATATGCAGGATGTCAGGATTGTAAGTACAGCCTTGGGAGTTCACTTGATTCTCACCAAAGAATAGTTATCTAAGATAGATGAAGATAAGGTAACAATGGCTAAGATTCCTTATGCATATGTATTTGATAGCTTAATATATGCAATGGTATGCAATAGACCAAACATTACTCATGTAGTGGGAGTTGTTAGCATATTTATGTCTAATTGAGGAAGGAAACATTGGGAAGTTGTCAAGGGGTTGTTATGCTACTTGAAAGGTACTTCTAAAATGAAAGAAAATTCTTATGCAGATTTGGGAGGTTGTTCAAACACAAGGAAAATTACTACATGATTTGTTTTTATAGTGGGTGGCACAACAATTAGTTGGATGTCTCAACTTCACAAAAGTATTGCACTTTCAACCACAAACATAGTACATGGCTATTTCGGAAGTTGATAAGAAAATGATTTGGTTGAAGAATTTTCTTGAGGAGCAAGAAAAGAAGCAGTGTGGCAATGCTTGCTATAATGATAATGTTCCATCTTGGGAAAGATCTTGTGTTCCATGCAAAGACAAAGCACTTAGATCGAGATACCACTTGGATGTTGACCAAGGTGGTTACGACTGAGAAGTTGAAGCTTTGCATAATTTCAATTGGCCTTCATGGTTAATTGTTGAAAAGGCATAACACTAGTTTGTAGGTGTTACAATTTTGAGATTTACTAGATTTACTTTGGAGTGAAGTTGATGTAATCAGCCTCCAAGTGAGAGATTGTTGAGTATGTGGAGTTTGAAGGGTTTGTTAGGATTGATCCATTTACTCACTCTTTTTTGTAAATACTTATCCAATTGTAAACCTAACTTATCAATCTGAAACACCACGTAGTGCAACTGTGGACATAGGTCATTTTGACTGAACAACATAAATTTCTTGCGTGCGTGTACATTTGTGATTACCAACAAGGGAGTCCCACAATGGGTGGAGAGGAGTAACATGAATAATATATAAGGAGAAAAACTCACAAGCATACATTGTCTTAAGGTTTTGGGTTAGAGGTGGAGTTAGGTCTCTTTATGGGTTGACTCATGACTCATTAGAGCCATAATATCTCCCTAGTTATATATTGACTCTCCCTGATATGTCCACTCGAGGCACCCAACAAGCATCTTGTGGGCATTGTATTTGGATGTGATTGATTGACAATTAAGCTCGTGATCATTCTAAACATGCATGGCTACGAAACAATAAAAGGAGTTAATCTCGATTATGCTATCATGTTACTGTTTTGACATAATCAATTATGCTCCTTTACATAATTGATTGTGACCAATTTTGCATCTCTATGTATAATATTTAGCAACATTACTTACATAATTGATCACATGTTGTTTGATTGTGCTTGCATAGTATTTGGTATGAATTTTTTTTTGTCAAATTGAAAATTTATATAGATGTTCCCTACACTCGAATGAATTGAAAGTTGAATGTTGGATTTGTTGAATTTTTTTTAATACATAGTGGTAATTAGAGATGACAAATGAATTTGTCCCTCTGTATTACTTAGATTTGTCCTAATTTTGATGGGGAATCCCTACATTGACTGGGTATGAAATGGGTAATATCCGATTTTTTTGGTAAGGGCACGATGATGGGGATATAAATATCCACCTTGTCCCCACTCTCATACTCGTCCCAATACCATGTTTTCGTTCTCGTACTCATTCCCGTTTTTAAATTACTAAAATACATTTAGTTTATTAAATAATCTAAAAAATTTATATTAACTTTTCTTTTGCTCTTAGTTTTATAATTTATTTTTAAAGCATACATTTGATCATTTTTTTTATCTTTTTCTATAATTATTTGACCTTTATTCTATTGTTATTTGATGATACTTTAATTTAAAATTTATGTAGTTATAATTTTTTATTGATATTTATTATCAGAAAAAAGAAGATATATTTCATTTTGATTTTGAATAGTCTATAATATGATTTTTCGTTTGATGTAATTTTTATTTTTTTTATATAAAAATATTTAATTAATATTTAGAATAACAATGTATAAATACAATTATATCTATTTTTCGATGAACATATATATAGGGTAGAAAAGAATATATAATTGTTAATGGATTGTTAATATAGAGTTTTTGTTATTGAATGTGGTTTTAATTTTAAAAGTGCGGGTAACAATTTATATGTATTTGTTTTACTAATTTTGGTATTTAACATATATATAATAAGGTTTAAACACTTTAAATTATGTTAGGATATTATCTTCTTCTTTTTTTGGAAGATTATAATGTATTATTTATTTTTTTATACTTGATTGTAAATTTTGCATTTATTTTAATTTATAGTTTTTATCAATTGTCCTGTCTTTATGTGAAATTACTTTTATATGATTAATTGTTACTATTACATGAATTTAAGTTTATTATTTAAAGTAATGTAATTATATAAACTATTCAGATTACGACTTATTTGGTTGACAGGGACCTATGTATAAGAAAGGAAAAGTACAAGGTTATGAGTATTTATATGTTGGTAGATATATTTTGAGTCGAAGAGAAAGATATAACGAGCTCTCAAAGATAAACCCTTAAATTTTCGCCTTCTGCATTTTGTAAGTGAAAAATGTGCTCATTTTATATTTATAAAAAACTTTTCGATAAAAAATATAAACTTATTATATTAAATTAATTAATTTAACTTTTGAAACAACTTATTTTAATTTTTAAAATTTTATAATACTTGTTTTTATTTTTATTTTAAATTTGTTTCAACTTTAATTTACATTTTCAAAATTATTTTTTTACATAAAGTTATTTACTAAACTAAGAACATTGATGCATTACGAGAAAATTAACATTTAGCCTGGGTTAAAAGTTAATGAAAAGTCAACATCAATTAATAAATAACATCATATTTGTGTAACATATACAATGTACTCTAAAATTACGATAGCATCGACTTTTGATGGTTGTTTATCCGGAGTATGAGTTAAATCGATGTTATGTAAAGTCGGTCAAATTAATTTTATGAAGTGTCCACTTAATCAACTCCACGTAGTGTTGATCAAGTCGACTCTATATAGTGTTGACCAAATCAATTTTATGTTGTATCGATCGACTCTATGTTGCATCAGTCAAGCCAACTCTATGTTGTGTCGGTCTAGCCAACTTTGTATGAGTTAACTCTATGTAGTGTTGATCGAGCTGACTCTATATAGTGCAGTTTAAGACTTTAGGAGACCTAAAGTAAACCTAAAAAATGAGGCCTTTTTATTTATTAATAAAAAAATTTATATTAAAATGTATTATAATTTTATTTGAAATTTATTTTTCGAGCTTTTTGTGATGTAAAATTATCTATTAAATTGTCGTAATTAATTTTATTTAATAATTATTTTTTAATAAATAATAAGGCCAATTCATTTAATCTTTGTTGAAACATTGTTGATCTTAAATAAGCTTTTATTATCTTTAGCTTTGAAAAACTTCTTTCAGTCGAGACAACTAATACTCAAATTGTTAACATTATTCTATAAGCCATATATGCATTTCGAAAAGAATCTATTTTTTCTATATAATTCAGAATGTCAATTGGTTTATCATTTTCCAATCCTGTAATTTCTTTTAAGATATTTAATTCCAAAAATAAATCCAATCCATTAAGATCCAACAAATTATCATGTTTCAAAGATTTTTTAAGGTTTAAGTATTTTACTTTAAAAAATATACAGTCTAGTGACTTTAATCTTTTAATACTAAATAAAAAACAAAAAATATCTTCACGTATTTTAAATTGTTCAAATCTACTTTGAAGTGTGGTAATTGTTTTATCTACAATGTACAAAAAGTAATCAAATTCTAAATGATTCTTGAAGAGATTTTACAATTTCATTCTCAACATTTTCATCAATTTGCTTCTTTCTATGACTAATACGTTTTTTAACAAAACTTAGACTCTATATCTATTTCAATAACAATTTCCTTGGCAAAAATTAATGCATTTTCAAATCTATTTTCTCTGTACTTTTCAAAAAATGATAGAAGACCTTTTAATTGTTGAATAGTTTGACCAATGGACATATCTTTTGATTGTACATTCTTACTAACTGAGTTAACTGCAAATAAAATGTCATACCAAATATTCATGCCTAACAAAAATTCAAAGTTTTCTAACTCATAAGTTGTTAAACAACCAACTTCACTTTTTATTTTAGGATCATTACTAGTTTCAACTAATTCAAATAAAGCATCTCTTATTTGTGAAGCTTGAAATTTTATAGCTTTCCCAAACATACAAACTTAAACTTCAAGAACATAGGAATAGAAAAAAAGGGAACATGGAGAGAGACAAAACTTACTTGAAACTGGAAGTTTATCGGGTAGAAATACTCATCTCCCTCTCTAGATCACAGTTGTGGACTTTGATTTTGAAATAGATGATTGAAGATTGCAAATTTGGAAAAGAGAAGTCAGAGCTTCTCTAGAGCTAGGATTAGAAACGAGAAATCACAAAGAGAGAAAAGAAGAAAATAGAATCGAGTTGGTAAGATAATAAAGATAAAAAAGACTCTGGAGCTTTTTTAGCTATTAGTATTAACTAACAATCTTTTTTTTTTTAAATTATGATTTATTGAAAAAAGTTATTAACTCGTTAAATATAATTTTTAGTACCAATAAAAATTAACAAACATTGATAATATTTTAATTAAATTTTATAATTAATTTAATAGAAGTATATTAGTACTAAAAAAAATTTTGGAACCTTTTTTTTGGAGGCCTAAAGCGAGTGTTTTAGTTGCTTTGGCCTTAAGACAACCCTAATCAAACCAATTCTATGTAAAGTCGATATAGTCGACTGTACGTAGCATCGTTTAAGTCGTCTCTATGTAGCATGAATTAAGACGACTCTATCTATATAGCGTCACTCAAGTTATCTCTATGTAGAGTTGATCGAGTCGACTCTGTGTAGCATCGTTTAAGCCGACTCTATGTAGCATGGATTAAGACGATTCTATATAAATGAGAGTGTCCAAGTTAGCCTTGGAAATCAGAACTTCTTTCTCATTATATGTTTTTCTTTATTCATATTTGATATTAGAAAAAATAAAATGTATATCCTTTTCACATTGAATTTTTTATAATATTATATTTCTTTTGTTATGATTTTTGTTTTTTAAATTTTTTTTAAATAATATTTCAAATACTAAAATAAATATAAATATACTCGTTACTAAATGAAAATAAAACAAAAATTTCACATACATTTAATATTTAATATAAAGACAAAATAAGAATAGATATTTACATTAATAATGGGATAAAAATATAAAACATGTCATAATAAATTATGCATCATCCATCGATTTGAGTATTTTTAATTTTTTTACTATATTATTGTTATTATTATTATTATTATAGATAATTAAATTACAATGAATAATTTTTTAAATAATATTCTCAATTTAAATAATTTTATAATCTCAAATTTGGACTAAGTATTAATTTTTTTAACGTTTAATTTATTTCTAAAAATATTATGACAAAATGAAAATTAGTTTAATAAGATTAAATAGTAAGATATTTATTATTATTATTATTTATAATATACATACAACTGTTATTTTTTAATTTATGTAAAATATACTCTTATTTAATTTTTGTTAGGAGGGATTGTGAATTTTTTAAGAAGAAAGTATTGAAACTTGAAAGATTGGATCTTTATTACTACATGCTTGTTTTCCTTACGTGTCAACATATAGATGTGCAGTGCTTATACTGTTGTATGCGCAGCAGTGTGCTGGTCTACACATCCATCCATCACATTATTTTTTCTCTCTTTCTCTTTCTCTTTCTCTTTTTCTTTCTCTTTCTTTCTTCCCACAACAAATAAAAAACCTCATATCCTTCCGGTGAGATCCACAACCTCAACACACACATTGTCGTTTGTCATTAAATGTTGTCCTTTTAATGGCTCCTATGTATGCATGAACCTGCAAGCATTTACACAAACACCACTCTCATTATTAACTTTCTCTTCTCTCTTCTTATAACTCTATTTCCTTCCTTTTCCACCTTCAACACTATCAGATGTCAGGTATGCAAATGCAACTCAACTCAAGTTCAATTTATACTCCTTTTTATTTTATTTTATAAGCTACGATTTGTTTATGTGGGTTGTTGTTGAAAGGGGTGGAAGAAGGGGGTGTTGTTGAAGCTGAGAATTGGGAAGAGGAGAGAAAAAGGTTCAGAATTGGAAGCTTGAAGAAGAAGGCCATTAACGCGTCTTCCAGATTCACGCACTCGCTTAAGAAACGAGGGAAGAGGAAGATAGACTTCAGGGTTCCCATTGAGGATGTAAGAGACGCCAAAGAGGAATCTGCGGTGCAGGAATTGCGTCAGAGACTGCTGCAGAAGGGGTTCATGCCTCCCATCCATGATGATTATCATGCATTGTTAAGGTCTTTTTCTTTTTTCTTTTCTCTCTTCTTTTTAATTATTTTCTCTCACTTGTTCTGAATGGTCATTTTGGTCGGTGGTAGGTTTCTTAAAGCGAGAGACTTTAACATGGAGAAGACAATTCAGATGTGGGAAGAGATGCTAATTTGGAGAAAAGAATTTGGAACCGACGCCATTCTCCAGGTAATTTATTATAAAGGGTTTGACTATTATGCTAGATAAGGAATTTTAATAAAGTACTAAAAACCAATAAATGATTTCTAGTTCAACGTTCAGGTCTAGGAAGTTGTTTCGAACATTCAACTTAGTTCATGGGTTAGACTTTTTTGGTTGTGTAAATATAATATTTAGAAAAAAGTTTTGTGCTTTACAATAAACTTTTAAAACAAACTTATTTGGGTTGACCAACATTAGTTCTTTTTTTCTTTTTACTTATAATTTCTTAGTAATGACTATGAACATATAATGACTAACGACGTAGATTCATGAATTCATCGAATTTGAAAAGATTAATGTGGCGTTTAATTGTGCGGCGGATTGGCTCGGTGGTTTTGTTTTTTTCGCTTGTGGGTGTCGGTTAACTATTTATTGGATACCAGTTCTGTATAGGTCCACACTCTATTGTCAGAATCAACCCCTAATAGTTATTTCACCCTGCAATTGAAGAAATAATTATTTTTTTTCTGTTTCTGAAATAACTTTAATAAAAATAAAGTTAAGTTGATAGTTATGATATTAATTTTGATTAACTCAAATTATCACCTGGTCACATCACATACTGGCACATTATCCGATGAGTTTGACTTCTTAGGTTTGGAAAATGCATGGAGATCCAAATATACCAGAATTTGCTTTACTTGATATCACAGTTGGATCTTTAACTAGAATTCGATCTATTAATTTTTCTTGAAGCAGATTCGTAGAACTGTGTGATGTTTGTATATTTTGGAATAAGCATGTGTTCTGTGTTAGGATAATTTACTCTTGATACATGACGTAGTTGGATGAGTCTAATGGTGTTCTGATATTTGAAGGATTTTGAATTTGAAGAACTGGAAGAAGTATTGCAGCATTACCCTCAAGGGTATCATGGAGTTGATAAGGAAGGTAGGCCAGTTTACATTGAAAGGCTTGGGAAAGCTCATCCTAGTCGGTTGATGCGTATCACTACAATAGATAGATATTTGAAATATCATGTCCAAGAGTTCGAGAGGGCTCTGCAAGAGAAATTTCCAGCATGTTCCATTGCAGCCAAGAGACGGATTTCATCAACCACAACAATATTGGACGTACTGGGCTTGGTAAGTTGTATCATTCCCAAGTTTTTTTTTTCTGAAGTTATTTGCCTCATCAATGAAACTTGGTTATGGTGTTTGTATGCCTTATAGACTTGTAGTTTGTACTTAATCAGCTATTTCTCAATTTCAGGATCTTCGTCGATTTTAGTACATTTTTCCTGCTGAATTTTTAACTTGATGATGTATGTAATACAGGGAATGAAAAATTTCTCTCCTAGTGCTGCTAGTCTGTTGGCTGCCATCACAAAAATAGATAACAGTTTCTATCCTGAGGTTTTTATACTTCCCTTTTCCAAAGTAATTTGTTCTCCACTCGTCTTCCTATGAGCATAAAAATCATCAACATACATTGCAGACATTGCATCGAATGTATATCATCAACGCTGGTCTCGGCTTTAAGAAGATGCTTTGGCCTGCTGCACAGAAGTTTCTTGATGCGAAAACTATTGCAAAGATACAGGTGAAGGGTATAGCTTTTTGCTGGTAACGTTTCATATTCCTTTTCATGAAGTCCTACTGATACTATATACTAACTTAAATTTGCAGGTTCTTGAACCCAAGTCTACTTGTAAATTACTGGATATCATTGACTCTAGGTATGCATTTCATCATACTGCCTTATAATTTCTAATCAAATTGTTCTTTAATTTATGGTTTGTAAATACATTTATGCAGTCAGTTGCCAGAATTTTTGGGTGGTTCATGTACGTGTCCTGGAGAAGGTGGATGTCTTAGATCGAGTAAAGCTCCATGGAATGATCCGGATATCATGAAGGTAATGCTGTTTTGCTATCTCTTGTTTTTGTGTTTTTTGTTGGACAAGTATTGGGATGCTAATTTAGGTGTTCTGATTTTAGGTGGTTCATAATGTGGAGGGAACGTTTGTGAGAGAAAACATCCAAATGTCCAATGAAGATCAGAATTCAGACTCTTTCTGGATACGCTCCCAGAAGGCAAGTCTCAATCTTCCTGACAATGGATGGTTAGGATTTCACATATATAATTGCTGTATATATTGTTTACAGCTAAAATTATATGCTTTTGACTTCCTTTCATCGTCTTCCAGGGACAATGCAGCGATACGTCGACAGCAGAATCCGGGTCAGATCTTGATGATTCTTTTTCGTCCATCAGTCAAAGTAGATTCACTTTTCCTCGTTTAGCCCCAGTTCATGAAGAAGTTAGTTCCAGAACCTAGTCTAATTCATTTTTCTAACCCTTGTTCTTGTTAGTACATACTGCTTGCATGTTATGTGTGTACTTGAACCTTTAATCACTCAAAAGACTAACTCTTCTGCAGGTTAGAGTAGCAGATAACTTCTATAGTTGTGATGATAGTGCTTCTGCAGCTGAGAAAGTGCTCGAAAGTCATGAATTTCACATTACACGGGATCAATCATTGCAAAATAATGATACAGGGAATATTGCTTGTATGGAAAATGCCGAAGATGCAGGTACTGGTAGTGTGAAGTTATTTGTGTTTATACATATATATATATATATATATATATTATGTGGAACCAAGTTGGAAACATTTGTGCCTTCTTATATAACCATTTTGAATCTGGAAGTTGGAAACTCACCATCGTTATCTTTGTGTCTATATCACTAGTAAGTGTATCAGTATTTTCCTTAACTGGTTTACCCAAAGTTCACACTTTTTACAGGTACTTCAATCAGAGGTTGGTTCAGCTTTGTCAAGGCAAAAGTGGAGCAAACAAATATCCTAAATGTGTCAAGGGTGCTTATCTATTTTTTGGAAAGATTAGTGATGTTCTTCCGCAGTGTAAGATTAGAATTTTGGAGAACACAGAAGAATATTTACCCACCTGTTGCGATGGAGCATGAAAACAATAACCTTTTAGCAGCTAGTGAAACACTTTCTGTGCGGAATCATGTTCTTCTATGCACACAACGTCTTGAGATATTAGAGAAAACATTTGGGGAACTTAGCCACAAACCTGCTGGCATGCCTTTGGAGAAGGAGCAAATGCTTATGAGTTCCTTGGATAGAATTAAATGTGTTGAGTTTGACCTTGAAAAGACTAAGAGGGTATTTCTTCATGCTCTCATCAGTCATCCATGACTGTTAAGTGTTGTTCTAACTATAGAATAATTTGTGTCATTAATGCAGGTGCTTCACGCCACAGTGATGAAGCAGATTGAGATTGCAGAGCTGGTAGAAAATTTGCGGGCATCAAAGAGTCAAGTAAATTGCTTTTCGGTAATATTTCATATATTCCAACATATATATGTTCCAATATTTTATAACACTAACTCCAAACTTTTCGGACAAATGATATTATGTTATTTTAATGATAGGTCCATATTTGAAAAAACACAATGCTGCTGTTAGTTGAATATTATCAAGCTTCAGGAAAGAAAAACTGTTATTGTTGAATTATCAAGCAATTCTGAGCCACTGACGTCAATAAACCTTGTACATATTGTTCTGGTCTTTAACAAGACATCTACATCATTAGATAGTGAGTAAGCATGAACAGAATTTTGTTGGTGATTTGGTACTTCCTGCCAAAATTTTCCTTTCAAATCTGTTCTATTTATATATAAAAACAATCATTAAGATTTGATACCATTTATCATTTAGTAATATTATATTTGCCATTATTAATTCCATTCCCCAAAAAGATTATTCAAATGAATTCAAAATACTTACATAATCAGACTTGTTCAATATAGCAGGACATAAATAGGCTACTTCTCTGATATTACTATTGAAATAAAAGATTCAAATATTGATTATTAATATTAAAAATTAGCATTACTAATTAAGATTTATGTGGATATAAATTATTAAACTTAAACTTAGAATAATTTGAAATATTAGTAATATTTTAATATAAATTAATATTAAATGTTTTTTAAATTTAATGTGATGAAAATTATCATTATTAATAATGATTTTTATAAAACAATATGTGCAATAATTATAATCAATTATTGATTAAAATATCAAAGCAACTTTGTTGTATAATTATGATTAATAAAATAATTTTATCATCATCAGAGGAAAATTTGATAATTTATTATTTAAAGTTAATAACTAAAAGAAATTTTCGTTAATATTTAAAACACTCATCTAGCATAAATAGAATTAAGAGGAAATAATGAGGAAAATATATACTCATTGAAACAAACATTACAAAAAAGTGATATAACAACACAAGAAAGAGAAAGCATTGGTGTCTTTTTATATAATTTTTTTTTATCATAATAGCATATTAAAATTACAATTTTATCTTTGATATTTTTCGTTCACTTACAAAATACTAGAATATTTTACCAACGTAGTCATCAATTTTTAGGTTATCTAATTGGTGGATATCTATAATTATAAAGTCAAATGAAACGTGAATATTATATTTGTGTTTTATTTTTTCTTAATTTTGTATCACCTTTTGAAACAAGTGAATGAAGGTGCATGTGTGCTTGATCACTATTGTCTAAACTTTAAAAAAAGTGTATTTGATAATGTAAACGCTAGGAACTTTACATGAATAAAATTAAATTATTTTTGGTTGAAGTGTTTGAGATTGAGGTTTAAAGAAGAGTTTAGATGAGTTATAGTAGTTGAAGTAAATGTGAATGTTTTGGTGTGTAGTAACTACTACTTTAATAATTTTGTACCAAGATTCATAAAGTGTAATATGGACATTGTTTTGTACTATCACAAAAGAAGGTGTTGTACCATAAAACAATGTCTCAAGTGTTAATAATAATAATGTCACTAAAAAATTATTAACTATAATATCTCTTAAACTAATACCTTAATCATTCTCATGTTTCCATTTCAAAGTGGGCCACATATTTTTATTGTCACAAATAATAATATTATTACGTTGAAAATATGATAAAATAATCAAGAAAAAAATAGAAAATTGTTATTAAGAGTTAAATTATTGTTAAATATTAAAAGGAATAGAAATGGAGGATGAAGATAGATAATGGAAAAGCTTAAAGAATAAATAGGTAATGAAAATAGATGTGTAGATGTAAAAGTATTGATAAAGAAAAAAAAAAGCTAATATAGAAAAATATTAAGTAAAAGAAAAATATTTACTGTATAAATCTTATAATATAAATTTATTGATATAATTGACTTGAGAGATATTAAAAGTCGGAATTCTTTTATTAAGTAAATGTATCGAAACAAAGGTTATTAATATGAAAGGTGAAGTTATGAAGAGAAATACATAAAAAGGATGTTATAAATGCAAAAAAGCATTAAGAAAAACATATTAACGTAATAGAAGTTATAATCATAAATAATACATGTTAGTAACTCATGATAAAAGGATGAGAAAAAAATGAAATGTGACAATATTTAAGAAAAATAGATTTGTCTAATTTCTTTTATTTTATTATTTTAATTTATTTAACTTAATAGTCAAATAATAAAAAATATAAATAAATTATTTGTATTAAAAATAAGAGTAATAAATTATTCATAAATTGATATTCTAAAAAACGTCCTAAATGAATAAATAACTAATTCATTAAGATTTATGGCAATTTAAATTACCACTATCATTGATTTTTTTTATTAATTTTTATGTGTACCCTTGACAATTTATTTTCTTATATTTACATAAATTTGCATTCTTAATAATTTAATTTTTATGTAAATTTATCTTTTAAACTATTTACTTTTTAAGTTATTTACATTTCAAATTGTTTATTTTTTAAAACAAACTATTTTTTAAGTAACTTTAATCCTTTAGCGTTTTACTTATTGTTCTATCTTCATGAAATTAAAATTGTTTGCCAGTATTATTAAGTGTTTATTTCTTTAAAATATCAGTTTTTAATGAATATTCATATAAAAAAATAATTGAAGTAAATATAATGGTTAAATATATTTATAATGAATTTAGTATACGCATTCGCTTTGTATTAATTAATAAAAAAATTAATGTGTATGTGCAATTTTATTGTTATTTTGTTATTTACAGTAAAACTTATATTTAATGTTTAAATTATTTCCATTAGTTATTGCTAAATTCAATTTAATCTAAATTAAAACTTATATTTAATGTTTAAATTATTTCTATTAATTATTGTTAAATTTAATTTAATCTAAATTCTATTTATTTTAATTGTATATTTTTTAATAGATTGAATGCTAAAATATCTCACTCTATCTTTACAAGTATTCATTATACATAATGGGATTTATAAAATTTAAAACCATTTAAAATGTGAATTACATAAACAATTATAAATGTAAAATTTAAAACTATTTAAAGTATGAGTTACATAAACAATTTTTTAAAATGTAAAACTTAAATGGAGAAATTGGTCCTCGTATCCCATTCTTTATTTACTTTAATAAAAGCACGGACATTAAGTTTATAATTGTACCATATCTATCTTAGTATAATAGCTAAATATTTTTCATGTCTTAAATGAATATTGAGTTTATGATTCATACCTTCAATGTATTTGTTCTAGTTTAACCAGAGGATGTACATTTTGTATAGGTACACAAATAGCCGCGGATTTATGGTCAACTTAAACTTAAACAGACCATCTTGTTGGTATACCCAGTTCTAATCATTGATTAACATTATTAACATTTTGTTTATAATTGTTCCATGTCTCTCTTAATATATAGCAAAACATTTTTCATGTCTTTAAGGAACATTGAGATTATTTTGGTTTATATAACCCTTCAAGTATATATTTGTTCTAGTTTAATTTTATAAAAATATATGTCAAAGGATGTACGTTTTTATTTATGTAAACAAATAGCTATAAATATTAATATAATCACTTTATTATATATGGATTATAAAAAATAATTACTATAATTTATTATATCGATGCAAATAATAGTTATTTTTTTCTTATGTTTAAAAATCCTGGATAAGATAAAAAAAAACTATAATATCAGCACTCATACCATAACACAGTAATCTCCACAGCAGAGAATGCCGAAATTAACAAATATCAAACATTATTTTTTATATTTTTTTTGTGTAAATTTTCCATAGCTCTGCCAATAAAAAGCTTATTAATAAAAAAAAAAGCAACAAAAAATACACACATTCAGTGACCAAAGACAGGACCACTTGTATTCGACTAAAGGCAAAAGAAAAATTGAATGACATTGCAAGACACTCGTCAGAGTTCAACGCAATTACCATGCTACAATTTGGGCTGAAGTTGACATGTAGACTGAATTTCAAAATTGAAATTGGAAATTGTGCGGGCAAACTAATGTTTACAATAAGAATATTTAAGAACAGCTAAGTAACAATATATTATCGAAGCTAAATCCTACATTATGTGCTCAAACCTTAAACGTCCGACATCTCCCGAAACCTGGCAAGTGCCTTTTTATGAATAAGCATCTTGTAACTGTCCCCTGCCTGTACCTCAAGGCTAGGATCCAACTTCTTCTGTTGACTCCCAAGTCCTGCCCTATGTTCCGTGGCTTGTGCAAGGACAGGCTCTATCATTCCACTTCCATCCTTTCCTAGCCCCTGTGCATCAAATTATCCATAATACAGGAAAAAGACATAATACATAGAAGTTAGAATCCTTCAGCAGATATGTTGAGAGAACCAAATTTCCAGGGGTATCCCATCCAATTCTTGAGGTCCAAACATAAGAAAAGAGGATATTAAACTAGACAAAAATATTATTTAGGTCTATAGATTAAAGTACTAGCTTATGTCCCTGAAAAAGAGGAAATTTGATTACTGGAACTTATTCCAAATATAAACAAATGACTAAATCAAGCTCTACCAAACAACCAGAATAAGGGGAAAAAAAACTATGTAATGAAGAGGGAACGAAACGGTACCAATCCTTCCTGCCAGCCCATGTTGCGAAGCATCCTATTACCGACATTGTTTTCATCAATTGCTTTGTCTGCCGTAATCACCTCAAAAGTATCAATGTTGACATCTCCAACTACACGTCCACCACCAACCCCAGGAGGGAATGGCATTGGATCACCCTTCCTTGATGTAAAATCTCGGTCTTCAAGGGACACATATGGTAGAAACAAATATTTTCTCAAAAAGTCAATCCACATATTAAGCTACCAGTTTACCTATTGTCTTGCAAACTTACTATTTAGTTGTTCAAAACTTCAAATAGTACCTAATATTTGATACTAAAGATCAACAACTTACTACAAAACTTTTTAGAAATACGTTTTGCCCAATAGAGTAATAAAATAAAAAGCATAATTCTACTATATTTTAAAATATATAACTATAAAAGAATTTACATGCACACAATTCTAATTTCCTAACCAGGAAAGTTTCTTCAATTCCCTCTATTATAAAAAAAAAGATTACTCACACCTACTATCACCCCAAATAGTAAATACAATTTCCCAAATATATATGTAGCACGCCAATGCCTTACTTCCCATCTAATGAAAAAACTAATGCTTCCTCTACTCCCATAGCCTTTTTCATCAGAGATACCACGCAATGCTTTGAAAAGAGTAACTAACAACTGGCAAGCAAACACTTCCTCTTCAGCTCAGCAGTTTTTTCAATCAAAAGTGCATCAACACAAAAGTAATGAAACCGAAACCCATTATAAATTAAGTAGCCTTACTTGAATCCCCAATGTCAAGATCAGCAAAATCATTTCCAACTGAAGATGATGAGCCATACAAACTCCTCCTCTCAGCTGCACGATCCCGGTAAGTTGTTTGAGGTTGTTCCTTGTGAGCTGAAGCAGGAAGAGGCATTTCTGAAAACCTTCTTCGGCCACTTCCAACAGTTGCAGATGGTGTATAAGAACCCAGGGCAGATACATCTGTTCTAAAGGGAGTAGCAACTGTCTGTGGATCAACATTTGCTGAAGATGAACTTTGCATAGATGATGCAACAGATGTAGAACCTGAATAAGTATCTGATTTGACAACCCCTCTTCCTGAGCCCCTTATGACCCCCATCACAGTGCCTCCAAGACTATTACTAACAGGTCGAGGCTGTGCCTGAGAATCAATAGCAGCAACCTGGACAGGAGTTGTGTGAATATTAGAAGCATTACTTTCCCTTACCATAGTCTCATTTTTTGACTTATTCTTAGCAGAATGCCCAGCAGAATATGACCTATCATCAACTGATATAGAAGGCTGATTATCTTCCAGAGCCACTCTAGTAGCCTGCCCCTCATGACTCCTCTGCTTCCACATTGTCAATACATTGTTCATTTTTTTCTTGTTTGCCAGAATACTGCTCTTTGATGCAAGTTTTATTTCCTTTGATTTTTCTTTTTCTTTCTTCTCTGCAGCTAAAGCAGCTGTTGCTGCAGCCTGGACAGCATCTGCCAAAGAAGCTGGCTTCTCAACTGATGTAACAGTAGTAGCTGGTGCAGAAATGACCTTTTTACTTCCAGAACCATCAGATGTTTTAGAAGGTTCAGACTCATTATTAGGTGTTTTATTCTGATTCTGATCAGTGCAAGGTATGTACTGCTGAGTTTGGTTGTCATATGAATACCAAATCCCATTATTACCATCATAGTAAAGGCCTACATATGACAAGAGTGTAGAAGATCAAAATACGAAATCAGTGAATACAACAATTGTTGACGAGTATAGTAGTGTTTCCAAGTCTTGATGCTGGTAAAAAAAAAGGCTAAACCACACATGCAAGCTCCATAAGCAACACTTCCCAGAGCACAAAGCTACCATATAGTGAGTGAGTGCGAGTGTATAACAGAGATGGAAACATACTAGGTAAACGGGATGACAAAAAACTTTGCAGCCTTATCTCGTCTATCAGAACTCAATTACACAAGAGGAGATAAGGTAAATACAGGAAAAGAAACAGCCTAAAAATTGACAGGCACTGCTGCACCAGTAAACGTAGTTGTAGAATTCACTTCAACATGCACGATTTAGGTAATCTCCAAACCTACTTTTGGCTCATTAGAAAAGGGGCCCCACAATAGGGAAAAAGTCTTGACAAAAAAAAAATGCTTGAGAAACTTTAAGATACTCGAGCTTTTCTGACTAACTCAACCATGATACATACCAGTATTTCCATCATAGTAAAAACCAGAAGCAGCATCATAGTAATAACCCGATGCTTCATCCCAAACAAAGCCTGATTGAGGAGCACCAACTTCTGTGCCAGGTTGATCTGGACCAGTAGATAGTTTGTCATCCGGATTATATTCTTTTGGAGCCCATCCCACAGAATCATACTGGAATTGGCAAAGAGCAAGAAAACAAAAATCACATTTATGATAACTTGACAGCATATCAGAACTATAATTATGAACATAACTGTAGTAAGAAATACAAAATATAAATGTCGAATATTCAAGATCAGATATATCTCTTGCAGGAAATACCCCTCTACAGGCAAAGAGAATCAGTAACAATAGACATACAGTAAAACACACGGGAAACATCAATTACCTAGGAGCAGTACTGTACATCAAAATTAGGAACCAGCTCAGAAAAGAAAAAAAATATCAAAGCTTAAGGAAATTAGAATTCACTGTTCATGTTTCCCAATTAGTTATGCAAATGCTTCAGATATTTTATAAAACCAATTTTTAGTCAGGCCTAACATTTCGGAACCAAAGATTTTTAACAGCCTGTGAAATACCTTTTTCCTGGCAAGGCAGAATCCCTGTTATTTTCCACCAGATTCTTTACTAATTATTATCATAACCTATATCTCTTCAATTGTAAAATAAGAAAGTTTGAACTAAAGAAAACATCCTCATACAATACAAGCACTAACATGGCCTAACTACACAAAATGATTTAAAATTGTCGCTATTCACCTTCAACAATACAGAATGTTTTCAACCATGTATAAACCACTATACAAAATTCATGATAAAAAAGAATAAAACACCTGTTGGGCAAATGTCGCAGCCTCAATAGCAGCAGCCGCAAGACTGCTTGATTGGGAAGTTCCTGATGTTCCTGACCCAGGGCCCAGGATACTTTTTGCATATGCCACTCTTAGAATCTGCCCATTCTTTTCAAGCATAGTTCCATTTGTTGCCTCAAGAGCTTTGGTAGCATCTTCCACCTAAACAAAAATAGTTTGCCACATTAATACCTACCCAAACAACTATTTAACAATTAATTTTCTTGTTAGGCTTCCTCACTTCCCCTCCTTTTCATCTATAAAAAAATAAATGACAAAATCATGAAAATGAACGGTATCCATCACAAAGGAGTTCAAGATGAAACACAGATAGCTAGCTGGTACTAAATATAAAGAAATATAATTTGTACAAACTTGAGTGAACGACCACTTAAGAACAAACAAATTCAATAAGGTATTGTTAGATGAGAGCTTATTTTGATAAACTATAGATATAAGCTTATTCATAAACTTATTGAATAAGAACTTGTTGACAAACTTTGAATACGCTTCTAAAAATATTCCAGAGGACTTTATAGAAGAGTCATAAGCCAAACAGGATCTTCTAAACACCCCTTTAGCTATAACTCTCAAAAGAATTGCTAAGAATAAAGCTCAGTTGTTAATAATGAGTTGTGTTATACCTACCGAATAAAAGTGTACAAATGCAAATCCCCTTGAGACATGAGTGAACTTATCTCTCACAAGACGCAGATCCTGTAATAGATAATAAACCTCCTTAAGCATATAAATGACAACATAAACCACAGCAAACCTGCCCCTCCGATGCATAAAATTAGTCACAGTATTGACTAACTAGCTCAGGAATATAGTAAGACCTTAATTGGAGCATGTTTGGAAAACTCATAGCGAAGCATTTCCTCATCAGCATTTTCATCCAATCCACGGACAACCAAAACATGAGTTGGACCTGATTGCAAATATACTTACTAACTACAGAGCATTAATAAACCAACAATCTCAGGGAACAGGGATTATACTTACCAGCTTCCAAACCTTTCTTTCCAGTAGCAGCTGAATTTGATGATGAAATATCTGCTGCAGGAGCATCGTCAGTTCGGGGCTCATTACACTGCAATAAGAAGAAAAAAGCACTAAAACCATTCAATGTCTGCACATATGTACACATACTTATACCTCAATTGAAAAATGGATGGCTGCTATAAGTTAATTATCCAAAGCATTAAGCATGTCAAAAGTCTACAATTCAAAAATAGTAACACGATACAAAAATGATGCAGGAAAGAACATGAACCTGATAGCATGACGTCCGGCGTGCAAAATTTATGTAGCCACATACAGTGCACATCCAATCAGATGGAACCGTGATACTCTTATAATTATGACCTGATTTCATAACTCCATCGGGACCAGGACCTCCAGTTGGCTTACTACTGTAACAAAATATAGCTCAAAATGGTAACTTAAATTAGATTATTGTAATTAACAGCATCATGATATTAGTTAAAAGTACACAAAATTGGCAAAGCCAACAAATGAAAAATACCTATATTCAAAGAAAAGTTTTCTGCCATCGACAACAAGACCATCGTCTCCTAGTTTGTCCATCATTCCCTGTGCAGCTCCCTAATCCATAATAATTTCACTCAGTATAACATTCATGAAATCATGACATATATAAACTGGAAAATAAACATGATAAATACCACAGAAGGAAAATCTATAAACGCAAATCCACGAGAGACACCAGAATTTCTCTCCTTTATAACACGAACGTGACGAAGGGGCCCCCATTCCGCCTAAAATCATATAAATGATGATACCATAAAGTAAACAAAAAAAAATCATCAAAATCTACCAGAGTAAATGATGAAGCTCAACAGAACAAATTCAGTATGACATACAAGTATTTGGTATAGATCTTCATCAGTTGTCTTCTGTGAAAGACCTTTCACAACAACAGTTGCAGATGGGGCCTATGAAAACAGCTTTTGCTTCAAATTCTCCAACAGTAATAAGATAATCACTGAAAATATAAAAGCAAAGCATTATTCAGCACATACCACAGAATAATGCTCCCGCTGCCGTTTATCATCACGATCCCTCCGTCTTTCACTTTTATCATATCGGCTCTCAGTATAGCTACCTTCCCTATAACTTCTACCATGGCTTCGACCTCGAGGGGACCTAGACCTTGGATGGTCATCATATCCACGAGATTGAGATCGGGAATGAGAATGGGAGTGAGAATGGGACCGAGATCGAGATCGTGAACGCGAACGAGAATGTGAACGTGAGCGCTCATGCCTCCTACGTGGACTCAAATCTCCTTCCCGACTATGACCTCTCTTATCACGTTCCCGATCACGCGATTCACGTCGCCTCCAATTACTGTCTCTTCTACTACCTCTTTCATAATCAGAATCATAACTATGCCGACCATGCTCGTAATCCCTATCATGGCTATCCTCCCTTCGATGATGAGAGGATGCCCGGGACTTGTAGTCATAATCTTCATAGGCATAATCATCACGTTCATGTCCTACAAACCTGGCAGGTTTATCATATCCTCGGTCACCATAGTTTTCAATGCCAGTATAGCCATCCCGAAACCTTTCATATTCTGGGTACGTGTCAATCTCACGATCCCTGAAACCATCTATCTGATTATATGATTCGTGATAGGGCCTCTGAAAACGTCTAGATTCCCTGTCAAGTGGATAATCTTCATCATAACCTCGCCGTTTGGATTGACTCCAGTGGCCAACGGGGGGTGGTCCTGGCGGCAGGTAGGCGTCCCTGTCCAAAATATCAGGGTGGAAATTATTTCTCTGGTAAACCGGATCCCTTGGATATCTTTCATCTAGAAACCTTCTCTCGTCATAGGAACCACCAACCCTGCCAAAAATATGGGGTAAAATGGGAGGAACGAAAAGCTAAAATTCGATACTGCACAACAATATAACTAGATTAACATTTTGCATAAGAAAACAAAACCAAAAGCAGCTCAGTTGTACAATCATGAGGTACATACCACACCACCAACAAATTGGAAAAAAATCCCTCAAAGACACAAACTTTTACCCACAGGTTTCATATTACCGTAGTGATGATGATGATAAGCATCAAGCAGTGGCACTCACCGGAAGTTCGGCTCGTGGACGGCGCCGTATCCATCAAGAGCCTGTGGATTCAAGAGAATAAGCTATGTCAGGAACAAATAATCAATGGTGGGACGAGGGTTAGGCAAATGGAGTCCATATCTGACTGCCCCCACAGCTAGCTTTCTTTCACAATTCTCCGATAAAAAATCAGATTGAAACCCTAATAGTAGTTTCTTTGAATAATGATCCCCATATTCCATATAGGTGAATTATTTAAGGAGGAAACCACAATTACGCTGTTATTATCCCAGCCTTGATGCAGAGCATAGCGACCAGGATCCATTTCTTGCAAAGCCCACCGTTCCTCTCTCTAGCAATATTGTCTCAAAGTCAAAACCTTTCTCTCTCCCTGTAATATATGCACAAACAGATTCAGTTATCCACCATGAACCAACAACCTTTACCACCTTCTGGGCCCTCTCTTCCAATCCAACAATTACTGTCTTCCAAATCCTCGCTTTATCGACACATCAAGAAACCCATCACCTCTATAACTATTTTCGCAATTAATTAAACATTCCAAAATTCGAAAACATAAAAGATAAAAACTCATGAATCCACAATCCGAAACAAATACTATCGATCATCCAGACAGTCGTAAACGAATTAGCATCGAAAAAACAGATAACGCGACGGTTAGGGTTTTTACCGATGGCTGTGGCGGATCTGGGGTTTTGGCGGCGCGCGGATTGCAGAAGGAAAAGACGATAAATGTGAGCGCTTGGTTGGGATTATGGGTGGAAGAAACGAGATGAATAGGAAGCAGGAGTAGTGGCAGGAGGAAACTCTTTCTGTGAGTTACATGAATGAACGAATGAATCTATCACGACCAATTTATAATTTATAATTAATAATTAATTCTTAAATCAAATTTTCATCTCACACATCTCAATATTGTAAAACCAACCATCCATAGGATATTTAAACCACGTGTTTATCTCACCTCAATCACCACTACTGCGTGTCTCCCGCATCTCACTGTTGTAAAATCCAATTTTCATGATTAGTGTGTTAACCCTATTTTCTTAATTAAGTAATTAGATTATTAATAGATCAAAAATAAGTTTAAATACTTTACTGTTGTTTAAATATTATCAGATTCTACTGCTTAAAGAGTACTATATCATTTTACACCACTGTTGTTTTTAGAACGCCAGGTTACAATTAATCTTAACATTTAAAAGAACAAAAAACAAATTTAATTCAAATTTAAATGATTAAATGTTTAAGCTTAGAAAATAATATCTAAATCACAAAAAATATATAAATAAAAATGTAATTCAATTTAACATTGTCAATCAATAAAATAATTGTTAATAACTATTACAAAGCATACTAAATTTACCATAGTTTGTGATAGAATGAAAATACAATATATAATGCAATTTTTCGCAATATTTAATGCGTTCAAAATTAAATTATTTTTTATTTAATATTTTTTAAGTCACTAATTACCTTAAAACAAATCCATTATCCTTGCTATAAAAATTAGGATAGTTATCATATCAATAACAAAATATTTTTTAAAACATTTCCTTGACCATATATTTCTTTAAAATTGTAATTTTTATCTTTACTTCTAAATTGAATCTTAATATATTAAAAAATACGAATAATTAAAGATATCTTGTACCATGACATAAATTATTTGTCAGAAATTTAAAATATATTTTTTATACACTAAAAAAATTATTTATTATGAATTTAATTATAAGATAATAAATATTTAAAAAAAATTTATTATAAACTTTAATTATATATAATAAATATTATCGTATGTATTATTACAAGACAAAATACTAGTGAATACGTAGGTTTCTTTAAATTAATAGAATTAGCTAAATTGTGAAATATGAATTTTTTGCATTTTTAGTGAGGGTTTAGAATGATGTTTGTGAGCTATTAAATGTACAATCAAGTCTACATTAATTTTTTATTGATTAAAGATTGAGAATTGATTTATGTGTTGTGTATTTCTTGTCCTTACTTTTGTGATCATGAAATTACTGCACGAAAGAGTATCAAATTATTAGCTAGTTGTTACCATTAATTTAGAAAGAAAATGTTCAACAAGAAAATAAAAATAATGAATTGATAAAAGAGATTTTTTATTGTCCTAATCTAAGTAAAATACAAATCTAAATATACAATTAACAAAATAACACATCAAAATAATTTAAAACTAAGGCTTTATGAAAAAAAATCTTACCTTTTCATTATTTGAAATTTTGTTACTGAAGTTGAAATATATATATTAAGCGAGTGTCATGTTTATCAGTGTTATCCAGATACTACTTTGGATATCCTCAAACCATCTGAAAACGATTCCAACAAATTCTAAACTTTATATGCATATATACCATAACTATACAAACATAAATATATATATATAAACAATTCATAAAAGCAACACTACCATTAATAAACGGTATCAAGGTCAAGAGTACCTTAAATCTCGCATCTTTCGTCGCTCAAGCGACCATCTTATTGCTTGAGCGATATCAAGGTTAGGAACAAAGTCTCATACTTTACATGTCACTTGAATCACAATCACATGGTTTAAGTGACATAGTGAAGAGAGAGTTGAGCTATAACCAATACTTGAGTGACGCATGTCACTCAAGTTATATAAATCAACCCCAAGAGTCTAGTTTTCCAATAATCACCTACTCAACGACGAGCTTTAAACTCATCAACAATTTATACCAACAATGTTTATACCAACATTCAAGAGGATATAGTTCTATACAATTTCAACTAGTTTAACATACACATTCTCTTTTTTTTTCACATATTCCTTACACCTACAATCATAAGTGTTTGCACAAGAGAAATTAACTCCCTTACCTGGATTGATGCACTATTGTAATCAATTTATTGAAATTCACTCCCAACTATCTAAATAAGTTTCCAAATACCTTCTATGATAAAATCTCTCAACATCTTAATCTTAAAGAGGATAAAAATGAAACTTACTATAATACAATTTTGATCACACACTGTCAACGATAGTTTACACAGGTTTATAAAACATAAGTATAAAATAAGTCTAAAATACACAATTTTGATAAATAATTGAAAAACTAAAAATATATTTAACTCATTTCTTAATACTCTAATTTAATAAAATTTACGTAGTTAAAAACGGATTTATTTTAAAGAAAATATATTAAAATGACAAAGTTTTAGACTAAAAATTTTAAAAATAAAATAAGAGATAAACCTTGAAAACGATTGCAACAACTACCTATAAAGGATTCTAAACTTTATATGCATATACCATGACTATACACACATATAAATATATATATATATAAGCAATTCATAAAAATAACACTACCATTAATAAACGGTATCAAGTCAGGAGTACCTTAAATCTTTCGTCGCTCAAACGATCATTTTATTGCTTGAGCGATATCAAGGTTGGGAACAACAAAGTCTCATACTTTACATGTCACTTGAACAACCATCACATGGCTTAAGTGACATACTGAAAAGAGAATTGAATTATAACCATAACTTGAGTGACACATATAAACCAACCCCAAGAGTCTAGTTTTCCGACAGTCACCTACTATAAACGAGCTTTAAACTCATCATCAACAATGTTTATACCAACATTCAAAAGAATATAGTTCTATACAATTTCAACTAGTTTAACATACGCATTCTTTTTTTTTTTCACATATCCCTTACATCTAAAATCATAAGATAGTTCAACTGTTTGCACAAGAGAGATTAACTCCCTTACCTGAATTGATGCACTATTGTAATCAATTTATTGAAATTCACTCCCAATTATCTAAATAAGTTTCCAAATACCTTATGTTGTAAAATCTCTTAACTTACAATATTATAATACAATTTTGATCAACCTACTAGATCCTAATTCTCATTCATTCCTTAAGGGTTAAATATGTTTTTAGTAATTGAATTAATTGTTAAAATTGTATAAAAGAATTCTACCACATTATCGTTTACACAAGTTTATAAAACATAAACTTAAAATAAATTTAAAAATATATAATTTTAATAAATAATTATATTTAACTCATTTCTTAATACTCTAATTTAATAAAATTTATGTAGTTAAAAACTGACTTATTTTAAAGAAAATATGCTAAAATGATAAAGTTTTAGACTAAGAATTTTAAAAATAAAATAAGAGATAAACATGTAACTTCTATTTATTGACATTATTAATAATTTATTATTAAAATAGTTTATTTCTATAATATATATATATATATATATATATATTTATATACACGCTTATATTTATTGACATTATTAATAATTTATTATTAAAATAGCTTATATATACGCTTAAAATTTATCATTTATACTAAATTTGAATGGTTTTCTATCAATATATTCTTAATAAATTTAAAATACGAAGTTCAGTATTCAAAGTTGAAAATAACCCAAATAAATATAAAAGTATTATAAGTTCATTTTAAATAATTATAGATATTATGTTTCTTATTGTTTACAGTAGTGAAAAACTCATTTCTTTAATTTTGAATTTGATAAGTGCTAAAGAAAAATAACAAGAAGAGCAGGAAAAGATAGAGATATAGATCATTGTTCTTTCTCATGGAATCATAACTCAGAAACATAAAGAATTGTGAATATTATGATTTCTAGAAATCATTAAATTATAATATTCTACATTTTTAAAACTAGATAATAATATATTATTTTTTGTTAAAATATTTGTTTCATTATTATATAAATGATTTACTAATAATTTGTAATATACTTTTAATAAATTTCTCATTTTGTTTCGAGCAAATTAGGTTAATAAATGTAAAAAGATTAAATTCCTCAAGAAAACTAAAGAGTGTATTTATGAATTAGGGTTATTTTATCTTAATTTTTCTAAATAAAAAATAATAAGTGGTCTCATAATAACATTTGAAAAAAGAAGAAAGACAACAAAAAAAAGAAGAGAGACACCAATTTAAACAAACATATAAATTAGATAAACTCATGCAGACAAAAAAGTTACACATCAATAATGTTATGATCCTTTCAAGAAAGATTACATGTTTTAACAATATATGATATTACTAGTTGGTGAAACATAACTACATTGAAAGGATTTAGATCATGCTTAAAATTTAAGTTTTATAAATAATAAAAATAAAATTTAAAGTGTATATTTATATTAAATATAATTATAATATTAAAAAATAATAAATTAAAATATAAATAATATATTATTAAATAAAGTCTTATATAATTTTTAATAAAAATAAATATAAAATTTTAAAATGAAAAGATCATACATTCACAAGAGTAAATTAATTAACTTCTCTTATTAACAAATACACTAATGCATCACTAATTAATTAACTTCTCTTAAAATTTGAATAAAGGACATGAATTAAATAATAATTTAAATGAATTAAATTACATTTTTAAAATGAATTGACCATTTTAAATTATTTTTAATTACTTAAATAATATAAATTATTTAATTCATTACTAATTAACATTTTATGATACAGTATACTCTATAATTTCATAAAGTGGTATATCAGTCTAGTTTAAATAATTTGATTTAGGTAGAATTTACTTTTTACAAAATAAAATAATATGTTGTTAAATTCAGTTTTTTCAAAAAAAATATTTTTAAAATAAATAAATTGTTTATACAATCAATTTAATTCAGGAGTTAATTGAGTTAGTTCAAATAGATTTTAATAATTATGTTATATATTTTAACTACCCTGTTACAAATCTTTCCAAGTTTTAAGCATTAGTAATATGTCTTAACATTCTTTTATTATACTTAGGATTTGTGAAGATTATCTGCAAAGCAATTTTTCGGTGAGGTTAGTTAAACTAATATAAAATTTTATGCGTTATATCCATAAGACTTTTGTTTATCTCAAAATTAGGGGTTTTGTTTAAAAAATATATTTCAAATGATTTTCTAATTATATTTTTAGATAGATTTTTTCATTAATATACATAGATTTCATAATTAGTAAATTATTAAATAATATATTCAGGTATAACTATTTATTTATTAAAATTAATATAAATATTTTTTAATAAATATAAAAAATGTTGTACACAATTTTTTTAGTAATTAATAAATGTTTTAAGTATACTATTTTAAAAAATATTTAATATATTACATAAAATATTTTTAATTATTTTAAACTAGTATTTCAATATAATTAATGATCTTTTGGATAAATATTTTTTATTTTATAATCAATAAATTAAATATTTAATTCTTTTCTTTTATACATAAATATCCTAAAAAATAAGAAGTGAAATAAAACTAAAAGTAACAATAAAATTAGTTTAAGTTGACTCTATAAAACATACTTTGGATCTAACTTATTTTACAAAATCTTCTTTTACGTCTTGATCTACATAAAAATTTAACATAACCTATAAATTTATTTTTTAATAATTTATAATATTAAAATAAAGTTGAATATATATATATATATATATATGTGTGTGGTATCATTTACGAGAATCAATTCTAACATGTTTATTAAATATTAAATGTGTTTAATATTTTTCTAATAATAAAAATAAATAAAAACTTTTTAAATAAAAATTTATAATTTTATTATAAGTTTTTTATTGTATATGTGATTTTTATTGCATGAAATTAATTAAATTTAAAAAATAAGAGAGTTTTTTAAATTGTATTTATGATTTTTTTAATTTCAATTTCTAAAAAATAGTTAATTGAATTTGAAAAAAATAATTACAAAAAATTTAAAAATAAAACAATAAAAATTTATATATATTAAAGAAGAGAATCTATTTATATATTATCATAAATCTAATAATAACTTATATAAAAATATATACAAGTTAATAATAAAAACTTATAATTTTATATTAATGTTTATAAATATGATAAAAAATTATCTTTTTAGTATGATTACTTTAATGTTAGGTCATGTTTAGTATATAAAAATATAAATAAATATAAAATTTTAATTGATTTTAATAAATTTTAATAAATTTAATAATAAAAATAATAAATATTTATTGAATACTTTGTAATCGCATATAGGACTTAAAAAAATTATTAATCAATCTTTGTCTTAAATTAATTATATAAGTATTTTTATAGTTTAATTATTTTTATTGAATTTAAAAAACCATTCTCGTATTAAAAGATATAATTTATAGATTTTATATATATATATATATGTAACTAATTATTTAAATTGAGATAAAAAGTAATTAATTTATAAACTATTTAATTAATTAAAAATAAAAAATATTTATAAGTGTTAATTCGTGTCTTAGAAACAACTGGGAAAGAATTTTAATTTTCGAAATCTGATAAGAGTATGCAGGGAAGTGTTGTTTATTCTGAGACAAAATAAATAAGTTTATTTAAATTTTAAAGGTGTGATGGAAAATAATATGAAGTTTTAAATGTATTAATGTGGAGAGAAGGGGTATTCAGAAAGATAACAAATAATTATTTCAGAAAGTAACACTCCAATTCTTCCACAAACAGGTTAAAACAGAAAAAGAGACTCTCCATATGCAAGACTCCTCGACAGCCCCAGCTACATAGTCCGTTGTTTTGTTCTCAATTTCTGAGGTATCATCTTCTTCCTTTCTTCTTCTTTCATCTATTCTTTCTTCAGATAGTAAAACCCTGCAATGTGTACTGTTTTCTATGCGTTTTACTAAAAATCATACAAGAGAACAATCAGAGAGTGTGTGAGAGATTATTTTCTTGGTTGCTAAGCTACCCAATCTTTTATCTGACCTGGTCTTCATCTCAATTTTGGCTTCATCAGGTGTGTGTTATTGTATTGTTTTTTGTGCCCTTTGGTGTCGTTTCGCTTAATCTCTATCTGGTGCATGTGATAGCACTCTCTCTTCGGTAATCACAGGAAAAATCTGTTTTTGGGTCCATGGAAGAAGACCAAGAGGCTCAGCATCAAAGGGAAAATCTAGGGTATGTTCGTGGGGAAGGAGAAGGGTTAGAGGTTAATGGAGGAGGAGTTAAGAAGATTGAGATTGGTTCTTTCACGTGCCATATCTGCGAAAGAAGTTTCAGTTCAGGTAAAGCTCTCGGTGGGCACATGAGAATCCACAACCTCTCTAGAAAGCAGGTTCATGGGGAGAAACAAGGAACTAGTGATGTTTCAAAATCCAAGATAACAAAATGGGTGTTGGTGGATGGCAACCCCACTTGTTCCCTTTGTGGAAAGAGATTTTCTTCCTTGAAGTCCTTGTTTGGGCACATGAGGTCTCACACTGAGAAGGCCAGGAGGGGAATTCAAACCAAGGCTCTGATCGTTGGTGCATCCTCCAATTCCACTTCTTCCTCAACCCTTTCTGATGATTTGGCTGTTGATCTCTCTCGCGTTCTCAGGGGTTGGTCTGCGACTGCAAAGAGGGGTCGCAGAAGCCCCTCTTGCAGCAAATCAAATTCTGGTTTGGAAGATGACGATGATGAGATCGAGCCACGTATGCAAGAGGCTGCGAATGAGCTCATGTTGCTGGCCAGAGGGAGTCCCAAGTGGGAGGAAGAGATTGGTGCTGATCAGATTCAAGAACATCCGTTCAACAAGAGGCCGTATGAAGAGTTGCTACACCCACTTTCTGGGAATTCTGATGACATTAAGATCAAGAAGAGAAATAGAAAGAAACTGAAATTAACAGAGTTAGCATCAACCGAGGAGGGGAACAGGTTCGCTAGATGCAGAAAATGCAATACAACCTTCTCTGGTCACCAATCTTTAAAGGGTCATTTATGCAGCCTTCAAAATTCTAAGAACATTCAGTCTCAGACAGATGTTGTGTCAGTCACAAAAGAGGCACATCATGCCAAAACAGCCATACAAGGGGAGAAAATAGAAACAGGAATAGTTCTTGAGGGTAGTGCTGTGAAAGCCATGAGAGGGTATGAGTGTGAAGTTTCCAACCAGACTTTCTCAACTGGTCAAGTCTTTGGGGACCATAAGGGATATGATTGGACCAGCATGGCAGGAGCTCAGTCAGCTCGGGCAACTTCTTCAAATGTGGAAACTGGTCAGAAGTGTTCAAAGGTTTTTAGTTTTGATCTTAATCAAATTCCTGCTATGCTTATTCCTGCCAATATTATGACATCATCCAGTTATGATTCCTCTTCCTAAAAAAAATTCTGTCACTAATCAATGAGTTAGAATTTGATTGTTGACCATTACAAGACATGTGTTCTATATTCAATGATAAGTACTCTTCACATCAAGTTATGCACTGTTAACAATTGGTTGTCTTTAGTATTAGCTTCCTCTGGTGAGACACCAGGAGGAACTATCTTAGCTGTTTCCTATGTTTTTGGTAGGGTCATGGACTCTTGTCTTTTCTGTATTTTCCTTCTTCATGTGATGCATGATGTGTCCTGCAAACCTAGCTTTCCTGGGAAAAGGAAGGATCCGAAAGGGCATTGTGGGGCTTTCATTGTTACCCTTTTCTGCTTAAATGCAATTGGACACAATGGTTCTTCCTAATCCTTTTATTAAATAATATTTTCACCATCAACTCCTTGATTAAGGTGCCTGATAAAAGTTTCAAGTTCACATATGTTGAGGTGTCTTTTGAATGGTACACATGAATAAATTGAAGTGAACATTACATACATAAAAAAAAGAATGACTTAATAAATCATTGATGATTAAGCTAAAAGTTTATGTTGGCATTAAAAATTGGTAAAGATTATTGTGGTGGAGAGATGCAGAACACTTGGAGGTGTTTTGTTCAGAGTTGAAATGAAAAAGGTTACCTTAATAGAGGCCTACTTGAATAAAGTTGTAGGTTAACAATTTAGGTTATGAGTTTATTTTTAAAATTATTTTATTATATACCAGGGAAAATGTATACACTTAAAGTGCACGTGGGTTCATTTTTTCTAACAGTAAAAAATGAAAATTATTATAATAATTATTAAATAAATATTTACTAAAGAAAATTTATAATTTCATTTGTGTGAGATTTTTTATTTTAAATAATTAATTAATTTGAAATGAAAAATAACTTTTTAATAATATGCAATTTACAAGTTTCAACATAATGTCTAATTATCATACTATACTCTCTCTATATATATTTCTAATATGATATTGTAAAATATAATTTATAATTACAAATATTACAGAGACTTATGAAAAAAATTTAATAGACTCCTTATTAATATTTAAGCAACATCTTTAATTTATTTTTTCATTTTACTCTTAATTATTTTAAATTGTATAATAAAAATATGAATTATATGATATAATAGATATTAAATAGAAATATATAAATCTATGTGATCTAAATATCATCACCTTACCTCATAACACTTTAGGTTGACTCTTAAAATCTCTTCAAAGAGAAAGACTTGAAATTCAATTAAAATCTGTTAGGAAATGAATTTTACTTAACATTTTTTAACTTATAAATTTTCCATTAGTTTATACATTATTTATTTATGAATTTTGAACTAATAAATTAATTAATTTAATTAAAAATATTTAGTGAAGTAAATGATAAAGTAATTTAGGTTATGAGTTTATTTTTAAAATTATTTCATTATATACCAAATAAGTGTATCTAAGTTCATTTTGTAACGGTAAAATAGATTTATTTTTTCTCAAAGTCTCAATTTTAATTAAAAACAATTAATATAAAATCATTTAATAAAAAATACAATGATAATTAATTTTAATTAAAATTAAGATTTATTAAAAAATTTGGAGAAAAACATTGTAAAATATTCAAAAAATTAAAAAAAAAACCTATTTTAACTTTTTAATAATACAAACTAAAAAGTAATAATAATTAAATAAATATTTAATAAAAAATTATAATTTTATTTGTAAGTAATTTTTTTATTATGAATAATTAATTAAATTTGAAATAAAATATTATTTTCTAATATATATTAACAAGTTCTCAACCTAATAATTAGTTATATATATTTCTAATATAATTTATAACTAATTACAAAGATCACATAAACTTACTTAATAACTTGCATATAATACTTAAAGTTCACTCTTAAAATCTATTTGATAGAAAGACTTCAAATTCAGTTAAGATTTTTTCTGGAAATGATTTTTTTTTATAAAAGTAAATTCGTTAACTCCACTATATTTTAGTTTATAAGTTAGCTATTAGTTTATAAGTTTTTTACTTATAAACTTTGAATTAATAAATTAATTTATCTAATTAGAAATATTTAGTAAAGTAATTGATAAATTAGTTAATAGATATAAAATCATTTTTAATTTTTGTTTTTTAATTTTAATTATTGTTATATTTTGAACTCCACACCAACGTCTATGTAAAATGTTAGAATATTAGGGATAAATTAAGTGTGAAATTAAAATTATTAATTTTAAAGTATAATAATTTTATTTAAGCAATTGAAAAAAAAAATTGATGAACTAAGCAACTAAAACACAATGAAGTCCAGATCTTAGTTAGTAATAACTAAGTGAAGATACTCATAAATTTAATCTAATACCAGATAAAGTATTAATAGGCTTTTAATATTATGAAGAGTGACTATTTTATATGATTATAATACAAAAGAAATCTTGATATTTGTGAGGGGCTGAAAATGTGATGAAGGTGTACAATTAATTGCAAGTTGTGGATGAAGGTAATAATAATGTGTATGTTTTACACAATAAGGAGTTGAAGTAGAGAGTTGTGAAGGATGGAAAGAAAAGTGGTGTCTACGAACGACAAGTTGAAGAAAAGGAAGCAAAAGTGTACAAAATAAGAGGTTGAAGGTTGTGTAGAAAGAAGTTGAACAACTGGATAGGAAGAAACTTATAAAGCAATAGAGGAAACTCAATATTTGAAGACAAAGAGGGTGAAGGTCTTAAAGTGTGTGGTGGTTTTGTTAAGTGTCAAACATTGTATTTGCAATGAATTTGTGATGAGAAGGAAAAAAATGAGAATTATGGTTGTATTGTATGATTGTATGGTTGTATTGAAGTATATGCATTCATAAGATTTAGGTCTTATAAGATTCTTACATTGAAATATGCTGACATGACAATAAAAATAAAATTCATAATATAAGATTAAAATGAAATATTATTTATTTGCATTAAATGTAATTATGATATGATATAAGAGAAATGGTAAGTTGAAGTGTAAATAATATACTATTAAATGAGGTTTTATAAAACTCTTGCATTAGAGAAAAATGAATATAAAATCTTAAAAATGATGTGACATGATAGAACTCACAAAAGTAATGTTCTTATAGTATCTCCAATGAGAGTTGCTGGTTAGAGTTGTTTGTCAGAGTTGCTTATAGTTTGGAAACTATAAAATGTGGATCATATAGTTAAACAACTTTAGTTCGGAGTTGCTTAAACAAGTATTTATCAAATAATTATAAGTAACTTTTAAAAAATTACAAACAACTTTCATGCTATGTCATTAATTTTAATAATAAATTATTATAACTAACTATAAGCAACTCTCATTGAAGATGGTCTTAAAGCATGTTAAATTAGAGTTGTTTATAGTTTGGGAAATGTGAAATGTGGGTCATATAGCTAAACACATATAGGGATGGTAAATGAATCCATCTCCATGGGTATTAACCAAACTTGCCCCTAGTTTGTCGGAGAATCTCTGCATTGGCAGGGTATGGGTATGGGTAATACCAAATTTTTTAAATTAATGAGGATGTGTATGTACTTATATGTCCTATCCACGTCTCCATACCCGCCCTCATATTCTCAATGCTCTAATGCCCACACCGGATATGGACCGAACTGTCTCACGACGTTCTGAACCCAGCTCACGTACCGCTTTAATGGGCGAACAGCCCAACCCTTGGAACATACTACAGCCCCAGGTGGCGAAGAGCCGACATCGAGGTGTCAAACCTTCCCGTCGATGTGAGCTCTTGGGGAAGATTAGCCTGTTATCCCTAGAGTAACTTTTATCAGTTGAGCGACGACCCTTCCACTCGACACCGTCGGATCACTAAGGCCGACTTTCGTCCCTGCTCGACGGGTGGGTCGTCCTTTGTTTGAAATTACTAAAAGATCCATAATTTATTAGATAACCTAAAAAATTATATTTATTGTTCTCTTTGGTCTTTAGTTTTGCAACCCTTCTTTTCTTTTTCACTACACAATTTTTTTATTTTCTTTCAACTATTCAACTTATTCAAAATCCACAAAGTTAACTTAGATCCTCAAAATATTTTCCCTCTTATCACAATTTTGATTATACATTTTTTCCTTTGTGCAGTTTGGTTCAAATATTGTATTTCAGGAAACACAAACCTCAATTCTATTTAGTCAAATATTTTCTAGGTTACGAATTTGATTAGTTTTACTCCTTTATAGTATTTTTATTTATTATTTATATTTTAACATGAGAATATTTAACTCTTAATCTCAAGTGTTTAATAAACTAAACCCTTAGTTTATTGGATAACTTCAAAATATATTTATTCTTGTTTTTCTCTTTGACCTTATCTTTGGTTTTTGTTTTACTACAAAATTTTTCATTCTCTCTTAACAAGATTAATTTGATATTTACCAAGTGTACTTAATAACAACCTTGATACACATGTTTTTCCGCGATTTTGTTCAATGGTGCATTGCATTCCAGGAAATACAATGCAATTCTTAATTTCATTGAATCAAATTGTTTTTAGGACATATATTTGATTATTTTGACTTCTTTCTAATATTTTTATTTATTGTTTATTTTTATTATATAGGAATGTATGATTCTTAATTTCTAATTTTGAATAAAATTTAATTTTTTATATAATTATGGTTGCTTTTTAATCCTTTCACATTTATTATGATATAATTATTTATTGTCATGAATATCTTTTAATAGCATAAAAAATTGATTTAAATCAAAAGATGAAATATTCATTTATAAATTTTTATTATTATTAGTTTAATTTTTTTTCGTGCAATTTTGTTCTTATTGTATATTATAATCTTTATTAGTATAAAAAAAGTCACATGCAATTGTTATTTAGTACTCTGATATGATATTTATGAAATTATAATTTTTTTATATTTAATATTAAAATTTTAATAATATCATAATTATTTTATTATGATTTGTTTATTTTTTTTAAAAATTATTGAATTAATATTTAGAACAATAAAAATGTGGGTATGAGTATGAGTATATACCCATTACCCAATGAGTATGAGGATGAGATAAAATTTTCATATCTGTTGAATATGAAAATTAGAATGAGGATAAATTTTTATTTTGAAAATGTGGATGAGATAGTGAAACCTGCACCCATCTTGTTCTGTTGTCATTCCTAAACACATTTTCGTTCAAAGTTGTTTAAATAAATAATTATGATAAAATTATAGACAACTTTAAAAAATTATAATATTTTTCATAGTATCAACCAATAACTTTCATTTGAGATACTCTTAAACACTTAATAATAATGGTAAAAACATGAGATACTCTTAAAACTTAATAATAATGGTAAAAACATTGAGTGAAGGGATATGACACAACTAAACTTAGTGTTTGCAGTAACCAATTTTTAATGTGAGAAGTTTAGGCATCTAAATTGATCCATGTCAGTCTTAAAACAGTCCAAGTCCTCAAAAGATTATAGAGTTTTGAGTTAAGTTCCTAGCATTTCATATGTTTTAGTTTTAGCACTGTGAGGTCTTGTCACTCATTTTCATTGATAATCTCAGTTTCAACGTTTTTTATTGAACATTCAAACATAATACCATAGAGATGACAATAGTATTGTCAAAGTTAATCCTGGCAGCATTAACAAGTATGCACCAAATGGAAGATTTGTCTCTAATACAAAACACAAGATAATAATAAGTTTCACTAAGTAGTGTAGGTCCCAAAACAAAAGTAACAGAAGAGAATATAATGCAAAAGGCAAAAAAACCCTCCAATAATTGAGTTGTGAATGTTGGACCATGTGCACCCCCAAGCGTACAGTAAAATGACAAAAATGTCCTCCAACCCTAAATGAGATGCACCCCTTTTCCTTCTCTTTTTCCTTTTGCGCGTGAATTCTTCCTTCCACATTGGACTCTCTTCCGGCGCAGCACTTCTTCCTTCCAGCTTCTTCCTTGCAGTGTTTCGGTGGTCCCTCTCCATCTCTTTCTTTTTGCATTGAGTCTCTCTCGTCAACATTGTTGTTGCATTTGGTGGTGAGAAGCGCGCCGGCACAGGTGAGGGAGTTTATTTCATAGTTTTTGTGTTTTCCGGTTTTAGAAAATGACTTCCGGCTTGTACAGACCCGAAGTCATTTCCGGATGGGAGTTAAAATTGGCTTCCAGTCTATACAAGCCGAAAGCCAAAAATTAAATTTTTTTGGCTTCCGGCTAGTACAGGCCGGAAGTCACTTTTTGACTTCCGGCTTGTACAATGCGGGAATTTCCGACTTCTACAAGTCGGAACTACTGAACAATTTGAAAAAAATAACATGGCTTCTTCTTCTTCTTCGCGAACCACCACCACCAATTTCCGTTCAACCTCACCCCAGGACCACCAATCACAGTGCAACTTTTCAAACCTCCACCAACATTCACTATGCACAACCAACACCACAAACCTATTCTCAACACAACATCATCTCCACTAGGAGTGCATCTGCTCATGCTGTAATATATAACATGATAAGGGCAATGTTGGTATTTTCATTTTCGAGGGGTGCAGGAAGAAACTGCCCATTTAGTAAATGTCATTTTTCAGTCCATTCTAATTGGAATCCAACAAGAGCTTCAACTACAACCTTGGACCTGACTTGATTGGAAAATGATCAAAGGCACATCTTTATTCATAAATTTCTAAACTAATGTTATATTTGGAAGATTTTTTCTATACAAGAAATTTAAAAAAGAAAAACATGAAAAAGATAATAATTTTTTTCATAAATTAAAATGAATTTATATACAAATTTATAATAAAAATTTAGAAAAACTACATAATAAATTTTTTACAAATAAATTGATTTATGGACAAGTAGAATTTTTCTTTTAATTATTTTAAAACAAATCTTATGAAAAAACTCATCTTTAACCTTTAAAGCCCTACATACGAGTCCCTTGACACATAAGGTACCAAATGCAGAAAAGTAGAATTAATGTATAATAAATAGCATAAGCTTCAATACACCCTGTCAATCAATGTCAACACTACCCTCAACACAACCCTAGTTGTATTTCTCTTCCTCAACCATGAACTAGTATAAAAACACTTTTTCAAATAATATTTTGTTTCATTTTATCAAGGGAAGCTAGTGGTTTGTTTGTAGTTCTTTAATGATTTTGTGTTTCCACACAGAAGGAGTCATGAGTTTTCAAAATTTAATATATATATATATATAATAGGAATTAAATAATTTTTTTTATATTTTTATAACTCGTGACATTTAATTAAATATATTTTTTCATCTCTAATTTATGTTATCATACTTAAAGCCAATTAAATATGAATATACTAAGATTTCTCCATAGATAAAACTTCTTCATGTACAAACATGTAAAAAATATATATAACAACTATATTTTATTGAATAATTTATCATTAAATTATAAGAAACTATATTAAAAACTATTTTATTATCAAACTATAATATTTAAAATTTAATTTGATATTAAATAGTCCTCTTACTATTGATTTAATTCTAAGTTGTAAATATTAAAAAGTTAGTTTGATATGTCACAGTATAATATAATAGACTAAAAAGAAACTAAAAAGAAGAAGTTATCTTTTAAAAGACTAAATCATAAGGAAGTTACATTGTCAATAAAATACTCATTTACCCGTATGTGGGTGTTTTTAGTCTTAAAAGGAAGGAGTAACTTATGTACAACATATGTTTCTAATTTCTAATGAGAAGTAATATTCCTTCCAACAGGTAATACTAAATCATGTTAAAAAGATGAAAAGATTACAATAAATTATAAGAACCAAGAGCAGTGAAAGATATTCATCACATGAACTACACAATATTTAAGCCTTTTAATAATTATTTTAAAAATCTTTTAGATTATTTCATATATTATCTTACTTATTTTAGTTATATATTAGATATCATAAAAATTCAAAATTTGCAAAAACTATAAAATTATATTTACATTTTTAAAAAGTACAATAAATATATATAAATATTATATATATATATAATCTAGAATATGTATTTTATCAATCTCTATATATTTATAAACAAGTAAAAACATATATTAACTTATGATAATAAGATCTGGTACGTGCAATGGTTCCATGTTTAGAAATCAAAGTTAATCACAATTTATACAATGTGACGAGAAAAATTTTATATTGAACAAATTATATTTTAGTGCTTACTTTTCTTATCATCAAAGGAGCATAATGTTTATCTTGTAAATCATAAAAAAATAACTTCTTTTTCTTTCTCTTATTGTAGTGCTTGAGAGATAAATTAAGAGAATAAAATTAGTTTATCTTTTAAGGTTCTCTTAATAGTTGTTTTTAAGAAGAGGGTGTTATTGTTTTCTCCTTAGATTTAGAGAGAAGGGTTGTAATTATCTTTTGTGAAATTACATTTTTACCTGTTGTTTGTATTTTTCTTATCTTTTATTTTAGTTGTGTATGCTTATGCTTATATTTGATACCCAACATATACAACTTCATCTTTTAATTCTTGAATGTATCTTTTAAGGACAAAATCATGATGAAAGTCTGAGATCCAAAGTAGACAATACCTCAAATACCGTAATTGACCCTAACGATGCCTATCTTAAGGATTTAGGATCGGAACATTAATTCAGTATGTGAAAACAAAAAGGGTTCCAAAGTCAAACCATCGTTCCCTTAGTCCCAACTAGGAAGAATGCAAAAGAGGTTCCGAAGATAACTCTTATTTCCCTTAGACCTAGATCGGAGACTTCTTCCGGTATGTTCAATAGTCCAACATCACTTAAAAATCAAAGTTAATGACAATTTATATACTACATTCGTCCTTTAACTTTCTAAGACACCTTTTAAAAGCAAAATTATGTCAAAATATTAAAGAACCGATAAAGTGTACATCTCATTATAATTTTTTTTTCTAACTATACATTCTAGAAATCATACTAAAGTAGATTTAGCTATATCATATATATTATTTTACATATTAAACTTATCTAATAAATTTGTCAAACATTTTTAATTAAATAACTTATTTTATAAATAAAATTAATATTTATTTTAACTTTCAATTGTTCCAAGTTAGTTTTTTTTTCAAAAAATAGTGTAATGTTTTATTAAATTTTTTATTATCAACATTTTCTTATAAGAAATAGTTTTACAATTGAAAAAAAATCTATCATTTATTAAAAATGCTATTTACTAACTTTTACAATGACTATATTAAAATCATATTGAAAATAAAATATTTTTACATTGATAATATACAATTATTACTTTATATCACGGGATAGATAATTGCCTTTGGAAGGAAAAGTGAAAAAAATAGCGGTGTTGATAACTTTACTGATAACAAAATAACTAAAAGTTGATAAATAATTGATTAAAGTTGAATTTATTTACACAATTCAAATTTTTCCTTCTAAAATTGAATGGTTTGACGTGGTTTACAATTAAATACTTTGAAACTTAGTTTGACTAAATCCAACAAAAAATAATTATTTAATATTATTATATTATCTATTATTTTATTTAAAAACTATTAAAAAATTTAATTTAATTCATACTTATAATTATACTATTAACTTTAAAGGATACAAATAATAAAATATAAAAAGTTATTAAAAAGAAAAATCATGTCAAAATTTATTTTAGTGAATATGTTTTGAATTTCATGCTAGATTATACCTTTGTGATGTTTAGACATCTTTTATATAGTATCTTTATATCTTATTATAGTTCTTTCGAACGATTTAATATTATAAATAATATCAAAAACATATTTAATTATAATGAAGTAGAGAAATAAATTATTCACTATAATATAACATTAAAAATCTATGATAAAATATATTAATAATAAAATGGTAAAATTATCTTATTTAGTTTAATTTAAAAAAATTATATTCAAACAAATTATATAAATCACAATGTATTTTTAACTAAAAGTTAAATTGAATAAGAAAACTCTTGATTTGGTTACTGTGAAGGGAAATATTTGTAAAGAAAAGAAGATTTATCGAATTGTCAGTGAGCCAAATTAAATATTTGATTTGTGATTATTGCTTGTATTGTACATAATCCATCTACTTTTTCTCCCATTTTAAATTGTTTCTTGAAATGACGTCTTTATCAATTCATTGATTGACCTTTGTTTGGATTTGATGTAGACTTTGCAAAAGCAAAACCAGACATTCTAAAAGTTTTTTTTTAATTACTTTCTTTTTTCTTATTTCAGTTTATTTTATTCATTTTTCTTAATGTTGTAATCTTTCCACTTATCGAAAAAAAGGTTTACAAATATCACGTGTATAAAAATATGTTCCTATATTTAGTCTTAAAATATTTATTCTTATTATCTTTAATTATTTAAGCATTTTCCTTGATTTTGGAAAGTGTGACACCTTCTACTTGTATGTGATGTGATGAGAATAAAAGTAACACATTTATAAATAATCTCATAATTAATAAAATTTATAATAATAGTGTATATAGGATAAATGATTCACATTCACTACTAACATTACATTCTCTCAGATAAACCAACTAAAATCTTAATTAAACATAAATAAACAAAAATTCTAATTTTCTAGTTCTATTCCGGTGTCACATATCCTATCAAAGCAGTCCCATAAACACTACGTTAAACTGGAGATCACCTACAATACAAAAGGAAAAACACGAGAAGGAAACAAGGGAGTGAGAAATATCTCACTCAGGTTGCAGTGTTGTTATTGACGTGATTCAAAAATATATCAAAGATTCGGCAAAGACGAAAAATCGAAGTATGAGTAAGAAAGAAGATTTTAAGGATCGAGGAAAATAGAGAAATAAAAAATTACTCAGAAATAAAAATCGAAGAACATGGGAAAGTTTATGTATGTCAATACATCGAGCAATTCCATGTCGATACATCGAGCAATTCCAAGTCGACACGTGGAAAAGAATTAAAGAGTTTAAGACGTGGAGAACGTGAGGAAACCGTTTTGTAAACGGTTATTTGTATGATTTAGTATAAATAAGAGGGGCGGGGAACGAAAAAGGGGTTAGACATACGAGTGAAAAACCAGAAACCTACGAGAGCAAAAATGGCGAAATACTTCATGTTTCTAACACTGTTTGCCTTATTTTTTGAGTACTTGCAACGTTTGTGGTACTATCCCTGGTAATGAATAAGATTTGTCTTTCGTCCTTTACGTTTGTCTCTACATTTCACATCTGTTTAATGAGTTAGCGATTGTTTTCTTTTACATTTGCTATTTACGTTTCTTGTTCATGCAATATAAAATTAATACAAAAAAGATTGAAAGTGATTACACTACTAGCCTAAAAAAGAATCTATAAATCGCATTTGTGAGTAAATGATAAATTAAAAAAAAAACGTGTTTCCAGTTTAATCGAGTTCGATTTGTGAAAAACTAATTTTCATCGAAAACAGGTGTAAAAACACTGCAGGATAGTTTCACACAACAAACAATTAATCAATACTTAATCATATCCAAGCATGAGAAATAAATTAATTTAACTTCAACAGTAATTATCCATAATCTCAACATATCCATATCATAATTGCATCATATGTAATGCATTTCGTACCCGTATATACATTATGATGATGAATGCATGTGGTGCCAATCACATATCACACTTGACCGCACAAGTGATACACAATGATCTCACGTTATGATCTCACATTCACATTATGATGCATGTGGCACCAATATCATATCACACTTGATCGCAAAAGCGATACACAATGATCTCATGTTATGATCTCACGTTATGATCTCACGTTATGATGCATGTGGCGCCGATATCATATCACACTTGACTGCAAAAGCGATACACAATGATCTCACCTTATGATCTCACATTAAGATCTCACATTATGATGCATGTGACGCCAATATCATATTATACTTGACTACAAAAGCGATACACAATGATCTCACTTTATGATGCATGTTCACATAAGTTCATCTGACGTTATGATGCAGGTTCACATAAGTCCAAGAACTTCTTATACACATTTCCCTTCACATAAGTTCAAATTTACAGTCACAATCACTTAACACATGACTCTTATCATAATCAATGGATAAAACAGTATAATAATATTCAATTAACACACATTATCTTTCATTCATTAAAACTATATCACCCTTAACTCATCTCCTTCATAGAGTATCACAAAAATCCTTAAGATGTTCCAAAGCAATCAAAATATTATCAAATTAAGAAATTACACATATTATTCTTAAATTTACATCATAAAGAACATACAAGAGTAATTAGGAATCAAACGAAAATGAAAGAGGAAAATCACTCTTTCAAGAACACACTCAAATTAAGGAATTGAGGTCAATTCCACTACCTAACAGATATCTCACACTCCAAAGTGAGTTCTCACTCTCCCTTACCTTTTTCATGTGTAGATGGTGCTCCCAATACTCTACAATTTCCCTCTTGCTCTTCTCCTCTCACTTGTTAAATAGAGAACAAAGAAGATGAAAATCCCAAATCATAGCTACTATGCGAATTGAATATACCTCTACTCAGACTTCGCACCAAAGATCCAACCGGTCATAATCAAGAAATAAAAATGAAGAACCCCCTGTTAAATTTTCAACCCGATCCAACGGTGAACGAATGTGAAACAAGAGTTTTACCGTAATAGTCCTATGAAAAAATGGGAATGACTTTCTCTTTCTATTTCTCAAAGTGTGTTCTAAATGACTTAAAACTTTAATGTTTATTTAAATAAGACTTCAAATTCTAAAATTAATTATTTTATAACTATGAATATAAATATTATATATTAAAATTACATAAAAAAGAACGTATATTAATTAAATTAAAAATTTTGAATTTTTTTAAATGTATTTAATTAATCTTGTGAAAATTGGAGTGTGACTGAAAGCAATCATTTCTTGATATATTTTTTTCAAAACTAATTCAGCTTCAAGTCTTCTTTTAAAATATTACATTTTTAAAAAATCTGTACAGAAAATCCATCACCAGCTTCTTAGTAAACTTGTTATTTTGTAATATTTAGAAAATCCATCTCTATAATGTTTCTGAAAGACTTTTCCCCTTTTTTATCTGTACAACAATTATATTAAAATAAAGATACAACAATTATATATATATTATAAAATATGGATCGGTGAAAAAAATTTGCAAACACAGATTAGATTTAGTTAAAAAATTTGAATCCAGTCATTTTTAACTTAATTCTCGAAATAAATGGGTTTAGGTCTATTAAAAAGTAGTATTACTATTTAAAACACATTCATATATTATAATTTGTTCTTAGTGAACCGAGATGAACTCCATGTAATTTTTCTCCTCCCTAGGGAGTTACTCAGCTCTATCTCTTTTGTCCAACGCCAACCCTTTCTCTCCCTTCGAATCCGTCTTATATTCAGACTATGTTGTTGAGGACTTCTCAATTAAATTTTATAATTGTTGGTACGTGGAAAAGACATTCAGATACTTAATTCAAATTTCAAATTTCGATTATTATAGTAATATAGGATGTGAATGTATTTATAGTTTTTGATTTGTACAAATTTAGGTTATCTTTTCTACATGTTTCTCTTAACTCTTTTAGGTTAATTAAGGAAAGTTTAGCTGAAAATCAAGCTAATCTACTGAATATGAGCATAAGAAATACTCAATAAGTATATTATTTATAATTATATTTATAAATTCTTATACTTAAAACTTTTAAATATATAATTTTTTTTATTTTACACATTTACTATTCACGCGAATGGAAAAGAGATTATTAAACCAGTTTTTTTTATGGATTTAAAATAATTTATGAGAGAGAATTTGTAGGAAAAGTTATTTGGTTGCTCCTTGCTTAAATGAGAAGATATGAGTAGAAAGACAATTGGATATCACCTCAAACAATGAAAATACATAATTACTCTCAGTATCTTTTCTTCACAATTATCAAAATTCATTTCTCAGTTAATTTTTTAAACAAAGACAAAATAATAATTATATCATTTTATCAATTACAAAATTAATTTTAAATCGTCACATAAATTACATTACTCATAAATTTTTTCTTCCCTTTTCATTATCTTAACCACACTTTACACTATTTCTTCTCAAATTCATCATTTTCCATCCTCTCATTTTCATCATAAAAAAAACGCACTCTTAAAAGCAAAATAATAACTTGTTGATATAATGTAAAGTTGGACTAAACTCAATTTATAACTCATTTGAAAAACGGACAAAATCAGTATGAAATACACTTTTTAGATGACTTATTTGATAATAATAATAACTCAACCCGTTTCACAATGTAAATTTCTTGTTGATTAGTATTTTGAGTTATGTTTTACATTTTTTTAAAATACTTTTACTAAAATATTAATTTACCAGCATTATTTATAATAATTTATTGATTTTAAAAGTTGTTGTAACTTAAGTAACATTGTTTACAAAATTATTGGAACACATAAATTACATTACTCATAAATTTTTTCTTCACTTTTCATTTTCTTTCCCTTAGAAAAACAACCACACTTTACACTATTTCCCCTCAAATTCATCATTTTTCATCCCCTCATTTCCATCATAAAAAAACCCACTCTTTAAAACAAAATAATAACTTGCTGAAATAATGTAAAGTTGGTCTAAACTCAATTTATAACTCATTTGAAAAACGGACAAAATCAGTATGAAATACACTATTTAGATGACTTATTTGATAATAATAATAATTTGACACTAAAGTCTTATTGCTTAAATGTTACGAGAAACAAAAGACGTTAATAGAAAATAATTCAAGTATTTATACGTGAAGTTAATTAGAAGATTTATAAAATTTAAGTTAAACGGTGATAATAAAAATATTAAGGTTAGAGTAAATTTCTGTTTAAAATATTAAATTTATTTGATATTGGAAGACCGTAAAATAAGACTGTGCAATAGATTATAGATTAAATGTATAGTCTAAGAGACAATTACATAAAATTGAAAACTATTTAAGATGATACACATTAGTAAACTTTTGGTACAATTCATGGATAGATCTATAGTATTTAGTGGCATGGGACCATCTCACACCTACCCAACTGCAGTCAATAAGTTGATGTAACATCAACTGAATAGAACCCATAGGAATAGCAATGGCAATAGCACCTTGCAAGAGATATTTTTTATTGGTCACTAACAAAGAAAAATGATGACAAACTACTTAGAGTCAAAACCCAAAAGCATTATTCCATTTATTTGGCACTACTGGTTGAGGAGTGAAGGAAAGGGTAAGAAGCCAATTCGTTTGTGATAAATTTGGAGTTTGGAGAGGGAAAAAGTAAGAAAGACTATGATGATGATGTTATAGGTAGTGCCAACATTGGGGTTGGATAGATTAGCTTCTAAGACAAGGAAAATCAATAAAATGGAGTAGGAGAGAGCTTAGTTAAGCTTTTTCTTTCTTTTTCCTTTCTCAAGCTTGGTGCTATTTTTTTGACTGCCTCTTCTTCCTCTTCCTTAAGCTGCAGCATTTCTCTTTGGTGCTTCTTAATATCGGCACATGTTTCACGCAATGCATATCCTTGTGTTACTTGAAGCAAATATTTTTGTATCATCATATTAAGGTTTGTACAAGAATCATAGATAGTTGAGTTGGGGAGCTGAGAAAAATCTTCTTAACATGACAACCCTTCGTGTGTTGCTCTTTCTGGGACTATTGTGGGCTGAAATTCATGTCATTTCTTCATACACTGAAACTTCAGACGGTAAAGTGCCATGCCATCCCTTTTCTTGGTCAAATATTTCCATGTTGTCCCTTTGCCTCATCAAGAATTATGGAATGAAGTACTAAACTGGTTTTATTTGGTTCTGTTTACTAAATCTAGACATGATCTATAATAGTACATCATCCTTAATAAGCATATATATCCCCCTTTCCCTTACTTGAATCATCTCATATTCAGTAGTTTTTTTTTTTTTAAAACCAAGTTTGGCATCACTAGGAAACCTCAACATCTCATATTCAATAGTTACATCACATATTTCTCATGATCTGATTTGAACCTAATATGATCCGAACTATGATATGCAGCAAGAATGTTTTATGTATAAAAAGGTGAGAATGTTTTTTTTAATATAATTACATGCTTTTTTACCTAGGAACTTGTGCGTCTGTTAGTATTCTAGACCATGAAAAGGGCAGCAGTATGTGAACAAATGTTCGTCAACCATCCATCTACTGGTTGGGGGAAAACTGTGTGTTCACCTAGAGTGAATAGTTCATCTTGTAAAATACAACAAAGTTACAAGGGGATAGATTGATCTATAATAGTTATCTTGTATTCACCTAGAGTGAATAATTTACCTAAAGCAGCACTTCTTTGTACAAGTGTTTTTTTATTCTCTCCAAAGTTGCTTTCCTATTGGCCATATAGGTTATTGATATTGAAATCATGTAGTCAATCATCCAATAGCTTGCTTAGTAGTAATTTTTTACGTTTCTTCTAGTTGTGTGTATATATCCTCTCTCAAATACCAGCGTTTACAGTTATCTAGATAACACTTGAGCATGATATCAGTTGAACCATTGGCTAGCACTCACCCTCTTGATTTATTTCAAACACAAAACACAAAAAGAAACCACCTACGGAAATAGCAGTTCGTGTGTACAAATACACTCAGACTTTTTAGACATAGAATACATACGCAACAATAGCCTTATCCCATCAACTTCGTACATCAACCATATGCATAACCCGAATTAGGCCAATGTTAAACGTCTTGGAATGAAGAATTAAAGTTCATTACTCCCTGGCTATTATTATAGCTAGAAAAAGTTCATGTAGCTCTTACAGCTGTTTTGGTTGATCAACATTATAATTTGCTCACCCTGGCTGAAAAACTCATGCAAATGAAAGAGACCCTTATAAAATTAGTAATTACCATCTTGCATCTTGCACCTTGCTTGATGATTATGCACTTTTTGCAGTTGTTGCACTTAGATCATTAAAAGATGTATGGCAAAATACACCGCCCAGCTGGGACAAATCAGATGACCCTTGTGGAGCACCATGGGAAGGAGTGACCTGCAACAAATCAAGGGTTACTTCATTGTAATTATTCAGCAATTAACTTCATTGATCCTTGTGTTCCTTAGTATGTTGATTTCGTCATCCTTTTAATCACTTGTTCTAGTAATTTAAGAAAAGTACTTTGTCTTGTGCATTTTGAATATAGAGGACTGTCAACCATGGGCCTGAAGGGGAAATTAAGTGGAGATATTGGTCAACTTACAGAATTGAGATCCCTGTAAGTATGGATTTCTGTTTCTTTTTGGAATGAAACTATAGAGTAGGATAACGGTTGCACCATACCACTAATCTAACTTGCCTCAAGGACACAATCTCTAAAGCAGATTTCCACCACATCATTGACTTAACTTCGTTATAGAAAAGGAGAAACAATTTTCCATCGCATGCTTTGTGCTAATAAACATTGAAAATTATTTAACTGCAGGGATTTATCATTTAATAGAGATTTAACAGGTCCTCTCTCTCCAGAGTTAGGAGAACTAAGCAAGCTAAATATCCTGTAAGATTCACGAAACCATATAATTTCATGATGTCATTTCAGTGCAACTTCTAGTGATTTCCATAAGGCCTTCCTTTCCTATTTCAGGATTTTGGCTGGCTGCGGCTTCAGTGGCAATATTCCAGATGAATTAGGAAATCTTTCAGAGCTATCTTTCCTGTAAGAATAATCATGGAAAAAGCTTTTACATGCACAACAAATAAGTGTTTCCTTTCCCCTTTCGGAACAATCCTTCTGGGATGATTTTGAAACCATATACTTCTCAATGAACTTTTCAGGGCTTTAAACTCAAACAACTTCACTGGAAAAATACCTCCTTCATTGGGTAAACTCTCCAAACTTTATTGGTTGGACTTGGCAGACAATCAGTTGACAGGGTCTATCCCAGTTTCAACCTCCACATCCCCAGGATTAGACCTTCTTTTAAAGGCTAAACACTTGTAAGTTTTTTTTCCAGTTAACACTTGTGATTACCTTTTAGTTAGTGCAGCAAAGAGTAACGTGTAAAAACCAGCAGACCTTTCATCTTTTTGTCGAGAGCTAGTTGCTACACCGAGTATCAATCTACTGTTACGATTTCTGTTTTGCAGCCATTTCAATAAGAACCAGCTTTCAGGTTCCATACCCCCCAAGCTTTTCAGCTCTGAGATGATACTCATACACATGTAAGTTGACATTTTTATTTTGACATCATTTATTGTTTATTAGTTTATAATATTAACTTTGAACTTTTGTTTTACTTTGTGACAGATTGTTTGATGGGAATAATTTAGATGGGATTATACCTTCGACATTGATGCAAGTTAAGACTGTTGAGGTTCTGTAAGTGATTCCTTCCTTCAAAATTTCAATTTTCCTTTTATTTTCTTAAATATTTTTCCCTTTGTTTGATTTTATTTTTTATGATTTCCTTACTTATTCTAATTTATAACAGACGGCTTGATAGGAATTTCCTGAGAGGAGAGGTCCCATCAAATCTCAACAACCTTACAAACATCAATGAATTGTGGGTAATTGTGTTTGAGATATGGACATGTAAAAGGATTCTAGAATAACTTTACAGGAGATTTATACAGTTTTGATCTCTTTCAGGAATTTAGCTCATAACAATTTCAAAGGTCCTTTGCCTGACTTAACTGGAATGGATACCCTCAGCTATGTGTAAGTAATTTGCACAAGTTGGTGTTTCAGTTTTCTTTCCTTTAATAAACTGTTCACGTAAAACTCATCAATTTGTAACCTTGTGCAGAGATCTTAGTAACAATTCTTTTGATCCATCTGATGCTCCAATTTGGTTCACCACTCTACCATCACTCACCACTCTGTAAGTTATTAATTACAAATAAGAGTTTCTCCTTTTACCTGTTTCCTGAACTTATGTAATAACATATAATCTAACAAAGAAAATTTCCCCAATTAACCTTCACTGTTCTGAAGTGTTATGGAGTTTGGATCCCTTCAAGGTTCCCTTCCATCCAAACTATTTGACATTCCTCAAATACAGCAAGTGTAAGTCCCTAACTACTACCTTGATCATTAGTAGTTATACAGACAATAGAGTGGCAATCATTATAATTTTCGCTTTTTCATTTTTTTCACAGGAAACTACGAAACAATTTATTGAACGATACATTGAACATGGGTGAAAACATTTGTCCCCAATTGCAGCTTGTAGATTTGCAACAAAATGAGATTTCCTCAGTGACCCTCAGTTCACAATACAAAAATCCATTGATGTGAGAAAGCTTTTACTCTTTAATATGATACTTTGTATGCCCTTTTATTTGTAAAGCCTTTTCTTTTCTGATACCTTCCTCATACTTTTCAGTCTAATAGGAAATCCAGTGTGCAGTACTGCTCTCTCAAATACAAATTACTGCCAAATTCAGCAGCAGGCTAAGCAACCCTATTCCACCAGCTTGGCTAATTGTGGAGGCAAATCTTGTCCTCCTGATCAAAAGCTCAGCCCCCAAAGTTGTGAATGTGCCTATCCATATCAAGGAACGCTGTACTTTAGAGCACCTTCATTCAGAGAACTGTCCAATGTAAATACTTTCCATTCACTTGAAATGAGCCTATGGGTGAAATTGGGTCTAACTCCTGGCTCAGTTTCTTTACAAAACCCCTTCTTCGATAGTAATGACTATCTTCTAGTGCAACTAGCACTCTTTCCACCAACAGGGCAATACTTTAACAGGTCAGAAGTTCAAAGAATTGGGTTTGAATTGAGTAATCAAACTTACAAGCCTCCAAAAGAATTTGGACCCTATTACTTCCTTGCATCTTATTATCCCTTTTCAGGTAACTCAAACAAATCACACTTCCAATATTCATCTGGTTACAGTGATTTACCTCTAAATGTAAATTATTTCAGGTTCTCACAGAGGAGCTTCTCTTAGCAAAGGTGTTATCATAGGGATAGCAATTGGCTGCACATTTCTGGTTCTGAGCCTCATAGGGTTAGCTATTTACGCAATTCTGCAAAAGAAGCGAGCAGAGAGAGCCATTGGATTAAGTAGACCATTTGGTAATTATTCAATGTACTCACTTTCTTGTTATCACTTGTGTGACTTTGGGAATCAGTGTGTACAAAACCTCCAAACTTGGAAAGCTATCATCAACTATGCTTATCCACATTCATTAATTTCTTCCAGCATCATGGGCACCAAGTGGGAAGGATAGTGGAGGTGCACCACAATTAAAGGGAGCAAGGTGGTTCTCTTATGATGATCTCAAAAAGTGCACCAGCAATTTCTCTGAAAACAATGAGATAGGCTCTGGAGGCTATGGCAAGGTATTGCCTGCTATGTTCACATATTTCTAAGTTCTTGTAAATGTTTAATAATTCCCTCTTTATTGACTTAAGGTGTACAAAGGTGTTCTTCCTGATGGGAAAATTGTTGCAATCAAACGGGCTCAGCAAGGATCAATGCAAGGAGGCCTAGAGTTCAAGACTGAAATTGAGCTGCTTTCAAGAGTTCACCACAAGAATCTTGTTGGCCTTGTGGGGTTCTGCTTCGAACAAGGGGAACAGATGTTGGTTTACGAATTTATACCCAATGGAACACTTAGGGAGAGTTTGTCAGGTAAGTTCGCACGATAGGAACATTCAAGTACCTATCTTATCATCTGTAGGAAGAGCAATTTTAACATTCAGTGTAGTGGATTGAATTTTTGGGTAAAAAATCATTGCATACAACAGAAATATCAAAGTTGTACACATGTTTCTGTGCAACTTAGTATACAACTAAGAGAAAAGAATTAGTAAAATACCTTAAATAATCAATGTGAGTTGCAGGGAGATCTGACATTCATCTTGACTGGAAGAGGAGACTCCGCATTGCTCTTGGTTCAGCCAGAGGACTCGCATACTTACACGAGCTTGCTAACCCTCCCATAATCCACAGAGATGTGAAGTCGACTAATATCTTGCTGGATGAAAATTTGACTGCAAAGGTTGCAGATTTCGGCTTGTCCAAACTTGTATCAGACAGTGAGAAAGGCCATGTTTCCACTCAGGTTAAAGGGACATTGGTGAGCAATAAAGTACCTTTTCTTTTATTGCTTCGATCTTTGTTCTTGTTGAAGTTAAGAACCGTGCATTTTATACAATCAAATATACTTGATGTAAAACGTTCCAATTTTATTTAGTTTAATTTTTCAACTTCGCTACAAGCTTTAAATTATGGTAAATGATGAATCTCAGGAAACAAATAAACAGATATTATACGTCTAACATATTTCCCCACAAAATAAAAACGTAAGTTGTCTTTCATTTTACTCTCTTTTCTGCAACAACTGCTTGATAGTTGAAAATGCTTAACATGTGCAGGGTTATCTGGATCCGGAGTATTACATGACCCAACAACTTACTGAGAAGAGTGATGTGTACAGTTTTGGGGTAGTGATGCTTGAACTAATAACTTCAAGACAACCAATTGAGAAGGGGAAGTACATTGTCCGCGAGGTGCGCACGCTGATGAATAAGAAGGATGAAGAACACTATGGTTTGAGGGAACTGATGGATCCAGTGGTGAGGAACACACCGAATCTCATAGGATTTGGGAGGTTCTTAGAGTTGGCAATGCAATGTGTTGAGGAATCAGCTGCAGACCGTCCAACAATGAGTGAAGTTGTGAAAGCACTTGAAACCATTTTGCAGAATGATGGGATGAACACAAACTCTACTTCTGCATCCTCATCTGCCACTGACTTCGGTGTTTCTAAGGGTGGAATGAGGCATCCCTACATTGATTCTTCTTTCACTAAGAAGGACAATGCTAATGATAGTAGTAATAGTGCCTTTGACTACAGCGGAGGGTACACACTTTCAACAAAAGTTGAACCCAAATAGAGGCTGTAGTATACATATTTTTGTCAGACATCATTTATTCTTCTTTTCTTTATCCTTTTCATTCTCAAAGGAAGATATTATTAACTTGTGTTCCTTTTTTGTCTTACGTAAACTAATGTCGTGTATTCTTTTTATTGCATGTAATGTTTAGGAAGAAATGTGGCAAGTTTATCTCACAGTTTCAGCACGTGTTAGTCCAATGATGCTGATTTAAACGAGTTAATATTTCATTTAAAATAACATTTATGAATCGTATCTACTAAGATTCGTGGAACCTACAAATAAAAAATGAGTAAAAGCATGAATAATTGTGACAGAAGGTTAAATTCCAATTATGTGCCATGAATCCTTGTATGATTGTATCTTTCATTCCAAGCTTTGTTAAGAGCATGGTCGATAGCTATCAATTCGGCGTGCTTGCTAGTAGTGCAACCACAACAACCAGAAGCAAACAACCAATTCTTTCTAATAATTAAACTAGTTTAGTTAAACTTAATTGACTTATGTATGTTTTAAATTCATGTACAGACTTCATTGGGTTTTTGTTGTAAAAAAATATATTTTTAGATTCTCGGTTTTTTTACCATTTTTGTTTGGTCTTTATTAATAATTATAGTTAATTTACGGTTAAAAGTAAGAAAATACTAATTAAGATAATTAAAATAATAAAAAATATTTTAAATTAAGATAATTAGATATTTTTATTCACTCAATTCAATTAAGAATTTTTATTTTATATAAATAAGATAATCACATATTATTTACTTTCATACTTTTTTTTAATTTTAATATATTATAAACAGTGAAATTTAACACTTTTAAGATTACTTTTCCTTTTCTTTCTTTTCAATACTTCATTTCAACACTGCAATTTAAAAAAAACAGTTTGCGGACACTTATATTTACTTATGATACGATACATATAATTTCGAAGGAATGTTATATAATTTTTTAATATATCATGAATATGATTTTGTCCCAAAAGATTAATAAAATTATTAAATAATATTTATATTTTTAAAATTACTGATTACAATATATTAAAAATATATGTAATAAACGAATAATAATTAGTACCCTTTTATTTTCTATCTTTTACGCAAATTATGAGACAACACTTTATTCTGCTATTTATATTGTGTATATGTATTTTCAGCATTTATCCTTGTTTTTGCTTCAATTTTTGTTAACAAAGTTATATGGGTGAATGTAACGTAAAACACAAAAAAATATTATCTTACTTTCATAATAGATCATTACAATTCAAAAAGACCTTTCGAGTTTCACTTAAAATGTCTAACTTAGTAACTCATGTAATAAAGTTTTCAATTCAAACATTGTGCATAGAAAAAGATAAACTGCTGGAAGAGTTAGTCCAATCATGTATTACTGATTTGAAGAATATTGTTTCCCATAAAGGATACCTATAATCATAATCCTAGAGAAAAAGAAAAAAAGTAACCACCACCCTCAAGACCCTATTGTGTCTTTAAAATAAGAGAAACAGCTATTTTGAACGGCAGTATAAACAACTGTTTCTGTAACAATCCAAGTCATAATTTTTACAGCAAAGGGTTATTGGCAGAGTTCTATTTGCTTACTTGTATTGTATGGATTGACATGATTGGCATTCTCCGAGATAGGATGAAAGAAGTGGTAGCGCCAATATCGATTTTACTATACATTTCTACAGCACGTCTTTTACATTTGGTATATGCATATAACATGGTGACCTTATGGCCTAAGAAGTTTAGGTCCTGCATTAGAGGCTATCCAGGATGCGATCACATCCACAAGCATATCCATGTCCTTTGATACTTCTGCACGTAGGACTCTGGAATCCATGCCTAGCGAGTTCCCTACTTCTTTGGCAACTGTCTCCCATGGTGTCCCTACAGTAAGATTCGACAAAAGTTCGCTGCCACGATTAACTGCATCGGCCATCGCTGGTGGAACATCTGGCAGGGCCTGTAAGGTGTATGATAGAAATTATGGATAATAGACTCTTTGGGAGAAATGAAGTTATTTTGCTAGACGTACCTGTTGTAATGGAAGACCGTGATCTCCAGCCAACTTGCGTATTGACATGTCAAGCACTGAGCTAATCGCTGATTCTGAACTAAGCACCTGAGCTAGAGTTGAAGTCTCATCTATTAAATCATCCTTGAATTTTATCAGCAGATTTCTGGATATGCCATAGTATGATTTTATCTGAAGAATTAGAAAACACTTCATGAGAAAATTAAATGCAAACCGAGAAGAAACTCAGAACAAATTAAGAAAGAAAAGCTGCTGCTCTGAGAAATTACAGGAAATTTCAATAAATAGGCTTCGGTTTTGGACGGTACACGCTTATTATCAGTGATAAAATTGAAAGGCAAATTTTACATGAGCATCAAATTGTTTGCCAATACCTCGTGCAATCTCCGGTTTGCACGATATAACATCCCCCTCCCCCTTTTATCATAAATAAGATGTAATATGAGAATAGTAGGATTGTGAAATAAATATAAAGAACCTAGACCCTAAAATGGCATTCAGTTATATTTGTCTTCTAAAGAGTGACTACACAAAACATGAAATGAATACGATCTATAAATTCAGCAACCTAAGAATTTGATGCAGAAAATAGTTGCAATACTAATGTTAATTAGAAATAATATTACGCAAGAGGAGTACTCCAATTCTAACTCTATTCGAAACAAAAATATATATACTCATTGCTGAAAATATTAGAAATCTGAGATGTCACATACAAGTCGACGTGTCTCCTCAGGCTTTGGAGAAAATTCTTCTCTTCCCTTAACCAAATCCATGTACAAGGGAGGGAGCTGCTCCACTAAAGGAAGAACTTGCTTCATAATGGGTGGGCTGACGTTTTCTAGTTGTTTCAAAGTCATCTCTGCCTGCAGTTATCTAAGATTAGCCATCCTAAGAAGTAAAACGAATACTGTGCAAAGGAGCACTTGCTGGTGCTTCAAAACAATAAATCTATCCAAAAAAGTCTTCCATACTAGGTATAACAGCAATGAGTATCAGAGCAAAGCAAGGATGGCAGAAAAACAGGGGACAATAAAGCAAAATCCTTAAGGTATGGTCAAAATAAAAGAGACCACTCAGTTTTTTTGCAAAATTGTAGTTGACTACTTGATAACAGTAACAACCTCCTAGCCATGAAACGTTGTTAAATTCTACTATGCAATCACTGCGATGCAGAAGTTGCACTTAAGGGAAATTACATAAAGCTCTCTCGAGACTTGATCTCATATGGCACTCGACTCCCTCAGCTTTTAACATCATATATCAACATCCTGCTTTTAGATATCCTAAACTTCATCTTTTAATTCATTGATGAAACTCTTCTTCAGTTGGATTTCCCAAATTCCCACTTTTCCCTTTCAAAAGCATTTTGCGAGAAAAATCAAATGTGAGATGTAATAATGTTTCATGGCAAGAAATAAATATTAATTTCTTAAAAAGCCTTTTTTATTTGAAGTTCCTATTCTCCACAGAAACTAAGAACATCTTGAGTGAGGTGTCCAAGAGTTTGACTCAAAAAAACATATCAGAGCACATTTGGGTGAACAGATTAGTAAAGCATTTATTCAATAAACTCTTCTTAAATGAAAGCTTCATCATAAGCTAAACTATGAAATTTCTACAGGAAGGTAATAAACCACTTCTACAAGTCTAAATAATGTCTTACTACTTTTTTTCAACAATCTGAAGGGAAGTTTGTTGTAATAATATGGCACTAATTTAGAAAGGAGCCAAATTCTATTTGACATACCACTACGGAGGTTGTTGATATTTGTACTAGAAAATATTAACAGATATCTTCCTCCATTTCGAAGTAAGATAGTTATATAGCAATACTGACCCCAACTCGTAGAGTTGGTGAAGAAAAAATATCTGATAGAAGTGGACCAATGGTTTGTGCCATTGGGACGAGCACGGGAGAGAACAAAGGAACAGCTGAACTTGCTTCCTGCAACAGTGAGGTAAAATTTTTAGTCAATCATCATCAACTACAGAGAAAACTCTCACATAGGAAATACTGAGAAAATATCTCTACAGCCGAGGCAGATTATATATAAGTTGCTTGCTGGATGGCATACCTTGTTATTGAATGCCATGAGAACATTTCCAGATCTTTGCACTGCATATCTTGATCCTGATAAAGTAATTAATTTATTGATTATCTACAAATCAAATCAATTTAATCTGTATTACCAAGTTTAGCAGAAGAACTTTAAAATACCAATCAGAAGGTGCACCAGTGATCCCAAAGAATGGCCAACACCAAAAATAGGAAGGTCTTGGATCTGAATAAATGAGTATCATTTAACATTTTGATTTAAAAAAGAAAATTTAAAACTGAAAGAAACTAGCCCTTGGATCATAAATTGGAAGTTACTGTTTCTTGCAGTGTGCGATAACACCTATCAAATTTGAACTGTACTTCATCTGCAATGAGGAAGTGATCAAACCCACTAGCATATGGAGTTGCAATGATCAATATACCCCTGCCAACAGAAAGCGTTTTACAATTAGTTTTTTCCATTGGCAGATCCTAGATTTATGGGTCTCAATGATCCAGATGTAGTATATTTCATAGAACAAGTAAGAGTTTGTCAGGGATTTAGAACAAAACAGCCAAAAGGATCTACACTAACATAGATTCATGCATTTAAAAGGAAAAACAAAATAAAAACTTTCACACAGAATGCTACTAATATGTAACTATTACACTTCATAAACAAATTCTGGGACAAGAATGTAACTCAGGATTTTGTGAACAGAACAGAGGGACTTACTTTTCCGATAGACGCTCAAGAAACCAACGGTAGGTAAGCTGAGGGGCAGCTCCAACAAATATACCTCCAATAAAATGTACTACGAAATTGGGTCTGGAGCTTTTCGGTTTAAGAATCCACGCTCCCTGAAATGGTAAAATGAGTATGACAAAGTAGATTGAGAATGACTTCAAAACAAAGGGCCGTGTAATTGTTTCTTCCAATGTGCATTTGCGAAGCCAAAACCACATTGCTGTTTTTGGTACTTTAGAAAAACTTCGAGATATAAAGTCACTCAACCTCAGAGGTGATTGTAGAATAAAAACTCCTTGACTATTCTAGAAGAAACACTTTCTAAGAACGCAGATTCCTCCCACGTATATTAATGGTATAACTCTCTTCTCAGAGTTGCATTCAGCAACTTCTCTAAAACTAAATAAAGAATCAGACAAACTGCCAAACATGAATAAAAAAATTTACTGTATGATGAAGAACATAAAAAAGGTGTCATTATAATACAATAGAGTATATACCTCAACTTCACTCCAGTCTCGAGAACCCCACCAACCATCCTGTGATTGTCTAACAGAATCAGTAAGTAATCTGCCAAGAAAGAAAATAAACCCATGAGTTGTAGTACGATCACAAACTGCAGTTTTTCATACCCAACTTGACAGTTTAAGGGTATTTAGGGCCTGTTTACTTCGATTTTTGTCTAAACAGACTGATTTCAGCGCAAATATTTGAAGATTAAAAAAATGTGACAGTTTAATAAACTTAAAGGGAAATAAAAACGAAAAGAAGAGTAGACCCTTAATTTGAGAAAAAAATATTTCTGGTTTAATTTTTTGTATTCACTTTTAATTACAGAAATACCAATGATCACTTTTTCCCATTTTCCAAAAGATTTCTACAGGAAACAGTGAATTCATTTTATTGTTTCTGATAAGAACTTTAGAAGTTAGGAAAAATGTTAAAAAGAATAAGGTAGTATTTTTGCTATTAAGATTAAAATCACAGCATTTTCACAAAACAAATTATTCCTTACTTTTTTTTGTATGTACTAAAGGTATTGTCCATCACCTAAACATTTATTTTTCTATACATAAATTAAAAATTGGTTAGACATATATGATTCAGTCTTTATAACTTAGTTCTGCACGTAAAAGCTTATTAAATCAGTCATGTAAAAATTTATCAATTGTCATCATGACTCCCTTAGGTGTTCTTAATTTGATATATTACATTCTTAATTTTGTCATTATATATATAAAGCGATTTTAAATTAGTCCCTTACAGACTAAATTAAAATTACGAATATGTTATACATGCAATAAGAACAGGTATCAGAAACCAAATGGACATAGACCAAATCAAGAACATTTATGCACTAGGGGAACTGATTTAATAATAAGTTAAAAATGAAACCCCTGATGGGTATGTAGCACTGGAAGAAGTTTGATTATTACTGTTCCCAACTTTAAAGAGGAAAAAAAAATCTTGTGTACACTGAATCTAAGGTGAAGTATCATATAACAAAATTCAGATTGAATCTCTCCCATCGGATAACATTCAGAGAAACACTCAGAAGCTAAATTTGAGGTAAAGGAGAAAGAACCTCTCGATTTGCGAGTAAACTTGAATAGCTTCGGATTGGGGTCGTTGTTGTTTGTTATCGTTGTTGTAATCGTTGAAATTATCAGAAGCGCAACAGATTCTGGTGGTGGTGCCAAAACCACGCCTATAATGAACAGAGAACTTTGCGTTTAATCTGTGGGAATGTGCAGTGTAGGAATTGAGTTTGAGACTGTAGGTGGGTGCACACAGCGAGGTAGCCATATCGATGGTTTCGCCTGCTGTTCGATGCACGCTTTTAGTCTCTTCCAACAGCTTTGACGCTGTTACTGGTTCCTTGGTACAAATGAAGATCTTTTTGTGTTTGGATCGGGTTTCAAACAATCCGTCAATCCACCTAATTGGGTTAAATTTGATTTATTCTATTCAATTAAAATTGTGTTCAACAATAAGTTCTACAATTTCAAATTTATTTTTAGCTTATAAAATCAATCAGTTAGGTACATAGATATATCCATCTGTTTAAGTCTGGATTTTTATAAACTGTATATAAAAGATTTGTGGGTCTTTAATTTTCATAAATGCTTGTGTGTAGTTTGGTATTTAATTTTTATAAATAATATCTTTAGTCTATATAAATGTGTAAGTAGGCATTCATAAAAATATATTAATACTTTTATAAATAATATCTACTCCTGTATAATTGAGTAAGTACACATTTATAAAATATATTAATATTTTTCAGTATTTATATATATAATAATAATTTATTCAATCAATTATTTAATATATAATTAATAAAAATAAAATAAATAAATTTTAAATTAAATTAAATTTAGTAATAATTATTAGAAAAAAAATATTAAATCAAATTTAATGATAATCTATAGATAACATGTATATAATATTTTTTGATTAAATATGACATAGTATTACAGGTTACGAGTAGTTTACATAGACCACAGATTAAAAATCGTCTAATCCACAGATTATGTCAGATATAAAAATTTAAAAATTTATTAAAAAATATAAGTCCACACTCGCGTAGACGGTTTGTACATGAATTTTTACTCAAACATCCAGCTCTAGTTATTATTCACTTTTTAAATATTAAATTATATAGTTTTTATAATATTTTTAAGTTTATTTTTGTCTTTTATTTTTTTAAATTTTATTTTGATTCCTATTTTTTTTAAATGGATCGGTTCAATTAATTTTATTTTATCAAATCATAATTAATTTTAATGATAAATATGTAATTATATAAATTTATTATCAACTTGATATATTTTATCATTTTATTGTAATTAATTATTAAACTTTCACGAGTGTCTTCCGTGTTAACTTGTTAAATAGTCAATGGAATACATTTATGTTATTGATTTAACATCTTTATTATTGAATCTCAACCCTTCAACTAACTAAGACCTCTGCATAGATATACCATTAATCTAGTCAAAATTTGAAAAAGAAAACCCTTAAAACTATATTAGATTGACATACATACAAATTGTATTTGGTAAATGTTTTTCTTTTCAATTCATAAATATTTTTGTGAAATCTGCATACTGTAATATAATCACTTTTAAGTCCAGATCAAGCTTGTGAACTATATAAAAAATATGGAGGTTCTAAAAATTAAAATTTTGTATTTGGAAGGTAGTTAGGGATATTTTACCTTATAGAATTGTTCAAGAAATATCCAATAAAAAATTATACAATTTGTCCTTTTTGTAAAGTTTATGATAAATTGTTGAACATAGCACAACACTGCCATAAAATATAGAAACTCATTTTTAGATTTGTTATTTATACTATTTGTTGTGACTGAATTTACTAGTATAATACTGCCCTAAAATATAGAGAGAGTTTTTTTTATAACATGAGAATGAAATATGCTATAAATGTGTTATAGAAAAGATTATTCATTACAAATTAAATATAATATATATATATATATATATATATATATATATATATATATATATATATATATATAAAAGTAAGAATAAAAGAGTAAAGAAAAATAGTGTTATTTTAATTTAAATGTTGTTTAACAAAATAGTAATACAAGAGACTTAATATTTATAAAAAGTGAGATTATGAGAGTATAAATCCAACACTAATTATGCTGTTCTAATAAGTGATTTGATGAAGTGTTATTTTTTATTATTTTTAAAATTAATTTTAACAAATTATATATATATATATATATATATATATATATATATATATTATCTTTTGTTGCTGAGAGAAAATTTAATTTTCTTTCTAATCTTTCAAGCACACATTCATATATCATCCATCCCTTTATCATCTTCTTCAAGAATTTTTAGAGTCTTTATAGTAATTTTATTTTTATCACTATAATACAATCACAAACAACTATTTAGGACTATAACCAAAATTGCAACTTAGCATTTAAAAAATAAACTAATAAGATTTATTTTTGTTTAATAGATAAAATTTTATATAATTAAACATTATATTTATGAATATTATTATTTAATATAACTACAGACACATGCTTTTATAATGCATTAGAATTTGAGATTTGAGATAAGAATAAACATGTTGGAAGATTAAAAATTAAGAGCAGAAGGGCATTCCACTTTGGTTCTTCCCGAATTCGAAGCAGTAAGGAAATCTCTGCCACGGGACAGCGACAGCGTACAACCTGCCCATTGGTTTCTCACCGTCAACAACATTCCGCCACCACCCGCTATCAAACCTCAACCTAAACCCAAACCAAACCAACCCTAATTCTTCCTCATTCCTCAATTCTTGCCACAAAATCGCTTTATTCATAGTTTCCCAAGCAAATTCCTCCCAATTTTGTTTTCAACGGCCTCCCAGTAAAAGGTCTTCCCTATATTTCTTCTGCTTTAACTTTGCCAATTACTTTTTGTTCTGAGCTGTAATTTGTTGTTAATAGCTCTCTTCTTCCACAGTTTTAATTGTTCATGGCGCCGGATTGGTGGATTTTATGAATTTCACCTTTGTGTCTTTTATTTCATAAAAGAAAATTGAATTATTTGACTATTTTTGCCAAGTCAATTTAGGTGAAGACTAATGTGGTATTGTTATATTGTTAGGACAATGATGAACAGGGCATACCAGTGTTATGCTGGTTTGGGGGAAATATATGAGAGGAATTTAAAAGAAAAAACCATGGATTGTGGATTTTTTAGCATTGTTTGTTGTGGGCAAGGGAATAATGCATTAGTTAATTTCCTGTCAATATAGCCAATAAGTATATAATGCTAGAATTTTGTAGAATAGTTTAACATAGAAACGGGTTCTTGAACTGTTTTGTCTCTCTGGCATAACTTTTCTGATATTGAACTAGTTGTTGGTTTCTAGGAGAGTGGTATCTTGTCCATTTGGCTGCCTTGTGATATAAGTTTGTTCTTGGTGCAGAATGGTTTAGTGTTAATTATTGGAAGATACCTATATAAAAAGCATGGGTAGTAGTGACATGGACAAAACCCCAAAAGAGAAGGAGTCTAAGACAGTTCCAGCTACATCACAGGTCTATCAGGGATCTTTTGTTTTGTTTATAATGACTGTTAAGTGTTTAAATGATGCCAGAAATATTTTATTGTCTTCTTCAGGAGCAGTCTCCAACAGCTGGCATGGCGACTATTAATCCTGACTGGTCTAACTTTCAGGTTTTTAATGAGAAAACCTTAATTCGCATATTGTGTTTTATTTTTGTCAACCTTAGATTTTGACCCTCAATTCCTCAATGGTGCAGACATATTCTCCCATACCTCCACACGGTTTCTTGGCATCAAGTCCCCAAACCCACCCATATATGTGGGGTGTCCAGGTATTTATGACATACATAATGATTGGTCTGTCTCATTGGAACAATAATTTAGAATTCTGTATCCTTTGAGTTTTTCTTTAGAAATCTGAAGGGATTAGCAGAGCTTAATGTTGCCAATCCTGCGACTCTGTTAACATTTTTGTTGCTTATGCTATTATCTATATTTTAACTGCAATAGCTGTAGCCAAATTGCAAATATAGATATTGTTGCTTCTCCTTGACAAGATATTATCATTGTCAAACTGAAATGGAAGTAACTAGTTCATTTTTGTGGTTGATATATTTGTTGTTATGATTTACACTTCATTCTCATAATGGCTTAATCTCTAATGAGTTAATAATGGTGCCAATTCCTTGCATGTCTTTGGAATATGATATGTAGTTAGTTTTATTACATCAGGGAACCATACATGTCTATCCAAAACAATATTCGAATTGAATCATATTGTGCCATGTGAAAAAATTTATGCTTAGTTATATATTGTTGAATGCTCATCATTATGAATTTTCCTTCATGTTTCCATTGATTTATTGATGATATGTTTACTTGCAGCATATTATGCCTCCCTATGGCACCCCTCCACATCCGTATGTAGCAATGTATCCCCATGGTGGCATTTATGCTCATCCATCCATTCCTCCGGTATTATTTGTATATAATGCTTTCTTGTGGAGATTATATTGTAATTAGTCATCATAATTTAGAATTCATTAACCAATATTTGCATGTTTCTATCATTTTCTTTAGGGGTCATATCCTTTCAGTCCTTTTGCAATGACTTCTCCAAATGGTATTGCGGATACTTCAGTGAGTTCTTTTAGTCTTCTGCTTTTTTCTTTTTCTTTTTTGATGTGCTCTCCCTGTCTCTCACTTTTTCTTTCTTTGGTCACTTCCTCTCTTTTCTGCTTCCTATGCGCTAGTTGTCTTTATTCAAGTAAAAGTAACGTACAAGTTGACATGCAGGGAAATACCCAAGGCAGTGTTGAAGTTGGTGCTAAAGCTCCCGAGGTGAAGGAAAAGTTACCAATCAAAAGATCAAAAGGAAGTGCAAGTGGGGGTAATTTGAATATGTGGATTACAGGAAAAAATAATGAACTTGGTAAAACAACCGGAGAATCTGCTAATGGTATTCATTCCAAAAGGTAAGATTTGGTTATTGATCAGTATTTGTTGAATTAAGGCCTCAGTTATTTGAATCAAAGTAATCTTATAATTTAGAAAACATGGATACGGCATGGTATCTGTAATATATAAAAGCTAATACAAATTAAACATAAAATACATATTAAATCCAGTGATATGCTCTTTGATAAAATGAGCATGGGTCATTGTAGACATAATAAAATGTTACAATTATTTATAGATTTTTTTATCATTACTAGTTTAATTATTTTTAAAAAATAAAAGTAAAAAAATTATACTATGCAACTAGGAGTATTTGAAGTGTCTGTGAAGTGTTTGACATGAGTTAGTGTCTGACACAATCAGCTACTATTTGGAATTGCCCTAGCTTTTTCTTGTTTGTTGTCGCAGCCAGTGTCCAGCCAATTGTTACTTCTTTTTTTGTAATCAATCATGAACTGATATTTTGTGGAGATGCTCTTGCATCTTTCAAGGTCATTCAAATAAATCTAGTAATTTAGTTTGACTTTCTTTAGCTGTGCCATTATGCAGGTGTTTAATACAGCTTGAAAGCTTTTGTATGGACTTTCTTATGTTTTTTACTTTTAGAAGACTGGAGGAACATTTGATATTTAGCATGCCTGTAAACGTCCCTTATATTATTTTGTTTTAGATTTTCAATATTGGGGCTTTATTTCTCTTGCAAGAAATATATTGGTAATTTGGTTGGGTAGGGTTGGCAATGTATGGTTTATCACTTTATTTAAGTCCCTTGAGTGGCTTTCTATTTACAATTGCATACTCGTTATACTTGATGAAAATTTGGATTTGCAGTGGTGAGAGTGCAAGTGACGGAACCAGTGAAGGAAGTGATGAGAATTCCCAGAATGTAAGTTCTGTGCCACTTGTCAATATTTATCTATCCTAGAATTGACAGCCTTAAATCCATGCTGACTCTTGCATGCTTATTTAGAAAAATGATATCTGAATCAGTGATATACCTCTTTCTAGACTACCAAAGTATAATTCTGTAAATTTTACTTTTGTAGCAGCAGTAATTGGCATGATATAGTTCTAAAAGTATAACTCTGTGTCCTAGGGGGTGTAAACACACAACTTCTTAAAACTTGGGTATGTGAGAAAATGATTAAAAGCATCACAATTGCAAGTTTATGATTAAAAAATGAAGAAAGGTTGTGTGGTTTTAGTAAATTTTGTTACAAAACATCATAAGAATTAATAAATGTTCACATTTTTATTACCTAAAGCCAAATTTTATGACAGATCATGTTAATCATTTTTAACTTTCTTATGTGTTTGTACATTGGGTGATGAAAATGGCATGGGTCATGAGTGTATTGCCCTATTTTCAGTTGCTATGGAATTGGATATTTAGCACAGTTGATAAGTTGAATCTTAAAGTTAAATATCTTTCTCAGAATATGAAGCATGCATTTTTTTCCCTTATTACATTATCGATAGAGATCCTGATTGATCTCTCAAAAAGTAAAATAAAGTGATTTATCTTTATTGTAGTACATTTTATCTTAACATTTGCAGTACATTTTATCTTAATATTAAGATAAAATGTCAAATAGATCCAACAACAACAATTATTAAGATATTAAAATTTAGATTTGGGACTAACTCAACTCCGGGAAACCAGTTTGTTAGGTGAGAGTTGTCTCCCAATATTTTAGTTTGGGCTTATCACTAGTTGATACGATATTTCCAACTATCCCGTTATAGCCTAATATTTAGTAATGTAGAATATAGTTAGACAAATAGCAATATAATAGAATTTGTCTTTGTGCGTGGTAGGTGTTTTGTAATCACAAATAACCTTAGGTTATATTCTGCTTGCCTCTTGCCAATGCATATACTCTGATTTATTCCTACCTAAGTGTTACATAGTCTGTTTACAAATCTTAAGTTTAAAGTTAATTGTTTTCCATAATCAAAACTACAAGATCCACAGAAAAAGAAAATGCAATTAGGGTAAAGCATATCCAAGACTAGATTAAACAAATAATGACTTAAGAATGAGCCTTGATGTAATCTTATCCTTGGAAAATTCCCAGTCTTGCCTCCTAGAGTTCTCAAGCCTAGTAGTTACCACGTCATACGTGACACCTTTCTTTCTATAGTTTTTCATAACACTTCTCTTGACACTCGGTCATAACCTTTTTCCAAGTTAATATAAAACACAAGTCTCTCGTTTTGCTTTGGTACATTCCCATCAACCCCTGTAAAAGATAATTCACTTTTGCAGTAGACCTTCCTGACATAAAACCAAATGGATTCTCTGCAATACCTATCTTTTCCTGTAATGTATGCTTAATTACTTGTTTTTCGTAGTATGACTGGTAAGTTTTATATTATTGTAGTTAACACAACTATGAATATCTTCTGTGTCCTTAAGACTTATATATAGGAATGTTAAATGTTCTTCTTATTTGGTATCTTTGATCTCAAATATCATTAAATAGCTCCGTAGCCTAATGGTGCCTTGTTCTCCTATACACTTAAATACTTCAATAGGAATACCATCTAGGTTTACCATTGTCCATCTGCTGAAGGGTCTCTTTTTACCATTTTTTATCTGAATTCTAAGATTGTAAGTCAAATATTGTTTGTCGTCTTAGATTTTTAATCTTTCCATGTTACAACCAATCATTGTGCATCATTGAAAAACTTATAAAATAATTCTGCTTTCTCTCATTGATATCTTGGTCTCTTAACTAAACATCCCTTTCATCCTTAGTACATCTTATTTATCCAAACATCTTTTATTCTTCATTCTTTGTCCTGAGATCTTTGTAAAACTCTTCAAAAGCTTCAGATCATGTTCACTCACCGCTTTTCTTGTTTCATTTCCTAGCATTGTGATACATGATCCAATTTTCAACATTATTGCATCCATGGAAGGCTTTCATTTTTTTTTGTTTCTGATGATCATGTCTTGAACTATTTCAATCCACCACCAAGATTCTTTATATCATACCCAAAACCTGTCGATTCCCCCAAAGATTAAGCATGGCCACAATTTGTAAGTTTTGCGGTGGATTAACTTCATATACTAACAAAAAGGAAGAAGAAAATGCTTCATATACTAATATGGTTTTCAAATTTAATGCAATTACCATTGAACTAGCCAATAGGATATATGAATTGATGTATGTTCCAAATCTTTAAATAATAATAATAATATTATTATTATTATTACTGTTATTATTATTCCTGGTAAATGTGCATCAGGCTTATTTCTGGTAAATTTCTAAAAAGCTGTTACCCATACTCATACATAGTGTTAGCATGTTCATGTTTGAAAAATGAGGTTCTTCCTTCTATAGCATCTTAAGAAGGTTTCAATTGATCTTTAGAAATGTAATCTATTTTAGATGCTGCCCTTTTTTTGTGTTTTATGCTTCCACTACCTGGTAGTATCCTTGGTATTTATTTCAGTAAGTTTTGTAGGATTCTCAATTGAAATCTGGGGAGAGGCAGGAATCTTTTGAAGGTATGACATGGTTATGTTTGGAAAGATTTTCTTTTTGTGTTGCTTTGTGTATATTAAGAGCGTATCCATGTTATGGCTGAAATACATGTTTTGCTATATTACAGATGAACCATCTCAAAATGGAAGTTCGGTACATGCTCTTCAAAATGGGGTACATAGTAGACCACAGACACTTGTTAACCAAACTATGCCTACCATACCTATATCTACTGCGAGTGCTCCTGGAGCAGTTCCTGGTCCCACAACTAATTTAAACATAGGAATGGACTATTGGGGCACGCCAACTTCATCTGCCATTCCTGCACTGCATGGAAAGGTTTCTTCTACTGCAGTTGCTGGAGGGATGATTACTGCTGGATCACGAGATGGTGTACAGTCACAAATTTGGCTACAGGTTAACTTTGTCAACTGGACATTTTGTTGTTGCAGTGCATAATTGGGTATTACCTCACTGAACTTTTGTTTTAATCTTCATCCTTTTTGGTTAACTTTTAGGACGAAAGAGAGCTTAAAAGACAAAGGCGGAAGCAGTCTAATAGGGAATCTGCACGCAGATCCAGGTTACGGAAGCAGGTGACAGAGTATAACTTTTTTCATTTTTCAAGTTTCAGGTCATAATTGTCAAATTTCAAACCCTTTTGTGTATCCTGTTCTCAGGCTGAATGCGATGAACTAGCTCAGCGTGCTGAAGCTTTGAAAGAAGAAAATGCCACTCTCCGATCAGAAGTAAGCAGGATCAGGAGTGAGTACGAGCAGCTACTTTCCGAAAATGCTTCCCTTAAGGTGAGTTTGAAATCTTAAAATGCTTTGATACCTGTTTTTGTCTATCATTCTAACTGGCAAGCACCTTGGCCATACCAAGTTATACCTATTGATGAAACTCGCATTTGAATCCAGATTTGAGAGAAGGAAAAGGCCTAAATGACTAATATGACCATTTAATTTTCAAATTACACTCTTACGAGCATACAAAATTTATGCGGACTGAGTCTGCTATCTTATATAATGGTGCTGCAGGAGAGACTTGGGGAGATACCTGGTGTTGCTACGCCTGGGAACGAGGATGTTAGGTCTGGCCAGAATGATCAGCATGTTAGTAATGACACTCAACAAAGTCGTCAGAAAGAGGCTGTGCAGGGTGTTCATTAGGATCTTGCTCCCTTCTGCATGTTGCTTTTTTTGGAAGATAACCTAACCAAGTAGCAACAGCAAGTTCTTGTCTTTGGATAGCTTTCGGTTCAAATTGTATTGAAGGTGATCATATATAGTATTAGGATCTATTTATGTGATATGATCCCTCATTCCCAATTTGTAATGTTTTTGATGGCCAAAAACTTGTACTGTAGGTAGGGTGTGAATACTTACTTGGTCATACTTTCTCTGCTACATCAAAAGCTAGTGTTAGCAGTAAGAAATGTGATTAGCGAAACTAGTTATTGTCCATTATATGGATTGCGTTGCTTCTGAGCAAATAATTAATCAGGAAGATATGTTAAGGAAAAGGAATGCAAGTTCAACCCTAAGAAATTGAGTATAGCTTTGTCGTCATCATGCAATTATAGATGCATAATCTCCTATTTAGTGAGTTATGAGGTTAGGCTGTACAACGGTGATTGTTCATGGTCATAACCATGGTTATCGTATCATTCATAGTTACATTTTTAATCGTGAATTCAATTTATTATAAATACAAAAAGGTGATATGTGGAAAAATAAATTAAAATATTACATAAAAGTGTAGTTAAATGGTTATATAAAAACAAGATAATAAAATATAAATTAGATTACTATTTCTTATTTTCAGATCCTGTGTTCTCATTTTATACTTTCATATTTCTGAATTAATGTTACTTAAGATTATTTTTTACCTCTAATAGACTTTCTTTTGATGTTCATCCTTACATACTTCTTAATTCTTTAATCATTTTTTCAATTTATTTTTGTGTGGTATTATTGCAATAACAATGATTGATGAAAGGCCAAGTACAATTTTACTTTAACACCATTAACTTTTGTTAATAAAAACTCTCATTTTAGTTAGGTGCAATTCAATAATATGCAAGTGTTCAGCAGTGGCTGATTAGGAAGTGGGTCTTGGCCATCAAATTTAAAACTTAATGCATGTATATTACGAGAATTAAATAAGAAATATTTTTAATATTTTTTAAAATTTTATGACTATTATTTATTTGTTATTTATTTTATCTTTTCTTTTAAATTAATGTTAATGTTTCATTTTTTCATCTATTATTTTTCTAATAAATCTAATTTATTTTATTTTAAAAAAAATATGTTAAATTGAAACTAAAAAAAAAATTGAAGAATAAATAATACTTTTGCAAATGTTGATCATTCCTTACATCACAAAAAGAGTTGAAAAGTAAAATTAGATGGGATCTTAATTTTTTTTGGGAAGTTAAATTTTTCTAGTAATATTTTAAATAAAAAAAATTTATGCTAAAAATTTATGCTAAAAATTTTTAGGATTAAAAATTGTAGAAAAAATATTTTTTTGAGAAAAAGTTATTTCAGAATCTTTAGAAATGTTTCTTTGATGGAAAGAAGAGAAACTTACATATTATAAGAGAGAGAAAACGTAACATTACAATTTATCATGCAAAGAAGATACATTACAATCAAACATTCATGTCGAGAAAATGTAAAGAGATAAGGATATTATTAGAAAAAATTAATAAATTTATTATAAATTATAAAATTTTGATGATTTTCTTAGATTGCAAAACCTAATCTTAAACTACTTTAAAAATAAATAGATGGAATATTAAATCATAAAATTAATTATATAAAATAATAAAAAAAACAAACAAAATGTGTAAAAGAAGAAAGTCAATATATCTTGTATATTATGTTTATTCATTTTGTTCTTCTCTTTAACTCATTTACTTAGTGTCATTTATGAAAAGAAAAAAGTAACTCTCTCTTATTCCACTTTTATAGTGAAAAAACTAGTTTGACATTATAGTATTCATACATAATAGCTTTGAATGTTTCTAATGTAATTTCTTTTTTGCATCTGTATTTGGAATTTTGTTGTTGTCTTTATTTAATTCATACAATCTAGTTAATTTGAGTGTTTTTATATTTTAAAATATTTTTGTATGAAAAATCTTTTAGTACATAATAAAATTTTAACTCTTACATTTTTTATAACCTACATTACTTAATATTTAATCATATTCTTATAGTTTATTTTTTAATTTTTAACTTTTATTTTATTTAAATAGATGTATTTAGATGAAGAATAAAAAATATATTTATTTTCTACGATGGAAATTAGATGAATTTCTTATTGATAATATGGTTATTTATATTAAAAAAGAAATATCCAATAATTTTAGTTCAAATTTAATTATTGTTGAGTTTAATAATATTTGAAAAAAAATGAAGAACAACATTTAAGCAAATATGATTTTTTATAGTTATAATTATATTAAATTATGTATTTATTTTGATTGTATTATTGATAGTAATTATATATAAATTTTAAGTATATTATTTTGATCCCTCTAAAATTATTGGTCAAGATCCACCATTAGTGTCGAGAGATAAAGGAGGAAAAGATTATTCTACAGGTTTTGTATTGGTTAGTTTGCTAACAAGAATTGTGTCTAGTTCTTGATCAATATGATCAAGTTTTACTATGCAAACTAATGCTGCAAAATACAACTGAGTATTTTTTGAACCTCAGTCACTCTTGACTTAACAACTCGAGTATTATTTTGACATGCAACTATTCTTGACTAAAAATCTAAGTATTGTTTCGACAACAGCCACTCTTGACTAAATATTGAATATTTTTTGGAAAATAGTAACTCTTAACTAAATAACTTTGGTCTCATATATCTAAAAGATCACAAGGTTGAACTCATTAAAAGAGATATTACATCCAAGATAGATATAAATGAGATTCACTCTTTTAGATTAATAAGAAACACAAACAATGTTCTTTCCAAGCTTAGGACACAGAATGCAAGATATTTTTACTTAGATGTTTTTCAACGTCGTCGTCCTCAACCTTTTTTCATCTTGAGAAACTTCTTTATATTTAAGATGAAAGAAAGTGGTTGTTGCAATTCTTTTCTGTCCATTGTAAATTTTAGAGACGATTTTCTTCTTCAACTAATGTTTGTCCATATATAGACATAGAAATGCATTAAATACTTCTCATGCAACATTAAATACATATCTCTTCTTCAAAGACATCTCGATAATTGACATGACTTATCATGCTTAGGTCAGAAAGTTTTTACCCAAACTAGAGTAAAGCATATGACTGTATGAGGCATGGTAGAGTTGCATATAGATGTGTCAAGATGATTGTTGGAGTAGAACAACTTTAGTGTTTTTTCAAGAGATATGTTGATGTTGACAAAGCTTACAAGATTCTCTTATTAAATGTGTGAAGAAACATTCTCTGCAAAACATAGTGTTAGGGAAAAGTCCAACACTGTATAGTTTTGAACTTATACTTAAGAACATTTAATGTATAAAAGTAAAGAATTTGTGTGTCTGACAGACAATGAGTCTTAACAGATGAAACCTCCATCAGGTCATGCATGCATCATTTGACACACGATACCTCTTGTATTCATTAGATGATGAGTCATCAAATGATATATTTCAACAACATAAATGCTCATTCCTTCATATTGTAGGAACATTCTTCTGGTTGATCTAAAGATCAAGTACAAAGGTAATATCTCATGTCTTTTCACAACACGTCTTTGGGAGAAGAGCTAAAGCTGCTTGCTCACCAAATTTATGACGCTCTCAAACTTTGTCAACTCTTGAAGTACACCTATCATGTATGGAAGTCGACTTCCACTAAAAGAAGTAAAGGTCTCTGTTCAATAGAGGATAAATACTACAAGTTATCGGGTCTTATGCCAAAAGAAGAAGCATGCATTTAATGCCTAAAGAGGTGCATTTAATGCATTTTACGTGAAGCCTCTTTAGGCAATAGAAGATCAATCTGTTCAAGCCAACCTAAAGTTGAAGATGTCAGAATGGATCTTTAACGGCTAGTTGCTTTCAAGCACTATATAAAAGGCCAGTTAAATGAAGAAAACAACAACGTTCATTATTGTTTAAGTGCTAAAAAGTTTTTGCCTTCTCTCTCTTCAATTCTCAAAAGCTTTAGAAAATATTTTGTGTTCATTAGCAATCTCTAAAAGATTTCAAAATCTTTGTATTCGTCTGTAAGGCATTAACCTTCTAGACTATCTAGTTTGTGATTTATAATCACACTCTTTTTCAATATGCAAAGGTGTTAGCCAGTAGTGACTACATTTCCCAAAGAATACTCGTTAGAGCCAAGAGGAACTTGGTAGAAAGAATACTTATACGAGTTAGCCAGAAGTGGCTACGAGCTGAAAGAATACTTGTTTTCTTGCAGCAATAGTCTGCTAGTGGAACTCAATCAAGTTGGTTGAGAATTGGACATAGTCTGCACTATCAAAAGAACCAATATAATGTTAATCTAAAGATGAAGAAGGATCTTTGGAAATATCTAAAGGATAATTGTTTTGATGATGATGACTTTAGAAGAAGGAGAAGGACATCATGTGATTGAGGTGTTGAAGTCTTGAAGTCTTATGGAAGTTTTAATCTTGTATTTTGTGTATATGTTTGCTTGTTATAGTCAGGAATCATGTTAAAGATCATAGCATGCACACAACTCTCCCTTAAACTTTGAAAAATCCTTTTGTTTTTTCGTAAAAGACATTTAACATTGAAATAATCAATTATCTTGAGCAATAATCGATTATCATAAGTGAAATAATCTATTATCATGAGAAATAATCAATTATCACATATTGTTTTGTGAAATCAGTTTGCTCTTTGGAATAATCGATAATTCTGAATGTTTGTAGAAAAACTTTTTCATATTCTACAGAACCTTGCACCCCTCTTTGCCTATAAATACATAAGGGGTTTGAGCTTTCAAAAATAACCTAGAGAGATCAAAGTGAAAGTTGATCTTCTGCTAGTGTTCAAACTTGCTTCATCCTTTGTGGTTATTCAAAGGAGGTGTTCATGTTTTGAGGTTTTCAAAAGAGGTGTTGTTCATCCTTTGTGGTTATTCAAAAGAGGTGTCTTCATTCCTTGTGGTGTTCAAGGAAAGTGCTTGTTCATCTCTTGTGTGTTCAAAAGAGGTGATTGTTCATCCTTTGTTCTGCACAAAGGAGACGTCTTTGTAAATCTTCCTGTTATCTTACTTATTCTACTGCACTGTAATTTGTAATTTTTAACTTAAGATAGTTAGTAGAAATCACTCTCATTTGAGGTGATAAATCATAGGACGTAGGATCTACTTTAATCTGAACCAATATAAATATTTTTGTTATCTTCTCTCTATCCTTACTCTCATTTACATTCTGTTTTTTATATTACACTTTGACGATTTAAATTAATCAGAACTTAAATTTATATTGGAGGTTTTTGTTAAAATTTGTTTTAATAAGATTAAATTCCAAAAATGTTTAATTTTTATTAAGAACAAATTCACCCCCTCTTGTTTGTTTTACCTTTCCTATTTTTCTAATAGTTGGTATCAGAGCTGGTTCTTTGATTGTAATTTCAAAACAAATAATAAAAAATGGCAGGTCAAAATCAAACATTTGCTGAAGGTACTTTTATTAACAAACCTCCTCTTTTTGCTGGAGAAAATTATCTTTTCTGGAAAGTTAGGATACAAATATTTCTTGAGTCTGTAGATAGAGGAGTTTGAGATGTTGTTGCAAAGGGTCCTTTTATTCCTATGATTGGTCAAGAACCAAATGAGTTCCCTATCTGGATTACAAAAGAAAACAGACAGGCTCAATATGATGTAAGATCTAGAAACCATAATTTCCTCTGCACTAACACTTAATGAATTTTACAGGATCGTTGTCTGTAAATCCACAAAAGAAATGTGGGGTGTTCTGGCTATCACACATGAAGGAACATACGATGTCAAAATGGCCAGGAAGAACACTCTCATTCAACAGTATGAGATGTTCAAAATGCAATAGGGAGAAAACATTTACAATGTGCAATAGGTGTTGTTCATCCTTTGTGGTTTTTTAAAGGTGGTGTCTTCATTCTTTGTGGTGTTCAAGGAAGATGCTTGTTAATCTCTTGTGTGTTCAAGAGAGGTGATTGTTCATCCTTTGTTCTACACAAAAGATGTGTCTTTGTAAATCTTCCTGCTATCTTACTTATTTTGCTACACAAGATAGTTGGTAGAAATCACTCTCATTTGAGGTGATAAATAACTGGACGTATGATCTGCTTTGATTCGAACCAGTATAAATATTTATGTTATCTTCTCTTTATCCGTACTTTCATTTACATTCTGCTTTTTATATTACATTATGATTGTTTTAGTTAAGCAGAACTTAAATTTATATTGCAATTTTTGTTAAACTCTATTTTAATAAGATTAAATTTGACAAAGGTTTAATTTTTATTAAGAATAAATTCACCCTCCCTCTTGTTTGTTTTGCCTACCATATTTTTCTATATAAAACTCTGAGTGTAGTATTCTCTCTCCTTAAAACTTAAATCAATTTCATGTTATAATTGCTACTAACAAAAAGAGAAAAGCTTAAGTCTTTGAAGGAATATTTTATAAAGTTTTTAATCAACAGACTATGTGCGTCTGTTGAAACAAAGCTTCATCCGCTCAACTCCCTTTGATAGACGAATTACATATATTTGCAAAAAATCTTTAAAAAAATTCAACCCTCCCTTCTTATGTTTTGCCTATTTTCACACATAGATTAAGCATATATGATATTTCAAGATGTATTATTTAATGCTTAAGCCTACAAGTTCTTATCGTTTGTTTAAGTTTTAACTTATCAGACAAATATAAGACCACAAAATGTTGTTGTGTTTGTTAAACAAATGAAGCATGCGCATTCGCAGGATAGATGAAACATGTACATCTAACGATATTTGTTACTTAGATGAAAACATATTTCATGATTTATACTTTGTTGTAAAAGCGCTTATCAAAATAATCGGGGTTTGTTTGACCTTTCTCTAAAAATTATTTTCTTTAGTTCATTCATTATCTTATTCAATATCAGATAAACAAATAGATCACAAGTATCCCATTTCTCCTCTAACATTTTGCATCATCCCACTTGATACTTAAGACAAGAATATTTAAGTAATTTATTCTTTAGTATAAACTTGATCAAATAAGTTCTAATTTCTTTTCCATCATTTGATAGTCACGCTCAATACAAAATCATGAAAGTTAATTAAAAACTTTACCATTTTGTTTCTTATTCCTGGTCTTTATTATCATGTTTCTTTGAGAAAATCCTTTGAATTTTTTGAATCTAATAAGTTATTGATCAAGTAGAAATCTAATCTTCTATTTAGGATATTTTTTCAATGGTTTCATAAACTATAAAACTTCATTATAATGAATAGAGTTTTTGTCATAATGAAATCTAATAAAAAAAAAAACAAGTATTAAAGATCTTTATTAAATTGCATGACAATCTTAAAAAACTTTTAAAGATATAGTATTATAATGATGTGCTTATGGTTGAGGTAGTAACCAATAAAATGAAGAGACTTATGTAATTGCAAATTCCAATAAGTATTAATTATCTTTCACATCTTATATAAATGAGTCTTGATTCTTGAAATGTGTAGCTATTTCTTCTTTAACTCTATCCATAGCTTTATAGGCATGTGACATTACATATTTTGAATCTCCATTTACAAGTCTTAATACCTTAATAAGTGGAGTCACATAATTTAAGTAATATTGAATGCATTTCCAAAGTCTATCATCACATAAAACACATATCACCACTTGTTTACCTTCATGTTTGCTAGCATGGTTTCTAGTTGTTCACTCTTTGTGTTATATACTTTAGGGTGAGAAAAAAAGTTGCAAATATTGTGACTATTGACTAAGCTAAAATATTTTTCTTTTTATACAAATTTAAGACTCATGGGTGCTTATAAATGAAAATTATGACTTTTTTAGTATTTTCTATGATATTATAAAATACCAGAAGTTGATCAATGTCTTAAAAAATTAAATTAAGATAATGAATTGCATAAGAAAACTAAAATATTTTTTCTCTTCACCTCTAATTTCCTTCCTAGTTCCACAAAATTAAAAGCACCAACTTCTTTAACTATGAAATCTAATTATTCAAACATTTACTTGGCGACCTTGATCACATTATTAGTATCAATAGATTTTAAGAAAATGGTTTTACTTGAACTATTCACCAAAAAAATGGTATGTAACCTCCCTTTTCCATTTGTCCAACCATCATTCATCAAAGTACAACTTCTTCCATTCAACCTTATATTTTCCAAACTAACTTGGATATTATCAATGATCTTTTCCAAATAAAATACTCTAACTTCATGATAAGTAGGAAACTTCAAACCCCTTCCATATTGAGTAACAAATTTCAACATTTGAACAAAAGAGGAGCTTCTTACCAAATTAAATGGTAAAGCATCACCATAGATGCATTTGAAAATGTCCATAATCACCAATTATTTATCTTTAAGCATTTTATTCATGGTTTATTGTTTTATAAATCCTTGTTTTTCTTTGTTGACAAATGATTCCAATGTTCCTCTTTTTACTATCTTGAATATTCACTTCTTCAAAATAGTTTTGATAACTTGCTTCTTTGATTTCTTTTCTTTATCTTGTAAAATCTTCTAAAACATCTTTTTAATATCATCTAGAAAAAAGATACAAACAATTTGTTCTAGCAAAAAAATATGCTTCATTCTTACAATATTACTCTAATAAGTATATAAACAATACTTACAATAAACTAAGTTTATAAAGAAAGAATACTCTCGTAATAACTCATGTAATGTTGTTTCTCTTTTCACTTTGTCTTACTCATTGTCTCAACTAATAAAATTAAACAGAATTAATTTTTTCTAAAATTAAAATAAAAATCCTCAAACAACAATTTATATAGAAAAGAAAATTAAAAGGTCACAAAACTAGAACCAATAAAATTATAAATATTATCATATTATTATTATTCTTATAATTCAAATAGGAAGTGAATTTTATTTTAAAAGAATAAAATAAAAAAAAATCCTTAAACAACTATGTTTGTATAAAAAGATTAAAAAAATGAAAAGGTAACCAATATAAGAGCAAGGACAAAAAAAAAGTAATATAATTATAAATAAATAAATACTATTATATGATAAAGATATGAATTTGTTAGTGCATTATATTTTAAAATATTAATATTATCTTGAGATAAGTTTATTACATAGGAGGTCTTTATTAGGTTGATTATTCGATGACCCAATCCAACCTAATTAGACTAGGTTAGGTTTCATTTATGATTGGGTTAACCTAACACAACCCAACCCAACCCAATATAGCAAACTTTTATATGGATTGGTTGATGAGTTTAACCAAATACCCAACTCAGGACGTACTCTTACTTGTCTCACATCACTTACAATTAGAATAACCATAGAAAAACCTAAAATTCTCACGATAGCAATGCATCTTCCTCGTTTTTGTCTCCAGCATCTGCCTATGACATTCACCTATGTTGCATATCAATTTTAACATTATAAAAGAAAACTTAAACATTCTCGTGGTGGTGCATCTTCTTCTTCTTCATATTAACCCTAACATTCTTATATTTTTCATTCATCTACGTAGTTTGTCTCTGCCACATTTCAACCCTAACATTAGGCAAACAAATCTAAAGATTGTTGCCTTTGTCTTTCTCCTCCACCATTCACCTTTGTTATTTTCCTCCACATTTCGCCTTCGTTGTTTACCTATGTGTCATTTGCTTCTACCATTTGTCATTGCTATTTGCCTCCATTTTCCACCTCTGTCATCTCTTCTTCAACACAATTTCGTCTTTGACCCTTGTTTCAAGTAATATTCAAAAATTACAACTATTAACAAAAAAATAAAAAATTTAAATTATTACCCAATTAACCTAATCCAATCAACCTGTTCAAGAAGAGTGAGTTGGATTGGATTAAATTTAACATAAAAAATGTAAAAACCCAACTTGATATTCTTTTAGTGGGTTGGGTAATGCGTTTGTCGAAATCCTACCAACCATAACCTGCCTACACCTTATTATCACTTACTTATTTTTCTCTTAATGTAAATAATTTACACTAAATAATTTAACTAGGAGGTTTAATGGGTCAGGTTATTTGATGACTCAACCCGACCCAATTAGATTGGGTTGAGTTTTATTTATGATTGGATCAAATCTGACTCAATCCAAATTAACTAAATTTTATACATGTTGGGTGATAAGTTTAGTATAGGTGTCCTCAGACTCAACCTGAGACTCATTTTTATACTTGTCTCACACTTACTCATAATTGGCATAATCCTCGACAAACCTAAAACTTTCTCAACGATGATGCGTCTTTCTTCATTTTATCTCCATCTTTCACTTTCAATGTTGACCTGTGTTGCATCTCAACCTTAGCATCATACAAACAAGACTAAACGTTGCGTCGTCTTCTTCGTATCAACCCTAACATTCTTGTCTCTATCGTTCATCTTTTCCAGTTATGTGTATCGTTGGCCTCTTCCACATCTTTATCCTAAAATTAGACAAACAAGCATAAATATTGTTGTAGTGCATCTTCTTCTTCGCAACAACCCTAAAATTCGTTCCTTTTTCTTTCTTCTCTAGCATTTGATGTAAATCCAAGGAAGGATTGTCTAGGTTTTGCGGATCTTTACACTCAAGCTTCAAGGAAGAACTCTTGAAAGGTTCTTGGAACAATTCTTTGAAGAATTCTTGGATAATATGTGATTGTCAATTCTGCGAAAGCTGTCACACCTCGATTTCTGTAAAGATATTTATTGTTTGCTTAAAAATTAGGAGTATTTTTTTTTGCATGAAGAATTCACTATAGATAATATAAAACATAATTTCATAAATATATGAATATATATATATATATAAATAAATTTGTCAACATTTTTTATCTTTAAAATTATTCAAAATTTATAATTAAAATATATTAAAAGCTTCACATCAGAATACAAGACTATCTATTTATTTAATATCTCCTAATGATATTAATAAATAATCCAGCATCAACAACTCAGAGAAGATTTTTTCGCAACTTTTTCGAACAACTTCTACTGAGCAAGTTCATCTTTTACCTGTACTATATGCATATATAAAAGAAAATATTGAAAGGGGTGATGTCTTTGTAAGCCTCAAATATCAATCTCAATAAACTTAACAAACAATAACAGATAATAGGGACCTATAATTCTAAGACTCAGATTTTACCAACCACATGAGACTCAAACTGACTTTTTAAACATATAAGACATTTACCGATATATGGATCCATATTCCATTTCTGATGATCCATTCTGATCATTACAAGTTTCATTGGAAAGTGATTAGGTAGCTGAGTATTTCTCATTGGTACAATCATAAATATTTTCTCTAGAATTTCAGCTATTTTTCAATCCACAAAAGAGATATATACCCCATTCTTAACCTTGGCAATGCCGAGCTAATATTAGATAGTCCCAAGTTTGGCCTATGGGCGCTATCCTAACTATCCAGATATTCACTTACTTAATAATACTTTCTTGGACCCCATCATGGTCCCTGCCTTTCATCTTGCAGAGTACCAACTGTGACTTTCCAACCATCCATTGACATCAACATAATCTTATCTCATCATAAGAAAATATAGGACTTTCCTCAATTCAACTGACAAACTCTTTGACATTTTCAAAGAATACAAAATTTGATACTTTCAACAAATAACTCATATACACAATTTAAATAATTAATCCATACAGACAATTCAACAATTATCAACAAAATACTTAAAAAAATAAAATGATAAGTAATTTCCTTTAGTTCAAATTTGATGATTTTATTATTATTATTATTATTATTATTATTATTATTATTCTTATTTATATATATATATATTAAATTATAAAAGGATGATATCAAAATAATGTAAAATAAAAAGAAATAAAATAAGGATTAAAGTAAGAACTTTAAATAATGAATTAGATAACCATAAAAATAAAAAAAAAATCAACATAACAGTAAATTAAATAAAATTATTAATGAATAAAAAAACAATGATAACTACAAAAATAAAAAGATCAGCATAATAATAAATTAATTATATATGAATAAAAATAAACAGTGATGACTATAAAAATAAAAAATCAATATAACGATAAATTAAAAAAAATTATAAATAAATAAAATTAAACAATGATAACTATAAAAATAGAAAGATCAACATAACGATAAATTAAATAAAAATTATAAATAAATAAAAGAATAATACAGGACTTGAAATAAATAAATAAATAAAAATTGATGAAAGAATCAGTACAGAACTACAAATAAATAAATAAATATAAATTAATAAAATAAACAGTGTAGAATTAGAGATAAATTAAATAATAAAATAAATATATAGAAATAATAAAGTAAAACAATATGTAATTCAAAATAATAGATTAATAAAACATATTGGACTCAAATGCTCCTTGTAAACCATTAGACTATAAACATTTTTCTAATATAATAGACACATTTTATATATTTGAATACATAAAAAATATTTGATTATTATTGTTGTTGATTAAATAATTTATAGTATTAAGCAAATTAATAAAATATTAAAATTATCTAAAATATCACGATTTAATACAAATATTTATAAATTTTGGGATATTACAAAATACATGCAAAAATTATATTTTTGTAAATTTTATTTTGATTGCATTATAAAATGTTAACTTATTATTATTGTTATTATTATTAATTTATAATATTCAAAAAATTTGTAAAATATTTAAAATAATTTTAAAATAATATAATTTAAGACAAATATTATATTATAAATTTTGTGATGTTACAAAAGTCGTGTAAAAGAAAAAGATTCAAGAATATACGAAAATTAAGATAATGCTAGGAATTAGAATAATACTTTGTGTCACTCAAACTCCAAGAGCTAAGCAAGATGGTGATTCACTAGTTGTGACCCACCACTCAAGATTAAAATCAAGAATTCTAGGAATAAGGAAGAACCTTGTGTCGTCCAACTCTATGAGATAAGTAAGTATGGAGAATCACTACTTGTGACCTAGCTCACAAGATAAGAAATCCTAAAAGAGAAAATTTTCTACTTCTAAAACATTGATGAACCCCCAATGCATTACACAAGAGATAAGCTAAAATGTGTCACTCTAGGACAAACAAAGGAGAGAGTGACTTGCCACTTGAGATATGACACACTCAAGATAAGAACTCATACAAAATTTTATTCAACCAAAGTTATTAAAATGAGTACTAGAACTCTTTTTATATAGAGTTTGGTGGGAAAGGATTACACAAACACTTTCTTTCCCTAACCTTATGTATAAATAAAACATATAATATACTAATGTTAGGAATAACTAGTTTATTTTTACAATGCTAAAAATGAAAAGAAAATACACATCTATTTTTATTTTCCATATCACATTCTATTATTTGCCTCTGACTTTTGTCTTTTTTTTTCGTTGTGTCATTTGCCTCTGTCAGTCACTTATGTTGTTCCTCTTTGTTGTTTCTTCTTCAACATAATTTTATTTTTAATCTTTGTTTAAGGTGAAATGTGTTGTATTTCAATTTTCCATTCTTTTAAATGAAAATGTTATCTTCCATTTTCGCCACCCTGTGTCTCCTTGATACTCTCTTGCTTATAATTTGTAGGAGCATAAGCTCTTCCTTGCTGGTAGAAAGCACAACAACGTGTGATGCATGATTCTATTATGTTTTTTGCACTTGATTTAGATGTGGTGAGTGGGCAGTGGCAGTGTGGATTTGTAATTGTTCTTTTGTTGATTATTACTAATTATTCTTATATGAAATATAGTATTGGTTATTATTGAAATGTTTCGGTATTTTGTAATTGTTCTACATAAATGAAAAAAAATAGTTGCATTAGGTCTACCATTGAAATGGGTAGTATGAATACCTCAAGTCATATGCCACCAATAACATCCTCTAAAGGTTACCATTAATGATAGAAGTTCCTACAAGCTAGGGTCACCTGAACTATGCTAAAGACTTAAGAGAAAACCTACAAAGACCCCTTCAAAGGTTTGTGTTCATTACAATATGGTAGATCACAATGCAATTTGCAAGTATTGTGGCAAGTCATATAAGACTAATAGTAGAAAGTATGGAACCACTAGCTTGATTAAACATTTAAATGATTGTTATATGAACCCTAATAGAGATGTTGGTAAGAAACAAAGGACATTAGGTATTGGAAAAGAATGTGAGGGTGATCCTAATGTCGTGAGTTTGAAACTTGTTGAATTCAACCTAGAGAAAGCTATTGTTGCACTTGCTAGGATGATAATAATTGATGAACTTCTTTTTAGATTTATTGAAAATGAAGGGTTTAGGAAGTTTGTGCAAGAATCTCAACCTAATTTTATACAATCCATGCTTGTATTTAATGATGAAAAGATGAGGTTAAAACATTTGTTATCTAGAAACAAGTATGTTGTTTCACTTACAACTCATACATGGACATCAATTCAAAATTAATATGGGAGGACATGAACATTATCTCTTTCTATTCCAAAATTGACCGAAAGGTGATAATCAATATATACAATTTTTATGAGCTGAATTACATAAAATAAAAAAGATTGAATAGAGTAGGAAAACTACTATTATCTTCTTTTTTTCCCCAATTATTTACAATGTTCATAAAAATAATATCCTTTTCTATATTTTTAAATTGTTAGAATTGTATGATTGATTTCACATTAATATTATTATTTTTGAGATTATTCTTTAAGTGATCTAAAAATATTAAAATTTAAAATCATTCATTTTGTATGTATGATTTATTGTTTTTAAATTTTGTATATTTTATTTATAAATTTAATCTTACTAATATTTAATTATATTTTTATTTTATAGTATTTAATATTTTAGAAAAAAATATTATGTCTTTTATTTAAATTTTAAATTATACTTACTTTCATGTTGATTAGTGTGAACAAATTTATTATAATTACCTTGAAATCTCATATTAATTATTTCAAGTATTTTTAATTCTTTAATTAGATTAATATTTGAAAATGATAACTTTTAGCATGTGTAAAAGTGGATTGTGTTGAGTTAAAATTAATATAAGAAATAAAAAACCAATCCATTCCAATCAAATATTTTTCTCTTTGTTAAAGTTTGTCCAAATCTTTTCACCTGTACATAAAATGTTAATCTGGTTTAGTTTTTGTAGAAGTTGGTTTATTTCATTTGATTTTATGAACAAGTGTTTAATGATTAGGGTGATTTTGATCTAAAGAGTTAATTGTCACCTTTTAAGGATTTGAATAGGATGAAGCTTTGATGGTTGTACACTCTCATCTCATCCCACCCATTCAGCATTACTTCTTCTTGTCCATACAAATTTTCTGTATCTCTCTCAACTCCCACAAAAATGTGAACTTTCCCTTTCTCTCCTCGTTCAAGTCGCAGGATGTCCACCTCTATGCCAGTTTCCATGGCCACCACCGCATCACACTCTCTACCCTTTTCACTTCCCAAACTCAAACCACCTTCTCTCTCCCCTTCACTCTTCCGCCGCACGTTTTTCCCCAACTCAACTCTCAACACCCTCACCAACCGCACCATTTCCTTCACCACTTTCTCACCAGCGCTCACCAACCCAACCCGAAAAACCAGACACGTGCCGGCGAAATCCTCCCAAGCCGACACTGGAAGCACCTCCAACTCCTCCTCGCTCACCCATACAGTGAGTCCTTGTTCTTTCCACGAGTCACTGTTTCATTCGACGGAAACCATTTCAGTTTGTCTTTTACTTGTTAGGTTTTTGGTGTTCTTCATTTGGTGGTGTCCCTGGGCCTTATTCTGGCGGCGGACAAGTTTCTGAAGAAAGCGTTTGTGGCTGCGGCCATCAAATTCCCTAGCGCCTTGTTTGGGATGTTCTGCATATTCTCGGTTCTGATTACTCTAGACGCCACCGTGCCCTCTGCGGCTACGGCATTGATGAGTTTTTTCGAGCCGGCGCTTTTGTTCATTCAGAGATGGCTCCCGCTCTTCTATGTTCCCTCTCTCGTTGTTCTGCCCCTTGCCGTCAAAGATGTTCCCGCTGCCTCTGCCCTCAAAATTGGCCTTATTTTAGGTCAAAGCTTCTTTCTTTTGTTTCCCCCTAAGTTGCTTTTCAAGTTGCCTTTTTGGGTTGATGTCCAATTTGGTTTTTAAACGCTTTAGACGTTGTCAGCTCTTGAATTATTTTAGGTTCCATAACTTTATTTCTCTAAAATTTAGTTTTAGGGATAAATTTTACACTAAATCAAGACTATTTTGTTATTAGTGATTAATTTAATTTTTTTTCACATTCAGTAGTAAATAAATTTTTTCATTCTTTACCAAGTTAGTCATTGCACTACTGTTTTGGTTTAGTTAGTGCACTTAGCTATCTACTGTTTTATTTGGTTTTCAGTTTGGAACGATTAGTTCCTCACTTTACCCTTAATAAAGTATCTGTTTTTTGTGGGACTAATTTGATTATTTAGAGTTAATTAGTTGATACTCAGCATTTGTCATGCACTTATGGCATTTTAAATTATCAATGGCCAAATCTGCCCTCTCCGCCTTTTCTTTTCGAAATCTGCATCTTTTGTATTATGATGAGTCTATGCTGATTAGTGTTGAAAATTACTGATATTTATATTGTTTTTCAGTTGGAGGATGGCTGGCTACACTTTGTGTTGCTGGTTACACAGCTATAGCAGTAAGAAAAGCTGTGAAAACAGAATTGGTAGAAGCTGAGCCTATGGGAAAGCCGTCTCCATTTTCTGTCTTAGAAGTTTGGACATGGACCGCTGTTCTCATTATATCGTTTGTTTCTGCATTGTTTTACCCTACAGCACTGGGTACAAGTGCCAGAACATGCCTTCCGTTTTTGCTTGCAGCCACAGTCTTGGGCTACATAGTTGGCTCCCGGTAAATATATTTGTTTCACTGCTGCATTTTCCCTCCTTTCTCCCAAAAAGGTATTAAAAGAAGAGAGTATCCCTATATCCATGTTAATGCTATTAAAATTTTTCTACTATCTGTTATGGTTTGAAATTTTATCTTTTCTAAAATTTCACTAATTCTTGCTATTCTTTTGTTTCCAGGTTGCCATCGACTTTGAAGAAGGTCTTCCATCCTATAATTTGCTGTGCATTATCAGCAGATCTGACAGCATATGCTTTTGGGTATTTTTCCAAGTCAGGGCTTGAACCTGTGCTAGGTATGATTAGAAGATAACTATTAGTTACTATATCATGTAAGTTTCTCCGAATTTTGGATCCTATATGCTAATTTCAACTAGGAAAAAAAACTTGAGATTTAAATCACTAGTTTGGAACTTATTCTGACTGTACAGTGTACACACTTATCATTTATAGTAAGCATTTGAAGTCTGCTGGCAAGTTGAGTAATAAGTAGTGAACTTTTACTGTTCAAATCAGGTTTGTAAAACCTTTTAGTAGGACAATGAGGCATCTAATGACTTTCTGCTAATACAAAGGTAAACTGTAGCTAAGCTCAACTGATTTGGTTTGATATACAGCCTGATAATTATGATAATGTAAAGTTATATCACTAAAGGGCTTTCAGTTTAATGTAGCGGAGTATGATGGGAATTGATCAAAAGATACTATTATGTATTGTAATGGCATAAATTTGTGATAACTTGTTTCTTATTATGTATATAAACATGGTGTCGATAAAAAGGTGATTTATGGTCCGTTTAAATGTCATATTATTGGAGTGCTTGGATCACTCTAGTCAACATGATTGAAGTAACTTCTTAGGAGTTGTTCAGTTTGAATTTTTAAATTTTTTTCACTTTTAAATTAAAAAATGTCACCTTGATTTTATTCAAATTCTTTCAGTTTGAATGTTCTGTTTTAAAAAATTTGTATAGAACTATAGCAAATAATGATTACAAAATTTATTAGAAAATAATAAAAATTTTATTTTATTTTTTCCTATACAAAATTTTGAAAATAGGAAACAAAATGAAAACAAGATGGCATTTTTGTAATTAAAAAAGATAAAAAATAACATTTTCTCAAACTAATGGTCTTATCCATTTGAATGTTTGAAGTAGTTTCCTTTCCTATCATTAAGACTTCGGTGAGGGCTTTACTCTACAGGCCTGTCCCAAGCTTCAAAGCGATATGCATTGTACTGGAATCGTAATTTCATTGGCTTGTCACAAGTATGAAGTTCCTAAAGCATGCAACTAAGCATAGTGAAAGGTTCTTCTTGCAGGAGAACCTACTGTTAATTTACTTGGATTTTGGTGCCATGTTATTTTCATCATTTGCTGCAAATTTGCTATTCTAAGCATGGTCACGCTTAATCAATGATCATCTTATGGGATTCGGTTGTGGTTAGCTGGCATGATTTTGGACATAAGTAGCACTTTGGAAAATTTAGAGATGATCTCATGAAGTAAAAAAACTTCTAATTTAAAGGCTTTTTAAGGTAGTTAAATTAATAATTTCCGAGCGGAACCACTAAAGGGTTGAAAATACAAAATATGAAGTGTCTCTGTATGTTTTTAGCCTAAGAGGTCAGACGTAAAAGTTTACTTAAAATCCTTGTTTGTGCAAGAATTATCAATAAGAGCCTTCCCTACTACATCCTACCAATACATGGATAACCCACAATATGCACCCTTGTATGCCTAACAGCACTAAAGAAGCTCCCATCTTCTGCATCTAGCATCCTCACATTATATATCTATATTATGATACAAGTTGTGTTCATGGTGCTTCTTTGATGTAGCTGAAACCATTAGCAGACAAAAAATTCTTTTCAACTCAATAGGGAATGATCTTTGTTCAAGAATGGGTAGGAATTGGTTCAGATGTCTAGTTGCATGGAGATTATGCCTGGCCTTTGATTTCAAATCATTTTTTCTTTTTATCTGTCACACAATCTTCCTATGCAACTCTTTTATTTATGCTATTTCAGCATAATATATCGATACTTTGTCTCTGTTGATCATTCTTTTTACATCATAGGATATTACCTTACAAAGGCATCCTCTAATCCTGGAGCTGGTGATATTTTAATGGGATTTTTGGGATCTGTCATTCTCTCATTTTCCTTCTCTATGTTCAAGCAAAGAAAGGTAACCATCTAAGTTTCCCAGTAAATAAATCCTACACTGCTGTAAAAAAATTAAGCAGATGAATACAGTGTGTATACTCTCAAATGCTTATGGTATTTTACAATGTTTGACAAATTGCAATCAAACTTATACCTGGGCAATGTTTACTATGTTATTTCCGAGTAGCTAATGATATACAGTAATAGTTCAATAAGTGAGTATACCAGTACTTTGCCCATTTAACCCTTGCCATCTACTCAATTAAAAGTGTGGATTGGTGATTTCATTTTGAATAGTTTGACACTCATTAAACTTAGTAAAAGTACACAATAAATATTATATTATCTTATTGCGACAATGTTAAGCCACCAAGGATGGGATGAAGAGGGTTTTGGGTAGTTTGCAAAAGGTACAAGTACCTATGGTAAATTCTCCCCAAAGATGTCTTGATGCTAGCTTTATTCCATGTTTTTGCCTGGATATGTAATTTAACTTGTTTATACTACTATAAGCATACCTATTCTGTTTTTTTTTTCTTCTCAATTTCTTTCTAAAGTAGCCAAGACATGTGAAAGGTGAATGAAATGGTCATTGTAAACAACATAGAGCTATGAGCTAAGGACATATCATATACCCTTGTAAACACAATGTTCCCCTTGGCAGTCATTAGCATGATTTTACTCAAATACAAAACTTGCTTTGCAACATTGTTTTGGCATCTCAAACATGATAGCGGAATCATGTTATCATTGGCTACTGATTTTTCTATCTTTTTCAGCTTGTGAAAAGACACGCAGCTGAGATTTTCACCTCTGTCATCATCTCAACAGTATTCTCACTGTATTCAACTGCCTTAGTTGGACGTCTTGTTCAATTAGAACCATCTTTAACTGTATCCATTCTACCCAGATGTATCACAGTGGCATTGGCCCTCAGCATTGTATCCTTGTTTGACGGTAAATATTATGCCCACACTGTAGTCATTTATCTCAATAATCTTGTCTACTCTGGAACTTGATCAGAGTTGTGGAGCAAATCCAGAAATCATGCAGTCTTAATTTGTTTAAAGAATACATTCACAGTGAAACTTGACGATAGAAATGTATAAAAAATTGTTTGTTTGTGGACAGTTCTATCTTTGAAAATTTCCCTATATTTGCAGGTGCCAATTCATCTCTCACAGCAGCTGTGGTTGTTTTAACTGGTCTGGTTGGAGCAAATTTTGTGCAAGCAACACTGGATAGACTCAGTTTTCGTGATCCAATTGCTCGGGGAATAGCGACTGCTTCTAGGTATATTCTGTGATCAATAGATAATTCACTTAACCGAAGTCTCATTTTCACTGCATTTCACACTTCAATTACCACCATAAGTTACAGGTTCCCAACATTCTTCTTTCAATTTTGTACTCTGATGTTTATGATTGCCATTGTTGGGCTAAACTTATTATGGAGAAACAATTGCTTATTTTCGCTACCTTCACGAGGGAGTTTTTGAAAACTAGGCTATTATTTCTCAAAAAAATAATTATACCAGACTTGCAATAATAGTTGGACAACATTTGCTTAATGCATGGTTATTTACATGCTCTTGACTAAATATTTTTCAGTGCCCACGGTCTTGGAACTGCAGCTTTGTCTGCCAAAGAACCTGAAGCTCTCCCCTTTTGTGCCATTGCTTATGCTCTGAATGGTATATTTGGATCTATCCTTTGTTCGATTCCAGCAGTCAGACAAAGCTTGCTTGCAATTGTTGGCTGAAATTGTCATTTATGTCACCACCTGGTGCTATTCATTCCTTTCAACATCCATAATAACTCGCAGTGCTTATCTGATGTCTGCACAACAATGTATAGAGCAAAATTATGAATCATGTGTTCAGTAACGCCATTATGTCAATTGTATAGAAAACAATAATCCATTTGTTTATTATTTATTTATATTCTATGTTGGCAATTACCTATGTTGGACTTAATATTTTTTATTGTAGAGTTCTTAACTTTAAAAATATGAAAAAAATATTAAAAATGAGTATACTCAACTTTCGGAATTAAAAATACAATCTTTTAAATTGTAATTACAATCAAACAAGTCCTCTGCTAAGCTTGAATTTGTAACAAGCCTTGGTGCGGCTCAGGTTTTGCCATCTTCTGTGTTGCTTTAGTTTAGTTCATCTACAGCTCTGGTCATCTTGCACATGTCTGCTCCTCAGCATTTGAGGAAGCCAGTCTGATCTTGTTTGGCTCGACCTATAATCATTAAGCCAGAAAAGCCTCTCTAGCTCGAGGGTTCTAAAACATAACTAGCAAACATCATAATAGTAAAAGGAAGCAGAATAATGTCAACTGCATCTCTCACAGTACCACTTTGTTCACTTCATTTTGAGTTTAAACTTTTATATATCCTAACACCTTTGCATAGAACTGGACCTGGAAGGATAAATACAATAGGTTGGTCTGCAACCATTTACCAAGTCACATGCCAAATAATTTGTTAGACTTATTTGTATCTATTAAGTTTGCCACTATTATCTAGGAGACGTTGGAAAAGTAGTGTCGACAATGCTATGTCACCAAAATAAAATTATATTTAAAGAATTGCAGTAATATTTTCCCTTGAAAGATCAACAAGTGTTACCTTTTAGTTGATTTTAATGTGAATGAATCTCTCAACAGTGGTGAGTTTGATGCTGGTTACATTTTGTAAACGACTTGGTGGTAGCATATATTTTTGTTTGTGGGACGTTGTTAACTGTTACATTTTTTGAGCTTATTAATTATCATTTTACTTAATATCTATGATCATTAGGGGTCAGTTTCTAATTAACGACGAGTGAACAAAATTTTGATTAGTGTAGTGTCGAATTCTTACCTATTTGTTATCAATATAGTGTCTGCCTTACAGTATTTCTGTGTCTTTGTTTTTCTGCAATTTTCAGTAACAATGGTATCAAAAGCCTTAATAATAGTCTTGAGACCTGAGAGTGAAGCATGTGTGGTAGCCTTCTTTCATTTTCCACCATCCTATCATACCCAATGCGCATCAATTCCAATTTTGTACAAGCTGCTACTCCTTGTTTCGATGGACAGTTTCTACAGTCAAGAAAGCATTTGCTTGAGTTTAATTTGGAATTCAGAAACCACCATGAGCTGCAGCTGCCATAGATATACAATCAGTAGATTTTGAAACTATAAAAAGTCATATTTAAAGAAAAAAGACTACCTTTTTTTATATTATTGATTGTCCCATCTGGAAATCTATTATTCTTTGCAAGCATACTTCCAATGACATGGGATTTAGTGAAGAAAAAAAATATCTAAGCTCTTGTAGCTATCAATATGAAAATATAATAATTAAAACTAATATTCTGTAGCTATAAATATGAAAATATAAATAATTAAAATTAATAATTTCAGTTTAATTAATTAGTGTCAACGTCTCAATTATAATATTTTGAAAAAAGTATAAACTTGAAAATATCTAATAAAGAAAATATTTATAAAAAATTAAAATTAATAATTTGATTTCAATTTAGTGTCAACTTTTAATAGTCTCAATTATAATATTTTTAAACATTACAATTTGAAAAAAAGTAAACATTATTATAATATTTGAAAAGCTAAAATTAGTAAATTTGAGTTTAATTTTATTATCTTTTCTATTCTTAATTTCAATGAAGTACTTTGTGACATGTTTTAAAATTTAATTTTTAAAAAATCATCACTGGTTATCGTACAATCAGTTCACAATCAATTTTCAAATTACACTGGAAATGAGTTAAGAATATAAAATAACTTCTGTAAACATCAAAATAATATTTTGGTATTTGTAAGTAATAATAAAATTGTGATTGGTGCACTGGCATATAACGCATAAACACTCAGAAGAACTTTTTTTTTAAATTACAAATTCTATTGAAATTGAATAAAATTTTAAAGGAGAGATAAAAATTATACTTGTATAACTTGTATGAAATGTGGATGTTTATAGACATTTAATATATTTCACTAATTAGTAAACAGTCTCAGAGGAATTGTTAAAGTATTTATATACTTGGGTGGTAATGTATGCAAAACAAGCACAGAAGCTAGAAGAGGATTTTTTTATAATTATGTAATTATCTACAATAAACATTTTTCTTGAAAATAAGATATATGATATCATATCTGTATTAGCTAAATCTATAATAAACGATGAGACATCTTATCTTATTAATATAAATACCAATGAAGAACAAAAACGTGGTGGATAAAGATGACACATGGAATCCTTAACACGTGTTCAAACATAATTTTGATTTGGCCGAGGTTCCAGATTTTGGGGACGTTGCATGAGTTGGAAGCAAAAGAAAGAAGAAGGTTATATGAGCTGTTCCTTCCTTCTTCATCGCCACAACAACGATATCTCTTGCACTGTATTATACTATTACAGGACCTCATGCTCCTTTATTCTTCTTATATATATCATTTTATTGCTTTCTTCTCTAAGTCCATTACCATCTTTCTTGGTTCTTCAACTCTAATCCAGGTTTGCTTCATTCCTTGTTTGTTGCCATCACCATCTTCCTCTTGTTATATTATATGTTTCTGAAATGCTTTTCACATGTTGCTGATGCTTTAATCTTGTCTTTCTCTCTCTCTCTCTCTCATGCATGCTATATCTCTCTTCCTGTGTATATAACATAGTCCTTGTCTAATATATAATATGTGTATCATACCAAGCCAAGGCATTCTTACAAGGTAGAGTACAAGTTGCTGATATATTTGAATATTATATTCTATCTTCAAAAAGTCCATCTTTGTGGTCAGTACATATCAATAATTCTCTTAGCATTTTATGTGACAAGGGAAAGTTGGTTTGATGGACTAACTTATATAGACCACCAATTGCATGTAAAATCCAAACTTCAAGGAGTAAAATTCAATTACAATTTTTTCCTTTACAAAATTCTACTTAATTAGATACATATATAGAGATATTTTTATCAGAGTAAACTGAACAAATGATAGAACTACATGTACATGAAAGACTAATTAATAATATCTCTTACAAATTTTCTAGTGTCACATTTACTAAAAAAAGGTCATGCAAATATGATATCTGTATTTCTATTTTAATAGTTTAAAAAAATAAAATCTAATAATAATATTTGTTTCTTCCGCACTTTCTCAGAAAAGATCTTTAGTTTCTCCAAAAATTACTTCAACTATTTTAGACAAGCATTTTATTATTTTAAGAAAACTTAAACTTTTATTGGAAAAGAACACGAAAAAGAAAATTGTATACGTAATTGTTTGGGACGAATTTATTTTTACCCTTGGATGAAAGGTGTTTTCTTAGCAGATAACATATAGATTTTGAACACAGAAGAAAACATAAACCACACATATATAAGAGGTTTAGGAGGGTACAACGTAGTAATATTGGTGTCCAGTGAGCAATATAGCATGATTACTATCCTCATATTTGATAGTATTTGGTTGTGTGGAGGAAAAGAAACAAATGTTGATCCAACACGTGTTGGAACATAAATGAGTTGAGGTGGATGAGGTGGTTTATGGGGAGGTTGCATGAATTGGAAACGCAAGGAGGAAGCAGTAAACAGTTTGGATCTGTTCCTTCCTCCTTCATCGCCTCTCACCATTTTTTCTTCCTTCCACCCTATCATAGGGCCACCACCTTTCGTCTTCCTTGTTCTTCCTCCTACGCAACCCATAATAATAACACGTTGACGTTGTCTTTTCTTAATTAGTTCCGTCTTTCTTCCTTTCCACTCTCCCACATAGTCATTTCCATATTTAGTTTGCTGGGCTCTCTCATCCAGGTTTCAATCTCTTTTTTTGTTTTTGGTTTCTTCTTCTTGCTTGTTGTGTATGTTGCTTTTAATGCTTTTGTTCACGTGTGCATGTATGATTTCGTTTCATTTTCTCTCTCTATTATTTTATGCTTGCGGATATGAAAAAATGGTGATTCTGGTAAAATCAAATATTGCAAACATTTGAGAAAAGGATGGAAGAGATAAGCAGAAATGGAAAATTTGTATCAGTTGGTTCTGAAGAGCATTGGACTTTCAAGAAAATGTTGTTCCTGTAATAATAATAATAATAATAATAATACATATGGCAGTTTTTGTAGAGATGATATACTGCATTTGAGGTTGCACTTCTAAATTTTCTTAATTTCTATTTGGTTTTTCTTTGTTTTGCTGATGTGATTCGTAACTTTGGCGCTTTGATTAAAACATAAAAGCGATATGTTCGTTTTCATTATCCAAGTTTTCAATTGGGTAACAATCTTAAAAAGTTAATTCAGGAGATTGGACGCAGCTAAGTATTATTGGAAAATAATGGGCTTTTGTTGTTGAGCAATAATCTATAAAATCAAAAAGGTGAAATATTTGAGATTGTGCTTTGAAATGTTCTTATTTTTATCACTTGAATTTCAGGCATTATTGTGGCATACCTGATTAAAGAGGGGCCACTTTCAAAATCCTCCATGGAACTACAGCCAGAATCCCCTACGGTAATTACTCAATCTATGAACTCACCAAATAACGGATTTTACTGGGTAGGAGGGAAATCTGATACTACTGACACCAATCAATCACAAGATATAACACTAATGAAACTTCACCGATTGTTTCCTCTCAGGGAAGAAGTGATTCTCCAGGAGCTTCTCCTAGGTTTTCTAAGCATGTCATTGACACAGCTGTGCCTTTTGAATCTGTCAAAGATGCTGTGTCCAAGTTTGGAGGAAGAATTGATTGGAGATCTCGTCGAACCCAGAGTCTGGTGGAGGAGGTATATATACTGTTTGAATTGTGTTTATACCTTACATTTTCTTTATGGTTTTGAGTTTCTATTAAGCACCATTGCAAACACCTTGGTTAGGGAAAATGGAAAACTATTGAATCAAAAACATGTTAATACATTATCAAATTACGGTTGATGGTGTTGATGGCTTATGAATATACAAAATAGGTCCCGGTTTTCAAATGGGCCAAATGATGGACATGTCTCTCCACTAATGGGATTCGTAACTTTAGAACAATATCTAATAATTGATGAAAATGCTAAGAATATTTCTTCATTGACCCAATTCATAACTTTAGAATTGTGTCTAGTAAGGTTTCAAACACGAACAGTTTTTCATGGTTTGAAGAGTTAAACCTTATGGATAAAAGATGCATTTACAATTATATAGTGGACAACAACTTTTTCTCTACGTCACTTGCTTCTCATTGCTCTGGGTATGCATAAATCACTGTTTAACCTTTTATTTTTCTGACTTAACAGAGAAGCAAGCTTGTGGAAGACTTCAGAAAGGAAGAAACTATTGAGGAATTGGAAAACACTAAGAAGCTTACAGAAGAATTCAAAAGTAACTTAGAAAAGGTAGAAAAAGATGAGCTTCTGGCAAAGGAAGAGGCTGAACGTGTGATTCTCAAAATTGAAGAGATGGAGCAGGACATTGTAAGTGAAGCTAGTATCGAAGCCAAGGCTGAACTTGAGGCTGAAAAAGCCATGCATATTGAAGCGCTTGCGGAGTTAGAATTTGTTAAAAAAGAACTGGACTCACTGCGTAAGGAGTATGCTTCTATGGCGAGTGGAAGAGATATAGCAATCAACAATGCAGAAGAGACTGTTGCAGCATCCAAGAAGATTGAAAAGGCAGTGGAAGAGTTGACTGCTGAGTTGATTGCAACAAAAGAGGCACTAAACTCCTCACGAGCCGCACATTTCGAAGCAGAAGAACAAAGATTAGGAGTTGTTGATGAAGAGACTCACAACTTGAAACTGGAACTTGAACAAGCAGAAGAGGATCTCCACAGACTGAATGAGAAAGTCTTGTCAGTCAGGCTTCTTAAATCTAAATTGGAATCAGCTGCCTCTTTGGTACTTGATTTGAAAGCTGAAATGGAAACATATATGGAATCAAAGGAAAAAGAGGATTGTTTCAAAGAACAGAAAGACGAACTTGAGGAACTAAAGCAGAACATAGAGAAAGCAACTTCTGATGTTAAAAGCTTGAGGGAAGCTTCTATGTCACTAAAATCAAAACTAGAAGAAGAGAAGTCAATTCTGGCTGCCCTTAAGCAAAGTGAGGAAATGGCTTCGGCTGCGGTTCTGAATCTCCAAACTGAACTGGAGAAGTCTAAGACTGCCACAATTTTCATTCAGATGAAAGAGCATGAAGCAAGAGAGATGATGTCTGAGTTGCCCAAGAAACTGCAGCAAGCAACAGAAGAGGCTGACGAGGCGAAATCACTTGCTCAGGCTGCTCAAGCAGAGCTGCTTGAAGCACAAGAAGAGGTTGAAGAAGTCAAGTCCAGATCAGTTACATTAGAAAGTAGTTTATGGGCAGCACAGAAGGAGATAGAAGCAGCCAAGGTTGCTGAGATGTTGGCCAGAGATGCAATCACAGCATTGGAGAAGAGTGAATCAGCTAAAAGCAACAATGAGAAGAGCTCTTCCTCAATGGTGACACTCACACTAGATGAATACCATGAGCTCAGCAGGAGAGCCTACAAGGCTGAGGAGCAAGCCAATGAAAGGATAGAAGCTGCTAATTCTCAGATCAAGATAGCAAGGGAGTCTGAATATAAAAGTTTGGAGAGGTTAGAAGAATTGAATGAGGAGTTGTCTATAAGAAAGGAATCTCTGAACATTGCAACTGGGAATGCTGAAAAGGCCTCTGAAAGAAAGTTAGCTGTAGAACATGAACTAAGAACATGGAGGGTTGAACAAGAGCCACAAGAGAAGGCCAATGAACAGAATGACCAGATTGCAGCTGAAATTGAGACTGTGCATGAGTCCTTAAGCCCGAAAGAAGCAGTTCCTTCAAATAACACTGAAACTGAATCAGCCTCAGATAAGAACAAAAAGAAGAAGAAGAAGTCATTATTTCCTTCAAAGGTTGTAATGTTCTTTGCAAAGAAGAAAACACATCCAACCAAGTGAATGTAATCCTTCAACCGCAGGTAGTACAATAAGTGACAAATCTAATATCTGAACTGGTTGTATCTTGGCTGCTCATTGTGACAAATTGTATCAAGTTTTTGGTTGAGAGGCGAAAATAAGATCATTCAATGTATATATGGTATAGCTTCTCTATTATTCAATATTCTAATCTTCTTTGCAAAATTAACATTCTCGTTACAAATCAATGAATCAAAAGGACTATAAGGAAGATAAAGAGCTTATTAATACCATGAGGTAACATTGAATTGATATAAAAAATAATCTTATTTATAGGACTATTATGCTACTAACACCTAATAAACTAACTAGTTCATGCTGCAATAATTACAAAGGAAAAAGGTACAAGAGTGTACTTTTAGGACAGATCTAGTGTACTAATATTCTTTTATCTTTCTTATATACATAGATGGAATTAAGGCAACTTATTTTTAATACAATGAAAGATACAGAGTGTAAAATCAGAATATGCAAGAAATTTATTTTGCTACTTTGTTTTCTTATTTTTCTAAGACATCATTAAATGAAATATGTTTGTGGTAAAAAAATGCATTATGATTTAATCGTAACCACTTGATAAAAAAATGTATTACTTCGATGATATTTAACCCACCAAAACAAAATTATTATGTGTATTTATTAAATTATTAGATCAAACATTTATCATTAAAATAAAAGCTATAGTCATTAACTATAATAAAATTCTTTTTATATAAGAGTGTAATCATTCAGGCACCACAATTTTACAGTGACTTGATTCACGTGGTCTTTGGCTTAACTAATCTTCGTTATGGAACAATTGATATCACATGCAATAAAAGAAAAGTCATGTGAAGAAATTTCAACTAATATAGCACCACAATTTTACAGTGACTTGATTCACGTGGTCTTTGGCTTAACTAATCTTCGTTATGGAACAATTGATATCACATGCAATAAAGGAAAAGTCATGTGAAGAAATTTCAACTAATATATGCACTTGAAAGTGACGTGTGGAAGTTAAAAAAGTCTTCATGTATCAATTTATTATCCTAATTTTGTTTCAACCCTCTCAAATGTCTCTTGGATTGTAAAATATTCCAAGAGAATCAAGAAATATTCTATTATATAAGAGATTTACAAAAATAGGTGCTTCTTTATTTCTTCTTCTCCTCTTTTTAGTCTTACTCTTATGAATTTTCTTTAGAATCTTCTATTATGTTTGTTGTTAGGTTGATGCGCCAAAATTATGGTGAAGTTGTACTTAAATTAAATGTGGGTTGTGATAGGTTGAAGAATGTTGTTATATTTATTTTTGACCACTTCTTATGTGAAAGTTTGAAACAATGTATTTTTTTATGATTTTTGACAAACTTATTTTACATCTTAAAAGTAATCTTAGCAGTTCGACACACCACCTTCTATCAACACTTACATGCAATACATGCATCCAACACACTTCAGTAATGGATGCGAGAGATCTTTTGCTTGGTTCCAAATGACTACACAACCTCAACAATTTCAATCCTGTGACTAGACACAATCAACAAACCACAATCACCACATAAACTAGTCATTGTTATGGAGACTAAAATCTTGTCATTCTGCTAAATTTGTTTACTATGAACAAAATTTTCACCTTTTAATAAATGAAGATAAACTTCTCATTTTAATGTTTCAAAATTCTTTCCAATCAAATTTAAAGTAAAAACTTGTCATTTTTAATTGATTATTTTAAATTAATTTTCTCGATAATAAAATTTTTCTTTAATAAAAATTATATTTTTTATTTTTCCTCATTATATATATAGGGTTAAATATGTTTTTAGTCTTTGAACTATTTGTCAAAATTGTGTTTCGTCCCTGTAACAAACTTTGGACCTATTTCGTTCTTATACTTTATATAAATAGGTGTAAATGATCCTCGATGACAAATAAAAACATATTTAAAAAGAGGAAAATGAGAAGAAATAGAAAAGAAAAAAGTAAAAAAAAGCTCAAGAGACAGATGATAGTGAAATATGAAACTATAAAAAAAGAAAATAAAGAGATAAAAAAGAATTATAACACGTCATCAAGGATTGTTTACACAAGTTTATAAAGTACAAGACGAAATAAATCCAAAGTTTTTCTTAAGGACGAAACACAATTTTGACCAATAATTCAAGGACTAAAAATATATTTAACCCTTATATATATTACTATATATTTCATATTACCTTGTAAAAATATGACCTCATCAATAGTAATAATAATAAATTAATAATATTATTATTATTTATTATAAAATCTTTTATTTTTCTTCTAACTTTCATTCTATTTATGTACAATTATTATATCAATAAATTTTATTATCAATGATGTACAAAGCAAAAAAATTTCATCCTCGCATTATTTTTTATTTTCTTCCTCCTCTCAACCTATTTAAAATTTATTCACAACTTTTATAGTTAATTGTCTTAAATAACTTCTCTAAATAATAAATTTAATCCTTGATATAGAATCATAAATTCTAACTTACATTTTAAAAAAATTTATATTTCCTATTTCATTTAAAAAATTATATTATCAAACATAACTAAAATAACAATAATAATATTGTAAATTTGTATACTTTTCTTCTACTTTTCATTCAAATTTTCTACCAATTATAATAATAACAATTTTTTTTCTAAACTATATTACAAAACTAATATTAAAAAAACCATATTTTTTCTCCCTCAAACCAATCTAAATTTAATCTCTACATTTTTAATTAATTTTTTTAAGTAATTTTCTCTGTTAGAAGTTCATTTATTTTCTAATTTCCTTCCCTTCCCTTCATATATTTTTAGGTTTAATAGGTATTTTGGTCCCAATATTTTGTGAGAATTTGCAATGTTTTTTCACATTTAATTTTTTTCTCAATTAAATCCTAAATTTTATTAAAATCTTCAATATGATTTCTTCTGTTAGAATAATGTTAACGATGTTAACTATATGAGACGTAACACATTCAAGTTAACTTGTGGCATGTGAATAATAACAAAAGGGTATGAATATAAACATAAATATGAACACTACAATTTGTGAATTTTTGACAAAAATGATCACATTGATAGATTTAATAAAATTTTGAGACTCCATTGAGAAAAAAATGAAATTTGAGACTCAATTAAGAAAATAAATAAAATTTGGGACTCAATTGAGAAAAAAAATAAACAAGGTAAAACATTGCAAATTCTCATAAAATAGTGGGACAAAAATGTCTATTAAACCTATTTTTTAAAAAAAGCAAAAACCCTCTCGAAATTAGGGTCATTGGGAACCGAATTATGACGGAGGTGTCTCGCTGGCCTTGAAGAAAATGGAAGTGGGAATTCCGTTATCACGGGCCAGAATTCCCTTCATGGGGCGATTCTTCCTGCACCCGTAAATTTTCTTCCTGTACCCTCCAAAAAATTAAAATTTCAATATTGACTTTGTTATTGATTTCCGGTTTTTGGAATCTGGAAGTCACTTTTTGACTTCCAGTTTGTAGAGTTCAGAAGTCACTTTTTGACTTCCAGTTTCTAAAATCCAGAAATCATTTTTTGACTTTCGGTTTCTACAATTCGGAAGTCAACTAATTTTTTGGCTTTCGACTTGTACAGACCGGAAGTCATTCCCGCATTTGGAAATGGCTTCCTGCCTGTACAACCTGGAAGTCATTCCCGCATCTGGAAATGACTTCCGGTCTGTACACGCCGGAAACATTTAAATTTTTTTTGACTTCTGGCTTGTACAGATCGGAAGCCAATTTCTACTCCACATTCGAATTGACTTCTGGTCTGTATATGCCAGAAGTCATTCTCTTAAACCGAAAAAACTTGAAAATGAGAAAACGAAACAACTTACCTGTGCCGATGTCGGTGTGCAGTCGTGTGTGTTTGCTTCTCACCACCAAATGCAAGAACAAGGAGAATGAGAGGGACGAAATGCAAGAACAAGGAGAACAAGAGGGAACACACCGAAAGAGAAGAGAGACCGGAAAGAAGATACAGAAGAGAAAGAAAGACGACATGAAAGGGAAAAGAAGAGGATATGCATATTAGGATGCAGGAGAAATATTTGGAGAAATATTTGGGGTGCAGGGAGAAAGTGCTCCCTTCATGCAATATGGGCTTGGGCCATGGAGTCGGGCAACCCGCGTAAAAAAGGTCCGCCGAAGAAAAATTGGGTGTAAAGTGGATTTGATATTTTAGTTTCTCACTTTACATAAATGTATTTTATATGTGTATCAAAAAGCGGATTAGGTCATTCCACAACCTATATTATATATTTTTTAATATTTTATCGTTGTATAGTATTGTATATGAAATATGATAAAATATTTTTATTTATTATTTTATTAATATTATATATTTATAAATAAAAATAAAAATTTAAATTTTATTTTATAATTTATTTTAATATATTTTTTTAATGTTAATTTTATTCATTACTTATAATAAATAATAAATTATTAATTTTAAATTTTTTATGATTATTATATTTGTATTGAATAATTATTTTTATAATATATTCAAATTTACGTAAGATAAATCAAATATTTTATTATGCGAGTTGGTTAGTTTCAACCAATTTTTTAAGTCAATTGTGAAATAGGTCAAAACAGATCACATAGGTGAAAACAGATCAAGTTAATTCATGGAAAGCTTCTTCCTACACCTCCTTTATATTTTCCTACATTTCCAAAAAAAATTGAAATTACTAAATTAACTCTGAGCATTTTTTTCTTATTCTATTTCAACTCATTTTTATTTTATTTTCTCTATTTCTTTTAAGAAAATATTTTTAACAACTTAATAGATTATATAATTCAATAATAACTTTTGAATTATATAATTCAATAACAATTTTTAGATTTTAAAATCTGAAAATCATTGGTATTAAAAATATTTTGTCTCCCAAATTATAAAATTTAGAAATTAAATTTTTGAAAACTTGTTTTTTCACGTTATACAAATATTTAACTTTAAAATCTTTAATAGTAATAAAATTAAATAACAGAAAATATATTATATTATCATATATATATATATATTTATATATATTGTTTGATATTATTTATAATAATAAAAGTATATATCATTATTTTGGATAAATATAAGTGTTTCTTTCTCTTTCTTTGTTACTCCTTTATCAAATGAGTTTTTTGTTTTAATTTTAAAATATTGCTGCCAAAGATAAAATAAATAAATAATTTACGACAGATGTATATATAGATAGAAATATATGTAAAAGAACACCCACGAGGGGAGAGGTACAATCTGGAAACAGCGGCGTGCTGGTTTTTCTATAATAGAGAAACAAAGAGAGAGATAAGAGAGGGAGAGAGAAAATTGAAGATTGAAACTTGGGATCTGTGAGAGACAAGATGGCGTTGAATCCTCAACTATTTCCAAATGGAATGCCCGTTCCTTTCGTCAGCGAGATGTTCGTGCTGGCCAGAGACGGCGTCGAATTCGACATCGATAAGATTCCTGCCTCCGGGTTAGTCACTCACCGTTTCTTTGATTTTCCTTCATTTATTTATATATTGCTTCGCTTTCGAATTGATTATTGATTCTCTTCAATTGGGGAAAGGAATGTTTTGGGGATAGTCGGTTAATTTCAAGATAGCGAAAATGAAAAATTAGAGCGACAAATGTATGATTATTGATGTTTCTTCTTTTTGTGCTAATATGTGTTAGGTTAAGTTAGGACTCTGTATATGCTTATTATTTTATCTGATTTGTATGATTCTTGTGTTTGATATAATGGTGTTTTTGTTATTTATTTTGATCAGAAGTCATGGGGGTCATCTCAAAACCAAAGGAATCGTCTATTTGTCAAATATCCGGATGGTCTTCGTTGCTAAAAGTCCAGTTGGGCATTTTACAGCTTTTGATATGCCTTTGGTATGTGTTACACCTTATGCTGTTTCAAATTGCTAATTCTGTGCTAGCTGGTTTCAAGTTTACTGCTTTTCCTCTGTTACCAAAAGATGCCCTTGTTATTATGCTAAGATAATTGAATGGAGGGCCCTTTTCTGTGTTGTTTTTGTGGATGAATTTATATCAATCTCTTTCTATCAGAACCACTTCACTGAATTATTGGGTTTATATTTTCGTGGCGCGCTTGTGTAACTTGTTGTGATTTGTGTGAATTTTGTGAGGGTGGAGTTTTAGGCCTGTTGGTTCTCGGGGAATAGCCAACTATCATTACTTGGCCAGTGCTAACTCTCTGAAAACTAAGAATGTAGATTTTATGATGTTTGTCTGTCAGATTGGTTGGGACTTGATATATGATGGTTATATGTTTCAAATAACCTGATGTTCAAATAATTGTTATTCTTAATTTCTGTTTTGAAGTTAATGTATATTAGTATAGATGACGTGCGAGCATAATTTAGTGGAGAGGATCAGAGGGAAACAACTAGAAGAAAACATAGACTTGTTTATTGAGAAAACGAAAATTATACGGTTGAAACACATACTTGAGAAAACAAAGAAAAAAGAGTATATTTTGAGAGCTTGAAAAGGTCTCCCTTAGGTAGTCATATTTTTATACAGCAGATCTGTGTGATACAATGATGGCAAAAGAAAGAGTAAAAAAACAAGTAATCCTAGGTACAGATAGGTACTACACAAAACTTTTTAAATAAAGCTTACTTAGCCTGTTTTCGAGAGACCTCTACTCTTCCACTTGTCCTGTAATTTTGATTTCCCCCTTTCCCTGTACAATTCCCCTTTTAATTACTGCCCCCGTCTAACCAACTAGTTAGCTAATTAACTAAACAATGTTAGCTATTAGTTACAATATCAGCCCCTAGCTCAATTTCCCCAAGGCTATTTTCTTATTCCTTCTTACTTTCTTCTTCCTTCTTACGTATGCCTTCTTAATAGGAAGGTACTGCCTAACATTATTGTATCTTTACTACTTCTAAATGACAACATAATTATGATTTTATTAGCTATCTGCTACGTGTTTTAGTTGTGACCATGCGTTTATTTGTGCGTCTATCTTGCTGCCGTTGTATTTTGGATAAAGGGCACTTTTGGATGAAGAGCTTAATTAAGTTCTTATTCAGTAAGTTCTTATTATATTAGGAATTTATAATAGAAATTTGACTATGAAACTTATTGGAACAAGTTAAAATAACTTATCTTTATGAGCTACACCTGGGGCGATACGATTAGAAAATTGGGGTAATATATATATATTACTCATCATTATGTTTTTGTTTTTTGTTTGTAGATTGTCGAAGATATATATTAATATAAAACATTATGTATGCATGCCATTTGTTCTGAGTTGATCCTTAGTTCTTCATTGATTGTGCAGCTTTACGTCCATGGGGAAAAATTTAACCAGCCAATATTTCACTGCAACAATCTTTCTGGACAGGTTGAACCTGTAAGTAAATAGTGTATTTTTTGCTACACGATCACCCCTATTCATCCTTTTTGTTGTTTGTTGTATCAAAATTATGGGTCTTAAATCCTGAACTATTTTAATTGCAACAGGTAGTCCCAAATGACCAACACAGAGCTCTTTACTCCACACACTCATTTAAGATCTTATTCAAAGAGGGTGGCTGTGGAACCTTCATTCCCCTTTTCTTCAATTTGATTGCTTCAGTGAGGCAGTATAATCAACACGCCAATATGCAGGCACAATCTTATGTGGATCCTTTGCAGGCAGCTCAGACTCCTGTTGATGAGATGATGAGACATGCGTAAGTGAATGATTATACTTTAAATTTTTAAGCCAAGCTTGTACAGTGTACATAGACCATATTATTTGTAATCCAAAATCTATGTAGTACTGAAAACGTTAGGTAAGTATTGCTTTTAGTTAAGTTTGTAGAGTGTGGACTGTATGATTTATAATCTATAAGCTTTAATAATTATGATTGAAATTATATGCAGGTATGTTGATCCTAATGATCCGACAAAAATATTTCTGCAACAACCCAATTCTGATTCTCAGCTTAGGCGTCGAACATATCAGCCACAGGCAGACGGAGGTCATCTCTGAGTCTGAAGTTACACTGTCATCACTCTTTATCGTACGATGTTTATATGGGCATTGTGTATTAATATGTCAAAATAAATAAAAATCTTATGACAGACTAAGTGTGTGCTTGAATGTAAAGTTTATAGAATTAATTTTAGATCAACGTGATTTTACACAATTGATTATACTTCAAATTGATCTGAAGTATCATGATTTTTATTTTGATAATAGATATTAGAAAAGTGATTTTCGGAGAATATATTTTTAGTTCTTAAAATCAAAATTGAATGAGCATCTAATTACTAAAATGGATTTTAATTTCTATGTATGCTTATTTATTATCATAATTATTTATTTTAATATATATATACACACACCCGTATGGATTTTGTTGAACTAAATTAAATCCACTTACATGAATTGATATGTATTACACGTATGATATTAAAAATATTGTATATAAATATTGACATATTTAAAACAAATGTAAAGATTTGGGTAGTAGTTAAGGAAAATTGACGATATACTTCGTTCAAAGTTATGAAACATGGCATACGATAATTGATAATTAAATATATTTTGAATTATTTAAATTGGTAATAAGATTTATATATTAAAAATTCATTTAAAAACTAAAAAAGATTATTTAATTCATTTAAAATAATTAAATATTTTTTTATCATTAATATTGAAAAGTTCATAATTATAAAAAGAGAATGAATAAAACTATTCTTAATAATATGTCTATACTCTAAATGTTCAGATTATTTTTCTATTATTATTAAATAGTATACATTAATTAAATATAAACTCTAATTATAATATATAAGTTATTTTACAAATTGATTTTACAAGGATAAATTAGACTCGAATTTTTTTATCTTAAAATAATGTCAAAACATTGAACAAGCGAAATGTCGAATGAGTAGAATAATAAATGAACGAAACAACAAGTGAGACTATTAATAGAAGGATGAGTGAAAATTGTTAAGATTGTATATTGTTATTAAGTTGAAATTATTAAGATTGTGTGTTGTTGGATTTAAATTGTTAAGATGGTATATTGTTGAGTTGAAATTGTTAAGACCCAGATCATTGCATTGCTGAACTTGTTAATTTTTGAAGATATAAATAGACCACAAATAATTGATAAATATAATGAGGCAAACTCTGAAGTAAGTATATTGAAAAATACATATGATCACAAAATAAAGAATTAAATGACCAAATCAATCCTATTATGTTTGTTTTGAGTGTTCTCTGTAATAGTGGGTGACAAATTTAATTGAACATTGGTTACAATTCAGTGGAAAAGAAATTGGCTTAATTAGTTCACACCATTGGTTAATATTGGTTAAATGTGTTATGAAATTGGCTAAATGTGTATTTTTTTTTTAAGATCTTGGGCATTGACCTAAGAATGACACTAACTTTGGGTTAGTGTCTTGTGAAGTCAATGGGACAATTGTTGTTGACTATTAGGACCTTGGATGAATGAATTTTAATGGAAATTAATCTTGGGATCTTATACAAAATAATAATAATTTAATTATACTTTTAGAGTAGTTGGCACATAAGATAAGATGATGATATAATTATACCTAAAATTAGTAGAAAAATGGTTCTAAGATATAAATATGCCAACAATTGTTGAAAGTAATAATTAAACAAATAATGAAGTAACAATGTTGTAAAGAAAACATGAAATCAGACTATCATGTTGAAAAGTAAATTATGTTTGCAATTTGCAAGTGTGTTGCTCGAAATGATAAAATTACTTATATTGTTGTAACTATTTGGCTAAATTTACAAAAGTAAATATGTATTACTGGTAGTATATGACTTTGAAATGAATTATGATGATATGGTGGAAGCAAAAACATGATATGTGTATTCACTTGAATGTAACTTTTGTTTGCATATAGATATTTTACTTTTGAAAATTTTGTTAATACTTTTGAGTTCTAGGTACCATAAGGCATGCCATGGACATGAAATTGTTTGTATATGTTAATGTTAACACGTAATCACTTTCTATACTTGAGGAAAGCGAGAGATAAAACATGGGTATCCAGAAACCCACGTTATGAGAAGTTATCCCACTAATGTGTAAGTGGTCCATTATTCAAGCCACTATCAAGCAGTTACCATAAATCTGGGTACCACGCTTTTGGGTTTCTGTGATGGAGAGAGTTTCAATGGCTGGAGGTTAGTAATTTTCGCTTCCGCTTTTTCTATATTACATTTGGTATCAGAGCCGTGTATTTCCTCTACCTTGTTTTGGGTTTTTGTGATTCATGCATTTGATTGTCTTTTCTTTCAATTTATGATTCTATCTCTCATTTATGTTATGGAGATATGGAGGTTTCATTTTTGCTGTCGACGTGAGGTTGAAGATGAATTAAAAACAATTTTTTTTTTGGTTAAGCATGTGTTTTTGGAAGTATGTGCACGGGTTCGATTCACTGTCACAACATGTTGTACCTTTATTTTTCTTACCACTAGATTATATCTTACATTCATGATTCTATCTCTCATTTATGTTATGATTCTATCTTCTTTTGTTTGGTTAACATAATAAAGAACCTACATTATATGTAGTTTAAGTATGCTTAAATAAGTAGTATGGCTCTTGTTTATTTTTATGTTAAAAGGCCAAAATCAAATGTTAGAAAAATGTAACCGCATGGATTTGAACCTCGATCAAGCAAATTTAAGACTCATGCAAATAGCTCTTACCACTAGTCTATATCTTACATTCATGATTCTATCTCTCATTTATGTTATGATTCTATCTCATTTATGTCTGGGTGGAGATATGGAGGTTTCATTTTCGCTGTTGGTTGTATTCAGCGTGAGGTTGAAGATGAATTAAACACAGTTGTTTTGTTTGGTTAACATAATAAAGAACCTACATTATATGTAGTTTAAGTGTGCTTAAATAAGCAAGAAACATATAATGGTGTGATGGTAATTTGCATGTTTTTGGAAGTATGCGTGCGGGTTCGATTAATTTTAATGGAATTTTCTTACATTTATGTTACTAGATTCATTTATAAAGACATGATTTACATTGGTAAAACATGACATTTATTATATAGTCTCAATTTATGATGATGAACATGTATTTTTAAAACTTTGCACCTGTGACTTTTTCTGATATTAAATTTGGTATTCCCAAATTGAGAGATGACAATTATAAGATTTGGAAGGAGAAAGTTCTTCTCCATTTAGGCTGGATGGGCATTGATTATGCCATTAGGAAACCAGAACCATCGGCTGTCATTGAGACCAGCACTCCAGATGTTGTTGATCTTTATGAAAAGTGGGAGAGATAAAACCGTCTCTCTGTAACCTTTATAAAGACTAGCATTTCTGCTGGAATCCGGAGTTCTGTTGACCATCATAACAATGTTAGAGATTTACTAAAGGCCATTGATGAACAATTTACCACATCTGATAAATCTCTTGCCAGCACCCTTATAATGCAATTTTCATCCTTAAAGCTTACTAGGATTAAAGGGGTGCGTGATCATATCATGCGCATAAGGGATATTGTGGCTCAACTAAAGGCCCTAGAGGTTACCATGTCTGATTCTTTTCTGGTACATTATATTTTATGTACTTTACCTCATCAGTATGCCCCTTTCAAAATCTGTTATAACACACATAAGGACAAATGGTCTATTAATGAATTATTGACCATGTGTGTCCAAGAGGAAGAAAGGTTGCTGATGGAAGAAGGTGAGATGGTAAACTTGACTACTTCTATTAAGAAAAAGAATAATCAAGCTAACCAAAAGGGAAAGATTCCTGCTCAGCCAATTATAAAGAAGGAGTCCAAGTGTTTCTTTTGTAAAAAGAAAGGACACATGAAGAAGGATTGTAAAAAATTTAAGGATTGGCTAGAGAAGAAAGGGTATGCAAAACCTAAGGAGACCAATGGGAAGTGAGCAATACATCTATTCAGGAAGCAAGATGAACTCACATGTGGAGGCTGTTGGCACATGCAATTTAGTTTTAAGTAGTGGTTTTATTTTGTGTTTAGAGAAGACCTTTTATGTTCCCAGTTTCAGTAAAAACTTAATTTCCATTTCACAACTTGTATCTTTGGGTTTTTCATTTAATTTTATGAATTCTGGTTTTACCTTATTAAATAATTCAAATGTTATTGGTTTTGGTGAACTGTGTGATGGTCTTTACTCCATTAATTTACAAAATAACACTACTTTTAATTCTATGCATGTTTCTTCTGGGGTAAAACGATGTGTTGTGAATGAGAATTTCTCTATGTTGTGGCACCGGAGATTGGGACATATCTCCATTGAGAGAATTAAACGATTGGTAAATGATGGAGTACTTAGTACTTTAGATTTTGCTGATTTTGAGACTTATGTGAATTGCATTAAGGGTAAGCAAACTAACAAGTTTAAAAAGGGTGCTAAGAGAAGTTCAAGCTTATTAGAAATCATTCATACAGATATTTGTTGTCCAGATATGGATGCAAGTAGTCCGAGATACTTCATCACTTTTATTGATGATTACTCACGATACATGTATCTCTACTTACTTCGTTCTAAAGACGAATCTTTGGATGCCTTTAAGGTTTTTAAGGCTGAAGTAGAGTTACAATGTGGAAAGCAAATTAAAATTGTGAGATCGGATAGAGGTGGCGAGTATTATGGTAGATACACAGGGAATGGACAAGCACCTGGTCCATTTGCGAGATTTCTTCAAGAGCATGGGATTGTTGCCCAATACATTATGCCTGGTTTTCTGGATCAGAATGGTGTGGCAGAAAGAAGAAATCGAACCTTGATGGATATGGTGAGAAGCATGAGGAGTAACACAAAACTTCCTCAATTCTTGTGGAGTGAAGAACTTAAGACGACTGTGTATATAGTAAATCGAGTTCCAACTAAGGCTGTTTTAAAGACACCTTCTGAGTTATTCAAAGGTTGGAAACCCAGTTTGTGACATATACGCGTTTGGGGATGTCCGTCTGAAGTGAGGATTTATAACCCACAAGAGAAGAAATTAGACCCTAGGACTATTAGTGGGTATTTCATTGGATATGATGAAAAGTATAAAGGGTATAGATTTTATTGTCCATCCCATAGCACTAGAATTGTGGAATCAAGAAATGCAAAATTTATTGAAAATGACTTGATTAGTGGGAGTGATTTAATTCAAGATATTGATTTTGAAAAGGATCACTATGAAGTACAACCCACTGAATCAAATGATAGATTGGTAGTCATACACACTCCTTCCGTTCAAGAGCATGCTAGACAACCAGTCACTCAAGTTCCACAAGTTGTTGAAAATGATAATGTAGATCAAGTTGTTGATAAGGAACAACAAGTAAATGTTGAGCAACCTATTGTGCAACCTCTTGAACAACAAGTTTCTCATCAAGATAATGAGACAACATTAAGAAGATCTACAAGAATCAAAAGATCTGCAATTTCTAGTGATTATGAAGTGTATTTACAAGAATCGGATTATAACATTGGAGCCGAAAATGATCCAGAAACGTTTTCACAAGCCATGAATTCTAAGGATTCAAATTTGTGGTATAATGCTATGAAAGATGAGATGAATTCCATGACATCTAATCAAGTCTGGGATCTTGTTAAGTTACCTAATGGTATAAAAACCATTGGATGTAGATGGGTCTTTAAAACTAAGAAAGACTCACGAGGTAACATTGAGAGACATAAAGCAAGACTGGTTGCCAAAGGATTCACTCAAAGAGAAGGAATCGATTACAAGGAGACATTTTCTCCTGTATCTAAGAAAGATTCTTTTCGGGTAATCATGACATTAGTAGCTCATTTTGATTTTGAGTTACATCAGATGGATGTGAAAACGACCTTTCTTAATGGTGATCTGGAAGAAGAGGTTTATATGAAACAACCTGAAGAATTCTTCTCTAGTGATGGTGAGCACTTAGTATGCAAGCTTAATAAATCCATTTATGGATTGAAACAAGCTTCACGCCAATGGTATTTAAAATTCCATGAAGTTATCTCTTCTTTTGGTTTTGAAGAAAACATCATGGATCAATGTATATACCAAAAGGTTAGTGGGAGCAAAATTTGCTTTCTTGTTTTATATGTGGATGACATTTTGCTTGCAACTAATGACAAGGGAATGCTATATGAGGTGAAACAACTTCTCTCAAAGAACTTTGATATGAAAGATATGGGTGAGGCATCTTATGTTATAGGCATTGAGATCTATAGAGAAAGGTCTCGAGGAGTTTTGGGTTTGTCTCAAGAGACCTATATCAATAAGGTTTTAGAGAGGTTTAACATGAAAAATTGTTTACCAAGTGTGGCTCCTATTGTGAAGGGTGATAAACTTGAACTAAGTCAATGCCCGAAAAATGATTTTGAGCGGGAACAGATGAAAAATATCCCATATGCTTCAGCTGTTGGAAGTCTTATGTATGCTCAGGTTTGCACCAGACCTGACATTGCATTAATTGTAGTTGGAGTTTTGGGAAAATATAAGAGTAATCCAGGTGTTGACCATTGGAAAGTTGCAAAGAAGGTAATGAGATACCTTCAAGGAACAAAGGATTTCATGCTCATATACAGAAGGAATGATATCCTGGAGGTGATAGATTATTCTGATTCAGACTTCGCTGGCTGCATTGATACCAGAAAATCAACATCTGGTTATGTTTTTATGCTAGCTTGTGGAGCTGTATCTTGGAGCAGTAAAAAGCAAACCTTGACTGCCACTTCCACTATGGAGGCTGAGTTCATTTCTTGTTTTGAGGCTACCTCACATGGTGTATGGTTGAAGAGTTTTATATCTGGGCTTAGAGTTGTAGACTCAATTGCTAGGCCATTAAAGCTATACTGTGATAACTCTGCTGTGGTATTTATGGATAAGAATAACAAGAGTGGAAGTCGAAGTAAGCACATCGACATTAAGTATCTAGCCATAAAAAAACGTGTTAAGGAAAAGAAAGTGGTCATTGAGCACGTTAAAACTGAGTTGATGATTGTTGATCCTTTGACTAAAGGCATGCCACTAAAGAATTTCAAGGATCATGTAGTACGAATGGGACTTAGTTCCATGATGTGACAATCAATATTGTTATTAAACTCTTATTCAGTTTTATGATTTCTCATTTATTTGTGCACATACTTGTTTACCTTAGAGAAATGTCATTTAAATTTGACCTAGAAATAAACATAAGGTTTATTCATTAATGTTAAGAGCATTTAATAAGAGAAATGATATATTGTAATACATGGGAGATAATACTCATTATTAGAGGAACTGTCACCATGATTCATATATTCAGTCTCTTGTTTTGGTTGATAATGGAATTAATGGACCAAGTGGGAGAATGTTAGCATGTAATCACTTTCTATATTGGAGGAAAGTGAGAGATAAAACGTGGGTATCCAGAAACCCACATTATGAGAAGTTATCCCACTAATGTGTAAGTGGTCCATTATTCAAGCCACTATCAAGCAGTTACCATAAATCTGGGTACCACGTTTTTGGGTTTTTGTGATGGACAGAGCCCTATAAATACCACATATGCTCTGTGCTTCAAGGTCACCAAATCTGCTCTCTTCTATAACATTCACACCATCTACGTTTTTAGAGAGAAAATGTTTTGGGACCGTAGGCACTCTGAGAGAGTTTCAATGGCTGGAGGTTAGTAATTTTCGCTTCCGCTTTTCCTATATTACAGTTAATGCTACCTGACCGACTAAGAAAAGGAACATTTCAATGTTGCATTATTGATATAAAAAATGTGCAAATTTCAAATTAATTATTGCATGAATTGGTTAGTCGTTGGAGAAGTGGCAATGGAGTTTTAGGATAACATCTTCAATAATAACACTTACACTCTTAGATATTTGTTACAAGTTGGATTGTGTGTAGTAGTAGAAATGGTACCAATAAATGGTGTTGAAGAAGAAGTTGAATGTTGTATAAAATACAATCAGAGTACTATTGTGTATAAATTTTTTAAGCAAAGCTTAAATTGTGTTTGAAGGTGTTATATAGAAGGAACCAATAGTGCAAAAATACACCATGCTAGATGCATTACAATATTATAGGTGAGGAGATATTTTGAATAAAACATAAATTTTGTTGCTTTGGTAATAATAAATATATGAGTTATGTTGAAGTATTAACATCATGTTTGTTTTAGATTGTGTCATAAACATGAGCAATTGATCATTTGTCACTTTGTACAGTTGAGAAGAAGACTACTTCCTTCAAATTATTGGTAATGTAAAGCTGGAGGGAGACAAGAAAGACATAATAAAGACATTTTATAATAACATGGTTGGATTTGATAATTAATTATTGTATTTGTTATGATTGATTATTTGGCTCGAGTGTTTTAAAAGGTCATTTCAGTCTGCGTTAATAGAGATTACTTATGTTGTTTGCAATGTTTATAATATTAAAAATATTTTATATTAAAGTTTAGTGTTTTGAATTAAATGTCAGGTTCTTCATAATTTGGTTGTTTGCGATGAAGATAAAGTATGAAGCCTTAAAAGGTGATGCAATTGGTTGCATGCTTGGTGGTGCAAAGATTTTGATAAAGAAGAACTTATGATTGAGCATCGAATGTTGACGAAGAACAACACAAACATGGAGAGACACATATGCAATCTTGAAGCATAAATGAAAATGTTGAAAGAATTTGTTGAAGCTATAGGATATGTTGATACAATTGAACATGATCAATTAATTGTGGTTGAAGAGGCACTCGATGATGTCAAAGCCTTGAAGAAGGATGTTACAAATTCTCGTCTATTTGACAATTAAAGAAGAAAATAGATTCGACATTATACAATTAGTGTGTTTAACGATGTTCCGTTGAGGGGAAATTGTACTTCATTTTCTTAAGTTCTTTTTTTTAATATTTTGGTAAGGTTCATTGAAGAAAGAGTTGTGAGTCATTAATATTTACTTTTTACAAATTCTTCAATTGTGACTTAGTCTATGTGATCTACCTCACAAGATAATTTATGTAACATGTAACAATTTTTCTTTCAATAACTATCCCAAATAGGAATTAAAGTTATGACTTTTACCTCTAAGCCAAAAGTTAACTGATAGTTAGTACAAAATTTTTTCTACTCTGCGTAGTAGTTGAAACACTATAATTCAATTATGACTTAAACCACTACAATTAATACAATATGCAATATAAATAACAATAAAAATGTGTCCTATGAACTTAAAGGTATAAAAAAAAATATTTTTTCTTTTTACAACATGTTAATATACGATGAAGGTCAAAAATAATATAAAAGAAAAACAAGTGTATTATTTTTACAATTACATTTAACATATAATGATGATCTTTTCTATTCTCATGAGGGAATAGACCATACTAGTTTTCTATCTTTGTCAAAGTCAAAGATAATTTATTAATAGAAAAAAAATAAGAAGACAACTTTATCTTACAAATGAAGTTACTAAAATGAATTAAAGGTATCTTTTATCTTTGTAAGGAAATATACATATCACATTACTTTAAACAAAATTTTAGTTAAAACATCATTTAAGTGTCAATAACTAACATTTTTAATTACTAGTTTTTGTACTCCACATACATAATGAGAAAAGAAGCATAAATTTTATAAAATAACAACTTTTTTTATAGGATTATTATGAACACAAACTTTGTGTATATATCTTGTAATATATTAATAATATTTGCTTAATATCTTTTATATAAATTATTTTTAAAGAATCTTTCTACTTTTTAGAATATCTTTTGTATAAAAATAAAAATATATTTAATTATTGTTATAAATTTTAAAAATTAAAATAAAAATTAAAAATATTATTAATATTTAATATTTTATTATATTTTTAATCTACATATAAATTATATGAATAAAATCAACAATAAATTTCTTCATGCAATATACCTTGTATATTTCTATAATCCTGAAAAGCTAATAGTAGACAATCCTTGCAAGTGGAAAACCTACAAAGATTATTCTAAAAATAAATTAAAGAGTAAATACAAAACTTAAAAAAATATTATGTAAATAATACTGAAGTTTTTAATTAGAAAAATAAATAATAAGAATACGTGGATAAAAGTTAGAAGTGATATTTAAAATATATATAAGCAGTGAAACTTAAAAGTGTTTAAATGTAATATTAAAGATTGTGATGCGTCATTTCTATTAAAGTTATTTTACAAAATGTATTATGTTTTGTTTATAAAGAAATAAAAAATTTAAAATAAAATTTTTTAGAAAAATATAATTTAATCTTTTTTCCATTCCTTTACATCAACATTTCGCAATTAATATCCACATTCATTATTATTTTAAATGGTAAATTAACAGACTACTTTTTCAAAATTTAGTTTTCAAAATAATTGTTTTCTTCAAATTTACGGGTTTATTAAAAACATTATTTTTGAAAATGTAAAATTTTTATAAAATATTAGTTTCATCGAAGTATATAATTTGAATAATAAAAAGTGTAATTTATAAAAAAGAAAAATTAATTTTTGAAATGACAATAATAAATGATTACAATTAATAAAAATTAATACTCATAAATAAGGAGGAATGAATTATGGAACAGAAGAAAACAGGAAGAATGAGAAAGAACCTAAAAAAAATTAAAGAAAAAAGTTTGTGATGAAACATAATCACTCTGACAGAAACAGCACGCAAATCGAGTTCAGAACCTTGTTTATGATGGACGCCGATCCTCCTCTGTCTCTGCCTCAACCTAATGATTATTTGGAACCTTTCAGGGTTTCTGTTCATCAAATTCTCAACAGAGTCAACAAGGTGCTCAATTCCTTCTTCCTAACAATTCTTTCAACGTTTTTCTTTCCTGTTTAGGGCAGTTTTCTTTTTCTCATTAGGACTATGTGTGAATTAGCTCACCCTAGAAACTTATTGTCTTATTAATTGTAGCTTACGATCAGGGATTTAGTTTAAGGGGTTAGGATTGAAGAGCATGTGAGTTACTGGTAAAGAAAATTTTAATTACCACCGCATACCTAATTTATGCAAGCAACAAATTTTTACATATAACTACTACGTAAACTACTTGTTTCATAGAGTGAAATTAATCAGTACAAATTTTAGAGTGAGGCCTGTACTTGCTGTGGACACTCGCTATGTGACAGAACAAAAACAAAGGAGAATAAGAACATGTTTTCATGGACTTGTGCTACAAGAAAATAATAACGAAAAATGAAATAAACTTTTCTGTAAGTTAAAATTAGTTTTTTTCATAAGCAAATTTAAGAAATTTATTTTCTTTTATGTTTTCTCTTGTAAGTATTTATGGTAAGTATACTCAATCAGACACTAAGCTCACATATTTGCAACCAAAAGCTAAACAACCTGTAAATTGAATTTGTTTCTTCTTCTGGGATGGGAGGATCCATGAAAAGCTAACACAATAGGTATTTGGATGTATAGTACTTGCCATTCTCAATGAAGATTAGAGAGAGAGGGGTTCCACAAATGGGGATAAGTTGTGCAGAATTAAGTGCAACTTACATGTGAAATTGGTACCGATGAGTCACTCCATTCCCTCTGTTCCTGCTCACAGTAGCAAGTTTAGTTATGGAAAAGTAGTTGATGGTTTGATCCTCTGAAATTTGGGGAATTCTGAGTTGACTTAGACTCGAAGCTAACGTAGCAAGTTTAGTTATGGAAAAGTAGTTGATGGTTTGATCCTCTGAAATTTGGGGAATTCTGAGTTGACTTAGACTCGAAGTTAACCTTGTACTGATCTATATTTGCCAGCACTTATTTAGAATATTAATTAACTGCAGTTGCATAATTATTCCTCGATTACCTCCTCTGCACTTGTAATGTAAATGAGATATGGTCTCTGCACTTGTAATGTAAATGAGATATGGTGCGTGTACATGAAATACAATTTCTCTCAAACATTCTGTTTCAAGATGCTGGTATGGAAAGATATGATGTATCAAGTATATATATATATATATATATATATATATTAGAAAGTGGATTTTAAACCTAACTCAACACCACAAACTGGTTTGGAAGGTAAGGTTTGCATTTATATGTTATAAATGTGGGATCTCCAACAATATCATTATCTTATAAAGCATTTGTTGAAAATATATTCCTAATGGATTTCCTTTTCATCAAGAGAAATTATAAACCATCTTAAATAAATAAAAAATAGTTGGGTCATGTAATGATTAAGGGGGAGATAAGTAGATACATGCCCTATTTTGGGTATCTCCAACAATGCTCTCTTCTTTTTATGAGAAATTTTTTTGTTTCTCTTTTGTTATGATTTTAATGTGATTTTTATTAAGTTGAGTTTCAAATGACTATTATGTAGCCTTTTCAATGCCCAGTGGCAGTGGCCTTGATTTAATGGGATATTTTTTGGGCTTGACTTAGTAATGAGACCCCAACGAGTTAATCTAATTTGAATTATGACTTTGTTTTCATCTGTTATACCGTTATTTCTATATCTGAATTGTTTAATAACCTAGAATCTATGTTTTTTTCTTTCTTCCATTTTTACTTGTCTTAACCATTAATTATGAAGAAGTTGGTGTTCCTTTTTTTTTTTCTCTAGATTATACTTCCATTACTACCTAGCTGATGTGCAAGTGAAGGAATATGTATAATTTTCTTATCAATGTTTGATGGTAAAGACTCTAAACAGTCTAATTTAAACGTTTGCTGCTAAGTTCAAATTTACTGCCATTAAGTTGTGGGCTTATTGTTTGCTTTTTACTATGAAATTCCAAGTTGAAAAAAATAATCTTATAGTGCCTTGTACAGCTTGAGAAGCAAGTGACTGAGGTTGAACAGTTCTATGAATCTACTGATATCGTTCAAGGCAATAATTCTAAAGGTGTCTCACTTGTAAAAGAGAAAGGCAGGGAGAAGCATCCTATTGTCACCAAAAAGACACTGCAAGATGCATCACATACTGAAGCTACTGCTGCAAAGAGAATGCAAGAGCTTATGCGCCAATTTTCCACAATATTGCGTCAGGCAAGTGCAAATATTTTGTAACAATTTTTTAGTAATCTTTATGAAAGTAGTTTTTCCAAAGTTTCCTTATATTTTCATTTCCTTTTATAGTTAAAATCAAGAATTGAACTTGAGGTTTCTGTAGTCACCTTTCAATATATACCATAGATTCAATATTCTCCTTTTGACTGTGGGGGTATCTATACGACTTCACCTTTATTGGATTGGAGCCTTCCAATAATGGTTTGGAGTAGTCATGAGTTCTGGGGGTGGTAAGTCAGAGGGTTTGGCAAAATCCTGCATATAATTATGCAACAAAAGAACTAGTTCTGATTCCATCGTGTCAGGTAGCTCTAATATAGGTAGCAGTTGGATGATATACACCTCAGATATGACATCAGTGGCCACAAGCCTTTTAAGATGATGGCATTTAGCATGTGCATGCCGATTAATAAAATCCCCTCATAAAGTGACATATTTATCGTCTTGTAGAAACTTCAGCTGAGAATGATCATAATCTGCCATGTGCAATCCTAGAGTGGCCAACCATTTGCCCCCAAGTATTACATTTGCACCACATATAGGTAGCACAAAAGCAGATAGATGTAGTTAAAAGTTAAAATCCTTGGACCTGCAAGGATAAATCGCAAATGAACCCGTGTCTCCATGGAAGACCCATTCCCGACTACCACTTTAAAAATTGTTTGGGACTCCAATGGTAATTGAAGAAACTTAGCTATGTGGGGTTGCACAAAGTTGTCACTACTGCCCCAATCAACTAAGACTTGAATCGGTAACCCGTGTAACTAAGTTGTGAATTGAATATTACAAGCACCTGTAACTCCTTTTAATGCATTCAAAGATAGGTGGTGGTTGGTGGTATCTAGATCATGTGGTTGTGGCATCTGATCTAGAGGTTTTGGTTTGGAGTAGTAATTGTTTCATCCTCTTCAAACAGTAACATGAGGAGATTTTTGTTAGCACACTTGTGGTTGAAGGTAAATATCTCGTCATAGAAATAAAAAAGTCCTTTTTCTCTCCATAGCTGCATTTCAGTTGGGCTGATTTTTCTGATAGGGGTAGGTTTAATGTGTGGAGTGGGAAGTAAGGGTGGTAGGTTCTATTTTGGCTGGGCTTTGTGAATAGGTGTGGTAGAGGGGGTCGTATAGGATTGTGTGGGGTGGTGTTTGGGTGTATAGGAATATGGATATGGCTTAATCTCATGGAAATGTCTTTCTTCACACTACATTGCCAAAGCCACAACTCGCAACAATATATTGGGGATTGGGCAACTACATCCCTCCGAATTTCTGTGTGTAGGCCACCTAAGAAACAGGCCAAGATAGCTTCATGTGGTAACCCAAAAGAGCGGTTAGCAAGGGCTATAAATTGCAGAAAATAATCATCAACAGATCCTGTTTGTTGTAATTTGAATAGTTCTTGTATAGGGCAATCAAAAGGTGAAGGCCCGAATTGTGTTTCCAGCGCTAGTCAACGCTTGCCAATGGAATCACTAACTTGTCCATGGCTGCTATATCTATTTGTTCTTCATTAGGAGTATTATGATAATAAAAGAACTGATCAACCTTAAAAATCCAATCTAAGACATCTTGACCATTAGATTTAGGGAATTCCAAGGTAACATCCTTGCTTTGAAGTCCAATTCAATTGGTCCGTGTATTATGTGGAGGTGAGATTGATCTTGAGCCATGGGGCTGAGAGGTGTTGCTTGCCAATGCCTGAATGTACTATTGGAGTTTCTCCCATTTAGTGTTAGCATTAGCTAGGACTTGGGCTGTATGGGCCTGTTGTTCATGATCGCGTAATTCCAAGAGGTCCATCATCCTTTTGATCTCTTCACCTTGGCTATAAACCAGAGCTGGTCCAACATCCTTCCCTTGAAGTCCAATTCGATTGGTCCGTGTATTGTGCAGAGGTGAGATTGATCTTGAGCCTTGGGGCTGAGAGGTGCTACTTGTCAATGCCTGAATGTACTGTTGGAGTTGCTCCCACGTAGTGTTAGCATCACCTAGGACTTAGGTTGTATGGGCCTATTGTTCGTGATTACGTAATTCCAAGAGGTCCATCATCCTCTTGATCTCTTCACCTTGGCTATAAACTTGAGCTGGTAATTCTTTCAGCTTATTGATTTTTGTTTGTACTTCTTTTAAGTGAGTATTCTTAGCCATGGATCAATGAAAACACCAATGTAACAATTCTATGCTTCAGAATTGAAATTTAACCATGGTAGTTGAATCGAGATACAATTTATGTATCGGAGAGCTAATATTTGGAATCGTGAATCGTTTCGTATCGTGAATCGTAAGATTCATAAACATTAAAAAAATACAACATATACTTAAATTAAAGATATAAAACATAATATAAATGAGAGTCCGGTTTTCTTTCTCCATTCATGGAGTCCCAACTCTTCTTCTCCCATTTCTGTTTTCTTTGTTGCTTTATGGAGGGAAGAGACAAAACAGTCCCACTCAAGTTAAGGGTAAAAATGAGAGGAAAATTAGGGTTTTTAACAAACCAGGTCGCACGACCCGACCCGATTCGGGGTAAAACCCATTTGCTTTTTACTTGCGACTTTCTGGACGATTCGATCCAGAATCGCGATTCATGCAATTCCAACCACGATTCGCGCGATACATGAACGATTCGGGAGCAAAAATGAATGTTTCCACGATTCGTATCGCGGAGGGGTTGAACTGTAACGTATCGTACGATTCGTATCGTGAATCGCACGATACTTACTTCACTGAATTTAACACAATACTTGACGTGTATGAATTAATGAGCAATCCAGTAATTGACTATATATCATTATGAGAATGAAGGTATAATATCCATATTAGATCTACAAAATTTGTAAATCCACAATCGGGTAAATGCTGTATAACAATATAAGAAATAGTGGTAGGGAAAGGAGGTATGACTACAATCATTGTGCCATTGATCTTCTACTCCTGCAATAGCATGTCAGACTCAGGAGATTAGGAGGTTGGGACAAATAGAAGAAGAGAATAGCAAGGAGGATGAAGTAGAGTAGAGAATATGAGCAGAGAGAGGTTATACTAGAATCAGCTTGCCCCTCCAATGAATTCCTCCCACTTCTTATTTGGTTTCCTCTGCCTAGTGCTTCTCCTAATGTAGTCAATATTCGAATCTACTACCGCCGTGTCCACCTCCTCTAACTAACTTTTCATTTTGCTCACTTCCTCCCCCAACACGTTTATTATCCCTTCTTGTGTCCACTTCAACATCTTTATTGGTTTTCTTCTTTCTACATGTAACATAATGATACATTTTATAGTTTTGCAGATAACTCAGCATAAATGGGCTTGGCCATTCATGGATCCTGTAGATGTAGAAGGTCTTAGACTTCATGACTATTATGAGGTAATGCCTTTTCTTTGTTTTAAATTTTTTCTCTTAGTTTACCATATACTTATCTTTTATCTTTTTCCCCACCTACAAGCAAATATGTATAAGCAGTCTTTACTGAGAAAAATTTTAAATATTGATTTGGTCTTTGTTTTGCAAGTGGTGACATTAGTTTCACTAGTTGATCATCTATCTTTTATAACAATAATATTTTTTCTTCTAGTGTTTATCACATCTCTAAAATGAATTTGCTTAATTTTCTTCCCCCAGGTTATTGATAAGCCCATGGATTTCAGTACAATCAAAAGTAAAATGGAAGCTAAGGAAGGTACAGGATATAATAATGTGCGGGAGATATATGCAGATGTCAGGTTGATATTCAAGAATGCAATGAAATACAACAATGAAAAACATGATGTCCATGTTATGGCAAAGACCTTACTCGAAAAATTTGAGGAAAAATGGCTGCAACTTTTGCCTAAAGTCGCTGAAGAGGTAAATTATTTTCTGATGTAGTTTCCTTAATTTTGGAAATGAAGCTTTCTAAACACAATCTTGGGAGAACCATACTACAAAAGCTAGTTGTTGTAGTTGGAGAGGCCAAGGCATTATAAATCCCACTCTAAAATTGCATGCTTTGAATATAGACTTAAGTCTCATGTATTGCAATTGGATCATGACATCCCACTATGCTCCATAGCCTTGACACCATGCGAGCTGGTTTGCACTAGCCCTTTTACTAGTTATGGTCAAACCCTACAAGTAGTTTTGTGGCCCCTTAAAACTGTTGATAGAATTGACCCGTCATATAGTATACTAATGGGACAAAACTTGAGGCAGTACATGTTGACACTAACACAATGTTCTGGGGTCGGCTGTTGGTGCAATGTTGCTTAGGAAAATTTATTTCCTTTGCATTTTCTTTGGCCTATTTGTACATTTCTTTTTCATGCCGACCACTCCCTCTTTAATATAATAAATAGATGTCTACTTTATCTTCCTTTTTTTCTTCTTTGCATGATACTTTGATATTATGCTCATACACAACTATGAAGTGTTCAAACAAAAACAATAGTTTTTGTAAAGAGACATAGGTTGAATCCCTAATGTGTATGGAACACAAGACTTATGCATTTATAAATAGGAAAAATACAAATAATTGGACCTAAGCCTGTGACATCTAAAACTTCTCCTCAAGTTGGGACACATAAATCGTATGTCGACTTAACATGACTTGGTCCCCAAATGTCAGAGTGAACTAAGGCAAAAGAGGACGAAACACATTGTGAGACACTAAGAACTATGACTGTGTTTACCTAATTGACATGACTCACAAGATAAACTTGATAACTTAGACTGACTTGGAATAAGCTATTGTATCTTGGCAAGGCTAGGATGACCCAATTGAACATGAAGGAGGGAAGGTGAATCCATAATCGAACCAACATGTGCAGATGTCCATAGATGGTAAAGACCATGAGACTCACATTCAATGCCAATCATTCGTCCTAAACTTCGGTTTTGTAAACAAACAAAATTTTTGGTAAAAGAGATAATACAATCAAAAGAACGGGTGAGATGATTAAGCGATAATAAATTAAATGGAAATTCAGGTACATAAAGGACATTGTCAATAGATAGAGAAGGAAGAAGTTTAACTATACCAACAACCTATGAAGAGGCCCTAGAGCCATTAGCCATGGTAATAGATAGTAAATGACCCAAAGTAGAAAGGGAAGAGAACAAGGATTTATTATCAGTAATATGATCAATGGCTCCTAAGTCTAGAACCCAAGTGCCAAGAGAGTTGTAGTGAGTGAGGCCAACAAACGAGGTACCTATGTATGCAACAGAAGCAGTGAAACTAGGGTCCTAATGATCCTCATACCATTTGAGAAATTCGTTGAAGATAGCACATTGTCTTAAATTATGAGATGGAGTGGGATTTGAATCAGATGGTTGCGAGGGAACTTCTTGAGCAACCGCAACAGATCGTGGAGGATGACCATGTAAGGTATAACAATAATCAATTTTTTGACCGACCTTGTGACAATGATTACACTTGTGACGCCCATTGCTTGACTTGTGAGGGAGATTATAATCATCATGCTGAGATACTAATGTAGAAGAGACCATGGATAATTGTAGAGAGAGAAAGTACTCATAAGAACGAGAAACGAACTTTGAAAAACGTAAAAATTTTTAGAGAGCTTCAAAGATGGAAGTCACAAATTCGAAAAGAGGGGGTTGGCATAGGTGGTCTCCGCTAGGAAGATACCACCTGTTGGGTCGTCGGATAAAATGATGGCAGGGTCAACGACAAACAAAGAAATTGAGACACTAGTGAACAATGGGTTCACCGAAAGCAAAGATTTAACCTAAGTTCTAGATATCAATCTAGAAGAACTTTTATAAGCTCTAACACCATTAAGGAAAGAACTATTTGTGGCTGAACAACTACAAAGTTTGGAAGTTGACTATAGCACAGAGGAATAATCTTAAAGCATAAGACTGTGAACGGAATAAAATCTTTCACCACCAATAATTCCTTGAAGAACTTTATTTATCCCCTGGGATTTGACAAGACACTTGTTAGGATGAAATTCAGAAGAAAACAAATTATCTTTAGCAAATTGACTAGTTTAAAGATGATGTGTGAATCGTGAGGTGACATGAATGAAGAGGAACCAACACCATAAATACTTAAGCCTTCCCCTTTGCTTATGAATATTTGATCTGGACTATCAAAATGATTAAGTTGTTTGATATTTTGTGGTTCACCTTGCACCAGAATCTGGTATCCAAGAAGTATTTCCAATTCCTTGAGAATTCACCTTTGTTAACATTGCACTTGGCTGAGCAGTGTTTCCAAACTTTGGTCATTTGAAAAGGTGACTCTCCTACAGCTGAATAAGGCATTGTGTGGTATGGCTATGTGCTTTTGTTCTCATTTGTCTGTATGTTTTTAAGGAGGATCCTGAACTCTCTTTCGTCTATTTGTCTTCTGTCTATCTTAATGGAATTCTCTTATAAAAAAATGAAATTCTTACATAAAATTTTATAGGTTACACTTGTTACAGCTATGATTTTGGTTCTCCACTTCTCCTATGTAATATTTCTTTTCTATATTTGCATTTGGTAGGAAAAGAGACAATTAGAGGAAGAGGCACAGGCACAGTTAGACATTCAGCTTGCTCAGGAGACAACATATGCCAATAAGGCTAAGGATATAAGTACTGAGGTTGGTTATTGTTTGCTAATATTTTCTTTTTCTGGGAAAATCATTAATTTGATGCCACATAGGAGTACATAAGATATTTTATGTTATTAACTACCTATTTTTTCAGCTTTATGAGGTCGATATGCAGTTGAAGAGTCTCAAAGAAATGGTGATTCAAAAGTGCAGGTTGGTGTAAAAATCATTTATCATATTTGGTCCAAAATATTGTATTTCAGTCTGGAGCTCCAAATACTTGTTTTGTGATAGGATATAGTTTTTTCTCTGGTCATCATCCTATGATATTGTTGATGAAGCGTATTTTGCATTGCTTACTGTTGCTGATGACATTGCAGGAAACTGTCAACTCAAGAGAAGAAAATGCTTGGTGTAACTCTAGGCAAATTGTCTTCAGAAAACCTCTATAGGGCATTGGATGTAGTTGCTGAGACTAACCCAGTCTTCCAACCTACTGCTGATGAGGTGGACCTTGACTTAGATGCTCAGGTCAATACTATTATTCGTTGCTAGTTGACAATGTTAATTGTCTTCTAATTTCAAATTTTGTTTATCGTGTACAATTTATTTAGTTATTTTATTAGCATTTTTTTAGTTACACATGTTTTCATTACACAGAGCGACTACACTCTGTGGAGGTTGAAAGCTTTTGTGAAAGATGCACTAGAAGAGCAAGAGAAGGTCGATGAGGGTGCAGCGGTTAACCCTAGTGATAACCCTGATGACAAGAAAAACAAAAGGAGACGAGACTCTGGTGATTCTTCAGTCAAGACAAACCCAAAAAGGAAGAAGCTGTCTACATTGTGATTCATTAGTGCAACATATGAGGCATTCATTTATTTTGATTGAGCTGAAGTTGCTGAAGACAGTGAATTGAACAATGCAATAGGAAAATTTTGTAAATCCTTCTATGGCTATTTACTGCTATGTAGATGAAAATAAAATTTACAAGTGTGCTTTGTCGGAGAAGTCTGCTTTTGGAAGCAGACAAAACTTCTGCAATTCTGAGAACAGATTAGAGCAAATCTACCATTTGGGTCTAGTTAGGTTACCTTGCGGTTCTGAGGGTAATCTAAAATTCTTGACTGACCCATTTAATTATGTGCAGAAGCATAGGAAAAACTTGGGCAAGTACCTGGATGGAGCAGCTTAGAAAAAATCAAATTCATTTTTAGTGTTGTTATTGGATGTACATGTGATTGTGGTGGAGTCATTACAATATAAACTTGTCTAGTTGTAATATAACTTTATATTCATTTTAATGCACAATATTTCTTTCAGAATTTTTTTTCTCTTGAGTTGATTCATATGATTTGACCAGTATTAAGTATAGAAAAGTTTATTGTTGGTTGTAAATTTTTATGCAATGATTTTTCATATACTGATTGACATCTACGTTGTTTAATTTTAAATTACTATCATCCCCCTTCAAATTTTTTATGATGCTTTTAAGATCAGATATTATTATACTTGTGCAGTTCTTCTACTAGAGATCCAATTTATTTTCAAATAGAGAAATTCGTTTGAACTAGATGACTCTATTATAATAGATTAATTTCTTGTTCTGAATGTTTAACACAATAACATGCACAATTTAAATTATATTCGGATTTTAATTTGAACAGTACTTCTGGTAAGTATAGTTCTTTGCAACCTCAACACTACCAATCATATATTGAGTGATGTTGATAGGGTTTGGGATTTTAGATTTTCATTTAGATGAAGTGGCTTATTATTTGTTGTTGATGTGGTTGAAGGTGAAATTTATGAAATTGGGAATAAGGCACAACAAAAAGGTGGAATGATGGGATAGTTTATAAAATCCGCAATCTCTATTTTAAAATTCATAATTTGTACGATTTTTTACCACTAGAAATTACATAACACTGCCCATTTTACTCCTAAATTCTGTAAATAATTTTTGAAAGTTTAATTAACTACTCAGAATAAAAAAAATCAAAAAGTTTTTTTTTTAAATTTATTTTATTCAATGGTCTAAATCCCACTTGCAAAAAATTGAAAAACCAGAGAAAGAAACACGATTTTATCTTTAAAACGAAAATCAATTTTTCTATTATCTTTTTAGTATTTATGAAATTTGTGTCATATATAAGCCAAAAAAAATGTTTAATCTTTGTTTTGTTTTGGGACTTTTTAGGTTGTAAAAATATTATCTAAGTACATTTTGTGTTGTATTTGGTTGTTAGAGAACTGAAAGAGTATTATTCCCTTAAAATTAGTGTGAAGTATTTTATTTTCTCTCTTTGTACATGACGGGTTGTGTATTGTAAGATCTTATTGTTAATATTGATGCAAAATTAATAAAGGAAAGTTGAGAAAGAATTGGATCAAATGTGGATCAGAAGAAAGAAGATGTTACTCTTACAAATTAATTATTTAGTTGAATCATTTTGCTAGAAATTCAAGTTTCACCTTATAGAATAAGTGTGCTTTCCACACAGGTGTGGTAGTTTTTGCAATCAGTTTCACTATATGCAACTTTTCAAACCAACCCTTTATTGTAGGTTGCGCTTCATAAATTTTCGGTTGAATTGGTGGAATGTGTAATGAGTTCTGCCATAGGGTGATGATACAATACATAAATGAATTCGGTAAAACCTACACCCAAAATTGTAAGGGTAATTATTTAAAGTGCATGTGTGTCAACTATTTTCTTTGTTAATTTTTTTATTATATGTGGATGTTTAACTTTTAAGCCAACCTGTTATTGTAATTTGTAAACTTTTACTTTCTGCTTCATAAATCTAGGATTCAATTGGTGGAATGTTTAATGAGTACTGTCATAGAGTTCTGATACAATACATATATAAATTCAATAAAACATAAACCCTAACTTGTAAGCGTAATTATTTAAAACACATGTGTGTGAACTCTTTTTTTATTATATACGAATTTTTTTATTGTGAGTAGTTAATTTAATTTAAAAAATAAAATAAATATCTTTATTTCGTTTGTGATTTTTAAATTTAAATTTGAATGTGAAAAAAAGAATTTATTTTTAAAACATGGAATTTATTTAACTATTTTGAAAAGAAAAGTTATTTAGTTATTTTAAAATAAAAAGAAGTTAATTAACTACTAATTAAATATAAATAAATTAATTTTTATTTATTAAATGGTAAAATTGTCTAACTAAAATGTGATGTCAAAGAAAGTTAGCAAATAATTTATTCCCTACATGTATAAATTGTTATATTTGTTAAGGAATATAAAAATAATTATAGTTATTATGTGTTACCAAGTATGTGTCTATTTTCTGCGTGATAATTTTTTAATACGTAAATTTTTATTGTGAGTTGTTAATTTAATTTAGAAAATAAAATAATTATTTTATTGTGCTTGTAATTTTTAAATTTAAATTTGAATGTGAAAAAAATTGAAAAAAAAGTTATCTAATTATTTTGAAATAAAAAGAAGTTAATTACTATGTCGTGGATTTTATATAAATATGTTGGAAGTTAAAATTTTGATAGGTATCATCATGTTGAAATCAGGTCTTCTTTTTCTGCATCTTAGAAAATAATTCAATGTGAAACTAAGTTTTACAATTACATAAATAAATCACAGGAACAAACTGTACCTATCATTATAATTTACCTTTCACGACATATTTTTAGTTATGGTTAATTATATGTTGCTTTGTCAAGATATGTTTCAGAAGTCTTCACAAAAATCCTTATTAAGAAATGACATCTTGATGGAGAAGATGAAAACTCTACCAAAACTATTGTTTAAATTTTTTTTGTTATATTTCAAAATCAAGTATTGTACTTTTTATTTATATATGACCAATTGACAATACAATAATAAAATTAATTAAAGTTTAAATAATATATATAATGATTACATGTATGCTTGCTTAGTTAGATCAATTAACAATACAACAATAATATAATTAATTAAAATTTAAATAATATATATATGATGATTACATATATGTTTGCTTTATTATATAATTCTATATATGTTGGCTTTATATAACAATGATGATAATAATGACATTGTTTATATATGGATCATATTTTCATTGTATGTTCATTATTTGCAAATTTATTTTATTGGGTGGAGTTCCACAACATATAAAACCTAAATTTCAAAAATTTAATAAAAAGAAGATTATTTTCTCAAAATATAATAATTCTAAATTATTATAATTTTTCAAATTTACATATAATAATTCAAATATTATATCCATTATTTTCTTAATTATAAGATACAAAAAATTTCAACATCAGATGAGAATTGTTACAGTGACAAACTTTAGACAAAACAAAATATTTGTATTTATAAGGCTCTTATTATTATTTAGATATTTTTTACATATTAAATTATATATTTTAAAGGAACCATAAATATATGACACTCATACCTTCTATCTAGTTCTTAAAACTCAAGGAAATATAGACAATGTGTTTTACACATAAATTAGAAACTCCTTCAAAGATAGATTATGATTTCTACTTTAAAAAATCAGTAAATTGTTCTTATAGTTTAATAAATAAATATATTAACAAAAAAATTACTTATGACTTATAAAAGACACCCAGAAGAATTTATGTTTGGTATTCCAATTAAGAAAGAATTTATTGCTACAAAATGATGAGAGACTGTAAATTAATTTTTTCATTTTCTTCAAGCATATTCATATAGAAATATTTAATAAAATTTATAATAGTATAAAACTTTCTATTTTATTTTAATATTTGTTTCTATATATTATTTGCAACAAATGTTTTATTTATCAAGTGAAGGTGGGAGACTTTTAAGCAGCTCATTAATTATGCAAAACTTGACTCCTTAGGTGATTGATACATTTAACATGTTAGTATTAAAAGGTATTAAGTTGGAAAGGAAGAGATTGGATAACATTTATACATAGAAAGTGTAAGAAAAAACAAACATGCAACAAAGAAGAACACATCTTTCAACATATTTTAAATCACAGTCATTATCAATTGAGATAAATTCACAAGAAAAGATACATACTATTAAATTGAATTGAAAACTATTTTTTTTTACTTTAGATTGATATGCATGTGTTTATACAAGTTATTTTTACTTTGTCTACACTTAAAAAAATTGGATACACATAACAATGATGTTTGTGCTAAAATGTGTAAGAGGAGTGTGTTTTTAACTGCTATTTGGTGTATAATTCTTTTTTCACTCTTACAAACATAATTAATAAAAATAATTAAATTTTATAACTATCATTTTTTTAAATTCAATTAACTACTCATAATAACTACTCAAATTCTTTTTCAAAACCAAATTTAAATTAAAAAATCATAAACATTTTTTTTTTAAATTCAAAAATAAAAAATACAATAATTTTTTAAAATTCAATTAACTACTTATAATAAATAATCACATATATAATAAAAGAACTACTTATAAAAAATAATAAAACTTTTTTTTATTAATTTTTACATTTTATTATTAAAAAAAAGTGGACAAATCCTGATCACATTAATGGAAAATAATTTTTCTCTGCTATGATATCTTTACATTAATATTATAACGCACAAATCATTATTACCACCATTTTCTAATAATTTTCATAACGTTTTATTATTAGATCTAATAATTGTCATAATTTTTATTAATTATTAGATCTTTATGGTTTGACGATCTTGATATTTAATCTTAATAATTAATGAGATTCTAATCTTCATAAAAACTTATATTTTATGATTTTATACGAGATTCTTTCTATTATAGAAAATAAAACTACTATTAACAATATTATATTAAAATAATAATTAAAACAAGAAATAGTAAAATAATAAATGAAAAATATTATTTATAATTTATGAGTGGTGAAGAGACACTTCATATCTTTATATAAAAAAATAATACTAGTTAAAAAAATAGGTGGTTATATATTTTAAAATATTTACAATTATTTTTAGGATTTAAATAAGTTTTATCTATATTTTAAATAATTTGAGAGTGATAATTAAATAAAAAATAAGCAGTTTTAAATTTAAAATAATTTATTTTTGTTTCAAATTTTAAAATAATTTATTTTTGTTTCAATTTTAAAATATATTAAAGATAAATTAGAATATGAAAAGTGTATATTAAAAAAGATAATTTCTTTATAAATTGTTATAATTTTAATATATTTTTATTTTGAAATGTAATTTTTTATTAAAGTTTTTTTATAATAATGTTTTAATTTTATTTAAAATTTATTTTATGTTAGATATTTTTTAAAATTTTATTTTATAAATTATTTTTCAAATATATTTAGGATTACATTTATGTAACATATCAATCAAATTTATTACATAATTTTTATTTATTTATTTTTAATTCAAATGACTTACTCTTCTTTCTTTTCTTTACTTTTTTTAATTTCTTTTTAATATAATTTAAACTAGTGATAAAAGTTTATTATGACTTGTTTTGAAAGATAAAAAATAAAAAAAACTAACATTTAAAAAAAAATAAAACAAACTTTACCCCGTCTATATCATTATATGGACATACTCTATTTTACAACAGTTTGGTGTTATATTTTAGTTAGATTATTTTATTTTTCACTAAATAAAAATAATTTTAATTCATAATTTTGATAAAAATATAAATGTACAATCACACAACTATCATCATCATTACAAATATTACAAATATTGATTAATTTAGAAGTAGACATAGATATAGTATCAAACCTTTTTATTTCTCCATATAATTTTTCCTTTCAAAATCATTCTTAGAAAATTACCATTTTTTAATTTTTTTAAATTGTACGATTTCAGTGTAATCTAAATTTATTGTATACTTTATACTTTATGAATTTATACAAATTTTATTATATAAATTTATAATTATAATATATAGTTATATTTTCCACTTATATTTCTAAACTTAATTTAATAGTTATTTGTAGATATCCAAAATATTTTCTATCTAATCGATTTTTTTATTTGTAACGTAAATTTATTAATTTAAATTTTATTAATAAACCATCATTATATAAATATAATAATTTTAGTTCTCCTTTTGGGCGGCATAAATCCGATTTCCTCAAAGCAAAGTCTTTCTATATATATATAATATTTGTATGGTATTTCCTTCTTATTAGTTCTATTGATTTATAATTAAAAATAATATTGTTTCAATATAACAAAGACTACTGATACATTACATACATGTCTTCACTAGTTTAAAAGAAAAAGAATATGAAACCTCAATTTTAATTTATATGATTGAGTATTTATAATTTAGATGAAATATACTTTTACTTATTTTAAAATCCTAAAAAATCAATTTTTGGTCCTTTTTACTAAGAATTAAAACTTCGACGACCAAAATTGATGTACATTGAAATGAAGAATAAGCAAAAAATTTAGAAGGATTAAAATCAAACTTATAAATTTTAAAGACATCTAAAGATATTTTATTCTTTTATTTTTTTTATTGTACATTTGATTAGTATATTTTAAAAGATTTTATCTAGTTTACTTACTGGTCATATTTTACTAAATTTCTTTATTAGCAATTAACTAATTATATAAATAAAAAAATATGTTTATGCTATATGTAAAAATGTTCACACCCAGGTGCGGCTTTATGTGCTTTTTTGCAGCATAACTGAAACTACACACTGTTTTGTAACCTTTCTTGTAAAGAGAAGAGCATGTTAAGTCATTTTTCTTCTGTACAATACACTTCCTTTTCCATTCACAATCATTATTTATAGGAAGGAACAGAATGATGAGGTCTACCTGCTCTTAAATCTTCCAATATTGACATCACATTTAGATGTTTTTTCTTTTCTTTTCTTTTCTTTTCTTTTCTTTTTCTTTTCATGTTAGCAAATGTTGTTCTCTTTTCATTTACCAGGTAGATACATATAGTCAATGCAATAATATTTGTAGCACATTCCCTTTTTCTCTTATTTCTTATTGAATTTTCATGACACAAAAAAGTAAAGAAAATCCATTGATCTTGGTGTTAATTTATGTCTACATGGAGATGTTGGATATGTGAAATTACTTTACTTAATTATTCTCTGGAATGGAACTGACTTTTCAATGGTAGGGCTGTTATTCATATACAGATTTTTACTTTTTATTCTTTGAATATTTTCCTTCAAAGGGGTGGAAATAGAAGAAAAGGGAGCATCATGGGTAGCACATGCAAGACCAAGAATAATTATAATACAAATGCGAAGTTGAGTTAGCAATAGCAACAGAAGCAGCAGCATCTTGTGCATCTCCCCACTGTGGTGGTTTTGAAAGCATAGATTTCAGATTCATATCATCATCGCCATCATCATCATCATCATCATCATCTCAGGAGGCCATTAGGCCAAGATCATAAAGCATATATAAACACAAGAACAATCACAGCATGTCCCCTTTTGATTCTCCTCAGACAACAACAGAGAGCAGTCACAGCATGACCAGCACTAGTCCAAGTGGTGGAGATGTGCTCCTGAAGTGGGGTCACAGAAAGAGATCACGGCTCTCCAGGGCTGCCATTGAAGACTCATCATCTTCTGTTCACACCAACAACAGAAGAACCTCTGTTCCTCCCAACTTCTCTATGCCGCCGCCGCCACCACCACCACCACTTGTTTCTTCTACTGCCTCCAGCGGCAGAGGTAGAAAGCACAGCCCTAGGTATGAACACTTTCATTGTATATTTACATTCTTAAATAGGTTCAACATATAACTTTGTGTGATAATTAATTGTTCCTTCTAAAACCACACATTTGCTTGTGCCTACTTATCTGTCTGTCTTTCTTTCTCAGTATCACTAGTTTTTGAGGTTTGTCAGAAGAAAAAAAAAACATTTTGATTCAATCGCATTTGAGTTTGGATCAAGCTTGTCTAATCTCAACCTTGTTGTAAGTGTCAAAGTGGACTATTTCCTCTCCCCATTTTGTCATTTCAAAAATGACCTAATTCTTTGCAACTTTCTCTGGATCCCCTTGTTGTCCCTTGGATTGTACTTTGTTCCCCTTTTATCTTGTCCTGACATTGAACATCAAAGTTACAGAGTGAGATTAGATATAGCATTCATATCTAGGCCAAACTCCTGCTCTTTCTTATCCTACTCTTTTTCTGATTGACACATATACTCCCAAAACACCTTGTTTCTACTGTTTTACCAACCTTTGAAGGTGGCTTTCTTAAAATAGCGTTCAACTTCCACCTATTTGTTTTGGTTTCTGAATCTACATTGTAATGGATCTGTACTTATTGAAGAACTTGATTACTTAGATATTCGAGTTTCTTGGTCCTTCAAATTTTACTAATAGTCAATCACATACATCCCTAGTGATGCTAGAAAAGCAGTCATGGAAATTTGATGGTCCTTTCATTTATCTAACCCTGGATATTTTCTCTGTCTGGAGGCAGGAATTTGGAAGATCCCTCTTTAGGTGGAAGTGAATCACCTTCAAGAAACAGTCACGGAAGTAACCCAGTTGTCTCTAGATCTGCAGCACCAAAACTGTCTTCCTCTGGCATGGAAAGAAGTAGCAGAAGGGTGCCTTCTTCTGGATCAGCAAAGTTTCAAAAGCCAAGTGCATTTTCCACAACACAACAAGCCTCTGAGAGACTGAATAATAGTCAAGGGGATTCAGCTTCAGTGCAATCTGAACAGGAAGGTGGTGTTGCCACTACACCTGCTTCCTCATCCCTTGCTGCCAATGGAAACAAGGTCACTGTTGAGGTAATTCAGTGGCCAAGGATATACATTGCTCTCTCAAGAAAGGAGAAAGAAGATGACTTTCTTGCTATGAAGGGGACAAAAATCCCTCAAAGACCAAAGAAGAGAGCAAAGAATGTTGACAGGATTCTACAGGTATACCAAGAAACTCTTCCCATTTACACAAAATGAAATAAAATTAATATATATATATATATATAATTGGTTCCTTTTTCCTCAATTCAATTCTATGCTTGTCTAATTTATAAACCAGAACAAATGAAAAATTGATCTCTTGTGATATTATTATTGGTTTACAGTGTTGTTTCCCTGGGATGTGGCTATCAGAACTCACAAAGAGCAGATATGAGGTTAGGGAGAAGAAGTCCGTGAAGAAGGTAACCTTACTTTCTGCTTGACCTTAGGATACTGAGACATTAGGGATACATAAAATTTGTTCCCTGTGCAATTCAACAATTTTGTTCGTAAACCTTGAAATTTAAAAAAGTTACCTTTTCACTCAAATTATCATATGATGATGGTTTTAGTTCTTGAAGCTATCAAACAAATTTGTTTTAGTTTATAAAATTTCAACAATAAAGATAAAATTATTGGTGTTTGATAATTTTAAAGACTAAATTTAAAAAATACTCCTCTATTATTACATTTCTTGGTTTATTGAAAATGGGACAATATAAGATCTTATCCTGTTGTGTGCATTATATAGGGTACTGAACTGACATGTTGTTGGGGTTATCTTGGATATGCAGCAAAAACGCAGAGGCTTGAAAGGAATGGAAAGCTTGGACAGTGACTCGGAGTAGCACATAGAGGATGAGATTGCAGAGTGAAAGCTCATGACTTTTTTTTAAATGACCATTTTGATTTTTAAATATGTAAGTAAATTGGTGACAATCATGGAAGGTAAATTTTGATTTAGTTTGTGTAATAAATGCGACAATTACGTTATGTTATCAAATTTTGAGACTTTTTTTTTATCAAATTAACATATTAAAGAAACTATCTGACACTAGTTGTATTTCTTGAGAGTTAATATTTTGTTGCTTTTCATTGTTATTTGATGGACTAAATTGATGATTTGTACTTAAATTTCTGGGAGACTTTGTTTGGAAAAGACAGACAACAGATATGACAAAATTTTGGACAAAATATTAGAAAGGATTATTTTCTGTTCTATGAAAGAGCATATGGTTAAATTCCAATATGATGTCTCTTGGCTAGAAATCATGGTTCGTGGCAACACAAAATGGGTTAAAAAAATGTCTGTGTGGGATTCAATCATTTATACTCCACACAAAAATTCAACACATAATGTACCTCGTACACACAACAATTAATATGTTTACGGCTGAGTTGGTGGAAGTTCAAAGGAAAAAAAAACGTCTAAAATAAACTTGAGGGTTAATTTTTTTTGGTTTTAGTTTTAATTTGATATTGTATTTTTAATTTCATTAAATTTAATTTATGAGAAAAAAAAACACCTGGAAGAGTTTTTTTAATAAAAAAAATAAAAGAATATAGTCTTTTAGTATTACTGTCCACAAAGGATGACTACCAATTCCTGGAAGCGTAACGAATATAGATTTGAAGTGTAGAGAAATTAAATTAGAAAAACTATTAACCTCCATTTGTTTAATATTTGGAAGTATTAGAATGTACTGTAATAAAAGAAAATCATAGATTTTTTTTTCTGTATTTTTCTGTTACTTTTCTCTATGGTCTGTTATTTTGGGTTGTTCCTTTTGGTGAATTTGTTTTAAGGTGTTTTTTTTTGTCTTTTTGCTTTTAAGTGAAGCTTTATAAAAGTTTCATTTGTATTCAACTTTACACTTACATAAATAATAAAATATATTACATATATTTTTAAGATGGTATGAAAGTTTCCACTTTTGTGGCACTGTTTGTTTTTTTAACATGGCTACCATTAGATCCACTCACTTCCTTTTTTTTTTTTCGTTGCTGAAAAATTTAATGACTCCAATCATCTTTATTGTATCAAGAAGCTCATTTTGTTATTAAATCATATCATCTTTAATTATTGATTATTAATTCTACTATTTTTCAAAATACCTCTTTAACTAGGATGGTGAGACTTTGTGAATCTTGTATATAAAGTTCAAGAAGTTTAAAATCAAATGTTTCTTAATTGACTTCAATCAACATTATATTGTATGAAGCATGGTTCAAAATCAAATGTTTTTTTATTTGAGTTCAATCAACGTTATTAAGGTTCATTTTCTCACGCCTGATTTGATCCATTCTTATCAAGTTTGGAACACAATTTATGAGTATTTCCATCTTCAAATGAAGTGCACCCTCATCATCTTTGCATTGATCTTCGTTTTATGTCCCTTGACAATTACATGATACAAGAGCTTTTTACTCACATCAAAACATTGTGGACGAACTTATTAGAATAGTTAACTTTGTTTTTCTTAAAGAGCATGTTGATGTCATCAGTTGAAAAAAGATTAATTTATATGAGAAAAGATTTTACTCAATTGATTGATTTGAAACAACAACATCTATATAGAGAACTCTAACCCTATAATGATTACAAAAAGATCTTTAGAATTTTCTTACTTAATTATCCTACTATATCTTATTAACTATATTTTTCTTTTGAATCAACACCATTAAAGGTTTACCACCAAAGCATGCACCACTTCTCTCTATCAATGAAAGAAAATTTGATACTTTCCATTGTTGAAGAAGAGGTGCTTCTTCTTGCTCATGAGTCTGAAGCTCTTTGATTTTGTGCTAGTAATAGTCGTGGTGGAAAAGGTCATTGTGGCATCATAATTGGTTATTGTGGTGGTGGTGGTCAAGACCATGTGGATGTTTCAAAAATTTTCAATGCCAAATTTGTTTGAAGTATTGTCATACTACTAACATTTGCTTATACAGGACTAATGCAACTTATTAACCACATGAGTTTCTTCTTCTCTATGATCCTTCTACATTGTAACTTGTAGAGTTCTCTTATTAGAACTCTTAAAACTTGGGTGAATTCTCATTTAAATCAAGATGCTTTTGATGTTATTCCTTGATGTTTGTAAACACATCTTTTAAATCCTAGCTATCATCCTCCTTGGCATGCTAAGCTTGGTCATCCTAACTCTCATGTTCTTAAATCCATACTTAATCATTATGATATCTCTTCAATCAATAAAAATTTTCCTAATTTTTTTTTCTTATTGTATTGGGAAAACCCACAGGCTTCCTTTTTCTACCTCGTTTACACAACTCCTTTAAAATTAATTTTTACTGATCTTTGGGGACCCTAACGTATTAACTAACACTCTAAATGAACTTATTATGTTTCCTATGTTGATGTGTATTCTATGTTCAGGTTGATTTATTTTTTAAAATTCAAATCTTAAACTCTTTCAATTTTCAACATTTAAAGTCACAGTTCAACTTAACAATAAAATCAAAAGTGTTTAATTAGTTTGGGGCAATGAGTTCAAACCTTTTACTAATTTTTTTTATGTAGACATGGTATTACACATAGATTAAACAACACACAGTCAAAATGGAATTGTTGAAAGAAAAAAAACACATTAATTTTACTCTTCTTCACCATGTTTCTTAGCCTTTGGCTTTCTTAGGATTATGCTTTCACCATTAAAGTGTATCTCATCAATAGATTATGTATTGCTTCATTACATTTTAATACCCCTTTCATGTTACTGTTTCACAAGACCCTTGATTATATATTTTTTAAAAACTTTTGGACGTGTTTATTTTCTCTTTTTACGAGCTTACACTATTCACAAATTTAATTTCAGATTCTAAGAATGTTTTTTTATAGAATATTTGTCCTCTCACAAGGGTTATGTTTGTCTTTTTGGATCTAGAAAAATTTACATTTCCAAATATGTTATCTTCAATGAACATCGGTTTCCCTATAATGATATTTTTTAGCAAAGTCCTACTCAAAATATTTTTCATTCTAACTACTTTAATCTTGTTTCAAATTTATCATTTATTGTTCCTCCTGCTACTCCTCCATAATAGCTTTTATTGTCTCCTAAAGTCATCCTTCTCATGATCATCATCCTCCTTCCTCTATGTCCCTCATTCATTCTCCTTCTCAACATATTAATATTCACCCATGCAAACCAAGTTCAAATATGGACTACATGATCCACGTTTTCTTCGTACATTATTTCTTACTCACAGTGAACCAAAAAAAGTTAAACAGGTTGTCGTTGATCCAAAATGGTTGTCAGCTATGCAATGTGAATATTCTACACTCGTGAAGAATCACACATGGTACTTAGTTTCTCCGGCCTTCTAATAGACAAATTGTTGGTTAAAATGGATTTTCTTTTTTTTGCATAAAAAATAATGTAGACGTCTTCCAATAAGTATAAAGCATGTCTTGTGGATAAGGGGTTTCAGCAAGCTTCCAATGTGAATTTCATGGTACTTTTTCTCACACTAAACTTGTGACTATCCACCTTATGTCATTACCTCTAATTGAGAATTATTCAACTGAATGTTGATAATGGTTTTTTGGAGGAGACAGTTTACATGTACAATCTCTAGGTTTTAAAATTTATAACAATTCTATTGTTAGTAAGTTCAACAAGGCTATTTATGGACTTCGACAGGCACTTAGGCAGTGGTTTCATAAACTAAAATGCATCTTTCTTCAATTAAGGTTTATGTCAAGCAAATGTGATCCTTCTCTATTTTCTAAAGACATCAATCTCACATTATTTACATTCTAGTATATGTCGATGATATCATTATTGTTGGAAGTTCATCGTCCCTTATTCAAAAAGTTACAACTTACCTTAATTATACTTTTTCTCTTGAGAAACTTGGGCACTTGGACTGTTTCTTAGGTATTGAAATCAAGCAGTTATTCAATCAGTCTCTTCTCATGACTCAAAGTAGGTGCATTTTTATCTTCTTCACAAGGCCAACTTGGCTAAAACTTGCTCTACTTCTTGCCCTATAGTCTCTTCTTGCAGGTTACCTAAAACTAGTGGGAATTTATTTTCATATTCTATACTCTAAAGATTTGTAGTTGCTATTTTGCACTATGCTACTCTTACTAAACCTGAAATTAGCTTTGCAATCAACAAAATTTTCTAATTCATCGCAACTCCTTTTGATGCTCATTAGTGGCAATCAAGAGAATTCTTTTGTCTCTCTTTCGAGCCTTCCCCTTTGAAATCCATTCTTGGTTTCAACTTGCTGAGTCTTGGAATCAGTTTCGTGGGCGTCAAAAAGCTCATTGGTTAGGCGGCTACTGCAACTATTGGTGGTATATAAGAACTCTTAGAATAGCTTGTGCCCAGTTAAGATACAAAGTGAAAAAGTATGTTGTAAGACTTTGCACGAATAGGTGAATAGGTATAGATTCAAATGCGGGATTAGCCCAGAGATGCCTTCAACAGCCTAAATGACTAGATTTCCTGCTTTCCTAAACTGGATTGCACTTATCAGATTAGGTAGAAGAAAGATGTCATATAAAGAAGAAAACTAGATAACAGGAATTAAACCAATATTAAATAAGAACCAATAGCAATTGCTCTCATGGTCTTCTTATGAAATCTTCTATTGTTGGAAAACCTTTTTCTCTCACTGCTCAGTGTGATGCTGAGTATGCCTCAGATATTGATGATCGTAGATCCACCTCTGGTTCTATCATTTTAATATGTCCTAATTTAATCTCTTGGTGGTTCCGCAAAAAACAACTTATAGCTCGATCTAGCACAGAAGCTTAATATAGGGGTATTGCTCAAACCATAATTGTTGTAGGAACTCCATGATCCATTTTCCATTTTTTTCTTACTCAATGATAGCCAAAATGCAGTGGCCAACGCTCAATCCTATTTTTCATATTTGAACAAAACACATGGCAGTTGATGTCTTTTTTGTCAGTGACAAAGTTCTCGTTGTTAAGGAAAGTTGCAACACCCTCATGTTTTGATTAAGTGCTTAAAGACAATAAAGTATAAAATAAAAAAGCGTGTGTCTGATAAATGATGGTTCTTTTCATAGACGAACAAGCCCTCTTATGAAAAGATAGTCAGATGATGAATATATTGTTTGACTGACACTCTCTAACATCATCTGATAAGATAAAAATCTAATCAGATGATAGGCACATATAAAACATAAAATTGAACGAATATTTGTTTGTGTGGCAGGAATATTTTTCAGGTTACTCTAAGTCTAAAGTACAAAGGTCCTCTCACATCAAATGATACTTTCTAACATCATTTGATAAGATAAAAATCCAATAAGATGCTAAACAAATATTTGTTTATGTGTAGGGAACATTCTTCAGATCATTATGAGCCCAAAGTACAGAGGTTCTTTCACATCCCTTCGGCATGCTTTGGGATATCAGCTAAAGTTATTGCAATCTACCAAATTTCATATGCACCTTGGTTTGTCAACTCTTAAAGCGCATCTACCACATATGAAAGTCAACTTTTACAAAAAAAAAGAAGCAAAATTGATTGTCCAATGGAGGATACATGCTACAAGCTATTAGGAATAATGCTAAAAAAGGTCATGCATTTAATACATGTAGAGTTGCATTTAATGCACTTTACATGAAGCCTCGTCAAATGATTAAGAGGACGTTCATTAAAGAAAACCTAAAGCTGAATTGTGATAGAACGAGACTCTAACGGCTAGTTGCTTCACAACACTATATAAGGGTCTCTTTAGAAGAAGAAAGGAAGAAACAAGTTTAAAATCAAGTGTTGAAACTCTGTTGAATTCTTCCCTCTGACTCTAAGTTTGAGAAGAACACCTAATTGTGTTTCTTGGTTATTTCTAGAAACAAGCTAAACTTTGTATATGTCTTTAAGATTCTACCTTTCTAAATTAGCAACCTAGTTGTGATCTTTAATCACACTTTTCATATTATTTTGTAAAGGGGTTAGCTATGTTCCCAAAGAATACTTGGTTAAGTCTAAAGCTTCTTGTTGAAAGAATACTTGGTTGAGCTATAAGTGACTTTTTGAAAAAGTACTTAAACGGGTTAGTCAGAAGGGACTACAAGTCGAAAGAGTACTTTTTGTTTGCAGTGTGAGTCTATTAGTGGAACTCAACTAGTTGGTTGAGGACTAAACGTAGTGTGTGAGTTTCATACAAACCAATATAAAAACATTAGTGTTAAGTTATTATTTTCCGTGCTTCTTTCAATTACATAGAATTGTGCTTGATTAACCTTAAAAGTAATAATTTATATCTTAACTCGTTTTTATTCATAAGTGTTTTGAATATCTTGTTTCTATGCATCTAATGTGTCAATCCATTGTCTGATAAGATTTATTCATGAGACAATACTTGAAAACTTAGCAAAAAAAGTTGTTAAACACAATTTAACTCTCCCTTCTTGTGTTTTTCTGTTTTTCAAAATTTTTCCAGAAAACTTTAGATCTATCCTATTCTAGCCCCAAGATCAATGGGCATATTAATTAACAAAGCCTCTTTTTCTAGCCTCATTTCTTTTTCTCAAATACAAACTCAATGTGACAAACATTTTTCTTGCCTCTCCACCTTGAGTGTGAGGAAGGCTATTAGAAGATATTAAAATAGAATAAAATAAAATATTTTCTTTTGTATATCTTTTTGTTATGTTATTTCTACTTGTTCCTTTTGGCGAATATGTTTTACGGAGTTTTTGGTCTTTTTGCTTTTAAGGATAATCTTTATAAAGGCCTTTTTTGTATTCAAATTTATGTGTAGAGAAATAATAAAATATATCATACATTTTTCTTTAAGAAGAAGAGTCTATTAATCTAAATAGGGGAAGTAAGATATTATTTCTTCCATCCAAAAATGTTTTTGGGTGAAGTGAGATGATCTTTCCTCCATCCAAATTTTTTTGATTCATTTTCTATTTTAGGAGACTATTTCTTGCTCTCCATATTTTCTTCACTCACCCCACAATATGAAAAATATCAATATTTCCTTCTCATGATATATCTAGTATATATTTTTGAATATATAACTCTTGATTATATAATCTGGAACAAAATTACATACTCCAAAACATGGTTACTAGTATGAAATATGGTTCCAAATAGGATAATGTAAAATAATATTTTGAATTACATAATTAGAAACATGTGAAAATAGATCAAATACATAAGAAGGGAGGGTACAATTCTATATTAAAAACTTATATAAATTTTTTTCATATATTCATCTAATACTTATATAGTTCGACACTAGTTTAAACTTGATAGATGGTTTGTCAGATAAGTTATTTGAAAAGAATTTTCGTAAATTTTCTCCTTCTTTAATTAATACATTGTATAACATGAAATATGAAATGGTGTATAAGGAGAGAAAAATTTAACTCTGTATAAAGAGTATTTTTTGAAATGCAACCACTCTTGGCTAAAAAAATTCCGAGTATTTTTTGGAACTTAACCATTCCTGGCTAGACAACCAAGTATTGTTTGGAACAAAGCCACTTCTGGCTAAGACTAAATATTCTTTGGAACAACAACCACTCTTGGCTAAACACGGGTATTCTTTAAGACACAACCACTCATGGATAAACAAAGATTTTTTAAAAGAAAATGGTATAAACAATCATAGTTTTGGATAGCTAGTAAGATATGACGTCTTGCAATGTATACAAATATTGAATACTTGACTAGGAGTAAAGTCAAATGCAACAGCGTTCTTGAGAAGTTTTAGGACTTAAAGAAAGGAAGCAAGTTTTAAGTAGCGTTTTTTCACTTGTTCAACGTTGTTCCTTATTCTTCTTCTTTAACCAAGACTTTAAATAGTATCATAAAGAACTATCCATTGTAAATCATTTTCTTATTGTTGAGATTATTTTTCTTGCGTTGAGAATCTTTTTCTTGTCTGTAAGAAGTTTCTTCTTAAAAGTCATATAGACGAAGTCAAGGTTGTATTAAATGTATTACATGTAGTATTAAGTGTTTATCTTTCCTTCAAGCAACACAAAATAAGAAGTTGTTGATGCATAACAGTTTTAACTCTTGTTCTAAGATGTATTGATGTTGACATGTCTTTTGTGAAATCATCTTGGTGTTTTACAATGAAAACATCCTATGCAACACAAAATAAGAAAATAAAATATGTTTTGAGAAATGTAACATTAGTTTCATGTATTGTGTTTTTTTGTCTGATCACATTTAAAAGGGACTCTTCAAAGAAATCCTGCATGTTGTATTGTTGGTCAAATAAAATATTTGTATATCTTCATGATCTATTAAATAATGTCCTATATCTTCCAAACTTTGTTCAATTATATTTATACTTTATTGTTTATAAAATGTCCACTTATGATATAATTTTGAATTACATAATTAAGGATATAATATCGTATTTGGTAATGTGGAATATGGTTATTTTGATATATACTCTTGAGTATATTTTGGACAATTCTAAATTACATAATTAAGAAATGTTCCATATTACGTATTCTTGAATATAATTTATTTAGGACAAATTCCAAATTATATAATTAAGAAATGTCCCATATTACGTATTCCCGAATATAATTTCAAATTCATTGTGAGGTGTTGTGAATTTCTTATATTATGGGGTGGGAGAGAAAAAAAAATCCATTATGAAAAAGTATATTCTGAAATGACATTTCATAATGAATGGAAGATGGTTACAAGAAAATTACGAGGTGTGGGAGATGTAATTTTGGAAATTAACCCAAAAGTTGAGTCCAAACTTCACCTATAGATGTTCAGTCATCAACACTGTGTTAAGTTTCTTTGTACACTTTTGGGATTCTCCATTTCAAAATCGCAAAATTCTTACAGATGATAAGCATTAGAGGTAGGTTTCTCAACATAACTTGTAATCCTATCTTGTGATGGTGATCATCTTCTGCTCTATTGTGTTTGTTGTTCATATAGGAAGTTGCATTAGAAGCAATAAGTTTGCTGGCAAAATCAAGAAAACATTAGGGGTGGGAATATCATAATCAGAGGACGTAATGTTGCTTATGGTTGCACTACGTGCATAATCTCGAGGGAAACAGATTAAGAGCAATCAAATTAGCCCATACTCACAATTATTGAATGCTCAGGAAAAATCCGTTGTTGTGACGATAGGAGTATTGACAACTATAAGGTGAATTGTAATGAAACTGTGTTTGACTAGTGAGGTTACCAGCATACATACTTTTTTATTTGATCTTACGGTAACTGAACCAACAGAAAGAAAAATACAAAATACAACAGCAAAATAACATTGTCAAGAAGTTTCTTGATCGGGTCAGATGTCGCATGATAATTCATTAACACGGAATAGGTGCTGATTTGATGGTCTTAATTAGCTTCTAAACATATTGCTAATTCTGCTACTACTTTGACGTCTAACAAATCTTTTCAGCTCACGTAAACTACGGTAAAATAGTTGAGAAAACTGAGAACAGATTTCTTAGTGATTGAATGACTTATGGGTGATATAAGGGTAAAAAACGTTAAAACAGCTTATCCATATCACCTCATTCACAAGTTTAAACTTGCATAGACAAATTATGAATACTTACAGTGAAAGGAAAATTCAATGAATGCCTCAAAAAGAAAGATATTTTGATACGTATCCCCAAATACAGCTATATAGTACATCAGATTCAGATGATAAACAATTATACATTTTAATAACTAATTTGTTTTGTCGTTTCTCTTGTATTTGTATCCTATTCTTTTCCATGAATAAATTACAAGCTCCAGGAGCAATCTGCAGAAAAAGGCCAGCAAGCCCTTGGATACTGAACGTGAAGAGTTCAGAAGAAGAATCACATCTTCAAGTTACAAGCATCTGGAACATTCTGCAAAAATTTAATAGCGATTCTTTGGTTGGCGATTGTTTAGTCCAATAGATGGCACAAGCAGAACATCTTCCTCACCAATCTTCTCTTTTATGAAAATGAGTTGGTCCTTGAATCTTTGAGACCCTATAAGCCAGTAAAATATTTCGGACATAAGTTTTATTATAAAACACAAATAAAAAGAAAATTTAGTTGAAAACGTCACAAATATGCACATAACTAACCAGCCGTTTGAAGGATCTATTGAATGAAGTTTTCTTTGAATTCTCGACATCTGGTTTGGCACGATCCAAAGCCTACGAAACAAGTGCAGGTTTTATCACAAGTTATGCAGTGAAACTCAACAAATCATTCAAGGGAAAATGACCACCAACACACTTAAGCCAATGTAGCAGAAGTTCACTTCAACAGTATAAATTCTTCAACGAATAAAATATAACATGGTATTTTAGTTGGGCCCTAGGATGCCAATTAAATCTTCCAAATTATGTGCATCCCTTTGCAACAACCAAAAGTCCATGTCAGGACAAGATATGAAAAAACAGGGAACATTCTCTGATCATAAATTGCTTTTCAATAAAGCATATACCTAACCACCATTATGTAATATCCAGTATCCACTATATTACATTTTATAATCAAACACATTTAACTGCAATATTAAACAAAGGTGAAGTACTAAAAGATTTAGTAAGTTAACTTGAATAAATAAATAAAATGTAAGAGTACCTGAATCAAGGACTCCACACGACGACGCATTCGTGTATGCATAAATCCTTCCGAACACTGACAATTATTTATAATGTAGATCAGGATCAAACATCATTTATGTAGGTTTTATAAAAATAAACATTATTGGACAGACAAAGTAGATAATAGTAAGCTTAAGCTTCTCTAACTCTTCTACAATTTATAATACCCCACTTACAATGAAAGTGACACGTATTAACACAATCAACATGAGCATATAACACTTTCCTCCAATGTCCCTCTCTATTTTTAAATAAAAATGATACTTTAAATAAGTTAAATTATCTGCAAAAGTATTTATAAATCTTTTCTATACAACAAGGTTTTATTTAAAGATCAAATAAAATCCTTCATATCTATATATTATATTTCATAGAGTAAAATATTTGCTTATTATTTCAAATCATTATTCCTGAAGTGTACTCAGACAAAGATGATAGTTTAAATACCAAGCTAAATAATACAAAACATTAATAGTTCATGCAAAAGATGGTAATATCGTTATTATACCAAATCAAGAGTATGCACATTGTTACTGAATACATATTTATGCAACTGAAAAAACTTGGTTCAAAAGAAACCCACACCTTAACATGATAGCTAACATAGGCATGAAAAGTTGACAGATTCCATACTGTACGATCCAGTTTCTGACCTTCAACATGACGCGGGAAAATAACTGCAGAGTTGAACATATCACATTGCAGTGACGCTAGCAATAAAAGAAAAACACACACACACATATATATATACACACATTCTGACACTTTCTTGACACTAACCAAATGTCACAAATCCTGCATTTGCAGATAATGAATCAGAGGGAACTCCTTTTATTTCTAATGGAGGAGTAAGAGACCACGAACAAGGAGGAGTATTATGAAGTCCTGCCGTACGCCTGGCTTCGACAAATTCCTAAATTACAATAAAGCTTGAAAATTGAAACCATCAAATCACCCAAGAGTAGCAAAGCACAACACAAGAATGGTTTGCAAAATGCAACAAAAATTATGTTTTCATCTCTCTCCCTTCTCTCTTTAATCCCAATGACCTTAGATATGTGCTAGCAAAGAAACCATACCTGCAAGAATGAAGTTGCAAGAACAATGTCTATTGAATCGTTGAATCTCATAGGATACACCACAGTCACCTTATCGGCCTGTCAGAAAACAAGCTTCATCAACACATGTTTAAAATTAAAAGAATTCTTTTATTTTATCCTTTTCTTTATGCCAACTCAACTAACAGCAACTAATGTAGCAGATTTGCACAACACACAAAAGACACTATTGTTGATTGCCTATTTTACCCTTTTAATGATCATAATTTGATGGCAATTCAATGAAATTCTCTAACTTTTAAACTTTCTTTTACCCATTTTATTAGAAAGCTTTTGTAATTAAGTTTAATTAGGGAATGTAGTTATTACTATTTTGATCCCTTTTAATTGTTAATTCAGAGAGAAGTCAAGCCAAGTAGAAAAATTCAAGAGTAGGTGCAACTATAAATTCATTGAGCAAATCTTAATTCACTAATTGAGTTCATAGCAGAGAGATCCTGAAACTTGATGTAGCAAAGGTGCTAAGCGAGCAAAACAGGAGTAGAGAAGATTGTTTTCCTTGGAGCAAAAACTATTGAGTGAATCCCATTTAATTCAGCAAATCTTGTGAAAGAAAATTTTGGGCAAATGGATTTTTGAAGATTCGCTCGGCGATTTACAATCTGCTGAGTGAAATTATAAAAGTTGTCAATTCCCCTATTTGAAAACAGCAACATATTAATAGCATTGTTATGAAAAATAGAGGGAGACTTCATGGGCAGGGAAGCCAGGCACTGAGAGATTCAAAGAGACAGAAGAAGACTCCTGGGAGGTTGGGAGGCAACCATTGAAGACTCTTTTCTTCTTCCCTCTATGATTTGTAATCTTGATTGGCTATTCACCATGAATAACTAGTCTTCTTTTTGTTGCGATCAAATCTAATCAAACTAAAACTCTTTATGTATTTATACACACACACATGAATATATGATTTTCTCCATTCATCAACATTAATGATTCATTTATGCTCTTAATGCTTGTTATGTTTGAAAAACCATAACTTGATTCTAGATTTCAAGATTGATAGGAAAAATTATATTTAGTCATGATTTAAATGGGTCACCTAATGAACCAGATTCCTAGTAATAGAGTTTCATTCATTGGTTGCTTATATTGCTATTCTTAAAGTTGGTTCTTATGATGATTATTGAGTGTTAAACTCTAGGGACCAAAGAAACATTGAGTTGAAATTGTGTCTCTTAAACAACATGGGTACTTACTTATATTGAGAAAAAGTAATCAATACAATAAATAAAGGAGATTTGATATCCTTTAACAGCAAAGATATGATACAAGAATAAATAAAAATGTTCCTAATTTCTACAATTATAACACTTCCTCTCAAGCGCGAGCATATAAGTTGTGTGTGCCAAGATAGATGCAAATATAATTGATCATTGATTCTCTTAGAGACTTGGTGAATATGTCATCCAACTGTTCATTAGAATTGACAAATCTAGTGGTGATGTCTCCAGATTCTAGTGTTTCTCTTATGAAATGAAAATCTACCTTTTGTATCTCCAGGATTAAAATACAATATTCCTTTGTTAGGTACAAGGTTAACACTTGGATCCATTGGTATGTCCACAAGCTTAGCATTTATCATCCATGTTTCCTCTAAAATGTCGAGAGCATACTTTCTTTGAGATATGACCAAACTATCCTAGGATTGTGCCACTTCTATACCAAGGAAATACATCATATGTCCAAGATCTTTTATTTAGAACTTTCAACCAAGACATTGTTTTAGTTGTATAATACTCTCCTTATCACTACCTATGATAATAATGTCGACCACATACACAATGAGAGGAGAGAACGAGGATAAAATAGAATGATCAGTATCACTTCATATCATTCCAAATTGATAGATTATGGTCCGAAAACAACCAAACCATGCATGGGATGATTGCTTAAGGCTCTATAGGGAGGAATCAATAATTATCAAAGGAACTCAGGATATAATCAATCATTAAGGGATTAATCATCAATGATTTTAAGCAATTACAATAACGTAGGTGCACGTTAGGGGATGTTTGATCGCAACAATACTTTCCCATTGATAGTTCCATTTAACTTCGATTGTTCCTTTTAGAAGCTACTTTTCTAATATCAATAGATATTCAACCATTTGTTCAGTCAATCATGAATATTGCTTTATCGTTGTACTATTACGAAGATAGAAAACAACTATAACAGCATTAGCAAGAACATGTTTATATCACACAAATCCCTATCGATATGACACACATCCAATTTATCATAGTTTGTCGTCAACTATCTCCTAATATTTGCACTATTATGCTTAGTTGTAAGGTTTCTACGCCACAACAACTCAAAAATGGAATAAGATTAGGCATTTATTCTATTTCATGTAAAGTATGTGTACTTTTAAAGGGTCTCCTAAAACATACATTGAGGATTGGACATCATTTTGTTAGCACACCCTATTAAAGAAGGTCAATCTCTACTAGTTTGTAATTTAAAATACTAGATAGATACTTTTAAAGGAAAGAGAGATGCATATGAATGATAGTGTTGAAAATCTTACATCAACTAGAGATAAGGCCAAATGATAATATATAAGTAGGTGCAAACCTCATCTTATAAAGTCAATTTTGTGAGGTTGAATTAGGCCTTAGTCCACTTTCTAATATAGTATCAGAGTCATTTAGAGCCTATTCTATTGAGATTAATAGGACTTCTATCGAACCACCCATAAAATATATATTTCCATGCCCAAGATTACCAATTCTTGGTGTCAATTATTTTAAATCTTTGGACAATATTTTTTTAACATAAGTTTAGTTCATTAAATTTAACTTAACTAATTAAGTTTACTAGAAATAAAGTCAAATTATAGTATATAAGTGATTGCAAACCTTACTTTACAAAACCGGTTTTACGAGATTGAATTAGGCTTAAAGTCTAATTTTTAAAATGATATCATAATCTATCTTAGCGAGATTAGTAAGGCTCCTATCAAACCACCATTTATAAAGTCGGTCTTGTAAGGTTGAATTAGGCCTAAGTCTACTTTCTAATATGGTAACACAGTCATTTAGAGTCTATTCTAGTAAGATTAATAGGGCTCCGATTGAACCACCCATAAAATATATATTTCCATACTCGAGATTACCAATCCTTGACGTCGACTAAAGATAAAGTCAAATTATAGTATATAAGTGACTGCAAAGCTCACTTTACAAAGAGCATTTTGTAAAGTTGAGTGAGGCTTAAAGTCTAGTTTCCAATATGATATCATAATCTATCTTAGCAAGATTAATAAGGCTCCTGTCAAACCACCAATAGAACATATATTCTCATGCTCGAGATGACAAATCCTCAACATGAGGGGATGTGTTGAAAATCCCACGTTAAATAAAGATAAGGTCAAATTATAGTATATAAGTGCAAACTTCATCTTTATAAAACTGGTTTTATGATGTTGAGTTAGGCCCAAATCCACTTTCTAATAGATAAGGCAAGAAAGGAAAGCAACGTCAAATTTTGGAGTGAAAATTAGGAGGGAGAGTTCAATTCTCTCTAATACATGAGAGATAAGATCATACTTTTGTATCACCTTTTACAAAAGATTGGACATTAAAGGAGTTCCCATTTAGAAAGGGGTCAATATAATACAAAACTGTTTTCTAAAGCAATTATTTCTACACATAAATGTCCCAAACTAAGTTTCATCATAATTATTGGAGAAAAAATAAATTATTGAAATATTGCAATTATAATAATTTGTAGCTACAGTAAAGGTTTTTTTCTTTTTTACAATCAATCCCCATAACTATGGATGTGCACATTTCTTAGAATTTGGGTTTGGATCAAACTCAACCTCACAAAACTAGTTAGAGGAGAGGATTCCCCCCAGTTACACATGTTATTAGGCTTGACACATGGATAATATGATAGATGATCCTTTTTTCAATGGATCTAAGATAAGTTTTGATAGCATCTTAAAATTTAGGTTTAAGTTTAATTCAATTTCACAAAACTAGCTTGTAAAATGAGAGTTGTCCTTCACTTATATAGATGACTCTGGCATTATCTCTAGTTAATGTGAGGCTTGGATTGTTTCCAATAAAATTTTATCCTTTTTAGGATACAATCTTTTTTTTCTTTCTTTATTAGGATCCTAATTGGTGTAAATATTTCAATATTTAAACCTGTCTTTTATGAAATCTAATTCAAGGAATGAAATCACTTGTTTCCCTTATATTTCAAGTGACATGTGAAATGCCCTGAAAGTTCAAGTTTATTAAATGTGTTTATTAATTTTTATAGGGAAGGATATTGATATCAAACTGGACATAGGTGAGAATGCGAATATATACAAGTCATGAGAATATAAGTTGCCTTGATAAGATCATATTTAGTTCTTTGCTCAAAGCCAAAGGAAATTCTCACAATTAGAGAAAACTCATCACTCAAATTCAACTTCATTTTAAGATTTAGAAGATGATGATTGAAGATTCTATCTACGAACCTATATTTGCCTTTTATTGATGTTAGCTTGTATCTTTGTTTAAGACACCGATGACTTTTTATTGCTAATTATGAATGTTATAAACTGAGTATTATTTATCATTTTTGAGAATTTATATGTATATATTATAAATTATATAAACAATAAAAATTCCAGAACAGCAGTTCTCCCACAATAGCATTTTTGAAGTCGACCACTACACACTGCTGTCCAGTTGATAGCACTGCTTTCAGTAACAGCCTCATTATTTTCTGTAATATGTATCGTTTTCCTTATAAGCACAGATAGCATATATATAGCCTGGCAAGAAAGTTGAGGAAACGACATTTCTGCTTAAAGGAAGTTAAACCTGAATATAGCATGGTTATGGAACTATTTAATGTAGGAAGAAAAGCGTAAATAAAATATTCCAAGCAGCAACAAAGGCTTAAGTAATAGAAAGTTGCTACCATTATCACACCTGAGGAAAAAGAAAGAAAGACTCATTAGGCCGATGAACAAGAGCAACAAGTGGATCCAGGTCCGGAGCAACAGTCCTTGCAGCAAGATGTTCTAAAATTACTCTCAGTGGTGCACCAAGGACGACCTCTCTTATTGATGCAACTTTTACCAAAAAAGCATGCTTTTGCTCTGCACAAGTTTAACATCAAAATTGTAAAAGAACATCAACAACCAAATAATTGAATCGAAATTCCTTCATCTCTTTTTCATTAAACCAGAACTTTAATTCAAGGAAGATCAGAACATAAGAATAGAGGGATTCAGAAATATCAGGAAAGATTATTAAAAAACTTAAGAATAAATATTTAAAAAATAACTTCTTTTACTTTGAAATGCTAAAACATAAGAAGAAGAAAAATCAAATGTATCAAAACATAAGACACGCGACAAACTTAAAAGTTAAAACTAATTTCTTTACTAATATAACAGGACAAATTGCATAAGCTGACCAATTTCATTAAGAGATGAGTAACCAATTCTGAACAAATACGACACGTTTGGGGAGAAAAACACTTATGTAGCCTTGGAAACTAACACATTAGCATTATTATTATTACTTCTATTAAGTACCACAGTCCAAACGGATAAAAATATATTTTTATTACATTAAATAGGGAAATATGATATGAATTGATCACATCAATAGGGAAATATCTTAGCAAATATTACTCATTAGTAATCATTGATTTATTCCTTATTACCATATCTCTTCATTATAAATAAGAAAACTCATGAGCATTCATTATACATGGAATTCATCCCATACTCTTGTTTCTCTCTCTCCACCAATGTTATCAATATCAGATAACAGAAAATATTGGCATCCCTAAAAGTCTCCTGTGCAAAAATATTGGAAGCCCATAACAAGTTATAGCGAAAGCATTGTAGATAATAAAAAATGCAAATATATAATTGAAATGCTAAAATAATGAAAAGCAACCATATAATTAATAATAATATGATGCATTGGTGGGTGATGTCCAAGTAAAAGGGCCCAATAGATTTGCAAAAGTGTATTCTAGAAGGTCTAAGGGTGGTGCAGCACTTACGAGTAAGGAGAGAAAAATAGTGTAACTAACTCAGCTAAGTTGGCAAAGTGAGAAATGAATTCTGAGAGAGGATTTAGTCATGCAGGGAATGGGTGAGAGGAGGCGGGTATGATAGTGGGCATTGGGTTGTAGCTAGCAGGTTTTCTCTCCTAGATACTTGTTCTATCGTTCTGTTTTTCCTTTTTTTCGATTAATACAGAGGCATATTCACTGACTTGGATTATTACTCTAATGCTAAATTGATTTTCCTATCATAATATCATAACAATAAAATCAAAATCAAAACACCACCAATTATAAGATAAATGTTCTAAATTTCTAATTATATGTTGGATGTTCTTGAACTACCTTGTTCAGTTGTCACTGGGGTTGCAGGAAAAAAAAGGATAAAATGTTTAAGATATTTAAAGAGAATAATTCTGAAGTGGGAAAGAAGAAAGAAAGAATTTAGAGAGGGTGGATGGCACTAAACGAAGAGGAAAAAGAAAGAAAAAGCAAAACAAAAGAGGAATTGCAGTGGAACTAGAGGTGGTTACAGCAGCAAGACGACGGCGACCAAACAGCATCTGTGCTGAAGTGGGACAGCAATGCTGCTGCACTAGAACAAGAAGAAGCAGCGACAACATGGAGTGCATGATCCAGCAGAGGTTGTGGGTGAGGGCACTCAAGCTAGAGGTGGGCCGGGTTGTATGGCCCAACCCTTTGTTTTAAAAAGAAACACTATTAGGTTGACCCAATATGCATTAGCCAAAAATAGAAATAGAAGAGAAAGAAAACTAGGTCATGTGACTGATCGGGTCATGCTTACTCGATACTCCTTCCTTGGGCAAACCAGCACGTCTAGTGATTTCTGCCATGGCCACTTCAAACTGCCACTCCACGATGCCCAACATAATTGCGATGAGCCACCATGCAAAACCCAAATCGTCGCTGCCATGTTGTAGCAGCAAGTAGAAAGTCTGACACTAAAATCCTCCATGGTCATTTTTTGGTAATTCTATTCTCAAAAAGGTATCAAGAGCCTAATGAGAAGGGAAGCTTAATGTGTTTTCTCTATGGGTCCGCTACTCAAGTGTTGTTGGAGATCCTACCTCGACTAGCGATATGGTCAAATTGTAATATATAAGCGGATGCAAATATCACCTTACAAACCAGTTATGTAAGGTTGAATTATGTTTAAAGTTCACTTCCTATGATGGTGTGTATGCTTTATACACTCCACCTTGAACGGGAGTAATATAAATGTACAGTTATAGTAATATTATAAACAGGGAAAATTATATTCTTGCAATTACGTTAATTAGGATACATGTATATTTTATAGTTACGTGTAATTATTCTGGTATTTATGACATCTAAGATAGATATATGCTCTGTTGTGTAACTCAGAGTCAGACAAATAAATTCGTTAACATGTCCCCTCATCTCTTGACAAATTAAAAAACTAAGTTTATCATCCAAAAAATTGTTGAATTATAGGAAGTTGAAACCACGTATTTCTAAGACAACATGAACATTTAATTTATATTGAGAAAAATGAATCAATACAATAAATAAAGAAGATTTGATATCCTTTAATAATAAAGATATGATTTGGGAATAAACAAAAATGTTCCTAATAATACATATATAATCTATATATTCTTCATTGTATTAGGATCTAGTCCTTACTTCTACATGGTAATCTTGATGAAGAAGTTTACATCGAGCAAGGTTTTGTTGCTCAAGGGAAGTTGTCTAATATGGTGTGTTGTCTATGCAAATCCCTATATAACCTCAAGCGATCACCCCATGCATGGTTTAGGCATTTTTGGATTGTCATCCAGTAGTTCGAAATTATACAAAGTCATGTTGATAATTCTCTTTTTTATCACCATTCTCTCAAGGATGAATCTATCTCATTATATATGTGCACAACAATGTTACCAAAAGCAGTAATAAGGAGGGTGTACAACTAAAACAATATCTTGTTCAAAAAGTTTCAAACAAAAGATCTTGGACACCTAAGTATTTATTTGGTATAGAAGTTGCACAATCCGATGATGGTTTGGTCATACATCAGTGAAAATATGCTCTCAACATTCAAGAAGAAACAAGGATGTTAAATGCTAAGCCTATGGATACGCTAATGGATTTTAGTGTCAAACTTGTACCCGACCAAGGAAAATCATATTCTACATTGGGAGATACTAAAGGTTATTTGATAAGCTAAATTATCTTAATGTGACTCGTCCTGACATCACCCTTGCAGTGAGCGTAGAAAGTCAATTTTTAAATTCTCCTTGTCAAGACCATTAGGATGCAGTTGTAAGAATCCTAAAGTATATTAAGAAGGCTCCTGACAAAAGGCCTTATTTATGAAGATAAAGGAAATACTCAAATAGTTAGGCATTCTAATGAATAGTAGACAAGTTCACCGAATAGATCTCCAATTCTGACAAATCAAAAGGGAAAGGAGATGTTTGAATAAAAATAATTCCCTTTTTTGAAGTTCTTATTTTTTTATTATTATGTTCGTGTTGGAGGTAATTTAACAATGAAAAAGAAACAAAATGTTGTGACAAGATCAACTGCAAAAACAAAATACAAGTCAATAACATTAGTCACTTGTGAGCTCATATGACTAAAACAACTCCTCAAAGAGCTTAAATTGGAAGAAAGTTCTAAAATGCACCTTATATGTGACAACCAAACAACATTACACATTGCCTTTAATCCCATCTTTCATGAGATGACCAAACATTTTGAGGTGGATTGTCATTTCAAAAGAGAAAAGCTAGAGTCTAGAGACATCGCCACTAGATTTGCCAACTTTAGCGAAAAGTTGGTTGACATATTCACCAAGTCTCTAACAAGACCAAAGATCAATTATATTTGCAACAAGTTGAGCACATACAACTTATATGTTCTAACTTGAGGGGGAGTGCTATAATTACATAAATAAGGAGCAAATCCTATATAATAAAAAATATCTAGATTATATATGTATTGTTAGTAACATTTTTATATATTCCTGTATCATCTTTCTTATAGTTTAACAAGATGAACCGAAATGGAAAACAAAAATGTTCAGAATATAGATAATCCAAAGCATACATGATACATGTCAATATCCCATATGAACTAAACAATCCCATTCATTCATACAAGTGCCCACATCCAACTTTTAAATTAAAACAACTAAGTGGTTCAATTATACATTACTTACAATATATATATATATATATATGTAAGACAGATAAATTCCTAAAGCTAAAAAAGAGTCGAAAGAACATACCAAAGTAATGTAAATTTGAACCTTGTCAATTGTTCTAATGCATAGGAAAACAGTAGCTTCTAAATTCAGCTTAAGAGGAAAACCTCCTCCCAAAAAGGAGGATGGAAAGTTACAATGACATTTTATACAGAAACTCTTTGTACCTTGATTTGCCGGAAGCTTGGACAGATTTATTTTTAATGTGAGGTTAAAGCCATCCCTTGGAGGATCAAGAATTTGCACAAGATTACCATATGCAGCTTTTATAGCTTCAATGGCTCCAAAAGGAAGTCCACAGACAAAAATAGTTTCTGAAGAAGGGGTAGGCAGGGAAACCGATAGCAGCAAAACATGAGGATTCTTCATTGACACCTACAACCAGTATTGCTTGGTTAATGAGCAACATAAAACTGTCAAAACTATTTAAATTTAATTAAAAATACCAAGAGCTAAATTTAACCATACATGTTAAAGAATCAAAGGTAATGATCGAAATATTTACTGACAACTGTCTCCATAAGAAATATTACCTGAATATGATATCGAACATCATCAAACTCAACCCAGTGGTGATCCAGTTCAACTCCTTTTTCAAGACTGAAAAAAGTGATCAAGGTTAAAATTGTGTAGATCATTAAAGCTGAAGTTCAGATTTCATAATAATTTATTAATTACTAATTAGCATGGGGAAGGGAAACAACAGACCTAGCAGCAAGAAATGCAGTTCAAATGTGGTCTCTTTAGCTGGAAGTATATATTACCAGAAATTGTATAATTAGATGATGTTGAAGTCAACAATTACACACTTCACATAAATGTAGCTATAGAATGTGTGAAAAAGCTTTGCCAATTACCATCAAGTTTGTTCACATTGAAGTAAGGAAGTACCTACACTTCATTACATGGAATTTTCTGAACCAGAGTCCCTCTTGGGTCTATTTGACTCCAAACCTATATATATGCTAGAAGGAGGAATCACATTCGCAGCAAGAAAGTGCCCAGAGCACAGTAATCAAGTGTGTTTGACTTGGTCAATTTTTGCAGTGAAAAAGAATAAAATTTTCACTGAGTATAATTAATTTTGAGAAAAGTGACATTAATTGATTCTAGGCATGAAAAGTGATTCTACTTTACCATACAGACAAAATCAATTTTTACTAGACCCATTATTACTACCAAATTCAAAAAAAATTTAATCTTAATTTTCTATCTTTTCTACTTTTCATGCTGAAACTCAAACACAATTTGAATCTGTTATTTCCTATTTTACAAAGCAATAATAATAAAGGATTCCCTTCTCTGTTCTCCACTTTCTTGTCTTAGCAAGGTAGTCTCCCTAGACTTTATGTATTTCTGTCCATTAACAATATGACATTCCTAAAAGGAAAAACAATGGCTAGGGTGGGAGAGTGTAACATGCCTCCCACCAAGGGAAAGCATTTTATACTCATCAGCTTATCCCATTTAGAAATCGATGGTTGTGATTTTCTTCTTTATTTCCCTATACTCTTTTTCTACCCTCTTGCCCAGTACACCTTTTCCATTTTATCTTTCTTGCCCTCTTTTCTTTACCCACACCTCTTTCCCCTCTTCTTCTCAACCAAAATACCATGCCAATAGCAACCACAACCTCTAAAATGTCACTTTCCACCACTGTCACAGCTTCATGGTGCCTGGACAATGAGTGGCATTCCAACACTCACTACAACATGCAAAACCCCACTGTCCCCTTGAGTTTTCTCTATTTATACTTTCTATTTCACAGGTTTCACCCCATGATGGCAAACCTTCCAGAAGGTGTCAATCACAATGCACCTATTGATGGTTTTGAGTTGGAGTTGGGGATACAACAAGCTCAGATCCACAAAGCTTGCACTTCAATTGAGCGAGTTGGTTTCTGTCAGGACCTTTTTATCAAGACAAATGTGCATAATAATGGTACAGTAATGGAAGCTTATGCTGCTAATGAAGCTTATTGTGGAATGAAAGGTCAAGCATCAGATGTGATTTTAGAAGAAAAGAAGAAGAGGGGAAGCAAGAGAAAAAAGAAATGGGTATAATGGGAATGACAGGGAGAAAAGGAGAAAAGAAAAAAATAAATGAAAATGTCACAACCACTTATATTTAAATAAGATAATCTGACAGGTATAAAACACTTCTGCTGGGAAACATGTTATACTCTCCCTTCATAGTCTTCATAGAAAAAGAAAAATAGATACAACTTAAAAACTGCAAAGCACTTTTGTGCCATATGAAATTTCCAAAGAAATTTTGGGTGGATGACATTGCTGTGATGTGTCACTTAATCATGAATACTATATTTATGAAAAAAAAAACTCACTAGGTTTCGTTTCCCTCTCATCCACTAAAATTTCCCTTACTTCTTATATATTGAACTGCACATTTACACCTATATTGGCCACTCTCATTCCCAAAAATGGGTATCATTGCTTCTCTCCAAATCTCAGACCATACTTGATATTTGCTGAAATACATTCTTTGAGTCTGCCTAATTCATTTTGGTGTTCCTTCAAAATCTCCATCCCAAGATTGATGCCTTGAAGCTGATCAGTAAGGTGTATGTTACGAGAAATAAGGGAGTAGTTGGCTATCAAAATTCAAAGGGAACTGGCTGACAGAATACAGTTGTAACAGTTAGTTAGTTAGTTAGTTAGTTAGTTAGTTAGTTGTATTAGGGGAACAAAATAAAAGGAGGGGGTAGGAGTCGTATATCATTGTTGTAGGAAGAGTTCAGGTTCTATCAAATAATCTGAGTGCAAAATTCATTCATTCAATTTAGATTTTTCTTTATAGCATATTTCTTTTTTTCTCACTCTGAACTAATTCTAACTTCAGTGGCCTTCTTTGTATGTCTCCATAAAGTCCAAACCATCCTAGCTGATTTCATGTCATCTTCACCACAACAACACCCTCTCGAATACAATCATTTCTTTTATCCTTTTCAGTGTGGAATCAAATCCATATTAACATTCTCATTTCTAGGTAGAGAACATAAATTTATAGAAGGCATTGCTTCTAGGCAGAGAACTTTATAGCATTTAGTGATTACTCAAGCAATTAAACTTAAATATCAATTCTCACACAACTCTCCAACTATCTAACTCCAACTCGTTAATGAAGCTTTGCATTCTTTTTCCAATAGCAAACCTATAAAAGAAACCAGGATTTCAATCACCCTTCTAACCCTCCTTATCCTACAATTTGTTCTTTAATTAATCTATCACGCAGATAGAATCTCTTCAAAACCATTAGAAAAATGGCTCACTTGGTCAGCCTCTCATTTACTACAGCATCCTCACTTACAAGACAATCCAAAGCCACTAACATTCCCATCTCATCACCCAGAAATCATCCTTATTAATTTATCTGGTTAGCTAAAGGGTGAAGTTGCTACCACATATTTTCAAGTCAAAGGGGAACAAGACCCAGCAGAATCTTTCCAGACTTCAAAACAATAGCAAACTAATCAGACATTAGACAAAGGAAAAGAATGTTCCTAAGCAGCATATACTAAAATTCCATCAACACAAGACACATTCCATTCCCATACTCCAACATTTCAACAAAATAGATTGAGTTACCTTCATCTTACGCTTAACAGTTCTCCCGCAAAACCATTATTACAGAGGATAATACAAATAGTATTTACTAATACTACAAAAAACTGATAAGATAAAGAACATCATGCACACTTGTTATGAAACTAAAAAGCCCAACTAAAAACCTTCACCTAAATAGACCAAATTCCTATGAGAAAAGGCTGCATTTACAGTAATAGGCATCATCAATTCAAAGATATCGAATTCCAACTCTCCGGAAAGCATAAAACATTAGGTGAAGGGTCGCAATTCATGAGTATAGTCAATCATATCTACACGCCTTGACCCACTAAACCTTCCTGTGACGAAATTCAACTTCAACTTTAAACAACGGCCCGCAAGGATTAGACTCGGACAAGTACCATTTTTTCACAAAGCTAAACACTGATGAATGCTTATACATCTAACAAAAACAAAACCCGCAATCACTTATTACTGAGACCTCGTAAACATGAAGTGTTTGCCAACAAGGAAGCGGTGTGTGTATGTTTATATATTCACCCTCCCCACCCTTAACCTCTATGTATCAGACTCTAGAATGATTTGTGGCAACAGAATAGAAAAGGAGCATGTTTAACCCAGCAAGTGTAAGCCAAGAGAAGAAGAAAGAACGTACTTTTGGGCCCGATTCAACAAGGTCTGGAGCAGGAATCTTGAATGAGACTGCAGGAGTATCATGGATCCCTCTCGCGGTGTTGCAAGATCGAAGCGAGGGATTCTTTTCTTCGTGATTGGGATTCAATTTTGGAGCAGAGCAAAGCAGAACCAAAATCATGCGTCGTGATGAGATTGATGACGACGATGATTGATTCTGTGATTCAATTGTGCTCTCATGCTGGCATGCCCTATATTGGTTACTATCTTTTTTCTCTTTTACTAATCCTTGTGCCAAGTAAATATTTCTAAATTCTAATTTCAACTTATTAGACTATCACTAACTTATTCATATAAAATAGGAAAATATACATTGAAAAAAACTTCAAATCAAGGAAACTAAATTTTAAATTCACCATTCATTGTCATTTTTCAACCAAACTAAATTAGAATAGATTTCAAAAGAAATTATTTTAATTTAATATAAAATCTAATTTTATATGCACTCGCCTTAATACTAAAAGATTCTTACACCACTCTTCTCCTATAATATATATATATATATATATATATAATTTTTTATTTTTTATGATCTGATAATAATTTTTTATTTTAATTTAAAATAAACTTTGCAACTTTAATTATATTTTAAGAAAATTTATATCATATTATTTTACAAATTATCTTTAAATATATATATAAAAAATATTTATTTTATTATAAATTAATTAGAAATTTTTCATTTATTTATTTTTATTTTCTACTTTCTTTTTCTTAATTTAAGTATTATCACTTATTACAAAATTATAAGTTTTAGTTTTAGTTTTAAATGTGTACTTATTGATATATATAATAATATTATTAAGGTAAACAGATGTTATCGCATATATGTCCGTGTTTTTATTTTAATGTTATTTAGAAATAAATATTAAAATAAAATAAAAATAAAAATATTATACTATTATATAATTTAAATTTACATGTTAAAAAATAATAATTTATATTTTTTTGTAATTTTGTAAGAACAAATTTTTCATTAATTAAAAGTCTAAAAAATTGGTATTTTAGAAGTGTCTGAATTTTCTTTGTAACTTATAAGAAGTTAATTTTCATTAATATATTTTTTATTAAATTATAAAAATAATTTACTAATTATTTTAAGTAAGAAATACATTTATGATATTTTTATTATTATTCAATTATTTTTTTATATTATATTATATGTTTTAATTGGGTTATATATTCTATGTAGTTTTTCAAAACACATGAAAATAAGAATGATGTGTTATACAAATAATTGAGAAAAACGTGAGAAGTATAAAAAAAAATTAAAGTTAAAAAAATATAAGGATAAACAAGTTAATTTTTTTATATGATTAAAATTATTATTTAAAAATAATTTTTTTAAAAAGTAAAATAAAAACATTAAAACATATATAAAAAAAGAGATTAAAAAATCCTTTTATATATTATTATAGATATTATATATATATATATATATATAATATATAGTTTATTTTATTTTAGATATAGTTAATCATTATTAGGCATTTAAATATTCTTATGTAACTTTTAACACATGATAATCATCACATTCACTTACTTTAAACCAGTTTCACCATAAAATTAATAATACTCACATATGTAATTAACTTATAGACTTTTATTAATCATTTATAAGTTGCTTCTTTCTCTTATCTATCAAACTTTTTTATTGAAAATAACATTTTCTAATGTAGGTCACAAACTTAAATATAAAGATATTTTGTTAGTGTATATTGATATGATATTAAATTTAAGACTTTGGATTTTAAATAAAATGTAAGGTCATAAAAATAAAAATTTGTTTTTTAAGTTTTGAAAGGTGAAAGTTTATTATGAAATTCTTTAAAAAAATAAGAAGTGACTTAAAAATAATATAAACAATTATTAAACATTTTAATATTTTTATGACATTATTAATTAATTATACATTATAAATTGATATATTTCATACATTTAATCTCAACCACTGAAATAAAATTGTCATCTTTAACCATTAGTTAATTACATGTAACAATTAATAATTTTATTACTTTTCTAGTTTTAATTCCATGGAAATCCTAGTTTAACTCCATATGCTAGTTCTTTCTCTAATGGAGGCTCTCATGGATCCTAACATCTAATTGTTATCTAATTAAAATGAATCCGTATTAGATGTGAGAAGAAAATTAATTCAATTATATCACATACATTTGTTTAGATATTTCTTTACAGTAAATTTGGTTAATCAATTCCTGAACTTTCATCATCAAGGCAATTGAGAATATTAATTTGGATCTTAAAGTACATTAAATGTGTTTCAAAGGTAAATAATTCATTTATGAAAACAAAGTTTATAATCAAATGATATGGAAAAAAATTAGTATCTTGAAAAACTAAGAAAGAAAAAGGTTCTGCTCATATTAAATGTTGAAGCTTAATATAGGATGGTGATTTTAATATCTTACAAACTTATGTAAAAAGAGTTTTAGTTTGAATAACCTAAACAATAATATTAGTGTGTGATATATATATTACTCTCTTTTATGAGAAGACCAAACCATTTGGGATTAATGATTATTTTATTAAAAAAAATTATTTTTGAAGATATTTTTTGAGTTTGATAATTTTAGTGACTAGTTAACAAATATTATCATTGAATCTTTAAGGAGACTCAATACCATTTATATATAAATTAGGTATAATTATTAATATTTTATTGTTTAAATAAAAATATTAAAAATAAAAAAATATATTATATTTACTTTAAAAATAGTTTTTATTTATACGTATGTAACATTTATATTTTATTGTAAACAAGAGTATATTTTATTTACATATAGATATAATAATGTTATATAAATTTATTGATAACAATAAAAACAAAAAAATAAGGACGTATGAAAAGGAATAAGATTTATAATATAAGTTCTAAAATAGAAAGTTTAAAGATACAAGACATAATAAATATATACATATTTTTTATTTACATGTAGATATAATAATGTTATATAAATTTATTGATAACAATAAAAACAAAAAAAATAAGGATATAGGAAAAAGAATAAGATTTATAGTATAAGTTTAAAATAAGAAGTCTTAAGATATAAGACATAACAAATATATACATACATGATAAAAACATAAAATTAAACTACCTTTAATTAATATTATCTAACATGTTGTATTAAACTTATCATGCATTAAACTTATGATTCTAATTTTCCATGAATTTCCCATTTATCACTTAACGACGGAACTTTGCTTATTTCTTTTTTTGAGGATCGGCGAATCAAATGATATTTCTGTTCCAATTTTTGTCTCTTCTTCTCCCTCTGAATCACACTTTTCCTCGCCATAATGGTTAATTTGCTATTAGTATCAATGATAGAAGTCGGATCCTAGATGTATAAGTGGCTTCTCTTCCCTATAGAAGGAAATGAGATTCTTGCCAAATATATATTAATACGAAGTATTTAGAGTTTTCAATCAAATAATGAAAACACTTAATAAAATGAAATTTTGTAAATAAATCAACAATTTGCATAACTAAAGAGATGAAATGCAATGTAATGGCTCCATGTTGAAGATGATTGTGAGTGAAATTGAAATCAATTTAAATATTTTATGTATGCTCATGAAAGACTAAATTATGAACAATTTAACACTCTTCTTGTCAATACATCAAACTTGGTCCAAAAAATGAAACACATATGTTAAAAAGAAGTCAGCACAACCAAATTACCTTGACAATAGTTAGAGTCATGACATGATATTCAACTTTAGTAGAGAAACCAGAAATACTATATTATTTCTTGCTATGCCAAGAGAGTCTCCTAGAAAAATAGTAAACTTGCAATAATTAAGGTCACCGACCCAATCAACATTAGAATAAGCATACAACTCTAAGTCTAAATTATATCTACTATGTTCAATCATGTTAAACTATTCAAATTATTTTTTATTTAAATATTGAAATTAAATAATAAATGCATACATGACTTTTGTGATACAGTTTGGAGATTGTTGTAGATATTAAATAATACGAAATAGTGAGATTAAACTATTATGTGTTTGTAGGTTTGTTTTAGGAATTAGGTATTATGCAATTGAATCCATGGATACATTCATGGTTAAAAACTTTTTACTTTGTATTTGCTTGTTACCCATCTTAGCAGTGCTTTATTTGGTGTTCCTACCTGATTTAAACATGCCCTTTGGTAGATTGTGTAACAATCATCAATAAATTTCATAAATGGTGTAATCTATTCGTATTATTTATGTTTGAAAAATATTGTAATATTTTATTCTTTCAAAATTTGGATTTAATTTTATTTTTCAAACTTGGGGATTGGAGTCTAAGGTTGATAGCACTGATACATGTGTGTTGAACTAAATGGACACCTGCGTGGGAGATGTGACTGCAACCTATTTTGATGTTGTGTAGTAAAACTCCATGTGGTTAACCTTGTTCTAAATTAGTTAAATGAATCATTGCACATATGTTGATGGAATGTCACATGCGAATAGTTTGTATTGTATGTAATGTATGTTGTATTCGTGTTATGATTGAGACTTGTCATTCAATTGTTATAAAGTAGCTAAAAACAATGTAAGATATGGGGAATTATCTGATGAGGCCAATATATATCAGCCCATAAAGAAATTTGATTTCAAACCCTTTATATTTTTTTTATCACCCACTACCACAATTTCATTTGCATTATACTTCCTTTTTCATGTTAGTCATGCATATGTCCCTGGTTTGTAATGATTGTGTAATTGTAATATGTATTTCTTTATAAGGTTATGTGATAATAACAGGGTAGGTAAACAAAACAAACCAAAATGGAAGTGAATTGATTTTTAATAAAAATTAAATTTTTTTTAATTTAATTTTGTTAAAACAAAGTTTAACAAAAAAACTCTAATATAAATTTAAGTTCTGTTTTATAGAAATCAGAGTACAAAATATATAAGAGCAGAATATAAATTGAATATAAAGAGAGTAGGGATAGAGAAAAATACACAAAATATTTATACTGGTTTGGATCAAAGCAGATATTACGTTTAGTGACTTATCACCTCAATAGAGAGTGATTTCTACTTATTATCTTAATAATAAAGTTGACAAATTTACATTGCAGCGAAATGAAAAAAATAGCAGGAATCTTCTTTGTACAAAACATAGGATGAAACAACATCTCTCTTGAAAACACAAGACATGAACAACATCTTCCTTGAATACCACAAAGAATGAAGACACCTCCTTTAAATAATCACAAAGGATGAAACAAACACATTCCTTGATCTCACAAAGAATGAACACCTCCTTTGAATAAGCATAAAGGATGATAACAACACCTCTTTTGAAAATCTCAAAAGATGAACACCTTCTTTGAATAACCACAAAGGATGAAACAAGTTTGAACACTAGCAATAGAGAAACTTTCACTTTGATCTCTTTAGGTTATATTTGAAAGCTCAGATCCCTTGTGTATTTATAGCTAAAGATGGGTGCAAGGTTCGGTGGAATATGAAAAAGTTTTCCTAAAAACATTCAAAATAATCGATTATTACTTGGGACAATCGATTATTCCAGAGAGCAAATTGATTTCACAAAGCAACACAAGGATAATAAATTATTTTGAGAGATAATAGATTATTGTTCGAGATAATCGATTATTTTGATGCTAAATGCTTTTTACAAAAAGCAAAAGGTTTTTTCAAAGTTTAAGGAGAGTTGTGTGCATGCTATGATCTTCAAAAAGATTTCTAACTATTACAATCAAACATATACATAGAATATAAGATTAAAGCTTCCACAAGACTTCAAGACTCCAAGACTTCAATCTTGAAGGTCCATCTTCTTCTTTTAGAGTCATCATCATCAAAACAATTATCCTTTAAATATTTCTAAAGATTCTTCTTCATCTTTAGATTAACAAGCTATGGTTAGTGCAATTGTATGTCCCATGTGTTATCTCTTTCAACATCATTCAACAAACACAAAGTTAAAGCACATCCGTCTTAGCAATTTAATTTCCAACATAAATTTCATAGAACATGTCTACTTAAGTGACGTCAAGAACTTGTGTATTTAATAACATTTAAATTAATTACAAATCCACATAATTAGCTAAGCACAAAAGTTATGAAATTTTTAATGTAACTTATAGTCATCATCCTTACTCTCATCTATATCCATTAGACCATGTTTTTGGTATGTATCTATGATATCATTTGTAGTTGCAATATCTCCAGCATCAACAACTTCATCTTTATCCTCATGAAGGTTCCACTTTGTAGGAAATGTTGCTCATGCCACTTGAGCCAAATAATCGTCTTGCAAGATGAAATGATGTTCATTTTCTACAATTATGAGTTGTCCTCTTTGTAATGTTTCATTTTGTTGCAAACCCATTATTTGTCTTATCTTTAATGCTTTTAGCATATGTGGGCTACTTACCTTTGGACAAAGTTCCCTGGTATGTACCTTTTTTTAGTTTTGGGGGAGTGAAATTATTTTATATTACCTAGCACTAATCGAGTCTCTCAATTTATATGTTGGTCCTTTAGTGACATCTATTCAAACTTCACTGCATAATTTTGTTATTAATGATGGATAAATCAACTCGGGAACTTTTAGAATTTGCCAATGACCTAGTTTCACCTACAATAATGCTTCTCAAATCCATAGACAGTCCTAACATGAAGACATACAATGTGAGACCATTTTTATGTGATGTCAAATGTGTGAGAGCATGGTGGAATATTGTAATTGGTGAATGTCATCCATATTATTGCTAGAGGCTTCAAAAAAATTCTCTTGATGTGTTGCCTAACTTTGTCTTTTAGTATATTCATAATCAACTCTAGAAATTGCAACAATTTTCAACGTTCATTGTACTTCTTTTCATTGTAGAACCATGCAAATTATTACTAAGTTCTTCATTAACCAGCTTGCAATTGAGTAATTCATTGATTTTATGAGGATCATAATTGATTACCTTCTTCTTAACATAACTCTTGTAAGTGATCAACTCAAAGTCATTAACCATTGCATTTGCATAAAACTCATTCACCACACTATAGCTACATTTGGTGGTGAAGGTAAAACCAAATTATCCAACTTTAACCTTTTAAGCTCTAAAAAAGAATGTCGCACAATAATTTGGTTTCACTAGTACTTGACATTTTGTCAAAAGATTTTTGTTATGCAAAACTTTATATCTTCAATAATGGTCAAATGAACGAAATTTGTAACCAATAAACTTAAAGAGTGATAGAAAAGAAGATATTTTTTCCTTTTTTAGGTATCATCTATTATAGTTAAATTTGATAGAACATGTCACATGACAAGAAAATTCAATGTCAATTTATAAATAATATACCACAAAAATCTAAATTATAATACTAGATTTTTTTTTACATAAGTGACTAATTAAATTCTTGAGAACTAAACTCTCATCTTCTTAGGATTAAATGATTCATCTATCTTATTTTAAATTTTATTATGATGAAGATGATATTAACATGCTTTTCTACAACAAATAAGGATTTTTCATGAAAAAGCTTCAAAAAATTTATGAAAAGCTTATTTTGAAAACGTTTTCTAAAATTTGTTCTAAAAAATTTTTAAAAAAATAATTCAAAAGTCTCAGCTCAAACAGAGGATGGGGTGTAGTTAGTAATTGTGGTGGTGTAGGAAGGAAATACTAACAAATAAATGCCGAAAAGGAGCATTTTTCCAAAACAATTGGGTGTGTGTATGGTTCCACACTGGGGTGTTCCTTTGTTTGGGTGCGATGGAATTGAAAAGTAACGCCATTGAAGTGGAGTGATGGAAGTGGAAGGTCGGCGAATTAGGAGGTTTGTGCCTCAAAGGCCCTCTCACCGTCCTCTTCTACCACTTCACGTTTCTTCCTCTCCCTCTTGCGACGTTTCCAACACAATTTCCTGCTGGTAAATCACCTTCTTCGGTTACTTCATTTTCCTCCATCTATGCGTCGGTAAAACTTAAATTTAGGTAATGTCTAAATGCAGGTATTGCGACTACAAAATCTCCTCATTTAACAGACCTCTTTTCCTCTTTGGTCGCCGATACTCCAGGTTATCCTCTCTGTTCTGCAAGCACGCTCTGTTCTGCTTTTTATTCCATGTTTCTTACACTTGCTATGCATCGCTTATGTGTCTTGTAGGTTTTTCAAAGTATGGTTTTCAATTGGGGTGGGGTTTGCTCTCTCTGCGTTACTGGGAGTTACTGTGGTGAGAATTTTGGTGTTTCTCAATTTCTTTTTTCATATTAAATGCTTGAGTCGATAGCAAATTATTTTTGTCAAGGTTCAGTACAGCGTCTGGTATTAGTTCTTGATTGGTGGAAATCGTAGTTAAGGTCCTTGAATATACATTTAATCGCCAAATCAAATTAATCCTTGAATGTGTATTCCATTTGTCAAATTAGTTATTGGGATTTGTGACGCGAGGACTAATTTGACTTGAGAAATGCATATTCAAGGAATCTAAATGCAATTTTCATCAATCACTAGTATGTGTATGACCAGCGGTAGGAGTCTATTTGGAATATTTTTTTCATAGATAGACACTTGTAAGAGAGAATAATGAATTAAACTTTTTCATTAGCCCACAAGCTAGATTTTGTTTATGCATAAAATAATTGTAAAAACTCTTTTATATTTATTTCTGTAAATTGATGATTTTTACTTTGTACTTATAGAGCAGTTTATTTAATCTTTTATTTCTTCTTCTAGAAGTTCTAGTGATGAAATTTATTCAAGCACGTCATCTTTGAGGCACTATTTTGGCTATTAATATTTTTTTTAGATTTCAATTAACTTGTATAATACCACACATGTCCAGATTCTTCTTTGGGAACTAGCCAGAACATTGCTTCTCCGTGGTGGCAGCATTAAGCTTGGAAGCTTTGCCAGTACCTTGCTGTTTGGCTTACCTCCTTTGGTTGGCAACTTTATTTCTCCTTCCTTTCAAATTTAAATTATTTTTCTTTTAAAGGAATAACAAATACAACGAAAATATATGGCAACACTAAAAGGACCACATGGAAAATGTGAATAATCTTTTTCTGTCCTGCACTTAAGAACTTAATAACTGCATCTTATGCAGGTGCCCGGTTTATGTTTATCACTTGCTGATGTTGCGTACGCATGTGTTTCTACCCTCATATCCGTCATTGTCCATGAATTTGGTCATGCAGTTGCTGCGACAAGGTCAGTTGTCTTCACATTTTTTGCCTCTCTGGTTAAAACATAAGATATTATAAACTTATTGTTGTGTTACTGTGTTTGATAAACCTTTGGATTGCTCTCATCTATTACTTCCTCCTAAAGCATAAGAAACATCTTCGCAATTAGTTATCTCAGGTGAGTGGTTCTGTAAATACTAATAAACACGCCTTCTACCGAACTCCTGGTCAAAAGTATTCCTTTTCCACAACTTTATCTAAAGCAGAAGACAATCCATGATTGAGATAAACAAAGTGAGAACTTCAACTATTTTTTGCGTTTTAATTGTTGCATTTATTAAATTAATAATTAATCATTGAACTTAATGTAGTTTTGACAGAGAATTTTGGAGTTTAAAAAATGAAATTCACCAAGTCTCTCATTAGTTGTCTAACACTCATTTTGTTGACATATTTCCTATTAGTACCAATACTCTACTATTGTGTAGTCTTGTGATAGGCCTATTTATGCTACTTACATAACCAATACGATTTTCATAATTACTGAACTATTTCTTAATGTTAGAGATATGAGTTGATTATATTAGAGATATGATTTGATTACTTTAAATAGGGAGAATTGCTAGGGCAATATCTTACCAACTATTTCCCATTATTAGATACTGATTTGTTCCTTATCATTATATCTCTTCTTCACTATACTCATGTGTGTACCTAACACATGGAATTTATCATATTCCTTCTTAGTTTCTCTCTTTTCAACATGGTTCGAGAGTGATATACTCTTTTGTGACTTGTTTTTTCACTAATCCTTTCAACATACAAAGCCCATCTTAGCAAGGTTTGTGGAGGTTTATTGGAGATTTCACATCAAATAATGATATACCAAATTATAGTGCATAAGTGGGTGCAAATATCACCTAACAAATCCGTTTTATAGGTTGAGTTAAGTCTAAGTCGACTTTCTAATATGATATCAAGATCCTAATGAGAAGAGAATTCAAATTCTTGCTTTCCTGCAAGCTCACTATTCATTGGATTAAATATTTTTGGAAATTGTGGATGGTTTTTGTTTCTATTTTTCCTTGCAATTAATGTTAGTGTTCGTCATCACTATCGCAATTCACCGCATGTGCCGTTGTTTAGCGACACCAACTTTTTGGCAAGCCTTTTTTGGCTAGCATTATTGTCTACCATTGACATCTTTTTGACATTAATATTTACAATTGGCGTTTTTTAGTGCGAGTATTGTTCATCGCTAAACTTGCTATGCAATGACTATTTTTGCTCTCTAATAATCACTGTGCCCTCTAAGCATTTTTGCTTCTCAGTAGTGGTTGTGCTCTTTGAGCATGTTTTGCTTTCTGGTAACTGTTGTGTCCTTTGAACATATTTGCTTTTCATCAACCATCATGTTCTTTGAGCATTTTTGTTTCCAGCAACTACCATGTCCTTTAGGCAATTTTGCTTTTCGCTAGCTATCATGTCCTTTGATAACTTTTGCTTTCTAGCATGTTTTGTGTCCTTTGAGCTTTTTGTCGTTTTCACAGTTGGTATGTCCTTTGATCATTTGCTTTCTAGTAGCCATTGTATTCTCTGCATTTTTCATTTTCTGGCAATCGTTGAGTCAACTACTCATTTTTGCTCTTTGGCAATTGTCATGCCCTGTGACTAGTCCTAGCAAGTTTGACTCATGGTACATATGTCCCAACGTGAAGGGGAGTGTTAAAGATGTGATTTGAAAGGACATAAGATATTGAAGATTGATTGTCACTTTGGCAAAGAGAAAGTCATATATGGGAAATATCTACTAGCTTTGTCATTATTTACTTTGTTAGCTTCGAAAACCAACTGGCTTACATGTTTCCAAAGTCTTTGAAGGGGTCTTATGTTAATGACATTTATAACAAGTTTGTCTCATATGATACATATGCTCCAGTTTGGTGGGAGATGTTAGAGATATAAGTTGACTATGTTAGAGATATGATTCGATTACATTAAATAAGAAGATGTGATATGATGTGAGAGGGAAATACCTTATTGAATATTTTCCATTATTAGATATTGATTTTTTTTTATTACTGTATCCTTTTTTCATTATACTCGTGTGTACTTGACACACGTAATTCATTATATTCCTTCTCAATTTCTCTTCTCAACATGATATGAGAGTGGTATCATCCTTTGTTACCTATTTTGTCACTAATCCTTTCAACACTTAACAATGGAATTTACTAATTGTTAGAAGATGGCCTATTTTGTCACTAATCCTTTCAACACTTAACAATGAAATTTACTAATTGTTATGAACTATTAAGAAGTAGACTTTAAGCCTAATTCAATCCCACAAAACCGGCTTATAAAGTGAAGTTTGCACTCACTTATATACACTAAATTGACTTCATCTGTAGTCGATGTGGGATCTCCAACACACCCCTCACATTGAGGACTGGACATTTCAAGCGTGAGATTGATGGTCCGATAGCGGGTGACCTAACAATCTTGCTAGGATGGACTTATATGGCCCTGATACCATATTAAGAAGTGAACTTTAAGCCTAACTCAACCCCACAAAATCGACTTGTAAGGTGAGGTTTGCACCCACTTATATACCTTAAATTGACTTCATCTCTAGTCAATCTGGAATCTCCAATACACCCCTCTCATGCCGAGGATTGGACATCTCGAGTGTGGAACTATAGATTTATGGGTGGTCTGATAGCGGCCTGGTAGCGGGTGACCCAACAACTTTGCTAAGATGGACTTATAGGACTCTTATACTATATTAAAAAGTGGACTTTAAGCCTAACTCAACCCCACAAAATCGGCTTGTAAGGTGAGGTTTGCACCCACTTATATATACTAAATTGAATTCATCTCTAATCAAGGTGGGATCTCCAACACACCTCCTCACACCGGGAACTGGACATCTCGAACGTGGGATTATAGATTTATGTGTGGTCCGATAGCGGGTGACCCAACAACCTTGCTAGGATGAACTTATATGGTTCTGATACCATATGAAAAAGTGGACTTTAAGCTTAACTCAACTCCACAAAATCAGCTTGTAAAGTGAGATTTGCACCTACTTATATACACTAAATTGACTTCATCTCTAGTTGATATGGGATCTCCACTTATTTTCGTTTTTAAAATTACTTGACACATTCATGTATAAAGTGATGAACTGATTTGCATTTCATGATAAGAAAAGAATTTCATGACAGTTTAGAGATAAAGAAGTAAAAAAATCAAATCATAATAAAACCAGACACAATAGGTTGTCAAAGATTGCCAACTTTTTGTCTATGTAACAAAGAAATCCCTCTAAAGTAGTTGTTAACTGACACTCTAGAAGGTTAATGAAAAAGTATGTTTGTCATTAAAAGTGTAACAGAAAATTTATCCTCACAAGTGAGTTCGTCTTTAGTCATAAGTAACCAAATCACAACATGTATATTACTCCCTTCCGTCTCAAAAACTTAAGTACTGCATGCACTGCACTCCACTAAAGAACTATAGTTTCATTCCTCTCTGAAAACTCTAAATTGACATCGAGAAATTCCTTCAAATTCTGTGGGCAAAATTAGCTTTTGCCAAAAATAGCCCGTTTGCAACAGATATCTAGCAGCTGGATAGTGTAAAAATAAGTGGTTGCTAGAGTGCTAGTTTACGAATCAGAGGAACACAACAGAAGCATTAAGGAGAAATAGCTTGGCCTCTGTCAATATCATCTGTGAAGTGGGAACCTTCAACAGTTAGTATATTAATACTGTTATGTAGGAGTGGCCGAAAAGAAATAATGCTTTCCCTGTTAGGGGAAGGGGTGAAGAACTGAAATATGATTTTCAGGATAAGATTCAAAACGAGTCTTAAGCTCAAATTCTACTATTAAGCATAGTCTAATAAACCTGGAGGAAAGTTTTGTAGAAGCTTTTCTATTATGAATAGTTCAGGATAATAGTAGTTAATGGTCCTGACTTCTGAGAAAGATATTCAGTGAAAGAAACGTGGAGAAGAGAGATATAGAGAGAAACATTGAGAGAGTTTCGGCAAGAATTTGGATCTTTCATTCTTTTCTTAGATCAGTACTAAGGTCTATACAGTACAATGACTTGCTCACCAAGGTGCTCTATCTGTTACAAGTGACAACTATCAAAAACTAATCAATTACTGAATGTTGACTAAAGGTCATCAGCATTTCTCATTGTTACACATGATGAAGTTATACTATACATCTATCATCCCATTTCTCCCTCCCTCACTTAGGGTGATCGAGAAGAAAACACCTTGAGTTGGGTTTGTCTCAAATGCTGCAACCTGAACTTGGTTTGTGACTTTGTTATGTTATCTCGTATCTGATCCAAAGCTGGAATATTGCGTTAGAGATTCTACATCACTGTAGACAGTCAAGGAGAGTGGAAGTGATTAAGCAGAAGTAGGCTGCAGGAGGTTCCAAGTTGAAATAAACCTCTTAGATATCTTAGAATGAGCTGAACAACCCTCTAGTGTGGATTGAAGGGGACCTGGCCATGAATTGACAAAAGCATTTTTAACTCCAAAGATTATTTCTGATCTTGTAATGATCGCATACCACAAAACACCAACTATAGACACATAAAGCTTTGTACCAAAGATGTAGCCTCCTCCATATTTAGTGAGTACACAGACATCACACGAGTAGAAATATATTTGGATTTTTCCAAATTGGCATTGTTGGAGATTCTACAACAACTAGTAATAAGGCCAAATTATAATATATTAGTAGGTGCAATCCTCACCTTACAAACTAGTTTTGTGAGGTTAAATTAGGTTTAAAGTTCATTTAATATGGTATCAAAGTGTATCCTAGTGAGGTTTGTTGAGTCTGTTGTACCACGTGCTATCGAACCACCTACAAATTTCTAGCCACGCTGAAGATGTTCTATCCTCGGTGTGAGAGGTTGTGTTGGAGATCTAAGATCGACTAGTGATAAAGCCAAATTATAGTATATAAGTAGGTGTAATCCTCATCTTATGTGCCGGTTTTGTGAGGTTGAGTTAGGCTTAAAGTCTACTTTTTAATAAACTTTTTGAAGAAAATCTCTTTTCTTGAGAACACAACATTTTTCCATTCCATAGATTATGTATATTTTTAGGCTCAATACCAAGAAAATTATCCACATTTCAAAGTTGTTTTAGGGCAAAATCAGCATCCCGTCGTAGTGATTAGGAACTGAAGAAAATTGGATACTTTTATCTGATGATATATATGAGAAGATAGACGCAAAGGAGCATTTTTATTAGAGAAGTAATGAAGGATCACCTTTGCTGCGAATAAAACCTTAGTGAAACAGAGTGTTAGTAAATCTGTCATACAAGACCCTTGGGGCCTGTTTAAGCCCACAAATGACCTTTTTGCAGGCTTCAGACTATCTGATTGTTAAGAGACTTAACATCCTGGTCGTTAGGTCTAGTAGACCTCTTCCTCTAGATAAACATTTAAATAAGCACTGTTAAAATCTTTAGCTGTATTAACCAGTGATTAGTTATACTATTTTTAATGGTTTAAAGAAAAACCGGCATTATTAATGGTTTAAAGCATGTTATACTATTTTTTAAACATTCATCACATATGCATATGCTTCTTTGACATCTTTTTATAATTTATTATAAAATCTTCAATGTTAATTTTGTTGTCAGTCTCTTAGTTAATTTCTGTATAATTTTTATAAACTTCAAAGGTGAAATAATCTATAAAAAAGTCAAAAAAGGAATATTAGAGATGTTTTTTTATATAATTTTAAAAATAAAATATAAATATGTTAATATATATATATATATATACACACACGTATGTATGTATGTATGTATTTGAGATTAATTAGAAAATGATTATGTAGTTCTAATAAAAGGACAATATTGCCATTTTCGCATATATCATATCTTAATATTATTTGATCCACTTTAAACGTCGGATAGGATAACACGTACTAATTAACATATTTGATGCATGTCAAAAATGGGATAATGTATGTCCTTACTCGATGTTACTCTTATCTAACTTATATTTTATCCTTGCTACCAAATGATTATACAACCCTTTTTTTTTAACATCTATACAAGGAGATCCCCTTTAAGGTCTACAAGGGATAATGTCCTAAAAGAACAATTTATTTATTATATGTTTTAGATGTTGAGGCTTCTTTAATAGATTTTGGTGCTCCTTGTTGCGTTGAACATATTTCAGCATCAGTTGCAATTGCAAATGAGGTGTATCTCTAATGATCATTTCAGCTGTAAAGTTTTGTTATTCTTTTATTTAATATGTGACCATGCAATTACCAAGAATTTAATAACCCCGAATTTAGTTTTTGCTTGAAATGACGAAAGCTAGATTCTCATGGTTTAACCTTTTCAATGAAAAGCAGTGAGGGAATACAAATAGAGTACATTGCCATCTTCATTGCAATACTATTTCCTGGTGCACTGGTTGCCTTCAATTATGATTTGTTGCAGACTTTGCCTCATTTGACCGCCCTCCGTGTGTATTCTGCTGGCATTTGGCACAATGCAGTTGTAAGTTGAATAAAATAGGATCCATTGATACTGGTATCAAGGATGGACACTTAAGCTACTTGATAACCTTTTTTTATGTTTGAAAATATATACTTGTTAACATTTCTTGATTGGTTCAGATGAACTAAATTTGTCTGATCTCACTAAACTTTAGCTCATGGCAGTTGTTTTAGCCATATAATTTGATGGTTTTCAAGGTTATGACTCAATTCTTAGGTTCTGCACTGGGCCTAGTTGTTTGAACTTTTCAGAAAACTGATCCTTGTTGTATCTACGGCCAATTATGATATCATTTTTTATGATTACAAGTACTAGAATATGTCATAGCGATCATCAGAAAATGTTTTCAAGGCTATGGATCAATTCAAAAATAGCAATCATTCTGCTATAGTGCTTTTGGAGTTGTGCACTATCCTCTACCATCCAGGATTTTGATGATTTCAAGATTTCAAATTGAGGATTGGCTTTAAATAGGATTCATTCTGAATAGTCAATAACAGAAATGAATATTGTTTTCAAGGGTGAAACCTTTGGGAGAGTCTCTCCCTATTTTCTCGTATCTCTGCTCCTTTTCGTACAACCTGTTCAGTATTTTTCTGTGATTTATTTTCAGATTCCGAACAAACTCCTCCAGGTGTTTGAGGGACTTGGCCTCTCACTCCCAATTCCACTCCTAAGCAACCCCACTCCCAATTCTTCCTTCTCTTAGTTATACCCTTCCCCTTTCAGTTACGTCCCTAATCAGCTAATTTGTAGACTAGTTTCTTACTAACTGATTCAGGCCTGCTGAGGCATCTAACATTGAATTGAAACCAAATAGGTGAAATTAGATACTGTATTTTTTTAATATTATATGATAACTAATTGTAAACTGACATAAAATCTTTATAAAAAAATTTAGGTGAATTTATACATTAGCATCAAAAGAATATATTGTTCTGCAAGATAAATAATAATAATATAATACGAATTTAACTGATAGTTAGATAATTTTATATTGATTAAATATGTTTAGAGTGTAGCATAAAACAGAAACGGCATAGAAGTTACCAATCAGTATATCAATGACACCATGTTCAATAGTGGTATTTTTGTTAAAATAAAATTAAACTGGTCTTTCAATCCAACCATGACTGGCTGTGCGTGATTTAGATGGTTTGAACCTGGTGTGACAGTTCAATGACCAGTTTTTAAATATGATTTTAGTGGCTAGACTGAACTGATCAAAGGACCGGCTCCCAGTTGGACCTAATTATGATGACATCTACACTGTGACTGCAGAATAAATACAACTAATCAAAATCTGTCATGATATTAGTCCTATATGATGATATTCTAACAGATCGTAAGTAATTTGACTTTTGGAAGAAATCTTCTCGTAGAGTTTATTAATTGGTGTTTCATTTTGTTTAGTTGGTGTTATTATTAGATTCTGAGTTTCTATCCTTATATTTTTGGGTGTAGCCATGCTTTTAGTTTGATTTTTAAATGATATAGATTGCTAATTTCATTTCTACACCTTCTACAATTTTCTAGTGTTGTGCAGCTTGCGGACTGGCATTATTCTTCTTGCCCGTGATCTTGTTTCCCTTTTACAGCGGTGGTCACAATCCCATGGTACTTTTGTTAAATCATTTTAGGTTTACTGTTTTCTTTGGTTCTCGTATATCCTGCTCTTTCTTATTGCATGTTGGTGGCTACATGGAAGCAGGTTCTGAATGTTCCCCGAACTTCTCCTTTGTCTGGTTATTTAGCTCCTGGAGATGTTATTCTGTCGATAGATGATGTAACCGTCAGAAATGCACAAGAATGGTTGACGCTTAATACATTGACATATAACGTTAAGCTTAATAATGGAAATCTTTCTCATCGCACTGGAGACTTAGAGATTGCCAATAAAATGAAGGGTTATTGTGTCCCTAGTTTTATGATGGAAGAAAGCAAAATCACCAAATTGCTAGGAAATCAACATGTTTGTCCCGGTGAACTTACATCCTTTGTAAAATTATGCTCTACTAATGTTACATTTCATGATGGTCAGAACGAAACTGATCTTTTGAACAATGGATGGAGTATGTACTGCTTAAATGCTAAAGATGTCGTCAAACGTAATAGGTGTGGTGATGACAGGGGACTGGCTACATTAAAGGGAGGTGGCTGTACGTGCCCTCAGGTAGACATTATTTTAACGTTTATGAACTTACTCATTTGTCTGATTGTGTCTACTCTGTTCCTTTCACACTATACTTCGACATTTAAGTAAAATAACTAGCTACTGAATGTTGTCTTGATAATTTTCACAGGATGAATTTTGCTTAGCTCCAGTTCAGGAGCCTGGATTGGTATGGGTTGAGATTGCATATTTAAGTCCTTCCCCTGAATGTTTGTCACATGAACAAAACAGATTTCCATTTTCTGAAACTTTCCGTGTTAAGGAAACTAATTGTGGTGGGACTTTTATTTTTGTTGGTGATGTCGTCTCTATGGCACATTCAATTCAGCTAACATCGTATCAGCCTCGCTGGGGACCTCAAATTGTCGCATATTTTCCAAATATACTGGAAAGGATTTTAATATGGACATTTCATGCCTCTCTAGCGCTGGCTCTTCTCAATGGTTTGCCTGTAAGTGATGAACATTTCCTTGCTTATATTAGGCATTACCAAGCATATACAAGTAGTTATTGTCATAAATATAGTTATTAGCTATTTGTTTGATGCCTTATTTGTAACGCTGAAAATAGAAGGCTATCGATAACTTCACCTCAGACGATGAGCTGTTCAATAAAGAGAAAAGAGAGGCTAATTAAAAAAAGTGAAAAACTGGAGTAGCTGCTTAGGCTTTTTTTGAGTAGGTTAATTATATTTTAGAGTATAATTGATGTTCAATGGATTGTTAGAATACATCTACCCTTGTGGTTATTGTGATGAATTTGGGGGTTCGTAGGCTAGTTATAAGTTCGTTTGGTTCTAATTAAAGAACAAGGTAGTCCTTCTACGAGATTTTTTACTAAAATTGATAACTGCGTGTTCTTTTTGTTGTTTCCAATGCTGCTTTTTAAGGAGTGTTTTTGGGAGAAATTTTGATTAGATTGATAGGTTAAATTAATATGCAATTCACTGAAATATTTGACAATTTTAAAATTGATCCCTATACTTTAGAAGACTATAATTGGATCCTTAAACATATACATCATTTTTAATTCTGTTGTTTACTAGGGTGACATTAAGGTTTTGCAGGGTTTCCTCAACCAGATGACCTAATTGAACATTCTTAAATAGTTCAGGGATTTATTGAACAGTTAACTAGCTGCTTGAACCGTTTAAATATTTAGTTAGGTCCCTGGTCTTGATGGAATTCAGATGGAACTTAGTGATGGTCCCTGTTAAAATTGATTAATAAGTTCAAATACCTACTTACAAACGTTAAGAAACTTATTTTAAAATCCCTGAATCGTTCACCAACTTACAAATTAATTGGACCTTTATGTTAATAGTAACAAAAGTAAGAATATGCAGGCAGATATTCATGTCTGGCCATCTTGCTCTATATTGCATAGTTTTCAAATCTTCCTTGAGTAATTACTGTTTAGGCAAGGATGACGTGTACTTCATAGCAAAAGACATAGTGGAAAGGAGCTTGGATTGTATTTATCTCAGTTTACTCATTGGTAGTCAAATAAACTGTTAGTTTTTCTATGCTTTGCTAGTTGACATTTAAAGAAAATTATTTGATTTGTTTATTCCCTTACAAACTGATTTTATTGATGGAATGACCAAGATTGAAAGGAATGTGGAATATGTGAAAGCCTTTTGAGTATTACTTAGAAGGTTCTATTATACTTCTATTGAATTTCCTCTTATAATGATGATATTATCAGGTCTATTTTCTGGATGGTGAATCTATTTTAGATGCAACTTTATCTCACTTTACTTCGCTAAGCTCTAGGAAGAGGAAGAAGGTTCTTAGACTATGTCTTCTTGGTGGGTCACTTGTTTCTTTTATTGTCTGTTTCCTAGAACTATTTCATTTGTCTTTTTTTTAATATTATTTTCTTAATTTTTTTGTAATGAGTCTGGGAACAGCTCAACTCCTTGCACAAAGCTAGATGGACTGTTTAAATATTTGGTTCGAAATCTGAATTAATCAACTTCACACCCACACTGAAAATCATGTAACTTTTAACAGAACGTGATATTCAACAATCTAATCTTTGAATGAAGTAATTAGTAGTTACCGTATTATACTAATTCATAAATATTTTATACTGCACTTGAAATTTTCTTGCATTTCTAAACTGTTATTTATTTATTTAAAGGTTAACTAGTTTTTTTGGTCTTTACATTTGTAAGCTTTTTAATGTAGTTACACAATTTTTAATTTTCTCAATTTAATGTTAGAATAATAGTGTAGATAAAATAAATTAAGAGGTGGTGAATTAGTTTCTTGATAAAAATTTAACATTTTTCAAATTTAATTAAATTAAAACTTAGTTTAATAGAAATTCAAATTATTTTTAAGTTCTGTTTTATCAAATAATAAGAATATAATATAAAAAACAGAATATAAGTTGAATGTAAATGAGAGTAGGAATAGAGAGAATAAGCACTAAAGTTTATATTGGTTCACATTAAAACATATCTTACGTCCAGTGTTCAAAGAGAGTGACTTTTACCAACTATCTTAAAATAAAGTTTAGAACTTACAATGCACTAGAAAAAGTAAGATAGTAGGAAGATTATAAGAATACGTCCTTTGTCCAAAACAAAGGATAAACATCATTTTTCTTGAACACATAAGCGATGAAAAACATGTTTTTTGAAAAGTATAAGGAAAGAAAGTACCTCCTTTAACAATTACATGATGAACACCTTCTATGAATAACACAAAGGATGAAGAAGCTCAAACCTTAGCAGCAACACAACTTTCTTAACTAAACTACTTCAAGAAAATAGACTAGGTTTTTCAAGCTTAAAACAAAGCAAAAACATTTATGTTTTATGTATTTTTAAAAACATATACCCCTTTCTTTATTTATAGACATAAAGGTGTTCAAAGGTATGTAGAATACAAAAGGTTTTCGCAAAAACGACTAGAATAATTAATTATTGTTTAGGATAATCGATTATTTTAGAGAGAAATAGAAATATGAAATTTAACGCGTGATAATCAATTGTCACATGAGATAATCGATTATTATAATCGATTATTGCACTTATGATAATCGATTATTGTTCGAGATAATCGATTATTCGAGAGTGCAAAGGTTTTCTAAAAGGTTTTCAAAGCTTTGGTAGTCGATTATTACAAGAGATAATAAATTATTATAATGTCAAATGCTTTTTATGAAAAACAAAACACTTTTTCTAGATTTAAGGAAGAGTGGTGTGCATGCTAAGATCTTCAACCTGAGTCCTAACTATTATAAGCAAACATATACACGAAATACAAGTTTAAAGCTTCCACAAGATTCCAAGTCTTCAAGTAAGAAGGTTCATCTTCTTCTTTTAGAGCCATCATCGTCATTAAAACACTTATCCTTTAGATTAACAATCTCTTCCTTTTGGATGATGATAAAAAATTCTTGAAGAATGTTACTTATATGTTTAGCTTAAAGACAAGTAGACAGTTAAAATATATAAGCACACAAAGGTCTAGAATTTATCCTCCATTTTTTATAAGAATAAAAAGGAGAGAGAAAAAGCTCCCCCTACTTAAGTGCAACATAAAAATTAAGTAGCAATAGATGGAAGAAACAAAACATTGCATTAGTGGAATTGAATTACAATAAGTGGATTTTAAAGAAATACAAAATAGAAATAAATTCCTAGACATGTTTGCTAATCCTCTTTCTTACTATCTTCTACTATATGAGGGTACTTTAATCTTCTTTTTACCTGGGTAAGTCTCTGGTCCATTTTAGAAATCCTTGTATCAAGACTATTAACACTGTTACCTAGGTTTTGCACACTGGAATTAATACTCTAAAGAAAAGTATTAGTCTCATCCAAATTAAAATTTTGAAAATGAAGAACAAGAAGATCATCTATCCTGGAATAAAAGACATTAAGGGAGAATGAACTAGGAGGAACATTAGGGGCAGGAGTAGGTTCAAGAGTAGGAGCATCTTGGTCATGCTCCATTTCATCATAAAGTCAGCTTGAGTATCACCTTTCAAAATAAAAGTATTGTCATGTTCTACCAATTCCTTGTGGCAAAGAGTACCAGTGACAATTTTGTTGTTGTTGAGAGTGCATTGGTAGATTTCACCCTCCAAGTCGACTATTTTGAATTCACATATTTTAGATATGAAGATAACATATGGAAGATGGTAAGATGTGAAACACCTAGCCTTGAGCATGGTATCAATCATGATTGAAGGTTAATACATATAAACATGGTTCAAAGACCATAAATAGTCAAGATATCATTTTATGTATATTGAGCATGATTTCTTGCTCTGAAATAGAGAATCTAGACAATTATGAAGTGTAGTAGGCATTCATTTATCTTCATGCCTCCAACCAAGTATGTTTTCTCAATTTATTATGAGAATTTTTTAAAAAACTCTTAAAGACTTCTAGCTTGTTAAAGTCTTTTATGCTATATGTAATATTAACTCCATCCCTCGTAGAAATGTGGACAACCTGCTCTCAAATGTCAGCTTTCAAAACAATGTGTACTCCTTTAACTTTGGTGGATGTCATACCTAGTGATAGAGTTTCTTAGGGGCACGAAAGGGCCTTGACTCTCCAAAATTTTTAAAATTTAATACATATACATAATGAGAATTAAATAAGAAATATTTTTAATATATGTAATTCAATGTTTATAATTACTCGTTCAATTTCTTTTAAATAGTTATTTTCTCTCCAAATTTGTTTATATAAGTTTGTCAAATTTTAAGACTATATTAATTAGTTCTTATTCATTTTATCCTTTTTTCTAAATCAATCAAAGTTAAAACATTCTTCTTATTGGAATTGTAATTTGCAAGAGAGAACATTAATGTTTTACCTCTTCATCTACCTTCTTTCCAATAAATCTAATTTATTTTATTCTAAAAGAAATATGTTAAATTAAAACTAAAAAAATTGGAAAATCAAAGAAGACTCTGCAAATGTTAACTCAAATTTTTCTAGTAATGTTTTAAATCAAAATTTTTTATGATAAACATTTTAGGACTAAAAATTATAGAAAGAAGATTATTTTAACAAAAAGAGTTTCAGGTTCTCTAGAAAAGTTTCTGTGATGGAAAGAAGAGAAATTTACATATTATAACATAGAGAAAAAAAATAATATTATAATTTATTATGCAAAGAGAAGATAAATTATAAATTACAATAAACCATTCTCGTGGAGAAAATATAAAGAGTCAAGGGTCATATTAGAAAAGATTAATAAATTTACTATAAATTATAAAATTTCAATTTAATGATTTTTTTAGTTTGTAAAGTGTAACCTTATTCTTAAAAAGAAAGAGATGAAGTATTAAATCATAAAATTAATTATAGAAAAGAATAAAAGAAGATGATAAAACATATATAAGAGAAGAATTTTTTTTTATATTTTCTTCCCTTGTATGTTCAGTTCATTCTTCTCTTTTAACACATTTGATATGCGCCATTTTTGAAAAAAAAAGGTAACTCTCTCATATCCCACTTAATAGTGAAAAAAATAGTTTTATATTATTGTATTTTTCATGCATGACAACTTTGAATGTTTCTCATGTAAAAATAATATATTTTTTTGCTTTTGTGTTTGCAATTTTTTGTCGTCCTTTTCAAGTTCTTAAAATCTAATAAATTGGAGTGTTATTATATTTTAAAATATTTTTGTATGAAAAATCTTTAGGTACATAATAAAATTTTAACTCTTACATTTTTTATAACTTACATCACACAATATTTAATCATATTTTTATAGTTTATTTTTTAATGTTTAACTTTCATTTTATTTAAATATATGTATTGAGATGAAGAATAAAAAATATATTTATTTTTTTGCAATAAAGATTAGATGAATTTTTTGTTGATAATATAGTTATTTATGTTAAAAAAGAAATAACTAATAATTTTAGTTCAAATTTAATTATTGTTGAGTTCAAAAATATTTAAAAAATGAAAAATAATTCTTTAAATGAATATAATTTTTTATATTTATAATTATATTAAATTGTGTACTTATTTTTATTGTATAAGTGACAGTAATTATATATAAATTTTAAAATACTATTTTGGCTCTTTTAAAATTGTCGGTCAAGATCCGTCACTAGCCACATCATCCCCTATAGCGGAAATTTAAGTAGAAAACTCGAACAAGGTCGGGATAGAAGAAGCCTTTCGTCGCAACAAAGAATTGAAGGCTTTGATTAACAAGAAATTCCTAAAAAGAGAAACCATGTTTGCCAAACCACCTAAAGAATAGATATTTAGGGAAAATCAGTTTGTGATCTTTCCAGAGACTGTAGAATGTGGCCCAAGCTTCAGGATTAGAAATCCAGCCTTTTAAGTTAGCACCCCTTTCAATTTCAGGAGTGACTTTCATGGGTGTCTTCCCTAATTCTTTTTTATATCTAGTTTATAGTCATCATAGTTTGAATCTGAATAACCAATCAAATTAGGTGATGCACCTATAATCATAAGTCAAAGGATGTAGTTCTTTTAAGATATTTTAAAATTCCTTTTACAACAATAAGATGAGATTCTCTAGGACATGATTGAAATCTTTCACATACACATACACTTTGCATTATATTCAGTCTACTGGTAGTAAGATACAATGGAGAGTCAATCATACTTTTATGTTTAGTTTGATCTACTAGCTTACTGGATCCATCTTAATCAAGATAACAAGAAGTAGTCATGGGACTTGCAGCTTCTTTGGAACATCTCAAATTTCTTTATTACCTAGTTGCAATACTTAGTTTGAGAAATGAATATTTCATCCTTCATTTATTTTTTTTACAACCCAAGAAAAAATGTTAATTCTCCCATCAAAGATATTTCAAACTCCCCCTACATAATACTAGCAAATTCTTGATAAAAGGTACTATCATTTGATCAAAAAATGATATAATCCACGTAATTAAAAAATTAAAATATATTCTCCAGAATTTTTAATAAACAGCATGGAGTCAACTTTGCCTTTTCTAAAATAATTTTTGATCAAGAAATTGCCCAATCTTTCATACCAAGACCTAGGGGGTTGCTTTAGACTATATAATGCTTTTTTCAATTTATAAATATGATTTGGATATTTAAAGTCTTCAAAATCATGGGGTTGCTCTATATGAACTTCTTCCTTAATAAATCTACTTAAAAATGCACTTTTAACATCCATTTGAAAAAGTTTAAAACCCAGAATAGATGCATATGCAAGAAGTAAACATATAGCTTCTAACCTTGCTACCGGAGCATAAGTTTCTTCATAATCTATACCTTCTTCTTGACTATAGCCTTAGTAACAAGCCTAACTTTATTCTCTGTAATATTTCCTTCTTCATGAAGCTTGTTTCTAAATATCCATTTGGTTCCAATAACTTGGTGTGTATCTTCTCTTGGAATTAAATCCTTACACAATTCTTTTCAAATTGATTTAATTCTTCTTACATAACAATACAACATTGGTTGTCTTGTAGAACTTCATTAACTGTTTTAGGCTTAAGTTGAGAAACAAAAGCAATATTCATACAAAAATTATTGATGTTTTTCCTTATTGTTACTCCTTTAGAAATGTCTCCATTAATATTATCCAAAGGTAAACCTCTAGGAGATTTCCAATCTTTAGGAAGATTCTTGTTACTTTGATTTTCTTCTTCAAGATGCATTTCTTCAAAGGCTTCCTTGATATATTCAATTTCAGTTTGATTTTCAGCTTCATAATCTAAAGATTTGACATTTGACTCAATAGGAATATCCTCAAGGTCTAAAACTTCACAAAAGACATGTATAGACTCTTCAACATTTAAGGTTTTCCTATTAAAGACTCGATATGCTTTACTTGTAAGAGAATAACCCACAAAAATTGGTTCATCTACATGAGTCAGATTTTCCAAGATTTTCTTTTCCATTATTTAAAACAAAACATTTACTTCCAAAAATTCTTAACTGTGAAATGTCTGGTTTTCTTTTTTTGAAAAGTTCATAAGGGGTGACTTTTAAAATTTGACCTAATGAGCAATCTATTTAAAGCATAACATGTAGTGCTCAAAGCATCAATCCAAAAATATTTTGGATCATCACTCTCATTTAGCATTGTTCTTACAAGTTCTTCTAAAGATCTATTTTTCCTTTCAACAATCTCATTTTGTTGAGGTGTTTTAGGTGCAGAAAAAGTTTCAAAAGATTCGTTTTAAAATTCTCCTCCATGATAACTTTTTAAAACTTTTATTTTGAAATCCTTTTCATTTTGAATAACTTTGGCAATCTTCTTAAAAGCTTTAAAAACGTCACTTTTGTGTGAAAGAAAGAAAGTCCAAGTGAACCTAGAATAATCATCAACAATCACAAATGCATAGTAGTCACCACAAAAACTTTTGTCCTAGAGGAACCAAATAAATCCATGTACAAGAGTTTAAAAGGTTTAGAAGTTGAAATAACACTTTTAAATTTAAAAAAAACATTTTACTTAGCTTTTCTTTTTGACAAGATGCACAAATTTTATCCTTTTGAAATTTTAGCTTTGGCACACCAACTACTAAGTCCTTGGACATGAGTTTTTTCAATTGATCTATATGAATATGAACAATCATTTTATGCCACAACCAATGATCTTCTTCTTTAACAACTAAGCATGTTATATTATTGGAACAGGCGTGATCAATATTAATAAGATAAATATTATTATGTCTCTTACCTACAAAAGCAACTTCATTTGATCCTTTGTGATGGATTGTGCAATATTCACTTTCAAAGACTGATGTGATCTCATTCCATGAAGAACCTCAATCAATATAAGGAGGAGTCACCACAAGAAGAAAAGAAAAAGAAAACATGAAAGAAGAGCTTACAAAAAGATTTGAAGAAAAGCAAGGAAGAAAAACAAGAGGAATGTACAAGAAACTTGAAGAAGACATTAGAAATATTAGTAGTTATTGTAAATTCCTTGAAAATAGAAATAAATCTTTTTCTGGAATAGAAATAAGAGGAGAGGTGTCTGGACACAAGGACAACATCCAAAAGGAAGGGCCTTGTTTGGGAAGCTTTGGAGCTTCACCAAACACGGCCTAAACCATTCACCTTCCTCTCATGTGCCTCTTGATTGCACCTTCCCTTCTATATAAGGGGTGTGAGTCTCATTTGTAACATAACTTTGAAGATCAATTGAGTGTAAGAGCAAATTCTTTTTGAAATTCAAGAGGTAATTCTCATTTCTAGAATCTTATCTTGAGTTTTCCTTAATTCAAGCGGTGATTGTCCTTGTGCACTTATCTTTCTCTTTGAAAGTGGCGTGTTCTTTATCTTCTTACCTTGTTCATGTTTTTCTTTTTCTTGTTCTTAGTTTTCTTTCATGAATGCACCATATATATTCCATTTTCTTCCATTTACACTGATTAAAGTGATTGAAATCAACTTCTATGATTTCCTATGGCTTGTATCTTAATTCTAATCGGTTGAATCATCTTAAGACTTGATTTCCTTAATAACGGCCTGTTTTCGTTTTTACCCATTTCTAAACATTTTTTAACCGTTCAAAGTGCTTATACATGTCTTAAATCATGTTTGATAGATCCTATTTTCCTTCTAAAGAAACTTAGGCCTTCATCAAAGACAACCCTCAATCCTTTGTCACAAAGTTGGCTTATGCTTAGCAAATTGTGCTTTAAACCATCAACAAGAAGCATGTCTTGGATTTTCATAGTTTTGTCTCCTCGAATATCTCAAACTCTAAGAATCTTCCCCTTGTTGTTATCTCAACAAGTTACAAAGCCTTCCTCTTTCCTTTTGAAGTTGTGGATTTTTCTTTTGTCCTTGGTCATGTGTCTTGAACATCTACTGTCAAGATATCACAAGGATTTTCTGGATTGAGAGACAACCTACAAAACAAGATAAAGAAACTTAGGTCCCAAAAACTTGTTTAGGTCCTTTAGGGGTTAGAGAATAAATTAGTTCTTTTTAGGAACTCAAATACATTTTTCCTTTAGGAATACCAAAATGTTTGATTCTACACTTGTTTGAGGAGTGTCCCTTTTTCAAACAATAAAAGTAAGTGACAGTCACAAGTTTAGAGTATGTTTCACCTCTAACAATATTTTTCTTTTGAGAAATTTTATTTCTAAAATTCTAATATTTTTAACATGATGTTTATTTTTATAGTCTTTCTCTTTGTACAAGAAACATTATTTAATTTATTTTTATTTTTGGAAAAGAATTTAATAGATTTTTCAAGTTCAGAATTTTTTGTTTCACATACTTTACAGTTTGCACAATCAATAATTTCTTGTTTTTCTAAACTAGCTAATTTATTTCTTGAAGTATTTTTTTCTTCAACAAATTTTTCTAACTTATTTTCAAGAACTTTATATTTAATTTTTAGTTTATATGTAAGACAATAAGTTTTGAGATTCAACGAATAAATCTTGAAAAACACTATGTAGTTCATCGTATTCACAAGCAACACTAGAAATACTAATCTTACTATTTGTGGATACATCATCAGACATTAAATAAATATTTGCTTCTTCCTCAGTACTAGAGTTGGTTGAGGAACTTGTATCATTTTTCTCCTACACAATATAGGCTTTTTTTTTTCTTTATAAATTTCTTTTTATCCTGCTTCTTTGGGTTAGGACAATCTGACTTTACATGCCCCATTTTCCCACATCCATAACATTTATAATTTGAAGCAGAATCTTGACCATCTTTCCTGTTTTTCCTTTAATGACTGTCACTTGCTTTTATTGTTTGAAAAAGTGACACTCCTCAAACAAATGTAGAATTAAACTTTTTGGTGTTCATAAACAAAAATATATTTGGGTTCCTAAAAAGAACTAAGTAATTCTCTAACCCCAAAGGACCCAAACAAGTTTTTGGGGATCTAAGCTTCTTTGTCTTGTTTTGTAGGTTGTCTCCAAATTTAGAAAATCCCTATGGTATCTTGACAGTGGATGTTCAAGACACATGACCAAGGATAAAAGAAAACTCCACAACTTCAAGAGGAAGGCTTTGTAACTTATGAAGATAACAAGGGGAATATTCTTGGAGTTGGAGATATCGAAGGAGATGAAACTATGAAAATCCAAGATGTACTTCTTGTTGATGGTTTAAAACACACTTTGCTAAGCATAAGTCAATTTTATGACAAAGGATTGAGGGTTGTCTTTGAAAGTGAATATTTCACAATCCATCACAAAGGATCAAATGAAGTTGCTCTTGTAGGTAAAAGACATAATATTATCTTATTGATATTGATCATACATCTTCCAATAATATAACATGTTTAGCTGTTAAAGAAGAAGATCCTTGGTTGTGACATACAAGGGTTGCTCATATTCATATGGGTCAATTGAATAAACTCATGTTCAAGGACTTAGTAGTTGGTTTGTCAAAGCTTAAATTTCAAAAAGATTATTTGTGCAGCTTGAAAAAAGGGAAAACAAGTAAAGAGTTCTTTTAAATCTAAAAATGTTATTTCAACTTCTAAACCTTTAGAACTTTTGCACATAGATTTATTTGGTCCCTCTAGGACAAAATACTTTGGTGGTAACTACTATGCACTTGGGTTTGTTGATGACTATTCTAGGTTCACTTGGACTTTCTTTCTTTCTCACAAAAGTGATGCTTTTATAGTTTGTAAGAAATTTTCCAAAGTTACTCAAAATGAAAAGGATTTGAAAATAAAAGTTTTAAGAAATGATCATGGAGGAGAATTTCAAAACGAATCTTTTGAAACTTTTTGTGAAGAAATGATATTGCTCGTAATTTTTCTGCAACTAGAACACCACAACAAAATAAATTTGTTGAAAGGAAGAATAGATCTCTAGAAGAACTTGCAAGAACAACGCTAAAGGAGAGTGATATTTCAAAATATTTTTGGGCTGTTGTTATGAGCACTACACGTTATGTCTTAAATAGATTGCTCATTAGGCCAATTTTAAAAGTCAATCCTTATAAACTTTTCAAAGGAAGAAAACCAAACATTTCACACTTAAGAATTTTTGGAACTAAATATTTTGTTTTAAATAGTAGAAAAGAAAATCTTGGCAACTTAGACTCAAAAGAAAATGAAGCAATTTTTGTGTGTACTCTTACAAGTAAAACATATAGAATCTTTAATAGGAGAACCTTAAATGTTGAAGAGTTTATGCAGGTTGAATATCAAACTTAAATTGAATATATCATGGAAGCCTTTGAAAAAAATACATCTTGAAGAAGAAAATCAAAGAAACAAGGATCTTTCTAAAGATTAGAAATCTCCTAGAGGTTTATCTTTGGATAATATTATTGGAAACATTTCTAAAGGAGTAACAACAAGGAAAAACATCAATAATTTTTGTATGAATGTTTTTTTTGTTACTCAACTTGAGCCTAAAATAGTGGATGAAACTCTACAAGATGATCAATGGTGTGTTTCTATGCAAGAAGAGTTAAATTAATTTGAAAGGAATGATGTATGAGATTTAATTCCAAGAGAAGATACACAACAAGTCATCGGAACCAAATGGGTATTTTGAAAAAAGCTTGATGAAGAAGGAAATATTACAAAGAATAAGGCTAGACTTGTTGCTAAGGGATATTGTCAAGAAAAAGGTATAGATTACGAAGAAACTTATGCTTTGATAGCAAGGTTAGAAGCCATATGTTTACTTCTTGCACATGCATCTATTATGGATTTTAAACTTTTTTTAAATGAATGCTAAAAGTGCCTTTTTAAATGGATTTATTATGGAAGAAATTTATGTAGAGCAACCCCCTAGTTTTGAAGATTTTAAATATCCAAATCATATTTACAAATTAAAGAAAGCATTATATGGTCTAAAACAAACCCCTTGGTCTTGGTACAAAAGATTGAGCAATTTCTTGATAAAAAATTGTTTTAGAAGAGACAAAGTTGACTCCACAATATATGTGGATGATATCACTTTTGGATCAATTGATAATTCCCTTTGTCAAGAATTTGCTAGTATTATGCAGAGGGAGTTTGAAATGTCTATGATGGGAGAATTAACAGTTTTTCTTGTGTTGCAAATAAAACAAATGATGGATAGAATATTCATGTCTCAAACTAAGTATTACAATGGGGTACTAAAGAAATTTGAGATGGGTACTTCCAAAGAAGCTGCAACTCCCATGACTACTTCTTACTATCTTGATCAAAATGAATCTGGTAAACCAGTAGATCAAACGAAATATAGAGGTATGATTGTCTCTCTATGTATCTTATTGTCAGTAGTGTATGTGCAAGATTTCAATCATGTCCTAAAGAATCTCATCTTACCATCATAGAATTTTAAAATATCTTAGAGGAACTACATCATTTGGCTTATAGTACCTTTTAGGTGTATCACCTAGTTTGATTGGTTATTTAGATTCAAACTATGGTGGTTTTAAAATAGATAGAAAAAGTACTAGTAGTACTTATCATCCTTTTTATGTTCTTTAGTCTTTTGACTTTCTAAGAAACAAGCTTGTGTGACTCTTTCAACGACAGAGGCTAAATATATAATAGCCAGAAATTGTTGTGTTCAAATTTTATGGATGAAGCAACAATTAGAGGACTTTGACATATTTTTGTATCGCATGCCTTTGAAGTGTAATAACACTAGTGCCATAAATTTAACCAGAAATTTAATCATGCATTCAAGGACCAAACACATTGAGACAAGACACCATTTCATAAGGGATCATATTCTTAAAATGGATTGCATGATAAAATATGTGGACACTAAACATCAATTAGTTGATATTTTCACAAAGCTCTTGCCTAAAGATAGGTTCTATGAATTAAGAAGAGATTTAGGTATAACATAAGGTGTTTAAAGTGATAATTAGGCCTTTCTTGTACAAATCTTGAGTTGTTTTAATTTTTTTCACAAATATAATTGATGAATGCTCATCATATTCTTAAAATGGATTGCATGATAAAATAAGTGGACACTAAACACCAATTAGTTGATATTTTCACAAAGCCCTTGCCTAAAGATAGGTTCTATGAATTAAGAAGAGATTTAGGTATAACATAAGGTGTTTAAAATGATAATTAGGCCTTTCTTGTACAAATCTTGAGTTGTTTTAATTTTTTTCACTAATATAATTGATGAATGCTCAAGTTACATTAAAATGAAACAAGGATCCATCAAACATGATTTTAGGCTTATAATGTGAAGTCAATCGGTGAAAGCTATTTAAAACAAAGAACAAAATGTTTCCAACCTTTAATATGGATGTTTCAATCGGTACAAATCAATTAGAACAAGATTAGAGAAGTTTTAACCGATTAAATTCAAGATAGAAGTCATAGCATGCAATAGAAAGTGAAAACAAGCATTTTAATCGATGGAAAAATGGATTAAACTCAAGTTATGATTTGCGGCTATGAAGAACATTCAAGAACGTGAAAAGAGAAAACATGGAGAAGACACGAAAATGTAGAAAATGTCATATTCATAAAGAAAGATAAGTGTTAAGGATAATGACCACTTGAATTTAGAAAACTCAAGATAAGATTCTTGAAATGAGGCTTATCTCTTGAACTTGAAAGAGATAATTTACTTTTGCACTCTATTAATCTTCAAAGTTATGATACAAAATGAGACTCCATGCCTTTATATAGGCAAAGGTGCAACACATAAAAGTCACATGGGTGGAATACCAAAAGCCTAGGCCATGTTTGGTGATGCTCCAAAACTTCCCAAACAAGACCCTTATTTTTACTACTATCCCTGTGTCCAAACTACATGCTTCTTATTTCTATCTTAAAGAAAGAAACTAAATACTCTCTATTTTTATTTACAAGTATTAATATTTTTAATCTGTTATTCAAGTTTCTTGTACATTCCCCTTGTTTCCCTTTTTTCTTTTCCTACAAAATTCTTTGTAAACTCTTTTTTTTTTCTTATTTTCCTTTTCTTGTTTTCTTGTGGTGACTTCTCTTTGCATAGATTGAGGTTCTTCATGAATTGAGATCACATCAATAATCAATTATTCTAAGTGATAATCAGATAAATTTTCTTGAACTCTCTGGTTTAATCGACTATGCTTCGAAAGAATCGATTATTACGTGAGTTCTTCAACTTTCTAAGTTCTCATGAAACAATAATTGATTATTACTTGAGATAATCGATTAGTCCAGTCGTTGCAGTTCATTTTTTGAGATTTTTTTTACCATTGGAGACTTGATTTCCTCCAAATAACCATTGGCAACGACTCTTTTTCAAATCTACATTCATTTTAGGTCTTTTGGGGTGTTCAATTTCTATAAATACTTTACTCTTCACTCTATTTTTGTTCTTACTCTTATATTACACCCTTGTTGAAACTTTGCTCAATTTTCACTTTTTCCCACTATTCTAAATTTGTTCTTTGCTTCCTCTTCCTTTGTTCTTATTCTTTTCTCCAACCTAAATCTTTTCACAAAATGTTTGGATCCTCTTCACACAACAAAAAATGCGCTCCAAGGGAAGAGGGAAGATACTCATGGAAGCCACTCTTGAAATTGAAAAGGGTGCTAACTTAGAAGGCTGAATTTTTTATCTTGAAGCCTATATCACATTCTGTAGTCTCTAGAAAGACCGCAAACTGATTTCCCCTAAATATCTATCCATTAGTTGGTTTGAGAGACATGGTTTCTTTTTTTAGGAATTTCAAAATTTTAATTTGGATGAGATCAATACTCTTCTTCAAAGTATTAATTCTGATGTTCAAAACCTGGGTAACAACAATGTTAATAGTCTTGATACAAGGTTTTCTGGAATGGACTGGAGACTTATCCGAGTAAAAAGAAGATTAAAGCAAGTCCATATAGTAGAAGATAGTGAGGAAGAATATTAACAAACGTGTCTAGGAATTTATTTATTTTCTGTATTTCTTTAAAATTCACTTATTGTAATTCAATTCCACTAATGCAGTGTTTTATTTCTTTGCATCTATTACTCCTTAATTTTTATATTGCACTTAACTAGGGAGAGTTTTTCCACTCTCTTTTTTATTCTTATAAAAAATTGGGGGAGAAATTCTAGACTTTTCTTTGCTTATGTCTTTTAATTTTCTACGTGTTTTTTAGTTGAACTTATACAGGTAATACAAGTTTTCAAGAATTTTTTATCATCATAAAAAAGGGGAGATTATTAGTCTAAATGATAAGTGTTTTGATGATGATGGCTTTAAAAGAATATGGACCTTCATATTTGAAGTCTTGGAGTCTTGAAGTCTTATGGAGTCTTGAAGTCTTATGGAGTCTTGAAGAGTATTTTGTGCTCTTCATTCCTTGTGGTTTTCATCTCTTGTTTGTTCAAGAGATGTGTTATTCATCCTTTATCCTATATAAAGGAAGTGTCTTTATAATCTCCCTACTATCTCACTCTTTTTGCTACATTGTAAGTTGTAAACTTTATTTTAAGATAGTTAGTAGAGATGATTGAATACTAGACATAAGATTTGTTTTGATCCGAAGCAGTATAAAATAACTTAAATTATATTCTATTTATTCTTTCTATCTCTACTCTCATTTATATTCTGTTTGTTATATTATATTCTAATTATTTATTAAAACATAACTTGAAAATAACTTAAGTTTTTATTAAGCTGAGTTTTAATCAAATTAAATTTAAAAAATTTAAATTTTGATTAAGAAACTAATGTACTCTCCTCTTTTAATTTATTCTATTTATCCTATTGTTCTAACCGGTCAAAGAAGGGGGGTGGAGGCGTAAAATGAGAAATTATTTAGAGTTAGGGTTACTTTTATAGTTTTACATTTTTTTTGTAAGATGAAAATGGTGAGGTGTAGGAAGAATTGTCCCAAAATTATTCACATCTTTTTCGATTAGGTCCAACAACCTAAAGATGTAAATTTGGATCGGGCTAGGTTTAATTTACTTAAGACCTAATTTTTCTCTAGGCTAATATGTTTTGTTCATTAAACTTGCAAGAAGTTTGATTTTTGTTCTTCAAATATAAAATTGACTTTTTGTTTACTTTTGTAATTCGAAAAAAGATTTGTTTTAGTTTATCTATGGACACGTCTTTTATTTAAACCACATCCAAACAAATACTTTAAAAGAAAAAACTGACATGTAATAAGGTATTTGATGAAAAGATAATGAATATTTCGAATTAGAAAATTACTTGGTTCGATGAAAAGAATACAAAATTGAATTAAGTTGCTATTTAATTGACTTGTAATTTAATCATGTTTATTGCAATCTAGAAGGGAAGGATTAAAACAATTTTGCCTTCAAATTAGAAGGAGTAAATTGATGCATTTTTAATTTTAGGAATCTAAAATTAAATACAAATTTAAAGAATTATAACATATTTAAGTCTATTTTAATTATCAAATATAGTTATATATGTTAACTCGTTGTCATATATAATTAGTAATTAAATACATGCAACTTGGATATATATAACTATATATATATATATATTATTTAGTTTGGTTTTAAAAATAAAATATCAAAATTAAACTAAACCAATTTTTACAATTTGAATAAATTTGGTAGTGTTTTAGTATAATTTTTATAATATATATATATATATATATATATATTATATTTATATCTTTTGACATACACGTTAGGTAATAAATATATATATATAATATTATACAAAATTTAAAATACGAATATTAAAATTAATTATTTTATATTATTTTCTTTTAATAATATTTATTTTGTTATAATATTTTTTTCTTTAGGCTAAAAATATAATGGTTACTTTACCATAATAATTCTTACTTTATCTTTATCTCAATCATATATTAAAGCTACTGTATTACTTTTTTACTACATATTTAATTATAGATATCAACTAATTTATTTTTATCTCACATACATATATTTCATATAAAATAGATAATATATTAATATTTAAATTATTAATTGGTACTGAAGTTTCAAACCAAAAAATAATCCTATCTTTTTGGAAAAAAAATCAAATTAAATAAGAAAAACTTTTCTTTTAATTAATTATTTACTTTTTGACAAGATTTCAGTAATTTGTTTGGATTGGTTCAAATATCCGTATTTTCCTGGATCAATTTAGCGGGCATAAGTTGTCATTTATGAAGGAGGTATTAAATATTTTTATTTTTATTTAGTAGACAAAAATTACATTTTGAAATATATAATTCATAATTATAATGATAGAAGTTTTGGAATATAATTATTTTTTAAAAATTTAATATTTATTTGATTTTATAATAAAATATTGAACATATGTTAATTGACACAAATGAAATTCATATTTATTTAGTACGTGGCCAACCAACTTCATCTCCTCTTTTATCCTACAAAATCCACGTTAAATATCTCACTATAAAAACTATGTGAGTGTGACATTGGTTGGAAGAAGACAAGAACAGCGATCGGTGAGAGAAACGGAGGCACATATGAAGGTGTAGGAGAGAACGACAACATGGTTTAATATTAATTGTATTTGTAAAGACACTTGTTTTGGTCTTTTCACACACATCACGGGTCGCATAAACAACCATTAAAATATTACATCCTTTACCTCAAAGTCTTTGTTCTAATCTTTTCTTCTAATGTTTCAACTATATCTCCTATGAACTAGTCTTCCTCTTCAATCTTGTCATCATCACTTTTCCTTCCATTTTATCCTCAAATCACTTCAGATTATTATTACATCAATTTCTCAGGCTTCTGATGTTGGTCAATCAACTTTCTAATCATCTTTTTGAAATTTCACAACCAACTTTCTCAGTGAAAAGTCTTGCTTTTCATGTTATATTATAATATTTTCAATGTGAGAATATGATCTCCTCATGATCGATCATAGTGCTGACCTATGGACTTCACACAAGTGTTGGTTTTGTTTATCAACTCAGTTGAAGTTGACATTCAAGCTTCTCTACCATGATGTGTGTGATCGTCATCCAATCAAGATCAAGTTAGTTTCTTTGTGCAATAGAATTAATAATAATTTCTATATAGTTTGTTAATAATAAAAACATAGTATAAAATCTTCAATTTTGAACCCAAGGATATAGAAAACGATGAAAACAAAATGGAGCTTAGAAAAGCAATATATAAGATTGAGAGATAGAAGAGAAGTAGATTGAGATGATGTAACAAATGATAAAAAGTGAAAAAAAAATAGATGAAATCAAAAAGGAAGTATACAAGTTTCTTTGGAAATCTTTAGCTTTTGATAGAGTGTGGACAAAAGATATTGTAAAAATTTAAAAGGTAAAATGCAAAAAGATTAAGAAATGGGAATTACAAGGAAGAATTGACATAAAAGATTTTCAAAGAATAGAATGTTTAAAAAAAGAGTGATAGGACATTTGAAAACTTGTGGATAGGATTTGAGAAAAAAATCCATTATATTTAATTTGATTGCACTGTATAAATATAGTATAGTTTCAAATAATTTAATTGAAATCAAATCTAATCCTCTATTTTTTTTAAAAAGAAAACTAGATTTTTATAAATCTAAATTCAAATAATTAGATTAAAATTTAAATCCATATGTTTTAAAAGAAAATAATTTTATGTTTACAAATTGGTTTGATATTCATTTTAAAATTAGAATTTTTAAAAATTAACTTTAAATTTAAATTTAAAATTAAAAATAACAAATAAATATTGTATATCAAATACGTGAAAACATAAGAATACATTTGAGTGGATTTCAAACTTTATTCAACATAGGTAATATAACTAATAAAAAAATATACGTGAATAAATATTAATTAGAAACACACAAAAATTATTTTTATTAATTATATTATTGACTTATAAAATACTAAAATTAACTATTAATTGAATTATAAACTAATATAGAATCTAATATTACATGTCTAAAACTTTGATAGCTAATTTTAAAAACTAATTTAGTCACCATTATATAGAAACTAATTTTATAATTTTTTAAGATTAATAACCATAAAAAAATAGTTTCTAATTATAATAAAAACTATTTTAGATATTAATAATTTTTAATTTATAAAATAGTTTCTAATTTAGTTACTATAATGACTAATTACTTTTTATCTCTAAATTAGTTTATATTTAAAGAATTTCTTGTAATGAAATATATAAAATATGATTTGAGAGAAAATATTGTTCATGAAATATTTTTTGTGGTTCAATTTTATAATTATTAGCACAATGAAGATTAAAAAAATAGAAATTTTATAAAAGTAAGCGCATGTGACTTGTCTTGATAGATCTCCTTATTAGAATATGTAAGACAAAAATATCTTCTTAAATATAGAATAAATATTTAATATTTTGAGTTATACAAGATATGTTTAAGACTGTGTATTTTTATCACTATGTTAAAGATATACTTTATTAGAGGATGTAAAAGACTTGTTGTATCTCTTGGACACACAAAACACTTGTGTCTAATAACATATATTACTTGCAAAATTCATGATTCATGTTTTGTTATGTAAGCACTGGATCAAAATGTAAGAGTGTGTAGGACTTTATTCTATCAGTCTCCTCATTTTTTTGTGGTGCTTAAAACAATAAAGTTTAAACATGATGATTTTCATAAAACATATTTTTGAAAACCATGAAAATTTTACGATATGCATATAAGGCACAAGTTTGATGGGATTTTAAACTTTTCATAGCATTGTATTTCATTAATTATAATTACATTAAGAGGATATAATTTTCATTTAAGAGTAAGAAAAAATTATGATGATGTGAAAAATATCATAAAAAATATCAGACTTTATTAATCTATTACATAAATGTTCAAATAAAACATACAAATTAAAATTGTGTCTTCGCTTGATCTTCATCTACTCCCCCTAAACTTGAGCATTCCCTTGAAAAACATAAGACTCCTTCCCCTTAAGCTTTAAACACTTTAAAATCACTTCTCCCTCTTTTTGTGTAACATCAGAAAGAGCTTTATCATTCTAACTCTTCATCATTAGAGGAAAGCACTATAGGCGCACTTGAAGTTGTTGGCAAAAGAGGCATAAGACAAAGACCGAGAAGATATATGGTCATGTCTTTCCAATTTTGAGCTTTCTACATGCTTGTAAAGCGGAGTAAAGAATATCACTTGAGTATTCCAAAGCAATCTTGAGATATTCATTCTCACATGGAGCACAACGATGCAAGTGGGCATGTAAAAGTCATCTCAACATGAAGAGGATAGAAGTATACCAGCTTCCAAGTTTTGGACTTGAAGACTTGGCTTTATGTAAATTTGATATCTCCAACCACTTTGATGATGAAGATGATGATGTTTGAAGAATGAAGAGTTTTGTCTTAGTCTTAGAGTGTCTTAGGATTTGGGGTAAGATACATTTCATTTAATCTTAAACATAATCTTGCTTTTTTAAAATGTTTTCAAATGTTCTAAAGAAGTTTTAGTTGTTCTCAAATCATTAAAAATATGTTTACAATCAGTTAAAATGTTCTTAGTTTATTGGACAAGTCGAACTTAAACAATTTAACCAACTGACATGGATTTCAGTTAACTGATATTCTAAAACTACTGTTTTTAAATTTTGTTTCCAGCTGAATTCAACTAACTATTTTTTAAATTTTGAATCAGGTTAAATTATGGAGATGTTGTTTTTGAAAAAATCATGCTCTTTGGAAAATCTAGTTGATTCGCAATTTAAACAGACTGAAATCACTTAAAGTTTCTCTTTAATGATTTACACTACTTTAAACGCGTTTTCAACTAACTGTTTTCAATTTTCAAATTTTTGGTGCTCTCTGGAAAATCATTCTTAAGTGAAATAAATAAACTATATCGCATTTTTTTTCTCAATAATAGTCTTAAAACACTGATACCAGTTCTGATATAACTAGTTTGAGTTTTAAAGAACTAGGCAACGAATCAATTACAAAGAAACCAACTATTCAAAAAGAGTTTTCCAATGTTCTAAATCAATTTTCAAAATTCATCAAAGAGTCCGAGATCTAATTAATTTGATAATCTTTCTATAGAAGTCATCACCTAGAATTGTGTTCTAGTTTACACACTACTGTTGTAATCAATTGAATTTGTTCCATAATCTTCTTTAATTTCATATTGGGTGTAACCTTTCTTGATTAGGGTGATTAAGAGGTTCTTGTAAAAGGGTTTTACATGGGTAGATAGATCTTGTAGAGTTCAAGACCAAGGTGTTTGTGAAATTCATTGTATTTTACATGTAAGGTTCTATAAAAATTTGAATTAGTAGATTGATTGATCAGCAAATTAGGAAACTAGATGTAGCTTTCTTGTGAAGGTGAACCAGTATAAAATCACTGGTGTTTATCTTCTTCTCCCTTACTCTTTAATTTTTGCAGTTGTTAATTGAATTGTTAAATGAGATGAATATGTGATACATTCATCAAAGCATTTCAAGAATTTTTAAAGAACTAGTTTTGGTTGCAGTTGTGAGCAAAAATAAGATTGTTTTTTCTTAAATTGACCATCATTTTCAAAAATATTTTGTGAGTTTAATTCATCTTAAACGTAGCCCTTAATTCTAACACTAAGTACATATCTGAATTTGGAGGGAGGATAAGAGATATCCACACAGGAAACACATTGGAGCAGCATAGAAAACCTTAAAGGTTTCTCTTCAGGTGATAATCCACTAATGAAAGTTGTAGAGGACTTGAACATGGTGAACAAATGAAAATTGTACGAAGTCCACTTAACTATATATTTCTCCATAAGATCCATTAGTTTTTGGCTCATTGGTTTGATTGGGGTCCTTTGCAAGATGAAACGATTCATCTACATCAACTCTTGCCACTTCTTGGCCTTTGTATATATTAAAGGGAAGGCAAGTCTGAGGGTGGTCCATTACTGGAATGAAATTGGTCTTTTCTATGTGACATAGGTGAACAAATCCATATGCGAAGAAGGTTCACTAAGCACACTTTTGATATGATTGAAGCAAAGCATAACATGTGGAGCGTTCTTCAAGCAACAACTTGAGCATCATTTGCATCTCAAAGAGATTTACATAATCCTTCAATTCTTCAAAATCTTCACTCAACTTAAGACGAAGATGATTGATCTCAAAAGTCATAGGAGCATAGAAAGGGATAATTTCATATATGTATGCATCCAATTTCCATATATCAATATTGTCATGAAAGAGCTTTCTATTCTAGGGAAAAGTGCACCATGATCAAACTGAAAGAAGGTCGAGAGTTTGAAGCCAACAACCTTGGTGCATGAGAATTGTGATGAGAGAAAAGGGACAGGGTAGGATTCCTTACCATAGGATCTATTAAAGCATCTTCATCATCAACTTCTTTAACATCATACTCAATTGTGATGCCTTGAATGCCTCTAGAAGCCATCCCTATAAGATTGACTTTTGAGAGAACATAGTCTATGTCAGACTTATGCATGGTAGCAAACATGTGTCTTTTAGAAAGCATCTTCCATGGATTGTGGTGTGCTGAAACTACCACTGTGCATCTTAGAAGATATATACAATGGAGCTTTTTATAGAAGCCCCCATGAATGATCTACCAATCAAATGGACTAATCAACAAACTCATAGTCCTGGTTGTAGAATCAATACTACCATTCCTCTAGAAAACTTGCATTACATGAGTGGAGGCGCTTCTCGTTCTAATGACTCTTCATCATCAGTTGTAGTTTCTATGTACATGTTTCCATCATCTGCATCATCATCGATGTCAATCATTATTACATCTTAAAAGGTTGGAGAGTGAATGATCATCAGTTGTACATCGCATATTTCTTCATCTTTATATACAAGTGTTAAAACCAAAAGGGTTTTGCATTTATGACTATATCATTAATAACATTGATCACTTAATTTGCAATAGTGTCTAACAAGTCGACATAGGAAAAGTAAGAGTCCAAACAGTCGTACCGTGGTAGTGCCAAGGTAGAGGGGGTAGAGGACTGATGCTCAGGAGGTTGAGAAGGGAAAACAATATCTAAGGTGGCATGATTTAAATTTATTTGGGTAGGGGTGATGATGGTAGTGTTGGTTTGAAGTGATTGCGGTGGAGAAAGTCTAATAGGATGTTTAAGTAGGCTTGGAAAATGCAGATGGGGATTGGCCATTTGATGAGCTTAAAATGCCAATGAACTAAATTTACAGGTCCAGCGATGAAGGAAGTGTATCCTTTTAAAGGAAATTGAGATCTTGTTTGAACTAGACGAGCTTAAAGCCTCTGATATACTTCATTAGATGTGTGATCAAAAATCTCTCAGACTCACAAGTTGCTTTGTGAATCTATATATTTCACATAAGCTCCATAATGTCTATCATGTGCTGATTAAGTGATGAGTGTCATTTTACTCTAAATTTCTTGATCTTACAACATTACCTAAGTCATTTCTTTCTTCTTATTTCATACATTTAGCACATTTTCATAAAAATCATGCATAAAACTAACTTTTCAAATTTGTTGCATTTTCCATGTTTTTAGTATTAAAAAATAAATAAATAGAAAAAGAAAAAATAAATAAATAAATAAATAAATAATCATGCATTCATACATATTACATGGATCTTTCTCCTTATTTTTAGAAGATGGAAACTTTCCAATAACCTACAGAAGAGTTGTAAAAAAGGAATCAGCAGAGTTGTAAAAAGGGAAATCCTCAATTTGCACCTTCCCTTGTTTGTCCATTCATCAATCCGTATGCACTCACTTTCCAATTTTGCTGGAATATTGGAAAGAAGGAAACAAAGTATTTCTTTGTGTAATTTTATTTAATTATCTTTTAATAAATATTAGAATGGGAGCATAAGGTATACTAGCTATATAAAGCTTCATATAGCAAGCACTAAGAACATGGTTTAGCCATGTAAAGTCCCACTTCATGAAGGAAGCATTTAAAAACTGCTTAAATGAGCAAATTTTGTTCATTAAGAGAAACATCCAAGATAACATATTAATTACTAGCATGTGTTTTGATGATTTGATTTATATTGGTGATGATAAAGGCATGATTATTGAGTTCAAGAAGTCTATGGTGAAAGCTTTTAATTTGACTAACCCAGGGAAGATGAGATTTTTCCTCGACATTGAAGTTTTTCAAAAAGGATTTTCATATATAAAAGAATGTCATTGATACCTTGAAGAAGTTTGGAATGTTTGAGAGCAAACTGATGAGGTTGGAGCTGGAGCTCTTTGGTCAAAGATTTAAATATTTGATGAAGTCAACCTCCTTAGTGATGAAGCATGAAGCCCATAAAGACATTGTGTGTCTGTAATTTTGTGTTTCTAGGTTGCTATGTAAGCATCTCTCATTTAGACAATTTCATGATCATTTTATTAACTTGGATTTCTTGACAAAAACTATCTTGAAAATTATCTTGATCTTCCACATGTTTTTAATATATTAAAAGATTGTGTTAATCAGTTAAAATATTTCTGAAGTATCATAATTGACTTCAGCTGTAATTTTAATTGGTTAAAGCATCAGTTTAATGTGTTAAAAATGTTTAGGATCTTGAATATTTTTAAGACAAGTTTAACAATTTGTTGGGATTATGTTGCAATAGATTGATTGTCTTTAGCTTAGTTTGTAAAAAGTTTGGATAAGTTTTGGTTAATTAAAAATTTGAACTAATCCATTAGTTTTACTATTAAGTAAAATTAACAGATTAAGTTGACTTTTTAATCCGTTAAAACTATGAATTTTTATGAAAACCTCTCTCATTTAAATAGTTTCATTTGCAAAAATTAAAATGCATCTTGACGTACTTTTTAAAACACGCATTGAGAGAGAATATTTCTAAGTAAAAAGATCTTTGTGGGCAATCTAAGAATTGTGATTTGAGAGTTGTATAGGAGATCACCCTTAGAATATGAAATTGTGTGGGAACTACAATTTGTCTAGGTGATCTCATTCCTTGATTTCTTGTTTGCGTGCATTCTGGATTAGGGTCATCTAGAGGATTTGTAGTAGGGTTCTGTAGTGGTTGGGATCAAGTCTTGTAGTATTCAAGACTTGTGATCTTGTTATTTCTTAGGCATTACTAGGGTTGTAATTGCTTGTAAGAATACTTTGTGATTAGTGAAAGTTAATTTGTGGTTAGGCAACTAGATGTAGCTCTTGCAAAAGAGTGAACTAGTATAAATCATCTATGAACCTCTTTATTTTCAGTTTTGTATTACATTAAATTTTGGATTTTGCAATCTGCATTATAGAACAATCTATCAAGTCTGTAGATGAAAATTTAACGAGCTAAATCATGTTTTTAATGAGCTAATTTTTTGAAAGATCTATTCATGCCCCTCTAGATCTTGTTTTTGCATTTCAATACAAACATGTAAAACGTCCAATTGTTCCAAGTTGCAAGGTTAACAAATTGATGGTAATTGCATTTACAAGCTGTAAAAAGAATATTAAGATACTTGAAGGGAATTATTGACTTTGAGATCTTTTACAAAAAGGGGGGAGGATAGATTCTGATTGGGTAGGAGATGAAGAAGATTCTAAAAGTATATTTGGTTGTGCTTTCTTGATTAACTAAAGACCAATGTCATGGACGTCTAAAAAACAAATTATACATTTTCAACTACTGAAGGAAAGCTTATTGTTAGTGCTTATGTGTGTTAATCTATTGGGTTGAGAATAGTTTTATGAAACTTAAATCATGCTCTAGAAGGTAGCACTGTCATCATTTATACAACAACTCAACATTTAAAAAATATAGTCATGCATGGAAAAGATGAACATATCACACTGCATTTTCATTTTTTTAAAGATATCTTACAAAGAATGGAGAAGTCAAATTGGTGCATTATAGAACCTGGGATGAGATTAGCAGTGTTTGTGGTACAATTTGGTTTCAATTTTAATTAAAAATATATTTGAACTAAATGTAAAAATTAAATGTAAAAATTACATATGGTTCGATTTGTGTAACATCATGGAAAAAAATATCATACTAGTGATGAATCATAATTTATCCATGTTTTCTTAATTTTTTGTACTTATATTAATTATTGTTTTGTGTTTAGTTATCCATTATTGATACGTTTTTATTAGTTGGACTTTATGGGGTCAATAATTCAAATTTTTATTAATTGAAGTTTATTTGTCTTATTGTCGTTTGTTTTTATTTTTCAGAATAATCTTGGGACGATTTTGGGCATGAAAAATATTATGGACTTTTAAAAGTTACTGTCACGTCAACCTTTACTTAGGATTTTAATTTCGTTTTCTTTTATTTTTGTAATTTAGGCCAGAAAGTATTTTTTTATGAGGCTCAGACGTTTTGGGAGATAGGGGCTAACCTGGGGTTACAAAATCCCAAAGAGAAGAGGCAGATTGAGACATTCACACACTATTTCAGCTGCTCATGTTTCCATCTTCCATTTTTCCATCTTTCGGTTTCCGTCTTCCATTTTTCGTTGCTGGTTGTGTTTTTGTCTTTATTTTTTCTCTTTTCTGAATTTCTTGTGCAACTCCATAGAGAGCTAATTTTCAGAGGTTGATTTCCTGAGTAGATTGTTGTGAACTTTGAGGTTTAATTCATGTTTTTTCTTTGTTCTTCTTGATTCTTCATCTTCTAATCTTTGTACTTATACTTTCGTTCATGCTTAATGAAAATTATTTTCGCAGTTTGCTTAATTCTGTGAATGGTTAAAGATTGGATGATGTATACATTTGCTTAATTCGTGTAAGGAAATCTCGAGTTAATCTTTGTTTAGTTGATTCATTTGGGCTGGAATGAGGATTAAGATGAACAGAGTGCATTTTTCTGTATAACCAAGGATAAGAGAAATTGTAATTGAATTAGGGAATCAATTCAGTTTTTTTATAATTGTTTACATTTTGCGAAATCATTCTGCATTTTTAAGTTAACTCCACAAATTTGTTCACTCCCCTCTTTTTCTTTATTGTTTATGCGTGTTACATTGGGAACCTTTACCTGAAACACGGTCCTTGGGAGACGACCTAGGGATCACTTCCTAGTATTACATTTTAACTATTTATTTGATCGGATACGGATTCGATCAACTAGTTATGTACATCTACTATAATACTTTATTACATCCTTACATAAAATTTATTACAACTACAGGACACAAGCTCCTAAAAAGAACACTCAAAAAAAATAATATCTATTGCTACTCAGCATCCCTCCTGGAAGCTTTCTCGCTTCCACCACATTGTACGATTATAGTAGTGTCACCCACCAAACAATAAGGATGAGCTAATTATTATAAACACAAACACAATACAACTTGGATAATTGATATCAACAATCATATTATTACATCAATGTATAAAAAAACATCAACAACACAACCAACCTTATATCCAGTCATCATTCCCTTTCTTGTGATAAAAGATATTGTTGAGTCCAATTGTGGGTGGAGAAAGTGTCCATGCTTGAAACTAATCCTTAAGATTGGAATCGTTTAGCGTCTATTTGTTTCGTGTATTCTTGTGAGGATAAATCCCCTTTCCCTGCTTTCTAGATCTTTATGACGAATAGGTTTTACGATTTCGTTGTCTCTCTTTCCTAGGCCTATTCCAAGTGTGTACCCAGATCTAAGCTCTGAAACCTGCTTTTCTTAAGCCTGATGCATTACTTGAATGGAAGGAACTTTCAATAGTAAGACATCTTGTAGAAAAATCTATTCATGGTAAATGAGTCTCACCATAGGCTAACACCTTATCCCCAACATGGTCCGGGCCAAGGTACCTAGGGTCAGGGTGACACACAACACATGCTATCGAGAGCCAGGTATAGATTTACTCTGAGAGTCTGATATAAGCCTTCGTCAACTTCTCACCACCTGATGTCTTGTCTACGTGATTAGACATCAGTGAATTTGATATACCTCTTATCCATAAGCTTTCATATTTACCACCATCACCTAATGTACAATAGCATCCCAGGTAATGTACCACAACACCTCGTCGGGGCCAACAACAACACCCAAAAAGGGCCCCAACAATCACCTATCAAAGGCTTCCAACACTCACAAGTGGGAATATCACAACCATATAACCCATTGTGAGCCATGTCAACAACTACTTATCCTCTTTGATAGGCTAACTACATGTATAAGATCAACAACATACCACCTAACAACAGTATTTACAGATATACAAGATAAGGTTCACCATTCTTATATATGAACATACCAACAAATTCATCACCTTATGAAACATCATTTAGCATTTATCAACTAACAACATGATCAACAATTGTCATCAATAGTTTCTCAACTCAATAAAAACAAGTCTAAATCTACACCATTTTCACTTAAGCAAGCTCCTTTCGCTTGAGCGAAAATGAGGCAATAACACTTTTGTTGTCATTTTAGCTTAAGTGAGAATTTTTCACTAGAGCAAAATTGAGGTTGGGAGCAACTTTTTCTCAAAGGTTTCCCACTTGAGCAAAAATAAAACTTTTGCTTGAGCGAAAACTCGTCGCTTGAGTGAGTCTAGGTGGTGGAGGTAATCATTACCCACCACCTTACTTGCGGTTGAGTGACTATACGTCACTTAAGTGAAAATAGGATTAAGAGCCACCCTAACAAACATATCCACATGTTTTTTCACACCATCAACCCTTATACAGTAATTTTAGACAACCTCATACTCATCAATAGTGTATATAACGATCTAAATCAACAATCATCCTCAAGTGTATTCAATTGCTACTTCAATATTTAAGATTCTCACAACTCATGAAATGATCATACAACCAAACAACTCTCTTTCAATTTCATAGACAGAATAATTAGCTCCCCTTACCTGGATTGTAGTACAACTCTCCAAGCTAACTCTTAGCTTCACCAGCTCCAAGTAAGTCTCAATTGCACAATGAACAGGCAGAGTCTCCTCTTAAACCCTCAATCTTAACAGAAAAGAGGAAGACAAATTCAACAACAATTATCTTTCAAACTACTTACTTGTTCAAAGTTCTAATCGGATGGATAGAATCTACTCCTTGCTACCTTCTTGTAGCTTTAATCTGGTAGAAAAACCTTTTGTCAAAAACTCAAGAATTGAGGAGAGAATGTAGACATAAGAGAGAGAATTTCAAGAAGAATGGAGTTTAGAATGAACGATAATAATATTAGAATCCTTTATATAGACGTCATTAATAATTCACTTTAAAATCTATTATTAAAATATTCATGGGTCTTACAGTTTGGTTTGATTTGAACATAAAGAAATATTCGAACCAAACTAAACCAATTTTCATGGTTTGCTTTGGATAAATTTTATGTTTTTATCGTATAACATTTTATTAATATATATATTATATTTATATATTGTAGCATAAATACTAGATAACTCATATGATCAATCTCACATAAGCCTATCAAATCTCCCACACACATATGTACTTGTACAAAATTCAAAATATAAACACCAAAATTAGTTCTATTGTTTTTTATTTTAACATTTTTTTTCCTCAAAACTAATAATCTAACATTTATACTATTTGGATAACTTTTTTTCTACCTTATTCATATAATTGTGTTAGTGTTTACCACATATTTATAGACATAAATTAAGTTATCTATATTAGATTTTTCACTTACATAAAAATCTCTCATATATATATAAGGGAAATAATAAATAATATAATAATATTTAAATAATTAATTTTAATTTGATTTATTTAAAATATTCCAAAATTTTAAATCAGAAATTGATTTGAACCGTGTGATTTTAAAATAAATATTCAAATCAATCTAATTTTTTTTAATTAGTTATTAGTTTTTTTATTGATTTTGAATTATTTTATTTGGAACGATTACCCTAAATAAAATTACATAATAGATAACTAAAGTGTTAACGCATTTCAAAAGTAAAAGATGATTGAGATGTTTGATTGCTATAAAGTAAATCCAATGTATATGATAACTACATTTAGTTTAAGATATGTCTTTTGCTATTGCACAAAGAAAATAAATTATTTTTATCATTATTATTATAAATTAAAATATAAAAATATTATTTGATATTACAATGAAAAATTATATATATTTTTTATTATCCTTTTGAAAAATATATTCGACCCCATATATTTATAAATATTTTTTATTTATTTTGGTTCGACTTTAATGCATTTAATTCTATAAAGAACTATTCATATGATAACACACAAAGTATTATCAGATCACAAAATCAGGACATCATTGGAAAGAACCACAACATGTATACTATGATATATCATATATCAACAATTTAGTTATGGTGATTAAATGTTACATGAGTGAAGACGTGTCTAATCCTTGACTGATGGTATGTGGCATTATTAACGTCAAGTTATTTCTAAAAGAATCATGGATTTCTGCTAAAGAAATTGGAGAAAAGTTAGCTTTTTCAACAAACAGTCCCAGAATGTACAGTAAACGTATCCGACAAAAGAAAATTAAGTAATCTGATTAAGAATTGTTTTAAAAAACTAAATTTGTTTCCTTTTAATGTGCAATATTATTTATAGAGTTTAAGATTGTATTAATTATTTTTTATTAATTATATTTTTATTTTTAAAAATATCAATAACAATAAAACTATTCTTTTTATGAGACTTTAAGTGGTTTGTTTTATTCTACCTTTTCATTTATCTTTTTCTTAGTCAATAAAATTAATTTGTAAAGAAAAAAGATATTAGAGTAAAATTATAAAAGAAATGAAAAGAAAAGTTGGTACTTACAAAAAAATTCGAACAGAAGTTATATCATATAAAGAGTTAAAAGACTTCTTTCATAATACACAAGATGACCTTAACAGAATGATTTCCTTGTGGTGATAATTTTAAGATTAAAAATTAAAGAATAAAACTTATTTTCGTGTAGATGAAAAAAAAAATGTTTCATATATAAATACTGTATTGCTGAGAATTAAAAAAAATTTCTACGTAAATATTTTGTTACATAAAAAAAGAATACACTCTCTTTGTAAATAACAAAGATATTATTGAAAAAAATTAAAAATTTAACAAAATCTTAAATTAGTCTCTTAATTAGAGAGAGAAACATTAACAACACTTGTAGTTATAGTTTGGTAAGCATGATTATCGGAAGAAGGAAGGTTGGAAGAATGAGAGAGATACGTATTGATGTTTCCGATGGTCACTCACAGGAAAAATAAAAGGCAGTGAAGAGTGGGTGTCGGCATGATTCCTGCTATCGTGGTCAATGGTCATTGGTCAAATTATACTGCAACATTATTTCCTCTCACATCACCCTCTATTCAATTTTCTTTTTCAAATTATGTATATTCTTCTAATCTTAATTTTTTCGTTTTCAAACTTCATTTCTCACCATTCTTTTTCATTTACTGTTACCTTCTCCTTCAACATTCTTCACTCATGGTATCTTAAATACAGATTCATGATATTATTTTAATGAATAAGAGGTTAGAACATTATTTGTAAACAAAATCCAATTTATATTATTCTTTAAGATATTTGTTTTTTTTAACTTGTAGAAATGTATTGTAAGATAAAATAACAAAAAATATTAAATTCTAAGATATAATATCTCTCAATCATAATAATTTATCTTAATAGTATTATTTTAATGGACTGAAAGATCTGATCCTTTTTTATATTTCTAACATCAATTTTAATCTAAGTTATTCGATGTTTAGTGATTTAGATTCATATCCATGAATATTTGTAGTAAAATTTATAATAGATGAAAAAAATAGTATCTTTAAAATAAATATTTGTGGATATCACGTATAAATATTTTAATGATGTGTTTATTAATAGGATGAATGTGGTATCTAACTTGTAGAAACTCACTACTCATTATAAGTTATTTTTATCTAAATATTCTTTATAATTAAATTATTAAAGTAAAACTATTGTTAGTGAGAGAAAAAACTAATAAATTTGATTGTATAGATTTATGTTTCTCATTTATGAAATTAAAATTATTTTTGAAGTGATGAATTTTATTTAAATTTTTATTTTTATTCACAATTCATTTAAATTTATTTTAAATTTTTTTATTTATACTAATTATTTTATATACTTTAAAATAATTTTGATTTGAATTTATATTTAAGGAAATTCTTAAATAATCTTATTTAAAATAAAAAAATGTCCACATGTAATTAATGGAACAAAAAAAATTACAGGCCAAGTAACATGTAACTACTCTTCATACCCACTCCAACCCACCCCTTATTTATCATCCATATATGCCAAGATTCCTAGGATGGCTTTTTAAATACTCAAACATTGACTAACCTACTTTAATTTTCACATTCAATTATTTTTATTAAGTACACCTTTATACAAATATACCATAATTTATACTTCCTTATGTTCTTTTTCCATAAAATAAATAAATATCAATACATTTCCATTATTAATGTATTCTAATAAAAGCTATTTTAAAAGATATGGGTAACTTTATGAGTACGTAAATTTATTACAATTATTCGCTTATATTTAATAAAAAATTACTTCTAATGGGTTACAAAAAAGTATACAAAATTTTATACTATAATCAAATTATAAATTACAATATCAAAAATAATTGCTTATTTTTCATCACTATTTTAAAAATCATATTTGAAGTAACTTTCTAATTGGTTGATAGGAAAAAAGTTTCTTTCAAAATCATTTAATTGCAAACTCTTAAACAGAATAAATTTCATAAATATTTATCTTAAAAGTTTATAAAGTTTATGAGTATACAGTATAATAAATTCATTAGCGACAACTTATGCTTATTAGTCAAATCTATATTTATATTATAGTAGGTTTAATAGCGTTATTTCAAATACCAGTAAACTAAACCATCCATGATACCTCATGAGAAGGTATCTCGAATTTTTTCGGAAAGAAAAAAAAATATTAAAATAATAAAATTAAGGATCAATAAATTTTTTACTCTTAATTTTAGGTGAATTTTTGCAATACTTTTTTATTATATATTTTAATATAATCTATTAAAATCAATAATTTAATTCTTTCTATTAAATTAATGTAAAAGGTATTAAATAATGTGATAATAAAATATATTTATTAAAATATTTTTTTCTCTTTAATCTGTACTATATGGTACGTGTCTTGTATCACTTTATTAATTTTTAATATTATCTATATTAATTTAATAAAAAAAATATTTATTAATTTTAATTAAAATTAAGATGATATCGAAAAAAATATTATAAATATTTACAAAAAATTAAAACTAAAAAGTTTATTAAATTAAAATTAATTTATTTAAAAACAAAATTTTTATGGAGAAATTTGAATAAAATAAATATAAATTTATTCTTTTAAATTTTGATAGAAAATTTGTTGAAACATATTTATATATGGATAAAAGATATTTATGCATGAAAATCGCAATGGAATTAAGAGTGTTTATTTATTTAGGTAGAATAAGTGGAAAATGGGAGCCTGGGGAGAAGAGACGTAACGTTACATTTTGACTAAAGAAAAAGAAAAGAGAGAGAAAGGGAAAGAGATTTGTCGGTGGGGCTAGTGGGCCTGGGGTGGGTTGGGCCCACAGAAAATAAGAGGAGCACGTGGGTGTTACGTGGCAAACTGCCATAACCGACAATAACCGTGACCTTGTCCTTGCCTCGAGTTCCGTGTTGGTTCCTCCTTTGCTTTGGGACCTCAACTCTTTCAGGTGTCACCACCCAATTTCTGCGCTCTCATCATCCCTTTCCTTTTAAATAACTTCTTTACTTTCTACATTTTTAATTACTTTAACATTATTTTACAATTATATTTATTTTTTTACGTAGTCAAAAAATATATTACTATATTATAAAAATCATTTAACATTAATTTTAAATTGTACAAAGTTGGGAAAATAATAATATTTTATTTATTATTACATGTGATTTTAGTATATTATAAGTAGTAGTAATTCTAAATATATTATAGCTACCAAATGATTTTATTTATCTTTATAGACAAAATCCTTGTTGATTATAAACCATAAATTAAATTACTTCACAATCATTCAAATTATAATATCAAAATAATATATATACATATATGAATATAAAAGAAATTATAAATGTTTCTATAAATTATGACAATTTTTAACAAAAATTTAATGGTAAAATGTAAGTTTTCGAATAAAATATATAAATATCTTATTTACATTAAATAATAAATATATGACTACGTACTTACAATTTTTAATTATTATCCTTTTGTTATTTCAACTATATTAACTATTGTTTTTTCCTATTTTAAGCATTGACCTAACTATAGTTATGATAAAGGTGAATAAAAACAGGTAAAAAAATGTTCAAAATTTAACATTAATCAATATTTTCGTAGGAATTAAAAACGGAGTAATATTTACTAAAGATATATTTAAACAAATATTAAAAAACACTTAAAAGAATAATTGATAAAAAAATAGTGTTAAAGATATAATAGTTGGATTTTTTTTTGGTAGATGTAACTGTATTTTTTTTTTTAATTTTCGTCTTCATAGTTTTTAAATGTTTTGTTTTTTTATTTTTCCAGAATATTAACTTAATTGATAAAAATGATATCATATATGATATCATCATGAAGTTTTGTCTGTATTTTTGTAAACATGTTATTTTTTTTATTTTAGTCATTACTCTATAATATTTTTTATTTTTGTTCGTATAAATACGTCATTTTCTGTTAAAGTCCCAGGAAAATAAATTGTTCAGGCAAATGTTAGTGTGACATCAAAATAATATTTGTTAAACTATATAAATAATTACACTTTTTATTTTTCCGGCAAGATTCAATACTAAATGTAATAAATGGAAAAAAATTATTAACCATGATTTTTTTTTTGTTTATTGTAAACAGGAGAAATTAAAAAATCCCTTTAAAATATTACTTTTAACCTTCATAAAAATTCAATGTGTTTAGTTTCTTTATTTATTAAGAGTAATGAGTTATAGTTTTGTATTAAGAACTAAAAAGACAGTTAAAATAGCATATAAAATTGTTATAAAGATAGAACGTAGCATTGTAATATTTAGAGGAATAAAAAGGATATTTTAACTTTTTTAATTAAAATAAAAGATTAGCATATTTTAAAAATTTTGTGCTGGATTGAGTTTTAAAGCCCACAGCACAAACACCTAAACGAGTGGTCCATAATTCAAACAACCCAAACATGTATAAATAAATCATTAAACAATGGAATAACAAAGGTGTAAAACGCACACAAGAATCGACAATAACGGTAACATAGCCCACAAATTCCACTTCATAAATATAATTATAATATTATAAAATCCGACGTGTACCATTACTTTTTTTTTTGTTAGTATATGTTTTTTAATAAATTCTTCATATATTATATATAACTTTTTTTTAAAAGAAAACCAACTCACCTGACAAGTGTTAGATGTTTTTTTGTTTTGTGATTTTTATATGTATTCATGATATTGGATAATCTTATTTAATATACGATCACATAGTATAACTCTAAAAGGACAAATTTTCTTGCAATAAATTTGATCCCAAGTGGTGTCCTAAAAAGTCAATAATTTCTGGTAAAAGATTTGAGCGATCAACCTATGTATGCATAAAAGAAAAAGATTAAAATATTTTCGATAGGAACAAAATAAAATGAAAGAAACAAAACAGTGTTGAAAGAATAGAAAATTTAATTTTATTTCAATTTTACTAGGATAAATCTTGATCATGTTCTAAACTTCTAATATGATTGCTGAAAATAAAATTTAAATTTAATTTTATTATAATATTAACGTGTAAAAGTATATTTATTACAAGAATCACACGTAAACTTAAAACATGTACATTATATAATAAAATACTATTTAGTTACATTAAATAGAATTATAATATAAAAAAATTGATAGGTTAAAGTATAAATAATATATATAATTAAATATAATTAAAAAATAATTATTGAATAAGATTTTATAGTATTTCTTACATTAAAAAAATAAATATAAAATCTAGAAAGTGATATAGAATGAGAGATAAAAAATAAATTAAGATGTGATGTTAAATATTTTGTATTTGGGGTTATTTGTAAGTAGAATTTTGAATTAATATAATGCAAGTGGCACTTAAGTCCTTTGGGAAAAATAATGAAAGAAAAAGAAAATGTGAAGTGGGGAAGTTTAGGTGATAGGAGAGATGATGGATATAAAAATATTGTATAGAATTAACAAGACAAGAGTTGAATGGGTGGTTTTCCTTGTCAGATACAACACAGCACATTAGTTGTAGCTTTCAATCCCACGTAGTGCCACGTGTTTGTTCTCCATTTTTCAATCCTATGAAAGCCCTCCTTTCACGTTTTTCTTTCCCATTTAATTCCTGCCTGCCTGCCACGTTAGCATGCCGGCAACCGAATCAACATCCCTCAAGCACACTATTCAAATCTCTCCCTCTTTTTCAAACCTAATCTCTTCACAACGTTAATCTTCTCTCTCTGTGTACTAGGATAATCTTTTTATTATTCCAACCTACTTTTCTCACACTCTGTTTATGTGTAAATACAGAAAATTCAGTTACCTTTCGCCGTCTTTCAATATCTAATAATCCACACCCATTTGTTTAACCTCATTTCTTCACCATCATTGGTTTATCATAAGTGTGAAATGAATGAAAAAGAAGAAAAAGGTTTTGAGCATATGGTGTGGTGTGGGTTATGATGCAATGAATAATTTAGGGTTAACATAGTTGTGTATGAGATAAGGGGTGTGGTGTGTTGAGAATTATTGGATTTGATGGGAATGTTAAAAGGGGAAAGAAAGGAGAGAAGAAAAGTTGTTGCATTGCATTATGGTCCCATTGGGGAAGAAGGGCGTGATATTGGACTTTCTAACTACCATACCTAACCCTTATTTCACAGTTGAAGATTTTATGCTCTCTCTCTCTCTTGTGTACTCCATGGCACACCATGTGGGTTTGTGCTCTGTGGGCCCCTCCCACCTCATGCTTTCTCCTCTTTCTCTTCTTCCTTCTCATCCACACGTAAGCTGGGGGTGAGGAGACACACCTTCTCTTTCTAAAATCTTCTTCAAATATTAATCTTTTTTACAATATATATTATACTTCTAACTCATTTAAGGAAATCACAAACTAATAGACAAACAAGTGCACGCATAAGTATTTTGAAAACTGCCAAATTATACGACTATGCATATATATATATATATATATATATATATGCATTATTACCAAGAGATAAAAGAATATATCAAGTATGTGTGAGAGTGAGTTTGAGAATAAACTCAGCTTGTCACAGGTTTAAGAGGATTCTACATCCAAAAAGGTCGAAAAAATAAGGTTTAATAAAGATTTTGGTCTCACTATTTTATGAGAATTTGTAATGTTTTTCATGTTTATTTTTTTTCTCAATTGGATCCCAAATTTTATATTTTTTCTTAACTGAATCTCAAATTTCATTTTTTTTCTCAATTGAGTCTCAAATTTTATTAAATTCTTCAATGTGATCGTTTTTGTCAAAAATCCACATACTGTAATATTCATATTTATATTCGTACCATTTTTTTATTATTCACGTTCCATAAGTTAACTTGAATATGTTACGTCTCATATAGTTAACACCGTTAACATTAATCTAACAGAAGAAATCATATTAAAGATTTTAATAAAATTTAAGACTTAATTGAGACAAAAATTAAATATGAAAAAATATTACAAATTCTAACAAAATATTGGAACTAAAATATCTATTAAACCAAAAAATAAAACAATGACAAATATGAGTTTTTGTATCTGTCACGTACATCACTTTACTAAAAGATAAAAACAATTTGAATTAAAATCGTATGAAATATATTACATAGCATGATTTTATTTAAAAATTAAATAAAAATTATATTATGTAATACCACTTCTTTACTTAAAATTATGTTACATAAATACGATTTAATCTTATTTCATAATAAAAAAAATAGACTCAGATGGTAAAAAAAAAATTCAACCCCTACTGTACAAAAACTGGTTTAGGATATTAAAAGTTTGTCAGAAAATTAAAGTATATAAAAAAAAATTGGATTGATTTTGAATGTGTATATATATATATATAAACTTAATGGTAAACATAAATTGGTAAACTGCAATGGAACTACTCACACATTTCAATCTTACTAGAATAAGTTTGTTGTTTTGTTGTTGATTTTTTTCATGAGTACCTACCTACTAATGCCTATGGGCTATGGTTTATTGTTGATACTTTCTCTCGAGCACATGCAGATGCAGATGCTGATATACCAAACAAAGCCCTAATAAATGCCACTTTTGTCTGCACTCATGGTGGGGGAACACTGTCGTGGTCAAACTGAGAGTAATAAATTATATATAGTAACAGCAACTATAATGCCACTTTTCTGTTCCGTAATGTTGGTCTTTGATTGCCCCCATTTTAATTAATGTCCACCACAATGAAAGTGAAAAAAACTTGAGACCAAAAAATAAAAAGAATATTAGTATACGGTAATGGAAGAAGCTTTAGTCAGATCAGATTGTTCTGTTCTTCACGTGATGGCAGTTATCTTCAGAACACACACATGGTAGCATATCTTTCAGGACAAAACCAAATCTTTCTTGTTTTATCTATTTCTCATTTGCCCATCACACTTCAAACCAAACTTCATTTTCCATACATACATTATGTTTTACTAATTGCAGGGTTTCAACATTTTTATAATCATGCCATCATATCCTTAGTCTTCTTAAAGTCTTTCGTCAAGTAATTAATAAGATAATTGAGTTGTGATGCTAATGAAGAAGAGTTTAGTACTGATGATAAATAAAAACAATTGAATAGAAATTATTACTTGTGAATTATGTTCTAATGCTTAGGTTAATGATAAGAAAATAAAGAAATAAGAGTGTATAATATAAATGGATCACAAGAATAAATATTAATTGAAATAAGTCTCTTTCATTAAAGATATTTTCTTATGTTTTTATATAGAATCTTAATCTTATTTCTAGGATTAATAATATCACACTACGTCATTTTTTTTTCTTAAACAACTAAAAAATATGTTTGATATGAGGTCACCATAATATATATATATAATACATTATTTATATTAATCTTGTATAATATATAGATGTATAATAAATATATAAATACAGTTACAGGTTCTAAAAATACAATATCATTATATATTTCTATTTTAAGTTTTTCTTGCAAGTTTGTTCGTTTCCGGTCACTTATAGAAAAGTCTATTAACATAAAGTATGATCATAACAATATTACCGACATAAACAATAAGGAAGAGCCAACAGAAAATAACTATTAAACATATATGTATTATCAACATTTGTATATCATTAACTAAAATCATGCATATAATCATCAATAACTATACACCAATATAACAACACTCATTTAGCCACATAACATGTCATGACTAAATATGAGACATTTTCATTTTCTGGAAGACTCTGTCGATGATAAATATGTCCAAACAAAGGTTAACACTTGACCATTCTAGAATTGGACCAAAGGTTTCCCGTGATTAGGTTGTCATAACGTATCTACCATTGAGGGCACCAAATATGTATGTATACAAAGTATGGTGTAAGTTTCTCATCACCTGAAGTCTTATCTACATTATTAGACTATAGTGAAATCAAGATATCTTTGTTAAGCATGTGGCGTATTTATCACCAATTAATACTAGATACCTCCCTGAGTACCCTCCAACCACCCAAAAATGGCTCTAACACTACCTATCAAGGGCTTCAGTTCCATACATTTATACCACGAATATACATACATACATATACATATATATATATATATATATATATATATATGTGTGTGTCTAAGCAATCTACATAGATTTCACCACCCTTGATAGGCTAAAATCACGATCCATAAAGGGCTCTAAACATGCATACTACAAGTTATGCATCCTAACAATAAATATATCTCAAACTCACCTTATATGCATAATAAAATTAGCAACACATGTATATAAGCCATTATTCATAACATCACCACATATATAACTCCATTCAATTGATCAACATACATTCATCTTCAAGTACGTGTCGCTTAAGTGATCTCAATCTCATACAACAACTCACCTTCATGTCGCTTGAGCAACACTTATCGCTTGAATGATATCAAGGCCCTGAGCACCCCAAATTCCATGTCTCTCATCGCTTGAGCAACCATCTCTTGTCTAAGTGATATTGAGGTTACGGGATACCCGTTCTCAGACTTCTCTTGTCGCTTGAGTGACCACCTCGTCACCCAAGCAACCTACCCCCAATGGAGAGAGAGTAGCTTCGACCTCTCTCTTGCTTGAGCTACAATCATCACCTGAGCGATGGATGTCATCGCATGAGAGAATAAAGGCGATGGTGGTAAAGGTAATGATTATCCACCGTTTGGCCATCACTTGAGCAACACATGTTTGCCCAACTAATATCAATTTCCATGTATCTATTTCCTAGCATGGATTCTACATTTCTATAAGTTTTTAATAGTGTATATTTATCAATTTATAAAAGTCATACAAATAACACAATCAACTTGAATATCTACCAATGTATACATTTCACTTAACTCAAAACCATTATTCAACCAACAACCAGTTTTGGAGAAAGATAGTTAGCTCTAATTACCAAGTTTGAAGCATTACTCTTACAATTTATTGAAATCCACTCTCAACTATCAGTGTAAGATTTCAACTACACCTTGAATGGAAAGAATATCCTCTCAAAAATTGAACTAAAAAGAGGAAATAAAGGAAACTTAAAACATGAAAAGTATCAAACCATTTAACAAAACAAGATTCTCATCGGGTCAACTTGTCTCATTCTTCACTAACATCCTCATGTCCTAATCTAGTAACAAACTGACAGTTTGAATCCAATTGTCCTAGAGAGAATGTAGAAGAAAATAAAGAAGCAAAACTGCTAGATTTTAGAATGAATTGAGAAATGAGCGTTTAATTCCTATTTATAGATGTCATTGGTAATTCACTTTAAAATCTATTATTAAATTAACTAGGTTTTACATTCTCCGTAACAACAAAAAAATTTTACCTCAAAAATTCACTTACTAGAGAAGAGATTCATATAAGTTTCTCTCATCTTGCTCTCAAATTCTTAGGCAAAGTCACCAGTCCTCTAATCCCATAACAAATAGACAATAAAGGGCTCTAAACATGGATACTACAAGTCATACATCCTAACAACACACACACATACATATATATATGTATATCAAACTCACCTTATATACATAAAAAAATTAACAACACATGCATATAAGTCATTATTCATAACATCACCACTTATATAACTCCATTTTATTGATCAACATACATTCAGCTTTAGGGTCATATCATTTGAGTGACATCTGTCATTGGACCAACCTCAATCTCATACAACAACTAGTTGCTTGAGAGATATCATGGTCAAGAGTACCCAAAATTTCAGGTTTCTCCTCGCTTAAGCAACCATCTTGTCACCTAAGTGATATTGAGGCTGAAAGAAACTCATTGTTAGACCTCTCTTTTCGCTTGAGTGACTACCTTGTCGCTTGAGTGACTACCTCGTCGCTTGAGTGATGTACCTCCAGTGGAAAGAAAGTAGCATCGGCTCCTCCCTCACTCGAGTCGCTTAAGCAATGGATGTCGTCGTTGAGTGACCCATTCATCCCTTGAGTAAGCAAAGACAATAGAGGTAATGTTTACCCATCACTTGTTCATCTCTGGAGCGATGTTCATCAGTCAAGCGATATCAAAGCCCAAAGCTACCCTCCTTCAGTCCAACCAAGATTAATTTCCAAGTATCTATCTCCCACCATGGATTCTAAATTTTTATAGGCTCCTAACAGTATATTTATCAACCTATAAAAGCCTATACTAGCATATAGATACCACATTCAACTTCAATATCTATCAGTGTATACATCTTCCTTAACTCAAAACCATTATTCAACCAACAACCAATTTTAGAGAATGATAGTTATCTCCCCTTACCTAAATTGAAGCATTACTCTAACAACTTCTTGAAATCCACTCATAATTATCCAAGTAAGCTTTTAACAACACCTTTCATGGACAAAATCTCCTATCATAAATCCAACTAGAAAAAGGAAAGAGAGAGACAAGAAACTTAAAACATCAAAAGGTACCAAACCACTTTATGGAACAAGATTTTGATAAGGTCAACTTGTCTCACTATTCACCAACTTCCCAATGTCTTAATATGGTAACCAACCAATGTAAAAAATGCAGTTGTCTTAGAGAGATTGTAGAGGAAATGGGAGAAGTAAGACTTATAGATTTTAGAATGAATTAAGAAATGAGCATCTAATTTCTAATTATAGATGTCATCAATAATCTACTTTAAAATCTATTATTAAATTAATTAGGTCTTACATTTGAAGTTAAATAACTATAGACTTAGTTTTAGGCAAGAGTTTGACTATTGATTCCAACTATGAATATGCAATCATGTGTGTTGAAGACAATTTTTTTTTCTAAGATCATATTTTTCTAAAAATTGTTATTTTAGACTGTTATAATCAATCATACTTTTGGACAACATCTAGGAAATAATTTTGTTCATAATTTTAGGAAACATGTTTTATTTGTCGCCTTTTATTTAAGTCATGGTTTTTCAATTTTCATATTTATGTTTAGGTCATAGATATTTAATTATTATAATTATTATTAGACCATTTTACTCAACATTTTTAAAAATGTTATTATACACTTAAGTTCCGTAAGCAACATTTTAAAATAAGTTTGAAATGTGGTTTATTCTTTTGAGCATCTAATCAAAATATTTATAGTCTCGTGTATTTTACTTTACCACTATGGATGAATTTTCGCAAAGAAAATAGAGGGAAATTAAAAAATAATAATTTCTTAGATATAGATTAATGACCAAAATTAATCTCATGTTTTGCATACTTATACTACATTATTGGTATGTGTAGGCTTGTTTGAATTTTCAGTTAAAGCTCAATTACAACCTAAATTACAATTATTATTTGTAGCTAAAATTACAATGAAGTTAAAAGGGAATAAATTTTACAATTTACAAGTTCAAGAAATCCAAAATAGAGAAATTAGATAATTATTTTTATGATCTAGAATATTTTCTCTTGTCATGCTTTGTGATTCTTCTTGGAATTTTTGTTATGTATTTTTGTTCCTTTTCTTCTTCTTTATTCATACAATCATCAGGTAGGTGCAATAACCTATCAAGCTTGGAATCTAAGTAGTTTTAGAGGTGGACGATTTGTTTGAACTGATTTCTTTGTTAACATGAAAAAGTTTTGAAAAGCTTTTAAATATTTGAGAAAAAACATGGAATGATGCTCAAACTTAAAGTTGGTTAGTACGATAATAGTTTAGATATAACTCACTAAAATGATTAAGTTTAAAGTGGTGCTAGTTGAGATATAACTTGACAAAATGGTCGAGTTTAAAATACGTACTAGTCATTTTTTTATAATTTCAAAATGTTTAACAATAGTATGTTTTGTATGAGATCATCAAGTGATAACTTGATATGATATATCTTATTAATGCATCATTGAATACTCTTAAGGAAGAATTTTCATGGATATGTAATGACAATATGTGTCAAAATTTATAATACGATACTTTTGAATTCGATTCATTAAATTATACTAATTCTTAAAATTTTAAATATTTTACTATTTTTTAATTATAAATTATTTAATCAATAATAATAATAATAAATAACACCAAATAGTGTACAAAATATTAAAAAAAATTACAAAAATAAAACAAAAATTAATTAATTCATTAAAAATTATTATTTAAAAAATATTTTAATTTTAAAAAAACAAAAAAGTGACCTACCTCTTTTGTACAAAGAGATAAAAAGATAAAAAAAATTACATGTATAAATAAGTGTGTTTTAGGGTGGGGTAGGAGAAGTACAAGGAGAGAAAGAAGAAGAGTAAAAAAAGTGAAAAAAAGAGAAAGAAATAGAAAGAAAGAGGAAGAATATATATATATATATATATATATACTCTTATCGTGCAGAGTCACAAAGATAAGGAAATGAGACATCTATCATTTTAGCTATTTTATTTTATATTTACTTTTTCCTGTGTGAGTTAACTACAGTCACAAAGGTAAGGGTTCTAATAATTATTTTTTATTTAATTTAATTTATTTTTAGTTCTATACTGATTTTTTCTAACAATTTACATTTATATTATCTAATTTATTTCTAGTTTTACATTGGTCCTTCTTATTTATATTTATGTTAGTTAAATTATTTTCAGTCATGTAGTGATCCTTTTTATATTTTTTTTTTCAATTCTATATTGTTCCTTTTATTTATTCATATTTGTTTTATTTAATTTTACTTTTAGTAATGTATTGACCATTCCATTTTTATGTCCTTATTATTTAATTATTTATATTCCATATATATATATATTTGATAAATTTGATAAAATTGATAAAATTATAGTTGGAGGTTTGACCTTAGGCATTTAAATGAGTGATAAATGTTATTTCAACTTAATTAATTATAAAATTTGACCCCCTTTATTTGTATTTTTGTCATGATCTCTTCTCTTTTTATTTTAAAGGTTTACAATACATTTTTTGATAGAAAGTGATTACTTATAACTTCTTTGAATTTTTTTTAAAGAAATGGGAGTTTGAAGATAAGAGTTTGGGAAGTCTGGAAATTTTCGTCCAACCACAAGTTTGCCTCAGCCAACAAAGAGATCATCTGGTCATTGGACCATCGACACTCTCGTTGGGTGATAAGGATTAAAATAATGGTTTACACATGGACTCTTGCCCAGCGAGAAGTCGCTTTTTGAATCACTTTTTAAAAGTGGTCTTTTGGATTCATTTGGGAACTTATGGCATGCAACACAAACCAAAGAGCAAAGGAGAAAGCTTGGATGAAAGAAGGGCTTGGGAGAGACTTCCATCTTCAAGATCATCCATTTCTTCTCAAATTTTTGTACTCCAAATGCCTAAGAGTAGCTAGCTCTCCCCCTTCCCCTTCTCATTGGGGTTGGATGTAATAAACTCAAACTTTGTATAGTTTCTCATTGCTATATATATACATATATATATATATATATATATCTATCTATATATATATATATATATATATATCTTTTCATACTCATGTGCTTCATCTTCTTTTCTTCATGTGCATGGTCTAATAATCTATGTTTTATGTTGTTTCTTATCATTGGAAAATACTTTTTGAAACCTAGAACTCAAGATGGAACAACCTTGGGTTATAATATTAGACATAGTATTGTAACACTTGGTCATTCTATACACACGTTTTTCATGCAAGCTTTATAAAGAAAACTAAGAAATTAGTTATTTGTGTATTAAACTTTAGAACTTGTTTCTAAGGAATTAGGGCAAGTATGCATCTTGTGTGAATGCAAAGTCTTGTTTCAGATCTACATTTGCAGAGAAATTTATATAAAGTTGAGTTCAGGAAGTCCCAATGAAATTATATAATTGCTATTAACTAATCGCTTTCCAATTGTTTATGAATTTGTAAGTTGAAACTTTATTCATTCCTTGGTGAATTTAAATCTTTTACATTCTGATCTAAATTAGTAACTGCTCATATAGGTTAAACAACTATTAGTCCCTTAGAAAAAGGATTGGTATACTTGTCAAGGAGTTAACAATGAGTAGATATTATCCAAGATGAGATAATCTTGTGATATTCTGTTAATCATGGTAAAGCTCATTTATCCTAATTATCACTACAAAACAAATTCAAATCTTTTAAATATAAAATAAAATTAAATATATTGATGAAATTACAATGTTGATGAATTTATGAATGTGATATTTATGTATTATTATATTTATTTATATATTATTACATTTTGATATAAAATTATTTTACATAATATTTGTTCTCACTTCCCTATCTTGTCTTTTGTAAATAGATAAAGACACCAAACTTTTCAAGTCTATGTTCAATAGATATTTATGTCACGAGTTGGAATATGGGCAAATGTCAATTCAATTTTATTTCAATATGAGTTTTCTCTCTCGATTATAAGAAGTTATGTTTATATGTGTAAAGAGATAATGATGTTATAATGTGAAAAAACTCACACATATATATATATATATATATATATATAAATGCATTTTCATCTTATATGTGATAGAAAAACAACATAGAATATTATTTCTTAAAAATATAATTAAATTAATGATCACGATACATTAAAAAGGGAAAATAGTGTCACAATTAAATGGTATTATAATATAATAATTAATTATCAAGGTGTAACAATTTTATATAATACCAAAAGTGTTAGAGATGGGGAACTTTTAATTTCTTAAATATTGTCTTAAAACATCATCTCTTTTAAACGGTGGATGAAAAAACACAACTATTAATGATTTGGATGCATTGTTTCACTAGGCAAAGACTAAATTGTTGCACACCCATTTAACTTAAATGAAATTCTATATTTACAAAACATATAAGAGAAAGAATGACATGACATACAAAAGAAACATTAAACATTTATCAAGTGTTTCACTTCATTTTTATCACAAGTCCCCAAAAACTGTAACAAAATCGTGATTAGCATATTTAATAAAACAAATCTTATTAAAATAATTTTTTATTATTCTTAATTAACAGTCTCCTTTAATTTTAAGGATCGAACATGTAACATAATTAGTGAATATATTATTCTACATATTTATTCTTTACATAAAGTAAGATCATTTATTATAAACAAAAAATTAATCTAATTGTTTTAAATAACGTCTTTTATATATTTTATTAAAATATTGTACATCAATTAAATGAAAAAATAAAAGAAAAATTATGAATACAGACACAAATTCTATATAAAAGAATATAAAAGAGATATTATATATAAAAATTCAACTTTTCTTTTTGAAAAAATAAATATGAAATCATATTGAAACATGACTTTCATTATTTTTGTTTAAAATCAAAGTTAAGTCATGCATTAAAAATATAACATTATTTTTAAGTTATGTTTCCAAAACATAATTGGCTTATATGATAATTTTTTTTTTCTAAATGTACCATTTCAATAAATTTGACATAAAATTACATTATTTTAGACATGGTACATTTTGCAATATATTTAATAATTTTCATTTATTCTCTCAATTCTTGATTTATTTACATAAAGCAATTGGTATAAAAAAAAAGAAGTTACAAATGACTTGAATTATCAATCTTATTATCTTAGTTGCGGAAATCTTAAATAAATTTTGTTGTCTAGATTTATAATGGGGGATATATCTTCACAAAATATTTTGGAATGTTAAATTTTTTTATATGTATACAAATTTTTGGGATGTTAAATATAAAGTATATATAAAAAATAAATTAATTATTTTTATTTATATATTAATTTATATATATGTAAAAAAAATTAGGACACTAAACTAGTATATGAGATTATATGGTAAATAACATTACTATAATATCAATTTAATTATACTATAGCAGTGTCTCAAATCAATAAAAAAAAATAAGTTGTCTTATTGTGTAAAATTATGGTAGACTTAAAATTAATTACTGACGTAACCTTGAAATTTGAAATTAGAATTTAAACTTATTCAAACTAATTAATTTAATTTTTTTTATCTTCCACTTTCTTTTAGACACACACATATATTTTATAGTGAATCTGAAAATCTCCAACATTGTAACTTCTCCCCCAAAATTGAAAGTACTTCATATCCAGAACAAAACTATAATCTTTATGTCAGCAAGGTGGTCCCAAACAATATTTTCCTTTATTAACCTACACATACCCCAAAATAGATTAAATCATTTTAGTACCTAAATTAGATTAAATATTTAAGCATTTTTATTTAATTTTGTAAGTTTATATATGAGTAATATATAATTTTTCTATTTTTAAATAAGTGTTGTTGTAGAAGAAAAAATTTGTTTTATATTATCTGTCGTTTGCAAATTTCAATGATTCATTAATTATTTTTTACTAACTATACACTTATTTTAAAAAATATAAAAATAATTAAATGATTTTTTATGAGACTTTAATAGATCAGTTGTTTGTATTAACCAATTATTTTCTATTTTTTTATTTATTTTTTGTCAATTAATAAATCACATTTAATTCTTTAAAGATATTATTAAAAAAAAAATTCAAAAATTTATTATAAGTTATAAGAGTTGCTAGTTTTATTAGTTTGTGTAAAAAAACTTTAAACTACTATAATATTTGTTTAGCATCATCGTAAAAGAAATGTTTATTAAGCATCTACGTAAGATTGGCTTGGCAGATGATTGGCTTTGACTATTTGCGTTCAAACAATTGGAATGTTGAGGCAATGTAATTAAAGAAATAATTAATTTCTTAATACCCTAATAGTATGTTTGAATATGCATTTGATAGCATATGATGCACCTAATTTGGAAGACATAACACATTGCTTTGGCATTTTTCTTCTTCTTTTTAATCGATGTGAAAATCATGTACAAAATCGACGTATTACCAAATACATTCTAAATTGATTTGTGATGTGAACCATGAAAATTATTCTAGTAGAGAATCATGTGATACAAAAATTATTCTCAAGTTACGAGTTCAAAGAATATATTCCCAAGCCAACTAGTCAAAAAGGGGCATGCCTCACAAAAAAAATTGTAATTTTGCCTTTGCTTTTAATAACGATATGACCTCGACCAAATCGTCCACCATTTTATACAAATCAAGACATGTTCTATTATTTTGAAGTGTTACACTTAATTTAATATAAACATAGGACCATAGTGCACATTTAAGAGGAATAATATAATTATGATATAATAATAATGATAATAATAATAAATGAATAATTAGTATTATTTTTCTATTTTCTATTTTAATTATTTATATAATATTATGTTAAAAATATAAATAAGAGTTTGAATCTCACGTTAAGTTAAGTTGAAATAAACAAGTTGAATAATATATAAAAAAAATATCTACAAACACATATTAGATTTTTCTAGTAGATGTGGTGGTATAATTTTTTATATAGATTGACTCATAGTTTATTGAAATCACATGTATCATTTTGAAAGATCCAATAATAGTATTAGAATTAATGGTTTCAAGTAAGCATATTATGTTGATGAACAATAATATAAGTAAGAATGTTTGCTCAAAGAAGAATATACCAATATAGAAGAGATTCACAACTAAAAATATATTGTTAAGAATTCAAATGTAAATTTAAGTCTCACAATAAATAAAAATAAATAAGTTGAATAATATATAAAAAATCTACAAACTTATACTTGTTTGATCTCTTGGATGAGTTAATTTTATAGCTAAAAAATTTCTTGCTATAACCTCTCTTAGAAAGAGCGAACATTTTCCAATATTACATATTCATCATATCTATTTTTTTAATCTAGTCTTCAATAAAGAAATATTTAATCCCAAAACGTATAATATTTAACAATTTTTATTTTTTAATGTAAAATAACACTAGTATTTATATACGTTAAGAATTCAAATATAAAAACATTAGTAAAGTCTTAAGATTTTATATTAAAAGTGGTGTTATATTTATTAAATGATCGTTTTTTTTATAAGAATTTCTTTTTAAGAAAAATTTCCAATAATAATATCTCAATCCTTTGTATCAATATAAAAAAATATCAAAATCTTCTTAATTATTATATCAGTACATGTTATAAGGTGAATTATTTTTCACTTGTTTACTTGTATTAATTATTCTCATAATCTTAATTAAATGATATGATGTGAGTAGAATTGATTTAAAAAATTTAAATTTAATTCTCATCATATAAAAATTTTATAGGTTAATAATAGCCATAATACTGTGAAATGATAACTATTTTTACCTAATAGTTGAGTGATAGCCGTGACAAATATAAAAACCCACTTGATGCAAATAATTTATTTTTCTTAAATCTTAATTGATGGTTTATTATTTAAAGATTGAAGCATGTGGGAACTATTGTTAGGAAATGGATGATTGACATATCACCAATTCGTAGATCTGAGGTCTAATTTTATATTTTTGGTGAACATGCAGATTAGGTCTGCGTTTAACTATGAGCACAGTTCCCTCAACTGCCACTAAAAACATAGTACAAGTTTTATGGTGATGTCTACGCTTGGGAAGCAAACAACACACTTTAAACAAAATTTATTGTTCTTTTAAATTATTGCCCAAATTTATTAAATAAGATTTTATTTTTCTAAATTCTGTCGTCTCAGTGGCTTCAAGTAACATATACTTTAGAGTCGGCAATTATGCCAATTCTGTGTTTCCTTGCAGCTTGATGGCAAATTACCTACCCGACAAGGGTGGGACACTAACTTGATTGCTCCTTATTTGCTTAAACCCACGATATCAAATTTATAAATGGATTACATTTACTTTTTTTTTTAATTTAGTTAAATATTACTGTCTCTCTTATAAATAAGTGTCGTTTTTAGAAGAAGAAATTTGTTTTATATTATCTATCTTTTGTAAATTTAAATGATATATTAATTATTTTTTACCAACTATACCTTTATTTTAAAAATATAAAAATAATTAAATGATTCTTTTTATAAGGTTTTAATGGACCAACTGTTTATATTAACTAATTATTTTATATTTTTTCATCTACTTTTTCATTCATCAATAAATCACATCTAATTCTTTAAAAGTATTATTGGAAAAAAAATTAAAAATTTATTATAAGTTATACTCCCTCTGTTCCTAAATAAAAGTTTTTTAAAGTTTTTTCACACAAACCAATAAAAGTAGTAACTCCTATAACTTATAATAAATTTTTAATTTTTTTTCCAATAATACCCTTAAAGAATTAAATGTGATTTATTAATTGAGGAAAAAGTAGATGAAAAGATAGAAAATAATTGGTTAATACAAACAGTTGGTCTATCAAAGCTTCATAAAAAAAATTATTTAATTATTTTATATTTTTTAAAATAATAGTTGGTAAAAAAAAATTAATGCATCATTGAAATTTACAAACGACAGATAAACAAAATTCTTCTCCTTGACATTTATTTAGAAATAAAAAGAGTAGGAGTTATTATTTTTATTTATTTGTGTAAAAAAATCCTTAAACAATTCTTATTTAAATACAATTCTTATTTAAATACAGAGAGAATAATTTGTTTTTTAATATGAAAATTTCTTTTAAGACATTTAGCTTCCGTCATCCATGAAGACCAAAAGACAAGATTTTCACTCCTAGTGAGAATAAGAGAAAACAACTTTATGTTATGCTCATTTTAAACAAACTCCTCTTTTTCAAAATGCTTTTTAAAAAGGAAAATGCATATTCTAGCTTGCAATGTAATCACCTCATTCTCACCATGTGATCACATCGTTGCAAAAGTAATACCCACTTTACATAAAAGTAAAATGTGCATGAATTTAAAAATAAAATGGTTAAAATTAAGAGTTTAATGATAACTTGTGTAATATGTTTTTTTTTAATTTTTAGTGAGAGACAATAATAATTTAATTATATTTTTATTTTTTCAAATTTGGGACAAGTATCCCAAATTTAAATTCTTTTAATCCTTTCAAATTAATAATTTTAATCTCCAAAGAGACTAAAATGAGTTCTTTTAAAGATTTTTAAATTGTTTTCAATCTCTCATATTGGTGTTTAAATATGAAAGTTATAACTGTTTCTCAGTCTCTAGAGACTAAAAGACAATCTTTTGCTAAAACAACATTTTTCATTCCAACAACTCTCTCGTAGGCTGTTTTATTGTCTTTTAATTTTCTATTTCCACTGTTAAAATTGGTCCTACCCCTTTGCAGGAGTTTCGATTATTGGGAAGTTTAAAGATAAATTAGTTTGTTTTCGTCACCAAATAAAAGAATAGTAATAAAAGTTCTGGTATATAAAAAAAGGTCCCATTTTGTTAACTAATTTCAATAAATACAAATAAGTAGATAAAGTTTTGTGCAAAAAACGAGATGATTTATTTAATTTACCAAAAAAAACCTATTTAAGTTTTATTGGTTATAATAAATAATTTTCTTTGATTTTGGTTAAAAAAACATAAAAAAAAGACATAATTATGTTACGTATTTTATATGTAGTCAGTTGGTTGGTCGTTAGGTGGTTTGCTTTCGGTTGAAGGATTCTTTGTTTCGTCGGTTGCTTGACTTATCGATATCTGCAGTCCTTTTCTGTTCTAAGGTTTGACCAAATTTCCACGATTCATTTTTCTCAATTACTCTTTTTTTCTTTTTTTTTTAATTCCGAATTTTTAAATGCTTTCAAGAACTTTCGGAAAAGAAGCCAAATCAATTACTCTTCTTTTTGTGAATCCCATTAGCCACAGCTTGGAATATCCTTTTCTTCCACACCAAACTTCCCAGATACTGCTACCTTTCCCTTTCTCCCTTTTCATTCTATTCTTCATAATTTCATTTTCATCATACAATTTTTTTCTTCATTAAAAACCTTATCTCAAACTCTTACCATGTAGCCTATTTTAGTTCATTTCACCTCATATTTTCAAACATATTTTTTAAAAGTGTATGTAACTTATAAGATGGTTTTAAATAAATTTAATATAAACAAACTATTTTATATATTTTTAATCAATTAAAAAATATGAAAATTATGTTTCACTGATATTGATGTATAAAGTGTTGATTAGATAGTCTATTGGATTCGAAAGCATTATCTATTTATCTATTTAATTGTGTGATTCATCAAATATGATACAAGTAGCTTTCTAAATAATTGGACAAATTATTTAGATTTTATAAAAATAAATGAATAAATTAAAATAGATTTTGAGAATTGTTTTACCTAAATTTTTCTGGTTTACTTCAATATTTTTTATTTGTTCAATTGTTGCCAAGCAGTTTTTGGATATCAAACCGACTTTCCCAAAAAGTAATTTTAATGTGGTCGATTTTCTTTCTTCTGCAATTAGTTTCACTACAACACCAATTATTCTAGCTAATTGTCCAAGTGTGATTTCTATGTTATGTATGACTATGTCTTAAGACATATGGGTTGAAATAGATTCTTCTTTCTTAATTTAAATTTTAAATTTTAAATTCTAAATTTTATATCTTAAACCTTAAATTTTTAAATTTTAAACTCTAAAAATAATAATACATTATGAATAATATGAGAAGGTTTTTTTTTTATAGAAAGGAAAATCATAAAAATCCAAAATAAAAATTCAGAATAAGTTCTCAAACATTGGGCACCTGCTTTAGAAGAGACGCAGTCATGCTTGACTTGAAGAATATAAAGCAAGGAAAATCCTTATTTTAGTTTTTATTTTATTTTATTAAAATAGTGTAATTTTATTTAAAACTTACATAAATGGATATTTTTACACAATTATTTACAATCTTTAACTCACGATTTTTAACCTTTTTAAATAAACTTGTATGTTGATAGACTATTTCTATTTTTTTTCAGTTGTTCTCTATTTTTTATTTTGTTATTTTTCAAAATTAGTTTGTAGAAAAAAAAAATTAACAAAAAGTTGAATATTCATTTTCTATTTTGGTTTTTTAATTAATTTATTAGGTTTTTATTTATTTGTTTTAAAAGTAGTTATTACGAAAAACTTAAAAATTTACTTATGGTTTTTAATTTTAAATTTTTTTACATTTATTTTAACTTACATTTTTAATAGTGTGATTCAGCAATTAAAATAATGATAATAATTGAATGTCATTTGAACATATAAAACAAAAAATCTTTCAATAATTTAAATAAGCAATATTAAAGACATCAAATATATAAATAAATAAATGAAATCATTATTTTTCGTTTTATATTTCCAAATTACATTCCATTATCATTATTATTTTAATTAACAATCATAGTACTGAAAATGTAAATTATAATGAATACAAAAATTTATTTAAATTAAAAACTATAAGTGAATTTTTTTTTTCATAATAACAAATTTTAAAATAAATAAAAACACAATAAATTAATTAAAAAACAAAGTAAAAAAATTAATATTCAACTTTTTAAATCTTTTTGTTAACAACTAACTTGAGAAATAATAAAACTAAAAATAAAAACAATAGAAAGAACAAAAATTGTAAATGGGTATACTATTTCATTTAAAAAAATAGAAAAAAAGGAAATCGTGCATCAGCATACCATTTCATTTTAAAGAAAGTAAGAATAGTGAATTAATAAACGATTTCAATGAAAAAAAACACATGCTTCAGTGTGTGATTTAAAAAAATTTTAAAAAATTGAAATCGTATCTCTAAACAAGATTTCAATGAAAAAAGTTAAAAAAATAAAATATATATTAAAATACAATTTAAACGCTTAGTTTCTGAAAAACTATTGTGTTTGGAATCACAACACAATTTCTTTATTACAAAATTGAGTTTCAAAACACGATTTATCCAATGTAGCAGATTTTTTAAAAATGTCTATTTGCATAACTTTTAAATAAAATTATATTACTTTAGTAAAAAACTTATTTTAACTATTCATAAAGGATGAAGAGTGCTACGCTTCTCGGTATAAACAACCAATTTCATAAGATAAATTTTAACATATTTACAATAAATAAATAATTTGTTTAAAAATAATAAAAGATAAAAACAGACAAGATTGAAAAAAAGAAAACTTAAAAGGAGAGATTGGAAAATATTTTTGAATTTTCATAAGAAAAAAGTTTTCACGTCGAATTATAACTGTTTTAACTTAAATTAAAAGTTAAAAAAAAACTTAATTTAAGTTGAAGAATAATATTAAGTAATATAAATGTTGTGTTTTCACATCTAATTATATATGTTTTTAACTTAAATTAAAAGTTAAAAAAAACAATTAATTTAAGTTTAAGAATAAAATTAAGTAATATATGCATTATGGAATTAGTTCATGGAGAATTACAAATTCATTTTAGAATGTCTAACACACACATACAAAACGTAAAATAGAGCAACATGGAGTAGTTCATAAAAAGAAGAGATAGAAGATAAAGAGTGTGACGAACAAGAAAGAAGCACACATAGAAAACAACGTGATTCAATTGAACTGATAAACTTCAGTCTACATCCATGACAGAATAACTATGAATAAGATATTACAACTCTTAGGTTTCTCTCTGAGTGAATTCTCGCTTAAGACAACTGTTAACTTTTTGACAAGTGTACCAAATCGTTCAAGTAATAAAGTGAAAGTCCAAGTATCATTTCCCCAAGAGATTAACGGTTGTTTAACAAATCTGTATGATTACTACTTTAGAATAGATTGTAAAAGACTTAAATTTATCGTGTTGGCAATGTAAATTCAATTTGCAAATTTATAAACTACTAGAACAATTAATGTATATAAGAAAGATAACTTCACTAGGGTTGGAATTCTTGAACTCAACTTAATGTAATTTCTCGCGAATATAAATATATCTTAAGCAAAACTCCACATTCACACAAAATGTATACTTACCCTAATTCCTTAGAGATAAGTTCTAAACTTTAATGCCAAAATCTAATTCCTTAGTTTTCTCAATAAAGATTGCATGAAGACATGTGTATAGAATGACCAAGAGTTATGATACTATGTCTAATATAATAACCCAAGGTTGCTCCACCTTTAGTTCTAAGTTTCAAAATGCATTTTCCAATGATTAGAAACAACATAAAGAATAGATGATCAAGCCATGCACAATAGACACGGAAGATGGAACATTAGAGTATGAAAAGATATAATATATATCAATGAGAGATACACAAGTTTGAGTTCATTACATCCAACCCCAATGAGAGGGGTGTCTAGCTACTCATAGACATTTGGAGCACTAAAATTGGATAAGGAATGGATGATCTACAAGAAGAAAGCTTTTCCCAAAGCCCTTCGTTCGTTCCTCCGTCTCCTCTTGTTCCTGTTCAATCTGTTTTTGCTCCAAAAGATGTGTCTAATGAATCCAAAAGGTCACTTTTTAAACTGGTGCAAAGAGCGACATCTCGCTGGGCGAGCAATAACTCTTGCTGGGCGAGAGTCCACGTGTAAAAATCAAATTTTAATCTCCATAGCCCAGCGAGAGTACTGGCTGCCAAGCGACCTGATCATATATTCGTTGGGCGAGAAGACTTGTGGCTGGGCGAGAAGTAGCAGACTTCCAAAACTCATTCTTCAAACTCTCATTTCTCTACAAAATTTTAACAAAGTGAATAGTAATCACTTTCTTTCAAACACAATAGAAGTATTGTAATCTTTAACACAAAAAGAGAAGATAACATGGCAAAAATACAAATAAAGAGGGTGAATTAACATAACCAATTGAGTTGAAATATCATTTATCAACAACTCAAACATTCATCAACTCCAACATTTAACAATAAATGTGATACAAGGTTCCTATAAACAGTCTTAGATTGTTATAACCAATTCCCATGAAACAGACCTATTAAGAGAGAGAGAAAGACAGAGAGGAAGAAACGTGAGCAATACCTCTAAAATTGAGCTCCAAACGTCACTAGACGATCTCAACAAAAAGCTTGACATTCTACTAAATGGTCAGATAGAGTTAAACGGTCTAAGAACCTTTAACAAATTTTTTTACTGAACCAATACTTCACAGTAAGCTTTAATATATGGTTATAAATTCATATAAAAGTCTAACATTAATAAGGAATAATTTTCTAAGTCTAGGTTATGAGGTAAATAAGCATAGTCTTTTCGTGTTTAAAAATATAATAAATTTACAATTTTAATTTATGTTTAGAATAATAAATACTTTGAACTGGAGTAAGATTATAACAAAAAAATAATATTTTTTTCTCAAAGACACATTGATGAATGAGTTTGGTGGAAGAAGCAAATTGAATTAATAGGATAAAGAATTGTAGTAGAAGCAAAAAGAGGAAAGGCAGGAGAATGGAGTAAGGGAGCTTCTAAGAGAAACTCTAAGACCTAAAATCACAAGAAAGAATCCTTGTGGAACACTGAAGTAGGAAAGTGCTTCTATGGTAACTCTCGAAAAAAGAGAATATGCAAATTTGACGTCAATTCACCACTTATTCAAAAGTGTCCAAATGAGTGTGTTTACATGTCTATTTATAGGTAAAGTTAACCCTAGCTTGGCTTGTACAGAATTTGAAATTTGAATTTCAAATTCTGTGCTTCAAAATACCATGTGCAACTAAAGACATGTCGAAGGTGAGACCCATGTGCTTTATGTTTTACTTATTTAACATGTGTTAAATGTGTTTCAAATGCCTAATTAGAGAAGCTTCTCTTTTCATGTGCGAAACATGGGTAGAAAACCTTCCACCAATTAGGGTTTCACACACATTTGGGCTACATGTTAAACTTAGGTCCATTTGGCACTCATACATCCCATCTGCTAGGTCCAAATGCAAGCTCACATAACCTAAATTACTTAGCCTAAATACAAGTCCAAATACCCTAGGCTACTTCACCCAATTACAAGCCCACATTATTCCTATTTTATAAAATGGAAGGGTATAATGTGAAAGTCCATTAAGAGGTGGCTCATGTAAAGAGTGTCTCGGGTCTATGATTTTCAACAGAGGCCCAATCTTTGTGCATTCTGTTGGACTTAAAGAGTGAAGAGAAATCATGCTTCCATAAAGATTGGAAGAAGCTTGGTTTTGATGATGATGGTTGATGAAGATAATGTCATATATATATTGGGTGTTAACTATCATTGCATGTATTTGATAGTCTTTCACATAAGGTAATTTATAAGTGTATTAGTCTTATATACATAGCCTTCAATTTGAAATAAGTTTTCTAAAACTTCAAATATTTTTGAAAAGATTTTAAATCTAGTTTAATCAATTACAAGTTTTAATAATCAATTAATATGTTATTGAGGGGTTTTCAAAATTAATATGTTGAAACACAAGTTTTCATAAGTTTTTGGATTGATCGATTAACAAAGTAATAATTGATTATTTTGTTCATCTTAGCTTACCTACTTAAGGATACTTAAGATAAATGGCTACAAGGCATGTTCTGAGACACTTAGGAAAAGAACTATGATTGTGTTTCCCTAGTTGACATGACTCACAAGACAAACTTGATAACTTGGACAAACTTGGAACAAGTTGCTGCATCTTAGCAACACTAGGATGACCCAGTTGAGCATGAATGAAAGATGGAGAATCCATTACCGAACAAAACATGTGCACATGTCTGCAGAAGGTAGAGACCATGAGACTCACATCCGGTGCCAATTGTCCATCCCGAACTCTGGTCCTATAAACAAACAAAATCTTTGGTAAAAGAAATAACACAATCAAGTTATCGGGTGAGACAACTAAGGGATAATAAATTAAAAGGAAATCCAAAGACATAAAGGACATTTTTAATGGATAGAGAAGGAAGAAGTTGAATAGTACCAACACCACATGGGGGGACCCTAGAGCCATTAGCCATAGTGACAAATAGTAAGTAACTCAAAGTAGTTAAAGAAGATAAAACAGATTTATTACTAATAATGTGGTCGGTGGCTCCTAAGTCTAAAACCCAAGAGCCAAAAAAGTTCGAATGAGTGAGGCCAACAAATGATGTACCTGTGCGCATAACAGAAGTAGTGGAACTAGAGTCCTCACATTCCTCATGCCATTTGAGAAACTCATTGAAGACTGCAAGTTGATCAAAATTTTCAGTTGGTATAGGACCCACACTAGGGGGTGGTGTGAGAGCAGCTTGGGCAAATTTCGGAGGACAATCATGTAAAACATAACAGTATTGACTGCATTTGTGGCAATGATTATACTTGTGTTTCCCTTTGTTTGATTTGCAAGGGCGATTGTGGTCATCATGGTGGGAAACCAATGCAGAAGTGTCATCATAGGTAACAGAAGATGGTATGTCAATGGTTGACTTACCCAACACATGCAATAGGGTGGAACAAGTGGAAGTCAAAGTAGGGACAATAGGAGATTCCAAAATTTGATCACGAACATATGAATAATCATCAAGAAGTTTATGTAATGCCATAGATAATTGTAGAGAGAGAAAGAATATGAGACCAAGGAACGTCTCCTCCAAAAGGACCGCCACATCACCGAGCGTTTAATAAAGCGATTTGAGAAGTACATGATCAAGCATATTCCTAGAGCGTAGAACAACCGAGCTAATGTCTTATCAAATCTAGCAAACACCAAAAAAGCTAGCCAACATCGAATCCTTATCCAAGAAACACTTTGAACACCTAGTTTCGATTACAAGGAAATATTGCAAATAAATTTGAGCAACACATGTTGAATGACCCCATCATTTAGTTTTTAATCCATGATTTTTTGCCACAAAACCAAAATGAAGCTAAAAGGATATGTTGGCAAGCATCCTTTTATATCATGTTTAATGGTGAACTCTTCAGGAGAGAAATATCATCACCACTGCTGAAGTGGTTAGATACCTTGCAAGTTGAGTACTTTATGACCAAACTCCACCATGGAATTTGTGAAATGCACTCAAGTGCTCTCTATATGTGATGAGCCCTCGACCACCAATAAAGGAGAGAAGTGTTCTAAGAGGATCACAAGAAGCATGATGAGAAGAGACACTTCCTCCTCACCCTCTTTCTTTAGTCTTTTTAGCATTTCTAGTTTGTCATAAAATTTCCTAGACTTATGTCTCTTTGCTGTTTTTTTGTAGGATTGCTTTTGGAACACCTTTTTTTCTACAAGTGGAGCCTTGTTAGGGCAAAGGAAGCACATGCGCTCAAGGCCCATGAGTCAGGACATCCAAGGGAGTGGAGAAGGTCAACATTTGACCTCCTAGAAGGTGCTTGTGCGGGTTTGGAGGCCAAGCTTAGACCTAGCTTCTATATCTTGCCCACCAAGAGTGGAATATGCCTAGCATCTTTTCCATTGTAATTTCCTCTAGGTCCCCAACTCTAGGCTATTTAAGGAGGCCTCCCCACCACTTGTAAAGGGTTAAATTTTGAGTAAAAAAATTAGAGAGCATTAGCTTTGAGCTTATGTGTGTTCTTGGGAGTGTTCTTACCCTTCTTGTGTCTTATCTTGAGCCTTGGCTCAAGTGGCGGCAATCACCACTTATCTTGGATTAGTCCATCCCCCAAGTGGCGTGAATGCACTTCATTCCCCTTCCCCTTTCTATCATCTCTTCTTCCATTACTTTCCATGTTCTTTACATTCTTGTCATTTAATTTTCCAACACCTATATTAAAGCTTATTACTTGTTTCTTGTTATCTTATTTAATTTCTTGTCTTCCCTTCTTCCTTGAGCTCTTGTGAAGTGAACCTTCACACTTAGATAACCTTCGGGATTATCTTCGTGTCTAGTGGGAATCTTCCTTGTTGCTTTCTTCTCTTTGTCTTTCTATCAAACACCTTATATGCTAAATATTAAAATGAACCCTTATCAATATAGCTTCCAGAATTTTGAGTCTCGGCTACTATTAGCCCATGCTTCATAAAGATGCCCACACCTATAATACGAAATGTTAAGAGTGTCAGAAATTCAGCCCTCTCCACATGCTCTCCCACCAAAGGAATTGCATACGATAACAACACTTTGACCCTTCATAACATGAGGAATGAATATACTCAGACATTTTCCTCTTGCCAAAGGCTAGGTGAAATTTCTAATTATGCCTATTGACTATTTAATAAAATAGATAGAGGTTGAGCCTTTAACAGCTATTATCGTTGAACAAGTACAAAAGATTTTTGGAAAAATGTGATCTGTCAACCCACATGGCCTATGATTAAGGTCAAGGTAGGTTTAAAAATAATGGTCTAAATAACATAGATGTTTTTCTTTTTCCACCTCTATACATTCAACATGCACCCTAATAATATTAAAAAAAATCCTTAAATTATCTTTATGTTTACAACATTTTTTGCATGGTACGAGCTCATCCCAAATTTGCAATCCAGTGACGTTTTGGATTGCACAATCCAAAAGCCAATGTGAAGCACACTTCGAATTTCAGATTGTATAATTCGAAAGTTAATTTTAGAATTCGAATTACATAATACGAAAGCCAAAATTGACTTATGGATTGTGCAATCCAAAAGTCAAAATGTATTTAAAATTTTGGCTTCCGAATTGTATAATCCAAAAGTCATTTTTAGCTTCCAGATTGTAGAATCTAAAAGATAAAATTGACTCTATAATTGTGTAATCTAGAAGTCAAAATTCACTTAAAATTTTAGCTTCCAAATTGCACAATCTAAAAAACAATTTTGACTTTCGGATTGCATAATTAGGTTTGGCTTCTAATGGATGACATTTTCACTACAGGTGAGAAAATCTCATTGAAATCAACACCCTTTCTTTGTCTGAAGCCGTTCACCACTAATCTGGCTTTATACATCGGAGATATATACTTTCTTGTTTCACCCTGAAGATCCACCTGTTTTCTAAGGCTCTTTTGCCCTTAAGCAACTTTACTAAGTCATAAGTGTGATTATCATGCAAAGATTTCATTTCAGCTTGCATTGCATCCAACCACTGTTGCTTTTCTTCACTCTCCAAAGCCTCTTCAAAACACTCAGGTTCTCCACCATCAGTCAAGGTCACATACTCATCAGAAGAGTACCTAGAAGACAATTGTCTTCGCCTACTAAACCTTTTGAGAGGAACTTGTGGTAATTCAGGTGTATCATCAAGATCATCATCATGTCTCATGTCATGTTCCTCTTGAGCATCATCAATCGGAACCTCTAAACCAGCTCCAACTTGTTGATCATCAACATCACCATGTTGCTCATTATTTTGAGCATCAGTCTCAACATCACCCAGATTGTGAATAGAAAACTGCATCAGATTACCATCAGCCAAATTACTATCTTTCTCAGGTGTAGTCTTCTCCAACCTGTTAATATCTTCAATGGTCTGGTCTTCCATGAACTACACATCACGACTTCTAACAAGCCTTTTCTCAATAGGATCATACAACTTGTAGCCAAATTCATCCTGACCACAACCAATAAAGATACATTGTCTTGTCTTTATATCTAACTTGGACCTTTCATCCTTTGGAACAAAAACAAATGCCCTGCAACCGAAGACACGTAGATGGTCATAGCTAACATTCTTTCCAAACCAAATTTTGTCTGACACCTCAGTATTCAATGCAACTGCAAGACTAAGATTAATAACATGTGTGGCGGCAAGCAATGCCTTTCCCCAAAAATGCTTAGGCAACTTTGCTTCAACATACATCTAACTCTTTCAACCAAAGTCCTGTTCATCCTCTCTGCTAGACCATTCAACTGAGGAGTTTTAGGAGGATTCTTTTCATGTCTAATACCCTGCTGCTTACAATACACATCAAAGGGTCCACGGTACTCACCACCATTATCAGTACGAATGCATTTTAGCTTCTGCCTGATTGCCTCTCAACCAAAGCATGGAATTCTTTGAACTTCTCCAACACCTGGTCTTTTCTTTGCAATGCATAAACCCATAGTTTTCTGGAACAATCATCAATAAAGGTAACGAAGTAAAGTGCACCACTAAATGACTTTACCTTTAGTGGACCAAAAACATCAGAATGCACCAATTCAAGCAACTCTGACTTCCTTGAGGGAGGATGCTTCTTAAAAGATACTCTGGTTTGTTTACCAGCCATGCAATGAGAACATTTCTCCAACTCTGCATTCTTCAATCCTAGAAGAACATCCTTTCTAGCTAAACAATTAAGCCCTTTTTCACTTATATGACCAAGCCTTCGATGCCACAAAGATGCCTCCATATACACAACATTCACACTGTCCTTAGCAACCAAAGCTTTAGTCCAATATAATTTAGAAATTTTCTCCCCTCTAGCCATAACCAAATTACCTTTAGTGAGTTTCCATTTACCAGAACCAAAGTGATTATCATAACCATTATCATCAAGCAAATGCACAGATATCAAATTAAAATGAACATCTGGAGCATGTTTGACTCCTCTAAGTAATAACTGCACTCCCATGTTGGTTTGCAAGCAAACATCACCAACACCAATGACCTTAGAGACACCATCATTACCCATCTTCAATGCTCCAAAATCACCAGAAGTGTAAGATGTGAAGAACTCCTTCCTCGGTATAACGTGCAATGTAGCACCACTATCAATTGTCCACTTGCTCTCATCTGATACAAGATTAATAGACTCATGGTCTTGAAGAAGAACAAGATCACCACTTGTAGTAGTAGTGACACGATCATTATCATAATCCTTCTCTTTTTTCTTGTCTTTCTTTTCTTTGTTCTCCTTTTTCCATCGAAAATAATATTTTTGGATGTGCCTAGTTTTATGACAATATTGACACTCCACATTCTTGTATCTGAACTTGGACTTACTCATGCTCTTCTCTCTACCACCATTCGGTTCCTTTTTCTGACTTCTCCCCCTATTTTCTGTGACAAGCACCTCAGATTAAGATGAAGAACCATGTCCTTCCTTCTCATCTCTTCATTAAGAGCACCACTCTTTGCCATTTGGAAAGAAACAACGCCATTAGGGGCTAAGTTTGTAATAGAAACCCGAAATATCTCCCAAGACTCAAGTAGAGTATTCAGTAGCCATAGTCCCAAAACTTCATCATCAAAATCGATGCCCATTCCTGATAATTGATTTAAGAGCCCTTAGAACTCATTTAAATGATCTGAAATGGAAGAATTCTCCATGTACCTCAAATTCGTCAAGCAATTTAACAAATACAATTTATTATTGCCTGACTTAGAAGCATACAAAGACTCATTCTTCTCCCACAAAGTTCTAGCATGTGTCTCATTAGCAATGTGATTATAAACATTGTCTTCTACAAATTGCCGAATAAAACCACACACTTGCTAGTGTTCAAAGTCCCATTCTTCATTAGACATAGAATCCGACTTTTTTTGTGTAGCAAAGACAGGAAGATGCAATTTCTTCACAAAAAACAAGTCTTTCATCTTACCCTTCCACAAATGATAATTTGCACCATTCAAAGCAATCATCTTTGTATTTGTCTCCATCATTCAAACAAGTAAATATAACCCCAAACCAAAGAGCTTTGATGCCACTCTGATGGGGGAAACAACAACTCAACAACTAAAAATACCAAATTATGCAGTGGAAAAATTCTCCCAACTTGCAAGAATTTATGAGGAGCAACAACAACAGAAAACTGCAGAAATAATCACAAAAGAGATATAAAATATTTTAACGTGAAAAAACCCTCTCAAAGTGAAAAGTAAAAACCCACGGGTACAAGCCAGTCAATCAAACACCACTATGATAAAATAAGGATACAAGAGAGTCTAATGCATAAAAAAGTGCTTACAACCAGCCAATACCACAAAGCAATAAAACTTCCAAATTGAAGAACAAAAGAAGAAGAAACCTCAAAATAGAGCTACTGTACGAAATTAATATCTTCAACTGCAGACCTCCAATTCACGATCCCAACGGTCAGAATGAAGAACCACGTGTTACGGACCTGCTGTAAAATTTCCAGCCCGATCCAACAGTGAACGAAGCAAGAATCATAATTTTATGGGAACCAATATGTGTGTATGCGAATCAGTTTTTCTGCACTCTTTTCTCTTCCGAGTGGCTGCGGAAAAGTAACACTCTCTTGATCTAGATGACCCCTCTCCACTTGTCTTAAGTGAGACAAAATGGACTTGACAAATTTAGGCCTTTTAGACACATAGTTAGAAGCCCAACCCAACAGGTTTAAGAGTGTTTTTATCTTTTTCAATATCTATTGGAACATAGGTTAAAGTTATAAAAGTGGAGAAAGAAAAGTCCTAAAAATAGATTTTTTTAATCTATCCCATTTGACTTGAAACAAGCAAAACTTACCTATAAGCTAATGAGTAGCTCATTTTATTTTTTATGTTAAATACTTGTGTTCTTAATTTTTATTTTATTGTAATTACTTTATCTTATGGATGGAGTCATTAATAAAATTATTTCATGTAATATTAGATCAAGTTGCATGATATTTTTGTATAGTGTATCTAGTTATTGAATATTAAATTTTAGATTTTTAAATAATAATATATTATGATTTTTATGTATGAATATATAATTTTTTTATTTTTAATTAGATAAAAAATATTCATGGTTTATGAACCTAACATAAGATTATATTAAATAAAAAATTATTGTTTATTTTAAAATATATATCAATTTTAACTGTGATACTTTTTTTTAACTTTTTTAATAAAATCACATTAAGTTGAACCGCACTGTTTTGACATGTTTACAATCCTTATTGATGTAAAATAAACTAATAAATGGATAGTTAATTATAATTTAAACATGCTTAATTATTTGAGATAAAATTACAAAAAATTATGTTAAATTAAAATTTGAGTCCTCTTTAAAATATATACAAAATTATAGATTTTTTTGAAAATTCAAAACCAAAAATCTAAAATAAACAAGAGATTAAAATCTCGAATAAGGAATTAAAGTAGATAAAAAGGCAATTTAGTCATTATTTCAAAAACAAATACAAAATGTAACGTGTATTCCACTATAGTATAATGACAGCTTGCATTCTTCAACACGAAATTTGATCATAGTCTCTTCATTACAAATAATAACTTATCCAATAATTCACGATATTTATAAAAAATATTAAATTTGAGTTTTGCATTAAAAAAAATTAGCCGTTTTGGTGTCGGCAACTTTAATTAATCTCCATCATTGGTCTTTTTAGTGTCACCAACACGCAATATTAGAATCTAAAAGCAAAATAAAATTTCAAAATAATATTATTACATAAAGTAGGGTTAATAATGGGAATTACCCGTTATTTGTTCTTCATCTAAACTAATTTATTTGTGCCTACCCGTAAAGCCCCTATGATAATTATCTATGGATTAAATAAATTGTGGATACTACCAAATATTTATGGGTATTTACAAAAAAAAAATATTGTTTTTATTTTAATAATAATAATAATATATAACTAGAAAACATAAATTTAAACACAAATTAATTATTTAATTCCAATAAAGTAGATTTCAAAAAACTTATATTTAACATAAAATAAAAACAAGTAAATTATATGAAGTAAAACAAAATTACAAATATTTTCCTCTTCAATAACCTCACATTCATAACAATATTTCATTAATATAAATTTCTAATTAAAAAGACTAATATAATTAGCTTACTATCAAATATTTATGATGGCTAAAGAAAAAAAATATACCCACAAATAACATGTGCCTATTTACGAAACATGTTAACCCATTAATATTTATCCACAATAATCACAAATAGTTTATAGTCAATAATCCCACTCCAAAGTCTAAATGTTTGTACAGTAAATTCAAATAAGAGTTTATAAATAAGCATGTCTTTTAAATTATGCGTTAGCTTTTTGGAGAAGGTTCTTAAGTATGCATACTTTTTCATTAACAAGAGCTTTAATTATTTTCAAGATTTTTAAATAAATAGTTCAATCATATTTATTCTTTAGAAAAACAATAGTTTTTATTATAAATATTATTTTGTGATAGAAAATTTTTCATCAAGTATCATAGTTAAAGTTAGATATAAAAAAAGTTCATCCATATAACTTCGCATCTACATAAATTTACACAATAAAAAAATTGTTTGTTTAATTCATATTTTAAATAATATTTAATTTTAAAAAATTATATCAACATTTACTATTTAAACAGATAAATCTACACTTTTAAAAAGTACATTAATTTTTTAACATTTATTTATATAATAATTATTTAATCAATTCATTTAATAATATATAATTAATTAAAGTAAAGTAAATAAATTTTAAATTAAATTAAATTTAATAATAATAATTAAAAACAAAAAATATTATATTTTTTATTAAATTAAATTTAATAAATAATTTATAAAAATAATATATATTAAATTTTTTATTAAATATAACTTGACGTGAACGAAGATAAAAAGTGTTTAAAATATAGAATAATGTTGAAAATTACTTAAAGAATAGGAAGCCATACCTAGAATGATTAGGGTAATAAATGAAGATTAAGAAGGCATGGCCTAAGAGCTACCAACCTGGTTTATAGTTGCTGCCGCCACCACGCCAACCGTGTTAGCCAGTGTGTCCCATGATTCTCAACTTTCTTTTTCTCCCTCCTAATTTCTTCCCTGACTTGGAGCTGACACCATGATGTGACCAAATTCTTTTATTATTATTATTATTATTATTATTATTATTATTATTATTATTATTATTTTATTTATATATAATTAAACAATAATATTTTTCATCACATTGCTATTATCAATTTCTTTCAACACAGACATCAGGCCACCTTATCTGCTTCAAAACATTTCAATCAAAAAATTCACGAAAATTGTTCTAACTTCAATTTAACATGTTTTTTTTATTTAAAATTCGATGACGCCCTTTTAACAAGAAAAAAAAAACCATTAAGAAGAAAATTTACATGTAATCGTACGTTTTCACAAAAATTGGTAAAATTTAAAAATAATAATTATAAGTTGTGCTTAACAACAATGTTTCAAAATTAAAAAAAAAGAGTCTTAGTCATACAAGATTATGGTTTAGTTTCCGTGTACAATCTTTATTTCTTTATTTTTTAATAAAAATTGTACTTTTATGCATAATTTATCCTTACATGCATGACTTTTAATTATTTTATAATAGAAGTTGAATTTTCATACACAATTTTTTATGTTTTTATTTATTAAACTCAAAGTAGTACTTTGCTAGCAAAAGACATTGAGATGGGAGATTTTCCGTGTATATTTCTATCTATTTTTATGTTAATGTTATGTTGATATATAAAGTTCATAGATTTATTTTATTTGATTTTTCAGTTAGAATTTTGATGGTAAGATATTGAGATTATAAGTATAAACTCAACCTCTTATTTTCTTTTTCATGTTCTATTTCTATGAGCAATGATAAACATATGAGACTTTATGTACGTATGATGTTTCTACACTTCTCTATGTATCAAAAGAAAAAAATTAAGAAAATAATAATAAGCATAAATAGTTATAAATTCCATTAAATAGGTGCCTTTAGTAGTTAACAACCGCAATAATAATTATCTCACATATTTTTCCTACTCAATTGATTAATTATTCAAAACTAATCCTCTTTATAACGTGTCCAAAAAACACAAACAGCGGTGTAATTTATATTATGGTATGCTTTTTTATTATACTTATACTTTGATGGCATCAAGTTACTTTTTTAATTCTTCTATGATATTATTTATTTTAGAAATGATTTTATATTTTATACAATGCGAATTTTATTGTTAAATTATATTTTTTATGAATTTAATGAATTTTTAATAAAATAAAAAAAATTGAGGAAAGAAGACTGGACAATTAAAAGAAACACAAAAAAAATATTATTCAATTTGTATAATATATATATATATATATATATATATATATATAACTTTTACTCAAAAAAAATAAAAGAAGGTGTCACATTTAGGATGAGCATTAAAAAAAATTAGAAGTCTAGAAATGCAACTTTCATTAAAAAGTAATAATAATTAAAAGTTGTGTGTATAAAATTAATTTATAAAAAACAAAAAACTATATATAAAAATATGACTTTTAAACACACTAAAATTATGTATGAAGTAGGGATTCTTTATTTTAAAGTGGTATTTTTAAACACAATTTATTTATATAATTAAATTTTAATACTTGCCATGTTAAAATTTAGCTCATGTTTGATTTGAAGATCACTCTCACAGTAGATGTGAAACTCTCCTAACTTAAGACTGTTTGGATAGTAACTATTTGTAAAAGGAATTGAAAAAAAAAAATAGAAATATTGTGTAAAGAAAAACTAAAATTTTAATAAAGTATCCATCATCAATGAAGTAGTAGAATAAGATAAAGCATGTATGCGTAAATTATAAGAATAGAAGGCAAAATATTTTACTAGATTGTCTCAGTATCTATCTATGTCTTCAACCAATTATTCTTAATTTAGCTAAAATCTAGAGTAGATGTTTCAAAGTGAAATGAAAAAAAAAAAACGTTAAATATACACTTTTTTTATATAAACACTGTATATTTTTACATTTTTTTCGTAGAAAGTATAATAATCGGAGTTTTTTTTTCCTTGATACATTTTAAATAGTTTTTATTTTGAAATATACTGATTCATTTCTTTTAAATTGGTGCTTATATTAAATTTATTTTCAGTAACCTTAGACATTAATTCCTTATGTTGTTTGTGATAATTTTGTAAAATTATTAAAAGCGGGTTTGTAATTCTCAAAAGTGATTATTCTAAATTTTAAATTCATATGATTGAAAAAAAGGTTTGGAATTTCCATTTACTTTCCCTGTGTTCGACTACATTTTTATTGCTTCAACTATATTTCAAATTAATTTATTGTAACACGAAAAGCTATTCAACTATACACAGAATATATATATATATATATATATATATATAATCTGTCCTGAAATTATTTCAGGTGTATGAGTTATTCTCAGATTTTACGTATATTTCTTTCTTAATAAATATTATATAAATATTGCTTATTTCAAGTATATGATATGTTGTACTAAATATGCTTATTTATTTTTTCTCAGAAAAAAAACACTTAAAAATCAAAATTCATGAAGTTAAAACTTGGCCTGAGATCCATTCCCTCAAAAATATTTTTTTAAAAAAATTGAATTTTCACAGAATATATTATTAATCAGTTAAAAATTATGTTAAATGTAAAATTTAAAATAACTATTATAAAAATAAATGAGTTTATTTAATCACTGTATAAAACGTTACAAGGTCTAGAATTCTAATGTTAATAATAATAGTAAATAATAATAAAATAATTGAATGAGAGATCTAGCTACAGAAAGATAAATAAGTTCTACTATATTTATACGTAGATTAATTATCACTAGAATCATTAATATTTCACACCTATGCAACAAACAAAAAAAGTATTACATTCATAGTAAATGCATTCATTTTTTTTATTAAAAGAAATTGAAAACAGCAATTGATTTTTTATTTTTGGAGTGAAGTTTTTCCGTTATATTTTCTCTCTCTCATCTCTTTTATGTCTCATCCTTGGAATCAGAAGCAGATACTTTTTTTTTGTATATAAAGCAACCAATATTAGCATTGCTTGCCATTCTCTTCTACTTTCCCTCCTCTTTCTTCAAACTCTGTTTCTTTTGCCACTCTGCATATTTTCGTTAAAACACACAGATTCTGTGCTGCTTCTGCTCTCTCTTAGCTACCTGCTTCTGCTATACACAGTGCAAAAACAAAGACCATTTTTTCAGTGCTCAGTTTCTCATTGAAGAGAGTGAGGAATTGGAAGGAAAAGAGACCTCACAATTCAGAAAATGAAGTACGTGCTGGTGACTGGTGGAGTTGTTAGTGGCCTTGGCAAAGGTGTTACAGCCAGTAGTATTGGTTTGCTTCTCAAAGCTTGTGGACTTAGAGTCACTGCCATTAAAATTGGTAACCTTTTCTTCATTTTCTTTGTTTTTTGTTTTTTTGTGGAAAAGTAAAGTGGATAAAGCATGCATGCTTTTTTATCCACCAAACTTTAAATAGTCTCTCCTAGTTTTCTTGTCAAATTTTGTGTCTTCTTCTCAGTTACTTTTTTTCCTTTTTTTTTTTAGCGTAAACACAACTCAAATCATGTGAGGTTTAAAATTTACGGTAGTGACAGTTGATATTGCAGAAAAATTTGTAGACAAATGTAACCATAGTTGTGGATAGAGTTGGTTGAAAGTGTGGTCATGGATGGTTATTTAAAACTTTGCATCTAAGTATGGACTATTAGTCCTCTTTGTTTGAAGGGGTGTTGCATTCTAATTCTGGTCTCACTTTTTCCTCTGCCATTCAGATCCTTACTTAAACACAGATGCGGGAACAATGTCCCCCTTTGAGCACGGAGAAGTGTTTGTGTTGGATGATGGTGGTGAGGTACACAACTTGCTCTAATTCACTAATTCATCATCCATTTTCATGTTAAGGACAAGCAAAAAAAAAAGAAAACCGAAAAACACAGGAAAGAAAGTTATTTCAAGGAAAACAAGAGAGAAATAAACGGTGCCAACTTTATGCAATTTTCACAGAGAAGGTTGGCAAATTTATCAAAAGTAGTGTCTTGGAAAATAACGAAACTTGACCCTCTTTCTGTTGTAAGGTGGACCTGGATCTTGGAAACTATGAGCGTTTTATGGACATCAAGTTGACCCGAGATAATAACATAACTACTGGGAAGATTTACCAGGCAAGTTCCTTAGACTATGACGCAGGTTTTTGAAGATCATTGCAAGTTTTTTCCTAACTTTACTTTTCTTTTCCTGTTTTCATGACAGTCTGTCATTAATAGAGAGAGAAGAGGAGACTATTTGGGAAAAACTGTTCAGGTCTGGTTTAACCAATTTGTACTGTGTTTTTATTGTGATGATAATTTATTTATAAACAAAGGTTTTCATGTTGGTCTTAGTATTATTATCATTATGACGATGATGATGATGGTGTTTTCATCTTTAGGTTGTCCCTCATATCACTGATGCTATTCAAGATTGGATTGAAAGGGTGGCCCACATACCGGTAGATGGAAAGACCGGTCCAGCTGATGTATGTGTCATAGAATTGGGTGGAACCATAGGTACACTGTTGAAAACATTCTTCAGTCTTCTTCACAGTTGGATAATTGTTTCCATCTTTTTTGTGAATTAATTAATTTCATTCTATTTGCAATAACGTTTATGGATGCAGGAGATATCGAGTCCATGCCATTTATTCAGGCTCTAGGACAATTCTCATACAGAGTAGGTGAGTGAGGATACTTCTTTTTTGTTCACAGAGCCTGGTTTTGCTGAATAATAATGAGTTATATATAAACACATAAATAATATGCTATATATATATATTTTGCAGGTGCTGGAAACTTTTGCTTAGTTCATGTCAGCCTTGTTCCTGTTTTAAATGTTGTTGGTGAACAGGTTTGTGATGTTTCACAACTTTTAGATCCGTGTAGAAAATAATTTAGTTTCATCTAACATGACAAATTACTTTTTATTATTATTATTTTGTTCAGAAAACAAAACCAACCCAGCATAGTGTTCGTGCACTGCGAGGCCAAGGGCTGACTCCACATATTTTAGCATGCCGCAGCACAATGGTTAATCTCTCTCCCTCTGCACACAGTTAAACAAACAGAGAACATGGAACAGGATTCAGTGCAGACGAATTCATGTAGTCAGATAACAGGAATGGTTGGATGAAGATCGGATGACTCACATCTGTAATGCTCCAATTAAACAGATAAAATGTGAGCCGTCTGATTTTCATCAAACAGTTCCACCACTTCATCAACCGGTTGATTGCATGAAAAGTCTGACTGTAGGGAATCCCGATCCGAGAGTACAAACAAACACATACTATGATGCACAGAAGGAGCATCCAAACTGTTCTTAACTGTAAGATTTTTAAGGTTCTAACAGTCACTTGTTTCAGGTGCTGGATGAAAATGCAAAGGGAAAACTCTCTCAATTTTGCCTAATTCCGGTATGGGTTTTTAAGGATAAGTATTTTGATGAATGTATTTGACTTCAAATCATTGTGTCTGCTTTGCAAGAGTTTTCTTTACTGAAGCTTCATGTTTACAGACAGAAAACATTATTACCCTTTATGACGTTCCCAACATCTGGCACATTCCTTTGCTTTTAAGAGTAAGTTTTCCTCTAAAACTGCTGAACTTCAAATCATCTTACGTCTGTAGGTACCATTTCTTATAAATTGTATTCTTCTGGTTTATATAGGATCAGAAGGCTCATGAAGCAATGTTTAAAGTGCTGAACCTTCATGGGTTTGTCTCACGAACTCAAATGTTTGGTCTATTCCTGGATCGGGATTTTATGGATACAAATAACTTTTAATACTTTATTATTCTTCTGGAAAGTTTAAGTGGCAATTTTTTGAATATATGCAGTGTAGATCAAGAGCCTCATTTAGAGGAATGGACTTGCAGAGCTGAGTCTAGTGATTTGCTTCATGAACCAGTGGGTTGCTATTCCAAAGCTGATCTATATTATCCTTGATTGTTGGAAATAGTTATATCTCTATTTCTTTTGATTGGCAGGTTCGTATAGCCTTAGTGGGGAAATATACATGCCTTTCAGATTCCTACCTCTCTGTTCTAAAGGTGGAGTTCAACTTCATGGCTGTTACTATATTATAGTTTCAAGATCTTTTAAAGAGTAAAAGACATAACTTTCTTTCCCCCTAGCCTAACATCCCTACCTGTATAATTGTACCTATCTGTCTTCTTCATGATGTACATTCCTGTGCTCTTTTTGTTAGCCATCCTCATTATTTATATATATATATATATATATATATATTTATATGATACTTTATTCATATATATGAAAGTTGATTTGATATATAGTTTTAAAATATATTAAAATATGAATAATTTGTTTATCTTCGTATTGTAAAACAATCAAGAAAATATAAAACTACAAGTTAACTGTTGGATTGATAAAATTTATATTTTTTACATGGTTGTTAAGAGGTATAATAGTTGGGGAGAGAAACACCACTATCATTTAAGCTTAATTTTGGTAACCTACCTTTAACTATTGACTTCAGGCCTTGCTGCATGCTTCTGTTGATTGTCAAAAGAAACTTGTTGTAGACTGGATTCCAGCTAGCAACCTTGAAAGTGCAACTGCAAAAGAGGTAACGCCAATTATGAATCATTATATCACAAGCATGTTTTATTTATTATTGTTCATGATAGAAATTTCATCTGTATGTTATTGTTCAATCTTGCAGAATCCTGATGCATACAAGGCAGCATGGAAGTTATTGAAGGTTTCCCTCGGTCATGAAATTAACCAGTCGTTATATTTTCAATTTCCCTCATTTTGAGTTAATTATCTAACTAACCTTTGCCTTCAGGGTGCAGACGGTGTTCTGGTTCCAGGAGGGTTTGGGGATAGAGGAGTGCAAGGAAAAATTATTGCAGCTAGATATGCCCGAGAAAACAGGATTCCATTCCTTGGCATTTGTCTTGGAATGCAAATTGCTGTCATAGAGTTTGCACGATCTGTTCTTGGTGTACAGGATGCTAACAGTACTGAATTTGATCCCCATACCAAAAGCCCATTCATCATATTTATGCCTGAGGTGTCTACATTTGTTTATCGTACTCTAATGATGAGAAAACAGATTAAAGAAAGTGTCCTGTTTCTTATTCTTTATTTGTTTGGACTGCTTGCTATAGGGATCAAAAACACAAATGGGAGGTACCATGCGCCTTGGATCTAGGAGGACATATTTCCAGACCAAGGAATGCAAATCTGCAAAATTGTAAGTATTATTACTGCATTCAAAATTTTCAAGACATTTTCTGTGTTTACGCTAGGCAATATGAATGAGAGTAATGTGTGTATGGTATGACTGCACTACAAATGACTTACTATACTATTTGACTCCGACGGTGAGATTTATTATGTTTTTAACCCTTTGACCCTTCTTAGATATGGCTGCAAAAGCTTCATTGATGAAAGACATCGGCATAGATATGAGGTATTAATGTTGCATAAAATTATCTTGTAAAAATGTGAGTAGAACAGAAAATGATCTTGTCATATGCAGGTGAACCCAGATTTGGTAGCTCGCCTCGAAAATGCTGGTCTTTCTTTTACTGGGAAGGATGAAACAGGTCAACGCATGGAGGTATGAACATTCTCACATTACTTTTTGAATTATTATACGCACAATGCTTATCCTGTGCTTATAGGTTATTTGTTTTTTTATGCTACAGATTGTTGAGCTACCTAACCACCCGTATTTTATCGGGGCTCAATTTCATCCTGAATTTAAATCAAGACCAGGAAAACCTTCTCCTTTGTTCTTAGGTAATCCTCTGATACATGTCTGCATTATGGGTGCAATTTCATATTTTGAAATGTAGCTTCTAAATTGCTCGTTGATCATGTCAAACACAGGGTTCATTGGAGCAGCATGCGGACAATTGGATGCTGTCTTGCAGAGCTCTTCAATTGTTGATAATAGTCTCTCAAAAGGAGTAGGCACTGATATCTCTGCAGTGAACAAAACATACAAAAACATGACTGCAACAAAGACGGCTTATAGGACTGAATATATATATGGCAGTTGCAATGGGTTGCATTTCTAAATGTTAATGCTCCTCCTTCATCTCTTAGATTTTCAAGTTAATTGGTTAAATGTGTTGAGGGATTTGAGTTGTCTAGGAGAGATTGTTTGTACAGTGAGTCAATTGAACCTTTGTAGGTATAGAGTTTTCAGAGGATACAGAGAAGAGCTTACTCCCGGTCTTTTTAATGGGACCAGCTCATGTAAGTTTATGATGGTTTGATTGGGGAACTATGAAGCTTGTCTTATGTTTCAGGCAATGGAAACTCTTGGTTTTTGTAAAGATCTTCAGCAGTCTATAGAGAAATTCTTGTGAGCTTCAACTATTTTCTTTTATTTATTGTAATGTCAATTTTCTTGTCATAATGTTCTGGGAGGTGTTTAGTTCATGAAATCTCAATTATTTCTTCTTGATCATAAGATGTCTACTATGGCCAGACCAAAGAAATCTCAACACCTCTACAACTTCAAACTTTTGAAACATGGTAGTGCTATACTTTTCGTGGTCATATATGTAAATATATTGTTCGTTCATTGAAATTGACATCCTAATAACATGGTTGTCGAATGCAGATTCTTACCGTGAGTCCTAAATCAAATCTTATGAATTACAGAATACATAATAAATAACCTATGATTATTTTAAGCAAAAATAAATTACATTAAAAATATCATATATAAAAATACAACGAGTTTAAGTGGTCAATTCATAAAAGCAAAATATAATTATGAAATATAAATTATTATTTATAATATCTAAATCCCGCAACAGCATATTATCATTAAATATATATGAGATTAATATTATTTAGTTATTCTTCTTTAAATATATCTGAGATTAATATTATTTAGTTATTCTTCTTTTTTAATATGATATTCTCTTGTAATTTGGTCTCATTTTTTTCTTATACTTCTTTAATCATGTCTTCAATTTCATTTTCATTTATTATAATAGTAGATTTTTCTCTTTTATTAACTTATTCAACAAACAAATAACTTTATAATTATCATAACATTTATGATTAACTTAATTGAATAAGTTTTAAAGTAGAATCCTATTTCTATTTCTCCAAACTAGCTTGGATATTGTCAATCACATTTTCAAATAAGATTCTTTAACTTCATGATGAGTAGGAGACTCTAAACTCTTTCCATATTTAGTTACAAATTTTAGCATCTGGACAAATAAGAAGCTTTTTGCCAAGTTAAATGATAAAGCATTGTCATATATGCATTTGCAAATGTGTAGAATAACCAACTCTCAATCTTTAAACATTTTTCCAATGGTTTTTTTCTTTATAAGTCTTTGTGTCCCCTTCTTGGCAAATGAAACAAATATTACATTTTTATTACTATCTTGGATATTCACTTCTTCAAAATAGTTTTGTGATTTTCTTATTTGAATTTTTTTCTGTCTTTTAACAACTTTAAAATATGTCTTTAATATCATTTGAAACAAATGTACAAGCAATGATATCTTCCTTTGTTCCAACATAATGATGATTCTGTGTAATATTTGTTTCTTTCTTTCGCTTTGTTTGACTAATTACTTTCACCAGAAAATTCCTCACACAGGGTATCGTTAGTGGCACAAAAAATTATGTTATCTATATAAACTTGTATCAAAATAATATTTTCATTAGAACTTTTAATGAAAAGTCTTATCAAATTTCTCTCTCTCAAAATTCTAAGAAAGAAGAAAATGGTTAAGTCTCTATCAACCATTGTCTATGTGTTTGTTTGAGTCCACATAAAGCTTTCTGCAGCTTGAATACAAGATTTGGAAAAAGATTATTTTAGAAACCAAAAGGCTATGATACATATACTTCTTCATCTGTGAAGCCATTTAGAAGGTCACTTTTGACATCCATTTGAAAAAGCTTGAAACCACTTGTATAAGCATAAGCAAGAAACAACCTAACAACTTCTAATCTAGCCATAGATGCATAAGTTTCACCAAAATCAATTTCCATGTTTTGATTATATCCTTTTGCAACTAGTCTTACTTTGTTTCTAGTTATAAAACTTAGTTCATCCATTTTATTTCTAAACACCCGCTTGATTCCTATTACATTCATATTTTAGTTTTAGGAACTACAATCTAATCATTTCTCACAAATTGATTGAATTCATCATGCATGGTAGATATCCAATATTCATCTTTTAAATCACCATCAATACTTTTAGGTTCAACTTATGAAACAAAATTCATTGTGTTCCAGAAATTATTTAAAGAATGCCTTGTACATACTCCCTTTTCAAGTTGTCTAATCATATTTTCAAATGAGATATCTCCAAGTATTATCCATTCTCTTGGAAAATCCTTATGTAAATCGTGTATTATAGTTGCTTTAGCTAACCATGTTGATCTCTTCATTGAAATAACTGATTATCATCACCTGTTTTAGCATCAAACTATGCAAGATTTTCTTTGTCATTTTTTTAAAACAAAACATTTACATCCAAAGACCTTAAAATATCCTACGTTGGGTTTTCTACCCTTAAATAATTAATATGGACTTTTTTTAGAATAGGTTTAATTAGCACTCTATTAAGCACATAGAAGGTAGTGTTAACAACATTATCCCAAAAGTATTTAGGTAAGGAAGTTTCATTTAGCATTGTTCTAGCTAATTCCTCTAAGGACCTATTTTTCCTTTCTACTACTCCATTTCACTTTGGAGTCTTATGTTCAAAAAAGTTATGCCTAATCTCATGTTTTTCATAAAAATAATCAAATAAAAAATGCAACAAACATTTTCATTTTGTAAAATTTTTGCAAGCTTTCTGAAAGCATTGAAAATATCATTATTGGGTACTAAAAATAAAGTCCATGTGTACCTAGAAAAATTATCAACAATAACAAAGACATAATAATTTCTACCAAGGCTCATAGTTCTTGAAGGACCAAACAAGTTTGTATGTAAAAGCTCAAGAGGTCAAGTAGTTGAAACAAAGTTTTTTTGTTTAAAATAAATTTTAGTTTGTTTCTTCTTTTGAAAAGCTTCACATACTTATTCCTTCTCAAACTTAAGCTTTGGAAGACTATCGACCAATTCTTAAGCAATCAATTTGTTAAAATGATGCATATGAATATGAGGAACTCTCCTATGCCAAAACCAAAGATCTTCATTTTTAGTTAACGAACATTCAATCTTAGATGATGCATGATCAATTTCCAACATATATATTTTTTTTCAACAGAATTATTTACCAATATTATCTTATTGATTTTAGAATCTCAGATCAAACAATGTTTAGGTTTAAATACTACCTTATGACCTTTATCACATAATTGAATAATACTTAGCATATTATGCTTAAGACCATCAACCAAATCTTCCCTTACTATTATTATCACCATAAGTAACAAAACCAATTGTTTTAAATTGATAAATTTTTTCTTATTTACAATCATGTGTCTTGAACAAACATTATCCAAGTATCACAACAACTTTTTGGCCTTCAAGTGCACCTACAAACACAAGTTATATAGAAGAATTTGATCTCCTTATCAACTTGGGTCCAACTATGTTAACTTCCTCTTTAGCACATTTTGAAATCCATTTCAATTTACCACATGAAATATCATATTTTCTAATTTTGAAGTTTCTAGTAGTATGACATTTTTTGATGAAATAAAAACAAGTAATGAAAGGAGAACTAGATGGCTTCTAAGAAGGAAAGAAATTTTTATATGACTTAATTTTACTTTGAAAAATAGTATTATACCCAATTTTAGCCCTATCAAAAACACATTTTTTAAACCTAAAATAACTTTAAGATTTGCTCTTCCCATGATAAACTTTTCAAGAGTCTTGATAAGATAGTGTATTTTATTTTGTAAAGACTTGCATTTTCACAATCTTTAATGTTTGGCAATTTTTTTACACACAATTACAAGATGAGATTTTGTAAATGATTTCAAGGTTTTCTATATCAGTGTTAGCATTACTCAATTCATCTTCCAATTTTGAAAATCTATTTTCAAGCTAGTTATTTAATCCTTTCCATATATTGTTGGAAATGGCTAGCTTATTAGTTTCTTCATGCATTTCATTAAAAACATCTACTAGTTGATCATAACTAGCATCTATTTCAAAGTCATTTGTACTTATATTTCTTGAAGAGTCATATCTAGCCATTAAACATGTATTCATTTCTAATAAAGTGTTAGATGAAGACTCATCATTATCTTGCCAAGCTATGTAGACTCTTCATGTTTTATTTTTTTTCTCAAATTTCTTGTCACTGGTCTTATCTTTTCTTTGATTGTTTTGACATTCAATCTTGATATGTTCTCGTTTTCCACAACTAAAACATGTAATGTTAGGTGATTATTACATACCTTCTTTGTGTTGGATTTGAAGAGTGAAGACAAATCTTCTAGTGACCTTGGACAACCAACTTCGATCAAGACATTTAGGAAATTTGAAATTCAACTATCCTTTCTCAAAAAAATTTCCCATTCCAATCAAATTATTTAAAATGTGTGTGAACTGTTTCTACGAATCAACTTTTCTCTTTGTGGCATTCGAAAAAGTTCACACTCTTGTATCAATCTCTTTTAACATCAAATTTTCCTTCATGTGTGACTTCAAGTGTGTCCCATATTTCCTTTGTTGAATTACACTTAGATACTCTAAATAATTCATCAAGAATTAGAGAAGATGTTATGATGTTCTTAACCATACAATCATATTGAGCCTTTTTATTCTCAAATTCAGACCAATCAGCCCATAGTTTCTCAACAATTTCATTACCAACAACATGCATAGGAACAAAAGGACCATTTATAATTGCACCCCAAATCCCTCTATCAATCAATTCAATAAATATTTTCATTTTCATTTTCCAAAATTAATAGTTCACACCTCTAAACATTAGTGGTCTATTGATAGATGCATCTTTGGCAAAAGGCAATTTGTTCTCAACCATTTTATTGAAAAATAATATTAGAACTTTAGTAAATTTCAAGAGCCAGCTCTTAATACCAATTGTCAGTTTTAAGGAATGAGATCAAGAGAGTGAGTGAATTGAACCAAGAACAAATTTTTGCAAACTTGGAATGAAAATCTTATTAACTCTTTGATTCGAAAAAATTGGCTTACAATTAATTATGAATTTTTTACAAAAACATAGAAACTACACAATTTGTGAGTTATGCAAGGAGAATAGATGACACGATAAATTTTACACTGGTTCGCTCTATCACTAGAGCTACATCCAGTTGTCTAGCCACACCAATAAAACTATACACTACAATTTTAAAGTTTTACAAGCACAACTTGAATAATGCAAGAAAACTTACCGAGGACCTAAATCTTCAATCCTAGAAGACTAGATTCTAACACCCTATTACAAAACTAATTTGAAAACCTTATCCATACGTAATACAAATATAGAAAAAAGAATACAAAAAAGAATGAATTCACTTGGAAGGAATAAAGCATAAGAGATAAACTAGGTGAGAAACTATTTTTTCTCTCTCAAATGAAGATATAGAACTTAGGTTTTCAGAAAGAAAACTCTAAAAAAAAGGGTTTTTACTCAATATAAAATCTCACTCAGATAGTAAAAATGATTTAAAAAACAATAGCTTTGATTTCATGCTATTTGGTTTTAAAAAGAGAGGGGGATACATAGAATCTTATTTGTCAGTTTTAATATATTAAAACAACTTTAATATATTAAAACATAGTCTTCAAAGAAAACTAACAGAGTTTTAATGAGTTAAAACTATATTTTAATATGTTAATATCACTTATTGGTGAAATTAATCAATTAATTCGTTATTTTAACATATTAAATGAGAAGGTTCAATATTGTTGGCATATTTCAAGACCAAGGTTTTATGAAGACCTAAAGTTTTGATGATGAAGATTTAGAGTGAATCAATCAACATCAAAGACTTGTGCCATCTCACAAAGGAAGGATGCTTGATAGAAAAGGAAAGGCATAAAGTGCATTCAAAGCTTTCAAGAGAGAAGATTGATGAAGATTTCCTCAAGAGCTGAAGGATCAAGTGTAGAAGGTTCTGTTTTGGGTGTTGGATAAAAAGAGTAAGTCATAAATCCCATTCAAGACCTTCCCAAACAAGAGAGCAAGGTGTTTTCTCGCAAAAACATTTTTCTACGCTTTTAATAATCGATTATTTAACTTAAAATTTGAATTAAATATGTTTAACGAACTAAATAATCGATTAAGTGTTTTTGATAATCGATTATATTGATTCTGGGTTAATATAATCGATTATGGCCTTAATCTAATCGATTATATCAGACGATTTCAGCTTTCCAGTTTTTAAACATGATATAATCGATTAAGCTTTTTATATAATCGATTAAATGAGTCGTTTTTGCGAAATCAATTCTAAATCAACCTAAGAATGGAAACTTTGGAGCATTTTTGAATTATAAAATGAAAGAGAATGTCTTAGGTTAAACACATATGATTAAACACAAAATATTCAAAGTGTTTCTGCGCCTCAGCTTTTCAAAACCGCTTTCCTGCTCTCTTCAGTTTGATCAAGTCTTTGGAAGTGGTGATCATTGTGCTTAAGCTTTCTATTAAGCACTTATCAGGTGTATTCTTTTACTGTTCTTCATAAACGGGAAAATTCATCCCTTGGATCGGTTCTAAGGGAGATGTTTCATCTCTTGTGTGTCAAGAGAGGTGGATTTCATCCTTAGTGTGTCTGAGGAGGTGTTCCTTTATCTTTATTTGATATTGCATGAATTGGTGTTTGTAATTTCATTTAAAGATAGTGGGGTTAATCATCACGCATTTGTGGTGGTTGGGAACTGGACGTAGGATTGGCTTAATCCGAACCAGTATAAATCTCTGTGTTCTTTCTCTTTCTCTATCTCTTTTAATTGTGGATCATTATAACAATTGCAATTTCAAATCGCGTTAATCAAAGGATAAGAAAAATCCACATCCGAGTTTTTGAAAGAATTTCAAAATCTGAAAATTTATTTAAAAGAGAAAATTTTATTAAAAATCCAATTCACCCCCCCTCTTGGTTTTTACACTGCCGTCTTTATTTAACAATTGGCCTCAGAGCTGGTTTTTTGAAAGTTATTCAAAAACAAGATCCTTATGGCAGAGAAAAATCAAACTTTTGCTGAATGTGCATCTATTCATAGACCACCACTTTTTACAGGTGAAAACTATCCTTTTTGGAAAAAGAGGATGGAAATTTTTCTAAGGTCTAATGATCAAGGCATTTGGGATGCAATTGTAAATGGTCCATTTATTCCTATGGTTGTTGTTGAAGAAGCGCAGGTACCCAAAAAGAGAGCAAACTGGACCAAAGATGAATACAACCAGAATCAATGCGACATAAGGGCGTGTAACATGATAGCATCTGCTCTAACTGTCGACGAGTTTTACAGGTTCTCATATTGCACCACAGCAAAGGAGATGTGGGACACTTTAGAAGTCACACATGAAGGAACGGAAGACATGAAAAGATCAAGGAAAAATACCTTGATTCAGGAGTACGAGATGTTCCGGATGAGCAAAGGGGAAACCATATATGACGTCCAAAAGAGATTTACTCACATTGTAAATCACCTCAAGGCGTTAGGTAAGAAATTTGATACTGAAGAGTTAAATGTGAAAATTTTGAAATCTTTGGACAGGACATGGCAACCCAAAGTGACGGCCATCACGGAATCAAAGAACCTTTCAAATATGAACATGAAAACTCTCTTCGGGAAGCTTAGAGAACATGAAATGGAGCTTGGATGTTTTAAAGGAGAAGAAGAAGACGTCAAAAGAAAAGGTGTTGCTCTTAAAGCGGAATCCCACAAAGATGAGAGTAGTGACACAGATGATGATCTTGAATGCAGTGACATCAACTTGTTCGTCAAAAAATACAAAAAGTTCATCAAGAACAAGAACAAAGGGAATTTCAAGAAAGGTAAGAAAACTGAAAATTTAAATTCTCTTGATAACTTTAAATGCTATGGTTGTGGAAAAAGGGGACACTTGAAGTCGGACTGCCCCAACATCAAGAAGGATGAAGAAAAGGCAAAGAAATATAAAAAGCCTTTTGATAAGAAGAAAAAGAAGGCATACATCGCGTGGGAAGATAATGACGTAAGTTCTTCTAGTACAAGTGAATCCGAAGAAGAAGCCAACATTTGTCTCATGGTGGATGATGATGATGCCGAATCCACATGTAGCAAGGTAAGTGATTCTGGCCTTCCAGATAATTATGATGAGTTGCTTGAAGAGTTTTTGGATTTATGTGAAAAATCGGAAAAACTAACCTTCTTTCATAATAAATTAAAAAATGACTACAAAAGTCTTGAAAAGAAAATTTCTGATTTGGAAGAAGAGAAAATCGTTTTAAAAGATGATTTGAAAACAACGAAAATTTCGTGCAAATGCAAAACAAAAATTCCTATTTGTGAAAATTGTAGTGTTCTTGCAAACAAGGTTTCTTATCTTGAAACATCTCTTTCAAACATTACGATGGGTAATAATAATTTAAACAATGTTTTGAAAGTGAACAAAGGTTTATACGGAAAAGCAGGACTTGGTTACAATTTCAAAAATAATCATAAACCAACAAAAACTGTTTTTGTTCAAGGAGAATCATCAAATTCGAAAAAGATTTTCGAAGTTCCTCATTTCACAAATAAAACAAATGAGCCTAAAAAGAAGTTTTATAAAAATGCATATATTCCAAGAAAAACAAATGTTCCTACATGTTTTTATTGTATGCATAAAGGTCATTCTGTTAATAGATGCAATATTAAACGTTTTAGTGTTCCTAATGGGAAATATAAATGGGTTCCCAAAGGAAAATTTGTTTCTAACCCATGAGGACCCTAATAAGTAACTTTAGGGGACCTAAATATTTTTGTTTGTGATGCAGGTTGGTCCCAAGTCCAAAAAGTCACTATGGTATCTTGATAGTGGTTGTTCAAGGCACATGACGGGTGATAAAAGCAAATTCAAAAGCTTCAAAAAGAAAGAACAAGGTTTTGTAACCTATGGTGACAACAAGAAGGGAAAAATCATTGGTAGTGGAATGATTGGAGAATCCCTAAAGATTCATGATGTTCTTCTTGTTGATGGATTGAAGCATCAAGTTTTTACGAAGTGATCATGGCGGTGAATTTCAAAATGTTTCTTTTGAAAATTTTTGTGAAGAACATGGAATTTCTCATAATTTTTCAGCACCAAGAACACCTCAACAAAATGGTGTAGTTGAAAGGAAAAATAGATCTTTGGAAGAACTTGCAAGAACTATGTTGAATGAAAACAATTTACCTAAATATTTTTGGGCTGATGCCGTAAGCACCGCTTGTTATGTTTTAAATAGAGTTTTAATAAGACCTATTTTGAAATTAACTCCTTATGAGCTTCTCAAAGGAAGAAAACCAAATATTTCTCATTTCAGAATTTTTGGATACATATGTTTTGTTTTGAATAACGAAAAAGATAGCCTTGGGAAATTTGATGCTAAATCCGATGAAGCTACATTTTTAGGTTATTCTTTGCATAGTAAAGCATATAGAGTTTTTAATAAAAGGACTTTAAATGTTGAAGAATCTATACATGTTGTCTTTGATGAATATCTAGACCTTGAGGAAACCCCTCTTGAGTCAAAAGGATTCTTTATAGATGATGAAGGAGTACATCAAGAAGAAACTCCTTTAGAAGAAGCTGTTGAAAAAATCAAACTGGATGAGAATCTTCCTCATGATGAAAGTCTACCAAAAGAATGGAGACCACCTAGAAACGTGTCTTTGGACAATGTCATTGGAGACATCTCAACAGGTGTAAGAACAAGGAGGAACATGAATAATTTCTGCATGAATGTTGCTTTTGTTTCACAGGTTGAACCAAAGAATGTAGAAGAAGCATTGACGGATGAACATTGGTGTATAGCAATGCAAGAAGAGCTAAATCAGTTTGAAAGAAATCAAGTATGGGATTTAATTCCTAAAACTAACAATATGCAGGTTATAGGAACAAGATGGGTTTTTAGGAATAAGCTTGATGAAGATGGAAATATCACCAAGAACAAAGCAAGGCTGGTTGCAAAAGGATATAGACAAGAAGAAGGCATAGATTATGATGAAACCTATGCTCCAGTAGCAAGACTTGAAGCTATCCGTTTGTTGCTAGCATATGCTACCATTATGGGATTCAAATTATTTCAAATGGATGTAAAAAGTGCTTTTCTAAACGGATACATCAAGGAAGAAGTCTATGTAGAACAACCTCCAGGCTTTGAAGATTTCAAAAATCCTAGTCATGTCTACAAGTTGAAGAAAGCTTTGTATGGACTCAAACAAGTCCCAAGATCTTGGTATGAAAGGTTAAGTAATTTCTTGCTTGAAAATAATTTTAGAAGAGGTAAAGTTGATTCTACTCTTTTTATTAAGAAATCAAAGAAACATATTCTTATTGTTCAAGTTTACGTTGATGATATCATTTTTTGAATCAACTAATGATGATCTTTCCCAAGAGTTTGCTAGAAATATGCAGGGAGAGTTTGAAATGTCCATGATGGGAGAATTAAATTTCTTTCTTGGCTTGCAAATCAAACAATTGAAGAAAGACATATTTATATGTCAAACAAAGTATTGCAACGAAATCTTGAAGAAATTTGAGATGGAAAGTTCCAAGGAAGTCGCAACTCCCATGGCCACATCTTGCTATCTAGACCAAGATTTAAACGGTAAGGCTGTAGATCAAACACGATATCGAGGTATGATCGGATCATTACTTTATCTTACTGCTAGTAAACCTGATATAATGCAAAGTGTATGTGTTTGTGCTAGGTTTCAATCCAACCCTAGAGAGTCACACCTAAAAGTCGTTAAGAGAATCCTTAAGTACCTTAGAGGAACAAAATCCTTTGGTTTATGGTACCCTTCAGGAGCCTCACCTAGTATTATAGGTTTTTCAGACTCAGATTATGGTGGCTGTAGAATTGATAGGAAGAGTACTAGTGGTACATGTCATCTTTTAGGATGTTCTTTAGTTTCATGGCATTCTAAGAAACAGGCTAGTGTTGCTCTTTCAACCACGGAGGCTGAGTATATAGCATTAGGGAGTTGTTGTGCTCAAATACTGTGGATGAAGCAACAATTAGAAGACTTTGATATCTTTTTAGATCATATCCCTCTTAAGTGTGATAACACTAGTGCCATTAATCTGACTAGGAACCCTATCATGCATTCTAAGACAAAGCATATAGAAATTAGACATCATTTCATTAGAGATCATATAGCTAAAGGTGATTGCATCATAGAATATATAGATACCAAACATCAACTAGCTGATGATATCTTCACCAAACCTTTGCCTAAAGATAGATTTTATGAGCTTAGAAGAGATCTAGGAATTGTTTGTGATAAACCTGTTGTTTGAATGATGTTTGTTGTTGATTTTGATGTTAATTCAGCGTTTTACGAAAATTTACGTATTTAATCGATTAGGTTTCGAGTGTTAATCGATTAAACGCGCTGTTTGTGAAAATGTTTTATAACATAATCGATTAAGTTCATGACATAATCGATTAAATCGTTGGGGAGCAATTTAATCGATTAAGGAATGCACATAATCGATTAAATTTCTGGATTTTCGTTTTCTTGAAAATTTCGAAGGCAAATAATCGATTAAATGAAGAACATAATCGATTAAATGCACCATTCTGTGTTTTTTGTAAAATGCTTTTCGAACGTTGGCCTTAAATTCACGTGTTTTGTTTTATTCCAACGGCTATATTCGATTCTAACGGATATATTTTCATTAATTCAATGTTTTATGACCGGATTTCCTTCCTATAAATAGCTGGATTGAGAATTAAAAGTGCCTCACTCACTCTCTCTCACTCTTGCTGTTTTTTCTGCTGATATCCCTGTTTCTGTGCGAATTAATTCTCTGTGATTTCTCTGTTGCTATATTATTTCGTTGTGCATTCTCTCTTGTCTATTATACAATCAAAATGGTTGATCAAAGAAGGATAAAGATGCCATCAAAGAGGAGAGGTAAGGAGCCAATGACCTCTCAACATCAAGAAAGAAGACCTCCAACTCTTCCTGGTTGGATTTCTGATGAAGATATGCAAATTGGGTTTGTCAACAAATGGAAGTACAGGAAAATTCTTACTCCCAAATATCTATCTTGTGAATTTTTCAGATCTCACGGGTTTACGTTTCAGGAACTTTTAGTAGCAAGTGGGCTGCAGCATTTTGTGGAGATGGAAGGGGCATTCTATCCAGACTTGGTTAGAGTGTTTTACATGAACTTAACCTCAAGGACAGCTAGTCCAAGCACTAAAGTGAAGGGTGTAAGAATCCACTTTGATGAAGAATTGTGGAACAATGTAGCTGGACTTTCAACTCAAGGCATCAATATCACCTATGGCTTTGAGGATTTCAACAACTTGGTGGAATTCAAAAAATTCTGCAAAGATCCGAATTTACAAGTGGAGAACTTGTACAAAGTTGGTAATGTTAAACTCAATGAGCGTATGTTGCACTATGTAATTGTTTGGGTTTTAGTTGCTAGATGCACTAATCATGCCCAACTTACTAAGGAGGACATTCTCTTAATGTATGGCTTCCTTAATAATGTTAGCATAGATTGACCCTCAATTATTCTTGATAATATGTTTAAAGCCACTAGGCTTTCCTCTTTTGCTTTACCATATGTTGTGTTTATCTCAAAAGTTTTAGAATATAAGGGTGTAGACCTTGAAGGGGAGAACAAGCAGATTTTGCTAAGCAATAGAAAAATTGGGAAAAATGTTCTAAGGCACATGGGTCTTATAGAACAAGGAAACAGGTTTAGGCAAAGAGAAGATGAAGCTGCTGCAATGGAGGAAGATGTTGAAGAACCACCACCTCAACCTCAATCGAGATCAATGGAGGAGCATATTCTTTCAAGAATGGATACCATGATGAATCTTCACACAACTCAATATGATGATCTTTGTCATAGACTTTCAAGGCTCAATAGAAAAGTTTATAGAGTTGAAAGGAAGATGCAAATTGAAGACATATCTCCAGAAGAAGACAATGCAAGATCCTCAAGAGGCAAACAACCACCTGAAAATGATGAGGAAGATGAAGAAGATAAAGGAGATAGTGAAGAAACAAAATAGGCTACAAGTTCACTTACTCCTTAGCTTATTCTTAATTATTTTCCAGCTGCTGTAATTTTTTTTTCTCTCTATATTTTCTGTGTAATTAATTTGCTTCTGCTGTAATAATCTCTGAAAATGTAATCTTTTTGAAAATGATAAAAATAAAGGGGGAGAAAAATATTTATTTTGATTGAAAATCTGTCCAATTATTCTAGTATTTAAGAAAATTAATTTCAGGGGGAGCTTTAGAAAATATTTCAAATAAGTGCCTTATATAGCTTAAACATTAAAGAGCAAAGTTTAAGGGGGAGCTTTTAGAAATAATTTTCAGTCATTAATTTCCTTGAAATCTCTTTTCCAAAATTCAAATTGAAACTTAAATGCTATATGACTACCTATTTTATTTCCTTTGTGAACTAATATTTATGATGGAGATATCCATACATTATTTTTAAGATTTTCAGGATATCAATCACAAGTCTCTATGTTTCTTTTTATCATCATCAAAAAGGGGGAGATTGTTGGCATATTTCAAGACCAAGGTTTTATGAAGACCTAAAGTTTTGATGATGAAGATTTAGAGTGAATCAATCAACATTAAAGACTTGTGCCATCTCACAAAGGAAGGATGCTTGATAGAAAAGGAAAGGCATAAAGAGCATTCAAAGCTTTCAAGAGAGAAGATTGATGAAGATTTCCTCAAGAGCTGAAGGATCAAGTGTAGAAGGTTCTGCTTTGGGTGTTGAATAAAAAGAGTAAGTCATAAATCCCATTCAAGACCTTCCCAAACAAGAGAGCAATGTGTTTTCTCGCAAAAACGTTTTTCTACGCTTTTGATAATCGATTATTTAACTTAAAATTTGAATTAAATATGTTTAACGAACTAAATAATCGATTAAGTGTTTTTGATAATCGATTATATTGATTCTGGGTTAATATAATCGATTATGGCCTTAATCTAATCGATTACATCAGACGATTTCAGCTTTCCAATTTTTAAACATGATATAATCGATTAAGCTTTTTATATAATCGATTAAATGAGTCGTTTTTGCGAAATCAATTCTAAATCAACCTAAGAATGGAAACTTTGGAGCATTTTTGAATTATAAAATAAAAGAGAATGTCTTAGGTTAAACACATATGATTAAACACAAAATATTCAAAGTGTTTCTGCGCCTCAGCTTTTCAAAACCGCTTTCCTGCTCTCTTCAGTTTGATCAAGTCTTTGGAAGTGGTGATCATTGTGCTTAAGCTTTCTATTAAGCACTTATCAGGTGTATTCTTTTACTGTTCTTCATAAACGGGAAAATTCATCCCTTGGATCGGTTCTAAGGGAGGTGTTTCATCTCTTGTGTGTCAAGAGAGGTGGATTTCATCCTTAGTGTGTCTGAGGAGGTGTTCCTTTATCTTTATTTGATATTGCATGAATTGGTGTTTGTAATTTCATTTAAAGATAGTGGGGTTAATCATCACGCATTTGTGGTGGTTGGGAACTGGACGTAGGATTGGCTTAATCCGAACCAGTATAAATCTCTGTGTTCTTTCTCTTTCTCTATCTCTTTTAATTGTGGATCATTATAACAATTGCAATTTCAAATCGCGTTAATCAAAGGATAAGAAAAATTCACATCCGAATTTTTGAAAGAATTTCAAAATCTAAAAATTTATTTAAAAGAGAAAATTTTATTAAAAATCCAATTCACCCCCCTCTTGGTTTTTACACTGTCGTCTTTATTTAACAAATATAAGCTATGCTTAAGTGGTTTTAATTCATTACAAACTTCATCTAACTAATTAAAACATATAACTACTCATAATTTTAATTTATTGTAATGTATTAAAACCATAATCTAATTGATTAAAATATTTCTTATCATCAATCCATACTAGCAAATAATGTTTTAACGGACTAAAAACATCTTTTAATCAATTAAAATTATCTATCACTAAAAAAGTTTGAATGCATTTGGAAAAACTTTCTTCGTTTAATATGATCAAATCTATTAAGAAAAAAATTACATTCTATCCTAAGCAGCATAAAACATCCTAAAACTCATCTAAGTCTTTACAAATAATTACATATCTTCAAAAATCTTTATATTTTTAAAAAATTGGAAAGAAATAGTTTGATTCATCAAATACTTGTGTCATATAGATCCAACATTTACAACCAAAAATACATAAAGAAAACATGAAAAAGCTGATGAACAATTTCACACGTAAACAGAATAATATTCTAGATTTCCAAGTTTTCAATAACTAGTTATCGACTATAAGAAAAGGAACTAAAATGCTACCATTAATATCTATAACCCGAATGGAAAAAGCAAGTAAAGGATGAAAACAAGAGATAACAAATCAATGATTTTATAAAACTAGTAAATATCAACCTTTGTTAAAAAAATATATAATTTATTATTTTTCCCTGCAGAATTTGTCAGGTAACATATGCTTAAATAAATTTCGTAGACAAAATAATCTAACGAGAAGTTAATTGTATATATATATACGTGTGTGTGTGTTTTGTGGTTAATCTATACTGAAACAGAAGTGTTACACATAATTATAAAATTCTAAAAGCATCTTATTTTCAATTTCTATAAGGAGACATTTGTAAGGGGCGTTATGTTAAGATTATTTACAAGTTACAATGTTTGAACAAGAAGCAAAATAACTCGAAAACATATCTGAAATAAAGTTAGAATATAAGAAGATAATTGAAAGAAAGATGGTTTGAATACAAAAGGTTGATAAGCAAGAAGAATTTGAATTAGTGCATGAATACTTTGATGTTAAGGCTAAAGCTAACACTCAAACAAGGTTTCAGGATTAGTATTTTATTTGAAGAAACTTTCAGATTAACATAATTGCTAAAGAAACTTCTAACAAAAGGCAAATCCTGAAGATTTCGAAGAGAAAAGTCAAAATTAAAACAAATTGTTGTTATTTAATTTCAAGATAGATTTGCATAGAAGTTCAACAACCTAAGCTCATTTGAAGATTACCATGTTTAAATGCTAGAGAGGGAAGCACCCCATGATCAGCTATGGAATAAAATGTACAACATAAACAATTATCTCAAAACATGAACGTCTTAATTGAAATGCAAAACTTGAAATCTTTTCATGAAAAAAGTTAATATAATGCTAAGCAAAGCACCATCATTTGAAGTGCACTAAAAAATTGTACTTGGCAAGGTTGAAGACCTAAGTTCATCTGTAATTACAGTTTTGCATGTAATTTATCTATAAATATGATGAATTATAAAGCAAAAGATAACTCAAAACATCTATAAAAAAAAACTCTTTTATATCATTACACTAATCATCAATCAAATTACTTCTATTTAGAAAACTCATCCATAGAAAATTTTAAGTTCTTCCTCATTCTATTCAATACGTCTTTCTATAACTCCTTTTAATATCTTTTTCCTTTAAATCTATAATGTTTTGCTTCTATTTATCACCTTTTTATTTTGTTAATTTATATTAGTTTCTACTAAGTTACGAATATTGCAAATAGGTCTATGATCTTTTTGATTTATAAATATATCGAGCATGTTAGTCTCATTTTCAAATTCTCAGAACAACACGAAGTTATATATAAAATTAATTTGTTTAAATACATGTTTTACTTTATATTCAATTTATGTTTATGTTACAACCTACTCTAACTACAAATTTTAGTACATTAATGGATTATACATCCCTATATCCCAATTGAAAACAATAATTTATTACTAGTTAAATTTACAGAACCCTTCAAATAATTTGGCTAATGTGGTCTCATAACAAAAAATTCTTATTTATTGGTAAAAATTTGTTGAAGTTAACCAATTTTTTAACTAAAATTGTATTCTCAGCCTAATTAACAAAATTCTTAATCAACAATGATAAAATTTTAATCACAAACAATCTCTTAATACTATTATTAACCCCTAATAGTGAGAATATTCCAAAGAACATGTTATTTCTGAATGTGATGTTGTTGTTGATATTTGCAATCTCACTCTTGTTTCTAGTCTTTTTTGTTGTTTGTGGTGGAAGATATTTTGCAGTGTCGGTTATGGAGGACAACAGCATCAAATGACTAGGATTGGAATCTCCTATGTCTTCATTCATCTCTTCTAAACCATTAGAGTCACTACAAGACACATCTTTAACAGGTACGTTTTCTGAGAAAAAGTTTTAGTTTTTTTTTTCTTTTTTCAGAATCTGAGATTGGAAAACTATATTTCCTTTGTTCAGTTTACATTCTAAAAGGTAGTATTTTTACAAAATAATATTTTTATAAATTATTTTTTGTCAAATTTCCCATGTAAACATTTTTATAGAGAAGATGAGAATCTAACTTTCTTGAGTTAAAACAAAAAAAAAGTTAATAAAAAATTTAATGTTACTCTGGTTAAAATATTTAAATGATAATAAATTATTTTTTTAATAAAAATAATAACTACTCTTTCTTTTTCTTAAAACATATATAAAAATATTATCAGTAATATATATTTTTTACTACTCTTTCCTTCCTAAAGAGGTAAATTTGTAATGTCAAACTTAGAAAGTTTATTTTCTAGAGAAATACTATTAACTATAAACTCCAAAAATCAAAATTTTCAATTATTTTGACTGAATACACTTAACTTTAGTATCAATGATAATAAGAGGGGTAAAAATGGTAATTTAAACACAAAGTGAATTCATTAATTTTTAAAAGAATTTTCTGTGATATAAATGACTTTGTTAGACTCCTTTGTGGGTAAATTAAAATAAATGATAATCCAAAGCACTATTATAAACTTGGAGTCCTTAACGGCATTTTGATTACTTTCTTATTTAAATTGTTGTGTCATTTAAAATGTATATATATAGGTCATGTAAATAATTTAGACATATTACTTAAATAACGAAATTACCAAAATTACTTAACGATAAAAATTTTGTTAAGCTTTAGAAAAAAAACTCACAATAATACCAAATTATTTTATTTTACTTTTTTAAAAAAAGTCTAAATAGTCATATTATACACCAGTGGAAAATCTTCTAAAAATTAATGGATTCACTGTGGTGAGTTGATATTTTACCCCTCTCTTTATTTATTGATACACAAATAAAACGTGTAATAAACTGAAAATGTTTTACTTCAGGACTTTCTAATTAGTTAATATTAAAAAATATCTCTCTAAGTAAAGTTAATATTTTCACTTCTAAAAGTTTTGAAAATTCCAAATCAATTAAAGTTTTCATGAAATTACACCTTAAATATATTAGTAATTATTAAAACGATAAATTAAATCTTTATCTATTTTAGAATTTTTTATGTCAAAACTTGGTGCATTGGAGCTACTTTATGCAGTGTTCTAAAATCTGTTATATTATCTATAAAAAATTTAGTTGTAAAACCACATCTCCCCATATATAACCAAGTGATATAACAATGCTTAATAATCATTTATATTTTTACTTCATCATGATTTTTTATCTTGAATTTATACTTCACATTTTACAAATGTTAATAATCATGCAATTATAGCTTTTGTGTGTGTAAAAATCACTACATGCTATTCTGAATTTTTTTTGCCATTTTCCTTTTCTCACCGTCCTAAAAACTACACTAGGATTAGACTGGCAAGAAACAAATTAGCTTATATAGGTAATCAAAATAACAAGTAATATGTAAGATATTTTTAAGCCATCTACAGAAGTATATTATTGATGTATTGTCGATATGCATAATTAGGATGGTTGTTCTTACAAGAGAAGGTCCTTGTTCAATGTACATTGTACATTCTGCTTTTCTGCTAATCCTACACAACTTAGATTTTGTTTGAATGTGTGTATTGGCAGATCACATGATGGTATTGGACTATTACCAAATCAATAGACTCTATTACACTTTAATATCCTCACCCCGTGATACTGACAGAACCTCATGAGTAAACACTGTAAGCCGTCAAAAAATATCCATATCAATCGAGCTAGCTAGCACCCCATCATCTTCCCACTTTATATCCTTTGCCAATGGATCTTTTCCTATCAATTTTAGAGGAACATCTAATGGGGGTGGAGTCTGCAAGGAAGAAAATAACTCATTGATTTCTGCAATAATAAGCAGCTAACAAACTCACCATATACTAAAAACATGATTTGAGTGGCTGTTGTCTTTATTTTCTTTTTCTGGTCCAAAAAGTTTAGAGGAGCAGTAGCTATTCATTCAAAAACAAGTCAGCATTTGATTCCACTAGTTTAACCTACCATAAATTGGCTTCTGCAGAGACGTGTGCCACGTTGAGTGATAGAAATTGATTATTTTTTAGGTCCTTGAATGTACATTTTGTCAGCCAAAGTAGTCCCCACCTTAGGGCCTTATGGACTAATTTGGATTATAATTCAAAATTTTGACCAAATAAATGCATATTCAGGGACCATGGGCGTGATTTTCATGATTCATGACTTAAAATGGCTGACGTGCCTTAATTTGAAGGACTGATTTTACTACAAGTGGTAATCAGTATTTTTTCTAATCTCACTGACTTCAAAAGAAATAACAAGGATATTACCATGTTGCGGATTAGAGGCCAATTGATGCCACGGAAAAAAGGATGTTGTTTGATTTCGTTTGCACCAGTGGTTGAACCTAGACGACTTGTTGGGTCTCTTTGCAATAGTGCATTAATTAACTGCCTGGCTGCAAGACTAGCCTGAAAATTTTCAAAACTGTATCAGTTGATGTAAGATCAAAACAGTAGCTCAGTGAATTGTGACAATTTACCCATGTAATTTATATATTTGACAAATTACAGCAATAGCCAGATGCATGATCAGAACAGACTTTTTAGTGAAAGAGTTTATATATCTATGGATGTCAAAAGACCACTTCCTCTGTCAGTGCAATATATTATTTTTCGCACCAATAAAAGAAATTTGAAACCAAGTACCTATGTATTTGAATGGTCATGCTTTTCTGCATCTGTTTTACTACCAATTATTTGAAGTTGGGAACATGTAATTTATGCAAAACCTTCTGAAATGGGAACCCCAATCATAGGAAAAGAATTGGATGGCAACTAACATTCAATAATTTTTAAGTTCAACTAATTAAAATCAAGCACTATTTTGTGTACCGGGATGCTGCTTGGGAAGGTAAGATCCTTGTGTAAGATGTTAGAAAATGTCTTCTGTCTATTCTTTCCTCTAAATGGTGTTCGACCATAGAGCATCTCATACAACAAGATACCTAAACATAAAGAAATAGAATTGTTATTGTTAGAAATAGGGCTGAGAAGATAAAAGAGAAGAATGAGATAAGAAATGTATAAAAGATGAAGTACTATCTAGAAAAGAGGATAAGGAATCTAACCAAGACTAGGGAATGACCAACGAAAAGAAAAAACCTAGACTTTTGAATCCTTCTATCTTTATTACAAAGTAACATTCACTAACTGTTAAATGAATGGCCACTAATAACTCTATAACTCTAATGCACCTCAAATACGAAGCCCTATTGCCTTGATAACTGAGCAATGATGAGCCAACTCAAACCTTCTGCCGAATTGTAAAAAGTTTAGAACCATTTGTCAAAGAGGCTGTGATACTATGTTAAGAACACTTGAACCTAAAACTTATTAGGTGGATGCAAGGAATAGCTTCGATATTTCCACAAAGCATCAATAGAGTAGGCTCCATCAAAATTTTCAAGTAATGGATTTTGATGCTTCAAACAGAAATACTAACTTATACTCAGAATGGTGCCCACAAATTAATTATATCCCAGCATGTAGAAACAAACAAAAAAATCCAGTTAAATTTTCCAGCATTTTGCCCCAGTCGTAACAAAATAGAGCATATCTTCACAAAGCCCTCCCAAACTAAAAGCTAACAGGCAAATGCAACTGATCCCTTTTTTATCAAATGTCCTTATTCTAAGAAAGTTAGTTTTAAAAATTTTGTTAATTTTATCAATGATTAGTTACAAAAAAAAGCTTCATAGTTCGTATTCAAGCATAAGGATGAAAGTGATTACCAAGGGTCCACCAATCTATAGCACTTGTATGCCCAGCTCCAGTTATAATTTCCTGATATCAAGTACCTTAAAAAACTTAAAAGAAGACAATAACAACGATAATACCATATAAAAAAAATGAATAACAAAATAATGTGGTGGTGACTATTATGGAAGTTTGATGAAATCTATTTGAAGTGATCACAGAAACTTTCAGAGCATACACATGTTTATAATGTATAGTAACCATACAGTAAGTGAAAGAGAAGAAATATAAAATGTAATCCCTAAATTATAGCCATACAGTATTTTCCTATTTCCATAATATATCTTTAGCAAGACCCAGCTTCTTTTCAAAGTAACAAAGATCTCTGTTTTCTCTTCATTACAACATCTGTAACACACTCCAATGACCCTATCACTTTTAAGGCCTTCGGGCATGAAGCACGGACTACATTGTGCGAGAAGGAGAGAAAAACGACATTGAATAAAAGGGCAATAAGCTCAATTTATACTAACAGAAGACTTCTAAACTGATAAAGAAAAAGGGAAACAATCCATGACTCAAAAAATGGAAACTGGTACTAAAGGATCATCTAGGATACTCTCATTTCAAATCCTATTTTTCTATTTAAAACTGAGTGACGACTATGTAACTTCAGAAATGAGTATATTTAAAAATTAAACATTAAGGGGGATCTTTTCCTTCACTTAGTATGAAGCAGAATTGAAAGTCACCATACAGGGGCAATATATTCTTCAGTTCCAACAAATGAGTTTGATTGTGTAGCTGGCTCTGCAACAAGTACTGGTGGCGGTTCACTTCGTGATCTTCTTTTACCAGGTAATGCTTGCTTCACAACCTGTAAGAATGAATCTTAATTTAATTATCTGACAAATATCAATTCAAAGACAACCCTAGAATATCAATTCCTTTACTTACCTATAGATGCAACCATAGATAAGGGAATCAATTAAGTTTCTTAGCTACGGGCACCATACATGGCAAGAGATATTTTTCACGTAGTCATAGTTAAGAAAAGTGTCATTACTAAATCCCCTGTGAGTCTAAAAGAAGATAATGATAACAAAAATATTTTTTTAAATATCAGTAGAAAATACATTATATTTTTTCCCTAAAATTGGAGAGAAGCCTCGGGTAACACTTTTTCTACCACAACTTGGAGAAGTGTGACACCAATTAATTTCATGTATTGGTCAAGAATTTCCAATAATTTTTAAAAATTGACCGTGTTTATGCAGGAATAAGGATACGTACCTGGGGCTTACACAATGTCATAGATGATAGATCAAAATCAGTTAATACAACATGGCCATCCTTCTGAAGTAAGATATTTTCAGGCTTTAAGTCACGATAAATTATACCTAACAAATTCAATAAAAGAAAACAATATTCATATAACCTAAGAATCAGTATCTATTTTTTCCTCCCATTATTGTGCATAATAAAAAATTCTATCAGGACAGGTTGCTTCCTAAACAATCACATGGAACATGTCGGGATAGCATACAAAATTATAAAAGAACTAGGAACGGTGGGATTAAACACAAAGATAGGACAAGAAGAAAACCTTGAACACTGATACAGTACATGCAAAAGTTGTAAGATGGTAAAACATCCCTAACCCGAAAACAGGCAAGATTGGAAAAATCTTTGGATACAAAATGGTTGCAATTGTTAATCTCTTACACGACCATTGGCATACAAATGCTTGTCACTTTCGTTGAAGATACACCATATTTCAAATTTTCAGTCGAACCTAGTGTGATTTATAAGGTTTTACCCACGCGTTATTTTGGTCCAGCTCTGTCTCCCTTGCATGTACTGTCACAAGAATCAATATTTGTCCCATTTAAAGAAGCTTGTTATATCTACCTCAGCATCCTTGTAATAACTATCTATGCTAACCATAGGCGATCATTCCAGAGCATGAGGTAGAAAAGGATCCAAATGAATCATGTCCTACTCCAACAACTTCTACAACAAACCTGCAAAGTATGTTGATGATCTCTCTACTGCTCTTTGAAACTACAACTCCTTACTAAAGACTGAGGCACTCTCTCATCCACGATGCAAGCCATGATTGATGAGATTAGTGCTCTTCAGCACAGTGGTTCATTGGACTTAGTTTCTCTTCCGCAAGGGAACAATTGTAGGTTTCTCATGAGTATAGACCATAAAAGTTGTCCTAGATGGTCATATTCACCATCTTCAAGTTTATTTTGTCAATAGAGGATTTAACTCAGACATATAGCAAGGTGGTCGAAAGTGAAAGGTGCTGTTAAGGTGTAACAGTTTTATTTTAAACCCTTTGAGAGGCATTCAAAAGCTACACTTCGCTCAAGAAAAGAATTAAAATTATATTGTGATTTTGTATTAATTCTAATTATTATGTGAATAGACAGAATCAAAATTAATAAAGCAAGTAAACTATACATTCTGTCATATGCCGACTGTCTGTGACAAGTAGCATAAAACAGAATATGCTGCTATTGAACCAAAAAAGAAAAACTAATACAGCAACAAAACTAATTAGCCAAATACATGCAGCATTTGGCATGAAAACTGAAATACAGCTTGCCATCCAGAAAGCAGTAAAAAATTCAAGTGGCAAAGACCAACATTTCAAAAACAGAGTAAAATCAATTTAAAAAACAGTGTGGCCTTAAATGCATAATAGGTATAACAAAAAGAAAAGTAAATAAAAAGTGTTTATTATTTAAATCTTTGAAAATAATAGCTCTGTAATAAAAGTGCAAATAATGATGAGGTGGAGATTGTTATAGGCAAACCAATACCAATGGGACACGTGGGTGAAGGTGTGGAAATCATGGCAAAGAATAAAAGCGAGGAAATAGTTTTATAAACAGAATAATTTCAGGTGTGAGGGGGGGAATGGAATTAGTTGAGATTCTCTTCTTCTCTCTGACTCACTTTTCTGTTTTTGAGTGCTATACTGAGAGTAAACGTTGTAATTGTGTTTGTTGTCATTGAATAAGAATTCTTTCTGTAATTGTCGATTCTATTATTCCTACATGCACATTGTGCTATCTTACATTGGTGCTTTCATCGACTATCATGGTGGAGAATACTAGAATGAAGGAGCTACAAGCGGAGCTTTCTCGTTTGAAGGAATCTGTTAGTGACGTCAAGCAATTGGCCAATGCAGTGCTGATATGAATCGTGATTTGAAGTGTTTGATTGCGGCTCTTAATGAACGACGACGTGATGATTCTACTCGATTTGAGACGTTCGAGACTTCGATGGATTCAGTGTTGAAATTGATCCAGGCTTTGGAAATAGGTTAACGTGTTTTTTTTTTCGTCTACGTCATTTCAAGTTCGTAATGTCAAGTTAGATTTTCCTAAGTTTGATGGATCTGAAGTGTTGCAATTTCAAGGCGGAACAGGTTTTTTTATTATTATAAAATAAAACTATGGATGAACAACGGTTGCTCATTGCTTCTATTTATCTCGAAAAGGAAGTGGTTCCATGGTTTCAAATGTAGGCTCGAACTAATGCATTTCATACTTGGATTGTGTTCACTCATGCTTTGGAGTTGGAATTCTGCCCTTCAGCTAATGAATGTCCCCGATCATATTTGTTTAAACTTACATAGGAAGGTTCGGTGCATGAATATTATGTTAAGTTTACAGCTCTAGCCAATCGTGTGCAAGGTATAACCACAGAGACTTTATTGGATTGTTTTGTGGGTGGTTTGCGACATGACATTTGTCGTGATGTGCTAGTTCAGGCTCCCACTACATTGATGAGATGTGTTTAATTGGCCAAATTGTTTGAAGAAAAGTATGCTACCAAACAAAAATCTTATTGGGCCAATATCCATACAAAAAATCAATCACCACCTGCCACTTCACAATCTCTCAAGTCCACTGCATTACCTCCCTTTTTGGCCAAATCAAACCAGACTCCTCTAGCTAGAAATGCGATGTTGAAGAAGATGTCTCCTACAGAGATTCAATTGTGAATAGAGAAGGGATTATGCTTTACTTGTGATGACAAATACTCACCCTCTCACAGGTGTCCTAATAAGCAATATCTCTAGTTACACTTAAATGAAGAAGTTTCTGATGAACCTGTTCTGGATGCTAGTGTTGTTACAAGTACTACAGTGAACCTCACTTGTCTTTGAATTCTCTTAAAGGCTCAGCTGGAATTGGCACTATGATATTTAAAGGAGTTATTAATGGCTTACTGATGCAGATCCTTCTGGATAGTGACAGTTCGGATAATTTCTTACAACCAAGGATTGCTGCTTGTCTTAAACTACCAGTAGAACCAATTCAGAATTTTAATGTGATGGTTGGTAACGGAAGTGCATTGGTAGTGGAGGGACTCATCAAGAGATTGGAAGTTACAATTCAAAACCATGCAATTAGCTGCCAGCATACTTACTTCCTATCTCAGGTGTTGACCTGGTTCTTGAAGTTTCTTGGCTGGCCACACTAGATGCTCACATTTCTGATTATAGCAACTTATCATTAAAATTTATGCTAGATGACAATTTTGTAACACTGATGGGGGAGCAGACCAAGTTACCTGACTAGGCTCAATTTCACCATTTGAGAAGAATGTTTCATACTAATTCAATTGCGGAAATGTATTCTCTCCATTTTAAAAATTCCAGAAATTCACAAGACCAATTTCTTGACTTACCTGTGGACATGGAACCAGAGATAGCCTTATTGTTGCACATATATCAACAGGTTTTTGATCTGTCATGTGGTCTACCTCCTCCTAGATCACATAACCATGTTATACCTCTAGTCCATGGTTTGAATCCTATTAAAGTGAAGTTGTATAGATATCCTTTCAGTCAAAAGCAACAAATTGAGAAAATGGTGCAAGAGATGTTGCAAGAGGGAATAATTGTGCCCAGTAATAGATCTTTTTCTTCTCCAATTATTTTGGGGAAAAAGAAAGATGGCACATGGAGATTTTGTACTGGTTACAAGGCTTTGAATGCCATTATTGTGAAAGACAACTTTCCAATTCCCACGGTTGATGAGTTGATTGATGAATTGCATGGAGCTAAATTTTTTTCCAAGTTGGATCTTAGAGCTGGGTATCACCAAATTCTTGTGAAGGAGGAGAACAAATATAAAACAACCTCTAGAACACATCAAGGCTTGTATGAATGGTTATTCATGCCCTTTGGGCTAACTAACGCACCAACAACATTCCAGGGATTGATGAATGACATTTTTCAGAAGATGTTGAGGAAAAATGTTCTTGTCTTTTTTTATGACATTTTGGTGTATAGTCATTCATGATGCATTCATCTTCAGCATTTGGAAAAAGTATCACAACTATTGCAAGAAAACAAATTATATGTCAAACTTTCTAAATGTTCATTTGGCAAACAGCATATTGAATATTTGGGGCACACGGTTTCAAGGTCAAGAATTGCTATGGAGGATCGCAAGGTTCAAGCTATTTTGGCTTGGCCTTTACCTACAAGTCTTAAACAATTAAGGGGCTTTCTAGGACTTACAGGCTATTATAAAAGATTTATTAAAGGTTATGCAACCTTGGCTGGCCCATTCACTAAATTACTGGAAAAAAAAAAGACAACTTCAATTGGTCAAATGCAGCTACCAAAGCCTTTACAAATCTAAAAACAACTTTAACAGAAAGTCCTATATCAACCTTACTAGATTTCTTAGTACCATTTCAGTTAGAAACTAATGCTTCTGGTATAGGTATTGGAGCTGTCTTAAGTCTGAACAGGCATCCCATTGCATACTTTTCAAAAAACATGTCACCTTCAATGCAAAACCAATCGGCTTAGGTAAGGGAACTCTATGCAGTGACTGAAGCAGTGGCAAAGTTCAAGCATTATCTACTTGGTCATCAATTTGTGATAAAAAAATATCAGAAAAGCCTAAGGAATATCATGGATCAAAGTTTACAAACTCCGAAGCAGCAGAAGTGGCTTCATAACCTACTTGGTTATGAGTTTACTATAGATACAAACCAGGGAAGGAGAATACAACAGCTGATTCACTTTCAAGGTCTTTTTACATGGCTTGGTCCCAAGCAATACCTCAACTAGTGACCACTCTGCAGCAAGCACAAAAGTTAGACAATGGAATTAAGACCTTGATTGATGCTTGTAACAACAATTCTTGCTCTGACGCTCATTACTCAGTGCATCAAGGATTGTTACTATGGAAATGAAGGATTATGGTTCCTGTTGGGCATGAGTTAATTCAGATTCAATTGAACGAATTTCATAGCTCTGTGATTGGTGGACATGCTGGGTTCTCTAGAACTTTAGCTAGAATTGTTGCTCAGTTTTATTGGAAAGGAATGCACCAAGATATTAAGAGGTATGTGCAACAATGCCTGATTTGTCAACAAGCTAAGGTGGCCACTACTCTCCCTGCTGGTTTACTACAACCCCTCCCGATTCTTGATCAAATTTGGGAGGATTTGGCAATGGATTTTATCACGAGCCTTCTTGTCTCTCATGGGTTCACAGTAATATATGTGGTAGTTGGTCGATTATCTAAGGCAGCTCATTTCACCTTAACGAAACAAGATTTCACCAGCAAATCAGTTGCAGAAATCTTCTTTAAGAACATAGTGAAATTACATGAATTGCCAAAATCAATAGTCTCTGACCGAGACAAGGTTTTTACTAGCCAATTTTGGAAAATTTTATGGCAACTCAATGGTACCACCCTCAAGATATCTTCGGCATACCATCCTCAATCCGATGGTCAGTCAGAAATCTTTAACAAATGTTTGGAGTTGTATCTAAGACGTTTTACTTTTGATGCACCTTGGGAGTGGTCTAGGATGCTTACATGGGCTGAGTATTGGTACAATACATCATATCACACCAACACAGATATGACTTCTTTTCGAGCTATGTATGGGAGGGATCCACTTAAGATACTCAAATATGTTCCACAAGAGACTGATCCTGTAACAGTAAAAGAGCAATTGCTTTGTGGAGATGACATACTTCAGAAGCTCAAGTTCAATTTGCAGGGAACTCAACAAATTCAAAAGCAATATGTTGATAAGAAGAGGTTAGATGTTGATTTTCATATTGGTGACTTGGTTCTGGTGAAGCTCTAGCCATATAGACAACATTCATTGGCTTCGAGAAAGAATCAAAAGTTGGGATTAAGGTACTTTGGTCCTTTTGCGGTGGTAGACAGAATTGGAAAGGTGGCTTACAAGCTTCAATTACCAGCTTCAGCAAAGATTCATCCCATATTTCATGTTTCTCAATTGAAGTTGTGTAGGGACAGTCATGATCATCCATATGTTCCTTTACCAATATGTGACAATGATATTTCTCCGCTTATTCAACTAGTGGCAGTTTTAAATACACGAATTATTCTTAGGGGTGACCAACAAGTGCATCAATCCTTAGTTCAGTGGGAAAATGGTTCAACAGAAGAATCAATGTGGGAAGATACTAATGTGATTGCACGAGCTTATCCTCATTTCAACCTTGAGGACAAGGTCGATTTCGTTTGGGGGAGTAACGTAATGAAAGTGCAAAATAATGATGAGGTGGAGACCGTTATAGGCAAACCAATACCAATGGGACACGTGGGTGAAGGTGTGGAAATCATGGCAAAGAATAAAAGCGCGCCATCCAGGAGGGAAGCGTGTGGCTGAAGGATTACGTGAGGAAATAGTTTTATAAATAGAATAATTTCAGGTGTGAGGGGGGTAACAGAATTAGTTAAGATTCTCTTCTTCTCTCTGACTCACTTTTTTGTTCTTGAGTGCTATATTGAGAATAAACGTTGTAATCGTGCTTGATTTCATTGAATAAGAATTCTTTCTGTAGTTGTCGATTCTATTATTCCTGCATACACGTTGTGCTATCTTACAAGCTCATTTATTAAAGCTCCTTTACAGAGGTAGCAAAAAAAAGCGATTATAACTTCAAAATATGTTGAACCAAACATACACTAATAGTTGGTTTTAGTGCAAGTGAAGCTGACATTTTTTGCCTGATTTGCTTTACATAAATGACTACTTGCTGCCACTGTCTTCTAAATTATAACCTGAGACTTTTCAATGGTTGGGCTTTTTGCTAAATGATATTGCTAAGCTATCAAGACATAGGTGGGTCAAGTAGCCAATGCTCAAGGAATGAATTCTAACAGTGAACAAGTACCATAGAAAAAATATGAACTATACCTATGCCAGCTTACGGGTCGAATATATAGTGAATACAAAAGTGCTTAAGAATGTATATGAACTAATCAAATGAAGATATACTGAACAGTGCTTACCGAGACAGTGGAGATATTCCAAACCAATGACAACCTCTGCCGCATAGAATCTGGATACATGATTGATAAAATTAACAAAAAGATAACAGTCTGTATTATAAATATATAAATATATCCACCATTTTTTATTGGTCAAGGTAGAATATGTCCAGGTTGATGTATGTAGCGAGTAGTCAATCTCATTTGTTATAGAACGGTTGTTAGCCTATTATGTGTTATTGGGCTACACCTGTCCTCCACTGGTCTTTTCTTCTCAGTATAAACAGAGAATGGGAGACCAGCTTTATTGAACTAGTCATCCCCATTCTGAATTATATACAATAGAAGCTCTATACTTCATCAGAATTACGATAGAATTAGGTCTAAATCAATTCTAAAATCTAGCACAATGAAGGAGGATTGCCTATGTTTATAAGGAATATATGGTCATAACTTGGCCAATTTAAGATCTTAGCGCATATACATAATTAGGATAAGTTAGTAAATGTTAATAATCAATCCCTTTGATCTAGTTTCTGTTAAAAGGACATAAATCATCCTTGATTATATCTTCTATTTATTCTAGAATTAATATTTATTCATCTCTTTGTATGTGATTGAGACACAGAATTTCTGTTTCCATCTCCCACATTGTATAAAAATAATTACCCAGATATCAATTTATTTAGAAATGAAATGATAGATTTTACATCTAGCAACCAAATGATGGCTTCGTCAATATCTAACTGAACATTTAGCATAACCTTCTCAGTCAGGAATCGTCTAAATCATAAATATTGAAAACTTCAAGTATTCATAAGGCCAGGAAGATAAAAGTAGGAAACAAAATGTACCTTGCTGATTCTTCTTTGAAAATCTTCATTGGTTGTTTGTCAAGCAATGCAAACAATTCTCCCCCGTGACAGAAGTCAGAAATCAAACATACATGTGTAGAAGTCTGTTGAGATAAAGAAACTGTTAGAACAATTGACAAGAGGCAACTCAGATGGGAGCCCTAGTTAATAGAAATGTAATTATGTTTATGTGGGGAGGTTCAATCCTCCACTAGGCCACCTTTCTACTTCTGCTACCTAGGAGCTTGGACCTCCAATTAATACACGTGCCCGAAAAAGAAATTTATGGAAAATAGTCATTGAAGAATCATAAGCTGTGTATTATGCATCATAATGACCTCTACAGAACTATGCACTTCACTTTTTATACATTACATTGAGAATATTTGTTTAATATCTTTTTTATTTAAATTAATATTTAGGAAATTTTCTAGATTTTATTTTAAAATATCTTTTTCATAAAAATGAAAAATATATTTATTTATTATTTAGATTTAGGGAGTTAAGATTGAGATATTATTAATATTTGATATTTTGTTACACTTATATTCTATATATACAAGTACATGAATGAAATAAAAAAACATTTCCTCCATACAATATATCTCTTATATCTCATATATCTCTATAACATATTTTTAAAAACCCTAAAAATCTCATGAAACAAGTCCTTCAAGACTTTTCTAAAAGAAATATTTGCTCAATATATTTTATAGTAATTTTGGAGGCAATAGTTAAGCATTTTATCAATTTATACCAAGGTAGCTCTGAGAGTAACACTGGAAGAGAGTCATATTAAGATGGTGAGGCTGTCATAGAGGATTCTACTTGCCAATCAAGTTTTGCTATAACTCCAACAGGCCTCGTAAAAATAAAACCACGATACAACTCTTCTCATCAATTATTAATTGTTCAAAAGATTCTTTCCCATTTCTAGAGGATACCAGAGTTATGCTTAATGAATTATAGTTTGCCTTCTAGCACAATATCTAGATCAAACTTTAAACCTTAGTTGTCTCCCAGTCTAAAATAAAGACATAGATCTGTTATATTTACCTGAAATGAGGTGTACAGTGTTGGAAGAAAAGGATGATCCAATAATGATATAATCTCTCTTTCAATGCATGATCGGTGAACCTGTAATAGTAATCAGTTAATCACGGAAATGTATTCCAGCTAAATATATTGAGTGAGATAAGTTAACTATTTCTTTCATGAACGAAAAAAGGGGTATTAGATTGTGAAGAAACTCCAACAAACAAGCCTAAATTAATGCTTTACTTATATTTGAAAGACTTGGGTGCATGGTTAAGTGTTTTTCAGATGCTGACAACCAACAATACATTAGAGCCATGGCTTTTTGAGAACCATTAGTTCAATTCACAAGTCTCAACATTCATTATTGTGCTATGCGTCTGTGGTTTTTCCTTTCAACACTATAAGCATCTTCATATGCACATAACTTTTGTAAAGTCAATTTCTTCGTTCATATTTTCATTTTGAAAACTAGCAAATAAACTATACTGCAATGCATTCATCATCTTTTTTCGTGGAAGGCATGTATATTATTCAAATTATAGGGTTTAGATATAAGATGAGGAGAACTAATAAAGGTCTAAATAATAGGTTATTAGATGATATGGTGTGTCGAAAATACAGAGTAGTAATAAAAAAACCCCTGAATTCATAGCAATGGCGTGATTCATAGTTTATTCCCATTCTTCTTACAGAAATTACCAATAGGACAAAACTATTCAGAAATTATGATCATTTTACTTCACAAGACAAAAAATGAAAGTAAAAAACAAAAAGCATGTATTTTCAAAGTAAAAAACATAGAATCTTTAAGAAGAAACTAGTGACTCTTACATATCCAGACCTTATTACGATTTAGCATGACAGACTTCTCCATCGCTTTCATTGCATATAGTTCACCAGTACCTTTGAGTTCCACCAAATGGACACTATAGCAAAAAACACGATGATGCCTTGATAAATTAGCAGAGCATTTTTCATTTATGATACTGAAAATTTTACGACCACAAACAGAAAATAAAACTCCACAATGTAGAAAAATTTGAGAACATCTAAAGCTTCCGTCTTGAAGTCTGTTACCAGATGTCAATTAATGTTTAAAGTGAAGTTAATACGGATAAGGGATCACGTTAAAGATGTAGAATGGGAAGGGATCTTGAGAAACCTCCAACAACATCTAGAAAGAGCAAACCTTGTGTGGTGTTTTAATTAAGAACATGCTAAATGGAACAAATATGTTGCTTTCCTCAGAAAACTTACTTTTCAAACCTTACTTTTTCTCTCTCCAACCATGATTGATTATTCATAATAACTTTATAGAGAAGTTTGTACAAAATAGCTTAGCGATTAATGTTTATAGAATCAGAGTCCAAATCAGGAAACACTCTATAAAGAAGCGAGATTTTAGGGCAAACCCATATGCCAATTTAACTAATAATTTGAAAGAAGTTCACCAGTGTATTTATGGGATTTACTGCCTGATTGGCACAGTCATAACCTGTTCACTGCTTGAGGTGATCTTAGAAATTTATAGCTTGATAATCACTATCATGTGATTATGATGCCTTTGCATTGTCCATGCTTCAGGCCCAAAGAGCTCTGATGTGACATCATGTGCTTTCTACCCACAACTTAAGCTTTTTAGAGAATTGGCTTATACAGGAGGCGTTGAGGTGGGTGCAAAGGTCTGCTGATGGATATATTAAAGTCTGAACATTATGAACAATGTCGTGGAAAGGTATAATAGTAGTTAGAGTCACTACTAAGATAGTGGTTGGGAATCTCCTCAAAGAATGTATATCAATGTAAAAAGAAATCGAAAGGATCGTTATGATAAACCCAATAGTAGTTAGGATAGTCACATTTGAGAAGAAGTAAAAGTGAAAATAAAAGTCTTATATTGAATAAAAATGATAAAGTTGATCTGTATATTAAAAAACAAAAAATCCCATAAATATTGAGTCTTAAAATTTTATGTTAAAAGTGGTGTGGTCTTTCTTATATACTCAGATGAAAATTTTCCAACAAAGTTAATGAAAACACTCAAATCTTGACTAGAGAGATAATGCCTTGATAAAGTATACAAGTGAGAGGGCAACTCCAACTCTGGAACTGGTGTTTTATTGAGTTAGACCTCAAGTCAAATTCTTAGAATTATTTTATTCAATGCAAGTATTTTATACAAGTTGATCAGTGGAGCTAACAAACTCTACCTGCCAGTATCTCCACAACCTAGTGGCCTTATGGGCACAAAATGTTGCAGGCCAATTTTTTCGCCTCTAGCAACTACCTGAAAGAGTCAAAGAAACAAATTAACAAACACAAGGCAATGTTTTTACGACAAACTAACAGAGACCAGCTTATAAACACATCATATATATTTAATCTTAAAAGTGTGACACCTACACCTCGTAAGAACCTCATCAAAGATTTATTTAGAAAAACTTTTTGGTAAACACTTCTAAAAGAATTAAAAAAAAAAACCTAATTTTCTTTTCACTAATTAGTAAAAATAATTTCTTATTAACTTTTTCAGAATCCATCTTTTCTGCAGACTTAATTTTTAATTATATAAAAATGTCCCAAATCTTTGTAATGTGTTTATATAAGAAACTATTTAATTATAAATAAAAATATTTGATATCACAGTGTCTATATTTATAGATATATATATATATATATATAATTTTACTACAGATATATAATATATAAATAAGTGCAAATTTTATTTTTTTTAAGATTGAATTAAGTTTAAACTCTTTTTGAAGAAGACATCATTATGATTCACTTTCTCATCATCCAATATCCATTTTGTTGAAGTAGAGGCAAAAGTGGTAGTTGATGTGTGCTCACAACAAATCAAATACTAATTATATATAAATCTTAACTTTCTTAACCTAAATAATAACCTAATATATTTTCATCTGTCTAAACAATATTTTAATAATTAAAATATAATATAAAAAAATCCTTAAAACTAATTTAAAATACATATATTTAGTCATATATTCTCAACCCTCCTCATGTCTCCATATTTGTTAACAAAATTTTAATTTTAAAATTTAAAATTTGATTATCATATTTTGTATGTTTGTGTTCTTTCTTTTTTTATGTAGTTCTTATTATTCTCTTTTCTATATGAGACTATATCTTCATCTAATTTGACTTTTTTTAGAGCACTCCTTCATGATAGTAACACTAAATACTTGATGAACATCGAAAAATGGTCTTCATCTACATGTCTAATCTCCATATTGACATCAAGCTTCTTTAAGGCACACGTACCTTCATGTGCTTTTTTTCATTTTGATATTTTTTTTATAACTCCTTCATTTGTAATGGATTTCTCTTTCATCAAATTTTAATGCAAATTTTTTGTCTTTCGCATGACTTCAAACACTTTTAAGTTATTTACATATTTAAGTTTGTGTTCACCTTATTGTTGAAATAAATCAGCTTTGTAAAGACTCTATAAATAGGAGTCTTACTTTCTTTTCAAAGATACACAATACTACACACTACAACAATACAATATCGAAGTTTTCTCTCTCTCTCTTGATTTTCTCTCTTCTCTTTCTCGGTTCTCGTTACAACAGTGGTATCAAGAGCTTTGAAGATCTGGGATAGTAGCTGAAGAAGAAGACGAAGGATGGCAATGTCAGGAAGTGGAATCCAAGGCACCATGCCTGTTCTTGACAGCAAGAACCTGAATGGGTATGACAAATGGTGTGTAAAGATGAAGACCATCTTTGATTTTCAAGAAGTCTTGGACATAGTCTTGAATGGCTATGAGAAATTGTCAGAAGAACCCACTGAGGCACAGAGGGTGGCGTATCGAGATGCAAAGAAAAGAGATTGCAAAGATCTTTCTATATTCATCAATGTGTTGATGAAAGTAATTTTGAGAAGATTTCCTTAGCAGAATTTTCAAAAGAAGCTTGGGAAATTCTGAAACAAAGCTACGCCGGAGGAGAAAGGTTGAAGATGGTAAGGCTCCAAACATTGAATAGACAGTATGAATTACTGCAGATGAACGTTCAAGAAACAGTCCAAGAATACTTCACGAGGTTAGTTTCTTTAACAAATCTGATGAAATCATGTGGTGCAGTGTTGAAGGAGAGATCGATGGTTGAGAAGGTGTTACGAACTTTAAATTCGAAGTTCGATATGATCACTATTGCCATCGAGGAGTCCAAAGATTTGGATTCTTTAAAATTGGATGAGCTGCAAGGTTCTTTGGAAGCCTATGAGCAGAGGATGCATGAGAGAGAAGTAGAAAAGACTGCCTCTGAACAAGCCTTAATGGCTAAACAGAAGAATGCAGGTGATCGAGGCAATGATCACAGGAAGAATCGAGGAAGAGGTGGATTCAGAGGAGGAAGATCTGGTGGAAGAGGATCGAAGAATCCTTATGAACAAGAAAACCAAGGAGATCGAGCAGGGAGCTCTCAATGGAGAGGTGGAAGAAATCGAGGAGGTCGATCATCCAATCGATCGATTGATAAAAGACACATTCAGTGTTACAATTGCAACAAGTATGGACATTATGCATCAGAATGTTGGAACAAAAAGGAAGAGGCAAATATAGCCAAGGAGGAATCGGAAGAAGAAACAGTTTTGATGGTCACTACATCGAGATCAGAAAATGAGGCATCTTGGTATTTTGACACAGGTTGCTCGAATCATATGTCTTTTCAGAAGGATTGGTTCGTGAACTTGGATGAGAGGATCAAAAGCAAGGTGAAATTTGCAGATAACACTACTGTAAATTGTGAAGGAAGAGGAAAGATATTGATCAAGAAGAAGAATAATAAAACTGTAGTGATCTCTGATGTTCTCTATGTTCCAACAATGAAACACAATTTGCTAAGTATCGGGCAACTACTGCAGAAGGGTTACTCGATAGACTGGAAATCAGAAGAAAAGGTATTGAGGTTAATCGACAGTCGTGGAGCACCAATTCTGAAGGCACCCCTGGGCGGTAATCGAACCTTCAGAGTTGATATTTCACAATCAAATCATAAGTGTCTGGCAGCAGTATCGAATGATGACTGGTTATGGCACTTAAGGTTTGGACATTTAAATTTCGATAGTTTGTACCAATTATCGAATAAGGAGATGGTGATTGGTTTACCTCAAATTCGAAAGAATAATCCATTGTGTGAAAGTTGCATGATAGGAAAGCAAGCAAGGAATCCATTCAAGGCGCGCATCGATAATAGAAGCGTCGATTTGTTGGAGGTGATCTACACCAATGTGTGTGGACCAATCGAAGTACCTTCGATGGGAGGAAATAGGTACTTTGTCACCTTTACTGATGATTACAGTAAGAAACTATGGACTTACTTGCTTAAAAGAAAATCGAGTGTGTTCAGTTGCTTTGTTGAATTTAAAAGAATGGTCGAAAAACAGAGTGGAAAGAATATCAAGATTCTGATATCAGATGGAGGTGGTGAATACAAGAATGGTGAATTTGCAACATTTTGTAAAAAGGAGGGAATAATTCATGAAGTAGTACCTCCGTACACACCACAACACAATGGAGTAGCAGAGAGAAGAAATCGAACCATTCTGAACATGGCTCGAAGTATGTTGAAGGGTAAAAGTCTACCTCGAGAGTTATGGGGTGAAGCAATTGCCACAGCAACATACTTGATAAATCGAAGTCCGACGAGGAAGCTCGGAGAGAAGACTCCAGAAGAAATGTGGACTGGGAGAAAACCCAGTGTAAAACACTTGAAAGTGTTTGGCTCGATTTGTTGGAGGCAAGTTCCTGAAGCCAAGAGGAAGAAGCTTGATGATAGAAGTAAGAAGCTGATACTGGTTGGCTTTCAATCGACTGGTGGCTACAAGTTGCTTGATCCAATCGAAAAGAAGATCATCAACAGCAGAGACGTAGTAGTGGATGAGAAGGCCTGCTGGAAATGGAGTTCGACAGATAATGGAAAAGGTATTATCTGGATCGATGATGATATCGAAGCAAGAGGTCAATCCTCGAATCAAGGTATCGAGGAGAAAGGTGAAATCGATGAAAGTGATCAGATATCATATCAAGACATCGATGAGCAAGAAGGGAGACGTCGATCAGCCAGAACAGTAAGAGCCCCAACTAGACTCGATGATTACGTAAGAGATCGAGATAGTTCAATAACAGCATCGGGACATGTCATAGGTGAATCGGAAGATGAGAATGATCTAGTTCATCTAGCCCTGTATGCTGAAATCGAAGCTGAACCTGTATCGTTTGAAGAAGCAATCGAGGATCCTAAGTGGATAGAAGCCATGAAGGAAGAATTGGCTGCAATCAAGAAGAACAAGACATGGGAGTTAACAGATCTCCCTAGTCATTAGAAACCCATCGACGTGAAATGGGTCTATAAAACGAAGTTGAAGCAAGATGGCTCTGTAGCAAGGTATAAAGCCAGATTAGTGGCTAAGGGATTTCTTCAAAGAGAAGGTCTCGATTATAAAAGAAGTGTATGCACCAGTAGCAAGAATGGAAACAGTGAGAACAGTGACTGCCATTGCTAGCTATGAAGGATGGGAGATGCATCAAATGGATGTAAAATCAGCATTTCTCAATGGTGAATTGGAGGAAGAAGTATATGTTAAACAGCCACCTGGTTTTATCATCGATGAAGGGAAAAACAAAGTGTTGAGACTAAGAAAGGCACTGTATGGTCTGAAACAAGCTCCGAGAGCTTGGAACATAAAAATCGACAACTGTCTAAAGAAGCTTGGTTTCGATAAATGCGAGGTCGAGCATGGAGTATACTCGAAGATAGAACAGAAGGAAGTATTGATTATCTGCTTGTATGTCGATGATTTACTCATAAAAGGCAGTAATATTACATCGATCGAGAATTTCAAAAGGAGAATGAAGACTCAGTTCTAGATGACTGATCTTGGGAAGCTGTCGTATTTTCTTGGTATTGAATTCATCGAAGGTAAAAAAGGTATTTTGGTCCATCAAAGCAAATATGCAAAGGAGGTATTGAAGAAGTTTAGAATGGAGAATTGCAATGCAGCAGCAACACCAATCGAACCCAATCTGAAGCTCGATAAGGATGAACAAGGGAAGTCTGTAGATGCTTCGATCTATAGACATATGATTGGCTGCTTAAGATATCTTTGCTGCAGCAGACCAGATATATGTTTTGGTGTGGGTCTGCTGAGTCGATTCATGGGGAATCCTAAGATGTCACATCTTGCAGCAGCTAAGCGTTTGTTGAGGTATATAAATGGAACAATCGATTTTGGTATACTTTTACCAAATGCTGCAAATCAGAATGGAAGGAAGTTAATCGGATATTTCGATTCAGACTGGGCTGGAGATCGAGTGGGTTGTAAGAGTACTACAGGTTACATTTTCTTTTTGGAAAATCTCTGATTTCCTGGTGTTCAAAATTGCAACCTGTAGTAGCTCTATCGTCATGTGAAGCAGAGTACATTGCAGCTGCATATACTACATGTCAAGCTTTGTGGATCGAAAATTTGCTAAATCGAATATTTGGGAGGACAGAGGAGGCTGTAAATCTGAAGATGGATAACAAGTCAGCAATTAACTTGGCTAAAAATCCAATTCATCATGGCAGGAGCAAGCACATTGAGATTCGTTTCCATTTTATTCGAGAGAAGGTGAAAGAAGGAAAACTGAAACTCGAACATGTTGGAACAAAGGAGCAGTTGGCTGATGTGATGACAAAGCCACTGAGTACTCGAAGATTTATCGAGTTAAGGAAAAACTTAAATGTAAGATCGATCGATGATTGCTGATTTAGGGGGTTGTGTTGAAATAAATCAGCTTTGTAAAGACTCTATAAATAGGAGTCTTACTTTCTTTTCAAAGATACACAATACTACACACTACAACAATACAATATCGAAGTTTTCTCTCTCTCTCTTGATTTTCTCTCTTCTCTTTCTCGGTTCTCGTTACAACACTTATAACTTTCTCAAAAGAATTTGTAACACTTAATAAATTTTTATTAAATATCAATATTATATAAGACATAAAAATTAATTTGATTGTAGATGACTTTTAATTGCAATTATTCTTATATTTCTCATGACAATATATGTGTCATTTCCAATTCTTACTTTAGATATAAAAAACTAATTGAGTTCTTTAAAAAGCTCCAAATAATGAGTTATGTGATTTGTACAACCATGGTCTATAAGTAAACTTTTTGTAGATTTTGTTGGTTGTAAAGCATGATGTTGCAAAGAATTCTTCCTCTTTTATTTTGTCATCTACAACCTTGATAACTTCTTGTTCATGTCTAGGATTGCATATCTTTTGTACATGTTCCAACTTATCAAAATTATGACATTTCACATCTTGCTTCCATCACCACATGGTGCATCGGTGATTATTTTTCTTGCACTAAGAACAAGATGAAAATACACTCTTATTATTATTTTGGTTGTATTTGCTACCTTGACTTAGAAAACTCCCTCTACAAATCTTCATTTCTTCATTATACTTCTTTGCTTTTGTGCTAGTAGCGCACTTAACAACTTTTTTAGAGTAATACTTAATAAATCCCTTAAGTTCTATAAGAATATAATTGTGACTTTAAAATTTTCAGATATTGTGACTAAAATTTTTTGGACAATTCTATCATTTGAAAATTCAAATAAAGATCCTACATTCTTTGCAACTCCAATTCTTAGATCAAGTCCAAAGTTTGCATCTTTTTCACCTTTGCATTTCCAAAGTAGTCTTGCTTCAAAAACTCCTAAATCTCATTGGGTTTTTCAGTTCATTATTTTGATCAACATAATGTTGCTCTTGCTTTTGACTATTTATGCCTCTCTCTTTGTGAATTTTGATTTGAGCAATCATTGTATTATCTTAGAGGATTGGAACTTCATACACACCTTCAACAATTTCTCATAGAAGACCTTTATATCTTTCTTTATCATTTTATTCTTTAAGTTGTCCAGGTGATCATGTTCTTTTCTTTTTCTACTTTCTTGAGAGCATTTGTTCTTGACCAAGGTGGTCAGGATATTTCTTGTGATAGAGTTTCACAAATAGTAGTAAGAAATCTTTTAGGATTCAAGATCTGGGCATTTGTATGTGTGTTCTTTTAAGTTTTTTAGTTTTATAAACTTGAAAACATAGTGAATTAGTGTAATAAGAGTAATTAAACAACTAGATACAACTCTCTTATGAAAGTGAACCAATATAATTTTTAGTATTTCTCTTCTATTTTGTACTCTTACATAATAATATTGCATTGAAATCTCTTCTTGAACAAAAAGGAAGGGTTTTTTTTGCATTTCTTGGTGCTTGAATGTAATTCTTGCTAAAGTTATTTTTTATTCAAAGGAAATATTACTTCCACTAATCTTTCAAATTTAATTTCACCTAACACTACGTGGAAGAGTTTCAACAATATTTTATTCATGGACTATACATATATAGAAGTGGTAGGTACCTTTTGTATTGCTACCCAAGAAGGATTGTCCTTTTTGTGAGGTCGTGGAAAGACAGGTTGAGAATGAATTGCCCACAAATCTTCTGGTCTCTGCAACATAATATATTCATCTGATATCAGCAAATAAACTGACAAAAAATACCATTTCACTCTTCTTCAAATGACAACTTTACAAATATAAAATAATGCGTTACAGAAAATCTGAATATTATATACATAGGTAGGGCATTGCTAACCCAAATGGATACCTTACCAAGTTGGCATCGGGAAGTTCTCGGACAGCTTCATCGACATTTTCTGCAGTGGCTTTCACCTAATGAGAGGCAAATGATGAAGATAATCAAATAAAGTATGTAAAGAAGTTTCCAAGAGGAACTCAATTTTATACAGGGATTCTAAGACAAATCTCATGGTGAACAACGTTTTATATTGATATTAGAATACATGTTAAACTAATAGTAGTAGCAAGAGTCACTCAGAAATTCCAGCTATTTGCAGCTATTACCATCACTTCCAAGGTTTGGCATGTTCAAAGGTTTGACATATTATGTACTTTGTCTTTCATAATACATTACAGAAATTTTTGCTATTGATTAATTGTTATTCTAAATACATGTTGATGGTATTCAAGAAAACATCTTAATAAGGGAAGTTTCTAGTAACTCTAGTTTTGTTGACATGTAGAATGTCATATCACAAAGTACAATAGAAAAACAAATCATCAAATCATCTCGAACCAGTAAGTAAAAAACTAAGACTAAAAAGACAATACTCACCAACTTAGCACTTTGTAGCTCAGTTGTCTCAGACAGGCGGTTTTTTAAGGGTTCCACATGATCACTTCCATCCAGTTGAACGCCAATGAAGTATTGAAGTTCACCCTAAATACAAATCGTTCAAAATGACATAAGAAACAAAAAGAGGGGGAGACAATGTATTGTTTAATAGATATTGAATGTTCAAGACTCAAATTATTTGTTTCCTAGCATAACAATATCACAATCACCTTTTGGTCACGCATAGGTTGCAAGTGAAACAAATTCCAGAACTTTTTTCCTACATATTAGAAATCAGAAGATTTGAACATGTAAACAATAAATAGACAAAAAAGGATGCTAGATTTGAAAAATAAAAACATATTATCTATATCTATCAATTTTCAAAGTACAACTTAATAGAAAAAACCGAATAAAGAAAGTGTATGATTGAAAAAGAGAAGTACAACTGGTAGGAAGGACAAGTCATCCTCCAATGAAGAGAGAGTCAGAATTATAGATAGAATTTGACCAGTTATTTACCACTCTTAGTATAGTTGATCAACTGAACAGTTATTTCCCTCTGTTCTCTGATAGCATCCCTTATCCTGGAAACAGTTGCCTGATCTGTTTCTGGTCCTTGAAGAAACCTATACAATGAATGAAGTGAACTATCATATTACTGGCATTGCAAACAAAAAGCTTGAATTAAGTGTATATCAATCTAAAGATGTCAAAAACAGGACATGATATTCTATTCATCAATACGTTGTAGGATTATGACTCAGACTTTCGGACATGGATCCAAATTTTTTTGGTAAAGGTTAGAATACGAAAATAACATAATGAGGATAATGTATGACACGAATTTTGGCCCTTAAGAATTCTATCTTGTTGCATCTAAGTTGACCAATCCTTGTCTTGGGTTACAAACATTGGGACTCTATATCCATAATGGTGCCATGCTCACCTTTGGCACTCCATAGAAACTAATCTTAATCAGACATATATTTCCCAAAGAATAAATTTCTACAACTAATTTGATGGTGTATTCTTCTTAGAAAGACAAAAGTACAGGATTACTCGAAAAAACAACCTTCCACCACTATAAAGGTGATTAACACATTCCTAATTACTTCTCACTCCCCTGGTTTATGAAATTTTATGTCATGCATTTCTTCTATTGACGTGAACTTCAAAATGATAGAAGAAAATACTTGCAAAGGATAGAGGACTACACAATCAGGAAAAATATTGACCAACTTCTCTAGTTGGTAGGAAACAGTGTAATACTGAAATGACAACGAATCTATTAAAAGTGGACAGAAAACCATCACAAGAGTGTTTCTGAAAGAGAAAAGAGCACAGAAGAAAAATGAAACATTGTTGTATATGAAGATAGTAAAGTTCATACCGACAATTTCGTCCCAAAATTTCTTCTCGTGTATATTCCGTAAGTTCAAGAAAGCTATCAGATGCAAATATCTGCAAAGGAAGCAATAATAGTACTTAAAAGATATTTTCAACAAACACAATAATATATATTCAACACACACATGCTACATGTCTGTTTCTGTGACATTGCCCAACAAATTTTCCATTATGACCCAAAATACAAAATTTTACTTCAATAAAGAAGAGGATGAACCGTGTATCTTTCATCACATGACGAACGATTTGTTATAGTGATGAAGACAATGTCACTGGGAGAGAAGAACATGAGCAGAGGACAAAGTGTTACAAATTCGTCCTTAAAAGACGTTTTAAGAGAGGAATGGATATATAAATTATTTTTAACCTCGACTCATAAAGGAAGTAGAATTATTGGATTTACAAGAACAAATTTATATTATTAACTTTGCAACACAGTCCCTCTATAAAAGCCCTTTCGGACTTAAAAGTGTAGAAATTGTAGATCCTCCGTAGCTTGCACAAAATTTTAGCGAAGAGAACTAGATCAAACTTCAGATCCATGTCATGAACCAAATATCCAAAACATATAAGCTATTAGGTGAGTGCAATGGTTTTATTATGTACTAAATATCTAACCTTTGTCAAGGACTAAATCTCCAAAAAGCTTAAGTTATTAATTGGTGTATTGTCACTTTCATCTTTCGCTTAAATTGGAATTAATCATTCAGAATGGGTGTGGCAAAGAATGAAAGCCTAACATACTTAGCCATACATCCTCAAATACTATGTTAAGGACAAACTCCCCAAAAGCTGTAGTTAATTATGTGATCATCCAAGACTGCTTCTGTGTCTTTAATGAATAGTATATAGATTAAGCAACCAAGTTAACTTGGGGTGGGGGTTGGGGAAGGCTTTTGCTCCAAAAAGAAAAAAAAAACACTGTCTTACAATTGGGTTATCTGGCAGTCTAGGATCAGAAATCACGAAGTTCTTTTCTATCCGCTCCAATGTGGTTGCAAGATCAATTCCCTGCCTTATGTCCCTCTCTCTTAGTGAGTGCTCCCAATTGTTCGACCACTCTATTTCTTTGGTCATCATAACCTCAGGTTCAACAATGGACTTCTCCTCATCTCTCCCAGCAGAACTCTGAGATTTCCCTTTAAAACTGCAATAAAATGAACATTCCAGAAACATATAATGAATTTAAGTTTGTGAGGTAAACATTGACAATAACTCAATAGGAGATAGCTAGTAAATCGAATGTAAGCAAAACAGAAAAGCTTTCAAAATATATCTTTTAGCAGGCAGTTTAGCATTTCGAAAAAGAGAATTGATTTTTGGCTAAACTTCAAAGAAATAAATACCCCTTGAAAGAAATCCGTCCTGAACGTGATGTCCTACTCTTTTCCTGATTAGAACTCATGCGTTGGATGTTAAGTGGAGAAGGTTGTCTAGCAGGTGTGCTTGTATTCCCAGCATCAGCAGACTTTGGCAAAACAAAATCAAGATTGATTTTCTCTTCCTCTTCTTGCATGGAAGCAGTATCATGATTCCTATTATTAATAATAGATTTTGGGTCCTTAACAGTTTGGACAACCTCGGTGATGGAACCCAGAGCTTTCTCCTTTTGACGTGCTGGTAAATGAAATTAAATGATTACATATAAAGTCAGAACCTCAGACATTACTAAAAACGGCTCAACATATTACCATCATATCGAATTAATGACTTGGGTAATCCATTTGGTCGTAATGCCTTTTCATTCACGCCCTCGGTGTACTTGCTCACCTCAACCTGCATTCTGTAGTAATAACTGTATTAAGCAGTAAGCACATTTCAGCTGTTACAAACAAAAATTGTTAGATAGTTAGAACTCACACTCAAGATACAACCATTTTCCCTGAAATGACATTTCTAGATTTCTTAATCTTAGAATTTGTACAAGGACCATAACGTTTTTCTTAAATGCACTGCTTTTAGTTTACTTTGGGGGCATGACAGGCTTAATCTTTTCTTTCTTTTTTTAATTTTCGATTAAATGTACTAAACCTCACTCTAGATCATTTGAACCAACAATTTATAGATATAAGATTAAAATAGCTTGCTTTATAGTCCAAAAACAAGCCATATTCATGATATGCCTAGCAGCAAAAGGATTTAATTTGAGTTTTGAAAGTAAAGAAAAGGGAAATGATGACTAAGCATTGTTAAAGATTAAATGTGTTTAGTTTATCGTTTGAAACGTGCCAAGCCATGTTTTGGAAAAAATACTGTCCCTTGTACTTTACACCAAAATCATAGTTCTAGAATTTGAAATAGGAAACCAAACGCCTTATAACCCTGAAAACTTCAACAGTCATGGAAATACCCAAGAATGGTTTCACATCTTTAGTACATCCCCTCACACAAGTGCCCTTTCGATTTGAAGCATAAATAATGAACAAAAACTTTGTTCTAAACTTCTACTTCATTATTAAAAAAATGAGGGCTCTAGGATTCAGTCCTAATCACTTTATATTAGTTGTCTAAGACACATTCTCTTAAAACCTTGAGGTATTAAGCAAAGTTCCAAGAATTATTTCATATTTCTAAACCAGCGTTTTGTTTCAAACCTTTGTCTTGGTTACAATAAACGCTAGGCACACTTGTAGTTAACCAATCGGATTTCCCTTATCATGCGAGTTTCAGTAGAAATAATACAAGTAATGCATGAGTTGGTGATGAAAACCAGGAAAAACCAGGATGGAAGAGCAGGACTCACCCGATGAATTTGATAGTATTGCCACGGTCATCTTTGATGGGGGTAACAGTGAGAAGATTCCAGAATGGAGTTCCATTTTTCTTGTAGTTTAATAGTCTGCCACAATAACTTCTCCCATTTCTAACTGCATCCCGAATTTTCGCAACTTCATTCTTGTCTGTCTCAGGCCCCTGAAGAAATCGACTGAAACCAGAAATTGGCTGCTTGATTAATAACTATATTTTTTAGTTAAACAGTTTCTAAATTTAGCATAAATTTTCCAAGTTCACAGTATGGTTTCCTCAGTTAACTACTTTTGGTGAAAATGGCTAGCTATAAGGGTGACTGAAACAACATATATGTTGCTATTGTAAAGATAGGGCATGCTCACCAGTTCCTTCCAATAATCTCCTTTGAAGAATAGCCAGTCATAGTGAAAAAGCCACTGCTGGCATACATGATTGGGCAGTCTGGTTTAGTAGCATCAGAGACAACAAACGTCTGTTGCAGCGTCGCCAATGCTTCCTTCAACTCTTGTGACACCCTTGGGAACACCCCTGATGATGACTCAGATCCAAAATTTGACTCCCCAGAAGTCCGAGTTGATTCAGCAAATCTATCTGACAAGTTTCTGCTTCTGTCACCATCAAAAGAGGCACTAGTATTTTCTCCCCCCATTGCCTTGAAGTTCCCAGAGTTCACCACAAGACCCCATTCAGCAGTTCTCTCAGCTATGGTTGCTTCAGTTAAAATTTGTTGATCAGAAGAGGACTTCTCTTTTAAATGATTCCTCAAGGGATTGTCTTCGGAAGTACTTTTATCCTTTATTGCTGAGTTTCCATCAACTGCAAAACCAGGCTTCCTAGCAAATGCCATCCACTTGTTGGCAGATTCCTTATTGCTTGCAGAATTAGAGGAAGCAATTGCAGAACCTCCATCCAATCTCACAGCTTTTGTATCATCTTCCTCTCTTCTGATCCTCTGCTGTCCAACATTTTGACTCTCACGCAATTCGAATATTGGAAATGAATCTGCCTGATCACTGCTGCCATCAGAATCATGCTTTGTAGATACTTTCAGTTTCTCCATTTATGACTTATCTCTGTTGATGATTAGTACAAACTAAAGGGTACCACCACCACCTACCAAAAATTTACACAAAAAAATAAATATGCATGTTTAGTCTCACCAAGTCTCAAGTAATGGTCATTAAGGACCAGAAAACCAAGTTCAATCTTCATGGATACAACTCTCACGGCAAACCATACAGAGACTTCCAGTTATATTAAATGCAAAAAAGAAATACTAATGCAGATACTTTTATCATGCTACCAAGGTTTAGTTGGAATGAGAAAGAATTGATGAGTCTAAGTACATAAGGTGCATGCAATAAATAACACACAAAAAAAAAAGAACAATAAAATTAGCAAAAATTCACCAAATTGTGCAGAAAGAGAGAGAGAGAGAGAGAGAGAGAGAGAGAGAGAGAATTTCTTCCAGTAAAAGTAATCTCACACAGTCTCTTTAGTTAAGAAACATTGGAACGTGAAGACTTTCTAATGAAAACTTGAAAATGGTCCTGTGATTCGGTTGGATAATTAACCTTTCTTTCTAATGTCTTTCTGCTTTCACTTCATGTTGGACCTCAAACAGAAAAGATAACGTAGGAGGTTCACATATACACAATAAATACGCCCCAACACTCAGAATATTTTCTTTAAACAAAAAACAAAATATTCTTGAGGCAAGAGCAAACGTGTAATATCCATTTCGTACACCATTTATTTTATCCACCTTCTTGGTTGGAAATAAACAAAATGAAATAAAACAAAAGCTGGAATATCACATTTTTTAACTTCACTTTCTTCATGTTCAGTGGTTTCCACGTGAATTTCTAGTAAATTTTGATCTTAAAAGTGTAAACAGGTATCAATCAGTCCATCTCTCAACGTACATAAAGAGCAAGGCAAGGCAATTGGTCTGGCTATTGAATTTTATGAGACATGAAACTGTAACATTTAACCATCAATTTGACATGTAAGATTCAGTGGTGAATTTGTATTTTGTATAGAGAGTTAAGAATAAATGAGATTGATGTTTGAAGTGGTAAAAAAAAGGAATTGAGGAGGTGGGGTCTGGAAAATTTGTGAGGACAGAAAGCATTTGGCGTGGCACATTATTAGAGATAAATTTCACTATCAATATTTAATATTTGGGTTCCCTTTAGAAAGATGACAAGTGAGAATAATAGAGGTGAAGGTGTTGTGTGGCATTGCGATGTGGTGGTTGAAACCTCCACGACAACAGACACAACAACGCCAAGTAACTCTATCAGCCATGTAACAGGCGCATTATCGTGTGATACAGATAGCACGTGGGAGTGATTAGCCTTTGCCTCACTACGCACACACCAAGCCGCTTTCTCACTCATCCAACACCTCAACACAAACACTACACATTTCGACAAACAATTGATTGGCACCATTCGGGACACAAGGAAACAACAACCTAGATTCTAGTTTCTGACATTTTTTTCTATTTTTATGCTGTTGATCCTGTTTAGAAGAACTCAATTATACTTTTTTATTTAAAAACAAACCGGATCATGATTACATATTCAGTTAGATGAACTCAATCGTACAGAGGACGGTACCAAAACAAGCCTTCATAAAAAAAAAACATTTGTAGCTTACATTATAAAAGCCCACTCGTGAAATTAAATTTTGGTTTTTCTCTAAAAAGAGAAGAAATTGGTGTAAATAATATTTGTTTTCAAGTTATCAAAGCGTTTTGATGAAAGGTGAGAAAACTTAACCAATAGTAGCCAAAAATGTTTTTAGTTATTCCGGTTTGTTTGGAGCAACCATTCCACAGAGAAAGTCTCGCGTAACACTCTAAAGTTACTTGAAAACGTTTAAATTGTTTCAATAAATAATAATTAATTCTAAATAACTTAATCTTAAAAATAAAATAAAAAATATTTAACCCATTGAAACAATAAATATTATTGCGTACAATAATTAAATTTAAATTAAAAATACAAAATTGTGAATTGTTTAGAAATTTTTAAAATTCATTTCATTAAGTAAAATTGAATGAAATTACATTTTTTTAATGTTTAAAACCACTCGTACAAGTTGTTTCTTTTGGTGATACCCTTGTTAAAAAAAAGTCTTTAGTTAAAGATATTAGATGAAATTAAGTTAGAGGGGAATCATTATAAAACTTAACTGTTTACACCCATTTCTCTTGTCAATATTATTCATGCTTGATAACAAAATTTTCAATTTACACAACACTCATTTCAACACTTTCTATGTGTTTTCAATTTATTCCAAACTTCATAAAAAAATAACCTTCATGGTTTATTGCCAACATCAAACCTTTAAAATATCTCATATTAAAAAAATATAATAATTTTCAAAATAAACATTCAAAAATATTTTAAAAGCATTATTGCTTTTGTTTCAAAAATGTCTCTAACATTATTATAAGTTTATTCCCAACTCTATATTTCCAATCATCTAACATTTTTTTTTCAAAAGACCAACCTTTAAATACTTTTAATGATGCTTGTCTAAAATAAATTCAATAAGAATATCAAGTTTCTTTCACAATAAAAGCTATTGTTCATCACCCTTATTATGCTCATCATTTTCATGAAAACTATTTCATGACTAAATATTTATTTTTTTCAAAAATTGTAGCATCGAAGTTAGACTTTGACAATATAATATACGATAAGATCCAAACAATCTAACCATAACAAAATGATCTTTTAACTTTTGATTTATTAATATTTATTTTAAGTATATCATTCAATAATCACATGTTCAAACTATCAAGTTTCATCTTACTTTACAAAGATACAACCGATTTCACAGGATACAAATTTACTTTTGAAGTTGTTAGACCATAACATACAAATTTTGATAAATATTCGGACATAACAAACCAACTTTTCTAAACATGCTAAATTTGTTATTGTTAATACAAAAACATATATATTCAAGAAAAGATTTTATACATCATAAGTTAAGTGCTACTAAGTACATTGTCAACTAAAAGAATATGACACATAAATAAAAAATTTGCATGCAAATATCCAATAGCTCAAGACTTCTATAAACAAAAGTTTCACCGCAGAAACAACTAATACCACGACATGTTGTACATGCTGAAATGCTTTTTGATAGTGCTATATATCCTTAAATTATATATATAGTAAAGAAATTTTAGAAAATATATATTTTTTTAAATTCTTCACTTTTGAGAAGTTTTTTTGAGAGTATTTAATTTTTTTATATCATTTCTTAAAGATTTATCCTTGTCATCCTAAACAACATATTTCTTTATTATAACAAAAGTGACAGTTATAAGATATTCATAAAAGCAAAAATCGTGTAGTATCAAATAATACTTATATTTTTCAAAGATAAAAAATGATAATCATGAATAATTTTGTGTACTTCTTGTAAACTAAAATGGTTGTAATCGTACGTTTATATAATCTTCAAATTACATTAAACCTTTTAAGAATTTCTTAGAAAAGAATGATAAGTAGCTCTGCTAAAATAAATCAATAATTATACATTTACTTGCCCCAGTTATCTTTCCTCGGCCTTATAGAAGCATTTCAAAATTTGTTTTCTGAACCTGGAAATGTTTTTCTTAAACCATCTACTCATAGCAAACTGTTTTTTTTTTTTAATTTTCTATACTCTATTCAACTTCCTTTTAGATAACTTGTTCTTTTCACAATGCTCAAAATCTTCTATAATTCATCAACCCTTAAAAATTTCTAAGATTCTAAACGATTATGCTTGTTCTAAACATTCTTCCACTAGTAATCTTTGAGGAATAGCTACATTTGACATTCTTTCCTTCAACATTTGTCCATTTTTCATCTAATATCTTATTTATTTCCCATAGCATCTTTAGTTTTACTTTTAGCAACTAAGGATGCATTTGCATTGCTTGGAGATGAATTGATCCAATCCTAAACATTATAAATTGGGGTACTGAAGTCACACAAGAAAGAAAAAATAATTATTAACAAACTAAAGTATTCAAATGAAGTATTGGAACTAGCTAACAAACAACCAAGTGAGCCAACAACCAAGTCAATATTCACCCTAACCCAATCCCAAATCCCAATAGCCAACAATATAGGCAACGAACAACCAAAGTTGCCCACGACATGATGACTAGCTGTTAAGTGGTAAAATTTAAATAAAAATATTATATTTATTAGGCACTTCACAACTAGAGATTTCTAAAAACAAGTAAAGATAATATTTCCCAATAGAGAATAATTTGTGTGTATTTGTATGCAGGAGTAGGTATCAAAAATAGAAGAAAAATCAATAAATCAAGGGAAGTAAAAGCAAAAGTTGAAAGGAATAAGAAACATAAAAGTCAATAAGTAAAGTTAAGCCAACAATTGAACTAATTTCATTTAAGTGGACTGTTTTTACTAAAGTATGTTGTTTTCACTTAAGTTGGTTATTCTCACTTAAGCTAAAAATAACTTAATTCTCTCCTATATAAAGGACTCAAAAGCTCTTATATTGGCATTCCATCTTGGTGAATATAAAGAGTATTTAGAAAAGACTGAAAAGGAGAAAGAAGAGGTCCTGGATCAACTAGAAAGAAGATTCAAGATTAATTTCTCATCCCTACATCCATTCAGGTATATAAGCTGCTCATAATCATGAGTGGCTAACTTTCTTTTGTATTGAGATTAAATGTAATTTTTCAAACTCTTCTATTTTACTCTTGATTGATATATATGATATCTTTTATTCAACGTTAATGATTTAATTTTGTTCTTAATGCGAATATGAATTGATTACTCATCTATTGATTTATGATTTACTAATTTAAATTAAATCATCTTATATATTTGAATACTAAGAATAGATTTAAACATATTTGTTGAATTGGTTTTGAACTTAAAGCAAGAATTTTATTATGATAATTTGAGGAATCACTTGTTATAATTTAATTCTTAGACATTTTAAATCTAGGAATTCGTTTAGAAAAAAATTTGATAACCTCAATAACACTAAATAATTGATTAAATATATTAATAATAAGAGGATTATAAAAGAGGAAAATAGATGAAATTCAATCTCAATACCTTTTTATTATCATCTTAATATTGTTTTATTATTATTTGTTTTTTAATTTTATTATTAAAAATAATATAAAAAATTTCTTACATATTCAAAATTGAATTAAACAAAAAATTAGAATTCTTCTTAAATATTACACAAGTCTTTATAAATAGACACTTATAGATACTACATTAATTCAGTATACTTCTGAAAATATATTCTTAAGAATCATTTAACACTAGCTCAATAAATTGCATCCTTCTAAAATGGATTGTCAAATGTCTCAAAAAATAGCTACTTATTGACAGGATAACTGAAAAGATTGAGTGAAAATTTGTAGAATGAAGTCACAAGGACGTCAACTCTCAGGTTAACATCTCAAATCGACTAAAATATATGATCTATGGAGAGCTTTAAGACTTTGAGAGCTTTCCCCCAGTTTTGTGAAATTAAGTTCAAATTCTAGCATGATAAAGGGCCTAGTATTAAGAAATAATGAAATAAACCCCAGAATTCATTCTAAATTCAGTATTATTTTGATAAATAAAACCCCTCAGCATGTGGATTGAATCTTAAACTGCATAAACAATTTGTTCACACGGTGGTACAGTACAACACATACTGAAATCTGGATAGCTTTTTTATTCCAAACAATCTAAGGGCTTCCTATCACCCAACATATGTATACAAAGTATTGTTACTGAAATACAAGTAACAGCTTCAATTCTTTGGTGTTGCTGCCCCGTGTTGTAAAATAATTAAACAGTTTCTTTTATATAATTTACACTATTTAGAAAAGGAAATCTAGATCCAAGTAATCACCAAATGCGGTTTAGTTTAGACTTCTGACGGAATTGCTTTTTTGTGGTACACCATGGGCCAGGAAAGGTGCTCAACTGTACATCAGAGAAAACAATTAGCCTCAAAGGCACATACTCTCGTGTAACCGACAATCAAGTTAGCACAAGATTATTAAGAAAAAATCAATTTATCTGAAAGTCAATGCAGTTTTATACGAAGGTTTCAAGACTTAGTAATTGACATAAAATGGCATCCTCTGCAGCAAACAGAAATTGAACAAGACTATGCGGATAACTCACACTGCCAATAATCTTTCCACCAAACCAGGCAGTATCCGCACCGAATGGAGGAGGTATGACTCTAATTCCATTGGATATATAAGGAGGAAGTGACGAATGAAGTTCCTTTTCTAACCTTTCTGAAACGGAACAATCCCAAAAGTATAATTAGAAATCTTAAGTAGTTCCATTTCGTCATTCAGCTTTGTTGCAAAGATGAAAAGGGCCCAGAGAGAGAGATACCTGCTAAACCAGGTAAACAGGCAGTTCCCCCTGATAAGACAACGGTCTTGTACCAATCGTTGTTACCTGCCAATTCTGCAGAATAGCAATGATCCATACAAAGTGCGATGGCTTGGTGCAAACCCATTGCTCGCCTATACCACAAAATCAAAAATACATTAAGATTCAGTTCTGAAAAATATAAGCAAATAAAACCCAAGTGTTGGGGGGCTCATGTTACACATTTACAAACTCCTAACACGTTGTGTATACCTCCCACTCCTTTTTAATCTCATATGTCACCTTCAATTTGTAGTCGGTGGAGTGGGCTCGTTCATTTTTCCCATTTGTCAAGTACACAAGTTCTTTTTATGTAATAGATTGAAAAGGTTAAGTAGAATTAGGACAAGAAGATATAAATCTCCCAATACAATAAGAACCCATGAAACTTCCATCTAAATCTAAAAAAGACTAACACACCCTAAATCATTGAAAACGGTTAGAAGTTGGGAAAAACAAAACTGAAACGAAAAAGGTCTAATCAATTATTAAGATAAATGTCAGTCTATCCAACAAAATATCCTCCCTCTTTTTTGACAGCAAACTGAAGGATCAAATCAATGTCTTTATCAATTACCTTTTTTATGATTAAAAAAATTACAGTTCAAACAAATGCAAAGATAAACAATCAAGTTTTAGAACATAAGATCAAGAGAAATTTTAGTTTTGTTTCAAAAGACTGCTAAGCATTTTTTTAATCAGTCATTCAATTATGGTGATAATAACATGCTAATTTATTGAATAGCACCAGATCATCGTAGGTATGAACATAATTCCTGAAAAAATATTCATAGTTGTATACTGAATCTGACCATATTGCAAAAATGAACAAAAACTTACACCCCAGCAAGTCGTGGCTGGAATAAGATCTCCCCTGTTTGAAACCGCTCTTTTGAGAGTGTAAACAACCCTTCCACAGCTTCAAATGATGCTTGTGTATCTTTCAATAGCTCAGTTTCATAGTCAGCAGCAACATAACATAGCTTCTGTTGCCATGCAACTAATGAAATATCAGACAACTTAATTCAGATGACTTTGAAGGAGGAAAAGAAACATGTATGGTACCAATCACTCTCACCAAACATAAATGGAGAACCAGAAAAAGGAAAGGAGACAAACACAATATACACACACATATATATATACATACATACATATGTGTGTGTGTGTGTGAAGAGAACACAAAGGATTTGATCATATTTCATCATCAAATTCTGAACTGTCCAAGGAATATATCTCTTGGGAGCACCCTTTGTTGAATCCTTGTCATGAAAAAAGACATTTGCTTCACGGTGTATATGGTAACGATTTGATAAGATTTGATATCTAATTTAGACGAAACTAAATATCTCTCCGTATTCTCTCTTTAAACTCGCATAACCTCAAGAAGGATTTGATCAAACTGAAAAACTACCATTTAGACACATGTTTCAGCCTAATTATAACTTCGAATTCACACCTTTAACACAAAGGAACTGTAACTTCATTTATCTTTCTAAAAGTATTGAGTATGTTTCAACCAATTGAATTTGAAATTTCTTGGTCAGCTAAATGGGATTTCTATAGAAAAAATTACATATTAGTATCTAATATACAATATCAGGACTTTTGAGTCAACTATTATTGCTGAATAGGATATGTTTGCCCTAAAACACATATTTTAATGCATCAAGGAGGAAAGTAGAGAGAATTTGAAATTTATATGCTCCTCGATGTATTAGGTTTAAAAAGGTATGAAGTGAAAATTTAAAATCAAATTCAACTTAAAGTGAGCATAGAAGAAAAGGGTATTCTGACTAGATTAAATATGTTTAGGTGAATAATGTATTCTGAATTTAATAAGCAATGTTGGGGATCTGCTTTTAACTTCTCAAGAGCACTGAAATATCAAATATAAGTACAAAACTCATAAATCAAAATAACTATTTCAGAACAGAAAAGGCAACAATAATACCTCTTTCAGCGTGCGAACAGTGTATAAAGATTCAAAACTTATGTTGTTCTCCTGCATTTGTTTTCTAAGAAATCCGGTAAGTTTTAGTGCTCCCAGCCCCACAACTTCCACACCCACCTTTCGCATCACTTTACCATTTAAAACTGTAAAACAACAATGCACATGTACTCATATGAGAGGGAGAAAGAAGATACTGTCAATAAACTCATTTTCTATAGGAAAAGAAACAATGTATGGATTCGAACAGAAAAGCTAACGTTCAAGTCAAAACTACCTCTGAGCCCAACAAGGAAAGCAGACTAAGGCATTTCCAGGAATCTATTATGTGTAAATTAAGAAATTCAGAGAATAAAAATGTAGAGCATACTTGGAACAATAGATGTCACTTGAAAGCCTATATTAACAGCAATCCCAGAAGTTTGTTTTGCAGCATACAGAGCTAAAGTCCCCTGGATTTACAAAGTAGAAAAGAAATAAGGAATAATGGTACAGACAGAAAAAAATGTATTTGAAAACACCGATACATGACTAAACAAAAGGGGTAGGCAATTAAATTCACAGAGGAAAACATAAATCTACCCTTGACTGATTGTAGTTCATTTTAAACTGTTAGGTTAATTGAAAACAATTTCCATTGCACCTAGGTTAGGCTCTTAAGGTGAAATAGAACTACAATTCTATTCCACTCAATCCCTCGGTGTTTTGGAATGTTCACATCTGACCTAACAACTATGTTGCAAAGACATGGGTATAATACTGGTACCCAGTACCTGATATGGATATGAATTTCTAAAAATCAAAGATATGGAACATCAATGTAAATTTAAAATTAAATTGAGCGTAAGATAAAATTTAATATAATAAAGTTAATAAAAGATACGAACTCAAAATTAGAAACCCTAAACCATAAACATAGTATAAAATAAAAGGAGCCAAATTGTAATAAATTGTGAAAATATCTGGAGAAAATAATTTAACATATATATTGTCAATAGACCAAGTAATACCAATAGTAGAGGAATAACAACCTTAGAGCATGGGAAGACCCGACCTTTAAAGAAAAAAGATGCAATTATTGTTTCTCTATCTTTTGTTATTTTTTTTCTTATCCTCGTCCTTTAAGAGGGAGATTAGTGATTGTACATCTTACACAATTAAAATTAATATAATAATTCCTTTTCATTCAACTCCCAGTAAACACTGTCCATTTTCAAGAGAATGAACAAGTAAGCATGAACTAAAAGACTACCGCATCACACCATAGTTGTCAATAGCTCAATATATAGTGATGCAGCAGTGTAAAGCAGCCCCTGGCCTCTACATGCACTATCATAGTGTCATACTTCACTGTAGCGGTCACAATAGTGGTATTTCAAGGAGATAACACTGTTTAGCTCATGGTGTCAAAAACCCTAATAATTCCCTCCAGTATGTCTACGACAACCCATCTAGCAGGGTTTTTTTTCTAGGTTTTATTTTCTAGTTTTCTCTAGTAAATTTGTTTTTATTGTTATCTTATTCCCAGGTTTTTTTGTTTTTGTTAATTTATTTTCCATGCTTTTGTCTCTCAATTCTGAGTGTGTGTTTTCCTGCTTTCTTTGTTCCATCAGCCCATGATTTCCGTTTGTTGTCGGTCTAGTCTGACTGTCAATTCTTCTTTTATTTGGTCATCTATCGCCCAAAGACCCAAACTCATTAACTCCTTTTTCTCAATATCTTCAGTTAATCATGGCATCCTAGGTTACTATGATACAATTTTCTTGTATTATGCTAACTCAAAAGCTAAGATCTCGAACTTTTTAGTGACTTAGGGACACGACATCCTTTGTTGCCATTTAATATGCACTACACCCTGCTAGCCACTATGACCTGCTACCCAGTAAACCAACTGTGCATCACACCATGTTGGAATTAGAAAGGGTATTCCAGACCACATTACTATAATGATACCATCAACAATATGAGAAGGACAAACAACTAGAATTTACAGTGCCATTTGGCAAATGTGTTAGAACAGAATAAAACACGAGTTATATGATTTGTCAGCATCTAAAAAACACAGCAGAACATGACATGAGGAGAATGCTAGTATATTTTAGTTCCTGTTAAAAGATTTAAAGCAGGGAATTACTGTCCAATTATCTACTTTGTTTATATTCTGAATGCCAAACATTAACTTGATGAACCTGATTCATCATCATAAGTTCAATTAATGTGAAAAACAGGGCTAAGCTATATATTATTTTCTACAAGAGATGAAGTGCAAGGACACTTATTGTCTTTATTGAAAGGGATAGTAATATAACATGGCTATATATATATATATATATATATATATATTAAAACAACTTGAAGTGGATTACACACTTATACTCGTTAAAAGAAAATGGATTCTCCAAGCATAATGCTTAGAGACAATAAACCATATTGAGAACAGGAAAAATGGTAACTGGAATTGATTGCTCTTTATTCAAATTAAAGTGTTACCTGATTGAGAGCACAAACAGCAGGAACATTCATGTCAAACAAGGCAGCATAGATTGCTTCTTTAAGCTGCTGTCTTGATGCTTTGGCTGATTCAGTATCTGCAAGTATGAAATGAAACAGAACTTCATACAGCTAGAATATCATGTAATTATCAGGTGAGAGAATAAGAGAACATAATATTCAGCACATAACTAAAATGGATGGTTAAGAAAGATCAAATTTAAGCAAAAACAATTTTGACCATCCATGTATGGCTATAGTCAAGATTAACGTGCCTCTCAGACAATAGTAGACACATCTTATGTGTGTGCAGATCAAATCAACAACTTGACCCTTCTATTTGAAATTTTTTCTCATTTTGGTCCCGACATAAAAAAAAACTCTACATTTTGGCCCCCATTTGAGAAAGTATTTCAACTCAGTCTGTACCATTTGCTATAGTTGTGACGGTGTTAGATTTTACCACGACAAAACATGAGCTAACTCAGCAAAATCTAACACCATCATTACTCCAGCAAACAACATGGACCTGTATGTAAGTATTATTCTATAGGGATCAAAGCAACAATTCTTTTTTAATATAACCATGAGTGCATAAAAAAATTAGAGCATCACCACATTTGTCCTTGTGGAAGACTCAAGTGGTCACACAGCAGGACAAATTTAATAGCTAGTTTGTATCTTTGAAAGACTAATTTGGTAACAAATATTCAAATGGCTAAAACATGGTGGCACTAATCTTTACAAGACCAATTTAAGGCTTTACTCAATATTGATCCACATTTTAACAACAGCAGTAAAACCAAAAAATTTAACTTAACTGACCATCATAGTGGCAAATTGGTATAGAAACAACAGCTGGTTGAGAACTTGGTTTCACCAGCATCCTACAGAGCAAGTAATCCAACATATTATCACCATTAAGAACAGAACTAAGCAATCGATAAAAACTACTCCATCTTCCACAACTACATTGCTTGTGTTTCATGACAATCATCTATCTACACACACTTTGCTTAAGCATTGTTTGATGAAGGAATTGAGGGGATGATTGAAGATGGAATTAATATAAGTAGTTTGGTGGTGGAGAAAAGAGAAAAAATTAAAATTAATAGAACTCATTGTACTGTTTGTCACCTGTTTATCCTAATCTCTCTATCTCTGTCCTCATCTTTCCTCTATTTATCCTCACAAACACCTTCATTTTCTAATTTATTTCTTATCTATTTTCATTCTCCCAACTTATTTCTATTCAACCTGTTTTATCAAAGCTAGTGAACCGTTCCTCCAACAAGAAGCAAAACGCATAACGACAAACACCCACACCTGTTATAGATAGTCCCGAAAAAATGTCGAAGTCTAGTATACATGGGCGTTTCAACGTTACCAAATTCCTGCACAGAAATACCCCACGATCAAACACACTGAACACTTCAATTCCAAAATATTCATCCCAAACAGAGAATTGAGACTCGAAACGGTCACCAGAAAGGTCGCCAATCGGCCAGAAGGTGAAGCGTCTTTGCTCCAACCAAATTTACAATAGCCAGAACCCCCTTAAGATGAAGAAAAAAAAAAAGACTAAACACAAAAGAGTCTCCAGAGAGAACAAATAAACGAAAAAATAAATCCTGAAGAGTGAACAGAACAAACCGTCGATGACAACGGACGGAGGCAGGCGTTCACGGAGGGCGTAAACATGCTGGAGCGAGCTGCGAGGTGAGCTCTGAGCAGCCAATGTCCTGCAATTTTCAATTAGGGTAGAATCGAAGAAGCAAATAGTGGTAGGAAGTTGGAAGAGAGCGGTTAGTTAAGTAACGTACGGAAGAGGGTAGCCGGAGCTGAGAGCGGTTTCGGCAAAGAGGGCGGAGTGAGGGTGGTGGGTGTGGAGGAAGTGGACCCAGAGGTCGTTGTCGGAGACAAGGGATCGCCACGACTTGCTGAGGAGGCTGAGTCTGGCGGCGTGTTTGGGCCCCAAGAGTCGCACGATTTGCATCAGTATGTCGGCAGGGAGAGAGTCAAAGGCGCCCAGAGGAGAGGGGGCGCGTTCCGATGATGGGCTCCGGTTCGGGTTCGGGCTCGGGTTGGAGCCCGATCGCTTCGGCGATGCGGAATCGCACAGTTTTCTCAGCAGTGTCGCCATGACGATAACGCAGGCGTTCCTTGGTTGCTGCTATAAAAAATGTAATTTGTCAGATCTTTTCTGTTGATTTTTGGGACGGGTTGCTTCTTCTGCGATTCTCACACTACAACATGGTATTGTTGGTTCTTTCTCATTAGACTAAATCATTCTAATTATATTTGAATTTTAAAATATTATTTCAATATATAAAAAGTTACCAATTTTAAAACATTATAATGGGAATCTCTGTATTTTTAAAACGTTTTAATAATAATAGTTAAAAAAGTGAATGATTATATTTTTTTAAAAATATTTATAATTATTTTTAAAATTTAAATATTTTATTTTTATTTTTAATAATTTAATAATATTAATTATATGAAAAATATTTTTGTAATTATTTTTAAGTTTTATATAATTTATTTTTATTTTTATATTGTTATATATCTTTATTTTTGAAATATAATAAAAACAAAAAAATAATATGAAAAGTAGATAAAAAATAATTTCTTTTATATAATTTTATAAATTATAGATACTATTATAAATATTTATTTTAAAATACATTAAAAATAAAATAAAAGTATAAAAAATCAAAATCAAAAATAAAAATTCATTTTACATATTAGATTAATAATATGTTCACTGATCACCTCTGCTAGTCATAATATATATATATATATATATATATATACATATATATATATATATATATACATATATATATATATATATATATATTATTTATATCTATTATTAAAGTGAAAACAGTTTATTTTTCATCAAATAAATAATTACTTTTAAAAGATTTACAATTATACATAACTGACTATGAAAGAATTAAAAATTTCGGTACCTATACTTATATACAAAGATAATGTGTTTTCTCACAGTTAGGTACATGATTTTTTTTTATTTATTCTTATAAACATAATTAATTAATAAAAAATAATTTATATTTATATGTAAAGAAGATTATCTTTTCTAACCACTATTTCATGTATATAAATTTTTTCTTTTTATCCTTACAAATATAGTTAATAAAAAATTATTATAATTTTTGCTTTTTATTATTTTTATCTTTTAAATTTTATAATTATCATCTTTTAAATTATTTATTTTTTAAAATTAAATTCAAATTTAAAAATCATAAAATAATAATTTTTTAAAAATTTAAAAATCACAAAAACAAAAAATTTTTGTTTAATTCAATTTACTACTCATAATAAAATTCAGACACAATAAAAGACTGCTTATAAAAGAATTATAAAATCTTTTTATTAATTTTTTATTATTATTAAAAAAGTGGACACACATTCCACTAATAATAATCTATAACATTGATAAAGAGAACTCCCCTCCTTAATTGTTTTTTAATATATTTTTCTTTCTTTTTTAACCTTAAAATTTGTAATTGATTGTTTAAAATTTTCAAAAACTACTCACAATATAAAAACGACTTACATAATATTTTGATTTTTCTATAAGACTAGTAAAGGAATTCCCCTCCTATTTTTGTTATACAATTGTTTTTCTTTTTTAATGCTTAAAATTTGTAACTAATTTTTTAAGATTTTCAAAAATTCACAATATAAAAATCACTGTATATAATAATTTTATTTATTATCAATAAGAATCTCCAAAGCAACTTCAAGATTCACTTCAAAAATTCTCACTACAAGTACATAAGAGGTTTTTCGAAATGTTAAAGTTTATTCCTTTTTCTTATTATAATTTTTTGTTATCTTTTTTATTATTATTATTCTCCGTTCAGAAACTATTGGTATCACCAAAATGTGGGACGGTTTCTTTTGAGTTAGTATAACAACAATTTTGACCTTGTAATTAATTTTTTCACTTGTTAAATAATTTTTAAACTCAAAATGAGAACACAATATTAGTTTGTTGGGAGAGATAAGAAATTATTAAGCTATGATGTTTTGATTCTTAATTTATTGTCATAATGTAAATACTCAAGCAAGACTTGATTCATAATCTAAAACTGTGATGATAAAATATGGATCGGCTCTCATGCTCCAAAATGCAATTGCACCATAATTTGTTTTATTAGAGAATATTAAATTCTAATGCTATCTAAAGGTGGGACTATTTAAAAAAAATAAAGAGTTCAAATAATTTCAGTTTAGATATTGTATGAATTATTAAATACCATTATATCATTATTAATTATGTAAATTTATCTTTATGCCTCCTATGGTTAGAATGTTGCATTTTTGAATTGTAAGAGGCAAAAGATCCTATGATAATTAGTTTTATAATTTTAGATATATATATATATATAAAAACTTATATATATATATACGGGTACAGATAGTTTTAACTTATTAAAAACTTGAATTAATCTGTTAATTTTACGTAATAGTAAAATTAATGGACCAGTTCAAGTTTTTAATAATAAAACATATTTAAATTGTAAAATACCTAAGTCAAAGATAATTAATCTATTGAAAAATAATTTTCAACAGATTAATAAATCTGTCTTAAAAATATTCAAGATCTTAAGATTTTTAACACATTAAACTGATATTTTAACTAATTAATATTATAGGTAAAGTTAATTTTAATATTTCAGAAATATTTTAACATATTAACAAGATCTTTTAATATATTAAAAAATACAGATGATCAAGAAATTTCTAAGATAGTTTTCGTCATCATATCTAAGCTTATCAAATGATCATATGAATGGCTAATTAAGATATGCTTACAAGGCAACCTAGAAACACAAAAATACATTCACATAATGATCTTCATAAGTTACAATGACATTGACTTCATCAAATCTTCAAAGCTTTGACCAACCAAAAAGTTCCATTCTCATCATAAGCATGCTAAACGTTGCATTTATAGCTTGTTTTGGATTTCAGAATGGTCGTTCTCAGGACCAAAACAACCGGTCATAGAAACGAAAGAAAAAAATTAAAAGCCTACTCATAATTCAGTTCCTCGAAAACCGAATTCTGAGTGACAAAAGGAAAAAAAATTAAAATAGTCTTCTCAGAATTCGGTTCCCGAAAAACCGAATTCTGAGTGGCAAAACCAGCCAACGAGGTCACATAATAGTTCAGAATTTGGTTTTTCGATAATCGAATTCTCACATAAAAAATAAATGATGATACTTCTGTAAATAATTTGAAAAATAATATATCTGTATATATATTTTTTAAAAAGATAATATTTAAAAAAAAAATCAAGAGTAGAAGCTCTGCAATTTTCCAAAAGTTGTGAGTGAGTGTGGGTGACACGTATAACAGAGAGAGGAGAAAAAGAAAAAACTATTAGAAAAGTACATAACTTTAACCTATAAACATCAAATCAACACGTCAGACTAAATACTTTCATTTTTTTAAAAATAACCTTATCTAAATTATAGGTTATTTTTAGAAGCGTAAATACATTGTTCGAAACTTTTCAAATTAAAGTAATTTCTTGAACATAAATCCTTTTATAACATTTTTATTGTTTTATAAAACTAATTATCATACTAGTCTATATACCTAAATAATATACTATTTCTATTATATTTATGTATACTATATAAAATACTATTCGACATTTCTTTTGGTAGTACATTTGTTTCTATTATCATTTACAATGCAAAATTTGTTCTTTACGTAGATAATTAAAGTAAGATAATAGTTATACAACATAATGAAATACAAATCACAAATTACATATTCATAATATCATATAAATCAACTAAATAATACCACAATATATTTAGTTATCATTTTTGTTTTGATCAAATATTAGATGTTTTTTGGAATACTCTTTTATGGTAAACAAGTCCAATAAGAGGTGAACATCTGACTTCCAACATGGACCGAACCAAAGTACTTAAGGTCAATGTAACACAAAGTACATGCTATCGAGCCTACATCCACTTCGAGAGCCAAATGTAAACTTTCTTCCTGTTTATGTGACTAGACATTAGTGAAGCTAGGATAACTTTTATCCATGAGTTGTCATATTTACCATCATCACCTAATGCACAATACCACTCCATGTAATGTGTCACAATATCTCATAAGGACCAACAACAACACCCATAAAGAATCACAACAATCACCTATCAAAGGCTTCCAACACTCACAAGTGTTGGGTTAGACTCCCAACTATATGTCTAAAAGGCCCAAACTGGTCAAGCCCATTTTATCTCACTTAAGACAAGTGGAGAAGGGTCATCTAGGTTAAGAGAGTGTTATTTTTCTACACACATACTAGTTCCCATAAAATCATGATTCCTGCTTCGTTCTCCGTTGGATCGGGTTGGAAATTTTATAGAAGATCTTTGACACAGGGTTCTTCATTCTGACCATTGGGATCGTGAATTGGACGTCTGCAATTGAAGATATTAATTTTTCACAATTTGAAAGTTTTATTGCTTTGTGGTATTGGTTGCTTTAAGCACTTGTTTGTGCGATTTATTAGAGACTCTTGTATCCTTATTTGATCATAGTGGAGCTTGATTGACTGACTTGCCCATGGGTTTTTACATCTCACTTTGAGAGGGTTTTCCCACTCTAAGCTAGCTTCCTTCCTCTACTAGCTCCGATAAGTTGTAACTGTACTTTAAACGAGCAATGTCTCCTCTTAAACTTTTAACCAGAATAGAAAAAGGATGAGACATAATCAACATAAAAATATCTTAAACTACTTACCCATGTAAGATTTCGATCGAACAAATAAAATCTACTCCTCACCATCTTCTTCTAGCTCTAATATGGTAGAAGATCTTCGGTTAGAAGCTCTACTGTGTTAGAGAGAATGTATAAACTAGGAAGGAGAATCTAATAGAAAGAGATTTTAGAATGAATTATAATAATATCAAAATTATTAATAATAGACATCATTAAAAATTAATTTTAAAATTTATTATTCAAATATTCACTTTTCTCATGAGAAGAAAAAATTTCAAATAATAATAACATGATTTTTGAACTTTTAAATGATATCTTTTATAAAAAAATATTTTATATTTTATATTTTTATATCTTGCAAAGGAAGATATCTTTTTTAGTAAAATTTATGACATTTTCTATAGTTAATATTACTATAATATGAGATCACAATATTTATGTGTAAAATATTTTTTATTTAAAACTTTTTTAGTGTATATCAATTAATAAAATCTATATTGATATAATTTAATATTTGTTATATGCATACTTAGATATGATATTAATTAAATTATCTTATTCATTGCAATTTTGAAATTGATTTATGCAAAGAAAAGATTTTGAAATGTAGGAAATTTAAATCAAAGTAATTTAATTGTCTAACATTTTAAAATTTCTTGTAATATTAGAAATTTTATCCAAACACAAAATTACGATGGTTTACTAATACTTTATAATTATCTTAGTTACTATAAGATATGATTCTTTGTAATTAAATTGAAATATAAGACATATACTTAAATTAAAAATAATGTCAAGGCAATTATGAGTCAAGTAATGTAAGAAGCATATATCATATCTTATATTTTAATAAGTCAAAATATTTACCATTTTTACCTTAGTTATGAGTGACTAATTCTTCAAAACTCATCATGTCAAATATTTGTAGCATTTCATGATAATACTTTGATTAGTTTATAATTGTGGTTATAAACATTTCAAGCTCAGCACTATAATTTTGACAAAATTTTCATGTAAAATTATAGCGTCCGATAAATTATATCATATGCATATACTTAAATTAGAATAAGGTTATGTGAAATTAATTCTCTCAATGAATATGATCTTTTAAAATTTTCCTTTCTCAAAAATTATAATAAAATAAAAAAGTATTTAGTATTTTATATCATTATTTAGCGATTTGTTTAAGTTCATGAAAAAGCTTCTTTAAGATGGTAAACTTGGTTAAGAAACCTATGACCATATTAAAGTCAATAGGCTATAAAACATAAATTTTCTCATCTATATAATCATTTAGAAAAACACTTCATTTATAAAGTTTAAATTCACCCAACAAACAAAGACTAATAAAGTTTAATTATAGTATATTTTTCTTTGTATTGAAACATAATTATAGTATATTTTTTACTATAGCCTTTTGGCTTCCATCAAGTTTTATTCCTATTTATAATTCAAAATACATGGATTATATTTTTTAACATCTATTTAATCTTTATCACATAAGTTAAATCGTTTTTTGCAATAACAACTCCGGTTAAAAATAAAGTTTTTGTTATGATTTTTCTTAAAAAATGAATAATTACAGTATAATTTAAATAATGAGTATCATTTAAGAAAATATATTTTGCTTCATATTTATTTAAAGAGAATTTAGTATCACGTAAAAAAAGTAAGTATCATGAACAAAAATACTTATTTGTTATTAAATTTTATTTGCTGGATTTTTTTCGTTAGTACTTTAAAAGAGAAAAAGAAAAGAAAAATATAATTTTTTCTGCAAATTAAAATTAACTTACGTACCCACAAATTAAAAATAAAAATTTAAAGAAGTTAATTTTCAGTTCTTTGAGATTAACTTACATATAAACTATTTTTAGTTTATGAAAAAGATTTAGTTTTTTTCTTATTTTTAGCTCGTATATTTCGTATAAAGATATTCGTTTAAACACGTTGCTAATTTTGGAGTTATTCGATTTTAGTCACAAAATTTAGACTATAATAATAACTAAATTGTTACCTCAAACCAGTCGACGATGAAAAACAAAGGAAGAGATTATTAATATTGAAAGAGAGAAAAATAATTTTAAAAAAATTAAATATCTTTTAGTCTTTAAATTATTTGATAAAATTGTATTTTATCTTTAAAGCAAATTTTGAATTTATTTCGTCATTATGTTTTATAAATTTGTATAAATGATTTTTGATGATATGTCAAAATTCTTTTTTATCTTTTTATTTTCTTTCTTCATAGTTTTTTACTTCATTATAATTCGTTTTTAAGTCTTTTTTATTTTTTTCTCTTTTATTTTTTCTCATTTTTTTTATATATGTTTTTATTTGTCATCGATAATCATTTATATCTATTTATAAAGTATAAGAACGAAATAGATACAAAGTTTGTCTTAGAAAAAAAACATAATTTTCACAAATAGTTCAGAAACTAAAAACATATTTAACCCTTTAAAAAAATAATAAATCATATTATTTTCATTTATATCTTTATATTTCACAAATTAATGGAATCACACGAATTTAAAAAAATCCTAATTTATTACTTATTTCTTATTTACTAAATAAACATCCAAAATTTTATTATTCACCTACTTTTATTTTTTTTTCAACTTATTTTTAATCTATTTATCTCCTTAAAACCAAACATGACCTAGGCATTTGAATGAACTTTCCCCAAAAAAACTTGTATTCTATTTCCATGTTCTATTATTCATTCTGATAAGCACTCTATGAAAAGGAAAGAATATTCTTATGCATGGAAATATGTAGTGGTAGTTGACTAGTTGCATGTATATTTATGAAAATTCAAACCAATGAAAAATTGAAATATGTGTAATTGGGATTTTTTTGGGAATAATTGTAATATAAGTTATGAAAATTATTGTTGGAATATTCTTTCCACATCATTTTCAGTGATTACTTTCAAGTTTGCTGGATTGACTATTGGAGACTTAAAGGGTAGGTATTTGGCACCCATCATTAATTGTTTTTTTAATAGAAAGTTTGGTTCATAGAAAAGTAAACAACTTTTCTGTGGAAGATAGGGTTATGTGTGTTTAAAGCAATTTAACTTTTAATTTCAATTGAAATCATTGTGTCATATATTTTTTATATTTTTTTTAATATCCAATCAAGCAAAATTTCACTTTCACTTTAAAAAATATAATAAATTACTATTTTTAATTTAGTAGATTTCAAGTTAACTTAATTTTCTAAACTTGTTTTGTAGTTATCATTTCTTATAGATGATATTGATATTGAGTTTCAATATTTGTCTTGATTTCTATTAAACATTGTAGTCACTTTAATAAAACAAAATTTGCTAATTAAAAAAAATGTATTGGGCTAAGAATTATATATACTTTTAAATAGTTGTGTAGTGTCATAATCATGTTAAGAGACATATTCTAGTTTGATACCATATGGATTTTTTAATTACATTTTAAGTTGTTTAAATTTTTTTATACCAACTCTTACTAAAATATCATAATAATTAGACGATTTTTTTTTACTTTATCATGTTTATAATTAGTTATATTTTTTTTAAATATAATTTTTTTTTTATTTCAAACTTTTGTTTTAAATTAACTTTATGTATTGTGTTATATGTGTGTCATATCCCCAATTTTTTTTATTTGCCAAACTCTCACATGTGTTTCAAGAATAAAGCAGGATTAGAAAGTGGTAAATTCAGTTTTGGAGGAAAAAATGAAGATTAAGAAATGGATGAAATTAAAGTTCAAAGAAGAAATGGAAATTAAGAAGTTAATAAATTGTTTAGAGGAAAAAAAGGAGATTAAGAAGTGAATAAGTTATGTTGCTAGAACAAATATATTGAGAAGATATGAATAAAACAGTTAGTGAAGGCTAAATAATTGGAAAATAAAGAAGTTGGAAAATAGATGAAAACATAGACTTTGCTTCTAAAACTAATAATCACTGAGTGTGACGTGTGTGGTGTAGTATATATATATATATATATATATATTACCATTCTATTATTTATAGTTATTACAAATTAATAATTAATTTACAAAGTTTTATAACTTGTACCAAAATATTTTATGTTATCAATTTATAATGTACTATTAATCGTTTAATCACCTAAATATATTTGTTCAGAAAATGAAACTATTTTTAATATGTATATATACATAATAGTTATTTTTCTCTATTTGTATTTTCTAGATAGTTGTTCAGGAGATTTTCATGACAGATTTAATTCAGTTTTTGCTAAAATATTATTTGAATTAAACATAAAAGCTAAACAAGATTCGATTTAATTTAATTTAAAGATTTAATCAAACTAAAATTTTATTATTTGCTTAGGATAATTTATACAATTTTTCCTGTTAATTTTTGAAAAGGAATATTATATATTTTGTATAGAAAAATGTAAATAAAAATATATCTAATGAATTTATTTTATATAACTACTATCAAATTGAGGAAATAGATAATCTTATATTTAAAAATTATAATATAGATGTTTTCTCTTGTATTTATAAATAAATCAGATAATTTTATATTTGAATATTACAATTTAAATTTGTTATTATGTTGTGATAAGCACATTTATTGTAAGTATAAATTAAACTGTAAAATAATTTTCAAAGAGAAAGACTATTATTCACAACCTTTCTCTTTCTATATAGTAAGGTAAGACAGATGATTTGAGTTTAGGAAAAATAAATCTAAAAAAACTTGACTGGTTTTTTTATTTTTAAATATATTTTTTGGATTAGTTCAATTTTTAGCTTTTTTTAATATAATTGTAATTTTTTAAGTATTTCTAATTTTTAATCAATAATTTTTTTGACACTAATATTTGTTCTACCTTTCGGTGAGTGTAGGAAGTGATTGCACCTTTCGGTGTTCTCTTTTTCATTTTTATGTTTTCTTTGATATTGATATATTGTGCTATCTAAATTCGCATAACATCCATATTGATTGGTGGGTCGATAAATAATGTCTTCAAGAATGGACTTGGTTAAAGTCCCACGAGAACTGCATGCATTGCCATGGTTGGATGCAATTCAAGGATGTTGAGTGAGATGGCAACAAGGTGGGACGATCCTCATCCATGTAGTAAAAATTACTCCATTGTCTTCCTCATACATAGTGAGTATAAATTTTTTTTGTCATCCTCATCTCTATCAAGTGACAGGTATAATCATACTCATCCCTTACTGTTCCAAATATTAATTAAATAATTTTCTTACAAAAGAATAAAAATAACAACAAAGGAAACACAATATTACAAATGATTTAATGTCAAAATGATACATATATTTTTTTCTCGAATGACAAATATCAATAAAGAAATTATAATTGCATAAATATCAAATTAGAGTATCATCAAATAACAGTTGAATAAATGTCAAATAATTATAGAAAAAGGTAAAAAATGATCAAATCTATGCTTTAGATATAAATTAAAAAACTAAGTACCAAAAAATATAGATTTTTTTTGGATTACTAAATAAACGAAATATGTTTTAGTAATTTAAAACATGATGGGTATGAGGACGGAGACAAGGTATTGGGACAAGTATGGGAATGTATGTACATCCACATCCCGTCCCCATAATCAGTTTAAAAAATCAAGTATCACCCATACTCACATACCCATACCGAGTCATTATAGGGATTCCTCGTCAGAATCGGGGGTGGGTTCAGGTAATAACCACAGAGACGGGTACATTTTCATCCTTAATATTGAGTAACGTCTTGAAAAAGAAAGTCATGTACTACCGAAGTGACTCGATATCCCCCTGGAAAACATGGTTGAGAGAATATAAGTTTGTGACCACAGGCTTGCTGTCAGCAAATTGTGTTGACAACCTTACACAACGTTCTGAAAGAGTCAATTGAGTTCTTCAACAAGGAATAGTACCATTGCAATGAAGACCCTTTAAAGTGGTTGGGAAGAGCTGACAATATACTACAGGATCCTTGGAAATTAGATTGGTGTCAATCATATAGGTTATAAGTGCTTATGGGTTTGAAGATCCATCGTATTTCTCAATGGATGGAGACTTCCAATTGCGAGGTAAGGTGACATTAACTATATCGTCAATGAAAGGATGGAACCCCTTAATGTTTTTCTCGATTACGTCATTAACGGGTGGGGTTGGAATCACTTTGAAATCTTCTTGGTCACAAGCGTGCGACACCCTTTTAGACGAACTAGGACATCAGTCGTATGGTCGAGCAGACGGTGATTGACATTAAGTATGTTCCTCATAAGATGAACGTTGTGGTCGATCTGATGGTGAATGAATCAAGGTATGATCGTCGTGGTTCGAACACTGTGATCGACTAGAGGTGATGGGCACTAGGTTGGATCATCACGGTGAAGACGTTGTGATCGAGCAGATGGTGAGCGGGCTTTGCACTTTGGACGCCTATGGTCTTTAGTATTTTTGGCACGAGAATAAAGATGAGGATGTTTTGATTCGACTTCTCGTGATGGTTGCCCTATTTTAGTGGAACATATATTTCTCTGAGTTGGATGGGATTCAACCACATGTTCCGTGTACGTTTTTCTGGTGGCTGACTTGTGTGTTTAACGATTCTAAGTAAGGATTGCGAGTTTCTATTATAACGTCTTCAACTCGACGTGATGTTGATCACACATGATCTACAAGTCTTTCTTGTATTTAAGTTGATTGCCTGAATTTTTTCATGTAACTCCACAATCATGTGATGGAGGGTTACTCATTTTTCTGGAGGAGATTCTCCATATATACCTTGATAAATGGAGAGATCAATCTCAATGTTAGTCGAGGAGGATATGGTTGTTCTACTTATGGTAAGTATCATAAATTTGGTGGTCTCAGAAAAGTTTTACCCAGACCCCACAATGGACACTAAATATTCATAAAAAAAGGCAAAGATTTTCTTGAGGTAGAAAAATGGAACCTTGATGAATCTGAATTGATTACTCTATGACATAGGCTCTCAGCGGATAAAAATCACTTGTCTTACATCTCTGTCTCCCTCTCTGTCCCACCAATCAAATTTTGACATATAATTAAAATAAACATGCTAACACTTATGTGTTTTCCCATTTTACCCACTTGCATTTAGTATTGTATTTATAACATTTAGTCTTCTATCTTTCTACATTTCGAACATAAGAAATTATGATACTTTTCACTTTTTCAAATATTTTCAGATCTTTTCCTTTTTTTAATAAAAAACTTTAAATTTAATAAAATTATTTGATTGTGTAGCCTTTAGAATAATAACAATAAACTATAAAAATATTTTAAAAATAATAATTTTAAAATTTTTCTTAATTTGTTTTTTATTGTATTTCATTCATTTCTAACTTTTTAAATTCAAATATTTTCTCCTATTAATATCATTTTAATTAAAATTAAAAATGATTAATTTACAATTAAAATTGACTGTAAGTTATAAGAATTAAAAATTAGTCACTCATAATTAAAATTTATATGTCAGTTAGTAATAAGAAAAATTATATATATTATTATATGAATTAAAAGTTAATCACTCACAATTAAAATTTATACATCAATTATTGATTGATATGAAAAATTATTTTATTATTAATATATATTATTATAAGATAAAAAAAATTAATTAAATAAAAAAATTATAAAAATTATTTATTTGTTTTTAAATTCATTTCTAATTTATTGTTAAAAAAAAGGAGAGAAATCGGTGAGAGAAAATATTTGAAAAAGTATAAAAAATAAAATGCAGTAAAATAAGAAAATTAAAAATTAGAAAAATAACAATAAATTAATAAAAATGGAAAAACATTAAGTGAAATGTTGAGATGTTTGTTTTAATTATGTATTAAAATTTGATTAGTGGAATAGAGAAAGAAATATATGAATAAAAGAATATAAAAAATAAATACTTTTTATAATGTTAATATGTATTTATAGTTTTTTTAGTTGTTTTGTAAATAAAATTAGATAACTGAAAAAGTACAATTAATTACCTAATACTATAAATATATATTTATTAATTGAATACCTAATATTTGATATAATATTTATCCAAATTATACATATTTATTCAAGTTGTTAAAATTTTGTATAAATTATAATTATCTTAATATGATTATATTTTGCGTGTCCGAAAGATAGAAGAATTACAAGTATAATAATAATTAGAAAAATTAGTGAAATAATAATTATTCCGTCTTCAGGCTACATGTGGCACTCGACGCTTGAAAAAGATAAAAAGATGTCTTATTCAAAATAAGTGTAAGCACGTTATGTTTCAGTAATAAACAAATTTAAATGAGTCAGAATAGACGAAGTGGTAGACCAATACCATGAAAACTAGTTTTAATTTTGATGAATGTAAAAAGATTATTCTGATTTTAATTTCATAAAAGAACATTTTAAGAAAATAATGGAGAAGAAACCAAAATTTGAATTGGATCTGAACATGTACTATGATGTATGTAGTGTTGGAATACATAATGGTAAAACGTAGGAAATGATGCGCGAAGACCGAGAGGGACGACAATACGTGGTGGGAGAAGCACAAACATAGGCTACGACACATGAAAGCCCAGAATCAGTCAACAAAAACCTCACTTTCCTAATTTTGGTATCCAATCTTCTTCTCTTCTTCTCTCTTTCTCTCTCTCTTCATGCATCTCACTTCTCTGCAACACCCACAAACCTCTTTCGTTTGTTCTTCCTTCTAATCTCAGTTTCACTTGTTGGATCGCCCCTGCTTCTCCTGGTCATCTTCACTTTCAATCCCAGGAGCTTGGGAACTCCTGCTCCTTCTTCTCCCTCGTCTTAGGGTACACTTTCTGCTTCCATTTCAAGTAACTTTCCTTTTTTCGTTTATTTATGTGTTTTTTTGGTTTATAGTTTATATTCCTTTTAGTATTTGTGGTGTCGGAATTTATTTTGCCTCTCATCGAATATTCCTACGTATTAAGCATCCCAATCGTTAGGGCCTTGAAATATTTCACTGAATTATGAGATTATGTCTTGAATTCTTTATTTGCATGTAATTCGGGTGTTGGTAGGTTAAATCTATTAATTTGTCAGAGTTTTCAGTTTAGTCTCTGTCAAGCATATAGTATATAGTATTTATGCCTGAAAGAATCGAATCTAATAACATGCCCAAAACTGATTCTGTCTCTCTCTCAAAGGAAAAAAAATATGTGTTTTATTTGTTAGACCATTGCATGCTGAAAGATACTTGATAGAGTATGAGATGCTTAGAAACTTGCTCAATAAAAAAAGGTGTGGGGAGGGCTGAAAATGTTTTATTACAATTTAGGACGTTTTGAAATTGCCGCTCAAGAAAGATCCTAAGCAGTGATGTACTTGAATTGAAGGAAAGTTTTGATTTCAAGAAAAGTTTTCTTTTTAGATCAAATGATCGAGAAAAGGGTCTAACCATTTTTCTGATTTTGAAATGACTTATGTCTGATTGATGATCACACTAAGAACTATAAATAATCGTCATATGCATAGAGACAGTGAGTAAGAATTCATTTTTTTCTAAATTTTTCATTCTTAAATGTCAGTTACCAGAAGCGCATTTCTGGTTTATTGAATGCCAATGGGAGCTACACTGGGAAAGGGTGACTCACCGAAAAAGGGATGGATGCCAGAAACCAAGATAGAGGCTAAAATGGTCGAAGCAATGCAGCGAAGGGAATCTCATGGATGTTCTGTGAAATCATTCAACACTATAATTTTGAAATTCCCAAAGATTGACGAGAGCTTTAGAAAATGCAAAGCCATATTTGAGCAGTTTGGTAGGTTTCACTTCAAATTTACAGTTTTTTAAATTGTATTTTGATTAAACAATATATTTGGCCCTGAAAGCAGATACCATAAATTTCACTTCGAAGAGTAAGCAGTAAATGTCTTTTCTGAATCATTTTTATTGTGCCTTTGTCATGAAAGACTGCAGCTAATCCTATGTTTAAACACTTCAATACTGATTCAAATTCAATCAGATTGTATGCACAAAACTGAAAGAATTTGCGTATTCTTGTGGTCAGACCTGCTATCTATTGAGCACATTCATAGGCTTTAGCTGTGCAGCAACAAATTTTAACACATTGTTTTTGTCAGCACTAATGCCCGCTCTAATTGACTTTTGACATTTAGATTTGTTATAATGCCTAACAGCTGTGCGTTTATTCCTTTTCTTGTAGATGAGGATTCTAATGGGACAATAGATCAAGAGGAGTTGAAAAAGAGTTTCAGTAAGCTGGAAATTTCTTTTACCGAGGAGGAGATAAATGATCTTTTTGAAGCATGTGATATTAACGATGATATGGGAATGAAGTTCAATGAGTTTATTGTACTTCTTTGCCTTGTATACCTTCTCAAGGATGACCCAGCTGCTCTTCGCGCTGTATCCTAACACATTATCTGTGCTGTATTCATTTCATTACCATATGTGGCTATTTATTAATGCAGGGAGAAATTCTTAAAGAATTCAATTTTGAAAGACAAAGTAGTAACCTGCTGTTATTTGCTGATTGATATTTGAATTAGTTGCGGTTTTATGTGTTTATCTACTGAGAATTGAATCTGGATTCTTGTCTTTTTGCAGCTTGTGTTGTGCCCCGGATGTTTTACACTTAATGAACCATTCGGAGATTATTCATTTTTTTCTGTTATGGCATTGCTTTTTTCTTTCATGCATTTCTTCAGGCAGCCCAGAATTTCGTCATGCTTGCCTTGAATTTCCATGTTTTGCTGCCTCTTCAAATTGTTTAACATGACTTTCCTAGAAATCACGATTTGTGATGCCAAATCTGGAGGCAACATTCGAGACTTTGGTTGATACATTTGTATTCTTAGACAAGAACAAGGATGGCTATGTAAGCAAAAATGAGATGGTCCAAGCTATAAATGAAACAACATCAGGGGAGCGTTCTTCCGGAAGAATAGCCATGAAAAGATTTGGTCAGTTGTCTCTCCCTCTCCTTTGTGTTTAAATAACGTGCATATAAACTCAAAAGGGCATTCAAGCATGCTTAAACACAGGCATACTCATGCTATCAGGGTGTGTTATATATTTACTTATGTTTTGAAATATGATTTAACATTCTTACACAAGAAAAGTCAGTGCCTCTCCATTGATCACAAACAAAGAACACCGTCACATTTAGTTTTCAAGCTAGATCATAATACACTTCTCGGAAAACATTAGCAGATCGGAACATTTAAGGAACTCACAGGTCATGATAGGTACCATGAATTCTTTCTACTGCAGGGAGTTTGTATACTTATCTATTATATTATTTTGTTTCTAATTGGGAGTATTGTATGAAATATCGGACTATTTTTTTAAAAATGTCAGTATGTTTGTTTTGGTATCTCAGTTTTTAGTTTACATACTGTAAAATGGAAAACCTATCATTGCCCTAAACTTCCAAAATTTCATTCCTAGACTTTCTATACAGTAACAACCTAAAAGCAATCTTGTCTCTTTTTTTTTCTTCCTTAAGTAGTATTTCATTTACTAATAAGTATTTTGTTTTCTCTGCAAAATTGTGCAGAAGAAATGGATTGGGATAAAAATGGTATGGTAAACTTCAAGGAGTTTCTTTTTGCTTTTACACGTTGGGTTGGAATGGAGGACCTTGAGGACGAGGAAAATGCAGAGGCCTAAATCATGTCATCTAAATATCTGACTGCCTTTTCAGCCCAAACAAGCAAAAGGGCTTTTCCAGTTTTCCCTTGCAATAAAGGCCAAGTTGCTACATGTTGAATTTTATTGAAACTACAATTCGTGAAGTTCACTATGTAAATAGTAAGTGTAGAACTAAGTGCCGTATTGAAGAAATGTTCAAATTTACTTGTTAAATGCTACCATAGTGATTGTATTGGTTGCTGCTGCTTTTTCTTTCTCCTGCAGTGTTCTCATTTGTGCTTCGTACTCAACTATGAGCATCCTTTGGTAGTACATGAATGAGAGCCAAACAATGAAAGTGCATATCTACTCATGGATTTATGAAATTATTAATAAATAGGACTAGCAATTTTTTGGGGTTATACTATAGCAAAAACTTTCAAGGGCTAGTAGCACAACTACTAATTCTGCCTTGATTTAAAGAAAACTGATACAGTATGGGAATCTTCTAAGAAAAAGATAACTATTTAACAATATTGTAACATTTTGAAAAGATGAAAATCCTAAGATTGAGGCATGTACTTGTAATCCTTAATTCCTCAAACTCCCAACACCAGGTAAACCTTCTCTTTCTCTTTCTCAGTTTCTGATTAACTAATTAATTAATAGTTGTGAGATTACGTGCTACCACCTGGCAATGTTTGGTTTACCAAGTCGTGACTCAACCATAGTTGGACCCTATAGAAGGACAAGCCATGGAGACTGAAGAAAGCAAAAACAGTATTTGCCTGGAGCCGTGTAACCGTGACACCAATGAAGTGATCAATCTTTGTGCCTCCATATTTACCCAAAGTTTTAATTTTGAAATTTCGAAAACTTGTTGATATGTTTGGATTTTATTTTTCGAAAAATATAACTATTTTAAAAGCTTTGTTTTTGTCATTGTGATGTAACGGGAAATAGGTGAAGAAATTAAGAACGTATAGGAAGCAATTGTCCTCCATTAATTTCTTGGATCATTTGTAATTCAATCCAAAATGGACTTTCAAAACTGTACTTTTTACGTTTCAAAATAAGGGGATTTGCATGAGAAAAAACTTTCAGAAATTTGAAATAAACTTTTGGATATGGAAGTGACTTTAATTGTAAACTCATAAAAACGAAACCATTAATGTAAATCTCATATCTTTTACAATAGAAGCGATTACACAGTTGGTGGCAAAAGTCGATAGCAACAGTGGCAATGCTACTGACACGAGAAAGAAAAAAGAAGAAGATAAAATATAAGTTTAGTAGTGTTAGTTTTGTCATTTATACATTCCATATAATGTAAGAGGAAACTATGTGGGTGTTAAAATCAATCCCTCATAATAAATGGGGAATGGTCCATGAAATTAGTGGCACGTAGGAAGTTAAGGTCTTGAGTTAGTAACATTTCTCACTCTTGTATCATTGCTCGACACTTCAAGATAACCTTGTTCTTAAGGTTGTGATTTGGTAACTTAACTCAAATGTCTCATGGTTATCCCGTTGTGGCTTCTTTCTTATTAGACCCTCTAAATGAATAAGTAGTTTATTTTTGTTATCTTTAGTGGTCAACAAAGTTCTACGACCTAAAATATGTAATAATGGTGATGTAATCCAAGTTTTGTAACTATATGTTCTAACGAGGGAATTTAGTTGTGCCTGAGTTGAATGCTTGCATATGTGTATAGATTGTTCAAGTGTGTATTTATTTAATCAAAGCGAGGACTCTTTAGTGGGAAATGAGATTGTCCTTGGTGTGGTTTTTCTATAATCACTGCTACACGAACCTACATCCACGTCGGTTCTGGGGATGATTTGACGACGGTACAAAAACCGACGTTGAAAGAGGAGACGTTAAAAGTAATATTTTCAACGTCGGTTCATTTAGAACCGACGTTGAAAATACACTTTCAACGTCGGTTCAATAAATAACCGACGTTGAAAGTGTGCGAGACTTTCAACGTCGGTTATTTATTGAACCGACGTTGAATTGAATAGGCATAAGTTATAAGTGCATACGGCATTTACCCATCTCAGCAGAAGAAACCGGAAACAAACCAATTATTAAAAAAGGGAAATGACAATCTGCTTACCATCCATACACCACTTGCCATCAGCAGAAATATAGGCTTTCTTAATAGAAAGGTCCAGGTCAGTGAGCACTTGTACAGCATCCAATAGAATACCATGCCTTCTAGCGCTGTCAACCTGCGAAATTCATTGAAAAAGAGACTACTGTTACTTAACTATTTTTTTCTTTACATGAAATCAAAATATTTTTGGAACAAATTGCTTCCATATGGGCAAGAATTTCGTCGGGAGGTTACCTTGACTAGAGTAGCTGAAGAGAACACGGAATTGTCAATAACAACCCTGTTTCAAAAAAAAAAGTTCAAAGTTAGCAAAATTGATCTGTCCCCTGATTTCTCTTCCAAACATCAAGATACAAAGAATGCACTAATGATAACAGTGACGTTTCACAAAAACAGGAGGCCATACGCAATTAGAAAAGTCAAAAAAACTGTTAAAATATTAGCAGCGGACAAATGAAATTCAAAAGTCGGTGTGACTTTGAAAAACAAAAATATATCCTTTGAAATATAGGATGGATGAAGGAGCAAATGCAAAGGTCATAGACACGAAACATTCTTGTCTGCCAAAAAGGGATTTGGCTGGAAAATAAACTAACACAAGAAAAAACAGAACCTGTTTTCGAATTATCAGGTAAGGGGTTACGAGCAGTCGAAGTAAGAAAAAAATATCGCATACTGATACTTTTGTTTTACAGAAAATCAGATATTGTGTCCATAAAGCAACACAAAAAGAAGAATAAACAGAATGATAGGTTAAAATTACAGAAAATCGGCTTCAAAACTTATAGATCGATGTAAACATGGAGTTACAAAGTATAGTCTCGGGTTAAAGAAACGAAGAGGCAGCAGAAGAAATGAGGTATGATGGTTTAAGAACCTGGGAGTGCTCATCCGTATTACAAGCTTTTCGTATTCGTCCGTACACGCAGGCCACTCCATTCTCCTTTTGCAGTTCTTCAAAAGACAGAAGGAAAATTGGTGTATTTGTATAAGAATAGAAGAAACCAGAGCTTCGCACGAGAATGAAATTTAGCCAAGAGTCTTCTTCTTCTTCTTCTTCTTTTCTTCTTCTTCTTCCCTTAACCGAGTGTGGAACAAACAGTGACTCTTTCTTTCTCTCTCTGTTTGCCTCCGTGTTTAGAAAGAAACACCCTTGTATATATTTAGCAAATATTTAAAGATATTTATCATCATGATTTTTTTATTGATATTATTTAATTTAATTTAAAATATTTAGTTTAGGGTAGCCCTAGCATGCCTATACACAGGGAAAGATAGAACACACAACACTGTCACATGGCGTGACTAACGCCTGCGCGCTGACCCAGCTTTCAACGTCGGTCGGTTCTTAATGAACCGACGTTGAAAGTGTGTCTTCCACACTTTCAACGTCGGTTTTTCCCATAACCGACGTTAAAATCCCTTTAAAATCCCTTCTACGTCGTTTGTATTTTAACCGACGTAAAACTGCGACGTTAATTCGTATTCGTGTAGCAGTGAATGTTATTTATATTACAATATTTTTCCTAGTTGATATGAACACATGTGCATTTCCTATTTATTAGAATTTGAAATGTGTGTTTACTTGTTACGTGCAATTCAAATAAATTCAAATTTAAGAAAATAAAGTCAAACAAAATGTCATAATATATTTAAAAATTATTAATCTAAGGGAATAATTCAAAGAGTAACACTTCCAATACTAGACAACGAAAAAAAATTATAATATTAGAAGATTTTAATTATATTCAAAAATTGAGTTAGTATGATAAAAGTTAAGGAATATCACTCGACTTTACAAATTAAGAACTGAAATCAAGTAGTAGAATTTGAAAGCAATCAAAAATGAAAAAGCAATTATTTTAAAAGAACGTACAACGTGAATAAGAAAAATTTATATTAAATGAAACACACAAACATGAAAGAAGGATAGTTAACGAAAAAATAAACATGCAAACACAACACGATATTCATAAAGGAAATTGGGAAAACCTAGATAAAATGATTTATCAAAGAATAAATATGTGGCTACATTAAGAACTTAGGATTTTCTTGTAAAATCTCTATAAATGAGATAAATTGTTAAGACAGTGATAACTTGGAACAACCACACTTAAGTTTTATGGAAAATTATATGCTTTGTTAATTTTTAACTTTGATTTGTAATACTTTTATAACTTTTTTTAAAAAGGAGTTGAGTTTAGAAAAGTGAATTGAACCTTTTAGTACTTTCAAAATTTGTAAATAAAAACTTTATTCAATATTTGAACAAGGAATCAAAGCTACAAACAATACTAGATAAACTATTATAGTGCAAAAAAATTATTTGAATAATTATCAATAAATCAATTTTGAGAAAGAAAAATATCTACACAAAGAATTATCCTGTTTCACTTCATAATTAGAACTACATTAAGTTGCTCAACCATACCATTATAACTTTAAAGTTTACAATCAAACAACAAAAACAATGAAAGAAAAACAATGACGAAAAAAGTATTGAGCCCTACAAGATTTAAATCATTTTCTTGTAACACCTTATTATGAGAGAGAGTTGGAAACCCTATCTAAGCCACAACTCTTATACATTAAAAAAAGAATTATGGGAACACAATCATCTAGATAAAGAGTAGACATAATAAAAGTATTGATAAATTAGATAAGTAACTAAGTTCTCTTCTTGAACTAAGATATTGATCTTGAATTGCACACAGGAAAGATCCAAGAAAATGTAATAATCTTAGGCAATATTTTTTTTGAAAATTTACAATTGATTTTGTTGCCTTTGAATTTTAAATAAGAGATATATATTGAATTTATTTATGAGAGTTTTAATCGATCAAATTAAAATTTCCAAGGAAACACTAAGAATTTTAATGGGTTAAAATATTTTAATATATTAAAATCACTTTAAAAATTATTTTAGGGTGACATTAATTGTTATTTGTTTTAAATGTTTTTAAACAATTAATTTGATACTTTAATAGATTAAAACATTTTAATTGACTAAAAACATATTTGAATCGATAAAAAATATATCTTTCACAAAAAAATAGCTCTTTGTTACAACAAGAAATTTTCCAATACAACTTTTGATCAAATCATGTTAAAGAGAATTTACAATCATGAAAATTACTAGCTTAATGACTTCTTCATGACTCTTTATCAAAGTTTCATCATGATTAATGAACTCTTAAGTCTTCATTTGGTTTAAAATGAATTCTCAAATCTTCATTTAATTTAAAGTTTTTAAAGGAGTATTGAATAATATCATGCAGTTGGATTCATTAAATAAAACATGTAATCTCATGTTCAACAACTTTTTCTTCTTTCTATGACTTTGCCTACATATTTATAATCATTTAATGTTATTTTTCATACAAATTTTTCTTATTCCTCTGACTTTGTCTATTTATTTATAAGCATTTAGTATTATTTGCTACACAATTATGTGATGTTTGTTCTTGTTATTTAGAAGTTAACAAATAAATAAAAAAATAAAAAAATATCATCAGTCTTACACCATTTACTTTGGAAAGTAGGTCATGCAAGCTTTAAAGGAAAGGAAAAGAAAGGACTTATTCTTATAACTTTAAGTTAACTAGGAGCCTATGTGCTTTTAAAGAAGAAAGAAAAAGAAATAGTTGAAAGATGAGGGAGGTGGTTATCCAGACAGGAATTCTCTTTCCAAAATAACTTATTTATTAATAAAATTATAAAAACCGAAAATTATTTACATAAAAAAACTTACTTATAAAACAAGTCACAATTTGGTTTTGGATAACTGCATTATTAGCTATTTTTTCAAAATAAAATATAATAAATAAAAATTAAATTATATTAATATAAAATAATCATGTGTATAAAGTATATTGTATAAAATATTATATTTAAAAACATAAATATATTATTTTTTAAGAAATAACATTTTAAAAATAATAAATTTAAATTTAAAATGGTTATTATTTGCATAATATATTTATAATATAAATATTTATTATTCTTTTTCTAACTTTTCAATTAAATAATAAATTATCTAAATATTACATACGAGTGATAAGTACTTTATTTTTAAAAGAGTAGATCACACGTACTCATCAAAATATAACATTATATTAACTTGTTGATACGAAATATGATAATTAAATATTCTTTAGATAAAATATTAGAAGTAAATTTTCTTCATTCCCATAAACATCCATCTATTCTTTCTTTATCACAATAGTTAAAGTTATTTAAGTTATGAAATAGCTCCTTAGCAATATGGGTCACAAATACTTTTTATATTAAAAAAATTTAGTCTTTAAAGATTGATATTTTTTTTTAAAGAGTCGTGGATGAGTTTGGAAAAAGCAACTTCAAAGAGATATCAATATTATTAATTTGTGACTTCCTTTTTATCTTTGTATTTTAATGTTTGTACGAATTTCTACTAAAAATCATGGGGGTTATAGGTAGGCAAGATATATGAATTGAATTAAAGAATTATAAAACTGAACCAAACTTTAAAAGTGGTTTAAGAGAATGAGATTAAATTGTATAATGATTTAAATGAATTAAACTAAATTATAGCATCATTTAAATTAACTAAACTAAATTGAACTATTCTTGAATTATATGAATTACTTAGATTATTTCAAATAAACGTTCTATTTTAAATTATATTTTATAATACCATAAGTTATAGTTCAATCTAATTCAAGTAGTATTCTTTGAAAGCAATTCAGTTTTTAAAAACGAAATTAAAAGAACAATTCAATGTAGTTTTTATTTAAAGTAATCCAATTTTTTTTTTCAATTTGGTTCATTTCAAATATTTTTTAACAAACTTACATCAAAGGTGGAAATGTGTTCAATGGTTATTTTCCTTGGTTGATATCATATGAAAATTATACCAAAACCATTAGAATAAGATTCAACCCCCATGAATGTAGCAACAAAAGTAAAAAAATCCTTATTGCTAGGGTTTTGAGATGAGCTTGCTTCTTGTGTTGTCACATAATTGATGTTTTTAGTAGACAAGATGTTATGTAGAAGAATGCAAATAGTTTGGTGATTGTAATAAATTGAAATTGCAATTATCATATATTTATAAGGATATTGAAAAATTTTGGATCATTGAAATTGCTAGTGCAATCATGGTCATTTGTTTGGTCTATAAGTGTAGTACAAAGACCTACAAGGAAACACAGTGAGATAGATTTATTTGTTTCAAAATTCATGACCTTTATACAACAATGTCACTTGAATAAGTTAATTTACGACCAGGGATGACTCAAGACCTTAGGAGGCCTAAAACAAACTTAAAAAATGAGGCCTTTTTATTTACTGAAAAAAATTTATGCTAAAATATATTATAATTTTATTTAAAATTTATTTTTCGAGCTTTTTACGATGCAAAATTATTTATTAAATTATCATAATTAATTTCATTTAATATTTCCTTTTCAATAGATGATAAGGCTAATCCGTTTAATCTTTGTTGAGAATCAGAATTATTCTCATCACAAACTGCATCTCTTTTTTTATTGTTGTTTTCATCTATATGTATTTTTATTATTTTGTTCATTCAAAGAGCACCCACCTATATTTTCTAATTCATTTTTCTTATCTATTTTTATAAATTTATCCATAGCTCCTTTTTGTGATGTAATTAAAACCTCAACTTTTCTCTTCTTCTGGAATTTTGAATAGTCATATTCATATTTTCTAGTTGACATGTCTATATATTTTTATATGAAACAAAAAATTATAATATATAAAACACTACTAAAGATAAGTAAGTATATAAAATAGAATGAGTTAAAACAATAAAACCTGGTTCTAGTTGTCAAAAAAATAGCTTGATCGTAGTATCTTGAAGACTCAAGTCTCTTTCTCTTCTTTAGTAAGTGTTCAAATTTAATTTCCAAATTTCAACCTTTTCATAAACCTGCACAGTTTATTTTGAGATTAATCATTAGTAACACAATTGAAAAGATCAATCACTGTAACATGATAATATAAAATTTCTACCATTTATAAACCATTTAATATAAAATAAACCACAGTTCTTAACACACTACACACACATATAATATATATATATATATATATATATTATCATTACATCAAATAATATTCTCATAAATTCAATTTAAATAATATTCTCATAAATTCAATTCAAACATGCAAGCTTAACCCTTAAGAACAGAGGAATAGAACAAGAAAGGACATTGAGAGAGACAAAACTTACCTGAAACTGAAGTTTATTGGATAGAAATACTCTTTTCCCTCTCTAGATCACAGTTGTGGACTTTGATTTTGAAAAAGATTATTGAAGATTGCAAATTTGGAAGAGAGAAGTTAGAGCTTTTCTAAAATTAAGGTTGGAAATGAAAAGTCACAGGGAGAGAAAAGAAGAAGATAGAAACCAATTGGTAAGATAATAGAGATAAAAAGGTTCTGAATCTTTTTTGGCTATTATTATTAACTAACAAATCTCTTTTTTCTAAAGAAAATTATGATTTATTGAGAAGAGTGTTTAACTCATTAAATATTATTTTTAGTACCAATAAAAATTAACAAAAAATCACAATATTTTAATTAAATTTTATTCTTAAACATAATTTTATAATTAATTTAATAAGGTATATTAGTACTAAAAAAAATAATTTTGGGGTCTTTTTTTGGGGGGCCTAAAGCGAGTGTTTTACTTGTTTAGCCATTAAACCGGCCCTGTTTACGACATATATTATAATCAAAACATTATGAATTAGTACTTTATGCTATGAAAAAAAGATAATTCTCTAAGAGAAATTATGAAATGTAAATAATAATCTCATCGAATCGGTTACTTTATGCTACAACAAAGAATAACGCTATGCGAGATTGGTAACCCATAAACAATAAATAATATGAATTACTGCATTTAAAATCTTCACTTTAATTTATGCAATGTGGATCATTATGTTATTTTGCGTTGTGATAAAGATGTCATTATCATTGAAATTGTGTGCCCAACAAATCATTATCAACTAAAAGGAATGATTGTCAGGTCCCTATATATTATGAAACATCCCCAAAATATCTAATATATAAGACATATGAGTTTATTGTTTATATATATTTACAAAATTCAAAATATAATACATTAAAAAATAAAGATAAGTTTTTCAAAATATCTATATAAATATGACAAGATAACTTCACTACATGTCTTGTGATGATCTACACATGTACAATCTTATACTCTCCTTTCAAAACATGATCATAACAATTCGAAGACAACACAAACAAAAAAATGATAACTTAACTAATTAAGTAATGAATATAATATATTATTTAAACAAACATTTGAAATTTCCAAAAACATAATATTTCTCCAAACTCTAATAATTCAACAAAACATATAAATAATTAGATGACTTCTCAAAGTCTATGTTGAGTACTAGCATATGATAATAAAACATGTATGACCTATAATGATATATCTAGCCATCAAGTAGCACCTCAACTTCAATCCCAACGAACAATCCAAATCTCCATAAGGTAGCTCTTAACACTCACTTTGATACATATGACTACTTTTATTCTAGAATGAGTACCAAAAATCTTTATCGGGTTTTTATCATTTGATACCTTCATATATATGATCAAGGTTATCCATAAAAGTATGAATGTTTAATTTATATGCATCACTACATAAGTCAAATACTTACACTATATTAAACAAAAATAATATTACCTCTTTGATAATTGTTATTTCACACCAATCACACACTATGATTACACAATCGAATTATAAATCTCTTATATTCCAAACAAATAACTTTGTGTGATTGTACATCATCATCAACCATCTCATCTTATTTCATTATAATTCATATATTCCATTATCAAGCATTATTAACCACCAAATTGTATTAAATAATTGTAATCCATTATTACACAAGATATAAGGTTATTTTAAATAATTTAAAAATATATAAATAAGTTTTAAAATGTCAGAGAATATCACTTGAGTGAGGTATTATCACTTGTGCACCATTCATGCATTTAATTGGTGCTTACACAATAAAATATGTCGTTTGAGTATCAAATCTAACACTTTTAGATAAAAAAGAATCAATATCTACTCTCTCTTGCTCAAACACCCAAAACAATGCTAAAAAGGCCAAACTCTTAAAGGAGAGGTAATTAGTATGGACTCTTGATGTTTGGTCATCAATTATGTTGTTTGAGTGACACAACTTTTAGATGATAGAGAATTGTTATGGTTTATCTTTCACTCAAATCATCATCCACAACTCGAGTATTGGATTTTATTGCTTAAGTAACATAGTCACTTGAGCAAAGAGTCTCTAACATAGTAATAAATGTCACTACTTGACCCTTACATGAGAGATTATCTTATTGCTTGAGTGATATATAAAGATCACAACCAAATCAGATTTTTTTTAATTATGTATCAAAATCAATGACCATTTCAAATACATTCTAGTGCAAAAGTTGGCTGAACTCACTTCACTTAAGAAAGTCTCCAAAAGGTGCTCAAAACTTGTTTCAAAATTCTACCCAAAGAAGACTTCTTCTTAAGTGAAATAGGCACAAATCAAGATGTACTTGTGAGACTTTAAAAAATATGAAAAATGCAAGACAAAACTTAGATGAATCAAGCAAGAAAATTGAAAAATCTAAGAAACAAAAATGATACTAAAAGATTACACAAACATGTGACAGAAGACTCATAAATTACATAGAAAAAGCTAGAAAAAGACATTTAGAAAGGCAAAATTTATATAAGGATTTTAATAATTGGATTCTTGTTTTAATTTGTAATGAAAGGTACCTAAAACATACACATTTAAGGAGAAAAAACCACTGAAAAAAAGTGATACAATTGATGCAACTCCAAGGCAATCAATGAGCAAAAAATTCGAGAACATTTAGGACAAAGATTTCAAGAAAATTTGAGACAAATTTTTCAAGAGATATGTGCTAATTCATCTAGTTTTTGTATTCTTTTTTTTTTTTTTATCTTCTTTAAACTTTCTTTGGTGTTTCATGCACACATATGTCTTGGTTTTATGAGAATTCTAGCTCCCACAGTGATTTTGTTTCTTGAACTCAAATACCCAAAAAATTGGAATTACAACATTTGCACTTAATGTTTATGGGTCTCAAATCAACTTAGAACATGTACATAGAATGTCTCTATAATATCCTTTGGTATCACTTTGAGATAAAATACACAAGTATTCTTTTTTATTAAGTCACTTTTGGCTTTCCCAAGTATTCTATAATTGTCACTCATGGCTTCAACAAATAAAGTTGCTTAAGATATAAGGATAACTCTTAAATGAGATGATTTACAAATAAATGTTCCTTACAAACATGTTGCACTCTCTGTATAGATGATATATAATGTAACACTTAATAACTACAATAGTGTGAAAAATACATTGATATTTTATATAAGATAGTTAGTTTTGCATGAGGAGACTTATATTTATAAGCATATTAAATAAGACCATTGTAATTTTGTGTGTAAATATTCTATTATTGTGTCAAAGTTGTAGTAGAGATTGAGTTTTTAGCTAACATAGATCTTTATTATACTCAACATGTTATATTTTAAAATATATTTTGTATTAAACATTCCTTTCTTGCATTGATAACAACAAATGTAGTATACAACTACATGGAAGTTAACATGTTGTGTTGGATGCTTTTATTGGAATATGAGTTAATGTGTTGATAACTTCTTGAAGAAGCTTAACAAATTCAAAATGAATTTACATCATATAAAAAACTATGTCTTAAGTTTTGCATTTTTGTTGGATGAACTTAACTATCATTTAAAAATCTATTATCTAATACATAGTATGTTGTTCTTATAAAAATTACGTTTTTTTCTTACAATTTGATTATTCTCTTTGATGAACACATTAAAAATAATATATATTAGTTCATCAAAATTTTATATTATTTATTATATAATTAAAATTATAAATTTTTTTTTACTATTATTAGAACTATATTATCATTAGACTCTTGATATAAATGTCTCTAGATCAGATTATATAACTAAAGAATCATCTAAATATAACACTTAAAAATAATCAAATTACCAATAAAATAACTTATAAATGACTTGGTACACTCACTTTTAACTATTGTTGTTTAACCATATAATTACTGTTTATATAACTAAATAAATATTTCATAGTTATATAAGATTTATTCTTAAATTTTGTACTCGTTATTCAATCATTTTATTTTATTAATTGTTTAAATTGTTTATTAAAATTAAGAATCATATAAAAAATCGTTAACTAAAAATTATAATTAATATTTCTCCAAAATCTCAGCTAGTTATTTTTAAATAACAACCCCTCATTTAATTATAGATAATATAAGTGAAAATATTACCGAATAGATTAGAAAAGGTAATGTCACAATAAATATTATAACATTTATAAATATTTTATGTTTTGTTCTACCATAAGAAAGATATTATATATCATCTAGTTTTGAGCAAATAAAAATCATTCGCTGTATTAGAAGAAATATGAAAAAAATGGTTATTCAACTAAACGGATAATATTAAATAAAAAAAATTTGGCAATATACACAGTAATAATTTGCGGAGAAAAGCGATGTTTTAATATTCATAAATTTGAAAATGTATTTTAAATTTTAAATTTTATTTTGGTTATGATAATTTTTTATTATAATTTGGCAGTAAATTATATACAGTCATAATCTATCATAAAAATAATCATTAAAATTATAATGTGATTTTTTTATTAAAAGTTCAATATTTATTTTATTTATTTAAAATAAAAATATTTTTTTAGTTTTATCTAATATGAACTAAACTTTGAATAATCTGTCCAAATTAACCTGTAGTCGAAATAATCCATATCTAATTAAACTGATAAATTAATTCATCAAAATAAAAATTTTAGAATATTAAATTTGATTTATACTTAATTTAGCATGAGTTGACATTCATCCTAATGAATAGGTTAGTGTCTTCACTATTATAGGTTAAATTTCATTTAGTAGAATATACTTAATAAACATTCTTATTATGAACAATATTTGAAACCGTTATACATAATAAAGATAACAATAATATATGTTTTAACTGCTAATATTTTGAATAAGTTTTTAATAATATTTGTAAAGTATTATGAAACTTAATTCCAATTTTGAAATAATAAAAAAATCCCACGTTTTTAAAATTAAAACAAAATTATAATTAAAATCAATTAACTAAACGTATCTAATTTGGAATATTGAGTGTTACATATGACCCAAGATAATTATTGTAAGTATTGTAAGATAAATTTCTAAATAAAATCAGTGAATTAAACATACATAAAATACAATTTTCTAAATTAAAGTTTATAATAAATAAATATTATAAATATAAAATTTATATTATAATTAAAATATAAAATCAACTATTATACTTCTATTTATAATACGTGATTCAGGCTATGTTTTATTCACTAAATTTTAAAGGAGTAAATAATCCAAAAATATTTGTGGAGTGCATCTTACAAATAATTGTTAGTAGGTGAGACGAAATAAATAATTGTTAATAGGTCACACAAATTAAGGAGAATATAATTAAACAAAATAAAATAAAATTAGTGGTAATTCAAATTCTTTGTCTTCTTTTCATTATTATTTTTCATTTTTTTAAATGTTCCTTACTTTCTCTATTTGGATTACCCACAAAGCAAAAACCATACATAATGCTAAACATTTTTATTTTGATCCTCTAGAATCTTGTACATTCACAACACAAATTATATGTAAACTAATTAAGAAGTTCCATTACAATGCCACCTTTGCTTTGCTTTTATAATCAAGAAGCACAATAGGAATAAAAACCTGATCTATGACTTACATAGTTTTGTTGTGGACTTTTTCTTCTTCTTCACATTCCTCATCAAACTAAACTAAGCTTTTCTATTTGTAGTTAAGAGAGTGAGGGAGAGAGGATGCAAGATACTATAAATGAGTGGAAGATAAAGGACTCAAAATCAAGTATACTATCATTGTTTGCATGGTATATTGTGCAATATAATATTTTTTTATAAAAAAATTAATTATATTAAAAAAAATACTGATTTTCATGATCAACTCTAACTATGTAAAAATGTATTATTAATTAGGAGATGTACCTAATAAAAAAAAGAAAAATAATATTATTAATAAAAATAATAATATTAATAATAAAAAATAACAACGTATTCACAATAAAAATAAGACATACAATCAAAATTAATATTAATATATAATAAAATAATTTTTAGACCATTTAAAAAATAATTTGTAAATAACTTTGTCTATAAAATAATATTTATTTTAATTTTTTTGTGAAATAAATTATTTTCTTGAATTTTTCACTATTCTTCTTTGTTTATTTTCTCTTTTACTTTCTTTATTTGATGAATTAGCTTCTTAGAAAAATATTCTCATTTAATTGAATTGTTTGAAAGATGACAAAAATTTGAGGTTGAATGGATAAAAAGTATAAGTTGTTTCAATTTGGTGAGACTTCTAAGAGAAACTTGGGATGACTTAACTCACAAGAAAGTTTCCTTGTAGATAGAACTAAGTAGGAGAGTGTTCCTACGGTGATTCAAGAAGAGAGTGTGACGCAAAAATCACCTCAATCCCTTACTCCATTTAAAAGTGAAAATGCAAGAAACGAAGCATCCTCATTATAACATATGAGTATTAGATTTATAGGACAGGTAAAACAAACCAAAAGGGGGGTTGAATTGGTTTCTTGATAAAAATTAACCTTTTCAAAAATTAATCTTGTTAAAACAGAGTTTAACAAAAACCCTAAAATAAAATTAAGTTCTGCTTGATTAAAATGAAAATATAAAATAAATAAGCAGAGAATAAGTTGAACATATATAAGAGTAAGGATAAAGAGAAATAAACACAAAGATTTATACTGGTTTGGATCAAAACAGATCCTACGTCCAGTGATTTATCACCTAAAATGAGAGTGGTTTTTACTATCTTAAAATAAAGTTTATAACTTATAGTGCAACGGAATAAATAAGATAGCAGGAAGATTTACAAAGATACCTCTTTTGTACAAAATAAAGGATGAACGACATCTCTCTTGAACACACAAGAGATGAACAAACACCTTTCTTGAACACCACAAGGATGAAGACACCTCTTTTGAATAACCACAAAAGATGAACACCTCCTTTGAATAACCACAAAGGATGAGAACAACACCTCTTTTGAAAATCTCAAAGAGTGGATGAAGCAAGTTTGGACAGTAGTAACAAAACAACTCTCACTTTGATTTCTCTAGGTTATTTTTTTAAAGCTCAGACCCCTTATGTATTTATAGGGAGGGACGAAAGGTTCTGTAGAATATGAAAATGTTTTCGCAAAAATGTTCAGAATAATTGATTATTACTTAGGATAATCAATTATTCCAAAGAACAAATTGATTTTACAAAACAACGTGAGATAATCGATTATTATTCGAAATAATTGATTATTCACTTATGATAATCGATTAATGTTTGTGATAATCGATTATTTTGACGTTAAATACTTTTTTATCAAAAACAAAATGCTTTTACAAAGTTTAAGGGAGAGTTGTGTGCATGGTATGATCTTTAACATGATTCCTAACTATTACAAGCAAACATATACACAAAATACAATTTTAAAGCTTCCACAAGACTTTAAGACCTCAATCACAAGATGTCATTCTCCATCTTTTAAAGTCATCATCATAAAAAACAATTATCCTTTAGATATTTCTAAAGCTCCTTCTTTATCTTTAGATTAACAATGAGGACTAGATTTGGAGAGCCAAAAGGGAGGGAGAATTCAAATTTGAATTCTTGATGTGCTCCTAATTTTGCACCGCAAAGTGTGGATCTAATGGCAATTGTCCTCTCATGTTTTTAACATTTGCAACATGTGCAAAGTGTAGGGATAACAATTAAACCCGCACCTATGGGGGCCGAAGCGTATTTGTCTTGATTTTGATGGGGACAAATCGAGTTGATTGAGTTTAGGTTTTCCCTATTTTAAGAAATTGGATTCGAGGTCGGGGATGGGTAATGCAATCCCTATCTTGCCCTCGTACCCATCCTTGCCCCATCTTTAAATTTAAACTTAAACCCTAAAATATTAACTATATTCTTAATTTCTCTTTTTATTTTTTACATATAAAGGGCCATGATCAGGCGGACCCCCAAGCTAATATGTTGACCCATTTTTTCTTAATTTTTTCTATTTTTTATTTTTATTTTTTTACATGTTATGTTATGAATGTAAGAGACATTAATAAATTTGTTTCCAAGTAATATTAGATCAAGAAATATGTTATGAGCAACAATTATTTGTTGTGTATAAAGGATAAAGAATAAACGTGTCATACAAGCAAATGAGATTTATTAAGAGGAAATTATTCAATATATTCATTTTCATATATGAGAGCGGTACAAAACTGAGGACAAAATCAATTTCCTTATTTTTTAATGGTGTTTTAATTTATACTTTGTTTAATAAAATTATGAGAAAGGAGAAAAAAAATACCTGTGAAAGTCAAGTTGGTTGATGTGGTAGAGTAAAACAAGTTTGTATTTAATGCTATGTTTCATTATTCTTATTGGTTAGATAAAGTGCTCTTTTGTTTCCCTTGTTTTGGGTAGGGTATATCTTGTACCCTTCCCATTGTATGATGTTTTAAGTTTTTTCTTGATTCAACTTGTTTTCTTTATTTATGAATAACTTTGCACAAACTTTTCATTTTTTGTATATCATATATATATATATATATATATATATTGTTAGAGACAAAGAAAAGTAAATTAGAGTAAGATATGCGATGTTGTTGTTGAATATTAAACTTCAGACTTTTAGATAATAATATATCATGATTTTTTGTATGGACATAATTGTATTCCTTTTAATTTTTAATTATGCAAAAAATGTCACGTTGACCCGTAAGCTTGATATAGGGCCAGGTTAGACTGAAAATTTAAAACGTAGGTTAGACTGAACAATTAGATTTTTTTTTGACACGTAGGGTGAGACCAAGCCAAGCTGGGTCGTTGTTTTGACAACTGTAAGTGTGCAAACTAAATTTCTATCCCTAGCGAGAATCGGAGGTGGAGATAATAAAGTGAGTCGAGGATAGAGAGCGGGAAGGCAAAACCCGCCCCAACCCTGTCTCATTTCCCTGCCTAGCAAATTATGAGTGAGAGGTGCATGTGCTCATCCTTAGACCGACCTAAGGTTTTGAGTGCGCTTGAGTGAGTCCAAATCAAACCCTAACAAGTTTACTCTAGCTATCTATACTCCTATCCAACTATCTACACTACAAGACCTAAATACAAGTCCAAATAGTTTAGTGTATGTGGCCCAAATACAATCCCGAATGTTCTAGACTACTAGGTCCAATTTACATGCCCTTTTATTCCTATTTTATACAATTTATTTACAAACTATGTAAAAATGTATAATTAATTATGAGATCTACTTAATAAACAAAAAAATTATCAAAAATAAAAAATAACGACATATTTATAATAAAAATAAGTTAAACATTTAAAACTATATTAATATACGATAAAATAACGTTTAGATCATCTTAAGAAATAACTTGTAAATAACTTTATCCATGGAAACCATTTTTATTTTCATTTTATTGTTTTTAGCTAAACAAAATTTATTTTCTTTAATTTTTTGTTGTTCTTCTTCGTTTATTTTCCCTTTTACTTTCTTTGTTTGATATGTAAGCTCCTTGGAGAAACTTTCTCATTCGATTGAATTACTTGAAAGATGATGAAAAATTAAGGTTGAATGGATAAGAAGTGAAAGGTATCTCGATTTGGTGAGGCTTCTAAAAGAAACTTGGGATGATCTTGCTCACAAGAAAGTTTTCTTATAGATAAACCTAATTAGGAGAGTGCTCCTATGGTGACAAAAGAAAATAGTATGATGCAAAATTGACCTCAATTCTTTACTTTATTCAAAAGTGAAAATGCAAGGAATGAAGCATCCTAATTATAGCACATGAAGGCCAGATTTGGAGAGCAAAAAGGAGGTAGAATTCAAATTTGAATTCTTGATGTGCACCGCAAAGAGTGGATCTAATGCCACTTGTTTGCTCATGTTTTCCACATTTGCAACATTTGAAAAATGTTAGTGAGAGACGCATGTGCTCATCCCTAGATCAGCCTATGGTTTTGAGTGGGCTTGAGTGAGCCCAAATCAAATCCTAGCAAGGTTTCTCTAGCTATCTACACTCATATCCTACTATTTACATTACAAGGCCTATATACACATTCAAATAGTCTAGTGTATATGGCCCAAATACAAGTCCAAGCATTCTGGACAATTAGGCCCAATTTACATGCTCACTTATTCTTATTTTATTCAATTTATTTACAAACTAGGGATAGTTAATGTTGGGGAGATTCTTCCTGTAGCCCCAAATTTTCTTCTTGCACCCCGTGTATACAATAATTCTTATTTTTACTCTTAAAACTTTTTTTGATTATATATTCTGAAAGTTAATTTTGACTTCTGGATTATACAATCTAGAAGTCAACTTCATATTGCATAATTTAAAAGTCATATTCACATAAAAAATTTCTGGATTGTGTAATCCAAAAGTTCCTCTCGTATTGCATGATATATGACAATCTTTTTGTATGGATTACATCTAGAAGTCATTTTTAGGTGAAAAAAGTTTTCAGATTATGCAATTTGGAAATGTCACCAAATTGCACAATTTATAACACATTTATCATCGTTTTTTCATGCCCTTTCTTTTTCTTTCTCAACCACCATGTCTCTCTTTTTCTTCTCCTTCATTCTCAACCAACAATGATGACAAGCGATGATGACAAGAGTGACAATAAGAGGTGGAATAATTTTTGTCTTTTACCCACCTCCATAAAAGTGTAGATAGAAATAGTGATGATATAGAAATAAATTCTCTCAATGTTGAAAGTAACTTGGTATATTGAAATCACTCGAAGTCCAATTTTCTTGTATTTTTCTTATCATTGTTCGAGTGGTTGATTCTCTGACTTGAGATCTTTCATCATTATTTTTCTTTTTTTTTAACACAAACTTCAACCTTGTTTTCATATATGAAATTTTATAACTTTTAGAAAAGTTAAATATATTAAATTTGAAATACTTTAATTTAAACTTTAAAATATTTTATATGAATAAAACAACTTAGATTTAGATTTATTGAATTTTAATTTTATTGTTGGAATGAAGTATTTCAATAACAACAAAATGCAAAATTATCACTAAATAAAATCAATTGAAACAATATTTTCAAACACTGACAAAAAATAATTAATACACACTGAAAAAAAAAATCAGTACACATCTTAAATAAAAAAATATATAGTCAATGTCCATCGAAAAATAGTTTTACGAAATTGATCAAATTATACCCTAATAAACATTAACCAAAAAATAACTTTGACCTATATCCACAAATAAATAATTTAAACAATGTCAAACAAAAAAAATAATCCCAACTAACTAAAACATCTTGATTAACATCGATTCAAAAATATTTTTATTGGTATCTACAAAAACCTTACCGACTCCAATTGAAAAAATAATTCAATCAATATTAGTTAAGAAATAACCTCGGCGCATATCATGATCAACATGAGTTAAAATATAATCTTAACTAACATTAACTACAAGTATCTTACTTCATGTCAACAGAAAAATTGAATTTGACATTAGTTGAAAGAACATGTCGTTGGAAAAGAAAAACCAAACTAAAATAATTTGAGAATTAACCCTAGTTTGGTTTATGTGAACAAAAAATAATTATTGTTTCGACGTCAAGTCTACTAAGATAAGCATTGTTAGGGTTAATTACTGCATTCGAGATATTATTTGCTTTGAAGCTCGAAGTTCTGTTATGATTTTGTCTTTAAAAAGTGTCTCGAAGGGTTAAGGGAGGAAGAGGTATATAAACTGACTTTGGTCTTGATTCCTAAGCGATTTGAGACTATTAGGTCTACCGGAATAAGCCCCTCAGTCGAGAGCTAAAGGCAATGAGGATTCGACTTTGAAACCCTTTTCGTTCCCACAGACAGTGCCAATGTTTCGACCTCAAGTATGCTAAAGTAGCATCGTTAGGGTCAATTACCGCAAATCGAACAATAACGATACTACCTTAACGGACTTGAGATCATAAAAGTTATGATAATAGAGATTAAAAAATAATTAGAATCAACTTTAACTTAAAAGAAATATATGTTAGATTTTAGTTTAAAAATCAATCTTGAGCCAACAATGCCCAAACCTTGATAGAAGTGACAATATCTTAATAAAAAAGTTGATGATATCTTATTAAAGGTTAAATTAAGATGAGAAAATAAAAAAATAAATACAAATTTGAGAGAAAAAATAATGAATTTTAAATTTTGAATTTCTAAATAAAATTGAAAATCTTCTAATTTTATGTAATTAAATTACCTTTATAAATTCATAAATTTTTTAATTTTTTTTTCAAATATTTTATCTAAGTAATATAATTTGTCCTAACATATTTTAAAATTTATTTTTTAAAAACTTATTCCCAAACACATTATAATTGAGTCAAAAGAAGATGAGAGATTAATATTTAAAAAATATTTATGGAAAGAAATTTCCTAACAAATGAAAATTAAATTAAGTATAAATTTCTTCCACTTTAATTTGGAATAAAAATAATAATTAATTTGGCTCTTGATTTTTTTAACGACATAGACAAGATAGAATGAATAATCTCATTTAGAAATCACTAAGATTTCTTTAAAATATTCATTATTCATTAATCTATTACTTTTACATTAACATATATTATTTTCCCTTTCTTATAACTCCATTCTATCTCATTCCTTTTTTTATATTCTTCCACTTAATTTTTTTTCCAGATATATTATCACATAAAATATTAGGATATCCTAATCCTAATCCACATACAACTATGAACAAAACTATACAAATATAAAATTAAAATTAAAATAACTAGTAACTGATTTCTTATTATTTATGTTGAGCTTTACATAGTTTTAAACTCATGATACTTTCTAATATTCCCAAAGTCTTAATTTCACCTTATTATTATTATTTATAATATATTTTATCATATAAATGATAAATACTATAGTAATGGTAAGAAATATAAAACATTAATGTAATACCAAATATTATTAATAAATTTAAATTTAAAAACACACTAATTGTATAAATATAATAATAATAATAATAATGCAATCCCATAGTTTTGTTATTTTGGTGAGTTAATCGGAAAAGAAGACAATACACCAATACCCTTCTCTCTGTCGCGTGCCCTTGTATCACTATTACTGCGCCTCGTTTCGTTTCTACCAGCGACTCGGAGGAAGGAGTGAACACCAAACCCAGGTAAGCTGTGTTGAGTTCAGGTTCAGCTCTTTTTCTTTCCTCGCTATTTCTCTATTCTATGCCTCTCTCGCTCTCTTTGCTCCTTCATACATAATCAAACCCCAAAAGTGGGTTTCCAATTCGATTACCTTTTTTTTTTCTGTGTTTATAATTATAATGATTTAATACTATGAGGTGATGTTTTGCCCTCAGTGAACTCACCATTTCTGATTCTGCTCAATTGGAATTGGGAAGAAAGACTCGCATTGTTTGACATTGGATTCAACTTTTAGCTGCTCCTCACTCTCTTTTTGGAAAGGTTGCTTCGATTTCATCTACACTTTGATGTTTCATGTTATTTCAATTTTTTTGAGGCGGAGTTTAGTGTATTAATGTTGTTATTAGGTTATGTTAGATTAGACTGAGAGTCTGTTGGGTTATTACTGTTAGTTTTGGTGGCCGAGTTGAGAAACTGGGCACTGCATTTTGTGGTTATTTGTGACTCTGATGTCTCTTAGGTTTTGAGAGTAGGCTGAATTCGATAGGTTAGAGTACAAGTTGATGGGGATTTGTATTTGATATGTTTTCTCTGCGTCCTGCGATAAATACTTTGTTTTGGTGTGAAGTTGAATTTAGGATAGTCTCAAAATGTCTAATTTCTCGGGAAATGCCTGACTTGAGGATGTGAATTATTTTTGTTGTTTTTTTATCAGTCAGATGCAAACATGAGTTCATTCTCCATCACACGGAAAAAAACACCATTCCAGAAGCATAGAGAAGAAGAGGAGGCAAAGAAGAAGGTAGGGTTGATATGCCCAAGTTAGTTAGTTCTTGTTTGAATTTGGCAAAGCCATTCCTGTTTGTTATCATGTTGGAATTTGTCTCGTACAGAGAGCGGAGGATGAGACTGCTCGCTTGTATGCTGAGTTTGTAGAGTCGTTCCAAGGAGATACTACTCCGGGGTCAAAAACTTTTGTTCGTGGAGGAACAATTAATCCTAATGACAGATTTAAAGATGATTCTGAGGGTTAGTATGACTCATGAATTTTGTATTTCTTGCCCCTCTTGTTTATATTCCTTTTGCCTCGTCCTTGGAAGTCTCGTTCCTGTATGTTCTTTTATGTTCTGGATATACATAGTTTTTTGCTATTATTTTGTATAATAATGTTAATAAAAGTATGGACCTTTTTTATTCCTTCGCGGATGACAGGTGAAAAGTCCAAAGATGGGGTATCTGTTCCAAAGAAGGGAAGTAGGTAAATAAATGCTTTTGATTGACCAAGTTTCTGTGCACTTTAATTAGGCATCAATAAGGAGGAAAAATACATGTTATTAAGGTATAGCTTTATTTAGGTTGTACTTATAGCCATAACGAATTGAATATTCTAATTTAGTTTTTATGATGATTATATTTGATGATGCATGTTTTTTAAGTATATTTAATGATGTGATCGCATGATTAACATTTGGGGTTGGGGGGTTATGGTATAATTCTGGTATTTCAGGGATGAGCTATATAGTATTTTTAACTCCTAATTTTGGCTTGTTCTGTTTGCATAGAAGATTTTATTTGGATATATAACTCAAGATCCTTGATTCTTATGCATTGAATGTCATCTCATTTTACAAGTCGAAAGAAAAAGCTAATTCTGCATCTGATAATATAAAAATTAGAAGTTGGCTGTGAGAACTGAGAAGTATAGAATATAGATATTCTGTGCTTATAGAGACATCTTTAGTTGCTCAATTAAATTCTTTGTGTAATTTAGTGAATGTATTTGTAATTGTTTAAGGGAACCCTGCCTAAGTATACATTGCGTCTCTTCATGAACATCTGATGAAAATTGGAAATAATATTATTGTAGATAAGTCACTATCCGGGAAAACTGTACAAGTAACTTTCTTGTAATTTGTTAAGGAACTTTGGAGTTATTATTACTTAGTCATTTAGTGGAGTGGTTGATCTTATTTGCAGTTTCATTTCATTTTACTTGCAATTATGATTTTTTTTGTAGTTTTTTTGTTTAAATAGCTAAAACATGTTACTTATGATTTTGTATTGGTACATTAATGTGTCAAGCTGTTGAAGTGAGATACTTGAAGGGTACTCTGTCTGTTACTGGTTGAGACAGTGCCCTTTAGTTTGGTGGATTCCTTTGGTGCCTTGGGTGCACCTTTCTGGTTTCTGTGAGGTGTGCCTTTAGCACCTTATTTATAAAATGAAGGACTTCAAAGCCTAGTTGCTAATGGTGATTAATGGAGCAAAATAGACATTATACGAAAAATATAATTTCTGCAATTTCTATTTGTATTATAGTCTCACTATTAACTTTCTGCTGAAAGTATATTGGTCTTTTGCTGACTAGTCATAATGTTAGATAATCAGAGAGAGCAGCATGTGGCTGTGTATACATTCATGCTGAATTTTTTAAGAATATAGTCAACCAGGAATTTTTTTGCTTAGGGGCTCTCCAATTGATAGTGGTGATCGATTCTTTGAACTAGAGTGGTAGACAATTGTATTTTCTTCACCATCTTAGAGGATGAAATATTCTTCTATTTTTTCCATCATGTATTTTGTCTTCTTCAGGAAGTATTTAAGAGCTTGGTTCTCCCCCCTTTATGGCTAGTTTCTTAGAGAAGGTTCCCAAAGTGCTTGAATGCAAATATCTATCTTGAATCACACTTACGTCATCCTTGTTTCCTAATCATTCTTTATTATTTGTGTACAAGGCCAAACAACGAGTTTTGTGGCATATGAATGTGTGTTTATTTTAGAGGTCTAGCATCTTGCTTAACTAGTAAAATCAACCGTTAAAGATATGATTATGTAAACAGGAAAATTTTATGTAGTTGTAATTTAGAGATTAAGTTTTATATTTCTTTCTTTCCCTATTTGTATCTTTATAAACAAAGAGTCATATGTGGTCCTATACACAGTTCTTGTAATTACTTCTATATGGTATTAGTTGTCTAGGGGTTCTCTTCAATGCCTTATTCTGTTTTTTTGCACGATACTTGCAAATAGGGTCGTGCCTTCTTCCTCTATTTGGCAACCATCAACTGATGCTTTTTGTAGTGAGCAATACCCCATTACCACGTACTTCTCTAGTAATTGCCGCGTTGTTAATTGTGTTGCTAAACATTGTTGAATGTGCCACTATCACCATCAACCCTATGTGGCAACTCTTTTCTAGTGCATCGAGTTCACATGTGCCCTCTTTTCTGATTGAGATGCTTTTTCGGTGACACCCATTGATTGACCACCCCTCCTTGATCCTTGTTTGTCTTTGGCAAGCTTGCCAAACCCTTGTTTGGTTGTTTCTCATGGCTTCATTAGGAACCCTTTTGGAGTTTGCTTCAGCTATGATGTTCACAAGCATCTCTCTAAACCCATGTGAAAAATTGATTAGATTTACCAATCACAATACTATGTATTCACTGTCCAGCAATGGTTCCAAAGTCAAGGTCGTGATGACCACTTAAGCTATGAATCTTCTCGTCAAGGATGGAGCAAGTTGGAAGCATGTTGTTGCCTCTTTGTGCAATGTCCTTTGATTATCTCTTGCTCCCAACCTTCAACCTCAATACCAAACGTTTCCAACTTGTTATAAGGTTGGGGCAAAGCCTAGAAAGTGTTCTCTAACGATGTCCATCATTGTCACTCCAACGTTGTCCTTTGGCTCTCCAGTGTTGTGACTTCTATGCTATCCACCAAGCTTGAGAATATGGCTATGCAAACTTATCTTGGTTAGCTTGACCATTTGATTGTCGATTATAACGAAATGATGCCTTTCACTAGTGGGTCTCAATTTGAAGAATTTATGAACAAATTATCTAGACATATTTTCTATTATAAGTAAGAATGTTGGGTAAAGCTTGTAATAATATCTTCTGAATAACTGTACGATGTTTTGAGCTTATTTCAAAAAGTTTTATGTAATAGCTTATCCACAACAACTTACACCGGAGTCTTTTTATGAAACCCAACTTCGATTCTTGTATTGCACAATACTAAGCTTAACGTATTTGTTTAATTTGGTTATGGTCTTCACTTTGATATTTTTTTATCGTTTTCTGTTCCTTGTGCTTTATAGTTTGTAATCCATTTGTTTTTAAAAGTCAACATCTTTTAGCACGTAATACATGTAGCTATATTGCAGACAAGGAGTGATGACACACACACCACACATTATGTAATCCTTATTTTTATGAATTAAAAATATATTAAGGGTGATTAGTAATTATTAGTTTAATATTTTTGTGATATATAGTGATAACTTTTTATCATTTGATTAATTATATTGAGCCTTTTATAAAACCCAAGTTGGATTTTGCTGAATGCGAAGTTTAAAATATTTATTTATTATTGTTATTGTCTTTAATTTGATCTTATCTGTCTTTCTCATTTTCTTGTGCTTCATAGTTTATAATCCAATTGTCGTCAACAACTAACAACTTTACTATTTAACATATAAGACAAGGAGTGATAATATATAAATAGATATGTGTGTGTATGTATAATTCTTAATTTTTTTATGAATTATAAATATATTCGTGGTGATTAGTTGTTTTAATATATTTTGTGATATATAATGATGACTTATAATTATTTGATTAATTTTTATTTTAATAATATTTGTTTCTTATTTTATAAAGAGCCCTATTTTCTATGTGCTAATGTAATAATATTTCCAAACCCATCTACATTGTATAAATGTGCATACCCAAAATACAAACAACTTATTAAATTTTAACCAATTATGTAATAAGAACTTATAGAATAAGTTCTTAATTATAGTAAATGTGTTGAGGCACCTTTTTGTGTTGGTACACTTCGATATTTGGAGGCCTATTTGAGGTTGTTCAACTTTAGGATATAACTATTTTGTTATGTTCGTTGATGATTTTTCCTATTATAATTGGGTTATAATTATAATTTTTTTTGGTGTCTTCTCTATCTTTTAAAGTTTTTTTGCACGAGATTTAAACTCAATTTGAGATGTCTTAGTTTTACAAATTGAAAATGCCCAACAATATTTGTCTGCCCAATTTCATTCTTTTTAACCAAAGAGAATTATCATCAAACTTCATGTGCTAACACCATAAGAAAAAGAATTTGTTGAATGAAAAAACCACCAAGTGGTTGAAATATCATGTATCTTTCTTCTCTATAATTTCCCACTTCACTTTTGGGGTGGTTACCTCTTGTTATTTGATCAATTGCATGTCATTGTCTATCCTCAACAACCAACCTTTGTACTCAATTTTGTATAACAATAGGACATTTATCATAATTCTCCGTGTCTTTGATTGTGCTTATTTTGTTCATGATCTTACTCCAAGTATAGTTAAATTGTTTGTCACGTCTCTTTACACGTGTTTTCTTGGTTACTCTCATGTCCATAAAGGATATTGTTGTTTTTGTCCTTAACTCAAAAATGATATCTCATTTTTGTTGATGTCATTTGCTATAAATCTCATCCATTCTTCTTTGAGTTGCTCTTAATGATGTCCCTTTGGATGTTCCCCATGTTGGTTTCCACTTTGGTTGTTGTTTTTGCTTTATATAACTAATTACCTATAAATGATGATTGTGGCTTCCTTAATGATCTTTCAACATCATCTTATGCTCCAAATGCCCCTTTGTTGACATGTACACATGAGCTCTCCTTTGCCCTAAACAAAAGTATTTTGTCCCACGCAATCTTAACCCATTATTTGTGCTCTTCATTATGATAGCTTATCTTCTTTATATCCTCTTTGGATTTTGTGTCTATTTCTAAGTCTATAAGTGAAGCCGTATTTGATCCCCGTTGGTAGTAGGTGATGTTGGACGAAATGGCTGCTTTACAAGCTAGTGGCACTTTAGAGTTGGTCTTGTCCCCTCTTGCAAAGACTATCATCAAATGTTGTTGGGTTTACAAAATGAAAGGTGGATCAGATGGAAATATTGATTGATTCAAAGCTCACTTGGTGGGTAAGGGATATCCTTAGATCTTTGGCCTTGATTATGGTACACCTTTTTCCATGTGGCCAAGATTACTTTTGTATGTATATGTCTTGCCATTGGCCACTTCACCAGTTGGATATATAAGAGTGCCTTCTTGCATGAAGAGATTTATATGGAGCATCTTCTCGATTGTATCATTTCTGATGGCTCTCACCTTGTATTTTGACATTCATGCTCTTTCTATTGCTTGAAGCAATCTCTTTGTGCTTAGTTTGATGGTTTTGCTCTACCTACTCTAGTTTGGTATGAGTCATTCAAGGATGATCACTTTGTTTTTTTCCCTTTACTATTGATTTGGCTTGTATATTTATTTGGTGGTGCATATTGATGACAATGTCATTACTGGTGATGAATGACTCAGCTCACCGTCACATTCAGTTTGAGAAGAAAGATTTGGATTCACTCAAATATGTTTTAGGCATTGATGTTGCTCAAACCACCTTTGACATTGTCATTTCCCAGAGAAAATATGCTCTGGATATTCTCATCCTAGTGTCTTTTCTATGGACCCCTTACTAAATTAGTCATAGCAAGTACCTTGATATCATTGCTTCCTCCAACATTTTGCGCGAACTACTGAAATCACTTCAGGGTGTGGGGAAAAAAGGAGTGAATCCAAGGTGGAAATTGCTGTGGACGTTATAGGTGGTGAAGGAGGTGTGGAAATGTGTGTAGTAGATAGGGTAGAAACTTGATGAGTGAGATGGTTATCTAGGGTTTGTTGTAGGAGATGGGAGCGATCATCCTGGGCCTCTATGCGAGCTTGTAAGGTAGCAAGCATGTCATGGATGGCTTTGAGGGGTTCATCCAAGTCTTTGGAGGGTTTGGGAGGCATGTCGAAACAATGAAAGCACCAAATTTGTTAGGCTACTGCTACTATCTTTTAATAAGAAATCAACTACAATTGCAGGAAGAAGGAAAATAAGACAAGAAAAATAGTTCATTCATTACCCTAATTTTGTGACCAAAGTCATACATATAATACTAGGGTAGGATTACAATAAAGGGCCAAATACACTGCCCATCCAAAACATACTGAAATTTAATCTAAAATGAAATCTTTAGTTCATACTGGTGCACGGCCTTTTCTTTTTGCTGGCCCATTAACACAGTACACATTTTCAGCTTTTTTTTTTCAGCTGCACTTAGCTAGTATCTACATGATATCTAAACAAAGATAAGAACCACGTTTAGTCTTGTGCATAATAAAAAAGCGAGTGCTAATTTCAAGGTGCATTTACTTTAATATCTTTGGAATAACATGACTTCCCACCAAAGCGCAACCTGCTTAATATGACAGTGATTAGTATTGAACATGTAAATGTAAAGATTTTTTTAGTGACATCCCTTGAAGTAGGAAACCATGTTTCAAGTACTCATTTCTTGGTGTAGGGAAGGCTTGTAGCCTTGTAATAAATAGCCAAGAATGTTTCTGACAGATGCTTCTGTGAAAGATAGAACAGAGGATTTAAGGGATAATCTATATTCCACATTGGCTCATATTTCAGAAGTAAGACACGCACTGAGGTTGAGTTGGGAGTTATATAGTTGTCTCAAGAACTTAGGGTTTGTGTATTTGGTAATTTGGTGTATAAGATCAATGCTCTGGCGGTTAAATGGCTATGACATTTTCCTTTGGAACATCGTTCACCTGGCTATCCAAAGCTCTGTATGGCTTATAGTCAATGGTCCATTAACCCTTCTGAGATATTTTCGTGCAAATTGCTTTTTCTTATTCTTACACATTCCTTGAATAATGCTAACTTAATGATAAATCCCTTTGGGGGTCTAAAGCTCCCTTTTACATCACACCATTTATTTGGATTGTGGCTTGATACAGTTAATACTAATGAAATATTTTGCATGTTAGTAGGGTATCTATGTCGTCTGAGCAGTTCCATATTTGTTACTTCATGCTGTTTATCTATGGAGTTTCTTATTTGTCCTTTTTGATAAATGTGTCGCCTACCAATTTTTTATCACAAGCGAATAATGTCTTTGGTAGAAGTCATGATGCAAATTTTTTTGTGATGTGCAACTAATGCTAGTTGGAGCCAAGCTAGTTAAAATTGAAAGTGTACTTAGGATCAAAAGATTAATCATATAACACAATTGAGATCCTACCCAAAATACAAAATTGTATTTAAACATGCATATGCATAAAAAATAACATAAATCATGCAAATTACCTTAAAATAATTACTAACACAGTCACAAAGATAAAGTAACAAGTTAACAATTCCAAATATAGAAGACACACGTTATTTGACTACATATAGAACTCAATATGTTGGAGACATCCAGAACAATGAGAGCAGCACACCACCAAAATAATCAAAACAGAGTGAGAAGTAGAGAAACAGAACATAGCATAGCAATAACAATTGAACAACCACACCATCAAAACAAAAGAAAACGAACCATATTGAAACTCAAACATAAGCAAATAAGTTGAACTCAGAAACTTGAATGTGGAAGACAGATTACAGAGCAGTGAAGGAAAACAGGACAGAAGTGAAAATGAATGTGTGGGACTCTGTTGTTTCTGTTGAATGGGTCTTCAGAAAATAAAAGGTGGATCTGTTTTTTTTTCTCAATCCTTTTTAATGTGGGTTATGAGCTGCACGATGTGATTGGCTAATCCAGCCAATCCTACAGGTCAGACCCTATGAGCTTACTGAACCCACTAAAATGAGTCACGCATCAGTACACTTTGTTAGAGAGATGATTTGATTATGTGAGAGATATGATTTGATTACATTAAATGGGGAGACATGATATGATTTGATAGGGAAATATCTTACCAAATATTTCCCATTATCAAATATTGATTTTGTTCTTTGTTACTATATTTCTTCTTGATTATAAATAAGAGTACTCGTGTGTCTACGACATGCAAAATTCATTATATTCCTTTTTCAGTTTCTCTATTCTCAACATGGTACCAAAGTGGTACCATCCTCCATGACCCTTTTGGTTAGTTATCCTTTCAACATGGTATCAAGAGCCTAAAAAGAAGGGAACTCAAATCCTTGCTTTCCGATTATCACAAGAAATGCACTGTTCACACCAGATACACTGTTCACGTTGCCTGCATGATTGTTCACCGTCAATGACTTTATGGCGAGTGCTATTTACCACCGACATTGTTCAGAAGTACTGTTTACAACAGACTTTCTTTAGTGAATTCTGTTTGCTGTCAATGTTTTTTTTGGCAAATATTATTTACTGTGAATGGTTTTTTTGGCAAGTACTATTTATTGTCGGCATTTTTCCAGCAAATATTGTTTTCTGCCAGTGGTATATAACTGACGTTTTTTCGATGGGTACTGTTTACTGTCAACGTTTTTGTGACAAATACTGTATACCACCAATGTTTTTTCAGAGTACTATTTACTGTTATGCCCTTTGACCTGACGAAGCATTGTGAAGATTGATTTTTGTGAGAGATATTAGTTGATTTTTGATTACGTTAAGAAAGGAGATATGATATGATAGGGAAAATATTTCCCATTGTTAGATATTGATCTTGTTCATTATTATTGCATCTCCTTCATAATAAATAAGAATACTCAGGTGTGTACCCAACTCACGAAATTCATTATATTTCTTCTCAGTTTCTCTTCTCAACATGGTATCATGGTGGTACCATCCTTTGTGACCTATTTTGTCTCTAATTCTTTCAACATGGTTTCAATTAGAGCGTAATGAGAAGGGAACTCTAATATGTGCTTTCATTTGAGCCCACTCCTTATAGGAGTAAATATTTTAGAAACATTTACGTTTTCCAATGTCTATTTTTTTCTATTATTACTATGCACATTGGATACACTGTTTGCTGTCATTGTCATAGTTCATTCCTTGTGTCACTATTCACCACACGACTCTTTTACGAGCCTTTTCTAGTCAACATTACTATTCTTCCGAAGAGCATTTTCTGGCCGAAAAACGACACTGGCATTGCCTTGTGCAGTGACTATTTTTGCTCTCCAATTGTTGCCGTGCCCTTTGACCAGTTTTGCTTTCTAGCAACAACATTTCTCGCTAAGCATTTTTTTTCCTTTTTGGTAGCTTGTGTCCTTTGAGCACTTTTTGCTTTTTCGAAAGCCATTGGGTTCTTTGACCATTTTTTTCTTCTTTCTAGAAGCTACTGTCTGTTATAAGCATTTTTAATTAATGACAACTGTCGTGTCCTTGTCCTTTGATCAATTTTGCTTTCTAGCAATCATCCTGTCAACTACTCATTTTTGCTCTCTGGTAATTGTCATATCCTTTTGGCCATTTTTAACAAGCTTGACTATGTATAATACATATGTTTTAACTTGAGGGAAAGTGTTGAAGATATGCTTTGAAAGGACTAAACATTGAAAATTGATTGTCACTTTGATAGAGAGAAAGTCGAGTCCAGAAAATATCTACTGGCTTTGTCATTCTTTACTGTCAGCTTGGACAACCTATTGGTTGCCATGTTTACTATTTCAAGAGGTCTTGTGTTGATGCCGTAACAATTTTGTCTCATATAATACATATGCTCTAGTTTGAAGGGAGTGTTAGAGATATGAGTTGATTGTATTAGACATATGATTTGATTACATAAAATAGGGAGATATAATATAATTTCAAAGGGAAATATCTTACGAAATATTTCCCATTATTAGATATTGATTTTGTTCACTGTTATTGTATCTTTTCTTCATTATTAATAAGAATACTCGTGTGTACTCAACACTCAAAATTCATTATATTCCTCAATTTCTCTCTTCTCAACATGGTACTAGAGTGGTGCCATCCTCCGTGACCTATTTTGTCTCTAATCCTTTCAAGAAGTGTCACTTTTGTCAAAGAGAATGTCATGTTTGGGAAATACCTACTATTGTTGTCATTATTTACTCTGTTAACTTCAAACCAAGTGATTGGCATGTTTACCAAGTATCTCAAGGGTTCTTGTATTGATGACATATGTAACAAGCTTGTCTCATATGATACATATGCTCTAACTTGATGGGGAGTGTTACAGGTATGATTTGATTACATTATATAGGATATACTATGATTTGATAGGGAAATATCTTACCAAATATTTCCTATTATTAAATATTGATTTTGTTCCTTGTTGTATTTCTTCATTACAAATAAGACACGAAATTCAATTTTATTCCTTCTTGGTTTCTCTTTTATCAACACGATGCGGTACCATCCTTTGTGACTTGCTTTGTATTCCATTCCAGAATAACTATATGAGTTGTTATGAGAACACAAATTGTATTACTCCTAAAGACATTTGATAGGTTCCATGAAAGCAATCAGTTAATTAAGAAAAATTTGGGAAGTTCTTGTCTCACTGTTAGAGTTGTCAAAATGAGTCTGATTCGATGGGTCGGTCCGTGTGGCCTATGATTTAATCCATGCTAGGCTTAAAAAATAGTGGCCTAAATAGCAACAGGCCTTTTTTAGCCTAGCCCATTTGGCCCGATGTCCATACGTGCCAATGCTAGGTTGACCCGTTTATCTTTTTATATTAAACTTTTAGTTTTAATTTTTATGTTGTCATACCAAAGAAAGAAATCCTAGTGTCTCAGAGTCTCACCTCTCTCCTTCATTTCTTCCCTTCCTCTCCCACAAGCTCCTCTCTCTCCTCTACTACATCCCATGCCTTGTATCACCTTCACCACTACAGTTTCACGTCTCTGCCACAACTTCTTTGTTTAACATTAGTTTAGGTTCTTCTTTACTTTTTGTTAATTTATATTCGTATTTATTACATTTTCAATCAAAACTCTATATTTGCTTATGTTTTTCTCGTATCATTATGGGAGTTTGTTTTATTTCATTAATATCTGGTGAGTTATATAAAGTAAAGTTGTTGTAAAGTATTAAATAGGTTTTTATGCTTTTTTATCTATTGCACTACAAAGTTCTTATTCCCTGTGACAACTCCAGGAGTTACTCTTCCAATTAGTGATTCATCTATAATAACAAGAGAAATAATTTTGAACAAAATAATGGAGAAACTAAGAAAACAAAGGTTGTGAAATATTAGAAATGTTTAACTATCTTGGAAGTGTGTAACAAATGCTCTAAGTTTGTTTTATAAGTTGTTCAAATATGAACAATTTTGCACAAACTTTCATGTAAATTTGTTATAAATTTATATATTATTTATTGTTGACAAAAAATATTATGCAATGGATATCTTGTCATATTATTTTTAATTTCTAATTAGGCAAAAAATGGTTCGTTGGCCTAACACAGGGCCAGGTCAGACAATTTTTTGATCCGTTTTAAAATATAGGTCAGGCTGGGCTGTTAGATTTTCTTACCTTGGTCTGATTAGGTTTGACCGTCCGTTTTGATAGCACACTGCCTCAATTGGTAATTGTTTCTTGTACTTGTTTGGTGGGTGTTTGGGAAAAGTTATCCTTTGTGGAGGTAAGGGGCATTTCCTGTGGTTCCTTTCTTTTAGGTTGTGTAGGTCTTTGTGTATGGTGTTATGGTCCCCCAAAAGCTTTTTCTCGTGAATTAAATGTTTGTTTAGTGTCAGTAATTTGAATTTACAGTTTAAATTTTTTTGGCACTTTGTGTGTAATGAAAGATATTGCTGGATTATCCAGTTGTTATTCCTGAAGTTACTAATTAGGTGTAAAGTACCCCTTTGGAGTGTTTTGAAAACGATGAATCAATATTTTTATTAAGTTCAAATGTGTATTTAGTCAAATAAGTTGGAAGTTTATCATTTATTTTTCTTTGCAGGTACGTGCCATCTTTTATTCCACCTCCAATGGCAACCAAGGGGAAAGAATCTGAAAGGAAAGTCTGTATCTCAATTGAAGCTTTGACCTCTAAATTTTTGCTTTCCACTTCTGATGTATCCCGAAATAATGCTTGTTTCCTGAACTTTGTAGAAAGAGGAGGAAAAGCCAAAGGAGAAAGAGAAAGGGAAGTCAAGAAATATCGATCATTTTATGGAGGAGCTAAAGCATGAGCAAGAGATGAGGGAGAGGCGAAATCAAGAACGTGAGCATTGGCGTGATGGTCGTCATGCAGAACATTCTACTGTAAGTGATGCTGTTAACATGTTTGATGTAGTTGGTGGTTGGATTTTTCATTCCTCTTTCTTTAAATACATAGGGCTTGTTTAGTGCTTGTAGATTTCTCTTTAAGTGATTCTGAAATGCTGTTGGGTAAGACTAAAGGTTAATAACACATTCGGATGTTAACTGTATATCATAGTGCATTAAGGAATAGTTGTATACTGTACTGTAATGCTGAAGCACATGAATGTGTTTTCTATAACATTTACCAACTAACTAGTTCTTTTACCACCCTGTTATAACAGATCATCTATTAGCTAACTCATCCAGTTGTATTCTGTAACAGCCTCTTCCATCCCTATATAAATACATACTCAAAGATGTATTCTAATGCCACTTTGTTTCTGTGAAACCAGAATACTTCAATATCTGTTCTAAATTCTCTCAACTTTCCTCAATTTCTGCTCATATGTTATAATTTCATTTTATTTCTAATATCGACTAAATTTTAAGCTGTTGTACTGATAGTTTTCCCCCTTAAAGCAGTCCAGTCGCTTTGACGAGCTGCCTGATGACTTTGACCCTAGTGGAAAACTTCCAGGATCATTTGATGATGGTGACCCTCAAACTACGAATCTTTATGTTGGAAATCTCTCACCCAAGGTTTGAGTGTTCCCTCAATAACTGGCCTTTGTTGTTCTTTGAGAATTAATTACCTGTTAGCTTTATCATGGCAGTTTTATGATTGTAGGTTGATGAAAATTTTCTTCTCCGTACTTTTGGAAGATTTGGACCTATTGCTAGTGTGAAGATTATGTGGCCAAGGACAGAGGAGGAGCGAAGGCGGCAAAGAAACTGTGGCTTTGTAGCTTTCATGAACAGAGCTGATGGACAGGCAGCGAAAGATGAAATGCAAGGTCTGGTTCATTTGTCTCAAATCAGAACACTGTAGCATGCATATGTATATTCATTGAGTTTATGCTTCAAAAAATATGTTAATACATGACTGAGGATGAATATCTGTGTAGGAGTGGTGGTTTATGAATATGAATTGAAAATTGGATGGGGAAGGTCTGTTGCTCTCCCATCGCAAGCACTACCTGCACCTCCACCAGGGCATATGGCCATCAGGAGTAAGGAGGTATTACTGTTAACTTGTTGAAAAAGAAAAGAGTAGTTTTTGAAACGATTTTGGAAGTTTTCTATTTTCTATTACTCACTATCTTCTCAGTGTTGTGACATCTCCCCCTACTCCTCTATAAAAATTAGTTTATGAAAATGATTTTATAGAATAGTTTTTAAAAATAAAGACTCAACCCCTACTCTAAAGAATTTGTGAGAACAGTTACTATCAGTTGGTTATATCTAGGAGAATATAAGCAAATGTCAATTTCATTTATTTTCTGTTTTGATAGCTGTCTGTTGGGCAGTTATACGGTTAACATCTTTGTAATTTTTCTCAATAGTCAGTTATGCAATAATACACGCCTCAATCTTTTCTCTGTACATTCAATATTATTTAATTTAAAACGAGTAACCACTTCCGAGTGTTTATTTGATCTGTCATTATTATTACTCCAATCGTCCAAATAATTCCTTAACTAGAAGGCCCACCTTCCCCTGTTTCTCCTTCCTACTCAAATAAAATTAAAGATCTCAAGCGAAAGGAACTTAGCCATGCTATCTGCTGTATTTTTCTAGCTCCCTAGTGAGATGATAAAATATTATGAAGGATAAATATCTTGAAGATTTATTTCTACTTTTAACATATTAAAATGTTATGACTATCTTGTAAATTCAAGTTGCCTATTGACCCTCCATACTGCCCTGTCTTATTGGAAGTACAAAATGTTTTACTTGTTTTTATTTCCAGGGTAGTACTGTGATATTGTCTGGTCCTTCAGGTCCACCATTAACATCCGTGCCTAATCAGAATTCTGAACTGGTAAGTTCTCAGTTTTAGATTGTCTTAAATTCTTTAAATTTATTACTTATTGTAGTGTCATGCGGTGATAAGAGCAGAAGTCATTATTGAAATTGTAATTGTATGAGTAACACTAATTTGCTGCATCTTCATTGCATCTACTTTTTTTGGAATGTTGTATAATATAGCAGTTCTCCGACTGACTCTTGGGTGAAACACTTAATAGCTGTGTTATTCAATTGGTCAATTACAATAGATTTCAACTTTTCTGATTCTGTCTACAAACTCAAAAAACACATGTATGTATATCTTTCTATTTATCATATAAACTATCATCTTTTGTTCTTTTGGTGTCTCTTTGGATAAATATTCTTAGTAATAGTACCTGGTGGCAGGAACCAAGATTCCGGGACCTGAACCACCAAAAGGCTTTGATGTTGCTCAGTTTTGGGTACTTTAGTTTATATGGTTGGATTGAAATTCTAAAAGTTTCGTTGGCCAATAGTCTTCATTCGGATAGAGTAGCATTTTAATCTTTTTAGTTTCTTTATAGTGTTTTGATGGTCTTTTTAGGGGAGTGTTTTTGTTACATCTCTAATGTGACTGACTTGCTCTGTTGCATGGTTTTTTATCTTTATTTTTCTGTCTTTTCTCCTTTTTGGCTTTATTTTGTTGTCTTTTTCTCCACAAGTATTTCTTTTCCTCAACTTTTGTATCTTTCTAAATAATCCTTTTTCTTGTGTCTAGAAAAAGATGGTAATATATATAAAAAGGATACAAACATACTAGATGTAGAATTACTTCATGGTTCTCATTCCTAATGTTTCTGATGTAATGGTTCTTGCTCCTAATATTCCTGGTATAATTCATTGTAGGTTCTAACTCCTAATGTTCCTGATATAATGGTTACTCCTCCTGAGGATGAACATTTAAGGCATTTAATTGATACAATGGCTTTGTATGTCCTGGATGGAGGATGTGCTTTTGAACAAGCTATTATGGAGAGGGGTCGTGGCAATCCTCTTTTCAACTTCTTGTTTGTCCTTGGCTCAAAGGAACATACCTACTATGTTTGGAGACTCTACTCATTTGCCCAGGTACAACAATTTCATTTGTGAGGATGCAATTTTCTTTTTGAGAATGTGTTGACTAAACAAAATGCTCTAGTGCTGGCAACATCAAAATCCATAAAAGCAAAATGGTTTCTTTGACATAATAGTGTGATATAAGAGGTTTTGATTTATTGGCTGTATCTGGTGTTTGCCTGTAACAGGGTGATACCCTTCAAAGATGGAGGACTGAACCTTTTATCATGATAACGGGTAGTGGAAGGTACTCTAATTATTTTTTTTCCTTGTATGTTTTTGATTATTGTTAAAATTTAGAAAAAAAAGTAAAAGAAGAATATTGGTGGATTGTTATGTTTGCAGATGTTTATGAATTGAATGGGTCATTAGTAATAAGTGTAACCTAGACAAATATTATTTTCTTTCTGCAGATGGATTCCTCCCTCGTTACCAACATCAAAAAGTCCGGAACATGAAAAGGAGCCTGGTTCCACACATGCTGGCGGAAGAAGCAGGGTATTTTGATTGTTGTATTTTCAAATTAGGTTGAATGTAATTTCTCAAGAATACTCTCTCCTGATCTACACCCCTTCTAACTTTTTGTGTTTTGATTGAATGTTGCAGCGTGTTGAGCCTGAAAGAACACTGACCGATGCACAGAGGGATGAATTTGAGGATATGCTGCGTGCTTTAACATTAGAGAGGAGCCAGATAAAAGAGGCTATGGGGTTTTCTTTGGATAATGCTGATGCAGCTGGCGAGGTAGAGCTGTTATTCTGTACATTGGCTATTGAAATGCTCTAAGTATAATTGAAATTGCTGGTTTAAAGTCAGTAAATTATATTCAGCTTATCCATTTTGGCCCACTTGCTTACTCAATCCATTAATGGCATCTATATTATTCCATTTTAGTAAATCTAACTCTTTCTTAAATCTTCGCACTGGGCTTAGACACCATGATTGCAAGCCTGGGCTTGACCTGGCCTATCTCATCACTAAATAATCAATCTTTGCACACAACTTTGTACCATAACAAAAGATACTAAATTTATCTTGAATTGATTTTTATCATTTTTTACAAGGAAAGTATTCTTCATTTATCAATAACCAACCACTATAACTAAAATAACAACCCACTAGTATAATCCTATTACTAAGCAAATCTAAAACAGAAAGACCCAAAGTTTCAAACAGAAAATTACTAATGACTTGGCTTTAAAGAAATTAGAAAATACTGCAACTTTTCGAGCTGAGGTGGTATACCGGATGCCATTGATCCAAATTCTAAAGTATGATATTAGCATTTGTTAGTACCCCCCTTTTCACTCTCATTTTTCTTAATTTATCCTGTAGTGGGTTTGAGCTCAGACTGAGCCAAACACCCATGATTGAGATGGGTTTTGCTGGTGAATTCCTTAAGAGCTATATGAATATAGTATTTAACTAAAATGTGCCCGGCCTATGCTAAAATAAGTGCACATGGCCTTTTCAGTTAGTATAACATTAGAATGTATGTATTATTTACCATAAAAATTAAGTTAATGAGATGAATAAATCAAATTACCCAATTTCATAGACACAAGAAAAAGAGGCAGAATTCTCTGTTGTTATCGTTCTCCTGCTATCATTTACTATTCAATTATCTTTCATTTTGTATGTTTTGGAAGATTCTTCCTTTATGATTTCTAAATCTTGACTGCAGATAGTTGAAGTCTTGACTGAATCCTTGACACTTAAAGAAACCCCCATTCCAACTAAAATTGCAAGGCTTATGCTTGTCTCTGATATTCTTCATAATAGTAGTGCTCCTGTAAGAAATGCGTCAGCATATCGCACCAAGTTTGAAGCAACATTACCGGATATAATGGAGAGTTTTAATGACTTGTATCGTAGCATAATGGGGCGTATTACTGCTGAAGCCCTAAAGGTAGACTGAACAATAGTAGATTGCTGTGATATAATTTCTTACTTTTCTTTCTTATTCTGTTCAGTGATCTTTGTCTGAAATGTTCCAGGAACGAGTGCTGAAAGTTTTACAAGTTTGGGCGGACTGGTTTCTATTTTCAGATGCCTATGTGAATGGCTTAAGAGCTACTTTTCTTCGACCTGGGAACTCTGGTGTAATTCCATTCCATTCCATATGTGGGGATGCACCTGAGATTGAGCAGAAGACCACTTCTGAAGATATAGTTGGTGGCAAGACCAACCAAGATGCTGCATTGGCAATGGGTCGAGGGGCTGCAATGAAGGAGCTAATGAGTCTTCCTCTTGCTGAGCTGGAAAGACGGTGCCGACACAATGGATTGTCACTTGTTGGTGGTAGAGAAATGATGGTTGCACGGTTGTTAAGTCTTGAAGAGGCAGAAAAGCAGAGAGGTTATGAACTAGACGATGAGTTGAAATATGCCCACAACCAAGTGAGTTCTGGGAAGTATTCAAGTAATCGGCAAGAAACAAGTGCAGAGCCTGAACCAGTAGGACTTTCTGCATGGAACCAGTATGGGGACGAAGATTTGCAGTCACAGAGCAGAAGTTCTGTATCTTTAGCCCCTACACTTCCTATACCACAACCTGAACTTAAGGCTTTCACAAAAAAGGAAAAGAGTGATCCAGTTCTGCCAGCCTCTAAATGGGCTCGGGAGGATGATGAGAGTGATGATGAACAAAGGAGAGGTGGAAAAAATCTTGGCTTAAGTTACTCATCCTCTGGTAGTGAGAATGTGGATGATGGTCTCATTAAAGCTGATGAATCAGAGTCTGCAGCTGGTACTAGTTTTCCAGTTCATGCTGACAGTGGAATGAATGAAGAGCAGAGGTTATAATCTATTTTGCCTTCATTTCTCTCTTTTATTCTTTCTGTTATAATCTAGTTTTCCAGTCATGCCTTTTTTGTTCAGCTTGCATTTACTGACATTTGAGTGTGCTTTCTGTGTTTTCTTTTATATTTCATTGTGGTTTTAATTTTCTATCCCCAAAAGCTATTCAAATGCATTATCTTTTTTTGGGGTGGGAGGGTACAGCCAGTAAAAGGTTTATATTATGTATGTCTGCTTATGGTGCTTACCATGAACAGGCAAAAGCTAAGACGCTTGGAGGTTGCTTTAATTGAATACCGTGAATCTCTAGAAGAAAGGGGAATTAAGAATTTGGAGGAAATTGACAAGAAAGTTGAGTCACATCGGAAACGGCTGCAAGCAGAATATGGATTATCAGATTCTGGTGAAGATGGTAAAAGCAATAGTAAGTTCTTTCTATTTGTCTTTTTTCTTTTGAAAGTTGTACAGAAGGAATTGATTTTTCATTTACTGACATCCTAATGACATTGTGAAAATTTGAGTGACTTTATTACACATTGGTTTAGATGTGATATTGCATCGTAATTATTCAATAACTATTTACAAAATTCATTAACTTGTCAGTCTGCTAAGTATGGATCACATTCTGCAATCATGCTAGAATCTAAAGAAAATGGATCATTTTAAGTTTGGATTTTTATATATTGCCTACTGGACCTCAGTGATGGTAACTTAACTGTAATTGCATTTGATCCTATTGCCTATTTCAGATGGTACATTTTGAGTAGCTTTATGAGGGATTTGTACTTGAAGTATGATTTACTACCAATTATTCAATTGATGGTGCATATCATATTCATTCTCTTCTGAGCCATTAAACAAAATTCCACGTTATATTTCAGAGGTGTTAAGTAATAATAAAGCAGGATAGTAAAGTATACAATGGAGTTTATTTGCATTTTAAATGAGGATGCTCTACCTGATCTGTTTTCATTACATTTAATGTCTTTGGTGCTACCTGGCATCAGAGGCTCAGATCCCAATTCCTGATCCACTCTATGAAAGAAAGAGAAAACATAACTCTTAGAATTTTCAGTAAGCATATGTCCTGGAATGTTGTTTAGTAGGATAAAAAAATGAAGTAATCAGATGCATGAAGTGAAGTCCACAATGCATGAAGTGTTATTCTCCTTGTTATTCTGCATCAAGCATTCAAATAATGTAAACATTTAGAATGTGAAGAATTTTGTTTATCATTTTATAATCGCAGGAAGAACTTCAGAGAAGAGGGATAGGCATGATGTCTCAAGGAAACGGCACCGAAGCCGAAGTCCAAGTGATAGTCCACAACAAAAATTATCTGGAAAAGACAAGGACAGAGAACATGATTTAGAAAGGGATCGAGACAGGCAAAGGGACAGAAATTATGATTTTGATATTGAAAGAGGAAAGGACCGGCATCGGGAAAAGAGTGGAAGCAGAGAGAGGGATGATCATGATAAGGATAGAAGCAGGGATAGGGACAGGGAAAGGAGAAGACGGACCAAATAAGAACATATTTCAGGTGTTTCAACACTGAGATCCGTTACCTTACTGATTTGCAGATTGCTTTGTAAAAGTCTGGAGGACAGTTGGCATTTTGTCATCGTAGGGGGGATATATTAGCAATGTGATTGGTACCTGCAGGGAGATACGAATGAAACGTCTGCCAGGAAATTATTGTTGTAGACAAAATCTTTGGAAGTGCAAAGTGGTGACTGGCTCTTGATACCCCCATATTTTTAACGATGTAATTTTAGGACTTTAAATCGTTAATTTTGCCCGTGAATTAGTGCATGCTGGAGCACAATGCATATTAAATCAAGAGGGTTCTGTCTATACTAACTGAGAGTTAACAGGGAGATTCGGCTGATTATGTGTTTGTACTGCGTGTTGGGTAAGTTGTAGTTTTAAAAATTATTGCGTAATGATACATGTTAGTGACGTGGATGAAATTTGAATTCCTACGCTTGTCATTTGATAAAATCAATAATTTAGTTTACCTATTGAATGATGCTTTTGACAATTGTATCACTATTCTCTTGCTAAACTATTTTTTTTTTGTTTTAATCCAGGTAAACAACTGAGTAGCTTTTAGAGAGCTACTTTTTGTTAAGTGTAAAAGCTAGTGGGACTATGATTTTAAAACATTTTGGCAAATATCTTATGTAGTCTGGTAATTTCGTAGAAAAGTTTGTATTGGAAAAATACTTTTAAAACGAAATACCTAAACAGAGATACTCAAATTTTTATACCGATTTGTGTCTATCATTGACTCCACGAGCAATTTTTAGCAGACAACCAATATCAACCGATTTGGTTAAAAACAATTATGTTTTACCCAGCTAGCACTGGTTCAACCTATAAGCGTTATTACAATGGTCTCTTCTAGTTATAGGTTAAATAATCTTGAATTTTTTTTCTGCAACCCCATGTCTTCAATCTGCATCTGCATAATTTTAAAAAACCAAAAACTACCCTTCTTCCTTGTTATATGTGAAGACATCGGTGATTAGTTGATTGTTCTTGTTGCATTTGGAGTTGTCGAAGGAGGTGGTGAGTGTATTTGTGGATTTGGTTGGTAGTGAAGGTCAAGGTTGGAAGTGAGTGGTGTTTGATTTTATGATTTTTTTTTGAAGTTATATTTTTTGGATTTGAGTTTGTTCTATAATGTGCAATTTGAAAGACATAATGGTTTATTGATGGTAAAATCTTGAAGTCATTTTTTTGTTATTAGATGGTACAATTTGAAAGATAAAGTAATTTTTGAATTGTGCAATTTGAAAGTCGTTGAGTAGTTGAAAAATTGGTTTTTAAATTACATATTTTGAAAGTCAATTCTAAAGTAAAAATTTGACTTTTAAATTACACATTCCAAAAGTCAATTCTAAAGTCAAAAAGTGACTTCTAATTGTGTAATCTCAAAATTAAAACTTAATTTCTAAATTGTGTAATCTAGATAAAAAACATGTATTGTTAGAATGTGAAATGAATGATAATATAAAAGATACAAGAAAGATTTGCAATTAATTGTAACAAGTACCAGGAAATGTGATTGTTCATTTAAATTGTTGGGTAAACCTATACATAATGAAGGAGGGTGGATTTTGAAGGTCATATGTGAGAATTATATTCATGAGTTGATTGATATATTAGTATGTCATCCATACACTAATAAAGTAAAACCTAATGAGCATTCTATGATGGTTGACATAACTAAAAGTTCAATGAAACCAACCAACATTTTACTTACTTTGAAGTAGAACAGTCAAAACAATGTGACCATATGCTAGATATGCATATAGGACATCACAAAAAAGACCAAGAACTGAAAATAGTTAATGATGTTATTGGAGCGTGACATATATATTCATTTGAGAAGGTATGATGAGTTCTCACAAGTTGTTATAAATCTTTTTTAGACACACCTTGATTGAGTGAAATTATTTAATGCATTTAACATTATATTGTTGATGAGCAACACATACAAAACTAACAAATATAGGTTGCCTTATTGTTAGTGTTACCTCGACCATGTTGATTTTATTTGCAGCTTTGGTGTTATTAGCAAGTGAGTAAGAAAACAATTTTATTTTGGTTCTTGAAAAACTTGAAAAGGGTTGATTTTGAGAGTGAATGTCTTCCCCTAAGTAATTGTTAGTGACTAAAATCTTGCATTGATGAATGCAATTAACAGTATTTTTATTGAAGCTCCAAATCTTCCATGTCAATTTCACATTAGTAAGAGTGTGAAAGCGAAATGTAAAATGTTACTGGATTCTGTGCAAGTTTGAGAAGTGGTGATGGGTGCATGAGGATGTGTGATTGATTGTGCAGACTGTGATGCATTCGTGGGGTATGTTCATCATTTGTTGACTATGTAAATACATGACTCATTCCACACAAGGAGAAATTTGTAAAGTTATGAACATGTAATGTTACGCATTTAGGAAATACAACTAGTAATGGTTATGTTTATATGTCTTTATTATTTATGGTTCTTAAATATGCAAAACTTGTCCATAATCTTTTGTGATTTTTTATTTGTAGGGTTGAATATGCTCATTAGACCTTAAAGAGAGTGCTTCAAAAGGGTATGAGAAACTTATCTATATGTTGGGACACAATAAACAATGTCATAATATTGCAACATAAAGAAATTAAAACATCCTTTGAGAAGAGTCTGTATGTTGTGGGACACACTTTTAATATATCTTTGTATAAAAATTTGCAAGACTTTGTCTCTAAACATGCATTGATCCATATTTCTGATGACTTTGATCGAGTGAAGTATGTTGGAATTGACAGTGAACATTGTGGATGCATACTTAGACATAATCAAGCTTGTGTGTGAAAATTAGTAAGATATGTCCTTAGTAGTATATCACTTAATGCAACACATATGATGTGGACTAAACTTAATTTCTTTTTTATATATCATTTAGTGCTTGAGATGTCTACTTAGTCGAAAATTTATGTGATTTTGAATCATTTTCAACAAGTTTACATTGAAAGTAAAGTCACAATTAAAAACAAGTTACATGAAATTGCATATCCAGATATTATATTATTGTGTGCACTAGTGTACAAGGTGAAAAACCAATGGATAAGAAAAAAAGTCATGGTAATAGGCATGCAAAGTCTACAAACGTGACCCATATTTTGAGCATGTTGATGTCATCCATTCTATGCATGACAATTCTTCTACATGGAAGTCAAGCAAGGAGGAGGGAGTTAAAGTACCAATGGACATTAAAGAAGTTCTCATGTTGGATAAATTTCATCATAATTATTAGTCATACATAATTGATGATATATGAAGATTGATGGTCATTATGGTTATCAGTCTATTGTTGCAGTGTTGGAAATGAGTGAAGACTCATGGTCGTTTGTCCAAATGGATTTATTTAAAGAAATTGGCCAATAACGTGATGAGTATGATGTCATGTTTTGGGAGGTTATGAATAGGTAGTTCAATTAAAAAGGTCATTACTCGTGGATGGTATGTCAATGATAAGTATCTTTTACATTAATAAGTTACTTGGATGTTTTAATACGATCTTTCCTTAACAAAAAATTTTCTAGGTGCATGTTAGTGTAGGCAAGTGGATGACTATACTAGATACAAGATACGTCATTGCTGACAAATACAATGATGTGTTGGTGTGTTTATCGCTTAAGAAAAACATGAAAATTTCCCATTACAAAGTAAAGATGTTAGTCTGCATCACTTGCTATGTATTGGACATGTTTATGGTTCCAATTTTATTTAGGTATATGTTTGTACTTTTTACGATTGTTGGAACAACTGACTCTAGAAGGGGGAGAAGTTGAATAGAGCTTTAGATTCTTTTTGCATAGAACTAATAAGATCATTTAACCGAATAGTATGAGTAGACTAGATCATTTAATACTAAAGTGATTCACCCAAAACTCATGAGTTACATCGAGTTGTCTCTTAAGAATGATTCTTAAGAGGTTCCACTAATCAAATCAATGATTACAATGAGTGGAAAAACTACTTGTGGTTATCATGTCTTAATCTACCCCTGAGATTAAGACCTCACGAAAAAGAAGATTTCTCTCAAAGAGGAGAGAAACACTCACAACATATATTTAATAGAATATTATAATGACTTTGCTCACACCCACTTAGAATTTCTAATCCCTTGACACTTAAGTATTCTCGTATTGATTGGTTGCTTCTAACTCTTATAAAATATTTTATTTTTGTTATAATTGAAAGTACTCTTATAGAAGAGTTATAAAGAGTAGATTATTTATTGGTCATAATAGGTTAGATCATCTAGTGACTCAATAACATTGTGATTCTCAATTATTGTTAATTGGATTGTATTTTTTCGAAACATATGCAAGTGAATTTGCAGGATGGTTGCTCCATACCAACTACTGACATTTTGTGGTATATTTATTGTTATCTGGAAGTAAGTTATGCACCTCATTCTATATTAGTGGGATGCAAGTTTTTCATAACTATTAGGAGTAACATATCAATATGTTAATCTTGCAGATGATTAAATTGTAATTTGTCTATTGATTAACATCATTTTGACTTATTGCTTGTTTTAGTAGACAAAAATACGAATGATTGTGTGGAATACTAGATAGATGTTGACATTAGTTAAAAAAAGTACATAACAAGTCCCATCAAATGAATACATAATGCACAAAAGATAAACATAATGTTCACATTACATATAACTAAACTAAAGAAAACAAATCAAGAATGTCACTTGTGACAAACAACACATGGATTGCATTATCTTTTGTCATTCCACGAGCTAGTTGTAATGTAGTTTGGATTCTTTCCCATGCAAAAGTTTCCTTATATATATTTCCATAATCGATCATCCTCTACATTGTACATGCAATTCGTCCAATATACTCTACAATTAGTGAAAACCAACATGTTAGTGCATGTATTTAAAATCATACATAAACATTTAACAATAACTTACCTGAAACACATGCTCTTGGGATGACATTGATAATGAGTCTAAGTAATATGCAGGATGACTACAAAGACTTGGTACCACCACAAGTCCATCTTCATGTGCCACATGAAGTATACAAAGATGTGATACAAATACATACCGTTCCATATACCCATCGTTACATGTAGATGGATGTGTTGCTTCTGTCAAAGTAGTCAAGATATGTTGACTAAAGTGGACCCACCTATCATCTATAACAGTTGTGGCCCCACCTTGAACTGTATTGGGATGTTTAGGAATCTACTTCTCTTACCCATACTGGTACACTACAAACTCCGACATATGCAAATTTTCATAGGTTCCAAATTGGATGTACCTAAAGAACATGAAGATCGACTCTGATGGTCTAATACGATGGTGGACATCATATGGAGTCCAATTGACCCCAACATTGATCAAATTATCAAATTGAATCTATATAGCAGGAAAGGTACAAGTATGACGTCCAATTAAATGTCATGTCACTCAAGGATGAAACTCGTCATACTTAGGATTTAGATCCCTCCAATCCAAGGCTTGAAAATGTTCATATATCCATGCTTGTTACAATTTAAAAACATTAATAGACAAACATTACATAAACAAATGTTACTTTGATAATTCATTCGTTTGTGTATCTATAAAAGCATGGTGTAACCAACCAACTACTTCATTTGTGCCAAGCTACCATATGAAAGTTCTTCATACATATAGGTAAGTGTTGCAGCTCCCCACGAATAACCTCCACACGTATTGAAATCACCAAAAGGGGACAAGTACATCACAATGACGGATGTCGCACTTTTTATGTGCAAATATCGTGCATCCCACAAGATGCAACTAGTAAGCTTTGACATCACAATCCTATTTATGGTGGGCACATGACTCTTAGTACACCTGTCAAAGCCAATTTAGTTTGACTGTTGCAGAGTGACATTTCCTCAACTTTGCTGAGGCATTGCCACTATCCACACCTAGCAACACAACCAATAGTGGTTTAGCTGTCACCACATTAAAAGACTTGTAGGTGCAAAATTTTCCCATAATCAAGATGTGTAGCAGACTCGACACATTATCCAGAGTGATGACAATCACACCTACAGGAAGGTGGAAACTACTTGTAGGTATGACATCTCACTAAAAAGGCAGATAACAACCCTTTGTTAGTTGTTTCATAGCTAATGTTGCAAAGGAGAAACAACCCAAAATTCTTTACCATCCTTGAACCCCCCCTCATGTGGGATCCCAAACTTATTCATCTATGTCATACCAATTTTACTTCACTACAATCCTACAAAAATATGACCGTATATTACTACCAATAAAACAAGTATTCTCACATAATGAATATCAAAATTAACAAAATTGTGTTTATCTCACGTCCACACCCTCTTAGTAACATGATCACCATAATTTGTCAATCAAGGCATATATGTTAGTTTAACAAGAAATCCTCCATTAGTAGCAACACAAGATTCTATACCTCGTTCTAGTACATCAACACCTTCAACATCATCATTGTGAAAAATGTGATTTCTAGATTGTATAATTTAAAAGCATTCTCGTGTTATAATGACTTTTTAGATTGTGCAATTCAAAAGTCAATTTTATTTTAAAATGACTTACAGATTGTGCAATTCGAAAGTCATTCTAATACAGAAACAACTTCAGATTGCAAAAATTTGGAATTCATTTCTTAAAACAAGTTGACTTTTGGAATATGTAATCTGAAACCAATTTTGGATTAGAATGGCTTCTGGATTGCACAATCCAAAAGTCATTTGTAAAATAAAAATGACTTCTAAATTGTGTAATCCGAAAGCCATTGTAATCCAAGAACACTTGTGGATTTGGATGGAAGTAATTTCTAAAAACAATTTGACTTCTGAATTATGAAACTGAAAGCCAGTTTAACTAGTAACTTTGGAATTATACAATCTAGAAGTATTTCGAAAACAAGGCACAACAACACAAAGCTTTTATCAACATTCCTTTCATGTCAAAAAACACTGCACTCAGTGTCTATTCATTGTGGTTGTGGATGAGGACAACAATAGAAGTGTGACAACTGTTAGTACTGCAACAATGGTAGTAATGCAACAACGGTAGTTATGCAACAAGGATCACAACGATCTCACAAAGTGGTTAGGGTGTTGAAGGAGTAATCCAAAATGGAGGAACGTTGCAATTGAACCAAAAGAGAAATAACTTTTAAAAATAGAATTAGGAGTAGTTGTATCTTTTTCACTAAGCTATGAGATTGCATAAAGGAAAATTCATTAATCTTTTATTACTATTTTCTCTAGACAACTCATACTTTCAAGGAATAAAGGAATTTTAAGATGTAAACAAACAAATGATGAATATGCTCTAATATATAGGTTTCTCATGTAATATCTTAAGTATTTTAATATTTTGGAAGAGTAAGAAAATTTTTCTTAATACATATAGTAATTTTTATGATTTATTGAAAGTGTGAGAAAAAAACACTTAAAATTTAGTCAAAAAAGATAAATTCATTTGATAATATAAAAGAAAATTGACTTAAAGCAAACATTGATATGAATACTAAGTTTACTTAAGTAAGACATATTAGTTGTTTCATTTGGTAGTTAGGAAGATGAGAAGTTTTTCAAAGTAACATTGGAATTTCTTTTAAGTATTTATTTTGAATAAATTTATAGTGTGTTTGAATGAGGTAATTTAAGAGGGTAATTCATTTATTTGAGGAATTTGAAATACTTTGAAGTAAAAAGACATGTTTGGATAAGAAAATTGGAAAGAAATTCAAATTTAGGAATTTTGAGAAGGTATTTCAAATAACTAAAATAATAAAATTTAAAATACCCACAAAAAAGAAGGGAATTGAAATTCCATTATGGGATCAGGCCAAGTCATCCTGAGCTGAGTCAAGTCAGATCCACCCTAGATCGAGTAGTGTCGAGCTTGCCCAAGGATCTCCTTGGTCCAAGTTGAGTTGGGCCCTCCTCAGCCCAAGACGAGTTGGGCCCGCCCTGTCCAAGTTGAGATGGTCTGCCTTAAGTCGAGTCGAGTTGGGTCGCCCTAACTCAACCTTAGCCAAGATAGGTTGGGATGAGTCAAGCAGGGCCTGACCCGGGTTGAGTCAAGCTAGGCCCGTTATGGGTGGAGTTAAACCAAGTCAGACCCACTTAGGACTGAGTCGAACTAGGCTCGTCTAAGATTGAGACGATCTAGGCTTGACAAGGATTGACTCGAGCCGGGCCTGACCAGGGTCGACTCGAGTTGTACGTGAGCTGCATTGACTTAAGTCGAGCCCACCCTAATCGTAGTAGATTCGAGCCTGAGGACGAGTCGAGCCAGCCCTACACTAGGCCAAGTTGAGTTGAGTCCAACCTAGTATTAATCGAGCTGAGCCCACCCCAGGTTGAGTCAAACCTGTACCAGGCCAAGTCGAACAAAGCTCGCCCTAAACGAAATCCAGCGGGCCTGATCGAGTCGACTTAAGTCAGGAAAGCTGGGCCGAACCAAGGTTGACACGTATCGGGCTCGACTAAGATCGAGTTGGGCCTAGGGTCGAGTCAAGCTAGGCCTGTCCTAAGATGAGTCGACTAGGGCTCACACCAAGATGAGTCGAGTTGGGCACACCCTTGACCAACCCGATTTGAATGGTCCCTTCATTGGTCCGAGTTTAGTCGGGCTCTTCCTGGACCCGATTCGAGGCCCTCCATCGAACCAAGTCGAGTTGGGCCAAGCTGAGTTGAGTAGTGTCGGACCTGGGCCGAGTCAAGTCAAGTCCACCTTAAGTCGGGTTGAGATAGTCCAACCATGGGCCTAGTTTATCTGGGCCTACCTTAGGTCGAGTTGACCTAGGCCTGCTCCAGATCAAGTTGACACAAGTCTTTCCCCAAGTTGATCCGTCATAGGCCGAGTTGAGCCCATCCCATCCTAGGCTAAGTCAAGTCAAGATTGCCCATGATCAAGTCAAGTTGTACGCACCACAAATGAGTTATATTGAGCCTGTCATGGACATAGTCGAGTTGGGCCTGTCATGGACGTAGTCGAGTTGGGCCTAACTCGGACTAAGTCGAGTTAGGTCTACCCCAAACCGAATAGAGTCAGGCTTGTCTTAGGTCGAGTTGAGTCAAACCTATATCAAGTCGTGTTGATTGAAACTCACACCAAACTCGAATCATATACATACATATATATAAATATAAATATATATATATATATATATATATATATATATATATACATACATATATATACATATATATATATATATATATATATTGAAAAAGAAATTATAAAATATTATTTTAATATTTAAATTTGATTGATATTTTTTTATAAAGTTTAATTTTAAAATTTAATATTTTTTTAAAAAGTTGTCAAATTAAATTTTACCATAAAAGAGAAATTAAATTTTTATATCCAAATAAAATAATTAAAATGTAAAATATTTTAATTATTTTATCCAAACAAACAATTTAGAGAATGAAAAAAATTTAATTTCAAGTATTTCAATTACTTAAAATTTTAATTATTTAAAATATTTGAAATTTCCTATCCAAACACACGATGTTAGATAATTAGAAATTATTCTCCAATTAGAATATGAGTAAATAATTTTTCCTGGTATAATATGACAAAATGAGATACATATTCATCTAAAGCTAAATACTTGATTTTGTATTTATCATTTTTTAATTATATTGTTTTTCTCTATGAGTAAATAATTTTTCCTGGTATAATATGACAAAATGGGATACATATTCATCTAAAGGTAAATACTTGATTTTGTATTTATCATTTTTTAATTATATTGTTTTTCTCTATGCTAATTTAGTTTGTTCACCTTTTATTTTTAAATTGATTTACAATTAAAAATGTTTAAGTCTAGAATGTTATCAAGAACACCTAATTGAAATTAATATTAGGAATATATTGATTTTATTTAAGATCTTTAAAAACTCTTGTTCTATAATGTTAATTGAATAACTATAATTACAAAAGAATTGATATAATAAATTAATTTAAGTTAATTTTTTTAAAGAATTAAGATTTGAAAAATTTAATGAGTCTATGATATGATTGAGATTAACCAAGATAAGTTTTTATTTAGTAATTTACATAAAATATGATTTTTGGAAATTCGACCTCAGCATTTTCCTATTGTGGTTTACCACATCATATCTTTTCCATATGCTTTCTAATTGGCTGACAACTTTTTCGGGTTTTATTTCTTTATCTTTACGTCTTTATTTTTATCTCTTATTTATTATTTTTTTTGTCTTTATTTTTATCTCATTATATTTTAGTTTTTATTTGAAATAATATATTTAATTTTGTAGAAACTAATAAAAAGTTGTTCTATATTGAGTAGTGCACTAAAAATTTGGGATTTGATACTTGGAACTTAAAAATCTATTTTACTCTTATGAAGTTGTTGCACTTGTCATAATTTTTTTAAAAAGTTTGTATTACCATTGTTGGATTTGTATAAGTAATTTTATTATTAGATTGTTCGTTATCTTAAGGCATTTATTTTTATTTTTCAGTAATTTTTTTATTTATATAATTCTCTAGTGCATGGATATTTTCTTGGCTAATTTTTCTATAATTTTGTGCATATAACATAACTATAATAAGATAAACATATATTTACATAACATTTTCTGATAAACATATATTTACATAACATTTTCTTTGATACAAAAGATGAGAGTAGATGAGTTAGTGATTGAAAAGAAGGGAGAATAATATAGAGTCAAGTGGCATTAGTTATTAAGTAAGCTATTTTACATTATATTCTTTAAGTCCTTTACCCTTAATTGATGTGATGGAGATGAAAAATCAAGTTAATAATGGAGAGACACAAGGAGCACAATGTATACCTTTAGTATCACTCAAAGACAACAACAAAGAACTCTTCTAAATTACTATACTTGAAATGACCAAAGCTAAGTCTAGCTAAATGTTATGTCTAATATTAGGTAGAGATTGGTGTTTTCTATCCTAATTTATTATGACTTTTGATTCAACATCAATTTATGGGACTTGACCATGAAGACCCTTATGTTCACATTGTCAATTTTGTAGAATTAACATAGTAAAGATATGTTAATTGGTGAAACTTATCTTATTTCCTTTCCCTCTTGGTGGAACTTATTGCATGACTAAATTCTTTTCCATACACAAGTCGTACAAATTGGTAAGATGTGATGAATACAATTTTATTCAGATCCTTTCTTAAAGACTTATTTGCAATACTCAAAGTTATTACTTACACAATTGGATAGGGAACTTCCAACTCTCTATATTATACCTAAGAGAGATACAATTGTGAAGGAGTTGTCTTAGACATGACTTTGATGAATTCACCCAGAGTCAAGATATTAAGATGCTCTTGAATGCCATAACTGGTGGTTGTATTATGAGTAAGATTATCAAAGTAGACACCAATAATAGCATGACAGAGAGCAATTATGAGGTGCAATATGATATAACTCTAATGATCGATACTAAGGGACTTCTAGAATTAGATACACAAGATACATTGTTAATACAACAAAAAACTTGACATAACAAATTAAAGAATTAAAGAAGAAGATAACATAACTAGCTCAATGAATCGAATTATTACAGATTTCATTGTCATCATACCAAGTCTTCTGGTGTGATCAATATGGTTGCCATCATTCAATAAGCAATGCAGTATATGGGCAACCAAAATAATTTTCAAAGGAATTAACAATCCAATCCTATTTTAGGGTGGGATAGTAAAACTAATTTTCTTTTGAACCACTTTCTAAAATAAGTCTCAATAACAATAGTCAATTTCTTATGGGCATCATACAAATTTAGAGGATATTCTAGATTAGTTCATATAAATTTCTATTACCAATCATAAGAGTATTAAAACCTCCATAAAAAATTCTAAAGACATAAGTTAACAAACTGGCCAAACAATTGGTAGAATATTAAGGAGGGGGATTCTCAGCAAAAACAAAGGCAAATCCTAAAGGTTCACGCAAAATTTATTGTTACAAGGAATATTAAGATGTTGATTTATACCCTTAAAAAGTTTAAGAGGTGAAAAGAAAAAGAGAGTGAAAAAAAAAATTGAAAAAAACAACAAAGACATCAAAGAAGTTGAGAGAAAGTTGAACTCACACAATACCATCTAAGTAAATTAAAAGTTAACTTTTTAAGGAAGATAAGATGAAGGAGAAAGTAGTGCCTAACAGGGAATGACCCCATCCTTTTGTCCCCATGAAAAAGAAGAAGAAACAATTTACTTACTTTTTGGATATTTTAAAGAGACTTCAAATAAATATTTCCTTTTAAGAAAATTTGAATCAAAAGCTTGTATATGCCAAATTTATGAAGGAACTTCTCATAGAAAAGAGAAAATTTCATAGAGGAGGACATTATTATTGAGTTAGAGAAGGTTCTTGAAAATATGCTAGTTAAAATAAACAAGTTCATGTTCCCTTCTGAATGTTTTATCTTGGATATGATTGAGGATGAAGAAGTTCTCAAAATCTTTAGAAGAACTTTTATGAGTACCACTTGAGTTATTGTTGATGTTGTCGATGGACAATTTAAGGTAAAAGTGTATGAAGAGATTGTTGGACTTGAAGAAGAAGGAAAGTCAACATTCTTGGTTTTGATGATATTTTATAAAGATGAAGATGATGGACAATATAATCGAGCTTTATTGTGTTACAATTTTCATTGCATGTGTCTCTCATTCTTATACAAAAGGTAAATCATAAATAGTTTAGCTTAGTTCACAATAAAAAAATGTTTTTATAATTTTTTGAAAGGTTAAAAATGTTTCAGAAATTTTTTTATCTCTATTTTAATCCATTACCTATTTATATAATTGATTAAATTGATTTTAACATGTTTTACAAGAATAACTGATTATGGTTTTTTTAAAGAGATTAAAACAAAGAATTTTTTCACGACGTTTTCAATAATTACTTGATTTAATCAATTAACCTTTCATTTAACTGATTAATTTGTTTTTGGATATTTTAAAATTAGAATAAGAAAAAAATAATCGATTATTTTTTTTTTTAATTAATCAAAATAGAAGTTTGTGCGTCAATTTTCCCTCTATTCATGATCTTCAACTTTGATAATGTCATCTAATGTTTGTTTTTATTTCTTCCAAATTTTTTTTCTCTTCTAATTCTTATATTTGATTATGACACATTCATATATGTTTCTCTCATATTTTTCTTCTTTACAAAAATTTAAATTTCATAATTTTTTTTATTTTTCTTGATTATAACATTATCCCTATTAATCCACTCTAGTTTAATATGTTATTCCTAAAATCCAATTGCAATGTGATAATTTAAAAGAAATTAGTTGTCATAAAAAAAGTTAAAATTTGCATAACTCATAAGCTAACTTATATATTGATTTGAATTAAATATAATTCTCAAAAAATCTTGATATGATTGCTTTTTCATTTATTTTATATAGTTTAATTAGCTTTTCCTCTTCATTTTTGTAACGTGAAATTCATTCCTAGTTTAGGAAATCTCCGCCCCATCTTTCTGTTCTTCCACTTAAATCAAGTTAGATGAAGGGCGTAGTTTCAGTTCCCATAGAACCTTCAATCATCAGCAATCACATCATTTTCTTTCCTCAACCAAATCAGGTTCAATCTCAATTCTAACTTCGCAACTCTCTGCACCTAATTAATCTTGCAACCAAGTAAGAGTCTCCTTTGTATAAGACAACACACACCTGCACTGCATCCAACCCAAAACCAAAGGAAACAGCACCACACTTTCTTCCATTCATCACAACCCATCTTCTCTTCTCTCTCTTCTTCTTGTTCAAGAGAGAGAGAGAGAGAGCACGTGCATAACATACTCAGCAATGGCAATGGCAAACAAAGAGAGGGAGAAAAAACTCTTCTTTGTTGGGTCACTAGTGAACTACGCTGCAGAACTCAAGCTGCTTCTCACAACTGTGCTTCTCCTTTGCGGCGTGGCCACTCTCCTTCAGTTCCTCCCTTCACGTTTCACCATCTCATCCTCCGATCTCCGCTTCTGCATTTCAAGGGTCTCCCTACAATCCCCACCACCCTCCACGCCACTTTCTTCACCCCCACCACCACTTGCCACCCCCTCTCCGCCACCCTCTTCCACCCCTCTCTTTCCCAGCGCTACCATCAAGCGTGTCTTCAACACTTACGGCTCCGCTGCCTACAACTTCATCACCATGGGAGGATACCGAGGAGGACTCAACACCTTTGCCATTGTTGGCCTTTCTTCCAAGCCACTTCATGTTTATGGGAAACCCACCTACGAGTGTGAGTGGATCCCTCTAGAGAACACCACCTCTTCTTCAAAACCCATCACCACAAAGGGCTTAAAGTACCTCCCTGACTGGGGCTATGGCCATGTCTACACCGTAGTGGTTGTTAACTGCACCTTCAATGGCACCACCATCAATGCTGCCAACACTGGTGGCAAGTTGGTGCTCCATGCTTCCACCTCAGGAGCTGGTGACACCAACTTCAATGTCACTGACAGAATAGAGGTTCTCCAAGAAGCACCCGGGAGTTTTAATGCTTCACTCTTTTTGTCAAAGCCTAAGTATGACTACTTCTACTGTGGCTCTTCTCTCTACGGGAACTTGAACCCTCAGAGGGTGAGGGAGTGGATCGCTTACCACGTGAAGTTTTTTGGGCCAAGGTCGCATTTTGTTATTCATGATGCTGGTGGGGTGCATGAGGAGGTGCTGGAGGTGCTGAAGCCGTGGATGGAACTGGGGTATGTTACTGTGCAGGATATTAGGGACCAAGAGAGGTTTGATGGGTATTATCATAACCAGTTCATGGTTGTTAACGATTGCTTGCATAGATACAAGTTCATGACCAAGTGGATGTTCTTTTTTGATGTCGATGAGTACATTTATGTGCCACCTAAGAGTACTATCAAGACAGTCCTCGACTCGCTCTCAGAATACGACCAGTTCACCATTGAACAGATGCCCATGAGCAGCAAGATTTGCCTCTCTCAGGATTACGGCAAAACTCACAAGTACAGTTTCCATGCCATGATTCACAATATTCTCTTTTCCTTTTGCTTCAATTAACTTAAACACTTAACTTTTGCTAGATAAACTTCTCTGCAACACAGGAGAAGAAAAAATGGTAAAATGAATTGAGTTCTCCAGTAAGCTAGAATTAACTTAACTTTTATAGAAGTCCTATCGTTTAATGAATGTTTGCGTAATTTTTATTTAAAGTAGCTGGTGCTTAGTTAAATCTATGTTCCTTCACTGCAATGGCTTAAACAATCGGGAGACTGAATTGGGTGGATTAGTAAGTTTTGCTAAGTGCGAATTTGGCTTTTGCTATTCGCCTGAGGCATCAATTTGATGTCATTGTCCTTTCTTCTTTTGTTTTGATTCTCGTAATCATGGAGGATATTGAGTGGTTGGACACTGTTTATTTCTTGAGTGTAGGGAGGGTAGGAAATTGCATTATTGTGGTGTGGATGCGTTTGGAAATATTTGCCCATCCCTTTAGCATTGATTCTGTTTTTCTAGTGTAACAGGACAGGTGGAAATGTGGGGCTTGTTTGAACCTTGTTCTACAGTATTATTTGCTTCTGATTTATACACACAGCCATGTTTAAAAGAAATAACCAACTATACAAAAGAGTTATTCGTAATACTAGTTCAAGAAGATACTTTCTATATGCGTTGAAAATTCAGAACCATTCTTGAATAATCATTGTTTTCTTCTTCTTCAATAAGCTGCACTAACAATCTTGTAGAGCATTTAAATTCTGGTATTTAAAAGACCCCACCGAGCGTGCTGAAAACTGATGATGATCCTCCCTGACGTTTACTTTGGTTGATTGTATTTCTTATCTTTTGATTAAGATCCATGTCTCTTTTGTCCACAAGTGAGCTTTGATCATGACAGCTTTGTAAGTATATACAATTTAGAGTATTTTAGTATTCGTAATAAATATAATCATTAATTTGGTGAGTGTCCGACAACAACAGTTAGATCTATTTGTCCAAGTGCTAGTCGCTTGATTTTATTGCACAGAATTGCTATAGGTGTTTGAAAGAGAAGAATGAAGCTAGATGGTATAGTGATAGTAGTGCATCAATTGTCAAGTTGCTTTTAGAGTTGGTCTTATAATTACGTCTACCAAAAGCACACATAAGAATAATGCTTTATATAGGATATTGTTTAATTGAACTTATCAATACTGTTTATAACCTTCAGAGTTAAGCTTATGAATAAGCTTTTTATCTTATTGAAGAAGTACTTCAGTTATTTATCAAAATGTGCCCTTAATCATGCTTGTGTAATATGTGGTGTTTGACATGGTGTGATATGAACTTAACAGGAAATGGGGTTTTGAAAAGCTTGTGTATAGAGATTCAATCACAGGCATTCGTAGAGATCGAAAATATGCAGTGCAACCACGTAGCCTGTATGCAACAGGGGTGCACATGTCACAGGATCTATCAGGAAAAACAACTCACAAAACTGAAGGTAGGATCAAGTACTTCCACTATCATGGAACCATATCAGAAAGAAGAGAATCATGTAAAATACTCGTAAACTCCACACAAGTCACCAATGACAAAATCCCATATGTGTTGGACACCACATTGAGGGACCTTGCTGGGGTAATCAAGAAATTCGAGCTCAAGATGATTGGATCAAGGTTGCAGAAGACAAAGCAATGACACACTTCAAATCTTTCTTTCCTTTTCTCTTGGTGGGGCTTTCCTAAAGAAATATATGATTTAACTAGAAAAATCACCAATTTCCTTTTTTTTTTTCTTTTTTTAATATCTGTATTATATATAATTTTTTTAATTATTTGGTACATGGGTATACGATCATGTTGCATTTTAAAATTATTCTGGGTTCTTGGTTCTGTTATTTTAGTTTTTCTTATATGCTGTATTTTGTAAAAAATAATGAATAAATATGAATGATTTAATAATGCTGTCGGTGAGGGGGAGCAGGGCATCCCCACCTTAGGTGCCTGCCATCATATGAAGTGTGACCAATGTGGTGTGTTGCTTTCTGAGAGTGCATCTTTCTTTTTTATTGTTCATTATTTTGAACCTTGCTTCTTGTTGATCCTTATTCCTCAGTAAATTTGGATGAAAGCATCGCTTTTATTTGCAGGAAAATGGGAAATTCTATGGTGTTTTTGTTTGAGGGACAGATGGTGGAGAAAAGGAGTAGCTTTTTGGCCAAGTCAAAAAGGACGCGTGGGTGGATGACATCAAAGAAATGTGGTCCCAGAACATGCCCAATCATTCATTAGTTTCGAAACTGCTTTTGTTTTACATGATCGTTGCTCTTACTATTTCTTAACTAAAATAATCATGCACCAAGAGAATCTCTAATTATTTAATCCTTTACCAAGAGCATCTTTAATAATAAATTATGATTTTGGATTTGATAAAGTATATTTAAAGGTGTAACAAACACTTATTTAAGTATATGATAACAACTGAACATCAAAACTTAATCTTTTTTTATATTTGTACGAACTTCTAACTCGTTCTATTAATGACTAATTTTCATTAGAAAATCTTTCTTGTCATCTCTACCGTAGATTCTTCTTCTAACCATATTATTTTATCCATAAGTCAGTTTAGCTGTAAAAGAATAAAAACAAGTGTGTATGTGAAGAGTTTGGTGATAGATAATTTGCAATTATTTTTAAATAGTTTGGGATATTTATAAAAGCCTCAAATTAACTCATGTACTCATTATTATTTTAGTTTAAAAATCTCAAATTAAAATGCTACATATTGATTATTGATTATAACTTTTGTACAAATAAGTTGTGTTCAACGAAATTGTGATATTTGAAAATGACTTTTTCGATTAAAGTCGTATTTCTCAGATATGACCTATTGTTGTGAACTTTTTAAAATTTATCTATTATAATAATTTTTCACAAAATTATACGAAAATTGAAAATTAACCAATATCATATTCTTTTGAAAAATCCGAGTTAATTGTTATTAATAAAAAAATGAAAACAATGACTTAATTATATTAAATCAACCAAATTTAATTGGATAAATCACCTTCCTTACTTTGTTTCTTATTTTCTTTTTAATTGTTTGTTGTCTATAAATGTGAAATAAAATATCTTATTGGGTATGATTTATGTGCCATGTTTAGAGCTAAGAAGAGATTTTAGATGATAGTTTATTTTGCAATGGACCATCATGATACTATGTAGAGACAATTGTTTTGATTTCAAGTGCATGATGACCGACACATGGTGGTCGTTTGAAGGTGTTTACAATGTTTTATTTTTTTATGTTTATCTTTTTGTTGATTCTTTTTTTATGTTTTTCTTGTTCGTCTTTCTCTTTTTGTTTTTAATGTTTAATATTTCATTTTTTGTTGTATGGATTCACATAAACTCTACACTGGATCTATAAAAAGAAGGACCGTGATAGGAGTATTTCTCTTCCTTCGTGAACACAGTTTGATGCCTCTCTTATAACACAATGAAAAAGATAGAAATAAATTAAAGAAAATGTGAGTGTGCAACATATCAGGTTTATTGGAATAATTATTAAGTACATTTGGTATTTAGTTTAAAGATTATGTTTAATTAAAGTCATGAATTGATTTGTTCCCTTACCACTTTTTTTTATTAGAATAAGACCTACGAGTCCTGTTTAGATTGATTGCTCAACGTTCGCAATGATTTGTATAAAGACCAAAACCTTGTAATAACAAGCACCGAAGAATTTTTTTATCAATTTTGTTTTGTTTTATTTTTTTAAGAATAATTTTGTTATAAATATGAGTATTTTCATTGACCAACCTTACGGTTCCTCAAATGCATTTTCATATCTAAAAATTATTTTAGATTAAATAATGTTAGGTTCAGTTTCAACAATAAAGATAAAATATAAGAATAGAAATGAAAGAGATTAAATAAGCAGAATTTTCAGTTTACACTTATTAAAAAAAGTACCCATATATATAAAGAATGTTTTATAGACATAGAACAAATAAACAAACTAACATGAAACCATTAAAGCAATTACAACAAAAATCACCTACTAAATCATTAAATGATTTATTACCATAAGACAATCTAATTGTTCTAAATTATAAGACGATTTTTGATAGACGAATATTTTCTATTTATCAAACAATCATGACTTCAAAGTCTACACATCATATCTAATCTAAAAATATGTTCTGGATTATACAATTTAAAATGTATTTCTTCATTAAATATTTTAAAAAGATATTTTGAATTGTACAATCTAAAATGTATTTTTTAATTAAGCATTCTAAAAACATATTTCAACTTTTGCATTTAAAACATATTCCCAAAATACATTTTCAGATTAGATACTCTAAAATCGTATTTCCAAATGTGAATACCATTTTAGATTATGCATTTCGAAAATGTATTCTTGTACAATTAGAAATATTATCATAGAAGACAATCTAAAATACATTTCTAAATCTAGAAATGCATTCTAGTTTGTATACTTAGAAATATATTTTTAAATTTCATAGTCTAAAATGTATTTTTGAATTTCGAATTACACAATTTAAAATATATTTTTGGATTTTGTAATTTAAAATATTTTCAATTTACGAACAATAAAGACTTTTCGCACACCTACAAAAGTGCAAGAAGAAAGTATGAGGTGTTGGAAGAAATAGCAAATATAATAGCAACCGCAGCCCAAATTTGATTGACCATCACGTAATTGCGTGTTTGATTGCCTCAAGTTACATATTTGAATATAAATTTCACATAATGAGAAGATTTTGTGCAGGTCTTCATTTTTCTAGTGAAAATCACCCATCAATATTTCACCCACGCTAAACGACTGTGATGAAAGTGGCAGAATGGAATAGAAATAGCGTGTGCAGTTCTTATTTTTGTTAACACCACTTTCCACAGTGGGGACTACTTCTCTTCATGCACTTTGTGCTTCTAAGAAGGCTGTAAAATCCTCTCTGGCTTTGCTTAAACGAGGAGTAATGCAGGATGCTGGAGAGGCGGGCTTTGATGTACAAGATGATGAGGAAAACCGAACATGTTGAGGTGATTTTGTTGAAGAACCAGTCTTAGGAACCCCTTTAAGGTCCTTCTCAAAGACAAAAGCTGAGGCAACTGGGGCATGCACATCATTGGCACTGCATTTGATCAACTCCATTGGCAGATCAAAGTAGGATGAATTCATGGGGTCTCCTTCAATCTCACGGAGCAGTTCAGAAGAAGCCCAAGAACCACACTCAAACTTTTCCAAGGAAACCGTCCTAGATATTGCAGCACCTTCCACCACTGATCCTTCTTTTCTCATTTTAACAGGTTTTCCTTTCCCAAAGCCTGGTATATACAGGCAAAGAGCACTGCACTTAAACCCCTCCTCTTCATAGGTTTCCAGTTCCTTTCCACTCACAAGATTATCTCTGATGGCTTCCGTTTTGGAGAAGCTGTTCTGATGCATCTTATCACGTTCCACTGCATTTGGTATAGCCCACCAGAGATCAAATTCTTCAGAGGGTGCACGTGCTCTTCCCTCACCACATGATTTGCTCCTCCTCAAATGCATTTCCTGTTGTTGGTCATGCTGATGCATTCTACCTTCACATGGTGATTCTATGATCCTTTGTTTCAGTCTCTTCTTCGTCAGAGTTGAAGGAGTTGAGTTGGTTGAATTTGGAAGACTAAGGCTCGGGAGTCTTGGCTTGGGCGGTTGTGACGATGGACGGTGCAAATCAGTGGCTGCCAACGTTGTACTAGGATCATAAGATTCTTTCTGTGACCGTGCATCCATCACCATCTTGTTTTCTTTATGGGGTGTCTCAGTGTTTGAGGTTTTGGCTTTGATAATCTTTGTTACGGGGAAAACACCTTCAGCTATCGCTGCAAGGTCTGCTCCATCTTAAATTTATGTACTTTTGGAAGCCATGCATTCTGATTAGGTATTCTTGTATCAGGATTACCATGGACTTGTGGAATGGGAGAACGTAGCGGAATCCAATATTTGAATAGAAAAATGCATAGGACGTGAAGAGTGTGCAACATGTCCATCCATGTCTTAGTCGTGATAATCATGTTTTCTCTCTAATCATTTTATAAAGATATATTTGATAAAACAAGAGTCAGACATCCCAGTAAATCAGAATCTGAACGTGCTGGCCTCTCTCAAAATAGAAAGAAAGAAACCATGGGTGAGTCATGCATACAAAAGAACCTAAGCTCAACCACAGGGAACAATGAATATCAACAACATACATTTACTAAGTAGGATAAGTAAAATATCATTGTTAACAAGCACTGGCTTTTAAATATAACTATGCTAACAAACAAAGTCTGAACATTGAGATATACATGCTCATTTCAATATAGTGTAACATTATACACTAAATTTGAGTGGAATGACAGTTCCTACTGGAGGGAATTGTAAAACAAAATCAGAACTACTGAAATACCTATAATAATAGGGAAAGCCGAAACCAAATATAGTGCTCCATAGCCCTGCAGGAGGAAGAACATTTTCAGTTGAAAGCTCCAAGGGTTAACCATAATAATTGCAATAGTAATAATATCTTAAAAACGAAGAGAAAAAGTACTTATACAATAATTGTAGGAAAAAATTACTTTTTCACTACAAATTTTAATTACTTATAATTATAAAATAATTAATTAAAATAGAGAGACGATTTTTAATTGTCACAATCTTTTTTATTAAATTATTCGAAATGTAAACAATAGCATGTTTCTATATAAAAAATGAGATTCATAAGTCTAATTTTTATTCTTTTTGTAATGGTGACGTGAGAGAATATCAAAGCAAGATTTCGTTGTTATTATGTTTGGATTAAAGATTTGTGAAGGCTCTATACGCTTATTGTATCAGCAAACTCGTCATAATGCTCACCAAAACAGAGCAAAAAAGCATCTCACCCATTATTATAAGAACTCCTTATTTAGTTCCAAACTTGTAGCAAATAAATTACCTAATGTGTGTCACAGCAAAAATATAGACGTTCAAACCTCCAATTATATGTTATTGGCTTCCCTGACCCAAGTTTGACATTCTAATCCATTTGGGTGAATCATTAAACAACTAAGACAATATAGTTTGTGTGAAACTCGAAGTGTAATCAACCCACACAAATACATATTTATACTAAGTACATTATTTCAAGAGTAGCTAATCAGCAAATGAATAATGAGTAATAATAGCTAATACTAATCAATATGCATGTGCTTTAAACTAACAAACCATCCATGTAGTTTTAAATCATCTAATTCCAACACCAAAACAATAGCATGGTGTACTCAAATCGGTTTGGGTCGGATTTGACTAAACCGGTTACCTAAATCGGTTCACACAATGGAATCAAAATACATCGCTTGGGGTTGGGTTCAATTTGTTTAATTTCCTATCAAACTCAACCAAGCCAAATTGATCAATAATGGGTTAGGTCGGGTCAAGTTTATTCATCCGAAAGGTTAAGAAAACCTTCTACTAAAATTGCAAATTATCAATAAATAAATACAAAAATATATAAATAATTTTAAAAAATAAACTGCCTTGTCAACAGGTTGGATCATGGAGTTCGCAAATTTAGAATTAAAAACCTATTGCCCGAACCAAAGGACATGAGGTTTGAACAAGTTGGGTTAGATTATACTTTAACAACAAAGTTTGGATAAAGGTGTTTTTGGGTTGAACCGTAAACACCCTTAAACAATAGCTTCTTTCAATATAAAAATTGTGGAGGTACACACTACAAATAATCTAGGGATTTCATATAAGTTTAGATTACAGTTTTTACGCAGTCTAAGTAAATTTAAGTTGTGAACCAATCAAAAACCATACTAGGTATGACTTTTAAGATACTAATTACAAAGGTTAACAAATTTACAAAACTTCGGTGCCTTATATAAGAAAAAAAAACAACTAATTTATCAAAACCAATAGAAGTGGGTAAGCTAGTTAATCTTAAATAATAATGTCAAAATTTAAATTTTATTCCAAAAATACCAATAAAATTAAAATTTTAAAGTTGTGGTACATGTAATGACACTGCATATAATTCAAAAAATAGTTTTTCCACCTAGAAGTATTGCTAATAGGTCAATAAATGCATCACTTGCACAGAAAATGAGTGGGCATCTCATTCATAAATTTCACAATAAACTAAGAGTATAAAAGACAATTGACAAGTAATAGATACTAAAGTAAGTCCACGTTTTTTATAATTAAGACAAAAAATGGACTCATTTGTTTCATATATTTGTATTGGACGACAGTGAAAAACTCTTTATGCTGTTAGTGCATACACTATTCACCATAAGCATATTGTTGCACCAAATTCCTTAATTATAAATTATAATTATTGGCATCATAATTCAAATAGAAAGGGCTACGCTGGCTTAACCAAACCAAACAAGAAAATCAAAGAATCTCTAAGGCCGGTTAGGAACTGACCACTGCTGGAGGCACTTCTGTGTCATCCTCAATATTTATCTCTTCAATTTCAGAAGCAGCTGAATCCCAATCAATGTTTAGCTTCTTTGCAGCCACTTCAGGATTGATTCCAGTGTCAGTGGCTTGGGCATAGAGAGATTTGCTGCGCTTTTTCTTAGGTGCTTCCTCCTATACATTTTTAAAAGAAAAATAAAAATAGAAGTAATTGATAGAATGTTCAGCTTCAATGAAATATTTCATCACAATCAGCAAATGCATATATCTGATGGTTCTAATACAGTATATTGTATCAGAGGAAACGAATACAAGGTAATAAACAATTAATTCAGGAAAAAGTCACAAACTTTGACGATTCGATTTGGCATTACATAACTGTATGAACCCTCTAAGTAATTCCACCTCAAAAATCAAATATATCAAACATATATAAGAGAAGCAGCATTTGTTTACTATATCAATAATTTTTTAAAATTTCATGGCAATTGACATGTAATTGATATTCGCGATTACACTAGGAACATAGTCCAAAAAAAGATCACAGACACTCTCACCCTTCGCAGAGGATAGTGCAACACTAGGTCAGGAATAGAGTAAAATGAAATCACAAACACTCTCAACCTTTGCAAAGGATGGTTCAAGCATGCATCATATTCAACACTAAGACAGAAAAAGAGTAAGAAGAAATGACAAACGCACTGACTGTTTGCGAAGGATAGTGCAAACATACAATTAAAACTTTATAAGAATGGACTTACAAACAGTAGTAAGTGACATTAACATGGAGATAAATACATTTAATTCTCTGCTTTCATTTTATTTACAAGAGGAATTTGAGGGTTCAAGACCAAAAATAGAACAGCCACAAATAAAAAAAAGAGGTTGTATTACCAATGACAAAATTCATGTCAGAAAACAATATTAAAAAAACACAGGACAATCATTCATAAACAATGTATTCAATTTGAAAAATGTAGAGATAGGGAAATAGAGAGATCTAAATCACAGAATTCAAGCTAAGTGAAAGAAATGGAGAAATGTTTCAAGAATTACAAACGTACAAAAATTCACTTCTTAGTCACGAGACCCACAATACATAAAGTTACTGAAAGTAAAGAGTCAACAAAGCATAAACTAAGTGTTATAAAGATGCATATATCATGGTGGAAGAGTGGCCATACAATACACAATCAAGAATGAATCCATTGCATAGAAAGTATTAGCACCCATTAAGGAAAAAAATAATATGTTTTCATTCAGGTGGTTGATAGGAACCAGGATAGATAGAAATACTGAAAAGAAAATAATATTGAAGATACTAAAATAAAAATATATAAAAGGTGAAAACCTTTGTTGAAAAATGGACGATAGAAAACAAACAAATAACAGAAATGATAAAACCCTTTTCTGAGAATGAAGCAACTTCTTCACTCAGTCCCACCAAATATTCCTTCTAACAAATTCCTTAATTTTCCCTCTAACACTCACCTTCCCTCTATATAGAATTCTTTTCCTTCATTCATCACTTGCCACCTATTTTCTCTTATGCCCCCTATTTCGCTTTATTTGTTAGCTTCTAACTGCAGGCCCAATAATAGATGCCAGGCAGAAGTCTGAAAAAAAATTACAGTTTCAACAGAGAGGTTAGGGTTCAGATAACCCTACAAGTATAAACCCTCATTAACTCAACTTAGTTTGCAACTCTCATTTCTGAATTCTCTATTTGCATCTTGAATTTCCCATTTCTTAATACCTATGCGGTTTGTGCATTACCAATAAGGAGGAGTGACTAAAATTTACCTAAAAGAACCAAAGCTTGTGTATGAAGAACCTTTTCCCATGGAATTAGAGTTTCAAATCTATCTTAACATGCAATTACTTTTTTTATCCATTTCACAGGTCAATAAAAATATAAAAAAACTTCATGAAACAAACAGCACAAGAAAATAGACACAGTAAAGATCAAACTCTATAAAGTATAAACACAAAGCAATCAAATATTCAAATTCAAATCCAATCATATTCAAGACATAAGCAAGATGAAGTAGAGATTAACAAACGATCAAATTCAATCATACCTCTATATTAGGCCATGAAGCCAATTCCTCAGCAAGCACCTGGAGAGCAGCTCTATTCTTTGGAATCTTTCCTTCATTGACCTAGTAAATGCAAAGTTATTATTTTTTTTTCCTGAAATCAGTAATTGACTTAAAAAGAACAAGGTCACATTACACAAGATGGCATTGTAGAAAATAAATTGCTGATTACTCTCATTCTTAACATTTTGGGTTTAGAAACATATAACAGGCAGCTAAACATTAGCAAAAGACATTAACAGAAATTAACTCTGGCAGTACTTTTTTTAATACATAGTAGTCAAAGGTTGATTTTCAATTTACAGGACACTAAGCCCAGTCTGCATTAGAATAGGCTACTCTGTTGTGCTCATGTATTCAAAAAGAATTCCATGACTTGGGGTTTCTTTCAAATACTTTAAGATGCTCAACACTGCATCCCACAAGAATTTCACAGAGATGGCATAAACTGACTAACTATACTTGTTGGCAGAAATGTCCAGAGAGGTCACAGTAATATATTAATAATCCGTGAAAACCATGCAAACAGGCCACTGCACAAACCAGAAAATAACTAGCTAACCAAATCAAATAAGACCTAGGTCATGTGTTTGTTGTAAAGGTTTATTTGTGTGTGTGCATACCTGCATACATGCTGAAAAGTTAAATGAAAAAGGGAAAAAATCGAGGGAATATTTCTTTAGATAGTTATAGAATTTAAATTTATTAAGTAAGGCTAGATATACAATATAGTATAGCACCCTCCATGTATCACATGCATAGTACATCATACTTAATTCTAAACAGGTTGGAGATCCCAATAGGTTTTGAAAAGCCAGATATCAGTATCCAAAAAATAACTAGATGTTCATTCCAAACAAGATTTTGAATAATCTCTATAGCTTTCGGCATTTAAAGCACAATTCTAACAATCATGATTATAGAAGAAAAACTTACTTCCTCCAAAGCATCGACTAGATCCTCTCTTGTTGGACCTTCGGAATATTCAATGCCAAGTAATCTTCTTCTCTCAACTTCTCTGGGGTCCTCAATCAATATGGTTAATTTGACCTGGAAATAGGATAGAGAAAGACTCACTGGATCTTCATAGGCAAAGATTATGTGCGATTGGGAAACCCAGTGGCAAAGCAAGCAAGAATAGGGTATAAATAGCAAAAGAAATAAGTTCATTTTTCAAATGTTTGGATAATTTCTGGCCTTTCCGCGCCCTCCCCTAAAGAAATGCACACACTTCATATTCCTGCTCCTCCTTCACATCTGAAATCTAAAGACATGGTCCTACGACAATTCTACTCTTAGTTATTTTACTCAGATATTCCAAATTACCACCTTTCACTTTTCAATATCTCTTTAAGAATGAAGCTTGAACAGAAAATTTAAGGATAAGGAAATCCTCACTACCTGTCATAACAAGCACTATATATAAGTGTTTGTTTCCACTCCAACTTTTTACACTTGACAATTATCTCTCTCCCGTACACTATCAGTATCCCCTCTATCTCACAAGCTCATCGGTATCTTATCATAAGACACCACGATTACCCTTATAAGAAAACACAGTATTGATAAGTAAATCAAAATGAAATTAATAAAAAAAATTACCTCCCCAAAGAGCATGTCCCGGTTTTTCCTGAGAAGCTCCAATACCTTGAGGTGAGCAGGAGAATGCAATAAGAAACCGGAGAAAAAACAAATAAACGAACATACAAAATTTACAAAAAATAGAGATACCCTTTTGATTTGGGCAACGTATTGAAGGTCCTGAGGGGTTGGTTCATCGTCGTCGTCGCGCTGCTGATCCTGAAGAGAAGAGACACGTAGGTCGGCGTCTTTGTTCCCGGCAGAGGTAACAAGGGTAAGGATTGGGCGATGGCGGAGCCTGGTTAAGGGTACTCCATTTGAAAAGAGAGAGCGGGTGGTGTGGTGGTGGAAGGTGAGAAGGGAGGGAGGTGGTGGCAGTGTGAGTGACCATGCCATTATCCTATCATGTGTTGTATTTTGTTGTTGTTCCCTTCGTTTTTGTTTTTCTGGCTGTGGTGACACTGCCAGCAAATTCTTTTGAAACACACCTTTTATCAGACAGACTTTTACTTTCGATAGAATGCATGTAGTTTTTATATAGGACAAATATTTATTCTACGTAATTAAAATTTATAGTCAATAAATACTTTTAAATATTTAAATACATTCTAGATTTATGATCAATCATATATTTTGACATCAAATCATTTTTAATTATTCATAATTTTTTGAAATATTAAATTTTTAATTGAAAAATAAAGATGAAAAAAACAAAATATATATATATATATATATTGAAAGAGATAAGATGTTAAGCAAATCTACTAAAGTTATAGTTAAAGAAAAATCATAACAACATCTTATTAAATATAAAAAGTCTTTTTATAAATTGATTCTAACCACTTAGGAAAAGAATGGTTAGCTTTAAAAGAGGGATTCAATATAATTTAAAAATATTTTTGAAAGATATCAAAAGTATATAATCGGAGCAGTTAGTATAATAGTGGAATTTTTTCGAAAAATTACTATAATGGACAGATTTTTAAAATTTTACACAAATGGGTAAGTCTTGTGTTAAGGGTATGATCTCCAATTGAAGAAGTCGTATTCTATGATAACGACTTGGTGACCGGAGAATATTTTGTAAAGAAGTCGTTCTTATAGGTAACGACTTCAGTTCTTAATCATTTTCATTAACAATGCTAATGGCATATTATAGAGTTTTAAAGAAGTCGTCAGCTAAAAATACGACTTCAGTTGAATTTTTTTAGTAAGAAGTCATAACCTAACTAGCGATTTTAGTGTATTAAATTTTCTTTAAGATAGTGAGGCTTGAGTAACGACTTGTTTGATGAAGTTTTTTTAGTTTAATTTATTGTAATTATTTAATTTATTAGTGTAATCATTAAAGAAAAAAGATATTTGTTGACAAAATATAAAATAAAATATACTTTAATACAGACAGGAAATTAAAGTTACATTTGATAGCAATTTATTGTTTATATGGACAATTGTCTCGGTTATGTCCTTTGTTTCGACAATAGGAGCATTTCTTTGGATTATTTGGAATTCAGTTATCCATTTCGTTATATGGATATGATTAGTGGTTGATCTTCCTGATTTTCTATGCCGCATATGGGGTCATGTACGAAATTTGGTCCTGTGTAAGTTAACCAATAATCTTCATTTTGGACCGGATGAAATTGGACTTCATAGGCCTGGTAAATGTTATGCAAGTTGTAAGTTAGTTGTAAATGACAAAAGGAGCAGACAGCTATAACGTGAGGACAAAGCAAGCGAGAAGGGCTTGAAACTGACCGCAGTCACACCACCACTCATTCAACTTTACAGTGTATGACATTGGTCGTCGTCAAAGTTGGGGATTGGATAATTCTTGAACATCAAACACATAATTTTTGCGAATTTTTTAACATCCCTCTACGATTTTTTTCCACCAAGCATGCAAATATTCATTATTTAACAAAAGTATCTAGCTATGCACACGACTTTTTACCCCAAAAGTTCAATAGAAGTCTCTAGCTATACACACAGCTTCTTATCCCAAAAGTTTAACAAAAGTCTCTATCCATGTACACGACTTCTGATCAAATATTTAATTACTCATATTAGGCATGAAGTTGTTACCTTGAAACACAACTACTATACAATTTATTTTTGGTTTAAGAAGTCGTGAAGTCACTCTCCTAGCACACTACTTATCCATATTAGTAATTTTTAAAAAATTTGCCCATTTTAATAATATCGTATTATAATTACACAACTTTTGTAAACGAGCCTATATAATCTGATTAAAAAATTATATACTAGTCTAAAAACAATTTCACAAAAAAACTTGTAAAAAATAACATAAGTTTGAATAAATGCAATAACGGAAGCAAACACATAAATTTTTATACTTTTTCTCTTAATCCAAATTTTGTATAGTTCATCATTAAGAACTGCAAAAAAGAGTTTCTGTATTATAGAACTTGTTACATGCGTTCCTTATTCTGTTTATTATACTGAATTGAGATTAGAAAAAAATGGAAAGTAAATTAAAAATTGATTATTTAAATCGAGAAAAAAGATTTAAATCGTAAATTCTAAATTCTAAATTCTTAAATTAAAAAAATAAAAATAAATAAATGAAAAGATTATAATAACTCAGATTTATATAATAAAAAAATATTGATTAATAAATTAATATTCTGGTTGAATTTTGGTAAGAATGGATATCAATTAAAATTGAAAGATAATTAATTATAAAGTGACTAATTTATGAAATTGAAAATAATATTAAAAAATTATATATTTTTTTAAATTAGATATATTTAAATATTTAAGTGTAAATCATGTTTAATTTTTTTGACATACTAATTTAAAAATGTTAAATTACAATAAATATATTATTTTTATAATAAAAAGTAATATACAAAAAATATTAAAACTATATTTCAATACAAAATTAAGTGAAGTCTTATTGTAAATGTATAATAAATAAATTAAAAAAAATTTCTATCTTGAATTATTATTAAAGACATAATATATTATTCATCAACACATAATTCATTATGTATCTATTTATAATGATCATGTGTTAATGTATAATCAATTATGATAATTGATTGTATTAATGCATAATTAATTTTGTCTCTATCCATAATTAATTATGTATTGAGGCATAATTAATTAGGTCGTCTACCACAATCCAATGTGAAAGAGGTACTCTCAATCACCATTGTATGGTGAATGAGAATTCCAATTAAAGCTAGGGAATTAACAATACAAATGGATGTCAAAGTTTTCTTATATATTTTCTTTTATATTTTCTTCACATATTTTGTTTTATGTTCACTCTTCTTTCCCCCTATAGAGGAACCAATATGCACCATGCAAATACCTATTCTTTTTCTTCCACAAAACAGCCCCAAAAGGTCACCTAACTAAACTGGCGAGCCACTTCCACTTCAAAAATTTATTGGTCTTTTATAACCTCATCACCTTGGACAACAACTTTCACTTTGAACATGTCGATAGAACATAGGGCTTCTATGTTTACAACACCAAAAACACTATGTGTGCCTGAGATTTTCCTTTGTTCTCAATAACACAAATCATCAAGGAACCATCATCCTTGCTGGAGCTGACCCCACCTTGAAGTAGACCATATATTAGTCACAGGTGGCACTAGAGATTTCTTCATGCATGGAGGGACCACCACCATTATGACAAATCCTTAGGAGGCTATGTTTATTTTTGCACTCGTGTTTTTCTCTTCAGTGTTTTTCTCACATTTATTACAAATCAAAACCATACATTTCTTTTCCTCCCATCTTAAATCTTATGTAATGCAAAAAAATAACTCTCATATGCACCTACATAAACATTTCTTCTTCACCCTCATTGCACCTTCTTTAATGTCATCTTCTTTGAAAAAGCTAATTACACAATGCAAGCACAACGACAAAGTTTGTTGTAGGTGACATCAATTGTCCCGTGGCAACGACTAGGTGAGCCACAAGCCATGTGAGTCAAGTTACAATCAAATCGTGGCACTTAGGTTGTTATGCTTTTAAGCAAAAAGAGTTGCACCCTAACTAATGACTATAACTTTTACTATAGTGGTAAGCACTCGATCCAACAATTGGTATCAGGATCAAGGTCACGAGTTTAATTTCCAACGAGACAATTGTTGAGGGGGAGATTGTTGCAGGTGACATCACTTGTCTTATGGTGACGACCATGTGGGTCAGAGGCCATGTTGGGCAAGCCACAATCGAATTGTGGCGTTTGTATTGTTATACTCTTAAGTAGAAATAGTTACGTTTTAACTAATGACTATAGTTTTTAGTCTAGTGATAAACACTCGATATAACAATGTTTTAAAACACAATCATCCCACCTGTCTTTTTTATCCTTTCATCACATCAACAAGGGGGAAACAACTCTCCCACTGTTCTTATTTTTGTCATAACATTTTTGCGAGAATCACTATAAATAAACGCGTAGAATATAACTACAATTTGCGACTCCTTTTACCCATCAATAATGAATCAATGGATGCAAACAAAGTGTTAGAATGAGTACTCAAAGTTACTCGTGGTTATCCCTTTTATATCCCCCTAAGATAAATAATAGAAGTATTATTTAACGTTAAGTCACTTACAACTTTTAATGAATATTCTATTATTGTTACTTCTAGCTATAATAAGTAAAGATATTGCTTGAAGATTGTAAATGAATGTTCCTTACTAAGATAACTTTAGGCTGAAAGATGCATACTCCCTCTTTTTCAACCTATAAGACAATATAATGATTTAACACTTAATATCTTAAAAAGAAAAGGCTCATGCAATTCTTGTTGTAATTTGACATACGGGAAGTTAGTTGGTTATGCATAATGCGATTTCTATTTATAAACAGTTGAATAAGAATATTGAGATTTGTTCAGAAATATTTTTTTCTTTGTATCAAAGTTGTAATAGAGGTTGGTAGTCTTTTAGGTGACATAAATCTCTATTTCACTCAACTTGCTTTGCTTAAAGTATCTTCCGTATTGAACATCTTTTCTGGTATTGACTACACCAAGTTTAGCATAAAATAATAGGAAAATTGGTTTATTATATAAAAGAATTTATTGGGATATGTGAGTTAGATTCTAATAACTCCTAAAATGGTCTAACAAATTTAAAAGTGTATTTGCATTTTCTTATGAGAGTCATGTCTTTAACATTGTGTCTTTTCTTGGATAATCTTTTGAAGAGTGTCATCTAGAAGTCATTTGTTAGAATAGGTAGTCCAATGATCTTGTGAAGATTGAGTTTGCTTTCTTTTGATGGTCTAATTATTTTTATCTAATGAACACACTTAGATAAAAGATATTAGTTCATGAAAACATGATACTATTTATTATTATCAAGACCATAAAACGTCTTGTTAAGACTATGCTAGTCAATAAAGACTAGACTGTCAATTATGAGACTATTAAGATAAGATTGTATTAACAATATATTCTATGATAAGATTGTTTATGATAATGGTCTTTGATATGCTTATGAATTTCACCAAACAAGATAATACACAAAACTTCTATTTTTGGAGGTTCAAGTGATCATTATACGTTTTATATGAAGTGGAACTCAATGAAGATTGTCACCAGACACAAATTTAACCCAATGATATAGAAGTGGTGAAAACATTTTTTAAAGAGTAAAAGAAAAAGAAAAACACAATAATGGATACAAATAAATGACAAAAATAGAAGGAATGAACTAGTAGACAAGTACGGAGGAGTAAAGAAAGAAGAAACAAAAGAAAAAAATTATATGGAGATGGAGGGGTTGCCATGCCACTTGGAGGACTCTCCAAGATAAGAGATGAAGATGAGTCACCCCTTGAATCAATGGGACAAGATAAGACTCTCCAAAAAATCACTCTTCTATTTTTCTAGAGTATTACTATTTTCATTAAAAATTCAAGATGACAAAATACAATGAGTTGGTGTCCCTATTTATATGAGAGATGGCCAAAATTTTCAAGGGGAAAAGAAAGGGAAATTGCAATTTGAATTCTCCCGTATGCCCTAAACTTGCAACGCCTAAAGTGGACCTAGCTCACATGGGTCATACTTTGCATGCTTTTCATATTTAACATGTGTTAAATATGTAAAACAAGATCATATGCACCTACTGTTAAGATGAGATGTCCTAGGGTTTTCCTTTAGGCCTAGGTGAGCCCAACTATGCTACAAAGGCAACTAAAAAAAATCTAGCTTCTTTATACAAGTCCATACAAGGCAAACTATACTTCAAAAATGAAAAATAAAGAGTACAATTGATTACCCATTCTTGCTCCTGTGAAATGCTTGTGTGCTTCTTCTAAGGAGGGTAGCATTTGGATTTGGTATTGTCTGGCCAAGCTTTATATCTCCTGTCATGTTTCTGGTGACCCTCCTCAGAGATTGGAGTCCTTGGCCAGTTGGTGGTTCTCTACTCATGGCTTAATCATCCCCTCTGGATGGGAGATAATTCGTCCATAAATTTGCAACACCTACTTAAAAGGAGTTATATCACTCACATTGAAAGAATTACTATCAAAATAGGTGGGTGATAGATTTAACTCATAAGCATAATTGCTGATCCTGTTAATGATTTGGAAGGAACCACCGCTTCTAAGGTTGAGTTTGGATTTCCTTTAAGTAGGAAAGTGATCCTTTCTCAAATGAAGTCATACCCAATCCCCATATTGAGACATCAATTATTTTCATTCCTTATTGACATGTTTAACTTTTCATCCTACTATTTGTTCAATCTGATTCTTGACTTTGGTGTGTAAATATTTTATGAAAAAAGCTTAATCTATCTTTACACAAAATAGAGTTAAGATCATGAATGGAAAGAAGGTTAGGAGGAGTGAGGGGGTTAAACCTGTAGGCTATTTCAAAATGATAGTGGGAGGTTGTAGATTTAACTACTCAGTTGTATGCAAACTTAATGTGAAGCATAAGTTCTTTCCACACTTGTAAATCTTGGAAATAAGGCATCGCAACATTTGAGGCCAAGTTTTATTAACCACTTTTGTCTAACCATTAGTTTGTGGGTGATAAGTAGTAGAAAACAACAATTTGGTGCCAAGTTTTCTCATTATGTTTTCCATAAGTGACTTAAGAACTTAGGATCTATGTTGATAGAATACATCTAAAAAGTCTATGTAAGTGTACTACTTCTTGAAAGAAGAGGTTGACAATATTACTATAGAATTTTCTTTAGGCTTAGGTGAGCCCAGTTATGCTACAAAGTAAACCAACACAAAAACCTAACTTCAATGTACAAGTCTATACACTACAACCTAGACTATATAAATGTAAAATAAAGAGTATAGTTAATAACCGAGTCTTTGCTCTTATGCAACTCTCCTGGTGTCGTACTTTTGGTAATCATCTTTAAAGGTTAGAGTCCTTGATCAATTGGTGTTGTTTTACTCATGACTTCATGAATTTTTTAATAATTTAAAATATCTAAATTTGAATTTCTCCATTTTAATTCTTATTTCTATTTTACATATCTAGAATTAATTTTTTAATTATATATAATTACTTGCTAAATGCTCTTTTATTTGAAAGAATGATTTAATACTCGGGGCAACATGCACTTATGGTTTTTTGTCTATCATTTCTTTACTGAGTTTTGATAATTTTTTCCCAACTATTTTTTCAATTGTAGAATGAAGAATATGTAAGTACATTTGGATTAATTGTGTAATATTGTGAATGCAAATATCGAGAAATTTCAAATGAATTACACGAAAATAGAGAAAAGCCTTTTGGCTTACATCATTATATAGATGCTCAAATCGGGATGTTTTAACTTTGATCACAAATTCAACATCTTAAACACTTCAAAATTTACCAAGAAGTAAGGGAAGATGAAAGTAAAATGAGTAGGAATCGATGGAAACCATAATGTTATCATGAATGACAAGTTGAATGGGAATTTACCACAACTAAAGTTTCTTTTGATAAAAACTAGTGGTTCAAGTTAACAATAAAAAAAATGAATATGCAAAATGTTATTTAGTTTCAAAATCAGTTTAAAAAGCTGCATGTAGTTCTAAGACCTATTTATAATATATCACTAATAAAAAAATTTAAACAAATAAAATAGGTCAAAAGAAATCATAACAAGCACAAATAAAAGAAACACTAATAAAACATTGGAGCTATTTCTTTTTGCTTCTTCATACTATTTTGAGACATCTCATAATTTTAAAAATAAGAATATGATATATCTACTTTTCTCATTTTATTTTCTGAATTATACCTTCTTAAATAAATTTGTTAGATTATATGTTTCAGAGAGTAAAATTGTGTTTCAAATTGGAGTATAGGGAGAAGAGCTCCCTAATATAAATTCTAGAATAGTTTCCCAAAACATGTTTTTCTTTTAAATTTTGTATTAGACACTTTAGAACATCATTGTATGCAATTTTTCTCTTTCTTTCCTTTTTTCACAATTGTTGACAATGGTCTTGGTAACTTGGTAGTAATTTGATTTCATAAGCATCCTAGAAATACATTAAAAAGGCCTTGTTAGAAAAGATTCAAGAAAAATTGCCAAATATGAATTCAATTCACATTCAAGAAAAAATGGTTTTTATCATTCACAATTTAATCACTTTATTTGAGGGTGTCTCACATGGTAGTAGTAATTGGACAGATGACACTTCCATGTCTTTTCAAGTCTATTTGTCTCCACACCAAATAATTTGAATGGACAAAGTGAAGGTGGTAGCTAAACAAAAGCTCCATTATTGAAAAATATAACAAGCTAAATAAGAAGAAAATAAATGGTCACATGATTGCAATGAGAAATGTTGAGTTAGACAAACATTGACAATCTATACTTAAAAGATTAAGGGTTGATTAAAACAATCTAAATGGTGTAAGTCAGGGTGGTGGTAGTTTCTCAGTCTCTTTGCAAAATGATATGAGTTCAATCAGTATAAGATTAGTCCCTCAACATTAGTAGAAAATGATGACACCAAGTATGCATTGTTCAAGCTAATTTTTTTTCTCTAAATAGATAACTAGTTTTTATTATAAAGATGAAACACAAATCACCACAATTTGAAATAGAGATGTTAAAAATAATATTTAAAATAAACTATGTAATTGAGCTAGTTTATACCTACAATCCAATACTACTAAATGGACAAGTGTATCTATCTTTTTTATAAGTTATAGAATATGTTTCTTAGTTTTTTTTATCTTCTTATTTGTATATGTGATCTTTTATTATAAATAAGAGAAGACAAGATAAGTGAATTAATCTCTTTTTTTCAAGTTTTTTTTTTCTTTTATTTTAATCAATTAAAGTTAAGAATGCAAAAAGGAGAGAAAAAGAGAGAAAGAGAAAGCTAAATATGCAAATGATATTATAGATTAGGGTTTCGAATCAATTACCTAATTCACAGTAAAAAAACATGTTTCGAATCAATTATTCCAGAATTTATTGCATGTGTGCACTTTTGTAAATAGTATAAGCTAAAGTCAACAACTTTATATCTACAAATTGTATTATTTGAAACACAATTTTGTTTTCCAACTTATATAACTTGAAAGGTTCATCTCACACTTTTTTAAAGCTTAACACAAAAAATTTCAATATTGTGGCCATTTTATGAAATTATAGGAGTACCACATAAAATACAAAAAGAGCCAAAGATTAGCTAGCAACTAAAGTACTTGACACCTAATTGAACAAAACTTAGGTGGCTATTTCTTCCTCCATCCTCGTTGTTTCTTCATTCACCTCCATGAGGTGTTGGAAAGATCTAAATTGTCTATTATAGATTTTGAATAATTAAAATTCTTTTAAATTATATAATTCAAAATATATTTTTAGATTTAGAAATATATTTTAAATTACGTAATTTAAAAATATATTTTATATTTTTAAATTATATAATTTGTAATTATTTATGAATTATATAAACTAGAAATATATTTTAGATTATATTAAGAGACATTTTAAAATTATACAATCTAAATATATATTTAAAATTTTATAATTCGAAGTATATTTTTAATCCAACAACTTCAGGCAGAGAAATCTGCACCACACCTGCACGAATAAACTTTCTTTATTTTTGTTGATTTCCGATTTAAAAAAATTGTTTTCTATATAGACATAAAGTCAATTTTAGATGCAGAATACAAATTGACTTCGAGTCTATACAAGCCGGAAGCTAAAAATATCCAGCAACTTCCAACTTATATAAAGCGAAAGTAATTCCCGCATTCAGAAATAACTTTCAATCTATACAAGCTGAAAGTCAAAAAATTCAATTTTTATTCATATCTCACATGTGAAAAGCAAAATTGCTTGATGAACAAAGATAAAGTGTTTTCTTGAACTCGTGGACTAATTCTTCTAAATACTTCTTATACCGCAAAGTCTAACTGAAAATCTCAGCTAAATTAACTTCACTACCTACAAACTTACCCTTAAGTAGCGACATACAACCAATGTTTTAAACTCCACTCGAACCAACTAGAAACCAAACTTAAAAATAAATTTCAGTAACTTTCCCTGACTCGATAATATCAAACTACTTAAAAACCAAATTAAATTGAAATAAACTAATTTGGAGTGGATTACGAAACTCCAATTTCAAGCATTTTCTGTTGATTGCTTTACAGAGTCCCACACCTTCTTTGTTGCTATTTACAACACACGCTGTCCCCCTGCACCCAGTAAAATAATAAAATTGTATTTGGCAAACTATTAACTAACGCGAGACAGGTTTCAACAACCTAGTAATCCACTACGCCATTCAAGATTCTGAAATTACATGCTGCAAACTTTTTTTATTTATTCATACTATTCAAGTGACTCAAGTAAATAAGTGAATCATTGATCCAATGACCTACCAGGTCAATCATACAAGGTTTTAAAATATTACTTTAAATTCTTGCCTTTTTTTTCCACACTTCATATTCGATTGTCAAGTCCAGTTAATTACTAAATGGAATTTACTAAATTGTTCAAACTTCAAACTAACAGGAAGATGAGAGAACCCTCGAAGAATTGAAGGGCTCCAATGGCCACTATAAACGAGACTGGATATTAGTTTTTTTACACGCGACGAACTCAGATTTCATTAAGCACAACCTTTCCAGAAGGTACATCAGCGCATATGTAGTACCTTGAATTACCAAATACCAATACCCCAATAAATGATCAATGGCATGCAAACTATAACACAAATTAATTTTAAGCGCAAGCACAATAACTGATCAAACATATAAGGGTTTGCCAACGAACCAGTGGGTACTGGCCTTTTTTTTTTTTTTTTTCAATTTAGCCCAATCACTCCCCTCCCCTTTTCTCCCCATGCTTCTACACAGACTACGCTTGTCATGAACCCCGCCAAGCGCCCTTCCCACCTCCCTTTCCCGCGGATAAAAAAAAATGAAAAACAAGCTGAATCATTGAATCGACCTGCTAGTCTATCCTTGCATAATCTTTTCTAGTGCGGGATGTCGGAGGCATGCTTGAGACAGGTGGATCCATTCTGCGCCCTACAATATATACCAGCCAAGTTAGATTGATACAGATACATAATAATAGTCCTTTTTTTTTTTGTTTTGTAAATTAAAAGTTATTTTTTATAAAAACCAGAAAAAAGAAGTGGAAGTAGTTGAAAATCCTTAGAGGAGCTTGTGCTACCACGAGTTTTTCTTTTTTATAACAGTATCACGTTACGTTCACATTTTTATTCATTGTTGATTTTCACAATAACCATTTGATGTTCACCAAGACAAAAAAAAGTGTCGACTAATCAGGATACAGGTACCACAGAAAAAAAAAATCAGCTTTTGTGTGATCCCTTGTGCTTGGAGTAATGACATCTAATAGTATCTTTGGATGAAAGATATTTAGAAAGTAATTCATTTTTGGGCAGTGATTGAAGGACACTGGTACTGTGTTCCACACCACTTTTATAACTTCAATTTTTTTAAATATTAAAAAAATAAAAAATATGAAAAAGGTGTAGTTTGGAGGTCTATAGGAGGTCTGTCAAACATTTTCCTTCATTTTTAGAATATTTGGAATACTTCATGTTGTTTGGATAAAGAAATTGAAATTCATTAAGAGAGTAATTTGATTACGTAAATTATAAAGTTTCAGATTACACCTAAAAGGTTGGAATTTGAAATTTCATCATACTCTGTCCTCCCTCACATACATGAATCTCCTTTCATACTCTATTATCAGCTTGGCCTTAACCGAGATGCCTTGGATCAACCTCAGTTTAGACACTGTCAGCTCGGCCAAGGTTTGCTCAACCTCAACTTTGGACATCATTAGCTTGACTGATGTCAACTAGAATAATTGTAGTTGCATCAACCAAAAATAGTTTCAATTGATGCCAATCAAGCAAGACCCTTATTGCCATCAGCTAAAAGATTTTGGCAGAGTTTGGCCAAACAATAGCATAGACTATCGTCAACTAAAACATCACCAACTAATATTTTGAATTATTAAATATTTTTTAATATTAAAATAAACTTGTATATTTGTTAGTCATTGAAATACTCTATCCAAACAAAAAAGTTAAAATTCAATAAATTTGAATTGCCCAATCCAACCAACGCATTTGAAAAATGAAACAAATTAAATTGAACACAATTAAAATTCTATGCATTTGAATTTCCTTGAAATTGTCAAATTTCCTATCCAAACTCATGATGAAGGTAGTTGTAGATAGTAATGGCTATCAAACATAATCATGCAATTTTGTTGTGTACCACTAGAAGGTATAACACAAGAAAAATAATGGGTTAGTTTACTCCTAACTAGCTCCTCCTATCTATGATTGTTTGGTGACTCATATTTTGTGCACATTTATAGAGATGACAAATGAATCCGTCCTTATGGGTATTAACTGAACCCGCCCTGAGTTTGATGGAAAATCCCCGTACTGAATGGGTATGGGTATGGGAATATCCGATTTTTTAAATTGAGTATGGAGACGGGGATGGGTATGTACATATTCGCCCCGTCCTCACCCTTTTGAATATTATTAAGTGGACTTTAAGTCTAATTCAACCCCACAAAATCGACTTGTAAGATGAGGCTTGCATCCACTTATATACACTAAATTGACTTCATCTTTAGTCGATGTAGGATCTCCAACACAACCCCCTCCCACCAAGGACTGAACATCTTGAGCGTGAGACTATAAATTTATGGGTGGTCCAATAGCAGTCTGATAGCGGGTGACCCGATAGGCTCAGCAACCTAACTAGAATGGACTTATATGACTCTGATACCATATTAAGAAGTGAACTTTAAGTTTAACTCAACCCCACAAAACCGGCTTGTGAGGTGAGGTTTGCACCCACTTATATACACTAAATTGACTTCATCTCTAGTCGATGTGGGATCTCCAACAAATATTTTTCAAAAAGATAAAAGATGCATTTATAAATTCTTATTATTAGTTTAATGTTACCTGTGCAATTTTGTTCGCATTGTGTATAATCTTTATTAGTATAAAAAAAAATTCTTGTGCAATTGTTATGTAGTACTTTGATTTGAGATTTATAAAATTACAATTTTTTTTATATTTGATATTAAATCCTTAATAATATAATAATTATTTTCTCGTGATTTGTTTGTTTTTTTGAAAAAAAATATCGAAGTAATATTTAGAATAATAAGATAATAAGAATGTGGGTATGAGCATGAATATGAGTATATATCTGTTATCCGATGAGGATGAGGATGGGGATTGGACAAAATTTCCATACTCGTTGGGTATGGAGATAGGGATAGATTTTTATCTTGGAGATGAGGATGAGGATGAATTTTTATCTTGGGCATGGGGATGGGATAGTAATACTCGCACTCGCCCCGTTGTCATCCCTACACACTATAGTCTAATTGCATCTTCTAAGTATTTCTTCTTTCCTTATTTTTTTCATTTAGCATGAATTTGTATTTTTCACAATAAATAGGAGTTTTTGTAAATATGTTCTTATACTGTATTTTTGTATTGTATTTTGTATTTTTCAATCTAACCTTCGCTCATTTTTTTTGCTTAGAACTTTTTTTTGTAAGTGTCCCTTTGAGCTGATTCTTTTTGTGTTGGATGCTACATTTCCGTGACTTCCATTTGGACAATTGAAACGTTGCATTTGGAGCTCGAGAAGTTAAGCAACAATAGTGTTTTCTCTATATGAATTAAGTTTTGTAATTGACTTTGTAGTATGAACTAGGGCCCACTCATTCCCTCAAAATAGGGCTACTATAAAGGCACTTAAGAGAGACAGTTACTAGTTTGTTAGTTTTCAGTTTCCAAATTCTATCTCTTCTCCCATTTTTACATTTCTGCAAGTCTTCCATGGTATACCTTTTCAGTTCCACAACAATGTATACATGTTGAGTTCAATTAGAGAGTGAAGAATGGACAATTACATCTTGTGCTCACACTTTTTTCATTTGGCTCGATTCATAGATCCTTAATCCTTGTTTTCATTCGGTAGGGAGTTGTGACTAAGTTATTTCAATTCCATAATTTCTTTTCTTTGACTAAAAATGAAAGAAATTATCTACTGCTTCAATTCATGTTCAATTCTGATTCTCAGTTTCAATTCCTGTTTTCAATTTAGATTTCAATTTTAATTTTCAATCTAGTTTTCTATTCTTGGATTCCAATTCTAATATTGATTTTCAATCAATTGTCTTAGTTTCAATTCTTGTTTTCAATTTTAATTTTCAATTTAGTTACTGTTCTTGTATTACGATTCCAATATTGATTTTCAATCATTTGTCATACTCTGTTTTGTGTTTCTCAATTTCAATTTCAATTTCTGATGCAATTCACAAGTCTCATGCTTGCTTTAGTTTTTCTAATTCAATATTGTTAGTTTTCAATTTCAATTGCTGTTCAATTCTGTTTGTCTAATTCAATGCTGTTAGCTTTCAATTTTAATTGCTAATTCAATTCCGTTAAGTTCTCCGTTCTTGTCCATTACTGCATTTGATTTTTAGTTTTTGTTCTTGTCATCACTATTCTATTATTCATTCTTAATTTCTATCACTGTTTTTACTTCTTTACATCACAACCCCCCCCCCCCAATTTAACTTGCATAAGGAAGATGTATGAGGTAATGGTCATGTATAATGTGTGTTCTTAAGGATTCTACTTAAGTCAGCCCTATATTTCATATTTTAGGAGGATTTAGTTACCTTGCAAGCTTCACACAGTGAACTTGTCATTGTCAAAATAGGTCTGGTCCGACTCACGTGGGTTGTGATTCTGGATACGCCAAGCTTAAAACAGTGACCTAAATAAAAATAAGTTTACTAGATACCCATATGGGCCAAGGCTGAGTTGGCCGGTTTCTTCTAAGGTATATTGAGATGCACTTGTTAAATGTATTATTAAACGTGATCTTCCTTTTAGCTATGTCGAGTATGAGGGGGTGATGAGGACATGACCAAGAACAAAGAGTTGGAAGCACTTGAAGGACTTCAAGAACCTATGACAAGAGCAAGAACAAAGAGAGCCAAGGAAACATTACAATAAGTGTTGACTGCTCTTACTAAAACAGAACCAATCTTGTCTGACCATCATAATAGAGGGGCAGCTCATCATATTTCACTCAAGAATGAACATCAATAATTTTGGGACAGCTACACTTTGGCCAATTATTGGTTGTTACGTTGGTTTATTTACCCTGTAATTTCTCTTAATGCCAAGAGACTATATGTAGTGCCCAACCAAGGCAAAGAAGGGGTAGATTATCATGGTAAGAAAAAGAACTCAAATTTGAGAGTTATTTCCTCCTGGATTCTTGTTGATCCAGAATTGAGATTTATCAAAAGAATTTCATCACTTTGTGAGTGTAAATTCCGAGACAAATCTTCCATAGTTGGAAGTATGGCATCCTCCTCAATTTCCAAATCATTTTGTCTTTTCTATAATCATATAATTATGATACATTGTCTATGAAAATAAGTAGTGATTATTGCAACTTGTTTTCCTAAAGGTCTAATGTCAAAATCTTGACAAACAAGAGTGTTCATATAAGGGGGTTTGGAAGATAAATAAAGTATTAAATATTGATTTTAGACCAATTAGTATAAACATTTCAACCAATGATGTCTAATTTATATATATTGTAGTGCTTTAATTAGGGTTGTCAATTTCATAGTGATATGAACCCTTGTCTACTTTAATAAATCTTTACTTGTTTAAATTATGCATATTATGGATGTCAGAGATGTTAATAAAATTGTTTCAAGTAATATTTGGACTAAAATACATGATGTTGTATAATACATCTTGTTGAATATTAAATTTCAAACTTTGGGACAAAGATATACGATTTTTTTATGTGAACAACTCGTAATCTATTTTAATTTTTGATTTGGTAAAAAATAGTCCATTGGCTCATGAACTTAACATAGGATCAAGCTAGACAAATTATGCCTCGTTTCAAAATATAGATCAAGTTAGACTGATAAATTATTTTAACTTTTCTTGAGGGCTAGGCTGAGCTAACCACCTGTTTTGACAACCCTTCTTATCACAACCAACAATTTGAGTGGCCAAAATTTCATCCCATGGGAAAGGTCAACTTCATTTTCCTTCAAGAAAAATGAAAATAAGGCTAAATTGCGGGAGAAGTAAGTTCTATCCCTTCAATAGGAAAAATGGAAGCCCAACAAAAAGTTCTCCAACAAACTTTGTAAGTGCAGGCAAAACTATTGGTACAAGAAAGGTAGTACAGAAGGGTTATTTGTTAGACGCTTTAAATACTTGCAAAGGAAAAATGAAATAATTGATAGTAGAATGTAGAGCTTCATATCACATGACTAGATATTCTCTCTCATAAAGTAGTCGTAGGATCTTTAATCGATGTAAGATCTCCAACACAGTCTCTCATGCTGAGAACTGAACATCTGAAGTGTGGGACAAAATATTTGTGGATGGTCTAGAAAATAGACTTTAACATATTAGAAAGTGAACTATAAATCTAACTCAACCTCACAAAACTATCTTATAATATCAACTTTGCACCCACTTATATGTTATAATTTGACCATGACTCTAGTTGATGTGGGATCTCCAACAATCTCATTTCCAAAATAATAAAATTTTAATAAGCTAGTTTCTTATGTGCAAAAAAGTGGCATCATAAAGCCAAATTGCAAACCCTACTATAGCTCAATTATACTAGCAAGACAAGTGACAAATGGCGTTTTTTGTGTGGATTATAGAGTGTTCAATAAGGTAATGATTCTAAAAATGTTTCCTATCATGTCAGTTGATGGTTGAATGAAATAGTTGTTGGATCGAGCACTTACCACTACACCAAAAGTTGTAATCACTAGTTAGTATACAACTCTTTCTACTTAAAAGCGTAATAGTCCAAGCACCACAATTTGATTGTGACCTGACCCAACTGGCCTTCGCCACGGGACAATCGATGCCACCCATAACAATAGCTTGCAAAGTAAATTTTTTCATGTTGGACCTTAATTTGGGCTTCACCAAATTAGAATAGAGGAGGACGATATACCCAAACGCACAAAGATCATTATGACTATTTTGGTAATGCCATTTGGCTAAACCAATGCACCCTAAATATTCCAAACTTTAATGAATGACGTCCTTCAACCATACTTGAAGAAATTTATTTTTGTTGTTTGATAATTTACTAATATATATAGCAAAGATGAAGAGTGTCATATCGTATTACAATTGAGGAAAGTTTTTAAACAAACTGAATGGCATATATGGGTAGTAAATGAAAATCAATGTGAATTTGGCATCAAAAGGAGAGTAATTGTTGCCTCAACTAAACATCAGTGCCCATTACTAACTTTCCTTTCTTCTTTCAAAATTGATCATCCAAAGTGTAGGTCCCTCGATGCCTCCCTCCTAGATGTTTCAACAAAAGTAGAGTAATTGTTGCCTTACGTAAACAACACTACCCATTACTAACTTTACTTTCTTCCTCCAAAATCAACCATCCCAAGTGTATTGTCCCTTGTTACCACCCTTCTAGGTTTTTCCACAATTAGAGCAAGATAACTTCGTAGTAAATAAAAAAAATGTGATTTGGTGAATCAAAATTAGAGTAATTCTTGTGTCAACTAAGTCATGCAAATTTGCATCTTGCACCCAAATTTTCTTAGTTTCCTCTAGAAGTTTTGGCAATGAAGTGCCAAGTGACATGTGCAATAGTTGTTGACATGGCAACCAAGAAAGTGCATCCAACATAGAATAATCATTACCCTTCTTTTGTACTGAATCTTGCAATCATACCCCCAACCATCTTTGCCAACCAAAATATCTTAAATAGAGTCTTTAGTTGTTGCGCCAACATCACTTTTGTTCATAAATTTCTTGCTATGGCTGCCATCCACCACTAGCCACTTCACTAGTTGAATATTAAGAATGCCTTTTTGGATGGTGAGCAAGAAGTTTACTAAGATCAACCCCATGGTTTTATCATTCCCAAAAACTTTAATTTTGTCTATCACCTATGTTATTCTTTATATGGTCTGAGGCAATCTCCTTTTGCCTGATTTGGCCATTTCAGTTCCACTCTCCTTCAATTTGGCACGACTCACTGAGGTTGATGATTTTGTTTCTTTTCATTCTCCATCTAGTTTGTGCACCTATTGTAGTCTATGTGATGACATTGTCATCACAAGTAATGACTTTAATGGTATTTGCAAACTAAAACTTCACCTTCAAAGCCTGTTTCAAATGAAAGAAATAGGCAGACTGAAATATTTTAAGGAACGAGGTTGTTCAATCCACCATTTCCTAGTGGAAATATGCCTTACATATTCTCATCGAAACCACCATGCTAGATTATTGCCCCAATTAAACTCCTATGGACCCTAATGTCAAGCTTCTTCTGGCCAAGGGAATGACTAAGAAAGATATTGTTAACTTATTGGTAGAATCAATTACCTCCTCAACGAGACCAGGTACACATCACATTTGCAATAAACATTGCATGCCAATACTCGGGACACTCAAGCCTATTTGTGACAAATAAGATGCTCTTCAAATTGCACCTAATATGCTTTTTCTAACAAACTAAACATCAAGAATGATTGCTACTTTGTCAGAGAGAAAGTACTATTAGGAGAGATGACCATTGACTTTGTCCACTCCAATGACTAGCATATATGTTCACTAAATTTCTCAAGGAGACTCGTGTTCATTGTATTTCTTGAAGGCTTGGTTTGTATCACATGTATGCTTTAGCTTCCAAGGGTGTGGGGTGTTGACAATTGTCTTTTACATGTAAATAGGAAAACTTGGAATATTGTATAGCTATCATTTAGAGATTATCTTTGATTTTATCCCATGATTATAAATAAACCTGTTTGTGTGAGAAATTGCATACACTTTTAGTATATATAAGTGTTACACATGTACCATCATGCAACTAAACATCCGACACTCTAACTAGAGCTCTTCCAAGAGACATATCTAACAGATTGAAATCTTGAAATGAACATATCTAACACACAGATTGAGGGAGACTGTAGATGATTGTGGCAATCAGACAGAACCATTTAATTTGGTTGTGATAGCTAGAATTAGGATCTGCTATTATTTGTTCCTTTTTTAGATGCAACCTTTATTGGAAGAATTATTTTATATCAGCCTTGGATCAATTTATTTACCTTTATTGCCCCAATGCCATAAACGAGATATAACAAGACCAATAACATAAGAAAGAGAGACAGTAAAATCAGGCAAGATTATATACCCCACGTCATACTGTTGGTGAATGAGTTATTCCTCGGAGAACGAGGACCCACACTGCTGAAACCAGAAGGAGCCTGAATCTTAATTTGATTCCAATCAGCACCCTGGGGGGGTCTACCATGTGTGTATCTCTGACCAGATTGGTGTCCAAAACGGCTTGGAGAATTATGTAAAATATGAGGCATGAGATGAAACTGTTTAGACATAGAGGGTACATAGGCTGCTTGAAGATCATGCGTCGGAAGGCTACCCATCTCAACATTCGCAAATGATTGACTTGGTCCATTTAGTCTGAAGCACAAGTTAATGGCAATGAAAAGGATCAATGATAGTAAAAACGGATATTCAAATTATAAGGGAAGAAAAATATTCTGAGGATTTTAATTCCACATTAAATTAAACAAAGAAAAAGTACATAAATTTTAATAATATCAATGTACCCAATTTTACAACCGTAAGAGTTTAACTGCATAATGTTTTGCTCAAAATCACATATTTACATTCTTTTTTGTGCTGATAAAGGGAAACAGTCTTTTCCCACTATTTCAAAAGCATGTTATAGGGTGTGAAATTTATCAGCAATCTTAATCTGATTGGAAAAAGAATCAACCCAAGCTGCAGCTAAGGAAAGCACGAAAGAAAAGCACTTGAACCATGGAAAAAGTTAAGCAAAATGAAAACAACTTAACAGCAAACAACCCACCTTTGCTTGATTATTGGAGTATTCGAGCTGGACACATGTTTGAACCTTCCAAATCCAGCCCATGTTTCAGTAGATCCAAGATTCATACTTTTGCCAAACTCATTTGCCAAACAGCTTTCATCTGAACCATCCTCTTGAAGAAGTAATTCATCACTGGAATGAAATTAAATTTAGTAATAAGAACATTAATATCATAAATTATCATCAAATGTCCTGTTACTAATTTAACTTCAGGGAATGACTACTAGAAGGTTGAATGCCATGACCAAGTCTGCTTCATGACTATTAACGGTCAAAGTCAGCTGAATTTCTCCACAGAGATTCAAGTCTCGTGCAATTCCATCTAGGAAACCACAATTATCTTTTCACCAATGTAGTTTTGTTTCCCTTTTTAGCCTTTTGTTAACACCAAAATTGTGCTGAAGTGATAGAAAGAGGATAAAAATACCAGTGTGATGGGAATTCGATATTTCACTTCTGTGGATAGTGATTGTAAATGCAAGCTATAAAGATTTTGATGATATCAAACCAAGTTAAGAGAATATCAAAAAGATTGACAAAAGGCTGATCAAGATTACACATATAATGCATCAAGAAAATCAGCTATGAAAAGAGATCTAATTAGATAAGTGATTAGAAAGGTTTAGATCTTTTGTCAAAAGAAATCTCCTTACTTAGCATTGGGTTTGGCCTTAAAAGTAAAAAGATACTTAAACCATTTTCTAAAAACAAATCAGTTCAAAATATCACAATTTTTGAACTGGTAATCAATTACCAAAATTACCAAAGACATGGAAACTGGTATTCAAAAAATCTGAACTGGTAATCAATTACAAAGTTGTAATAAATTACAAAGCAGTTTGAAACAGTTGAAACTTGAACTATTGAAAGGGCACGACTAACAGTAAAGTTGTAATCAATTACCATCGTCTAGATTTATGAAAACTTACATCTCTTTGAAAACTCATATCTCTTTCATGAAAAATCACAACTCTTTCAAAGAGACATCAAGGTTCAAAAGTTTCATTATAAATATGAGTTCTTACTTCAGAAACGAATAGTACTTTGAATATTGTGAATTTTATTACTTACAAAATTACTCTTGGCCAAACACTTGCTAAAGTTCTATTGAGAGTTCTTACAGGATCTTCAATTTGTATCATCTACTCTTCAAAAGAGAGTTCAATTGTATTTAAAGAATTTCTGTTGTAATCAAGAGAGGTGTTCTCTATATAAGAGACTCAAACACAAGGAAAAAGAGTGTTCATCCTTTGTAAAGAATTTACAAAGATTTGGGTGACTTGACAACTAGAGGACTGGACGTAGGCAAGGTTTTAGTCGAGCCAGTATAAATTTTGTTTGCACTTCTTCTTCCTTATACCTTTTATATTCATTATTTGAATTGCTTATTGATATTTATTCTGCATTCATCACTCATCTTAAAACAAAAGTGCAACTTAGTAAATTTTTTATAGAAATAAAACAAGAATTAAGAAAGATAGAAAAATTAGTTGAATTTAATTCACCCCCCTCTTAAGTTAATTGAGGCCACTTGTCTAACACTGATATCAGTTTGTAGGTACATTGTCGTCTCTAATGCACTGATACATTGATCATGCCAATGTATCCAACACAGGTACTCTTACATACGTTTAAAATACGTATTTGTAGTGTCGGCAATTAAAAGTAAACAAATGCTCAATATACATTGAAAGAGAGCTTGTGAGTTAGAACTGTTACTTTATGGTACAACTAATTGTCCTTTGAGTTAAACCTTAATCCAATACAAGACTTGAACGGTGAGGATCTACCCCTTGTTTATTACCAGTACTAAGGATCCCACACCCCACCCCTTCTTCCTAAAACAGCCTCATATATAACATTCCACTAGTATATATAACTATCATCTTTTTTATTTTTATATATTTACAAACATTAAACATACATAAATTATATAATATTTGTGACTTATTCCATGAAATCATTTCTATGAATTGATATTTGGGTACCACTTAATTAAAGAACAAGTGATGAGATAACAAATGTTGATAGAAGCAACTCTCACCCTCACCACTAGTTGGTATAAAACTAATTTGTATATAGTTTCATAATTTTGATATGGATAATATTTAACAATGATTTTAAATGTTAATATAGTTTCTTAAAAAATTACAATAACATTTATTTTATTTTGTGAATTATACATATGCATAAATACATATTTTAAATGTATTTCAACGTATTGTATCCTATATTTTTTAAGATGAAACGAATCGCCATGTCGGATACATGTTGTATTCGATACTTGTATCGTATTCATGCACCATAGATTGTGGTGGAATAAGGTGGGAAAAAGAAGAATCTAAACATGTCCAGAAAGGGTATCTGAAATACATACTCTCACTCTTTCACAGTTTGTAGATTCTCTCTCATTCAGCATGTTACCTAAATGATAAGTTATACCCTCCCTAAGAGACCTTGATCCTCTGCATTACTTTGTGATATATGCCAAATAGCTGCATTCTTAACAATAATTTCTCAAGGCGAAATGTAGCAAAACCCTTCCTGCAGTCCCATATTCTTAAGAGTTTTTGGATGGTCTTGCAATATTTAGACCCTCTGAAGTGATTACATATTCCTTCACAAGATAAACCTTGTACACCCATTATTATGATAAACATGTAATGATTGACTCTCAACTCGAGCAAAATTCTTGAGCAGAGACATGAATTACGGAACATAGAGAATGTCCATCATGTAAGTTGAATTTATAAGTAACTTGGCCAATCCTTGTCAAGGATCTCAAAATACCCACGAGTGAGTTTTCATTATTTTAGTTTGTTAATGATGAGGTTGTAAGGTTCAATCTCAAGGTAGACTAAATCCCCAAGTAAGGAAATCTTAGAAAATAAATTTTAAGCTTAACTCAACCTCACGAAACCAGCCAGTAAATTGTGGTTTACACCCACTTATATACAATATAATTTTCTCCTATTTCAAGTCAATGTTGATTATCCACCACACCAAGAATTGGACATCTTGAGCATAGGAATAAATATTTATGGGTGGTATAATAGCGACTTTAGTTGATAACATGATAGACCCAACAAATTTCGTTAAAATAGACTTTGATATCATCTTAGAAAGTAAACTTTCAGCCTAACTCAACCTTACAAAACCAACTTCTAACATGAGGTTGGCACCCAAATATATAACTATAATTTGGTCATATTTATAATTGATGTGGAATCTCCAATAGTGACTTACCTTCTTTTTATGCATGCCATCCTTAATATTTCATCAAGTTTAGAACATGTACAAAGCATGTTTGATGCTTTCATAGGTTTGAAGCTTAAGAAATTACCAAAATATGACTTAGTTACATTGAGTATAGTATCTAGGCAACTTAGGTTGAGTATGATAGTATCAAACACTGCATTGTACTCCCCCTATTGTCTTAACCATTATTCATTCCCCAACCCAAGATACCTTTTTTGATTTAGTAGTTTAGTTCTAGTTAATCCTTTGCAAGAGTATCATCACCAACAACTTTTCACCTTTCCTAATTGATCTTATCCACACCATCCCCTCATGATTATACCAAGCCTTTTGAGAGTGACCTCCTAATGCCTATGGGTGGATCGATGTTGATTAACAATCAGGGGTAGAACAGTGGGAGGTACATAAGCCACATTAGCAAGGAAGGGAGACCTTCTGCACAGTTTCTAGCAACAATCAATAGTATGACCAAGCTTATGGCAGTTCTTCGATGTGGATCCATCCTGAGAGCACCTCACATTGTTGTCTTGGGAGGCTGAAACAAAGGTATCACTAAGAGAAGAAGAAAATGACTAAATATTTCGTTTTGGTTGAATTCGAAGAAGGGCAAACAAAATTGTAGTCATTATAGGGACCATAGGAGACCCCAAGATTTGATAACGAGCACTACAGTACTCTAAGGGGGCAAGCCATAAAGGGTGAAGATTAGAAAAAGGGTATTACGATCTTCAAGTTCTTTCTAGACCTCTGTAAGATTTGTAGCGATAGGGGTAAGACTAACTGAAGTCCTAAAGGGTAACTTGAACCTAGACAAGTAGGAGGACATAGGATATCGAAGTTCATCAATCTGCTTTACAACTTTGACACTAGTTCTTGCTTTGACTTTGGTCTAAACTGAACATGTCTTGTTTGATTTAGACTTCAAGCACATCCTTCACAATGTTTACAACATAATTTTTAGGTTTGCGAAAACACTTTAGTGTATTATACGTATTTTAGTATTATATTTATATTGAGAAACTCTTGCATGTTTAGGAGTCAAATTTACGTGGCTTTGGATACCACGTTAAATGAGAGAAAAGAGAACAAAGAATTAGACAAATAATAGGCAAAAAATTGTGTCAACAGGCACTACAAAATATGTGTTAGATATTATTAGATATGATATTATTTGAAATAATTTTATAATGGGCTTAGCCGATATTCTCTGCCTGACTCCTTATTATATATACATTATCTTATATGTTATTTTACACATTAGGGATTCAGCCCATACATTTCTCTCAAAATATTCTAACAATATGTTTATATAGGCTTATTTGATTAATTATAAATAATTAGAGGATATTTTGTTGCCACGAGATTAGAGATTTTGTTGGCTATAAATGTAAATATTCTATCCTGATTTTCAACATCTATCATGGTATGCCTAGGATCCCTAAACCTGGGACGGCTATGACATTGTAGTGGAGTTTTTCTTGCCCTTTCCCCTAATCCAGATTCCTCTTTATTCTCTCTCCACTCCCATTAACTATTCATATAACCCCCATTGTTAAATGCTCCTTGTTGACCCTCTCCTCTTTAATTTTTTGCATGTTCTAAACAAAATATCTTCAACGCACAGCCATGATAGTCATATGTAGAAAACTTAATCTTGCATTGCATGAGATACACAAGAATCCAAGATATCAATTTTAATTCAAAAAACAATCAATGACAATTAAACTTTTTGGGAGTCAATAGTGTACCTGTAATTAGGGTCCCAATCGCCAGGATCGGGCAATGAAATGCCTATCTCTGTATTGTCACGAACCAATTCTGTTGATTGTGAGTTCAAAGTAGCACCAGGCTTAATCAAACATGAAATGTTCTGATTAGCAGATAATCCTCCACTTCCTCGCTGCTTCCGGTTTCCAGGAATGCTATTTGACTGTAGATATGATGGCGAACTGCCAAGAGGTTGAGATGTACCCTCAATATGGCTTGTGCTGTCAGGATATTGACTTTGCCAATGTGAAGAAAATGTTGTTTCTTGAGCTTGTGGACTTCCAGAATGTCCCCAATTTTTTCTTCTATTAAACTGGCTAACTGCAGCTGTCTTGCCTAAAGGTGATCCGTGAGAAGTTCCTCTTGCAGGAGATGTTGGTCCAAAGTGTCCCGGAGAACCAACTGAAACCTGACTATAGGAACTTGGTGGAGTAAATTGTGATGGGCTGGCACCAAGGGGCAGGGGAGCGAAATTTCCAGCTGATGGACTTATGCCCAACCCATTCCCAGGTTGGTATTTAACTCTTCTCCTAGCATCAGGACTATTCCCAAGCATTGACATACTACCCTGATTGTGCATGTTCATACCAGATGGACCAATAGGTGAATAGTAAGCAAACATGTTACTGCTTTCTCCATAACTTCCATAGCTGCTTCCTAGCCCAATACTATCATTATAGCTCCCATGGCTTCCTACACTTCCATAACTATTAGCTGGCTGATGTTGAACCATCTGAAAATGTGGACTGCTATAGAGTGAAGCTCTGCTTTTGCCCGGAACCTGTGGAAACAAAATATTGTAAACTAGGAAGAATTGGATATAATTATTTCAGAATTAAATATCATAAACATATATTCCAAATTATGTGATAACTCAATTAGAAAAAATTAAAGAGGAGTTTCTATCAGAATGGAAAGAAGATTAGGCTTCACATTACAAATTTAGGTATTAGAAATTGGAGATTATTCAGGAGATGCTTTTGGGTTGAATAATTCACTCAGGAAAAGGTCTATGTTGCTACAATAAGAAACATATTAGTGTGTGGATTTTAAACATAAAGATTGTCTTACAAAGTGGATTTAAACCTAACTTTATGCTACAAAACCAGCTTGCAAGGTAGGGTTTATACCTAATTATAATTTGATTATAGATCTATTCGATGTGAGATGTCAACCCATTGAAATAACTTTTGTTATAAGTACCTCTATATTCTTATCTGATATTAAATTGGAATTTTTGCCAGAATATGGCCATCAGGAATCTATACCCTATACTATTTCAAAGGTCAAATCATTCACTCAATAACCCTCAATAAAAATAATACTAACAAGCAGCAAGAAGTTTAAGATTTGCACTTCGAACAAGGTTGTCATGTGATATATGACGTGAATTTTGATTTAAGAAATAGAATATTTAATTCTACACCTCCAAGCTGCTACCTGACAGTAAAGATTAGGGAGCATTGGGTGATTATTGAGTATGCCCTCGACTTCTGGAACTTTGATTTTGTTATGTTCAACAATTTTCCATGAAGTCTCTGTAACGTAATCAGGCTTAGTATGTTATCGCATTGAGGTTTTGGAGGGAGATAGACACTTTGTAATTTTAAAGGGTAAACCCCTAAAAGTTGGCAATGGCATACATCAAACCATACCCTTCCAAGTACATGTCAACAATCCGTACCTCAGCAAATCAAATTCATGATCTTTCCTTTGATGACACTTGTTAGATTGAGCACATAGTGCTACACCAAAAATTACAATTATTAGTAGGGTGCAACCTTTTCAACTTAGTACATTAGTTCTTTCCTTAACTTGTGATTAGAACTAATGTCAATAATTATAAGTAAAAATATAAAGTAGGTTAGAAAAGTTAATAAAATGAATATATATGAATTTTGTATGTAAGTTGAATAGAAATTTCCTATAAAAACTGAGGTGCTATAAACTAAAAGTACAAGATTATACTCTGAAAACAAGTCAAATAGTCAAGAAACATATGGAATTAATCCAGTAACTCAGAAGCTTTCAGAAAGTAGAGAAATTTATCTGAGACTAAAGGATCCAAATTAATTTAGAAGAGTGACTAGCACAATTATCTATGGGCATTTTTTCCCTGCACCCCAATAGCACTGTGCAATTACCAAAATACCCTCTAAACCTAAATCATATGCACCCCCTCTTCCTTTCCCTTTTGTGCTGTCTTTCTTTCTCTTCTGCATCTTCCTTCCGGTCTCTCTTCTCTTCCGGTGTGCTCCCTCTCGTTCTCCTTGTTTTTGCATTTGGTGGTGAGAAGCAAGCACACACGACTGCACATCGGCGTCGGCACCAGTAAATTGCTTCGTTTTCTCGTTTTCATGTTTTTCCGATTTGAGAGAATGACTTCCGGCGTGTACAGACCGGAAGTCAATTCGAATGCGGAGTAGAAATTGGCTTCCGGTCTGTACAAGCCGGAAGCCAAAAAATTAGTTGACTTCCAGATTGTAAAAACCGAAAGTCACGGGTTGTAGAAACCGGAAGTTAAAAATGACTTCCGGATTCTACAAGTCGGAAGTCAAAAAATGACTTCCGGGTTGTAGAAACCGGAATTCAAAAAGTGATTCCGGATTCTACAAACCGGAAGCCAAAAAGTGACTTCCAGATTCTAGAAACCGAAAGTCAATAACAAGGGCAATGTTGGAATTTTAATTTTTTGGGGGTGCAGGAAGAATCGCCCTTATCTATGTTAGCCACACTTTAATTACCCATTTTCAAACATAATCTTTTATTTCTTATTTAATAATTATAACCATTTATGTTGAACAAAATATAAAAATTTCAACCCATTTAGGCATCCCTTTGGACTTCCCTTTATGGGCTAGCATAGTGTGAAAAGTTGATGCATTTCACAAAAAGCCTAAAACTCTATCTCGTCATATCACCTTTTCCCATTTGATTTTAACCCATTAATTCTTGGTCGTCCTCCATAAAAGCCTCTACCTTTACAAAGACTGTATACTCCAAGTACAAGCGCATGACAGAGCAGTGTGCTGTGTCTGCATGGTGCAGACTCAACCAACTCAGGCCAACACCATATGTTGCCAAAGGCCAACTACTGCACTGAAAAGTGTAATGTGGTCATTGTTTCCACTTATCTCCCTTTGGTAGCTACTTAGAAATAGCCAAAGTTTTCAGTGCAAACTCCTTATGCTGCTTTCTTTTTAATTTCTCATGTATTGAAGGATTGCTTGTAATTGTGTGCTTAATCACACATGAAAATCCTTTATTTATAATCATTCAAATCATAATATAAGGAAACCAAGTGATGGCTAATAATGGAGAATGCCCCTAATTATCAGTACATATTTTCACTCATTACTAAAGATCAAATACTTGAGAATAACAATAGAGAAAAGAGAATGTATTTTGAGAGCTTAATCACACCTCTCTTATGATCTCATATTTATAATGATAGAATTCTGGTACAGTGAGTAGAGGGAAGATCAAAGATCAAAATCTGAAGTACAAACCTAGGTACAGAGATAGGTACAGCACGGAACGGTTTTCCAATGTAACTACTTTCTACCTATATTTAATATCTATTCTAACACGAATCATATCTTTACATTATGATTTCACTTTCTTTACATAAAAAGGGGTTGCCGCGGTTAGTATGTGAGTTGGTTTGATGAATGATGTGAATGTTTAGCTTTGTTAATTTACAATTTAAAGTTCCGTAATATAAAATTATTTTACTCAATGCCTAAAAAGTATAGGTTCAAACTTAAATTCTAGGATGATATCAAGGTCTATTTTAGCAATTCTTGTCAGCTTATCAAATTGTTATTGGACTACCCACAGATGTCAAGTTTTGGAAATTTCATGATGGAGACACTAAGTCCTTGAAGGGAAGGATGTGTGTTAGAGATACCACGTTTTGCTGGCCCGACTGATGTTGAAGAATCAGCGGATGAGTTGTGGTTAGGGGTGAAATGCCACTCGAACCCAGAGCTAGCTGGTTCTCCCCGAAATGCGTTGAGGCGCAGCAGTTGGCTAGACATCTAGGAGTAAAGCACTGTTTCGGTGCGGGCCGCGAGAGTGGTACCAAATCGAGACAAACTCTGAATACTAGATATGACCTCAAAATAACAAGGGTCAAGGTCGGCCAGTGAGACGATGGTTCTACTCCACAGAAACCTTTCACAGCAAGCCCTATATCAAACATTAAGTGGTTTACTTCCTTTTTGTAAACAAGACACCATTGAAGGTTGCTTAAGGTAAGCTTTATTCATGCTTTTTTCCATGTCCACTTGTAACAAATATATTGAAAGCTCTGAACCCTTTTCATAACATCTTATTCTTTATACATATCACGAAAACCCAAACCATTTGGGGACCCATTTGTACTTGTGGAATGGTTAAAGCACATGTATCCTTCGATATTCACCCAAAACCCTTTCAAAGCTTCATTTGGTTGAGACACCGAAACAAATTAAGGGATCTCAACTCACTTATCCCTTAATGTTAATATCCTACACGGAATCAAGTACGTCACATATCTCATGACAGTCAACATATGCATTGGTTTGCATGTATAATTAGGAATAGAAATTCTTGGCCCAGAATAACATGTACGTTGTGTCAATATTATTCCTTAACTAATGTTTACTTTGTAATATGACCCTTACATGCTTGTTGTGTGACAGCTATGACCATGGTCTTGTGTCCGTGGATACAAACATCAACTACTTGAGCAGATGGAACACTGCACAATAGTTTTCCCAAGTCCCTCGTGGGACATGCACACCATGCATGGGGAATCAATTGGGAATCTTGATGTGTGTGCTATACTAGTGAGAAAACCATCTCCATTCTGCAACATAACTGGAACTATCAGCATCAATTTCCCTGTAAATGTAACCCTGGAGTTTTGGTTGGTGATTTATGCCACATGGATTGCCCAATTATAAGCACCTCTTGATACATCTAGGACATCTTTCACTAGGAGTATACTTCGAGAATGAGTACTTGAGATAAATAATGAGATAAGAAAGAATGATTTTGAGAGTGTAAATTTCCTTTCCTGAGTTCTTTTATTTATAATAGAGAAATAAACAGATTCAAAAATACAATTAAGAGCAGAAAATAAATAGACCTAAAGAAGATAAAAGGATTGATTCTAACTAGGTCTAGATAGATACAACTAATCTAGGAATTATACAACTAATAATTATTCAACACGAGTAAATCCCCATACTTCTTCTATTAGACATTGAGAATCTCAAGAAACAATCCCTTCTATGGATTCACTCCTGACTCTCATCATAGATATCATCAGCGGTGCTGTGTGTGCTATTAGAGTAGATAAACTGGAAAGCATTTTTGCTTGGGTTTGTTGTATTCCTATTCTTTCTCAGTTAGCAGGTTTGGGCATTTACTTGTCAAACCCAATACCTTATATAGTAATAGAGAAAAGGAACTAGAATCAGAAAACTGAACTTCGATTTCATTTACACATCTGAAATAGGAGTACAAAGTTATTTATAAGCATCACTTACAACAATAATATTCACCGTTTACAAGAAAAGTTATTATTAATTATAGCTGACAGCTGGCAAAGCTAACAGTGTAAACAATAATTATTTAATACAGTCAAATAGTTAGCCTTTGTGTGTGTGTGTATGTAAAACCTACAATTATGCAATTTGCTTTAATCAAATAGATTTTCCTATTCTGTTAGAATTCAGTTGCAGAGTTCTCTAGACCTTTTACTGGCCAACTAGGAAATATCCTCTGTACTAGTAGTTTCCACTCCATTTTAAGTACTTTTTTTTTGGTATATTTGACAGAAATGAATTCCATACTTTTGAGATAGGCTTATGAGTTGTAATGCCTTTGAGCACTTAAAATAATTCTTACTCGGTCTATCTTTATCCAGTATATTATGTACCTGTATATGTTTCTCTTTATGTACGATGATTTGGCTTGAAACACACAAAATTATGATTGAATTATCCTGCAATAAAGATTATAAGTGTCACGCAGTGTTAGCAAGTTGTTACAATCCGCATGTCCCATAGTTTGATCTTAAATTGAACCCCAACTGTTAGTGCACTTGTGGACCTTGCCAATGCAGAATGCTGACCCACAAACACCATCTAGCTACAAGTATTCCCACTTATGAAGCACATCCACATGCTGACTAGATTATGGTTTATCTTTATCACAACTCCACAATCATATTAATGGTGTGCATTGATAAACTTTTCTATTAAGCTGCTCCATCTTTATTTATTAATTTTACAATCACTAGTTAAAGTACGCAATTCCACAGACTTTATTTTCTATTCGAAATCTTCTTAGTATTTCTTGTCCTTCACAAGTTATTGTAATTTTACGAGAGGAAAATTACCTATATCTTTTAACATTGATCATAACGAGAGAATAATATAGACAATGATGGCTAGGTGAAATCCTAACCACCCCTGACTATAAAATAAAAACAAAGATAGGAGAAACACAGGAGAATCAAATCAGATCTGCATAATCTGATCTTGATCTCAACTAACTAAATTTCCTCCAATAAAGGAGAATAAAATCAAATCAGATTAGAATAATCTAACCTGGATCTTAACAAGCTAAATCTTCTAGAACTCTTGTCTGAAATTTAAATTTAAAATAAAAGATCCCGCTTTCAACAGTTAAAAAGGTTATCTTAAATGTATCCAATTTCACTATTTCACTGTACATGAGAACATAAAGACAGCAATATTTAGTGTAGTAGCATGCTCACATTAGGTGATAGACCAGCAGCAAACCAGTGCCCTCCTCCTGGATGATTATCCACCTTCATATTTTGAACTACTGGCTGTAAAGTAACCATAAATAGGATTAAATGATGAAGAAATTGGAATTTATGTAATGATCAATAAAGTAACTAACTGCAAGATACAACAGCAACATCCAAATAAAATACACCGATTAAATGATGGGAATATGGAAATAAATAACACGAGAACAAAACTAAATGAATGAACTTTGCAAAACATTACTATTTGAAAGAAAATAGGTGCTGAGATAGAGATGAATAGCATATGCATAATACTGTCTTATGATAAACGGGATACTTTCAAAGAATATAGATACAATTTTCCTACAAACTACATCCATGATAACACTGAGCCTAAACATTGATACACAATTTTGACACGACAGATACCAGCATTCATTCAACTGCAGATTGGGCACTGGGCATGACCAATGACAGAATCAATATCAGGATCATTACTCTCACAATTACTAAACCTAGCATATTTGCACTTGGAGTGGTAGGTCAATACATGCAAGCTTCTCGTGTTCATTGAAAAACTGATTCATATTTAAAGATACCTCAAAAAAGCTACATGACAGGGACTGTTGTACGAAGATAAAGGAAATACAAAAAAAATTTAGTATTGCAATGCTAACTAGGTAGGATCCCCTTTAGATAGGTGTTCTACTACTAGATATTGAGTATCCATTGGAGGTAATATTATTTCTTGGAAAAGCAAGAAACAAAATACAGTTGCTTATTCTAGTGCTGAAGTATCATATGGGGCAATGACTTCAATCACTAGTTCCCAATGCTTCCTTTTAAGCCAGCACCACTAGGCTAGGTAAGTGATCTTTTTAATGGATCTAGAATAAGCATTGAATCAGTGCACACCTAACTCAACCCCACAAGACATGCTTATGAAGTGAGGATTGCCCCTCACTTATATACTCTTTTCAGACTCTATCTAGTCAACATGATACTTGAATTTTTCACAATAATGATAGAGATATGATTCCACTATTATCATTCTAATATCTTCCTTTTGGGTCCTAATAAAGAAAGAATTTTTTTTGGATAAATGAAGAGAAATAGAGTCTATAAAATAAATTGGATTTTTATATATACTACACGGACCCAAGTCAACATAAACAAGAACAGGCCTAGCTCTGGCATATTCCCCAAATGGAAAGATCTTAGAACAATCTATGAAGCTTTTATTTTTTAAATTCAAGGATGGTATTGGAACTTTAGCTTTAACTGAAGCTTTATAAAACTGGAGAAGACAGGAAGCAGCAGAGCTGCCTGTTGTAGGATCAGTGATAAGAGACAGCTTGTTTGATTTGATAGTAAAGATAGCAAACAATCTACTCCACATTCCACTCAAGAATATAGTTAGGACATAAAAGATAATCAGAGAAGTGAAATAAAAATTGCAAAATCACAGGCAAAAGCAGCAAAATGCTCTAATCAGTCTGATGCAAAAAGCTCTCCTTGAACATCACTCTACCTGTGGCCGCCCCACTTATCCAACCCAAAGGAAGCTGTTCTGCCTTAAAAAATTTGGAAATTTGAGTAAAATAGTCCATTCCAACCTATTTCAATGTTTTTAGCTAGTTCAAAATAATCAAAAGGAAAACACAGTTTGCTGGAAGAAATAAAGATGGACTATGGGAGCTCACTAAGATCTATAGGAATCCTAATTGCATCCATCAGTACAAGAATGTATATCTTAAACTACATCAATTGAAGTGAATCCTTAATAAATCAAAACCAGTTCAGTTATCTTCTCTAGTTTAGTCTTCTAGATACAATCGTCATAAAAGTCATTAACAAAACATCTAAAACAGGGTAACCATATATTACTTTTGCTCAAGTAGTGAAGCATTCAAAGAATAATTTAAAGGACAGTCAGTGCTAAATAAACAGTTTAACCTAAACATAAAACTATAGATACTTGAAAATGGAGATTTACTTACCATTTGAGGAGTCTCAGGGGGAGGCTTGTAAGGATGTGTAAATGGTTCCCCAGTTACAAAAGGGTGTTTTGAAGCCTATAAGAAATCAAACTACCATTTTAAGTAATTACAACTTAAATTTTGCACTAACTAAGACAAATTTAGTTTGAAGGATGGTTAATGAGGAAAATAAGACAAATTCAATTATTACCTGAACAGGTGACCAGCGCTTTGAAGGATCCAATTCAACAAGCCCTCTCAAAAAATCAATAAGAGCCAGTCGTATTTGACTTTCTATTACAAGATGAGAATATACAGCATTCATTAGTTCAATCAAGCTGAATAAGAGAAATAAGACATGCACACATTACAGGAAAAAAATCAAGTTGAGGCCTTCTTAGGAAGCTAACCTTTGACAATATCTTCTTTAGGTAGGTTTTTTCTGTAAGGATAGTTTGTAACAATTGCCTCTAGATTCATATGATTAAAATACTCTTTTCCAATTGATGGCTTCTTCAATTCTCTCTGAACAGGAACCAGAAATAGGATGGTTGATAGTCATGTAATATTCAAAAAAGGAACCAAAAAGAGAAAACAATTTGAAGAGATGCCACATTGTTCATTTTGGAGAAAGACCCAACAGTAAAAACAGTAACGTATGAGACTTACAGCTTCATATTCTTCCACTGTCAATGCTTGATAAACACTTCTTCCGTTTTTGGAACTCTCAATGCTCTCTAAGTTCTGGAGACTCCCAATACACTTAAAGAATTTACTTGAGTTTTTGGCATCCCTTAGTACATAATCAGGTGGTTGTCCTCTACACAATATATTTGCAATGTCTATAATGTTAATCAAAATAGTGAAAAAGAAATCAACTAACGTGCAGACAAAAACTAAATCTAATATTATTATTTCATATTCAAAATCTAAAAGCTAATCTTCATTTGTTCAGGAGAGAGAGAGAGAGAGCAATACAATGATCACATGTGCATAAGAACCAGTGCTAACAGGTTTGACTCTGCCAGATATTTGCAAAGCCAGTGACATTAACAAAATGAGTCATGAATTGTTAAAAAACTTAATCTGGCACAAAAACAAAAAAAGGATAGTTGCTGACATCTGCCAACCCTAATTGATGACAGAGACAAATCAAACAAGAGATGTTAAGATCAACACCACAAGCATTAAAGCAAACACGTGATATAAATGATAACCACCTTCATTGACTGGATTGAAATCTAAAATCCAACCATGGGATAAGGATGGGCTTGGGGTGGGGACCAGGCAGCAAGAATAGATCCTGAAGCATGATGAGAATATGAGAATATGGAAGATACAACGGAATTGTTCAGTTCCTTATATTTCTCACCACAAAACTTTCAATTTCAAAGCCTAGTTCTGATTGCAAGAGTAAAATGACTTCACCACAGCTTCAGTCAACCTTATTGATAGGTTCAGGTAAGAAGGGATAACTTTTATGTTTCAGGAGAATACACAAACAACTTGTCAAAAACAATGTACATAGGGCAGATTATACATAGTGTAATCATATTAATCCTTGTATTTATGGACCATGGCAGGAATTCTCTTCTAATGGTTCTAATGAGAGGTTAAGTCAACTGACAAGTTCGATAATAACAACTATGATATTTGAGCCTCCAATATTAAGTTGTGGCTTACCTGGTAAGATTACACTGCTCACCTCACTGCCAAGGCTGACTGTGGCTGCTGTAGAGCATTCTTATACCAAGTGAAATCATGCCCAACTCTGCAACATCATCAAATCCACTGTTCAGCCCTATGAATAAGTTTCTTCATGATCATGTCACTAGAGTATCAAGGCTGGAATGTCACCTTATTTGCAATCACTCCTAACCCACCTTAATAGTGACATATTTGGGCTGCCTTCACTGCAACCTTTAGCAACTTCAGTGTGCAGGGGTGAGTTTAGTTCCACAACAAATTTTTGTTTCTTTTTCACTGAACATGGCTTATATTGGTTCCTCAAACCCACCTAGGATAGATGCCCCTATTTTTTCGAACTTTTCTCTCTATATTGAAAAATTGGATGTTTCAAACTATCGTTGGATCAAATGTTTACCGCTAGTCAAAAGGTTATAACCATTAGTCAGAGTGCAATTCTTTCTATTTAAAAGAATAATAACCCAAGTGTCACAATTCGATTGTGACTTGGTCCACATGGCCTCTAACTCACCTAGCATTCACCGCGAAATAATTGATGTCACCTACAACTATCTCCTCCTCAGCAATTGCCTCGCTGGGAATCAAACTAGTGACTTTAGCTCTAATACCAATTGTTGGATCAAGAGCTTACCACTAGGCCAAAACCTATAATTGTTAGTCAAAGCGCAACTCTTTCTACTTAAGAGCGTAATAGTCCAAGCCTCACAATTCGATTAAAACTTGGTTAACATGGCCTTCACCACGAGACAATTGATGTCACCTGTAACAACTATCTCATTGGCTTTGCTCTATTGGTTAGTGATTTTAGGAGTCACGACCATCTCAATACTTCTTTTGATTTTGTGGCAGCAGATAATTGTACCAAGTGGGAGAAGACTAACACTTTACCCTCTATTAAACAAATTTTCAACCCATGTGGCATGTTTGAAATGGTTTGCACTGAGGCAACTATTTGTACACTAATGATGCTTAACAGCTATATGGATGTGCCCTGACTTGAAGAAGACTCTTGTTGCCCTCAGTAATTTGATGACCTAAAGTTTGAATATCTTAGGAGGGTTCATGCATCCCACATGATTTTAATGAGTTATAACCTCCTCATACTACCCTTATTCCAGCTGAGGTCATGAAGGAACTGGAGAACCATATCACTTTCTTCATGGTTCTTGCACTTTATTGTCTACTTCATAGTATTTTGCTACACATGACCAAGTTCTTGGATGTGGTCCCGACAATGACATTCACTTTTTCTACCTTCTTCATATTCCACCGCAGGTTACTATCAAGATGCCTAAAACTATGATAGGGGATAATTCTAAATGGCTCTCAAATAAGGACATCTCACACAGCAATGACATTCACTTTTTCTACCTTCTTCATATTCCACCGCAGGTTACTATCAAGATGCCTACAACTATGATGGGAGATAATTCCAAATGGCTCTCAAATAAGGACATCTCACTATGATTTGTCACAAGTGTAAGCATTGTCATTATCATGGTCATGCCAAGCTTCATGGTAAACCCTCTTAAGATGACAATGTGGCCCATGCACTTCTAACAAAAACCCCTCAGCCTATAGATCATACCTAAGACACAATCAGTACTAATGATGATTTTGTTCGATGGTTTAAGAATTGCCAAATCCTTGGCGTTACCAAATTCCTTTGGGTTCACATATTGATAAATCTATTGTTGGCATTTCTCAATCTCCTTCCCTAGGTTCTAGAGAGCTTGACTTTGGTGCACCCGACCATACCTCTAGTTATCGTACCCTTCTCTCTTCCCTTTTTATGACTAGCTATTTGCCCATTATTACTCCAATGGTTCTCAAACACAACCCCAAGGCATTGGCACCAACATTCCCTTTGCTCTCTCACTATCAATCAGTTCTATCTATACCAAATTGTCCTTTTAATCTTATTTTTGGCTATCTTCTTACCCAGTACCATAACTTTGTCGTTATGTTCACTAAAGACTAGATTACCTTGTAGAACATATGATCAACACTAAATCCAAGTCTCATGGCCTATATTATATCTTTGCACGGCCACAAGTGTTCTCCATGACCATGTCTCCATTGATGATACATGCTCAACTAAGACATCCTAGTTTGTCGAAGCTTAAGAAATTGATTCCAAGTCTCTCCAATTGTCTACTCTAAACTGGAATTATTCACACATTGTCCTCCTTGTTTTAAATATTTTCTAATGTCTTTTAACATTTTTTTTGTTCCTGGTTATGTTTAATTGCTAATAAAATTATGTTAGAACTCATTGAACAAAGATAAGAAGAGTCTATTTATTTTAGAAAAGTTTATTACAATGAGTTTAGGCTTGCCTATTTTTAAGTAGCTAAGAGTATACAGTTACTATAGTTGGGCTCGACTAAGGCCCAATCAAAATAAGTAGCCTATACTGCAACAAATGAGCATACATTAAAAGAGAAGCAAAATTGCTTATTACTTCTACTATAATCTCTTAATTGCATTAAAATTATGTTTGTTATTGTATTGTATAGCATTCAAAAAGTTGCTTTTTGGGTGTATGTACCTAGTCTAAGAGTTGAGCATTATAGGATATATTTTTCCTTGTAATGTGCTCTTCCCTTTTTTTTCATATATAAAGAATATACATCAGCTTAGCTAGTAATTCACTGATTTTTTTCATCACATCCAAATTCAAGCTAGTATCAAGAGCCCTATCGATGGCCCACCATTGTCTTTTGTCTTCAACCTCCACCTGTTGTTGTCGTTTCATTAAATGAAGTCAAGGATAGGTGTGCCTCAAGGAGCATGACTCAACACTGATGGTTGTCTAACCAAATGTTGCACCACGCGTCACCACATGTTGATTGACATCATCTCTTCCCTAGGCACATGTCCCACGCCCCACCTTTCTGGTGTCAAAATCACATCAGATTGTCAATTTTTGTCTCGTCGCCATGTTCTAAGCACATTTTTTCCCTTATCCTCCTTGTTTGTTGCAATTAGATAGTTGGTCAAGGCTTCCCCGCCCCCCAAACGACTAAGGGTTTTCCACTCTCCTCAAATCCGTTTGCGACTTTTTTGTCTCTAGAATGACTTCTACAAAGCACGTTTTTGCCCTTATCCTCCTAGTCATTGCACTTAGATAGCAAGTCAAGCCCCACCCCCACCCCCATGGCTAAAGGTTTTCATTCTCAAATCTTTATAGGGCTCTATCTCTAGAATGACTTCTACTATTTTTGCTCCTTTTTTCCACTACCACTACTATCCACAACAAAACTCAACTAAAAAAACAACCTATCATATGTCGTGCATGTGGAGTTATGATTCTTTCGTCAAGTGTACCATGATCATTTGGAAAAGGAAGTCAGTGTTGTTTAGAATAAAGGTAAACATCAGTGGGAGTCAATTTATGTGATGTTTTATAGTAGCCAGTTGAACAAAATTTCTTAGAAATACTCAGATCCTTCAAGACATGCTCCTCATTTTGGAAAAAGGCACAAGATATGTTTGCCAATGATATTCAACATCTCTTTTATGCGACTCAAATAGTAGCCTCTCTCATACGGACCGATCAAGATATGATCTCACAAGTAGAAAAGGCTTGGACTACAATAGAAGAATTATAGAGATTTCTTGTGGTTGATTCGTTGGAGGATATCAATAAAAGAATTTATAAGTTAAACATGATCTTAATTCTGAGAAGTCTACACTCAGATTTTGATTATGTATGTGACCAAATTTTAGTTGGTAATCATATTCCTTCAATGGACAACTTAGTCACTACCTTGTCAAAGGATAAAAACTCAATTGAAGTATCTCATGATTCAGATCCTCCTCCAACAGTTTCTCATGCAAGGATCCTTCTCCCCCACATGACTCCACTTAGATTGGCCTATTGCTCTTAGGAAAGTTATTCAGTCTACCACTTGTAATCTATATCCCATTTAAATTTTTTTGAGTGGCAGTGCAAAGTTTCCATGGTGGCAAATCGAAGCCGCTTTGGGTGTCATGGAATGTCATTGCAGAATGGACATAGTGGAAGTTAAAGAGTGGCAGTGGCATCCTTGCAAAACAAAGGAGTGGCATCGCAACACCTATGCTAAATGAAAGAGAAGAAGCCTTGGTATGTGACCCAACCCAACCCGAGGCAGTGAAACCCTAATCTTCTTTCTTTTCTTCTTATTTTCCCAGCAGAAGTCAGCCCAAGAGCTTTTCTATTTTAAAAAAATGAGTTCAACCAAACTAGTAGTAAGTGGCCCAACACATACAACACAGCCCAAACCAAACACTACAATAAAATATTGACCCAGGCCACCCCACCCACATTGAACTAACATTCTCTTTCGTAGTTACATCGTCATTGTCATCGTTGTTGTTTATGCTTACGCTGCCACTGTTGCCACTACAAGTCCACCCTACCCATAATGAACCAGCAGCCTCCTTTATTATATTTTGTCATTATTTTAAGTTTTTAACTTGAAATTTGTGGTGTTTTACTTTGATTTTATTGTTATTCTGAATTTATAAACACAATATTATTATTAGTTATAGATTGTCTTTCATTATTTTTGCATTACAATTATATTTTTTTATTTTTTTTAAATTATCTATATGTATATATTTACTTTTTTTTCTATGATGCTTCTGTCATAACCCGTATGGATTCTCATATATTTTCATAAAGGATTTTTGGGTCTCTGATGTTTTCTGTTATCCAATATAGATAGCATTGTTCATTTTATTAGGGGGAAAGTGTTGTCCAAGAACTTTGTACTAGATTTATCAGCTCTAACAACCAACTAGTAGACATTCTCAGTAAGTCCTTCAAAGGACCTAGAATTCAATTTATATATTCCAAACTCAATGCATACAATTTATATGCTCCAACTCAAGAAGGAGTATCAAGTTATGATTGTTATTGTATTGCACAACTTACAAAATGTTGATTTTAGGGTGTATGTACCTAATCTAAGGATTAAGTGTTATAAGATATATTTTTTCCTTGCAATGTACACTTCCTTTTTTCATATATATCAAATACACATAAGTTGAGATGGTAACTCACTCTTCACCACATCCAAATTCAAGTAATTGAAAACAAGTTCAAAATGTTTTCTTTCACTGAGAAGCTCTATCATAAAATAAAAACTTAGTATGGTATCCCTATAGGCTGCTTTTGCAATGATAATTCATGAAAATATTTATCTCATCAATTTTGGTAATATATGGAGTCAAAGGGCATTCTTCATCAAAGACCTTGGAAAGGTTTGGAATTTTCTAGGTATCAAAGTTTCTCAATCCGAGGATTCATTTTTAAAATCAAAGGAAGAAATGTTACAATAATCCACAAATTCTAGTAATATCTAAGGGAATATGCTCGACATCCTAAAAGAAATTGATCTATTACACTCACTTACATACTGTAATTTGGTCATATTTATAGTTGATGTGGATCTCCAACACACTCCCTCACACTGAGAACTAGACATCTCGAGTGAGAGATTAGATATTTGTGGATAGTCCAATAGTGGCCTAATAATGAATGACACACTAGGCCAAACAAACCTTGTTAGAATAGACTTTGATAGCATCTTGGAAAGGGGACTTTAAGCCTAAATTAACTTCAAAATCAGCTTGTAAGGTGAGGTTTGCACTTAATTATGTACTATAATTCAATCATACCTCTAATTGATGTGAAATCTTTGACAAATCATAATGTCAAATTGCTAAGCAATCAAGGGGAGCCCTTGGGAGATATAGGAGAGGTTGGTTGGAAAGTTGAACTATCTCACATTCACTTACCTAGATATTGCCTTTACAAGTGAGTTTGGTGAGTCAGTTCTTGAACTTTCCCTATTAGGACGATGCAATATTTCAGATACTTTAAGGGTGCTCCAGGTAAAGACCTCATTTATAAAGTAAAGTGCTTAGATGCCAACTAGGTTGGTTCACCTATTGATAAGCAATCCACCACTAGGTATTGTCTGGAGAGTGCAAAAAACTTTATACCCAGGAAAAGTAAGAAGCAAATGATGTAGCAGGATCAAATGTTGAATGGAATACAAGATCATGGATTTAGCAACTTGTGTACACCTAGTTGGAATGGCTTCTTGTAGAACACAAATTTGAACAATCTACGAAATGAAGCTGATAACCAAGTGGTTTTGGAGATTACAACTAATTTGGTCTTCTCTGAGAGGACGAAACATGTGGAGGCTAGCTGCCATTTAATCAAGGAGAAAATTGGCTCTCACAACATTACAACTAGCTTTCTCAACTCTAGTGATCAGTTGACGAATGTCTTCACTAAGTCTTTGAGGGGCCCAAGAATTGGTTAGATTGGTAACAAGCTAGGTGCATATAATTTATATCCTCTATTTAGGTATAATTAATGTAATAAGCCTATACATACCCACAACTATTGTGTATTAAAATACAGTTTCAGCATAATGTCCATGTTTTTCCTCACATTTTAACAAATCCTATTATGCATTAGAATCCACCAAATTTTCTCCAGCGTTTCAAGTTTTTTATTAGAAGGGGGTCCTAATGACCTGCACCAGTCTCCCCTCTGCAATGCTATGTCTTTGTTGTTTCCTAGCGTCTTTGTAACATAATGCTATAATTTTGAAGTGAAATTCATCTCAAGTCAACAGTTAAAGAAAGGGTTATTTATTCAACCAGTCTGGTGTTTAACCCATTGATGTTTTACAAGTGTTTCTTTGTTAAACAGATTAGATATCATGATTTTAGAGGAAGTAAGACATACCCCTAGTTGGAGGATAAATGTTAACAAAATATGAAGTTATTAAAAAGCTCAACCATAGGGTTTTTAATCAACTGTTATAACTGCATTTTACCCATGAAAGTGCCCCCTCCCCTTCCCCTCTTTGAAAATCTCCAACCATTTTGCTTACATATGGCAGGGAAACCCTTGTTATACAAATTATATAGCTATGTAATTAAAATGTTTCCTTGAGAGAAAGAGGCATACCCAAGTATTTCAATCATCCGTTTCAAAAGATCAAATTCTGAGGCCCCAGGGAATAATGGTAATCCAAGGAACAATTCCGCCACTATGCACCCAAAGGACCACATATCAATAGCTGTTGTGTATCTGATAAGAGTTAAGGACTAAAATGAAGCTAGAAGTGCATCAAAATAACCTGGAAAAAATATTAAAAGAAAGAAAACAAGATTTCTGAAGAGTATACAAAAAAATGTGAGACATCCCAAAGATCTCAAGCGTCATAGTATATTTGAAAGCATGAGGATAATGAAAACCACATTCAAATGTTAGTAAAAAACATGTTATAAGATTTTAACAAGATTGACATATTAAACTACTAAAGAAAGATAACACGTCATAGAATCATTCATTGCCCCACATCCCAAAAACTGAAATGAAAATATGGCCCAGATTGAAGGATAATAGTTCCAATTGATCAATAATTTAAATTTTTCTTCAATAATTATCCCCAACCAAGTCATACAAGTAAAATAAACAAGCCACAAGTAAATGTAGAAGCCATAAGTTTTTTTAAAAACTTTAATTCCTTAGAGTTTAAAGCCATAAGGCAACTCAAACTATAGCTCCACCTGCTGCATATTTTTACATTAAAAGAAATTAATAATACCAAGCTACTACCACAAGTATTGCAATGTAGAAAGATGGTGAGGTAACAGAAAAGTAAATCAATACAATAATGAAAAGAAAACCCAAAAGTAAAATTGCTTGAAAAGAAAGGCATCAGCTACTGATTCCATCAGTTAGGATACTGATATCCAAGAAGAACCTCGGGTGATCGATAGTATCGACTCTGCAATAAAAACAGAGAATAAAGGTAATTACCAGACAATTATAGTTACAAAAGGAATTATTACAAGATCCTACTTTCTATAGTAAATATAAACCTGAATATAAGAGTAAACAGTGCGGTTTTCCATGCATGCTGATCCAAAGTCAATAATTTTTATTTCTGCTGGCTTCACAGTGCTACATATGAAACATAAATACATAAAATCTCACAATAAACTAGCTGCAGCATACACAGAAAATCTAAGGAAAGGTTTTATTCCTATGAAGTGAGAGACTCGCCTTAGAGAGTAAAGTGAAGAGTTATAACCATTGACTACAAAAGTAACCTTGAGATTGTAATTAAACACATGCTCATGTATATAACAAATTAAGTAGTTATTTAAAACTCAACTGTTGATTTTTTAATCAATAGTTAGAACTCTTCTACTCCTAAAATGAATCCCTCATTTTACATGTGTTAAATCCCTAACAAAAGTAGCTGCAGCATACAGTTGTTTATCAGCACCTTTATGCAAGAAACCAACCTCGTACATAAAAGAATGTTTTCTGGCTTCAGATCACAATGAATAATTCCAGCCTCTTTTAGCAGAGCCAGTCCGCATAAAATCTTAAAACAAAAGTTTAAAAAAATTGATTATGATAAATCAAAACCGACAAAAGGAGCACATAGAAAAGTCATACAACAAATTGTAGTACCTGCTTAGAGAACAGCTGAACAATACCAAGGGATAATCCCCTAAAATGATTCATCTTGATAAGCTCATACCTGTATACTACACCATGTCAACACTAGAATATACGAGAGAATAAAAAATCTAGGATAGCCATGAAAAACCAACCAAATATGAATTGTTAAGTAGAATGTGAACACCATAAAGCTCTAAATCCATTCTCATTCTCAATGATCATAAATTCTAAATGAAAATAAAAAGGACTGGAACTTACAAGTTTGTGTCCAACAATTCAAAGCAAATGCACAAATGTCGTTGATATACAAAATAATCATATATACGAACAATGTGATGCTTATCCTCGGGATCATACTTCTTATTTAACTGCAGGAAAAAAAAACAGCATACACGAGTAATTTCTCAAGTACTTCCAAGAAAATAACAAGCATCTTGATAATAATAAGTCAGAACAGGAGGTTACCGTTGCTAAGATAGTTACTTCAACCAGTGCTTGTTGATAGTATGCAGGTTGGTTTTTAATGATCTTCACGGCAACAAAACTGTTGGTATCTGAATCCCAGCATTTAGCCACTTGTCCAAATGTCCCATGGCCAAGGAGATCTTTGACAATATATCTACACCACATCAAAATGCAAAGTTCACAAAGACATCCCAAGGTTGCTAGAAGAGTAAGGTGATATCAACCAAAAATCAACATTTAGCTTTTGGTATTCATAAAGAAATATATATAATGACAACATAAAAACAAAGGATATATGGATCACAAACCTTTTATTTTTCTCTAAATGGTTCAAGACAAAATTCACTGTCAAAATAAGATCTGAGTTTACATTATCATAGCCATCGTTAAGCACTCCAACTGATGGGCTGGTCAAAAATCTTTTTGGATTTAGATCTTCAGAATATTTAAACTGTGGATTGCATATTTTGTATGTTTGAACTATTTCCTTGGTCAATCTAGCCACCAACTGTAAATTTGAAGGTGAGCATCAGTTCAATATTTTAGGTATCATAAGCTCCAAACAGCAGATATAAAACAAAATAATGCATAAAATTTCAATCTTATATCAAAATTATGCTACTGCTATATTTGTAATTAGAAATGAATAATAAGAGAGAAAAGCAATGGCCTAGTATAAAAGAATTCGTAGAGAACAACAGATACATCTATGTGGGAGAACTATATAGGCAGATTATATAAGAACAGCAGTTACTCAGTTGTCTGTTGGCTAGTTAGTTGTTAGCAAATGGTTAAGTCTGTTAGACAGTTGTACTGTAGGCAGTTACAGAGCTGTCACCATACTCACTGTAGCTATAAATACCTCAGTGTAACACTTTGATCATTAAGCAACAATATCAGATTTTTTTTTTTTTTTCATAATTATCTCTAACCATTAGCACGGTATCAAGAGTAAAGTGAATTTTAAGTTTAACTCAATCTTATAAAAATAGCTTGTAAGATGGGATTTGTATCTATTTATATACTATAATTTTACCATAACCCTACTCGATGTAGAATCTCCAACAAAGAGCTTGAAGGTCCACAATGGCTGAAACTACTAGTTTGCTTCCCTCCTCTTCTGCCCTAACACCTTCACGCTCTTGATCTATGAGAAATTAGATGATAAGAACTTCCTCCTCTAGCACCAACGCATGAAACCTATCATCAAGACATGTTGTCTTCAACATTTCATTCTTTGTTCAAGAACTCCACTTTGATTCTTGACTGAATCAGACTGAGATGCAGGGAAAGTGAATCCTAAATACAACATCTGTGAGCAACAAGATCAGATGCTTCTACTTTGGCTCAAATTATCTCCCTCAAGTTCCCAGTAGTGTGCATTCATATCATGTTTGGGACAAGATCCAAAAGTACTTCCACAAGAAGACTCGTGCTAAAACTCGTCAACTACAAACTGAGTTGCTCTTGAAAATCCTTGACAACAAATCCATATCCAAATTTATTCTTTGAATCAAAGCTTAAGTTGTGGTTCTTGCTCCAGTTGGAAATTTGGTTTTACCTCAAGAACACATGCTATTTATTGTAATCAATTTCAACAAACCCTATAATTATTTGTATTATTGTAATCAGTTTATATAAAATGGACTACTCTGTCTTCTACACAATTTTAGCATCGCTTGCTTCTATCTTTCTCTCTTTCATCATGGTCAAAGCAGTATCATCCTTCATGACCTATTTTTGTCACTATTTTGCTGCTAAGTTCCCCAAAACAAAAAAGAAAATGGAATTAGTCACCTCTACAGTTTTATCTCCTTTTTTGCATGATTGTGACTTTTCCACAATGTCTTAATTTGGTTTTACACTCTGATTTGTAGTTGTCATTCATCATCACTGACATTTCTGATGACAAATCCTATGTTTGCCAACTTTTAGAAGCACTACGCTGTCTTTGTCCCGAATGCATTGGCCCTGATTCTGTATCATATGCACTAGCCCTGTCTTTGTCCCACATGCACCACTGTCCTGTCCTTGTCTCTGCCCAAGATGTGCTAACCCCTTCTTTGCCCCCAAATGCACTAGTCTCATCTTTGTCGCAGAAGCATTGGTCATAACTATGTCCCAAGTGATCTAGCCTTATTTATGTCCTAGATGCACTAATCTAGCCTCGTCACCAAGTATCATATCTTTGTTATTAGAGAATCATTTTTCTCATATATAAACAAAGTACTCGTGCTGTCTAAAAAGCATACAGTTTCAGCTCAATGTCTTCTCTTTCCTAGAATTTATCAAATGCCATAAAACTGAGGTCTGCATCCACATTCACTTTTATAAAATGTCCACTATTTCTACATGCTTAATCCAGTCATATAGAATTGGATTCTAGAAAATAATAATTACAATTGTGTTGTTACAGTACAACTTCATGGAGAGAGCCCGAGGAAGTTGTAATGTAACTCTTCTACAATTCTTTTAAATCATAGACTTTACAAACTCCTTGTGTCATTGCTCTATATGTTATCCTATATATCACCAAACAACATTTATTTTTTACTTCACCAAGTACAGTAGCTAGATGTTAACTTTCTATCATAATAGATCCAACCCAATCCACATTTATGAACACTTCCATGGCTTCATGCTCAGTTTTCTTAAGAAATAGTCCTCTGCCCAACGCACTTTTTGAAATACCTCAAAATCCTGAAAAGTGCCTCAACTTGTTCTTTTAAGTGCAGAGTGCGTGAATTTACTAACTAAATTTTCCACAAAGGCTATGCCTAGCTAGGTTTGAGGTAAATAAATCAATTATCCCACTAATATTTGGTACCATGTTGTGACTATTGGATAAACCCAGTGTTATCAATATTGGACAACAGAAAATATAAGTAACTCAAACTTTCCTTTATGAAAATATATCAATGCCATAACGGGTTATGGCAAAAGCACAAACAAAATATATATATATATATATATATATAAAATACATAAATATAACTGAAATTCAAAAAAAATAAAGAAAGAAAACATAGAAAATAGAAAACAAAAAAAGAATAGAAAATGAAAAAAGAGAAAAGAGAAAAAAACAGAAAAAAGTAAAGAAAACTAGAAAAGAAAAAAAAACAGAAAAGACTAAAGAAAAATAGAAAAGAAAATAGAAAAATTCAAAAAAGCCTTAGAGAAAGATAAAACAAAAAAAAGTACGGAAAGAAAAGGAAGAGGAAAAAAGAAAAAGAAAAAAAGAGAGAGAAGAAGGAAAGTAAAACAGCACAGAGAAAAAAAAGAAAAGGAAGAACAAAAGGAGAAAATGGAAAAGAAGAAACAGGAAATAAATGAAGGAGTGAAGAAGAATGATGGTGAAAGAAGGAAGCATCACAGTGATAGCCAGCAGCAGAGACAACAATGGCCAGCAGCTGTGACTGCAATGCCAGCAGTGGCGATGGCGACAATGACCAAGTGCAGAGTGAGAATAGTGTGATCTGCAGGGAAGAGTATTGTTACTCTTTCATTAGGGTTTGGGTCAGGTTTTGAATCATTATGGTTTGGGCCGCCAAATTGGGTCTTGTATAACCCATTCGAGAAAACAAAAATAGGATGTGCCTCAGGTCAGGTAGGGTCAGGTCAAACGGACCCAAGGCTTCTTCTACCCATGAGACATGATTTCTGCAACAACCATTCCATGACACGATTTCGTGACGGACAAAGCGATCACAATGGACCGCCATGCAAAAAAACGATTCGCCACCACCTTGCTATGGCAGTCGCCGACAAATCTGCCACCAATTTCCGCCATGGCCAATAATCAATAACATTGGATAAACCTATGAATCTCAATTCCAAACTTCTACTAGATTAGGGGCCACATTTAGATCCAAAAGGGTACAAACGATTGGTCTGCAAACTAAATTGTCTCACTACCACCCAACTAGATATTGCTAGATGTAACAAGCTTAGGTCCATTTCTTCGTATTTTTCCAATTTATAAATGCATAACCCTACGTGCTCAAAACATATTAGGATTCAACCTATGCCTCTTTCTTTTGATTCAACCTATGCCTCTTTCTCATTTATGTTAGCAGATATTTCCTTTGCAAATGGTATTATGATTTGATTTCTTAACTCTCTTCATGAAGGACACCAAGATGCTACTATTCGTATTTAAAAATACTTCAAAAGGTCATTTGCATGAAGACAAAGATCATACTCACCTTTAGATATTGCTTCTTATAGGTGGTAACTTAATTTCCTAGAAAATTAAAAAGCAGGTAAGCACAAAAGCAAAGTATTGAGTTATGGCTTCAGTGACTTGTAAACTCATTTGGCTTAAACAGTTGCTCAAAGAATGAAGTTTGAAGTTGTTGCTTAGATGACACTCATTGGTTTATCAAGTTGCCTTGCACATTCAAAATTGGTATTCCAAGAGAGAACTAGTCACATTAAGGCAGATTACCACTTCATTAGGGAGAATATCTTGTTGGGTGACATCATTCTAACAATCAATCTGCAAAGGTCTCCACTTCGTTTCTAAGGGATCCTCAAATTGATTATATTTCAAACAAGCTTGGTGCACATGATTTTTATGCTCCAGCATAAGGGGGAGTGTTTGATATTGTAGATATCCTTAACTGTGGTGATTAGGACATTCTAGATTTACATAATTATTCTAATTAGGCAATTATTTTCTCCATAATTACTACCCACACTATACAATGATACATTAGTTGAGTACATTGACACAAATATTTAGTTAGGTCTATTTTTTCTCCTCTTGACAGAAGAAAACCCTTACGAAGGTCATGTGCCTCACATTAAATAGAACCCAATCACTTAATCTTGTACAAATCACTCCAAAGCTAAATGGAACTATAGGCTCCAACCAAATGCACTACCAATAGTACAATAAGTTCTACTTTGTCATACAAAAGTTCTATTCTTAAAGCCTGACGCAAATAAAGATTTAGCCTCCATATACCAAACCACTAAAGAAAGTCAATAGATATTATTACAAGGATATATGACACAATTAGCATTAACCAAACAGGTATATTCAATAAAGAATCAGTAACAAAAGGAGGTATGAACAGATGATGAGCAGATTCCAAACATGCACCATACATAACATAACATAACATAACATGCATATTAGACAGAAGGGACCACAGACCTGGAACATATATCAGTAGCTCAATTCAACAAAAGTTATCAATTGGAAAGGGAATTTGCATAAAAAGACTCCAGATGAGTCAAGGGATCAAATCTCTAATCCAAAACTGAAGAAAATGAATATAATCAACAAGATCCAATTGCTACTCCCACTCAGGAATTTCCTATCATTTACAAAAAAAAATTGATAACTCCAAGAAATATGTAATTTCAACATATCAAAACTGTGGATAGCATAGTTACTTAAGGAACTAGGAAGCTCTATTTTTTCTTTATACAAGAGCAAACCACCTTAAGCAGTGACATGAGCAAATCACCTTAAGCAGTGACATGAGCACTATAGAGCACGGATCTGGATCCAGTGCAAAAGGATAACATGGTAGGCCATTATTCAATTTACTACATGAGTGATAATCTTAACCCCCTTCTTCCTTCTCATGTTTTCAACTGTTGCTGTGGTCAATAGCGGTGAATACTAAGAGGATGAAATCTACACAAAACAAAACAAGAGTATATCTATGGAATGCACACAGTCCACCATACCCAGAAATCATACTTGACATACCCGCAATGTGGACTAACCACAACGGGAGAGTATGTCAATCAAGGTTTTGTTTCACTTGACTATTTTCAAAGTCTCCGCCTCTAACATCCCTAAATCCCAACACCCCATACTATTTTTCGCCCAAAAAACTCAGTCAAAAGCTCTCACTGCACAGTTCTGATCGCAAAAATACAAAAACAAGTTCAATCCCACAGTTGTTTTCACACAAAACCACAAAAAATCAAAAGAAACTCACAGGTTTCCTGACAACCACGCGCAACGGTTGCGGCTTCTCAGCAGCGGCAGCAGAAGCTTCTTCTTCAGCCTTAGGCACACAAGGAGCGAACGCAGAGCCGCGGGGACGCCACTCCGAGGCGAAGTCCGTGGACGGAGCCTTGTCCGCACGTGCGACCCCATCCATGACCCACACAGAAAGTTAATAGAAAAAGAGAAATAGAGGACCCAAATTCAAGTCAGAGAAAGATTCAGTTTCCCCAATTTCACTTCCATTATTGTCCTTCCCTTCTTCTCATTACCGTCTCTTCACTGCGCAAGTGCTTGCTACCCTCCAATCCAACGGATTTCAATCCCATCACGGGCCCAACCTCCAGAACCGTCCTTCAATCACATCGAACCCGAGATCCATCGATTGCTGGGTTTTCCCTTCTCTTTGGAATTGAATCCGATGGGGGCAAAGGGTAAACAAATCAAAAGGGAGCAATTATTCAGAGAAGGAAGAAAATAGATCGATCGGAAGTGGGGTTTTGTTCTCTTAAGAGGGGATTGGGTTATAATTTAGTTTTCGTTGCTTGGAACGTAGAGAGAGAAAGAGAGGAGATAGAAAGAGAAAGAGATGCAATGGAATGGGCGTTTCTTGGTCTCGGAGAGAGGCAGGGCGGGCAGGGCACAAAACGCCGTCTTGGTTCGGTCGAAGCAGTGATGAGGAATTATTTGGTGTTGCTTCTTTCTTTCTTTCCTTTTTTTTTTTGTTTTTGTGGGAACAAAAATCCTCTCTTTAATGTTTGTTTGTTCACTGCGACACAATCAATCACACCACTTGGTCATTCCAACTCTGCCTTCATTTGCCTTTTTTACCTTTTAATTATAAATTAATAACTACTACCCATAGCCCCCAGTACATACAAATTATGTTGTTTAAAATATTCTTCTGATTTTCTAAAATTGTTAATACTTTTTAGAGAATACAAAATTTAAAATTAAATCATTTTAAAAAGTACGCTCAGAAAAGTTTGGAGTATTATACGGAATAAATTAAGCAAATTAATTTAAATATGTTGATGATGGAAAGTTTGTGAGTATCGTTATTTAATTATGAATTGTCATATATAATAAAATTGTTATTTTTATAATAGATATTTTAAATATTTTTTAATCAGTTGTCGGTATAAGATTCACATGACATATGCATTATAAGTATTAACTAGTCAAACTAATTTAATATACTAGTAAAATATATAATAGTATAATGTAAACATTCGTACATTGTTATACTTGTGTTTAGCAGTTCATATATAAGCTAATTTATACATAACAGAATTATTTTTAACTGAATCACAAGATATATAATACCATTTCAATGAAAGTAATATAATTGATGACATTAACATCTTTTAAATAGTTGTATTAAATATATTCTATCAAATATTAAAAGTGTTAATTAAGAATTGATTAGGATCCTTTTTCATAACTGACAAGTTTGGGTCAATTTAAGAATTAACACTTTAAAATTAAACCAAATAAATAAGTTAATTATTTAAATATTATTATCTTATTTATTATTTTACTTGTATAAGAGAATTGTGAATAGAAGAAAAAGTCAATGTAACTAATTTGGTTCATGCAAATAAATATTTGATGGAGGAATATCAAAATATGTTTAACATATAAATAAAGTATAGAAAAACTTGTCTTGATAACATGAACATTACAATATTAATCATAGAAAAAATATTAACAAAATATTATTAGAAAAAATAATATAGAGTAGTAAATTTTAATGTTTATATTTTTAATTTTGTGATAAGTGTTTTCAAGGAATTAAAAAATATGTTAAATTTTCTAGAGAATTTTCTTAGAAATTATATAGTATTAATATAATACAACATAATAATTTGTAACTGTTTTTCTTAAATTGTTGTAAAAGATTAACAATCCCTTGTATCTTTATATTTTATTATAGTTCATTTGTTGATAAGAAAAGAAAATTTTTACTATTATAAACAAAATATTAAAGAAAACAAACGGTTGATTATAATAGAGTAAAAAATGAAATTATTTAACATTATATAATTTTTATATTTGTTAAAATATACTTTTAACCAAAATTTAATCAAATCATATCATGAACGACTTTATCAAAGATTAACTTTTGGCACATCAAAATGTCGTTTATAAAACCAAACTCATTTTCTTAAGCCAAGATGGTTACCTACATCAATTATAGAAGAAGCATTATGAGAACCTCCTCCTTGACTTTCTCATTACCATAAGTCTTATTTATATTATTATATCATCAATGAAGCATGGGATGATCCTTAGGTTTAATATCATCCCATGTATCCTCATCATCACATACTCACAAAGGACAACACACTCATAAAGGGTCACACCCACAAATGACAACATGTTACATATATATATATATATATATATATATATATATGTGTGTGTGTGTGTATAATCATATCAATACATGTATCTCATCATTCTTATCCATACATGTATTTCACACATTAATCATATATAAAAACATATATACATGTAAATTAACATCACATATAAAACATTAACTGCTAGAAAAAGAGAGTTTGTGGCTTTGATAAACCAAAAGGGGGAGTGAATTGATTTTTTCTATTTTAAAATTTTCTTTGAAGCTTTTAACTTCTTAAAACTCTTATAGAAATTTTTCAAAAAAATATTTAACCCTTTCAAAGTTGTTAAAAAACTGCAATTATTAAACTTTAAAATACATTTGTTTGTGAAATTAAGATTGATAAAGATTGTATAAGAAATATTCAAAGAGGATATACGACAAAATCAACTATTATACAACAAAGTAAGAGGATATGTTCAATTTTTTATTCAATTCAAGAGAAAAGTATAAACACAAAATCAACTCTTGGACAATAAGAAGATATAGAGGAAAAACTCCCAAACATAAAAGAATAATGAAAAGAAGTTACCACACAACACAACTGAAGCAATCACAAGTGCAAACTCAGCCTATGTTCAAAGCCTTTGAAAACTCAAGAGAAAATATAACTTTTTTGAAAATTCTTTGAAGCTCTTTTAGAGAAAAGACTATTAAGATCAAAAGACTCTTTGAAATGCATTCTAAATGTTACTAAAATTGTTGTAATGAAAAGCACAATGATTTCATAAAAGTTAGTTACAATTGACGGTAACCCATTGATATTTTGCTTGTTATGTGTATTTCAGAAAAAAAAAGTTGTTTTAATTGATTAAATAAAGATATAATCATTTATTTTGTTATTGTTCCAATTTTGAAAAACCTCAATGAAGTGTTAATCGATTAAATCAGGCAAATACTAAAAACTTCAGGAAAACATTCTTTGTTTTAATATGTTGTAGAAATCCATAATCAATTATATTTTGTAAAACATGTTAAGATCAACTTAATCGATTATATAACATACAAAGATAAAAACCTTTTTCTAAAACATTTTAACCTTTTCAAAGACAATTTATAAAAATCATTTTTTGCCATGAACTAAGCTAAAACACTTATGATTTACCTTATGTGTTAGACTCACAAATACATGCAATGAAAGTTGTAACAAACAATACAACTTGATCAAATTGTTCATCATCTTCAACTTAAAACAACATCATCAAAACCAAGAAGTTAACCGTAGATATGTACTATGTTTCAGTTGTAGAGAGAATTATTGTTCCTTGTTTCTTGCTAGCCCAAGAGATACGGTTTCCACCAATGAAGTGATATCCTCTAGAGGTGCTCTTCCTTTCAATCTTGTCTCTGACATAATCAACATAACAGTATCCATGCCATTTAAAACTTTTTCGTCCTTGGAAACAAAGTCCAAGATTAGTAATGCTCTTAAGATATCAAAAAATTCTCTTAACAACAGTTAAATGAATTTTCTGAGGGCTAGCTTGAAAGCGTGCATAAGGACAAACAGTGAACATAATATTAGGTCCAGATGTTGTGAGATAAATAAGTGAATCAATCATCTGATGAAACTTTGTGATATCTATTAGGCTTGAGTCCTTTTCAAGACCAAAAGATAAGTTTGGATGCACTAGTGTACTCATCTCCTTAGCATTATCTAGCTAAAACTACTTACATAGTTATTTGACATACTTTGTTTGGTGTATATAGATAAGATAGTTTCCTATTTGATTTGCAATTTTAGAAAGAATATCAATTCTCTCATCATACTCATTTTGAATTACTTATGCGTAATCTTAGAGAATCTTCACAAAGAAACTTATTGATAACACCAAATATAATATTATTTATATAGATTTAAACAACAACAAAATTATTATAATAGTCTTTATAGTAGTGTCTACTTTTTCGAAAGATTCAACACAAAAGATATCCTTATAAAAATTATAGAATACAACATAATAGAAAAAAGAAAAGTGAATAGAGATTTAATTTAAAAGCTATAAAAAAAAGAAAAAAGGTGTACACCAATAATGTGAAACAAGAAAAATATGTAAATAGACTAAAAAGAATGAAACACTAAAATACAATTTAAAAAATGTATCACCTTTATTCTGTTATCAACAAAAAGTCATATAAAGGCATGTCTTCTAATAACTTTTATTAAAAGTTAAAATAACAATAATTCTTTCATAATTAAAATTTATTTTAATAACAATTTTCAATAACCATCATGAAAAAATGTTGTGAATTATACAGGTTAATTTCCTGTAAAATTATATTTGTAAGCAAATTCATAGGTAATGTATAAATTTTATACAAAATTTGTTGCAAATTTAAAATTCACAGAAAGATCAAATTAAAGTTTCTGCGTTTCTGCACTATATTTCTATAAAAAAAATATGCAAAAAAGTAATGGAATTCAACTAGTATTTATTTAACTTAAAAAAAACTCTCAAGACATGTGGGTATTTGTGTAGATTTAATAGTTAATATTTTCTTTATTATTAGTAGTAAAAAACATATATGCTCTCTCGTGCTTGTATATCCGCATTTAAATAATATAGTTTAAAAAATATATAATTTTATAATAATTTCAAAAATATATGTGTTATATTTAGGGAGAGTAACTGTATAATTATGTGTTTTATTAAATAAAAAATTATTTTATTATTAAAAGATAAACGTCTTTAATTGATATTATAATAATTATAAAATAAATAATTAAACTTGTAAAAATAAAAGTTGAGAAGTTATATTATCAAATTTAATTTGAAAAATTCCATAATTACTTTAAAAAAAATATTTTAATTAATTAAAAGTCAAATAAAAATATAAAATATATACACTAGTTTGAAAATTTCATTATATATTAATATAAATAATTAAATAATAAATAATTGAAGATAAAATTGAAACATCAAAAAAATTCCCACGTATATATTATAAGTGTGATAATTTAATATATTTTTTAATTTCAATATATTAATTCTTTTGTCACAATGTCCCATTTATTTGCTAGAATCAATTGCCCTTTACATTGAATAAATTATTTAGTTTAATTTTGATATACATGTGAATATAAACACTTTAATATACTGTAAATGCATGACAAATAAACTCAGTATGAATTACTCAAATTCCTTTTAATTTTTACTAAAAGTTTTTACATTAAGGAGTAATAACTAATTTTTTAAATTAGGATATATGATTATGATATGTTATCTCTATTCTCATATTTATTTATGTTTTAAATTATTAAAATATATTTATTTTATTAAATAATTTAAAAATTTATATTATATTTTAGTTTTATAATTTATTTTAAGAATATGTATTTTATTATTTTTAATTTTTTTTATAATTATTTAATATTTATTTAATTATTATTTAATGATATTTAAATTTAAAATTTATATAATTATAATTTTTTTATTAATATTTATATTTAAAAAAAATATTATTTTAACATTAAATTTTTTATAATATTATATTTTTTATAAAAATTTTATTTTTTATAAAATATTATTTAATTAATATTTAAAATAATAAAAAATAGATATAATTATATTCCGCATAACACCAAAATTTCATATTTATATTTAATAAAAATGATAATAATGATAACTTTTTACAGGAAATTAAACTGGTCATATCTTCAAAATGGTCATACAATTTCACTTCAGATATTTTCAATGGCCTTTCATTTTCTGTGTCACAAAACATTCATAATATATTAGATCAAGCCTCAACTCATACTTATTTTAAAGCAAAAATCAACTCCAAAACTTTAAATCACATATCAATCTCAATGGAAGGAGCAGAACCAAAGAGACCTTCATCTTCTTTCTCTTACGTCTTGTTCCTTTTCGGGGGAGTACTGTTCCCGCGAATGGAAGAGCGGGTGACTCTCCCGTTTCTTTCTACGGAATTGTACCAATTTGAAGGCGCGAATGTGTGTGGAATTGGAGGAGGAGCATCCTCGCTCATATACGAAGAAAGGAAGAGAAATACACGTGGATTATGTGCAAATACAAAATTGTCCTTCTCTTTTTGCACAGAGATTTCTTGCACCTGCACCCACACCAGAGATTCCTTCTCCAATAGCAGACCCAAACAGCAGAGATTCGCATTGACGAAGTTTGACTGGGCATTGGGCATTAATAATGAGAGTTATGTTGGTAGGTGCTTGGTGGTTGTGAAGTTGTATTGTGCATTTGAGAGTGAGTACGTTGGTTTAAGGTGCTGCAGTGGTGAGGTGCTGGTTCTGCGGGGTGGTGAGGTGCTGGTTTTGCAATGGTGAGGTGTTGGTTCTGCGGTGGTGAGGTGCTGGTTCTGCGGGGTGGTGAGGTGCTGGTTCTGCGGTGGTGAGGTGCTGGTTCTGCAGGGTGGTGAGGTGCTGGTTCTGCGGGGTGGTGAGGTGCTGGTTTTGCGGTGGTCAGCGGTGGTCGTGGTGGTCGTTTCCGGTGGTGGTGGCGGTGGTCTCGTCGAAGAATGAAGTGAGTGTTCTCCTCCCTCGTGACACATAATCGATTAGGAGGCCATGCATAATCGATTATGCTGCAAGGCGTAATCGATTATGGCCTTCTACGTGAAGCATAATTGATTATGTCATGGCCCCTAATCGATTATGCTCTGCGTTTTGTGTTGTGTTTCGTTGTCCCTACTCTAAGTTTTGCGTTTTATGTTGTGTTTCGCGTTTGGCAAAGCTGTTTCGTATATTCCATTTACTCCATTAACTGTGTTGCTGTGTTGCTGGGTTGATATGTATCTCTTGTCTCCATTAATAAGCTGTTTGGCAAGTATTACGTTGGCTGCCTCACTTGGGTGATACTCATCCCAGAAAAGTGTTTTTGTTTATCTGAACACAAGCTAGATGGTACACAAGGGATTATCCCTGCAACCTGACCCCACTTTGAACGTGCTTTTTTGGAATTTTAATATTATTTACATTAATGAATTATAATTATAAAAAAATTTAATTATGTTTTTAATTTAAAATTGTATTTCTGATTTGTATAAATTAAGAAATGAATATTTGAAATTAATATATAGTAATTATATTTTTGTAAGGAATTTAAATATTATTTACAATGAATTATAATTATAAGAAAATTTAATTATGTTTTTAATTTGAAATTATATTTCTGATTTGTATAAATTAAGAAATGAATATTTGAAATCAATATATACTAATTATACTTTTTTTAGAATTTTAATATTATTTACAATAATGAATTATAATTATAAAAACATTTAATTATGTTTTTAATTTGAAATTGTATTTCTGATTTGTATAAATTAAGAAATGAATATTTGAAATCAATATATACTAATTATATTTTTTTTGGAATTTTAATATTATTTACAATAATGAATTATAATTATAAAAAAATTTAATTGTGTTTTTAATTTGAAACTGTATTTCTGATTTGGATAAATTAAGAAATGAATATTTGAAATGAATAGTAATTATATTTTTTTTGGAATTTAAATATTATTTACAATGAATTATAATTATAAGAAAATTTAATTATGTTTTTAATTTGAAATTATATTTCTGATTTGTATAAATTAAGAAATGAATATTTGAAATTAATATATATTAATTATAATTTTTTTGGAATTTAAATATTATTTACAATGAATTATAATTATAACAAAATTTAATTATGTTTTTAATTTGAAATTATATTTCTAATTTGTATAAATTAAAAAATGAATATTTGAAATTAATATATACTAATTATATTTTTTTGGAATTTAAATATTATTTACAATAATAAATTATAATTATAAGAAAATTTAATTATGTTTTTAATTTGAAATTGTATTTATGATTTGTATAAATTAAGAAATGAATATTTGAAATCAATATGTACTAATTATACTTTTTTTGGAATTTGAATATTATTTACAGTAATGAATTATTATTATAAAAAATTTAATTATGTTTTTAATTTGAAATTGTATTTTTGATTTCTATAAATTAAGAAATGAATATTTGAAATTAATATATAGTAATTATATGTTTTATAGAATGTAAATATTATTTACAATAATGAATTATAATTATAAAAAATTTAATTATGTTTTTAATTTGAAATTGTTTTTGTGATTTGTATAAATAATTTCAATTTATATATAAAGTTTAATTTATAATTTTTTATTGAAGTTTGAGATGACAGAGCAAAACACTTTAATTATTGAATTGGAAGATGAAGATATCGAGAATGTGAACATGAATTTAATTTCACACCTACAAAAACAGTTACAAGTTTGAACTAAAGTAGGTGCAATCGCAATTCTCTGTATTGTAGCTTATGGACTGAATTTGTTGCGTACTTTGAGTACTACTACATATAGTATTACCAACTTTTTTCCTGAGAAGGAGCGTCGTAGGCAAGAGTTAATGTCGTACTGATTCACACGGAAAAATGTCGTGACATTATTCGCATGGGACCTGAGGCATTCATTAAGTTGTGCGAACGATTAAGGGCAACAGGCATGGTGAAGGATGCCTTTCGATCGACGGTTGAAGAACAAGTTGCTAAATTTTTGCATATTGTAAGACATAACGTAAAGAATAAAAGTGTTTCATTTTTTTTCCATCGTTCCGGTCATACCGTGAGTCGACACTTTCATAATGTCTTGAATGCGATAATTACGTTGGAAGGAGAATTCTTAGTTCAGTCATCAGGAAGAGAAGTGCAACCTCAAATATCGAACAATAGTAGATTTTATCCATACTTTATGGTGATCCCACAACAAACTATAGTCTAATGTGACATACATTTATCATGTGAACACTAAAAATAATGACTTACTTTCATTTTCATACCCATTAGGATTGTTTACGGGCCATAGATGGAACTCATGTTCGTGTTAAAGTTCCAAGGGCTGATGCGCCACGTTTTCGTGGAAGAAAGGATTGGCCAACACAAAATGTGTTTACAGCTTGTGACTGTGACATGAAATTCACATATGTTCTAGCAGGATGGGAAGGAACAACATCTGATTCAAGAATATTAAAGGATGCCCTTCGTAGAGAGGATCCACTTATAATACCCGAAGGTCAGTTAATTTTGATTTGGTATAGTTAATATGTGCTGACATGATGACGAACTTCTAATTAGTATGAAATCAATGCTTGTAGGTAAATACTACCTTGGAGATGCCAGATTTATGTTAAAACGACAAATCATTACACCATATCGAGGTGTTAGATACCATCTTAAGGAGTACTCTAGAAGAGGTCCACAAAACCCATGAGAGTTGTTTAACCATCGTCATTCCTCACTTAGAAATGTAATTGAAAGAACATTTGGTGTATTGAAAAAAAGATTTCCTATAATCGCAAGTGGGACAGAACCACATTATTGTTTTCAAACTACAACCAATATAGTTCTTGCATGTTGTATTCTGCATAATTTTTTGCGAGGCGTGGACAATGATGATTCTCTACTGGATGAAGTGGATAGAGACTTGATGGAACAGGAAGTGGATGTCTCCTGCACACAATCTCAGGAAGATGATTATAGGGAAGGGGGAGCCATTAGGAATGTCATAGCAAATGAAATGTGGACAGATTATCAAAACAATTAGTATTTTGTAATTATTTGTTTTCAATAAAACTTGCCTTGATGTTTCTATTAATGCATTATATTGTTTATTTATTCTTTAATAATATTAGTTGGCTGTGAAAGGTACAAGATGAATAGAGGAAAAGGTGTAGCTGCAGATTCTACAACTGGCATTCGAGAGTTTACTAAATGGACCGAAGATATGGATTATCGCCTGTTGATTGCTATGGTTGATGAGGCCCGGTTGGGTAACAGGGTTCACTACAAAAAATCGTGTTAAATGCGGCGGTTATAATATGGCTGTTCTCATAAACTGTCGTAATTTACTTCATAATATGGTGTTTTTATAACTACCATAATTTGCATTTAAACTATGGCTTTTACAATTGCCATAATTTCCTGCGTGTTTTCGTTCCCTCATTTCAATCTTCTATGACAAGTTCCCCCTATCTCAATCTCCTATGTTTTGTTCCCTCCATCTTAAAATAAAATAAAAAATATTTTAAAACTTATTTTGAAAACCCTTAATCTTAATCCCTCCATACTAGCAGCTTCCATTCTCAGTCTTCATTTTCCATTTTCAATATTCTCGGTCTCCATTTTCCATCTTCGTACCTCTCAATCTCGCATGTTCCCTCTCAACCTTATGTGCTCCCTCTCAATCTCTAACACTAATCTCATTCTCACGTGCTCCACTCCCATTCACAATCACAAACCCCAATCTCTACCTCTGCCCTTACTGGATTTGTCTCTCGATCTCACCATATGCATTGCTGTTCTTCTTTGCTTAGATAGATGCTTGGGACACTTCCAAACTTCTTCTTCGTCCAGGTACAACGCCATTTTCTTTACCCTTGGACCTTTTTTCTCTCTTGTTTTCTGCTTATTTTCTTGTTCTATGTTTCTCTGTAAATTTTCTTTCTATCTCTGTTTGTTTTTGTGTCTCGCTTTCATTGAGGGCTAGGGATTTAAAAGGAGAGGGGTTAATGACTATTGGGAGAACCAAATCCCCTGTTTTTGGATAATGATTCGGGTTTAGTAGCGATTTTAAAAGAGGTACATTTATTGCTTCTCCGGCTTGTTATATTTCCAGTCTTATGTATATGTATGTGTATATATTGTACGATAATAATTAAAACTACATGACATGCAGTTATAAACTTTTTTTATTGACTTCTGCGATTTCTGTTTATTATCAACCGCTTCTACTGATAATAATGCAATAGTTACTATTGATTTTAATATGATGTCAGCATGTTTGTAATGAATGTCCGTTTCATGCTTTGAATAGAAATGATTTACAGGTCAATCCCACTTGTTATGGGATTTCATACCCTAAACTGAAAATTCTTCTATTTTCTTCATAACATTCTGTTTATATTTCACGTTAGAAAAGGCCTACTTGAAGGTGTCTGACATGCTATTCAATGATCTTCTGTTACTCAGGATCCAACAATCACCTTAGGAAGTTAGATCTTCAATATTTTTAGCTTTTGCTGGTAAATATCTCAGCTGCATGTCCCATTATTCTTGTTTTCATTTTCCTGTCTTTACTAACCTACTTGCTGTAAAATGCAATCTGGCCTGAAGAGGACGGGGTGCATGCTCCTTTTGATCAAATCCTCTAACACAAACAAATCTTGAAATGAAGCATGAAATTGTTAAGTACCATTACAAGGTTGAGCAGAGATACCTGTAGAGATGAGAACTAATTTCTGAATAAAGTGTGTAGAATCTTGCTCACAATATTTTCGGAAACTATATTGGTTGACTAGTTTGATATTTTGTCACTTGGAAATGGTGATACACACAGTGACATAGATACATTTGAATTAAACTTTTGATTGGAGAAGGTAATCATGTAGTTGTGGAATTTGAAGATGTAGATTATAAATGTTACAGCAATAGCTTATGATTATTATTTGTCATTCTCCTTAAATGTTGGCAGTTATGAAAATTTTACTAAACCTAGAGTTACCCTAGTCTAGTATTCTTAATTTGGGTCCCTGGTGAATTGGTTTCCAAAACTGAATTGGTAATCATTTGGAAGAGACAACTGGTTTATTATTTTTTTAGCAAATCCATTGCCAAATACTGCTTTCTTTCATTTATGTAAACTTTTACCATACCTGCTGAGCATGTACTCATATGCAACATTTATTTTGAGGTAGCTAGTTGAAATGTTTTATTATTTCCTTTGTTAACAAAAGTTTAGCATGGCAAAAGAAGAAATAAGGCAAACAATTCAAGGTGGTCTTCATACCTCTCCAAAAGCAATGCTGAATTTCTTGGGTTGAGAGGCTTGGTCGACATGAGTATTTTTTATGAATACATTTTTAAAACTGGTATAGAATAGAAATGTAGATGAGCATGGAGTTTTTCTACCTCTGAAAATTGATGTTACAGAGGTCCCAAAGTATACTGTCCTCCTTGGCAAATTCCAAATCCATTCCCTAGGGATATCAATAGGTTGAACATTGGATGCATGATCCGCAAATAATGCACAATGAAAAAAAAGGTTTATGAAATAATTACAAATGAGGGTAGACCTGCTAAGATTATTGAATATTAACAAATATTTGATTAAATATACCTCATTAACTTGAAAGTAAGTCCCATTCAGTGGAAAGCTCCCCCTGGTTGCTGTCCTACAAGGTATCTATATATGGGATAGTATTTGTGCGTGTTATTAAAGAAAGATGAAACTCAAGAAAATATAGTCGTTCACATTTTTGCATCCACAAATTAATCTTTACCAGAAGTGTTCCTCTAACTGTCTGTGAGTTGGCTTCCCTAATACTGTTGCATGAAAAGCACGTGTTGTCATCGCACAGTCTGGTTGAATTTTGATCCACGCCTCTATCTGGCAGCTCAACAGAATTTGCAGTCTCACCTAGTGTTCAATGTCAAAAATATAGATATGAGTGATTGATTGTGATGTTCTTTGAATTTAACCTAGCATGGAAATAACAATAACTTGCACGTGCTTCACTTTTACTTTAATCTGTCTATTGTGTATTAATATTAGTAAAAGGGTAGTTTATGCAAGTTGTTGATAGCATTTGTTCACTAATTGATGTCAAGTCTTTTGCTAACCTGGAGTCCATATTGCAAGAAGATATGGATTTGGGTCATCAGGTTCCCGTTTATCCATCTGTAAATTTTAGTGAACATAATTACATAAGAAAATTTCTGCAAGCTGATAACTGAATGAGTAGCTGACCTTTTCCAAGAGAGGATGTGAATCTAGAAGTTCATATCTGCATCAATCAGGGAGGTTTTAGAAAGCATCATTCAGATTTAGAATTATACCAGCAATTGATTTTTCTATTTTGGTCACTTAAATGGTTTTCTAAACTTCCAAAAAGTTTAAAGACTATTTTAAATACCTTGTTCACTGCAACATATTTTTTATTTCACTGTTTTGATTTTTTTGCAGATATGCCAAGGGCAAAGAGGATTAACAATAGAAATTTTGCAGATATGTAGAAATTTATTCAGGCGTCAGATGCAAGTGGTGCTCCATCGCCTAAGATACGACATTCATCTGAAGCAAGCAATGGGCAAGGATAACAATAGGACTATTTTTTACTTTGTTTTGTAATGTTGTACTTTTTCATTTTATGAGAACAATTAAATATGTATGACTTGCTTAATGATTTTGAACATATATTAACTATATCGTTCTTTTTATTTTCATAAAGGATCTTTATATTTATTTTTGTAATTAATTTCTATTTATATTAATTTGTTATACTTTTTCTTAAATAAAAAAATAAAATATTTCTTCCCCTTATAAATATTTAAATCAAAATATTAAATATCACCAATAAATATTAATATCAAATAAAAAAATATCTAAATATTATAGACATTACGACAGTTTAAACTGCCACAAATTTCTACATTAGATTAGTCATATATCGCTGTAAGAAATGACAGTTCTAACCGCCATATTTTACATGCTGAGTGATCCTTTGTCATTGTCATTTTTTACATTTTTGAACTGCCGCATTTTACATAATGAAACCGCCATTTAATACATTGTAATAAATGGCGCCATTTAATACTTTGTGGCGGCAAGAATTATGGCGGTATAGGTACCCGTCACACGTGTATTTTGTGGCGGTTAAAACTACCGCATCTTACCAAAATATCCGCCACATATTACATGATTTTTTGTAGTGGTTGATGGAAGTTGGACAACCCAAGCATACGCTAATATTGTTGAAGCCTTGAGACACTCAGGGTTAGTAGGTATAACTAAGAACAACGTTAAAAACAGACAAAAAAGTTTGAAAGACAGTTGGCGTGAAGTCCACGATTTGTTTAGTGGACTTAGTGGATTCGCATGGAACGAATCTACTAAAATGTTTGATGCAGAAAGTGAAGTTTGGGATGACCTGATAAAGGTAAAACTGATTCAATTAATAGTGTTTTGAAATAGTGTTGTATGTCAATTAATTTCAATGCATTATCCATGGTTTTTTATGGCAGGAAAAAGCTTCAGCCGTAAGATAGAGAGTTACTCCCATCCGGCACTATGATTTGATGGAAGAGTTGTGGGGTGCTGATTGTGCTACTGGCCAAATGGACAGAACAGCACGACAGGTTCGGAGAAATTTGTCAAACGCGGGTTTAAGGGTGGACCTGAATGATGAGGTCGAGTACATCCCTGAACCATTCGCTGCTGCACCTGATAAAGGTCCTTGGTCCCCACCGCAGATGGACTCATATAGTCCTGGTCCAACTCAATCTGTGCCATCTGCAGGAACTTCATCATCACGGGGCACAAAGAGAAAGGCCCCTATGGTTGATGTAATGGATGCCCAGTTCGACAAATTAACAACGAAACTGGACAAATTTGCAGATTACCTTGGTGAAGGTAATGCCCTGACAAAACAACTGGCTGAAATAGCCGAAAGACAGGTGTTGGTTGGAGAAAGACGAAATGATATTTTGAGGCGGAGCTCGACCTTCCAACACTCTGAATCGGATATTTGGGACATGTTGGTGGCTATGAACATCCAAGATCACCAAGTTATGTTGCAATGTTAGAATTTTCTCTGCAACAATCCATCACTTACTAGGCAACTTTTCGGCTTGCCCCCACAATTCCGCCTAGACCATTTACTTCAATTAATGCATGGAAATAATTGAATTTCCATTTAACTTGTTGTACTACTTTCTTAATTTTTATTTAATTAGTTGTTATCATGCATCAACTTTGTAAGAAATTTTCAGTCTTTATTGTTAATTATTATTGTTATATGATGTACAATTTAATTGAACTTTATATTTTTTACTATAGTCCTCATCCACTCAACGTCATGGACCCACAGTGGCAGAAAGTTGAAGATAAATTGCAAAAATTGGAAAAAGAAATTCATGAAGGAAATCAGATGCTTGAACAAATAAATAAGAATATTGAAAGCCAAAGGTCACTCATGCAAAGAACAAATGACCTAATAAACCGGCAACTCACCATGATCACAACCAACTCAGAGAAACATTCAGAACATGAAATTTGGAACAAGATAGAGAAGATGAACCTACAGGATGACACAATTTCGCTTAACTGTTATGAGTTCCTCTGCAATAACCCATGTCACACTAAGCAACTGTTTGAACTGTCCCCTCATATGCGTCAGAAGCATTTGCTTGAGCTAATGAGTGGAACTGCTTCATTTTAGACTTAATATATGTTGTATTCTGTTTTAATTGTTTAATTATTATATAATGTTATGAACAATATGTCAGAACTTGTATTTCATTTTAATGTTATTTGAACTATGTCACAATGTGTTTTAATTAAAATATGTATAAAGTTAAATGTACGTTATGTATAAATAATTATGCAATGTATGTATATATTGTTAATAAATTTTTGCAATTTACCAGGAATGACCTCATCTTCAACACCCAAAAGACAGAGAAGTGCAAGCGAAAGGAAGGGAAAAACCCCTGCCGCTAGTCATAACGTTTCTGGTAGGAAGCTACCAAGCATTCAGGAAATGTTGAATCATACACGTTTCTTTAGCAAACATGATCAGATGGTTGAATATGGCTACAATTTCTACACCAGGACAATCCTTACACCAAAGATAATGGATTTTCCATATTTTGCAGACTCGGGACTATATTTCCATCATCACTTACTATTTCAAGGTTTAGAACAGTTTTTAATGCTGAGAGTTCTATACTACCAAGACCTTATAAAAGTCTTTTATTCAAATTTGAGAGTCAGTCAAGCTGGTACCCTCTACAGTGAGGTTAGTAAGAAACAAATAAAAATGAAACCAGCTGATTGGTTAACTATAGCTCATCTCAAATATCAGGGGCAAAAACTTTCTTTTTCATATATCCCTGAGGAACTCGAGTATGATCGTGATAGTGCCTTGAGTTCCATGATCAGGCCAGAACTATAGGGTCAAAATGTTAGAAATGTAGGTAGTCTAAATGTTAATGATAGACTTCTGCATTACGTATATGTTCATATGTTGAGTCCTCGGTCCAGTAATTTTGCACAAGTATTGCAGGAGGACATTTTCTTGTTATGGGCCATCAAAAATAACATTTTGATTAACTGGCCTCATCACATCATGGAACATATGATTAAATGTCGGGACACGGGTATGCCTCTTCCATATGCCATTCTAATTACATGCATTATGGCGTAGACTTATATGTGGATGCAGCCGATAGGTTAGGGTGGAAACACTTTTTTAATAAAAATACTTTGAAAAAAATGAATATTGTTAATGTATATGGTGTTTGGCAACCAGGATGTTGAAGAAGACACGGACAATGACGAACCACCAATACCTGAGGACCCACCAGTACCTGAAGAGCCAACAATATCTCAACAACATCAGGTTTCGCATGCTCCAACACAACCCTCAATCCAACATGATCCTCAAATGCTTGATCAAATTTTGCATGGTATTCAGGGGTTGCAAGAAGGATTCAAATACATGAATATAAATATAAATAATCGTCTCGTGGGGTTGCAGCAAGGACTAAATAACATGAACACAAACATGGATAGGGGTTTTGAGAGACTACATCAAAAGTATGATGATCTGGAACAAAGATTCCGTGACTTCCAGGACTCTTTTGAATGAATGATGTTGTGGAACAAAGACTCTTCTCAATGAATGATGTTGTGCAACTTTATTTTTTAGAACTTTTTTTTATTATTGTAATGTTTGTATGTTTAATTTTAATGATATTTTAATTTTAATTTTTATAAATTACATTTTTAGCATCTTTGCATGTATTCACGGCGACAGATTATTTAAAATTATTTTTCAGTTCAATATTTGGAATATGAAATGGAAAATAAGTTTAAATAAATTATCAAAATCCATTTTATAATTAACTTTGTAACAAAGGGCAAAATAGTCATTTTTTCATTTTATCAATTACAAAATTAATTTTAAATTATCACATCAATTACATCACTCACAAACTTTCACAAACTTTCCCTTCACTTTCCACTATCTTTCCTTTAAAACAAACAACTTCACTTTCCACTCTCTTTCCCTTCAAATCCACTCATTTTCTCTACCTCATTTCCATCTTCAAAAGGAAACAAGGCATTAATATTAATGTAGAACAATCTACTCTTGCTTTTCTCTCTCACACACATATATAGTTGATAATCATATAATTTTGGATGCAGAATTTTATTAATATATTAATATATTTACTATTTCTTTTCACTTTTCTTTCTTTTTTTATAATTATAAATTTATTTATATTATATTAACCCACATAGTGTTTCTTTTAAATGTTTAAAAAGTAATTATTTCAAAATAAATTAATACATGTATATTTTAAAATGTTTAATCCTAATAATAATGTATCTACTTTTAACTTTTACACTTACTTATTTGACTAAATATATTATTTAATAAATGCAGTTTTAAAATTTATCACTTAAATGTATATTTATATTATAAATAATCATTATATCACTTTTAATAAATATTACAACTAATTTTTACATAAAGGTAAAATTCACTTTCAAATTATATATTAAATATTATACTTACTGCTTCATAAGATAATGTCTTATTTTTTTCAACATATTTTATAATTTTAATGTCATCTTAAAAGATGTATGTAGAAATTTATAAGGTAGAACAGATTGAAAAATAGTTTAGTGTTAATATATAATAATATATAATGAATATTTTTATTGTATATTTTATTTTATTTTTAATTATATTTTAATTTTTAATATTTTTAATTTAAGAATTATTAATGTTATATATAATAAAAGAAAATAGAAAAAACTATCCATTCTTTTAAAATAACAATATGTGAAATGTCTGCATAGCAATATCTATATAATTATAATAATAATAAAAAATACCAATATCTATATTAATAATATGAAATATTTATATGTATTTATATAATACACAACCAGAATCCTAGGTTTCAAAATATATGAAAAATTAAAATTATTAAAATATACATATGTATGTATCACTTTTAATTATATGTTCTTGAAATTTTTTTTATTTCCAATTATATTTGTAGAAGAGTTTGCTTTTCTATATAATATGATTTCATCACACAAATAATATGGTGAGTTAACAAAAATATCATATGCAATCATCATACATTAATACATAACATATTACCATTATACATATTAACACCATTAACCCTTACATTTAGTTTCTCCACTAAATATAAAGCATCTTCTGGAAGATTTTAATCACAATAAACAAGTCTCACTAGAGGCTAATACATGACCCCAATTTGAACTAAGTTAGGATTTTCTAAGATCAGTGTGACATAAAACATGTTATCCAGAGTCAAATGTGCATCTACTTAACCAACGTGATGTAACTCTCCATCAGCTTTTCATCGCCTGATGTTTGATTTATGTGACTGGGCATCAGTGAAGTTGGGATACCTCTTATCCATAAAGAGGCATGTTGACCACCATTATCTAATGTACAATGTCACCTCGGGTATGTACAACTACCCAACAAGGGTCATCACTCAATCCACCTATCAAAGGTTGTAACTCTCACATGAGTATATATCACCACCATTTGTATAAATGTATAACAACATTCCACATTGATAGGCCAACAACATGTATATAATATATATCATGCATCATAACATCAAATATATGTATATATATCCATCATACATCATATGCAACAAAATAACATCAACACTTGCATATGAGCTCATCAATATCATCAATATATCATAACATCATCATTTATACATCAAGAGATATTCACAACATCGAGTCCACATCGCTTGAGCGACATCCTCATTTGAGTGACTTTAGTTTCATATCCACCTTCATATCTCTCAAGTGACACCTATCGCTTGAGCGATATCAAGATCAATAACATCTCAATCTCGAGTCTCTCTCATTACTCGAGCGACCACCTATTGCCTGATTGATATCAAGACCAAGAACAACTCATTCTCAAGCCTCTCTCGTTGCTTGGGCAACCAACACGTCATTTAAGCAATGTTGAGGGTTAAAACAAACCTTTCTCATCTATTGAGTGACCAACATGTTGTTTGAGTGACATTGAGGCTGAGAGAAACCCTTTTTTAGACCTCTCTTGTCACTTGAACGATACAGCTCCAGTGTAGAGAGAATGACCTCAGTCTCTTTCTCGCCTGAGCTACCGTCATTGCCTGAGCGATACAAGTTATTGTTCGAGTGACCAGTCCATCTGATACGATCTTTAGAAGGATGGATGGATCTTGATCAACCCAAGAAGATTAAAGAGACACATAGATGAAAATATTAGAGTTGTAGAAGTATGTAAACCCATGGAGATAGTTTGTGGTTTCATTTAAAATAAAAAAGTAAAACAAGAACAAGTAAGCAATAAAAAAGAAAATGGATTGAGATAAGAAATGGGAAGAACACACCACCTTGAATGGAAGAACTCAAGGATAAGTGCAAGAGGATTCACCACTAGAGAAAACTTCTCAAGATAAGAACCAAAAGAAGAGAGAAGCACCCTTGGAAATACTTTCAAATATGAACTCACAAAGAGGCAATTTCATTCTGTTAGAATATCTAGTGTTTCCTATTCTAGTGTAATGAGCTCAGCCTATCTCTTGTATCTCCGTTATACATAAACACACAACCTTATGTGAAATATACATTAGGGAATTCATCCTATACCTAATTCTCTATATATCAATAAATAGTGAAGGAATAAGTTGAATGGTATTCTTCACCAAACTTCGTGTGCTTATACACCTCAACAAAATGGGGTGGTTGAGCGCAAGAATATACATCTCATTAAAACAACTTGAACAATGTTAATACATGGAAATGTTCCTCAACATTTTTGGGGGGATGATTTTCTAAGTGCTTGTTATCTAATTAATCACATGTCTTCCTTTGTGTTAGAAAATAAAATCCCTCACTCAATTTTGTTTCCACATGAACCTCTCCACTCTTTGTCTCTTAAATTTTTTGGGTCAACATGTTTTGTTCATAACTTAGGACCTAATGTAGACAAACTTTTTGCTAAGTCTCACAAATATGTCTTTCTAGGGTTAAAAGGGTATAAATGTTTCTCTCCATCTCTTAATCGTTATTTTATCTCTGCAGATGTCACTTTCATTGAGTCATCTCTCTATTTTAAAACTAACACTTCTACCTCCACACCTATTTCTGACACAACCATTATTTGCCTTATATGTGAACCTCTGGTTGAGTCTAGTATAGCTCCACCACCTCCACCACCATCACCACCACATCCTCCTCCACCATCTGCCTCACTTTCGTTGTCGACTCCTTCGGTTCCTTCGGTTCTACCAACTGAATATGATCTTCCCATTGCTCTTCGGAAAGGTATACGAACCACTCGCAAACCTCCTCTTCACTATATTAATTTAAGTTATCATAGATTATCTCCTTCATTTTATACCCGCCTTTCTTCTATTTGCTCTATATCCATCCCTGAAACTGTAGATGATGTCTTATCTCATCCCGGTTGGCGTTAGGCCATGCTCAAAGAATTGAGTGCACTGCAGAATAGTGGAACTTGGGACCTCGTCTCTCTACCTTCTGGAAAACCGGTTGTTGGTTGCAGGTGGGTCTTCACTATCAAAGTCGGTCCTGATGGAACTGTTGATCCCCTTAAAGCACGCCTAGTAGCTAAAGGCTATACAAAAATCTCTGACTTAGATTACGGTGACACCTTTTCACCAGTTGCAAAGATGGCTTATATACGTCTGTTCATTGCCATGGCCTCTTTGAAAAATTGGCCTCTGTTTCAATTGGATGTGAAGAATTCTTTTCTCAATGGTGATTTGCAGGAAGAAATTTATATGGAGCAACCTCTGAGATTTGTTGCTAAGGGGGAGTCTTTAGGAATGGTATGTCATCTCTGCAAATCTTTATATGGCCTAAAGAAATCTCCCAGGGCTCGGTTTGGAAAGTTTAGCATGGTTGTTAAACAATTTGGGATGATTCGCAGTGAAGCAGATCACTCAGTCTTCTATCGCCACTCAAGTGTCGGATGTATCTACCTAGTTGTGTATGTTGATAATATTATAATCACAGGAAGTGATCACCTTAGCATCTCACAAGTTAAACAACATCTCTGCCAACACTTTCAGACTAAAGATCTTGACAGACTTAGATATTTCTAGGGGATTGAAGTAGCAGAATCTATTAATGGGATAGTGATCTCTCAAAGAAAGTATGCATTGGATATTTTGGAGGAAACTAGGTTGATGAACTCAAAATCTACTAACACACTGATGGATCCTAATGTCAAGCTTCTACCCAATTAGGGGGAGCCCATCTCAGACCCTGAAAAGTATAGAAGATTAGTTGGGAAATTGAACTATCTTACAGTTACTCGTCCAAACATTTCTTTTGTTGTTAGTGTGGTAAGTCAATTTCTTAACTCTCCTTGCATAGATCATTAGGATGTTGTCATTCGTATACTGAAATACATTAAAGGCTCCCCTGGAAAAGGTCTGTTGTATGGACACAATAATCATACCAAAGTTGTTGCCTACTCAGATGCTGATTGGGCAGGATCTCCTGTTGATAGGAGATCCACCTCTGGATATTGTGTCTTCATTGGTGATAATTTAATCTCCTGAAAGAGTAAGAAAAAAAGTGTTGTGGCAAGATCAAGTGCAGAAACATAATACAGATCTATGGCATCCGCTACATGCGAGCTTATTTGGCTTAAATAGCTACTTAAGGAGTTACAATTCAGATAAGTTACTCAAATGATACTCATATGTGACAATCAAGTTGCTCTTCACATCAACACATAGAGATTGATTGTCATTTCATTAGAGAAAAAATAGTATCTGGAAAGATTAAGACTGAGTTTGTTAATTCTAATGATCAATTAGCAGATGTTTTTACTAAGTCATTACGGGACCTAGAATTATTATATTTGTAACAAGCTTGGTTCATACAATTTATATGCTCCAGCTTGAGGGGAAGTGTTAAAATATCTAGGGTTTCATATTCTAGTGTAATGGGCTCAACCCATCTCTTGTATCTCCGTTATAAATAAACACACAATCCTATGTGAAATATACATAAGGGAATTCATCCTATATCTAATTCTCTATACATTCAATATTCAAAAGTGACTTTTATAATGAGATGAGCTCTCCTTTTATATGCCTAGGTGACATCCAAAAGGAGTCCCAAGATTCAATTAAAGTTAATTCCAAATACTAAAGTTAACTCTCCTTAATCATGATTAGTACAATTAATTTCACAAGATTAGGAGAAGTCACATAGATGTTCCGTGAATCTAGGAAAAATAATGATTACATTTGACCCTTGCATGTGTGAAAGCTTAAGAGAGCTCCAAGAGGCATGGAAAAGACACTCCATGTGCCAAAAGTCATTATAGAAATGACTCTTCAAAGCTTGAAGGGTCACTCTTCAAAAGGCATTTTTTCTACTTCAAAAATTCAGGAATCTTGGACTTCATTCTTGGAATATTCTTTAGAATCTTATGTTCTTATTTTTCTTTTAATCTCCTCTTCTAAAACTTGAAGTCTTCCTCTTGTCAATCTTCCTTCAAATTTCTTCTTTATTGTTTTTCTCTCCTTTCTGAGTCCCCTTTTGTGAATCTTTTGGAGAATCTTTGCAGAATTTTTCTTTTTACTATTTTCCTTTTCATGCTTCTTATATTTATTCTTCAAGTTCCTTTTCTCTATCTTCAACAAATACTTCTCCATTCAGGATCATATCACCATTGCTTGTGTGACCAAAGGTGGTAGAGGTAATGATTATCCATTGCTTGCCCATCACTTGAGCGACCAAGAGCTACACTGTACAACTTAATCCAAGTTTCCCATCATGTTTTGAACCCCTAATAGATAATAGATAATTTCACACATTTATAGGCTCCCAACAATGTATAAAATCATCTATCTCGACCTATACTATCATTATGAACCAACATCAACTCAGACTATTACTTGTTTGTCACAGTTCTCAGTTCAACAGTCTACAATCCAATGACCGTGTTACGTAAAAAAGTTAACTCTCCTTACTTAGATTGAAGTACTGCAACTTCCATCTATCTATCCAACCTACTTAGGCTTAGGTAAGCTCCAACTACACATCAAATGGATAAAGTGTCTTCTTAAACTCTCAACCAACACAAAAAAGAGGAAAACATATTCAACTTCAAAAAGGCATTAAGCCACTTACCCGAATAAAATTCTGATTGGGTGGATGCGTTATACTCTTATCCAACTCCTTGCAGCTCTAATCTAGTGGTAAACCACCAGTCAAAAATTCCTATATCTTAGAGAGAATGCAAAGAAAGAGAAAGAAGGTTGAACTGATAAATTTTAGAATGAACTAAAAAGACATGAATAACTATTGTTTATAGACGTCATTAATAATTAATTTTAAAATCTATTATTAAAATATGATTGAGTCTTACATTCTCCTAGACAAACAAAAAATTTCAACCTCAAAATTTCATTTGCCAAAGAAGGGATTTTGATAAGCTTCTTTCATCTTACCCTCCAACTCCTACGTAGAATCACAAGATTCCATAACACCTACACGATATTGATGCCTCTAACCTTTAAGTTGTTTTACTGATAATGTTAATTTTTACCACTTATTTTAGTCCTTTCACATTAACAAAATCAACTCTTTCTTAAGCTTTTAACTTGCTTGGTTCTCTTTTTGATACTTTTTGTAAGTAATTTGAAATTGGTTAATCTTATCTAATTATACTACTAATCCCCATATTTTTTGTCTAATAGTGGTATAGGAAACATTTGAGGTTTAAAAAAGCAAGTTTGGAATCCTAGGGATGGAGAAGGAAGGCCTTAATGAAAAATTAAAGAAAGTTCCTGGCGTTGGGCGCCCCTGAAGCAAGCCCCGCGCTATATGGGCAGAGACATGATCTATTAACAGGGCCAGGCGCCAGTCACCTGAGGCTGGGCGCCAGTCACCTGAGGCTGGGCGCCAGGCTCCAGAATTCACCTCAGGCCAGGCGCCACTCTGGTGAGGTCGGGCGCCAGTTGGGCCGAGACCACATTTGTATGTGTGCACCGGGCGCAAAATGGAACCTGTCGGGCGCCAACTTGCTAACATGACACCCTTATGCCTATTTATTCATACTCTTCGAGAGAAAGAAGTGTCTTGGCAAAAACTCGAATTGGGACACGACTTGGAGCTTCTAGGGCTTCCTTGGAGACCATCTTCCTCCTCTTGGGTTATCATTCTTCTTCCATTACTCATCCTTTATTTTTTGTACTTTTCATGACAATGAAGAGATAAAACCCCTTTTGTTGGGATTAGATGTAGCCAAACAAACTCTCATGTAATCTCTTTGTTTATTTATATATATATGTCTTTCCATTCAATGTTAGTATTTTGTTTCTATGCTTAATGCTTATTGTGGTTTGATCATCCATAGCTTGATATTTGATTCATTAGGTTTTGGAAATTATCTTTTGTAATCTTGGATGGAAGCAAAATACCTAATGAAACTTGTATCGAGGAATGGAACTTGATTCATTAGTTTTCTTAAACCCTTGTTGTGATAGCAAGTTTGCTTATTAGGGGATCAAGGAATTGACTCATAATAGGGAAACTTAGGCTCATTCCACTAAGGGATTAGGGTTTGAGTAAACTAGTGGGTTGACATTTACATTAAAGTGGAGAGAAGTTGAGTGATTATATGCATGAAAGTGAGTTTTGGTGAAATCTAATCCTAACACTTACATTCCATATCACTTTATATCTTTATCGCCTTCTAAGTGTTTGTGAAAATACCAAAAAGAGTTTTTATTGTTGTTTGCACAATTTTATTTCTTTTAAGCACTAAAACAAATTATGGAAATATTCTTTGTCTAATTTAGTTATCAATTGCAATTATTGCATGTATTGCACAAGTCCTTTGGGAAACGATACTCGAACTTTCTGAGTTATTACTTGAACGATTTGGTGCGCTTGCCAAAAAGTTAACATTTACCTCATGACCCTCTATCCTCATTGGTTGATCATCATAAGATAAATCCTCCCCAAGCTAAACTTTATTAGGCTCTAACATGTGTAATGAATCAAGAACATATTTCCTCAAATGTGATACGTGAATGACATTATGTAGCTTGAAAAGGTGATGTGGCATAGCTATATCATAGGCCACTAGACCTATCCTCCTTAAGATCTAACATAGTTCTAGAAACTTTGGCATTATCTTCTTGGATCTGATATCTCTACCAACTCCTATAACATGTGAAACACTAAGAAACACATGATCACCCACTACAAACTCAAGGGTCACCTTCCTTGTTCAACATATGATTTCTACCTACTTTGAGTAATTCTCATATGATCCTATATTTTTCTGACCTTCTAGATCATCTGTTGTAATAATTTAGGTCCTATCAAAATAGTTTCCCTATTGTGATACAAACATAAAGGTTCTTGCATCTCCTACCATACAAATTCTCATATGGAGTCATATTGATACTTACTTGATAACTGTTATTATATGTAAATTCCACAAGAAGTAAGATCTCATCCCAACTCCCAAGATTATCCGATACACATCCTCAATACATCCTCCAATGTCTAAATAGTCCTCTCTGGATGACCATCTATTTGAGGAAGATAAGCTGAGTTGTGAATTATCCATGTATCTAAGGTCTCTTGAAATGTTTGCCAAAACATAAATGTGAACCTAGGATCCTTGTTGATACAATACTAGCAGGTACTCCAAGCAATCTCACTAATATACAATTGTGTCAAAGTCTGCATATATATCTTTAGGTTCACTGATAGGAAGTGAACACTCTTTGTGAACTTGTCCACAATGACCACACAGTGTCATGTCTCCAAATTTTTCGTGGGAAGTGAGTGAAAAAATCCATCGATATGTTATCCCACTTCCACACAGATATATCCAATTATTGCAACATGTCGTCTAGTCTTTGGTGCTTCACCTTTGACTTTTGATAAGTCAAACAAGATGTTACATATAGAGCCACATCTACCTTCAGACTAGACCCCAAAAAAGATTTCTTCAAATTCTGATACATTTTTTTCATACCAGGATGAAGACTCAATTCGTTCTAGTGACCTTCATCAATAAAGTTGTCAAAACAGATGACCTAATTCAGCCTGACCTAGCCTTACGGGCTAAGTTAAAAAAATTTAACAGCCGAGACCGCTCTAGTCTGGCCTTATGTCAAGCCCACGAGACAATAGGCCATTTTTTTCCTAATTAAAAATTAAATGGATTACAACTATGTCGATACGAAAAATCATGATGTATTATTGTCTTAAAGTCTAAAGTTTAATATGTAACAACTAGATGCATTATACAACATCGCACATCTTGATTTAATATTACTTTTTTAACAACAATATATATATGTGTGTGTGTGTGTGTGTGTGTGTGGAAACACACACATATATAATACACCAAAAATGAAAAAGTTCTTGAAAAACTATTTATAACTGAATAGAGCAAGTTGAATTAAGAAAAAACTTAAAACATCATACAGAGGAAAGAGTACAAGACATACCCTACCCAAAACAAGGGAAACAAAAATATATAACCAATATAAATACTGAAACCTATCATCAGGTCCAAACTTGTCTTTCTTTGTCACACTATCTAATATGACTTTTATAAGTATTTGTACCTTCCTTCCTCACAATTTTTTTAAACTAAGTCCAAGATTAAGGCACTACTACTATGAAAATATACGACGATTGATTTTTTCTTCAATCTTGTATCACTCCAATACATGAAAATGAATATATTGAATAATTTCCTATTCACACATCTCCTTTGCCTTCATAACACATTTATTCATTGTCCTCCATACACACACACACACCAAATAACCGTTACGCATAAAATATGCATTGGTCTAATATTACTTGAAACAATTTTATTAATGTTTTTCACAACCATAACAAAACATTGTAATTAAAATAAAATAAAGATTAAGAATAAAAAATAACATAAAAGAAAAAATGGGTCAGCCCATTAGCTTGCGAACCAGCCTAACCTTTGTCCATATGGGCCTTAGGCCAAACGAATCAAGCTAAAAAAAGTTTATTCCAATTTACGTGGCCATTTTTGAAGCCTGGCCTAGCCTAAGGCCATGCGAGTCGGTCTGTCGGACTAAACCTATTTTGACATCCCTACTAATCAAGTACCATCCTTTTTAGGCTCATCATATGCATGCATACATACATTGTCCATGAATCTGAACATGCCATCAAGATCTACTATAAAATCCTTAGCCTAATTTTTGCCCAACAACTTTTTGCTATGCATCATACTAGGATGTGTCAATTACCTATTTCTGATTAACCCTAGAAAATCATTAGTCATAACTATAGTGTTGCAACTACTGTGACTAAGTCTGATTGCCACCTCCTAACTCAGATCTATGAAGGCATTTAGAATCTTCTACTCATGGATCATCATAGCAGATACTTGTACAATCTTCCTAATCAAAGCATGAACAACAAATTTTGCTTTATATGTATTATAGTTCAATTGAAAGTCATAATCTTTTAGAAATTTCATTCATATTCTCTACCTCATATTTAACTCCTTCTGATCAAACAGATACTTCAAACTTTTGTAATCACTGAACAAATCAAACCTAACACCTTAAAGATAGTGCCTCCATGTCTTCAAGGCAGAGACAACTGTAGTAAGCTCCAAATCATGAGTATGGAAATTCTTCTGTTGCACCTTCAACTAACGAGATGCATAACCAACTGCTTTTCTCTTGTACATCAATGCACAATCCAAACCAAAATAGGAAGCGTCACAGTAAATCTCAAAGAGTTTACTGTGATAAGGAATCACTAACATTGGGGTCGTTGTCAACCTCTACTTCAGTTCCATAAAACTCTGCTCACATATATTTGTCTATATAAAGGGTTGATCCTTTATGGTCAACTGTGTTAATGGAGTCACAATCTTGGAGAATCCTTCTATAAACTTCCTATAATAACCAGGCAACCCAACAAAGCTCCTAATCTCAAATATTGTCTTGGGATTCTTTCATTGCAACATTGTCTCAACTTTAGCAAAATCAACAGAAATCTCCTAAAATGAGATCACATATTCCAAGAACTACACCTTTGTCAGTTAAAACTCACACTTCAACAACTTACCACACAATTGTCTCTCTCTCAAGATACCCAACATGGTCCTTAAGTGCACTTCATGCTCCTCATGTGGTCGAGAGTAAATCAGTTTGTCATATGTGAATACCACCACAAACTGAACTAGATATGGTTTGAAGATCATGTTTATGTAGTCCATGAACACAACATGAGCATTAGTCACCCCAAAAGGCATGACTACATACTCATAGTGACCATATCTTATTCGGAAATTTTTCTTCTACACATCTACAACCTTCATTCAGATTTGATGATAACCTAATCTTAGGTCAATTTTATAGAACATCACAACTTCATGCAATTAACCTAATAGGTCATAAATCTTTGGCAATGGATACTTATTCTTTATAGTAAACTTGTTCAATTGCTTGTAATTGATGCACAACCTTGATGACCCACCCTTCTTCTTTACTAACAACTTTGGAGCTCCCCAACAAGAGACATTTGGGTGGAGAAAACGTTTTTCCAATAGATCTTCCATTTGTTTCTTCAACTTGGCTAACTCACACTGTATCATTATGTACGGAGCCATAGACATTGGTCCTATACCAGGAATAAGATCAACGGAGAAATCAATCTCCCTCTATGGTGACAACTCTGGGATCTCATTTGAAAAAAATCAACGAACTCACATACTACATGAATGTTTCCCTGAGAGTCTTCACCACTAACTGACGCTTAAGCTAGCAACACATAACATTCAACTTCGTCTAAAACATCTTTTTGCAACTGATGAACTAATATAAACTCTTCCCTTTGAAGAATAGGAAACATCAACTCCTTTCGACCTCAATATATTATAATAGAGTTGATAAATAGTCAATACATCCCTAAGATCGCATCCAAGTCTTTCACAAGCATGCATACCAGATTCACCTTGGATCGATGCCCCTCAACAACTATTTGACATCTAGCACACATAGAAGACACCATTACTAAAATAGATGTTGGTGTAAACACCAACATATCACATTGTAACTCCTTTAACGGAAGTTGCAATTGTTCCATAGAAGCACACGACACAAAAGAACTTTTCGCCCCAAAATCTAACAACACTATCAAAGCATGGTCAACAAGAAAACATGTTCTTGAATCAAGTTGTCTAACTATGAAGCCTCAGCTCCACTCACTTCATATACCCGTCCAACTACCCTATGTCTTTAATCACCACCGGCCTGTGATCTCTGACTACCATCCTATGGTCTTTGTTGTACAGAACCTAAAGAAGCAGCTTTTGTCCTCACTCTAAATATATGTCCAGGCTTCTCACATCTATATCATATATCTTGCACCTGTGGACAATCTTTCTTCATCTTACATTTAAAACACCTCAGTTGTTGCAGTTGTGGCTTTTGTCTCTGAAATTCCAATCCACTCCCTCTAGATGAATGGAAAAGAACACATAGAAGAAAAGATTTATTTGTATTAAAGAAATGCTAACTTTATTCGTACACATTGTCCATTAGAATTTTTGATACTGTGTAATTTATAAAATATTTTGTTTTCTATAGTTTTCTACTATTCAAATCTTTTACACAATATTTTAAGCACTTATAAATTCAATAACAACTTCATATTTTGTTGATTATATGAATTTTTTTTACACAAATATTTAAGGACTTATAATTTCAATAGCAACTTTTTTAATAGTTAAACTAGGACTCAATATTGGTGTAAAATAAGAAAAATAACACAAGATTTCACATTATTATAACAAAATTGTACATATTACTTTCATTATTGTAATATGTATTCTTTGAAATTCTTTATTATTATATGCAAATAATTTTAGTTAGGGGTGTTCGCGGTGTAGTTTAGTTCAGTTTTTCGCTAAAAGTACATCTAAATCAAACATTTGGTTTGGTTTGAAAGAATAAAATAATTCAAACCAAATCAAACCAATAAAATAATCCAAACCAAATCAAACCAATCTGTACGATTTGGTTTGGATCGGTCTATATAGTGCTTAATTTATAATTTTTTATAAATATTTTGTCATTCTTTTCATCTTTTAAATTAAAATATAATAATATAATATAAAATATCTTACTCAAAATCTAATAAATACATTGAAAATATCAATTACAAAGGTACACATAAATTCATTCATAATCGAACAAGGAAAAGATACAAATATATTTTATTTTATATTTTTTTTCAGTATTTCACTCATACAACATTAATCTAGATCTATAAAATAATCAAAACCTATGAAACTTAGTTGTTCTCATTTTGTCTAACAACTAGCTTCTATCCTTGCTTTGACTAATCAATCCACTTTTTTATGTATATGATCATGTTGCAATAAAGATTTATCTAATTTTTGTTCACTCTCTGCAAATTTTTTTTTCTATTGTCTTAATTGTGAGCACTCTTACTCTAAATATTTCTAGCATGCTAAAATCAATGACAATAATGAAATGAAGTGATAGTGGATATGGTGAAAAAGTGAAGTAAGATAGTGGAGTTGATGACATCATTCTCAAGAAGAGTTGACAACGTTGTTGACGGTGAAAAGGAATCAAGAAACTCACAAATCAAATTTGTGAAGTAGACGAAACAACTCTATAAAGAGATTTATGTTAAAATATATAACTGTTTGGATTTCTAGGGTCTTTGGAAATATGTTTTGACGATATGATATATAAGAAATATATTGTCTGGAAGAGTTGTACTTTTCATGTACTTTATATATAGAACAAAAATGTAATAAAGTATCAAATATTAACAATATTTCAATCTTAATTCTCTAAATCTAAATAATAATGGAATATATTACTACTTTTATGAAAAAATATTCTAAAAAATTAATTTAAATAAAATTATATTAAACAAATATTTTCAAGAATAATTTATTATTATTATTATTATATTAATAATAAAAAAATATCTTAAATGTATATTACAGTTTGGTTTGGATCGATTTTAAAAATTCAAACGAGAAACCAAACCAAACCACATAGTTTTTAGGAAAAAAAAATCCAAATCAATCCAAAAATTAAATTTTTTTTAATTTGATTTAAATCAATTTACAAATTTACAGTTTTTTGTATTGATTCGGTTTTTAACCCTCCTAATTTGTAATACACGAATGTTATTTATAGAACACATATAAATTATCAATTATCATAAACCTCTGAAAATATATGACACAATATACCTGTAACTTTAATTTGGAGTTCACTTTCATTTTAATTTGGAGTTCACTTTCATTTTAATTTGGAGTTCACTTTCATTTTTAATGGGTAAGATGTTCAACTCATATTTTTGAATTGGTTATTCAGATAAAAAAAAAAATAGTAACGCGAACATGTTAACATGTAGAAGACTTATAATTTATATTTTTAAATAAATAAATAACTTTATATTTCTAAATAAATAAATGTTATATAAGAAGACATTAAAGTTATAGTTAATTAGTTATTATAAATTTTATTTGTTTTATATTTTTTAAATTCTTTTTTTCTTTTTTTTTTCTTTTTTACTATGGTAGTTATTTTGAAATTTTTTATTTGTTATTTTAGTTTATTTTCACTAAAGATAATTGATTATCAAACAGATATACTCTTATTTTTTTATTTTCAATATATTAATTTAGTATCTTATCTTATTTATATTTTGAATAATTTAGTATATAATATGAACACCCTTAACAATAGATTTCCCAGCCCCATACAACAAAACTAAAATCTCACCCATCCAATCTTCTCTCCAGTCAAAACATAGAATTATCAATTTCACAATAGTTGTACAAATTCACTTGTGTATATATATATAGAATTTATTGCTTAAATATGAGAATTTTTAATCTTTTATAGTCACATAATTTAATTTTAATAAATATTAAAATATAATATTGATGATAAAAAAGTTAAAAAATATTTAAATCAAATTATTTTTTATATTCTTAACCATTTGTGTTGTTTCTAAAGAAAAAAATGTCATAACTATTTAATTTTTTATTACAAATAGTTGTTTTATTTGTTTTTAATAAAAATCGTTTAAGATTATAATACACATATTAATAAAAATATTAATTTTTAAAATTTGTAATAAATTTTTATATAATATTTTTAAAAAATTAAATATAATTTATTGATTAAATAAAATAGTAAATTAAAACGTAAAAAATAATTAAATGATATAAACAATAAATTATTTAAAGTTTATAAAAAAATAATTTAATTATTTTAATATTTTTTAACTTAAAAATATAATTAATTAAAAATAATTAATATAATATTAAATTTTACAAAACAAAAATAAAGAAAACTTCTTTTCTGTAACTACTCTTATTGAAGGAGTAATATATTTACTATTAGTTAGATTTGTCTTTCTAATTAATGGCATTCATGTTTTCCTTTTTCAATGTTTAAAACATTAATTATTTAAAAATAAATTAATGTATGCATCATGTATGTTTAATTCTGAATGTAATGTATCTACCTTTGATTTTTATCCTTATCCATTTAAATAAATATGTATTTAATAATACAGTTTTAAAATTTATCAGTTAGACGTATATTTATTTTTTATATTAATGGTCACGTATTTAATGAATATTTTTATATTTAAGTAAAAGTGACTTTCAAATAATATTAAATGCTGTATTTACTGCTCCACAAGATTTTTTATTTCAACATTTTTATAATTTTATTTGTGTACCATAAGACAAAGTTTTTTTGTTTTAAATGAATGTAAAAATTTCTAAGAGATAAACTGAAAAGCCAATAATTTGGTGCTAATTATTGTTTTTTTTCGCTAAAGAAATTTTACCACTACCTACATTTGTGTGATAAAAATCTTAGAATTTTGAGAAATAGTTTATGCAAAAATGACTATTAATTTTAGTTCTTTAAAACATTATGCTATTTTTAAATTAATGATATTTTAAATTTTTTTAATCGTTACAATTAACTATACTTTGTTTAATATTGGCATGGCTAGTAATAAAGAATACTATGAAAAATATTTAAGACAATATAAATATTTCAAAAGATAATTAAATTATTTAATGTTTTTCTTTATAAAATTAACATGCATATCATACTTAGAAATGGTATCCGTAACACTCTAAAGAATATATTTGATATAACATAAATAATATATATATAAAAAGTAAAATTTATATAAAAAACCATTTACATAACATAATATAGTTTATACATTAATGTTCTAGAATTTACGATACAAACTTATCTAGAGAGTAAACTCTACATATTTATATATAAGTTTCCATAAGAATATATATAAAGATCATTTTCTCAAAAAGATAACTAAACAACTTAAAAGTTGCATCAAAACTCAAAATCTACTTAATAATTCACTTCTGAGTCTATTCATTTGGAACATATAAAACTATTTGAGATACACTCAATGAGTGCTAAACTAACATAAATTAAATGAGCTTATCATTAAACATTTCAAGAATTGGAATTTCAAAGAAATAAATGAAATCATATCTTATATATAACTATTTCATTGTATCTAACTCAAGAAATAGTAAGGTGTGTTTGTCTATAGAAATCTCTTTAACTTTTCTTTTTCTGTCTTATTGGCATAATGTTGAGATCAAACGTTCTGAGAGGTGTCCTCTCTTCTATGCCATGAATTCACTATATTTATACCTCTTGAGAAAATTCAAACCTAGGGTGCTTTCATATCATCTCAAAGTTACTCAGAGACAGATATCAGAACACCCTTTGAGTGATACGTTTTCAACAATCATACTGTACAATTTCTTTTCTCAACAACTTATGAAACATAACTACTCTTAAAACTTTACAACTTTAGGAATCGTATTTCAAACTCAAGGTAAAGATAACCTTTTCAACAATTCTCATAAAACATTTAACAAGGTAATAATACAATACTCAAATATCTTTATATTCAAGAACTATATGTGAGAAAAATGGTGATTCTAAAAATAACTCATGAAAAAGGTTTCAAATATAACTTATCTCTTTAGAAAATGATTCCAAGGGTTGGGTTTCGCAACCCATACCCTATATTTCTCCTAAGTCACATCTCGTAGCACAATAGAAGGGAAAAAATGAAAATAGGAGAACCACTCACCTAAGGAAAAAACTTATTGGTAAAACTTGAAGAGGATGCAAAAAACTAGTGATGAAGAAGAAAGGAAAGATGGAAGAAGGAGAAATCTTGTGATTCCTAGTGCCTTGATCGCTAAGGATATTTCTTCTCTTTAGTTCACAATTCAGTTTGTGCCGAAATGCCAAAAGAAAGTAATTTAGGGTTATTTATACTTAATTGGTAGGCGCCAATCTGCTGAGCATAGCCCCCTTACATTGTGTGGATTCACTCCCAAGAACAAGGTTGGAAAAAGACTTTGAACAAAGAAAATTTTGTTGAGCGCAACCTTCATACACTGAGCGGATTAGCTCCAAAAGCAAATTTGGTGCAGTATTGAAAATGGTTAAGCCAATATAGTCTATGCTAAGCACATCTGTCTTGCATTGAGCACCACCATCCTGCGCTAAGCACATTTTTCCTGTGCTAAGTGAAATTATTCAAAAGATTTCTAAAATTCTCTTATGCATAATTATGTTGTGCGAAAGTAATTAGGTTGAATGGATTTTTTTTAATGTTGACACTTAGAAACTAATTATAAAAGAGGCTAAGTTACTTTCCTACCTAATACCCTAAATGAAAGTTGTTGGATGTTATAATATCACAGTGAGATAGAAATGAGTTTCACTTTCTTATTTTCATTTATAAAATAAAAATTTATCTCAACCTTAATTCTTAAAGTAAAATTTCATCTTTATGTTCATTCCTATATCTAGTGGGTATAAATTTTTTATCTCATCTTCATCCCCATCGAGATAATGGGCATACACGTATCCACCTTTACTATTTTAATTATTAATTAAATAATTTCATATAAAAAATAAAAATTACAACAAAAAATTATATTATCAAGAATTCAATGTCAAAAGGATACAAATTTTCCTTTTCTCTCATGTCAAATATTAATAAAGAAGTTATAATTACATAAATCTCAAAACAAAATATCAAATATTAATTGAATAAAAAATAAAAATAATTATAAAAAATAGTAACAATGATCAAATATGTCCTAAAAATAAGTTATCAAACTAAGAAAAATAAAAAATTAATATAAATTTTTAAGTTACCTTATAAACAAACAAAAGATATTTTGATAATTTGAAACAATGATGAGTATGAGGACAGACAAGTATAGAAACGAGTAACGTGAACATAACATATATATACATTCATATTTTTATCCCAATATCCAAATTAAAAAATTAATTATTATCCATACTTATATTTATATAATGTCTATATAAAATTTTCTCATTAAAATTAAAATAATACTTATATAACAGGTTCATTTGTCACCTAAAGGTTGATTTGTCATCTCAAACCTAATCATGTGAAATAAAACATTCCAAAAACATTGTACATTTGACTGCACCACATACAAAATACATTATAAAAAAAGAAAAAGAATACTAATAATATGACTGGATTAGGTAAAGACGCATGAGGTTTGATAATTCACTCCAATTTCTAAAGAAGTTATATCCAATAATCGAAGTTAGTATTACAATAAACAAGATTTTGTTTACTAACAAAAATATGATTTGCTAACTACTAAACACAAGAATTGTCTAATATATGTGAATACCTGAATTTGTCTTTCGACAAAGAGTTTTACAATTTTCAAAACATTTTAATTTATTAAATTTGAATGGTTTTTGTCTTAAATTATTCTATTTTTTAAGTATTTTATTTAGATAAAACAATTTAAATTTATTAAATATTAATTTTATGTTTGAGTAAAATATTTCAATTAAAACCAAATAAAAAAATAAATATTAAAAGCTATTTAATAACTTAAAAATATTTTTTTATGATGATGTTTTTCAATCTATGTTAATTTATATTATCTTTCGGCAATTTATTTAGTTCACGTTGAAAAAAATAATTTTCTCAATTAATATTAATTAAGATAATTTTTATATCAATTATAATTATACATCTATCAAGATAATTTTTTTTATCAATTATTATTAATTAAGATTATTTTTTATATCAATTGTTATTAATTAAGATTTTTTATCTAATTTTTTTATCGATATCAACTAACACATACACATAGATATGTCTGCATACAATTTAAGAAAATAAAGAACATCTCATGATTATTCTATGCATATTTTTCTACGTTTGCATTCATATTCACATGTTACCAAAGTATTATCACAATTCAAATAAACACACAAAACAACAGGTTAAGTTAACTATAAAAATTTCAAATAAATAATTCAACAAAATACAATGAAATGCTCTTTTTCTTTGTGAAGGCAAATTCAAAACATCAATTACAATTATAAAAATGACTAATATTAAATTTAAATTCAAATACATAATGAAAAAAAGTTTACTCAAATTGAAAATATGATAAATAAGAACAACATCTACATATAATGAAAATAACATAATTTATACTATAATCAATCACCATCAAATCATAAATATCATCACCATCATCATTCATAAGTATAAAAAATAATAACAAATTCATATACTCATATTTAACTATACAATATGTCATGATTAAATATAAAAAATAATAACAAATTCATATACTCATATTTAACTATACAATATGTCATGATTAAATATAATGTGTCTTCTAAAAGACTAGAATCATGATAAACACGTTCTACAAGATGTTAACATATGACACATTATAGAACTAGATCAAAAGTTCCTTAATGTCAAAATGACAAAGCATTTACTATCGTGAGCACTAGATGTACACATACTTTTAGAGGTTGGTGTAAGTATTATTTAGCTTCTCACCACCTAAAGTCTTCTCTACGCGACTAGATAATAATGAAACCTAAATACTTATTTGAAGTGGGTGTCATATTTATCATTGTCACTCAAGTCATGATATTACTTTAAATATCCTTAAACCATCTGTAAAGGTTTCCAAATATCATCTATCAAGGACTCCAAATCTTACATACATATATAAGTAAGAAATTCACAAAGATTCACCACTCTAGATATACTAATCACCATCTATAGAGGATTCCAATCATGCATATAATATGTCATGCATCACAACAACAATTATATATTTATCGAGAACATATATAAAACAACTTGTATATGAGCATTCATTCCACTCATAATATTATGATAACAAGATATCAATTCATCCTTCATGCCTCAACAACATATTTATCTCCAGCACCACATTGCTTGAGCGATCTAAACAACCTATAATAAACCACACCAATATCGCTTGAGTGATATTCGGGTTGAGAGCACTCCAAATTCTAGGTCTTTCCTCGCTCAAGTGACCATCTTGTTGCTTGAGCAATATTAAGACCAAGAGCACCACAAGTCTCAAACCTCTTTAACAACCATTTCATTACTCGAGTGACAGACCTCTAGTAGAGAGAGAATGACATCAACTTCTGTCTCACTTCAACTTCTGTCTCACTTGAGCAAAAACCATCGCTTTAGCGCTACAAGTCGTCACTTAAGCGACCAACACATCACCAGGGCCGGCTTAAGGGCAAAGCAAGTAAAGCACTCGCTTTAGGCCCCAAAAAAAAAAGACCCCAAAATTATTTTTTTTAGTACTAATATACCTTATTAAATTAATTATAAAATTATATTTAAGAATAAAATTTAATTAAAATATTATGATTTTTTGTTAATTTTTATTGGTACTAAAAATAATATTTAATGAGTTAAACACTCTTCTCAATAAATCATAATTTTCTTTAGAAAAAAGAGATTTGTTAGTTAATACTAATAGCTAAAAAAGATTCAGAACCTTTTTATCTTTATTATCTTACTGGTTTCTATCTTCTTCTTTTCTCTCCTTGTGACTTTTCATTTCCAACCCTAATTTTAGAGAAGCTCTAACTTCTCTCTTCCAAATTTGCAATCTTCAATCATCTTTTTCAAAATCAAAGTCCACAACTGTGATCTAGAGAGGGAAAAGAGTATTTCTATCCAATAAACTTCAGTTTCAGGTAAGTTTTGTCTCTCTCAATGTCCTTTCTTTTTCTATTCCTTTGTTCTTAAGGGTTAAGCTTGAATGTTTGAATTGAATTTATGAGAATATTATTTGATGTGATGATAATATATATATTATATGTGTGTGTAGTGTGCTAAGAACTGTAGTTTATTTTATATTAAATGGTTTATAAATGGTAGAAATTTTATATTATCATGTTACATTGATTGATCTTTTCAATTATGTTACTAATGATTAATCTTAAAATAAACTGTCCAGGTTTATGAAAAGGTTGAAATTTGAAAAAATTAAATTTGAACACTTACTAAAGAAGAGAAAGAGACTTGAGTCTTCAAGATACTACGAATCTACGATCAAGCTATTTCCTTGACAACTAGAACCAGGTTTTATTGTTTTAACTCATTCTATTTTATATACTTACTTATCTTTAGTAGTGTTTTATATATTATAATTTTTTGTTTCATAAAAATATATAGACATGCCAACTAGAAAATATGAATAGGGCTATTCAAAATTCCAGAAGAAGAGAAAAGTTGAGACTTTAATTGCATCACAAAAAGGAGCTATGGATAAATTTATAAAAATAGATAAGAAAAATGAATTAGAAAATATAGGTGAGTGCTCTTTGAATGAATAAAATAATAACAATACAGATATAGATGAAAACAACAGTAAAAAAAAGAGATGCAGTTAGTGATGGGAATAATTCTAATTCTCAACAAAGATTAAACGGATTAGTCTTATTATCTATTAAAAAAAATGTTAAATAAAATTAATTATGATAATTTAATAAATAATTTTGCATCGTAAAAAAATCGAAAAATAAATTTTAAATAAAACTATAATATATTTTAGCATAAATTTTTTTAGTAAATAAAAATGCCTCATTTTTTAAGTTTGATTTAAGTCTCCTAAGGTCTTGAGCCACCCTTGCACATCACCTAATGATTAACTACAACTTGGTCATCGCATGAGTGGCATATGTCCCTTAAGTGATATGCAAGCCAAGAATCCTCCTAAATAGTTCAATAAGGTGTCTACTCAAAATCAATACAACCATTTTCATACACCTTAGACTCATCAACAACGTATTTATCAACTTAAACAAGTTATACCAATATACATATTCATCAACTAACTAAATTATTCTCAATATATTAAGTCTCATACCATCCCTTAAATTAAAACGACCACCAAACAACTATAACACCAAAACTAAAACATGAAAATCAAGATTTACAACTAAAATTAAAATTTACTCAAATATATTATAAGACGAAATCAATCTAAATTTTGTCACCTCCTAACTAATGAATCCTAAACAAGAAAAAGGAAGATAATTGTCCCAAAAACTTATAAATAATACTGACAAAAATCAAAGAAAAAAAAGTTAAAAAAAAGAGCTTTAGAAAATAAATAATAAAATAGTTAACTTTTATTTTATAACCTTAAAACTACCATTCATTATTCATTAATTTAGAAGTTGTTTCATCGAATACTCATAAAACCATATTCTTACATAGATTCTTTTAATAAACACAAGATAGATGAACAAAATAACATAAAGTTAAATAAACAACGCCAACATTTTTATATTAGTTTATTTACAGTTGACACTGTGTCTAATAATTAATAAACCACTAAGTTTAACTCTAACTTAACAAGTTATAAGAATTTTCTTCCGAGTCATTTCGTTCTCAAAGTCAAATAATTTTTGTATTTATCTATTAATTAAAACAAATAATCCTACTATTGTTTGTTCCAAAGTCTCTTTTTCAAACTTCAACTACAATCTCTAACATGTTTCATTAGGGATGTGTTCACTGATAGAAATTTATAATTATCAATAATTGTGTCTGATCATATACTTCTATCCATATAGAATCAAAATTACAGCACAATCAAATTAATCCTTATGAACCCATATCTCAATTCATGATGAATATAAAATGCGAAAGCCTACCTGGATTTGCCATTAGGAATAATGAAAATGATGAATATAACTACAGGTATGTGATCTTCCAAATGTAGAGCACCTTAGATTTCCTTTAGGGTTTCTCTTCTGATGGGGATGAAGAGAAAGGAACAGGAATTGTATGTTCTGTCTTCTGCTCTACAAAATGGGGACCATAACCCTTTTATAACTTTCAGAGTTTAATATTTTCAATTTGGCCCCTCATCAAATTAAAAATATTACTGATGGTATCTACACAATTAGCCTTTCATGACATATATGCCCTTAGCCATAATTTTAAATTAATTAGACCACTTAAATATTTTGGCTAATAAAATAATGGCCCTAACACATTTAATTATGTAATATATATTTATATGACCCAAAAATTCCAACAATCTCCCACTGGTCACAAATATATATACATCCTTACAATCCTTATAAATGTGTTAGACTTTATGAGCTCAAAAATTGCCATTATATGTCTTGAGCATATTCCAAAAATCTAGTCCATTAATTACATCCGCACATAGAACCAAAACAGTTTTCATTGTATCAATCACAACTAAACTCATCAATGATCACTAATGCTGACAGAATCAAATGACATAGACTCATCATGAAATGTGTAGCATGAAAATTACGTGAAGGTGGTCTGTACACGCCTATTTTCAACTGGTCCTTCTTTACCTTAGTGAGATCATTCAATAACCTTAATATACAAAGTGTAAATATCTGAATAATAAAACATATATATATATATATAACCAAATATGTCCAAAAGTCAATGTATGCATACATAAAATCAAACATAGAACCTAATACATAAAAGTGACAAACTCCCACTAAACCAAAGATTCCTCAAACAGTAAAACACCCATGTGTGCAACATGCTCATGAAAGACCTTAGGTGGAAGTCCCTTAGTAAGAGGATCTGCTATCATGGAGTTTGTCCCTAAGTGTTCTATGAAAATCTGTCCACTTTATACCCTTTCCTTAACAACTAGGAACTTGATGTCAATGTGCTTTGACTTGGTTGAACTCCTATTCTTGTTAGAATACAATACAACTGATTTGTTGTCATAATATAACTTAAGTGGTCTTTCAATTCCTTCCACAATATACAACCTTGTGACAAAATTTCTTAACCATATTCCATAATTTGATGCCTCATAGCATGCTACAAATTATGCTGCCATAGTGGATGAAGCAATAAAGGTTTGCTTGGCACTGCACCAAGAAACCACACCACCAGCTAACATGAAAATGTAACCTGAAGTTTATCTTAAACTATCTTGGCATCCTACAAAATCTGAGTCAGAATACCCAGTGATCTCCAACTGGTCTGACCTCTTATAAGTGAGCATATAATCCTTTGTTCTCTTCAAAAAACTCATAACTCTTTTGGCTGCTTTCCAAAATTTAAGATATCTTAAACTGACCAAACTGTGAAGGAAGAGAAACTAATACTAAATGTATGAGCAAGTCTTCCGACAACTCAAGCTTTAGTGTCTTAAGTTTTGAAGCAATATTGGACATTCCCATAATGTATTCCCTTGCATTTCCTTTTCCTTGATACTTCATGGAAATCAAGCTCTGAAGAAGAGCACTTGTTTCCGCCTTATTGCTTCTTGCAAAGCACTTTTCAATTTCAGCAAGGAAATCTTTAGCACTTGTTAATTCTTCAGAGATAGCACCCCTAAAGACCTCAGGAATGTCACACTTAATGATCATGAGACTCATGCGATTTGAGCGATCCCACTTCTCATAATCTTTCCTCTCGTCAAAGGTACGGGAGTCTGTAAGAGAAGTGAGTTGCTCAATCCTTAATGTAAGGTCAAGATCTATGCAGCCAAGAACAATTTCCATGTTCTCTCTCCAGTCCTTAAAATTTGTTCCATTAAGAACCGAAACCAAAATCAGATTAGCAGATACTGGAGCAAATAGTAGCCGGAAGACAATAAAACAAGTAATTTTAAATATATGCTCACAATAATAATAATAATAATAGATCAATATATTCGAATAATGACATAACCCATCTCAATATACCCAGTGCATCATCAATATCAAGTCTTTGGACAGTAATATTAATTGCTAGTGGTACACTTGTTGTAATGATCAAACATTGATACTAAAATATGTCAAACAATAAACCTCTCTTTGGATTGATTTATCATTCACAAAAAAACATAATTATCACATGTTTACCATCACAGGTGTGTACGTAATCTGGCCAAGAATTGACCAACCTTTGGGTTGATAAATACTCGCATGGATAAAAATACACACAAATATTTAATATTTCTTATGAACAATCTACACAAGAGAGATCGCTTTGGCGATATCTTGATTCAATTAGATCATTTGAATGTTGGATTTTGTATTAAAAAAAATACAAATAATAACCAAAATTTGAATATTGATCTGTCCCGGACAAAATTAAATGATAAAGAAATTTTTGTATAGTCATATATGCAGCATGACAACTTGATAGCATATGACAAATTAAATTAATTCAAAAAAAATTGAATTGCAAATATGAATTTAAACAAGCACTGGAGATCAAACTGCAATATACAATTTGGAGATAAAAAACAAGAAAACAGCGCACGAATAGCTATGATTAAAACAAAACTAACCATGGGAAACGTGCACATATTGCAATCCAATTTTAAACCTTCACGGATTTCAATTAAAAAAAACCATATATGTATATATATAAATATAATAATTAAATACATAATTCTGAATTGAAACCCGAGAAAAACAATTCCCAATTTTAAACCCTAATTACAAAAAAAATTCTTAAATCATACATGAATCAAATATGGGTGGCTCTGATACCAATTGATAGAAATTTATAATTATCAATAATTGTGTCTGATCACATACTTCTATCCATATAGAATCAAAATTACAGCACAATCAAATTAATCCTTATGAACCCATATCTCAATTCATGATGAATATAAAATGCGGAAGCCTACCTGGATTTGCCATTGGGAATAACGAAGATGATGAATATAACTACAGGTATGTGATCTTCCAAATGTAGAGTACCTTAGATTCCCTTTAGGGTTTTTCTTCTGATGGGGATGAAAAGAAAGGAATAGGAATTGTATGTTCTGTCTTCTGCTCTACAAAATGGGGACCATAACCCTTTTATAACTTTCAGAGTTTAATATTTTCAATTTGGCCCCTCATCAAATTAAAAATATTACTGATGATATCTATACAATTAATCTTTCATGACATATATGCCCTTAGCCATAATTTTAAATTAATTAGACCACTTAAATATTTTGGCTAATAAAATAATGACCCTAACACATTTAATTATGTAATATATATTTATATGACCCAAAAATTCCAACATTCACCACTCATTGTCGTATTAGATGAATTAACAAATTGTTACAAAGAAAGTTTAAGTAATTCAAATGTTGAACATGATTTTCTAATTTAAGCGTTTTCTTTAAAGAACAATCGTTACAAAGAAAGCTTAAGTGATTCAAATGTTCAACAATTCCTTTGTATTTTATCAAAAGAGTATCTAATGAATGTGTGTAACTAGACTTTAAGAACGCTTTGATATTAACTTCAATCTTTCTTCATATAATATCTTTTAGAAAGAAAATGGATTCTTATACATCGAAATGTCTTTCACCATTTATTCATCCAATTTACCTCTCTATCGAAACTTTTACATTGTTCTCAAGAAACATACGTATGTTTTCATGTACACCTATAAAGGCAAAGATGATATCAATATTGTGACCTATGAAATGGGTATTATTATCTCTTATTTTATTTATAAGTAAACAAACAAAATTTACACATAAGAATACCAATCAACTAAATTAAAATTTACTGACGTAGTAATTTTTTAAAAATGTATTTGTTTTGTAATATCGTAAAATAAACAAATAAAAAACGTTTACGTCTAACTAATATTGTAGGAAAAAAAAATCATAATAGCACAATTAAAGTTAAGTATTTAAAAATAATATCATTAAATGAAGTTAAAAATAGTTATATTTTACTTATATTTGATAAAAAAAATTGTGTATTTTTTTATAAATAAAACGATATAAGCTATTATTAAGATTATAGTAATAATCTTTCATCTACAAGACAAAATGCATATATATTATTTGAAACACTTATTCTTTTGTTTGCATAAATCAAGATTAGGAGTCCTAGTTTGTATGCTCATGAATTGAAGGAGAAAGATAAATATTGACTTGATTTGAAAATTTTAACTTCAGCATTTAATGTGAAAATGTAGACCACATAATTGAAATGAGAGAAAGAAATATTGCACTCCCCGGTGCCTCCCATTTCTCACCAACCAAGGACCACAAAATCTCATTACATGCACCAAAAACCAAAACAAGTCACCCATAATAAATGAATTCCAAAAGTTTTGGCACATCCAAGGTGCCAAGGAAGAACCAAGTGAAGCACATGGTGCATTAAATGCATATGCAGTAAAACTTCATAATTTGAGGGTATAATTGAATTTTAAATGAATTTCATCTTGCTAGAATTCAATAAAACTTTCTAAATGAACATCAATTTTTAATCAATAACCAGATACAAAAGTGACTGAAATTCAAAGAAGTTAAAAATAGATATGATTAATTCAACTCATTTCGATTTTAATAAAAAAAATTGTATTAATTATAGATATAAGTATGGACAATACTTGATTTCTTAAATTTGGTTAGAAATGGAGACAAGGATGTACATATATATTTGAGTCCTATTCTCTTACCTATCTTTGTCATTATATTCGTTTATGTTTTAAATTATTAAAACATATTAAGTTTATTAATAATTTAAAAGGCTTACGTTAATTTCTTTTGTTAGTTCTTAGTTTTGTAATTTATTTATAAAGCATATATTTAATAATTTTTTTACTTTTTTTATATAATTAGTTGACCTTTATTCAATTATGATTTGATGATAATTTAATTTGAGATTTTTACACTTATAATTTCTTTATTGATATTTGTAATTGGAGAAAAGAAGATGTATATCATTTTGACTTTGAATATTGTATTTTCTTTATACATTTTAAAAAACTATTTAATTAATATTTGAAATAGAAAAACGTTAATACGATTGTACCTGTTACTCGATGGGAATAACCCGTACCCATTGGAGATGAGGATAGGACAAAAATTCCATACCCGTAAGATATGGAGACGATAATAAGGATGAACTTTTATTATGGGAATGAGGACAGGAAAATGAAATTCGTCTCATGCTCGTCCCATTACCATCCTTGGTTAAAATAGAGGTAATTCAGAGAATATTATTAATCCCTCTTCTAGCATATAATAATAGTAGTTTTTGAAAAAAAAATATAGTCTTTAATTATATTTTTATTTTTAATTGTTCTTGGCCTCGACTCCAAAGCGATGTGTGACTATTGAGTGTATTAGAACAAGCCCCCTAGTTGAGGGCTAAGGGAGCGAGGGTTCGACTTTGGAACCCCCTTTCGTCTCCACAGATAGCGCCGCGCCAATGTTTTGACCTCAAGTCCGTTAATGTGGAACTATTGGGTGTACCGGAGCAAGCCCCCCAATCGAGGGTTAAGAGAGTGAAGGTTCGACTTTGGAACCCTTTTTCATTCCCACAAACGGTGCCAATGTTCTAATCTCAAGTCCGTTAGAGTAACATCGTTAAGGTCAATCACCGCATCCAATGTATTGTCCACTTAGGAGCTTTGAGCTCCGTCATGATTTTGTCTTTAAAAGGCGCCTTAGAGAGTTAAGGAAGGAAAGGGTATATAAACTGTCCTTGGTCTCTACTCCTAAGCGATGTGGAACTATTGGGTCTACCGGAACAAGCCCCCCAGTCAAGAGCTAAGGGAGCGAGGGTTCGACTCCACATAGCACCAATGTTCCGACCTCAAGTCTGTTAAAGTAACATCGTTAGGGTCAATCACCGCCTCCGAGGTATTATCCGCTTTGGAACTTGGAGCTCCGTCACGGTTTTGTCTTTAAAAGGTGTCTCATAGGGTTAAGGGAGGAATGAATATATAAACTACCTTTGGCCTCGACTCCTAAACGATGTGGGACTATTGGGTCTACCAGAACATTATGTATTATATATTGTTTGGAAAGAAATAACTAAAAAGGTAGATAACTTATTTAAAATTGCAATAAAAATAAAAGAAGTTAAATTTTCCTTTAACATTGGTAAAAGAATCTTAAAGAACTATTATGTAAAAATAATTTAAGAACCAATTTTTATACTTAATAGGGATAATTTTAAAAATAATAAAAGTTATATTTAGTATATATGTAATATTAAATATATAAACATATATTTTAAATTTTAAATAATTTAATTTCTTTTTTATAAAAGTTTATATAATATATATATATATATCTCCAGATCAAGAAAAAAAAACTTAAACATATTATAAATGTTTCATTTTATTTTTTTCCTTTTTCTCAATATATTTTTGCTAAGATTTTTCTCTTATAACATTATCTTCTTATGGATAATGCACCATCATTACAATTTAAAAAACAACACACAAACATACAAAATAGGATAAGATAGTGTTTTAAAACAAACTCGGATAAATACATATATCAAAACCATAAACATATATTTCCTCAATTTATACAATTCATTCATATCTCATCCATACATTCTCATGGATACATATTCAATTCATTCATTAATGTATATTAGAATCAAGTGTCCAACTCTCAAGTCATTGACTACATCTCATGTCGTAAATCAATGACATCAATATCACAGACATTTGACTCTACTTCTAAAAGACACATGTGTTGAAGTAGACTCAAAAATCAATTAGAATAAATGGCTAAATTTAAGAGGGGGGTGAATTAAACTTTGAAAATATTTTTGAAAATGTTGGTCAAATTCAGAAAAAAAAAACAATCAGGTTTTTGTTCACAACTGCAACAAAAAACAATTCTTTAAAGATTCTTGAGATGTTTTTATCAATGTATCTATATCCAACACATTTAACAATTCAATTATCAATTACAAAAATTAAAAGAGTAGGGAGAAGAGATCAATACTAGAGATTTTTATTGGTTCAGTTTCTCATGAAGGCTACATCCAGTTTCCTAATCATTCAAATCAAAACAATTCATTAATTTTCAGTTTTTACATGAACCCTACATGAAAAACTAAAAACGGAACAAAAACAATTGATCTTTAACCCTACATGATTTTTCTACCCTTGTAAAACCCTATTACAAGAACTGCTTAATCACCCTGATCAAGTACAAAATTACAGAATATTTTGGAACAAATTCACCTTATTAGAATTGTAGTGTGTGAAACAGAACAAATTCCAGGTGATGAATTTTTATGGAAAGATTATCAAATCAATTAGATCTTGGACTCTTTGATGAATTTTGAAAATTGATTTAGAATACGGGAAAACTCTTTCTGAACAATGAGTTTCTCTGTAATTGATTCATTTCTCAGTTCTTGAAATCATAAACTATTTAAATCAGAATTAGTATTAGTGTTTTAAAACTATTACTGAGAAAATCAGTTAGTTAAAACATGATTTAGCTAGTTGATTTCATTTAAAATAGATTTTTTAGAGCACAAAATCTTAAAATTGAAAATAGTCAACTAAAAACGTGTTTAAACTGGTGTAAATCATTAGATAGAAACTTTAAGTGATTTCAGTCTGTTTAAATTGCGAATCAATTAGATTTTTCAAAAAGTATAGATTTTTCAAAAACAACTCCAAAATTTAAGCTAATTCAAATTCCGAATACAGTCAGTTAATTCATCTAGAAGCAAAATTTAGAAAACAATAGTTCCAAAATATCAATGGACTAAAATCTATGTCAGTTGGCTAAATTGTTTAAGTTTGATTTGTCCATCAAACTAAGAACATTTTAACTTACTGAAAACATATTTTTAATAAGTTGAAAACAATTTAACATTTTTTAAAACATTTGAAAACATTTGTAAAAAACAAGATTTAGTCCAAGATTAAATGAAATGCATCTTAACCCAAATCCTAAGACACTCAAACACTAACTAAGACAAAATCTTCATTCTCCAAACATCTTCATCTTCATCATCAAGGTAGTTGGAGATATCAAATTAACATGAAACCAAGTCTCTAAGTCCAACAAAATCTACACTTGTCACACTACCTTCACTAAGTTGTCTCACATAACCCGTCCACCTCATTGGTAGGGCAAATCCCTATGACCTACTAGGCACAATTTTTTTTCACACCACAAACTAGGTCATAGGAACCTCCTTCGACTCTTACTTGATATTTTTCCTATATGTGATTACAATATCAATAGAGTTAGGAAATCTCCTTTAGAATCTCAATTTCAATACACAACATAAACAAGGCAACATAATATTTTGTCGAGAAATAATTATGTTTATAATACACCACATCCCATATCATGACATAAACATAATATACTTTTATTCATATAAATTCTAACTATGGATGACAAATGAACATGTCCTCATTGGTATTACTCAAACTTATTTTGATTTTTATGGGAATTGTTGCACTAATTGGGTATGGATATGGGTAGGGTTGTTTGCGGTGCAGTTAATTGGTTTGATTTTTGGCTAAAATTACATTTGAACCAAACATAAAAAAATATGCGGTTCAATTTGGTTCGGTTTGAAGGATAGAAAAATCTGAACCAAACCAAACCAATTTAAATAGTTTGATTTGGATCGATTTATGCAGTTTTTAATTTCTATGTTTTTCTTTTATTAAATATTTTTTCATCCTTTTCATCTTTTAAATTAAAATATAATAATATAAAATGTTACTCGAAGTCTAATAAATATATTGAATAATAACAATTACAAATGTACTTATAAATCCATTCATAATTGAACAAGAAAAAGACACAAATGTATCTTACTATAGAATTTTTTTTCTAAAGTATTTCACCTACACAACATTCATCTAGATCTATAAACTAATCAAAACTTATGAAACTTGATTCCTCTCTTTTTGCCTAACAACTAGCTTCTATCTCTGTTTTGCCTAGTCAATCCATTTCTTTATGCATTTGACATTGTTAGAATAAAGCTTTATAAAAATTTTGTTCATTCTTTGTTAAAATATTCTCCTTATGTCTTAATTGTAAACACTCTTATTCTAAGGATTTTTTGTGTGCTAAAATCAATTACAATAACAAGAGTGAAGTGGGAATGGACATAGTGACGAAATCAAGCGAGAGAGTTGAATTGTGACACCACCTTAGAAGATTTTACAATGTTGTTAATGGTAAAGAGGAATCAAGAAACTCAAAGATCAAATTTGTGAAGCAGACCAAACAACTTTGTACAAAGATTTAGGTTAAAATATATAAGCTACTATTATTGTTACTATTATTATTATATTAATAATCATAAAAATATACATTGAATGTATATTGCCATTCGATATGGTTTGGATCGGTTTTGAAAATTCAAACTGAAAATTGAACCAAACCGCATGGTTCTTAGAAAAAAAAATTCAAACCAATCTAAAAGCTTTTGATTTTTTTTTAGGTTTGGTTTGGTTTGGATCGACTTTTGGTTTTTTCTTTAGATTGGTTCGATTTTGAACACCCCTAGATATGGTTATGGGTAATATCTAATTTTTTAAATTGGATACATATGCATCCCCATCCTCATTCCCATACACATCCCAATAATTATCATATTTTAAATTACTAAAACACACTTAGTTTATTAAGTAACCTAAAAACTTTATACTAACTTTTCTTTGGTTCTTAGTTTTATAATTTATTTTTACACCATACATTTGATATTTTTTTACTTTTTTCTATAACTATTTGACATTTATTCAATTCTTATTTGATGATACTCTAATTTGAAAATTTACGCAATTATAATTTCTTTATTGATATTTGTCTTTGGAGAAAAGAAGATATATATCATTTTGACATCAAATAATTTATAATATCATGTTTTCTTTGTTGTCATTTTTATTTTTTATGTAAAAACTAATTTAATTAATATTTGGAATAATAAGGGACATGTACGATTATATCAGTTAGCCATGTGGATATATTTGTATCCGATGGGGATGAAGATTAGACAAAAATTTCATACCCGTTGGGTGGAGACGGGGATGAAGATGAATTTGTATTGCAAAAATGAGATAAGAAAGTAAAACTTGTTCCTGCCCTATCTTGTTGGCACCTCTAATTACAACTCAAATCTTAATTCATTTCACATCATGCATAATTTACATCATACATTTCCATCAAGTGCATCATGAATCATATAGGAATTGATATACTCATATATCAAATTTATAATTCAAAATCGCATACTATTCTAACATAAAAAAATACTTATAAATTCAATTCATCATTATTAACAATATAATATTCAAGTATAAAAACTTAACAAATATAACAATCTAGTGAAAAATAAACAAATTTTATTATTTAGAAACATTTAAAAATATGTTTTTTAGAGTTTAGAAAAGACTATCTTACTTAACCACCAGTTTGCTTGCCCAACGATTTGAGCACATGGCTAAATTTTCCCAACCACTAAATTGCTTGCTCAACCAAAGGGATCAACTTGCTAACTACTTTTTAGTTTCCTAGTGAATAAAACTGTAAGTTTTACATTAGATGAACTTTGTCAATGGCTTTATGGTTGTCCAACGACCAAACTTCTCAGGTTTTCAACTAATGGAATTTTGACCAACAAGGACTTGCTTGCCAACGACCAAATCTCTCGGGTTTTCTATAAATGAAATTTTCTGGGTGAATAAAGTGGTTGCTCAACAACTCTACATAAAATTATATACTCTACGAAATATTTCTAGTGATATAATTTTTTCAAACTAAACTTTTACTTCATTTCTTATGCATATCATTGAATATTTTGTTGTAAAATAACAACAACTTGAACCAATTTGACCCAAATGCAGTCTAAATAATAAACATACAACATATTTCATTCACTCAAACTACACAAATCTCATCTAAAATAAAATATAATGATTATAACAGTAAGTGTTTAATTATTATTATTAATACGTAATCAAAAATATTTTCCACATAGCAAATATAAATATCAAATATGTAATTGTTGAAATATATTAGAAAATCCCAAGTAGAAAGAAACTCTAGATTAATGTTGAAAAGTTATTTCTTATACCTTAAATATGTCAACGTTCAAAATATAAATCCAAAAACCTATTATTCTGATTGAAGGCTACCAAGTTTGTGTGGGATAAACAATGTGAAGAGGTCTTTATAAGCATAAAAGAATTTCTTGCCCTTCCACCAATACTCCAAAAATTTGTTTTAGGAAAATCTATCATATGTATTTAACGGTCACAAAAGAAGTTGTAAGCGCAACAATTCTACAAGAAGTTGAAAGAGAGCAGTTCGTATATTTTGTTAGTAGAACTTTACAAGTTGTCGAGGTCTGATATCACATGATTAAAAAAATGGCATTAACACTTGTTACCACAACAAGAGGATTTCAACCTTACTTTTAGAACCATGAAGTAGTAGTTTGAATGGATTATCCAATTCATAAAGTCTTGAAAAAAAAAATAAGATCCAATTGGTAGAATGGTGGAGTGATCAGTGGAACTATTTGAATATTGCATCAAGTATGAGTCAAGGGGTCTAATCAAATAGCAAAACTTAGCTGATTTTTCATGCAAGCTCAAGCCTATTGAAAATGATGAAAGTTCATGTTAGTGGTTGTTGCATGTAGATGGATCATCTAAGAAAAAAGGAAGTGAAGTTGAAATAGTCTTGGAAGGGCCTAACAACTTGTTACTTGAACAATGTCTCTACTTATACTTCAAGACTTTAAACAACCAAGCTGAATATGAAACATTGATATTTGGACTCTCTTCTGCTAGGGATATGGGTGCAAACAAAGTTTTATGTCAAACAAATTCATAACTCATGATCAGACACTTGATTGATGAATATCAAGTGAAAGATATACTTCTCGAAAGATATTTCCACAAGGTGACAAACATGTTGGCAGATGTAAAAAAATCTAAGGTAAAACATATATGCTGAGAAGATAATATAAGAGTCAAAATATCCTCTCCACATGTAATTGATCTAAATGGGATTGTGTGTCTATAAAAATACTTTAATGCTCAAGTCAACAAAACGTATTAGTAATGTGACAATGAGTAGTTAAGTGAATAGTACATATCTCATAAATGTCAAAATATTTATGATATTTAATTAGATTTTTATCCAAAATGGACTCAAATTAACTTGATCCATTTACTTAATACTTAATTAGTGTTTTATCAATTATTTAAAGTTATATGTGATTTTAGTTAGAATAATATCATCTTGCTATAGCAACAACAACATTTGGTGTCGAATAGTACAAATTATAAATAAAATTATATTGTTTTTTAAATTTGAGAAATGACAAATAAAAGGAAATGAAATCTTTTTCAAAATGTTAAAAATTAAAATTAAATAGAAGGAGTATTTATTTCATTATCAAAATATAGAATTACACAAATAATACACATATAACTAAATAAGAATACAATTAAATAAGTCGAGGGGAAAATTTTAATGATAATTTGTGTCCTAAAAGTATAAAGCAATAATTGTTTAATTGTTAAAAGAACAATAAAATCTTATTTGATTATTAAATATATGTAAAAAATATCAATTATTTCTTTAACATTATATTGATAGTATCAAATTAGTCCTTTTACGTTATAATATAATAATAAATTATTGTTTTAAACTAACAATAAGATGTAATTGATTAACTTTTTTACATATTTAGCCCTTGATTACTTTCATAATTGGAAATGCATAAGCGAAAAGAAGATGTATTGTTGGGATGTCTTATAATCTCACAAAATATGTAGTTTCAAGTAAAATATAAATAGATAACTACCTACTATTTCTTGAGTTTTATTTAGTATGTGTTCAAAATATATATATGGAATATATAAAAAAATAAAAGTAATATAATATTTATTGTAAAGTCTCTACATGCTTATTCGAGTATTTGTTTCTTTAAAATTATATGTTCCCGAATCTAAATACAGTTATAACATTTATAGACAAATAAATAAAAACAAGGCTAAGTTACCAATTCATATTTTAATATATAAGAAACCATTTTAATATATTTTTACTCACCAAGCCTACCCAAGTTCAGTTACATCAGTATAATAACACATATATAATAAATATCTTTCACACAATCTCATACATAATGTATGTTAGTAATAATCACTATTCATTGTCAATTGATATTAATAACTTCGAACTCTCACTACTCGAAATTTTTGTTTATATAATTTAATATATCATTAAAACTTGAATATATCATGTAATTCCTTTACTACTCACACTATAAACAATTCACTTATTACTAAAGTCTTATATATTGTGATATAATCTCATTCATGATATATGGTAAATAAATTTGATATGAGTAATGTTTATTTTTTTAAATTAAGTATCGAAACAATGATGAGTATATACATATATTTCTCATCTTCATTTTCAAATACATTTCATTATTCATCTTAGTTCTCATTTTAAATTATTGAAACATTCACACTTTATTAGTAATTTTAAAAACTTATTTTAATTGTTTTATTTGGTCCTTGGTTTCTTAACTTTTTTTTCTTTTGTTACAGAACTCTTTTTTATTCTTTCAATTGTTTAACTTGTTCAAAATTAACAAAGTTCACTCATATCTCTAAGATACATTCTCTCTTATTAATATCTTGATTACACATTTTTTTCTTTGTGGGATTTCGTTAAAATAGTCCTGCTCTGATAACAAAGTTCACTTCAGCAAAAAATAGGTTTTGACTTGCTATTAATGATATGTTTTGAAATAACAATAAAAAAATCAACTCTAATACCAATTGTTAAAATAATAGGACACTTAAAACCAACTAAGAGGGACGAGGCGAATTTGTTCTTAATACAAATTAAACCTTTTTTAAATTTAATCTTGTTAAAACAGAGTTTAACAAAAGCCCCATTATAAAAAATTTAAGTTCTGTTTTATTAAAAATAGAGTATAAAACAAATAAGTAAAATGTAAATAAGAGTAGGGATAGAGAGAAGATAACACATATATCTATATTAGGTTTGGATTAAAGCAGATCCTACATCCAGTGATTTATCGTCTCAAATGAGAGTGACAACAACTAACTATCTTAAGTTAAAAATTACAACTTACAGTGCAATGAAATGAGTAAGATAGTAGGAAGATTTATAAAGACACATCCTCTGAATAACCGCAAAGGATGAAGTAAGTTTGAACACTAATAGCAGAGCAACTTTCATTTTGATCTCTTTGTTATTTTTGAAAGCTTAGATCCCTTATTGATTTATAGGCAAAGATGGGCACAATGTTCTATAGAATATGAAAAAGTTTTCTAAAAAACATTCAAAGTAATCGATTATTGTTTAGGATAATCGATTATTCCAGAGAGCGAATTAATTTCACAAAACAATACGAGATAATCAATTATTTCTCGAGATAATCGATTATTTCACTTATAATAATTTATTATTGTTTGAGATAATTAATTATTTTGATGTTAAATATTTTTTACGAAAAATAAAAAAGTTTTTCAAAGATTAAAGAAGAGTAATGTGCAAGCTATGAACATAATTCCTAATTATTACAGTCAAACATATACACAAAACAATTATCCTTTATATATTGATAAGGATCATTCTTCATTAAGAAACTACTTTTGGACAAACTATCTATCACTTTTATAACTACATATACTTAATTATGCACAATTGCTATCTATCACTTTCATATCTACATATACTTAATTATGCACACATGACCCATCATTGGTTATATAAATTAAAAATGATCAAATTACTATTCTTTTCAAGAACATATTTATCATAACCAATTATCTGTCTGGCTCTTTTTATCAAGTAGTATATCAACATATGCAATTACTTTTTCTCTATATTTTTTCTTATTTAACTTTTAAAACAAAAGCATTTTGGTAATCATTTAAATTATATAATTAGAATCTATATTTGATTTTTTAAAATTAATTACAAATATTTACAAACTTTTTATTTATTCAGTTATCAAAAACCTCATATTTTACATTTTCTTTTACTTTCTTCCCTTTTTACACTCTTCTACTTTTCACCAAGCATGAAGACTTAGTTTGTGTTTGTTTCTAAAGTTGTAAGAAAAACAATGATAAAGGATGTTTGTATTTGACTATTTGTAAAGAAACTGAATGTGCGTGGAGAAAGTTACTATTTATCAATTCTCATTTAATACAAAGAAAACAAGTAAAAATAATTATGTTGTCGTTATTTTTTATCAATGTATAATATGACACTATATAACATTTATAGAATTAATTATATTATATTATATGATAAAATATAAAAATATTAATAATAATAACTTATATTCATAATTTTAAATTTATTTTTTTAAGACAAGAACAATTTGGTCATTTTATAAATTTAAAAATTAAAAAATAATATTTTATTTATTACATCAATTAAGTTATTTATAAATTTTTTTTCACTTTTTTTTTAAAACAGAACAAAAAAACATTTTATTTTTTTCAGACTATAAAAAAAAAGTAAATTATTTAAGATAATTATATACTTATAAAATAAAATCTTAATTTATCCTATTTTATGTTATGAAAGATGTGATATGGTTTCAAATAATCAAACAATTCTAATAAAACTTTATTTTTCAAAAAAAATTATTTTAGGATTTATTTCATCTATTATATAACAATAAGGAGAAATACACATTGCACCGTAATTTTGAATCAAAAGATATATTTCAAGAAATAATAAATCTATTCAATTTAAACAATCTTTTCTTTTATTCTAATTCTCTTAGAATCCATATTTTTTTTCCTGAAATTTATCCTTGAAAAGAAAGAAAGACTTAAAGATTAAAAGAGAAAAATGAGGAATTGAAAAAGTAGGAGGAGATATTAGTCAAAAGAGACAGAAAAGTAGGTGGATTAGATGTGGCAGTGACCGGCTAGTACTGAGAGGGAGCATGGATCACCAAACTGTAAGTACAGAGTTCAAAAAAACAAACAACCAACTGTCATTATTCCAACCATAATAATTGAAGCCCCAAGGGCTGCTGCATAAATATTCTCCACTTCTCACGCCTTTAATTTTTCCTAAATTAATTTAATGCATTTTCAATACGTTAATATAATATATTCCCTCCATTTCAAATTATAAGAAGAAAATAATTATTTCAAAATATAAGGCGTTTTAAAATTTTAATAATTTTTTTTCTTTTTTTTCCTTATATACCCTTATTAATTACATGATTATCTGTGTTAATATTAAATAGTAGAAAGAGAAATTAAAATAAGAAATTAAGAATTAATTATATTTTATTAGTCTGACTTTTCATATTTCATTATCATTTACTAATATCATCTTTATCTTTAGAGTACCAATTTAACTTTTCACGTTCATCTCTATTCATTCATTCAATAGACGGTTTATCTTTCAAAGTAAGTAATCAAATATCATATCTAAATTTATTTTTTTTATTATGTTTTTTTTAACATTTTCATATTTTAAACATCAAAATAGAGATGAGTCTTAAAGGTTATTCTAAAGTCGTTGAAGATTCATACGAAAATATTGAAGAATGTGAAATTGTTGAAAACTCATATGAAAGTATTGCAGCAACAATACATATTATCTAAACAAAAATCTTAAAGAAGAAGAAGAAGAAGAAGAAGTGCACTCTGAAAAACGTAAAGAACAATGCAATCAAGTTTCTGTAAAATTTGATTTGAACAAGTTTCCATTTGAAGATGATAATGATGAAGATGAAGACAATTTGGTGAGAACTAAAGATTTTCATTGAAATTTTAGTATAATCATTTACAGATTGGTGTGAAATAAAAATTTTAATTAAAATAGTTAATTAAAAAAATTACTAGTTCTGATTTTAAATTATTTAAAAATAATTCTTACATAAATTCAAAACTTTTCAAATTCTAATCTCAATCAATCTCAATTAATGTACTGTTTTATTAAAAAATTAATTCATTTTATAAAACTTCTGATTCAATTTCAATTAATTTAATTAATAGTAATTAATAAGGGTAAAGATGAAAGATTTATAAAAAACTGAACAAATTAAATATTTTTCTTGATATGTGAGAATTTGTCAACTACGTCTTATAATTTGAAACGAAAGGAGTAATAGATAAAAAAAAAAAAACAAAAACATAGTGAAAACAAACAAAAATAGATAAGAAACTCTCCTCCAGTAAACGTTTGACCAACAATTAAGCTGTAAATGTTTAATATATTCAATTTTAAATAATTAAACTTTTTATTGAAAGATAACGTTAATATAATATATAATAAGTAATTTAATTATCTTATTTTAATACAATAAATAAAATTATGTAAATTTAAAATAATAATAATATTTTTTTCTTTATAAAAAAAGTATAAAATAAAATAATAAAATCCTAAAATGTTTAATCCTAAGATAACCTAATTATAAAATTAAATTTGAACAGAAGAAGCAAAGCAAATCATTCACTAGGGTCCATCAATAATTCTTGCTAAAGAATCAAATTTGAAATGCAAAATTGTAGGGTCACTTCTAATGCAATGCAAGGTTAATGATTTGTTAGAATAAAATAAACCCTAAACCCATTTCAACAATAAGCACAAACCATTCAATCAACAAATTTGTTTATTTATTTATTTTGTAGGTAGTGTTGCACACGATGCATTCTTTTCCTTTCCTTAGTTAAAAAGGAAAAGGCTTTTCTTTTCTTACACAAAATGTTATGTCATTCAAGATAACAAAAGTTTTGTATTATTTTATAAGTATCATTAACTGTTATTTTTAACCACTTTCTCTATTATAATTGATGAATAAAATGTCAAATCATAAATATTTGAAAAAAAATATATTATCAATCGTGATGTTTTAGTCAAACTTGATTTTAATTTTATATTTTTAAATGGATAAATTTAATCCTCCAAAATATTAAAATGAGTGATTTTAGACTGTCAAAGTAAAAAAACTATAATTAAATATTGAATTTTAATATGAAAAAGACTACATTCACACATTTTCAGGAAACTTAAATCGTTGATTTGATATATAGGAAGTAAAACTAAAATTGATTGAAAGGTTCAGGAAGAAAAGGCTAAAATTTATATTTACTAAAATGAATGTGTTAATACCATTTGGTTTGACTCAGATTAATCATAATCAACTTAATTTCTAAATACAATAAAGATAAACTTGCCAGTACAATTTTTATACTATAATTATAATTTTGCTCTGAAAATCATATTGTATATTTACTGCATATTTAATAGTATATAGGGAAACATTTCTAGTTTTTTCTTTCACAAAAAATAGAATTAAAAGGTAAATATATTTTTTTTCTTCAATTACATCCCATTATATACCAAAATAAATATGAATGTAAAAAAACAAAAAATTAAATCCATATCTACACACTTAAGAAATAAATAATTTATGGTGAATAAAGTATATATTTCAATATTATTATCTAGTATTTTTTTTTACAATTTTTTCCTGTTTATTATATTACAAATTAATCTTCTTAGAATATTTTATTTTATACTTAAAGTAATTAGAATTATGGGATAGATAACAAGATATATAATTGGCTAATATAATACTGTGAAAGAAAATGTGTATTACTAAAAATAATATATATATATATTAAACTCTTAAAAAAAACATGATATAACATGAGACATTTGTAACACTAAGTAAAAAACAGTGAGATAGGCAATAAAATAAATTGTTTCTAATATTACCATGAGACATTTAATTAGGCAGTGGTTACTACCATGGCTGACTTGTTCATTGTTTCTTCCTTGCAATTGCCGTCCTTTCTCTCTCTACAATGCCTTTGACCTTTTGCCATATCGCACCCTCTCTCTCACCAACACGCATCTGCCTCTGCACCCACAACCACCACCCTCACAATTGCACCTTCGCCACGTTACCCTTCTCTCCTGACACCCTTTTCCACCCAACTCAAAACACCGCCACTCACCTCTCAATTTCCACCACCCTCACTTCTTCTCTCTTCACATTTCCCACCATCTCAACACACTTCTCGTGATTCCCGCTTCTGGTACCATTTTTTTACAACGCTTTCTATTCTGGTCCAAACTCGTGCGGTCTTTTCGTTTCGGTTCTTGTTCTCTGACAATTCTGTTCCAGAAGATGTCAGACATACGTAAAATGTGATAGAGAGGTTTGAACCGTGGTTTCGTCACGTTGTAAGGACCAATCTCTTGTGCGTGAGTCAACAACACAACGGTTGGGAATTGTGTTGTGGGGTCTCATGTTTTCTTTTTTCTCGGTGGTTTTTGGATCATGGGTTTTGGGGCTTGTCACCTTCTGATCCCTTCTTCAAGACCAACCCTTTACACTAGAGTTTCCGAAAGTTTGGAATTTTCCAAGATCTAAATGTGTTAAAAGCGTAATCTTTCAAGGACCACTGTGATGGAACCGAGAACCCCATTAGAGAGTTCTTCGAATTTTGACTCTTTCCTGTTCAATTCATCATCACGTAGAAGTACCGTGTCCATTCAGTCTAGGAGTTCTGGTGTTAACAACTCCACCAGGGAAGTGAGTTTTGGCCACTCGGGATCCAAGCCTGTGAGATATGGGTCAAAGGGTGCTGATTCCGAGGCTCTCAGTATGTCTCAGAAGGAAATCAGTGATGAGGATGCAAGGTTGGTTTATGTTGATGATCCTGAGAAGACAAATGAAAGGCTTGAATTTGCCGGGAATTCGATTCTTACTGCAAAGTACTCCATCTTCACCTTTCTTCCAAGGAATTTGTTTGAACAGTTTCATAGAGTTGCTTATATTTACTTCCTTGCAATTGCCATTCTTAATCAGCTTCCTCAGTTAGCTGTTTTTGGGAGGGGTGTTTCCATTTTGCCATTGGCCTTTGTGCTTCTGGTTACTGCTGTAAAGGACGCATTCGAAGACTGGAGGAGGCACAGGTCAGACAAAATTGAGAACAACAGGTTAGGATTGGTTTTGGTTAAGGATCAGTTTCTAGAGAAGAAGTGGAAGCATATCAGAGTTGGGGAAGTTATTAAAATCAGAGCAAATGAAACCATTCCTTGTGATGTTGTGTTGCTCTCAACTAGTGATCCCACTGGGGTTGCTTATGTGCAGACTATTAATCTGGATGGAGAGTCTAATTTGAAGACTAGGTATGCAAAGCAAGAGACTCAATCTAAGTTGCCAGAAAAGGAGAAGTTAAATGTGTTGATTAAATGTGAGAAACCCAATCGGAACATATATGGGTTTCAAGGTAATATAGAAGTTGATGGAAACAGGTTGTCTCTTGGATCCTCTAACATTGTCCTTAGAGGTTGTGAGCTCAAGAATACTAATTGGGCACTGGGAGTTGCCGTGTATTGTGGCCCTGAGACCAAAGCCATGCTCAACAGCTCAGGAGCTCCATCCAAAAGGAGTCTTCTCGAGAGTCGCATGAATTCTGAGATCATTATGCTTTCTTTCTTTCTTATAGCTTTGTGTACAGTGACCTCAGTTTGTGCTGCTGTTTGGTTAAAGCGCCACAAGGATGAGTTGAATCTCTCGCCTTACTATAGGAAACTGGATTTTTCAAAGGGGGGAGAGGACAGCTATAAATATTATGGATGGGGACCGGAAATTGTTTTCACTTTCCTCATGTCAGTTATAGTGTACCAGGTTATGATCCCTATATCCTTGTACATTTCGATGGAGCTTGTCCGTGTTGGTCAGGCGTACTTCATGATCGGAGACTCGAGAATGTATGATAAGGCATCAAAGTCAAGATTTCAGTGCAGAGCTCTGAATATTAACGAAGATTTAGGCCAAATTAAATTTGTCTTTTCTGACAAAACTGGTACACTGACTGAGAACAAGATGGAGTTTCAATGTGCAAGCATCATGGGGTTTGATTACTCTGCAACGGCCAGTCTTGAGAATGAGCAAGTTGAATACTCTGTTCAAGGTGCATTTTCATCTTCAAATATGTTTGTTTGTTCAAGTATAACTTTACATTGATGCATTTATTTTTCTTTAAATAATTAATAGGACATGTTTATATTTTATGTCATTTTTTCTGTCAGCGGATGGGACGGTCTTTAAGCCAAAGATGATGGTGAAAGTTAATCAAGAGCTTTTGCAATTATCAAAAAGTGGATTTACAAATGAAGAGGGGAAACAGATTTATGATTTCTTTCTAGCATTGGCAGCCTGCAATACCATTGTGCCTCTTGTTGTTGACACATCTGACCCTATGGTCAAGCTGGTAGATTACCAAGGGGAATCACCGGATGAGCAAGCATTGACTTATGCTGCCGCTGCATATGGCTTTATGCTTATTGAACGAACCTCGGGTCACATAGTCATTGATATTCGCGGAGAAAGGCAAAGGTAAATTTAATTGCCTTTTCTTTTATAATAATTACTATCCGCTTCTTTTTCTTCTGCAGACACATATTTTACATTGTGAATCTGAAATAATTTGGTGTTAATGGTTTAGTATTAATGCTGTTTCAGCATACAGAAAGATATTCTGAAACATTTATATTGTTGGAGTCTCTTATGTATGTCATGATATCATCTATATAGTTGTTGATAATGCAGTTAATTCTTTCATGTCTTCTTAGTGTTCCTTCCTCCCTGGATATGTAGAGATTTAGTGTACGATGCTTTCCTGTGTAATGAGGTTCCATAGCTATCTACATTTAATGAATATTTCTATTATTGATCATGCAGGTTCAATGTCTTAGGTTTGCATGAATTTGATAGTGATCGAAAAAGGATGTCAGTTATACTGGGGTACAGTGACAATTCTGTGAAACTTTTTGTTAAAGGGGCAGATACATCCATGCTTAGATTGATTGACAAATCGTTGAATACAGACATACTACAAACAACTAAAACCCATCTTCACTCTTATTCCTCTGTGGGTTTGAGGACACTTGTTATTGGGATGCGGGACTTAGATGCTTCAGAATTTGAGCAATGGCACTCGACCTTTGAGGTAGCAAGTACTGCTTTGATGGGTAGGGCAGCTATGCTTCGCAAGGTCGCTATCAATATAGAGAAGAATCTCTCAATATTGGGTGCAACTGCTATTGAAGATAAACTGCAGCAAGGTGTGCCAGAATCTATTGAGTCTCTAAGGACTGCAGGTATCAAAGTATGGGTCTTGACTGGGGACAAACAGGAAACTGCCATATCAATTGGATACTCCTCTAAGCTCCTAACGAGCAACATGACTCAAATTATAATTAATACCAACAATAAAGAGTCATGTAGTAGACGATTACTAGATGCCCTTGTCATGTCTAGACAACACATGGCTGTGCCTGGGGTTACTCCCAATTCAGAAGGAAGTTCAGGATCTGTTTCATCTACTTTAGCCTTAATTATTGATGGTACCAGCCTCGTTTATATTCTTGACAATGAGCTTGAAGAAGAAGTAAGTGCCATTAAATATGTAATGTGTTTAGAGTGTATTCCATGCTTATAGGTGCTGACTTAGCTCAATGCTGTTGACTCCAGTTCTTTCAACTTGCAATTAGATGTTCTGTAGTTCTCTGTTGTCGAGTGGCTCCACTACAGAAGGCTGGGATTGTCGCCCTTGTGAAGAATAGGACAGATGACATGACGCTAGCCATTGGAGATGGTATGAAATCTTCTATATACTTGTTTCAGAGTTTCATTTCCCTTCAAAAGAAAGAAAATTAAATAGGATATCAAAGAAAATGAAAAGGCCCTTATTGAAAATGCAGATTAATTTTGCTTGGTGTGATTTTTGTGTTTATGTAAAATGATCTTTATTATGAATTTGTTATAGGTGCCAATGATGTATCGATGATCCAAATGGCTGATATTGGAGTTGGAATCAGTGGACAGGAAGGTCGGCAAGCTGTAATGGCTTCAGATTTTGCAATGGGGCAGTTTAGGTTTTTAGTCCCTCTCTTACTGATACATGGGCACTGGAATTACCAACGACTGGGTTACATGATAATATACAACTTTTACAGAAATGCTATCTTTGTTCTTGTCCTATTTTGGTAAGTTAAGATTCAGAAAAGGAATATAATTAATTACACAGTTTCTTCCTATAACTTTGAATTTGTGTATACCATAAGTCACCTTCGTTTTTTTCCCTCTCTATAAAAGGATTTCTTAGTTCTTGATATTTGACCTGATGTACTTCTGAGCAGATACTACATCAAAATCACTTTCTGTCTGTATAAAAAATGATAAATTCTTTTATCTTATATATTATGGTGGCTTTTAATCTATGCAATGATAAGATTTATGCCTCCAAATTTTAGTTTTGATGTGTCTGTTTTCCAGGTATGTGCTCTTTACTGCCTTCACATTGACAACTGCTATAAATGAATGGAGCAGCATGCTATACTCAATAATCTACACTGCGTTGCCAACTATTGTTGTTGGTATTCTCGACAAGGATCTTAGTAAAAGGACTCTCCTAAAGCATCCTCAGCTTTATGGGGCTGGCTTGAGACATGAGGCCTACAACAAAAAGCTGTTTTGGTTGACAATGGCCGATACTTTGTGGCAAAGCATTGCTGTCTTCTTTGCTCCCCTTATCGCATATTGGGGAACCACTGTAGACGTAGCAAGCATAGGTGATCTTTGGACTCTTGCAGTAGTTATTTTGGTTAATTTGCATCTGGCCATGGATGTCATCAGGTGGAATTGGATTACTCATGCAGCCATTTGGGGCTCTATTGTTGCAACTTTCATATGTGTCATAGTTATTGATGCTATACCAGCCTTTCCAGGTTACTGGTATGTGCTATCTTTTCCTGTTCTCTCCCTTTGAATTTTTATACAAATAAATCTAATGCAGTAGCATCATATTATCATAACATGAATGAAAGGATAGACAGATTTACTAATGTCAGATGTTCAATAAAATGTGTTTATTCTGTTGTGTACATTATTAGTTTTTTTTTTCATTTGATGGTGTCACTTGCTTTTATTTGATGTTTCTGTACTTTGTCTCCATTTTTCATGACTTTTAGTCCATCCAGGACCAAACCATTGTATGACTGCAGAGTGGAATAAAAAAATGGAAACAAAAACAAGTTTGACTCTAGAGGAAAAGTAGTTGTTTTAACTTTTAAGTCAAAGGTAACTTAATCTACAGGTTATACCTCAGCTTAATTTCACTTTACCTTAGAAGAACATATTTAAGTAGAAGTTTAGGAATACGGGTGGGTTATATTTCTGGTTAGCTTACTCGATGCTGGGTTTGAGTGTGGTACTCTTAATGACTGCTGAATGCTAGTTAATAGCCTATTGTTGGACAGTTAACTAAACACCTTGCAATTGTAAATCCCAAGCATAGAAATACTATTTTTTTTCTTCCTTTACATTCTTTTTCACACAATCAGCTTCTGCTTTTGTCACGCTTTTCTGGCTATTTGATATTTTTCCAGTTCTGACTGACTTGAATTTGATATCCAGAGTGTCATTGCCTTAAAAATAAGTTTATTGTACTCCCTCTATTCCAGAATAAAACAGTAAGGTTATGAGACACTGATTAAGACGTATTAATATAAATTTAGCCAAAAATATCGTTAACTTTACAACTACTTTTTATTGCCTCTTCTGGATGAGTTCTTTGTTGCCCTTCAACCATATGATTCAGAAGCCTTTGCAACCATCATTTCTATATATATAAATCTGACCTTTAAGCGTGTTCAAAAACTTTTGCAGGGCTATCTTTGATGTTGCAGGCACTGCGTTGTTCTGGTTTTGTTTGGTTGGAATTGTAATAGCCGCATTACTTCCCCGATTAGTTGTAAAATATCTTTACCAGTATTATTTTCCCAGTGATATTCAGATTTCAAGAGAAACTGAGAAGTTTGGGAATCCAAGAGACAATGGTGTAGGACAGATAGAAATGCTTCCTGTTTCAGATGGTCCACCAAGATAGCACATGCTAGCTTGTTCCCTTTATACAATATCATTTCTTTTGTAAAGTTACATATTCTTTAGGCTAAGTCACAGTATTTATGTTGGTTGCCAGATTTCATTGTTTTCTATCCGAAGGATGGAGTTTTTGTTCACTTCAGAGGCTTCTTTTATTTTATTTCCTTGTGTTGATAAATTAGGTTGTTGTAAATTAACAGTTATTGTAGCAGATAAAGTACAAAGGTTGGTTACATGTTATAATTTAAATTTTTACATGAAGAGTTTAATTCATTGCCTGCATGATGATGTTTGTGTTCCCTCCCTAAGCTTTGCTTGGTTCAATTTTGTTTTTATGCAAGGCTTCATGTTTTCTTAAATTATTGTAGAATTATTATAATCCTTGAAGAAGATGCATCATTTTATTTGGTACTTGAATTTGAAAAATGTTAAGGATAATGTGAGATTTATATGGGGAAAAAATCAGTATTATGACACTTATGATGTTTTGATGTTTGTTGAGAAGGAGTAGTTTGACATTTGGTCCTCTGCCTAAAAGATAAAAAGGAAAAAAACAGGAAACAACACAAAAGTCAGAAGTAGGTCCAAATCCACGGTTACACCAATAAATTGCGCAAGCAGTTCTTAAAGGACAGAAAGAAGCATTTGTCTTTTCTACCTTTTCTGGGGCCTTTTTAGTGATTTAGGTAACCTTTTGAGACAGACATTTTCAGCTTTCTTATGAATTAAACAATCTTCATTGTCCAGATAAAATAACTGGATAATTGCATCTACCTTTTATTCAATTATGATTAATAATTATCACACCCCCATCTATTTTTAAGAATCATATTTATTTTTTAATATTTTTCTAATAATATATATATATATATATTTAAATTTTACATTTTTAAGTCTTATTTTTTTAAATATTTTTTATTTTAATATATAATTTAAAATTATACTTAATTATATAAATATTTTCTAAAATTTTTAATTAATTAATTAATGTCTCTAATTAACCAAATTAATAATAACGCATACAAAATTTTCAAAAAGTACATTACTTATCCTCCATTTATATACATCTATTTCTTTTATTTTCACATATTAACTAATTAAGTTTTCTTATGATACCTTAAATAAACATGTTAGGTATAAGCTCAATTAGAAAAAAATAAAACATATAAAAAATAATAATTAATCCAAATTAAGGATTTTTGAAAATGTAATAACTAATTATAAATCAATAGAGAAAATTAAATCGCTTATAAGAAATTAAAATAACTCCAGTTTAACCTAATATCATAATTTATGATAAAGATATATTATGTTCCTTAAAATAAACCTAATAAATATAATTATATATTCAAATTAAGGAAAATCTCCAACACTTAGGTTAGTTTTTTTAAAAAATATTTTTTTACTGTTTATGTGAGAGAAAAATTGGTGTTAAAAGGTTGGAATCAGTGAGTAATTCATGTATCAATGGGCTCAAATTAATTCTCATTAACAATAAATTGCACTACTACCAGTGTCATAAACTTTCGCAAACCCTATTTTTTTCAACAATATTTTTATAGAGATATAATACAATTTTTAAAATAATTAAGAATGATTAGTCTAACTAATAACACTATCAAATTATAATATTTTCAATCAATTAAAGAATATGAATTATAGGTAGGAATAAGTTTAGGAATTTTTTCTTAATTCTTACAAAATCTTAGAATGTGTTCTTTACTAAGATATTAATGGTATCTTGTGAGTTATTGAGTTTGGTTCTTGAGTTGTGAATTTGTTAGAAATGAACTTTTATAATGACATTTAAGTACGGAATAAAAGTTTATTTCCAGAAGTTTCCTTAAAACATAAGATCTACTAAGAATAAAATAATAATAATAATATTATTATTATTATTATTAGTAGTAGTAGTAGAAGAATGAGAACAAAAAATCATATTTTTTTGATAAATAATTTATTTATAGGCATTTGTAAATAGGATTGAATAATAAAAATATTTTTTAATGTTTTTAATATTATCCTTATATTTAGAGTTGTCAAAACGTGTGGTTCGGTTTATTTTAACCTAACTCTATGGGTTAAGGTAGAAAAATCTGACAATCTAGTCTGATTTATATTTTAAAATGAACTATATTTTTTTACTTAGCCAGACCCTATGCTAGGTCAATAAGCCAATGACCTATTTTTTCACCTAATTAAAAATTGAAAAATATTATAACATATCCATAATATAACTTTTTAGCGACAATAAATAATATATAAATATTAGGTAAAATGTTAACATATTGTCCCTCGAGAATAATCTATCTAATAGAGAAATAAGACAAATGCAATAAAAATAATCAATACAAGAATATAACACTATATGAAAATTCTTAACACATGAACTACTCTCCCAACCCTAAGACATCCACACTCTCCAAAGTAAGTAATTAAACCAAGGTTGCCTAGATATTATGGACTTAAGCTCATTATATAGCTTTTGTCAACCACTCATTTGTTTATCCTAGGCAATGTGAGACTTCAAATATGTATAATTTTCATCAACCTCAATAATCTCTACCATGATTAAAATAAACACATATTTCTTTTTCATTGCCTACACCAACAATCATACTCCACCATAAAAGAGTATACCCACTTGAAATTAAACTATTCCAAGAATTCACCACACACCTTACATCAATGTCAACCAATGCCCGTGTATAATTACCACACACCCTACATCAATTTTAACAAATGTTTGTGTACAATTACCACCAACAAAATCTCATCCTTTTGCATGACAGCACGGAAATTTCATAAGATCATCCTCCCTAGAACGAGAGAGACAATCCTTCTATCCATCAAATTTCTCTGTCACATTTGACAGCATTTGCAAACGACATTACAACTTCAACTACCAAAGATGATTCTCCAACAACAAGAAATTAATTTGTTTTGATGTGGAAGGTCATACTAAGGTGTAACCATAGAGCATACAAAGAATATCATACTGAACCATAAGCTATGATATCATACCATTGTCTAATACAACCAAAGAATAACACTACATGAAAATTTTTACAACACACAAATTACTCTTCCTTGCTCTTGACCCCAATACACCCAAACTCTTCAAAACAAGTAATTAAACCAAACCTCACAACACTCTACTACAAGAGTATAAGAAAAGTCAAATACTGACTTAAAGTGTTTTTGACTAGGATGTCTAGATATCATGGACTCAAGTCTATTATATAGCTTATGTCACCCAATCTTTTGTTTATCCAAGGCGATGTAGGACTTCCAGAATGTATTATTTTCAAATTTACATAAAAATTTGTGCAAAATTGTTCATATTTAAACAATTTACAAAATAAACTTAGAACATTTACTAAACACTTCCAATACACAGTCAAACATTTTCAGCTGTCACAATGAAAACAGAGAAATGAAAACAAAATATTAAAAAGATAAACCTAATATTAAGTGAATCTAAAAAAAGTTCTTACCCTTCCTCTAAAGTGATTGTGCTAATGTGACGGTTTCAAAATATCACGACTCTTCAAATAATGTTTTGAGCAAGTACACGATGAGTTTCACTCCTTCTTGATGACTTCTCAAACGTGTTCAGGATCTTGGTATTGAACTTGTTGATGATTTTAATTTTGTCCTCTATTGGGAACCTAATTTTTCGCACTTTCATTTGGTTGTTTTCCTTGTCCTTAGCCTTGTTACACTCCTTTATTACGTAGTCACAACCGCCTTGTATCCGCTACGTCTTTGGTCTCTTCCCACGTCATTTTGAACAAAGGGAATGAGAGCACCAAAATGTATCATGTCTTTAATCATATTTCAGATCCAAGTGCACTTTTCAGTGGTGTGACCAATGTTCTATTGGTTAACATGTGCACGGAAAGGAAGAGGTGGTGAAATTGGTAACACAATTAAATGCCTCTCACAATATATGACGTCTAATGTTGAGAGGTGTGTACATTTTATATCTTCCCAACTGTTGACACTTTGAGTTTTGGTTTCAGCCAACTGTGACGGACGATCCGACACCATTCTTCCTCATCTGATTCTTTATTTTCATGTTTGTCTCTATAATGATATATTTGGATGCTCGTTCACGAAGTTCGTCCATGTCACATGAAGTGTTGGTAGACAAATAAGAAAGAACTTTGTTATAGTTCTAGACATCATGTGTGCATGGCCAGAACCAAGTTGAGATTCAATATTGTGAGTAATACAATTGCATATATATCTATGAACTTTTGAAGATGCTCATTTTTATTATTGTCTTACATTTTTCAAGGATATTGAACTAATCACTTCTGATCTATTAAACAATAAATTGCGTTTTTAAACTTTAGGGAAGAACATATGCAACGAGTTAACTGGTAGTAATTTATGATATAATTGCAAATATCACTCCTTTGAGTGGTTGAGAATATTTGAAAATTTATATACACTAGACATCTCTTTACAACCAATTATATGTTGATAAGTAGAAGTCGTTTAATAAGTACTGAGAGATCAATTTTTAATAGAAAAGACCACAATAATAAATTGTGAGTAGAGAGAAATATCATGTCGTTTAATAAGTACTGAGAGATCAATTTTTAATAGAAAAGACCACAATAATAAACCCTAAGTGCTCCCTAGTAGAGTTGAATGATCCATTCTATTTTTAGTAACATTTTCCCTTTAAAGAAAAATTATTATATATATAGTTAAAAGAGTAATAATTATTAATACTTTGTGTCCGAGATACTTTGTAGATAACATGGAAATAGTAGATAAAAAAAGTACTAACCACTTTGTGTGAAATAAGAAAATTATAAACTTTACCTAGAAAGAGTCACAAGAACAATAATTAGAAAATAAAAAGTGAAAAAATTATTAAAAAATATATATAAAGAAATATCACTTTTAACTTCCTCTGGAAACTATTTATGTTATGAAAAGAATCATGCATATATGCTAAAATCTTAAAAGGTTAATTCCAGTATGCCATTTAGTTCTTATATCTTGTTTTGGCAAGGAAACAGATTGTTTCCCATGGTCGTGGGTTACGTTGTTGTCTTGTTGCGCTATCTTAAGACACTTTTTGGGTCCTAAGTGAATGGCTTCCATACGAGGGAGGCATGTCCCAAGTTAGAGATTCTGCAATAAAGCTTTTTGGAGCTGATATTCATAATATCCATATTCCCATTAAGCCAACCACTCCCTTCACAGATTTACACTCTTTGACTCAGATTCAGCCTCTGCCTCAACCCATCATCATCATGGTCATGCCATTCAACCCTTCTTCTCTACTCTTTCATTTTCCATCTCGTGATTTCTTCCTCCTTCTCACGTGCTGCTCTTTTCTTGTGAAAATTTTCAGTAAGGTTCATGCTAAAGTTTGCATTTTTAAACTCACAAAAAGGCTGGAGCTTTATTTGCCTTACTGAAATGGGTATATGAAAGTTATACATGGTTTATTTTTTGTTTGTTTAAATGGTAGAAAGCTCTCTTTTTTCTAGCACCGAGATGTATTCTTCATATTGCAAGCTTAGATTTGTATTATGAAATATTTTGGATGTGGTCCACATGCTCATTACCCCCCAAAATACTGTGAGCCAGATTTCTGAAGGTTTTTTTTGCTTTATTTTGTTTTTTCTTTTGGAAAAAATAAGGTAGTTAGTGAGATGAATGGATTGCATTGTTTTTAGCCATGTGAAAGAGGATAGAGGGAGACCGAGAAAAACACTGAAGGAAATTTCTAAAAGGGGTCGATGTTGAATAATATTCCTGAGACTCTGGTCTCCAATTGAGTTTAATAGTACTGTGGGATCTATGAATCTGACTCCACCTAATGGAATAAGACTTTTGTTTTTTTGTAAAGGTGGTGAATGAGGCTGAAATTTAAAGAAAGTCAGGTTTTGATTTTGTGGTACTACGGTAATATAAGCAGTGGAATTTGATTTGAATTTTGTATTGGATTCTAATTTTAACGTGGACTTCATTGGTTAAGAAGGAATCAACGTTAAGCAGTTTTACTCGAGGGCGACTTTGTAGGTTGTGTTATATCAACTGTAGCAATGGAATATGGATAGACGATTGGTGAAAGGATATTCTTATTCCTGTGCTATTTTAGAAGTTGAAGGTTGATGGCATTTTCAAAGACCTATGTCCCATTTTTCATCTACTGTTTATCGCATTGCTGGATAAAATAATCACTGAGATGTGATTAATGTGTGGCTGTTTGTTGTATTATTTTCTATATTGGAATGCATATTTTGGACCAGTCCTTACATTCTGTAACAGAGTTAGTAGTAGCACCTTTGATCTTAACTCGTAATGCGAGTTGTCTGTTTTATGTATTTGTAGTTGACACAAAAATGGTCCTCAATTGCAGAATGGACTTGAAGAATCAACTAATGATGAAGTGGATGTTCCTCTAAATGAAGAAGTTTCTAGCGAACAAACTGATCCTCAAGAAGATGGTAATGGTACTCCAAGAAACATATGTAAAAATCCTGCTCTGAAACTGGTGGCCAAAGTAGTTCATAGGACTAATGAGAACAGGAATGCTAAAAGAAATATTGATCAAGAAAAAGTTTTCAAGAAGCCAGACAAGGTCCTCCAATGTCCTCGCTGCAATAGTTTGGAAACAAAGTTTTGCTACTTCAACAATTACAATGTTAACCAACCTAGACATTTCTGTAAAAATTGCCAAAGGTATTGGACAGCTGGAGGGGCGATTAGAAATGTTCCTGTTGGGGCTGGTAAGCGCAAGAATAAGCACTCAGCTCTGCAGTATTGTCAGAAACCTGTGACTCCTGATGGTGCATCTGCGATCCAGACACATTCCAGTGCTTCTGGTGATGACATGATTCTCTCATCTAATGAACTTTCTGTGACTTCAAGACCTATCAAAGAAAGGGAGGAAACTCCTCTTAGTGAATCCTTAGAAACTGTGTTGAGTCTCAATGGCCAAAGAAAATTTGATGTGGACTTTTCCACTATCAAAGATGATGGTGAGGACCCTTCCAGCTCTTCTATGAGATCTAATGAAATAGAGCAGGTTGGTTTGGTACAACACTCTAATGGTTTAATTCCCTTACATTCATTTCATTATCATCCTGTCCCTGCATGGTCTTATCAATGGAATCCATTTTGGAATGCCAAGGAGTGTAGGTCCAGTAGCACTAGTTCTAGACCTCCTTACACAGGTTCTCCAACCATGATGGCAGTTTCTGACTTCTCCATACCAACGGTAATACTACCTGCGTCACCTTGTTCGTATTCAGGTTTCATGTCAAGCTTAGCTGCCCAGAAGGAAGAGTCTTCATTGATTGGATCTGCATTTAGGGGCATATCATTGTCTTCATCTTCAGTTAACAACACTACTAGTTCTACGTTGGGAAAACATTCTAGAGATGGAAGTACACTGAAGGAAGCTGCAATGAAACAGAATCTTTGGGTGCCTAAGACAGTTAGAATTAACGGCCCAGAAGAGGCTGCAAACAGTTCTATATGGACAACTTTGGGAACAAAATCTGAACATAACAAAATCATTATAAAAGGAAGTGTCTTTAAATCATTTGAATCTAAGACAAGTGCTGATGATAATCGAATTCGAAGGACAAACCCTGCTGCTTTCTCTCGCTCTGAATCTTTTCAGGAAAGCATGTGAATCCTGTATTTTGTTCTAGTTGTATGTTGTGATCAGCTCTACCATGTCAAATTGGCATTTCTTGTTAGATGAGACACAGAAGATTTCTAAGAATCCATTTCTCTACCTGGGATAGTTCCATGTATTGATTTTAAAGAAGACAGCCATGGCAACAACCTTAAAATTTTAAGCTACGTGTTCAGCAGCAGTGAGTGGTCAATAAGAATCTCAAGCTTGTGTCACCATTTACTTCATAGTAAAATAAGAGTCATGACATGAACTTGAAACCTGACTGAGGTATGATATTTAGGCTTCCAAACAGATGCAATCAAGGCATTAGTCCTGTGAATTGATTCTCTTTCATTGATTCTTCATCTTTTCATCATCGTCTAGTCAATATTCGGTTAGAAAATTTTGGTTTCATTGACGTCAGTGTACTGTTTTTCAGACTTTTGAGGAATTTATTTTACTGTTTCTTTCCTATTTCTAACAGATTGGCCCTGTATTGTATCTTGAGAGTTGATTGTAGCAAAGAGAAAAATGCTCAGGCTTACTGCCTTAGCAAATTTTCTTTCTTCTTGTCTTATATATAGATAAAATCAAGATCACGCTATGCATAATCTCGATTGCACAAGGTAAAACATAGACAATTGCTTCAAGACGTCAATGCATATTTTAGAGCACAATTTTTACTTTTTCTTTTTCGTTTTTGTGTTGAAGTTTGTTAACTTATTGTTTTTCTTCATTTTGTTTGCTTTGATAGATAATATAGCTATTGTCATCTTAACATGTATCATATCATAGTTATTGTTTGTGATGACTATGATGAAGCATGATATGCTGGAAAAACTTTTTGGTTATTTTATTTTTTCCTGGGATTGCAATGGGTTTGTTCACACAATAATGAGTACGCAGTGAATCCATTAGAAAGTAACTCTTGGTGTATCCAAGCCCATGCATTATGTGTTCACTGTATCAGCAACTAGACCACAGCTTAAAAGCCTTCTACAGTGTTGTGGTAACATTCCTGCAATAGCCAAAGCCAGAATCATATTGTGGAGATTCTGGAAACTCATGAATTGGATAATGGAACACTTCAAGAAGTGGCTAAAATGCAATACCAATAGTTAGAGGCTTGTCATATGTGATGTATTTTAAAAGCAAACAGCCTTCCACAAATAAATTATTTGAACCTTATTCTTTCCTTCAATAAGACACATCAAGATGCCAACCATAATTGTCATATTCAATATTATTCTAGATAAAAAGCTATATAATCGAAACATATATATTTGATATTATTTCATAATAAAAAATATTTGCAAAACAACAAATGAATTAAGATAGTGATATATCCTAACAAGATTAATAATCTATACAGTGATGAGCAGCCTTAATTATATAAAGAAATGTTAGTTAAATTATGTAACAAACAATTTTATTAAATATATACATAATATATCAATATCTTAAACAATGTAATCTATGTGAAATTATAATTTAAGATTTGAATTAACTAAATTAACTTTTTTATATCAAGTTATTTACAATGTAAATATTTAATGAGAATTAAAATAATTGATCTCCAATCCGGTTTACATATATATATATATATAAAAGTAGGGATCAACTTATTTTAAAAATAAGTAGAATGAGTTACTTTTAATCATTATTTTTTTAATTTTAAATCGATTGTTTAAATTAGTTAGATAATAGGGGTATTTAAATTTTTTAGTGGATTATTAATATTTTTTTAAATATATTTCTCTTTTCTCTTTGTTAATATGTATTTAATATAAAAGGAAGTAACATAGAAATATCTATGAGGTATTGTCTGCTTTGGAACTCGAAACCTATCATGGTTTTATCTTTAAAAGGTGTTTCGGAGGGCTAAGGAAGACAAGAGTATATAAACTATCATTGGTCATGACTCCTAAGTGATGTAGGATTATTAGGTAATATATAAATATATAATATATTTACATAAAAGCTTGTATAAAATTGTTTACATTTGAACAACTTATAAAACAATTTTAAAGTGTCTATATAAAACAACATATCCATAATATATTTTTTTATCAGCAATAAATAATATATAAATATATAATATATTTACATGAAAGTTTGTGCAAAACTATTTATATTTGAACAACTTATAAAACAAACTTAAAATACCTAAAAAACACTTTTAATAATTAACATTTGTTTAATGTAAAAAATAACACTCAATTAATTAAAATGTCTACATAATATACATAAAAAAATTCAAAATGTATCAAATATTTATTATAGATCTTTTCCATCTATATTTGATAATACACAAAAAAATCAGCAATTAATATTTCAATAATGAGTATCAATAAGTATTAAATCAAATTCAATAATAATTTAATATCCAACTCATTCATAACCATACAACCAATTACAAGTACATAAAGGCTTGCATATTTGGCAAGGAGTAAACAATTTCTATACAAGATGCAATAACTAATGCTAAATGAAGATTTTGAAGACGTTGTGATTGAAATGCTTAAAATGTCACAAACCATAATTACAAAATTGAGGTAATCGATACTTATTCAACTTGAAAAATTGGAGGGCATCTAAATTTTCACCAACAACATATGATTCATTCAAGTAAAGCCCAAGTTGAAACTTGCCATCATTTGAACTGTTTTCTATTATTTCTTGATGATAAGTCTTCAATTAGATAACCAAAAGTAGAATTTAATAGAATCTTAGATATATGTGTATGTGTGTGTATATATACAAATGAAAATAAACTATAATAGGTTACTTGAAGAATTAATGATGAGAAATTACTCTTCTCATTTGATAACTCATCAAATATTAATAAAATAAGACAAAACAATGATGATATGAGGAAATTAGAAGCATATATAGAGTTTTTGATTAGAAATGTAATAAAGATGTTATGGTGGAGACATGAAGTTGTGGTAGTGAAGGTAATACAAGACAAGAGATGGAGATGAATGAGCTCTTAAGAGAGAAAGAAAAGAGATGAACAAAAAAAGAGAGACTCTAAGACATTATGATTTTTTTAGTATGCTAATATAAAAATCAAGAACAAAAATTTAATATAAAAAATAAATGGTCAATCCATTAATCTACGGACTAACTTGACTTCACTCCACGTGAACATCGGACCAAATGTGTCAGAATAATAAAAAAACCTATTAATATTTAAGTTACTATTTTTTAAGCCTAGTCTTTAATATTCTAAACAAAAAATTATTCTAACAAGATCTTACCTTTTTTATTAAACATATACAGTTTAATTAATTATTTTATAATTAAATATAACAAATTTAATATAATATTACGAGTTTACTAAAATTATTAACCGTTATAGTATTTATTTATATTTTAAATAATTTTTTGATGATCTAAAATTTATTATTTTATTAATATAAAATTAAATTCTTTAAAATACTAATTAATATTTATAGATAATTATACAATAAATAATAAAATGTATATTATATAATTAATTTTTAAATGCAATGTATTCTAAATAATATAATTATATTTAGATATTTATTTAAAATAACAACTATATTTAAATATTTATTTTAAATGTATTTAGGATCAACATTATAATAGAAATATATTTGATTTTCTATTTATTCTAATTGAATAAAAGTGTGTTTATTTTTTATTTATTTTAATTAAAAATGTAATATATTATTATTTTTATTAATTTATCATAATATATAAAAGGAGTTTTTTTAACGTTCACTTTTCATATTTTTATTTTATTTTTAATATATTTAAAACGAAGATTTATAATTATATATAAAATAGATTTTCTCTTTTTGTATTTTTTATGTTTTTATTTTATTTTTAATATATTTTAAAATAAAAATAAAAAGAAATTGTTTAAAATTTAAATGTAATCCTAAATACTTAAATTATTTAAAATAAAAATAAAGCATGGGACAAGTACACATGTTTAACTCTAATGTGCAAGTATTTATAGCATACTTGTAAATATCTTTGTTAGAAAACGTAATTCGGTTTTTTTCGAAATGTTTTTCCATCAGAAATAATTTTATACTTCAAAATTCTACGCAGTAAAAATTTGTGTTAAGAATTAACATAGATTAATGATTTGAAACTCCAACCAAAGTACACCTCAACATTTTTTTTTATGATTATGAAAATCATAGTTAATAGTATTACTTTATATATTTCTTTTTATATGAGTTTTCCAGAATATTATCGGCTAAAGTATGTGCAAGTTTTTTTTTTATTAACAGCAGTTTTTACTTTAAAATAAAAATGTTTTTTAAAAAATTAAAATATGTGATTTTGTAAAAATAGTTTCGAAAATATTTGTGGAGGAAGAAAAATATTTGATATGGTGAAAGAACATGTAAGAAAAATATTTTATTTTAAAATATAATTAATAATAAAATAAGAATATGACATATATGATTATTAATTTGAATCAATATTAAACAATGGAATTAGTTTTATTTGATAAAGAATAAAATTAGTTAATACAAAAATCACACAACAAAATATTAAAGAAAGTTAATTCCTTCTTGTATATAATGATATAAATGATTAAAAAGGAAATTTATTGAATTTATAATCGCCAGCTTTATTATTCCATAATAGAGGGAAAATCCTTTCACATTTGGAACACCGAACTAAACAAGTCCTCTGCACATCAAAATGTAGAGCAACCCAGAAAGAAGCACTGGGAAAGAAACAAGAGCACCTTTGTACAATGAATTAGATTCTTGCATTTCCTCTTCTACAATGGTCTCTAATTTGGTAAACTTTGAGCCTCTCTGATGATGAGATTTTAGAACGGTTGGTGCAACTTCACCCAAATGGGGAATGGATTTTGCCTTTCTCATCATCATTTTAGATGATATAATTCGAGTCTGGTTGCAGAGAAAAGACAGAAGAAGAAGGTACTCAAATGATATTCAAGAGAGAAGTGAATCAATTGAATATGGTTGAGAATTAGGATAGCTGAAATATATAGGTTATAGTGTTAACTCCTGAGAATCTAAATATACTTTTAGACCTAAAAATAAGAGGACTTTGTTGAAGGTTCAACCACAAAGACAGTAACTTCCAGATATTTTAAATATTTTTGCCATCACAACTAAATATTTGGTGGCATTTGTAAAAATAACACTCCTACAATGTGGAATTCTCAGAAGGATTCCTTAATTAGTGGGATGTTTTAAAGAAAAATGAAATAAAAATGGTGAAAAAGCTGGCACAAAACTTTTAAAGGGTGGAAATCAAAAGTAAAAAACCTAAATTCAAATTCAAATTAAATTTAAATATGGAAATATTTAAAAAATAAATACTATTATAGAAATGTAAAATAGTAGTACTGTAAAGACCATTGAAAATTAATTCATATATACAAAATAAAATCAGATTAGATGTTATATAAAATTCAAGATCAAGTATATATATATATATATATATTATTTTATGTAAAACTTCTCTCATTTTACACTCATACGTTATCATTTAAAAAGAAACATAGAAACTGTGAACCTATATTTATATATATATATATTATATTTAAGTAATATTGGAATTAACTTCGACAATGTATTTTTATTATAATTATGTTGGATTTGACACATAATTAAACAAAGTTAACGTTTCATAATTTTTAGTTTCTTTTGTACAATAATCATATATAACATCGTCTTTATTCTAATTTATATTTTTATATATGATATAATATATAGCATATATATACTATTGTATCGTACTCGTACTTCTATGTAATATATATTATACTCATGTTGCCAGAGAATATATATATATATATATACATGTATAAATATATATTAAGTTTATAAAAAAGAAAAATATTTATGTAACTTTGTGTAGCTCCACCGTCATTACTTACAATACTATATGTTTTCGCCATGAATATAATTATTATAATTCACACAAATATACATGGATAAGTTAATTTATAAAAATAATCATAAATAATATATATATATATATATAAATATAATTTACATTATATTATTAATATCATATATTCACAACTTGAATAACTTTTTCTTTGTAAGATTTAAGAATTATTAAGTACTTTTTTATAATGTAGTGTAATTTCTCACACTTTAGTAATTCTAGAAAATTTAAAACATATTTTATTAAGTATAAGACTTTATTCATTAAAAATATTATTAGTAAAAGTTAATTTCAATTTCTTATGTAGTTACTTGCATTTGATATAGATATTCATGATAGAGTATTTTTTTTTAACTTTTCACCAGTTAAAGTCTTATATTTATGTAATCATTTTATGATGTATAAGTTATCTTATTTCTTTAATGAATTTTGTGCTTAATATATTAAGACACTTGGAACTATAATACCCTTTCATGTATCATCATCACACACATATAAAGGGTAATATATTCACAAATGGCAATGCATCTATAAAGAGGAACACAACCACATTGAGCAATACACCCATAAAGGAACATGCCTATAAAGGACAACATATTATACATACATCACATCCAATATATAATCTCGCATATATCATAACAGTACATACATTTCATCTTGGTCATCAAATAACATATCATATATGCATATATAGACACACAAACACACACAATTAACATAACCTATAAATAATCAATATCATCATCACCATTATCTACGCATCACTTAAGCAAGCTCCTCTCACTTGATTGACTTTACTTCCTGAAATTGAGCACGAATATTTTTTCACTTGAGGGATGTCACATTGCTCATTGCTTAAACGATATAACTCTATAGAACAAAATTGACTTTATCTCCCCATCGCACAAGTGCTCATTCCATATTTGAGAGTCCATTGCTTAAGCGATGCACTTGTTATATCTCACACAACAAGTTCTAAAAGCCTTAAACACACCACTTTATCACCACTTGAGCATTGACATATAATTGCATGACCTCACACATTCTAGAAACCCATGCACCACCTCTAAAACTCAATACTTGAGCGACCATGATGTCACTTGAGCATCATTTGTTCCAAAAGAGAAATTTATCTTGGACTCATTCTCATTCAAGCTTCAAATCATCACTTGAGCTACACGCCCTATTGCTTGAGTGTCCATTAAGACTTTGAGTCATAACTACTAGTGTATGTAATCATGAATCATCACTTAAGTGTCACTTGAACAACATGTCACCACATAAGTAGTATCAACCTAGAGACACATAATACATCAAGAAAATCGTACAAAATGTATTCTATACATTCATTTTGTAATTCAATGATCCAAAAATACCAATTATATCAATCTCCGCACTAACCAATAATCTTATAATTACTTTACATTATTTAAACAATTATATGAAAGGATATACAAATCCTGTTAATCTAAAGATGAAGAAGGATCTTTAGAAATATCTAAAGATAAAATGTTTCGATGATGAAGACTCTAAAAGAATGTGAAAGACATCTTGTGATTGAGGTCTTGAAGTTTTATGGAAGCTTTAATCTTGTATTTTGTGTATATGTTTGCTTGTAATAGCTAGGAATCATGTTAAAGATCATAGCATGCACACAAATCTCCCTTAAACTTTGAAAAAGTCTTTTATTTTTCGTAAAAAAGCATTTAGCATCGAAATAATCAATTGTCTCAAACAATAATCGATTATCTCAAAAAATAATAAATTATCTTGCGTTGTTTTTGTGAAATCAATCTTCTCTCTGGAATAATAGATTATCCTAAGCAATAATTGATTATGCGAACGTTTTTGCAAAAATATTTTCATATCCTACAGAACCTTGCCCCCTCTTTGTCTACAAATACATAAGGGGTTTGAGATTTCAAAAATAACCCAGAGAGATCAAAGTGAAAGTTGTTTTGCTGCTAGTGTTCAAACTTGCTTTATCCTTTATGTTATTCAAAGGAGGTGTTCATCTTTTGAGGTTTTCAAAAGAGGTGTTGTTCTTATCCTTTGTGATTATTCAAAGGAGGTGTTCATCCTTTGTGGTTATTCATAGGAGGTGTCTTCATTCCTTGTGATGTTCAAGGAAGGTGCTTGTTCATCTCTTGTGTGTTCAAGAGAGGTGTTGCTCATCCTTTGTTCTATACAAAGGAGGTGTCTTTGTAAATCTTCCTACTATGTTACTTATTCTACTGCACTGTAAGTTGTAAACTTTATTTTAAGATAGTTAGTAGAAGTGACTCTCATTTGAGGTGGTGATAAATCATTGGACGTAGGATCTGTTTTGATAGTATAAACCTTTGTTTATTTATCTCGTTTATTTATCTCTATCCTTACTCTCATATATATTCAGTTTATTCTCCGCTTATTTATTTTATACTCATATTTTAATCAAGCCGAATTTAATTTTATTTTGAGGTTTTTGTTAAACTCTGTTTTAACACGATTAATTTTTGAAAAAGTTAATTTTTATCAAAAAATCAATTCACCCCCTGTTGGTTTGTTTTACCTACACTATTATTCTAACAAAACCATCCCCATATGCATATAATTCCAAACTACATTTTCTCATACTTAAAAAATTATTCAATTGATTAAATACTAAAATTAACTTTCCTTATTTCGAGGTAGCATGTCTAGTTACAAATATTCCTTTATCTATTTCAAAAAATTCAACCGAACTTTTGGTAAGTCCCAAATATCAAACTCTACACTAACAATATCTCCCTTTTATAAAACAAAAAAGAAAGATGAAATTCTTAGTGGAAAATGAATTACTTGCCTAGATTAAAAATCCAATCAACTAAACTTGATCTTGACCTTGTCATCTCCTCATAAATATAGACTATAAGAAATTTATTGAATATAAACTAATTTAGAGACAAAAAATAACTTAGAACCTCTAACTAGTTCTGTGTCTTATTCTTTTTTAATTTGTTGAAGTGTATCTTCAACATATCATTTTTCTGAAGTTCAAATTAGATATAAAACCTCTCTGTTTTAATCTATTAAAATGACGAACTAATCCATTTATTTTACTATCTAGTAAAATTAAAAGATTAAGTTGTAGTTTTAATATGTTAAAATTGATAGTTAGTCATCTAAATAACTTTCTCATTTAAAAACCATTTGACCTATTTTTGGAAAAAATTTTATCAAAAGTTTTTGAGTATTCTAAGAGAGAATTAACACTGAGCAAGAAAAATTTTCTTGAAGTTTTAATAATAAAAAATTGTGATCAATACATTATTATTGTTGAGAAATACCATAATATTCACCTTGGATTCTTTTCTGTTGCACTAGATCAAGGTGAATTCATTCCTTTGTATTCTATTTGATTTGTTGTGTTTCTGGAAAGGATTTCTAGTGGGTGATCTACAGTCGGTTTCTACAGTTTTGGGAATCTTGTCTTGAAGGGTTCAAGACTAAGGTTCTTGCAAGTTTTCTTGCATTGCTAAGGTTGTGAGCGCTTGTAAAACTTGTTATTTTAGTGGAAAGTAATCAATGAGGTTAAACAATTGGATGTAGCTTTTGATTAAGAGTAAACCAATTAAAAATACTTTATGTAATCTTCTCTTTTTCTTTCTTGTATTGATTGAGTGTTTTGATACTTATGGGTCTTGGTTAAACATTTCAATCTGAATTGACCTCAATCAAGGATTTATAAAGTGTTCAATCAATTCTTTTCTAGGCTTTAACAAGCTATTTTTAAAGATCAATTCACCCCACTCTTGATCTCAATCCAAAATACTAAAATCTCTGACATCCAAAATCAACACTTAGATAACTTAACATGTAAATACTTTTCTCTTAAAATATTTAAGACAATTCTAGAAGGCTTCATATGACACCATTTTTCAAATATATCATGGTTGTTAATTTAATTATATTTTAAGATATAATATTTTATGTTGTTTTCCTATCACACATAAGATCAAAATATAAGATGAAAATACATTCATACTTATATTTATACATTACAACATTATTATCCATTCATTATACATATACACAACTTCTTATATTCGAATGAGAAAACTAAAATTGATCACCTTGTTCTCCTAAAATAAATTGAATTGGTATCTCTTCATATTCCAACTAGTAGCGAAAATATTTGTTGAGCACAGACTTGGAAAGTTTGGAGTCTCGATCCATTTAGATTGATTTTTTTTGTACAAAAGACAATATAGGGAAGTGAGAACAAATATCATGTAAAATAATTTAATATCAAAACATAAATATATATATAAATATACATAATAATATATATAAGTCACATTCACAAATTCATTAATATCACAATTTCATCAATTTATTTAATTTTATTTTAAATTTGAAAGATTTTATAGTTACTAGTTAAGATAAGTGAGTTTTATCATGGTTAACATAATATCAAAAGATTATTTCATCTTGGGTAACATTTACTCATTTAAATCTCCAAAGTCAAACATCTAACTATAATTTCATCAAATCTAACAAATATATATATATATATATATATATATATGTGTGTGTATGCGCGCGCGCACGCGTGTGTGTGGAATATAAATAATTAAATAATAAAATAAAATAAAATAAAATGTGAATAAATAAAAGGATCAATATAGAACTGAAAATAAATTAAAAAATATAAATATAAATAATAAAAAGGACTAGTACGTAATTAAAGATAAAATAAGTATATAAATAAATAAAAATTATAAAATAACTAAATAAGTAAATATAAGATTAAGACATCTCACAGAAAAAATATAAATATAAAATTAATAGATAAATAAGAAGATGAAGTTAAAAACATCTTACAAAAAATATATAAAATAAATAATTAGAATAATATATGTTTCATTCTCTTACCTTATAGATTATAGTTGACTTCTTTAAATTAGGATTATATAAAAAAATCTCTCTTACCTTATATTTTAAAATTGTTTCATTTAATTAGTTTATTTAAAAACGGTTCATTTTTTATATATAGTGTTAAAAGATAATTAATTTAGTACTTTGAAGAATAAATTTAAATAAATACAATACATGTTCTTTTGATCTGATAGGGATATAACTTTGGTCTATCAACATAAATCAAAACAATCAATATTTGAAAACAATCAATAAACTTTGCTCTACACTCATCCGATAAATCAAAGTAATCAATATGTAAGAAGGGAATCAATAGTGGGTAGCTTTGTTTTGTTTGCATAATTTTAAGAACTTTGCTCACAAATGGTAGGTGATATGCAATGGCCTCACAAATGACTTGTCTCCTCCTCTACTTTCACAGTCTCCTATTTCGTCTCTCCCTAACATTTTATTATTTAGGTTTAAACATTGATGAAAACAATGTTTCTCTTGTGATCCTCTTTCTATTTTTTAAATTAATTAATTATTTTTTAAAATAAATAATTTTATTTAATATTTTTTAAAATATTTTTATGTTATTTATTATTATTAATTAAATAATATATAATATTAAAAATTAGTAAAATATTTAAAATTATTTAAAAATAATATAGTTTAATACATTAAATTTGAAAAAAATTTAAATTTTTGAAATATTACATCTCCTGCCTGCGTGAATAAAGCATAATATTATCTATGAATACACCACGTAACATTTCACAAAAACTAACAACAAACATGCATTTGGTTTTTCATTGTATAAATACATTTACAAACAAAGGTTATAAATTACCCAAGAGAGGGTTTACAAATCAGAAATAATTCAAAAGGAATACACACACATAAATATGAAATTAAAATGTTCTAATTTCATTTAGAATTTCCTCTAGACCTATAATGTCATATTCTCATCCACCAAGTATAATTTTTACTCTAATTCAATTCAAACATATCCAATTTCAACCAATCCATTAATAATCATACTCCATAATCATAATCAAATTTACTTATAATTTAAATTAATTTTCCTTATTTGGCAGTTGCTTACATTCTTCATTCCAAACAATATCAAGATAGTAATTACCTCAAAACTTCTAGATATATATTGAAAATCACTCAAACAACCTAAAGTGAAATAAAAGAATGATCTAGTTTGTTTCCGGATACTATTTTTTAAGTGTTAGGACAAATAAAAATATCAAAATAATTTTAAAATAGTTTAAGAATTAAGAGTAAAGAGATTTTAAAATAAAAATAAAAATAAAAATAGTCTATATTTAATTCTGATAAAATAAAACTCCTTTATACTCTATTTCCCTAGTAAGATTTTTTGTTGAAAAAGATGAAAAATAAAATTAGAAACCAAAAGAGAAGTTTAAAAGAAAGAGAACTAAAGTATAAATGAGAAAAAAAAATCAAGATAAGAAAGAAGAATGAAAAAAAAAAGAAAAAAAAGAAAGAAAAGTGGACCTAACCCCATGGTTATATAAGAAAGACTATGGTAAAAGTAAAAAAAAAATATAAATATAATTTGATAAAATCTTACTATAAATAATGTAATTTACTTAATATAATTTGTAACATCCATCTTTTTTGAAGTCCGATAAAAGGAAATTCCTTTATATCATTAATATTTAACATTTATTACTTTAGTTAAAGTTAATTAATTAGAAATATTTTAAGAAAATAATCAATAATAATAGAATTTTAGGAAAAGACATTTGTTGTATTTCTGTCTTACCTCTTTTTTCTTCCACTGTTCTTATTACTTTGTTGCCTCAGTTTTCCTTTACTCACTTAACTTCATTCTCTCTCTCTCTCTCTCTCTCTCTGTGACTCTACTCTCGAAGCTTCTTGTAACGATGAATGCACAAATCATTGGTTCGTTTTCTTCTTCCGATTTCATTCTCTTACACCCCTTTTCTCAGCAACCCAACATAATATTTAAAACCTTTACTTTTTGTTTATGTCCATAACGCTCAATTAGTTAACTTTTGACGAGATTAAAATGCGTACCCTGTAAAACAACGAAAAGGAAGTACTTTTATTTCCAATTCATGTTATTCTTTTCCTAAGTTTTAAAATTAATGGGTACCCACTAACATTGTGGTTATTTTTGTGCAAATTGAAGACCCCTTGCAGGGAGATTTTCCGGAAGTGATAGAGGAGTATTTGGAACATGGGTGTATGAAATGTATTGCCTTTAATCGTCGTGGTACACTTCTTGCTGGTAATTCTCTCACTTTCCCTTTTGACAAATAACATTCTTTTTCAGTTATTTTAATATTTTTGCTTTCAATTTTATGGTATTCTTCTTTGCGCTGGGACATTTTCTTCACTTACCATACTCTCTGAAAAATAGTTTTGAAATCTTTTTGATAAAATAATTTTGAAAAATTAAAAAAGAAAACACAATTAAATACAAACTAGGTCTGTGCGTTTTGCTTTCTGTTCATTGAAACTAGTATGCTGACTCTTATACTCACCTGAGTTGAATTAGTCCTCGTGATTGTATAAAAATGGCTTGCAAATTTAGTAATAAGTTATTATATAATAAATTCATCCATATAGTGATATAATTCACGCATGACTATAATATTATTAAGAAAGGAAATGTATACCAGATGGTCAAATATCCCGAATTCATCAAGGTAAAGACTAGGGGTGGGAGTAAACGTGTTCTTTTTTGTGCACTTGGTGTATGGGGATTGGATATGTTTTTTCCCCTTTACAATTGATGATAAATGTTACATTTACTGCAATACAAATTTGTTTATTTTTGTGACTGTTGGGATAATGCAATGGGTATCATTTATGTTTTAAGTTGTTGCTTTTTGATGAACATATGCTAAATCGTGTGATTAGGCCTTCCTTCTCTCCACCTTTACTGGTTTGCAATTTGCCAGAGTCGGGAGACTGATACCGTTGAGGCATTTGTAATTGAAACTTATCATGTGTAAGGCCAAATGTTTGGCCTTGTTGTTTAGTGGAAAACTTGGATAATGCAAAGTTACCTTGTGCAACAGTCAATCCTTTGACAATAAGGCAGAAGAGGTTCAGAGATGGAGTTGTTGTAGACATAAATATATGCCTTGTTTGAGTTTATGATTTATGGATTATGGTGCAGTTATCATGTTTCCGGTCATTATGGTCCAGAGAGGAAGACATATTGCTTTTGGTAGTGCTAATTAATTGAAGAATTTTGGTTTGTGGGTATGCATAATGTCGTTGGGACTAATCTGTACATATATGCTGAGTGTGAGGAGATTGTCTGAGCAGTATTGAGACTCATCCGCAAAACTCCCAATGGGGTCTGGTGGAACGGTGGAAGGTTGCACAATAAGATCATCATCACATTTATACTGAGGGTCTTTTTCTGATCTATGCAGTAGTTTTTTGTTTTGATGCATAAACTTACCTTGCATAGAACGTGCCTATTTTTGTTTTGAATGTTTTGTATATAAATATGATGAAAAATTAGTTTTATGAATTATTAATTGGAGCTATTATACATTATCAACTTTCTCACTCTTGCTTTGATCAACTGAATCAGTTGGGTGCAATGACGGAAGTTGTGTTATCTGGGATTTTGAAACCCGGGGCATTGCTAAAGAGCTCCGAGATAATGATTGTTCATCTCCAATAACCAGTGTCTGTTGGTCGAAGTGTGGTAATCGAATTCTTGTATCTGCTGCTGACAAGTCACTTTTACTGTGGGATGTTATGAGTGGTACGAGAATAACAAGAATAGTTTTACAACAAACGCCTCTTCATGCACGTCTTCATCCGGGTTCCTCTAAACCGTCTCTTTGCTTGGCATGCCCTCTCTCATGTGCTCCTATGATTGTTGACTTGAACACAGGAAATACAACTTCTCTTAAGGTTTCTGTCTTGGAGATATCTAATAATGGAGCAACCCCTGCCTCACGTAATAAGTGTGCTGATGGAATTACCTCCTTCTCACCAACTGCTGCTTGTTTTAGTAAAAATGGAAACCTGGTTTATGTAGGAAACTCAAAGGGGGAAATTCTTATCATTAACTATATAGATAATGAGGTTCGGGCCATAATTCCTATTCCTGGTGGTTCTGTAGTGAAGAACATTGTGTTTAGCAGGAATGGACAGTATCTTTTAACAAACTCAAATGATCGAATAATCAGGATCTATGAAAATCTTCTACCTGTGAAAGATGAAGTTAGATCACTTGATGACCTGAATGAGAACCTCAATGATCTAGATGGTGTTGAGAAGTTGAAGGCAGTAGGGACAAAATGCTTAACTCTGTTCCGGGAGCTTCAAGATTTAATCACGAAGGTTCATTGGAAAGCACCCTGCTTCAGTGGCGATGGTGAGTGGGTTGTTGGTGGTTCTGCTAGTAAAGGAGAGCACAAGATTTACATATGGGATAGAGTTGGGCGTCTTGTGAAAATCCTTGAAGGACCTAGGGAAGCCATTATTGATTTAGCATGGCATCCTGTACGTCCTATTGTTGTATCTGTTTCTTTGAATGGCATAGTTTATATCTGGGCTAAAGATTACACAGAGAACTGGAGTGCATTTGCTCCTGATTTCAAAGAGCTTGAGGAAAATGAGGAGTATGTGGAGCGAGAAGATGAATTTGATTTGATTCCTGAGACTGAGAAGGTAAGATAGTGTTACATAGTCTCGCTGGTCTTTTTATTTTCCTGTAAAATTTTAGTCCTTAGCTCACATTCTTTCAGGTAAAAGAATCGGATGTTAATGAAGATGACGAGGTTGACATTGTAACCGTGGAGAAAGATCCTGGTTTCAGTGACTCTGATATGTCTGAAGAAGAGTTATGTTTCCTGCCAGCAACTCCCATTTGTGATGTCCCTGAACAGATGGACAAGTTCATAGAAAGTTCTTCCAAGTTGGTCGACAGCAATAACTCGGGATCCCCACTTTCGGAAGAGGCTGGACCAAATGAGCATACCATGAATCATAACTCAAGTCCACTTGAAGGTAATGTCTAGCCTTACTCTATATACTTGAAGCTAAGTATTTGGATTCCTAAGAAATCTGGTTTTTCAAATGAAGAAAATGAACTATTGAACCCCCAATTTGTAACTCCCGCAGCAAAATTTGTTTCAAGGACCCTTTAAGTTTTGGTTTCTTCCTTGTGTTTCAAGCAAATTTACTGAATTTCACCCGTGAACTATACATAGGGCATAATTGGTTTGTAGTGTACATTCAAAAAGTAAAACTGAAAAAAAAAACTTCTTATTTGGTTTTCAATTGTATTTTATTGTAAACTGAGTTTTGTCTTTATTTTGCATTGAAACTTGGTTTGAAATGGACCAAAAAGGAGAGATGCTTTTGCAAAATGAAAATCATTCTGATTGTCGGTTACTTATAGAACGTTATATATTGTGTGTGCAATTGTTACACAATCTTTAAAATTGCTTTGCAGATGATGCTTGGGGAACACGAACAAAAAGAAAGCGGAAACCTTCAGAGAAGGTGTTGGAGTTGCAGGCTGAAAAATTAAAGAAACCCTCAAAATCTAGCAAACCATCAAAATTCAAAACTAAATCTTTGGTTGATGAGGATGGTAGTAATGGTTTTTATGGTGATGAATTTTCTGATGAATAATGGCCTATTGCAAATTCGTGCATGTAAAAGCATATTTTACTATAATTTCATGTCTTTTACTTTTGATATGAAAAATGATGCCTGGACATATAGAGAGAGAGAGAGAAGTGTAGATGATATGGAAACAACTGAAACTTGATATGTTCTGTTAGATTAGATGCATCTGAAGTTTAAAATTAAAACCTACAAAAGCAACATTTTGAATACAACTTAACTTGTTCTAGTAATGGCAAATTGGACTTGTTACTAGGCTTGCAGGCCAGTCTGCTAGTTTTCACAGTGGGTGCTTCTTCTTGCACCTCCAAACATTCATTCCTGGACCTCCAAAAATTTATGAAATGTCAAAATTGTCACATGTTAGTTTCTCCATTTATCCGGAAGTGAATTCGGTGTAAAATAATCTTTGTATTGTAAAATTTGGAAGTCATTTGTATTGAAAAGAATTTGTCTTCTGAATTGCAGTATCTGAAAATCAAATTTTTAAAAAATTATTTTTTGGATTGTAGAATCCGAAGGTCATTTATATAGAAACATATTTGACTTTTGAAATGTTGAATCTGGAAGTCAAGGTTTAAAAAAATTATCTGGTTCAGAATAGATTTTTGGATTCATAAACTGAAAGTCATTTTTATTAGAAAAAAATTGTCTTTCAGATTGTAAAATCAAATTTTTGAAAAATTATTTTTTGAATTGTATAATCTATAAGTTTATTTTATTGGTTTTTTATTCTATAATCTGAAAAATAATTTTTTAAAAATTTAATTTTCAAATTTGGAAAACAAATTTTTTCTTTTGAGAGGATGGTTGGGATAAGAATTTTAATTTCTCAATTTGTTTAGCCTAACAAACTAGCTGGATAACTAGTTCATTTTTTTAAATTATAATTATATAAATATATTATAATATTATAATTTAAATTATTATTATTATTTATAAATTAAATTTTAGTTATTAATTATAATAAAATATTTTTTAATTAAAGATACTAATTAATCAACTCGAAACTCTTTCAAATTATATAAAATTAAAAAAAAACAAAATATTTTAAAAAAATTGATAGATTGGCTTGTTATCTTTTTTAAATGTTTCATGCATTTAGCCATTGCTTGTTTTCAAATGTCAATATAGTATGTTTGTAAGATAGTATAAAAAACAAGGGTCTTGTTTGGGAAGTTTTGGAGCATCTTTTAAACATTGTCTAATCTTTTAGAATTTCATACATGTGCATGTATTTTCGTACTCCCCTCTCTATATAAGGATGTCAGTTTCATTTGTAACATAACTTTGAAGATTAATTGAGAGCAAGAGCTAATTCTCTTTGAAGTTCAAGATGTAAGTCTCATTTTTAGAATCTTATGTTGAGTTTTCCATAATTCAAGTGGTGATTGTCCTTTGCATTTATCTTTCTTCATGAAAGTGGTGTGTTTTTCATTCTCTTGTCTTCTGCATGTTTTCTCTTTTCATTTTCTTGAATGTTCTTTATAGTTGTACCTTCATTCTTCATTTTGATCTATTTTCTAGCAATTAAAATGTTTGTTTTCACGTCGTATGACTTCCTTATCTTGATTTTAATAGGTTGAATTGAATTGTTTTGCAATTTTTAAGTATGGACCAAATTTAAACCCTAATATTTGGAGAAAATTCTGATTTAATGTTCTTCCTTACAATTATACATACTATTTTGATTTCTTATGCTTCTATATAATATATGTATATATTTTAAAAAAAAGTAACATAGATAAAAATTAAATTAGTATTCTTTTTTATTTTATATGATTTCTTAAAACTTTTTGTTTTTTCTAATTAAACTTCATAATAACTAAATATTTTTAAATATATAAGTTATACTATAATTAAAATTAAAAATAAACAGATATAGTTAAATATATAAATTATGGTTAGTAATTATGATAAATAATTTTTATTGTGATATAGAACTGCTTTTAATTATAATAACTTTTATTAGAAAGTATTAAAATTTAATTTATAAATAACAATGAAAATGATAGATTAAAAAAGACAAGTCATTAAAAAAACAAAGATATGACACCTTCCATCGAATTCACTATTTTGCTGTTTTATTTACAGTCATAAATATTTATATTTTTTAAGTTTAATTAAATTTTAAGTATTTTATACATTTCAATATTTTCAATGTGTTTATGTAAAAAGTATTCATTTTAGTAAATATTTAAATTTTTTATATTTTTTTATATTCAACTAAAATAATAATGTGATTATTATCTTACATTAAGTGTTTGTATATGAAAAAAAAATTGTAAGTTTCTTAAAAGTTTGAGTATTTTTAATTGAGTTTCTAATTATATTAGTTAATTTTGTAGTCTTAAACTCAATACTACGAATTTAAACAATAATAAAGATAAACTTCTAAACCGTAATTATTTTTATCAAACCACTCTATTTTATGTCTTTACATGATTTGTTATAGTTTTGTTTTAGTATTTAATTTAACAAATGAAACAATGTCATTTTTTTATAAAGACAATAAAAGTTTTATAATTTCATTTTTATTGTTGTTAAAGTTTATGGTATTATAAAATTAAATAAATAAAAAGTCACTCTAATTGATAAAAAAAATCAATAAATAGAAAATTAATAAAAAAATATAAAAAATATGGACACAGAACAAAAACAATTATAGTTAAAGTATTCAAATTTATGATAAACTATAAATTTAATTAAACATTTTTTTATTTTCCATGTAAATATAGTAAGCAATGATGATATAATATAACTATCACATCCTTAATTGATGACATAATTAAATGGTAAAGATTCTATTAAAAAAATAAGATTTTGGACACTTAATATAAAAATTCTTAATACAAACTTAATTCAAAATATTTAAATTTACATAAGAGTTAAAACTTAATTCAACTTTCTCTTTAATTACCACATTACCTTTAAAAAGTGAAATTATTGTTTGGATGGTAAAAAATTTATTTCCCTTAGAAAAGATGAAGCACAATAAAGAAAAAATGAGTGAAACAATGGCAGATTTTGACTAAATTTTTAGGGGAAACCACAATGTATTAAATAAATTTAATATTTAAATAATAATTAAATAATATAACTATGTTTCGATTATTTTCATTGGAAATGATCTTTATAAAGTTGCAGTAGAATTCGAAAGAGTCAGTATTAAGCAAATTACTTGATCAATCAAGTAATATGTATTTGTCTTTCCCATTTTCACCAAAGTTTCACATAATTTAGACATAGTTGACAAGTTTTTAAAGTAACAACATCAAGAATAAAGTGTTCTAGGTGAAATCTTTTTAGATGTTTATCTCCTTAGAGAGGTAATTTTCAAGATGACATTGATATGGATCCCATTTTAAATATGTTCTTCGAATTTAATCTTTTTGATTAACTGGAGATTCTAAGATTTCAAGACGTTTTCCAGGTTCTAAAGAATTGACATTAAATTCAATTTATACTTTTTGGAATCTTGAAAGGTTGTTCATCAAATGTAACTATTTGTTCATTTGAAGTTGAAGAAATATCATTTTCATTTTTATCCATAATTGTCTTTTTTTTTCTTATATATCTTTTTTAATCACATGATTATTTGTATTAATATTAAATAGTAGAAAGAGAAATTAAATATCAGGAACTAAGAATTAATTTTCCTTTATTAGTCTGACTCTTTATCTTTTACTATCATATACTAATATCATATTTTAATTTTTTTTATTGAAATTTAATGTAATTTTAATTCAGTATTTGTATTTGCAATTTGGTGGGAATTGAAAATTTTAATTAAAATTTTAAAATAAAATTTGAGCATAATCATTTGCAATTTAGTGAGAATTAAAAATTTTGATTGAAATTTTAAAATAAAATTTGAGTATAGTCATTTGCAATTTAATAAGAATTAAAATTTTTTATTGAAATATTTATATTTATTTAAAACAATTAGTAATTTTGATTTTAAATTATTTAGAAATGATTATGAAATGAATTTAAAACTATTGAAATTCCAATCTCAATCAATTTACAGTTTTATTAAAAAATTAATTCATTTATAAAGACTTTTGGTTAAATTTCAATTAATTTATTTAATAGTAATTAATAAGGGTAAATAAGAAAGATTTATAAAAAATTAAACAAATTAAATGTTTTTCTTGGTATGTAAGAATTTGTCAAGTACTCCTTATAATTTGAAATGAAGGGAGTATTTTCTAACCTTATAAAAATACACGAAAAAAAACATGAGAATGCACTGGTCAAATAAACACTTAAAATGTAGGAAGTGATCCCTAGGTCGTCTACTAAGGATCATGGTTAAGGCAAAAGATCAGCGTGAATGGTACAGACAAGGTGGGGGGAGTTGAACAAATTTGTACAATTAAATTAAAATATAGAATAATTTTGCAAAATGTAAACAAAACAATTATAAAAAATGTATTGTTGATTCCTTAATTCAATTGCAATTTCTCTTATCCCTGGTTATACAGAAAAACACACTTTGTTCATCTTAATCCTCATTCCAACCCAAATCAATCAACTAAGCGAAGATTAACCCAATAATTTCTTACATGAATTAAGCAAATGTATACATCATCGAATTTTAATCAACCACATAATTAAGCAAATTGCAAAAACAATATTCATTAAGCATGAATGAAAATATAAACACAGAGATTAGAAGATGGAGAATCAAGAAGAATAAAGGGAAAACGTGATTAAACCTCAAGGTTCATAGCAATCTACTCATGAAATCAACCTTTGAAAATTAGTCATCCATGAAGATTCAAAACGAAAATAAATAGAAAGAAAAGTAAAAACAAAAATTAGATAAATAATTTTGAATTAATAAAAATCTGAATTATTGGCTCAATAAAGTCTAAATAATAAAAACATGATAATAATGGATAATTAGACACAGAAAAAATATTAAGATAAGTACAAAAGGATAAGAAAAGGTAGATAAATAATGATTCATCAACTTGGAAATAGGAATGACAATGGGGTGGGGAAATGACAAATTTCACTTTCTCATTCTCATCCTCGTAATAAAAATCCTCTTCATTCTCGTTGCCATACCCAATGGAGGTATGAAATTTTTGTCTCATCCACATCTTCATCGGATATAGGTATATTCCATCGGATAATAAGTATAATCATATCTGTCCCTTACTATTTTAAATATTAATTAAATAATTTTTTAGAAAAAAGTAAAAATTATAAAAGAAAAACATGATATTATAAATAATTCAATGTCAAAATGATATACAACTTCTTTTCTCTAATGACAAATATCAATAAAGAAATTGTAATTGCATAAATCTTATAGGAAAAAAAATATATAGATCACTTAAAGTCAATGCTACACCCATGTCACCAATATTGCAACTTAAATTTAAAATTAAAATAATTAATTATATTATTATAAAATAATACATAAAAACTTTTAGAATCACATGATATTAGTCAAACTTAAGTGTTTATGTATCACATTCTAATTTTAAATTAGAATATTATCAAATAATAATTAAATAAAAATAAAATAATTATAAAAACATAAAAAATATGATTAAATGTATACTCTAATAAATTACAAAACTAAAGTAAAAAGAAATAATATAAAATTTTTAGATTAATTAATAAACTAAATATATTTTAATAATTTAAAATAAAAAATATATATAAAAAAATGAGATATTAGAATAAATATGAAAAAGAGAGACAAAACATGTATGTATATTTTCCTATCCGCATGTCCAATTTGTAATTATGGGTTGAAAAAAAAATTACAACTTTTGTGTAAAAGTATGTAATAAGGTATTTAAAATTTAGAGTTTAGGATTAAACCTGGTTTAGGATTAAGCTTTCAAGCTACATTCATAATGTATTTTAATCCGCTGAAAAGAGAAAAAAATGTTGAAGAATTATACCAATAATGATCTTAGAAAAATTATTTAAAATTTAAGAATTAAAAAAATACCAAAATATGAAAAAAAATTTGGTATTATTAGGCAAACAATAAATAAAGTTGTATTAGACAATTGTTCATTTACTCCGTTTATTTCCACTAATTTATTATTCGTGGATAGATTTACAAAGATGATACCTGATTGCTTCGACTGATGAACGAATATATACACAAAAAGTAATCTCGCTTTCATAACTTCTATAAAATAATAGATTAAATTATAATAATGATAAAATTTTAAAAATAATAATAATAATAATAATAATAATAATAATAATAATAATGTTTTTTTGTTAAATATGTGATTGAATGAGACAGTAATATAATTTAAAAATTAATCTAATTTTTTTTTCAATTTTTATAATTTTTTACTAAAATTTAATTTTTCTAAAATAAATTTTACATATTTTTTATATTGACAGAGCATATAATAATAATTTTATAAATGTATTAGTTAAAAAATTAACTTTAATCAATCATATTAATTAAATTATTCATAAATTTTTATAAGCTTTTTATTTTTGTATTTTTTAATTTTTAATTATTTTTTCTTTAATTTAAATAACCTAACTTTTATTTTTTTTTATTTCCTTCCTTTTCTACTTTCTGAAATTCATTCTCTAACCCAAATATATTAAACAGAAACAGTTATTAGACCTAAAAAATAAAGTAATATTAAATTGATCTTAAGAAATAAGTGAAAACTATATTTTTGAATATAAAAATACGTGACCACTTTTAAATGTTAATCTTTTATATGTTTAATTTATTGTGAAATCTATTGAAATATATATCTTTTTTTATGAAAATAAATACATTTACTGTTAACAATATTGGCTGAGAAATTATACTTTAAATAGTGAATATTGTTATTAAATATCAATAACTATCATTTAAAATATTTAATTTATAAATATTTTTAAAATAAATTTAAATCAATGGTATTATTACTAAAATAAATTAATTTAGTTATCTGTTATGAATTAAATATTTACTTTTTTTTTGCATGTAAGACTAGATAAACCAGTTCCTCTGAGACAGTCATAATCCAAGTAGACTTGAACCACGTCCTTGTGACCGTATACATAGTGTGGCGGTAACTCTTTTGCTTTCTTTTTTCTTTTTTTTCTTTCTTTTGTGTTCAGTGGCATCAGTGATAATGGGATTTTGCTTTGTGTACCTGATTAAACCATTTGGATGATCCTGTGACATTAAGCGTTGTCATGATTATTGAGTGCGCTTTCTCACGCTTGCACGCCATCCGTTTGATAAAAATCGTTGCGAGTTTCGTAGTGTTGCTTTGTTATTATGCATGAAAGCCGTAATTTTTTCTGTCACAGATTTTGCCTCATGTAAGTGAGTAAGAGAATGATGAGGTTATCTTTTTCTTTTGTGTGTATTATGAATGGGCAATGCGAACTACTACTAGGTTGCATTTTTTTATAGTGTTGTTAGGAAAACAAAGTCTCCTTTAACCTTAGATTTGTTGACCCTTTTCATGCAATTCAAATTGTTTGAAAAGATTGTGTGTGAAATTGTGAATGGTAAAAGATGTCCGACATTCTAAATCATGACTTTAGTCTGATTTGGGTGCTAGTTTAATTAAATGCACTCAATATGCTTGAGAAAATGCAAACTACAGTTCTTTACATGTGATGATTAGTTTTCAAGTCTTGTAGCTTAAAGGTGTATGCGCTGCTGTTAGTTCTGTGGTTTTCAAGTCTTTGCCACCCCTAACGAATGTATATATATGTGGTTTAGTTTTATTTTAATGTTGAGCTTTGCTGAGTGTGATTGTTGTCTTTTTCTCTTTTATGCTGTCTCCTACTCATATTTCAGGTAACATGCCTGTGAATCCACTGCTGGCCCTGGTTCAAAACTTTGAGCAAGTCTCAAATTTTGTTCAACATCATTTCTCTAATTTCGTAGGTCCTCATCTTCAGTCATTAGGGCTCCCTGGTAGTGGCTCTCTCTTGTCTATCTCTTCCTCCACCAAAGCTCCACTTGCAAAAACTACATCTGCTGTACAACTTGGTGATACTGCTATCAAGGTATCCATATCATCAATGTTAATCTTTATTGTGACTCTTTTATCGGTGAGTGTGGTTTTGTTATCGGTTCTTTGTGCTTTTGAATTGAATCTGCTGTTATCTCTATGTTGTAGTTGAATTTGAATACTTTTTACTTTCTTTTTTGAAATGTTTTTAATTTCTCTTTTTTTAATATAAAACACATGCTAGGCATCTATGAGACTTTAGCATCTCAAATAAGTTGGCACCCCAAAGCTCAACAATCATTTGCCACACATGAGAATCTATAAAATAAGAAAAAGAATACAAAATCATGGGGACTACACCAAACCATGCAAAAGAAAACAACCCAAGACCTCAAAAGAAACCAAACTTTATTAGCCAAACTAAAATGTTTTTTTTTTAATTCATGCTTTGATTTACTGTGATGCATTTTTGATTTTTTGTTTTATTATCATCATATGATGATTGTACAATACGCAATAGATCTGGTCGTCCCCTTTCCCATAACTGGGAAGGACTAATTCTATAGCAGTGTGAATGGTAAAATTGTCATCTTGGGAAGTCTTTGTTGATACATGTGTATTATGAGGTGTTTAGGGTTTTCTTTTCTTAATAAACATTATTTTTCTACTTTGCTAACCTTATTTATCTAAGATACACTAACAATGCCTGCCTGATTAGCAGCCGCAGAGTGCTAGATGGAGGCTTTTAAGAAACATCCGTTTTTTCCCCTAAAAATAGATTCCTTTTTATGGGGGCGTGTTACTATATTGATGGTGTATATGTAAACATGGTGATTATTTGTAGCCTTGTTAGATCGTTGATGAGTTGAATACTATATTTATCAAGGATTCTGATAGGATACGCCCCCAATTACAAAGGTTTATGTAAGAAGAAATAAAGGAAATAGGGAATAGAGTTTCTTTGATGTTGTTGGGAGTTAGTTACTATGTCGGTTAGTATAGAGTAAGAGAGTTTGTATAAATACTTCTATGCGGTATAGAGAATGGGGAGGATAGAAAATAATTGTTAGGAGGATACTGGTCCCTTTGAAGAACCGGAGTCATTTTTCTGGAATTTAGTACTTTGGAAGAAAATATAGTCCGATTGATTCTCTTATCTTTGAAAACTTCATTTTCTTTGAGTTTTCTGATCCAGTTTCTATAAGATTCATATGCTTAGGGGGTATCTTTATGCATATGAAAATTTGTGAATTGCTTCATGTTTAATCATCATTTTGTTTCTATAGGGAAAGTCTACAACCCCAGTGCCTAAAGAAGAGCTTGGAAGGGCTACTTGGACTTTACTTCACACTCTAGCAGCTCAGGTTTTGTCACTGCAATTCGTACTGATACTATTGATATTAATTCCTCCATTTCTTTTAATTATCTAGTTATGTCATGTATTATGCTCCAAATTGTTGTTCCCTGTTGTATAAGTATTGAATTATTTTATGCGAGGAGACAAATGTACTAGTAAATGCCGACCATTTTCTCCTATTTTTTATTGCTGTACATATGGGGATGCTATTTTAGCAGAGTTTCACTTGGTTAATAGTTAGACATGTGTTTGGTGCATCCCTTTATAAATGATATTCTCCATTTAAAAACTGTACTAGGCTCCATGGTGCTCTACCTGCCATACTAAAATTTTTTCAACTTGATTATCTTCAACCTGTTGTTTCTATGCATTCTGAAAGTCTGTTTCATCTGTGTTGCTACTTTTGAACTTCTCAGCACTTCTTCAAATGCTGTTACTTTCATCTACAAACAAATTTATTGTTTTCTGTTAATGGTGTCATAACCAAGTTGAATCACACAGCACTATTTTATTTTTCATTGTTATGCAGTTTTTGTATCAGAGTATGTTAAAACAGAAAAAGATAATCAGTAATTTCTTATTCATGTGGTAAACAGGTTTAGTTTTGTTGTCTTATCAACCCAACTGAAACAACAAAATGAAAAACTTTGATGTTTTCCAATGAATGACCTTGTTCTCTTTTCAGTATCCAGATAAGCCTACAAGACAGCAGAAGAAGGATGTAAAAGAACTGGTATCTTCCTTGCTTCCTTTGTCTGTAGATATAAATGATAGAATTTCATCCAGTCGTTAGTAGTTGGAACATGCGGTCCTATTTGAGTCTTTGTCGTAATTGTTAGAAGAAATCCTTGCGGTCAAATTTATCTGGTGGTATTGTAATAGACACCAAACAGATTAACCAACAAACTCTAAAGAAAGAGAGCAATATATGTGATAGAATGATGGATGCTGTATCTAAGAAATACGTAAAGAAAAGAAACTCACAAGAGAGATATATCTGCCCAGAGTCACGCTCCTAACAGAGCCACCATACAAGTTCTCTATCCAAACTATAAAGCTAATAACCGAATTCCCCCCTCCCCACAAAACATGATTCTGTATACATTAAAAGTTCTCTCTCTCCTCTAACAAACCTGAAAACCCTCATGCCTTGTCAGCATTTTTCTTCTTCCTATGCTCATACACAATCCACACTGTTAGATATAATGGGCTTAGACCCATTCCTTTGTATTTCTCTTACTTAAATGCATAACCTTAAGTGCTCAAGACAAATTAGGAATTCAACTTATGTCTCTTTCTCATTTATCTTAACACATGCTTTTGGACCCCTTTTTCCTTCATGGACCAGTGGTTCGCATGATCCCTGGTGAACTTGGGCCTTATCATATTGTGTTACAAAAACTATAGTGTCTGATTTATCATGTCAATATGACCATATATTATCCTGACAATAAGGGAGGAATGTTTGTGTGTTTTGTTCCTATCCTTAAAGTAAGGTGGAGTCTTGTTCTAAATTTATAATCTAACACAGATTCTAACCAGGGATTGACTTTAAGGCAAACAATGTACTTTGTAAAAGTTCCGTTTGAATGGTAGTAGGGACATTTGGTTATGCTATTACACTATAAAATCTAGTTGTAACAGGATGTAATTATTACACAGGTACAAATCTTATCTCGAATGTATCCATGCAGGGAATGTGCAGATCATTTTAAAGAAATTCTTAGGTATATCAATCCTCACTCTTTATCCTACAATTGATCACATGTGATTATAATTGTTTATTTTAATTTTGCTCTCTCCCCCTTTTATTCATTTAAATTTTATTTTCTACTCAGATATTTGTACATTTATAACTTCATTTATTATGGATATGGATGGACAAAGTTATGAATTTGGTTAAAATTGTAAATTTATGACGCATCTTAAATAATCTACCAGAGTTTGACCGTTGGCATTTAGTCAAGCGTTTTTTAAGTATAATAGCATTTTTTCTTCTCAATAACGAATGCATATGTCTTGTCTGTGTTTTACCTTTTCAAGTGAATGACAGCCCATAAAATTATTCTTATTTTATCCTTAGTTTCCTATTTTTTTCCGAAAGAGTTTTTTGTTTTCTAACAAGGTTCTTTTGCAGCAATACTAAGTATATAAGATTACTTTCATTTAGCATACGCAAATCCATGCCGTATTTGCTGCAAGAGGATAGTCCCAAATACTCATTCATCTGAAATTCGCACATGTTGTCTCTATTTGCATCCTTATTGAGTAATTTATCTTTTTAACCATCCTACTCTCTGTGACTATGGTTTGACCTGACACATAAAGGTCAAACTTTTCTACTACAATGTTTTGACCTTAATTCTCTTCAACTTAGTTCTTATGGATCTTCATATCCCATTTCAAAGATTCATGATGATAAATTATTTGATCTGCTCAATTTTTCACATGTTTCTTAATTGCATTAGGATGTTGGTCTTCCAAAAGTTATATTTTAGCTAACCTTTAACTTTAAGTGCTTCTTTGCATGTTTGGCAGATCAAATCCTGTACAGACGGGGTCACATGCTGAATTTTCTCAGTGGTTGTGTCATGTTCACAACGTTGTTAATAGAAGGTGAGTTCTGCTCATTATGGTTTCTAACATGTAATTTTTTCCACAGTATCATTTAACAAATGGCTCAAACCATCTTCTGCTCATGGATTTTGTCACTGTAAGCCACTGTTAGTGTGTCAATGGGTATGTTCTGTTAAAACTTCCAGCCTGATTTTCTGCTGTATGGACAAATATGCTTTTAGAATGGGAAGTCTAGAGTTAAGAAATACTCTAGATTTTTATTCCTTTAAAATTTGTGTAGTACTGTTTGCTAGTAGTTAAGAAGACCTTGTTATGTTGATACCTGAAAAGAAAAAATCCCTTTTATGTATAGCTTAAAAACTGACAGACTTGGTCAAAATTTTGACTTCATTTTCTGTTCTGCTTAAGAAGTTGTTTGATCCTTGCCGCGCCTTGTAAATAAAGTTCAATTTTGACTAGATAAAATAGATTTGTGCATTGTCCATGCGTTAAGCGCAAAAAGGGTTGTGTTTGTGATATATAAAACGGATCATAACTCATAAATGAGTTGGTCCTTAATACCAAAGTAGCAGCAGTCAACCTTAGCAAAGCTAAGGTCATGATTGGATAAACTTTTCTATAGACATTTATAGGAAAAAAATAAGATAAATTGACCTAAACTTCGTATAAGTTAAAATTGCTTTGTATAAGTTAAATTAGCAAAGCTAAGGTCGTGATTAGATAAACTTTTCTGCAGACATTTATAGGAAAAAAATAAGAATAATTGGCATAAACTTCGTTTAAGTTAAATTAGCTTTTGAATAAGTTGAATGAAATAAGTTTCTCTCATAAACTAAATTAATTTATGCATAAATTAGAATGAGCTCATGTGAGCAACTTATTTTATCTTTTCTTTTTATTTATTTTTGTCTTTTAAGTGTCTTGTGAAGAAATTTATGCAAACAGGATTATCAGATGTAAGTGACATAATTTCTGATTTGCATGACACTTTATGTTCTATTTAACAGCCTTGACAAACCAGTATTCCCCTGTGAACGAGTTGATGCAAGGTGGGGCAAACTAGAATGCGAACAGAAAGCCTGTGAAATTATTGGAAGTACATCATTTTTTGGGAAGATATAATAGGAATCTATTTAAAGATGATAGTTTACATATATGAGGTATGTACTAAATTTGGAGTTTTGGAAACATGTTTATCAATGAATATTTTCTTTATGCGGTGTTATAGGTCAATTTTTCATAACTTGAGTCTGATTTGTTCATATTTACAGAGTTGTTTTCATAACTCAGATAAATTTACTTTGATAACTGAAATTTTAAGCCTGGATAATGATTTTGTTTTAGTGTGTACTGTTTCTAACTTTTACTTCAATTTACAAATTAAGAGTTTAATTGAACTACACCGACAATTTAAATATATTGTTATTCTTTTTACTTATTATCATCTATTATCGTATAACAAACGAAATAGTAGTGAACACAATATAACACCTACACCTTTTAACTTTCACCAATGAGCTTCCTACGTAGCTTTTACAACAACTTTAAAGTTCAATTTGTTCTTTAGAGCTGTGAACTTCCTTCTTTACCTTTTTCGTTTCTTCTTGAGAGCTATGGACTTTTTTCTCCAGCACTTCATTTTCTTTAGGGCTATGGACTTTTTTATTTTCAGAACTAACAGTCTTCAGCACTTAAATTTCTTAGAGGATTTAGCTTTGTCTTGCTATTCTTCTCGACAATGGGATGTCTCCTTCAATTCAGATTCGTAAAGTCCTAACACAATTTCTTTTGCTTGGCCCCTGCCATGTGTTTGTATAGCTATAGCAAATCCAACTTGCATGGCCTAAGATATCTGTTGTGTTTGAATGAGAAATTTTGTAGAAGATAATTAATTTTTACTGAAAATTTGAAATGTTTTATGGTAAAACATATTCTAAAACATAAAATTTTCTACAAGAAATTCTAAAAAATTACATGTAATTTAATTATTTAAAATTAAAGAATTTAAAATTTCTTTTAAAAAGTAAAAATTTGAAATTTTTTATGTTTTTTCTTCTCTTACATCTTTGTTTTTTCTCCATACTCTTTTCTCAGCTTGGTTAGTGTGTCGTCATTTTAGTTTTGGTTAAGACATTGTCAGTTTCATGAAACTGGAACATTATTGATTTGACTAAACTTCAAGTATTGTTAAGTTAACTGGAACATTATTGACTTCACTAAACTTCAAGTATTGTTAAGTTTTTACATTAAAGTCGATTACAAGTATTTTTTTAATCTGTTTCCTTTCTGTGGTTGATATCATCTATGCTTATTTTTAATTGACATAAATTGAGGTAGTTTTTTTTATCGTTGTTGACCAAAGTTATTCTTGTACCTATGTAAGTTGAAATATTTCTCGACTCACGTAGTTAACTTTTTTTACTAACATTGATAGTATTATTTTTCTATGGAAGTTAGTTAGTTTTTTTTAATTAAATTAATACTAATGAGAGTAATTTTTTACTAGTGTAAGTCATGGTTTTTTGTACTAGAAAGGTAGACAAATTAGACAAGTAAATGCGTACTTTGCTATATCTCTCTTCATGCTATACCATACATTGATAAGTCTTCTTGAGATCCTAATACATATTTTTCATACTAAAATGTAAATTGAGTATGCTCTTATGACATTCTATAATAATTATATGTTTCATTTCATCATTATCTAATAAACGAATTTTGTCTCAAAAACCCCCCACATTTCAATGTACCGTCTAAGCATTAAAGAGAAATTCTTAGCTTGATTAGTATCTAAGCAGTGGAATGTTTCAAGCTTCTTGATTTCTCAAGAAAAATCACGAGTTATAACCAACATGTCACATGTGATTAGAAAATATTATCACACCCAAATTCAAGCTTTCTAAAAGCTTCAATCAACTTTAATTCCTTAATCATTGATGCTAACATCTAAATCTTCTTTTCGCTTAAGGCATTTGTTACAACATTATATTTTCTAGTAAGTACATCAAATGGAAGTTATAGTATTCAAGGAATTTCATTCATCTTTATTATCTCATGTTGAACTCTTTCCAATGAAATGGATACTTCAAACTCTTGGACCATTAAACACATCAAATATAACACGAAAAAGATAATGTCTCCATATTTTTCAAAGAAAACATACCTGTTGTCAACATGAAGTCATGAATTGGATAATTCCTTTCATGCACCTCCAATTGTTGGGAAACATAACCTATTACCTTTTCTCTATTATCAGAACACATCATAATCTGTAATGGGAAGCATCACAAAAGACTTTTAAAGGAATTATTATTTGTATTAGGAATTGTTAACATTGATGCATTAGTCAATCTTTTCTTCATTTCTTCATTTTTATAAATTGTATTAGAGGGATTACTATTGTAGAGAACCTTTTAATGAATCTCCTATAGTAACCTATCATTACTATGAAGTTTTTGACTCTTGAAATGGTTTTAGAACTCAAGAACAACCCTAACTTTAAAAAGACTTTCTAAAATTCCCTAGGTTGATATAAGTATCCCATACATTTGACATCCAAAACTCTCATTTAGATAACTTGACATACAATTGTTTCTATTTTTGAATACCAAAGACGCTTCTAAGATGCTCCTTATGCTCCTGTGTGAGTAAACAAGGATACAATCAATAAACACTACTATAAAGTTATCTAAGAAAGGACTAAATATTATGTTTATATAAGTTGTAAAGATAGTCAGGAAATTTTTCACTTTGAAGGACATAACTACATATTTATAGTATCCTATCGAGATTTGAGTGTTGTCTTTTGATTGAACATCTTTAGTTTTAACTAGAGATTATAACCCAACCTCGTATCTATCTTTGAAATACGAGTGCTTTGTGTAGTTAATCCATTGTATCATCAATTCATGAGAAAGAATACTTTTTCTTAATAATCAACTTGTTTGGCTATCTATAATTAACACACAAATGAGATAAATCATCATTCTTTTTTGTCCAAAAAACTAGAGTACTTCAAGGAGGAACACTAAATCTAATAAATTGCTTTTCTAACAGGTCTTCAACTTTGCTAACTCAATCAACATCATTTTGTAAGGAGAAATTGATGTGTTAATTCCTAGAACTAGAGCAATAGTGAATTCTATTTCTTTCTTTTGGAGTATTCCTAGAATCTCATTAGGAAATACATCCATAAAGTCTTATACCATAAACATATTCGTCATCTTATCATTATTAACTTCTTCCCAAGCTAATAACATAAAACATTTTGTCCCTTATGTAAATAAAAAGGGTTGTACACTACCAAAAGGTGGGAGGGTGAATTTGTGTTTTAAAACTTCTATTTCTCTATTAACAATCTTAAAAAACATTTTTTGAAACAATAGATTTGGAAGATTAAGTTTCTTGTAATTACAAATATATTCAAGAAATATGTAAAATATAAGGGAAAAAGAGATTGCGCAATTATTTTAAATTGTTTCAAATCAATCCAATGTTAAACTACTAAACTTTATAGAGATTATTTTTACTATACTGCACTATTCGTATTGCAAATATACTTTACATTCTACATGTAATTACACAAGATATAAATTAAATATCCTAAATAATCCTAAAGAGATACTATCTGTGATGCAAAACCTTATTGTAGGAACACAACTCACATGCTGTTAAGAAAATACACAAGAGTTTGGAAAAATATCACATGTAGTGATGAATATCCAAAAGATTAAGATCAAAGAGTAAAGAAGCAATTTCATCACTTTAAGCATTTGATTGATAACTTTTTTCTAAAGATATGAAATCGGAGAAAGAATTAATTGATTATATTTGTAATAATTGATTGTTTTGCTTTAAGTTGTATTTAAAACACAAGTGGAACAATCTAATCGGTAAATATAAAGGTATAACATGTGAGAATCAGTTATATTACATATAATCAATTGATTTATAACTTTTTTCTAAAGATACGAAACAAGATATTTTTAACTTCTTGAAGCATTTATTGAAAGTGTGAATTCAATAATATTGAAAGCAATTGTTGTTCTTAAGTGAACACTCAAAACAATTTATAGAAAGCTATATGAAAAGAATTAATTAATTATATTTACGAATAATTGATTATTTTGTTCTATGTTGTATTTAGAAATACAATTCAATGTAAATACTCAAGGTTATGTGATAATTGATTATAATATATATAATTAATTAAATGTGGAAGGAGGCTTTTCAGAACAAGTATAAGATAATCCATTAATATTAAAGATAATCAATTATGTTAAGTGACAACAAATTAATTGTTGGATCAAGATCAAACTTTTACTAATAGATTACGAGTTATATTTGATAGTCAAGAGACATTTTTTTTTACTTAAGAGCATAATGGTCAAAACACATTTATTTAATTGTGACTTTACTCATGTAGCCTACTCCACATGATAATTGATGTTATCTACAATAATCTCTTCCTCAATAATTATTCAGTTAGGAATAAAACTTTTTTATTGTGACTTAGTCCACATAGTCTACACCATGGAACAATTGATGGAACCTACAATAATCTCTCCTTTAACAATTGTCTCACTAGGAATCAAACTCATGAGTTTGCCTTTGATACTAATTGTTAAATTCTTTTGGAGAAAATGTCAAGGAGATTCAATACGGATGAGTCATAAGTCAATCCATATAAGAGATTATGACATCGCATTCAACCTAAAGCCTTAAGTTATGTTTGTGGGTATTTCTCCTTATATATTGGTCATCTCACACATTTTCTGTGGGACTCTCAAGTCATACTTTAATTCCTAACAATCTCATCCTCAAGCGTAAGTCATTATTACTCATTGCAAACTCCTCGTTGAATCCAAGTATTTTACTCACGAGTATCTTATAGTATATTACATAACAACTTCTACAAGATCAATATTTAAGTGAAAGTGAGTCAGATTGGTTGTCATAATGAAATAGAGGGAGTTTTATAGATTTAAAGATATTATTTTATGTCTCCAACCATTTGAAGATGAGGACCTCATGAAGTTTGCCTAAACTTTGATGAATATTTTATGATTCTATTGTTTAAGTCTTGCTGCATTATAATCCTAGATCTTGATATTTTATGTGTTAATCTCTTTTTTGTTTGTAGTTTGTTTTTTATTTATTAGGGTTATCAAAATTTGCTTGTGAAAGAGGTTTCACTGGTGTGTTAGGATCTTGTAGAGTTTAAGATCAAGTGTAAAATGTTGTTTTTCTTGTTTTTCATGTAATGTGTTTGTAAAAATATGAAGTTAGTCAATTGACTTAATAAAGTTGATGTAACCTTTTTTTAGAGGTAAATCAATATAAATTTCTTGTTTTTTTTTCTTGATCTCTAACTCTTTCATATTTGAGTTTTTGGGTTTTATAGTTTGTTCATCTTGGATATAAAGAAATTAACAATACATCTTAAAAATCTTAATGAGAACTTTAATTTATTTAGAGAAAATTTTAATTTAGTTTTGTTTTTGAAAGAGTTCAAAGTTTTTGAAAGTTTAATTCACCATCTCTTGAACTCAACTTACATTTTTAATAATTATATATGGTTAATGTGCATATTTATTAAATCACTATTAAATATAGGGTTAAATATGTTTTTAGTCCTTCAATTATTTGTCAAAATTGTGTTTCGTGCCAAAGGCAAACTTTGAACTTATTTCGTCCTTATGCTTTATAAACTCGTGTAAATGATCCTTGATGAAGTGTTAGAATTCCTTTTTATATCTTTATTTTCCTTCTTTATATTTCGTACTTCACGATCATCCGTCTCTTAAGCTTCTTTCATTCTTTTCCCTTCTATTTTCTCTCATTTTTTCTCCTTACAAATGTTTTTATTCGTCATCGATGATCATTTACACCTGTTTATAAAGTATAAGAACAAAACAGGTCTAAAGTTTGTCTCAGGGACGAAACACAATTTTAACAAATAGTTCAGGGACTAAAACCATATTTAACTCTTAAACATATTACATATAGTAATATTAAAAATATGTTACTAATATAATTAAGAGATATTTATCAAATGTTACATGTACAGTCTCTTATTAATGATCTTTAATAACATTTTTACATATTAATAAAGACATTTAGAAAAAAGATGTTACTACAAATTTCTAGTGACATTTTTTTAATAAAAAAATAACATTTTAAAAATATTATTAAAATTATTTAGTAACATTTTTTTAGTAAAAGAGTAATATAAAAATGTTACTAAAGATTTTTAGTAAATTCTTTTTAATGTTACTAAAATTTTTAAAAATGTTATTATGTGAGTTTGTAAATCTCTTTTCTTTTATTGCTTATCTTTAATCAATAGGATTCTTAACTCCATATGTTGAATTCTTATAATCTCTCATTCTCTTTATATATTGTACATCTCTATTTAATGTGAGATTCTCAAATTTACACTTGAATTTATAATAACCTTTCTCTCTCAAGTATAAAAAGTATGATGTTATCTCTAATACAAAACTTTAAGACAATGAATTTGTGAGTTTTTTTTCATCTCACTTATTTTTAATGTGAGACTTTTAACTCCGCACTTCCAATTTTTTCATTAAAAATCATATTTTTTTTGAAAAAAAAATCATGAATTTTTTTTTTCAGTAATACATTACTTTTGTTTTAATCCTTTTAAATAAAAAATATGATTAAATATTTTTTTTAAATAATTAAAGTGTGATTAATAAAAAAATCAATTAAATATTTTATAAAGTTACTTTTTAGTAACATTTTAAAAAAATCATACTACATAATAAATTAGTTTTACTTATAGTAATATTTATTTAAAAAATATCATAATAGTGTATTTATATTGTTTATAATTTGATTTATTTTAAAAATGTAACTATATTATGTAAAATTTATTTATAGTAACATTTTTAATAAATGTAACTAAAAAAGTTACTGAAAAGTATAAAATAAAATATTATAAAAATTTATAGATACTAATTTCAATATAAGTTAATTGTTGAGGTAATAAAAACTTATATAACTCGTTATAATATATATAGAGAGAGTTAGAATAACTTGTAATGATGTAATTTGATTTGCTTTCAGAATATCTTGATTGCGTTTTAAAAGGAAAAAAAATAATTCAAGTAATATTGATTAAAGAATAATTTTGGCTTATTGCTTTTTTAAATTAAATAAACATATTCCTTCCGTTTCAAATTATAAGAGGTACTTTAGAAGAAAATCTTGTTTCATAATATAAGGCGTTTTAGAATTTTAATAACTTTGTTTCTTTCTTTTTCTTATATATAGAGCTGTCAAAATAGACCCGGCCTGATGGGTTGGCCCGTATAGCCTATGATTCAGGTCAGGTTAGGCTTAAAAAATTGTGGCCTACATAATAATAGGTTTTTTTTAGCCTGACCCATTTGGCCCGATGCCCATATGGGCCAAGGCCAGGTTGGCCCGTAGGCTAATGGGCTGGCCCGTTTATTTTTTATATTTAAATTTTGTTCTTAATTGGTATGTTGTCATACCAAAGAAAGAAACCCTAGTGTCTCAGAGTCTATGTTTTTTTCTTCATTTCTTCTCTTCCTTTCTCATAAGCTCTTTCATTTCCTCTACTGCACTACTCCTCTAACATCTCACAAGTCTCTGTTATATTGTTTAGTAGGTGTTTGACTCTTTCGGAAATACTTAGTATGTGATCTAAGTTTTTTTTACAAGTTGTTCAAATGTAAACAGTTTTACACACACATTCATGTAAATATATTATATATTATATTTATATTGTTGATAAAAAATTATATTGTAGATATATTGTAATATTTTTTTTTAATTTTTAATTAGGCTAAAAATGGCCTGTTCGCCTAACATAGGGCCAGGCCAGGCTAAAAATTGTGGTCTGTTTTAAAATATAGGTCAAGCTAGGCCATCGGATTTTCTGAACTTGGCCCTACGGGCCAGGCCAGGCTGGGCTGGGCCGCCCGTTTTGACAGTTGTACTTATATACTCCTATTAATCACATCATTATTTATATTAACATTAAATAGTAGAAAGAGAAATTAAATATCAGGAACTAAGAATTAATTCCCTTTTATTAGTCTGACTCTTCATCTTTTACCATCATCTACTAATATTATGTTTTAATTTTTGTATTAAAATTGCGGTAGCAACTCATTTTAATTCACTATTTCTATTTACAATTTGGTGGGAATTGAAAATTTTGATTGAAATTTTGAAAATAAAATTTAAGCATAGTCATTTACAATTTAGTAGGAATTAAAAATTTTGATTGAAATTTTAAAATAAAATTTAAGTATAGTCATTTGCAATTTGGTGGAAATTAAAATTTTTGATTAAAATTTATTTAAAATAATTGGTAGTTCTTATTTTAAATTATTTAGAAATGATTCTGAAATGATTTCAAAACTGTTGAAATTCTAATCTCAATCAATTTACAATTTTATTAAAAAATTAATTCATTTATAAATACTTCTGGTTAAATTTCAATTAATTCATTTAATAGTACTCCCTCTGTTTCTAAATAAGAATAAAACCAATAAAAGTAATAACTCCTATAACTTATAATAAATTTTAAAATTTTTTTCCAATAGTATCCTTAAAGAATTAAATGTGATTTATTGATTAACAAAAAAGTAGATGAAAAAAGATAGAAAATAATTGGTTAATACAAACAGCTGGTCTATTAAAGTCTCATAAAAAGAATCATTTAATTATTTTTATATTTTTTAAAATAAGGGTATAGTTGGTAAAAAACAATTAATGTATCATTGAAATTTGTAAAGGACAGATAATATGAAACAAATTTCTTCTCCTAGAACGACACTTATCTAGAAACAAAGGGAGTAATTAATAAGGGTAAAAATGAAAAATTTATAGAAAGTTCAACAAATTAATTACTTTTATTGGTATGTGAGAATTTGTCAAGTACACCTTTTATAATTTGAAACAAAGTATTATGTAGGATTTGTTATAGTTGAACAAATTAATTCTTTATTACAGTTTCGAATCACTGATATCAGTGACTATTTGGGTGAAAGTCTATAAACTACCTTTATAATTTACCATCCTCAGAATAACTTTTGATAAATTTTTAATATGAGTTTCTTTATATCTAATATGCACAACTTGCAGATTAAACAACTTTTATTTATGAACAACTTTTATTTATGATACTTGTGAGTTACCTGCAACCCGCATTATTAAACCTATTTCAACCAAAATTTTATATCTGTTGTTTTTGTATGTGATCACTAAATCTAATTTAATTTAATATAATATTTTTTGTTTTTATTAGTTATCATCAAATCTAATTCAACTTAAAATATATTTTCTTGTTTTTATTAGTTGAATATTATTTAATAGATTAAATAAATTATTATAAGAATGTTACAAAAATTTTAATATACGTATATTGTAACAGGTGTGGACTATAAAAAAAATAAGGAAACGCCTGAAACTAAATATTTGAAAATCATAACTAACAACTCATATTTTTTATTTTTCAGCCATAAATATTTTAATATAAAAATAAATAAAAAAATTAGTCAAAAATAAAAGTAATATAGAAATCATATTATAAATATAAGTGTCATTTCAAAATAAAAGATAAATATCATATAAATATAAATGACTACAAAATTTATTAAAAATAACAGTGTTATAATATAATATAAAAGTGTTATTGAAAAACAAAATATACTACAAAAATAGCAAACTGAAACTATGATTTTGGTATAAATATTACAAAGTTAATATATGATTAAAATTATTTTCTATTAATTTTTTACTTTAAATTAGAAGCAAGTTAATATGAATCTTAAAAAACCACGAGCAAACTAATGAGAAATTATAATTTTGTCTCCGAGTAAAGTTCGTTGGTAGCAGCAATGCTTGGAGCAACATTAAAAGGACTTTTCCAAACTTAGGTTACGTTTCTTTGGTACTCTTTCCTGTGATTTTCTTCTTCCATATTAAATTATATATATAGTTTAAATTCACTGATATAAAAAATCAAATACGATTATATTTACCACTTGGTTTGCGTTCGTATAGAAGATGAAATATGAATCATATAGAGTGCATGTGCGCTCTTTATTCCACCATGATTTTTGTTACAGTTTATCACTCATGTACAAGTGTGAGAAAGCATACATCGATTGATATTAGAACATGTTTTAAGTTCTCCTCAAGAGGTAAACCTATAAGATACATAATATCCCAATGCAGCAATGACCAGAACTGCAGCACCAATATTTGCTGCTAATTTTTTTTCTTCCTCATTCAATATCCCTTTACCTATCTTTGAAAAAGCCCGGGAGACACCGCCAACCCTTTCCACTGCATTCTCTTCACTCTTCCCTTCGTTTTTGCGAGTAGTTCTGCTGTTGGATTCCTTTTCCTTCTTCTTCTGAACTTTTGGAGCAGAAGTTTCTGTTTCCTCAGCTAGAAGTTTTTCTATTTCAGTTTCTTTTTCTTTAGAATCAGCTAGCTCCTTAGCTTTAGCTTCTCTTGACTCATAAGGTTCCTCATTTACTTCATTATTTGACTTCTTTTCCTTCTTAGCATCATCAGCACTTGTTTCTTCTGTCCTCTTTTCCTCCCATTGCTCTTTAACTGTTGGCTTTCTGGAAACATTTGTTATTGCAGGTTTTGGCTCACCTTCCTCCTGATTCTTTGGATATTTCTCATCTGTTTTGATTTTTGATTCCATTGTTGGGGTTGATTTAGGTTCAATTTCTTCTTGGCTTTTCTCAGCTGTTTTGACTTTGGTTTGCATTGCTGGTGTTGGTCTTGGTTCAAATTCATCTTGACCCTTCTGGTACCTTGCAGCTGTTTTGACTTTGGTTAGCATGGTTGTTGTTGGTCTTGATCCAAATTCCTCTTGACCCTTTTGAGACTTTTGATCTGTTTCCATTTTGGTTGGCACTGTTGGTGCTGATTTTGGCTCATCCTTCTCTTGACCCTTTTGAGGCTTTTCATCTCTTTGCATTGTAGCAGACCTTGGCGGTGCTGGTTTTTGCTCCAACTCCTTTTCACCCATTTGAGGCTCACCAGAAGGACCAACTCTTTCTACAGCTTCCTCTTTACCCTTTTGGTCCCTTGGTTCTGAAGGGGTTTGAGATGGCGTGTCTTCCTTTTTTTGTGCCTTGAAGTCAGGGCTTGCTGGTGAAGCACTTTTCTTGTCTTCAATTGGTTCTTCCACTTTAGTTGTAGTTGTAGGATGTGGTGCAGTAGCATCTAGGACTTTTTCATCAGGCTTTGATTTAGTTACTACTCCTTTTTCTTGGGATGTTCCCACTTCTTGTTGTTTAGTAGGAGCAGGTTGTGATGTGGTTGAGGACTTCTTTGGTATTGTAAGGGTGAGAACTGGAGCTTCATACTTGCCTTGAAGTGCCTCTGCTTCACAATAATCTGGAATGGGATATGATTGATCAATTCGGTGCCATAATGTCCCTCGAACTTGTCTTTCTCCAGATATCCTCACAGTTCGTGAAGAAGCCACGTAGGTAATCTTTACACTGTCCCTCGGGAAACCTGTAAAATTAGGTGAGAAAAAACTGAAAAACTAAACTAATGAAACTGAATTTGTCTGTAAAACTTGTAGTAGGAATTATTCGATTATTCAGAAGTGATTAAACAATTGCAACATACTTAGAAAATATAAACTAGGCAATTATGTTATCAACATCCGTCGTTATTAAGTAAATCGGCATGCATCTTAATAAGTAGTTAAAGAGTAAGCTCAATCTATATCATAAAATTCCACAAAATTGTCCCAATAACATGCTAAAATATGCATTGCAATACATTATGTGTGGTGCAAATAGCTTGGAACGCACATATTATGTATTAATTTATAATTGAAAGAAAAGCATAAATTAAGAGAAAGTAAAATTTACAAACCAGGAAGATAAACAAGTAGAAGATAGGCTTCTGGAAGCTCTTTAGTCTCTGATTGAGGCTGCAAAGTCTCGTACACGCGACGAACAGAAAGTTGTGGACGGAAAGATGGTGTTCTCTGCCTGAAAGCCATAAATATGTTATATGCTAAAAGGTTTTTTACTCACTTAAATTCTGTCTCAGTGCTTTGAATTGAATTTGTTTTGTTCAGATTTTGTTGGTATATCTATGTTTATATACAAGGTGTAGATAGTGTTTTCTTGTGAAAGAAACAATTCCTTGTTTGTATATCTGCATGTGTTTTGTTTGTTCACGTAAATGGGTTGGGTATTTTCCTTTGTTTTGCTGAACTTGAATTACGTAAAAGGTATAACTTCTTTAAGTAATTGTTCTTTGTTTTGCCCTCACACTTTACCATGCTACGTACTAGCCATGCAATATAACACGGGTCGTTGTTATAATGTGAAATTCTGTTTTTTATTTTATTTTATAGTTTTCGGCAACTTCTTTTCAATAGGTTTTGATCGCGATTTCCTATAATTACGTATAGATAAATAATTGATTAATATTAAGTGACATTTATTTAACTTACATTAATAACAACTTTGAATAAAACATTAATTAATTTAAATTTTCCATAAAATAGTTCTTTCTTTATTTTATTTTAAATTTCGTGTATTTCTTGTGAAGTCTTAATATATACTTTTTTAAAAAATAGTTTTGTAGTTTTTAATTTTCACTACCGAAATTTAAAAAAATGTTGCTTAAAAGAGTAAATAATACAGTTAAATGATTTTTCACACTTAGAAAATATTTATATTTTTTGTTCAAATTTAATATAGATTCAAGTAAGTTTTTAAATCTTTAACTTTTTTGTTAAGTTTTTAAATTCTCAATTACAACAATATATTTATTTAAATTTTTTAATTACTCGTTAAAATGTTTTATATATGTTTCTATTATTGAAATATTTTGAATAAATATTTTATCATCTAAAAATTATTGAAAGACAATATGGAAAATTTTAAATATTTTACTTTTGTTTATGTTTATTTAATTAATATTATATATAATAAAATATTTATGAATCATATTTAGTAAAAAAAATATAATTAACTTTGACATTTTCAAAGTTAAAAGTCTTAGATGTGTTTTTTATACATTTTTATTATCATTAAAATAACTTCATGTTACTTAAATTATTTTGCATAACATATTTAATTACATCAACATATTTTTGCCTAGAGTGAAGCAAAGAGTCTTAAATAAATTTTATATTCTTTTACCAGACAATTTTTAATGTAATTAAAATAGAATCATCAAAAGTTTATTTTTAAAATTCTTATTTTTAACTTTAACCTTAATTTAACTTGCAAGTGAAAAAAAATTATGCCAAAAGTGTACTTAGTAAGCATAAGCTCCAATGTCACAGTCTGATATTTAGGTAAGCAAGAAAAGACTAGAAAAGTCATGGTACATGAACAGAAAGGTAGAATTAGGAAAACTGTGTAGACCATGAGGGTGACTACATGGTTTCTCTGTGAATGTGAGATATGAGAGTGCAGCTCCTATTCAAAGATTGTGCATGATATTGAGCAACTCACTGTATATCTTGTTTTATAAGGGTTGAGTACTCCTTTTATCCTTTATCCTCTTTACATAAAAGTTATTTTGCTGATAAGAAAAATGGGGCAGCAATATAATTAGATTAAGAATTTCAAAATTCTGTAATTTAAAAGAAAAGTCGATACACAGAAGGCAAATAAATATACTTTCTTAAAACATTATAATTCTGTGCTTGAGGAGTAATGACTAATGACTAATTTCCATCCTATTTATCAACAAACTCAGAATTGATAAGCAGTTTAGGATGTAGCCAGACAAAGTGCATTTCAATTTCAGATTTTGTTCATTGAGTGTAATTTTCTTTTCACAACTTTAAACAGGACAACTCTAACCCACAAAGGAGTGAATGCTCTCTTGATTGTCAAGATCCTGGAACTCATTCCTAACTGAGAATTTAATCCATCTCCTTTCCTCCAGAATCTTGAGACAGGGTTGCATTACAAGGCCAATCAGCACAGCAATGAGGCTTACAACAAGTACTTTGTTGGTGGAGAGAGCCAGCACAACACAAATCAAAACTGTGGGAGGAATGCAGATAGCAACTGCTCCAGCTGTGCCCCCTGGAATCTTGTAAGGTCTAGTCGCGTTGGGGTGCTTGATCCTCAACAATATGAATGCCACAAACTCCAAAATCATCCCAAAACAGTACAAGAAATTTTCAGCAGCCACAATCTCTTGAAAACTCAACCATGAGAGTAAAATCACACCAGAGGCAGAAAAGAGTATTCCTATGAGAGGAGTTCCATAACGAGACTTCTTGCCAAAGAACTCGGGCAACATGCCCCTCTCAGCCATTCCTAGAAGCTGGAAAGAGTCACTACTCATTTCAGCAACAAACATTCCCATGTTTGACATTGCAGCAGCAGCCTGAAGCCACCACCTCAACCACTCTCCTCCAACAATCTCAGCAATATCTGAGAAGTACCCATCAGTCCACAACTCCCTATTGAGGGGAACAGCACCAGTGCCAATCAAAAGAGGGAAGAAATAGCCCAGAACTACAAGGATCAAAGCATAAAATAGAGCCTTGGGAAGAGTTCTCCTTGGATTTTCCACTTCTCCTGCTAGAGTACTAATAGAGTCCCAATAATTGAGATTCCAAAACAAAGTATTCAAATACAGATTCCAATCAGTATCATCAAGATTTGCCACACACCATCTTGAAGGTTTCAAGTCTGGAATTGACAAGAATCCCATGACCACAAAAGGAAGGAGTGAGAAAACACCTAAAAAAACAGCAACCGTTCCCACAATGGTTAAGCCCCTATAGTTCAAGCAAGTGAGAACCACAGTTAAGGCCCAAGTTGAAATAGTTCTGGGAACCCCACCACCCAGTGCAGGGATTCCAGATTTCAAATAGTCAAGAAACAGAACTGGGTACAAAGCATTATCAACCACCCCACTTAGCCATTTCATCCAACCTTGCTGAAAGCCCCAAAAGGAACCCAGGGCAGAAGAGACCCAAATCACATAACCACTATTCTCAGGGAACATTGTACCCATCTCTGCAGTAATAAGAGCCTCAGGAACACTCCATATAACTGCAAAAACCAAGAACCCCAAAAGAGCTAATAGAGGACCTGCTGCATGCACAGTGTCCTCAACACCAAAAGGTCCCCCTGAAACCTCATAGAAGATGAGAAATACTAGAGGAAGAACAGAAACTCTCCTCGTGTGGTTTTCCCTTTGGGAAGATGACTCCTCCATACGCACATACTCACCACCATTGAACCTCCCCATTAAGAAATGTAAACCCGAATTGTGTCATAAACTTTGAAGGCAATCAAATACGAAAATAGATAAGACACTAGCTTTGATAAATTTACCAGTAAATTTTGCTCTTTTTCATTCACAAAATGGAGAAGTGAAGGGAAAACTTGAATCAATTGCTCATTTTGTATATCTATGCATAGTAGAGATAAGGTGTGAGTTGTCAGAGAGAATCAACAGAGCGGAGAGAGAGAGAGAGAGAGAGAGCAAAAAGAGATTATACCAAGCCAGAAATGAGAGGCAGAAAAGATGAGAATGAAAGAAGAAAAGACGAAAGAATCTAAATCCTCAGGCGGTGCAAAATGTAATGATGACTTAGTTGTGGTTGGGGAAATTGGAATCCAACGTTGAAGCTAAACAAAAGTAGTAAGTAAGCACAACAAGGTAGTGTGTTTTGGACAATGCACGCGGAAACGGCCATGAAATGAAAGTTCTGCCACTGCCACTCTCTTTATGTGTACGTACCATGTCACCGTTCATCTTTGATTTCTGTTTGCTACTTCATCTTCCTTAATTTAACAAAAAATAACATTTATCTTATTTTCTTTTCAAGTTTATTCAAAAAAACTTATCTTATTTTTCTTATGAAGTTTATTAAAAAAATTTAGTGCCACAAATTAATATTTTAATATTTTATGTTAAAATGCAATAAATGAAATGGAAAATATTATCTTAATAACTATTTTGGCTTTGTTTAATTTTAAGACTAAAATTATAATGTTAATATTTTATCTTTAAATATAGAAAAAATGAAAATTCTCAAGAAAATTCTGGAAAAAATTGTAAAAAACGATTTAATTTAGATTAATGTAGCAAAAAACAAATTAAAGTAATTTTCTTCAGTTGAAGGTTTTTATTATTACTTAAATGTAAAATATATTATAAAATTGTTTAATTTCTATTGAGGAAATAAAAGCCAAAAATTGAATATCAAAATCATTTTCTTCAATTTATTTTTTATATTATTACAAGTTTTATATATTAAAATGACTTAGTATTTTTTTAATTTGAAAGTGTGATTTTTTTTAAGAATTATTTTATATTTTTATTATTGTTAAAAAGTACAATTATTTACCTTTATTCTCCACAAATACTTTGATGGCACTATTATTTTGGGTAAAAAACAGAAAAAAAAAACTCACAAAAACGTAAGTTTAAATTGTGTTTTAAATTTTTTTTTATTTTTTTAAAATTTGTCTAAAGACACAAGGTTTGTTTTACGATAGTTTAATTTTTATAGACAACGAGATTTGTAAGTTTAAAAAAGATTTCGTAAATAAATATTTTCTTAAAATCCTTTCTCTTTTGATATTAAATACAATCAATAAAATGTAATCTAAAATAGTTTAAAAAAAAGAAAAATTACTCAAGTTTTTATATTAGTTTGTATGAATCTTCATATTGTGTCCAATTCTCAATCAACTTGATTGAATTTTACTAGTAAACTACCACTGCAACTTACAAGTATTGTTTTGGCTCGTAGTCACTTCCGACTAACCCGTACAAGTAACACAAAGTCACTCCTAGCTTCAACTAAGTATTCTTTCTTACTAAGTCACTCATGGCTTAAAACATGGGTTTGAAAAGGATTTGTGATAGAATCACAAAAGTTTGAACTATTCTAGAAGAGGTATGTCTTAAAGACAAAAAGAGATTAAATTCAGCTTCTAGAGATAGTTAAGAAACACTAGCAGTGTTCTTCTAAAGCTTTTTATAAAGAGATTAGAAAGTGTAGAAAAGACTTTGCAACAACACATTTTTTCTCAGCTTGTTTTCCATATCTCTTCAAGATGAGCTCGGTCCCTTATATAATGTATAAGCAACTAGTCGTTAGATAACCGTTCTGACTTCTTCAACTTTAGGTTGGCCTTGAGCACATATTCTTGTTGCGTCTAATGAAGGCTTCACGTAGTTGCATTAAATGTTCTTCTTCATGCAATAAATGCGTGTTTTTATTTTTCACAGAAAATTTGACAACTTGTAGCACTTATCCTCCATTGGGCAATGAATTTTACTCCTTTTGATGAAAGCAGCACACTTCCGTACATGACAGGTGTACTTCACAAGTTGACAAAACTTCAGATGCATCAGGAATTTGGTGAGAAAAACAACTTTTACTTTTTATAAGAAAGACGTTGATGGGACATGTAAACTGTTTCGATACTTGATCATTAGAGTGTCTTGAAGAATGTCAAAAGAAAACTTTCAAACATTAGTTAAGACCAATAGCGTATCATTTGATGACTCATTATCCGATGATTATTTTAGGTATCATCTGACACATGATACATTCATGATCTGATGTATGCGAACATTAAATATTCCTTCATTTGATAGATTGCTCTGTTTAGAAGCCTATTTGTATGTTATAACATTAATTTTTTTTCAATATAATTTAAAATTATGGAATATTTAGACTTGTTCTCAACACTTTGGAACTATGACCATTTTACACCCTTATTTTTATTACTCATTACAATTACATAAAATATTATTTTATTGTGATACTTCATTTATATTTATTATTATTATTATTATATTTTTAATATAATATTTTATTATTAAAAGTAGTTATAAAGTAGATATTTCAAAAAGAGTGGGTTGTCGAGATATATTTTTCATTACTTTGTTCATTTTGAGAAAAAGGTTTAAGTTAGGATATCCAGTTGTAATCCTGTGTTCTAAAGATTATGTTTGTTAAAAATTAATTGAAAATAGTTTTAAGGAAACTAAAAGATGGCCAAAAGTTTAAAAATTATGCTAAAATATTTTATAAAATTACTTGAAAAATGTAAAATGATAAATAAGGACATGATTAATGGTTGAATTAAAAATTAATAATAGATAATTATATATTTTTATTATTTATAAAGTTTATATTTTTAATTTATTTTAAATTTTTTATAATCTAAAAGATTATATAAATTAAATTTCAAGTGGAAGAAGTGTGCATAAACTAAAGAAGTTAATTTATGAGCCGAAACAATCTTTTAGATAATGATATAAAATATTTATTTAATTCATCATTTTTTAGGGGTACAACAAAAGACTTTATGATTCATATGTTTATCATAAGAAGATATAGAATGATGAGTTTATCTACTTGTTATTGTATGTAGAAGACATGTTGATAACATCTCGTGATGGGTTGAGATAAGATGGTTGAAGTCATTACTTGGTAGTGGATTTAAGATATAGTATACATGCCCAAACTTTAAATGATTTTTGGAGATAAGATTAAGAGGATTGAGTCTACTAGAAGTTCTCTTTGTGTTAAAGACAATACATCTAAAAGTTGTCAAGATGTTTCAGGACAAAAAGTGCTAAAGTTTAAGCACATCTCTAATAACACCTCTGAGTCTTTCTGAGTTCAATTCTTCTCAAACTAACGAGGAGAAGGTATACATGACTTGTGTTTCTTATGTTAACATAATTGAGAGTGTAATGTATGTGATGGTGCGCATTAAATTGGACCTTGCTTAAGCAGTAAGTGTGGTGAGTAGATATTGAGTAGTTCTAGGAAAAAGCATTGAAGTGAGTCACTAAATACCTAGAGGGTAAGGCATAGAATCATTTTCAAAGGTGACTTGTAGTGTACTCTAACCAGTTCTCTAATTAATTATGTTTCAAACTTCAATATTAGACAATCCATAACTTATTGCATGTTCACAATTGATAGTTATTGGTTAGTTGGAAAACTACTCTCCTTGTCAACCACTGAAGTAAAATATATGGCATTGGTGAAAGTAGTAATGAGTGTTGTTATTTGAAACACTCTAATTTCATAGATTTGATGAATCCAATCTCTCTCCTTGATATTTTGAAGATGGAAGATCTTGGAGCTTGAAGACATGAAGAAAAATATATTTGTTACTATTAATCTAAAGATGAAGAAGGATCTTTGACAATATCTAAAGGATAATTGTTTTGATGATGATGGCTCTAAAAGAAGAAGATGGACCTTTATGATTGAAGTCTTAAACTCTTGAAATCTTATGGAAGCTTTAATCTTGTATTTTGTGTATATGTTTGCTTGTAATAGTTAGGAATCATGTTGAAGATCATAGCATGCACACAACTCTCCTTAAACTTTGAAAAAGTCTTTTGTTTTTCGTAAAAAGCAATTAACATCAAAATAATCGATTATCATACTTAAAATAATTGATTGTCTTGTTAAATAATCGATTATCATCAGCAAACTTTTATTTTTCAATTACTCTCTGTAATAATCAATTATCCTAAGAAATAATCGATTATTCTGAATGTTTTGCGAAAACTTTTTCATATTCTACAGAACTTTGCACCCCTATTTGTCAATAAATACATAAGGGGTCAGAGCTTTCAAAAATAACCTAGAGAGACCAAAGTGAAAGTTGTTTTGCTGTTAGTGTTCAAACTTGCTTCATCCTTTGTGGTTATTCAAATGAGGTGTTCATCCTTTGTGATTATATAAAGGAGGTGTCTTCATTCCTTATGGTGTTCAAGGAAGATATTGTTTCATCTCTTGTGTGTTCAAGAGAGGTTTTGTTTCATCTTTTGTTCTGTACAAAGGAGGTGTCTTATAAATCTTCCTGCTATCTTTCTTATTCCACTGCCACTAGTGCAGAAATTGGAATCAATGACGACTTATTATGACGGGTGTAGTTCACTTGTCATAATAAGTGGGGAGGTGACAATTTTATAATATACTTCAAATTTATTTACTATGTCAGTCCAGCTTAGAACCGTCATAGTAAGTGACTTACTATGTCAGTTTTAATTTCACCTAACATAGTAAGTCTTTTTACTTTAAACTCTGTTTTCCAACTCCAGAGTCTATTCACGTTTCTTGTCTCTCCAACACAAAACTCTACTGTCAAAACCCTAATGTTCGTGTTTCAAACCCTACTCTTGTTGAGTCGTTTGATTTCTTGTGGCTGTGATTCATTTTTTCTGGTGGGTTCTTCATGGTTGTGATTTCTGCTTGGAACCCTAATCTGGTGATTTGTTCTTCGTGGTGTAGAATCTCACGGTGAGTTCAAACAATTTTTTGTTCTTTCAATTTTTCAAGTCATATGAAGATCAAGCCCTTTACTTTGTCTCATTTTAATTTTGATTGATTGATATGTGCGCGAATATTGTGATTGCATAATCTGAGCATGAGTGACTTGTTGGATTGCATAAAACATTGATAGATTACATCTTAGTATGATTGATTTTTTTTACTTAATTCAATCCAATTTGTAAGCACCCAAGTACCCATAAAGTTAAAATAGAGTGGTTTTGGTTCCATATTTTTATGAGTAGATTTATAAATTTATACTTCTATGTTCTGTTATCTCACAGAACATAATAATGGATCGGAGTTGGATAAATTATAGACGTACAACTAATGAATATGAAAGCAGAGTTGAACTAATGCTTATATTTATGGATTTCTTGACCCTATTGCCATTCAAAGCGTAGAAAATAAAGCAAGTGAGGTGCAAACATACTTAATAGAGACATTTCAAAATGCAGCCAAGGAGGTGTATTTAGCACCTTACTTACATCAGTAAGTATACAATTTTAAATTATAGTTAATTATTTAGAATATAATTGTTATTAATGTTATATTATTACAATTTGTAGGGGTCATTGGCAATTGCTAGTGATTATTCCTCATCGTTTTCTCGTGGTTCTCTTGTGTTCATTGCACAAGAAAACTAACACTTTAGCCATCAAACATATACTAGACGCGTAAGTTTTTTATTCTATTGTATTTCCTATGTTAATGATTAATATGATTTAATGAATGTCTACATTTTATAGGGCTATGGAAGCTCATTCGAGGTTGCAAGGGCTTCCACCTGTAACTAGAAAGAAGATACAATTTCTTGCACCTAACGTAACTTATTTATCTTACTATTATTTGATTATAATATAAAATATATTTTAATTATTTGTGTGTGATTTGTAGTGTCCACATCAATTGGGGAACTATGAGTGTGGATACTATGTGTGATGAAGCACATGCACACAATCATATCTGCAAATATCACTAACTCATGGAGAGAGGTAATACAAAATAAAGTCAAACACCCTTAACTATTTAAGTGTAAAGTTAACTTTTTCATTGATTAAGTAAATTTCTTTTGTAGCTATTCAACGATTCATCTCCATTGCAGGACAAAGATATGGAAGACATTAGAATGCAATGGGCTTCATTTTTTTTAAGTGTTTTTAACAAGTTGTAGAATTTTTAGTTTATTTAAATATACAACCAAATATTACATTTTAGTCTTTTTTTGCACAATGTTTATAGGATAATACCATCTAATTATCAATGAACTAGTTTGTTTGGAAATTGTAGATTGTTATATGCAGGTTGATGAACACAATTTTGAATTGAGAACAACCAGTAAAACCAACTGAATTTTTTTTTAAAAACACTAACTTACTATGACAGTTATTGCGTCAACTGTCACAGTAAGTCAAAGATACTATAATAGTTATAATAATAGCTGTCATAAAATGTGACATCTAAAAAATTATTTTTGTACGTGGTTAAGATACTGAGAGTAAGTGAAACTTTTTATGACAGTTCTCATTAGAACTGTCATAAGAAGTATTGCAGAAAAATCATTTTTTATATTGATTCTGCACATTCTATGACAGTTTGATCACAACCGACATAATAAGTTATGACGGGTTGTTAACCGACATAGAAAGTTAAACTTTCTATATCTCCTGTATCTATGTCGTTGTTTGAACCGTCATAAAAAGTTCCGTAGAACTGACATAAAAAATCCCAATTGCAGTAGTGTGCATTGTAAGTTTGTAAATTTACTTTTAAGATAGTTAGTTGTTGTCACTCTCATTCATTTGAGGTGATTTAATCACTGGACGTAGGATCTACTTTTATCCGAACCAGTATAAATACTTTATGTATTTTTCTTTATCCCTACTCTCTTTACATTCAACTTATATTCTGCTTATTGTATACTCTGATTTCTATAAAGAATAACTTAAATTTATATTGGGTATTTTTGTTAACCACTGTTTTAACAAGATTAAATAAAAAAGGTTAAATTTTTATTAAGAAACCAATTCACCCCCTCTTGATTGTTTTACTTGACCTATTATTCTAAGAGTTACTAGGTTTCATGTAAGTTTTTTCTCTATCACTTCATTTAATCACATATTTGGTAGAAAAACTTTTGTTGTAAAATATTAAAACTTATCTTGGTAATATGTAAACTTTTAATAGATTAAAATATCATGTTAAAATGTTCTTGATTAGTTTGAATTGACTACAAGTAACATTTTAACTGATTAGATTATCTAGTTAATATGTTAAAATAATGTAGAACCTCCAATAAGTTTCGTGTCATGTTTTTAATTTGTTGAATTGTGTTTTTATTGGACTAGTTTTTTGGAGCTCAAACTGGATATAAAATCTGTCTATTTTAATCTACTAAAATGACGAGTTAATCCATTAATTTTACTTTCAAGTGAAATTAACCAATTAAGTCATAGTTTTAGTCCATTAAAACTAACAATTTGTTTTATAAATATCTCTCATTTAATAACTGTTTTTACTTAATTTTTGAAATATTCTATTCAAAACTTCTTTCAGAGAAAGAATGCACCCTAAGTTAAAGAAATCTTCGTAGAGCTTTACTAAGCAACCCGTGATCAATACCTTACGATTTTTTTTGAGAAATCACATAATATTCACCTTGAATTCATTTTATGTTGTCCTATTTTTGGTCAAGGTTAATTTGTTCCTTTGTTCATTTTTCTAATTTGAATTGTTGTTTTTCTAAAAAAGGTTTCTAGTTGGTGTTTTGCAGGTTTGGGAATCTTGACTCGAAAGTTTAAAAACAAAGGTTCTTGGTAGTTTTCTTATATTGTTAGGTTTGTGAGTTCTTGTAAAACTTTATTTGAGTGGATAACTTAACTTGTGTGGTTAGACAATTAGATGTAACTCTTAGCTAATTCAAAGGCTTGCAAGGGCTGACGAAGACAACGAACGAATCAAGGCGGATCTTGTCTTGAACGACAAGTTCGTGAGGGGGAATTGATTGACGTGGATAGTGTGGTGGAAGAGAAGCTCAAGAACTCAACATTGATGCTACAAAGATGCGGCCAAAGGCGCAAATCTTGATGGTGGTGACGGAGAAGTTGGAGATTGATGGACAGTCCATTACGAGAGAGGTGAGGAGTTTGACACTGGGGAGCTTAGGACTAACAACACGAATTGCCTCATAGTTGTGGATTTAGATTTACATAACTACGATCTACCAATTAAATTTAAAAATAAGCAAAAAACTAAGAAAGTAAAAAAAATATAAATATAAAAAGTTTTTATAATTTTTAATTTTAAATTTAAGAAAATTATAAAAAATGACAATTAAAAAATATGAAAACTAATTATTCATGAAAATATACTATAAAATAAGTATATTAAAGTAGATTATAAAATAAAATAAAATTTTATATTTATAAATATATTATATTAATAAAAAATAAATAAAATATTTATTTATATTCAATATACATAATATTATACAATAATAATAATTAATAGAATATATAATGTGGATTGTGAAGTAGAACATGTCAATTTGCAGTTTGATCAGTGTGAATTGTAATTTATGCAAGACGAATTTATGTGAGTTGATAAACTAAAATATTTAACCTTTTACATTTTTTTTTCACTGGAGTGCAAGCCGGCCCACATAATTCATCCTCATTGGCATACATATGACAAAGAGACATGAGATTGAACCTCTATATTTATTTTTTGAATCCAAATATTATAGAACATCTAATCCTTAAATTGTGTATTTTGGAACATCTTTCTAAATTAACAGTTTTAAAAATTATCCTATCTAAAACATGTTTAAAGAATTATAATATAAATTTTTTATTAAATAATTTAGAAAAATATTTTAAAATGATTAATTCATAACACTGCAGTTTACTAAATATTCCTTTTCCAAATTTAGAAAGTTTACGAAATAATCAATTCATAAAATTTCCAAAATAACTACTTCAAGGATATCTTTGTTCTTTTTTATTTTTACTATGAGGTGTAGGTGGAGTTTAAGAAGCAAAAACCTTTATATTTAAGATAACTATTCCGGTATTAAGAAGATAAGAGATGTGAAGCTACTTTATGAATTTGAAAGATCAAAGGTGTAACCTGATTGATTTGTTTTAGGAGTTTGACATATTCATTGTCAAAGTAAATCAATTTTGACAGAAACGTCCAATTAATAATCTTATAAATATTATCATATGATGTCAGGCTAAATTTCTATTTATGTCTTTTGTTAAGATTTGTGTAAATCTATTTTTCGAAATGGAAACTTCATAAACTCGTCCAAGTTTCATAAGAAATTTCACACACTCAAATTGTAAGAATATATTAAAATAGTTCTAAATAATATATAATTTAATAATATATTATATTCTAAATAATTTTTATATTTTATTGTTGTAATATTATTATTATTATTAATGGATCGTATTATATATTATTTTTTAAAATAGTTTTTTAATGTTTTCCAAATGTTATTAAACTTTTATAATTACTGTAGTTAATTATATTACATATTATGGTTTACATAGAAAAAAATGTTGAACTTAAAGAGAGGCCCAACACTCCAAAATAGGAAGAAAGGAGTTAAAAAAAAACTAAAACCCTAATATGACCCAACCCACTAATTTGTAGCTTCCGCCGCGCTATCTATGAAACGGAGAAGAGAAAGGAATAGAGTAGTGAGACCGCAGACGTGTCCGCCGCAAATCGAAAGAGAAAGTTGAAACACAAGACGGAGTGGAGCTGAGAAACTTGCAAGAGAGAACCGGTGAACCACGAAATTGTAACCTATAGGTGCGTTTTGTACAAATTGTGACCTAGAAACAAACAAATCCAGTGTCGTTTTTGCCTGTTTTCTAATTTCCAATCTAGTCGCTGAATCTATTCTAAACTCGCAATTTTACACGAGTTTGAACAAGTTTGCTCGTGTTTACAAGACCCTACTGAAAACCAAGTCTATGTGCGAGTTAACTAGGTTCGACGGTGTGGGAACGTAGATGAGTTTATAAGTTGACAGTATCTAGCGATGTCTGTGTAAAAATGATGGTTCATGGTTGATAGAATCCTCTGGGTTTTGAAAACCAATGGAGAAGTTGTTTTCTTTTTGGTATCATTATAGCATGGTTTGCCTCGTAGAATATCAGATGTGAATTATTTTAGTTATAATGACATAGTGTGTTAATTGGAGTTTGGAGCTGATTTGTCTAGTTTATGTGATCTTTTATTGACACTGTTGCTTTCTTTGTTCTTTATTTCTATTGTTGTTATTTGAAGGTAAGCAATGGTGAAGCATAACAACGTCATCCCCAGTGGACACTTCCGGAAACATTGGCAAAATTATGTGAAGACTTGGTTTAATCAACCAGCACGGAAGACCAGAAGACGCTTAGGTATTTTTTTACCTAATATCTTACTTACTCTTTCTGAATACATTTGTCATTATGAGTTTACCTTAATACTTATTATTCAAGAAACTATAATCAGTTTGAGTTTATAATGATTGCCGTGTTTGTCTTTTTTTCTTTATATGCGGGCGACACATCTTTCAGCTCGGCAGAAGAAGGCTGTTAAAATTTTCCCCAGACCAACTGCTGGACCTCTCAGGCCTGTTGTTCATGGTCAGACTTTGAAATACAACATGAAAGTCAGAGCTGGGAGAGGATTTTCTCTTGAAGAATTGAAGGTAAAATGAGTAATTCTTCCCCCATTCTCCCTGAAGCACCTTTTATGAATTATTTATGACTTGCAATAGATCCTCGATTGTTGGGGTGGTATTAATGTTGTCAAATACTGATGGCAGTTTGAGCTCTATGTATACAAAGATAAAAGAGAAGGAACCCTAATTGTTTTTTTTCCTTCTTTTTATGGAGAAGCTCTACATTGTACCCCATTGAACATGCTAATTGTTAGTTATGCAGTATGAAATTTTGATTTCCTGGAAAATTCTTAATTGTCTCAGTTTGTATTCAAGTTTATATGATTCGGGTTGAAAGGGACAAAAAGAAAATTTAAGCATGGTTACCTATAAACTGTGTAAAACATTAGAAAGTCTTCCTTTTTTTCTTTCTTCCTGACAGAACAATATTCGTTTATATATCCTAGAGTGCTGGCATTCCCAAAAAACTTGCTCCAACAATTGGGATTGCTGTTGACCATCGCCGCAAGAACCGTTCTTTGGAGAGCCTGCAGGCTAATGTGCAGAGGCTCAAAACATACAAGGCCAAGTTGGTTGTGTTCCCAAGACGGGCAAGGAAGGTCAAGGTAATGCTAAATTCTATGATTAGTTTGATAATTATGTGAAATATTTATTTATTTTTATGGTCATCATCATTCCATTGAAGTAGGAAACTCACCAAAGTTTGAGATTTTTTACGGCTCTAATTTGTTTTCTTTTGCAGACTGGTGATTCTAGTGCTGAGGAACTAGCAAATGCTACCCAAGTTCAGGGTCCATTTTTGCCCATTGTGAGGGAGAAGCCAACTGTTGACCTTGTTAAGGTAACAGATGAAATGAAGGCATTCAAAGCTTATTATAAGCTTCGTCTTGAACGCACCAACCAACGCCACTATGGTGCCCGTTTAAAGAGAGCTGCCGAAGCAGAGAAGGAAGACAAGAAATAGTGTCCTTGGGAAGCCAGTTTCCTATCCTTACTATATAGTTTTGCGTAATTTTTGTTTTAGATTCTGCACCTTAGCTTTTGGAAGATCGTCACTCTTACAGTTTTTTTGGTGAACTCAACTTTGCTAAGCGAATTTATTTAATTTTGTCTTCATTATGTTTTTGCTGGTATGCAAGTTTTCCAGGCGTTCAACTTGATCTTCTCTATAGCTGGACATGAAAATCTGAGACTGTAGCTAGAACCGTATGATGAGTTGGTGTTGTTTATTTTGGGCTTTCAAAATTTAATTTTTGCAATTATTAATATATGTTCAATAAATATATGTTCTCTGCTTCCTGTACCAAATCATTGGGTCAGTCACTAGGCTTAAAGTTGATTAAGAATTAGCCATTGCATTCAAAGGTTAAAGCCCTACATAGTTCGGTTTCCTCTCCATGTATCGCCCTTGTCCTGTCTCTATTAATTTACGAAAAGAAAGGTACGTATATTTAGTTAACGTATGAAAGTTAATGAGATGCAAGCATCGAGAACAACTTGATTATTTCCGCAACTCTTTATCCTCACAGCACAGATCAGCATGTTGGAAATTTTAAGATTTTCAGAGGTGTTGTTAATCGCTCCAAACGCCATTCTTTTTTTAACTCCGTTCAACCTGCTTAAATTAGCTTTATGATAGATGATGTCATTCGTGTTTTGTGTTCTATGTTACTAAATTTGTTTTCTTCCTCACTATACAACACAACTTATTTATTGAGAGTTTGAAAAGGTCAAGTAAGAATGAGAATAGTCACAATAATGACTGCCAGGTTTCGTGTTTATAAAAATCTTTGGCATCAGAGCATTATAATGTCTCTGGCTTATTGGTATATGTCGTGGGTTTGAGTCTGATTTTTTTTTTTTTGGTTTCATTAATTGGTCATGTTTTATCTCTCATTTGTGTTTTAGTACGCTGTGGGTGAATTTTGATTTGGTCTGACTTCATTTTGAAAGTGAGTTGTAAGCAAGTCACTCTATTGAAGACCACTTTACTAGCATTTGCCTAAACTTTTAATGTAAAAAGCTATTAGTATAGTTTTTATTTTAAAATATTTTTTGTTCTGGTACACTTAATAGTCTCATGTTGTTTAGGAGTCGAGGTTAGGAGTCGAGGTCAAAGGTAATTTATATACATTTTTCTCCTTTAATTTTCCAATGTGCTTTTTAAGAATAAAACCGTGATGGAATTTTGAGCTTCAAAGCGGACAATACTTTAGATGCGGTGATTGATCCTAACGATGTTATCTTAACGGACTTGAGGTTAGAACATTGGTGTCGTCTGTGGGAATGAAAGGGGGTTCCAAAGTTGAACCCTCACTCACTTAGCCCTCGACTTGGGGGCTTATTCTGATACACCTAATAGTCCCACATCGTTTAGAAGTCAATGCGAAATGCACTTTATATACTCGTTCCTTCCTTAACCTTCAGAGGTGCCTTTTAAGGATAAAACCGTGATGGAGCTCCGAGTTTCAAAGTGGACAATACCTTGGATGCGGTGATTAACCCTAACAATGTTACCTTAACGAATTTGAGGTCGGAATATCTTTCATTTCTATGATTACATTTATTCCATAAAATTTGTAGATTAAACAGATTAACATGCACATATAAGTACATATTACATTTTTTAATATTTATTAACATAATAGCAACTTATTTAATTTATTAGAAAAACAACTAATCAAAATAAAAAGATTGAATTTAAAATTAAATTTCTTAGTAATAGAAGTTATGTGTAGCTTCCAAAATTGTTTAACTCATGGGTTATTGTGTAGACTTAATATAAAAAACTTGCATAAAGAATTTAGTCAGAAGATACACTCTCACACCTAGGTGAGCTAGGGGTTACAAGGAAGATTAACTTTTTCCCACTCTAGCTTTAGTTACACCAGCGCGATGCAAGGAAGATTAACTTTTTCCCACTCTAGCTTTAGTTACACCAGCGCGATGCAGTTATTAAGCATGGATGTCTTGGTAAGGACCTTGTCCTTGAAGAATTTATGAACTTCCATTGCTAAGTATAAAAATTCCCACACAGTAATCTGAAAGTAAGAGATGCTGACATAACAAAATAGAATAAGATGTTGACCTGGGAGTTTATAGAACTTCCTCAATTTCTCCTAGCCTTTCTCTAACAGTGGGTTTGTCCAAATTCTTGTTGTACGTAACAACATGAATGTTATCTCTTTTGTCAGCTAATGTCCACTTCGGACCGAGTTCTGCAGAGAAATCATTTGCAAAAGAATGATCGACGTAGCCAAAAGTCTACAAAAATTATACAAATTTCAGTAAATAATATTAATAAATTAGCAAAATGAAGAATTTAGAAATGAAATACATTATACCTTAGTAATAAGATGCATAGTAATGAACTTTTCTTTCGTTTGACTTTGAAGGATGATTTCTACACTTAACATGTTTTTGGTTAAATCAGCATTGAAGTGAAGAGGAAGAGATAAACTTTTAAAGAGAGATAAACTTTTAAAACAGTGCAGAGAAAGTATTAGAGAACAAGAAGAGATAAAGGTTATGGGAAGTGAAATGAAATGAATTTCACATTAAATAGAGGTTAAAGGACCTTCAGAGAAATTGAAAGGTCTTTCAAGAAAAAAAAAATTTAGAATTGAAAAAGTGAAGTTGAAAACTTGATGATAGGATTTGAGACAACTTTTTAAAGAAAATGAACAAATAAAGATAACATGATTTGAAATGACATTGCATTAAATATAGGTTGAAGCAGTTTAGAAAAATTGGAAAGTCTTTTTAGAAAAAATCATTTTTGTAAAACTGATAAAGTTAACTTCAAAAATAGTTTAATTAATTTTAAGAAAGCTATGATTATAATAACGAAAGATAAGAATGAAATATATATAATTTCGAATTTCCAATTCTGTAGGAATATATTTACCTATCCAAATATATGTATGTTTATTTATTGAAATGCATATTTACTAACTTCAAGAATGAATGAATAATTACTGAGATAAAAAATAATTAAAGATATATTCAAGATGAAGAGAATTATTAGAAATTACAATTCTTTTAGAAAAAAATAACGAAAACGAAAATTAAAGAAATGAAATAAAATGAAAGATGTAGCTGACACTGATTTGGTATTGAAATCAATCAAATTTTGATCTCAACACGAAGATGCACACTCAGCAATTACAATCAAAATTAAGGAACATCGTCATGTATATAAGTTACAATTTACAATTTTCATGTATATAAGTTACAATTTAAAATTTTCAATACCGAGAAATATATCTCACTGTCCAAATATATATATATATGTCCATATTTCGTAAACTCAGGAATTAATTAGTAATTGATGATTAGTAAAACAAAAAAATGAATTAAAGACATATTCAAATTCAAGAGATAAAGGTTAAAAAAAATGAAATGAAATGTCTTTCACATTAAATAGAGGTTTCATTCATTTTAGCGAAATTGAGAATTGGTTTTAGAAAAAAGCATTTTTTTTTGGAGATTAAAAAAGTAAACTTTGATATGGTTAAATTAATTTTTAAAAGAGTAATGATACAAAAATAGAAATTAATTAATTAAAGATACATTAAACATACATGTGCATTTAATTTTTTTCTTCAGAAGAAGCAGCAAAGATTATTATTAAAGTTTTAAAAGACAACACTTGCTTTAAAGATGAAAAGATCATTATAATAGCAAATAAAATGACGAAAAGGAATTAGAATTATTAAAATATAAAATTCTTGGAGACAAACATAACCAAAACAAAAATTAAAGAAATCAAAGAAATCAAAGAAAATGAAACATGTAGCTGACATTTATTTGGTATTGAAATCAATTAAATTTTGATGTTAACACGAAGATCCACAGTCAGCAATTGTTAATAAAATTAAAGGGCATTGGCATGCATATAAAGTTAATGATTTATACACTTGAGGATATGTAAAGTTTTGTAGAAATGAAGACAATAAACTGGAATGGGAAGGTAAACATAATATAAAGCAATAAAAATTCAAACATTATTATACGAAAGGATGACTTAAGTAAATATTGTTTAGACATTACTATTGTTAAGTTGTTAATTCTGAAAAACAAAAAGAAGCAGTTCAAAGCACATGTCACTTATATGAACAAATATAAAAAAAGACCCTAAAACAATCTTGTGGTAAAAACTCTGATGGTGTTGTCTCGTTCCAAGTGAGCTCTAAAGACAATGAAATTTCCTTTCTTTAAGGCATTCCTTTGGCAGAAATGTTTCCATTCTTTTCCTATTTTAGTAGACTTCTTTAATCCATTCCTTATAAGTACCTAACACTCTACTGCTTCTAGAGGACCATCCATAACCAATCTTCTAAATTTGTATTTGCGTACATAATTCGCAAAGTCTGAAGTTAGATCCTGCAAATGTTGATTTTACATTTTAGAGCAAATAATGTCATTGAAAAACTACTAAAATAATGAAATAAAAAGCATATTGGTAAAGCAAGGTGAAGTTAGGACTGACCACTTGGCTTGCTTTGGCTTAGAATGTAGTCAAAGTGAAATTGAAATGAGCGTATGGGGAATTGTTCACGGTACGCTTGCCAAATACATGCAAATCATTGTTGTAGGTGGTGAACTGGAAAGTAGAACACCAGCGTAAGCAAAAAGAACGACTCGTGGGTGTTGTATCTTATAGAATTCTGTAAGATATGTCCAGCCTCCAGTTATTCTCGGGTCGTGAAGATCCATGTTATATCTTACAGCAACATGGTTACCCTTTTCGTCAACCAGGTGCCAATACTCGCTTAGTTCATGTAGCCAATATCCTTGTAAAAAACAACCAAAAATTGCTTCAAATGGAAGATCTTTTTACAAATACAAAGATGAAATGCACAAGTTTGTAAAGTAAATAGAAACATGAAGCAAGTAACTCGTACCTGATTTGGGAAGAGGATGCTACCCATTCTGGCTTTGATACTTGTTTGCCAAGCGCTTGTGGGGTTCGTAGTTTCCATTTGGATTTCGTTGTAGACGATCTTTGTGGAGCAAGTATGGGTGTCTGGAAATATGTGTGTGTATAGATTGCATAGAAAAGAAAAGGGTCTAAAAGAAGGATTATAGAATGAAGGTTGTAATGAACATTTGAGTTGAAAAGATGAAAAATTGGCTTGGAGAAGAGAGCCTAGAAGAAGAAATTAAAATTCATCGAGAATGCAAGAGAAAGTTGCCCTGAAGAATGTAAGAAAAAGTTGACTTTGAAAACAGAGCTTTGCAGCAGCAATTAATATGCATAGAGAATGTAACAAAAGGTTGGCGTTATGGACTTATTAAAATTGAACTAAAATTAAAATTAATTATAACACGTTGTTTTCACTTCATACGAATTTTGTATTTTCATTTAAAGTAAAAATTATACAATATATACAATATTTGAATTGAAAATATGTAAAATTGGCATGGAGAAGAGAGCTTAGTCGAAGAAATTAAATTCATCGAGAATGTAAGAGAAATTGGCCTTGGAGAATAAAGCTTAGCAGAAGAGATTAAGATTGATTGAGAATGTAAGAAAAAAACTGGCTTTGGAAACAGACCTTTGCAGAAACAATTAAAATTCATGGAGAATGTAAGAAAAAACTTGGTTTTATCGACTTATTAAAATTGAATTAAAATTATGAAACATTGTTTTCACTTGATACGAATTTTGTACTTTCAATTAAACTAAAAAATATACAATATATACAATATTTGAGTTGAAAACATGTAAAATTGGCTTCGAGAAGAGAGCTTACCAGAAGAAATTAAATTCATTGAGAATGTAAGAGAAAGTTGCCCTGGACAACAAAGCTTATGCCAAGAAATTAAGATTGATTGAGAATGTAACAAAAAGTTGACTTTGGTAACAGAATTTTGCAGAAGCAATTAAAATTGACGAGAATGTAAGAAAAAATTGGCTTGATGGACTTGTTAAAATTGAATTAAAATTAAAACTAATTATAAAACATTGTTTTCAATTGAAGATAAAAAAGCTGACATTATAGTTAATTTTGAAACATTCAACATAAAATTAAAACTAATTTTAAAAAAGAAATGATAAAAAAAAGTTTATTAATTGGAAATACATTAAAGCTTTAGTATTAACGTTTAGTATTAAAGATACATTAGAACAAACAGCAAAGATTAGTATTAAAGTTTTAAAAGACAACACTTAAACTTTTAAAGATGAAAAGCTAAATATAACAACAAATAAAATGACCAAATCGAATTACAATTATCAAAAAATAGGATTCTTTGAGACAAACATAACGAAAACCAAAATGAAAGAAAGCGAAACATGTAGGCAACATTCATTTGGTATTGAAATCAATTAAATTTTGATTTCAACACGGACATCCACAGTCAACAATTACAAATAAAATTAAAGTGTATTGGCATGTACATAAACTTGAACATCCATAGTCAGCAATTACAATTAAAATTAAAAGGCATTGGCATCTATATAAACTGAATGATGTATATAGTGTAGCACATGTAAACTTGCATAGAAATAAAGACAATAAACATATAAAGGAATAAACATTCAAAAAATTATACGAAAGAATGTCTTAAGTAAATATTGTTCACATATTACTATTGTTAATTGTAAAAACAAAAAGAAGTAGTTGTGAAGCAAAATATAAAACATTCATTATATTTAAAATATATTCAAATTTATAGAGAAGCCTGAAATTTTTAAGCACAGAAAATTGTGATAAAATGACAGGCAATTGAGCAACACAGATTTGAACACAAATTAAAGGCACCAAGTGATGAAGACATTAACCAAAGATTCTGCACAACATTATTAAAGAAGTAATGGCATAAATAGTTTTCTAAAAGAAATTATAGTGATGTAGCTGGACAGCATTGAGTGTCAAAGACATGAACGTGTTCAAGACACTTATATATTAACCCAGTCAAATAGAAAAGATTCATTATATTGAAATTATATTCAAATACATAGAAAAACCTGATATACATTTAAAAGTCTTAAATTTAAAAAGACAGCAAATTGTCATAGAATGACAGATTCAATTGAGTAATGTAGTTTTGAAGAAAAATTAAAGACACCAAGTATTAAAGAAATTAACCAAACATTTTGCACAAAATTATTAAAGAAGTAATGACATAAACAACTTTCTGAAAGAAATTACATTGATGTAGTTGGGCAGCATTGAGTGTCAAAGACATGAACGCATTCAAGAAACTTATATATTAACCCAGCCAAATAGAAAAGATTCATTATATTGAAATTATATTCAAATACATAGAAAAGCCTGATATACTGATGTGAATCTGCCCAAACATGAGATCAACGGATCGTTCCGACAAATTTTCCTCAAACCAAAGATCAAAAATCGAAAATGCAGAAAGGGATTAGGGATGGAGAAGACGCCACAATCATTTCTGACTGATAAGTCTAGTGAGGATTCGCCACTCTGAATTTGAAAATTCACAGATAAGAATCTAAAGTTCTACTCGAGAACCAAGAGAGAATTCACAGAGCCAAAGTCTCAACTCCTTAAAATATGAATTCTGAGTACAAAGAGTTATGAGAATCCTATTTATACTAATGGACCTAAGACAAGGCCCATTACTAATTAGGCCCACAACTGGAAAAAGAACAAAAATAAAAGCCCAATAAAGACACACAAAGAAAATTAAATCCTAATTACAAAATATTAAAATTAAATTTAGAAATCCTAAAACTATAGTTGTCATCTTCATGCTCGTATCATCCTCCCTAGGTTGGAGAGAATTCGTCCATGAATTTAGCTCTTTGTACCTATAAGCAAACTTACTAACATAAGACTAAAAGAACTCAATTTTAACATCATCTAAACAAAGATGAGAAAAACTATCTAAATGGAGACGTGGAGCTCATGAGAGTCCAATCTCTTACTATCAAAGTGTAGTAAATATCTTCCTCCAGGATCATAAACCAACCTGTAAAACACATCAAACAATAAGAACATCAAAGGACTAATCATAAGCATGTCAAATACATCAATCCAATCCAAATACAGGATGTCTAATGTCCTTTTCAGTTCACATAACAAGACTAAAGATCTAACATGATTATTCTTAATTTCATCATCAACCTGCTGATAATTCACACACATAGAGAAAAGATATGTATGTATCTCATCATTCAAGTCCACAGGATATGTATGCATCTCATCATTCAAGGACTTGGCATCATCACCTAAAACAATAGTATGCATATCAAAAGCAACATACAATTCACAAGGATTTTTAATTTGCTAATGATACACATCAATCAATTCCAAAGATGTAGTGGAAGTCTATATGTTCTTCTCTCTTATACTGCATGAATCACTTGAAAGTCCATCACTAGTAATTTCCTGCAAAGGAGAATCCACACAAATAATTATAGAGTCAGAATAGGAATAAATGTTATCATTAGTCTCTTCTTCCATTGCTCTCTTTTCTTTCTCTTCTCTTTCTATCTTTTCTTTCTCCTTTCTTTCTCCTTTCTTTCTATTATTCTTTTTGACTTCTCTAACAATTCATCAAATTTTCTACTTCCTTCCTCGGTCTTTTCCTTCAATTCTCTAATCTTTTTATCAAACTTTTCTTTTTCTTGCTTTTCAAGTTTCTCCTCTTTTTTCCTAAAAATTTCCTTCACTTTGTCCCCAAACTCTTTCTCTCCTATAAAATCTTTTTCACTTTCTACAAATCTTTTTCCCTTTTCCATAAGCTCCATCATTTGTTCTCTCTCTTCTCTAAGCTCTCTTTCTATCCTCTTTAATTTTTGTAATGCTTTATTTTCTCTCTCTTGCAACCAGTGGTAATAATCTTTAAGATCTTGATCATTTATGGGCTTTGACTTCCAATTAGGACATTCAAGAGAAACATGCCCATAGCCTTCACATTTGGAGCATCTAATAGAACTTGTTTTGATCCTTGAACTTGATGCGTTATTACATTTACGTTCCGCCTTCTTTAGGCTTCTATGCTCATAAACTTTTCTTTCCAACTGTTGTATTATTGGAATGAGTCTTGAATTCTAATATTCTATAGTCAACCACATGGCTGCAAGTAAATGTTAGAAACAAGACAAGACAATCATAAAGAAATGGTTAGCACAATTGAAGAAAATATGGACCTTGTCACTCACTAAGTGTTTACACTCTATCGCTCGTGTATTACTCTTGAAAAGCTATTTTCACTCTCTTCACTCAAATTCCTCTTTAGTTCTTAAGAAGAACTCCAAGTTAACTTATCAAGAATTTTACATTCAAAGTGAAAGATGTAACAAATCCACATTGAACTCAAGAGGTCAAGAAAATAGAAAACTCTATGACAAAACCAAGGAATTTAGAAAGACAAACTAAAAAGCAAAAAATCAAGAAATGAGCAAAACCAAAGGGGAGTAAGATGTGACAAAACTAAGAAGGTGACAAAGAGAAAAGCACTTTAGAAGACAAGGGTAATCTAAATAGTGTATTTAGAATTACCACTAGAAATGTAAAACAAAAGTAAGTAAGCTAAACAATTAGAAGAATCAAGTTGTAACAAATGAATCAAGACTACCTAGATAAATGGAACTAATTTGGACATCCAATAGAGAACTCAATTAAAATAAAATCTAAGTCTCAAGAGAAATATGGAATGTTCGCTTTATCATTTTATTTTTTTGGCTTATCACACTTGAGATGAATGAAAACTAGTTAGGTATCCACCCACTCTTATGCAATTTGCTTACTTTGTGTTTATAAGTTTCTCAAGACTTAAACTCAAGTTTTAAAAGAATGCTCTAAATGTAGATGTTGCACTTAGCTCCTAATTTGTGTAATGTCAAAATTCAATCTCTAATAATCAAGATTTTCCAACAATTCAACTCTGAATACTATGTTTCACAAACAAGAATCCAAGGAAAATAAAACTCAAAGAAAATTTATAAACATATGACTCAAATCAAAGCTAGGACATGAAGGAAAGGAAGAGAAACAACAACAATTAGGAGGAAAGACTCACAAAAATTTGAACAAATATTTTTTTTCTTCAATTCAAGTGCTTATGTTGCAGCCAAGGGTTCTCTTGAATTTGCATTGTTCAACAAATCAACTTGAATACAAAGGCATGGGTCCCACTGTATGCTGATTCACTTCAAAACTTTCAGTTCACCAAATCAAATTGCATCCACGCGTTAGTCATAAGGCATCACAAATAGCACCACGTTTGAATTCCAAAAATACACTACCAGTACTACATTTCAAGTGTTTGAGAAAAGATCAAACAAAAATTATCACTTATTTCACCTCGAATCAATTTTGAGCTTCTCAAAATGAGTTGCCTTACTCCCAATTGTGTTTCAATTAAATCACTAGGCTAGGGGCATTCACGTTGCAATCACTTCTGCCCTTTAGAAAAAGCTTTCACAAATCCAGCTAACACCTCTTCAAGCAAAAGGGCTCCAAAACTTCAATTTGATTATTACCTGTGGGTCTCAAAGAGCATGCACGAGAATCAATGGAAAGTGAAGGTGTGGAGTTCACACGTTTCCAATTTCTCCATCAATGTAGAGCCAATCGCTGAACCTTTCTTTTCCAAAATTGAATTCAATTCAATTCATAAGTGTGGACCCTACTACATAACAAGCTAATTCAATTTTCATATTTCCAAATATCAAATCAATTAAATTCACATTGGGTCCCACGTGCATTTAATTGTCCACAGGTTTTGTGTCAATTCAAATGCAAAATCAGATTTTGTGACAATTCAATTGCCAAATCAAATTGCAAATGCCAACATAAGAAAAAGAAACATGTTTTAAAAAAACTATTAAATTCACAACGTGGGCCCACTATCCGATGCTTTCTCTCTCATAGTCCAATTCGATGCTCCAGTGCAATTGGACTCAACACAGTGTTTCAATCATATTCGTGCATAGAAGTTGTTTGATAAAATGCTTGATCAATTTTCAGATAATTCAAGATCTCCCACTTACAATTTCTAGCTTGTGCTTCAATTCTCTTCACCAACCAAACAAAAACGCACCAATGTAGCATAATAGACCTGACAAAAAGAAATCTCCTCGTGAAATACCACTTCAATTCATCAATACAAATGATTCTTGAATAAGACGAAACACTAAAACAAATATTTCATCTTCACCACTGAAATGTAATTGAATTTTGCATTCAAAATTGTGCTTGCATTATGTATCAAACTGGGCTTCAAATAAATTCCATTGCTAATTGAAATCCAACATTCTAGCTGTTTGATTAAATGATTCTACCAATGGCTCCTGAAAACTACATCAACTTCACTGAACCAACACCGCATGAAATAAGAACTTTTCTTATGATTAAACCATGTGATCACCGCCTATTGTTTGGAATGACATGGATCTCCTACTCCTTGTAGCTAAATCTGCCTACACTAATGCCACTTGAAAAAAATCCGAGACTCTATGGTTCAAGTATAAAAAAAACTTGCATGCCAACTATTTGATGATTTGTGCTACCACTAATTTCAATTTTAGCTTGAAAACAACAATGAAAATTATTTTACTATTTCGATTTTGCCTCTTCCAATAGCAAAAACTCAAAACAAAGAATCATCATCATTCACCACAAGCACCAAACACACATACGCACCCAATCAAAATCTGTTTTCCAATCTACACCAAACGAACCAAATCCATTATTGCTTTGATTATCCTTCCTCAGAGGCGGTGCCCTAGCTCACAAGCCACAACAATGGTGACGACGAGAGAAAGCAACCTGATTCATCATAACTAGAGGAAGGAGGTTCTATTCAAAAGTCGCAACAACCACCGCTCCTATGCGATGATGAAGATGACTTCTCTGTGCCAAGCACTGATGCACCAATCGTCAATTTCGCCTCCTCTGATTACGATTCTCACGTGAACCACGTACTGGCTGGAAACACAAACACCAGCTAGTGTTGAAACAGACTAAATTCCACTGGAAAAAATTGGGTTATTTTGAGCAAATAATGGAAACCAAAACATTGTCTCGCTGGATTCAATTCTGTGGTGCCAAAGCGTTGAAAGAAGGCGTTGCAGAAAAATTCCAAAAGCTTTACGCAAACCTTATGAAAAAAGTTGCAAAAACAATATGGAAATGTTGCGGAAAAGCTACGGAAAAGTTAGAAACTAGCTCTGATTACCAAATGATATGAATCTGCCCAAACATGAGATCAACGGATCGTTTCGACAAATTTCCCTTAAACCAAAGATCAAAAATAAAAAATGCGGAAAGAGATTAGGGATGGAGAAGACACCACAATCATTTCTGACTAATAAGTCCAGTGAGGATTCGCCACTCTGAATTCGAAAATTCACAAATAAGAATCTAAAGTTCTACTCGAGAACCAAGAGGGAATTCACATAGCCAAAGTCTCAACTTCTTAAAATCTGAATTATGAGTACAAAGAGTTATGAGAATCCTTTTTATACTAATGGACCTAAGACAAGGCCCATTACTAATTAGGCCCAAAACTGGAAAAAGAACAAAAATAAAAGCCCAATAAAGGCCCACAAAGAAAATTAAATCCAAATTATAAAATATTAAAATTAAATTTAGAAATCCTAAAACTATAGTTGTCATCTTCATGCTCATATCATATACATACAAAAGTCTTAAATTTAAAAAGACAGTAAATTGTCATGGAATGACTGATTCAATTGAGCAATGCAGTTTTGAAGACAACTTAAAGGCACCAAGTATTAAAGAAATTAACCAAACATTCTGCACAAAATTATTAAAGAAGTAGTGATATAAATAACTTTCTAAATTAAATTACATTGATGTAGTTGGGCAACATTGAGTGTCAAAGACATGAAGGTGTTCAAGACACTTATATACTAACCCAACCAAGTAGAAAAGATTCATTATATTGAAATTATATGCAAATACACAAAAAAGCATGATATACATACAAAAGTCTTAAATTTTAAAAGACAGTAAATTGTGATGGAATGACAAATTCAATTGAGCAATGCAGTTTTGAAGACAAATTAAAGGTACAAAGTATTCATTTACTGGTCGAATATAAAACATTCATCATATTTAAGAAGTTGGGACTTTAATATAGCTCTAACTGATAAAATGCAATTGTCCATAGGAATCATAAATTCAAATTGAAATTCAAATACAGAGTACAACTCATAACTTCTCTTTAAAGATCCCAAAACATTCCAAAGCCAATTACTTGTTCTTAAATATCACAAAACAACAATATTATCCCAAAAGAAATGCAAAGTTTATCATATCAGACGCCCTTCTTGACCTTAATGTTCTTTTTTAGGGTCTTCAGAGGCAGATCATCCTCATTTGGGTGCACAATATCTTGAACATCTCTTTTCTAGAGTGTGACCCCCATTTCATTGCCCATAACACTATCACTAGATAAATCGAACGGTGGTAGTTGTGATACATTTGATGCATCTGAGAACTTGCTTAACAAATCCTATAAAAGAACATAGTCACTCACATATAGCACACATGTATTAAAAAAGAACAATATCATTAACAACATCATTAACCTCAGCAATGTTGATGCAACTTGCATCATGGGCTACACTCTTCATTATGCCAATATTATACTTTTCAGAATATTTGTCCTTAAGATACATAAAATAAATGTTAGTATGTAAATGAATGTTAAGTAAGAACAAAAGATAGAAGAATCAAAGAACACAAACCAAGAAACTTACAGAGGATTTCATACCACCATCGCTAAATTTCTTAATGATAGCTTCGTCCGTACATACTTTCTTAACTCTGAATGATTGGTCAAATCTGAAACTTTTTTATTCTTACACTCAACTTTGAATAACATTGTCTGATCCATTAATACAACAAAGTCATTTGGAATATGGCCAGCATTGTTCTAGTATACAACCATCCAATAAGAAAACAAATATTAAACTTGTAGGCAAATAAAGAAATCTAGATTCGGTTGTAGATAAAAAAACCTTGTCTTGAGATTCCAAGATCTCATTGCATGTCTTTTTCAACAGTGTGGTCGCATCCTTGTAAAAGAGCATAAATGTCATTGAATTGGTTTCATCAATGACACGAACCTTGATCTTATACCTGAAACAAAGATGTATTAAAAATGTGAGAAGAGTATATACATATATGTATTGAAAACAGTTAAGAAAAGGCATGTTATAATAAAATAATTACCTAGGCATCAGTTATCAGTTTCAACACGTGCTTGTTGCATTTTTCACAAAAGAACATCTTGGAGTCTGGGTATACTGCTTTATTGCATATGCAAGCAGTATACCACTGCTCATCATCCTCAAGTACATATTTGATAGTACCCAAAACAACAAATGTTGCATCCTATTTTTACAACCAAATTAAATCTGCCCATTCGACCATCACTCAGAACGCAAACAATAAAAAAATATAAAATTGATACCTCTTTGCAATCCTTCAGACATTGGATTGAACTTCTAGGAGTGAGTTTCAGGAAATCATCCTCAACACTATTTTTAGAAGACTCAGATAGCTGGGTCAACCCTTGGGAAGGTGACTCAGTACTATCAAACAACTTATATTGTATACAAAAAATAGAAGTTCAATAGCTACTATAAAATAGAAACAAAGAATAACAATACCTTTTCTTAAGATCCATGGCTTCTTCACAACAAATATTGTACACAATCTTCGTACAATCAATACAATTCTTCATATAAACTTTATCTGTACACAAAGAATCAAAAAGTTTTGTGACATGTCCAAAGAAAAGAATTATTTTAAGTATGAAGTAGTTCTTGGTAAGAATTATACTTTGAAAAACCTTAACCTTCACAAAATGTATACTGACAACCATGTTCTGAACATCTCCAGTTGATAGGAATGAATTCGGATCATCCACATAATTTCCAAACAATGTGTATTCAATACGAAAACTAATTGACCAAAATAACATATGTTAAAGACAATATACTACAATTAATAGTTAATAGTTAATGAAGTATACAACAACAACTTGTATACATATAGTTAATCGAATATAAAGCAACAAAACTTATAAATTACCCATCAGCTTCTATACATATGACATTCAACTTTGTCTTTTTTCCATTTGTTTCCAACTCTCTTTCAGTTTCAACTTCGGTCAAAAATCTCATGACATCTGCAGAGAAGAAGAAAAACATTAAATTAAATAGTATTACTCATGTTGGTATTGCAATTGGAACATTACACTTGAAATAAACTCACCCATTAAGTAATCTGTGTCAAATCCAGAAGCAATAATGAATGAAAGAGGAATGTAGGTAGTCTTGCATTTTGGAACCAACTTGCTATCAACTGAACTGACTTTAGTTCCAAACTGGAAGTTAATCTTGTAAATGTGGTGTGTGGTTCTGAATGAACCACCATTTGCAACAACACTGAAACACTGGATTGAGTATGCATTACTCTTAGAAATGTGGTGTTGGAACTTGTAAATCAGGGTTCGCCTAACTGAAGTATGAATCTGAACACCTTGTACATCAATACACCAAAAAAATATTAAAAGGTGTAAAAGGTTGGTGGAAATCTAAAACAATGTGTAGCTTGTATAGTCACCTGTCCATCTTGTAGCACCAACTCCATTACTCCATGGAAAATGGAAACTTTTGTTTGGTGAAATCAGCAACCACCCACAATCGTAACACCCTAACCATAATATTCTAGTTCTCCTTTTGGGGCGTTAGTTCTTGAAGAGAGTGGTATTCTTTTTGCGAAGTCGACATTTTGAACTCAGATGTGGGCAAAGGAAAATAATGCACATATTTAAAGAGCTCAGTGAACAAATAAAAAAAAGAAAGAAATTCAAAATGTAATTTCGATTTTCGAACCCTAATTTGGGCTCAAATGTAATGAAACCCTAATTTACTCACTGCAAAATTTGAACCTCCACATAGAAGAATAAATGGAATCATAACTTATCGGGTAAGATTTTAGAGCACAACAACTACAGTGGGCTTGTAGCACAATTTAGGCAATCTCTGTCAAATCCAATTGCAATTAGAGGGCTACGTGAATTTCAAAATAAATCCTACTTTATTGTTTGGAAGTGTAAGATGGAAACCCTAATTTATTCATTGAAAAAATGAAGCACTTAGAACTTATCAGGCAACCTTTTACCAACGCTTTCAGAAAACAACACCTACAGTAGGATTGTAGCACGTTTTTGCCAATCTCTATCACATGCAACGACCATTAGGCGGTTTAGGGTTTAGCACAATATTGACAAATATTGGAACATTCAAATCTTGGCGTGCTTAAAGGACATCATTTTTTGGGAAATAATCGAAACGAAAAAATGATTAGGCATGACAGGCATCATGGACTCTATGGTGCAAAAAAAAAGACGAATGAAGAAAAAGAGATGATGTTCGATAGGTATGTGTGAGCAAAATGTGCTCAGAGAAGAAAAATAAGTGATTAGGGTTTTGACATTTTAGAGAACAATGAAAATGTGAGAGAAGCCTCTTCCTGAGAAAAATATGAAAAAAGAGATGGAGAAGATGTGTGAAGAATTTAGGATTTGACGTTTTGGAGAAGATGAAAGTGTGTTGCTGAAAGTGAGTTTGACTTTTTAGTGTTGGTGAGAGTGGATTTGACATTTTAGAGAAGAGGAAAGGATGTTCTGCTGCGTGGGCATGTGTGAGCGAAATGCTGCGCGTGTATGTTAAGAGGCGTATTTGTGTTTACATTGAGAGAAGAGGAAGAGTATTAGAGAAAAAGGTTAGAGAGAGAAGCATGAGAGAGAAGATTTTCGCGTTTTGAATTTGAATTCAATAGTACACGTGTCACTCGTAGAGGAAACAACATTGTCTTTTTAGTGTTTATGATTAAAATATTTTGTGCTTTTTTTTTGTTAGGATGAAGAAATTGCATTTTTTGTTTTTTTTAATTATTTATTGATGTGGATATTTATGTGGTTCTTATCCATGTATTGTGAGTTCAATCCCATTTTCAGATTTCTACTGTACATTGTGTGCTTGATTCTTCTTCCTTTAACCATGCAATATTAAATACTCTATTCTATACGCAGTATCATAATAATAAAATACAATAAATGAATTATAACTTTTTATTTATTAAAATTTGTGTATTCAAACTTTTATTGAGTTAATGAACGAGGAATAGTATTTAGTTGAAGTGTATGTTATAATATTACGTAATATTATATATTTTGGGAAACTCAAATATGTTTTTGGGAACATGTTATAGATATATATAACTAAATAAGTCACATAATGAGATTATGAAACCAAACAAACAATAGCTTATATTTTTATATTATTTATGCTATTGTGACTTAATTGTTTTTTTGTAAATACTTTTGCTTTTATAATTATTTTGTTTAAAAAAGTTAAAAATAATTGAGGGTATATATGATTTCAAAGTCAAAATATGTTTTTTTTAATACATAAGAAGTTAAGAAAATAAACAAATAGAAAAACTAAAACCTTGGTTATGGGCAGTTATGGACAATCATTCCACTGGAATGGAAGAACACAACTTGAAGAGAAGCACCATGTTTTGAAGCCAATCCAAGCCAAGTGTAGAACATGGAAAAACAAAGTTATAAAATATATAAATGAAGGTTTTAAAAAATAACATGGTTATAATTTTAATTTAGTGAAAATACTCCTCATTGCTTAAATTATTTAAATAAGATGCACTAAAATACAATTTGTTATAGTTTATTCGTCTTTTAGCATGATACTTTTGTATTAGTTTGAGAACATGGAATAAAAATATTAGATTACTTGTAGACCATGATATCAGTTTAATACTTCTCAACCAGTAAAGTATTAAAAATTATATAATAATTTTGTTGTTTTCAGTTTATTTTACTTATATATAAGAAACTGTAAAAAGTTTAAAGTTACAAAAGTAAAAAAAAAGAGGGCTAATTTATTAAAAAAATCGAACCTTGAAAAAAATAAAAAATTAAGTACCATATTTTATACGGTTTTAATATTATTCTTTAATTAAAAATAAAATGAAACTTTCACTTTAATAATCACACTATAAATGTTAGTGTAAAAAATCAGTATTAATTATTAAGATAAAAGTTAAATTCTGGTTAAAAAAATACAATTAAGAACTGCCAGAACACAATTCTTAATTTTTTTCTAAAAATAAGTGGATATAGTTTTTACTTTATTATTTATAAGAAAACACAGAATAATAAGTTACTGCAAGAGTTGTTATTATTATATCTGTATTTGAATGCTAAGCAAGATCGGGCCTGTTATACCTTAAATGTATTGGGCCGGCCTGTCCTGGGCTGGCCCATTTGAGAAACCCTTCTGAAACATAACACTAATCCTTCTCCTCTTTGCCGATTGTGTCTACGCAGCAGCAGTCACAGCTACACCCAGCAAGCGCCTTCGGCATTTCAACGGAAGACCAGGTTTTTAGCGTTTTCATATTTGTGTTCCTTTCTCTCTTTCAATTTCGTTTGGTTTCGAAAGATGTGAGTGTGTGAGATTCGTAATTGTATATACCTACAAGAATTTATCAGATAACATTTTCCAGGGATGTGTAGTGTTGAATTATCAAAAGTTGGAAGAGAGGAGTAAAAAGAAAAGGGTAAAGCGAACTAATTTTTTTTTTCTATGCGCGAGTTAACTAGGTTCAAAGGTGTGGGAACGTAGACGAGTTTACGTGTTGACAGTAGTAACGATGTCTGTGTAAAAAAATGATAATGATTCATGGTTGATAGAATCCTCTAGGTTTTTGACAAGCAATGGAGAATTAGGTGTTTTCTTTTGGTAGCATTATAGCATGGTTTGCCATGCAGAATATCAGATGTGAATAATTTTAGTTATAATGACATGTTAATTGGAGTTTGGAGCTGATTTGTCTAGTCTATGTGATCTTTTGTTGACCCTTTTGTTTCCTTTGTTCTTTATTTCTATTGTTGTTATTTGAAGGTAAGCAATGGTTAAGCATAACAACGTCATCCCCAGTGGACACTTCCGGAAACATTGGCAAAACTATGTGAAGACTTGGTTTAATCAACCAGCACGGAAGACCAGAAGACGCTTGGGTATTTTTTGACCAATTTCTTACTTACTCTTTTTGAACACATTTGTCATTATGAGTTTGTCTTAATACTTATTTTTCAAGAAACTATAATCAGTTTGAGTTTATAATGATTGACGCGTTTGTCTTTTTTTTTTATATGCGGGCGACACATCTTTCAGCTCGGCAGAAGAAGGCTGTCCAAATTTTCCCCAGACCAACTGCTGGACCTCTCAGGCCTGTTGTTCATGGTCAGACTTTGAAATACAACATGAAAGTCAGAGCTGGGAGAGGATTTTCCCTTGAAGAATTGAAGGTAAAATGAATAATTCTTCCCTCATCCCTTGAATAATTCTTCCCAAAAGCACCTTTTGGTTATTTATGACTTGCAATAGATCCTTGATTGGTGGGTGGTATTAATGTTATCAAATACTGATAGTTTGAGCTGTCTGTATTCAGAGACAATAGAGAGGGAGCCCTTTGCATTATTTCTTTTTTTTTCCTTCTTTTTATGGAGAAGCTCTACACTGTACCCCATTGAACATGCTAATTGTTAGTCATGCAGTATGAAATTTTGATTTCCTGGAAAATTCTTAATTGTCTCAGTTTGCATTAAAGTTTATATGATTCATGTTGAAAGGGTGAAAAAAGAAAATTGAAGCATGTAATTACGTAAAAACTGTGTAAAACATTAGAAATTATGCCTTTTTTTCCTTTTTCCTAACAGCACAATATTCATTTATATATCCTAGAGTGCTGGAATTCCCAAAAAACTTGCTCCAACAATTGGGATTGTTGTTGACCATCGCCGCAAGAACCGTTCTTTGGAGAGCCTGCAGGCTAATGTGCAGAGGCTCAAAACATACAAGGCCAAGTTGGTTGTGTTCCCAAGACGGGCACGAAAGGTCAAGGTAATGCTAAGTGCTTTGATTAATTTGATAATTATGTGAAATATTTATTTGTTGTTATGGTCATCATCATTTCCATGGAAGTAGAAAACTTCCCAAAATTTGAGATTTTTACGGCCCTAATTTGTTTTCTTTTGCAGACTGGTGATTCCAGTGCTGAGGAACTAGCAAATGCTACCCAAGTTCAAGGTCCATTCTTGCCCATTGTGAGGGAGAAGCCAAGTGTTGACCTTGTTAAGGTAACAGATGAAATGAAGGCGTTCAAAGCTTATTATAAGCTTCGTCTTGAACGCACCAACCAACGCCACTATGGTGCCCGTTTAAAGAAAGCTGCTGAAGCAGAGAAGGAAGACAAGAAGTAGTGTCCTTGAGAAGCCAGTTTGTTATCCACATTATAGCTTTGAGAAATTTTTGTTTGAGATTCTGCTCCCATAGCTTTTGGATGATCGCCAGTCTTAAGACATCACTCTTACAGTTTTTTTTTGGTAAACTCAAGTTTGTTAGTCGAATTGACACTCTGGTTTGTATGATTATTTATTTGATTTTGTCTTCATTAAGTTGTGCTTTTTAGTTGTTGGTATGCATATTATAGCTTCATTGTCGTCATTTGAATAACTACTTTGATATCTTGGCATTATAATGAGTTGGGGTGTGATTAATTTGGGCTTTCAAAATTTATTTTTTACAAACCCTGTCACTACGTTTTCTGCAGCAGGTTGTGACTATTCCTGATCCATTGTGGATGGCTTGGTGTTTGGGCTTTTAAAAGTTATTCCCTTCAAAATTTGAATTTGATCATAATTTATTTTTTGTTTCAATTTTTTGGTTAGAGTAATAAGGTCCTATTTAAATTATTGTTATTTTTCCCGTTTTTGCCTCTATCAATTTCCGAAAAAGCAGTCAATATTCTAGTTCTGATCAAGTTCCAATCGAAGTGGTTAAGTCGAGGACATGTGGGGCTGTGGTGGGCAGTATAATATTTTCTATTTTTGGTGGTAGTAAGTTTTGATTTAAATGTCACATTGTTGGAACTTTTGGTATAAGGAACTTCTAGTATCCCAGCGATTTCATTACTCATTCAATCATCAATCCGTGATAAGCAAATCATATTGGGTATTGTTATTTACATGTTTGCATTATAAAAAATGTTAATGCAAAAACTTGACTCCTTGATTTTTTTATGTTAATTAGTGGATAGAATTTTAATAAATTAAATAATAGTTACACAATTTTTAGTTAATTAACAATATATATTAAATTTATATAACCATATTTGAAATACTAATTGTAATTAATATTATGTAATGTGGTAAAATTTGAATAAATCTCAAAATACACTACTAAATAGTTATTATGTTAAGTAATTATATAAAAGAGTAAATAATCATAATGACAACTACAACATCTAATTTGATATTAAACAAGTCCAACATTTAAGGGAGAATAAAAAATTTCATAAAAAAAAACTAAGAATTAAAGATTTTTTTTAAATTATCTAATAAATTAAGAATTCAGGTAATTAAACATTCAAATTTAACACTTAGATAATCTCACATGACAAAAATAAATCACAAATAAAAATACTAAAAATGGAATAAAAATTATTAAATGTATGTCCTATAAAAGAATTAATTCAATGAAATTGAGTTTTGTATTTCTTGAAATCTAATCATTTAAATGAAATTGAACAAAGGGAAAAAAATGTGCAATTGAAGTTGTAATGAGAGAAAAAATACCTCAAGTATCTAAGTAAACTTGGTGAACATCGAACAAGTCAAAAAATTAAGAGAGAAAATAAAAAATTATACAAAGAAAAAAGGTTATTTAAATGAACCAAAATCAATGAGAATAACAAAAATAAGTTTTTTAGGTTACCTAGTCAACTAAATGTGTTTTAGTAAGTTAAAGCGAGAACAAATATGAGGATGGAGATGAAGATAATGATAAACCAAATATGTATATATCCATCTCTGTCTCAGTCCTTGTCCTCGATTTAAAAAATTGGATATTATTAATACTTGTACTCGTGTTCGATTAAAGTTGGAACATGTTCAAATGATACTCGCTAGTATTTAAAACTTTGTTTTTTTTTTAAATTATCAACTAAGAATCAATCTTCTAGAATAAGTTATAGATTGGTAACCATTCATGATCCTCAAGTTCAAGTGCACGATAGAAAAATAACAATTGAAGTTCTAAGAAAGTTGAAAATGATCTTATATCTAAGAAAGATTCTTTATGAGTAATCATGATATTAGTAGCTTATTTTGATTTTGAGTTACATCAAATAAATATGAAAACAAAATTTCTTAATGGTGATATAAAAAAAGAGATTTACATGAAACAACTTGAAGGTTTCTTCTTTAGTGATGGTGAGTACTTAGTATGCCAGCTTAACAAATTCATCAATGGGTTTAAACAAAAGTAATACTAATGGTATTTAAAATTTCATGAAGATATTTGAGTTTGAAAAAAAATCATGGATAAATATATATACCTGAAGGTTACCGGAAACAATATTTGCATTTCTTATTTTAATGTGGATGCCATTTTGCTTGCAACTAATAACGAAGATATGCTATATGAGTTTCCTTAAAAAAAATTTATGTGAAGGATATGGGTGAGACATTTTATGTGATAAATATTAAGATTCATAGAGAAAGATCTCAAGGTCGTTTAGGTTTGTCTTGAAGAGGTTTAATATGAAAAATTATTCACTTATGAAAAGTGATAAAGTGGAATTGAGTGAGTGCCTTAAAAGTAACATGAAGGAAAACACATACAAAATATTTCATATGCTACATTTTTTTGGAAGCCTTATGTATGCTCAAGTTTGCATTGCAGTTGACATTGCATTTATAGTTAGAGTTTTGGGATGAAATTGAAGTAATCTAGGCATTGGCCATTGGAAAACTGCAAAAAAAGTAATTGAGACATCTCTAAGGAACAAAAGATTATATGCTTATGTATAGAAAAATTGATGATTTGGAGGTGATAGGTTGTTTCAATTCTTACTTTGTTGACTGCATTAATAACATAAAATCAATATCTGATTATATTTTTATGGTAGCTAGTAGAGGTATATCTTTGAGAAGTGTAAAACAAACCTGATGCTACTTTTACTATGAAGATTGAATTCGTTTCTTATTTAATGGCTGACGACCTCGCATGATGTATGATTAAAAAGTTTTATATTTAGATGTAGAATTGTATACTCCATTTCTAGGCTATTGAAGTTGTGGTAGAAAAAATCTCTTGCAATATTTATTACTAAAAATAACAAGATAAACACATTTATATTAACTATTTAACTAAAGAGAATATGTTTGTTATAATTATTGAAATAAAAAATAATAGAATAAAGATATGATCTAATATAATAAGAAATATCTAAATTATATATGTAATATTATGAATAATTTTAATTTTTTAAATATAATTTAATTCAATCTAAATGAAAAACAATTTAAATTGAATTATCTGGTTTATGAAATATATTAAGTTTTTTTTAGTAAATTTAAATTTGAAACATTATCCGTTATATAGAATAAATTAATCAACACTTATTAAATAATAAAATTATTATACTGTTAATGTTTAATATCAAACTCACATCGGTCTCTACAATAAACTCAACTAAAATTAAGTAGCCCAAGAATATTTGAGCTAAAATTAGAGATATTACAGAGAGTGAAATGCTGCTTCAACTTCTTTAGATTATAGCAAATGTGAATTATCTTTGGGTAACTGGATTTACTCAATCTGGCGAAGTTATTTGTTATTTTTTTTTTCAAATAAAGCTGTTGAAGTGCTCAAGCATAATTATGGAAGCATAACATCCAGTCACTTAAAGATATGCTTAACATTTGCAGCAAAAGTAATAGTATTACAAAGAGAAATGTACACAGAAATCCTGAGAAGAATAAACCAAAACTCACGAAGAATAACAAAAAAACTATAATGTTGTTGCTGTATCTACATGACTTGTTGTAAATTAATACAAAGTGCGTTGTTACACACATATTTATATGCTACAATTTTGTACACATCTGAAACATTAATATAGCAAAAACGAAAGGAAAATGTTCATTTAAAATTATTCTCAATCAATTCAAAACGTTGTTACTAATCAGACCATGATGGAAAATGACACTGAAAGAGAGATTTTAAGATCAAGAAAATCCATTTTTTAAACTTATATCAGTGTTACACAGTAATTATATTTATTATAGAGAGCATATAAGAAGCTATTACAGTTAAATTGTAACATACTAACAACTACAAACTGATTAGAGTTACACAATCTAATATCTGCCTATGTATATACACACTATTGTACGTAAGAATCGTATTTAAAGGTTTACAATCTTCAAATTTCATCTCCGTTCCAATTATTCTTGACCATTGGACCTGTGGGTCCTTCCTCTCCCAACACCTCACTTGGCAAACTCCTCAAAATCTTTTCCAATGCAGATTTTAGATTCTTTGGCAAGAATTTCTCAATCTTCTTCAGCTCAACATCTATACTATAATCAATTTTAGGACCCCATTCCCTGAAATAGTTCAGCCAAGAAGGCTCTATAACTACAGACCCCAAATAATCAGCAGAAACCAATTCAAATATCCCCAAATCCATAACATTGTTACCTTTAGCAGTATCATTCTTTATGCCTATGTTATCTTCCCCTTGCAAATTAAGCCCAGCATGTGGGTATGATGCATGGCCGTGCAAGGAAGAATAGAATAGTGGTTTGTTGCCACCACTTTGGAACTCAATCTGAGAGGAATCAACCCATGTACCTTTGTTGTGTTGTGAGAAATATACCTGCCAAAGTTCACCACTGAAGTTGCTCACCCTTAGTGTCACATGCTCCCAGTCACCAACATGTTCACCTATTTTTCCCAATTTAAGAGAAATGAACTTAACTTTTGCTTTTGAAGGGCCATTGAATGGGTAGAAGACCCATATTGCGATGTCAGTGAAGGTTCCTCCAAGCATTGGTTTCACATGGACATAACTTTTTGCACTTTGCAAGTTTCCCTTCTTGACCCTCTCTTTGTTGGCTGCATCAGCAGGCAGGTCCAGCCAATAGGCACCATCATTGTTATGATCCTGAGGCAGGTTTGTGCCGTTTAATGCTACTGGAACAGGATTTGACTCTTGCCCTTTCTTACATAGTAGTGCTCCATTGGAGAAAAACCAATCCACAGATGATGGCAAGTATTCTTCACTAGGATGCAAGCACATGGTTGGAGAGTAAACTTGGAGTATTGCCTTGATTTGTTGTAGATTAGGCATGTATTTTGGAATAGTTTTGGTGTTTTTCAAACAAGCAATAGATTGAGGGTTGGTACTCCCATTTTGAACAACAAATGTGCCTACTCTAACACCAGGAGCTTGAATTCCTCTAATGCTTGGTCTAACGTCATAAATACTGAAGCTGCCTGATTCCCAAATCAATGAATTTGTCTCACATTGGTCAGTAAGGTCTGACCTGACACACCTAATTTTGTCTAGGGAAGGCTTATCTGGTGTGGTGGTGACGACATGGCCTACAGTTTTATACCCATCGGGTGCCGTTGGAAGCCAAACATAGATAGGACCATCTTGGCTAATCTTCATAGATGCACTGTTCCATACAAGTGTGAAATCAATTGGTTGCTTTAGAGTGGGGTTCCTTGTACTTGTGCACACATCTTTCGCAACAAGAACCCACCCAAAAAGTGGCTTGCTGTTGGGTTGGCTGTAGCAACCCAGCATAAAGAAACCTTGAGGTATTGATGGTTCAAAAATGGTGAAACCTTGATCGTCCGGTCCACCGCCATATGTGCTCCAAACTTTGTTGAATGTTGATATTTGACACACCTGTAGCCCACCCAGATCAATTATTCCAGTGGCAAAATCACCACCTACATGTCACAATTTACCACTTGCAATGATTAGCATGTATTTACTAGACTATATATATCACAACAAGGAGAACGCATTTACTAGACTATATATCACAACAAAGAGAGAATATGTTACGTCTAATCAGTGAATCACATCCTATAATGGATACCTGGAGGCCAAGAAGATTTTGAAACTGGTACCGGAAGCTTGAATGTCGTATCAATGGGAAGAGATTGGTTTTTCTTGAAGAAATTCCCTGCACAACAATATGTGGTTAGACAATTATCCATTGTCAAGTTTTGCACAGAAGAATGAGTGTCGATATATGGAGAATATGGCTACTATATGATAACGCGGTTTTAGAAAGAGGTGCTGGTATATTCCTTCGAGGATGATTTTGAAGGTAGAAAGGTCTTCATATATATACATATGTACACAAAATACTATGGTAGGTTGTACAAGGAAGCTAATATGGCTACATAGACAACCGTCTAAACATTGTTCAACGTCACTTACACACCAAGTTGTTCATTAAACTAGTGACTTGCTTGTCTTGTTTACCTTAACTTCCCTTTTCGTGAGGGCAATGTCAATTTGCATATTTGAATGATGAACATTTATGAGAGAGGGGAGGAACTACTGCAAAACAGAGTAGTGTGTTTGTCATGGATAATCAAGTGTATAGTTTATGTTGATTAAAGTAACAGTTAGTAAAATAACCAAAACTTGTCCAATAATTCTGGAAGAAATGAATATATATTGAATAGATGTCAAAATGATTAATCGAGCTATAACTGCCGTAACAGTTTTCTAACTAAAATAGCAATGTAACTTAGCGGTGCATTAACCAAATACAAGCTTTTTTCTTCCATTCTATTTGGAAGTTCTCCTATATTTTTCCCATGCCTATTTTGCAGTTTTAAGAATAAAAATATTGATAAATACATTATCATGTAGTGTTGCTTGTATATATTGACAAGTGTTTTGCCTTCCTTGTCACTTCATCATTATGCCTTCTCATCAGTTACTATTGGGTCTTCTAATAATAGCCTACAAATAATAGTTTTCACTTTCAAATATATGAGGTGGAAGTAAATAACCAATGCTGGAAGCTATTTTGTTTGAAGCTATTTTTCTGGGTTTTCTTACTATTTTTCTTTCACTATATTTTGTGTTTTTTCTCCCTCAAATGCTCTTAAAGATCAACCCTTAAAGATCAATGAAGTTCTTGATACTACGTTAAAAGCATAACATAACATAACACAACCAGAGGTCGAAGAGAGGAGCAAAACAGATCTCTTGATATATTAATTTTGCACTCGTACATATTCTACACCCTCTGTAATTTTACAACCAGAGCTAGAATAGAAAAACTGTAAAATTCCTATTGGGCACAACAAACAACAAATTATGACATTTAACACAAACAAAGGTTAACTTTCTAACAAAATATAAAACTGCAGAAGCATTAAGTCAGCTGAAAAATTTCAATTAACAATCTTCCATATTTTTTAATTAAAATTATAGAATAAACTAATCAAAGTCTCCCAGGTGCAAGCTTCAAGGTTGTAAATTGTGGTATTGGTTGTTGTTTCCCCGTGATTCTTGATGTCATGAAAAATTGTGGACGAATGCGGTTGCATTGTGGCCGTGAAAACCCAGGAAAATTTAACGTTGCAGACCGTTTTCTAAAACATTGACAAGTGCCATCTTCACGACCTTCACTCACATCATAATAATGCTTCTTCTTCTCATACTTGTGGGGTGGAATCTGATGTGACATTGAAGTTCTCCTTTCCATGCTCGCTGCTTTTGCTAATGCCTTTTGGTAGGCTCTGATACTATATTTTTGGCTGTACAAAACATTGGTGATGAAATAGTATATTGCAACCACAAAACCAGCTAAAACCATGAAAATTACGATTACTACATTCATCAAAGCTTTATAATTAATCGCCATAGATGAGAGATATGCCGCATATCAATGGATGTTTGAACTGAGACAGAGTCTATAAAAAGAAACTACAACCAGCTTAGCTCCTGACGGCGAATACAACAAAGCCATTCTTTTGTATGTTTAATCTCTTTGTCCTCCACGTCCTGATGTAAAACTTTCTGTTTTTTTTCTTAACTTGTTCATGAAAATAGTAATTTATGAATTGTTAGGTAAGATGTAAGAATAAAGTAGAAATATAAAAAAAGATGAATACTAATTCTATATAATATTCGGTGCTATTACAAAGTAATATGTTGTGATGATGATTGTGGAAACTTTGATTATAGCAATGATTTCAAAGGAAAAACTATTATAATAATATTTTTCCATCTTATTATATTCATGAATATCTTAATATTTAATTTTTTGTCTACTGTTTTCCTTTAAACTACTGATACATTTGCTATAAAAGTTTCTTGCAAAACAAGTATGAAAGTATAATTTGAGAGCATAAAAATGGAAGTTTTAGTCCATAAAATAACATTTACAATACACAGCTATATCAGCTATTACTACTGTAAAACTTGTTTAACATGTTTTATCAAGACTCTCACTCTCACATTTAATTTTCTATATCAATTAAGCAATTTTTCTTTTAATAATATAATTTAAAAAATAGGATAGGCTAATTTTTCCTAGGCATCTCCCATTTCTTACGACATTATAAAAAAAAATCAAAATTATCAAATTATTTTTACACTTTCATTTTTTATGTAGGTTTTTTTTAATTATATAATATAATAAAAAAATTTAAATTAAATAAAAATCATATTAATAATTATATAATTTAAAAATCATTTTTATATTCGAAATAATTTTTAGATTATAAAATTTAAAATTATTTTCAAATAATTTACAACAATATCATATATTTTAATATAATATTATTTAAAATAATTATATTAATTTTTCATACATTAATAATATATCATATGTAATTAAAATAAAATAAAAATAAAAAATAAAAAAATTGAATATAAAATAAAAACATATCAGTTTCATTAGGACAAATGAGTCATCCGTATTAAAAATTTTTATTTCTATTTAGATTATTAACTTTAAATTCTAATGATAACCCCATTTTTAATATTAAATTCAATATTTCAAGTTTCGTCAAAATATTAAAAAGATATAACACTAATATTATTAAAAAATTTAAACGCATATATATATATATATATATATATATATATATTAACTTAAATAACAAATTTATATTATTTAGCTGAATACCTAAATTTTTAAAACTTTTAATTTTAAATATGCAATAGTGTTGTCAGGGTTAAATATTATTTGTTTTAATCCACAAAACTTGATTATATAAAATTTCATATTTTGTAAAAATACTTTAACACTACTTAGTCATCCTATTAATAATCACATACAATATAAAAAATATACCTAATATGTTTACTTAAACAATCAAAATAATTAATATGTTTTTAAATTTAACAATTTTAATTTGTTAAAATAATAGACAAGTAAAACAAATCAAGAGAAAAGGTGAATTGGTTTCTTAGTAAAAATTTAACCATTTTCGATTTTAATATAGTTAAATTAAGTTTAACAAAAACTTCAAATTAATTTTAAGTTCTACTTAATAAAAATTAGAGTACAAAACAATATAAGTTGAATATAAAAACTATATGGATAGAGACAAGATAACACAAATGTTTATATTGGTTCGGATAAAAACAGATCTTACGTGCAGTGATTTATCTCTTCGAAGAGAGTAATTTTTACTAGCTATCTTAAAAATGAAGTTTACAACTTATAGAGCAATAAAATGAATAAGATAGTATGAAAAATGATAAAGACATCTCTTTTGTACAGAACAAAGGATGAACAATACCTTCCTTAAAAAACACAAGGAATGAAAGAACACCTCCTTTAACAGTCAGTAAAGGATGAACACCTGGAATAACACAAAGGCTTTTCACAAGCTTAAAGAGAGCAAAAACACTTATGTTTAGTGTATTTTTAAAAGTACAAACCCTTTCTATATATAGACACAAGAGTACCCAAAGTTTTAAAGAATATAAAAGATTTTTGCAAAAACAACTAGAATAATCGATTATTACAAGGCATAATAAATTATTCGTAAGAGAAAATAGAAGTTTGGAATAACAACACATGATAATCGATTATCATATAAGATAATCGATTATTGCACTTATGAAATCGATTATCTCGAGTAATAATCGATTATTATGACGTTAAGTGCATTTTACAAAAAACAAAACTCATTTTCAATGTTTAGAAAAAATTAGAATGCATGCTACGATCTTCACTTGGTTTTCTAACTATTAACACGAACATATAAAAAACTAAAACTTTAAACTTCATGAACACTTCAAAATTTCAAGATTTAAAGAATGAGAAACATCTTCTCCTTTTAAATTCATGATCACCAAAATATAAATTCTTTTAGATTAACATAATTAGTATAATTAATATTTTGATTAATTTCATCTCAATACAATTATGAAGTTAAATTAATAAATAAGACATATTTACGTATATATTATTTCATAGTTATGCAAATAACTTAATAAATTTTCTTAATTTAAATTTCATTTACTGGAAATTAAATTTTTAATTTAATTAATTATTTAAATTATAAATAATTTGAATTTCATTTCTTATTTTTGTTTGTTGAATTTTATATAAATTATAAATAATAATAATTTTTACTAAACACATAATTAAAACAAACCTTGAATATTAATTTATATTAAATTGTTAATATTCAAAATGAAATTTTAGACGCTAATACTAATGATTTGTACACAATTTATCTGTCTTTTTTTCTTCTTATTAAACTCTAATATAATTATAGAAATATGAGAAACTACCTAGAATTGACAAGGTTGTGTACTGCTAGAAGCTGTGCCCGTTTCTTTCAATTTTTATTTTGTTTTTCCAATTACCTGTAACCCTTGATATGCAAGTATTAGAAGCAAAGAGAGCTTAGAAAGCTATGATCAGAGAAAAAGAAATGTTACGACAACAAAATCATTTTTCAGAACTGTATCAGTATTACATATTATGACAGAGAGCATGGGAGAAAAATGAATCGTGAGAGAGAAATAACTCCTATTCAATCTAATACCTAACTAGCTGAATTGACCCAATGTAACAAGATGTACAATTTTCAAATTTCATCTCCACTCCAATTATTCTTCACCTTTGGACCTGTGGACCTTTCCTCTCCCAGTGCCTCACCTGGCAAACTCCTTAAAATCTTTTCCAAAGTACAAGTTTTATTCTTATGCACGAACTTCTCAATCTTCTTCAGCTCAACAACTACGTTATAATCAATTTTAGGACCCCAGTATCCGAAATAGTTCAGCCAAGGAGGCTCTATAACTGCAGAACCCAAATATTCCGCAGAAACCAATTCAAATGCTCCCATATCCATAACATTCTTACCATTAGCAGTATCATTCCTTATGCCTACGTTATCTGCCCCTTGTAGATTAAGGCCAGGATGTGGGTATAATGCATGGCCATGCAAGGAAGAATAGAATAGTGGTTTGTTGCCACCACTTTGGAACTCAATCTGAGAGGAATCGACCCATGTACCTTCGCTGTATTGTGAGAAATAAACCTGCCATAGTTCACCACTGAAGTTGCTTACCCTTAGTGTCACATGTTCCCAGTCGCCAACATGTTCACCTATTTTCCCCAGTTGAAAAGAAATTATCTTAACTTTTGCTCTCGAAGGGCCATTGAATGGGTAGAAAACCCACATTGCTACGTCAGTAAAGGTTCCTCCAAACATTGGTTTCACATGCACATAACTTTTGGCACCTCGCAAGTTTCCTTTCTTCACTCTCTCTTTGTTGGCTGCATCAGCAGGAAGATCCAGCCAATAGACACCATCATTGTTATGATCCTGAGGCAGGTTTGTGCCGTTTGGTGCTATTGGGACAGGATTTAACTCTTTCCCTTTCTTATATAGCAGTGCGCCATTGGAGAAAAACCAATCCACTGATGATGGAAAGTAATCTTCACTAGGATGCAAGCATATAGTTGGAGAGTAAACTTGTAGTATTGCCTTGATTTGTTGTAGATTAGGCATGTATTTTGGGATAGTTTTGTTGTTTTTCAAACAAGCAATAGATTGAGGGTTGGTACTCCCATTTTGAACAACAAATGTGCCTACTCTAACACCAGGAGATTGAATTCCTCTAATGCTTGGTCTAACATCATAGATACTGAAGCTGCCTGATTTCCAAATTAATGAATCTGTCTCACATTGGTCAGTAAAGTCTGACCTGACACACCTGATTTTGTCAAGGGAAGGCTTATATGGTGTAGTGGTGACAACATAGCCTACAGCTTTATACCCATCAGGTGCTGTTGGAAGCCAAACATGGACTGGATCATCTTGGTAAATCCACATACGTGCAGTGTTCCATGCAAGTGTGAAATCAATTGGTTGCTTTAAAATGGGGTTGCTTGTATCTGGGCACAAATCTTTTGCCACGAGAACCCATCCAAAAAGTGGCTTGTTATTGGGTTGGCTGTAGCAACCTAACATAAAGAAATTTTGAGGTATTCCTGACGGTTCAAAAATGGCGAAACCTTTATCGTCCAGTCCACCGCCGTAGGCGCTCCAAACTTTGTTGAATGTTGATATTTGAGACACTTGTAACCCACCAAGATCAATTTTTCCACTGGAAAAATCACTACCTACATGCAACAATTTATCACTTGCAATAATCATCATGCATTATTTAGCAGAAAGTTTGTACAAATATAGAAAATTCTAGTAGGTATTATCACAGGCAAAGAATATGTTATTTTATTATGACCAATCAGTGAATCACATTATGAATACCTGGAGGCCATGAAGAACTTGCGACAGGTGCAGGAAGCTTGAATATGGTATCAATGGGAAGAGATTTATTTTTCTTGAAGCAAATCGCTGCAAAACATGTCATAAGAAAATTACCCATTGAAGGAGTTACCAGTGTCGATAGATGGAGAATTTTCTTGCAAGACGGGTTAGTATATTCCTCTGAAGATAATTTTGAAGGCGGAAAGGACTCTTGGTCTAAGAGCAACAAATCTTGTATGTATTATTAAGGCAAATAACGAACTTGTCGGAAGCATATATCGAGTAATATATTCTAATATATTAAATTTCCATAATAAAATAAAATACGGGCAAAAAAATTGGTGATTAAAACTCATTTAAGGAAATAAAATCGTGTAAACGGAAACTCATTAATTAATAGTAACAAGATTGTGGAACATTAATTAATATGATAACGACGTTGGCCCTTTTGAATTGCCGGAGTTTTCTTTCGATAAATTAAACTAATATTCTTTTAGTTTGAGATAAATGCTACAAATATATATACATATTATAAATAAAGAATTAGAACACCCAAATATCCTTATATTTATTTTATTTTTTTTATCGATAAAAAAGTTATATTATATAAATAATAAAATAGTTATAGTTATTTAAAAATCATATGCATTTAATAAGTAATTATTATTTGAGGGATATTTATAATAAAATCAAGAAAAGTTATTAAATCTATCTTAATTATTATTTGAGGGATATTTATAATAAAATCAAGAAAAGTTATTAAATCTATCTTAATTAATATTTGAGGGATATTTATAATAAAATCAAGAAAAGTTATTAAATCTATCTTGCTTAAGTTATGATTTTCTCACTTCATTAATATAATATCTCGTTTAAGCATTACTTCATTATTTGTGTAAGCATTGCTTCATTATTTGATTAATATATATTTAGAAGAGAGATAATTGATTGAACATCTTTTTTTTTCAACTAAGTATGTTGTTTGAGTGATAACATATAATAAGAATAGAGTCATACTTGAGTGGCATGTTCCCCATTGGAAAAAAAAACAATAGTGACTCTCTCTCTCACCCAACTTGTCACTTCCGTATGCTAAAATCTTTCCATGCTTCTTTTGATGACCAACTCTTTATATTTGAGCAAGTTGGTGTCCCTTGATCTATGATAGCTTTTAGAGAAGAAAAAATTGTTTTTATATCTCTTTTACTCAAATTTTAACCCACAACTTGACAAAAGAGTTAAATCACTTGAGTAATCAAGTAGACGCTTGAGTAATTATGTCCAATAATAAAATCCACAAATTCACATCTTTCAAGTGATCAACCTCACATTCAAGTGACATACATAGAATTAACAAAACAAAATAATTCAGTAAAAAAAATTCAATCCAATTCTACCACTTCTCTTTGGAAGAATCAATTATCACGAACAACAATCGATTATCATAAGTGTAATAATCGATTACTTGTATGGTAATTGATTATCTCACGCTGGTTCTCCAAGATTCAAATTTCTCTTTAGAATAATCGATTATCACTTGAAATAATCATTATTCTAGTCTTTTTAGAAAAACATTTTCATAGTCTAGAGAACCTTACATCCCTTCTTTGCATGTAATAATACATAAGGGGTCTGAGTTTTCAAAATCAACCTAGAGAAATCAAGTGAAAGTTGCTCTGCTACTAGTGTTCAATCTTGTTTCATCCTTTGTGGTTATTCAAAAGTAGTGTTCATATCTTGAGGGTTTCAAAAGAGGTGTTGTTTCATCTTTGTGGTTATTCAAAAGAAGTGTTTCATTCCTTGTAGTATTTAAAGAAGATGTTTTTCATCTCTTGTGTGTTTAAGAGTGGTGTTGTTCATCCTTTATTTTGTAAAAAGAGATGTGTTGTTAATGTTTTTATTATCTTACTTATTCCGTTGTAAAGTTTGTAAACTTACTTTTAAAAATTAATTTATATTACTCTCATTTGAGGTGATATAATTACTGAAAGTATTCTCTATCAATAATTTTTTTATATTAAACTTATATTCTTATTATATATTTTGCACTTTGATTTCTATAAAATATAACTTAAATTGAGATTTTTGTTAAATTCTCTTTTAATAAGTTTAAATTAAAAAATATTTAATTTTTTTTCAAAACTACTTCATCCATTTTTATAATTTATTTTTTATCCCTTCTTATAATTTATTTTACCTGTCATTATGATTCTAACATAACGCACACACATTAAAATGTCATATGATTCTAACATAACGCACACACATTAAAATTTGGTTTATGGCTGTCATCATATTAGTAGCAGCTTAGTTTATACGATTTTAGAAAGCAGCACCAAATGCCAGAGGGGTACATTGGGAAAACAGTGTGAACACTGTAGAGATGCCCAATTTATGATGTAAGTTTACTTTGTATATTTTCTTACTAATATTTATTTTGCTGAAGAAAAAAAATGAATACATAGATTATATCACTTGGATTTTGTGTTCAGATGCATATCCAACAACAGCTTATATAGAAAGATCTTTCTACACAAGCCATCCTCAAAAGTCTACTTCCTTTATATAGAACTCATGTTTACATGACATAACCCTCTTGGTAGATTAGCTTAAACTCTACAAAAATCTTAAAACCACCTATGGAAAACAGATTTTTTTTTAAATCTGCATCAAATTCTATTTTTATTTTCAATTTTATCCTCAAACTAAAAATTTAGGGGCAGACAACCTTGTTGTGTTCTTTTAGAACATCGTCGCAGATAATTTTTACATTGATTACACCAAATCATCGTCACCACTTTGTATTTACATTGTGCTGCATAAAAAAAAAATGATACGTGAATGTTTCAACGTGGCGCAGAAGCAGTTTGAAAGCGAGCAATTTCCGTCATATCTATGATGTGATGCGCGTTGAACTCAGCGGAAGAAAGGTCCGGCGAAGGGTGTTCAACCGCCGGCGAGGGCGTGGCGGCATGAGCGCGACAAACGGGACAACTGGAGCGGGAAGAGAGCCACTTATCAATGCAAGCCACGTGGAAAGAGTGCATGCACTCCGGCAACGTCCTCAGCTCTTCACCCTCCTCGAACTCCCCCAAGCACACGGCGCACGTGCCATCTTCGTCGTCTTCGCCTTCCGCCGCCACCTCATCATTGCTTTTCTTCTTCTTCTGGTAGGTGTGGACCGGAATGAGGTGTGGCAGCACCGGAACGTTAACGCTGCGAGCTTCTTGCTGTGGAGGATTTTGGTTGCTGACATGATCACGATGATGGGTGCGACAAAGCATGATGAGATGGAATATTGTGATCACGAAGCTTGCTGAACCCATGGCGATTAGTATGCTTCCCACTCTCCCATTCAACATAGCTTCATCATTCTCCATTGATCACTCTCACACACAAATGCCTCCATCACTCAAATTCAACCTATATATACAACCTTCTTCCACAAATAAATAAAATCAGTTTTTCCATAAATAAATAGGTTTTTATAAGTTTATTTATAAGAAATTTTATCTGATTTCTCTCAATTTTTATTTTTGTTTAGTACGTAAACTAATTTTAAAAAAAGCCGTCCTGGGAATGATTAGGGCTTAGTTAATGTTCTATACAATCTTTTTGTTTTATGAATGGTAACGGTGAACACAAGGAATTCTTCTTGTTTCATGTTTCTTCGTCTTTATTTTCTTCATCATGCATAATTATCATAGCATTGATCACAGAGGGGACAGAAAAGAGATTCAATAAACAGAACACGACGACTTCTGTATTTTAAAGATGAACCGAATACGAATTTTCACAATCTTACACGACTAATTAATGGTATAACTTCTTAATTATTTTCTTACCAAGAAATCATTAAATAAAAAATATCATTCTAATGTTTTAAAATTATAAAAATAAATTTAATTTCCTAATACGAGTTGAATTCTTAGTATAGAAAAGTTATAAAAATATATTTAATATTTATCATACCAAAAAACGAAGTAGAAATATTTGTAGGATTATTCATTGTATATGATTTTACTCACAATAATGCTCAAATATAAGCAAAATTAATCAATTTTACACTAGTTAAAATTTAATTAATATTCTCTATTTCTGATAATCATATTTAAAAATAAAAAAATTATTTAAGTATTTCAACTTGTAAAAGAATTTACTAAAAGTATATTCTTAATGAAGCGTATTCTTGAAATGATATTACGTTATTTTGGTTAAACTATTCAAACAAGTATTTCCTAAATAATTAACTATTAAAAAACTTAAAATATGATTTTAATATATGAATTTAATTTTTGTTATAGTAATTTTTTTATTTATTTATAATTCCTGTTAAATTAAAAATTACTATTTTTTATTCTAGTGCTATATGATGTTAATTAAATATTTATGTGTGGAACAAAAGGTTAAATTATCATTTTAAATCACAATTAAAATACTTTCATATAATATCAAGATATTTTACCTAAAAACAATTCTTAAGGTACGTAAAACAAATATTATTCATCATTATAAACTGAAAACAGTGATTAAAAATAATAAAGAAATAAAAAATAAAAAAAATTCAAAGAGACTAGAACTAAAATTCTTACCTTTTATAAGAATTAAAAAGGTGATTTCGAAATGAATACACAAAGAAAAAGTTTTATAGGATCAAATCAAAACTCAAATTTTACATGAACTAAAAACACAAGCTTTAAAAAAAATCCTTATTTGAAATGCAAATAAAATTTGCTTCTTAAAAAAATACATAAAACCATTTATTTTTAAAATAAGAAGCTTAGATGAATATAGAAAAAAATTCAGAAATCTGCTTATTTTATTTATAAATTAAAAAAAAATAAACACATCAAACTTATTATATAAGATTGAAGAAGATAACATTTGTTCCTTTCTTATAATTGAGTTGGATAATGTTATACCGTACTTCTTCCATTATGTTTTTTACTTGTCTTTTTAGATTTTAATGTACAAATAAAAAATTACAATGATCATAGTAAAATTCATAACAATAACAAAATATAAAGATTCTTTTCTTTTTTTTTCATTTTTCATATTTTTATTTTACTTTTAATATATTTTAAAATAAAGATCTATAATAATATATAAAATATTTTTTATTTATTTTTATGTGTATTTTAAAATAAAAGTACTTCTTCCTTACTACTACTTATAACTTTGTTTTACATTTCCGAAGTTATTATATTACACTTCAGGTATATAAGTAAATTAAAATTAGGCAAATAATTTTTCAAACTTTAGAAACGACAATTGAATGAAAAAAAATAAGAAAATCCAACCATTAAAACAGTACTAACCTTTCTACTACCTTATCTAATAAAAATAAACACATTTAATATTCTTAAATTATAAATAATATTCAATACTTACTATGTAAAGGAAGTAGGAGAGATATAATAAGATAATTTACAATTAAATATAATAAAAGTTTTTTATATTTTTAAATCATTAAATCAATTTACATTTTTATTTAATATTTTAGGGACCAGATTTATTTAAAATAATTCCTAAATAATGGGAGATGGTCAATAAAGTCATGAGTAACAACATTTTCCAACCACAAACGCCCTTACAAAAGCTCAACCACCTGGCCAAGGGACTAATATTGTCGGCCATGTTATAATAGGAACAACCAAACTAACAGAATATGAAAATAAACTGTATTACTGATAAACTTGGGAAGAATCATCCGCATGAGGTATAAAAATGGCTAACAATGGCTGTAGACAGTGTCCTTGCATAAATGAAAAGAAAATGATACTCTCATTGATAAGAATACCTGTTACTGAGATGAAAATTCTCAATGCTCAAATCCATTTTCTTTCAGCTCACTACTAATCCCCTTTGCTAAAAACATTGTGCAATCCAAAACGAATCATCTTACAGCCTCTTTCATTCCAGAAAGGAAAGAATAATTTTAGAATGTAAACATGTATAATGCATCTATCATGTTAGTTCTCCATTTAGAAAGGTCAATACGTAATGTAAAATATACTCAAAGCTTAAAAACAATTATGTCTAAAAGATATATATTTCAGCTATTCTAATGCTACTAATTTGTTATTATATTTAATTATTTGAATACATAATATGTTAAAATGTTAGTGACGTTTTTATAATATGCCTTTATGCGGTCGTGCCCGCTCAAGTACAACAGTTGCTTTATTGCTTAGTGCTAACAGTTTCCTTCAAAAAGACAAATGCTAAGTTTAAAGAAACGAATAAACTTTATGTACTTGTACGTGAATAATCTATGATCAGATGAACTTTACAGAAAATCCGTTGCTTTCAACAATCTGGAGGGCAGAATCAGCACAGCCCTAAAGCAGCTCCGGCATTGTTGGGGTTCGAACGACTTGTAATCGGTAAAAGTTTTTTCAAGTTTTTCTTGTCATTCAAATTATTAGTCCCCGGATCCTTGATATGTATTACCGAGAAAATTTACCCACTGATATGATATTATGATACATTTTGTGTATCAATCCATGTCCAGGTTCCTGGATAGAAGTAATCAACCAATGGTAATCTGACAATGTTGAATTAGATAATGGCTCTAGAAACTCACACCTTTCTAAGATCTCTGGTGGAGGTGCTCCATCGACTAGGTTACCTTTTAGCTTCGGCCTACCATTAGTTAACTCGATGGGCACATGGACTGGATGACCTTGAAGATGCGAGGGAGAGGCACCTGGGATCACCTCTTGCTTAAAGGGGAGTGATCTTGCAGATTGCAGACAAAACTCTATCCACTGATGGATTAATGGTGATGGTCCCCTGACCCGTCCGCCAATCTGGTTTGTTTCAATCCTAGATGCAGCCGGAATTGCCTAGGAAAACAAAAACAAAGGTAAAAAAGGGAAGCCAGAAGCAAGTCAATAACGCTTAGTGTCTAGTCTAGGAAATAAAATTCTAGACACAACCGTCACTGAATAGGTATATCTGAATCCCATTCCATTAGTTTATCAACAATTTCCTTTTGCAATACTGAGAGGGCGCCACTAACAGTTTCCAGATACCATATTAAATCATTCCATATAATTCCTTAAAACCATTAATATATCAGATAAGAAACGTAAAAGCAAGATAACAGTAAGAGTACCCAAAGATCTGCCCATAAGCTCGCTCCAGACTTCGGAACAACAACAGCAACATTAGACAGGCGTTTAGCAGCAGGAATAATATCACTACTCCATCCAACAGCTACCCACACATCTCCAACTCCAAAAGCTTTTAAATAGTTTGAACTATCAAAGAGTCGAACCTACAAATGCATAAAAAGTGAAAAGAAACTATAATTATGGTTTGGAAAAGAAAAAAAAAAGTATTCTGTGTCAAGTATAGATTTGTGAAGCTTTCCACCATGGACAGTTCCAATAAGAAAACAACAGCATCAGTTGAGATATCATCCAGTAACAATACCTGTTTTGCTAGTAAAGCCAAATTCTGTTTGACAGCCTCTCTTCCACCATTGACTTCAGCATCGATGTCAATTGTATTATAGGAAGTCCCCATATACTTCAAAACTGCACCAACAACTTCTCTAGGAGAATCAACCATTGAAATCCTCCCGGCAAGATCAGGTCGCCAAAGATCTGCCCAGTCCTGCAATTTCAGTTGATATACTCTCATAAACACTCTAAGGATGTTACATTGTCTACTAAAAACAACGTACCTCTACAGGAGCCAGATTATGCTCTTGAAATTTAGTTGTCTTGTATGCTATTACCATGCAGCCCCATCGATATGGGGCAGCCCATATATCACCATTAGGATCTATTTCTCCCTCAGAGTTCCTGCGTAGGTATACCTGGAACTTTGTTAGAGTATAACATATGCTATCAAGATACAACCCAAAAGGATAACAACTAACTAACATTGTATGTGCTATAAACCTAGGCAAATGCACCAAAAATCAAGGAGATATATATTATACATACCATTACCAGGTTCTTACCATGATGACATGACACAATCTAGATAAGAATAGTAACTAACTAAATATAGTATAGGTAGAATTAACCTCAGGGATAATCAACATGAATCAAGGAGATATATAGACCAGGTTCTGATTATGATGACCATCTAAGATACATCCAAAATGGTAACAATTACTGGGTTGCGGTGATATACATATTATGTTCTTACTATGATGCTTTGTATCTTCAGTAGCAAAGTTAATTAATTTTTTAACGTGTTCTTCAGGTAAATTTATGTTTGTGCTTAATAAAATCAGCGTAGTAGTGTCTTTGTATTACATAAGAGCTCATTTTGATAAATATCCAGGTAGCTATCACAAAATACAATGGCTACTCTACTGAGGTTCAGAACAAATAGTTATGTCAATATGTATAGCACTACAGATAATAGTGATATTTCTATGTCCAAGATTACCCATACTCCGTTTCACTACTTTTATTTGCAGATAGCTTATCCATTTTATACTTCCTCAGAACTTCGAATGTTTTCATTAACCCTATTTCACAATCAGGTTTCCACCTTTTGCCCCAATTTTTTTTTTATTTCGAAAAAATAAAATAAAAGAATGCCATAGCAACAATCTTGTCCCCTATTAGAGTCTAGTGCTGCAATTTTTTGGTTAAGATCGCTTTCCCCACCCTGTTAGATCAATAAATATAAAAAAACATATTATTATAAGATCAAAAGGCCCCTGAATTTCATTGAATTCAAATGGAAAAAAGTAACGAACAGTTGGCTGAATGGAGGAGCAACAGAATACAGAGGAATAACCCCGAAAGCAGCTATGATAACCACCCTCACAGGACTAAGCCCATGCAAGAGAGATGACCTCTTCATAACCATAACTATCCCTTACTTCCAAACTTCCCTTTTCTTTCCCTAAATTCCGATTTAACCTCATCCCAACAACGCTCCTCTGTGGTAGTATTTCGCATCCTTTTTCTTTCCTACAGTTTCCTAACTCCTCTCTTTTTGGGCTGCACCAACACTGCTATCTCTTATATTGTAAGTACCTATGCCTACCGTCTCTTTCTCAAAATATGGTATATAGGAACTCTCTCTGCCATGACAGGAACTCACAAAATCTACAAGTTCTGTCAGTTTAGTACAAGCAAAGAAGTATGCGGACATAAATGGGCATATTACATATAATATATATGTCACATAACCAAGTGTACCCAGGCAAGCATTCAGACAACTACAATGTCTTGATTTGCATCTATATAGATTTAAAATAAAGATATTCATATTTCTTAAGTGCTCAATGAAGTATGCAGAAAAATCAAATTTAAGATGAAATAAGTTCAAGAAATCAATGTTTTTGTTATAAAAGAAGCATAAGAAACATCTTGAGAGACAAGAAAGGAGAAGAAATATACAAAATACAGTGTTACCTTCCATTTTTCATTTAAGCTTTCGAACCACTCCTGATCTTCTACATCTCTTATTGGCTCAATTATAGCTTTGTTAATAGCAAATTTGAGCCATGAATCGCCAATACCAACAATATCTGCAGCCAAAGCAGATGCTGGACCAATTTTTCCTTTAGTAAAGGGAATTGATAGGTCAGAAAAGATGCTCTCAAGACTTGCATAATACTTCACGTTAAACTTCATTCTCCTCCCTTGAGAATTTATGAAGTCCTAAAATTGAAGAAAAAATTAACATGACAAACTATTAAATAAGTTACTGCAGATCTAGACTAAATTATTTGAAAAACTATAAGTTGCTTGAAATGACATGAATCATGATAGATTAAAAGGATGCTATAGTATGAAATTGCATACACTCATCCAAGGTAGTTAAACCTAAGATTCTATTCAGGCTGAGAAAGTCGGCAAAGGTAGTTAAACCCAAGATTTTATTCAAACTCAAAAAAGGGATACAAAATTGTAAGTTGTAGAATTGTAACACAGAATAAAATTCTATAAGATACAAAATTCATATATATGCATATAACATAACATAAGAAAGAAAATCCCATGTAAAACACCAAATATTTAATTAAGCTTAAATTTATAATCATAGATTAATAAGCATGTGAATGTCAGTGACTAAACCCCATACTAAAAAAACCTCAACTCACGGGGGACATAAATGACAAACAAAGCAACTTAAAATATTGTAGTTGTGCCCAGTGACTACTAGTACAAAACACAACATGTGAACACATAGACTAGTCATCTAAAATAGACCATCCAAATTTAAATCATATTCAATCAAGAGATCCTCATTTCTTTATCAGAAAGATAGACTAGTCATCTAAAATAGACCATCCAAATTAAAATCATAATCAATCAAGAGATCCTCATTTCTTTATCAGAAAGAGAACAGATGAACCACACAAACAGAGCAGTAGAAGCACAGGAACCGAACAGAGAGTCAGACAACCTCAAGCATGGAGAGAAGAGCTCTGGTTGCAGTGGTTCATGCAATGCTTATATGTATTGGGTAAGAGAGGGCACAAATTTTGTGCTAGAGGTTGAGGAAGATGCAATTATGTCAGGTGGCGAGGGAGTATTCCTCTGTTATTAGTGTTGAAGTTACAAAAAAGTAGTTTTGGGGCTTGAGTTTTATGGGATTAGGTTTAAATAAGCCCAAAATAAAAATAAAAAAGAAAAAAAGAAACTTGGCACACTGCTAAAAGTTGGTACACAAAACATGAACCATCCAAACTCAGAAAACTCTCCAATTTCACCGTTTTTTACAATTCTACATGGCTAGTCTACCAATTCTGCTCAGCACGGATTCTAAGCATGGACGAACTCGCTAAGGCATGACAAAAACATACAATTGATTCTACAAGTTGGAATGCAATTCTGACTACAATGATCTCACCATATAAACTGTTAATTGATGCTAGAAAAGTTTTTATAGCAAGACACAGTATTAGAATTTCAGAGAACTTTTGAGGAAACAATAACTGTCCATATGGGAAAGAATACAGAAAGACAATTCCCAGGAACCAGCAAGGAGAAAATAATGGGCAATCAATTATATAACAGGTTAATTAATAACAGAAAACAAGGAATACATGTCAAAAACCTTGATCCATGAAGGAGGTACAGAACCGCGTAGAGCAACAACTTTCAGGGGAACAGTCAATGCAAATGTTTTAGATTTCCAGGTATTAAAAGCTTCTTCTAATTCTTTATCTACTACAGTTTCTTTGTCGTCTTCTTTTCTTCCATCATGATCATCTGTGAACATTAAACCACAAATCACAACATCAGCCAACCCATTTAGAGAGGTTGACTTTCTTTTGATAAAACCTCATGGTCTTCATCCTCAGCAGAAACCTCATACACAATGAAAGAGGATAATTATGTGAGTAAATACCGATAACCAAGGGAAGTGGTTATCATTACGACTCCTCTCAACCTATGCCAGAACAGTCAAGACAACTGATAGGTAGCAAGTGCTATTTGAATTTAGTACAGATAGAAGAGAAATAAGGAGAGCCATAATAAATTTTGTAAAATCAACTTCCTTACTAATGGAAGTAGCTAATACAAATTTATAAACGTAAAATAAATAATAGAATTAAAATATAAAATTTAGCAGCAAGGACAGAACAAATTAAAGAAACAAAACACCAAAAAACCCTTCCCATCTTTTGTTTGATTTTCATTTCTACTCCATTTCCCGGTGTCCATCCTGATGTAGTTTATTTGTTTTAAAGAATTAACGGATTTTTCCCCCTTCGGTAGACAATTTTTTTTATTTAATTTCAATAAAAATCAAACAATAAAAATTATTCAAGTAATCCATATCAATAGTTTGTATACATAACAAAGGGATAAGAAATGCCGTGTTTATATTTCAATCAAATTGTTCCTTATCCAAGTTCAATATACATTGTCCCTACTAACATGGAGAGCTACTGTAGTATGGTTGGCACTTAAGAAAGTGAAGTAGTTCCATATTCAAGTTTATTATAAGATTGCTTCTACCAACATGAAGCTCCAGTGCGGTACGGTTGACCGATAATCATGTCCCTTAAACATGTAATCAAGGGCTAATTCTAGGTCCACCTGTATAGTACAACATATGTTGGGAAAAAGCAACTTCTTAAATAAATTTCCGTGTCTCAACGGATTAGACTTTAACTAGCAGCTAGTAGATACCCGGATTCACCTAAAAAGCTATTCCAGCTAAGAACAAGGAACCAAAGTGTTATCCTCTATTTTTTTTTGGTTGCATTTTTCTGTCATGAATATCTACAAAAGTAAACAAAAGGAAGCCATGCTATCAGGAGACATTTTCATCATTATTAGGAAAAAAAACTGAAAAAAAAGCATTCAACTTTTTACGAGATTAGAAAGAAAGCTAAAAACCACACGAGAAAGCAGTAACCACCGGAATTAAACTATAATTAAGCATAACAGAAACAATAACATATCAGAAAGAAGAAAGTGTTCGGCTTCTTAGAAACCTCGAACAGTTTGCTCCTCTTGAACAAGGGGAGGAGCGGTGGGTAGAGGCGGCGAAGAGGCCAAGCACAGGCGAACGCCGAAGCAAAGAAACAGCACGGCGGAGGCAGCCAGGCCCGCAAAAGCCTTGAGAGGTGGCTTTGGTGGAGGTATCTGGCGGTGGGAAGCGGAGGAAGTGGGTGAGGGCGGCGAACGGTGTGAGGGAGTGCGGTGAATGCAGAATGAAATTGCGACATGAAATGACGATAGGGGTTTGGTGGATATGGCCGGGATTATGAGAAATGGGTTATGATAATAAGGCTTTGGGAAGTGATAAGGGTAACGCCGTGAGCATCCAGAGACAGAGTAATGCGTTTGTAGCAACAATGCCATCGTTTAGTTTCCCACTGGGTGGAGGCTAGCGTGCGTGGGATGCTCAATCAAGTACCGTCAGAAAGCGTTCTTACACCCGTTGGATATTTTCAATTTATGATCTACGGTTTAAAGTTTTACCTCATTTTTATTTTTATCTTTTTTTTCAAAATTGTCCCTCTCATAGAATTTTTTTCATAAATAATATGTATTTTAAAAAATTACCAAAGGGACTCTTCCCTACTTTATTTATGCAGATAGCAGTCAAAATTCGTTTAGGAGAAGCTGAATTCTCAACTGCGTTTTTGCATCTCCGGCCTAATTTGCTTGTCGGTATTCTGGAAATCAAATTTCGAGAAGGTTTTTATTTTTTTCCTTTTTATAATTATATAGTTATATTTATATATATAAATATATAAATTATATTATATATATTTTAAAATTCTATATTACATTATATATTTTATATTCTATATTCTATATTTATTATTAAAATTATATATGGTATATTATATTGTGTATGATATATTGTATAATAATATAATTTTTATATGATTTTAATATATATATATATATATTTAGGAAAAAATTTACTATATTATTAAAAATTTATTTTGTATAACAAATTATAAAAATTAATAATTGTGTGCTTAGAATAATGTATAAAAAAATTGATTTGTATTAAAGAAGTATTAAAATACATATAATTAAATACATAATAAAATAAAAATAAAAATAAAACATTGGAATAAAATATTGAAATGAAACATTGAAATAAAATAATTATGAATTGTATTCATAGGAGATGGAGAAGTGTTGATTTTTTTCCTTCTTGTCTTATTGATATAGAGATTGTCTTTGTAATTATGTTGTTGTTCTTCAGGGGTTGGCAGAGGCAAGTCTGTAGTTTCAACAAATAATTCAATTTTGTTTTATGTTAGACTTCGTTGAATATTTTAGGGAAGTTAGAATGATTTTTCCTATCGTCTTATCATTTGTTGCACATCATGATCAATTTGGATTTCAATAGAGCCATATTGTATGTTTTTATAGACAACTCGTGTCAATCATCTATAGTTTATTTTTGTGACTTTTTTCTTGTTTTCACAACCTAGAACCTCACTTAATTTGTGAATGAGCTCATTGAAGCTTTAGTTGTGTTGAATAAGTATTTTTCTAAACTTTTATATATAAGCTCAAAACCTGAAATTCATAATGGTTGCATGTTGGAGATGTTTGCCAAAATAAATTATGGCTTTGCTGGTGATGAAGAGCTTGCATTTGGTGGGTTCAGAATCACCATAATTTCTTTAGCTGTTCTAACAAACTGGACATAAAGTTCAAAAATTGTATTAATAGGAAAATTACATATGTGCTACATGAATATTTGTCAGTATAAGAATAACTTCATACACAATTAAACTCTCACCATTGATATTGAGTTTGCGATAGTACAAGTTGTTCAACTCTGTGTCTTCAAGAATGGTCAATGAATGACATATTCGTTGTTTCAGGTCATTGAATATGCACCCATTAGGGATCCTAAACAATTTAGGAGATGGACATTGGAATCTTATAATCCATTCTACGCCACCATGTTTTATGATAATGGCACAGAGGCATTATGTAGGTTTTCGATGAATGTAACCTTTGATCATTTGAAGGTGTTCATTGGCAGTCGTCTATTCTACAGTGATAGAAGAGTTGTTACATGTCTTCTACTACTACCTCATCATTTCCTTAGGACAAATCCATGAGATTGGACAAATTTTCGCTGAAGAAGAAGATGTAAATGTCATGATTGCTTGGCAGACCCGGTATCCAACTCGACCTATGTATTTGTACGTAAATTTAATGAAGATTGAGTCATCGAAAATTAATTGTGGATGTTCCACCACTAACAGTGGTAGAGTAAAAAAATTATGCACTTTTTCAGGATTTTGTCTTCTTGAAATAGTAAATTTTTTTGTCTCTCAACTATGTTGTTGTGTGTAAATTGTGATGTACTATTGTAATTAGTATTAATGAATATTTTGAATGTGTTTTAAAGGTTGTAAACTCATCTTATTCTTTAAATTAAAAGTATTTGTAGTATATCTATGTATAAAGGTATAAAAGTTAACAAAGTTGAAAAAAATATAAAATGCATTTAGTAAAGATAAAAAAATATAAAATATTGTTTTGAATGGAATATTTATGATTTTTACATTGCCCAATTTCGTTACTCATGTTACCTTATAATGTTAATGTAATAAAATGAATATGTCAGACTATAATATATTATATAATTTTATGTATATATTTGTATACATTGTAACTTGAATATTTTTGTTAAATTTTAAAGTTTATTAGCAAAAAAATAAATTACTTATAGAAATAATTTTGATAAATAATAAGATGAACACATTCATAAATAAATACATGAAAATATTAATAACTACAAAAATAACATAAATAAATACATGAAAACATTAATAACTACAAAAATAACATAACACTAAAAGAAAATATTGACAACCAAATATTAAAGAACACAAACATTAACATTGACATTAATCTCCATAATGATGTCTAGTTCCACAACAAAGCTGACACTTATTACGTGGTGCATTTCTTTGTTGTGGTTGTTGCTTTTGAAGTTGAGAAGGATTGTCAACGATATGTTCTTCTTCATGACCCACCGGATTTTGAAATGCAGATGAGGAATTACCTCCTTGATTGTGATAATCTGGTTGGTAAAGAGAAGTCATGTATTCACGTGCTGAAGCTGGAATAGAAAAATTCACTCCAAATAAGTTTTTGAACATGTCCTCAGAACTTGTTACAAATGAATGTCTTCTATCAATGTTTAGTTCTAGTGTCCCATATTGTAGAGGTAAGGGAACTTCTTTTGCTTGCACGACTTGCTGATAGGATTGACTGAAACTCGTTCCGATTTTGAAATTTTGTCTAGTCATTCTTTGTGCTTGGCATCTAGGATCTTGGATTAGACGTTCTACATATAGGAACTAGATGGAATTAGCCATGTATCATTCCATGTACTCTCTTGTGTGAAATAATGGACCATGTATTGGATGACCCATTTGTTGGAATAAATGGTTGAGTTTAAGAGGGGGGGTGAATTAAACTCTTAAAAAATTTTCGAATTCCAAGGCCAATTTCTGAAAAACAGATTCAAAATGAAGATGAAAATCAATTCTTTAAAGATTCTTGAAATGCTTACACCAATGTATCATATATCCAATTCAATTAGCAATTCAAATTTCAATTACAAAATTTAAAGAAGCAGGGAAAGAAGATCAACAACACAAGAGATTTATACTGGTTCACCTTCCAATGAAGGCTACATCCAGTTTCCTAAACACCCAAATCAAAGTAATTCACTAAATTTCAGTTTTTACATGAACCCTACATGAAAAACTAAAACCAGAACAATACACTTGATCTTGAACCCTACAAGATCTGTATACCCTTGTAAAACCCTATTACAAGAACACCTTAATCACCCTGATTAAGAAGAAACAAACCCAGTACAAGATTACACAAGAATTTGGAACGAATTCACCTAAAAATCAATTCCAGAAACTGAAACAGAGCAAAAAATAGAGTATGGCGTTTCTATGGAAAGATTCTCAATTTAATTTGATCTTGGACTCCTTGATTGATTTCGCAAATTGATTTAGAACACTTGAAAAGTCTTCTTGAACAATGGATTTCTCTATAATTGATTCGTTACCCAGTTCTTTAAAATTCAAAGTATTTAAAACAGAACTGGTCCAGAGGTTTAAAGTTGTTTCTGATAAAATCAGTCAGTTGAAACGCGATTTAGCTAGTTGTTTTCATTAAAATGAATTTTTCAGAGAGCACCCCAATTCTGAAAACTGAAAACAGTTAGTTGAAAACGCGATTTAGCTAGTTGTTTTCATTAAAATGAATTTTCCAGAGAGCACCCCAATTTTGAAAACTGAAAATAGTCAGTTGAAAACGCGATTTAACCAGATTTTCCAGAGAGTTTGGATTTCTCAAATATAGCTCCAGAATTTCAACTGATTTAAATTCAGAAAAATAGCTAGCTGAAATCAGCCAAAACAAAGCTTTAAAACATCAATTGGTTAAAATGTTTAAGAATGACTTAGCCATCAAACTAAGAACATTTTAACTAATTGAAAACACATTTTTAATGAGTTGAAAAACAGTTAAGACTTTTAAAAATATTTCAACACATTTTAAAACATTTCAAACCATTTTAAAACACAAGATTAAGTCCAAGATTAAATGAAATGCATCTTATCCCACATCCTAAGACACTCTAATCCTAAGATAAAAATCTTCATTCTTCAAGCACCATCATCTTCATCTTCAAAGTGGTTGGAGACATCAAATAAACTTGAAACCAAGTCTTCAAGTCCAACAAACTCCCCCTATTTGATGATGACAACCACTTGAAGCATCCATTGTCTTTGAAGAATGTAAGAGTCCTGAAAATAAACACAGAGTAGAAAAATACAGCAGCAGAAACAATTTCTCCCCAATTACATATTCTCCCTTTTACATGTGCTTCATGGTGTGCCTCAATATTTCTCCCCCTTTGTATCATCAAATAGCATAAGGAAGATAAGATTCAAATATAGCATATGCAGTAAAATTAGAAATGTTCAACAGACATGGGCATGAGATCCAATTAAAAAAAAACAAATAAGCACATACAACACAAAAACAAACAACAATGAAATGCAAAACATGAATGCAGCAACATATGCATTACTCCAAAAAATAGCAAAAACATCAACAACAGCAGAATTAGTGCAGCAGCAACAGAATTTGTGTAGCAGCAACAGAATCTGTGCAGCAGCAACAACAGGATTCCAAAAACCAGCAAACACAGCAACAACTTTCCTTCAAAAACCAGTAAGCACAGCAGCAGTACTCCATAACCAGTAAACAGCAACAGTACTCCAAAACCAGTAAAAACAGCAACAGCAACAGGATTTAACAGCAACAACTTCTCTCTATTAGTTGTAGAACCATTTTAATCATCACCCTCTCCATCATCATCATCATCATTAACCACAGTACTATAGCCAACATGAATTTGAGCTAGTTGGGCATGCAGGTCCTTAATACTTTGATCAATGTGCCCAAAACGTTCCACGCAATATGAGTGATGATACATTTGGTGAGATTGGATAGAATCAAACCGATGTAGCACAGTTTGCTCAAATAGAGATAATGGAGTGCCACGATCAATAGGAGGAACATAAGGCACAATGTCTCCCATCATTGAAGATTCTTCAGCAGTAGCACCAGCATTAGCAGCAGCACCAGCAGCACTTGTTTCAGCATATCCAGAGCCTTGTCCAGCAACCCATTCACCATCCTTTTTATTAAAGCCAAACTTGAACAAGAAGTTATTATCTAGCTGATGAGATCTTCCAATATTGATTTTCTGTTCACATCTTATATCCACAAGAAAAAACTCAAGAAATTTTGAAATTAGCAATGCATAGGGAATGTGATAATCAGTTAGCCTCTTTGACTTCATCATGTGATCCTTCAAAACATGAATCCAATTAATTTAACAGATTTCATCAAGCTAAAAATCAGAACAAGATCACCTTCATTTAAGGTAGCATGGTTACTTCCCCTTGGTGTAAGCATCCAGGTGATTATGAAGGTGAGAATCCTAGCAGTCAAAGTTAGACCTCCAGCATGAAAAATCCCCTAATAGAACCTTGAGGATCACGTAAACATTCCCTGTAGGTCTGAATTTTGTTGAAATCTTCCAAAGAGCTAGAATATCCCCTACTTAAAATGATTCCATCAGTTTTGAGTCCAGCCACCCTTGTCCAAACTGTATTGCTTATAGTAATATCCTTTCCTTTTACTTTGGAGGTGAGAACAGAACCATCATGCTTAAGGTTTGTGTAGAAAACCTTCACTAAGTCTGGATAGATAAACCCATTCAGCTCAAGGAATTTTTGCAACTCTTGAAACTGTAGCATGGTGATTATATCAGCAACTCCTTCATCCTCCAGCCACTGAAAACTCAGAATCTTTGGTGGATTCACTGCCTTTTTACTGATATGAGACTGAAACTTCTCAATTCTTTCATCATATCCATCAAACCAAGCTTCAATAGAACCATGTCTATATGAAAGAGGTGCTGGAATTTCAGGTTCTTTATGCTTTGAAGATTTGCTTGCAGACCCAGCTGTTTTCGATTTCTTTCTGGGATTGCTTAAGGAAGACATGGTAAAAAAAAATACAGAGAACAAAGCAGAGATAGTATTTGCAGAGTTTTCTCACACAAGCAATACGTATGGCAATGCAATTCAGCATATGTATTTAAACAATTTTGATCAATAGCTTTTAGAAAGAATTCAATGCATTGTGTAGTCAAACAAGCAATCAGAGGCAACATATGTTGCAGAGATATGCAACAGGTTTTGTTTTATCCAAGGCATTCAGTCAGTTGAGTGAATTTTGAATTTGGAAAGAGAAATCAGTTAAAAGCAAGACAAAAGCACTAAATGACAAAACAAGAGTCAAGATTCTTTAACCAGCTGTATTTTAAGTGTAACTGATGCACAACTATCAATCAATCAACTTAAATTCACCAATTGAATGTAAATCAATGCAATTTATCACCTAATTAGTTCTGGTATTTAATTTTGTATTGTTCCAGACAATTTCAGTTGGTTGATTTGTGCGAAATAGCTGATTAAAACAGATAGTCTGATACTGATTTAATACCAATTAATGAAATTAACTGACTAAATCGACAATGAACTGACTAAATCAGAGACAGAAATCACTGCAACTCCACTGCAGCCCCAAATTAAGTGAATTAAGCTAATTAAAACACGAAATAACTAACTAAAAAACTGAATGTCATTGCAGATTTCATTTTATATCATATAAACTGCAAGTATAACTACAATCAATTAACAAACATGCAAAATTATACAATTAAACACACAAAACAACATGTACAATAACAAGAATGAGTCACACACATGAATTAAATCACATTTGAGATATCAAGAATACCCAATTCATTTCTTAACTGAAAAAATCTATTTTTAGAGAGTGGTTTGTAAAAATATCAGCAAGTTGGTTATGTGAATCAACAAATTCAATTATGCAGTCACCTTTTTGAACATGATCTCTAATGAAATAGTGCCTTATTTCTATGTGCTTTGTTCTAGAATGCAAAATAGGATTTTTGGTTAAATTGATAGCACTTGTGTTGTCACACCTAATAGGAATGTGATCTAGTTTCAAACCATAATAAAAAAGCTACTGTTTTAACCACAAAGTTTGAGCACTATAGCTCCCAGCTGCAACATATTCAGCTTCAGCAGTAGACAAAGCCACACTAGCTTGCTTTTTGCTATGCCATGATACTAGACTACTTCCTAATAAATGACAAGTTCCACTTGTGCTTTTCCTATCCAATTTACAACCAGCAAAATCAGCATCTGAATAGCCTACTAGATTAAATGATGCACCTTTTGGTATCACAAATCAACATTAATAGTACCTTTTAGATATTTTAGGATTCTTTTAGCAATTGCAAAGTGTGATTCTTTAGGATTGGACTGAAATCTAGCACACATGCATACACTAAACATTATATCTGGCCTACTAACAGTTAGGTATAAAAGAGAACCTATCAAACCTCTATATTTAGTGGAATCAAATGGTTTACCACTTTCATCAGCATCAAGGTAGCTGCTGGTAGCTATAGGAGTGCTTGATTCTTTGTAGCTGTCCATGTCATACTTCTTTAACAGCTCTTTGTAATATTTTGATTGATTAAGAAATGTTCCATGATCCATTTGCTTGACTTGTAAGCCTAAGAAGAAGTTTAGATCACCCATCATTGACATTTCAAACTCCCCCTGCATAGCTGCCACAAATTCTTCACAAAGCTTCTCATTAGTGGATCCAAAAATTATATCATCTACATAAACCTGCACAAGGATTATGTTTTCCAAAGACTTCCTAATGAACAAGGTTTTATCAACTTGGCCCCTTTCAAAATTTTGAGATATAAGAAAGTTACTCAACCTTTCATACCATTGTCTTGGAGCTTGCTTGAGTCCATAAAGAGCCTTTTTAAGTTTATATACATGATTAGGAAACTTGTGATCAACAAATCCAGATGGTTGTGAAACATAAATTTCTTCATTTATATAACCATTCAAAAATGCATTTTTCACATCCATTTGATGAAGTTTGAATCCAATCATGCATGAGAAAGCAAGCAATAGCCTAACAACTTCTAATCTAGCTACAGGAGCATATGTTTCTTCATAATCTATTCCTTCCTCTTGATTGTATCCTTTAGCCATAAGCCTAGCTTTATTTCTAGTTATTATTCCTTGATCATTCATTTTATTTTTAAACACCCATTTTGTTCCAATTATATTCATTTGGGTGTGCAAGGGACTAGTTCCCAGACCTCATTCCTTTTAAACTGATTCAGTTCATCTTGCATAGCTAACATCCAATTTTCATCAAGTAATGCATCATCAACACATTTAGGTTCAACTTAGGAAACAAATGCAGCAATTAAACATGTATCATGCATGGATCTTCTAGTAGAAACACCTTGCTGAACATCACCTATCACATTTTCAATGGATAGCTCACGAGGCACCCTCCATTCTTTGGGTAAATCATTTTCTGCAGATTTCAGTTCTGGTGCCAGAATTTCAGCCTGTTCTTTCTGATTTTCACCAACTGCAGTAGCTTTATCAGATTGTAATTGTTCAGCTGATACACCTTCAATTAAATTCTCTTCTCCTGCACCTGCACCACTTACTGCACCTTCATTTTGCACATTAGTCTCATAAAAAACCACATGAATTGATTCCTCAATGATAACTAATCTTTTGTTATAAATCCTATATGCTTTGCTATTAAAAGAATAACTTAAAAACAATGCATCATCAGCTTTAGCATCAAATTTGCCAAGTTTTTCTTTGCCATTATTTAACACAAAACACTTGCAGCCAAACACTCTAAGATGTGCTATGTTGGGTTTTCTCCCTTTATACAATTCATAAGGGGTTTTCTTTAAAATAGGTCTTATAAAAACCCTATTTATTACATAACATGCAGTATTTACTGCGTCTGCCCAAAAATATTTAGGAATATTTGATTCATTAAGCATAGTCCTTGCTAGTTCTTCAAGTGACCTATTTTTCCTCTCAACCACACCATTTTGTTGAGGAGTTCTAGGTGCTGAAAAGTTATGTTTAATTCCATATTTTTCACAAAAATGATTGAACTTTTCATTTTCAAATTCCCCTCCATGATCTCTTCTTAGAGCACTTATGCTGCATCTGTTTTCAATTTGTAAAACCTTGGCAAGTTTCTTAAAAGCATGAAATGCATCATTTTTATTTGTGAGGAATAAAGTCCAAGTAAATCTAGAATAGTCATCAACAATAACTAAAGCATAATAGTTTCCTCCAATACTCATAGTTCTAGATGGACCAAACAAATCTAAATGCAGCAATTCCAAAGGTTTTGATGTAGACACATAATTTTTCAGATTAAAAGATACTTTGGTCTATTTTTCTCTTTGACATGCATGACAGTTTTTTCCTTTTTCAAATTTCAGGTTTGGTAGCCCTAAAACAAGCTCTTTTGAAACCAGTTTTTTGAAATGATTCATGTTTATATGTGCAGCTCTTCTATGCCAAAGCCATGAACTATCTTCTTTAGACATAAGACATGTAAAATTAGTTGCACTCATATGATCAAGATCAAGCATGTAAATATTTTCAATTCTCTTTCCTAGCATGCAGATTTTTTCAGAATTTTTTTTCAATAATTTTGTAATGATTTGTTTTAAAGGTAATTCTAAAACCTTTATCACACAACTGGCTAATACTAAGTAGATTATGCTTCAAACCTTCAACATATAACACATTTTCAATAAGGATTAAAGAAATGTTACCAACATCACCTCTTCCAAGTATTTTTCCTTTGTTATTGTCTCCATATGTGACAAAACCTCCATTTTTCAAGGTGAGTTTGACAAACTTTCTTTTGTCACCACACATATGTCTTGAACAGCCACTATCTAGATACCACAATGATTCTTTGGCCTTCAAGAACACCTACAAAACACAATCAATGGAGAATATTTGGTACCCACATCAATTTGGGTCTAACAAAATTAGTTACCTTTCTATCACATTTTGGCTTCCAAATATATTTACCACTAGGAACTCCAAATTTTCTGATTTTGTAAGACTTTGAAGCATGTCCCTTGTTCATACAATAAAAACATGTAATGAATGAAGTGCTGGATGGTTTTCCATATGAAAAGAAATTTCTATAAGACTTTTGTTTCTTTTGAAAACCATTTGTAAATCCAAGTCCAGCTCTATTTATTACACAATTTTGAAAGCCTAAGAGGGTATTCAAATTGGCTCTTCCCATGGTGAATCTAGCTAGAGCTTTGTTCAAATACTCAATTTTATTTTTCAAAATTCTGCAGTTTTTGCAAACTTTTTCAGCATGATCACAATTTCAATTTGAAGCTTTATAAATCATTTCAAGATTCTCAAAATCATTTTTTGAATTTTCCAGCTCTTTCTCTAGCTCTTTCACCTTGTTCTCTATCCAATTATTCATACCTTTAAGCTTATTGTTTGAACAAGCAACTTTATTAGCTTCTTCATGCAATTCCAAAAAATTATGCAGCAGCTGATCATAATGGACACCATTTTGAGTTGTTGAGGAACTTACATTACTTGTTGTATCACAATCAGCCATAAGACAAAGATTGGCCTTTTCATCTTCACTTGAAGAATCACTACTAGAGGAGACATCATTCTCAACCCATGCTATATATGCCTTCTTGTTTTTGGATGATTTTTCATGTTTCTTTTCTCCATTATTTTCTTTGTTTTGAGAATATGGACATTCAACCTTAATATGTACCTGTTTTCCACAACCAAAACAAGTAAAGTTAGAAGAAACCAAATCAGATTTTTTATTGTACCTCTTGTGTTTGTAACCTTTGTTCTTGTATTTCAAGAACTTGTTGAACTTTCTCACTAAGAGGTTCAGATTTTCTGCATCACTTTCTTCATGTGTTTCATCATCACTAATCTCCTCCTTATGAACCAAAGTCTTCAAGGCCAGCCTCTTCTTTTTCTTGTCATTCTATTCTTGTTTAGCAAGTCTACTCAGCTCAAGTTCATGCTCCCTCAACTTTCCAAAAAGTGCAGCAACACTCATTGTTGTTAGGTCTTAAGATTCAAAAATTGATGTTACTTTAGGTTGCCAACTTCTATTCAAACATTTCAGCACTTTTATGTTCAGCTCCTCTTTCTCAAACACTTTGCCAAGACCTATTAGATGATTTACAATGTGTGTAAATCTTTTCTGCACATCTGAAACTATTTCTCCTGGCAGCATTCTAAACATTTCATATTCTTGGATTAAAGTGTGTTTCCTAGCTCTTTTTACATCACCAGTGCCTTCATGTGTTACCTCCAACACTTCCCACATTTCTTTGGCATTGAAACACTGTGAAACACGAAAAAATTCATCAAGATTAAGTGCAGATGTTATAATATTCTTTGCTCTACAATCATACTGCACTTTCTTTTGTTCTTCATCATTTAAACTCTCCCAAGGTTTCTCTTCATCTTTTTCTTTATCTTTAGGGATATATGGTCCATTGATTATAGCATTCCAAATACCTTTATCAATTGATTCAATGAAAATCTTCATTCTTACTTTCCAAAAAGGGTGGTTTACACCTAAAAACATTGGTGGCCTGTTTATAGAAGCACCCTCTACAAAAGGCAATTTTCCTTCAGCCATGTTTTTGAAATTTTCAGAAAACTTGAATATTTTACAAGAACCAGCTCTTGATACCAATTGTTGGAATAAATGGCTGAGTTTAAGAGGGGGGGTGAATTAAACTCTTAAAAGATTTTCGAATTCCAAGGCCAATTTCTGAAAAACAGATTCAAAATGAAGATGAAAATCAATTCTTTAAAGATTCTTGAAATGCTTATACCAATGTATCATATATCCAATTCAATTAGCAATTCAAATTTCAATTACAAAATTTAAAGAAGCAGGGAAAGAAGATCAACACAAGAGATTTATACTGGTTCACCTTCCAATGAAGGCTACATCCAGTTTCCTAAACACCCAAATCAAAGCAATTCACTAAATTTCAGTTTTTACATGAACCCTACATGAAAAACTAAAACCAGAACAATACACTTGATCTTGAACCCTACAAGATCTGTATACCCTTGTAAAACCCTATTACAAGAACACCTTAATCACCCTGATTAAGAAGAAACAAACCCAGTACAAGATTACACAAGAATTTGGAATGAATTCACCTGAAAATCAATTCCAGAAACTGAAACAGAGCAAAAAGCAGAGTATGGCTTTCTATGGAAAGATTCTCAATTCAATTTGATCTTGGACTCTTTGATTGATTTTGCAAATTGATTTAGAACACTTGAAAAGTCTTCTTGAACAATGGATTTCTCTGTAATTGATTCGTTACCCAGTTCTTTAAAATTCAAAGTATTTAAAACAGAACTGGTCCAAAGGTTTAGAGCTGTTTCTGATAACATCAGTCAGTTGAAACGCGATTTAGCTAGTTGTTTTCATTAAAATGAATTTTTCAGAGAGCACCCCAATTCTGAAAACTAAAAACAGTTAGTTGAAAATGCGATTTAGCTAGTTGTTTTCATTAAAATGAATTTTCCAGAGAGCACCCCAATTTTGAAAACTGAAAATAGTCAGTTAAAAACGCGATTTAACCAGATTTTCCAGAGAGCTTGGATTTCTCAAAAATAGCTCCAGAATTTCAACTGATTTAAATTCAGAAAAATAACTAGCTGAAATCAGCCAAAACAAAGCTTTAAGACACCAATTGGTTAAAATGTTTAAGAATGACTTAGCCATCAAACTAAGAACATTTTAACTAATTGAAAACACATTTTTAATGAGTTGAAAAACAGTTAAGACTTTTAAAAACATTTCAACACATTTTAAAACATTTCAAACCATTTTAAAACATAAGATTAAGTCCAAGATTAAATGAAATGCATCTTACCCCACATCCTAAGACACTCTAATACTAAGATAAAAATCTTCATTCTTCAAGCACCATCATCTTCATCTTCAAAGTGATTGGAGACATCAAATAAACTTGAAACCAAGTCTTCAAGTCCAACACCATTAATATTAGCTCATGTCTATTGTTCCAAACATCGATCCATTGTGCATTTCCTGTTACTCATTTCTCATCTTGTCTTCCCCTCATGTTAATTTTATGCAAGTCATCCAAATTATTTGGTTGAGAGGAAACTTCTTGGAACAAACCAAACTGTAGTTTCACCTTATCTGATTGGTGTCATTCAATAATAGAAAAATAAATCAAAGTAGTACATGAAGTCCATAGTTGTGCATCTCTGTATGCTTGATCTTTGAAGGTTCCTATATGAGGTCCATAAAAACAACCACGAAAGAATTTTAATATTAACATTGTTACTAAAAAACAAACTAAACAACAAATCATTTCATACTTTTATCAAAAAGATTTACCTGATCACCCTAAATGTGATCAAACATACTTTTGTACACACCATAATATCAGGGTACATTTATGAAGTTCAACACTCTACCCATGCTCCATTTGTAGACCAAAGGGTAGGTTTGTGGAAAACTGGAAATTGGTGCATTATATGGCATATGATGCCATGCACAAGATTGGAACAAAGATGCAGAACCACCCATTGTTTTTGTCGTTACATTTATTGCTCTGCACATTTCCATATACAATACAACCAAACAAGCAGAACCTCAAATTTAACATCGAGATCTTTTAAGATTACTTAACAAAGTTAGATACATGAGATGAACCTTGTTGCCTCATTTATTGTAATATATGATAGATAAATTTAAGTAAAACTTGCATAAGAGAGAAAAGTCAGGAAATTTTTTACTAACTTACAATATTTTAATATTGCCATTATTATTATATCATTTTTGTGTTAAGATTTTATTGTTTTGATTCTTGGGAGGGTGGATGCAAGTCAATCTCTTATAGTACAAGAAAAGTTATGTCAAATAGTTTAGTGTAATTTAAGACTTTGCAAAAACCATTATTTATTATATTTGAGAGAAATTAAAGTAAAGAAACAAGAATTCTAGATGGCATAAAAGCATGGGAAAAATATTTGGGAAAATATGATGGGCCTAAAACATTTTGAAAGCAAATGTAGGTCACTAAAAACTTTTTTGTTTAGGGAACAAATGCACTTCTAATTTTTAATCATTGTTATTAAGAGCACTTTAGTTTTATTCCACCATATACTCTTGATTTTTTTAACTTTTTTTCTTTCGCAACTTGTACATAGAAAAGTTTAACTATGCATTTCATTTTTATAATTATATCTATTTTAAGTTTTAATCCTTATAAACATTTGTAAAATTTAGTTCTTACATAATTAATTTTTTACTTGTGAATTGAATATAGCTGCAATTCAAAAGTTAAATGTTGAACTTATGCAAAAGGATGTCAACAAGAGAATACTTGAAGAAAAGATAGAGCAATTGATGAAAAATCATCAAGAGCAAAGTGAACGCATATGCCAACAAAATGAGTAGAAGAAACTTATTTTACAGCACATTCAGATGAAAAATCCAATGTTTGGTCCTACTCATCCTACTTCGAGTCGAGATGACATATTAGATCATATTAGTGATAATATGACAGAGGATTAGTACTTTCATTTTTAATTATATAGTGACTTTGAATCTTGTTTGGTTGTTTAGTATTAATTTAGTTATGTTCTTATGTTAGAAGATTTTGAATCATATCTTAGTGATGCATGTTTGTATTTTAATGGTTATACTACTCTTTATTAGAGTATGTATTGGAGTTTATTATAATTTAGCATTAATTATATTTTTTTAGCATTTTATAAACAAGTGAACATATTGATTATAAGCAGATATAAATATTGTTTGTAAGCAGGTAAAAATTACGGGAAATAGGAAAAAAAACTATTGAAACAAGATTAGTGACCAACTTTTCCACCACTATATACTTCGCTGAAATTGTCACCAAATTAGTGACTGAAAATAATTAACATTTCAAAACATGTTAAATACATTAGTGACCGAATTTTTTGTCAGTATTTTTTTCTCTTTTTTCCACCAAGTTAATGAATGATAATATTTAATATTTTAAAAAAATGTCAAGTGCAATAATGACCAAAATTGTTGGTTACTATGTCTTTCTTCTTTTGTCACTGAATTAGAGACCAAAAATATTTAATATTTTAAACAAATATTGAATGCATTAGCGACTAATATTATCCATCATTATTTCTTTCTTTGTTTCTCACCAAATTAGTGACTAAATTGATAAACAATATCCAGTCGTTAACTTGGTCTCCTATACTTATGTGACCAAACTATTTAGCAACCAAATAGTGATCAAATTTTTGGTAGCTATTTTGCGACCAAAAAGAATTCAGTTGCTAAATCCTTTATGACTAAAGTTTTTTATACCATTTTTTTCTGTCGCTAATTATTTTAGTGACCAATTTCTGTACTTTAGTGACCAAAATTGGTGATCACTAAAATGCATTTTTGTTGTTGTGATAGAACCAAGTCTTGAAGAATCAAAATGCATATTGAACATAAGAAATTATTTATTAGATGCAGATTTTTTTTATGAAAAACAATTGGCAAAAATTACATACACATTTTCATGTAAAACAATTTCATAAGAAATATTTACATAATTTTTTAAAAAAAAATCGACTACAAATGCATATTAATTTTTGCATATAAAATTATCTGTAAAAAATTATTTTTCATACTTACAAAATTACTTGTATTATAATTTTTCCTACAAATAAAAATTCACAATAAAAAAGTTAGAAATTATAAATAATTTCCTGCGAATTGTTTTATAAATATAAATTTGTGAATAAAATATGTAATTTTTGAAGTATTTTCTACCTATATGATCGAGCGCTCTTGTGTCGAAGATGAACGAGGCTAAGCGATCTGCCGAAGTTGTGGGATGTCAAAATGAATCGGTAGGGGAGCGTTCCGCCTTAGAGGGAAGGACCCGCGTGAGCAGTGCTGGACGAAGCGGAAGCGAGAATGTCGGCTTGAGTAACGCAAACGTTGGTGAGAATCCAATGTCTCGAAAACCCAAGGGTTCCTCGGCAAGGTTCGTCCACGGAGGGTGAGTCAGGGCCTAAGATCAAGCCGAAAGGCGTAGTTGATGGACAACAGGTGAATATTCCTGTACTACCCTTTGTTGGTCCCGAGGGATGGAGGATGCTAGGTTAGCCGAAAGATGGTTATCGGTTCAAGAACGCATGGTGCAATTGTTTTGTGAATTTTGTTTTGCAACAAATACATGCAAATTCTTTTGTAAGAATTTTTTTTACCTAAAGCTTGTTGCACATTGTAAAAAATATTGCAGAAATTTTTTAATATTTTGTCTAACTCAAATTAAATTTAAAGTTATTTTCATTCTCACTCATTCTGACTCTCTTACAATCTCTCGCTCTACTTTCCCTAACTCTTATTCTTAGTCTCCTTCTTTCACATTTTCCTCGTTCTCACCCTGCTCTGATTTCTCGCTCCCATCTTGCTCCCGCTCCCTCATATCTCATTCTCACCTTACTCTCTTTACGATTCATATTTTAAACTGGCATTTGATTCTCAACTACTTATAATCAGATAAGATTTTCTCATTTTTAATTTAATTTCATTCAGTTTTATTTTACTATCTCAGTATGTTTTCTCTCATTCTCTCATACGCTCTCTCTTGTGCTTGCAACTCACATTATAGTTGACCATGATTTTCATAGGTTTGTTATCAAAATCTAAGGTTCAATCTCATTTGGCATTAGGTTCTCAATTGCCTACAATCAGGTAGTTTGTTTATCAATTTTTCTTTGATTCTATTTCACTTTTGTTTTCATCTTTGCTTTGATTTTCTTGTATGTATTTTGGGCTTCGAATTAGGGATGGATCTCGAGAGAAAGATTGGGTGGAATTTGTTTTGTGATAGCTTCTTTTTGAGATGTTTGCACGTATCAATGCTGGGTAGAGTTGCGTATACGGGCGAGTCCACCCGTTTAAGCTCACACCCGCATAAACACACACTATAAAAAAATCATCTGTTTTGCCCGTATTTTAAACGGTCTTTAATTTTCATAAACTGCATCTGTCTTGCAAAACCCGCAGGTTAAACTGGTATACCCGCACCCGCAAAGATATATTAATATTCTTTAGCATTTATTTGTATAATAATAATTTACTCAATCAATTAAACAATACACAACCAATAAAAGTGAATCAAATAAATTATAGATTGAATTAAGCTTGGTGATAATTATTAGAAACAAAAAATATTATATTTTAGATTGAATTAAATTTTAGAAGCAACGGGTATTAGATTTTTTGTTGAATATGACTTAGTATTGCTAATAAAGGTAAAATAAATAAGTTTTGGATTGAATTAAGCTTGTCAATAACTATTAGAAGTAAAACATATTAGATTTTAGATTGAATTAAACTTACTGATAACTTATAGAAACAATGGGTATTAGATTTTTTTTGTTGAATATAACTTAGTATTGCAGGTTGCGTGTAGTCCACGGAGACTGCAGGTAAAAACCGCTTAACTCGTGGGTTGTGCGAGACAAGTATAAAAAAACCCGCACTAAAAATTTGTCAAAAAATACAAGTCCGCACTTGTGCAAGTTGCGAGTAATACGGGTAGTCTGCGGACTTCTACCCAAATGTCCAGCTCTAATGCTAGGCAAGCATTAGAATACTTGAAATCACCTATTTGTCTCAGGGAACTTCAATGTTTTTGGCTAGGTAACTCCTAGGTCCCTTGGAGAGCATGGCGATGTTGTCATTGAATTTGATGAGAAGTCTGTCGAAGGATTAAATGAGGTATTGATTGTTGAGCACTTTTGTCTTCACTTTTTAACACCTGTATAGGTTTTTTCTTTGTTGGGCATACCTTTGTACGTGCAAAAAAAGGAAATAGGTGTTAGCAAGGGGGATTTTGGATTTGATTATTGCAATCAAGTTCATCAAGCGTGTGATCAACTATGATGGTGGCTCCTCAAACAACTCAAGATTTGATTTTATGTGGTGTTTGTGATTTGTAAGTCTCTCTTCCATTTGAATTAATCTAACTTGTTTGCGAGAGATTTTCTAAAAAGAAATGACTGCATTTTTTTACATTTGAAATTCTTCGTAAAACTAGAATGATTACCTAGTTTCAAATATGTTTTAATTGAAAATGTGTTCAAATTTTAGTTCAACTTTTAATCCATTAATTTCATTAAATCAGAGTCTGTTACAGACCCAACAGTTTTACATTTTATAAATAAGATCTTCTACAAACTATAACAACAATGTTTGTAAAATTTTCTGAGAACGAAAAAGCACGGAGTCTTGCTGATTTCAAATTGATCTGAATTCGAAAAAGTTTTACATCAAAGAACATTATGATAATAAAAGCTTTTGAAAGTGCTCTCTCTCTCTCTCAACCAAGCAAGAACAAATTCATTGGCTTAAGGGAGTCTTTCTTTCCCCTTTCTTTCTTTCTATCATCTTTCTTTGTTTTCATTTTTCTTATTGTATTTGCATTAATGTCAGAGAAAAGGTGTTTGTATAATTGTTTTCTTTTAATCTTTTCCAAGGGTTTGTAATTTCTTGGATTGGGTTTCCAAGAACTGGCTCTGCAGTAGGGTGCTGCAAGTTAAAGGATTGTTCTTGTAGAGTTGAAGAACATATCCCTTTGTGTGTTGTGTGATTGTTTGTAAAGAATTCTTGATAATAGTGGATGAACTGGATGTAGCTCTTGATGAGTGAACCAGTATAAAAGCTTTCTGTGTGATCTTTCTTCTTAACCATATCTTGATATTGCTAGAGTTGATCTTTCTTTTCTAAAGATTTGATGTGATTTTAATCCATTAAGACTCAAATTAAAAACTGTAATTGAGTGTTTAAAAAAATTGTCTTGATTAATGAAATCAACAATTAATTTGCATTAAACTTTAATTCATCCCCTTCTTGAAGTGATCTGTGTGTTTACACATGAGACTTAAGGATGGCCAAGTGTGTTGGGATAAATAGCTGTGTTGGGATAACTAGCTGTGTTGAGTGATTTGTAGGGAAGTGAAGGCTTAAATAGCACCACACTAAATTAATGAAAAAGAGGAGGACTTAAGTCAATATATATTGTTCCATGGTTGGATACCAAACCCAATTAGTATAAATTAATTAATAATGATCAAGATGTTGATGATGAATACTAATGCATGATTAAGCAAGGGAAGCAATAGTTCAGTTAAATGGAAATATGTTCAACACTAATAACACAAATAGAAGTGAAGACTACCAAATTTTTATATTGATAGCATTGCACATTTTATATGATATCTACAGTGAAAGGATGGGAAATCAGGACTAATAATTTTTTCTGTGAATGAGCTCTAGCCATTTGTTGGGAATAACAAGAACAAACATTTCATTGAGGAGCTTATTTTGAAAGAGTCATTATCCAGGTACCCAAGATTAGTAGTATATAAGAAAGAAGACTCACAAACTCATTGACTTAAGATTTTGAATTGGAGATAATGTTTTGGTCCCTTTCACGTAAGTTAGTTAGAATTAAGAATTAACTAAAGTGTAATCATGAGATTAGTTAGATGATTAACTTAATTAGTCGTGCACTTAGGATTTCTAAAACATACGAGTGTCTCTTCATGATCTTTAAAGCCTATGCCTTTTCCTATATAAGAGAGTTATTCCCTCTTGTAATCTCACTTTTAAATATTGAATGAAAATTTCTTTGTGAGTTTATATTTGAAAATTTTCGAGGATGTTTCTCTCTTGTTTTGGTTCTTATCTTGAGAATCTTTCTCAAGTAGCGAATCTCCATACACTTATCCTTTGAGTCACAAGCTTAAAAGTGGTGTGTTCTTTTCCCCTTCTTGTCTTTAATCCATTTTCTACAGTCACTAGTACTTGTTTTCCTAATTATTCTTGAACATGTCATCAAATCTAACCATGGAAATATTTCCTTCTGCCATTGTGTTCTTGTTATTCAATGGAGCTTGAGTTTCTTTACAACTTCTTAGGTTGATCAAGATCCTTCCAACCTTCTAAAATTTATATCAAATGTTTGAAATTATCTCGAACCCCAATGTGTTTTGACTTTAGTACTAATGCATAATGATCATATACAATTCTATCTAAAACATATGATTTACACCCAGGTCATACATCTGCCCATTCTCATAATACTAGGATTATATCTATCTTACTTTTAGCGCATTCATTTGGTCTATACCAAATATACCTTCTTCAATCTTTCATTAAGGTCTTCCTTCTCCATCCCAAGGATTCCAAACTTGTTTCTTTCAATCTTAAATGTTTTTTATACCACTGTTAAACAAAAAATATAGAAATTAGTAGTATAATTAGATAAAAGTAACCAATTTTAAATTACTTACAAAAAATATCAAAAGAAGGACTAAACATGTTAAAAGCTTAAGAAAGAATTAATTTTGTTAATGTAAAAAGACTAAAAAAAGTGGTAAAAATTAACATTATGAGTTTACAACCAGGTCATACATCTGCCCATTCTCATGATACTAGGATTATATCTATCTTATTTTTAGTGCATTCATTTTATCTATACCAAGTGTGCTTTCTTCCTATTTTACTGGAATTTCAATCATTGTTTATATTTTTAAAGAACTCTTAAAATATGTTGTCTCCCTTTTATTAGTACCTACTTAATTTATGCCTTTCTTTTCCTGAGGCTTTCTCATTACATTAAAATCTCCCAACATGCACCATGTCTTACTTCCTTCAATTTTTTCTAATTTTTGTTATTTCATCCCACATTTTACTCTTCTGATTATAATCAAAAGAAGAATAAACAATTAGTATAGTTATTGAGATATTTTCCTCCCCAAATTACCAACTACAACTAAAAATCCTTTACCTCTATTGACTTCTCACACTTAAATTTATCTTTTCATCATATTCTCAAAATCCCACTAGTCACAGTTTTCTGTTGGATTGTATTCCCACTCTATATTTCTACCTCCTCGAATAGCATAACATTTTTTTGTCTAATAATTTGTGTTTTTGTTTCTTATAAACAAACCACTCCAACTTCTTCCTTAATAATTATTTGGACCATCTAGTCCTCTTATATTTAGGCTTATAATCTTCATTATCTTCCTCTTTATGCCCCTCGTCTCTTTTCCTTATCATATTTCAACCCCTTTCTTCTATATCCTATGGCCTCTTCCGTAAACTTTCCTCTTTCCCCTAAATACATGAAACCCATTTCCTTACCCAAATTCCATTTGTACCGGACAATTCCTTATCCGAAATAATTTATTAAAGTTATTTATATTGTTATAAAATATGGAATTGCTAAGACCATCTAAGGCTAACTTTGTATTTCATCTTTGTTGAGCTTGATCATACATAATCCTGGTTTGAGTGTGTTGTAGATCCCACTTCGACTAAAAATGAATTCAATTTAATGTATATAAATGAATACAAATATCATCTTACAAACCGATTTTGTAGAGTTGAATTAAACTTAAAATTCATTTTTTAATAAGGTACAACCCTAATTTTACCATAGTTGCTTAAACATTGTGGCTTCGGTGTTCTCTTAATGAGTAACATCTTTGGAATAGTTTTCATGTTATACTTGTCTTAATTGACAGAAAATGAGAGAAAATGCCATGAGATTCACTATTTGTAATTTTTTATTAAAATATAAAATAATTAATTATTTTTTAAAATAAATGTATAGGTATTCTTTTACATATATTCATACGATATATTGTTGTACATTAAACATGTAAATATTGATTAAAAATTACTCTATATATAATGTTCACTTTAAAGTAAGTATACTTACTTTCTTTTTTAAAATTTTCTTGATTTTAATTTAATACTTAATTTGACATATGCTTTATTATTATTTTTTTCATTTTACTTCAGTTAAACCTAAACAATATAATAATTTTAAGTACTACAAAAATAATTTAATTAATTAAAAATGAGTACAATAAAAAATTGGATCAAAATTACAAATTATTAAGAAAATAAGAGAATCAAATATCTTCACTCTAAAATAAAATTACACATTTAATAAAACAGAGGAATGAAATTTATATTTAATTTGTTAAATAGAATATCTGACGTGTATAATAGAATAGACAACCTAATTAGGAATGGAACTTATACAACTATAGAAGTAACACTTGCTTTTGTAAATTTTGTAATAATAATATTCGGTATGATTTATTTCACAAATATGAAGAAACATAAATGACTATTTCTCATATCTTGGTACAATCAGTGGGCTTAAAGGACACAGTGCTAGCCTCAAGGTCATATCCTATTAAGAAATCGGTCTGAGCAATGTTTCCTAAAATACCTAAGTTATTTGAAATCATGGCTAAACACAGCACATCCTTCTTCACCAAGGAGAATGTATTCACTGGCTGCAACTTCACATCCCCTCCCTTGAAATGTGCTGTGATAATGGGGAGTTTCATATCATCACCACTACTTTCATAACAAAGGCTAAAAACATTGTTAGGATCACTCACCCTTTTAGCCCTTATTACTTTAGCTATAGCTTTTTCCAAACCACTATAAACATCAGGTGGCAAAAGAGTAAGTGTTGTCCCAGTATCAATGATTATATTTCCTTTGGTAACATTATTACCCTCCGATGGAAATTCAATTCTCTCTTTTTCTACGCTAAACGCCTCCACTGTGAGTAAAAAGCCACTAGGTATTTTTGTGAAAGGAGCTGTGACGACTTCAGGACCAGAAACCAAAGCATCGTTTCCAAAACTAATCTTGCTAGTGAAGGTTTTGTTCACGTATGCGGGAATCAGACAATAGGAGAATTTCTTGCCACCAGATAAATGAGTACCCAATTGAGAAATCAGTGAAAGGTTGCCACTACCAAGACCAATTATGCCTGACTCTGACGCATCAAATATGCCAGCAGTGTCGTGTGCACAACCAAATACAAGATTTGGAAGAGAAATTGGGTTGCTGATGCCTAAAGTTAGGGTTTCAAAAGCAAGGTTTCCCGTAGTGTGAGAACCATCTGCATAAGAATAAGTATAACCACATGTTTTATTGTTGCATTGTGCATCTGTTGTTTGGTATTCCTAGAATAATATTAATGGTTTTAGGCATGAGTCGTATTACCGAGAAACATAGTCTGACAAACCTATTTAATAGTTATTATCATTTTCTTTTTGGGCATTTGAAGAGGCAATTATTCTGCCTATAAATTCTTGTAACAGCATATTTGAAAAGTGCAGCAGAGAAATATACAGAGATTAAAATAGAGAACAAAGGTTGCCAACTTTTCTGCCCTCTTGTTGCCAAACAAATTGGCATCAGAGCTTGCGTGTGTGGTGAGCGTGAGAAAACCTACCAGCCTCAAGAAAGAACGCCGCGGTGTGCGCTGGCCGAGAGAGAGGAGCGACTGAGAGCTTTGTGAGCTGTGTGAGTTGAGTGTAAACAGTTGAGAAAAATGGCAGGTCTAACCAATGGCATCCCGCTACCCAAGTTAACAAAAGGCACCAATTATGACAACTGGAAGGTGCAAATGAAGGCCCTTCTCGGCTCCCAAGATAACTGGGATGTGGTCGAGAATGGGTATGAGGAACCAGAGAACACGGATGGGTATTCAAATGCCCGGATGAACGCGTTGAGGACCGTTCGAAGCTAAAGACAAGGCGACTCTGTATCTGCTATATCGAGCCGTTGATGAATCTGGTTTTGAGAAGATTGCCAACGCTAAATCTTCCAAAGTAGCATGGGATACACTTGAAAAAGCAAACAAAGGAGACGAACGGGTGAAGCAAGTTCGACTTCAAACCCTTAGGGGCGAGCTGGAAAACATGAGGATGAAAGAGTCCGAAGCGTATCTCGAGTTCATTACTCGAGTAGAGACCGTGGTGAACAAGTCTGAATCGGAATGGTGAGAGTCTTTCATCTAACCAGAGTTGTTGAAAAGATTTTAAGGTCATTGACGGATGATTTTGAGAATATCGTGTGCGCAATAGAGGAGTCCAAGGACCTATCAACGCTCACCCTTGAAGAGCTTGCTGGGTCCCTAGAAGCGCATGAGCAGAGAAGGAAAAACAAGAAGGGGGAGTCCCTTGAACAGGCTCTCCAGACGAAGGCGACAATAAAAGGGGAGAAGGTGCTCTATGCTCAAAACACCACGAGGCGGAGGAAGAGGCGGAGGCCAAGGTGGAAGAGGAAGAGGCCAAGGTGGTAGAGGAAGAGGAGGACGAGGAAATGAGCAAGTCGGCCAACGAGACTGGGGTGGCCGAGGTCGGGCTCGGGGTGGCCGAACAAACACAAACAATATTGAATGTTATAACTGTGGGAAGTATGGGCATGTTGCCAAGGATTGTTACTCAGTAAAATGCTACAACTGTGGAAAGCTGGGTCATATTTCCAAAGATTGTAGGTCTGAGAAGAAAAAGGAGGAACCAACAAACTTTCTTGCCGAGGAAGAAGATGAAGGATTGCTGCTAGTGACAAACATTCCAGAAACTGAGGTCAAATCGAGCTGTTCAAATAACTCGGTTTGGTACTTAGACACCGGCGCAAGTAACCACATGTGTGGTGACGAGCGCTTATTCAAAATACTTTCAAAAGTGGATTCCGGGTCTGTTTCTTTCGGCGATGCTTCTAAAGTAGCTATCAAAGGACGAGGAACGATCTGGTATCAACAGAGAAATGGGCAAATCGGAGAGATCAGAGATATATACTACGTACCTGATCTCAAAAACAACATACTGAGCATGGGACAGTTAATGGAGAAGGGATACTCAGTTCTGATGAAGGACCGAGAACTACAACTGAAGGATAAACTCGGGAGGCTCATTGCTCGGGTAGAAATGAAGAAAAATCGCATGTACAAACTAGAGCTAAAAATAGTTCAAGATAAATGCATGCAACTTGATATGGAGGATGAGGCTATGAAGTGGCATTTTCGGTTCGGTCATCTTCATTTCGGTGGGTTGACTCAGTTGGTAAAAAAGGAGATGGTGTTCGGACTGCCTAAAATGGAATTTGAAAAAGGTTCCGTGAAGAATGTGTGATCGGGAAGCAAACGAGGACTTCTTTTCCAAGAAGTTCGAGTACCGAGCAAAGGAGCAACTCCGGACCGATCCATACCGATTTATGTGGGCCGATAACTCCGAATCATTCAAGTAGTAAGAAATACTTCGTCTCTTTCATTGATGATTTTTCAAGGAAGACGTGGGTTTATTTTCTGAAAGAGAAATCGAAGTGTTTGAAACTTTCAAGAAATTCAAAGTGACGGTGGAGAAAGAAACAAGCAAAGTCATCAAAACAGTTCGATCTGACAGAGGAGGCGAGTTCACTTCTGCGAGTTCAACAAATACTGCGAAGAAAATGGGATTAGCGTTATCGATCGCCCCATATTCTCCGCAGCAAAGCGATGTAGCGGAACGAAAGAACCGAACCATTCTTGATATGGTTCGATCTATGTTGAAAGGGAAGAATATGCCGAAGAAGTTTTGGGCAGAGGCAGTGCAGTGCGCAGATCTACGTACAAAATAGATGTCCACATGCAAAGCTAGGCGAGAAGACGCCTCAGGAGATCCTGGAGTGGTATGAAGCCGAGTGTCTCTCATCCGAAGGTGTTTGGTAGCGTGGCCTATGGACAAGTACCAAGTCAAGACTGAGACAAAATTAGAAGATCGGAGCAAGAAGTATATTTTTATCTGGTATGATGAAAAATCTAAAGCATATAAATTGTTTGATCTCGTTAACAAGAAAGTAGTGGTGAGCCGAGACGTTCATGTGGAGGAAACAAAGCAATGGTGCTGGAGTAACCCGTCCGAAGAAGAAACTAACTCGGAATTTGTTGTGCCTTCAACAACGAACAACCCTCGAGTTTTCGGATGAAGAAACCGAGCCACAATGGCCCAGGATGAGAAGTTCAGCAAGAAATATACGACACTACAAATGAAGTTCATGTTGTATGTCTTCCGACCGACTCGAAAACTTGAGTTTTGAGAAAGCCGTCCAAGATGAGAAGTGGAGAACAGACCATGGATGAGGAGATTGAGGCGATTGAACGCAACAAAACTTGGGAACTAACCAACCTTCCCGAAGGAGCTCGACCCATTGGAGTAAAATGGGTGTACAAAAGAAGATGAATGTTGAAGGAGAGGTTGAGCGTTATAAGGCTCGACTTGTAGTGAAGGGCTATAGACAAAAGGAGGGAATCGATTATGATGAAGTATTTGCTCCGTCACGAGAATGGAGTCAATCCGACTTCGATCTCATTAGCCGCTTCGGAATCAATGGCAAATTCTACAGATGGATGTGAAGTCGGCCTTTCTAAATGGAGTCGTTGAAGGAGGAGGTGTACGTCGACCAACCACTCTGGTACATGAAGAGAGGGATGAAAAGAAGGTGCTCGAGATTAGGAAAAGCTCTCTACGGGCTTAAACAGTGCTCCTCGTGCCTGGAATGATAGAATTGACTGGGTATTTCAAGAAAAATGGGTACGAGCAATGTCCATACGAGCATGCCTTGTATACAAAGAAATCGAAAAGGATATGATGGTAGTCGCTCTCTATGTTGACGACCTCATATTCATCTGGAAGCAACGCGAAGCCGATTAAGGAGTTCAAGGAGGTAATGAAGAAAGAGTTCGAGATGACGGACTTAGGCCCGATGAAATATTTTCTTGGCTTAGAAGTGAAGCGATCGGAGGAAGGGATTTTATATCCCAAGAGAGGTACGCGCATGAAATTTTAAAGAAGTTTAAAATGGAGGATCGCAACCCGGTTTCTACTCCAATGGAACCAGGCACTAAACTCTCAAAGTTTGATGGAGGAGAATCGAGCTGATTCTGGAAAATATCGAAGTTTAATTGGAAGTCCGAGGTATCTCACAAGTACTAGGCCCGATCCGATCTTCGAGTGTTGGAATAACGAGCGGATACATGGAGAATCCAAGCTATACACATTGGAAGGCCTTGAAGAGAATTTTGAGATATGTTCGAGGAACCCTATCACTTGGTCTTTTCTATTCAAAATCGGATGACTACCGACTAGTGGGTTACTCGGATAGTGATTGGTGTGGTGATGTTGATGACCGGAAAAGTACATCGGGTTATGTATTCCTACTCGGAATACAGACTTTTACTTGGCTGTCCAAAAACAGCCCATTGTAACTCTGTCAACCTGTGAGGTCGAATATGTGGCGGCCTCTTGGAGCGTGTGTCATGCGATCCGGCTTTCAAATCTATTAAGGCATCCGGGAGTGATCCAAGACGAAGGGACTGTAATCCGAGTTGATAACAAGTCGGCGATCGAGTTGGCAAAGAACCCGGTTAATCACGGAAGGAGCAAGCACATTGACGTCCGATTTCATTTCATCCGAGAACAAGTCAAAGAAGGAAAGGTTGAGCTGGAGCATGTTGAAAGCCGAGCTCAAGCCGCGGATGTATTCACCAAGCCACTGCCGACCACTCTGCTGGAGAATTGTAAAATGTTGATTGGAATGCGAGATAAGGAGAGTATTTAAGTTTAAGGGGGAGATTTGTTATAAAACTTAAATTAAGAAGGTTATCTCTGTTGTTTGGTATTCCTAGAATAATATTAATGGTTTTAGGCATGAGTCGTATTACCGAGAAACATAGTCTGACAAACCTATTTAATAGTTATTATCATTTTCTTTTTGGGCATTTGAAGAGGCAATTATTCTGCCTATAAATTCTTGTAACAGCATATTTGAAAAGTGCAGCAGAGAAATATACAGAGATTAAAATAGAGAACAAAGGTTGCCAACTTTTCTGCCCTCTTGTTGCCAAACAGTGTGCACAACCAAATACAAGATTTGGAAGAGAAATTGGGTTGCTGATGCCTAAAGTTAGGGTTTCAAAAGCAAGGTTTCCCGTAGTGTGAGAACCATCTGCATAAGAATAAGTATAACCACATGTTTTATTGTTGCATTGTGCATCTGAACCTAGTGAGTTGTCACAAAGTGCAGATGGGCATGGTATTGTGTGGTATGATTTGGATTGGTTAGGGTTAAAGAGAGGAATAGTTTGATTATAACAGTGTATGCACGGCAAACATTGTGTCCATATAAGGTCACTACCCGTGTCAGCTATGCCAAGTACCTCAACAGGTGGAGTTCCAATAGAAATCTTCACGAGATACTCTCCACCTCCACTTTTCATTGGGGCCTGTATGTTGCCCTGGTTAAGGCCATCAACACCAACTTTGAAACGGTTGATGCGCTTGAATGAGCGTTGGAAAGCATTGTGCAAGCGATCAAAGTGGGTGGCTGAAGGGTCGTAGAAGGGAGACAAAGGGGAATCACGGTGAATGAGATGAAGAGTGGTAGCTTCAGAGAAGATTAAGAAATGAAGGATTCCTAAGAGACTTAGGGCAAAGTAAAAGGGTTGTGATTTGGTGGTGGTGGGCATCTTTGGCTACCAATTAAGAACAGAATAGTGGTGAATAAAATTGGGCTACTCTTGCTGCTGAATTTATAAAGACAAGGAGAGTGAGAAAAGGGTAATTTAACCATGATTCGAATCTCAAAAGTGCTATATGGTTGTGCTGTTTGATTTTAATTTTGTGACTCTGATCTTGTAATTAAAGCACTGTTTTTTATAAAAAAAAAAGTACGAATATCTCTGCTGTATATAGGTATTTCCGAATACAAAAGAACAAAGATTATAAATTAATTAAGTAAACTTTAGCATATATTATTCTACATGTCATAAAAAAATAGAAAAAAAAAATAATTTGATTCTTAAGTGTGTGAAATCCTTTTTAATTTGTCCTTTTAAAAAATAAAATATTTATTTTAAGGACCAATTTAATATTAAATCAGATACTATTTTGTGTTACAACTATGCTATTAGGGAATATTTTTCTTACATATAGAGACTAAATGAGATTTTTCGCTTTGTTTTGAGAAAATTGGTTGTATTTTGCACATTTAAGGATTAAATTGATTGTTTACTTAAAAATATTAAACATTTAATTTTTAAAATTTAAAAATATTAAATTACATTGAATATTAATTTTGAAAGTAAACGTTTTTTATACTTTTAATTTTGAAACAGTTTCTCCAATACACGTAACCTTTGGCATGGCTGGTGGCTAAGGTAGGATTGGAATACGATGATGTAATGCTGCTAGTAGCAGAACGCTGAGGGAAAATGCTGATAAATAATTTTTTGAAAAATAAATTCATACATTTTAATAAAAATGACTATAAAAATTTATTATAAAATTAATAAGGAAATAAATGTAAAATATTAACTTACAATATTTTATAAATATTTCTTCTGAATTATACTACTTTTTTATAACACATATATTTTCAGATTTAAAGTATGGGTAGAGATATATGTTTTAATGCAATCTATTTATTGCTAAAAAATAAATAACTAATATTATTTTGAAAACTAAATTAATATATTTTGAAAAAGTAGTGATAAAATATTAACAATACAATACATTTACTTTATAAAATATTTTTATGAATAATTTATACAATCTTTCTCTAATACATATATTTTCAAATTTAAAGTATGGGTAGAAATATTGTTTTAATATAATGAATTTATTTCTCAAAAATGGATAATTAATATTACTTTAAGAAATAATTAATATATTTTGATAAATAGTAATAAAATACAATTTCTCTAACATGTATGTTCGTGCATATGATTAGATATATTAATTATTTATTCAATTTTTATTTTTAATTATTTTTCTTTTCACCTCAATAACACTTACCCTGCTAATAAAACAATATGTCTTTATCTTTTCCTTATTATATTAACTATTTTTCCGAAAATTACATAATTTATTTTCCTTATTTACTTATTTAAATCAATCAATATCTCTCCAATATCATTATAAATTTTATTAATAAATTTTTTTATTCATATCAATAAAATTATTAGAAAATATTATGATAATAAATAAAATTATAAAGTAATAAAATAATAAATAATTAAAAATTAAAGTTTATAGATTACTTTGTGAATTGTATTATGTTATATCATTCTCAAGACTTTATATATAATTTTTCTTTTATAAAATAGTTTATAAAATTTTATTTAATAATTTATTATTTATATTTTAATTTACTAATTTTTTATATCATAATTATATTTAATAAAAATAAATCATTTTTATTTTATTAATCAATATTTTATTTCAAATCATAAGTTTTATTTTTATTTATATGTCGTCTTATATCTAAGTATGACCTTTGCAATGAATCTTATACTATCAAAATTAACTTACTACTATATAAAAAAAAGTTTATAAAAATTTGTATTAATAGAAAAAATAATAAAAATTAAAAAATATTAATTATTTTAGATATTTTTATTATCCTAACTGAAGTGTACTTGTTATATTAACTTAATAAAATATAAAAATACATTACTGTTTTCTTTTTTACGTAAATTTTGATAATAATTTTTTTTAAAAAGAGAGAAGAATTGTGTTACCCCAATTTTTTATGAGATTAATTAAATTTTTAAAATATTTTAAAATTTTTAATTTAATTAATTTACGTTTTTTGTTTGGTTTTAATATATAATGTTCATTTTCATAATTATAAAATAATCAATTTTAGAATTGTGAGGTCTTATTTACATAAATATGGAAGTCCTAGGTCATTAAAAACATGAGTAGTTTGAGAGAGAAGAAGAGAGAAGATCATTCTCATCTTTTCATAAGGCTGCTACGGTAAAACGAGTGTCATAGATTCACTCACTGTTGGATCAAACTAGAAAAATTTAACATGTGGTGGTTCGTGATACCTAATTCTTAGTTATGACTAGTTGGATCGTTAATACAAGGTCCAAGTAGGAAAAGATATTCAGTTTGCACAGTAACAGTAAATTGAGGTTTTCCATTTTTTTTTTCTATTTAAAAGAAAGAGGAGAAGACCAAGAGAAAAAATTTTAGGGTTTCAGGAGCACCATACCATCTGCACATAAAAAAGGTAAAGATAAGTAAGAACTCGCTTTGGGGTGTGGGATATCTGTTGGATAGTGGAATTTCCGTTGGATAGTAGAATTTCCAATCAATTCTTTAATTTGGATGTGTTCTTAAGAAAAGGGTTTTTCTCTCTCTGTTTGATTCCTAATTACTTTTGTATATTATTTGTCGTGTGAATTGAAGAATAATACGTGTAATTTTTTAATTTAATAATATTTTGATTTAATTTAGTAATTCTTAAATTTGTAATTCAAACTTTTTATTCACAAGATAATTATTATATAGTTATTATTTAAATGTTGATTTGACTTATAAAATAATGAATATTATCATCTAGTTATTATTCATTACGATAAAAAAAATATTTTCAAAATATTTAATTTTGAAGTGAATAATTGGTTTTATGATTAAATATTAAATGTAAATGGTTTTGAAACTCTTAATTTTGACAAAAATAACTGATTATGAATATTTTTCATTTATCATATATATAATTATTAAATAAACATTCATTAAATTCAATAAATAAATTATGTTAAGAAAAACATTTAATGACATTATTCAAATAACTTTTGCTAATAAAAATTTAGTTTTTTATTTCAAAATAGGTTTTATAAACTATTATAATAAGTTTACATAAAAGTTTATTTATGAGCGAATGAATATTAAAAATAATAAATTTTTATCTTCTGTAATAGAGATTTAAAATTAATAAAATAAGAAAGGTAAAATTTCAAGTAGAGTTTTATAAAAGAATATACATAATAGAACAAAAAAATTGTTTATCACACACTATTAATAATCAAACATTTTTTTCAACTATACAAAAAGAAAAGTTGAAAGCTAAATGAATCTCATGTTAATGTGCGCACATGAATAGTTTATATCTAAATTTATATACTTAATATTATTTCATATAACTATTATAAATTATTTTAAAGTTTAAATATATATTTAAGAAATTATTATTCTGAAATTTATTGCTAATAAATATATAGTTTTAATGAAAATATTGAAACGTATAAAATGTAGAATTTTTGTATTACTTATATAGCTATATAAATAAATAGATATTTATTACATTTAATACTTATTAACTAAACATGAATTTGATGATATAATTAAATTTTATATTAATGTATTTTGTAAACATAATTTAATATATATTTATTAATTGAAAATGAATAGTATATTTTGAACTTCAATTAATAAATAATTAAAAAACTTACCATTTATAATATCTACACAGGAAAAATATTAAATAACTTCTTGCTTTACTATTTTGACTAAAAGTGTCAAATGTTTATTAGCAAAAGTTACTTGATGAATATTATTAAATATTTTTTATTCATACAGTACATTTTTTGGATTTAATTAAAAAAATATCACAATTAATGGACTTAAACATAATACAAGTAAATTTCAAATATCTTTACTTAAGCATATTAAAAAATCGATTATCTTTTATTTACTAAAATATATTTTGTAAAACAAATTTAAAAATACATTTTTTAAAAATTACGAAATACTACTTAATAATTAAAAATTATATTGATTAATTTTATATATATAAACCAAAATATTATTTAAATTTTTTTAAAGTATATGTATGATTCATTAATTAGATAGATGGAGTGACATCAACTTAACTTTTCTTTTTAATAAATGAATTTACTTTGTGAATTGTGGATGAAGAGTAAAAATAATGAATAACTAAGCATTTATGAAATTACAATAAATGGAGCAGGAAGTGATACACTACTTACCATTTCATCTTGATTCATAGTGAAGACAAGATGGCCATCACCCCCAAATCACACTCCCTTTCTTTTGCCCTAATCCTTCATTTCTTAGTATTCTCTGAAGCCACCACTCTCCATCTCATTCACCGTGATTCCCCTTTCTCTCCTTTCTATGACCCTTCAACCACCCACTCTGATCGCTTGCACAATGCTTTTCAACGCTCATTGAACCGCGTCAACAGTTTCAAAAATGCTGTTGCTAACCCTAACCAGGGCGCCACAGAAGCCCCTATGCAACCTGGAGGAGGAGAGTACCTCATGAAAATTTCCTTTGGAACTCCACCATTTGAGGTTGTCGGCATACCTGACACGGGCAGTGACCTCATATGGACACAGTGTCTGCCATGCATACAATGTTACAAGCAAAATATGCCTATCTTTGATCCTACAAATTCCAAATCATACAACAAATTACCATGCCAATCCCCATTTTGCAGCCCAAAATATGTACGATATCCACGGTGTGACCAGAATAGCGTATGTCAGTATAATTATTCCTATTTTGATCGTTCTCACACTGCCGGAAACCTTGCCACTGAAACTGTAACCCTAGGCGCCGAAAACCCAATCACTTTTCCGAACACCGTATTCGGGTGTGCACACGACAGTGCTGGCACATTTAAGCCGTCAGCGGCAGGCCTCATCGGTCTTGGTCGTGGCAAGCTTTCACTACTTTCTCAACTTGGTATCACAAAGTTATCTTATTGTCTGGCTCCAAATAACATGAACTCCACCAGCAAGATTATGTTCGGTGAAGATTCTGTGGTTTCTGGTCCTGAAGTCGTCACAACTCCTTTCGTAACAAATGGTACTTCTAACCATTACCAAATCACGTTGGAGGGTTTAAGTGTAGGAGAAGAGAGGATTGAATTTCCAAACCAGAAGGGTGGCATTGAGGGAAATATGGCGATTGATTCTGGAACAACATTTACTTTTGTGCCACCAACCATTTATGATGGTTTGGTATCTGCTTTGGAAAACATGTTAAGGGCTCCAAGGGTGAATGACCCTTATGGTTATTTTAGCCATTGTTATCAAATTACTGCAGCAAACAGCACCATCTTTCCCATAATCACAGCACATTTCAAGGGAGCGGATGTGAAGTTGCATCCAGTTAATACATTCTTTTGGATAAGAGAAGATGCGGCATGTTTAGCAATAGTTCCCAGTGAAGTAGCTTTCTTTGGAAACGTAGCTCAAAAGAATTTCTGGGTTGGATATGACCTTCAAGCTGGTACTGTGTCCTTTAAGCCTGCTGATTGTTCTTTGTGAGTTGCGTCAATTTTTATCATTACTTCTCATGAAAATGCACAAATTCCATCACCTACAAATTAGTCAACCTAAACTATATATTCTCATAAATAATATCCTGCGAGTTTTATTTCATTAAATCACTCCACCACCAAATATTCAATTTGAATTTATAGTAATATAGCCAAGATTATAATCTAGATGCAAAACAAATATTTCAAATATAGGTAATAAATAAATATAAAAGATTTGGGTAATTTTTATATAGAGTTGAACTTCTTCACCACCGAATGCATGTAAAGAAAACTTCAATGCCATTAAAATTTAATTAAATTCATGTGTTTTAATTTGCTATAACATAATGAATAATTTATTTGCTCACATAAAAGAATTTAATTACAAAATTACGTTTAATGGAAGCATACCTACCTAATCAGAGTGGTATGAGTTAAATTTATTATATTTAAAGTAACCGAGACAAGAATACGTTTTAGAAAAAAAATATCCTTTAATTTTGTTAACTCCACATTAAGAAAAAAACATCCATAACCGAAAGAAACTTAATATAGAAAAAACAATATAAAGTTAATATATATATATATATATGTAAGAAAAATATTTGAAATTTTATTAACTAGCAATAATAGCAATAATATGTATTATTAGAATTTCTTATATTTTATGAAACTTTTTTATAAATTTATAAAAAAAATAAAAAAAATATTTTTTACAAATTTTTATAATAAATTTATAGAAAAATTATCATGAAATATAAAAAATTTAGGTAATGATGTATGTAAAAGGAGAAACTTGAATATTTGACCATTATTTTTGAAATTTTAATTTTGCATAGACATTGACTTATTTTGATTAAACATTAATGAAAAATTGATTTAGTCATATGAATTTTATTTATTACACAATTTATATATATTTAAAACATTTTTAGAGTTGAATTTATAAAAAAACATTTAGCCTCAAAATTACATTTAATGAAAGCATAATCGGACCTGTTCAAACTTATCTAATTAAATTTATAATATTTAATTCAAAAACTAAATTTCACATTAACATCCTGATATATTTATTATATATCAATACTACTAAATATATCATATAATATTAAAAAATATTACTATATATTTATTACGTAAATTATATATACATATATATATTTAAAACATTTTTAAAATTAAAATTTATAAAAACTTTAGCTACAAAATTATATTTAATGAAAGCATAATCGGACCTGTTAAAACTTATCTGATCTAAATTTATAATATTTATTCAAAAACTAAATTTCACACTAACACAAAAATATTACTAATATAAATTTTAATGAAATTTTATCAAACATTAAATATATATTATGTAACTAATGATCCTTAATAATATTTTTATATATTAATAAAAACATTTAGAAGAATGTTATTTGTTTAATAACATTTTTAAAAAATGTTATTAAATTTAGAAGAATGAAATTTTTAATATGTATTATGAATTCCTTATTTTCTTTGATACATCATCTCCAATTAAAATTTAAAAACAATGAAATTGTAATTTTTTATCTATATATTATTTAAATCATTTAGTTTTACTTAATGTTGATTCCTAACCTACTTTAAATTTTTTTATTAAAAATATAGTTTTTGTAATAAAAATTCATAAACAAAATAATGTTTTTAAATAATACTTTTTTGTTTTACCTTTCTTAAATAAAAAATGTTATTAAATATTTTTTTTCTAAAAATATTAAAATATGATTAATACAAAAAATTAATAACATACTTTTTAAAATTACTCTTAGTAACATTTTTAAAAATGATAATATATAATAAATTAGTGTCTAATCTATAATAACATATTTTTAATATATATTGCAATATTATATTTAAATAATTTATGGTTTGATTTATTTTAAAAAGTGTTATTGGATTGGGTTAAGTTTACCAAAAATATTATTTTTAATAAATATAATAAAGAATATTACTAAAAATGTAAAATAATGTAGTAAGTTAGATTTTTGTTTTATAAAACTCCATTTAGAACACGAAGTCCTAAAAATAATTATATAACATATATAAAAAGGGAAATAAAATATTATAAAATGACTAAACTAAAAGCCATGTAAGGACATTGACAAATCTATAGTGGAAGAAACCAAATTTGTTCCTGAAAAAGTCCTCTCACAAGATGAAAACCATAGGAAATTCACTACGTATGAGTAATTACCCATCTATTTGTGATATTTTTTAGATATTTTTTTATAATAAAAATATAAAATTAAAGAAGTATTAAAAATATTCCAACTCATATATAAAAGATACAAATATAAAAAAATTTAGTAATATTTTTAGAGTAGTTCAATTACGAAAAAATCATCAAAAATTTTCTTCTAGTTTGTATCTTTGTAGAATTTTTTACTATTTTTTTATAAATTTATAAAAAAATTCTGATGAAATATAAATTTTTTTAGCAGTGTAATATATAAATCAGTGGAAGCTTGAGATAAGAAGTTAAAGACTTTCCTTACTAAGATTGAGTCCTTTCCAGGGAAAGATTATGCCAACCCTTATCCAGATTTAATTCAATGGCCAACATACCAGCCTGTAGCTCAGCATGAATGGTCGTTGCACTCCCAATAAAAAAGCAGTCAAATTCAGCAGCACTGCTCCGAGAAATGTCCAGCAGCAGCAGAAAACTGTTATCATACAAGTATACTAATTATATACTATGTCCATGAATATATATTTTTATGCCATTATTATTATACTAATTATAACAATACGTATAATAGAAACTATCACTATATTAATATACTATAACTGATACTACTAATAAATAAATATATAAAGTTGCATTCATGACATTCAAGTAAAATAGTTATATAATTATACTCCTCATTACATTAATTCTATAAATATTAACAAATATTAAACAAATACTAAGAAACAAATATTCTATAAATGGTTAATATGAGAAGAAAGGAAGGTAGTAGGTGAGGTCAACAGGTTTTTTTAAGGGGTGTATTTTTATTTGGAGTGAGGTATTTTTTTTAATTACTGATTTAGGATGAGTCGTGATAGGAAAACACAAGACATATGAAAGAGTCGTGTTTACTTGACACGAATAGTATGTTTCACTTATTTTTTTTGGAATCAAAATTCTTTTTTTTAATGTTCTAATTGGAAGTCTTACTATGTAGCACAATTTTAGTAAGAAGTCGTGTTATGTAGCATGATTTGTTTTACAATTTTAATTGTATAGGTTTTACACTCGTTTACTTATTAGTTTTTCTTTAATTAGTGTTAATTGATTTTATGCCTTAAATTAGTATTTTGTTTTCTCTGGAATTGTTTATTTATATTTAGCTAAGAATATTATTAGATTAATAATTAAGATGTGTTTATATTATAATAATATATAATGAAAGAAATAATGAACTTGATAAATAAAATAAAGAGAATATTATGCAAATAAAGTTTATAATATTGTAACTTCATTAAAAGATGTAAAATGTGAAGTGTTATAAATATAATAAAAATTTATTTATATGGATAGTTTTTGCTAGTATAACCATCATTCCTACAGAGATAACATTTTTGTGGGTTTATTTTGAGTTGACTCATTCATCTCATTCCTTATGCGACAAGTTGAAGGTCTTCCGGAAGTATGTCGCCGCGTAGTTGGGTCAGGAATAAAATTTGGACCCATATAAGAAGACCAATGATCTTCATTTGGAACGGAATTAAATTGTACTTCGTAAACTTTAAAAATATTGTCTACGTTATAGACAGGATCCACGTATGTACCTAATTGTAAATGAAAAAATGAACACACAACAATGGTGTGAGAGCAAGGCAATCTAAGAGCTTGAAACTCTCCACAGTCACACCACCAATCATTTAATCTAACTGTGTAGTTGATTATTTTTCGGTGAGGACAGAGATTTGTTAACTTTTGGACATTGAATTCTGTATTTCTTTGTATTTTTCAACACAACACATCCGAGCGCGATTTTGATTCTCGTGAAGTAAGGAAGCAATTTGTTTTAGATATTGATGTGTTGCTCGTAACATTATTTATGCTTTTGACCCACATTCGACAAACCAAGTTTTGATTTTTTGAAATGTTGCTTTAACTAGGGCCCTTATAGGTAAAGCTCTTGCTCCCAATGTTGTCAAACTCGAGGATCATAAGAGGATCGAAAAGAGGATAAAAAATCGTAACTTGAAGATCATAACACAATTAAAAACATATTCGTAATTCATAAAATTGTGCATAACACAATTAAAAAGATTCATAAAATGTTTAATACAAGCAAACTATTCAAGGAAATCCTTCGTATTAAAAACAATCCTTGTTCTAATTCCATTTCCTCTTCTAGGAGTGTCCCTTGACTTTGACCCTGATGCCATTTCTTCCTTCAAATTCTAAATTAAAATGAGAGTGAACAAAGATGCAGAGAGAAACAAAAGGCTAGCAGAGAGGAATAGAACTCGAGCGAACAATGGCGGTGATGAAACAGGAGCAAACCGGCAAAAAACAAAACTCGAGTGTAGCAACGAGACAGAACGTGAGCTTTGGCGGTGGTCGTCGCTTGTGTCGACGATCTTTTCTTCTGTATTCGTGGAGTGGAGATGCGTGGGTTTTGGGGATGAAAACAAAAACCTAGCCGAGAAAAAGAAGGAAGGATGTTTGGGCCTTATTTTTCGGGTTGGGTTGGGTAGGTTTTTTAAAGGAAAACAGGTTGTGCAACCCGAGCTCAACAGCTCTGCAAGGATCGACGCGTCTCACGATCCTCCGATTTCATGAGGAAGCTCGCGATTTGCCAACGATTCGCAACTCTGGTGATCCTCCATACGAGTTAGCTCGCATTGTCTGCCCAACTCGCTGGATAGTATGAGTTTGTGAGTATGCTCGCGATTTTAACAACACTACTTGCTCCCTTTAATACATAGTTCATGGTCTTGGCTAGATTTGTCGTCATATGTCCATATCTTTTGCCTCCATCATATTCTTGTGTCCACTTTTCCAATGGTATGTCATCCAACCACGATACTTGCTGTGGAAACTAGGCTCTCATAGCAATTAATTTTGCTAAAAGGGTCGGTTGTTTCATTTCGTATCCTGAAAAAGAAAGACTAAATCAGAATAAAGGTTTTGAAAAGAATTATTTATGAATGTAAGAATAAAGTATCGAAGTTGATGAGTTGTCTTTTCAACTCAACATTCTTGAATCTTCTATTGAAGTTTGATGCAATGTGTTGAATGCAGAATATTAAGGAGAGATCATGTCATTGAAGTTCTTCAGAAACTAAGGCAAATAAGATTTCAGAACCTCTATTTGTTATCATACATAAATTTGGTTGAGGTGTAACGTGTTCCTTCAGCAATTGGAAAAACCATAACAAAGCCTCTATTGTTTCACCTTCAACGATTGCATATGCCAATGGAAAAATATTTCTATTTCCATCTTGACCAGTGGTAGTTAGTAAAGTTGCGTAATAATTACCTTTTAAGAAGGCTCCATCAACTTTAATGAGTGACTTGCAATATTTGAATCCTTCAATGCAGTGCTTGAATGTCCAAAATAAACGCTGCAATATATACACGTTGTCATGATCCTCAATCGGGGAACCTATGTATTGAAAAATGGTTGCCAAATTTGTTTGTTAAAAGGCTTCCATCCATCTTGGAAGAACATTGTATGATTCTTCCCAATCTCCAAAAGCCATGACTATTGCTTTTTGTTTAGTCATCCATGGTTTTATGTAGGAGACAATATAACCATATCGGTCTTTTATGTCTATAATTAGAATTTTAACCAGAATGAAAATATTTGTGCTGACCAATTGATAAATGATATGAGCAATGTGTGTTGAATCCAGATTGCGGTGATCAGGGTGCAAAGTTTTTGTTAAACAAGAATGATAAGCTTCATTTTTCTTGATTTTCCATTGTTTGTGTATCTTGTTGTATGATGTCCTAATGCACCACTGACACCCATTGTTATAATATACACAACGAGCAATATATTTATCTGACTTCGATTCAAGAATAAAAAATTTGTAGCCTTGTTCAATGTGGAATTGTTTTATAACACTGACTGCAGCATCCTTGGACTTAAAACACAATCCCTCCCATATGCATGTTGTATGTACATGTCCACCAGATAACTCTACTAATTGATTAATAATGTCATCCTATGAGTAGTATGCTTCTTCTTTCTCACTAAAATCTTCAATTATATCAAATCAATTCATTTTCAGAAAAAGAAATAAGAAATTGAATATGTAAGAATTGTAAGAAACTATAAAACTTCATAAAAACTTTTGAACATAATTGTCACTCTCAAGTTAAGATATTTAAAATAATGAAAGAATATATATAGGATGAGATGAGAGAATAAAATGTCAAATGTACTATTCATAGTCAGAAAAAGAATATCTTCAAAGAATAAGAAAAATCTTAGAGGAAAGAATTTTTGTATACATCACTTTTAATAAAAAAAATTATTAAACTTATTTTATATTTACCTCATTATGAAAATTTAATGTTATTAATATATTTTTTTGTTAAACTTATTATATAAATACCATGATATCAAAATTTTAATGTTATTTATGTTTTTAATGAATGTTAAAATTAAATATACTGTCACAATTTAAATTAATTAAATTAGGTGATAAATTAAAAAATATAAAACATATGTAAGTTTTGCATACATAACACGACACTTCATTAATTGGAAGTCGTGCTTACGTAGCACGACTTCCCTTTATCTTCCTCTCCACGTTTATTCGTTCTTCGTGCATGTTCGTCCTTGGCATGGCAGTTGTAGAGAAGGGTAGCCATTCGAAGTCATTCAATGTGCACATGGGTGGTCAGTCCAACAGTTGTAATTTGAATCTGTGCATTTTAATAGAGTCCGTGAATGCACAGTGATAACCACGCTTCATAGCTCTTTCTCGTGCTTTCTCCATATTCTGGTTTTCAATTTTTACAGGTAGTCTCTCCCTTCTCTCTCGCATGTTGTCTTCTCTCGCATGGTAGCTTAGTCCTCTTCTGATCTCTGTTTGATTTGCAGCGCTCCATCCCATTACTACAACAACGTAAGGTCTAACAAGTCCTGTATGTGTTACCTCAAGTTGCAGGTTTTTATTCTCTTGTGTGAGATTCCAGATTTCATTTAGTTTATATGCATGTTGTTTACTATATTCATAGGTGAATGTCTTCTTTATTGTATTGATAACTAAGCATTTTATTGTAGATTTAGATTTTTTTACTGTAAAACATCTTCCTACTACTCAGCACATTGAGTCTATTTTACTTATTTTAAATACAAATTTACAGTAAACATATTTTTTTTTATATTTTATAGTAAATATATTATTATATATTTAACAATAAATATATTTTATTATATATTTGATAATAAATATATTATTATATATTTCATTATAAATATATTTTGTTATATATTTTAATAGTAAATATGTTATGATATTTTTTATAGTAAATATTTTTGTTTATAAATTTTATAGTAAAAATATTATTATATATTTCATTATAAATATATTTTATAGTAAATATATCATTATATATTTGACAAGTAAATATATTTTATTATATATTTGATAATAAATATATTATTATATATTTCAATGTAAATATATTTTATATTAAATATATTTTATTATATATTTTAATAGTAAATATGTCATTATATTTTTTATAGTAAATATATTTTGTTTATAAATTTATAGTAAATATATTATTATATATTTCATTATAAATATATTTTGTTATATATTTTATAATAAATATATTATTATATATTTATAGTAAATATATTTTGTTATATATTTTATAGTAAATATACTATTATACATTTTGTTTTATATTATTTTAATTTTTTTATATTATATTAATGTTATTTAATATTGTATATTGTAGTAATGATATTTACTCGTAACTTCCATAAGATGTGTCTTAATTACGATTACAAGATAAACATGTAATAAAGGTGTTTTGGAAGGGGAATGAGTGATTATTGCGACCTAGGCATCATAAAGTATGGGTTGCAAAACATTCTCATATGTTAGACATTCGTGTAAGAAACAACATCATTAATATAGCAGGGTTTGGATCCTTGTTAGTAGAGCTGTCAAAATAAGCATGATCCGACGGACTGGCCCGTATAGCCTATGATTTAGGTCAGGCTAGGCTTAAAAAATTGTGGCCTAACAATAGGCATTTTTTAGCCTGACCCATTTGGCCCGATGCCTATATGGGCCAAGGCCAGGCTGGCCCGTTTATTTTATATTAGATTTTTGTTCTTAATTGTTATGTTGTCATACCAAAGAAAGAAACCCTAGTGTCTCAGAATCTTTGTTCTCTTCTTCATTTCTTCTCTTCCTTTCTCACTTGAGGGAGAAGATCCATTACAGTAGCTCTTTCATTTCCTCTACTGCACTGTTCTTGATTTTGCACAAACTTTCATACAAATATATTGTCTATTTATATATTATTTACTGTTGACAAAAATATTATATTATGGATATGTTGGGTGCTTGACTATTTTGGAAGTACTTAGTATGTGCTCTAAGTTTGTTTTACAAATTGTTCAAATGTAAACAGTTTTACAAAGACATTTATGTAAATATTATATATATATATAATATATTTATATTTATATTGTTGATAAAAAATTATATTGTAGATATATTGTAATATTTTTTTAATTTTTCATTAGGCTAAAAATGATCCGTTGGCCTAACATAGGGTCAGGCCAAGCTAAAAATTGTGGCCCGTTTTAAAATATAGGTCAGGCTAGGCTATCAGATTTTCTAAACTTGGCCCGTAGGGTCAGGCCAGGCTAGGTCGGGCTGCCCGTTTTGACAGCTCTACCTGTTGGACATGAGAAATGTGGATGTGTTAACCATCACTTGGTGACAACTTTAGTGGAATGTTGGAGAACTGAAATTCATACGTTTCATTCTCCATTGGTGAGACCACCGTAACACTAGAAGATGTTGTGCTACAACTTGGTCTTCCAATCGATGATCAGCCAGTCACCGGTCTGACTAGTGGCAATTTCATTGCCTTATGCGAACCATTGTTAGGTTCGCTTCCACCAGAAGGGATTGCAAAGGGCACCTCAATAAAACTCTCTTGGTTGAACAATGCATTTCAGCAACTCCCGGATGACGCAGATGATGTGGTTGTTGCACAACATGCCAGGGTGCATATACTGACCATTATAGGCAGTCTACTGATGTCAGATACTGTACTGACATGTTTATACAGAACCCTATATCATAGAGTAGACGTTACTCAAGACAATATTGGTGGATGCATGCTACTCCTGCAGTCATGGGCATGGAATCACATCACTTGCATTTGTCCAACCGTCCCAGCCTTAACTTCTACTAAGATTGTTGAAGACTACGATTTCCATTTGGCAAGGAGGTATATTCTTATTTTAATGACATATTTTTTACAAACAAACCATTTTATTTTGAATTCAATTTCTTATGTATATTACAGGTGGTCTAGACCTGGTCTAAGGTCTAATATGATCACGTATACACTGTCATTTCTGCATATCAAATTTGACCAACTTCAGCCAAAAGAGGTATTGCATTTGAATTTTTATAAATATGTTTCATATATTTGTATGGTCTTCTACACTTTACTATCTTGTCTGTGAAGTGCAAATTTTATGGACTCCTTTTGCAAGGAGTCATTTAAGGGTCCTAATAATTGGTGTTGTCCCTCCTGTGACTCGTGCCATTGTTCCCATGCACTGTTGAGCCTCATCTAGCTAATAGAGTTATGTGGCAATTTTGTTTTAGGCAGGTCATCCCTAAAGATCCAATCAACTTGGACGAGCTGCATAAGCAAGACATGAGAGGGAAAACAGATAGATATTGGTCTCAATATCATGAAAGATGGATCACAATGTGGAATGATCGACAAAATCGTTTAATTGAAGGAGTCGATTTCCATGGAAATGACCACCTAAGGGAAAATATGTCATATATGAATGGTATTTTCATAGGACTATCCATTACATTTCCCCTCCTGAAGATGACGAAACAAATGACGACGAGATAAATATATACATTACTTTAGTACTTCTAATTTTACACTTCTTTTATACTAATATTTCATATTTTGTTTTCACCGGTATGACACACAGGAAGAACAACCACCGCCACAATATGTCAACAAATTAGGCAGTCTAATGAACAAGGTCACAACAGTCACCAACGGTTTGGACAAAGCAATCAATAGCCCTTTCCATATTATGGACATATGACACATATAACCAGGTCCATCATCGCAATTTGGAGGAGTGCCTTCCACCTACGCCACTTTCCCGTTTCAACAAAGTATGTTCGGCACCTCTTCCATGACACTTCCATCTGCATACCATCAACCTCCTCCACCTCCACCAATGTATAATAATTATGGAGCCAGTATACCTTTTCACATGCCTAACACTGAGCAAAATGAAGAAAGGAAAGTTGATGAGAAACTTAACCCAAACTAACAAGGACACCTAAACGCCAAACTAGGAAACCACGTTGTGGGACAGGTGGTCATCATTGAATGTTTTAATTTGTTCTCGATCTTGTAATATTTTTTTATGATAATACTCGCTTCATTTTTTATTTCAGCAAGTCCAAGTAATTTATATTTTAATTGCATACAAAACACGATTAATAACAATTCAACGCATAAAACAAAATCTCATTACACAAATTAAAATAAATATTATCACATTAAAAATAAATAACTCTCTAGCTTTTAAAAATACACAAGTCTTTCATTAACATCAAATAACAAAAGTAATACATCAATAAATAAAATCATAAACAAGTCTTCAATCCCTGACTCCACCAATATACGTGCAAGCTCCACAATTAATTTCTGGTGGCTCAATCCTCATTAAATTTACAAATAGCTGCATTTCTTCACCCCTCCTAAACTTCGAATGTCAACCAATCACCTTATTAACATCATCAGTAAATATCTGTGCAAGACCATGTGTTTCACCCAAAGTAAGAATTAATAGGAATGGGATAACAATAAAAGACATTTGTGACGACTCTATCATTTGTACAAAATATTTTACTACCAATTATCTCTTTCAAATGGTTAAATGTAATACCATTTGAAAACATGCATAATGATTCAGTATTATTGTCATAATACACTCTAGCATAAAATGAATTAAAAGCATTTAGTTCCTCTCTAAAAACCATGTTCACTACAAAGATGAAACCAATTTTTTTACAGAAAAGAAATGAGATTCAAAAGTGAGTCTACAACTTAAGGAAAAAGAGTAATAAAAAACAGATGGAAGAAGAGAATGTTACATGAAGGAGAAAAAAAACACGAGCAAGAAGAAAATAAATAGAGATAACAAATCGTTCTACGTAGCACGACTTCCTATTAAAATCGTGCTACATAACATGACTCCCAATTAAAATATGAAAAAGTAAGAGTTTTGATTGAAAAAAAAAGTGGAACATGCAATTCATGTTAGATAAACACGACTCCTTCAAGTGTCTCGTGTTTTCCTGCGACTCACTCCAAATTAATAATAAAAAATCAAACCTCAATCTGTAATTTCGAAATAAAATAAACCCCGTACAAAAATCGAGGTCAGCATGGAACTGCAAAGCTAGGATCTATTATTTGTCTTCGCACGATGCAAAGCCTGTGACACCATGGAACTTTTAATCTATGTGTTATACAAGACTGTTAACGAGCTGCATAAAGTGAAAAACAGTGGTTTTTCTCTGAATTACATGCTTAATGGAATAGGCTTCATAATATGGAAGACAAAGCCAGACAGTGAAATTGAAATACGAGTATGCTATTTTCAACATTCAGATTTGAATTTGTAACATGTTCATTCTGATTGTGGGTACTACAGGTAGCAAACTTGTGTCGGGTTTGAATTGTAATTTGCTCATGCTGCTCTAGTTGTCTGTAGGATTAGGAACTCTCTATTTGAGGGCAATGAAGGAGCACAAGTTTAATCGTGTGATGTTTAGTCATCTATCTACATTATATAGGATCTTGTATAAGGCTTGGGACACCAAGTATCTCACATATATATTTATGTAGTCTTTTTGCTCATAAACAAAACTAAGAAACTGATATTCACAAAATTTATTCTTTGGACATTGCAACATTGTCGAGTTTTCCGATTCTCTCAATTTCTTTTCAACCTTAGCTCCTTTCCCATATTCATCTAAATATTATAGATAAATTTGTGAGAGGGATAAACAAGAAGGAAAATAAATAACAAAATGTCAGAAATTGGAATATAACAATCTTTGAACAAGAAACCATGAAAATTTTAAGAGAAAACAAAAGTTGGTGGAATTGTTAAGAGACGGTAAAGATTTGAGGGACTAAGGGAAAAAGTGAGGTGTAGAAGACAAGGGTCTGTTGGAGAAAAAGCAGAGTTTTTTTTAGCAGAAAAATAAATTCTGGTTTATATATATATATATAGAGAGAGAGAGAACGCGCATCACAGGTTTAATGTTTATGAATTGAATACTCCACATGATATAGAATAACGTTGTCATGCAGAGATGAATTGGTGATGGCAGGGTATACCTTACTGCGAGCATGTGCTCTTAGAATTGATATTATCTTGTGTAATTTGCTTTGAATTCTTGTAATATGAAAGGATGTGTGTAAATAAGGGTTAACTTCCCTGAGGTGTAGGTAATGTGAAAATAGTCATGGTGGTATAGTGTTGGAAGTTCAGGGTCCATAATACAACAAATTTATCCTATGTAAATAGCTTGAGTTGTGTAAAATGATTAGATCACTCCAACTACTTCATTTATAATATATTACACTTTTACCGGTAAAAAAAATGAGAGAATCAGAGAAAAACTGAAAATCTAAAGTTTACCATCTAGAACACCCTATTATATATACTTTATAAATTTTCCTGCTCCTGTCCTGCTTTGTTCCTGCACCAGAAAAAGTAGAGTAAATCTTGAGGGAGAAGAATTGTAGTATCGCAAGAAATTTTGCATTAATTGTTACTATAACTAAGGCAAGAATTAGAGGAGTGTTGTTTTGTGTCTTTTTCTTTTTTCCATTTGCTACATTTTCTTCATTAGAGAGGAAAAGGAAAGGGAGTTTCTTTTCATTGTTAGAATGACAGTGGTCACGGGTAGAACTGATTTAAAAGAATCCAAAACAATAGGCTTTTACATTTCATGTGATTTGGACATAAGGGTTGAGAAAATGATATAACTATAAGTGAATATTTGATATGTGAATATATAATGTATGAGTATGAAATATGGGATGTTGTTGATGCCATTAACACAGGTGACTTAGTTCATGAGATGGTAAAAATGGGTCTAGAGGTTATGTTCTTCTTGTTATTGACCTAGCCTACGAGAAGTAAAAGAATGAGCTCATTTTTTAGTAGTGTGAGGTTCGATGGAATTATCATATGCAAAAGTTTAACATGCAACATAATATTTCAGAATTTTGTCGAGTGAAATAGAAATGAGTAAACTGGGGTGGAAGTCAGAACAAGTTTAGCTTGTACGTTAAGAGCTTCTGAGACCTGGTGTGGAAGCTGGAAGCTCCAATGACTCATCACACCTTCTGTCTGATGCAATATTGGGATAATGGGTATTACACTAATGTTCAATAAATCGAATCATAATTGTTGGGAAAATGAGCTTATGTGAAAAAAAAGTTGAGATTGTTAGGTGTGATAATCTTATCAATTATCTTATAATATTTTCACTAACAATCTAAGGAGAGTGGAGGAACAAGAACTAAGGGAGCCTCGAAAGCAATTAGGAGTGGGAATCATGGGAGATATAGGAAGAGAAAATAGGATAAATTAAGGGAAACCAATGTTGATAGAAGATCAACATTTTTCTTTTCCAATTTTCTTGAAAATTTTGGATAAAAGAAAATATTTTAAATGTTACTATTAAAAATTAATTAAATATAAATTAATTCAGAAATAAAAAATAATTAATTATAATAGTAAATAAATTAAAAACTCTTTTATAATCTAAACATTATTGTATCTAAAATAATTTTTATTATAATAAAATTTATATTTTTTTTACTATTATCTTAAAAGATTATGAAATTTGTTTTTTTATATTGGTGATTAAATTGATTTTTAAATTAGAATCTAAACTAATTTCTAATATTAGTTATACCAAGGTTTTATTCACTTACTAAATTAGATTCTAAATTAGTTTTGGATTCAATTACTGACCAATTTCATTATTTTATAGGTGAATAATAAGATTGGTAAAAGTAATTCTTTTTGTAGTGTATTGAAAGAGAGATGGTTGAAGTCTTCATAACCATGAAGAGAGATAAATGGAAGAAAATATATGTTTTTGTAAGATTCATTTTGAGTATTTTTTATGCTTAATTCATTAAATGTAATATTTATTTATTTAAATTTTCATAATTATTTGTTAAGATATTTTTTTATAGTGTTTTTAATCTTTACAATTAAAGAAAAAGATAAATAATTTTTTATTGATATATCTAATATTTTGAAACACTTTTAGTAAGATTTAATGAAGATGGAAAGTTAGGAGAACAAAGAAACATGAAAAAAGCAAGTTTGTTTAACCAACATGATTCTTTGCTTAGTCATAATGACTGTGCTTAACCAACATTCTCCTTACTCATATAGATAAGAAAACAACATATTTTGATCATTAGGTCGGAACACATTTACCATTAGGTCTCACTTAGTAAGAGCTAAGATTAGCTTAATGAGTACTCTTATAGCCAGAGAGCATGAAAACATTACCTACACCTCGCTCAACAAACTCAACTTGTAACTCAATGAGCTAGTTATGCAATGTTCTTCCATTGACTTGAAATCTTATATAAAAGAAGGAAGACACGAAATAAATATGAGAAATGAAGAACAAAAAAAGAGGCCTAAGGTAGCCATCCATTCCACCTCCATTTCGTCTCCACATTTTTGTTTAGGTTCCATGTTATTCAACACCATGAGTAGTTAAATCCTCACTTGTTGGGATTAGATGCAATCATCGTACTCTCTTGTATATTTTGATTATAATTATGTATAGTTCTATATTTTTCCTCTTCATTGATATTTAATCTTTATGTTTATTGATTGTTATGGCTTGACCAATAATAACTTAGTTAAAGTTGTAAGAGATTGGAAAATTCTTATAAGTTGTTGACATAAGACAACAAATAAATCATTTACCTGGAAGAATGACTTATTGATCATACTTAAATCTTAAACTTAATGCAAGTTTATCCTTTTGAGTTGTCAATAGATTGTGATTAAATATGACACACTAGAGTTTGCTCTAAGGGATTGGAGTATAACTTTTTATGATAAGGATTATTGTCAATGAAGAAGAAGAAAATTTTAATTTTATAAGATTAATGGAACAAGAGAGTGATGTGATGAAGTTTAACCTTAAAAATATCCATATTGCATATTTCTATCCAACTAGTTTTTTTATCTCAAAAATACCAAAAATATTATAGTGTTAAGTTTTAACTTTTCTTTTAAGTTCTCATTATTTAATCTTATTCTAACTTAATCTAAAACTATTGATAACAATGGTGTGTTTTCCATAAAGTCAATAATTACATGGTATAGACGCAAAAAGTAGACAAAACAAGAAAAAGTAAATACAAAAATGACTATAGTAAGGAATGTAATAGAAGCAAACCCTTGATAATAAACCATACAAGTGCATCAGTACATAGAGGCATTGGGTTAAAGGAGATATGACAAAATCAACATTATAGTCATAACAAAGTCAATAACAAATCTCTAAAGAAGTTTGAGAGGTCAATCTCCCAACAATAAAAGTGTTGGACTAGTAAAAAGTTATGAGAAATAACATTTTTTTCGATCTAATCTACGTAAAATTCAAGTTATGGATATGACAAGCTTGTAAGGGATAAGTGCTCTATGGAGTCCAACAAACCCAGTGATCAACAATCTGAACTTTTGTGAAAGCATACATGCGGAGGTGTCATGTCAGGGTTAAACACACTATGGGACAAAGGTGATTTTAATAGTTTGGAGGTTATAAAGGGTTATAATTGAAAGCTAATTAAGTCATCTAAAAGCCACAAGGAAAGTGATTTATATGAAAGAGAACCATAGGAAATATAAAAGATAGAGAAAGCTTATGGAAGAAGGTATATTCATTAGGCTAAAAGTAATGAGCAATATGTAGTAATGAGGTAAGATAACAACAACTGGGTAAAAGGAAACAATTTATTGGACATTGCAAGGATAACCAAGCTAATAATTGTTGGGATTTGAGGCTAGTCATGCATTCAATTGGAATTGCTGGGCTCTTGTCGACTCGACCCACAGTAGGCCAAAATCAAGCAGGCGCTTGACTCGATCTAACATGGGCTCGACATAACTCGACCTAATATAAGTCAGACTTAACTCAATCTAACATGGACCTAACTCAACTCGACCTGACGTTAATATGACTCGACTCGACTTGAGGTGGGCTTGACTCAACTCAACTTTAGGTGGGCCCTACTCGACTTAGCTCAACATGTGCCCAACTAAACTCAATCTAACATAGGTCTAACTTAACTCGGTCTAGCGTGGGCCCAAATAAACTCGACCATTTGTGTGCACGACTCAATTCAGCCTTACATTACCCCAGCTTGACTTGGCCCGATGTGGGTCTGAGTCGACTCAGCATGAGGTGTATCTTACTCAACTTTGTCCGAGGTGGGCTTGACTCGACCTGGACCAAGGTAAGCCCAACTCGAGGTGGACCCGACTCGATTCAAATCGAACTGGACCCAACTCAAGTCAACTCGAGGTGGACCCGACTTGACTTAGCCCAACATGAGTCTGAGTCAACTCAGTCTAAAGTGAGCCCAACTTAACTCAACCTAACATAGACTTAACTCAACTTGACTTGACGTAAGTCCAACTCGACTTGACTTGACGTAAGTCCAACTCGACTCAACCTAACATGGACTTAACTCGACTCAGCATGAGATGGACTCGCCTTGGCTTTGCTCGAGGGAGTCTGACTTGACTTGGTATGAGGTAGGCCCTACTCTATTTAGCCTAACATGAGTCTGACTTAACTAAGGCTGACATGAGTTCGACTCGACTAATCCTGAGGTAGGCTCGACTTGACACCTGACGTGGGTCTGACTTGATTCAGCCTTATGTGAGTCCAACTCAACTTTGTCGACATGGGCCTCACTTTACTTTGCCTAAAGTGGGCGTGATTCGACTTTGCTTAAGGTGGACCTAACTCAAGTCAAACTTACGTGAGCATGACTCGACTTGTCCTAGCGTGAGTCTGACTAGACTCGGCCTAACGTGAGTCTAACTGGACTCGACCTAACATGATTCTAAATGGACTCAAGTAGATATGGGTTTGAATCGACTCGTCCCAACATTGCTTTAACTTGGCTTTAGTTATATCCGACTTGATTCGACCTAAGGTGAGCTTGACTTGACGTGGACCCAACTCAGCTCAACATGATCCTAACTCAACTTAGCACAACATGAACCCAATCAACCTTGGCTTGACCTAAACCTAGCCCGGCTTGAGCCCAACACAACCTTATCCTAGCTTGACCTGGCCTAACATGACTTTGGCCAGATCCAACCCTGTTTGCATTAACCTGGGACCAACTTGGCTAGACTTGGACCAACCATAATAACATAATCTCAATTTTCTTTTAGGTTTTCTTTTTGCACCCCCCATATGTTCAACTTGCACTTCCATAGGATACTAGAAAGACAAATATGGCCTTGGTCGTCTTTTTAAATCATATCCATTTTGCTATTGCACCGCGTTTGAATTCCACTTCTCATTGTTATTGCAATTTCATTCTCATCCTTTACAAAATGATTTTTAGATTGTGTAATCTTGAATCCATTCTAATCCAGAAGTTAATTTTATCTTCCGAATTATGTAATTCAAAATTTAACTTTTGAAGTTTACCATAGTTTCTAGATTGTATAATTAAGTCAATGTTGACTTTTGCATTATGCAATTCGATAACTAAAATTGACTTCTGTATTGTGCAATCTAAAAATTGATGTAGTTTATATTGGATTATGAATTATATAATCTGAAACATCACCAAATTATATAATTCAAAATGAACGCAAACCTGAAAAATACAAAAAGTATTAGAATAGTTTTGAAATTTTTAATATTATGAGAGTGGAAATTGAATATATGGGATGCATAAAACAAAATTCTCACTTCTCCTTTTCAAATTTTATTATTTTCATTATTTAAAATATTTTTTCAAAATTTTTAAATTTTATTTTTCTAATTTTTTTTCTAAACAGCTCATTTTACTATAAAAATATTAAATTCATTAAATAAATATATTTCTATTTGAAGTTATGTTATATTTCTATTTGAAGTTATGTTATTCAAATACTATAGGGCCCAAATATTAAATTTCATATTATATTTATAAGCAAACGGAGCAACACATGGTTTGGCTATCTTTGGTATGTTCCAAAAGAAAATACTGGGAATTGGCCAAACTTCAAATCACGCCCACTGCAAGTCAATCAAGTAAGCCTGAAGGAGATTATCTAAGTCAAAATGCACATGTCCATCCTCTTCAAACCATTGATCCTCCTTATTTATTTCTACTATTATTTGCTTTCTTAAGAAAGCTGATTAAACTTTCCTGTAAATCCATATATATATATATATATAAACTCAAACTATAATTATTGTTTGTATGAGTAAAAAAAAAAAAGAAACATCCTGTATTTACTTTTCAGTATGGGAACTGCCATATTGCCTTTGTTAATGCTAATGGATGTTAGGTAATACTAATTTTAAAAAATAAATAAATAAATGGCTTACGTGTTGGTGCGTGGGTCTACAATATGCATAATATGATGGTAGAGTTTCATTTATAATATTATAATAAATTCTGGAGGGTCAATGCCTAATTGGAAGAAGAACAACTATTTCCTTCTAACAAGTCTGCGATTAACAAAGGTCAAGAAGCCATCATAGAAATGGAAACTGAGTGTATTTTGGCTCGTATTTAGGATATACATACCTTATTTAATATGAAAAATGTAGGAACAGAAGAGTAAAATAAGAAATGAAATAGATAAGGAATTAAACAAATGAAAAGAGAGATTAGAAAAAAAATAATTAAAAAATAGGTTTCATAATTGTTTTTTCTATATAATAAATTGGCAGCTCTTTTATAATATAATAATAATAATAATATTTAAATTGTAAAATAATTATATAGATAACATTGATTCATTGTTATATTAAGAAAATCAAGTAACTGGGACATTTCTGGCATATAAAAGTTTAAACTTCCAAATTACATAAAAGCTTGATTGTTAAAAGGAAATTCTTTAAAACAAAACTGATTTAAGAAAAGGAGAAGAATAACAAGAAGGTTGTATGGTTCTTGTGATTGAGTTTCTCTCTCCATAACAAAAAGAAGAAGAAAACTTAACCAGGAATTCAGGATATTAATGATTCTTAATTGAAGTCTATGTAGATGTTGGAGAAAGCCTAATTGTGCGTGCTTGTTAAATACAGTTTCATATTTTTCAAATACTCACGAAATCCAAATCACATGAATCCACTTTAGAGCCTCAAAGAAAGGCGTGAGGAACGCACTCTTAGGAAACTCAAATTCCACCCACTTGCTTCAGTGCGTGTATACCTCCCCAATGGCCCCTCACACACTCTTCTTCTCTTTCTCTTTCCCTTTCCTTGACATTCAGCACTAATATCAAAATTCACATAATTCGAAAACAATAAACTAGAGCATCTCTATGCCCATATCCTCAGAACTCCCTGAGGAAATGGCCCTCACCACCAAGTCCAGAAAATCCACTTCACCTTCAAATTTTTACTTTTGCACCACTCTTTTCTTCATTGTCCTCTTCACCATACCTGTTCTTTTCCTCCTCCACACCCCAACTACCACCTCCATATGCACCACCCTTGCTTCCTCCCAAACTAAAACTTGGTCAGGTGATCTTCAGTTAGTTGAATTTGCATGGAACCGCCTCTCATTTTTTGAGCACAGCCCACCACCCTTTGCTCTCAAAATTGCTGTCTTCTCCAGGAAGTGGCCTATTGGCACAACCCCTGGTGGCATGGAGCGCCATGCTCACACCCTTCACACTGCTTTAGCACGCCGTGGCCATCAAGTTCATGTCTTTACTTCTCCACCCCAAGATGAAATCACTTCAATCTCATCCTCTGACGTAAACAAAAACAGCCATCAAGAAGGTGCACCTTCTTCCCCTTACCTTCATTTCCATGAAGGTGAGCCTGGCAGGTGGCGCTATAACAAGGCATGGGAGCAATTTGTGGAAGAAAACCGGAGAGAACCATTTGATGTTGTGCACTCAGAAAGTGTGGCCCTCCCTCATTGGCTAGCACGCAACATGTCAAATCTCGCAGTGTCTTGGCATGGCATAGCCCTTGAGAGCTTGCAATCAAGCATTTTCCAGGACTTGGCTCGCCAGCCAGATGAGCCTATGTCCCCTCTTTTCAACAAAAGTATACAGGGTGTTGTGCCTAAGGTGCTGAACGAGATAAGGTTCTTCAGGAATTATGCCCATCATGTTGCTATTAGTGATAGCTGTGGTGAGATGCTCAGGGATGTGTACCAAATTCCTAACAGAAGAGTTCACGTAATACTAAATGGCGTTGATGAGGATGACTTCAGAGAAGATGTAGAATTGGGAAGGGAATTCAGAAGAAAAATTGGCATTCCAGGGAATGCAAGTTTGGTACTTGGTGTTGCTGGAAGATTAGTGAAGGACAAAGGTCATCCTCTGCTTCATGAAGCTTACTCGAGACTTATAAGCAAGTACCCTGATGTGTACTTGATTGTTGCTGGTTCTGGACCATGGGAGAACAGGTACAGGGATTTTGGGAGTCAGGTTCTTGTTATGGGATCGATGAGTCCTTCCATGTTAAGAGCGTTCTACAATGCAATTGACATTTTTGTCAATCCCACACTCAGACCACAAGGACTTGACCTTACATTGATGGAGGCAATGATGAGTGGGAAACCTCTTTTGGCATCAAGATTTCCTAGCATTAAAGGGACTATTGTGGTTGATGATGAATATGGTTACATGTTTTCCCCTAATGTGGAGTCCCTGTTGGAGGCACTGGAAGCAGTGGTAAAGGAAGGACCGCAGAGGCTAGCAAGGAGGGGCAAGGCAAGCCGGGAATATGCTGCCAAAATGTTTACAGCAAAAAAGATGGCCTTAGCATATGAGAGGTTATTCTTGTGTATAAAAAATCACACATTCTGTGCCTATCCTTAAAGCTTAGGTTAGGATAGACACTCCTTTTACACCTTTCTTTCTTACATTATTTTTCTTCTATTCAGTATGATAAAATTATATTCAAATTTTTAAACAATTATCAGATTTAGGTTTCAAATTATTATATTTATTGAATTACTTCCTTACATTATGACTTCCATCTTCTTGGACTTGAATGGTCATGTTCGGGAAAATCTAATATCGTACAAGATAATAAATAAAGCAGTGTTTTACTAAAAGTTGTAACAAAAATAAATTGAGTCTCAATGTATGTATATGAACAGATGATCATTCTTTGATACTTAACAATGAACAGGCACTTCGTCTCTTTTGTCTCAATAAAGAACACACTAATGATTCAGAACATAATAAAGATGACGAAATGAATGGGAAAACTTGTAAGTACGTCTGTTGGAAGTATAGCATGACGAGTAATCAAAATTTAAAAGTCAAAATCTGCTTCCACCTTAGCGAGTGATATATAATCAAAATTCTCATAACAGAACGTGGGAAAGTAAAAAAGACTCTCACTCAAGGTCATACAGTCAGATGAAGCTTGCTTCTAGTGATTCCCAATATTCAAAATTAAACTCTCTGATGTCTGTTTTTCTCTGACCACGGAAAACCCTAAGAAAAAGAAAACAAGGGGTTTAAAGTAACTTGGGCACTAGAGCCACATATTCATTGAAAATAAGGAAAGAGTTTAGAGTATTAAATGACTAAAGTTTTCAGAATATCTTGTCTACTTTGTTGAAAGAGCTCATTTTCAAAGTAACCAAAAAGTGTATGGGAGCAGCCTCTTTGGATCTAACATGCATCAAACTCGGAAGATAAAGCATAGCTCCTGCTTCTACAGCTGAACTTTCAGGTTGAACATAAAACTTTGTTCAAAGCAGAGGAGTTATTTGCTGAGTGTGAGCCAAATCATGGGTGCAAAACAGGCAAAAATTCGGTTTCGTTGATGCATAATTCCTCAGACCACTTCTCCACGTCTTTTCTCATTTTTTGTACACTGTGAAAGAGTTAGACAAAATCTGTATCCTCTTCGTTCTAAATCTACAACACTCCTCGAAGATATGCAATACATACATGTGTTCCTCAAGAATAGCTATAGCTTTGCTTTCTAATCACAACCTCCAAAAGCATCTTCATCCTGATACAATGAAGCTTCCGCTACTGTACAAGTGAACCACACCAAGATCTTCATGGCTCATCAATAAACAAAATTAAGAAATAATTGATTGTGTTGCTTTACGGTGTTTCTCAAAATGATCATATGCATGTTTGGTTCTTAAGAATAATAGGATGCTTGATGCTAGTCCAAGGACAGATATGCATCCCCACCAGACAAATGTCCAGAAGTAACACTCCCTTCCCATGCACACTATTGAGTCAGACATTGTCAAGTCTCCTGGAATTGAGTGTGCATTAGCATCATAAACTAGTGCAGCAAGAAAGCCATAGAGAAGAGAGCCAATAGGTATATTTGTTATGAGGATGTTGTGATTGACACCCACACTGTTAGGTCCAAACAGCTCAGATGTAACTGACACAGCAGCTGCGAATATAAAACCAGAGCTCAATCCAATCAGCGCTGTGCCTGTCTGCAGTGCCAGAAGACTGTCTGAGGCAGCAAGGAGGAAGAACGCAACTGGGGTTGGTATAAGTGCAATTGAAAGCCAACCAGTCCTTGCAAAGTAGAACTTACTGCAATGCAGAAGATACAAACATCATATCTGCTACCATTTTATTTCTAAGATTCACTTCCAATTCAACACAAAGGCAAAAAGAAGCTATTTTTTGCTATAGAAAGCTCCAAAAGTATAATATATTAACAGATTGAAGAGAATACTTACTTCCTAATATAGTCTGGTCCAGCTGAAAGCAAGCGACCAAAAAAGGAAAAAGATGCATAAAGCGTGACAACTGTAGAAGTATTTGAGCTCTGGCCCAGAGATTGGGCAATCTGTCCAAGATTATTGCTATAGACTAGACCAAGCGTGCCTCCACAGAAGTATGTAATAAAGTATAGCCAAAAATCCAATCTGCGAACAATTACTGCAACTGGGTGCTCTTCTCCTAGCACTGATAGCTGATCCTGACCAATTACCCTCTCGCAACCTACATCACTCTCTTTTGCCTTCTGGCTGTCATACATGTATCCATTGTCACTTAGCAGGTTGTAAGTATCTCCATTGCTAACAATACTACTGTGACGGCTATGGAGTTCTTTATGCATCTCAAGATCATCATCATGAACAAGAATGAAGCTAGAGCTTTCCATCCGAAAGCTGGAATGGATGGTTTGCCTAAACCAAGCCCGAGCATATACAATGCCAGGAATACATAATGGGAAGATGAGGAGGAGAATAGCTCCACCAAAACAGAGCCGAGCAGAAGTCACACCAGAAGTAGAAGAGCCAAACAGGAGAAGATAAAGGCCAGTTAAAAGGGCTAAGAAGTTCAATATTAGAAATATAACTGAGTCCCGGTTTACTGCATCAGGAGGAAGAGGGTCTAAAGTCGGTTGGCGAAGTATAGGAACCAGTGCTGCAATGCAAATAAGAAGGGGAACGAGAGCATTTAAAAGCAGATAGATTGCACTGGAGGAAGGGTCAATAGAATTGGCAGCAAGGGTGTAGAGAGCTGCACTAACGCCATTGAAACTCACAGTGAGCGATAGTGCAAGGGCTCGGTTAACTGGGAAATTCCTAATGCAGAGAACAAAACATACTGTGTTGAACCAACAGATGCTACAGCCACCTAAGAGGCACAGAAGAAAGACCTGCCAATAAAAATTAGAACGCAGTCAACTGGCAATGAGCAAATTTTACAATTTAGTGATGTTTAAGAGCTTATCAGTCTCGGTTTAATTACCACATGTAATAACAGAATTACTGAATCTTCACTGTTTACATGTGGTCTTTTAATGCCCTTTTATTATATGGAATCGTTGCAGATGCAGAGAAATAATGGAAGTGTTTATTTATATAGTATGAGACTAAGTTACTCCAAGCTTAAATCAGAAAACTAATTAACTATTTATAATTTTTTAAAGAATACCACGTGAGATAGGCAATGATTAAGAGAAAAGGATACGTGTTACAATTGAATTATCACCTCGCCACATGCAAAATGTTCAAACATAGATCTCAGAATTGTGAATAAGCAAATTTGGATTTGATCAAAATAACATTTCATCCAATTTTATGTTTTTTTTTTCTTTTGCCAAATGCTTGCAGTGAAAGTCAAAGGAGTCTGGCTTTTATTTTCATCAATACATTTTGCAATCAGAAAGAGCATCTTGAAGACATGTTTTAATCAATCCATTAAAGAATTGAAAACATTAGATTGGACCCTTAATTGAACTATCAGGAATAAGAAACATAGATCCAAATATATTTGTCATCACTCGGGTCTTTTCTGGTGAAGGTTGATTACAGAAGTACTTACTTTCATAATCGTACTTCCATGCCTCCGTATGTTGCGCTACAATCATGTGTAGCTATCGAAGACAGTAAGTTTCTTGACATTTTTTGTTAGGAAAGTAGGTATTGTTGGAAAATATTCCTAACAGGTATGTCTACACTCCACGTTAAGGATTCTTATTAGAAACAAGAATATTCATTAAATGAATAAATTAACTGTTTTAACTAGGTATTTTTTCAAACATATGGTGTGAAGGAGAAACCTTTACTAAGAAAAATTACACATATATCAATGAAATAAAAATTGTGCACAATTTGAACTATAGAACATGGCTGGTCTATTGTTTGAAAGAACTATTTTACTATGCTTGTAAAATCATGAGTGTAGTTGAGATAGGACTACAAACAATGTAAACAGCAAACTGTATAATTAATATAGTATCATCCCTTTCAAACTCTGAAACCTTACTATAACAGTTTCAAATATATGTGTCCAAGATTTGACATTTTATTAAATAATAACTTGCTAGCTTCGGATGAAAATTTGATATTATTATTTACTCTATTTTATATTTTGAATTCATCTAAACCTTCTAGAGGATCATTTAACCAGAATCAAAATACAAATAACATAACCACTCCATCCATGAAAAAAGATAATAAAAAAACATATTGTGTAATTTTCAAGAAAAAAGTGTCAAGGTTGGAAGAGAGAATAACTGTTTCAATAAACAAGACCATATGTTAACTTATGAATTACATTTCACAAGGAAATGAGATGAAATTTCTAATCATTTTGAAAACAAAATTTATACTTAATATTAGAAATTTAGAAGTTAATAAAAAATTATACACTATCATGACATGACTATCATGTACTCATAAAACCATTTGCATGCTGAAATTATTAAATTGCTATTAATTACTTCTAAAATTAAATCTAGTTATGGGGATTATAGAAAGACAAAAAAATTATCTATATACATGTAACACAAATTATCTAATTATATTTTAAGATACATATTATACTTGATTGTATATTATCTCATTTAATAATTATTTTTGTGAATTTTATCACTGAAAATTTTGTTCAAAACATCCTATAGTTGTATTTATCAATTTTCACATATTATACCATAATTTTGGGCAAAACAGTGGCTCAAATTGACACATCTAGTAATTATTATTTCTATTTATCTAAAAAATTAATCCTATTATTTATAGGGCACTCTTTTAAAAAGTATTTATGAATTATTTTATATTTACAAATATTTATAATTTTTTTATTTTTTATAAAATTTAAATAAATTATTTTTAAAATATAAATTCAAATAAAAAACTATTTTAAAATATAATTCATGCAACGTTATCATAACATAATAATAAAAATAAAATTATTTAAAAAAAATCAATTCAAATAAATTAGGCAGTAAATTATAAAGTAATTTGTTCATTAACTTCATTTTGGTCACGATGCATACCATGATAACTTACCTTCATATTAATAAATAAGTAATTAAACTACTTACATTTATATATATTTATTGAAAATAAAAATATTTGTCTCAGCAGATATTTTGTCATTATTTATTTTGTTAATAATGATAAAATATATAAAAAAACCTTAAACAATAAAATAAATTACAAAAAAAACATAAGCAATAATATTGTAATTAAATGATAAAAATGTACTTTATACTTAAATACTACAAAATCCTATTAACAAATAATATTTATGTATGACAAATTTATTACTAATTATCATCATAAAAGGATAAGAAGATTAATTATATTGGATGAATCATATAAGTTTTAAGATTTGAGTTTCATAACCTTATTAGAATATTTTGTTATAATATAAAATTTAAGTTTTTTATCTTAAATAAGATTTTGAATCATAAAAAAAGATATATTTTTATTAATATTTAAATAAAATATTAATAAAAATGTAAGTTTTATAAAATATTTGTATTGAAATAAAAATTGTAAAAATATTTTTAAAATAATATAATATAATTAAAATTTCATATTTGTAGTAGAGATGATATAAGGAGTATGACATGTTATATTATATACATCAACTTTATATAACAATTAAAATAAATATAAAATGCAAAAAAGAAAATTTGTTAAAAGTGTATTAGTTACTTATATTTAATTTTTCTTTTATGGATGACTATAGAACAAATCTAACCCAGCCAGGGTACACCAGCTAAACAGGATGAATATTAAGAGAAATAAAATATAATTAATAAATTAATAATCACTCACTTCATAAGTAAATAAATAAATGAGCGTCACTGAAAGAAATAAAATAAAAATAAAAGAATAAAAATTACCAGAAAATAAAGAATAAAAATTACCAGAAAATAAGGCAAATCAACCACTCCGGTAAGAAGGAGCCACTGGAGGCCATAGCCGAAGAATCCCATGGAAGCCGCGATGAACAAGACCAGAGATAGGGGAAGGTGCATGAGGGCAATTCCAGAGGACCAGCCAAAAACCTTTCCCATATCGTTGGCCGTGGCAAGGTAGTTCAATTGCACCTGCGAAATGTTGAGCGTGGATTTGAGCAATGATGAATATTGCGAAAAATCAAAATTGGTGCCGGTGAAAGCCTGAATCCAAATTGTAACAACTAGGATCATCCATTTCCGCGATTGTCCAGCCATCAGAGCAAACAATCGCAGTTTTCGCCGGGGTGATTCAGAGCCTACTGCTGAATTCTGCGATTCGGGAGTGAATCTGCGCCTCTCACTATCTTTGCGTGTCCTCATATTACATGCGTGATGTGTATCTTTTATACACAAGAGAGGAAAAGTGTCATTGCAATGAGCAGAAGGAGAATATTTTTTAATAGAACCCAGTCAGGGCAAGAGGCTGTGTCTTGTCTCCTTTCACATCTCTTATGTCATTTTCATTATTTTCTATAGGCCAATTAATCCCTGTTTTCTCTTTAAATACAACAAAATTTAAATTCAATTCAATCTAGCTTTCATATTCTTTATATTTTTTAAAAATTTTATTAAAATAATATGATAAAATATTTACTTAATTTAACTTATGTAATTTAAATTGTTTGTCAATTTAGTATATTAATTTGAGCATGATTACACCTAACAAACTATTAAAATGTCATGTCAACTCAACTACTTAATGTTATTAAATGACTCAAAGAAATTCATCCTCCAAGTATTTGAATATGTCCCTTGATAAGAAAAAAACAAACCTTTTATAAATATAAAATGTAGAAGGAAAACTCTATTTTTAGTCAAATTAAATTAATTAATTAATTTCTTGACCTGGATCACACGTATCTCTCTATTCACAGGAGAGCTGATTTATTTGGAACAACTTAGTACTAGTGTGACCATTATTACTTATTTAAACTATTGTGTTTAAACTTGGTTTTTGATTATATATCTTTGAATACAATTTGGTTTCCTTTTTAAATAGAAATGTTGTATCCCCTATTTTTTAATAATTGATTTTTTTTAATTATCTTAGACTTAATATATTACTTTAAGATATTGTAAAAAAAGATTTCATAAATTAATTTCTAAGAAACAATTGTAAACAAATTAAAAGTTGGATAATATGATTTCAATGAATAATGTCTGATAAGTCACCAAATTACTTAGCGGAACAAATCAAGGATTAAATATACTTTTCTAAAAAAAATAAAGTAAAAATCAATTAATATTTTTAATATTTTTTAAAAAAAAACATGTATTTTTTCCTTTTAAATTATATTAAAAAAACTTTGGTGTTATATTCCAAATTCTATAATTATATTTTTTATTCAATATAATTATAAAATATTATATATAAAATTTTTAAAATAATTCTGTTGAATTTTTTTTATACTTCATTTTATTTATTTATTTATTTTAATGTAATATCTACTTTTAAATAGTTATATTATTTTTTTACTAAAATATATATATAATATTATTAACATTATTTATAATACAATAATAACAATAATAATAATAATAAAAATAAAATAATTTATATTATATGTATTTAAATATATAAATTGCATATATCGGATAACATATCTCTATATGAAATCAAACTCACCCTCTTATAAAAGAGCTCATAGCAGAATTAGTGTGTCAAAGTTGATTTCATGTTGAAATATTCACATCATATATATATATATATATATATATATATATATAATATTTATTAATGGTTGAACTCTTGACATTGATGTAGTTAAAAAATGATTTTGGGATTTAAATTAGTTACTCAAAATTTAAAATTTTGTAATATATGGTAAAAAACTTATTTATGGTGACTAATCACTACAATTTAAATATTAGATCTTTCTACATAAATTAATCTGAATATTCAAAGTATATATGTATTATATAATGTTACCCTCAAGAAACATATAAATTTCAATTGAAGAAAATGTGACAAAATAGACCCTTATTAAGAGGAAGGAATCAAGATGTAATAAACATTTTCAGTTGAAGAAAATGGAACAAAAGAAACCATTATCAAGGGGAAGGAATCAAGATGTTGTAAACATTTCCAATTGAAAACAAAAGAAGCTCTTATAGAGAGGAATGAACCAAGATGTAATAAATATCCGTATGAATAATAGTTGATCAAACAATGAAAAAAAAATCTAATATAAAATAATAAAAAAGAAAAAAAATTCTCAATATAAAATACTAGAAGCTCCCAACAATATGGAGTTAACAAAATATATATATATATATATATATATATATAAATTTTTTTTTAATTATTCTCATGAAGTAATTATTTTCACTTTCTTTATATTTCTATTTTTTTATGATTCACAATAATTATATAGATATCTTCTCCTTTTGTTGATTAATTACACTTTTACTAGAGGAGTGTAAATGTGCAAAATAATATGATGGCTTTCAAGGACAAAAGACTTCCCTCATATTACTCTTATATGGAATATGCTTCATAACTCTGAATGTTTTAGTTATTGTCATTTTTACTATATGCACAATTTTTTTTGTTAACCCTCTATACTTATCTTTAAAAAATAAAAAAATAAAAAATTTTAAATTTATAAATATACTGACAAATAGTTATGTATATATATATAAGTAGTATGTATATATATAAGTAGTATGTATGTATATATATAAGTAGTATGTATGTATATATATAAGTAGTATGTATGATACTCATATAGAAATAGAAATAAACATGTAAAATATTATAATATTAATAAATATGTTTTGATAATAAGAGTATGATTTGAAATAAGTTTTTTTACATGAAAAAAATAATAATTCTTTTATAAACAAAAAATTAGAAAAAATTGTTACCATTAAGTCATAATAAAATAATGACAAATAAAAAAAATTCCAAATAAATAGTATTAGAGTATAATAATTAAGATGTTACAATTATATGATATAAAATGATATTACAGATAATCTTAAATAAAATAGAATAATTGTTCCTGATTTTTCATATTCTAGAAATATTAATTATTAAATTTTAAATTAAATATATATTTAGAGAAATAATATACAATAAAATGAGGAAGGCTGTCACCGCAAAATAATTGCCGCAAAGTTATTCTTCACAATAATTTGTTAAACATTATAATCCAGAACAATATCATGTATGCTAAATATTATCACTTCATGTCTAAGATTTTTAAAACAACAAATAATAAGGACAATAGTTTGATTTAAATTAATTTTGGGTACACAAATTTGTAACTATACATAGATCAATTTGAACATGATGCTATTAAATATGAATTAATTTAATCTATTTTTTATTTTTTGGATTGGATGAATTATTTCATTTGCATCCATACTTCTTTTAAATGGAGAACATTTTATTTATAATAGCTAAATAAATTTTTATTAACGAAATTAAGAATAAAATTTCTATACAAAACATGAATTGTTTTAACAGCTAATTACTATATTTAATGGACAAGACTGGTCTACTTTTATATTATAACTTTATTTTATTTATTTAAACATCAGTATTTTCAGAAGTTATAAATAAATAATATTACTCTTAGAAACTATTTTTCTTAGGAGTTATGACTGATAATACCCTCAAAATATTATCAACAGTACAATAGTACTATAATTTTGAGGATTCATTTAAAACATTCAATAATTTAAAATAAAATTTAAACACAAAAATATTTATTTATATATATTAAAAAATAAATTAAAATTTTACTTTTTATTTTCTTTTAAATAATACTTAAAAATTTGTAGCTATATATGTTAATGTACATAGTATATTCATTATAAGTTATTATAGAAAGAACAAGTAAAAGAGTATTTAAAAAGGTTATTTCAATAAAATAAGTCTATTTTAATTTATCACAACTTTCAATTCAATCCATCATATTTTATACATATAATAAAAGATATTTATTTATTAAATAACATCTATAAATGCTTTTAGAAGATTCATATTACAGAACCAAATAATACCAGAATTTATCAAAATCATTTTAATATAATTCTAATATAAGAAACTTACAAACTTAAAATACATAAAACAATTAAAATTTACTCATATCATCATACTTTATTCATTTTAATTTAATTTGATCATTCCATCTTAATCATAAACTTCATTCATCTTAAACTCATAATTCATCTTAAACTCATAAATCAATGCCTACCAGACTTTGGACAACTAACTAACTTAACTAACTTTATTCATCTAAACTAAGTTCAAAACTTAGTTTAAGAAACTCCATAACTTAACTTGCAAAGTTCATCTACCATATCAACATCTTCAAAGTACTCCAAATCAGCCATATATAACCTAAAACTTAAAATAACATTCTTACTTCAACACACATCCTTATTTCATACAAACTACAATTAATAATTTTTCTTTCCTTTTAAAACTAATTAAAAAGAGAGAATTTTAATTCAATATACAATAAATAAATTATTTCAATCCCATTTGAATGTCCAAATTTCACATTGCAACATAATAATTATTCTACTAAAACTATAACAACCAAATTAATTCCTATTACAAATGCATCATCAAAGATAATTTTTTTATATGAAAAATTCAGTTATTTCAAATCAAAGCTTAACAATCCAATTTTAATACGAGAAGTTCAAATTACTCATAGAAAATCTTATCATCAAACTAAAAATTTTACTACGTAGATATTCATTTGTTTCTCAAACTTTACATGTAAACATATACTCTTAAACATGGAATCAATCCAAAAAGCAATTATCTTAATAAAAAAAGGATAAAAGGATATTAAATAATAGCAACATTTTAACATTAATTTTCTAAATAAAAAAAGTAATTAAATATATTTTTTACTTTTATCTAAGTAATATTTAAAAAATTAAAACAGTTTTCTAAAAACTAATTCAAACAAATATTTTCAACAAATTCATATGGCCTAAACATTAAAACATGAGCTTTTAAAACATGAGCTTGTCAATTTCTTTTATAGTTTTATCACTAATATTTTTTATGCACTTAATAATATAACCCTTTTAAGTTTTTAATTGATTATGCAATATTTTTAATTATTATTAAATTGAAACTTAATTTATAGGTATTAATAATTTAATTTATAATATTATATATATTTATATTTTTTAAATAAGATAATGTAAATAAATATTTTTAAAATTATATTTTACTTTATAAACATAATTTAGAAAAGTTGGTCCGACGGCCGTCTGCCTCATCTGACCGGATTTGACGCACTACTTTTTTTTAGTATAATTAGTTCCATCATTCCGCCAGTGGAAAAAAAAAACATGCATGGAGACCTTCCCCTGACAAAGACTCCTCCATTCTTTTATTTTTATAGGTTGAGAAGAAAACTCACATTTCATTATAATAATCAAGAAGAAAATAGGATAAAGGAAAAACATGGTTACTTTATTCATTTGTAAACAAAATTTATAATTGAGTTTTAGCAAATGGTTAAATAGGATTTTAATTTTTAAATTATTTATGAAAATTGCATATTTTTTAGTAAATTTTAAATATATTTTATTTTTATATTTTATAAATTAGTTTAAATAATTACTAATAACAAATAAATATATTATTCAAAAGAGAAAAATAAAAGAAAGGAAAAGAACGATGAGAAAGACAAATTTAAAAAAATGAAAATAATACAAAACTATAAAAAAATTCATATCATAAAATAACAATATTTGTAAGTGTAATTAAGATGTATATTGAAACTTTAGATGTATAATTTTCTTTATTTATATATAAGTAAACAAAAATTATAATTTATTTTTAAAAAGAGTTAAATATAATTTTAATTTTTAAATTATTTATTAAAATTATATTTTATTTTTAGAATAAATTTTGATATATTTTAATTTATATTTTATAAATTATAATAGATAATTATTGATTATAAATAAAATTATCATTGATAAAAGAAAAAAGAAAAAAAAATTTAGAAAACAGATTATAATACAATAAAAAATGTGAAAAAAAAATAAAAGAATTTTAATGCATCACAAAAATTATTTATAATAATTTATAAAATATAAAAAGATGTAATGTTTTCCAAAAAATAATATATAATTTAAAAATTAAAAATATACTTAATCCGTTGATAAATTATTATAATTTATTATGATGTAATAGAAAAGATAGATATGGAATGAAATCATCAAAGATTGTATGACGAGGTTTAGTATTATTATTGGCATCTAGTTCTTGAATTTTGATAATGAGAGACCTTAGAAACTATTTTTTGTTTAATATACAGATGGCTTGTGTATTAAACTCATAATACTCTGTCTTAGCTAGCAGAGAAGCAAATGGCAAACCAAACCCATGTGCTTCTGATATCACCCAAAGCTCAGAAAATTATTTTCTTTTATTAGGAGACATGACAGAAAAGCTTTCAACTAAAATGCTCAATATACATACTATGCATATAACATATTTTAATTGAATTTATTCGCTAGTCTGAAAACCAAAGCCTAATGAAATGCAAAACCACTGTCACCTTGAAAAAATACTTATTAATTTTAAAGGTAGAGTTTCATTTAAATGTAAAATGTTCTATATAAATATTGAATAATTGATAAGCTTGCTACTATTATATTATTGAATACAATAGCCTAATAGATTAGTCATTTTTTTAGAAAGGCAGTATAAAAATGTTTAATATTGACCATTTCTCAAATTTCATAATTTTTTATATATTTTCTTTTTCAAATATTTTTTCCAAAAACTTTTGTTCTTTATCGATGTGACGTGTGGTAGGTAGAGTTTCTTTGATTTTCTTTAGTATATGTTTTCGTCACATTTTATTTGACTATCAAATATACATAGTTATTGCATTCAGTACAATAATAAAAAAAATTATAAAAATAAAAATGAAAAAAACTTTATTATATTTATAAATTTATAGATAAATTTTTAATTCATGTTTAGAGAAATCGTTCTTCTTCAATATATACAACATATTCTATATACATAGAACATGTATAACATAGTAACAAAAAATTCTTACAACTATAATAATAAAATACCATATAATATATTAACAAACCATAATCTAACACACTAGATGATCTAACTCCTCAAGATTACTAGATGATCTCCAGTAGACAATTTTTTGTCCTTTTCATTAGACAATTATGATTTTAAAGTCTATACTTCACATTCTCTACCTTAACTCCAAATCATGGAAGAGCATTTGCATCATTTTTCTTTATCCTGAAACGAAAAATTAATTAGTTCCAACGTTTGAACCTTGACCTTGTAGGACTTCGTGAACACATTTGCAAGATTCTCATATGAAGATATCTTCTTCTCAATCTTAACCTCCCATAACTCAATAACGTCTCTCAAGAAGTGCAATATCATATTAATGTGTTTAGTTCTCTCATGGTAAATTTGATGATTAGATGTATGACACTTTGATCACCACAATGAATAGTCATACACTCTTGCACCATACCCAACTTTCCTATCATCCCCTTCAACCATAGATTTACCTTCACCCCTTTGTGAGCACAATATACTCTGTCTGGATAGTAGATAAAGCCACAGTAGATTTCAAACTAGCTTGACAACAAGTTCCAAATAAAGTGAACACATATCCATAAATAAATTTTTTGGTATTAACGTTCCTTGCATAGTTTGCATCCACAAACCCTTCTATACTAGCTCCATTATGGATATAAAGTCTATACACTATACTAGATGATATTGTTCCATTCAAATATCTTAACACTCACTTCAAAGTCTCCTAATGAACATTTCCAGGATCTACCATGAATATGCTAACCACACTAACAACATGTGTCAAATCTAGTCTACTACATACCAACCCATACATGATACTCCCTACTTCATTAACATATGGAATAGTCTTAATCTCCCTTCTATCTTCCTCTGAACTAGGAGTTTGAGCAATTAAGAGCTTCATGTGATGTCCCAAAGGTGTACTGACATGTTTAGATTCATGTATCCTAAACCTTTCAACAACCTTATTCACATATCCTTGCTGAGACAAGCACAATATCTCAACCGTTTGATCCCTCTATATGTCCATCCCTAGTATTCAAATCGTGAGACTAAGATCTTTCATTTCAAACTTTGAGCTTACTTTTTCTTTGAGATTCTTTATTCCATTTTTATACTGGATGACTATAACAATATCATCTACATATAAGAGCAAGAATAACACATACCTTTTCTTCTCTTCTTAAGATGTAGACACAATTGTCATAATTGCTTTTCTAAAACCTTCTCTATTTGAGAAAATAATCAAATCTCTTGTATCACTACCTTGGACTCTATTTCAAGCCATACAATGATTTCTTCAAGAGTCAGACCTTTCCTTCATCATCAACAAAACTCTCAGGTTGTTGCATGTAAATGGTCTCCTCCAGGTTTCCATGCAAAAAAATTGTCTTCATGTTTAACTATTCTAACACTAGATTGTACTAGTTAACAATTGACAACAATTTCCTTATCGAACAATGTTTTACTATAAGTAAGAAGATATTATTATATAGTTTATCCCCTCCACTTGTGAAAAACCTTTGCCACTAGTCTTGTCTTGAACTTTTTATGTGAAAAATAGGTAAACACAAGAAAGAAGAGTTGAATTATGTTTAAAAAATATTTCAAAAATATTCGTAATTTGTCTGCTAATAAGCATTGAGCAGATGAAGTTCAATTTCAACAGATGCATAGTCTGATGATTAAGGAAGCTTTGTAAGGAAACTCTTTAATGACATAAAATTCTCCCTTTTAGTTAAGCAGAGTTATAACATGTAATGGAGACAAAGATTAAGGGAACTAGAACTACACTCAAATTTTTATAATAGTTCATCTGATAGTGCAGACTATGTCTAGTTCTCAATCAACTTGATTGAGTTCCACTAGTAAACTACCACTGCAAGAAATAAGTATTCTCTTGGTTCGTAGCCACTTCTGGCTAACTTATCCAAGTATTCTTTCTAGCAAGTCACTTCTAGCTTAAATAAATATTCTTTGAGAAACATAGCCGCTCCTGGCTAGCCCCTTTACAGATTGAAAAAGAGTGTAATTACAAATCACAAACTAGCTAGTTTAGAAGGTTAACGCCTTACAAATGGATACGAAGATTTTGAATTCTTCAAGAGATTGCTAATGAACACAATAGTGTTATTCTAAAGCATTTGGAGATTTAAGAGAGAAAATAATAGAGTTTTAGCACTTGAGCAATAAAGCATGTTCTTGTTTTCTTTTTTGAACTGGACTCTTATATAGTGCTTGAAAGTAACTAGTCGTCAGAGATTTGTTTTGACATTTATAGCTTTAAGTTGGCTTCAACAACTTCATCTTCAGTTTGACAAGACTTCATGTTGAGCGCATTAAATGCACCTCTTCATGCATTAAATGCATGATTGTACTTTTGACACATGACCTGATAACTTGTAGCACTTATCCTCCACTAGAGAGTGAGTTTCACTTCTTTTAGTAAAAGTGTAATTTTGTACATGGCATGTGTACATAGTGAAAAAAGAGCTTTAGCTCTTCTCCTAAGGATGTACTTTGAGAAGATGAGAGATATTGCCTTGTTCTTGATCTTCAGAACGACTAAAAGAATTTTCCTTGCAGTTTGAAGGAATAAACATTTATATCACCATTGAAACATATTATCTGATGATTACAAGAGGTATCGTCTGTCAGAAAATAATGCATGATCTGATGAAAGTTTCGTTTGTTAAGACTCATCGTCTGTCAGACACAAAAATCCTTTCTTTTTATACATTAAATGTTCTTAAGCATAAGATCAAAATCATGGAGTGTTGGACTTTTCCCTAACACTTTCTTTCTCCACACTTGGTATCCTTTCCTTCTTCTTGAATAACCACTTGCATCTTTTCATCTATTGATGTCCTATTGATGTCAATATCACCTCTTCCCACAAGATAAGAGATTTTTCATCTACAAAGTAAATCTTCCCAAACTTTTCTGAAATATAGTAAGATAATCGTTCTAAGGAATATGTAAAGTGGAATGACACACCTGAGTCCTAAATCCATGAGTCAACATGACTATCTAAACTCCAAATTAATGCATTTGCATTTTCATTAGTTGTTACATCTATAGATTCATCATTATCTTGTTTCTTATTTTTTGTTCTTCTTCCTTTGAGCCTTACATTAATTGGTAAAATAACCTATTTTTTTACAATTCTAACAAGTAATATCATTTCATACTTTTTCCTATGTTCTCCCTTTAGATTTTGATCTATCTCGACCATGATTTTGACCTTTTTGGCTACTTTCTCCTCTATCTTTAATACTCAATGCTGAACTAGAATCAGAATTAGAAGGTACCCCTAAATCTCTCATCACTTATGATCAAGTTATGAATGTCATCAAGCTTCAACTTGTTATTATTTCCGAAGCTACTAACTGTTGTAATAATTGCATCCTAACTATCCAAAAGAGATGATAATAGAATTAATACTTTCACCTCATAATCAAGATTGATCTACATGATGTCAATTTGGTAAGAATATTTTAAATTCATTACCGTGATTAGTAACTGAATTGCATTCTCCCCTTTTACAGTAGACCAACCTATGTATCAAATACACTTTGTTGGCTACAAATGGCTTCTCACATTTGACAACACCTACATCAAATTTATGATTGCCTTCTCGTTCAAAATACTGAACACAATATTCTTCAATGTCCATCGAATCACACCAAGTGTTTGTTGATCTAGCATCCAATTAAGGGCTTATATAACTTCTTTTAATACAAATAATTCTTTATCTTTACCATTAGACTTCTCAATCTTCATCTTTCTTTCTTCCAACACTATTGCTCATTATTCCTTTAAATAGAGACTCCACTAAAAAAAAATTTCTCATATGAAAGATTAAGCAAAATTGTAAACATTGAGCATAATAAAATATTAAGTACGGATACTAATTATTATAAGCAAAACAATAAAAAAGATGAGATAAAAAAACTATATAAAATTTAAATATAATTTGACTCATAGTGTATATATTTAGTTCCCAATTACATTAAAAAGTATTTTATTTTAATGTATTTAAAAGTTTTACAATGTGTTGTTTATACAAACAACATAAAGAATAACATCTCTCAATATTATACATACAAAATCAAATTATATAATACTAACAAATAAATTATGAAAAAAAACTAAATAAAAAGTTATAAAATGACATTCTCACCCTTAAATTAGTAAGCAAATAATAAAATAATGAAAAAAAATATAAAAGTCATATAAATTGAAATAAGTTTTTTATTGTAAAAATATTATTAGGTAGACTTCTCAAATTTAAATTTTAAAATTAATAATACAATAATCATGAAAGTGTTAAGTAATAACATATTGAAAATATTAAAAAATGTAGTTACAAACATTTATTTTAATAATAACAATTTTATACCATATCTAAATTATACACATAGATGAAGAAACTAATGTCTTTATGTCATTGCTGACAGACAAAATGTTGTTTGCAACAATATTTACATGGTAGGCATCGATAACACCTCATAATCGTGACTAGCAAACTTAAATTCTTCGAGAATCTCCAATTCATTAAAGTCCAATTACAAGACCTAGAAGAGGGGTAAAATTGAATTTTCACTTTTCTTTTGAAAGAAGTAGGGGTTAAAGAAAGAGAAACAGTGGCCCCTAAAATAGATAAAACAAAAAAATTGTTGAAAGTTGAAAACCCTAATATTGGGCCGGGTTCAAGTTTTTCCTGAACCAGACGGCCCGTTTTTGAATTCCCCCATCGTCCCACCCTCACGGTGTTGCCTCGCATCAGAGGCCCGCCGAATTTGCTGCGTCTCCTTCCTTGACCACGGAACAGTTCAATACCAATTCCAAACCTGAGGGAACCAACCTCTCTCTCTCTCTCTCTCTCTCTCTCAATCGTGGCACTCTCACACCCACCCGCCCATGGCTTCCACACCTCAAATGCACTAAAAACCATTCCCATCTCACTCCCTCAAATCCATGCACTCCGCAATGGACTTCACTCGGTTATCCTCCCCTAGACCTCCCCCAATCTTCACGCGCCCCCTCACCTGGGTCACCTCCACCGCTCTCCGCCTCCAACGCCGCCAGCTTCCTCCGCCAACCCCCCCGCCGCCACCACCTCACCCCACTCCTCCGCAAACCTCTCACCACGCTTCTCTCACCCTTCTACCCTCTATTCTAACAAGCAGGGTTCTAGATTCTGCCAAATGTAAATCCATTTTGCCCCATTTATGCCCCCACGAATTCGATCGCTTATTCTTTTCCCTCCACAACGCCCTTAACCCCATAACGACACTCAACTTCTTCCGTTTTGCCACTGTCCACTTTAAGTTCCGCTTCACCGTTCGCTCATATTGCCTACTCCTTCGCTCGCTTCTCGCTTCCGGTTTTTTGCCGCGCGCCAGGGCTTTGCTCACTCATTTAATCGAAGGCCGCCTTCCTACATCGTTTCACGAACGCGAGAACAGGCTCCGCGAAATAGCTTCCTCATTGCTCGAGCTGAATCAGGTTTCGGATCAACGACATGGCGAATTGGATTTGTTGCTCCACACTCTCTGCTCTCAGTTCAAGAGCTTCGACTTCCTTTGCGCCTTTGATATTTTCATCATGTTTTCGAAGAAGGGCGTTTTCCCGTGTTTGAAAACTTGCAATTTTTTGTTGAGCTCGTTGGTGAAGGCCAATGAGATTCACAAGAGTTATGAGGTGTTTGATGTCACTTGTCAAGGCGTTACGCCTGATGTTTTCACGTTCACCACCGCAATTAACGCGTTCTGCAAGGGAGGGAGGGTTGGGGACGCTGTGGATTTGTTCTGCAAGATGGAGGGACTTGGTGTTTCGCCCAATGTGGTTACTTACAATAATGTGATTGATGGGTTGTCCAAGAGTGGGAGGTTAGAAGAGGCGCTTCGGTTTAAGGATAGGATGGTTAGGAGCAAAGTGAATCCGAGTGTGGTGACCTATGGTGTGCTCATCAATGGTTTGATGAAGTGGGAGAAGTTTGAGGAGGCGAGTGAAGTGTTGGAGGAAATGTATAGCAAGGGTTTTGCTCCCAGTGAGGTTGTGTTTAACTCACTGATTGATGGGTACTGCAGGAAGGGGAATATGATTGAGGCATTGAGGATTAGGGATGAAATGGTATTGAAGGGCATGAAGCCTAATTCAGTTACCTTTAATACTATTTTACAAGGTTTTTGCAGGAGCAATCAAATGGAGCAGGCTGAGCAGGTATTGGGGTACATATTGTCTAGTGGTTTGTCTGTTAACATGGATGCGTGTTCGTATGTGGTTCATCAGTTGTTGGAAAAATCTAGGTTGGATTCAGCACTAAAAATTGTTAGAGAGTTGTTGGCGAGGAACATCAAGGCTAGTGATAGCTTGCTAACCCTGTTGGTCTGCGGACTTTGTAAATGTGAAAAACATCTGGAGGCAATTGAGCTTTGGTTTATGCTGGCAGATAAAGGGCTTGCTGCCAATACAGTGACCTCAAATGCGCTTCTCCATGGACTTTGTGAACGAGGGAGCATGGAGGATGTTTTCAAAGTACTCGAACGAATGCTTGAGAAAGGTTTGGTACTGGATAGTATCTCATACAACACACTTATTTTTGGTTGTTGTAAATGGGGTAAAATTGATGTTGCTTTCAAACTCAAGGAAAGGATGGTTCAGCAAGAATTCCAACCAGATACGTATACCTACAATTTCCTAATGAAAGGGTTGGCTGATATGGGTAAGATAGATGCTGTTCATAGGCTTTTGCATGAAGCCGAAGAACATGGCCTAGTTCCCAATGTATATACACATGCACTTTTATTAGAAGGATATTGTAAGGCTGATCGGATTGAAGATGCTGTGAAATTGTTTAAGAGGTTAGTTTATGAGAAAGTAGAGCTAAGTTCTGTTGTATATAACATACTTATTGCAGCCTACTGTAGAGTTGGGAATATGACAGAAGCCTTCGAACTGTGTGATGCTATGAAAAGTGGGGGCATGCCACCTACCTGTGCTACATATTCTTCTCTAATACATGGAATGTGCTGTATTGGCCGTGTGGATGAAGCAAAGGAAATTTTTGAAAAAATGAGAAATGAAGGCTTGTTCCCAAATATATTTTGTTATACTGCTCTAATTCGTGGTTACTGTAAGTTAGGTCAGATGGACAAAGTGGGGAGTATATTACTGGAAATGTCTTCAAACAGTATACAACCTAATAAAATTACTTACACTATTATGATTGACGGGTATTGTAAATTAGGAAACGTGAAAGAAGCTACAAAACTTTTAAATGAGATGATAAGAAATGGAATAGCTCCAGATACAATAACTTACAAAGTACTGCAAAACGGATATTGCAAGGAAAAGGAGCTAGAAGTTACTTTACTGAGTGATCATACGTGTAACACGGGTCTACCCTTAGAAGAAGAAATTACTTATAACACATTGGTTCACAGGTTGCATCCACATACAGCAGTTATCAATAAAGAACGATGAGGAAACTTCTCAAACTTTTGATGCTTAGTCGATGACAGGGTGTATATGGTTAAGTTAAGCCTGCCATTGTTTAGTTTGATTCTAAAATGCTTGGTATTTGTAAGATGAACTTTCATATGCTTGATATCTAGATGCATGGATGACTAGCAACAACTAAAGAAGCATACAAGAACTTGGCTTCCTAGTTAAAAAAGAAGTCATGGTTTTTAGAGGTTAGCCATTTAAGATTTCTTTTCCTTTTTTTATTTGATATGATTTTTTAAAAAAATATTTGATAATAGTATTATAGGAAGATGGATGGTTTAAGTATTTGCTCCATAGGCAGATATTTCCATTTGGTGTTATTGATGCAGAATGAATTTATGATTTATTCTGATCTACTTTTGGGATAAATCTTATACTTGTCAAATTATTTTTAGGAAAATAGTGTTAGATTAGGATTTGAGGATTTTGACCACCTTGGGGTTATAAATACTTCTTTAGGTTCCGTATGTTAGTCATGATTTCAGTGTTGGTTAATTAGGGCACTTAATACGTGTTTTCCGGTTAAACCCAAACATTCTTCGATCCACGTTGACTTCTCTTGATATTGATGGTTTTAATTACGTCCACCATCATGTTCTCTGGATGTTGGAACCATTTCTACAATGTCCATCTTGTATATTTTTCTTAGTATTAAAGATCTATTGGTGCATTGATAAGTATAACAGTAATGTTACTATTTTGCCAGAACAATTTTTGATTATTTTACTTGATTATGTTTGGTTCTGTGAGGCCTGATAGTGATTTCAACTTTGGACTCCTGTTTTATGGTTTGTTTATTTTCACATTTTTCTTCCAATTTCAAACTCTAGTTCAGGAAAAGTTGGAAACTGTATCTTGCTATGCGAGTTGACTACTTTCGTACAACAATTTTGTTTGGGATTTATGGCTTGCGATTGGTGTGTCCTACTTTGGAGCAGATTCTCATCATTATGAGATACGAAGGCAGAATGTAAACATTTAAAAGTATAGACCTCTGCTACTCAATTTGCTCTAAGATACATTGTGTTTATGGGTTCCATCATATTCTGTTCATGGCTGTTTCGAAGGGGCTATAATTTTGTGAGCTTTATTGCATTCTTGTTCTCCTCTGGCTCTCTAGACTATAGGTATTGTGCTTTTTTCAGTTTTGGAGGATATCTTATCCTCCTTCAGGTCTGCATTTTCCCTTATTCTTTAAAAACATTTCTTTCACCCAAAAAAAAAATGTTTAACATAATACTGCATACATTTACCTAATTTTACATAATAAGACATTTTTAATGTGATTTTTATTTGATGGTTTTTTTTATTGGCTATTCTTATTTGATGGTGATCGAGCAAATGTATGGTGCAGGGATTTAGTTTCTGCTTATCCATGTTTCAGGTTATTATTGGAGGTGATATTTGGTGATCCTCTCGTGCCAGTGGCAGACTTACCCTGATATGATGGGAACAAGAGGAGTGATATAGCCAAATTGTCAAACTGATATCTTACCCATCTTCTTTTCCCTTTGTTGTCTGGTGAGGGCCCTCTTAATTGGATAGTTTCATTCATATGTATGTATGTCCAATCTGAGTTATAGGCATTTGGTGTTCTTTTGTGTATATCTATTATATTTACCTTAAGGTCTGAACCTCTCATATATCTCAAGGCATTGCCCGGATGGCAAACCTCACGGGTATTGGAGACAACATAAAAGACTTGAAGAAAAACAGCCAGGATCTCCAATATTTAATAGATCCTCATCCAAGCAATGACGAGGATTATATGTCAAATATAATGTTACAGCTAAAGCATAATGTTCATTCTGTGAAATGGTAACCACACTCCTACACTCTTATTTGCTCTTAATTTTAACCATAATTTTATGTAGTTTGTTTTCACAACCAGTATCACGTACTACCCCATAAGTTACAGAAAGAAAATAACAGGCTATGATGATCTGTGCATCGGTTACAATGCATATCCGATTCAGCAATACGCATCATTTAAAATTACATTTCTTTGATATTGTTAAAATAAAAAAACTCATAAATTATTATCGTTATTAGTGTATCCTAGAATATCGGATATACTATAAGAATATGTGACACAAAGAGATAGTAAGAAATTCAACAAACAGCAATTCATCTCGACGATGATTTTGCCCCTATTTAGGACAGGAGGGGAACATGATTTAAAAAAAGGCTACAGGAATAATGCATAGACCATTTACAAGACAAGTGGACACACTTTCTCTAGCCTGAATGTGAGGGTTTTCTTTTCGTCCTCCGATTTTTTTTTTCTATTAATGCAATTTCTATGTATTTGATCTTTGTGTATATATGAATTCATATTAATTTCTTCAGGTACGTGCTGGTGGCAAGACTGGGTGGATTTAAAAGTTTCAAGATGCCCCTGCATTCAAGGAACATGTGATTTTGATGATTTGAGGTTAACAAAATTACTACTTCGAGATGAGGATACAGACTCTGGTGGATAGAGTTTTGACGAATTCTGGAAGAAGACAGAAAGAACTAATAGAAATATTAGAGGGAAACCTCCGCACTGTAGGCGTACCAGTGTTTCCCGGGGCTATGCCTTCATAATTGTTTATTTTAATATCTTTATCTTTAAGTAACTAAAATAGAGATTATTATTCATGTAGCTTTAACTATAAAACTACTTACACATTAATAAAAAAATAATATATTTTTTAATTTTTTTTAATTCTTATCCCGACAAAATTTATAGTTAAATTTACTTAATAGAGGGGAGAATTTAAAAGATAAATTTTATTATGAAATATTAATATTGGATGAAGCTAATATGAATTGTTTATATTAAAAACTCTGTTCTAAATTCCCGTATTATAAAATTGACTATTTTAAATGTGTGAAAAATTCAGTTCTAAACAATTTTATAAAATTCATGTATAAATAATATGATGAAATGTAGATATATATTGTTTTCTCACACACACACACACATATATATATATATATATATATATATATATATATATATATATATATATATATATATATATATCATATGAATTTTTACCATTTAAATTCTACAGCATTAAGTAATGTTTGCAAATATGGAATGAACATCTTAGAAAAAATTAATAACTTTCAGGAATCAATTAGACTGACTTAGGAGTGTTTGTGGTTTGTTTCCAAATTAATATTTGTGATTCAGTTTGGGTCTAGGATATGGATGATTTTATAATTCTATTTTATATTTTTTTAATATATATATATTATATTTAAATATTGTGATATAATATTAGATAATTTATAAGATTTATTTTTTAAGTTTAATAAATTTATTGTACAAAATTTAAAATATAAATATAGAAAATAATTTGTATATATATATTTTTTTAAATAATATTTTATTTTGTTTTAAATATTTTTTCAAAATTAATAATATAACTATTAAACCCAAATGGAAAGAAGTGGTCAGCCAAACAAAGGTCTATTTGTACATTTGCTAAGACATACTAACTGGATATTTTATTATTAAGATAATCTTTTGCTATCTTATTTATATATTATATATACTGTATTATTCATTTTTTACATATTTATAAATATGAATTAAATTAGACAAATTATAAATTATATATATATATATATATATATATTTTATATATAAATAATATAAGAAATAATATAATAATATTTAAATAATTAATTTTAATTTACATTAGTTTAGATTGATCTCGAAATTTTAAATCTCATTATAATATGATCAAAATTGTGTTTTTTTAAAAAAATAGATTAATTTAAATTTTATTTCTTTTAATTAGTTATCGATTTTTTATCGATTATTAATTATTTTTTGGATCGTTTAATTTTTAAAACCTTTAATTAGATGAAACAAAGATATATTTAGTCTTTACATTCCTTTCAAATTAGAGACCGACAGGAGGTGATACCAAAAAAATTATAATTTTATATGTTTAAAGAGTAAAAAATTAGTTTTCTTTAAAAAACACCTAATATTAAAAAATCAATAAAGTTAAGGTTAGTTTATCTAAAATATTTCACATTATTAAAACTTTCAAGAGTAATGATTTCTTTGTTTCAAAAAATTCTAAAGTCCAAATTTTATGTTTTTAAATCCAATCTCCATAAAAATTGATTTCATTTAATTTGAATAAGTAAAACATGAAGAAAAAAATATTTCAAAACTTTTTGAAAGAGTCTCAGGTCCAAATTTAATAGTTTCAAGTTGTATTTTCGTAAAACTTTATCTCATGCAATTTTGAATCAATAAAACATAAAAAAAACTCCAACAAAGCTCATGTATATTTTTTCAAATTACACATGCATAAAATTGAAAAGCTTAACAAATAAGTTTTCAAAAGGTTTGATTATTCAAAAAAATATTAACCAAAAAATTTAAAAAAATATTAACCATTATTACCGAAAATTCAATGAAAGTAGATTATTGGATTCAAAATTTTCTAATCATTCTTCCACAAAAGTCATATCCAATCAAGTTCGTACATGATTATATCTTTTTTTAAGAGATTTTGAAAAAATATCAGTAAGTTAAGTGTGTACAAACATGATATAATGTGAAATGATATTTAATTTTAATGTATTTAGCCCTAGAATGCAATATAAGATTTTTAGAAAGACTTCAGACTCATTTTAGTAATTAACATATAAGGTGTTTGGTAAAATGACAAATGAAAAAAGTCACTAGAAAGATTCTCACTAAATACTAAGATAATCCCGAAGGTTATCTAAGTGTGAAGGTTCATTTCACAAGAACTCAAGAAGAATAGAAGATGACAATAAAATTAAATATGATGAATGGAACAAGAAGTAAATAGCGTGAAGATATGATGCTGAAAAATAAAGAACATAAACATAAAAAAGATGAAAACAATGGAAGATGAGATTAAAGAGGGGAAAGGTGGAGATGGTGTTTAATACACCACTTGGGGGATGCACCAACCTAAAATGAGTGGTGATTGTTGCCACTTGAGCCAAGATTCAAGATAAGATGCCAAAGGGGAAGAACATTCCCAACTCACACACAAGCTCAGGACTATAAGGTGCAAATTATCTCATAAATGTTTAACCCTTCTACAAGTAGGAGATGCCTCCTTATGTAGGCATGGGGTGGGGACCTAGAGGGAAATGTAATGCACACGATCCTATTCCCTTCTAGAATTCAACCCGCCTAGGGACTTGGAGAGCAAGGTAATGCTTTTTAGAAATTAGGGCAACAACTCATGGGGTAACAACCCTAGCTTGGAGACCAAGGTTTGTAGACACCTATTTTTCTACAGGCTGAAGAAGTGAAGCCCAATAAAGACTCAAGAGAAGTAAATAGAAAAATAGAGCTTATCCCTAAAGAATTTCGAGGATGCACTGAAGAGGCTTGGGTAGTATTTAGGGAACAAGGTTCAAAAATGTAATTTCTAGAGTTTAGGATGAGAACGACCCATTCTCAAGGCAGAATGACTCGTTCTTAACCACACGAGAACGATCCCCGTTCTGTGTGAGAGAACTACCCATTCTCAGCTACTTGAAAACGACTCATTCTGTGCTAGAGAATGGTCATTCTATGCCTCAAAAAACGTATATAAATAGAGAACTCTATCGCACACGGATAAAACATTCAAAATACAATCTTTCATTTTAGCTCTGATTCTCCTTCTCTTTTCAAAGTAATAAAAAGTTTGCTTCGGTGGTTCTTATTTCTTTCATTTTCTTGCTTTTCATAAGTTTTTTTATTCTTTTCCTTTATAGCTTTTATTATTTGTTGTTCGAAACCCTTTTAAACTATTGAATACAATCTTCACTCGCCTTTCTTTATCTTTGTATAACCTTTTTCTCCCAAAAGGGGTTAGGGCAAATAAAGATTAAGTAGATACTGGTATGCACCTCTTGTTTTCCCTTCCTCCAGGGTAGGGCAAACAAGGGAACTTTTTTCCATCTGTTTCTTCTATTCATTTTCCTTTTATTTTCCTTGCACAACCCTTTTACTCCCATTGGATTAGGGACAAATAAAGATAAAGCAAAACAAAAGGGTTTTATGACTAATTAATTTATCATTTTTATTTCTTATAAATAACTAATTCTCTTTTTGCAATAATAAGGAAGAAGCAATAATTTGGAATTTGATTTTGGTTACGAATTCATCATATATAGCGTACCAATAATGGACGTTGTGAAAGATGTTTAGACATTTTGAAACAAATGGATTTTCTTCTAAAAACAACTAAGTAAGCTAAAGACTCTATCCTATATTTGAACTGTTAAGGAACAAGACAAGGCTTTGGAACTTGTCAAATTACATTTCCAAAAACACACAAAATATAGATTACAAGCTGATGACACATGTTTTGTACTCACTTTTATAACTTTATGGCGCATTTAAAACACTTCTACGATGTTTTATTTTTAATTTTTTTAACTTATTTCCTACTACTAATAATAAATTATGTTCATTTTACATATTTGCTTTGATTTCATTCTCACTATTTTGGCCATCACGTTTTTTGTAGATATTATTTTTGGTTGATTCAAAATGCACTAGATTCTATTTTCTCAGGGCTTTAAAATCAAGATATCATTTTATAAATTTAGAGTTTTGTACTATTTTCTATGATTTTTAGAAGTTGAGAGAGATTTGTTGATTTTTTTGCAAAGCAACCCATACGAATTGTTTAGTTTTACAATTTTAAAAATTGTCTTTTGCTCTCCTTTCCTCTCAATTTCAATATTGTCTTTTTATTTTGTCTCCTCTCTTATTTTATTCACTCTTCTTCCATGGAGAACTTATTCTTGAAGACCAGTTCATGGAATCAAAATCAAAAGCTCCAAATTGAGTTTACTGATTGTTTAATGCTCTGAATTTGTTATTCTTCTCTCTAATTTCATATTTGTTATTTGTGATATCAATTTGTATTTCTGATTTAAGAATTTAAATTTGGAATCATTTGAATCTTAATTTGATAATTAAATATGGGTTAGATTGAATGATGCTTTGGTATAACTTATGTAATTGCTTAATTGAACGAGTTAATTGTTCAAACTTGGATTTGAATTTTTCGAGAACTATGATAAGATTAATTGTTTGAATCTTGAATTTGTGGATTGATGTTTTATTTTCTTATTTTCATTTTTCCGATTTGTTTTAGTTTTCTAATCTATTTTACAATTCTGTTTTACGTATTATAGGGAAAAGTCCTACACACTTAAGTTTTGTTTAAATGCTTAAATGCAATTAAGTATAAAATGCAAAAGAGCTTGTGTTTGATATGGTTAGTCTGATAGACAATAGTCCATCTAACAGGTGAACAAGTCTCTCTTTAAATAGAAAGTCAGATAATGCATGTATCGTGTGTCAGATGATACTTTTCAACATCATCTGATAAAATGGAAGATCAATAAGATGATATGCACATGAAAATCACAAGACTTAACAAATATTTATTTATGTGCAGGGAACATTCTTTAGATTGTCCTAAGTTAAAAGTACAAAGGCTATCTCACATTCCTTTTAGCACTTCTTGCAAGATGAGCTAAAGTTGTTTTTGTCCACCAAATTCCTAACGCACTTAGTTTGTCACCTCTTGGAGCACACCACTCATGTATGGAGGTCAACTTTCACAAAAAGAGAAGCAAAACTCACTGTCCAATAGGGGATAAACGCTACAAGCTATAAAAAAATGCTAAAAAAGTTATTAAATGCATGAAGAAATGCATTTAATGCACTCTTTCGGAAACCATATCAGACAATCAAGATCAAGATGCTTGAAGATAACCTAAAGATGAAGTTTTTCAGAATAGGACTCTAACGACTAGATCTTCAATCCTACTATGATCTTCAATCACATTTCTTACAATCTTTTGTAAAGGAGTTAGCTAGGAGTGATTATGTTCCTAAAGAATATTTGAGTTAAGCCAAGAGAAGCTTGTTGAAAGAGTACCTGTTTTAAGCCAGAAGTGGAATGTGGAAAGAATACTTGAACGAGTTTGCCAGGAGTGACTGTGAGATGAAACAATACTTGTACCTTATAGCAGTAGTCTGCTATTGGAACTCAACTAGTTAGTTGAGAACTGAATGTAGTTTGTGGGTTCTAGATGAATCAATATAAAAACTTGTGTTAAGTGATTTTTATCTACTATTTTCAATTGCATTTTATTGTGTTAAGTTAACTTCAAAAGAGAGATTTCTTATCTCAACTTGTTTTCTCTTGAAAGAGTTTTTGAAAAACTTCTTTGTGTGTTTGGCATGAAAACATATCATCTGATAAAATCCTTTCATTAGACGATAATTCATATAAAAGAAAAAATTTTAAAAAACCCAATTCAATACTCTCTTCTTGGTTTTTCCTGTTTTTCATAATTGGCATAAGAGCTTAGCCTCTAAAGGGTTGAGCTCCTAACAACGATAGAGAAAAATATCCAAGTATGGCACATACTAAACAACAACTTATAGCCAAAGGAGCCTCGCCAATAAGAAAGACATGATGGAGATGTATGTAAAGTCCACACATTATTAACTATGGTAGATCATACCCGTGGCGATATCAAGGTTGAAGGCTGAGAGGAAGACTAGAAGGAAGAAGAGTTCAACCAGGTCCAACTCAATGACAAAGCAAGGTATACTCTTATTTATGCTTTGTCTAAAAATGAGTACAAAAAAGTTTATAGATTGAAGACAACCAAGGTGACGAGGACGTCATGAAAGGTAGCCACGCTGACTAAGCAATATGAATCCTTTTCCATGAAGGATGGTGAAAGTGTGGATGACATGTTCGGAAGAATGCAAGTTCTTCTCAATAGGCTGTAAGCCCTTGGTAAGAGTTTTCTCCACAACCCAGATAAATTTGAAACTCTTGGACAACATGTCGATGATCTAGGAGCCTAAGGCAACAACTATCACAAAGGCAAGAGATTTGAAAAAGCTCTATTGGGATGAGCTGCTAGGAATACTGAGAGTGCATGAGATGCATCTCAATGATAAATGCTTAAAGGAAACATCTATGTCTATAAATAAAGGCCTTCCAACAAAGGTGAAGAAGGTTGTTGTCGAACGAAGAGAGCCTAGAGCTCTGAAACCTCTTGAAAAGGAGCCAGTAGAATCTGAGGTTGAGTATGAAAACTTAACCGATGAAAAAATCTCTATTATGTCCCAAAAATATAAGTAAATGCTTAAACGAAGAGGACAATGAAACAAGAGGTTTCCTTATAAAAAAAAGATGACATTCACAAACCACAAAGAGAACACGAAAGTCAAGAAGTGGTTTATTACGAGTGTAAGAATCCTAGACACATCAAGGCTGAGAGTCTCAAGTTAAAGAGGAGGCCAAAATTCAGAAAGAAGAGTCTCATGACAACCTGGGAAGACTATGAGTTAGAGTCAAAATCTGAAGTTGAAGAACATGCAAATGTATGACTCGTGGCAGATGTTGAAGATGAGATGTGTTGTATGGGAAGAGAGCAAAAGTTAAAGTTGTACCTAAACGGTGGATGCTCGCGTCACATGACAGGAGAAAGATCTATGTCCCTAGACCTCCAAAAACATAAAGGAGGAAATGACATCTTTAAAGACATAAAAAAAGGTAAGATATCCAACATTGATACCACACTCATTTCAATTAAAAAAAATTTATATGCATATGATAAATTTATCCAAGACTTCAAAACTTGTACCTACATCAACCAACAAGAAATAAAGATTTTTTTGAATATTTATTTATTTAATATTTAAATTATATTTATATTATTTACATATTGTATATGTTAGAATAATAGGACAGGTAAAAACAAACAAAGAAGGGGGGAGTGAATTAGTTCTTAATAAAAATTAAATCTTTTTCGAATTTAATATTGTTAAAACAGAGTTTAGCAAAAATCCTAATATAAATTTAAGTTCTGCTTTATAAAAATCAGAGTATAAAATATGTAAGAGCAAAAATAAGCTAAATGTAAAGAGAGTAGGGACAGAGAAAAATACACATAGTATTTATGCTGGTTCGGATCAAAGCAGATCCTACGTCCAGTGATTTATCATCTCAACAAAGAGTGATTTCTACTAACTATCTTAATAATAAAGTGTTTACAAACTTACAGTGCAGCGGAATGAAAAAAGATAACAAGAAGATTAACAAGACACTTCCTTTGTACAGAACAAAGGATGAAGCAACATCTCTCTTGATTCCTAACTATTACAATCAAACATATACACAAAACTACAAGATTAAAGCTTTCACAAGACTTCAAGACCCTAAGACTTCAATCATAAAGGTTTATCTTCTTCTTTTAAAGCCATCATCATCAAAACAATTATTCTTTATATATTTCTAAAGATCCTTCTTCATCTTTAGATTAATAGTATACTTTATTTTCAATCACTAAACAAAATATTTAGTTACTCATTAATAAATAATAATATTTCTTTTAAAGTATACATAATTTTATATATTTTTTAGCTAATATTTTTAAAATATTATTACATAAATTTATTAACACATACATGTACAAAATTCTACAAAGAAAATTGTTTAACACGTAACTATAACTATTTAATAACTTTTTATTATTTCAATCACTTAAAAAATGATTTTTTATCATACAAAAAATATCTAAATAATTTTTTCTAAATCTAGTAATTTAAAATTATATTATAAATTATTACAGAGTTTTTTAAACAAACTAATTATCAATTATTATATTTATATAATATTCTTTTAGAATTTTTCCTTATAATATATATTAAATATAAATTATTTGAATAAAAAATAAAAATAAAAAAATAAAAATAATATCTTACAAGTATTTTAATTTTACCAATTATTACATTTACAAATATTTAAAATAATATTTTCTTTATTATTAATACTATATTTATTATTATAATATGAAAAATTAACTTTTCAATACAAATAAATTATTTTGATTTATAAAATAATATTCAATTTATTGATTTTTATTGATTTTATTAGTTTGTTTAAAACCTAAACTCTTCCTATTTTTAAAAAAAAAATTTAAAAAGAATGCTACAGTGGTAAAAGAAATTCTCTCCAGGCTTTTTTTTTATGAGCAACTAGCAAACCAAATCAAAATGAAATAAGATTTAAGAATAATTTACTATATTTTTTAAAATGTGAACACGAAGAACAATTTATTGTCTTATTTATCTTGTCACGTGAAGAACAACGTAAAAATTGTACGCGTAGAAAGATATACATTATTTAATTTTGGTTTCATGATAGATTTATTTATCTGTCTTTTTGTCCCATTTTCAGACACTTAATATTATATCTATAAAACCAAATAATCAATGGTATTAATAGTTAGTCAATCCATACATACGTCAAACAGAGTTTATATTTATCATCACATTTACTCTTCTTTCAATCTAACTATTTAAAACTGGTGATTTAATAAGAAAATTTCATGATTCTCGTATACAATTTAATCTATTATTTATACAATAAATAATTAAAATTTACTAATTTTGATAATTAAAAAAACTCCAGAAATATTTTAAAACACAAATTTAAAGCTTTTTCCTTTTTAGAAAGTGGAAGAAACAGTTTCCGTAGCATGTGCGGTTGTTCTCAAGCAGGAGGACCGATTGGAATCGAAAAGATGTTACATACCACTTTGATTTGCTTTGTTGGATGACAGCTTTGAAGTGAGAGAGTCTCCATGCATGCCTTTGTCCTCTTATTTTTTTATTTTATTATATTTCGTACACCCAATAATTCTATATATTGTTTAGAAATTAAAATTAAAAATAATTTTATATTTCTTTTATTAATTTTTTAGGTATTTTTTAAAAATAAAACCATAATAAAACTTCAAATTCATATAATACCTGAAATACAATGATTAATTATAACAATAGTCAGAACTTATTTAAATTAAAATAATAATTTATTTTGCAGTAAATATTTAATAAATAAATATTAACAATTTATAATCAACATATACTACTATTACTAATAAATTAATAATAATAGTAATAATTTATAAATTAATTATGTTAATTTTAACATAAAGAGTTAAATTAATGGAATAAAAAATAACCGAACAATAATTATGGGACAAACATCACCGTCAAAGATGCATGCATGTCAAAGATTGAACAATGTCGAGAGCAGTTGTTTTGTTGGGTCCCATTGAAAATAATCACCGACACATGCGTTCCAGTTGTAGGGTTCCGTAAACCTATATCTTCAACCAACCTTCTTCAAACCAGGGATTCACCATTTTCTCAATCAGAACAATTGCTATAAATGTTGACGCACTCTCATACCTAAACAATAATCATACTGCTGGTTCTGTGTTTAATTCTTTTTCACTTCCAAATAAATGCTTTTTAGATAACATATATAAATAAAAATAAATTAAATGCTCAATTAATAAAATAAAAAAAATCAAACCCCCAAAGTAGAAGAAGTTCAAGTTTAACAATGATTCACACTTTTATTTGCTCTTCAAAACTCTTTTCAAAATAATTAAAAGATATAATCTCAACCTAACAATCAACCGTATTAGTATTAAATTATTTAAAATTTTCAAAAAAATAATAAAATAATATTGGTAAGTATCAAACAGCTGAAAACAAATGCCCATAGAGTTTTTTTTGGTGCATGTTAATGATATTATAAATTCTTATTAAAAGAAGAAATACATAATTGCTGATAGAAGTGATGTTTTAACTTACCAGGTAGACCTTTTAATGTAAAGGAATATTTTCTTATTAAACTATAAAATAAGAGAAATATTAATAAAACGAAATTAATATAATAAATAAAGAAGTTTTGATCATCTAATAATTTAAAGATATAATATTAAAGTAAATAAAAATTATTATTAATATAATATAACCTCAATATTTTGATAATCTTATATAATATTGATGTTCTTAGTTATGAATATTTACTCTTTATTTTATAAAGATACGTCATGGATTAATTAGATAATTAATAGTCATAAATTAAATATTTATGTATATAATTATTTTAAAGCATAACAAAATTTAACTCCGTCTAATTAGGGGTCCTAAACCTTCCCATTTAGTAACTACGTTTAAATTATTACAACCTTAGTTATTAGATTTTGATTAATAATTGTTATTATACATAATGTTTAAAGCATATTTTACATGTTCTAAAAGAGTCAAATTTCGTGAATAATAGTATTTAAGGTTAGTAATTTATGTTATTTAAAAATCTTAATTAAATACTATAATACATATCTAAAATCATTTGACATTAATTCTATCCATTTATCTTATTCTTACATCAAGATAGTACAAGAAAGATTATCATACAATATACTAATTTACGTTAAATTTGTTAAATAAAAATTATAATTCTTTTTTTCATTGTCACTTCACTCCCTTTCTTTACGTCTTTATCTTTTTTTAGTCTATTCTTTCCCTCTCGCAATAAAGATTCACAGGTGCTACGCGTTAACATAATCACTCAAATAAAAGCAAAATGTTCTCCTTGGAAAAGAAAAATAAAATAAAAAAAATGTTTATATAAGATTGTGTTCTTGCAAGTTCCAAGTACATCAACACAATATCTATTTTCCTCTGTGAAGACGTGTAGGTAGCTGAAGCATTTTATAGCCACCACTTTCGTCAACTGGCTTTCAGTTACCATTTAAGGTATAGCTCACTGTGTTTCATATTTTTCTCCTTTATTTGTTCATACTATTTTTTCACCTTTTTTCGTCAGTAGTTTGTGGGGGTTGGAAGTTTCTATTATGGGGCATTTTGAATGCTGGAAAAGTTATTACTTTATCCATGGTGGAGAGTTGATGATCTAGGAAGTGTTGGGATGGGATCCATTATTTGTTTTTGGGCCTAGTTTGGAGGGTGAATGCTGGTTTATATACTTTCTTTAGTGTTGTTATGGTCTGATATTCAAATATGGAAATGCTAGTTTGTGGATTTTCCACTGTAGGTACTAATGGGGGTATTGGAGTGCGGTAATATCTGATATTTCGTTTGTCTAGGCTGCTTTATTGAATTGATTAAGCTTTCTGACGCCAAACAGATGAAGTTGTTTTCTGATTCAAGGATTGTTCTATGGGTTTAAAATGTTTCATCTTCCTTTGCAACAACGGTGCTAGTAATAATATCTTGTAATTTATTTGTAGATCAGACTCTTCTTACTTAAGTGTGCATATGTTTTTTCTATGTTCTCTGCATATTTCTTCCTGTCTTTTAATCTGCATTTCTTTCAGTAATGGGTAACTTTCTTTTTGTCTGGAAGTTCGCAAATAATTTCTATCAGCCTGAAAACTCTCACTATTAAAACAATACAAAATCAAAAGGTGCCTTTTTGCCAGTTCATGCTCAAGTCAAGGATCTCCTCTGGCTTTTTCATTTTATGTATGTAAAATCAAACTTGTTGGTTGATTATTTTCGGGAAATTAGAAAAGTTGATCGTATGTTGCTAACTTGAGTGCACAAGTGACGCGGTAGCAAACGAGAGGATAGGAAAATGTTATAAATTTTTCCTTGTTTTGTGTGCAATGTTGCTTTTGTTTTACTGTTGTACAAAATAATGTTTCTTTATATTAAATAAATAATACACCCTATTGATACTTCCAAGGTGCAATTTCTCGTTTCTTATGCATAAGCTTATTGTTTTCTTTTTGTTTGATTGGTACAGAATGGCGACCAGTAGAACGAGTCAATGGTTAAGTGTGCTAATATGCGTGGTACTATTACTAAAGGCAGAAGGGGTTCCTGTGGGAATCACTTTTGTTGAAAATGCAGTGGCAAAAGGAGCTGGTGAGAAATTTCTGCTATGATCTTGATCTCCTTGGCCACTATTTTTAGGATTGTTTATTGTAGCTTTGAAATTGATGTTTGACATCTTGTGCAGTTTGTTTGGATGGGAGTGCACCAGCTTACCACTTCCATAAGGGATCTGGAGCAGGGATTAACAACTGGATAGTTCACTTTGAGGTATGTCTCCTTCTGCAAGATAGCTTCAATATTACAAGTCTTTTACCAACTCAAGAAAACGTTCATTTTAGCTTTATTCAATGTGTATGTTCCTTTTATGTTTTGTGAGTACGTGTACAATATTGCTTTGTTAAGCTGAAACTGTATCAGAAGGTGAGTTTGTAATTTTTTATGTGGGTTGTGTTTGTGTCAAGGTTTATGAACTTATTCCCATATAAACGAACATGGGAGAATGTGGCATTTCTGTATTTGGTACTAGTTTATCTTAAAAGATATCCCTTGTTTTCCTTTATTTTTAATTCAATGGTGAGGGGCTGTGTACCTTTCCATGTCAACAATTAACTTCCTTTGTTACTCCCACTTTTTATTTATATCACTAGAATTTTGAAAACCATACCCAATACCCAAGAACAAAGTTATTTATTGGTCATAATGTTCCAAGAAATGTAATTCTATATACCTTGAAACTTAAGAGTTGTATATTTCAATTCCTAAGTCTCGAATTTGGTTATTGAAATTATAGGGAATTAAGGATTTAGGTTGAGGAGGAGTGAAACACAGAATGTGTTTAGATAATAACAATAGAATTTAATTCATGTACACTCTCACCCAATCATTGAAGACCATGTTTTGTTAAGTATGTTGATTTTTGTAATAACTAGGTTAAAAGTCATTTCAAAATTATTTGATTGTTGATCTTGTAAATTACTTTTCATAACATGATAATCAAACTCAATATAGTGTTGATACATGATTGGTAAGTTATTGGTTCATTTTTAAGTCTCTCACTTTTTCTCTATGTATATATAGAGACACACACATATATATATATGTGTGTGTGTGTGGTTTTCCTTCTAAATTTTTTAGAGAATGAACCAATAAATTAAGAGTACAGTTAAAAAGTATGTTGTTAGCACATCTCTTTTTACATTGTATAGATATGCCAACACTGGTCAATTAGCTTGTCCTTTTTGGTAAAACCTATTCTAGAAACAATGTATGAAATGTGGGAAAGTTCTCTATTTTTGTTGATGATTTTTAATACAATTTCTTTTAGGGAGGAGGATGGTGCAACAACGTTACTTCTTGCCTTTCCCGTAGGGACACTCGATTAGGTTCATCTAAGAAAATGGATACCCAACTTTCCTTTTCTGGATTTTTTAGTAACGGTAAAAAGTTCAATCCAGGTAATGTCTACTAATCAATATACGGTTTTTGACTGTTTCTCCTTATGAATCTGTCCCTAAAAGTTCTATTCCAGATTTCTATGATTGGAACAGAATCAAGGTTAGGTATTGTGATGGGTCATCATTTACTGGTGATGTTGAAGCTGTTGATCCAGTAAGTTCTGCAAATTCAAAGGAATTTTGTACTGTATATTTGTAGGAAAATATTAGTTATTTTCTAAGCTATTTTCTTTCTGCTGAGGTTTTATTATTATATTTTGTAAGGCAACCAATTTGCACTTCAGAGGAGCAAGGGTTTTTGCTGCGGTTGTTGAAGATTTACTAGCAAAAGGAATGAAAAATGCTCAAAATGTATGGAACATTGATAATTACCTAGTTATGTCTTCATCTTGAGTAATTTTTTAATTTACTAGTTGAAACTTTTAACTTCAGGCAATTATCTCTGGTTGTTCTGCTGGAGGATTGGCTGTAATTTTAAACTGTGATCGATTCAAAACACTGCTACCTAGAACAACTAAAGTGAAATGCCTTGCAGATGCTGGCTATTTTATCAATGTGTAAGCTGCTATATTTGCCTTTTATTTATCCTTTTTTCCCTGAATTATTTTGGAGTTTGATAAGTTATGTAATGATTCAATATGTTTTTGTTTATACGACAGAAAGGATGTCTCTGGGGCGCAGCGCATTGAAGAGTTCTACAGTCAAGTTGTTCAGACACATGTACTTGTCCTTTCTGTCATTATTTTTCTCTGTACCATTGCACTATCATATGCTGTGCTTTCTGTTTAGAAAATTTTTCTGAAGCTTTCATCCAATGGAGAGTGACATTTTTTTTATCTTCTTTTAGGGTTCAGCTAAGAATTTGCCCGCATCATGCACTTCAAGACTCAGACCAGGGCTCGTAAGTTTGTGAATTCCAAGATTTCTACCTTTGTGACTTCTTTGGTGTACTAATACTTCTGAACAATTGTGTAGTGCTTTTTCCCACAAAATGTGGTATCACAAATCAGTACGCCAATCTTCTTTGTAAATGCAGCCTATGACTCATGGCAGGTCAGATTATTTTCTTTCTCAAAGAACATGATTTTAATTCTTGAATGGTGTTCCTTTGGCATATGTTGTTCCAAATTAAAACTGACACTATGTTTATATTCATTGATCAATGTTAGTTCTAACATTTATCTATTCACAATTCAAGAGGATTTATACAAAACCATGTGATTAATTTTGCTTGACATTCCCAGTGAAAAGAATATGATTGCTCAATTAACTCTAGGGAAAATTCTGGTTACATATCCTATAAGGATATGGTCACAAATTGAGCCAAGATTTTTCTACACACTATTTTTATCTTAGCATACTATTTCCCGTACCACTATGAACATTTTATTTTCCAACGAGAACATTGTAAATGATGTATTATGATTGAATGCTGAATCATATTTCCCTTCCAATAAGATGCTTAATAACTCATCCATCATAAAGTTGACCATTAATGTTTCCACCACCATATTGCTTGTAATAAGTGATGATATAATATTTTCTCTGATCCCTAACATATTGCTTTGATTCAGATAAAAAACATTTTGGCACCAGGTGCTGCTGATCCCCATGGCCAATGGCGTGAATGCAAGCTTGATATAAAAAACTGCTCACCGAATCAACTCAGTGTAATGCAAGGTGAACATCTTCGGATCTTAATAAATGTCACACTGATATTCACTGATACCTAAACTCTAGGATTTTTTTTTCTAGGCTTCTAATCAACATCCTAAAGCTGTCTAAAGTTTGTCCTGCGTCTATATACACTCTATTTGACATGGATCATTTGTAAAAACGAAAGTACCGGAATCATAATCACGTGTGGCATATTAATCTTCTACCATTTTGTTGATGGCTTCTAGGGGCCTATGGGATTTTTCACATTCTCACATTCTACAACAGTTTGTGACCTCATTTAATGCATGATTTCAGTATTCAGGAATGATTTCCTAAGGGCATTTGGTGCGGTTGGGAACTCTCCATCTAAAGGGCATTTTATAGATGGTTGCTATGCTCACTGCCAAACTGGAACACAAGAGACATGGATGAGAAATGACTCTCCTGTGTTAGGCAGCACAGTAAGAAACTGCATCAAAATTTCCTTTCTAAAATATATTTGCATCAACATCAAATTTCTCTTTGACATTTTTGCTTGACACTTTGCAGACAATTGCAAAGGCAGTGGGAGACTGGTTTTATGATCGAAGGCCATTCCATCAGATTGATTGTGCCTACCCTTGCAACCCCACTTGCCACAATCGTATTTTTGATCAGAATGAGCGTCCAGACGTATAGATTTCATTTAAACAGTATGTGAATTATTGCTACAAACTATAATATACTTGTGGGTAATCCATATCTGGTTCTTCTTAATCAAGATGTGATTGATGATTTAGAAGCTTCCAAAGCAATGGTCTGCACCCTGATAAAAGGATGATAAATGTCACCATGTAACCACAAAAATCTATCAATGATCAATAAAGGGAGTACTTTGTAATTCCATAACTTTTTTCATCCATTAGTGTGGTTTGTCTAATTTTGTACAAAATCAGCATTCTAGTTTAAATGGGACATTTTTCCTTGATATTTTTATCTAGCAATAAACAGTATTAATATTAGAGCTCACTTATAAATTCCAATGTCAAGGTTGATTGGGGGAAAATGTTCAGAATCAGTTTTTGGAGTTTTTAACAGCTCTTCAAAGACGAGTTTAACTCAAGAATCTCCTCTTGTTGCGTTGACAGTAGTAAAATTTGTCCAAGTTAGTCATACATCAGACATTTTCTTCCTACCATGATGGAGTTGAGAGTCTCTTTCATCTTATTTAAATCGTTGTAGATAGCAAGTCAACATTCACATTAGCTAAATCCTGTTTGTACAGTTAAAAATTATAGTAAATAAATATTTTTAATAAGTAAAGCATGTTATAATTTAAAATCATAATATATAATATTTATAACATGCAAATTATATCTCTTAAATTTATAACAAATACTTTATATTAAAATACAATATTTAATTATTTATATTTTTCTGTTGTAAGAACCGGACCTGAGCTGAAAATCAGTGGGTCTAGTGTCTAGTCCATTTGAATTATAATAAGAAAAATCAATTAAAAATTGGTTCACAGTGGTTCAATTATTTTTATTAATTATTATTTAGATGTTATTTTTATTTTTCCCTTAAAAAATATTTATCGTTTTCTTTTCAAAATATTAAACCTAAATATTATAAGTGATTTCATTTTAATGTGTTTTACATTAAAAGTTACAACATAAATTATTTTTAGCTTTTAGTATTATTAGATTATAATATTATAATTCTCTAATATTATTTATATATAATTTAATTATTAGTATCAGTTTATTTATATTGGTTATCACGGTATCACTGTTCAATTAATAAATCTTGAATAGTTCTTAAGCTGGTTGGATAATCATGGTATTTCAAAACATAAAAGTAATAAATTGAAAGATAAAAGGAACTCAAGAAAATCAATATATTGATAAAGATAAAAAGATAAGATGGTGGTGAAAAAATTGAGCTGGTAGATTATTGAAGATTAGGTATAGGATGAATTCTCTGATGTGTATTTCACATAGGATTATGTGTTTATTTATAAAAGAGATACAAGAGATGGGTTGAGTCCATTACACTAGAATAAAAAACCTTAGATATTCTAACACTCCCCCTCAAGCTAGAACATATAAATTGTATAAACTAAGCTTGTTACAAATATAATCAATTTTATACCCGTAATGACTTAGTAAAAACATTTGCTAATTGATCATTAGAATTAACAAACTCAATCTTAATCTCTCCAGATTCTATTTTTTCTCTAATGAGATGACAATCAATCTCTATGTGTTTTTTCCTTTCATGAAAGACAATATTTGAGCTGACGTGAAGGGCAATTTGATTGTCACATATGAGTGTCATTTGAGTAACTTCTCCAAATTGTAACTCCATAAGTAGTTGTTTAAGCCAAATAAGCTCGCATGTAGCGAATGCCATAGATCTTTATTATGCTTCTACACTTGATCTTGCCACAATACTTTGTTTTTTACTCTTCTAAGATATTAAATTATCACCAATGAAGACATAATATTCAGAGGTGGATCTCCTATCAACAGGAGATCCTGCCCAATTAGCATCTGAGTAGGCAATAACTTTGGTATGATTATTGTGTCCATACAACATCCCAATGATCTGTGCAAGGAGAGTTAAGAAATTGATTTACCACACTAACAGTAAAAGAAATGTATGGACGAGTAATTATAAGATAGTTCAATTTCCCAACTAATCTTTTATACTTTTCAAGGTCTGAGAAAGGCTTCCCCTGATTGGGTAGAAGCTTGACATTAGGATCCATAGGTGTGTCAGTAGACTTTGAGTTCATCAACCCAGTTTTCTCAAAAATATCCAATGCATACTTCCTCTGGAAGATTACTATTCCATTATTAGATTGTGCTACTCCAATCCCCAAGAAATATCTGAGTTTGCCAACATCTTTAATCTGAAAGTGCTGGCAAAGATGTTGTTTAACTTGTGAGATGCCATGGTGATCACTTCCTGTAATTACAATATCATCAAAATACACAACTAGATAGATACATCCAACACTTGATTGGCGATAGAAGACTGAGTGATTTGCTTCACTGCGGGTCATTACAAATTGCTTAACAACCATGCTAAACTTTCCAAACCAAGTCATAGGAGATTGCTTTAGGCCATATAAAGATTTGCGGAGACGACATACCATTCCAGAAGACTCCTCCTAAGCAACAAACCCTGAAGGTTGCTCCATATAAATTTCTTCCTGCAAATCACCATTGAGAAAATCATTTTTCACATTCAATTGAAACAGAGGCCAGTTTTTCAAAGCAGCCATGGCAATGAATAGGCGTACAAAAGCCATCTTTGCAACTAGTGAAAAAGTTTCATCATAATCTAAGCCAAAGATTTGCGTATAGCCTTTAGCTACTAGGAGAGCTTTAAGACGATCAATAGTTCCATCAAGATCGACTTTGATTGCGAAAACCCACCTGCAATGAACAACATATTTTCCAAAAGGTAGAGGGATGAGGTCCCAAGTTCCACTACTCTAGAGTGCACTCAGTTCTCCGAGCATGGCCTGACGCCAACCGGGATGGGACAAGGCATCACCTACAGTTTTAAGGATGGATACAGAGGAAATAGAAGAAAGGCAGGTATAAAATGAAGGAGATAATCTATGATAACTCAAATTAATATAGCGAAGAGGAGGTTTGCGAGTGGTTCGTGTACCTTTTCGAAGAGCAATGGGAATATCAGGTTTAGTTGGCAGAACTAGAGGAACTGAAGGAGTCAACAACGAAAGTGAGTCAGATGGTGGAGGTGGTGGTGGTGGTGGTGATGGAGTTATATTAGACTCAATCAAAGCTTCACATATAACTAGGATAATGGCTGTTTCAGAAAGAGGTGTAGAGGTAGAAGGGTTGGTCTTAAAATAGAGAGATGACTCAATGAAAGTGACATATGCAGAGATAAAATAACGATTAAGAGATGGAGAAAAACATTTATACCCTTTTTGTGACCTAGTGAACCCTAGAAAGACACATTTGTGTGACTTAGCGGCAAGTTTGTCGACATTAGGTCCTAAGGTATGAACAAAACAGGTTGACCCAAAAACTTTAGGAGATAGAGTGGAGATGTTCATGTGGAAACAAAATTGAGTGATGAATTTTATTTTCTAAAATAGAGGAAGACATACAATTAATTAGATAACAGACACTTAGAACAACATCCCCCAAAAAACATTGAGGAACATTACCATGAATTAACATTGTTCAAGTTGTTTCAATGAGGTGTCTATTCTTGCGCTCAGTCACTCCATTTTGTTGAGGTGTATAAGCACACGAAGTTTGGTGAAGAATACCATTAGATGTCAGAAAACTTTGGAAAGAATGAGAAAGATTCTCTCGGGCATTATCTAGACACACCAAATTGAGTTTTTATTTCATTAAAAAAAATTTTGAAAGACAGAAAACAACTCTAAACAATTTTTCATCAAAAATAACCAAGTACACCTTGAGTAGTCATCTATAAAAGTAACAAAATATTGAAATCCTAAATTAGACTGAACACGACTAGGTCCCCAAATGTCAGAGTGAACTAAGGCAAATGGAGAAGAAGCACATTGTGAGATACTAGTTGGAAAAGAAGAACGTTTGTGTTTCCCTAATTGACACGACTCACAAGAGAAAGTAGATAACTTGGACAGACTTGGAACAAGCTACCGCATTTTGGCAAGGCTAGGATGACCCAATTAAGCATGAATGAGAGAAGAAGACTCCATTACTGAACCAACATGGCCAGTTGTCCTAAGATAGTAGAGACCATGAGACTCACATCCGATGGCAATCGTCCATCCCGAACTTCGGTCCTGTAAGCAAATATAATCTTTAGTAAAAGAGATAATGCAATAAAGGGAATGAGTGAGGTCACTAAGGGATAATAAATTAAATGGAGATCCAAGGACATAAAGAACATTGTCAATAGAGAGGAAAGGAAGAAGGTGAATGGTATCAATACCGTGTGAAGGGGCTTTAGTGTTGTAAAATTTTCTAAGGGAGAGGGTGTATAAGAGAAAAGATGACACCACTTCCAACATAAAACCTTAAGGCTCAATGTCTATGGGTCTTTGCTTTTTCTTTTATACACCTCAACTTTATCATTTCTACTCAATGTGGAACTTTATGCCCACTCTCACACTTGAATACCCAACAGTCTCCCCCTCAAGTGTGAGACTACCCTAACTGCTGTTGGGTTTACCACAACGGTCCCTTCGATCCTTTTCCGAATTGGTACACTCCCCTCAAGGGGATTCTCAACCACTACTTTAGTAGTGACCCTAACTACTGTTAGGCTTTACCACAATAGGACATGCTTGCCCTTTTGCCTGAGCCAGTTACCGAGATAACCTAGGCTCTGATACCACTGTTGGAAAATTTTCTAAGGGAGAGGGTGTATAAGAGAAAAGATGACACCACTTCCAACATAAAACCTTAAGGCTCAATGTCTATGGGTCTTTGCTTTTTCTTTTATACACCTCAACTTTATCATTTCTACTCAATGTGGAACTTTATGCCCACTCTCACACTTGAATACCCAACATTTAGAGCCATTAGCCATGGTGACAGATGACAAATAACTCAAAGTAGAGAGTGATGAAAAGAATGATTTATTACCACTAATGTGGTCTGTGGAGCCAGAGTCTAGAACCCAAGGACTAAGAGATGTGGATTGGGTTAGGCCAGCAAAAGAAGTACCTGTATGCACAACAAAAGCAGTGGAACTAAAGCCCTGACGATCCTCATACCATTTAAGAAACTCATTGAAGATAGCAGGTATAGTGGATACATCAGATGGTATGGGGCCTGGGACAGACAATGGTGTGGGGGCAACATGGGAAACTGCAACAGATTTTGGAGGGCGGCCATGTAAAGCATAACACTTTTCTTTTACATGACCGTATCTGTGACAATGATCACACTGAGGGCGTCCTTTTTCCTGTTTCCGATGACGATTGCAGTTATCATGTTGAGAAACCACATAATTATCAACGTCGAATTTGTCAATGGAGAGATGCATATTGACAGAATTGGTATAGATGGACGGATTAAATGTTGGACCAGGGGAATCCATAACAAAACAAAGAGAGAAAGGTGCCTACTAAATAGAGAAACAGACCCTAAAAAGAAGGGTAAAAATGCAAACGACCTCTGATGAAGAAGGTGAGCACAGATCTGGAAAGAGGATGGAGAGACGATGACGACAGCGATGATCGTGGCCAGAAAGGACTCGCCTAGCCCAAACGATGTTGTCTATGGTGGAGATGGGCGGAACTGGGATGGCGGAGACGGTGCAGTAGCGGAAACGAGGGAGAACAATGCCAGAAAACACTGTTCCGGGGGAGAGGAGTGGCGGTGGTGACGGCCAGACTAGCAACCTTATCTGGGAGGTTGCTGGTGATGGCGGTGGTGGCAGCAGCAGCAACGGCGTCGGAGGCAGTGGCGGCAGAGAGATTCCAAAAATTAGGAAAGAGAGATTTCTAGAAAAAAAAAAATTTAACACTGATAAACAGTTGGTTCACCAGGGAGGCAAGAATTTGACCTAGCTCTAGATACCAAATTGAAGATTAGGTATATGATGAATTTCCTATTGTATATTTCATATAGAGTTATGTATTTATTTATAAAAGAGATACAAAAGATGGATTGAGCCGATTACACTAGAATAAAAAACCTTAGATATTCTAACATAGATAAATCAAATTAAATTCAAAGTTATATTGAAATTGAATAAAAATTAAAATTAAAATTAAATTAAATATTCAACATATAATATGTTCACACACAACTATAGTGATAATTGTTAACTTCTTAAAAACAAAATTGTTAATATCTTCTAAATATGTGTTTATTTGAAAAAAATCTCAAAAACACCCTGATACGTTGAAGAATAATTTCCAAATATATAGTATTTTATGAAGAATATAAAATTAGATTTATAATATAAGAGTATATAGATCTAAAATATTTAAGTATAAAATAACTTGGATGATTTACTTTTAATAATTTAATTTAACTTTTGACAAAAATTTAAATCTATACACTATTGTTTTGATAAGAAATAATAACTTTTTTATGGACTAATATTTTTATCAAATTTATACCATAACAGTAGATGATTTATTAAGATATTTTTCATTAAATCTTAATCTAAAGAAGATTTCTCTGTTTACTTTTTATATTTTTATTTTACTTTTAATATATTTTAAAATTTATAATTATATTTCTCTTATAATTTTATATAAAAAAATTCCTCTTTCTTATGTCTACTTTTCATATTTTTTTTATCTTTAATATGTTTTAAAATAAAGATTTATAATATATAATTTATAATTTATAATAATATATAATGAAGATTTTTACTTTTGGTATTCACATTTTATATTCTTATTTTATCTTTAGATATATTTTAAAGTAAAAATAAATCTACAACAATATATAAAGAGATTCTCACTTTTGATATACATCTTATATTCTTATTTTACCTTTAGTTATATTTTAAAATAAAAATAAAAAATTTAATTAAATATTGAAAGTAATTATAAACCTTCTAAAAGTACAACTACCTATTTTTTTCATATAAATATCATTTAAAAAATTCTTTAACAAATTTAAGGACATGAAATGCCTCTTTCTCACTAGTGTATGATAATTCATTACAAATAAATACAAGACTATTAGATGTCAAGTGCATAAAACGCAAGATGATTAGCATATGATTTTATTCTAAAGTAACTATCAAATCTTCTTACACAAATAAAAAGTTGATAGGACAAATATAAAAAGGCGATTTTGACACAATAATCTATTTATAGTTTAATATTGTGTTTGGATGGAGTGATTTCCTGTAGTAGATGATTTGCAGGCGGGAAAAAAATAAAATACTATTCAAGTTTGTATGGCATGTTCTGAATGGAAAATGTAAGAAAAAGAGAAGAGAAAGAGAGCTGTCCCATCTAATGAAAGAAGAAAAGAGAAGAAAGATGAGTATGTGACATTTTTACCTTACATGCACTATTAATTAGGTGCATAATCAATTATGCATATAGACATTAGATTTATTTGTAATGAAGTATGGACCTTTAATTACAATATTAATTTAATTTTTTCATTTAATGCAATTAATTTCTAAGAATTTTTTTTTAAATATTTATTAAAGTTGAAATTATAAAATTAAACTTTTCATCAAACCAAATATAAAGATTCTAACTAGAACTAGGTATTTGAGCAAAAGTCTTCATATCACCCGTATCTTTTAGTAAATTTTTAGTGTGAGTTTTTCTATATTAGATCCACACAACCCGGAGAGTTTTGTAGAATGGATGAGATTAATAAAAATTAAAAACTACTTAAAATGCTGGGTAAATAGACATGTTTTAATAGTGGGAGCTTAAGCAAATGGCCTAATGTATACAGTATACCCAATTTTAAATGTAACGTATTATTGAAAATTAATTGTATTCGTTAACTACATAATTAATGGTATGTTATAAAAAATCTATTATATTTCCGTGTTGATTCAAATTGACCTTAAACTTTTTAACCACTCTATTTAATTTGATATTAGATATTTTTAATTTTTATTGAAAAATTAATATAAAAGATAAACTAAAGTTATATAATCATATAATTATTTTATAAAAAATGTATAATTAAATTTAGAATGAATCAAAATAAAATAATAATGATAAAAAATAAGTTCAAGACAATAAAAATTGTTTCAATTATAGTATATTATAATTATAATTTTTACAATTGTACATTATTAAAGGAGAGGTATAATGAATTTTGGTATCCTTCCTTTATAACATCTTCATTTTTTTAATAATTTAAAAATTATCTATTCTTTCATAATTATTAACTATTAAGGTTATAAAAGATAATTAGCAACATAAAATTGAAACCATTTTATAAATTATCTTTTAAATTTTGTAGAATATTTTTTACATAATTTTAAATTAATTATTTAAATACATTAAATTTTGAATATTAAATATTTTTTTTTAAAATTATTTCAAATTCTATAAAATAAAACTTGATATTTAATTAATTTGATTCATCTTTACCTTTTATTTTTGTATGACAAAAAATTTGAACTTTATTTCTAATTTATTATTTATATATGTATTTAATTAATTAAAAATTAAATAAATTTATTTCAATATTTTCTTATATTACATAAACAAATCATTTTCCTTGTTATCGTGCTAAGGACATTCTGATATGAAGTGCTCAATCTTCTTGCAGTCATAGTACATAACCTTCTCCTGATAGTTGTTGTGGTCTTTCTAATCACGAGGTTTGAACTTCTTTTCTTTTTCATACTTCTCGTGCTTCTTCAACATCCTTTTAAACTTATTTGTGAGAAAATACAACTCTTCATCCTTGTCTGATTCAGAACATTCTGGTTATTCTTCAACTGCTTTATAAGCCTTTTCCGATGTAGTCCTTTCAAGATTTTTGAACCTTAAGGAAAGTTTTCTTTCATTGTAGTCTTTGAGCATCACAAAACATCATCTGTTCATGAACAATTATAATTCCAATCACCGCTTCTAGGGTTATCACCTTTACGCTCTTAATGCAATCTCCATTAGGGTGGAAGAGTGCCTAGAATTTTGTCAATGATATTTGTATGTATCCACACTTCTACCACGGGACCTGAGACCATTGATGATAACTTGCAATCTGCCAATCATGGATTGGATAGTCTCAGTCCTCCATAGTCAAGATCTCATATTGACATTCAACAACGTCAATTTGTTTATTCAAACTTCCTTGGATCTTTCATACACCATAGTTAGGGTGTCTCAAACCTCCTTAGAACATTACATGAAATGTACTTTGGAAAATTTTTCTTTAGATAAAACACATAACATAATATGTCTAACTTTGGCGTTCAACTGGTATTTGTACTTTTGATCCTTGTTCCCTTGCTCACGAGGCATAGGATTACGACTTGCATCAAATGGGAAAGGCATTCCATTCTTTACAACATCTAGCAAGTCCAAATGATTGTATTCCAAGAATGCAATCATTCTTAGCTTACAATAATCATATTTGTCACATTTCAATACATGTGGATAGTTGGTTTACCATCGTTTTCCATGAGAGTTTGCTGGTATTGGATTGTGCCTTATGTTTTATTAGGAACTAACTATTGGAAACCATCCAACCACAACTCCCATGACTAAAAAGATAGAAGAAGATGAAGCTTCGACGATGAAGACTATACTATTTTGGAGAGTAGGCTACTAGAAATTTATTATTTCTTCTTACTCTTGTACATTTGTGTAGGTGTATAATTTTCTTTGCACTTTTACGTTTTGTAGGAACTTGAGTGAGCTTCATTGTGGGTTAGCTTTGGGCTTTGTTTGGGCCCTCATTTGGGCCATCTTATATGACCAACTCATGAGAAAAAGTGATCGAAATTGGCTAAATTCAGAGAATGATGAATGCTTAGGAGGCATTACAAGTGTTGTAGGATCTATCAAACATGTGTATAAGCATACGGAATCAAAATAACATGTAAAATTGCAAGGAAGAACATGAAATCAGAATTTTCCCCAAATGTTAGGGTTCAAATTCGGTCCACACTTAGAAATTGCAAAACAATTCAATTCAACCGATTAAATTCAAGATAGAACCCATAAGAAGCCATAGAAGATGAAAACAAACATTTTAATCGGTGGAAAATTGATTAAAATGAAGAATAAAGGTGAAGCTATGAAGAACATTCAAGAAAATGAAAAGAGAAAACATGGAGAAGATAAGAGAACGAAGAACACGCCACTTTCATAAAGAAAGATAAGTGCAAAGGACAATCACCACTTGAATTATGGAAAACTCAAGATAAGATTCTATAAATGAGGCTTACCTCTTGAACTTCAAAGAGAATTAGCTCTTGCTCTCAATTAATCTTCAAAGTTATGTTACAAATGAGACTCACACCCTTATATAGAGAGGGGAGCACGAAATTACATGCACATGGGTGGAATTCTAAAAGGTTAGGCCATGTTTGGAAGATGCTCCAAAGCTTCCCAAACAAGGCCCTTGTTTTTTATACTATCCATGTGTCCAAACAAGTAGCCTCTTATTTCTATTTCAAAGAAAGACACTAAACTAACTCTATTTTTATTTACAAGGAAATTACAAGAGCTATTAATATTTTTATTCTCTTCTTCAAGCTTCTTGTACATTCTCCTTGTTTTTCTTCCTTCCTTTTCTTCAAAATTCTTTGTAAGCTTTTCTTTCATATTTTCCTTTTCTTATTTTCTTGTGGTGACTCCTCCTTACATGGGTTGAGGTTTTTCATGAATTGAGATCACATCATAGAAGGAGAGCATGGTGCATAGAAGTCCCATATCACTTGCAACATGGGGTTTTTAGTGCATTTTGTAACTAGTCCAACATGTCTTGTATCACTTAAGCAAGGGGAGCTATGCATCTATAAATAAAATTCATTGTCTATTATAAAATTTACCTTTGACGAATAAGACATGACATGCAACTTTTTCAAAGCTCAATCTTGTTCTAAGGTCATTTAAGGGTGAATCTTCTCCCACTTTCTTCCTCAAGGAACCTTTCTTGAGAGGGTATCCAAATCTAAGTTTCTTAAGAAACAGAGAGAAGTTTAAGAATTTTCAAGCTCTTTCGCCGTGAGATGGAAAGGAGTTCCATCATTTACCCCTGAGGTTAGATTTTATATCAATTGTTGGAACAAATAGTTCTTGATGAAGGGTTTAAATAGAACCTTAGAATTTTCTCCCAACAAACTAGACTAGATCGTCTAGTGATCAAGCAATATAGAACAGCAAAAATTGTTTTTATACTAGTTCAGCCAAACTAATGGATTATGTCGAGTTCTCCTTAAGACAATGCTAAAGAGGTTCTACTAATCAAATATATTATTACAAATAAATATACAAATTGCTCCTAATTACCACGAATACACAAATCACTTTTAGATATCACGTCTCTCTCTAAGATCAAAACCTTGTAGAAAAAAAAATAGAACAAACACTCTCAACAAAAAAGTAGTTTAAGCTCACTAGGTATCTTCTCATGTAGAAGTATTCTAAGAGTTTATGTTATAAGCCTTTTGTATTTCTCTTATGTCTTCTTCATCTTTATCCTAAAAGTCTTTTTATCCCAATCTCTTTCAAACTCGCAAACTCATGTATCCTAATATCATTTTATGTTAACTTCTTTTAGTTGAGAAAAAGTCTTTGTCAAGATGTGTATCCCTTAAGAAAATGTTTAGTTGGAGACACTTAGATATCCTCTATATTACTATCTAAAAACTAAACATAACAAACAAATACACTATTACGATTGACACAAATCCATATTTTCTTATCCGTCATGCATGTATTGTATTTTTATACCACACTCAAACAAGCACTGCTACAGAAACCGGAATCCACGTCGGTTCTGGGGATGATTTTACGACAGTCCCAAAACCAACGTTGAAAGAGGCGACGTTAAAAGTAATATTTTTAACGTCGGTTAAATGTGAACCGACGTTGAAAATTTAAGAGACATTCCACGTCGGTTAACTAAATAACCGACGTTGAAAGTGTCCCAGACTTTCAACGTCGGTTATTTAGTTAACCGACGTGGAATGTCTCTTAAATTTTCAACGTCGGTTCAATTTGAACCGACGTTGAAAGTTTCCACCCATTTTGTAATGCAGTTTCTAATTTTCTCATTTTCCCTAAATTTTAGTACCTGCATATCAAAGAAAGCTCCAGCAAACCAGCAAACAATTTCAAATAGCTAAATTTCAAATGAATTATATATATTGAATAATTATTTGAATTTGATCTATTTACAATTGTATAAATAAAATTACAATAAAAGTACTCCTATTGTTCCCTATTTCTAATTTCTAAAAACTTCGTGCCCACTTTTCTCGGACTTGGTCGATAGACTACGTGGGCAAGGGTTGAGTATCGGTGAATACTTGGAACAAAATGAAAGTATGTTAGGTATCACAAGTAGGAAACTTTACCAATACAGTTTTGGAGGAATAGGGTTTTGGAGGACTAACTCTGTCTCCAAGTATCTCCGATATTCCCAAAAACTATAAGCCACATCCAATACATTACGTAGTAGCCACATTCGTAGCTACCCGTTTGTCTATTAACCTATAATGAATTGAACAAGTCATTAGTTCTGAAAAATACATATTCAATATTCATTAGAGAATTAAAAGTAACCTTACATGTAGGATTTCCCAATGTGGGTTAGTGACTTTGCTGATGTGCATTCCATCAATGGTACTGCACACCTTAATAGCACTGTTGAGAAGTTATTAGTCAATATATGAACATTACTTATATTTGAAAACACAAAGTTTAAATTACTTACCTATTCAAAATGTTCTTTAAATCGAGTATCTGGTTTTTATTCAAAGAACAAAACCGAGTATACTGATCTTCTCTCGGACGATCGATGAGGAAGAGTTGCCAATGATGCCTTGAAAAATAAAATGTTTACAATATAATTCAATCACAATAAAAACAATAATGAACTTATATTGACTTACTTGAATAAATATGCTCCAAGATATATCTCCCTTTTAGAGGTGAGGATCCAATTTTGGATATATCTTTGGACTTCCTCCCTTCTATTTCCAGCTGCTTGGATTGACGGAGGCTCAAAAAATCCATAGACATCCGAAGCTCCCTGCTCCTCAGCCAATTCATCCATCATCCTAAAAATAAAAAATAATAACATGTTATATATTAAATAATGAAATTGAAATTATAATAATAAATATGTACTTACATTGTCCAAAGTTGTAAAATAGAGATGTTGAGATCCCTATCACCCAATGTGACCTCTGAGATGTCAGAATATGAAATGTAGAGAGGGAAGCTTGCATTATCTATCCCAAATCTCCTAGCATCCCAACGAATCTCAAAGGAGTTCACATAATATTCTGCAGAGGCATGGATCAACTCAACAATTGGATTTTTGGGAGAGCTGCTTGTTTTCCTTTAGTATGTTCAGAAGCAACACGACTTGTAGGCTTCCGAACATCCTACATGTTTAAAACAATACTACTTAATACAGAAATAACATTTTCAGAAGTCATTAACATAAAAAATTACATACCTTTTTAGAAACTTGTCTCACTAAATGTTGGGGCCAAGCAATGAATGTGTGAAGGGCCTGTCCCACCACCTGTACCTCATCAGTAGGCACAGGGACTCCAGCATCAGCATCTCGAATCTCTTCTACCACCACTCTCAAATAACCAGGTGGCAAAGGCACACTGTGGATGGTAGAAGCCCCTTCCTGAACTGAACCAAGGGCCACCAATCTTGGTTCAAGCAACCCATCGTCCACCAATAAGGCGCATTGTTTCATCCCAAAAGATGGACCTGTGGATGCATGATATATTTCAATTAACATTTTTAATGAAGACATATATGAAAAATAAATAACGATTTTACCTATCGGTGCGAGTGCAGCAGACGAACAGGAGAAGCTAGAATAGGAGCAGGATTACTGGAAGTACTTCCCATTGTGCCAACAGATGGAGGAGATGGCTGAGCGTGTTGGTGGGAAGATGCCATCCTAACTGCCAAGTCTGGAAACATGCTAAGTAGCTGCTCCTGAACCTGTGCTGCGATGACCGGTGTCAGCTTCGCTGTGAGCTTCTTCTCCAACTCTTCTTCATTAATTGTTGAGCTCTGGGTATTCTTCACTGCTGCCCCAAAATAATGTCGAATACCCACACCGGTCCCCACACCCCGAACACGGCCGGGGTGTTCATCTTTACCAATAGCAGTGGTCAGTATATCCTGACGACCACATGGAACGAAAGTTCCCTGTGTACACTGCTCCTCCAAGGAATCCTACAATAAATTTAACACATTATATATATATAAATATACAAGTATAACAAATTAATCATATTAGGGTTAAAAAGAATAGTAACTTACAATCCTATCTGCTATATATTGAGCCTCCTCAGATGTCATCCCACCGGAAGGCTTTTGACGAGCTCTCTTCCAAGTTTGATGACGTTTAGGAGGAGATGGTGGGGGAGATCATCCTGGCTTATACCGAAGCTGGCTGCTTCTTTTCTCTCGAGTGCAGCCTTCTCGTACATCATTCTCCCGGACAAGAGATCATACCCCCACGAGACGGACGGTGGGGGTCAAATTCTTCTTCCGAATCTCCTTCGCCTTTAATCTTTTCCCCGCAAAATAATTGATATTAGAATATAATACAATAACTTAATAAATTTAAATTCATTTATACCTCCTACTCTGGGTCAGTCCTAATCTCTACAAATTTCCTCCACTCCTCCTCAGATATGCCATATCGTTGGCAAGGAGTAAGTCCCTTGCTAACGACATCCTCAGCATAAACCCATTTCGTAGTTAATGTGGACTTGAACTGCCTCCACATTTTTGCAATGGTGGACATAATCTTCTTCTTAACTGCCTTGGAGTTTTCAATATCAAAATACTTCTGCAAAAATAAAACATAATTAGCATCAAAATTAAAAATCAATATTCAAGAAAAGACAATTAAATAAATTTAAACTTACCAGAATGTCCTGCCAAATCAGATTCTTCACCGTGTCGTCAACATTATCCCAGTCTGGATGCAAAATAGATATCTAAAACATAATCATTAGTTAGATGAAAAGAAGAATTATATGTAAATATGTAAAAAACTTCAAATATAAACTTAGAATTACCTTCTCTCGTGCAACGGTACCCAAGTAGCTGCTGAACTGGGTATGATGCGGACCAGACACCTTCCCAGTGCGTGGATCAACAGACACACTGAGCTTCTCTCCTGTCATGTGTCTGGCTGTCATGCTCAGTAATCGTGTAGCTTGCCTGGTCTTCTTTGGTGGAGGAGGTGGTGGAGGAGATGAGGGAGGTGAGGGAGGAGGTGATGGTGGAGGAGATGCCATGTGTCTGTAAAGAAAATATAAAACAATATAATTTATAAATCTTAAATACACAAACATAAAACAAATACATAAAGAATTTTAAGTAGAAACATACTTAGACAACTAAATTTTCCCATATCCCTTCATCATGATCATTACGAGTAGCATGGACCACATCCTCTTGTACATCTTCAATACTACTAGGCGATCGTGGTGAATTGGGAATGACAATGAAATCATCTAACTCATCTTCATTTTCATGGTTGACATCAATCCCTTTGCCTTGAAGGACCACGGACCACCTATCATTACATGGGTCGGTCACATAAAAACTTGTTTTGCTTGATATGCCATGATGAATGGTTCTTCCTTATGACCTAGCTTCTAAGGTCTATCATAGTAAAACCCATTTCGTCAAATTGAACACCGGTATTGCTATCGACCCAAACACATTTAAATAGAGGAACTCTAAATTTACTGTAGTCAACCTCCCAAATTTCCTCAATCACTCCAAAGTAACTTATGGATGCCATGATTGGGTTTTTATCCTTTGAACTAGAAAAGTGCATGGATGTGGCCTCAATAGATACTCCACTATTTTGAAGCTGTGCTATTGTCATCTTGTGACTTTGTGTAGAAGGAATATCTATTAATGTCGTACTCAGTCCAAGTGATGATGTTATGTTTTGGTCCATGAGCTAGCCATTTCAATGTATCGGATGCATGCTGATCCGAAAATATTTGGCTTCTAAATCAACCGACAAACTTGTTGTTATGCTCCTTCACTAACAACTGTTCACCCATTTTGGGGTTTTGGGTCCTCAACATTGATTGATGAGCGGATATGTAAGGAAGAACTTCATCCGTATTATTCAAAATATACAAGTGTGCCCGACTCAACTCGAGTAATATCCTTTGCTTCAACTTTTATACCACGAGTACCCTTTCCATTTATCCTATCATCATGTCGACTTGTAGGAACACCCACGGCTTGTGCTTTTGCCAAGTATTCTGAACAAAACTCTGTAGCTTCTTCTGCAATATACCTTTCAACTATAGAAGCTTCGGGTCTATATGGATTCTTAGTATACCCTTTGAAGATCTTCATGTATCGCTCAATTGGGTACATCCACCGCAAATAAACTGGGCCACATAACCAGTATCTCTCTTACAAGATGAACAATTAAGTGAACCATAATATCAAAAAATGATGGAGGAAAATACATCTCCAATTGACATAGTATAATTGCTGCCTCATTTTCCAATTGATCTAATGATTTTTCATCAATTACCTTGGCGCATATAGAGTTGAAGAAAAAACATAGACGCATAATTGCATTTCTCACATTCTTCGGGAGTATGCCACGTATAGCTACAGGTAAGAGTTGTTGCATCAAAACGTGACAGTCATGTGACTTTAACCCAACTAGTTTAAGATCTTTCATTGACACAAGACTCTTAATATTTGAAGAGTATCCTTGTGGAACTTTAATACTCTGAAGGCACCGACAAAGACTAGTCTTCTCTTTTTTGGATAAAGTGTGACATGCTGGTGGAAGATATGTTCTCTTGCCTTCAGATCTTGGATGCAATTCCAGACGTATTCCCAATTCACAAAGATCTTGACGAGTATTCACTCCATCCTTTGTCTTACCTTTGATGTTCAAAAGTGTGCCAATTAGACTATCACACACATTCTTCTCAACATGCATCACATCAATACAATGACGTACATCTAGATGACACCAATATGGAAGTTCAAAAAAATTGATCTCTTCTTCCACTTGCTTCGTCGGTAGATTTCTTTTGGGTCTTTCCAAATTCAACATTTATGTTTTTCACCCGATCATAAACTTCCTCACCGTTAACGGTGACTTAGCAATTTCATCCTCCTGGCAACCGTTAAAAGCTTTCTTCAATCTTCGGTATGGGTGGTTAACTGGAAGGAATTTTCTGTGTTTATTATAAATTGTCTTCTTCCCATGTTTCAATTGCAGATAACTTGTATCTTCTTGACAAATAGGACACGCATGATGACCCTCGACACTTGTATCCACTCAAGTTACCATATCTTTGGAAAGTCATTTATGGTACAAAATATCATTGCATGTAACTTGAAATTCTCCTGTCGATTTGCATCAAACACCTCTACTCCTTCCTCCCACAACAATCTTAAGTCATCTATCAAAGGACTTAAATAAACATCTATGTCATTTCCTGGCTGTCTTGGACCTGCAATCATCATAGATAGCATAACATATTTCCGCTTCATGCACAACCAATGTGGAAGATTGTAGATCACCAATAAAGCGGCCATGAATTGTGGTTAGTGCTTAAGTTACCAAAAGGATTCATTCCATCTGTAGCTAGTCCAAGTCTAAGGTTTCTTGCATCACTACCAAAACTTGGAAATAGACGGTCAATTTTCTTCCATTGTGGAGAATCAGTCGGATGTCGAAGTTGTCCATCTCGTTTCTTTGCAGCTCGAATGCCATGTGAGATTTTTTGAATCTTCTTCATTAGCAAACAATCGCTTAAACCTTGGAATTATTGGAAGATACCATATAACCTTTGCAGGAGAACCCTTTTTATGACTATCTTCACCATCACCATCACCATCCTTGACTTTGTAATGTGATACACCACATTTTGGACACTTGTCAAGAGATTCAAACTCTTTTCTGTATAAAATACAGTCATTAGGACAAGCGTGTATCTTTTTATATTCTAAACCCATTGGACAAAGTATCTTCTTTGCTTCATACATACGGTTAGGCAATGTGTTTTCATCTGGAAGCATCTCTTTCAAAAGTTCTAACAATTCATTGAAACTTTTATCACTCCAACCAAACTTTGCCTTCAAATTCACCAATCTTAATACGGAAGACAATCGTGTGAAAGTTGTACACCCAGGATACAAAGCCGTCTCCGAATCGGTCTTCAATTTATCATATACAGGTGCATGTGCTTGAAGAAAGCTCTCCTGACCCACATCACGAAGCATATCCTCTATTCGATCTTCCATACACACATCCTCCTCCTCCACGGTTTGTGATACTACTTGGAATATCAATAAGTTCACCGTGCCATATCCATGTAGTATAATTTTTCATGATACCCTCACAGATTAGATGTTCTCGTATTATATCTACGGTTTGAACTCTTCCATTAACACACTTAACACAGGGAGAATAAAATTTTCCATTCATCTTTAGACCATTTCGTTCAGCAAAACTCAAAAATTGTTCAACTCCATTCTCATACTCTTCTTATATACGACTTGCATTCATCCAACTTCGATTCATTTTCGGATTTTAGACTACAATTAAGAGTTAATAAAAACTTATCGGTCATCAATGAATTTAATATCATTGATTACTATAATCAAAATTATCATTTAGTAGAGTTTGCTCTATATGAGAGACAAACTCATTCTAACGAAATTTCATACAAAATCAAATACATAAACAACATCAAATAAAGTCCCACACAGCCAGATCATCAGAACAATCATCTACAGACATTTAATAACCTAATCATACAAACACTATAACATTATTTAGTACAGTTTACTAGAGACAAACTCATTCTAACGAAATTTCGGCAGAGTTTCCTCTGTTATTTGACTAAATCCAAATTTTTACACAACATCAAATACATAAAGAACATCAAATAAAGCCCCATGGACACGACCGGATCATCGGAACAATCATCTACAGGCATTTCAATAACCTAATCATACCAACACTATCTACAAAACAAAAAACAATAAAAATAATAAAAACCCACTAACCTGGCAGCGGCAGCAGCGGCAGCGGTGGTGGTGGCGGCAGATGGCACGCTGCGGCAAGGCAGCGGCGGCGCGGCGACGAGCGAGCGAGCACCTAGGAGGATTGGCGGCGGCAGAGGATTCACGGATTCCCAGCGGCGGCAGCAGAGGACGTTCGCGACGCCGGCAGCAAAGGACCAAGGGCACTCGGCGGCAGCGGCACGGAGCTTCGGGATTCGGGGCGGCAGGGGAGCTGGTTCACGGCGACAGCTGCAGGGACCGTCTTCGAGAAGGAACGGAACGGCGTTCGCGGCGGCGGCACTGTGTGAGCGGGAGCAGGGGTCGAAGACGAAGAACGAAAAGTGAGGAAGAAAAGGGGGGGAACGCGTTATAAAATGGGGAATTAACGTCGGTTATACTAACAACCGACGTTGAATGTGTGTCCCGAACACATTCAACGTCGGTTCTTAGTATAACCGACGTTAATTCCCTTTAAAATCCTTTCTACGTCGTTTATTGTTTAACCGACGTAAATTGGCGACGTTAATTCCTATTCCTGTAGTAGTGAAGCAAAGAGAAAAGAATTCGAAACCTGAGAGGAGAAAACAAAAACTTACCTAAATCAAAAGAAAAACAAAGTAAAAAGTCGTTATGAAAATCTACAGAGAATTTAGGCTTTAATTTAAAAAAATGAAATTATTTTAGTTTATTTTAAACTCTATCTCGTAATATTCTTAAAAATAGTTACTAACGATAATAACTTAGAAGTTTGGTTAGAAAAATAAAATAAACATCCAAATCAAATTATTTAATTCTAAAATTTAATTAGCTCAAAACAAATTTATTAGACTAAAATACATAAAAAAATAATAAAAAAACAGTTTAAAAGTGCAGTTAAAGTAAATTAAAATAATTATTAAAATAAGAGTAGTAAAGTTAAGCTCTGAATATGATTGAATTCTTGTAAAAATGATTTAAGTTGAAATAATGTTTTTTCCCTTTTAAGTGAGTGTTGGATATGTATGCATCCATAATGGGAGTGATCCTTGATTTGTGATCTTCAATGATGAAAGGGAGTTGGTGTTGGAGAATAACTCAAATAGCCTTCTTAGTGATCAAGCACTAATCATGGTGGAGGCTTCCACAACCCTAAACACCTCAAAAGGAAAACAAAGTGATGAATGAGATTGAAGACCCAATCTCACACAAAACGCACTCACCAATCATTTCACCCAAATCAATACCAATCAAACACTCCTCCTATGCTACATTCCACTCATCTAATCTCAACAATGCTTAGATTTTAACACAATATCTATATTTATCTACTTCAAATATTTTCTTTTTCTAAACCATTTTTTCTCTTCCTAAGCTCTTTTATTCATGTTCAAAAATATTTAACCCCAGAATGTAAATTTATGGACACCATAGAAAATATCAATATCTAAAATATATCTATTCACTTTTAAGAAATGGTATAAATAAATTACTCAATATTATATTAGATTTTAACCTAAAATAAAATGAAAATAAGTAAAGCTTTGGAGTAATATATAATATATTAGTTACATTCAAAACTTTTATTCCTTTATATGAAACTTTTTGTTTTTTTTATCAAACAATGTAAACTCAAACTCAGAAACACATAAAAGCAAAAACACCAAATCTAAAAGTGCCATGCCGATTAGGGTTGATAGTTTTAGGTAGTATGCAAATATTTTAAAATTTAATTTTATTCTAGAAATGTCAATTTGTGAATATTATAACATGAACCTAAACCTAAATTTAATACGAGAATTTAAACTCAGCACTTGGCATCCATTTTCTCTGTCCTTTTACTTTATCAATCACTTTTTTGCACTGTTTGTGGAAAGAAATAATTTGGGCCCACAGGTTTGGTGAGAAAAAATATTGCACATAATTGATTATCTAAAGAGATAATCAATTAGCACCAATGATTCAAATATTTAACTATATATGCTCCAATATACCAATTCATTTAGGGTGCATTGATTCCTAAAGTTTCAATTATGAATTCATGATGATATGACATGCAACCTTAGAGACCATTACAACACATCCTCATAACCAATATTTACGTGCCATTTTTTCTATTTATTTTTATCAGTAGGCAATTTTGTTACCCAGCATTTTAAATTCTTTATACAAGTAAATTATCTTCCAAATACACTATTGGGCTTTAAAAAACGTTCCCCAAACAGGTTTTCTCATCAAGGAGTTCTGTGTATTTCTAGTGTTACTATAATTAGCTTTTAAATAAATTAGTTTTGTCAGTTTGATTTTAAAATGAAGTGATTTATGTTGAAATAGTTTACTCTTGAAAAAAAATATTATAAAATTCAAGGTAATGTTTTAAACTAAAGACAAAAGTTACATATAAATCTTTTGGTATATAAGTGTACAAGAACACGGACACACTTCAACACTACAAAGTGTCATATAAAAAGAATATTTCATATTCACACAAAAAATTGTGAGAACTTTTAATTTGAGTAAATAATATTTAATATAGTACATAAATCTATTGAATATATTTTATGAAAGATTAAGGAGCTATTCATAGATTGTGTGAATATATTTTTCTCAGTTAATATGTTATTGAATCTTTTTCATCGTGTATTTAAGTTTTTTTATTGAGACTCTTTACAAATTTACATTAGTCTTTAAATGTCGCAATGATACATATTTTACTGCTACATATATAGTATATAGTTATTAGGTAGAAGATTCAACAGGATAAGACTTTAAATGAATGCAAATAAATCCTTCAATAATTTACCGTTTTGCGTTTTATATAGTATATAGTTATTAGGTTTAATAGGCATTATACTTGTTTCCAAGTTTTGTTAACCAAGGACTAATTTAGTTGACAAAGAAGTTCTCCTTCACGTTGCTGCTTTCTATCTCTATTCACCTAGCCAACGACTCGATTGTAAGACAATTCGAACTTATAAGGAACCATAAAGAAAAGTAAATGGGAAATCAAAATTGATTTTTATGCTATTGTAATAATTGTAAAGATTGGTCCAGTATAAATATTGTTTAAGTTGTCTAGAATGTATAACTCAACCAGTAGAAGATCAAACTTCTATATAAGATGGAAAGTCTCAATAGATTGTCTAATATTGTTAGACTATCTAGTATTTGAGTACTTGTATAGACTATCTAGTATTGTTTAGAATTATGTTACAAAGGCATGTCGCATGCCTTTTACTCTAGTTTAGATGTGTTTTGTTATGAGTTAGTTGAAACAGTTGTAACTATCCTTAGGACAATATATGGGACCTTGTATAATTATTGTTTAAACTTCAAGTTATTTTAATGCTGAGCAGCCTTGAGTAAGAGTTAACTGAAAGAGAAATGCTTGAGTTAAAATCTCTATTCATAGTGAATTTCTGTTTGTGGATGTAGGTTGAAGTTCGTTAACACTTTAATTGAACTACATAAATCTCTGGGTGTTATTCTTTATTGTTCCTTTCTTTGTTTACCTTCTACCAATTATATTTCTAGTACTCTGTTCTACTATGTTTTCTTGTTCGTTTGTGTGTTGGACATTCTAGAATGAATTTTAACTTTTCTTTGAGACGCTTCCACAACAAACTAGTGCGGCGAACGTGGAAATCCAATCATCATGATTTCCGCAAAGTATGAGATTGAGAAATTCACAGGTCTGAATGACTTTGGGTTGTGGCAATTGAAGATGCGGGCACTTCTGGTTCAATAGGGTTTCCTTGAAGCTTTGGAAGGTGAATCCAAGCTTGATGCTACCATGGCTGAGAAGGACAAGAAAACGTTGTTGTTGAAAACCCATAACATGATTGTTCTAAGTCTAGGTGACAAGGTGTTAAGGCAAGTTTCGAAGGAGAAAACTGCAACGGGGATAAACCTGGAGAGTTTGTACATGACTAAGTCCCTAGTGAATTGTCTATACTTGAAGTAGGCGATAAGTGAACAACTAGATGAGTTCAACAAGTTGATCCTAAATCAGGAGAACATTGACATTTAGATAGAAGATAATGATCAGGCGTTGTTATTGCTGTGCTTGTTGCCCAAGACGCATGACCACTTCAAGGAGACCTTGTTGTATGCAAGAGAGACTTTTTCTCATGAGGAGATTCAAGCTAATCTAAGTTCGAAAGAACTGAATAAAAAATTTGATGTGAAGGCCTCTGGTTCTGGAGATGGCCTTATAGCAAGGGGTAGATTGTTTAACAGAGTAGAGAAGGTAAAAGGAAGTCAAAGTCAAGGAAGAGGAATGATGGAGATGCACCTTATATAGGATGCTACCATTGTAAGAAGGAGGGTCACACCAGGAAGAACTGTCTCGAGAGACAGAATAAGGCAAGAGACCTTAATAGACCATCTAGGTCTAGTAGATCATCTAGCGGGGCGAGATTGTCTAATGGTGAAACAGTTTGTGTTGAAGACAATTACAAATCATCAAAGGTTCTTATGGTGTCTACTTTGCTAATGATGGAGGGTGGATAATGGACTCAAGTTGTTCATTCCACATGACACCTAATCGTCCATTGTTCCTAACATTTACAGACCTTGAAGGAGGGTCTGTTCTCCTTGGTGTCAACAATTCCTATAGGATAACGAGAATTGGAACCATTAAGTTTTGTCTTCATGATGGAACTAAAAGAGAGATTAAGGAAGTCTGGTTTGTACCTAGCTTGAAGTGTAATTTGGTATCCCATGGTGAACTTGGAAAGAAGGGATATGTGTTTAAAGGTGAAAGGGAAATGTTGAAGGTGTTGAAGGGATCCATGGTGGTGATGAAAGGGATGAGGAAGAATGGTTTGTATGCCCTGGAAGGTGTTGTAATGTTTGATTTAGCATTCGCTGCTGAGGAGACCGTCTTGTCTCAGACAGACCTATGGCATAGAAGGTTAGGCCATGTAAGCAAGAAAGGCTTGATGGAGTTGAAGAAGCAAGGCTTGTTTAGGAGTGACAAAATTGAACCTCTACAATTTTGTGAGCACTGTGTCCAAGGAAAAGCTAGCAAGATTAGGTTCAACAAAGGGCAGCAAAGAACGAAGGGCACCCTTGGTTACGTTCACACTGACTTATGGGACCAGCTTCTACTCCCTCTCATTCCAGAGCCAGATACTTCCTGTCAATAGTTGATGACTATTTGAGGAAGTTGTGGATCTATACTCAGAAGAACAAGGACGAAGCCTTTGAGAAGTTCAAGGACTGGAAGCATCTAGTGGAGAACTAAACTGTTAAGATGGTGAAGAGGTTCAAAACTGATAACGGTATTGAATTCTGTTCAGAATTGTTCAACGTTTTCTATAAAGAGCATGGTATAGCAAGGCACCAAACGGTGCCTGGGGCTCCTCAACAAAATGGCCTGGTTGAGATATTTAATAGGGTCGTTTTTGAACGAGTAAGATGTATATTGTTGAGTGTTGGAGTTCCAAAGGTGTTTTGGGCTGAAGCTACTTCCACTGCTGCCTACCTGATCAATTGTTGTCTCTCAACTGTACTATAGATGAAGACCCCAAAGGAGGTTTGGTCAGGACATTCCCTCAATCCTAAAAATTTAAGAATCTTTGGTTGTATTTCCTTCACTCATATAAGGCAAGAAAAGTTGGATGTTTGCACTGTTAAATGTATGTTTAGAGAGTATCCAGAGGGTGTTAAGTGATATCGTTTATGGCATATCAAGTTAGGATTCAAAAAGTGTATCATCAGCAGATATGTCATCTTCAATGAAGTTAAGATGGCTCACAAGCCGTGTGTTTCTAAATGTGAGACTATTAGGTAGTTAAGGAGGTGAGAAGGCTAACATTTAGGTGGAGTCTGACAAGCAAGAAGAGTCTAGTTTCCTACAAACTGATAAGGAAGACAACCTAGTAGAGGATAAAAGAGAAGCTTATGATGAAGATGTACGTGATGATGACTACCATCTTGTCAGAGATAGAGCAAGGAGGACAATAAGAGCACCAGAGAGGTATGGATATGCAAAGCTCATTACCTACTCCTTAATAGTTGCTAGTGAGGTGTTAGATGATGAACAATTTGGTGTAGCCTCTGCCCTAACGAGTAAGGAGAAGGCTCAGTGGTTGAAAGCTATACATGAGGAGATGAAGTCACTTGTTTGAACAATACCTGAACTCTTTCTCGAAGACCTATGGGATCTAGGTTGGTCAATTGTAAATGGATCTTTAAGCTTAAAGATGCATCTCAGGAACTGTAGATTCAAGGTGCGGTTAGTAGGTAGAGGTTTTACCCAGAGAGAGGGATTTGATTATAATGATGTGTTTTCTCCTGTTGTAAAACATAGATCCATTAGAATGTTGTTAGCCACGGTTCCAGAGCTTGACCTTGAGCTAGAGTAGATGGATTGAAGACTGCATTTTTTTTATGGAGAACTAGAGGAGACCATCTGTATGGTACAACCAAAATGGTTTGAGGTTTGAGACAAGAAGGAGCTTGTTTGTAAGCTAAACATATCCTTGTGGTCTGAAACAATCCCAAGGTAATAAAATAAGAGGTTTGATGAGTTCATACCGCACATTGGTTTTGAATGTAACAAATATGACATTTGCGTCTACTTCAAGTTTTTGGTAGAAGGTCGCTTCATAGTATTGTTGTTGTATATTGATGACATTTTGATTACCAACAATAATAAGCCTGATGTTGAGAAGGTTAATATTGAGCTAAAAAGTGAGTTTGATATGAAGGATCTTGGAGCTGCCAAGAATATATCTTGGATCTTGATGCTATTCCACATGCAAACCTTGTTGGTTTTGTGATGTACGCAATGGTTTGCACTTGCCCTAACATAGTCTATGCAGTGAGTATTGTTAGTAGGTTCATAGAAAATCTTGGGCGAGATCATTTGCAAGCCCTCAAGTGGATTCTTTGTTACTTGAAGAGTTTTTTTGGGAGAGTTCTAGTTTATGGTGGAGCTAGATGATTTGTTGGAGATGCTCCCACATAAGGTTTTGTTGACTCGGACTATGTTAGGTGTTTGGACACTAGGAAGTCACTCACAGGTTATGTGTTAACTGCGTATGGTATTGCAATTAGTTGGAAGGCTTGTCTACAAATGGTAGTTGCCTTGGCAACCACTGAAGTAGAGTATATTGTCATGATAGAAGCGGTGAAGGAAGCTTTATGGCTAAAGGGTCTAGCTAAAGAGCTGAAGGTGCAGGATGAGACAATCAGTATTCATTTAGTTAGCAGTAGTGCTATACAATTGTCAAAGAACCAAGTTTTCCATGAAAGAACAAATCACATTGATATCAAGCTGCATTTCATAAGAGAGGTGATTGTTGGAGGGTATGTGTAGGTGACAAAGGTCTCAACGGATCATAATCCCTCTTATATGATTACGAAGGTTCTATTAGGAAGCAAGTTCTTTCATTGCTTGGATTTGATCCAGTTGATTGGTGATTAAACTTGTAATGGCCTTGGTGGCAGATCATGACTTGCTCAGAAGATTTGTGTTGAACCAAGGTGGAGATTTGTGAAGATTGGTCCAGTATAAATCTTGTTTAAGGTGCCCAGATCGTCTAACTCTATTAACCAGTAGAAGATCAAACTTCTATATATGGTGGGAAGTCTCAATAAACTGTCTAGTGTTGTTAGACTATCTAGTCTTTGAGTACTTGTATAAACCATCTAGTGTTGTTTAGAAATATGCTACAAAGGCATACCACATGCCCTCTACTCTAGGTTAGGCATGTTCTATTATGAGTTAGTTGAAACGGTTGTAACTGCCCTTAGGACTATATATGGGACCTTGTGTAATTGTTGTTTAAACTTCGAGTTGTTTTAACACTTGAGCAGTCTTGAGCTAGAGTTCACTAAGAGCAAAACGTTTGATTTGTAATTTTTGTTCATAGTGAATTTCTATTTGTGGACGCAGGTTGAAGTTCGTTAACACTTCAATCAACCCATGTTAATCTCTGGGTGTTATTCTTTCTCGTTTCTTTCTCTATTTGCCTTCCATCAATTATATTTGCAATACTTTGTTCTGCTCTATTTTCTTGTCTATTTGTGTGTTGGACATTCTTGGATAAATTTTAGGAGTTATTTCCACAACAAAATGGTTAGTGTTAAGAGATTCAATAATGTGAATGAGACAATCGGTGTTGTTAAGTTTGCACACCAAGTTACCCAATAAAGAAATCAAGATAAGAGAAAGGATAATGTTGATGATAAACAAGCACAAGAATAATTTTTCATTTACTTTTTTGATTCTACACAACGATTGAATGCAAATACAAAGAGGGAACCAAGAGAAAAGTAATGACAAAGCATAACAAGTGCAAATCTAGCATAAAGAAAGCTCTAACAATTCAAAGTCATTAATTTATTTTTCTTTATCATTACAAGTACTTTTGTGATTGTTCCTCATCATGCACTTAAACTTCAAAAAGTTGATTTTTTTTGTCTCCACAAAGTTGACCATGTCGCAACATTCCTTGATGGAGCAACTCATTTTGAGGTGATTCAACATCGAGCAGAGCTTAATGGTAATTATGAGGTCATTCTTGTCTTAGTTGTACATGGGCGTCGTGAAGTTTTTGTTGCCACCACTCACAATGTTGAAGAATTACTTAAAACTCACGTGTTGCCACATAGGTAGGCATGTCAATTTGGCGTAACCCATAAGGCCAAAAAATTTTGCATGGCCAAAAAGCTCATATAAGAAAAGTCTATAGGATCAAAATGAGTACAAAAGCTCCATAGACTAGGACTAACCCATGGGTCATTTTTTAAAGTAAAATATTTTTAAAAGTGAAAATGAAAAATAAAATTACTTAATTTTTTTATACATATGAAAAACATTTACTCAATCACAATCCACACCTAGGTTAGTATGGGTAGGTTTGGGTTGAACTCATGTTAAGTTATGTTAGATCGAGACCATGCCAAGCTAATTGAATTGGGCATAGGTCCTATTGAGTGAGGTCGAGTACGGGCCAAGCTGAGTCAGCTCAAGTTCAAGTGAGGCTGAGACAGACAAAGTTCAGATAGGCCGAGACGGACTAGGTCCAGATAAAGCTGTGACGGACTAGGTTCAGATTAGGCCAAGTTGGGTCAAACCCACGTCATGTTGAGTTAGGTTAGACCCACATTGTGTTGTGTCAAGTGAGGCCTACGTCATGTTAAGCAGGGTCAGGCTTAAGTTAAACTAAGTTATTCGGGCCAAGTCAGCTTTGGCTCAGATAGACCCAACTCAGATTGGCCCAAGTCGGATTGAGTCAAGCTTAGTCCAGGTTTAGTCGATTCATAATGCATCTAGGACAACCTGAGTTAGATTGTGTAGAGTCACGCTGAGCTGGGTCAAGCCCACGTCATATTAAGTCATGTCAGGCTTACGTTAGATTAAGTTAGGTCGAACCCATGTCAGATTGAGTCCAATTTGGGCCAATTCAGGTCATGTTGAGACAGGTCCAACATAGGTCTCGAGCCAAGTCGAGTCGGACCCAGGTCAGGTCGGGTCAAGTGAGGTCGAGTTGAGTTGGGTTGTATTTGGGTCAAGTTTAGTCGAGTCAGACTCAAGTCTAACCCAAGTTAGGTCGAGCTGAGTTGGTCCAAGATCAGGACAATATTTGAGTCAACCCATGTTAGGTTGAGTTAGGTTGAGCCTAAGTAAAGCTAAGGTTAGTATATGTAGGTTCTAGTCAGCTTTAGGTCAAATTAGGTGACACGCCAAGTTGGGTTAGACCCATATCGTGCTAAGTCAAGTTAGGTCCACTTCAGACTAAGTCTAAATCAGGCCAAGTCAATTCAAGCTTAGACAAGTCCGGCTCATTTAGACCTATCTCAAGTAATGTCTAGCTAAACTTAGGTTAGGCTAAGTTGAATTGGACCAATGCTAGATTAAGTTAGATTGCACCTTGCAATTAAGTCGAACATAATAAAAATTAATTAAAAAATATTTGTCAATTAATGTAAAATATTTAAGGATCAATTTTTAATTTAAAATATTTTAAAGACTCATTAAATTCTAAAAACATATTTAAAAAAATAAAATTTTATTTTAATACTGTAATAAGTCAAAATCACTTTGGCTATAACCGTAACTCATACTGTGAGTCAAAATCACTCATATAACCCTAACCCATATTTTACATGAGAACTTTGAAAATTTAGAATTTTCAACTTACTTATTTGACAAGTGAATAAGAGTAGATTGGTATTTATCCGTAGATTATTAGTGAAATTGACATTTCTAAACATAGGTGAAAAGTAACTAACAACTACACATCATCAATTATTTTAGTGTTAACATCCCATGAACAAAGGACTAACATGCAAACGAAATGAACCATCAATAACTTATTTTGTACAAAAAATTATATGAAAATTTATTAAAAAATAATACCTTAATATTTCAGAGATCGATTTAAATATTTATAGCAATGCACGTTAACGAAAGTTACGTTTTATCACTTAAATTCTAGTCAGATCGAATTTTTTAAGGACAAAAATAAGTTTTGTTAAGAATATAACTAAATATTTTTAATTTTACTAAAAATATGGTTAACTTCAAATCAAAATCAATTTAGTTACTTAATTATGAAACCAAATACACATTTCACCAATTGATTCTCAATCATTAAACACGTCTTTAGATTTTCATAGCAAGCAAATCCTGTTTTTCACTACTACAGTATTAGGAATTAACGTCGCCATTTTACGTCGGTTAATCTACAAACGACGTAGAAGAGTGTTAAAGGGTCTTTAACGTCGGTTATTGGGCAGAACCGACGTAGAATGTGAATGACTCAACATTCCACGTCGGTTGCTATCAGAACCGACGTTGTAGATCTAACATTCTACGTCGGTTTTGGTAGCAACCGACGTGGAATGTTGAGTCGCTCACATTCTACGTCGGTTCTGCCCAATAACCGACGTAGAAGGCCCTTTATAACACGTTCCCGCGCCCTCTTCTTCCTCACTTTTCGTTCTTCGTTTTCGAGTTCCGCTGCCGCCGCACTGGTTTTTCTGGTTTTTCCTGCCGCCGCGAACGCCCTTCCTTCCAGAGACGCCGCCGCCTGCTGCCGCTGCGCCGCCGCCAACCTCCCCTCTGCGTTGCGAATCCGTTTGGCACTCGAATCCGGCATTGCGAACCGTGCTTGCCGCCGCCGCCCTCGCTGCCGCTCGCGAACCACTGCCGTCGTCGGTGCCGCTGCTCGCCACTGCCGCTGCTACTGCCGCTGCCGCCTGCTGCCTCTGCCGTGCTCGCTAGCTGCCGCCATCGTTGCTGCCGCTACCGCCGCCAGGTTAGTGGATTTTTATTGTTTTTGTTTTGTAGATAGTGTTTGTATGATTAGGTTATTGAAATGTCCGTAGATGATTGTTCGATGATCCGGTCGTGCCCATGGGGCTTTATTTGATGTTGTTTATGTATTTGATGTTGTGTAAAAATTTGGATTTAGTCAAATAACAGAGGAAACTCTGCCGAAATTTCGTTAGAATGAGTTTGTCTCTAGTAAACTGTACTAAATAATGTTATAGTGTTTGTATGATTAGGTTATTAAATGTCTGTAGATGATTGTTCTGATGATTTGCTTGTGCCCATGGGGCTTTATTTGATGTCGTTTATGTATTTGATTTTGTATAAAAATTTGGATTTAGTGAAATAATAGAGGAAACTCTGCTGAAATTTTGTTAGAATGAGTTTGTCTCTCTTATAGAGCAAACTCTACTAAATGATAATTTTGATTATAGTAATCAATGATATTAAATTCATTGATGACGGATAAGTTTTTTATTAACTCTTAATTGTAGTCTAAAATCCGAAAATGAATCGAAGTTGGATGAATGCAAGTCGTATATCAGAAGAGTATGAGAATGGAGTTGAACAATTTTTGAGTTTTGCTGAACGAAATGGTCTAAAGATGAATGGAAAATTTTATTGTCCCTGTGTTAAGTGTGTTAATGGAAGAGTTCAAACCGTAGATATAATACGAGAACATCTAATATGTGAGGGTATCATGAAAAATTATACTACATGGATATGGCACGGTGAACTTATTGATATTCCGAATAGTATCACAAATCGTGGAGGAGGAGGATGTCTGTATGGAAGATCGAATAGAGGATATGCTTCGTGTTGTGGGTCGGGAGAGATTTCTTCAAGCACATGCACTGTATATGATAAATTGAAGACCGATTCGGAGACGGCTTTGTATCCTGGGTGTACAACTTTCACACGATTGTCTTACGTATTAAGATTGGTGAATTTGAAGGCAAAGTTTGGTTGGAGTGATAAAAGTTTCAATGAATTGTTAGAACTTTTGAAAGAGATGCTTCCGGATGAAAACACATTGCCTAACCGTATGTATGAAGCAAAGAAGATACTTTGTCCAATGGGTTTAGAATATAAAAGATACACGCTTGTCCTAATGACTGTATTTTATACGAGAAAAGAGTTTGAATCTCTTCACAAGTGTCCAAAATGTGGTGTATCACGTTACAAAGTCAAGGATGGTGATGGTGATGGTGAAGATAGTCATAAAAGGGTTCTCCTGCAAAGGTTATATGGTATCTTCCAATAATTCCAAGGTTTAAGCGATTGTTTGCTAATGAAGAAGATTCAAAAAATCTCACATGGCATTCGAGTTGCAAAGAAACGAGATGGACAACTCGACATCCGGTGATTCTCCACGAGTGGAAGAAAATTGACCGTCTATTTCCAAGTTTTGGTAGTGATGCAAGAAACCTTAGACTTGGACTAGCTACGGATGGAATGAATCCTTTTGGTAACTTAAGCACTAACCACGGTTCATGGCCGGTTTATTGGTGATATACAATCTTCCACATTGGTTGTGCATGAAGCGGAAATATGTTATGCTATCTATGATGATTGCAGGTCCAAGACAGCCAGGAAATGACATAGATGTTTATTTAAGTCCTTTGATAGATGACTTAAGATTGTTGTGGGAGGAAGGAGTAGAGGTGTTTGATGCAAATCGACAGGAGAATTTCAAGTTACATGCAATGATATTTTGTACCATAAATGACTTTCCAGCATATGGTAACTTGAGTGGATACAATGTCAAGGGTCATCATGCGTGTCCTATTTGTCAAGAAGATACAAGTTATCTGCAATTGAAACATGGGAAGAAGACAATTTATAATAAACACAGAAAATTCCTTCCAGTTAACCACCCATACCAGAAGATTGAAGAAAGCTTTTAACGGTTGGCAGGAGGATGAAATTGCTAAGTCACCGTTAACAGGTGAGGAAGTTTATGATCAAGTGAAAAACATAAATGTTGAATTTGGAAAGACCCAAAAGAAATCTACTGATAGAAGCAAGTGGAAGAAGAGATCAATTTTTTTTTAACTTCCATATTGGTGTCATCTAGATGTACGTCATTGTATTGATGTGATGCATGTTGAGAAGAATGTATGTGATAGTCTAATTGACACACTTTTGAACATCAAAGGTAAGACAAAGGATGGAGTGAATACTCGTCAAGATCTTTGTGAATTGGGAATACGTCCGGAATTGCATCCAAGATCTGAAGGCAAGAGAACATATCTTCCACCAGCATGTCACACTTTATCCAAAAAAGAGAAGACTAGTCTTTGTCGGTGCCTTCGGAGTATTAAAGTTCCACAAGGATACTCTTCAAATATTAAGAGTCTTGTGTCAATGAAAGATCTTAAACTAGTTGGGTTAAAGTCACATGATTATCACGTTTTGATGCAACAACTCTTACTTGTAGCTATACGTGGCATACTCTAGAAGAATGTGAGAAATGCAATTATGCGTCTATGTTTTTCTTCAACTCTATATGTGCCAAGGTAATTGATGAAAAATCATTAGATCAATTGGAAAATGAGGCGAGCAATTATACTATGTCAATTGGAGATGTATTTTCCTCCATCATTTTTTGATATTATGGTTCACTTAATTGTTCATCTTGTAAGAGAGATACGGTTATGTGGTCCGGTTTATTTGCGGTGGATGTACCCAATTGAGCGATACATGAAGATCTTCAAAGGGTATACTAAGAATCCATACGGACCGAAGCTTCTATAGTTGAAAGGTATATTGCGGAAGAAGCTACAGAGTTTTGTTCGAATACTTGGCAAAAGCACAAGTCGTGGGTGTTCCTACAAGTCGACATGATGATAGGATAAATGGAAAGGGTACTCGTGGTATAAAAGTTGAAGCAAAGGATATTACTGAGTTGAGTCAGGCACACTTGTATATTTTGAATAATACAGATGAAGTTCTTCCTTACATATCTGCTCATCAATCAATGTTGAGGACCCAAAACCCCAAAATGGGTGAACGGTTGTTAGTGAAGGAGCATAACAACAAGTTTGTCGGTTGGTTTAGAAGCCAAATATTTTCGGATCAGCATGCATCCGATACATTGAAATGGCTAGCTCATGGACCAAAACATAACGTCATCACTTGGATCAGATACGACATTAATAGATATTCCTTCTACACAAAGTCACAAGATGACAATAGCACGAGTTCAAAATAGTGGAGTATCTATTGAGGCCACATCCATGCACTTTTCTAGTTCAAAGGATAAAAACCCCATCATGGCATCCATAAGTTACTTTGGAGTGATTGAGGAAATTTGGGAGGTTGACTAGAGTAAATTTAGAGTTCCTCTATTTAAATGTGTTTGGGTCGATAGCAATACCGGTGTTCAATTTGACAAAATGGGTTTTACTATGATAGACCTTAAGAAGCTAGGTCATAAGGAAGAACCATTCATCATGGCATATCAAGCAAAACAAGTTTTTATGTGGTCGACCCATGTAATGATAGGTGGTCCGTGGTCCTTCAAGGCAAAGGGATTGATGTCAACCATGAAAATGAAGATGAGTCGGATGATTTCATTGTCATTCCCAATTCACCACGATCGCCTAGTAGTATTGAAGATGTACAAGAGGATGTGGTCCATGCAACTCGTAATGATCATGATGAAGGGATATGGGAAAATTTAGTTGTCTAAGTATGTTTCTACTTAAAATTCTTTATGTATTTGTTTTATGTTTGTGTATTTAAGATTTATAAATTATATTGTTTTATATTTTCTTTACAGACACATGGCATCTCCTTCTCCATCACCTCCTCCCTCACCTCCCTCATCTCCTCCACCACCTCCTCCACCAAAGAAGACCGGGCAAGCTACACGATTCATCGAGCATGATAGCCGGACACATGACAGGAGAGAAGGCGAGTGTGTCTCGTTGATCCACTGCACTGGGAAGGTGTCCAGTCCGCATCATACCCGAGTTCAGCGACTATTTCGATACCGTTGCACGAGAGAAGGTAATTCTAAGTTTATATTTGAAGTTTTTAACATATTTACATATAATTCTTCTTTTCATCTAACTAATGATTATGTTTAGATATCTATTTTGCATCCAGACTGGGATAATGTTGACGACACGGTGAAGAATCTGATTTGGCAGGACATTCTGGTAAGTTTAAATTTATTCAATTGTCTTTTCTTGAATATTGATTTTTAATTTTGATGCTAATTATGTTTTATTTTTGCGAAGTATTTTGATATTGAAAACTCCAAGGCGGTTAAGAAGAAGATTATGTCCACCATTGCAAAAATGTGGAGGCGGTTCAAGTCCACATTAACTACGAAATGGGTTTATGCTGAGGATGTCGTTAGCAATGGACTTACTCCTTGCCAACGATATGGCATATCTGAGGAGGAGTAATTTGTAGAGATTAGGACTGGCCCAGAGTGGGAGGTATAAATTAATTTAAATTTATTAAGTTATTGTATTATATTCTAATATCAATTATTTTGCGGGAGAAAAGATTAAAAGCGAGGAGATTCGGAAGAAGAATTTGACCCCCACCGTCTGTCTCGTGGGGGTATGATCTCTTGTCTGAGAGAATGATGTACGAGAAGGCTGCACTCGGAGAAAAAGAAGCAGCCGGTTACGGTATAAGCCGGGATGATCTCCCCACCATCTCCTCCTAAGCGTCATCAAACTTGGAAGAGAGCTCGTCAAAAGCCTTAGGTGGGATGACATCCGAGGAGGCTCAACATATAGCAGATAAGATTGTAAGTTACTATTCTTTTTAACCCTAATATGATTAATTTGTTACACTTGTATATTTATATATATAATGTGTTAAATTTATTGTAGGATTCCTTGGAGGAGCAGTGTACACAGGGAACTTTCGTTCCATGTGGTCGTCAGGATATACTGACCACTGCTATTGGTAAAGATGAACACCCCGGCCGTGTTCGGGGTGTGGGGACCGGTGTGGGTATTCGACATTATTTTGGGGCACCGAGTCAAGAATACCCAGAGCTCAACAATTAATGAAGAAGAGTTGGAGAAGAAGCTCACGGCGAAGGCGACACTCGGTCATCGCGGACACGAGTTCGGGAGCGGCTACTTAGCATGTTTCCAGACTTGGTAGTTAGGATGGCATCTTCCCACCAACACGCTCATCCATCTCCTCCATCTGTTGGCATAATGGGAAGTACTTCCAGTAATCCTGCTCCTATTCTAGTTTCTCACTATTGCTTGCTTCTGCTCTTCTGCACCTGCACTGCACAGATAGGTAAAATAGTTATTTATTTTTCATATATGTCTTCATTAAAAATGTTAATTGAAATATATCATGCATCCATAGGTCCATCTTTTGGGATGAAACAATGCGCCTTATTGGTGGAGGATGGGTTGCTTGAACCAAGATTGGTGGCCACTTGGTTCGATTCGGGAAGGGGCTTCTACCATCCACGGTGTGCTTTTGCCACCTGGTTATTTGAGAGTGGTGGTAGAAGAGATTCGAGATGCTTGATGCTCGAGTCCACTGTGCCTCTCGATGAGAGTACAGGTGGTGGGACGAGGCCCTTCACACATTCATTGCTTGGCCCTGACATTTAGTGAGACAAGTTTCTAAAAAGGTATGTAATTTTTATGTTAATGACTTCGAAAATGTTATTTCTGTATTAAGTAGTATTGTTTTAAAACATGTAGGATGTTTGGAAGCCTAAAAGTCGTGCTGCTTCTGAACATACTAAAGGAAAACAAGCAGCTCTCCCAAAAAATCCAATTGTTGAGTTGATCCATGCCTCTGCAGAATATTATGCCAACTCCTTTGAGATTCGTTGGGATGCTAGGAGATTTGGGATAGATAATGCAAGCTTCCCTCTCTACATTTCATATTCTGACATCTCAGAGGTCACATTGGGTAATAGGGATCTCAACATCTCTATTTTACAACTTTGGACAATGTAAGTACATATTTATTATTATAATTTCAATTTCATTATTTAATATATAACATGTTATTATTTTTCATTTTTAGGATGATGGATGAATTGGCTGAGGAGCGGGGAGCTTCGAGATGTCTATGAATTTTTGAGCCTCGATCAATCCAAGCAGTTGGAAATAGAAGGGAGGAAGTCCAAAGATATATCCAAAATTGGATCCTCACCTCTAAAAGGCGAGATATATCTTGGAGCATATTTATTCCGAGTAAGTCAATATAAGTTTATTATTGTTTTTATTATGATTGAATTATATTCTAAACATTTTATTTTTCAAGGCATCATTGGCAACTCTTCCTCATCGAGTCGTCCGAGAGAAGGCGTATCTTGGTTTTGTTCTTTGAATAAAAACCGGATACTAATTTAAAGAACATTTTGAATAGGTAAGTATTTTAAAGTTTGTGTTTTCAAATATAAGTAATGTTCATATATTGACTAATAACTTCTCAACGAGTGCTATTAAGGTGTGCAGTACCATTGATGGAATGCATATCGGCAAAGCCACTAACCCACACTTGGGAAATCCTACATGTAAGGTTACTTTTAATTCTCTAATGAATATTGAATATGTATTTTTCACAACTAATGACTTGTTCAATTCATTATAGGTTAATAGACAAGCGGGTAGCTACGAATGTGGCTACTACGTAATGTATTGGATGTGGCTTATAGTTTTTGGGAATATCGGAGATACTTGGAGACGAGGTTAGTCCTCCAAAACCCTATTCCTCCAAAACTGTATTGGTAAATTTTCCTAACATACTTTCATTTTGGTAAAGTTTCCTACTTGTCATACCTAATATACTTTCATTTTGTTCAGGTATTCAATGATACCCAACCCTTGCCCACGAGTCTATCGACCAAGTCCGAGAAAAGTGGGCACGAAATTTTAGAAATTAGAAATAGGGAACAATAGGAGTACTTTTATTGTAATTTTATTTATACAATTGTAAATAGAACAAATTTAAATAATTATTCAATATATATAATTTATTTGAAATTTAACTATTTGAAATTTATGAAATTGTTTGCTGGTTTGCTGGTTTGCTGGTTTGCTGGTTTGTTTGATATGCAGGTACTAAAATTTAGGGAAAATGAGAAAATTAGAAACTGCATTGCAGTTGTAGAGGAAACTTTCAACGTCGGTTCAATTTGAACCGACGTTGAAAATCACAGGACCTTCCACGTCGGTTCAATTTGAACCGACGTTAAAAATATTACTTTTAACGTCGCCTCTTTCAACGTCGGTTTTTGGGCCGACGTGAAATGATCCCCAAAACCGACGTGGAAAGTGGTTGCTGTAGCAGTGTTTTCTTTAAAAAAAAAACAACAGGTGTGAATATTCTTTTACTAATCAATGTTAATTATTTTACATTGCTTTGGTTGAGCATTTTCTTCATGTGAAAAGAAAGGTGCACTCCCTTCTAATTTAGAAGGATAATATTATGAAATGCAAAAATATACAATTAAATTAGATTACCTTTTTTAAAATAAATACAAATTTAAACAAGTGATAGATATATTTTAATATATCATTTTTTTTTACTGGTGCAACTTAATACCGTCCAAACTATCAGACATTAATTAATACGTAGTTCGAAGTCCAAATTGAAAGCTCTCACTTTAATTTCTGATTTACTAATAATAACAACTTCATCTTCTCTCCTAAACTATTAAAGTGTGCATTATATAGCACGATACGTTTTGTTCATAAAGGGTGGTTACGAATGATGTGCTAACCAAAACAACACTACTTCTCAACTGAATCAAACATTAACATGTTGAACTTTATAGTAAAAGACAAAACAAAAACCCACCATACATGTTTTCTGAGTTTATATTTTGCAACTTCAAGAATTTAGGTTCATCCATCGCAATATATCCGTTAAAATTTGTTTTCATGGTGCCTTTTCACTTTTCTATAATCTTCCTATTTAGCTCCCAAACTTTTGTCTTTCTTTCTATGCTAGCTTTTGCTAATGATTTTTGCTCTTAGATAGAAAACAAATGTAAAGGAAAATCAAATGATCTCAAAACAACTATGAACTAACTTAATCACCCAACAATTTTTCGATTTTTTTAAAAATACGTTGTCCACTCAAATCAATTTTGTTTAATAATATCTTCTAAATAGAGGTCGTAGGAAAAAACTTATTGAAAAAAACTAAGATGGAATATGAAAAACTCTTTGGAACCCTTGAAATAACTTAATTCTTCAAAACTAAACTTAACACAATACCTTAAATTCAATGTTTATATCAGACGCGACACACAAGCAAAATCAATGACAGTAAAACTCAAACATATATATATATATATAGAGAGAGAGAGAGAGAGAATGAATGTTGCTATTTTCTGAAATGGCAACTAATAAACAGAAGAGAAAGTGTTCCTTTACCAACTATAATTTATTTCCTTTCTTTGGTGAATACAGTAAAAACTGAGAAAGATACTAATGATATCTTGGAGTGGGCCAAACTTTGGGAGCTATTGTGACTGAATTTATTTCTTTTGCATTTGATGAAGTTGATATCTTAAACATTTCATTTATTTCATTTGAATGTTTGATCACTTTCTTTTAACTATATATCATATTCGATAGCTATGTTCTGATTGTTGTATTGGATGCCTACCAAGTAATTTTGTCATGGAAACTCGATAAATTAGGGTTTGGGGTATCAAAATTATCTTAGTTAATAGATTATGAGTTTAAGAGGTAGCTCATAGTTGAAAAATTAGTTTTTAAGTAATAAATTTTTAATTTATAAGTTTTAAAATGATAAATTAATTTATTAGATTAGAGAGCTTTTTAATAAATTAATTGATAAATTAGTTGATGAATGTAAAATAGCATAAAAATATATAATTATATAAATAAAATTTGTGTTTTAAGAAAAAAAATATTATTATGTAACTATAATTTTAGATTTTTTTAAAATTATAATTTTTTATTAAACCTTTTAGTACTTTTATTTTTTTATTTCTAATTTTTATTTAGAATATTTAATTTTTTTAATTTAAATTATTGTTACACGTTTATTTTTTATAATTTCTGTGATGTGTAATTTTCTAATAGCATCATACAATGGAACATTTGTTACTTCGAATTATTTTGAACTGCATACAAATTAAAAAAATCCAACAAATGTTAGGAATAGTACAATAATTAATTGTATCTATAAAATTGAAATAAATAATAATAGATACAAATAAAATTATAAATTATAAAGAAACATATTAAAGTATAAAAGATAGAAATGAAAGTAAATTAAATAATCTATAATCTAAAAATATTATCTAAAATAGCTTATAACTAAGTTAGAAGCTTTTTAAATAAGTTAATTTGATTTATCCAACTAGTTTATAAATTAATCAACTAAGTTAGTAATTAACTTATTGACTTTACCATACACACTCTAATCTATTTATTAGTTATTTCTAGAAATAAAATTTATTTTTTAGTCATTTTATTAAAATATATTTAAAAATATAACATTAAAAATATAAATTATTTTACAGGTCTCGTAACTATTTAATAATTTTAAATTAAATATCTTTTTGTTTTCAAATTAGATAGTTCAACTTATTTTTATTTTTAACTAGTTTTTTTCTTTATCTACTTTTTGGATATTTCTTATCTTTTAAATGTTTTGCTTTAGCTCTTTTATTTGAGAATTTTTTTTCTTCTAACATCGTAAGTATTTTATATTTTAAAATAATTAATTTTAGTATAATAACTGTTTTAAATTATTGTTAATATTGGTTGGCAGAAATCGTAAATAAGATTTAAATACTTATATTATGTATTATTATTGGAAAATAAGCGTATTATGTGGTAACATTGTTGAAATTTTGTCAAACTTTTTTGTGTCAGAATATAAATGTATTTCAGAATTAAAACAAAACCGGTGGACAGATAAAAAGAAAGTGTATGTTTGTTTTATGCTAATTTGGTTTAACTCTGGGCGTCCATTTGTCGGTCTTTTCTAATATTCTGGTATAATTTTAATAGTTGTTGGTTTTTATACTATATAATTTCTATTCGAAATTATTACAATGACAAAATTTAAATTAATTATCACATTAGGTAAGTTGTAGAAATTATTAGAATCAAGAAAATTTAAATTAATTATTGCAACAGATAATTTATGTTTTGTATGTATGACTTTGTTTTGAAGAAATTGTATTGGAGACATAGGACTTCAATTTTAGTTTTTAATTTCTATAGGAGTCGGTCTTGTAATGATTTTTATTTTTTGTTTAAATTTGGTTGAAGTTGCAAATTACCCTATTTCAATTACATTAATTTCAATTGTGTAATGAAGTTGTCTTAGTCTTTGTTTTTTTAAAATAAAATCGCTCATGAAAACATGATTTTAATTATCTTATATTTGAATTAAAGTTGTGCATGGACAATGACTTTTTATACAATGTTTTGTTCGAATATAAGTTGTATATAAAAAATACAACTTTTTTTTCCTTTTTCTTGTTTTTTTTTAAATATTTAATTTGGTTTAAGTAGGTATTTAATAGTTTTTTATTTTTTTGTATTGAAAAAATGAAAAGCAATGTGTTGTATAATGTTTGTTGGGTAAAAGAAGTATGAGTATATAGAAGAAATAAAAAAATTTAAATTATAAAAGAAATGTAAATGAAAATTAAGCTTGTACAATAACATTATTATATAATAGTTAAAAAATTATGTATGAGAAATGGTATTTTTCTTTATCTTCTTAGTCTTTTTTGTGAGTCATGATAGGTAGATATATAAGGAAGTAACGCAATTGGACTGTCATCATTATTGTCTTTGTCTTCATCTTCGTTGTTCTCACTTTGTGTTTATTGATCTTTGTGAAGATATTTAGAGTGGTAAACAATGTATGAGTTATATTTGATATGTGCAGGGTCATGTCATTGTGGAGGTACCAAAGATATTTGATGGGTCAGAAAAAAAGATTTGTTTGAGATGAAAAAATTTTGTAAGTGTAAGGAACTTGTTGGTATGAAGATTGGGAAGATGTTATGATGAAGGTCCACGTATTCGAACATTGGAGTTGGTTGAAGACCGGAGTGACCAACAAATTATTGTTCAAACTGAAAAAATATTTAAAGAAGACCCAACAAATATTTAAAGAAGACCCAACACATTGATAAAGTGGTTGTGAATTGGATTGTTCGGTCTACTATTGCGTGTAGTATTGTTGCAAAAATATTTGTTAATTTTGATGAATAAAAATACATTATGAAATGTTTTAGGAACTCGTTGACCGATTGGTTGTGTAGGTGATATGTAAGGGATAATGTATTGAATGTATCATTGCATGTATGTTGTACTAAATAGTTATTTCCTTTAAAATCAATTCCTTCAATTATATGGTTATGTCGGTCATTCCACATTACTATCCTTTTTTCATGATATTGTAGCCAATAGTGATTTTTTCTTCCTCTCATGTATTCATTTTGAAGTTGATCTAAGTTTAATGGGTTTGTTAGAATACTTTATTGAAACCCAAACTATAACATAACTTGATCAACTTGATGAAATTCTACTACAACAAAACAGATGAGAAGACCATCTAGCTTGTAACACCCCAAAAATTATTACATTTACTTAGTATACAAACACTCATTTTACTTTCTAAAACATTTAATTCCATCTTCATAGGGATTTATAATAAATACATATCTCAAGGAAAAAAACAACAAACCAAAGATAATCTATTTTTCTTCTTCTCGACTTATCTCTACTGATCTTTTTCATCCTGCAACATCATTTGCTCTCGTGTAACACACAATCATCACAGTTTTAAAAAAAACAACATACAAGCACACAAAACAGGGTACGCTAATGTTTTAAAAACTCGAATACATGCATATATCAATACCATATGAATATGTTTTCTTAATCTATACAATCCAAACAAATTTTAGATAATTAATTCATATCTCATTCATACACTTTCATGAATACATATTCAATCCATTCATTCAATATCTATCAAAATCAAGTGTCTAACTCACAACCCATTGGCTACCTCTCATGTCATAGATCACAGACATCAAATAATAAACACTTGACTATACTTTCAGAAGACACATGTGTTGAATTTAGGCTTAGAGATCTTCTATCACAATATCTTCACTAAGTTGTCTCATACAACAAAGCTACATAAAATAACTCATCCACCTCATATGATAGGGTAAATTCCCATGACCAACCAGACACAATTCTTTTTAACACCATGCTTGGGTCATAAGAACCTCCTTCAACTCTCACCACCTGATATTTTCCTCTATGTGAGTCCAACATCAGTACAATTAGGATATCTCTCGAATCCCCAATTCAATACATCACATAGACATCACAACATAATATTTCCTTCCTAGAAATAACTGTTTCCAACACATCATAATCATAATATAACACATCATTATTCATATACATTTTATCTTAACTCAAATCATGATATAAGATAACAGTTCATACCACATTATACTTATTCAGTCATAGTTAAATTAAATAATGCAAACATTTGAAATTTCATCATACTAAGTTATACCCATCAAATCAAGCCCAAATATAACTCATTACAAAGATAAGAGGAAAATCTACAAATCTTATGAAGACTTTAAGTACTAAATAAAATATTTACTTAGCTTAAAAATTCAAAAACCACTACAAGTTCACTAAATTTTGACATCTTGACCTTTTCTAACTAAAACAAGCATAACTTGAGTTCTATACCTCCTTTTTAATTGATTTCCAAAGCCATTGGAAAGATAACATCCAAGGCTATAACTTTCATAAAAACCACTAGAGCTAATTCAAAAAGCATCCACTTGCTCAATGAAATACAACTCGCCTAGTGAAACAAACTCTCTGGTTTTCAATTAAATGAATTTCGCCCCGAGCTATTTTCTCGCCCAACGAGTAGTATGCTCGCCTAATGTAAAAACCTCTCGGGTTATGAGTTAAATGATTTTTTCCCAGTGAGAGATTGACTCACCCAGCGACTCTGCATAATTTAGAAACTTTACAAAATGATACAAGAGTCCTAACTTGGTTCAAACTAAGATATACTACATATAATATGCTAAAAATGAGTATTTTGTTTCAAAATAACACTTACTTGAACCACGTTGACCCCAATTGTAATATTCTGACATATAAACATACAACCTATTTCATTCAATCCACACAATTCAAATCATATCCCAAACATTTCAAATATGTTCAAACAAACACAATCTTGCACAAAAATTAAATAGTGTGACCACGTCACCTTCACATCCAGATCTTCTACCCTAAAGTGCTATCAAAACACAACTAACTTTCCTTACCTGTTAAAGTTTGCTTTTCAAGCTTAAGCTTCCAAACTCCTTTATTCTTACAGAAAAGCTAAACCTGTACATAAAATACTCAAATCAATGATCTAAACATACCATTATGATCCTGGACTAACAGAGATTCATCTTTATCCTAGAAGAACCACATGTAAAACCCTTAGCTCCCATACATGCAACTTTTCCCAAAACTAACTCAAGAAAAAAGGGCAAAAAGAAACTTACTTTAAAACAAATTTTCATAAGGTAGAATTGTCCTATCCTCCACCAGGATCTTTAAGGTGAACTCTGATCTTCAAGAAGATGAACGAATCTTCCAGAAATTTAGAAAGAAATCAGAGAAAAGTATTTTAAAGAGATGATAGCTTTTGCGAAATGAAGTTTGAATAGTTATATTTTTCTGTTTATAAGCTTTTCGACTTTAATAATAAAATATTCATACCTCATTTCAGTTAAATTGCTTGTACTCTTAATTACATTTTCTAGGTCCTTACATGGCTTGTAGGAGAAACATCAACATTAATCAAGCATCTAACGTCACTTATAAGATAAGGATTCCATAAAAACTGTGAAAAAGTGATGTTAACATGACTAATAAAATGTTGACGATATAACTACGATTTGATTAACAACTGCATTCATATGTAATTGGTCAAATGTTTTGCATATTAGAGTAATTATACTCATAGTTTTGTTTTTCCTTTACGTTAGTCGATATCACATACAGAAAACAATAATTATTTGATATGTGTTGCAAACCAATTTCTGATGGTTGGATTTCCATTTTGAAAATTAGTCGCATCAACATAGAGATGCCAGATAACCTGACTTTCCCTAGGTTAATGGTTTTGAAAAAGTTTTTATGGAGTTGCCACTAATGTTTTGATTAAAACATTGAAAAAAGAAAAGGTTTTCAAAAATCGAGCTTTGGCCTTTATAACTAAAGTTTACATTTGGGGGTCAATTATGAATGAGGAATGTATTAGGCACCTCACTCGCCCATTATTGGTACCCTATGATGTATTCGTAATAAAAACATTATTTCAAGTTGCTATTTTTACCCCGTAATTATAACATGCATATTCAATTATTTATATACATGATTTCTACTCTATTCGAATCTACTAAGATTTTGAACCTCCGAAGATTGCTTTTATAATTGATCAGAAGAAAGAAGGATTACAAGTTCTAGAGTACTTTTGGATTCTTGTGTGGTGTGTGTTGTATAGTAGAGGTATTTACTATTTATAGGCTACATCAGAGGGAGAGAACGATCATTCTCCCCTTGAAAACGATCGCTCTCATCATCCAAGACGAGTACAAAAAAAGTGGAAGAGAACAACTCATTCATAGGGGGGAGAACGATCATTCTGCCTTGAGAATGGTTGTTCTGGCCATGAGAACGACCGTTCTCACTCTCTAAAATACAAAATTGCATTTTCACACTTATTATCCTAAAAGCTACCCATGTTGTGTTGGCAACTCTTAAGGATTCTTCATAAATAGTGTTCATCTGGCTTTTTTTCTTCCCTTCTAATTCTTCTGATGTGAGATTTGCTTCGGCCCAAACAGAAACAGGGGTCTATAATACACAAGTCATTGTTATTATTTAATTGAAACTTTAAACTTTGTAATTGATTGTATATATCATAAAAGTTACCTTTTGGTGAGTGAAAAATCAAGCTCTATTAATGCCTTCAGAATTTAAAGGTTCAATATGTGGAGAAATTCATGTAATATGACCCTAAACCCATGACAACAAAAGTAGCATGCAACCTTCAATGTTGTCTTGATTGAAGTTAATTTCGTGATCTATAGCACAATAAAGACATGCCAACATAGTTGAGCCTTGACTATAATTTAACACACAATTCAAGTCAGCTAATAATAATAAATACAGATGATGAACTGTACTTATTGATGTATTTGACAATAATAAACTTCCAATCAGTGTTATAATATATGTTCATGCATGTTGATTTATAACAACGTCGATTACATGGTTAGATAATGATTGAGATGTGTTATTCAAGCAAGATAGTTTGATTGCATTTCCTTTTATGACCAAAGCAGGTGGTAATGATCCCAACAATTGTTTGCATATTAAAACTAAATCACCAATGTTGCCACCCAAGACAAGTTTTCTATTAGTTGGAAGATAAATTTATAATATCACATCTTCTAAAGTCACCATTGATTCTCCAATGGGAAAATTTAAAGTACAAAGTTTTGTTCTTAGTCTCTCTACTAATATTGTGATCAAGTGATAATTGATGTCAAAATTTGTAAATGACAACAGATGTCCAAATCTAGCATGATAGATCAAATTTTTTACTTGTGGATCAAGCATCTCAACATACTTGATTATCCAAATTGCATGCCGTTTAGGAGGGATGAGTCTTTCATTACCTTCCAACAGTCTTAGTTAAATATATGTGATGGAGATGCAATAGGGACACATAAGATAGAAGTAGTTGATATAAAATCATTGTTATAAAAACCTACAACAACCAAAGAATTACAAATTTTTAGAGAGAGAATGTAAACAAAATTTTGATGTGCATTAACATTGAGTGTAATAACTTACTAGATCCTTGATCTTAACTTGGAGGGGAGAAAAACAATGTCAATATGCAAGACAAGACAGACAAAGAAGAGTTAAAGAAAGAAAAACCTTTGATTCAATATGAGGTACTCATAGGTAGGAACACAACTACTTATATAATGACCATGAATGCTCCTTAGCTTTGAAAGGCAGCCAACTACATTTTCTGAACATTTGAATTGAACCACCAGTGCATGTCCTCCACCATCAGAACACATTTATGAAATTATTTAATATTAAATTGAGGGATTAAATATATTAAATTTGATTAATTTCTTTTATAACTTTCTGTTTGTCGTTTCAATTTAATTCCATGCACTGAAATTTTAATTTCGACGTTTGTAGCCATTTTAATCAAATAATTAATTTGTTTGTTACAAAGTTTTGTCGACTATATATACTTTGTTTAAAATTTCCGAATTATATATGTGTATTAAAAATATTTACACTTTGAAATTAAAAATTAATATTTTTATTTTTTATGATATATTGTATTTATAAATTTTACTTTTATTATTCCAAAGATAATTCCACTTTATTCTATTTACCTTTTCTAGTTTTTATTACAAAAATAATCATATTCGTTTATCTTTTCAATGAAAATATTTTAATAGCAGTTATGTTTTTAATACTATATTTTTGAAAATTATATTTACAATACTTTTCTTTTGTATAAAAGGATCGATAGTTTAAGGTTGTAGAAATAGCAAGTATTATCTTTTCCCTGGGACATTTCTTTATATATATATATATATATATTATTTTTTAGTTTTTGGTAAATAGAGCGTAATGTTTCAAGGTGTTTATGGGCTCAGGATAATGTATTTTAACATATCACTATATAAAATTAAAAATAAATAAATATAAGATGGTATCGTATGCTTATCTTATCAATATTTGGTTTTAACACGTGACTATAACCAACTTTAAAACTTATTATTTTCAATGGCTTTTTAGTATTATCATATAGTAAATAACATATTCTATTACGATTAAATCATTTTTAGAACATAACTAATATAATATTTTTTTAAATATTCAAAAAACTAATTTATATACAAGTTCTTATTTTAAATTAATAAAAAAGTTAGAGTGCACTTAGAGCATCTTTATTAAAAGTTTATTATTAGAATTACTTATAATTTGATAATTATAAAATATAAATCATATAGTTAATTAATTTTTTTAAAATTTATTTAAATAAATAACTATAAAATAATCATAAATTATTTTTAAAAAATTATAAAAAAATTATGTCATATCATCTATTTTAATAATAATTATTATAATTAACTATAATAACTTTAACAAACAAACATATATTCTGAATTTTTTTAATACTTTACTGTTGAAGTGTTGATGTGCATTATTTTTGTCATAATTATTTTAAATTTGATTGAAAGAAGTAATGAGATTTTCATAAGGTAGAAATGTTGTGAAGACAAGAGTATGTTGAATGGTGAGGATGAAACATGAGACAAGGGTTGGGAAGCACATGCCCATGATAATTTGTCATGGGTACCAGAGTTGGTTCTTGGGTTCATAAGTGTTCTTACATGGAATCAAATTAACTTACTATTCTTCTATCTTCATTTTTTTTCTATTCTTTCGTTCTTGTTTTTTTTTTCGGATCATTCCTAACAATTTACTCTTCCGATAGCCTCGTGGATGAATGTACCTGCAAAAGCACTCCACCACAAACAAGTTAATAATATGTCAAAATAATTGTTAAACAATTAATGAATGGTGATAAATTCGCAGTAAGAACATGTTTGATTTTAGTCGTATTCAACAGCTGGTGAGTAAACTCACGATCACTTCGACGTTTCGGATTTACCTTTGAAACCTGATAAGTCAGACTTCTCGATCCAATAAAAGTTGACAAACGATGATTGTTTCTGTGTCTCTTTCCCCACTAGAGAGTAGAGAGTCACCAGTCCCATAAAGTGACCCCCAGAAAACGAAAATCCAAAACCATGCTCTCGCCCCACACCCTCTCATCCAATTTTCCACTCAAGCTTCCAAAAATGCATCTTTTCCAAATCTCCTTAACCATTACCTATCTCAGCAAGTCACTAATTATGAGTCTCCGACCAGCATTTTATAAGCCCCCACCCTCAACTCAGTTTCACTCACTCTCTTCAAACCACACTACCCTTTCCTCCTTTTCAGGTCCAGCCAGTGTCCTTCATTCTCTTCATATGCTTACTCTTTTTTCCTCTCTCTCTTTTCATCATTTCTTTTTGTGGGGTTGGAAGAAGGTTCCTTTTTTATTTTTCGGCGTGGAATGTATGAAAAGTTGTTGAATTTAGCTCTATAGTAGTTTTTAATAGTATTGAACTGGGACCAGTCTTTTTGTTTCTGCGCTATTATGCTTGCAGGTTGATGTTTGGTTTTGTGATGTTACGATCATATTCGTAACTAGTAATGCATGCTAGTTTCTGGGCCATTGGAGTGCGTTATTTAACTTGCATCTACATTGGTGGATTCATTTTTCTGGGCAAGTTTATTGAAACAGCTCAACTTTCTGGCACTAAACAGACGAACGAGTTCTTAATTCTATTTATGTGGAATGGACTTATTATACCTTCTCCAACAAGAAAACAAGTCCTTTATCTAAAATTCTTTAACTGTCCATGATTTTCGTTCTACGATCTGTTTGCTTCCTATCTTTCTCTCTTCCTTTTTCCTTTATTCTTTCTTGTATATTTTGTCTCTCTTTTCTATCTGCATAACAGTCAATACAAGTTTTGAAATGGATATTCGTTCCTCTCTCTCAAAGGTTCTCAACAGTAATATATATATATATGGTCACTATCTTCTGCCAGGATATTTTAGCGCAGTTCTTATTTTCTTTTTGGCCAGCCAAAATTATTTGGCTTTATGTGAATTACTTGTATACCATATTGATTCCTTTACATAAGGCATCTCTGTGATCCTTGTTTCCTACGCAGGTTTACCGTTTTCTTTTGGTTGGATTTTGCTGAATGGAGAGTGCAAGAATCATCCAATGGTTAAATCTTCTAGCCTGTGTACTGGTATTGCTCAAGGCAGAAGGATCTTTGGTTCCATTGACTTTGGTCGAGAATGCACTGTCAAAAGGAGCTGGTGAGGATTTTTGGTTGTGATCTTACGGAACTTTAATTCTCCAGTGTTACTGTGTTTAGCAATATTTATATAACAGTTGAGAATTGAAGATTAACATGTGAAGATTAACATGTGGTGCAGTTTGTTTGGATGGAAGTCCCCCAGCTTACCACTTTGATAAGGGAGTTGGAGAAGGGATTAACAACTGGATTGTTCACATGGAGGTATGTCCCTTTCAGAAACTGCCACCAATATTTGTCTTTTACTAACTCATGGAAAAATTCCTTAATTCTTTTTAATATTTCCTTATATATTATGTGTATGAGTACAACACAAATATTGCATATGTTGAGTAAATCTTAAATGTCATATTTGTCAATTGTTTTCTCTTTGTTTTGGGCAAACCATGGAAATTTTATTTTCATGATAGATATTCACCACCACAAATTATTTTAGGGAGGAGGATGGTGCAAAGATGCTGACGATTGCCTTGGGCGTAAGGACACTCGCTTAGGTTCATCTAAGCAAATGGTTGAGGATCTTTACTTTTCTGGAATTTTAGGCAACGACCGACAGTATAATCCAGGTATTGTCCACTAATTTGTGTATATTGCTTCTTCAGAATAGTTCTGAACCAATTATTTTGCTTAGCTATCTCACCAATTTACAAATTTCAGATTTCTACAATTGGAATAGAGTCAAGATTAGGTACTGTGATGGTTCATCGTTTACTGGTGATGTGGAAGAAGTTGATCCAGTAAGTTTTGTAGAATTCAAAGGAACTTGGAATTAAATTCCAAGGAAAATACTAGGGAGGGTTGGTAAATTTTATTTTTTCCTATTTTCTTTCTGACGAGATTTGTATTATTTGATCTACATATCAGACAAACAATTTGTACTTTAGAGGAGCAAGGATTTTTTCTGCTGTAATGGAAGATTTATTAGCAAAAGGAATGAAAAGGGCTGAAAATGTATGAGACGTTGATGATTTGGCACTTTTTTTCTTCCTCCTGAATGGTTTTTTTCTTTCTCTGATTGAAAATTGTACCTGCAGGCTATTCTCTCTGGCTGTTCAGCTGGAGGATTGACTGCTATATTACACTGTGACAATTTTAGAAATCTGTTGCCTTCTGAAGCTAATGTAAAATGTGTTCCAGATGCTGGTTATTTTATCGATGTGTATGATCTTCTAATCGGCTTTTACTTGGTTTTTTCCTTACTTTTTTTAGTTCCTTATATCATTGAATGATTTTATGTATTGTTGTACAACAGAGAAGATATCTCAGGAGCACGTTTCATTGAAGATTTTTACAGTAAAGTTGTGTCGACACATGTACATGTCTTTTCTCTTTTGATTATGAAAGAACTTACTTACATATGCTGTGTCTAACACCAAGACTGCCACTAAAGTTTTCCCACTTTTCATTTTGAAGTTACTTTCTAATGGCTAAAATTTCTTAACCAGAGACTGATTGGTTTTTATTTATTATTTTAGGGCTCCGCAAAGAATTTGCCCACATCTTGCACTTCCAAACTCAGCCCTGCACTGGTATGTTTGTCACATGTAGTTTTTCCTTTTAGTTTGGAAACTTCTTTGGTGTTACTAATGCTTCTGACTGTCATGTAGTGCTTTTTCCCACAATATGCGGCATCACATATCAGTACCCCAATCTTCATAGTAAATTCAGCGTATGACTCATGGCAGGTTAGATTACTCTCATTCTCAAGAAGTTTCAGTTTGTTTTCAGAGTGGTGTTCCTTTAGAATATATTGTCCATGCAAGAACTTTCTTAAGCCTTGTTCATATTCTTTCATAAATTGGCGGTTATATAACAAGATGGTAACGAAATGATCACAGGAGGCAGTTCTGGTGCGTTCTATAGGAGTTAGATTTTCACAAATTTCTCATTTAGGGATTTTTTTCAGAACTTGAGGATAATACCCCTAGATATGAACCTATAATTCTAAGCGCAGGATTTTACAGTTGCTTGGTTAACCAAGGATGAAATTCCTTCAAGCAAAATCAACTGGTTTAGATCAGAAATTGAGCCAAAAGTGGTCTGCATAATTACTTCATCTTAGTATTTCCCGATTTGACTATGAATCTTGTTTCCCAAAGAGAACACCGAGATGTAAGTGGATGAAAGCATAATCATATTTGCCAACTGAAAACAAGCTTAATAACTCGTGTCAAAGATGTTCTCATTTGATGTTTTAACCACTTATTGCTTTTGATAAGTGGAGATATAGTCTTTTTTTCTGATCCTCAAGATATTGCTTTGATTCAGATTCGGAACATCTTGGCACCTGGTGCTGCTGATCCCAGTGACAATTGGCATAACTGCAAGCTTGATTTAAGCAAATGCTCACCTGATCAACTAAGTATAGTGCAAGGTGAACAGTTTCTGTTCTTAATAACTTGTGTATTATAAGAAAAATGTTACACATAAAAGAATCTTCTATTCTCTGATCAATCCTTGAAAGCAGAATAAAATTTGTCCTGCCTCTGTCACCATTTGATGTATGCAATTTGTTCACAACCCTTAAAAGTGAAAAACATTGACATTAAAAAAATTAAAAGCATGTAGAAGGGTAATTCCCGGTTACATTCTTTTGCCATTTGAGTAAAAGTTCAGTTTTGTGATTTTCAGGCTTCAAGAAGGAATTCGAGAAGGCAGTGAGTATGGTTGGAGACTCTTCCTCGAACGGAATGTTTATTGACTCTTGCTATGACCACTGTCAAACAGAATCACAGGAGACATGGTTTCAAAGTGACTCACCACATCTTGCCAATACAGTAAGATGCTGCATCCTTTTCTCCCATTTCTAGAATATAAGCACTTTTGTGTGTTATTATTATTGTTATTACCATTACATGCTTTTACTATGCAGTTGAAAAGCTAACTTGTATGCATGACATTCTGCAGACAATTGCCAAGGCAGTAGGGGACTGGTTTTATGGTCGAAACCCTTTCCATCATGTAGATTGCAACTATCCTTGCAACCCCACTTGTCAGAACCGTGTTTCTGATCTGAAAGACCACCCTGGAATATAGATTTGTTTCATCAAATATAAGACCATTCCTACAAACCACACGGTTATAGTTAAATGGTTACTGTATGAGAAACAAGGTTTCCAAGTTAAAAGCTAGCAAAAAATAAGAAAAGGCCACCATTGATGTTGTGCACTGGGTGCCCTCAATCATTAATGTTGTAATTGCTGTAGTCTTCGCAAAATGGTATATTCTGTGCTTTTACTAATTGATGTGTCTACTTTACTGCTGTTAAAGCATCTGAAGAGAAAATTTTTAAGTGAATACGATAATAACACTATAATTTTTCAATTGAGTAAACTATAATTGTTCTTATTGCAATCTTTACTTGTTTAACTTGTTTAAAGTTTGATATATGCTTTACATACACTTGTAAAGCAGTTCTAGAAGATTCAAACAAATCAATATATTCAAGAGGTCCAGAAGTGGATTTTCTTTTTCTAACTAAAAGAGCTTTTGACTTGTAGCAAGTATCACAAAGAAAAACTTAACTGAAAACAAGGTTTGAAAAGATCTCTTATACAAGGTTATAATTCCAAGAGTATTTGTTTTTTATACTTTGCTTGTGCTCTTCTGTTGTGATTTTCATACATTTCATCAAATCTATCACAGTAGCTTGGATGTAGTCGGAGAAACAAGTTAATATGGTTTTATTTAGTATTATTGACAAAAGAAAGGCTTATACAAATATAAATGAATTTACTCTATCAGTATGTTTATATGAATCAAATTTTATTAAATCCAAAAGGCTCTGTATATTCATAGGCCCTTTGGTCCCGTTTTTTTCAATTATTTCTATATAATATATAATATATATTATTTATTATGACATTTTGTTATTATAATAAAAAATTAATTATGATTGATGGAAGTTTGTCATGTCATTAAACCAAGTTACTATATATTAAATATTCTTATTAGTATTACTAATATATTGTAATTAATAAACTTGTTAATGTTTTAAGAAAATACGAGTTTGACATTAGTGATATAAATCTGAAAGTTACAAATTAAAAAGAAAAAAATCAGTAAATTTTAGAACATTTTATACCTAATAATGTCAAAATGTGAATTTAGTTTTTGTGTGATATGACTAATTTATGTCCTAGATTTAATTATTTATGTTTGGTTCCACAACGTATTAATTATTTATTTACGTCATCTATCAAATAATGTATTTTTTTTACAAAATAATGAATATAAATTTTCTATTAATCATTCTCAAACCTGATGAAAAAGTAAAATTGAAAGTATTAGACAATAAAATTTCAAACGTCTAAAATAAAATATACTTTAATTATATTGTAATCGTGTTAAATTAAAAAGTGAAAACATGTATGCGTTTAATGTCATTGTAAAGTATGAATTTTTATTAGGAATGAAATTCTGTATTAATATATAGACTCTGTGCATTATTTAAGAGATCTTATTTATTTTTTATTTAAAATTATTAAACTTTGATAAGTAATTTTGCAGCTAAATAAATTAAATTGTAATCTTTTAATAAAACTTTGCCTTCCAAGACTTCTTTACACGGCCTGTTTAATCGATTAAAAAATTTACGGTAAATTCTTTATTTTATTAGTGACATAAGTTTTAATTAATTTCGTTATTAAACTTTTCAACTCATTTTATATTACTTTTGATAAAAAATAAATCCAATAAGTTGTGAATATATGTACATATATTTACCAAAATTTACTATCTTTATAATTTTTTTCAATACATTGTGCCGGGCCACGTACTAGTACTAGTATAATAATCTTAAAATAATGATGAAATGATGCTACTAATTATCGAAACGAAAGTGTATTTATAAGCCTATAATGATATGCTTATCTAGTGATATTTATATGATATTTTATTTGTAAAAAATCTAGCAATATAAAAATGTCACGACCGCAACTTAATTATAAGTTTTTTTAAAATTATTTTCATAGATAGGGTTGATAACTATATTAACTTCCACCACTGTTGTACTTTTAGAAGACATTTAATAATTTAGGGATTTTCTAACACAGTTTTATTTTAGAAGAAATTTAATAATTTAAAAAAAAAGTGTATATAAAATTATTGTTGACATCAATTTTAATAAAAGTATCTAGTAGAAATAATTTTCCAAACTTATAGAATCTACGAGTAGTAATAATAACATAAAATTGCATAAACAATAAAAAAAAAGATACCAACTATTCTCCAGGTCGTGAGAAGTGAAAACCCACAAGCACAACAAGTTAGCCAATCAAGCTCCACTAAAATTAAATAAGGTTCAAATGCACAAATAAGTGTTTATAGCTAATCAATACCTCAAAACAATTAAACTTTGAAGAACAAAAGAAGAAGAAAATTAAAAAATAAAGTAGTTGTGTGAAATTAATATGTTCAAGTAAAAGCTTCTAATTTTTGACAGTCAAGATGAAGAACCCCTTGTCAGGGATTTATTGTCAAATTTATGGTTTGATCTAAGGATGAATGAAACAGACATTGTTATTTTACAAAAGCAGGTGTGTGTATGGGAATCGGTTTTTCTGCACTCTTTATCTCTTCTTTCTCTCTCAAAAAGGCTAGGAAATTAACTCTGTCTTGACCTAGAAAACCCTCTCCACTTGTATTAATGAGAAAAAATAGGATTGATAAGTTTGGGCATTTTTAGACACATAGTTGGAAGTCCAACCCAACATATCTCTCCCCTCATAACTATGTGGAGGTGATCACTAATCCGACAATCTCAGAACCTATGAACCCCAAACATGAATACGACAATCTCACAATCTCACAACCTACAAACCCCAAACACGAACATGAACACTCCACTCATCACTAACAATTGTCTCACCTTTCTGATTCCATGAATTTCTGATAAGTTGTAAAAGGTTTTCTATACGATTTCTTTCTTTTGAAAGCAAAGGATGTGACACCCCGATTTTTATAAAAATATTTATTATTTACTTAGAAATTATGAGTAATTTTTTATGTGTAGAATTTGCTATAAAGAATATATAACATAAATTCATAAATTCATACATATTTCAACATTTTACATCTTTATGATTATTCAAATTACATAATAAAAATATATTAAGAGTTCTACATTAGAATAGAGGACTGTATTTAATGTCCTCTAATGATATTAAAGCTAAATAGTCCATAGTCAACAACTTAAAGAAGATTTTCTGCAACTTTCTCGAACAACTTCTACTGAGCAAGTTCACCTTCTACCCATACCACATGCATATATAAAAGAAAATATTACAAGGAGTGAGGTCTTTGTAAGCCTCAAATATCAATCTTAATAAAATTAACATATAATAACAAACAATAGGGGATTAAAGTTTGACCTACAATTGTAAGACTCTAGCATACTTTACCAAACATATGATACTCAAACTCACTTTACCAAAAGAGATATACACTCCCTACCTAACCTTGGCGATGTTGAGTAGGTATCGGATAGTCCCAAGTTTGATTTGTAGAATATCCTAGTCCAGAGCACTACCCTGACTATCTAAATATCCATCTACTTAGTAATACTTCCTTAGACCCCACCATGGTTCCTGCCTTTCATCCCACAGTGTACCAAATCGTGACTTCTCAACAACAAACATTCATGTGTCAACGTAGTCCTAACTCATCACTAGAAAACCTAGGACTCTTCTCAATTAAACTGACATGCTATTTAACATTTTCAAATATTACGAAACTTGATGACTTTCAACAAAGAACCCATGCACATGATCCAAACAAATATCAAAAGAATATAGAATGATAATAAAGCATAAAATTAACTTCTTTTTATCCAAATTTGTTGAATTTATCATTGTTATTAGAGCTGTCAAAACGGGCGGCCCGGCCCAGCCTGGCCCTACGGGCCAAGTTCAAAAAATCTGATAGCCTGGCCTAGCCTATATTTTAAAACGGGCCACAATTTTTAGCCTGACCTGGCCTTATGTTAGGCCAACGGGCCAACGGGCCATTTTTAGCCTAATTAAAAATTGAAAAAATATTACAATATATCTATAATATAATTTTTTATCAACAATATAAATATAAATATATAATATATTTACATGAATGTGTGTTTAAAACTGTTTACATTTGAACAACTTGTAAAAAAAAACTTAAGTACTTCCAAAAGAGTCAAGCACCTACTAAACAACATATCCATATAATATTTTATCAACAAGAAATAATATATAAATAGACAATATATTTATATGAAAGTTTGTGCAAAATTGTTCACATTTGAGCAACTTATAAAACAAATTTGGATCGCCTACTAAACACTTCCAAGACAAGTAATACTCTAAGAATTGTTTATCGCAAAAGATAATACTCAATTAGTTAAAAATGTTTATATAAATATAGATAAAAAAAGTCAAAATGTATGAACATGTATTAAGGACCTCTTTAGATATATTATTTCCTTGACTAGTTTGCTCGCTAAACAATTGTATCTCTTCCACATATAATATTTTATCAACAGTAAATAATATATAAATAGACGATATATTTATATGAAAGTTTGTGCAAAATTGTTCACATTTGACCACCACCTACATCACATGTACTTCTTCAACACATTTTCGAAATTCTCTTAACCTCCCCTCTGATGCTTTAACATATTTAACACTTTCTCTAACTTTATACAAAGCATCATCACCTGTTATCTTCAACCCTTCTTGAACTATAATATTCAAGATATGTGCACAACATCTCACATGAAAATATTCACCTTTACATAGTAGTGCATTTTGCAAATTAAGTCTTTCTTTTAAAATTTTCACCATGCTACCATTAGAAGAGACATTGTCCAATGTGAGAGAAAATATTTTGCTTTCTATTACCCAATCCTTAAGCACTTCAAGCACTTTCCCTGATAATTCTAACCCAGTGTGTGAATTATCTAAGTGACAAAATGAAAGTAACTTACTATTTAATTTCCAATTTTGGTCAACATAATGAGCGACTATAGTCATATAGCCCTGGGTAGTTACAACTTGTCCATACGTCGAAGTCAAACATATCCTACCGTAAATATTAGATAACACACTCTTTAGCTTTTCTTTTTCACTTATATACACATTATAGACATCATTGATTGAAGTGTTTCTACTAATTGGTCTAAAATCAGGATTTAAAACTTTATTCACCTCCAAGACCCCTTCATACTCAAGCATAACTAAATGGAAGATCATACTTAATAATACATTTAGCAAGTGCATCTCGATATACCTTAGAGTCAAATTTCCATTGCTTTAACAAGTTTCCTTTATTCAACATAACTCCCACATCATGGTATTTAGGAAATACACTACATTTAGAAATATGTCTTCCGAGATGATTGGTCCCCGAAATTCCTTTACATGTATACAGCTTGCCACATCCTTTGCATTTACATTTCTCCACTCCTTCAATTAAACCAATTTTTTCAAAATAATTCCATACCTCGAAGTCACAACCTTTGCTTTCTTAGTCTCTCCACATTTTTGTTCACCGTTATTTCTTTTGTTACCAAGCAGCAGATGGATCACTAATTGGAGGAGTAACTCCCGATGTTGTCATAGGGAATAAGAACTCGCAATGCAAGAAATAAAAAACATAAAAACCTATTTAATACTTATAATAATTTTACTTTATATAACTCAAACAAATATTAACAAAATAACACAAACTCATGATGATATGAGGAAAACAAAAGTAGATATAAAATTTTGATTAGAAATGCAAAAAATGATAATTTAAATTAACAAAAAATAAGAAAAAACCTAACCCAATGTGAAACAGAGAAGTTATGACGAAAGCGTGAAACTGTGGTGTTGAAGGTGAAAGGAAAGAGGAGTAGTGCAGTAGAAGAGATGAAAGAGCTTGTGAGAAAGAAAGAGAAGAAATGAAGAAGAAAAGAGAGACTCTGAGATACTAGGGTTTCTTTCTTTGGTATGACAATATAACAATTAAGAACAAAAATTTAATATAAAAAATAAACGGGCCAGCCCATTAGCCTACGGGCCAGCCTGGCCTTGGCCCATATGGGCATCGGGCCAAATGGGTCAGGCTAAAAAAAGCCTATTATTATATAGGCCACAATTTTTTAAGCCTAGCCTGACCTAAATCATAGGCTATACGGGCCAGCCCATCGGGCCAGGCCTATTTTGACAGCTCTAATTGTTATTGTTATTATTCATGTACATATATATTTTTGAATTATAAAAGAAAGATCTCAAAATAATACAAGAATAAAAAAATAAAATAAGAATTAAAGTAAAAAACTTTAAATAATTAATTAAAATATAAAAATAAAGATATTAATATAATAGTAAATTAACTTAAAAATATAAATTAGTAAAAGGACCCGTACGTAACTGGAAACAAATAAAATAAATAGAGATAAAAAGGACTAGTACAAAACTAGAAATAAATTAAATAATATAAATATAAATTGATAGAATAGACCAGTACTAACTGAAAGTAATTAAATAATAAAAATATACATAAAAAGAACTAGTACAAGACTAGAAATAAATAGACAAACATAAATTGATAAAAGAACCAAGTATAGAACTGGAATTAAATAAATAAATATAAAATGACAAAAAGACTAGTATAAAATTAGAGATAAATTAAATAAATATAAATAATAAAAGGACCAGTAAATTAAACAAATATAAATTAATAGAGAGATTAAATAAATATAAATTAATAGAGGACCAATACAAAACTGAAGATAAATTAAATAATAAAAAAAATATAAAAATTGATAAAGTAAAACAATATATGATTCAAAACAAATAAAAGATTAAGAAAAACACTTTATTAAGATTAATAGAGAATAGTTTAATCTGACTCCCCTTACCTATTCTAGTAGTCTACTAGGATTATACCTAAAAGCACTTGTGAAATGTTAAAATCTTTCTATCTTTCTCCCTCTCTCTCTCCCTCTCTCTCTCCCTCTCTCCTTCTTCTTTCTTTCTTTTTTTCTCTCTCTCCTTGTCACGTTACCCCACTCCCCCTCCCACTTCATTTGTTTAATATCATTAAGCATTAAATGAATGTTTATCTCTTTCTTATAAAGAGATAAGTCATTCTTATATTTTTTTTAAATTTAATTAATTTATTAATTTTTTTAACTATAAAATTAATAATTAATATCTATTATTTATTTTTCTAAAATGATTTATTATTTTATTTTTATGTTTTTTTATTATTATTCTTATTATTATTGTTTAAATAATTTATAATATAAAAAAATAGTAAAATATATAAAATTATTCAAAAATAATATAATTTAATGTATCAAATTTAAAAAAAATATTTTATTAAAAGTTTTGGGATGTTACAAAGTCTTAATTTTTATATATTGGAAATACATATCTACTAATATTAAAAATATTAATTGATTTTATGTAGAAATAAGATCTTGAGGGGCTAAATAGATCTTTTAAAAAATTAACTTTTTAAAAACACGAATTAGTTTGTTAAATTTCCTTTTTCTCTTTTGATTAAGAAAACCAGAATGCACTTTACAAAACCAATTCTTGATAGAGTGAAGAACAGAAAATAATAGATGAGTACAAATGATTTTTATACTGATTTTCTCTTTTCAAGAGTTACATCCAGTTACCTAATAACATATTAGGCTTTCACTAAACAACCAATTCTTACAAGTAATTACAACCCTAGTAATGTCTAAGAAAATACCAAATCACAAGTCTTGAATCCTACAAGACTTGATTCATACCTCTGCAGAATCCTATTGCAGACTCATTGGATAAACTTAATGTTGTCACGTATACAAATAAGAAATTATGAAACGTGATCACCTGGGACAAATTTCAATCCTTGCACAATTACATATTCCAAGAGTGATCTCCTATACCAATCCCAATTCACAATTGGGGGACCAAAGAACACAAATCTTGAAATTGCCCATATAGTTCTTCTTGCTCAAAAAACATTCTCTCAAGGCTTTTTTCAAAAAGTGTGTAAAAAGATCCTTTTAATTTTTGTAATTAAAACTATTTAAAATGAGAGAGGTTTTTAATAAAACAAACAATTTTAACCAATTAAAAACTTGACTTATTTTGTTAATTTTACTTAATAAGTAAAGTAAAATTAATGGTTCGATTCAAATTTTTATTAAACTAAAACTTAGTCAAAATATTTCAAAACCTAAGCCAAAAAAAACAATTAATCTTTTGAAAAATAATCTCAACAAATTAATAAACTGGTTTTAAAAATATTCAAGATCCAGAGCAATTTTAATATATTAAATTGATGCCTTAATAATTTAAAATAACAGTTTAAGTCAAACCGTGATATTTCAGTAGCATTTTAACATATTAACATGATTTTTTTTTAATCTATTAAAATATGTAAATGATCAAGATAATTTTTAAGATATTTTGCAGCAAGAAATCCAAAATAATATTGTGAAATCTAATTGTCTAAAGAGAGAAGCTTACATGACAACCTAAAAAAACAAAATTACAGACATCATCAAATCCTGTTAAGGTCTTCACGAGCTTCATGATCTTTGTGGCAACGAGGTTGACTTCACCAAATCTTTAATCCTCATACAAACAACTCCAACCTCATCAATCTCCTCCTATTTGATGAAGGCAACTGAATACAACCCTCTAAGATGCTACCAAATGTAGTTCCTGCAATAAAACCAAACAAACAACACAATACAACTACATACAAATTATATATCACTATAAGACAATATTATACTTATATAGCTCCCAACTGGGTAAAATGAAAAAGTGGTTCCAAAGTCGAACCCATGTTCTCATTAGAACTCGATTGGGGGCTTATTCTGACACCTAATAGTCCTACATCTCTTAGGAGTCAAGGCCAAAGACAGTTTATATACATTTTCTTTCCTTAATCCTTTGAGGTACCTTTTAAAGAAAAACTATGATGAAGTTCCAAGCTTCAAAGTGAACAATACATTAGATGTCATGATTGACCTTAATGATGTTACCTTAACAAAGTTGAGGTCAGAACATTGGTGTTGTTTGTGAGTATAAAATGGGATTGCAAAGACGAAACATCGTTTCCTTAGGTCCCAACTAGGGATAATTGAAAAGTGGTTCTAAAGCTGAACCCTCATTCTCCTTAAACCTCTACTCAAAACTTGTTTCAGTATGTATAATAGTCTCACACTATTTAGGAGTCGAGACCAAATGCAATTTATATAAACTTTTTTCCTTTAAATCTCTTAGACGTTTTTTAAAGATAAAATCATGACAAAACTCTTAACTTCAAAACGAACAATACCTCAATTATAATGATTGATTTTAACAATACTATTTAAATAGACATAAAGTTGGATCATGTTCATAATCAAAACTTTATAGTAAAAAAATGATTCAAAAATAAAAATTTCTGTTACAAAGTTATTCAAAAACCAATTTTAAATATTGTTTAAGAAAAAACTAAACACTTCTTCAAGATAACGACATCTTCAATTTTGAGTAAGATTTTATGCATACACAAAAGTGTATAATCATATTCCATGTCATGTTAATTCCAATGATTCAAATAATGTAATTGTGATGTAACTTTCATTTAACTTTGTTAGTTTTTAAATAATGCATATAAATTGAATTCAAAAGTTCAATAACAATATATTCACTTTTAGTAATGAACACTCGTCTTTGGAATAAATTGATTGACATTAAGCTGATGTAATGAGACTTTTCTTTTTCTAATATTATTAAATTTTAAAAAATGAGTGACAAAAATATGGTTCACAATTTCTCATAATTTTAAAAATCATATCAATGATAACTTTTAATTAATTAAAATATATATTGTTTTACATTAATGGTGCATTTTCATTCAAATCTAAAAACTTTTCTTTCACTTTTATGCTTTGATCCTTTTAGGGAGAGGAAATGAGAGAGGGGAAAATGATGGATTTGAGGGGAAAGAGAGTGAAAAGTTGAGTTTTTCTTTTAGGCCTTGTTCCCTTTTGAAGATGGAAATGAGGGAGAGGAAATGAGTGGATTTGAAGGGAAAGAGAGTGGAAAGTGAAGTTGTTTGTTTTAAGGGAAAGATAATGGAAAGTGAAGGGAAAGTTTGTGAGTGATGTGATTGATGTGATAATTTAAAATTAATTTTGTAATTGATAAAATGAGAAAATGACTATTTTGTCCTTTGTTACAAAGTTAATTATAAAATGGATTTTGATAATTTATTTAAACTTATTTTCCATTTCATATTCCAAATACCGAACTAAAAAATAATTTTGAATAATCTATCGCCGTGAGTACATGCAAAGATGCTAAAAATGTAATTTATAAAAATTAAAATTAAAATATCATTAAAATTAAACATACAAACATTACAATAATAAAAAAAAGTTGTAAAAAATAAAGTTGCACAACATCATTCATTGAGAAGAGTCTTTGTTCCACAACATCATTCATTCAAAAGAGTCCTGGAAGTCACGGAATCTTTGTTCCAGATCATCATACTTTTGATGTAGTCTCTTAAAACCCCTATCCATGTTTGTGTTCAAGTTATTTAGTCCTTACTGCAACCCCACAAGACGATTATTTATATTTATGTTCATGTATTTGAATCCTTCTTGCAACCCCTGAATACCATGCCAAATTTGATCAAGCATTTGAGCATCATGTTGGACTGAGGGTTGTGCTGGGGTATGCGGAACCTGATGTTGCTGAGATATTGTTGGCTCTTCAGGTATTGGTGGGTCCTCAGGTATTGGTGGTTCGTCATTGTCCGTGTCTTCTTTAACATCCTGGTTGACCCTACCGTGTTGCCAAACACCATTTACATTAACAACATTCATTTTTTTCAAAGTATTTTTATTAAAAAAGTGTTTCCACCCTAACCTATCGGCTGCATCCACAAATAAGTCTACGCCATAATGAGCCATAATGCATGTAATTAGAATGGCGTATGGAAGAGGGATACCGGTGTCCCGACATTTAATCATATGTTCCATGATGTGATGAGGCCAGTTAATCAAAATGTTATTTTTCATGGCCCATAACATGAAAATTTCCTCCTGCAATACTTGTGCAAAATTACTGGACCGGGGACTCAACATATGAACATATACGTAATGCAGAAGTCTATCATTAACATTCAAACTACCTACATTTATAACATTTTGACCCTGCAGTTCTGGCTTGATCATGGAACTCAAAGCACTATCATGATCATACTCAAGTTCCTCAGGAATATCTGAAAAAGAAAGTTTTTGCCCCTGATATTTGAGATGAGCTATAGTTAACCAATCAACTGGTTTCATTTTTATCTGTTTCTTACTAACCTCACTGTAGAGGGTACCAGCTTGACTGACATTTAAATTTGAATAAAAGACTTTTATAAGGTCGTGGTAGTATGGAACTCTCAGCATTAAAAACTGTTCTAAACCTTGAAATAGTAAGTGATGATGAAAATATAGTCCCGAGTCTGCAAAATATGGAAAATCCATTATCTTTGGTGTAAGGATTGTCCTGGTGTAGAAATTGTGGCCATATTCAACCATCTGATCATGTTTGCTAAAGAAACGTGTATGATTCAACATTTCCTGAATGTTTGGTAGCTTCCTACCAGAAACGTTATGACTAGCGGCAGGGGCTTTTCCCTTCCTTTCCCTTGCACTTCTCTATTTTTTGGGTGTTGAAGATGAGGCCATTCCTGGTAAACTGCAAAAATTTATTAACAATATATACATACATTGCATAATTATTTATACATAACGTACATTTAATTTTACACATATTTTAATTAAAACACATTGTGACATAGTTCAAATAACATTAAAATGAAATACAAGTTCTGACATATTGTTCATAACATTACATAATAATTAAACATAACAATTAAAACATAATACAACATATATTAAGTCTAAAATGAAGCAGTTCCACTCATTAGCTCAAGCAAATGCTTCTGACGCATATGAGGGGGTAGTTCAAATAGTTGCTTAGTGTGACATGGGTTATTGCAGAGGAACTCATAACAGTTAAGCAAAATTGTGTCATCCTGTAGGTTCATTTTCTCTATCATGTTCCAAATTTCATGTTCTGAATGTTTCTCTGAGTTGGTTGTGATCATGTTGAGTTGCCGGTCTATTAGGTCATTTGTTCTTTGCATGAGTGAACTTTGGCTTTCAATATTCTTAGTTATTTGTTCAAGCATCTGATTTCCTTCATGAACTTCTTTTTTCAATTTTTGCAATTTATCTTTAATTTTCTGCCACTGTGGGTCCATGACGTTGAGTGGATGAGGACTATAGTAAAAAATATAAAGTTCAATTAAATTGTACATCATATAACAATAATAATTAACAATAAAGACTGAAAATTTCTTACAAAGTTGATGCATGATAACAACTAATTAAATAAAAATTAAGAAAGTAGTACAACAAGTTAAATGGAAATTCAATTATTTCCACGCATTAATTGAAGTAAATGGTCTAGGCGGAATTATGGGGGCAAGCCGAAAAGTTGCCTAGTAAGTGATGGATTGTTGCAGAGAAAATTATAACACTGCAACATAACTTGGTGATCCTGGATGTTCATAGCCACTAACATGTCCCAAATATCCAATTCAGAGTGTTGGAAGGTCGAGTTCCGCCTCAAAATATCATTTCGTCTTTCTCCAACCAACATCTGTCTTTCGACTATTTCATCCAGTTGTTTTGTCAGGGCATTACCTTCACCAAGGTAATTTGCAAATTTGTCCAGTTTCGTTGTTAATTTGTCGAACTGGGCATCCATTACATCAACCATAGGGGCCTTTCTCTTTGTGCCCCGTGATGATGAAGTTCCTGCAAATGACACAGATTGAGTTGGACCAGGACTATATGAGTCCATCTGCGGTGGGGACCGAGGACCTTCATCAGCTGCAACGGCGAATGGTTCATGGATGTACACAACCTCATCATTCAGGTCCATCCTTAAACCTGCGTTTGACAAATTTCTTCGCACCTGTCGTGTTGTTCTGCCCATTTGACTAGTAGCACGATCAACACCCCACAACTCTTCCATCAAATCATAATGTCAGATGGGAGTAACTCTCCATCTTGCGGCTAAAGCTTTTGCGTGCCATAAAAAACCATGGATAATGCATTAAAATTAATTGACAGACAACACCATTTCAAAACACTATTAATTGAATCAGTTTTACCTTTATCAGGTCATCCCATACTTCACTTTCAGCATCAAACATTTTAGTAGATTCGTTCCATGCAAATCCACTAAGTCCACTAAACAAATCGTGGACTTCACGCCACCTGTCTTTCAAACTTTTTTGTCTGTTTTTGACATTGTTCTTAGTTATACCTACTAGCCCAGAGCGTCTCAAGGCTTCAACAATATTAGCGTATGCCTCGGTTGTCCAGCTTCCATCAACCCTGTTACCCAACCGACCCTCATCAACCATAGCAGTCAACCATATCTTCGGTCCATTTAGTAAACTCTCGAATGCCAGTAGTAGAATTTGCAGCTACACCTTTTCCTCTATTCATCTTGTACCTTTCACAATCAACTAATATTATTAAAAAATAAATAAATAATATAACGCATTAATAGAAACATGAAGGCAAGTTTTATTGAAAACAATTAATTACAAAATGCTAATTGTTTTGATAATTTGTCCACATTTCATTTGCTATGACATCCCTAATGGTTCCCCCTTCCCTATAATCATCTTCCCGAGATTGTGTGCAGGAGACATCCACTTCCTGTTCCATCAACTCTCTATCCACTTCATCCAGTAGAGAATCATCATTGTCCACGCCCCGCAAAAAATTATGTAGAATACAACATGCAAGAAATATATTGGTTGTAGTTTCAAAACAATAATGTGGTTCTGTCCCACTTGCAATTATAGGAAATCTTTTTTTCAATATGCCAAATGTTCTTTCAATTACATTTCTAAGTGAGGAATGACGATGGTTAAACAAATCTCGTGGGTTTTGTGGACCTCTTCTAGAGTACTCCTTAAGATGATATCTAACACCTCGATATGGTGTAATGATTTGTCGTTTTAACATAAATTCGACATCCCCAAGGTAGTATTTACCTACAACCATTGATTTCATACTAATTAGAAGTTCGTCATCATGTCATCACATATTAACTATACCAAATCAAAATTAACTGACCTTTAGGTATTATAAGTGGATCCTCTCTACGAAGAGCATCCTTTAATATTCTTGAATCAGATGTTGTTCCTTCCCATCCTGCTAGAACATATGTGAATTTCATGTCACAGTCACAAGCTGCAAACACATTTTGTGTTGGCCAATCCTTTCTTCCACGAAAACGTGGCACATCAGCCCTTGGAACTTTAACACGAACATGAGTTCTATCTATAGCCCCTAAACAATCCTAATGGGTATGAAAATGAAAGTAAGTCATTATTTTTAGTGTTCACATCATAAATGTATGTTACATTAGACTACAGTTTGTTGTGTGATCACCTTAAAGTATGGATAAAATCTACTATTATTCAATATTTGAGGTTGCACTTCTCTTCCTGATGACTGAACTAAGAATTCTCCTTCCAACGTAATTATTGCATTCAGGACATTATGAAAGTGTCGACTCACGGTATGATCGGAACGATGGAAAAAAAATGAAACACTTCTATTCTTTACGTTATGTCCTACAATATGCAAAAATTTAGCAACTTGTTCTTCAACCGTCAATCGAAAGACATCCTTCACCATGCCTTTTTCCCTTAATCGTTGGCACAACTTAATGAATGCCTCAGGTCCCATGCGAATAATGTCACGACATTTTTTCGTGTGAATCAGGTACGACATTAACTCTTGCCTACGACGCTCCTTTTCAGGAAAACAGTTGGTAATACTACATGTAGTAGTACTCGAAGTACGTAACAAATTCAGTCCATAAGCTACAATACAGAGAATTGCGATTGCACCTACTTTAGTTCGCACTTGTAACTGTTTTTGTAGGTGTGAAATTAAATTCAAGTTCACATTCTCCATATCTTCGTCTTCCAATTCAATAATTTGAGTGTTTTCTTCTGTCATCTCAAACTTCAATAAAAAATTATAAATTAAATTTTATATATAAATTGAAATTATTTCTACAAATCACAAATATAATTTCAAATTTAAAAACATAATTCAATTTTTTTATAATTATAATTTATTATTGTAAATAATATTGAAATTCCAAAAAATATAATTAGTATATATTAATTTTAAATATTTATTTCTTAATAACAAATAATTACTACGTAATAATTTTAAAATATTCATCATATTTTAATATAATTATGTTTACTGTGTAAATGTAATAAATTAAGTTTTTATGGAATTAATATGATTTTAAATGTAATTTATATTATATTAAAATATTATGAATATTTTTAAATAATTACGTAGTAATTATTTCTTATTTCTTAATAATATTTATTAATTATAACATTATATATTAACAGTAAAACATTTTCTAATTTATTAATATTTACACAATTTTAAAAATTAATTTATATATATGTATAAATATTAATATAATTTTTTTTACCATTTTTTTCATTAAAATTAGTATTTACTATGATTTTTTTTCCACTGAATATGCATGTAATTCATAAAAATAATAATATCCAAAATATTAAACACATTCGCATGCACAGTATGATATTTAATCTCAGATTCAATCTGCAGAAGCCAAATTGCAAAACCATTCCAAGCACAGAGAATTCCAAACACAGAGAAGCAAACAAACTTGATGAACCACGAAAAAAATCATGAACACACAAGACAATCAATAGATTACACACGAAACGCAGTCAAAGACAACACAAAACAACACAAAACGTAAAAGAATAATCGATTAGGAGTCGTGGCATAATCGATTATGCTTCACGTAGAAGGCCATAGTCAATTATGCCTTGCAACATAATCGATTATGCCCTTCTGCGTGAAGCATAGTCGATTATGCATGCGCCCCTAACCGATTATGTCTCACACTCACTTCGTATTCGCCGACGACGACCACCGCGAGCAGCACCGGAATCCACCACCTATAGTACCGACAACCTCCACGCAACCACCAGCACTCTTCACGACCACCACCGCAGAACACTCGGCCAAGGATGCACAGCACCACGCACTGCACCACGAACCACCACGCACTGCACCAACAACCACCACTCCTCACGAACAACACCACAGACCACCAATGACGACCACCACGACCCGCCGCGACAACCTCCAACGAACCACCACGCAAGCACCAGCACCAGCACTGCAACACCACTGACGACGCACAACGAATTGCACTTCGCTCTCCACCGCAACAACGCAGCACCAGCAACCACCAACGAAAACCTCTCACAAATGCTCTCCACAACTCCACAACCACCAAGCACCTAACAACTGTGATTTATAATGGCGAGTCAAAGTCTTCGAAGAATCTCTGCTGCTCGTCTGTCTCTGCTGGTGCTCTGTGTGGGAAGGAATCTCTGCCATGCCATGCATGAGTAGCTACAGTGCACCGTGCAGGGAATCTCTGTGAAAAAGAGAGGGGCAAATACATCTTTGAACATTTTACAGCTGTATTTCCCTTCCTTTCTTCGGCCATCAACGAGGACTCTCCTCCTCCAAATCCACTTACATCCGCGCTCTCAAATCACCACACTTCTGTGGAAAGAAACGGGGGAGTCACCCGCTATTCCATCCGCGGGAATAACACTCCCCCTAAAAGGAACAAAGGCTTAAGGTAAAGATAGTGGAAAGTGAAGGGAAAGTTTGTGATGATGTGAATGATGTGATAGTTTAAAATTAATTTTGTAATTGATAAAATGAGATAATTACTATTTTTCCCTTAGTTAAAAAATTAATTATGAAATGAATTTTGATAATTTATTTAAACTTATTTTCCGTTACACATTCCAGATACCGAACTGAAAAATAATTTTGAATAATTTGTCGTCGTGAGTACATGCAAAGATATTGAAAATGTAATTTATAAAAATTATACATCACTGTCATTGTCAACATAGCTGCCATGGCTGGAACTGATCATAAACATGGCTACCATGGCTAAAAGGCAAACCAAAACGACTGCAAAACTCTCATTCTACAAGCAACACATAACAACGTAAATAACATCACACATATGCGCCATAGGTCATTAATTACACACAACCATACAACCATGGCATGAAACAGAGGCAAAGTAAATGCATCAAAGCAAAATCAAGAGGCCATAACCGATTATGGGTGAAGCATAATCGATTATGCTTTGGTTCCATAATCAGTTAGGCCACCCCTGCACCCACGTACTTACTTGGATACGAATGCTCTGCGACCACCAACAACCAACACCATGACTGCTCCGACCACCATCAACCACCACGACCACTACTTTGACCACCAACAACCACCACACAAGCACAAGCACACAACCACCACATTGGATGACGACGACACTAATATCAACTACACACTGACCTCTAGAGCACACCAGCACCACCGCGTAACAGCACCAGCACCACCGCGCAACACCACCAACACCATCGCGCAACAACACTACCACCATCGCACAATAGCGTCAGCACGACAAAGGTGACCACCACAGCTGCACCACCAAGCACCAAAACACATCACTACCACCATGAGCAAAGATGCAACTACCACTTCTCACAATCACTATTAATAAACTGTGAAGAGGTGGTTGGAATGACATTTATAATGGTGAATTTTGAATTCAAAAGTTGGTCAAAATACTGCAATGGCAACAATTCATCCAACCAGAAAACGAATCTTATCAGAGAATCTCTGTTAAAAAAGACAAAGGTATTTTTGTAACTTTACTCTTAACGGTTGGTTTTCCACCCATTTCTTCTTGATCTAGTAAGGACGTCTTTCTCTTCCTCCCTCGCACATCCACTTTTCCTTTTCTGTGCAAATCATGCGAAAGGAATGAAAACCTTACCCACATTCATGTCCGCATAAACAGTGTTTCACTTTAAAGGAACACAACATTAGAATTGTTTTTTTGTGACCACTTCTTAAGTAAACTAACTTTTGCGACAATTTATAAATATATATATATATATATTTTCATAACAGCCTTTCAATATAAAATCATCATTCATAAGGCACTAGACTATAAGTTTGGAACCCATTCATGAGCAGCTGTTTGGTCCCCGTAAGGGACCTTGACTTGAGAGGGAACCTTGTTGGAAATTCTAATTTTATGCAATTACCACCAAACAATGGCCTACGTCCAAAATTAATTTGAATAACAAAGTGGTTGCAGAGAAAAACTGTCCTCTCACGACTGTTTAATAAACAGAACAAACACTTTCGTAGAAAAAAAGCCTCATCCTCTCTCTGCAACAAGTGAGTTGCTTTGTCTCATTCACCCAGCTACTCCCATCACCACCTAAAAATGTAACCTCTACCCTTTCATTTTCTCTGTACCAATTTTTTCTTCAATCCTACACAGTCTCAGATACCAATGCAACTTTAGTTTTACCTCTGTGTAGATCTGACCCACGTGGGAAGACATTTTGAGTTCTGGGTTTTGGTGTATTGGGTCACTGGAAAAGTGGAGACATTACTGTTGGGGTCATGGGTTCCAATGGTAGCAAAACCACTTCTTCTTCTTCTTCTTCGTCGACGTCGTCGTCGTCGGGGAGTATAAGGAAGGGTCGATCTAAGGGCCTTAGAGTTTTTCAATCTTATTGTCTTGGAACTAGTTCCGGTTCTCACGACAGTGATAATGAAGACCAGGTAACTCACTATTGTCTTTGTTCTTTTCTTAGTTTTTGCAAAGTTACTGTTCTTTTTCCCTTGCCTATGTTCCTTTGTTTTCATTTTCTGCTTGTTTATCGTCCCCCACTTTCTATCTACTTTAAGCTCCTAACCGATATGCTTTGGGGCTATTTGGATTGTGAAATGGAGGTTTTTACTAGGATCGTAGCCAAGGATTCAGAAGCTACTTACTTTCCGGTTCTGTTCAATGCTACATGAATTGGATTTAGATTAATCGTCGTTTTGAAACTTTCATGCGTTTTATCTGTTTTTTTTTCTTCAATGAAGTATGCAGAATACTTTTTTATGCATGCGGTGGTGGTGTACTATTATTAGTGTTAATGTTGTTGACGCTCTTTGATATAAGACACTTTTCCTATGCATGGAGTGGTGGGATACTGGTGCTTATTTCGCAATGTTAAAGTACCTGGTGTCTTAATGTTGTTGTTATTTGATTTAAAGCAGGACCTTCAATTTCACTGTTTTTAATATGAAGTAGTTGGTAACTAGTTTTTTCTGAGGCTATCGAGGTACTGCTTTGTGTCTATACCTGAATGATAAACTATTTTTGGAGAACCTTGCGTTCTTTTTATCCATTAATAGAAAAGAGAATAGAAATTAGATGAACTTGTTCCCGTGGAGCGTCACATCTGGTCTGCAAATAATTTGCAAGAGTTATCTTGGTTTTTAAGAAGAGTCAAGACCTGTCTTGGAAGTAATACTTGGAATGGTTTTATTTTTTCTTTTCAAAAACTGATATCCAGAATATTGGAAGTAATCTTGTATTGAATATTGATAGCAGTTTTTGGTTGATTTAGACATAGTTTTATGGTGCTCATTAACTGCCTAACTAGAATTTGTAATTCTTGCTGTAGGTTTGTGACCAGAATAAAGTAAACGGCAGCGATGTTACATATGCTAACGGCAATGTAACAAATTCATACGAGGTGAAAGGAGACTCATTTAGAAAGGTTAAAGCTAGTGAAATGACTTTTATGCCTTCTAACATTGACCTTCATGAATGGGGAGAAACAAGCATCCCCAACACTTCATCCAGAACTGCTAGCAGCTCTATTCATGATTCTTCAACTCATTCCTTGAACCATACAAGTCATTTCCTTTCTCAGCTTAGCCTCATTCCTGGTAGTCTAAGCTTCAGACTTAGCAGAACCACCAGTTTGGGGTCATCAAGGCCTTGTCCTGTTTCTTCTGCAAGTCTCTCAATATTTGACAATGAAAATGAGTGTAATCTCCATCCTGGATCTCCTGGAAGTTCGATTAATATAAGTGAAACACAACAACGCAATAACCTGCTTCCTGCTTCTTTTTTCAATCAAATACATGCACAATCTCTTGAAGACGCATCTAATAATTTAAGGTCAAATGTCCCAACATCAGGTACACTTCGAAACTTGCAGAGAAATCCCACAGACAGAATTCGCACAAGAGAAGGGTTGGATGCGAACTTATTTTCTCCAAGAATTCAAACTGAGAGAGAAATTGTTGACACTAGACATATTGATCGACGAAACAGTGCTCAAGAATCGGTTGAACAGAATGTTCATTTTAGCCGAACTTTAAGTGTTGGAAGACTTCGTGACAGAGTTCTTCGTCGATCAACATTTTCTGACATCACCTTTTGCCCTCTTCAACAGGAGAGAGAGCTGAGAGATGATAGCCTCCATAGCCAGGATATTGACAGGCAATCAGTGGAGGGAGATTCGAGAGTGTTACCTTCTGATCATACTACCTTTAATTCTTCTACATCTAGCATGTCTAACTCCTTGTTTAGTATCCAAGACAATGAGGTTGAGACTTCACGAGTGAGAGAAGGTAGGTATCAGGATCTAGTGGAGCATAGGTCCAATTTCCTTGAACGCAGAAGAAGAATGCGGTCCCAGGTTTGTGGATTTTGAACTTTGATTAACTACTAGTGATTTGATAACTGTAATATACTAACAAGCAAAACTCATAGTCTTTTTGTTTAATAAAAAGAAGAAAAGCCACAATCCAAACGCGACAAAGTAATGAGGTTGATAATTTATGTTGTCATAATTGAATCATAAATCTTTAATCTAGCAAAAAGAAACACTAAGACTTTAGAAGTATCCATAGCTGTTTATATTTCCTTACTAATTTATATGTAACATTATATAGGTTCGTGCTCTTCAGCGGTTGGGTAGCCGGTTTGAAAATCTTTCTGGACATGATAGATCATGTATCTTGTCTGGTCAACATAGAAATGGTCATTGTACATGCGGAATCAATAATCGTAACACTAATTCAAATGATGATACCGGTGCTCGAGCTAGCATATCAAGAATTGTTATGCTTGCTGAAGCCTTATTTGAGGTAATTTCATTGTGCTGTTTGATTACTTTGATTTCTGATGATCACTAATAAATATATTTATAACATTTGAATCTTTTGTACATTAGGTTCTGGATGAAATTCACCAGCAATCTGTTGTTTTGTCTTCCCGCCCATCTGTATCTTCTATTGGATCTGTTCCTGCACCTAATGATGTTGTCGATTCCTTGCCTGTCAAGTTATATGAGAAGTTGCACAAACATCATGAGGATGGCGCACAGTAAGTCTTTTTACCACTACTCGGTGTTTAGTTTATCCAATGCCTTTTAGGATTCTCCATTTCTGCTTTTATTTCCATTTTTATTGGTAATTTTGTTTTTTAATCTCTGTTTAGTGATTTGTTAGATAAAGTTCACTCAATAGGAAACTTGTTGATGGTTAATTCTTCCCAAATCTTTAGGTATTAGGTGAAAGACTCATGGATGACATTATCTCTAAAATGCACCCACTTGGTCGATGAGGCTTTGATAAGAAAAATTGTTTGTTGGGCTGTATAAATTGTTTTGGTATTGATATTTATAGATCATATTTGGTATTAACAAAATCACGTAGAGAGTACTCTAACAGAACAAAAAAAGTAATAATTTGCATAATAATTAATTAATAGGCTTAATTAATTGTAATTTTTGTTCCTTTATAGTAGTCAATGTAACTAAAATTGAATATATAATCTAACAAATGACAATATTCTAATGCAACTATTAATATTATGAACTTTCCCAGAATGAGAAAGAAGGAAAAGCAGACTCGTGTCTTAAAAAGCCTCTGGTTTTGATATCAGGATATAGATTTTTGCACGTTAGAAGTTTTACATGACAGGAAGAAAATGGTACTTGGTGTAATGATATTGTACCTGGCATTTTGATGCATACAGAGTTTGTGCAACGTGCTATCACTTTTACAGTGTCTGCAGGTATTACATAGTATAGAGGTATTTTATATCTGTCAACTCTGCTGATCTTTTTTCTTCGCAGATGCTATATATGCCTTGTGGAGTATGAGGACGGAGACAACATGCGAGTACTGCCGTGTCATCACGAATTTCATAGAACATGTATAGACAAGTGGCTGAAGGAGATTCACAGGTATGAGAAAATTTTGAATCTGAGTTTTCTCGATAACTATATTGGTAAAATTAAGGCTTCACATTTAGGCAAACTACTTTTGTTCCATTTAATCATGCCAATTTACTGCTGTATGTATCTATGCATATCTGGAGTTTAAAGAAGCACAAATAACGCAATGTAATGATGGCAGAAATTAGATATTTGCAGATTATGAGCTGGTTAAGATTTTGCAATGGCAAAATATGGTGAGTGTTGTAACATCTTGTGGCCACGTGGCAAGATCTTAGTATCACTACAATCACAGTTATTTAACTGTCAATTACCATGGATTTTCAAGGGAAAAACCTGAAGATCTAATCTACTGCTGTACTTTCTATAGACACTTCTACCTGTTCTATTTTTCCAAAACATGATTAGGGGTACAAGTGGATAAATTTCTTCATGAATACTCATAAAAGAATGGAATAGATTTTTGCGGTTATGAAGAAGTATATCCAAATAAAGAGACTTAAAATGGTTCTAACTTTATAATATTATGCACAGGGTATGTCCACTTTGTAGAGGGGACATATGCATATCGGATGCAACACCAACAGAGAACTGGAGTGGGTAGTTGTTGATGAATATCTGTTTTGGAGCATCCACTGTCACTTGCCTCTTCTGCTGGCTGCCATTATCACTGCTGTCAATCAACATTTACTGTTATAGCTCAATAGACATCAAATTCATGGTAGAGATAGAATGACATCACATGCTTAAGGGAGAGGGAAAACTTAAAATGGAGAGGTGTAAAAACGTGGAGATAAAGAAAAGGCCCAATCCTCAAATATATACTTATAAGAGAAGGGGATAAATTTTCCAAAACCATCATTTTAAAATTCCAATTGTTCTCTTCACAAGTAAAGTTTATTTCAACTTATAATGTAATTTCTACAATTGAAAGTTGCATTCAAATATATTTTAGGCTAAAATTCTGATATCTCAAATCAATATGGTATATAATTTTTAAAGTATATACTAAAATGTAAATAATTTGATAATGTTATTATTGTTCAACTTTATATAGATCCAAATCAGTATATATACATACATATATATATATATATATATATATATATATATATCATTAGTTTTTTAGTAGGACTCTAGAGTTACAGATGACCTTTATTGAATCTATACAATATATATATTAGAACTATATTAAAATACAAGTTATTTTATCATTTACTATTGTTATTCAATTTTAATAAGATTTGAGATGAATAATTATGGTGATATGAAACTATAATATAACAAATTCATTTAAACTTATTGGAGATATAACATTTGATAAAAGTTTGCATTAAATTAATTTGATTTTTGTTGGATGTAAGAAGATTTATATTTTAGGATTATATACATATTTTAGGATTTAAGATTTAGAATTTATAATTTAAATTTAAAGTTTAGAATTTAAGATTTAAAAACTCTCTTTTATATATATATATATATATATAAATAAAAGCAAAGAGGTTATGATTTGATTTTTAAAAAAGATTGTAGTGTAACATGATATTAAGATCGAAAAAACTTTTAAAATTTAATTATAAAAATAAAAGATTATTTTTTTATTTTAAAAATATATATTTATTTTAAAAATAAAATATTAATGATTGTGGATTTTGTGACACCTTTATATTGAAGTAAAACTATTGGAAAGATGTCTTAATCATGTTTAATATTTTTATATCAAATATATTTTAAAACTAGTGATTAAATTATATTTACATATATATATATATATATAATTTTTTATTAATATAAAATTATTTGATGGGGTGTATACATTAAAATCAATTTTATATATACTTTTAAAAAAATATATTGAAATATTCTTTTCTAAGTTCACATTTTTTAAATATTTTTATTTTCCTTAATTGTCGGTTTTAGACTTAACATTAGTTTATAGTTTTATGTATTGTGATATAAAAAATGAAAATAATAAAATAGAAATTCTTATAAATAGTTTAATAAAATCAAGAAATATTATTATATTTCTTGATTTTATTAAAAAAGCCTTAAATGAAATTTAAAAATAAACAAAGGGGTATTATAAAACTGATCCTTACTCTAAACGAATGTGATTATCACTTTGATTAATTTACATATAAAGAGATTTGGAATATGTAATTTTATAAACAAAGTCAACAACAAGGGTCCATAGTAACTTCTTAAAAAACCCGTTACTGAGTAACGAGTTCAGGACTCATTTTCAAAGTCAACGAAAGTACAATATATGAATAATACCTATCAATGATCATCTCTAGCCAGAATCTTATAGCCCCAACGACTTAAGTCAACTCAGAGGTACCAATCTTCGTACGTTTGAAAATTTGAAATTGTGCAAACACTAGTTCACGCGTTCCAAAGTATCAAACTCAAATTGAAAAATAATTGTGATTTTGCATCTTCTTATTGGTTGAAAAAAAAAAGAGGAAATGAAAAAAAAATAATAACCCAAATCTTGTTTTTACAAGATCGAGTTTCCTGTTAAATTTTTAATATTTAAATGTACTTTTGAGAGTAATTAAACATGTCACGAAATTGAATTTATTCTTAAAAAATGAATTTTGTAACAAAAATGAGTAGATAATTTGTTAACTTTAAACCAAACATACACCAAAAAGTCATTAAGGCAACTCCAACTCATCAAGACTACAAAGTTGTCCGAAAAGGGTATATATTTGAATTCTTTAAACATGTTATCAAAGATTTGATTTCTAATATGTATGGAAAATATTATGTTAAAGAAAAATAATATTCACTTCGGTGATCTCTAGTCTTTGACTTATTATAAAAAGAATGCAACTCTAATTCAGCTAGTTCATCCACTATAAATGGACTCAGTTTATATAGCAGAATTATAACAACTCAAATTTGTACCAAACAATCGTGATTCTGCAGACTCCAAATAAATGAATATGAGATTCTTTTTTGTGGTTCACATTCCTTCATGTAGTTCTCTTTTCTGTCACTCTACTATATTTGCATCCTGTGGGCATTGCTAGTGCCTTAGGAAATGACACAGACCAATTGTCATTGCTCAGATTCACAGAAGCAGTAGAAAGCGACCCTTTTGATATCTTGGCTTCTTGGAATAGTTCAACTCACTTTTGCAAGTGGCAAGGAGTCACATGCAGCCTCAGTCATCAAAGGGTCACTGCCCTGAACCTACCAGGGTATGCCTTAACAGGGTTGATACCACCTGAGCTAGATAACCTCACTTTTCTGAGTTATGTCAACCTTCAAAACAACAGCTTCTATGGCAAAATCCCACATGAAATAGCTAGTTTGTTCAGGCTGCAGCAGTTGTATTTCACCAATAACACATTAAGGGGTCAAATTCCCACCAACTTGTCTAGTTATTCTGAACTCAAAAGGCTGAGTTTATCAGGAAACAAACTTGTTGGCAAAATTCCCATGGAGCTTAGCTTTCTAACTAAGCTAGAGCTTTTATCTATAGTTATGAACAATTTGAAGGGTGAAATACCTTCGTTCATAGGGAATCTTTCATCTCTTAGTGTTCTCGCTTTGGGGGCCAATGACCTGGAGGGAAATGTACCAGAACAACTAGGCCATCTCGAAAACTTGAGTTATATCTCTATTGCAGCCAACAAAATATCTGGTATGCTTCCTTCTACTCTCTTTAATCTGTCATCTCTCACTTTCTTCTCAGCTGGAGCCTATCAGTTTAATGGCTCTCTACCTTCCAACATGTTCTTCACACTCCCTAATCTCCAACAATTTGGCATTGGTATGAACAAAATCTCGGGTCCTAAACCGGCTTCCATCTCCAATGCAACCGTTTGCTGTAGTTTAACATCCCAAGGAATAACTTTGTTGGATAAGTTCCAACTGGCATAGGGAATCTCCAAGATGTCTGGTCCATTGCCATGGAACGCAATTATCTTGGGAGTAATTCATCTGGTAACTTGGATTTCTTGACATCTTTGACAAACTGCACTAAGTTGCAAGTGTTGGATTTAAATCTCATCAACTTTGATGGTTCTTTATCCAACTCTGTGCCAACTTTTCAAGTCAACTAAACCAGTTCTATATTGGTGGCAATCAGATTACTGGGACTATTCCTACAGGATTAGGAAATCTCATCAACTTGATAGGCTTTGACTTGGAGTTCAACCTTCTCAAAGGGTCAATTCCAGCATCTTTAGGGATGTTCCAAAAGACGCAGTCATTGACTTTAAATGCGAACAAATTTTCAGGAGAAATTCCATCATCAATTGGCAACCTTAGTTGCTTCAATTTGACTTGTCAAATAATATGCTGGAAGGAATCATTCCTCCTAGTCTAGGGAATTGCCAAAATTGATAATTCCTTGACCTTTCACATAACAGACTTAGTGGAACTATTCCTTTTCAGGTCATTGGTCTTACCTCCTTGTCATTGTTATTGAATTTGTTCCAGAACTCATTTATCACTATGTATAAAGGCTCGGTCAGACCCCATTATTCAGACCAATATAATAGTTCATTTTACTTATTCTTTCTATTAAATAAGAAAATAAAGCATTTCATAGAAAAGGAAAAACGAAACAAAAGAAACTTTTATAAACTTGATTTTGGATTTTATAAACTTTAAGTATTTTCATCCTCTAAAAATGAAAGTTATTGTTTTTTATCCTTACAAAACCTTATAAAACAAATGTCTTCGGATTTTTGTTCACCTAAAATATTTTTCTTTAGTAAAGTAGCAGGAACGACTTTAATTCTGGTTAAATCGATCTCCCTTGCTTACCTGATCAACTTTTTGAACAGTAAGAGATGCCACAGACACATTAGCAAGCAAAATAGTTGAATGTTCAGCCCATAGATTCAAGAACCCAGAATAATATTCCTGAATGGAAATATTTTGATGATAGGTAACAATGTCAAACTCCAATTGAAAATGTTTGGCAGCATTCTTGGTTGTAAATACGTTTCAAGTGGTCCCAGATTTCTTTGAAGTAGAAAAAGAATGCAGATTATTACCCATTTGAGGATCAATAGAAGGAAGGATCAAGTGATAATCTTGGGAAGTAGGAGTAGTTGTGGTTCCATCAATATGACCTGATAATACCATGTTCAGCCTGCCAGGGCAATTGTATTCTCTTCTATAAATAATACATTTTCAATTACAGGTCTTAATAACAAATTTAATACAATTCTTAACTTCTTCAAGATAAAAACAGGAATTTAATAACACACAATTATTATGCAAAGTTTATTTGTCAAATAAAAGGAAACAATCATAATAGTGGATCTCAAACCGGATCCAAGCCTAACAATTGATACATGTGATTATGAAATATTTAAGCTCCAATTACATAAAATCTAATGATCTTTGAAACTTGGAAATGATTTGAAAGAAATGTAAGATAGATGCTCTCAATCACACTATTGTTACCAAAAAATCATTAGAACTATCCACATTATGCATGCAACTCAATACATAGACAGTAGAGCCCAAATAATTTTGTCAAGGCAAAAAATTTGATCAAGTGTTTTGAAACATCGCTCGTCATTTAAATGTTCAATTGCTAACCTAGTCATAAAGAAACTCGGATATACAATCATAATCTACAATTATAATTGTTGAGGACAAGATATAAAATTCCTGGGCCACAAAAGCACCCAAAATGTACGAGGCAAACCTGTCAATTTGCTTCTTTTCATACCACTAATATGGTAACAACAGTACTTATCATTTACAAAAGACACTGTAATTTTGAGGGGACAGTTCTACAAGTTTCTACCCATGCACCACAATCGACCACGGCTTGGGGTGGCAGTTACAACGTTGGCACTGGCCTCTGTAGATGAGAGTTCTATGTCAGAAGTACTGCCACAACTAGAACCACAATATTCTCCATCTGCCTCATTCATCTTGTCTATTAAAGAGTGTCTGATACGTGAACCAACCACCCAAGCTTCAGAGAGATTTGTCCCAGGAGAGTGACTTAATGAGATAGGTGAATTGGGATTGCTTAAAGCATCCTCCTGCAATATATCTCCAATTCTAGAGAGTATGCTAAAGGCTAAACTTCCAAGAACTCTAGAGTATGCTTCCAATATGGAATGCCCAATATCCTACAAAAGTTGGTAAAAAGTAATTAATACCACCTCTAAATTTCTCACAAGATAATTTGACATGGAGTTTTCGTTTTGTGGGGAGGGTGGGGGAAGAAAATATGAACAGTGTGGTACACTAAGTGGATAAAGCAAACACATAAACATAAGTAGGAAACTTTTTCCACTCAGAATGACCATGAAATATATAAATTACTATGAAACTTACCTTGCCATATTGAACTTTTGCAGCATCCAGAAATGTTTGAGGAAGGTTTGGATGTCTGATTTTAAGCAGACTTAGAAGTGCTTCTGCACGTTCCAACAACAGTTCCATCTTATCTATACCTGACACAGGGTCCTTCAGGAAGGACCACGAGGGTCGAACCGGGGATTTGCCACTATTTTCTTGTATGATTCTTTCTTTCCATGAAAATGTAGCAGCTTCCAATTTATTAACGGTCTCTAGGACATCATGTTCAGATTTCAAATTGAGAGCTTTAAGCATTTCTTCTCCAGAACTCGATTCAGTCACTAAAACCTTGTGCAGTTCCTCTCCCAGGCTTGCCTTTCCAGACTAAAACATAGAAACAGATTTAGAATCGAGGCAATGAAGATTACAGTTGAAAAAGAACAAAAATCCACCTAGCATTGTGATTGTTATATTTCTTGATAAAAAAGAAAAAGGAAAAACCCTTCATGATTTGGGATATCTCAAGACACAGTTTTCTCGGGCATATTATAGGCAAATAATATTCCTTATTTTTCAAGATCATATTTCACACCATATTAACCCCATTCATATTGAAAGAGTGCCTATAAGCTATAAGTAAGAGCTTCAACGTCTCTTTGTTTTTAAAAAGTTTATTTTCTGCTGTTAACGTTCTAGACTAAAGGAGTATTTGATTCTGTTATATGAAATTTGAAATGATACTGTTATACCTAAAAAGGACGTATATGATAAACTGTGTGCTCTCTATAAGGAGTCTTTTTAATAAAATATCATCAGCTTCCCTGCACGTTCTATTTCTCCCTGCTCTCATAAAACAAAAAACATCCTATACCACATCAGAACTTCTTTGTATTCATCATCAAACTACACCTCAAATTCTACTCTACTTAACCATATTACCCCATTTGTTGCTATCTTGTTGCTTCCTAACCATCACTAATGGAGAGCAGTTCGCTTGAGGCTAGAAGCATAAAAATTCAAACATTCAAAGCTGATTACCTTAAGAAGTGCATCCTTAATCATTGCTGGCACGGGTATCTCTTGCAACATGTTATCATTGATAGCTTTGGCAGCCTTGAATATTTGATGTACTATCCTTCCCTGATTAAGCAACCTCTTTCTTTCAACTTCAGAAAGTCCAGTTCTTGGTACTCGGGGTGATGGAAGCCACCATCTTTTGCTTTGTCTTCCAGTTGTGTTCCTCCCCTCTGACCGGCTTCCTTCCTCTGCATACCAAAACTCAGTATTCACCATTGAGTCTAGTGTCTCCTGTCAACCAGAACACCAAAATAATGTTACAGGGTAATAGCACAACGTCTTATGGTCTTCAATGAGAATGAATGAAGAGATGACCTACAATGAGCATAGAGTCCAGCTTCTGAAGTGCTGGAAGATTCATTTGGATGTCAGCACGGGCTTTTGGGGTCATAATCTGTTCAAAGATAATTGCTACCTTATTTTTCTGTAATGTGATAAATATGAAAATATTCCACCCTTTTCAATCCAGTTCAAATAAAAGATACCTCAAAGATCCCACCATTGGCACCATTTTGTTTAGCAGGAACCAACTCAACCATATAGTTAGTTGGAAACAACAACCATCCCATTTCTCTTTGCCATTTGTTCTTCCTTTCTTCAGATAGTGGTTCCAATTTCCACAACTCACCAAAAACCGTCACTGCATATTTTCATCTTACTTTTAGATTTTCTTAAAAAAGTAACCAGAGGAAATTAGCAAGGTCAAATGTTTTCTAGGAAGTGGAATTCTGGGATTGTGTATTGGATTTAAAATTGATATTTATAATTTTTAACATAAAAGCTATCCTAACATAGTTCACTTTTTTTTTCCAGGATAAATTTTATAAACTACATGTACTTTTTTCTATGAAACTAAAAGATAGTGTAAAAAAGTGGACTTAAAGCCAACCTGCAAGGCTTGTGATAGCAGTAGACAGTGCTAAAGCTGTACTGAGGCCTTGTGATCCTCCAGTAATATCACCACCTAGCAACAGCTTTGCAAACTTCTCCTTCATGGCTTCTACATCTGAATTTTGGACGTCAAAAGCAGACTTGTCTTTAAGATAAAAATTTGGAGGACTTTCTGGGAGTTCCCACTCTTCTAATCCTTGTTCATCTCTTTTCATTGTCAAACATTTTGAAGAGAACGATCCAAAAGCATCTTTACTGGATGAACAACAGCTGGAGTCATCGTCATTAAAGGAATCAGTTATACATCCATCTCCTCTACTAGTTCTGCTTTCATTTCCGTAAGAACGATTATCCGAAGGGCAACTGTCAAGGCCATTATATGTCACAATACCTGAAACAATATAAATTCATATTATTTCCGGCACTTGCTATGCTATGGTTGAACAGCAGTATAGACAACATCCAAATCCTCAACAAAAAAATGAGTATCTAGCAGGAAATGTTATAAATTAAATATGTCAATAAAGTACCGTATGAAGTAATGTAAAGCTGAAAATATGTCAATGCCTTGTTTAGAGAGATGCAGTTCTAGCATAAAAATGATTTTTTCTAAAGATCACAGCTGGTTCTTACTACTTAAGTGAAAACTCGTACATTTTCTCTACATAATCAATCAAACACAAACTACATCAGAAACATAACTGAACTTACATGACAACATTTTACAAGTTATTTGCAAGCTTATTTAATACGTAAAAAAGTGACCCAGATACATAGGATCTTCAGAAGTGTAGAGTTCTTCTAATACTCTCCTTCAGCATAAACAATTATTAGTTGAGATTCCCCCATTACTCATTCACAAATAGCCTGATGCATTTTATGACGTTTTCCCACTAAAAGGTCTAACATCTCTTTTCTGGTCATGTCAAAAAATTAATGGACCTATTGCAACATTGACTATATACGTCGTTCTCACAACACAAGTGTTAAAAAAACAGGTTTTATTTTTCAATGACATTTTAGTTTAAACTATATCTGTTTGTCAGACGAACCGATTGCTAATAAACTGGTGAATTGCTGAACAAAAGAATCTACTGCAACGGCATTGTTGTCCTAGATGTGCCAGACAAGGCACCAATTGCACCTCTCAGTTTCACACCAGAGAGAAGGGTATAACCAATCGGTCAAATTTGTCCACATTATAGATGTAGCACATGTACCCACATGCAAGACTCATCATTTACCGTCTATTCCATCTTCCACTTTTTCATGGATAAGTTTCAAGTCCCTACGATCAGATTTGTTTTGAATACTCAATCGTTTATTTTTTCTCAAATGGGATACCAAATAAAAAAAGTACTTTTATCATGTGCGTCAATTCTACTATTTACGTACGAGTTAAACTAAAACACACATCTGTCACAGGATAGTGTGTTGAAGAATTAACATGATGACACTGTATGTTGTGCGATTTTTATTGGGTAACCAAATTTGTAGGCTTTGTGAAGAAAAGTTATTTAGAAAATTAGAGTGCGATGGATCACCTAAACTGATAATCAATACCATGCTGTGAGACAAAAATAATGCCAAATGGAAAACAGAAGCTCTCGGTGATATGACAGAATAGGACACAAGAACTACTTCCAATTCAAATGGGAACAAAATAAAGATAATAATAACAAAGAGAATCCCCACACATGGGTCCCATACAAATCGGCAAGAAAAAGGTTCAAAGTTTATGTTTTTAATTTTCATTTTGTTTTCTGCTAAATTAAAGTCTGGATCAGGAAAATATATAATTACAGATAAGTTATTATCCGCTCTAAAGTCCTTAGAGTCTATTTCTTTAAGGTTTTATTCTTAAAAAATATCTAAATGAATTAAGAAAGAAATATATATATATATATATATATATATATAAATAGGTGAGAATTTTGGAAACAATTGTAAACTTTATAAACTAGTAATGTTCTACTCTTTGAATAAGATGGCACTGACTATACCACGTTCCTTTTTTTATTTATTTAACTTTGCTTTAAGAAAAAGTAAAAAGAGCATTCTTTTGTGTGATTGAAGCATGAAATAAGTCTGTTACTGATGAAGACGAAAACAAAACAATATTAAGATTATTATAACGAGTCTACCTAATAAGAATTAATTATGGCTTTTAAAGAGTGAGATGCACTACCTAGGAAGGGACACCTCCCTAAAAATATGGTATATTTTAATTACAATTTTATCTATCAAGTTTGACATGAATTTAGTCTTTCAATTTTTAAAAAAAAATCTTTTTTCAAACAAATCCAGATTCATCATTAATTTCAGAAAATAAAAATGCAATTGTGCATTTTTAATTATTAAAAATAAGTACTTTTTCTATTCTTTTTAACTGTGAACTTCTAGAAATATTTTTATGTATAGACTGTTTTAAAAATTGAAAGTGATATTAACTACTTTATTTTTAAATACATCCTTAGTTTAAATTTTAATTAGTTTATACATATACATTTATTATTAGATTAAAAAATATTACATTTATTGATTTCTACGTTATCATCTTAAATGAAAAATAAAACGGATTCAACGAAGAAAAACGTCAATTTCAAATTCAAATCTCTCTGGGTTTCTGGTTTGTTTGAATAAAAGCATAAACAAATGTGAGTCCCAAAGTGAAAACAGGAAAGATTTAAATTTGGTTAATGGAAACAATTCAGATATTTATTTTGTTCACCCTCAGTGGTGGCCCTTCTATTTAAAGTAAAAATTACTAATAAAGACCACAAATTTATATTCAAAAACCACCAAACCTCACTTGATTTGATTAGGCAGATGAAAGTATGATTAATGAAGATATAATAATTCAACTAAGTTTGAGGCTGCATAATAATAATAATAATAATAATAATACTGAAGCCTTCCAAATATAAAAAAGAAAAATTGAACTGAGAGAAATCCTGAACCAAATAACCAAGTAAAGTTTTTATGAAAGTGAAAAGAAACAGAAGATTACAGCTACAAGAAGAAAAAACTGGGAGCATATAAGGAAAGACTTACTCTCTGGCACATCAAAATCAATGCTGATTTTGGTTTCCTTTGAGCAACAACTCAGTCTTTTCCTCAGCACCATCGACATCCTTTTGCTGCTTCCAATCCACCACTCACTAAAAAGGTCACGGTTGTTTCAGAAACTATCAGTGTCCAACATCTCAAACTTTTTTTTTTCTTGCACATAAAAAAACAAAAGATACCGAAGGGTACATGAGGTATTATACCCACTATACGTTCATTCGTATATATACGTTACATAAAAGCATAAAATAAAGAGATTTTTTTTAAAAAAGGTACACTGTTTGATAAAAAGGTAGAGTTATAGTAAAATGGTCAAAAAAGTGTGAGAAAGCAAAGTAAGGGTCTGATGCAGCAGCATGTGCAAGGCAGATTCGACCTTTTCAGTTTCAGACATGATCACTTTTTTGCGTGAACTGTTTTGTTTTTGTTTTTCCTATGATGTTAAAAAACAACGTCGGAATTAACAAAGAAAAACAATGTAGTTTCGTAGCTGAAATCAAAATTGCAGAATGAAAGTAAAGAGTAAAGGGTAAAGCAGGAAGCAGAGAGTGGAAGGAGAAAAAACCTGAGCAAGTTGAAATGGAGGATCTTGGAAATGCTGTTTCAATGCTTGGGTGGCACAATTTAAAGAAGTTAAGGTTTGTGAGGGGAAAAAGAGAGAGAGAGAGAGAGAGAGAGAGAGAGAGAGAGAGAGAGAGAGAAGAAGATTGAGTAGAAGAATGAGTAATGGCGTTTGGGTGTGCATTTAATAGGAGAAGAGAAGACTTACTAAGCATGAAAGTTGAAACAGCAGAGAATGAAGTAGTGATGATACAAAAGAAGAGAAACAGTGCATCGGGTAACGTAGAGAAGAGCGTCTTCGCTGAATCTAGACCGTCAGATCCGCGGGTCCATGTACTGATGACGCGCTGATTTGCACGAACAGTCAGGATAATGGGGTGCAGGATTTTATGGTGGGGTCGCGGAGCCAGTGATAACGCCGTATTAGGATCTGGAATGAGAAATCACTTTTGAGAAGGTTTCAATGGATTTCAAAATGAAAGGAGGTAAGTGTGTGCCACGTGGAGGTATTTATTTGCAGCTCATTTATTTGTTGGGCTGAGGTAATCAATTCCTATTATTTCAATCTGCTTTTCCCAATTTGAATTTAAAAATTACGCAAATAAATGCTTTTATCTGTATGTACAGATCATTAATTGAATTTTCTGCCAATTTAAGAGTTACATTCATGGTTCTTGATTTAAATTTTTAAAAAAAATAAAGTTAACGTGTTTTTTTTTACATGGGATAAAAGCAATGTATTTAAAATATGTTGATGATATTAAAGAATTTTAGAAGTGTTAATAACGTGTTTTGGGTGGTGGTGGGTTATTATAATTATTTTTTTTCAGTTTTTTTTAAATTAATTTTTTTATGTAAATTATAGGGTTTTGAATTTTCAACTGCAAACTTTGCATATTGAGTTCAGTGGTAAGATGGTTTGGGACAAAAGTAGAAGATCTTTGGCGTTGCCACAAAACCTAGATACACTACAATGAGTGGAGGCTAACAAATATATAAAGCATAAAGTGTTTGCACTAAACTAGAGAAGACATAGATCCCCTTCATGGTCATCGGTTGATGTTTTGAAGGAAGAAACGCAAGTGATATTTCAAGAAAAATAAATGGAATCATTCAAAAACTATTTGATTAACGTAAAATTAGTGACTAATATTGGAGAGAAAACTCTATAATGTTTAATTCTAATATACAATCTAGAACAATTAAATAATAAACTTTGTTAGGACCCCAAATATTTTTCATGCATGTAAGGAGTCATTTAAAAAATAAAGGTTTAATAAACATTTTAGTCTTAATATTTTGTGAGAATTTGTAATATTTTTCTATATTTTTTTTTTCAATTAAATCCTAAATTTTATTAAAATCTTCAATATGATTTATTCTGTTAGATTAATGTTAACGGACGGTGTTAACTATATGAGACGTAATACATTCAAGTTAACTCGTGACACGTGAATAATAACAAAAGGGTACGAATATAAACATAAATATGAACATTATTTTTAACAAAAAAGATCACATTAACAGATTTAATAAAATTTGAGACTCAATTAAAAAAAATGAAATTTGAAATTCAATTAAAAAAAATATAAAATTTGGGACTCAATTAAAAAAAATAAACATAAAAAACATTACAAATTCTCATATAATAGTGGGACCAAAATGTCTATTAAGCCAAAAATAAATAAACAAATCCAAACACTCCACAATTCAAGTTTGGTCACCAATTCATATTTAATGATATCAATTTTTTACTAAATTTTATACATAACGGTTTTAAGATGATACAATTAAATTTTATTCATTTTTTATTGTTTTTTATGTAGAAATTAATTTAAGATTTTTTATATAAAATAAAATTGAAAAATGTTAGAAATATTAGAAAAAGAAAAATAGATTAGGAAAAACAAAATTAAGAAAATTAAAAGATTAATTCATAAATTCAATATTAATTTTTCTTATCATAATTATCTAAAACCAATTAAATTAATCAATTTAACTAGTTATACGAATTAAATCAAAATATCATTAAATCTAATTTGTATTTAATTATCAATCAAGATTTTATCAATTCTTAATTTAAATTCTAAAATTATAAACATAAATTGATATAACAAAGAGTAGATCTAAAATTAGAGAGAGAAAAAATAAACTCAAAATGTTTAATAACATATGCAAAACTCAATTCAAAGTCTCGTGAATTAATCTTTAAAAATCAATCCTCTATGGATGGAGAATCGAGAACACAAGAAATAAGAGAAAATGAAAAGACAATCTAGAAATTGAAAGAAAAAGATAGCAAAAGATAAATTTTAAAATTATAAAACTAAATAAATGATTTCGCTCTCAAAATTTAAAACATAATTAAACTATTTATATCCTAACTAATTTGAGCTAAACATGGGTTTTAATTAGGTCCACATGCCTAATTACAAAGTTCAAAGAAAAATAAGAAAAAAATAATTCGCATGTAGAAATAGTAGAAAAAAACATAGAATTCCTAATTCAACAAATGGTATATCCATTATCAAGCCTGAAAATTTAGAATCCAGTGCACCAAAACTCAGCTAAAAATAATATATGTAAGAAAAGTTATAGCCAAAACAATGAGAAATTGTAAGATTAGCTAAATATCCAAAATTAAAGCTATTATGTACAATAAACCCAATTTATTACCATTAATAACAAATTACTTTAAAACTAAAAATAAAGCATTTTGAATGTACCATAAAATTATAAAAATCTATGCAAAATATGCGTTATCACCAATGAGACACAATTAAATCTATGCCAAATTCATCTTTGGCATATAATAATAAATCGACAATGGTAATTTATGATGTTGGAGAAGGGAGTAAAGCCTATATAGTTTGCTTTTAATGTTCAAAATGTTATTTTTCTTAAGTTGATCATGGGAATGATTTGGAGGTTGTACATTTATATCAATCACTAACATCTAATATAGGCAAACATTCTTTATAAGTTTTTAAGGATAGGTCATATCTTTTTTAAAAATTCGTACACATAACTATAAATAATTGTCTATATCACAAGACTAATTCTTATGAGATGAGATTCAAGACTAGCTTTTATTATTCCAATACAAAATCATATAAATATATAAAATTATGATGTTTTGTGTTGTTGCGGTGTCATATTTCGGATTGTGTGTGGTTTCTTAAGCTATAGTTATTGTCATGATGTATGATTGTGTTGTTTTGTGATATTGTTTTGTCTTAGGTTGTAATTTCTAGTTTATTTTTTATGTTTATATATTTCACTATATATTTTACGTAACAATAGAAGAAAATAAGTATTTTTTTTGTATATCGTCTAGTTTTAATCATCTTCATTTATTCTTAATATCCATCTTCTTTTGATGGCATTAGAACTTCCTATTGGATTTCTATGAATATTGTGTTCCTAAATATGTAAGACAACAAAGTTATATTCAGAGAATTCATCAAACGATTATCATATTAACCCAAGTGAAAATCTTTTTCCAATCACCACAACACCTTCCTTAACTAGAAACAATTATCATTTCTGGTAAACATATATCAAATAGGCCCTTATCTCCAACAAAATGAGTTTTCTCACTAGTACCATCCTCATTTTAGCACCCACAAACCACATGTATGTTGTGTGAGAATTTTTTTGTCAAAGTAAACCATGTTTACTTCAACGAAAAACAAATCCCTTTCATGGTGAATGATTGGTAGTTTAAAGAAAAAAAACATAATTAATCTTTGCAACAGAAATGGAATGATTCAAAAATTAATAGAAAATTAGTATTGTTTCAAAACAAGAACCATCAAGTTTATAACAACTTTCTCCATATACCTTATTGATGAGAATTTAACCTCGAATAAAGAAAAACAAATGGATTAATGAATAACGCATAACTTTACAATAATTTCAATGATTTCTGATAGACCTTGGGAATATATTAGGTTTCCAAAAGGCTTCAAGAAAAAGTGTTAAATCACATTTAAGATAAATATTTGACCAACCATGAGCAATGACAAGTTCCACAACAAGAATAACGCCATTAATTCAACTTTGATGGTAAAAGTTATGCTAATATAAGAAGCAAAATTGCTCAAACATTCTTCCATGTGTTTACGAAAAATACCATCACATGTTGTCAAACCAAGTGCCCGCTTGTTGCCCCATCCACATTACATTCAATCACACCCACATGTTGCATTCTTCAAATAACAATTTGTATCATAGGTGCATTTTTAGCAATAATAAATTTTTTGAGAATAAGTAGTTTTTGAACATTGTTGTCCATAATCCCCTTAGATAAATTACCAGTCAACATACAACTTACAATGACCAAAGTCATACCCAAATTAAAATTAATAGTTTTATCAAACCTACAAGAGTTGTGCATATTCCATATCATCTAGAATATGTTGACAAACATTGTCAATATAATTTCTTTCAACTCAAAGCTACACCTGTAAAAAGAAAATTCATGAGTTATATACAAGAAGTTATGTTAACCTGCCCATTTAAGCACCTAACCAACTAGTTCTAGAATTTCTTAGCCACATTGCACTCCAAAAATAAATGTTGTAAAGTCTCTTGATATGTCCTACATAAATTGCAACCGGAGCACAGTTGGATGCATACCTATCACAACCTCTCATCCACTAGTGACTTATTCAACATGATCTTCTAGATATCTAGAGAAGTGCAAGTGTAATAAATTGATTCCAAAAAATCCTAGCCCTAGTTGGTCCATTTTGTCGTTCGAGCAAATAAACTTTTGTAGATTTATGAGATAAGATGTCATCTTTAGCAACCATCCACACAGGTTCACCAACAAAATTTGAGAAAGCTCATGTTATCTAATACCTTTAAGGTAGTTGTTGCATTACCTTTGTTGGGATATTCTAATCATCATTCCATGCATCACGAATTCTAGCTTGTAATTTTAAATGAGAAGGAACACATAATAGTTGGATAGTAGGTTGTTCAATACATCACATTTCCTTTCAGAATTTAATACCACAACCATCTCCTGTAACCCACTTCATATTATCTTGAATTGTGTCTAGTTATACCTTAATGCCTAACAAAATCGTAGAAGTAGTATATTTTACCAACACACCACCTCTAATATTATAAAACTTTTCTCTCATGAAAACAATCTCTCACTGAATCTAAAGTCTCACGCAAGTTTACTCAATGAAGTTTCATTCTTAGTCCTAAGATTGATCCGTCCAAGCCCTCCTTCCTCCTTGGCTGAACAAACCTTTAGTCCATTTCAATATAATTAAACCATTGTCTTTAACTCCTTGTCCAAGTGAAATTTCAAATCCATCTTTCAATTTTCTTTAACAACAGTAGTGGCCATTGATACACCTAAAAGAGTAAAGCATAAGGCATCCAACCATAGTATTGACCAGTTAAATATGCCCTATCATGCTTAACAATCTACCTTTCCAATTTAGTAATTGCATTTTGACTTTATCAAGAATAGACTGAAAATGTTTAGCCTTTAGGAGCACCCTTTAAAATTGACACATCGAGATATAGCCCTTAGAAACCCATTTTGTTACACAACAGAATTGACAAATTAAGGAGATACTTTATTACTTGTAAAGAGATTATTTTTTATTTTTTTGACCTATTGACTCGATGCATAACCATCACATCAAAGGCTTTCTTTATATCAACCTTAGCCACGTTCCTTCCAAAAAAAAATTCTATCTAAAAGATTAGTGGCTTCAGAAGCTACAAGATTGCAATCTCTTATATCTCGCCCCTTAACAAAATAGTTTTGATTACAAGTAATAATTTTGCTCATTATACTAGGTAATTTTTCAACTAGAATTTTGGTGATAATTTTAAATTGAAAGTTAATTAGAGAAATGAGTCTGAAATAAGATATTTGAATTGTATTTTGACTTTTAGGAATCAAAGTGAGAATATTGGAGCTCATAATTGGAAGAATCCCATTTTACATTAAGAATTGAAAAGCAACTACATAAACATCTTCACCAATAATATCATATAATATTTTTTATAAAAGACAACTTCAAAACCATATGGACCTGTTGCACTGTGTTTATTCATATAAAAAATCACAGTTCTTATCTCTTCTATAGTGGGAAACACAATTAATTGTTAATTCTCCTCCTTAGTCACTCAGTTTGGAATATTAGTACTAACAAAATTCTACAAAAATGTCATTTCTTACTTGATATCCCCATTACTCAAAATACTCCACCACATGCCTTTGACATTGTTACGTTTACCCAACCATATCTTTTATCATATAACCTTAAAATACATAAAAAAACAGTTTTACACTTAGTCATAGTTTGAAAGAATATAGTATTTTTGTCTCCATGCATACACCAATTGAGGTTATCTTTTTCCTTCTAGAAAACTTCTTCCAAATGTAAATATCCATTCAACTATTGTTGAACCCTCTTCTCTTCTTGTATCAATTATTCCAAATCTCCCCTCTCCTAAAATTTTCTTTGAATGCCTTCTAATTTGTCCTGTAAATGCATAACTTACACGTGAATAATTCTCACTATGTTTATTCCAATCCACCAAAGTACCTTTAAGTATATTTAGTTTTTTTAAGCACCACTATAGGGCATCTAGTAATTTGTTATGACAAATTTTTTTTTTATGATTTATTGACAATCTTCCCTCTCACTCCGTATAACCAAAAACCTAAACAAAATTCTCTGCTATTGTACCGGCTCTTCCATACATAGTAGATTAGGATGACGATTAGGCCTTAATCTTCCCAAAGTATAACAACTAATATTTTTAAACAACTCCAGACAAGAAACATTACAAATCATTCTATCCATTCTATGGTTACCCCTTCTACCATTAGACTATGTAAACTCATCACCTTGAGTAGCAATATCCACCATATCATTATTAGTGTTCTTCCAATTTTGAAATTGCACACTCGAGTAAGGATTAGGTACATTACCTCCTTTCTTCTATTCTTCATTAAAACCCATTAAAATCTCCTAAAACCATCCAAGAACATTTGAATCTATTTTGAGCCTCAATCGAACCATCCCACAACAATCTATGTTTAGTATACTTGATAGCACCATAGATACCAATAATACAAAACAATTGGTCTTGCATCTTCACCAAAAATCTCAACATTTGTGAAGATGTATAAACTAACTCACATTTAACCTTATTTTTAGAGAAACACCATATATTAGAAATTTTATCTCCTCTAGCATTAGCCACAATGAATTTAAAATCCATAACATACCAAAAAGTAGAAGGCATCTTCCACATTGAGATTAAAGGTTGTGAAATCAACACCACATCTACATTGGATTGCTTGTAAATGTTCTCCAAATAATTGAGTTTCCTTTTTGGCCATTCCTCCAATATTCAAATATAAGACTTTAATTTCCATAAGAATTTCTTATGACTAGACCTTTTAGGGATTTTTTACTTGTAGATTTAGTTGGTCTTCCCCTTTTTTTACAATCTACTGGAATTGTGATTTTGTCTCATATTCAAGTTTAGACTCATCCTCATTATCAATCTTATCTCGCCAAAATTTAGAGATAATTTTAAAGTCTTACTTCATAACCATTGAAATGGGAGAAACCTCATAAGATTTCTCAATTTATTGAAATGGGAGAAACCTCATAAGATTTCTCAATTTCTATCCCTTGTGTACTTTGTGCTCACTCCACTATTCAACCTTGTTTCTTTTTCTACAACAATTTTAATATGAGATGTTTGATACTATGAAAGTAGGGACATCTGCATCATATCCTCAACTTCACCAAACTGAGACTTTGGGACCTCATTCAAATATTGGCCTTTTAGCCCTCCTGCCTCACTATTCCCTTCCATCTCCCCTTCGTTCACTATAACAATGCCATGCAATTGAATTTGACTATTATTTTCAATATTGTGTAGAATAGGGTGATCATTAACTTTGTCTATATCTAAATTCAAATTATCCATGAGTCACCTCTGTATTTGACTTGTGTTAAATTGGAACCTTCACCAAATTTTTATTTGTATTTTGTCCAGATTTTCAACCTCTTGCAACTTAACCCCTAATCTCCATAAGATTTTGTGGAGTAACTTTTACCTTGTTATAGCGATATCAAAGTTTGGCCAATCTACAACTCTATGTAGGTTATTCTAGATCACTTTTTCCTCTTCTACCACCTGGGAACTTTTCTTCTTTTGTATATAAGATTGAGTTTTCTCCTATACATTATCAACCAATTGATTATGCCTACAATTAATAAAGAATGACTAATTGTATAACATACAAAAAAAAAAACTCTAAAAGATTTTCATACTACAACTCTACTAGTAAAGCAAAATTCTTCCTTTCCATCATGAGAGACTGAGGGGAGGTCTACTAAAGAGCTAATTTGATTAGGTAAGTCATATTGAAAATCAATATCAACTAACACCCTTAAAAAAACCTCTCAACCTAGTCAAAGTACACTCACTAAAAGCTAAAAGAGCACATATACCCCTTGCAATTGAGAACAATTTTCTCGACCTCCAATATTCCATCAGCAAACCCCCTTAATTTCACCTAATATTGAGCCTTGGTTAACTTGACCATGAAAGGGACAAAAACCTTTAGTTTTGTAGATGATTCATAGGTTTATCTCCATTTCCTTCAATGTAGATCATTTTTGCAATTGGTCAACCCCTCCAGATAATTTGAATTGTAACAATACCTCCTTTCACACAAGGAATAGACATTTGACTTTGAAGGTATATCAAAAGTGGCATTTAGAGCCTAAACAAAAGACTTTTTGATAGCCTTTGGTCCTTTAGTTGCTCTACCTGTACAGTTTCCTTTCCACGCACAATCTTCTAAGTTGTTTCTTCAAAATAGACATTTCCAAGGCACCTTAAAACCTGTCTTAATGGATGAAGCCATCAAACCAAGCACATTCAAATTTGCAATGTTATTTCTCGAATTGGGCTGCGAACTCTCAAAGCATCAACAATTGGGCTTCCAATGTTCTCTTTCCACTATTTGATATTGTGTAGCTCTGAATTCTTCCGCAAAACCAAAAGTAGATTGTCACAGACAGGAGACGTTAGGGTCTGCCTAGCTCCACGAAATCAATGTCTACAAATTGTACTGAAGTTGCGGAAGCTTCGTCCTCCACCCTTAAATATTATAATATTTTATTTATTATCTAAATAAAATATTTTATTATAAAAAACAATCTATAAAGTAAGTGTATTTAACAAATAGTAATATCAAGTGATACTTTTCATACTTAAAATACTTTATTCAAACTAGTGAAAAAGACACAATTTGTGCCTATATATATACTAAAGAAAAATAAATTTAATAAATATTTAAATAAAAAAGTAGTAATTTTAAAGAATTTAGAATTATTTATAAATAGTTATAAAGAGAGTAAAATTATTTTTAATATTTAAATAATATTTTTTATATTAAAACATAACTAAAGATAAAGTAAAATTATGAAACGTATACAGCAAAAGAAAAATCTCATTATATATTATTATAAATAAAAAAATTAAAAATTTAATATATTTAAATTCTTATGTAACTAAAATATCTGAAAAATTAAACTATATAAAATTAAATTAATTTAAATTTAATTTATTTTAATTATCTCAAAATACACAATAAAAAATTTGGATATAAATATCTCCAAATATAACTTGTTCACATATTTTTTAAAACATTTCTATAATTTATTAGAATTTCGTGCCTTAATCTTAGCTTTTTCATGCGTAGAATAACGCCTTAGCCCCCACCCGACCCCACCACTTTTAAACTGAATTTATCATTACTTTTCCAACTTATTTAAATGAGCTCACTCCCTTCACCAATTGCCTAGAAAAAAAAATCAAATCTGTATTCCTAGAAAGGAACCAACGGACATTAAACTAACGTAAGACTAAAAAAATCCTAAAGACGACATGATTTTATTCATGAAGGCATATGAACCTCTACTAAAGCATTTATCACTCTTTTTATTGCTGTTCTGATCATTATGCACAAGTAATTGGACTCTCGTAGCTTTAAACTGGTACTGCGTAAACTTTTTCTTGGGATGTGACCCTCATGACCCTTGGACAGTGTGTTACACAAATTGTAGCATTATATAAAAGCTTAAAAGGTGTTATCAGATGAGCAATACATAAAAACTTAACAACTAAGACAGTGCCAGATGCGTAGAACATTCAAGGCTCGAGGGAAAGGGCTTCATTAGAAAAGGGACCAAAAGAAGCACAGGCTTGATAAAATATTCAACAACTTTTTATGTTGTAGGAATGTCAGGCGCTTTTCTAGTTTCTTCCATTCTCTTTGTTGATGATAATTTCAATTTCCATATATAATATTTTCCCACTTTCTGGGTTTTCTGAGCTGTAGATAAAATGAGTACTCGCAAACCAAAACAAAGGGCAGGAATTAAATCCACTATCTGCCCATTCTGCAAATTATCTCTACTTTCCCATTCTGTCAGGGATTAACCAATAAAAAGAAAAACATGTTATATATCTCTACACAGATGATTAACTCCGTCAACTAAGTTTCCTAAATAGTATCAACAATGCATGCTGAGTTATCATGCACGATTAAAACATCTTCGAAACCAAAGACTCAATATTCTGAATTTCATCACCTGAAAATCTACATTTATTAGTAAGAAAGTGAAACAAATATGAAAAAGAGCTAAACATGAACTACAGAAAGGGAAGTAGAGGAGGAGAAAATATGTGCAAGACCTTGGCCAAAATGGAAGAAACAAGTAACTAACAGTCAATGTGATTTGGAGGTGCAGCGGGAGGGTATGTAAGTCCCATTCAAGGGTCGGAACTTGAGGTCACAATCTAGATGGCACAAGAACTTAAGAGACCCTAAAGGTCCTACCCTCCACTGTGTCCTTGCAGCCCCTTTGAAATCAAACTCAATCTCGTTCTTTTTCCACGCATCACCGACTTCCTCCATTTGATCAGGACTCAATGGTATGGATGATGACTGAACAACATAGCTGAGGTCCTTTGAGCTGTTCTTTGGCACCTCAAAAGGGTCTGCAACAAGCACAGCTATGTCCTGCCCTTGGTAGCTGATGTTGAAGGTGATGTCAGAGAAGGTTGCATGAGCCTTGGCATTCCCATTCTTTGCAGTCACAACAATGGTGAGTTGGGTTTGGAGCAAACCAGCATAGTCATTTCTAAGAAGGTCAAGGTGAGCATTGGTGACACTGATCACAGGCACTCTAGGGTGGATCACCATGTACCCAATGAACACTACAATGCCTACAACTACCACTGCCACAGCTATGACTGTGCAGATAATGGCCACAAGCCACACCAAAGGGTTGGTGTGCCCATTTGCACCCATCACCAGCTTCCCCTTGAATTTCGGTATGGTTTTGGCCATGGAGAAACGGCATGAACAACAAACAAAGGACTAAAACGCTTCTTGCTTCACTTGTTAATTTTATGGTATGGAAAAAGGTGGAAAGAGTTTTTGAGAAGCTTCTGCAATGAGGGAACTAAATTTGAGTTCTTTTAACTCTATTTGGATTGAAGGTTGGTATCTTCCTTTCCTCACTTGAAAGCATTAGATCTAGGGCATGTACGTTTTCTTATATGGCATAAGCTTCTTCACAACTACGAATCTCAGCCGCTATTTTGTTTTGAAAAAGGTAAAAATACCAAACTTGCAGTGCTAAATCCTACCCAATTATTCTATTGTATTATTGTGTACAGAGAAAATTCTGTCCTTTGTTTGTGCACCTCCCAACATGCATCAATTTCACACTAAACAAGTGTAAATCTCAGTAAGTTCTATAACTCATTTTAACAACTTTTAATTAAAATCACTACTACAAAAGTATGAATTAACGTCGTCATTCTACGTAGGTTTAAATTTAAACGACGTTGAACGTGGGAAGTGAACATTCTACGTCGGTTATTGGTGCGAACCGACGTAGAATGTTTTAATTTTTACATTCTACGTCGGTTGTTGTCTCAACCGACGTAAAATGATAAAAATACTACGTCGGTTGAGACAACAACCGACGTAGAATGTAAAAATTAAAACATTATGTGTCGGTTCGCACCAATAACCGACGTAGAAAGGTTATTATTAAAACCTATATCGCGCTCTTCCCTCGTCACTTTTCCTCTTCGCGCTGCTGCTACTCGTCATCGTCTCCTCCGCCGCGACGTTCCCTTTCCTCTGCGACAGCGACGATCAGCTCCCTGTCGTCAGCGGCGTTAACCCCTGATTCTCCTCCGTGATTCTCCTCTCCTCCGTTTGGCTCGTCGCCCTCTCCTCCGTTTGGCTCCGTCGTCGTCGCCGGCGAGGTTTTCGTTCCTTGTTCCTTGGAGGTCTCCTCCCCTCCCCTTCCCTTGCCGTAGCCGCCGCCATCGTTGCCGCGCTAGGTTAGGTTTTTAATTTTATTGTTTTTTTGATTTTTTGTTTTGTAGAATATAATGTTTGTATGATTAGTTTGTATGATTAGTTTGTATGATTAGTTTGTATGATTAGTTTATTGAACTGTACAAGATTTGTTGTTGTTCAAAAATTTGGATTTAGTCAAATAACAGAGAAAACTCTGCTGAAATTTCGTTAGAATGATACTAATTAAATAATGTTATAGTGTTTTGTATGATTATGTTATTGAAATGCCTGTAGATGATTGTTCTGATGGTATCTATACATATAATAAAAAAAACCGTATGGTATGCTGTATGCAAAATGATGCAATTAGGACAAAAGAAGCTGCAACTATGAAATTTCTAAGATGTAATAGCCTGATAATTCTCTGTTTGGTACGACACAACTCCACAAATTTTTTCAAAATTTTTTGACAAGTGCAAGTTAGTCACATAAATGGCCAAAATTTAGGAAAATAGATAAAAAATAGTAAAATAATAAAAAAGTTATAGTAAATGGAGGATTTTTGAAATTTTTTTTGTCCAAATCCCCTTTGGGGATTTGCCAACAGGTCCGTTGCGTCTTTTCCAAAAACTTTCATTTTTTACGCATCTCCATCCGAGGTCCGTAGCAAAAGTTATGATCATTTGAAGTTTTTCCACACCTAAATTTTGTATTTTCAAAACTATGATTATTTTGGGGGATGTGAGGCCTCTTTATTCAAGTACTCATCAAAAGAACATAACACAACAAAAATTAGCAGAAAATTCAATGTCTAACTATTTTTTATGATTTTTTCAAGATCCATTAGATCCATCCAATAATGTTGTTTTTACATCAATCTTTCTTTTTTTAAATTGTTCTTCTAAGACAAAGCATATAGGAAATAGACATCATCGTTTCATTAGAGATCATATAGCTAAGGATTGCATTATAGAATACATAGATACAAAACATCAATTAGCTCATATCTTCACCAAACCTTTACCTAGAGAGTCTATCTTTGAAATTTAACTATTTCAAATGTATTATATATGAAATTGTGGTTGGTTTGCTGGTTTATTTGATATGCAGATACTAAAATTTAGGAAAAATGAGAAAATTAGAAACTGCTACACGACTTACAACGTCGGTTAGGGCTAGAACCGACGTTGTAAATGACACTTACAACGTCGGTTCTAGCCCTAACCGACGTTGTAAGTCTATGACTTTCAACGTCGGTTCAAATTGAACCGACGTTGAAAATATTACTTTTAACGTCGCCTTGTTCAACGTCGGTTTTGAGGCCGTCGTAAAATGATTTCCAGAACCGACCTGGAAAGTGCTTTCTGTAGTAGTGAATAAACTATTTTGTCCACCTTGTATGCTATATATATACTAACTAATTCAATACAGCTTTTACTATAACCGATTCACCGATTAATGATAATGTTAATAATCGTATGCATTTTATAATTATAATTATAAAATACATTTTGAACAAAATATTGGGTAGTCACAATCCACGTAGGAAAAAAATTAGAAAATGAACAAGGCGAGGAAAAGAAATGAGGAAACAGCTTCTGAAAAGTTTTGGCTGCAGGTGTGCCAGTTGCAAAACCTCAACGTTTTTATCTGTCCAACATTTAAAAAAGCAAATCAAAGCACAGTCTACTTCGCACCTCATTAGTGAAAAATATTTGAATTACTGATTCTCTCTAGTGTTATAATATTAACTACATAGATTTAAACCCTCGAAAATAAACCTTCATCCACTAAAATAAAACATAAATAGAGGGTGCACGTAATACACAGACTGATAAACCTACCTACATATATATTCTCTCTAGTGTTATAATATTAACTACATAGATTTAAACCCTCGAAAATAAACCTTCATCCACTAAAATAAAATATAAATAGATTGTGCACGTAATACACAGACAGATAAATCCTTGAAAACTTTATATTTTTCAAAAAAGAATATTATGTTTTTATTGTAAGTTCATATATAATAGAAAGGAAGTTATGTTTGTATATATGAATGATGAAATTCACACACCTTCACGCAAAAAAAAATTATTTTCATTGTGTATAGATTACAACGAAAACATGTTTCTATCAAGAGTGTTTTTTTATAAGAAAATCCAGCAAGAAAATGGGATGTGTGTAAAATAAATCCAATAATAACAAATAAGAAAACGAACAATCTTATGAGAGTTCTTATAAGGAAATGAAGGTTATCATATCAAATAGCTATAAAAAGAATATATCTAGTAACAACAACTAAGAACCAGAAAGTTAAGAGAAAAATCAATTCATCCATACCCTCCTAGAAATTGTAAAAGGATATGTACTAGTTCTTATTCTAGATTAAGTCCTTGAAATGTGAGCTGCATATCTGTTTGTTGTTTGACTAAAACTTGATCTCCTACTTTCAATTCAAAATGAGACTTCTTTTTATCAATATGTTTTTTCATGCTAATCAGTGTCTTCTATAAATTTGTCTTCGACTGGTTGAGAATCATATTCCTCTGTGTCAATAGTTCTGGTAAGGAACTAGAGTCCTTAAGATCAAGTCCATATTTGGTAGATAAGGGGAATCATGAATACTAGTGTGAAGTATTCGACCAATACTCAACGGATGGAAGAAACTTTCCCCAATCTTTACAAGAAACAGAAGTGAAACATTTTGGTAATTTCAATGCATTTATTTAGACCCTGAGATTGTTTGTCCAATTGTGGATGATACAAAATGCTCATGTTTAAGGTTGTTCCACTCAACCTAAATTTTTGCACAAAATTGCTAGTAAAAAAACTCTATCTTTATCAGGGACAACAGTTTTAGGAAAACCATGTAATTTCACCACCGTTTTCATCAAGAGTTCAACTTGTTGGAATAATTAAATTTCATAGAAAAGAAATGAGTATATATGGAAAGCTTGTCAATGGTTACTAGAATCACTATATAGACATTGGATGGAGGAAGTCCTGTGACGAAATCCATTACCAAATCCTTCCATGTTTGTTAAAGAATAGTGTTCCAGCAAATAATGTCTGAATTTAGTAATGGATTCAATGATGACACAAAATTCTTACATAAGTCTCAATAGTTGCAACACTAACTGGGGTTCTGGATCAGGTTGATGCAATTCCTCATCTAATTGCAACCACAAATATTGCCAATTAGGATAGGGAAAAATTTCTCATCACATGTATAGCAAAAACCCTTCTCCTTTCTAAGTTGCATTTCAGCAGGGGATATTTTCTTTACATTATTGGCTTAATTAGTGTTTGATTGGGAAATGGACTAGGGCTAGGTAATAAAGGAGGAAGGATAGTGATCTTGAGGGTTTAGATTAATGATGGCGTGCAAGTGTGGGATGGCTAAGATTTCTAGAAGTAGCTAGAATTATATTATTTGACTTTGAACATATACTTTTCTTCAAACAATTTGGCTAGGGATATTGAATGGATTAAGGGTAGCCCTTTATGAAGCAATCCAAAAGTGCATTAGACATGATACAATGGACTTTATTAGCTAAAGTAGTAAATTGTACATACTATTCATGAGATCGTGGACATTCATAAGGAGAGAGACCCAATTCCAACTCTAAGGTTGTTACGGATTAATCAGGAGCCACCATAGGGAACGACTATTCAAGTAAATTGAAACAATGGTTAACTTTGTTTAACTGATATTCTATAATAACAGTAGAATTGCTCCACCTAGAAGATCCGTTGTAGAACACCGCCGGTCATCATAACGAGGGAAACCCAACTTACTTTTCCAACCTAAAATGGTTGAAGTGAAATACAAGGACTCGTAGTGGTGTTGTGCTTTATCAACATGTCCATAACAGATTTGATAATTTCAAACCACAAAAAGTACTCCTTTTTCGAGTTGACATTACTACTAAAATGCACTTCACGTCGGCAGAAAGCTCCTTCAAGCAAGTGTTCTTAGTTATGATCAATGAAAGCACCAATAGATGAGTAAAATAAAAAACAATAACAAATAACAAAAAAGGAAGAATATTTGTAGTCTATTATGAACTTATACAGATTTCTTACAAGGAAATGAATGCTTTCATATCAGATAGCTATACTAAGAAAATATCTGGTAACAAAATCTAGTTACCAAAAAAATAAGAGAAATAGAATCAATCTATCCACACTCTCCCCATAACCATAAAAAGCTATACACCACTTCTTACTCCACAGTCACTAAAACTTGAGTTTGTTATTTTGATTTTCTCAGTCATGCAACTTCTTGCTTTTCCTCATTTATTCACTGCTCATTTCCATCCAAAACAGCCCAACCTTTTTTCCCACTCTAGAAGACTTGAATCCGTTCGAGTCTTTCAAGGCATAACGTTTTTCCAACCCTTAAAACTTGTATGTGTTCAAATCAATGATCAACTGTTTCTAAAGACAGCTGCAGGTGCATCACCTTTACAACGCATCCTCGTAGATCACTCAAAGGAACTTGAAGATGATAGAGGCAGGAAGTTTAAAGATTGGAATAGACAAAGGAATGAAAGGACTATGACTGTCCTATCAATTCTTAGGGCCTTTTTATTGATCTCTTCAGCTGTTTCTTCTTACCTTGACAGGGGTTCACCGATACGGGTTTATTCCAATTGAAGCTTTAGTCCTTCATGATAACTCTTAATCTCATTTTTTTTCCTCACATCACATTCAATTCTTTGTGAGCAGAATTAGAAACCTTTCCACGTGAACCAAATATGTCAAAATGAAATATACAGAATAATGCTCTAATTTCACTATCAATAGTCCAGTACACCCACAAATATATCTTTCACTATAACAGAGGAAGTGTGCTAGTTTATGATAGAAAGAGGTACATACCTTGTAAACATTGTCATTAACATGTCATAAAGCCACAAGGATCCAACTCATTGCTCGCCAAGTGTTATTTTATACCCAGTCGTAAAAAAGTATGAGGTCTTTTGAATCCTACAAATTTCTTAAATATTTAGTAGAAAAGCTATAATTTTTTCAAATGAAGTATGAGGTCTTTTGAATCCTACAAATTTCTTAAATATTTAGTAGAAGAGCTATAATTTTTTCAAATGCAACAACGGTCCTAAAAGTAGAGATTATGCATCAAAACAACGACACTCAAATGCAATAATTATTTCCTTTGGTAACAAAAAGCAATAGCCTTTTTTTTCATTGGTATCCTAATATCCAAACAAACAATAATACTAGTTTATTAGATTCTCATCCTATAGTTAGTAACAATAGCAGATATACAATAATTTAAATAAACGTAGCAAAACCTATCTCCCTAAATAAAAAACCAAACCTAAAATCCCTATCTCCCTTACGCGAAAACGTAGCAAAACTAGCAAAGGAGGCATGGTGTAGCGATAGCAAGGCACAGCAACTGCAAGGCGAGACATAGTGCGATGACTGTAAAGCAAGACACGACAAGGCGACTTGAGGTGATGGTTCTAAAACGCAAATGGAGTTACCGTGAAAGGAGAGGGAAGGGAGCTGACCTAAGAGCGAACGAAGCTAAAACACGAACCCAAGTCCAGTAAATCGCAAAACTAAACAAGACAACCCGTGTGTGGGTTGTTTTGGGCTTTCCTTCCACACCCGTTAACTCAACCTACGACTTACGAGTTTGCACTGAGTCTACCAAATTCGTCTGAGTCTACTCCTTATTTGATATAAAACAAGTCTAATCACAAGTTCACTCATGGCCTAACAGTAGACTCTTAAACTCGATTAGGGTTTACGGGTTAGCCCTAGAGTTTAATAACCATGTGTGTGTGTATGATATTTTTATAGAGTTTACATCTCAACATGTGACAAGGAACATCTATAAGTGCAATTGAAAGGAAAAAAAATAGACTTGTTAACCCCCAGGAGTTGCTAGGAATCGAGGAGCACTTTGCCAAAGCAGCTTAGGTTTGATAACCATCCATCTTGGTATGCTATTTACAAGTAGGCACCATAAGCCCTTGCTAAATCTTGTGGCAAGCCCTAGCCTAGGAATTGTACTTTTCCCTTTCACAACTTTTCCCAACCAAAAAATAATAAAGACTAGTAACATATTTCCTATTCTCTACATACAACGTAAACGAGCTAAATGTGGGGAAAAGACAAATTGTAGATTGCAGACAATAGTCATAAAAAACCTTTATCAACACAAGGTACACTCAATTTGTAGTTGTTTCTAGCACGCATTACATGAGATATTTCTAACACGCATTACATGAGATACATGAGATAAGTCAATAGTGTTTATTATTATTTGTTAGAATTATTCTGATTAACTATATGGACCTTTTTCAATAAAGTTAAATTTGAACCACATTAAATTCTAAATTGCCCTCATCTTTACCAAATCTACGGACAATTTGCATCGAACATATCAGCATTTTTTTAAGCATTATGGCATATTTGAGAGATGAATGCACTAAGGAAAGTAAAGATATAGAGGAAATGGATGAAAAAATAGAGATAGGAGTAGCAATTTTGAAGATACAATCTTGTCACCTAGTACAATATGCACAATGCACAATTAACCTAGAATAAAAAGCCTCATTCCTCAAACCCTAGTATAAAAAGGATGAACATTTTACCGAAAAGGGATAATAAGAGCTTTCCCTGGGTTTTATGTTGATCAACAACATAGGACGAGTGTGAGAATAATGAATTTTGATTCAGAAGTACCTAGGTTCTATGAGTGAAGCCCATGAGAGGGGGATGGGGCAGAGTATAATCCAATTCAACTATCATATGACTACAGAAATCCATTAATGATGATGCACATATTGTAAAAAGAATAGTTGAGCAAGGTGTACTCTTTGGAATTGTCAATCAACCTAAACCATAAAAATAGGAAAACCCTGAAAAAGGAAACTCAATTTGCAGCTTTGCACTAAGCAAGCATGTGCGAATTTCACGAAAAGCCCACAAAAAACTGCCATCCTAAAAAAAATATGAAAAACAAATTGAAGAGAAAATGCCTGGAACTAGGTTGATAATCATGTATCCATAGTAAAATGCAAATAATTACACAAGTCATAGTAATAATTTTTTATAATGATTATGATTATTCTATCACAACTACTTAATTAGAAAAAACAGCACCAAATCCCACACCATTTACGAACCGGTTAGTTCATCTAAGGAAGCTGAGTGTGATCAGCCTAAAAAATATCACCTTAAGCTTTTTAATATAAGAGGAGAATAAAAGAAATTATACAAAAAGACAACATGGACAACAAATTATCCAAAGGAAAGGCTACCATGGAGTGAAAACAATGAAACTTAGAAGACTGCTTGAAGTAAAGGCACAATTAACTGAGACAATCAAGAACAAGCAAAACATACCTTTCTCCGAGACCAACAATTGAGTGTTAAATTTAGGCACGAACAAGCAAATATCTAACAGATTAAAGAGGGGACTGAAAAATCTATCAGCAAAACCATTAAAAACGATTTAAATTTTAAATCAATAATTTTTCTATAAATTAACGTTCTTGATTCATGTAGTCCATCACACCTTGAGGAACAAGCTTTGTTGTTGTTGTATTCACCTAGAATGCAATTTCATTCCCAAAACACAAGTATAAAGAGGAAGAACTTTTTAATGTAAAGGAAACAACACTGGTTTGTCAGGATTCTTTATTGATATACCACGCCTAGAGAAAGGAATGAGAATTAGCCTATGCAGGAAGTGAAAAAGAGAAAGTCCATAATTTTTCTATGCATGAGTGCCGAAGTTCTATAGCGAAGGAAGGGGCTATTGGGGCGGGATAGGAGCAGCTTGTTTTGCAAATGAAATACAAACCGTTCAACTTCCATTAAAACCTTTGAAAGAACGGGATCTGAAATAACAACAAAATGGTAAAATTATAAATCAATCCCCATTTTGTAGCTCACTATAGAAGAATTCATGGGCTGGAATGGACAAGACATTACTGAAAAACAGAAAATAAAAAAATGGTAAAATTATAAATCAATCCCCATTTTGTAGCTCACTATAGAAGAATTCATGGGCTGGAATGGACAAGACATTACTGAAAAACAGAAAATACAAAATGGTAAAATTATAAATCAATCCCCATTTTGTAGCTCACTATAGAAGAATTCATGGGCTGGAATGGACAAGACATTACTGAAAAACAGAAAATACAACCCGGGTATTCAAGAGACCTGGACTCTCCCAATGAAATTCTGATCAAAATCTTCCATATCCACCAATGTCATTACATACCATTATGCAATAACACTGTAACGTGGCATTTTTGGACCCCTCCACGATTCACCATTATTCACCACACCATGCATGTGGCACCTATGACTAAACTTCCCCCTTTTTTAACTTTTAAAAAACCCAATTAAGGGTTACTTCATACTTAAAATATATCAACTCATAACAAAAAATACTGTCTACTAGACAGTTAAAAATTCTCTCCATTTATTTCCTCTCTCTTTATTACAATTAGTAGCCCACTAAACATTTGCTGCTATTAATAAGTCCTCTTATTAACTCTAATATTCTCTTACCACTCTTCCTCTTCCTTTATAATGAGTAATTCTTTTTTTTTAACCATGGTATTGTATGGATTAATCATCACCATAAGCAATGACTAATACCACCTGGGACATTAAACACATGCAAGGGGAGTATTTCCCTCCAAACATAACTTATTCAATACTAAAAGAGGTATATCACTACGATTTGATTCCTGAATCACTTGATTAAAGGACACAAGTCACTACCACTTGTGCCAACCAATGCTGGTTTACTAACAACCTAGGATAATGCATGTACTAAGAATGTTTGTGAATGTTGGACGTAAAGGGACACCAAGAGAAAAATGTGGGGTAGCAGCAATAAAAGTTTTATGATAAATGAGAGTGGTCAGGTCACACAAGAAAGAACAAATACAAAATGATTAATTAATACAAGGGATTTACTGGTGTGGTACCAATTGAGAAAAGGATGATAAAAAATCAATTAAGGTAGTTTGGATATGGGAAAAAAGTCACTATCAGTACCCATAAGGAATAACATGGTTTTCGGTCATGAAGAGGGAGAGAGAGAGGAAGACCAGACAAACCATTGATAAAATTGTTAAGAGCAGCCTCATGATGACTAACATTCATGAGAATTTGGCCTTTAACCAAGCCCAATGGGAAACCCATACAACCGACTTCATTTGGTGGGATAACGAATGCCTATCTAAGTGAGTCAATCTCCAACATTAGAAAAGAAAATATAATCATAAATTATCCAGAAACACTTCTATATATTTAATATCAAAAGAAAAGATAAATTGTCAATTATATATGGATATAAATAAAAATAAGAGTTAAGGATGATCTTGTTTTTTGAAATATTTGGAGACTTTGTCGGGTGAGGTGTATGATCCCTGTTCCCATATCTCCATACTTTGGAAGATATTTGGTCCTTATCCCCATCTCCACATGGTAACAATCCATAATCTTAAGGCCTCTAATGTGATGACGAAAATTGCCATCCAAATACATAGATAATAAAATAACCATGTAGAAAGATGAAACCAGAAAACTCAATGTGCAACTTTGTCAATAAGATGCATGATTTTAATGAAAAGGCCAACAAGAACTGTCTGCACCACAAATGTGAACCAAAACATGGATAGATATTTGGCAGGATAACTGTGATAACTGCAAGCCAAATGAAAATACTTACCGAAAGCATTTACGTTCATACCAAATATATTATATTATGATCATCCAGTCATGAAAACTAACTCTAGAAAAATCTGCATGCAAATTGCCTATGATTCATGATTTATTAATAAGTTGATCCTAAATTGCAATGAGCAGCCTATAAAACAGACAATTAAAACAAGTGAAAGTAAAGGATCTATACAAGAAATATAACTACCAAGACAAAGACTATCACAGGGAAAGGAGGCAACCATGGAGTGAATATGATTAAACTTGTAGAACACCTCTTTAACGATCCAAGACAGTCAAGAACAAGTACAACCTGCCTGTCTTTGGCCAACAAAGGTTGAAAAGCAAACTAATTTTAAGCTTACAACTGGACATGAGCTTTCCACTTCCTATAAAGACTATCATATTTGTCTCTTGCAATTCTACCTTCTTTATAGAAGGCATCCTTCAGTAGTGTCATCGTAGATTCATACACCTTGATCCTTCTATAAAGCACATCCTCAGCCAGCCTCTTCACCTCGGGGAATCTACTCAAGTTACAAAGTCCAACCAGCATGGCATTCGCACTCTCATCAAGCGGCTTGACATGATTCTCAACAACATAACTCCAAATTTCATGTGCTGCTTCAGGATCATCACAATCAAACAACATTGCAATGGCGGCAGCACAGTTAGAGCCTGTGGGTGGATACTCGTTCTTGATCATCTCGGCGAAGAACCTCTCCGTCTCACGTGCCTTCTTGTTCTTCACCAAGCACTCAAAGATCATGTTGTAAGTGAGGGAGTTTGGAAAAGCGCCATGGAAAGCCATCTCATCGAGCAGGCGAATAGCGTGATCAACAGCAACATTGTTACAAAGCAATCCAATCATGGCATTGTACATGATCAAATTAGGCACTAACTCGCCACTGACCATCACATCCCACATAGGAACAGCGTGATGGGCATCGTTTCGCTTTACAAGAGCGTCGAGAGCGTTGGTAAAGAATTTCAAACCTGGGAAACAATCATGGTCCTTCATAACCTGAAGGAACCTGACAACATCATCCATGAGGTCAGCGCGAAAGAGGGTCGTCAAAAACGCGTCGTAGGCAGCAACATTGTCCTTGTCCCAGCCAACTTGAGCCACCATATCACCAAACGTGATCTTAGCTTTAGCAGCATTGCCTTCCTTCTGCCACCCTTCGAGAAGAATGGCAAAGGTGTCGCCGTCAGGCGATACCTTCGCCTTGATATTTTCGAGAAACTCCAAGCCCACGGAGGTTTGGTTATCCTCGCTGCAAATGGCGCTGAGCAGCGAGTTAATGGCAACCACGTCCTGCTTGACGCCGTACCTGTCCATGACATCGAAGCTCATGATGGCCTCGTTAAACCTACCCGCGGCGGAGTAGCTCTGGAAGACAGAGGCGAAGGTGGAGAGAGAAAGTTTCTCTTCCTGTTTCATGGACCTGACCGCGTCCCACATGGGTTCGAAAAGCTGGTTTTTACCCAGCAAGTCAACCATCAAGTTCCAGGTATAGGCCGGATGCTTTTTGCCGCGCCCAGCCCACCGGAAGAACTTGACGGCGGAGGAAGGATAATTGTAGGAGAGTTTTAGGACCTCTTTGACGAGGTCCTCCTCGGGGATGATTCCCGAGGAAGAGAGGGCGGTTTCGATGTCGTGAGGGGAGGCGCGTGTGAGGATGTCGCAGAGGGCACGCGCGGTGGAGGAGACATTGGGGGCGTCGAGGTGGGAGGGAAATTGGTTGGGTTTGGGAATTGGGGCTGGTTGAGGTTTGTTAGGGTTTATGGATGGGTACTTCAACCCTCTTGTCCTAAGGTGATTTTCCGACACTGCCTCCATTTTACTATTCATGAATCAATTAGTGTGGTGCGGGACATCGAAAGGGCTTCTTCAAGACCGCTTGAATTTTGCGTTGAAACCTAAAAGCAGTGGATTGGGTTGACGACGGAATGCGGAGGCAAAGATTGTAGATTGCTTGTGAAAAAGGGAATGGTGTGGAGTTTTGTTTTGAGAGTGTTTTGGATTGGTTCTGTACAGTGTGCAATTTCTCGCGGCAAGGAAGTAAGTTGCGTTTGCGTTGTGTACTTGTCTAACAGAGAAGACGGAGAGTTTGGTAAGTGTGGATTCAAGTGTTAAGTGAATCTGTGATGGCAGGTGCGTAGAAATGGGCCTCTGTCATCAGATGACCCAAATTGGTTCGAAGATATTACCTTCGACAATTCATTTTGTTTGTTGCAAAAGAGAAAAAAAAAAAACGAATCTAATAAAATATTTATAACGTTCATATTTTTAAAACAAACTATCTGGTGGAAACATATACCTTTTAGGAATGTCCACTTTTTAATAATGAAAATTAAAAATTTTATAAATTTTTAATACATAGTTTTTATTATATATGTAGTTTTTTTTATAAATAATTAATTGAATTTGAAAAACTTATCATATTAATGATTTTTTAATTTAAATTTAAAAAAAGTAACTAATTGAATTTGAAAAGATTAATAATTACAAAATTTAAAAGGTAAAATAGTACACAAATTGAACAATTATTTTTATTTTTTGTGTTATTTTTTATGATGATAATAGAAACATTATAAAACACAATTTGTAAACAAAATCTTTAGAAGAGATCCATGTGTATCATTTTTTGAAAACAGTTACAAAACACAATTTGAAAAAAAATAGTTACAACAAATTGTTTTTATTAATTATAATTATAAGAATAAAAAAAGAAAATGTGTATACCAAATAAGAATTACAAAACATAATGTTATTTATATATAGATATAGAATTAATATGAAAGTTAAGTTTAAGTCTATCTTATAAATAACAGTAAAAAACTAATTTTGCAATTAATTTTTTTATAAATTTTTCATTTTAAAAAATTAATTTTTTTGGTAATTATTAAATTCAGTTAAACGGTATATTTTGTAAGCCTTTTTGCTTCTATAAAATTTTAAATCTGAACTATTTACATGTAAATAAATGCATTATCATAAATTTATATTATGAAAGTATAATTTAATACGATATTTCAAATTTTAAATTTAAATTTCACTTCACCTTTTATATTAATGATTTTTTTATTTAAGATTGATTAACATTAATTTCATTTAAGATCAATTTATTTTATTTTGCATCATAAAAATCTATTATAATAAAAATATTTAATAAATGCGATTATTTCTAAATTTAAAATTGAATATTTTTCTTAGAATTTTGAATTTTAAAGTCAAATTTTTTAAATAAATATGATAATTATTACTCAGTGTGAATTTTATTAGTAACTTATGTTTTAAAAAATCTATCTTTTCAGATTATGATGCAACATCTATCTTTTCTTTTCAGATTATGATGCAAATTAAATTATTTCACATTCGCATATTAGAGATTTGTTAAAGCTTTCATTTTATTTTTTGTTTGGTTCATTAATGCCTTTAGTGCACATTCTATTTATTATACAGTATATATTTTCCCTTTTATGTTTTGAATATTTTTTTTCCTACATTTCCAAAGAATTTTATTATAATTTTAGTGTAATTTTATATTTACTAAGGTTGAGTAAAAAAAATAGGTTCGCTACAAAATCGCATGAATAATATAAGATTGTTTGTTATATTGTTTTCGTAAATTCTAGAATTATTATATTTTTTCTCTTTTGTATATGACTTTATTATTATTTAATATTTTTTATTTTCCCTTTTATAACATTACTATCATGGTCACTCGCTGAAATAATTTAGTCACTAATAAGAAAGTCAAATAGATAGAATAACTAAAGCAAAATATAAAAAATGTGATTAATTGTATAATGATTATTTTAAAATTGGACACAATTAATTATCATAAAAAATCATAAATATTCTTATTCTAAAAATTTAAATTTTTAATTCATATTATACACCATTTGTATAATAATAATAATAATACATAATTTATATATTTAATTAGAAAATCATTACATGTATTTTGAATTAATTGATTTACATATTATATTCTTCAAATGAAAATCATAATAATATACTAAAAGAAATTTAAGATTTAACATCGGTAAAAAACTACCCAAAAACATAAAAATCGAAAATCGATACCAATTATTAATTGATGTCTTATATGATAATTCTAAAAACTTATAAATTAATATGTTAATTAAGGGATTTATTCATAAGTCTTTTTATAATCCACTTTAAAATTAGACATTCCTTCATTTTCCATCATAGTCACATCTAATATTTCATTGATCACCAAATATATTAATGTAACAAATTTTTTCCTTCTAGAAATATACTTTGAACATGATTAAGGATTTTTGGTAGAACTCTTTTTAGTCTATTAGCTAATACTTTAACTATAATCTTGTATACATATCTAACTAATGATATGTTTTGTATTCACTTAATTTATTATGATTTTCAATTTTGACATATAGGAAATAAATGATGGATTTCTCCTTATGTGTAAATTTATTATTTTTGTGAAATTTCTATAAAAAATTTATTAAGTTTTCTTTTATGATATCACAATCCTTTTTTATAAATATGAAATTAAATCCATTTGTTACATTTTTTAAGATTTGAGAATTCTTTGTACAGAAAGTCTTCCTGACATGAATTTTCGGTAAATATATCTTCTTGTGGTAAATCGCAATACGAGTAGGTCATCACTATGGTTGTGAAAAATGTACCAATGTGAAAGAAAACTTACACTTAAAAAAGAGATAAAGTAAACAATTCAAGTGTGAGTTAGAGTCACACATTGAGAAGGAATGAGAAAGATGAGAAATATATAAGAAAGGATACTCACAAACCTACTGTCTTTAGATTTTGGGTCGGAGGTGGTATCTTGGTCATTTATATGGTTTGCTCATGACTTATTGGTTTCGAATCTCCCTAACATTTTCCCTCGCAAGAACCTAACACACTTCATCCCCATACAACTAGTATTACAGAATGAATTTGATACTTGAATCACCTCCTCATTCCACATACATAAGAGACTCCAAGTAAGTTTAAAGTTAGGGTTACTAACCTACCAACATCCGAATTACCCCACAGACTCTAACACAAATTACACTCAATGATTGTCAGCTTTATTTCTTTTAGACATAATACCTATATATATGTTCCTTTACTACTAACTTTCTCACAATTTTTCTTTAAACCCTTCCCCCTAACCCTCTAACCCTTTAACATTGAAAGACATAATTATTATTTCCCCTCTATTTTACTTCTATTTACCCTCCCCAATTCCTATCTATCCTTATTTTCATATTTTCATATTTTATATTGATAATATATTGCTTACTCTCTTTGTTTGCCCATAATTTTTCCTAATTTCTCATATTTTTACGTGAACGGCATTACTATTTTAAAAAATAATCCTATTACATTTTCTTATGTTGTCATCTAATAGAATATTGCTAGCAAAGTGTACTAAACATGAAAAACTTTTGGTGTTGTTGGAGAATTTGTTACCTTAGCATGAATATCTAAAGTTATCACCATTGTAGAGAGAAAGGAAACATTTAGTAACTCTTCTTTCTAGGTGTGATTGTCCAATCCATTGAATCCTACTTTTCACTTTTGTTTGAATCATAGATTGTTTACCACAATGTCCATCTTCCTTTATTCTTCCTTACATTCTATTCATTTTTGTTGTGCATTCTCCCCTTTGATAAGGCATTTCTAACCTTTCCATCCCATTGTGTACTAGTTTTGTCATAAACATTGTTTCTAAATCATTGTGTCTTAATCCCTCTATTTCATTGGCATTGCAATTGCCAACCAATTTCAACCTTCATTTTGCCTTCAAGCCAACTAGTGAGAATCTTCTTAATATAACCTTATAGGGGATATTTTTCTTTTATTGTAAATGCTTGTCCATTAGTGGGTGATTTTTAAACAACTCGAACAAACTCATTGTGGAAACATTTACCACACAAACGATAATAACAAAGAAAAAAAGCCACAAATGAAAACACTAGAAGGCAAACAAAGAAAGAACAACAAAGAAACACATAGAGAAATAACGTGGTTCAGTAGACGTGTTAATGAACTTCAATATACATGCATGATAAAGTTTACTATGAGAAAATATTACAGCTCAAAGTTTCTCTCTTGGTAAACTCTTGCTCACTGTTCACAATTATCTATTTCTACAATTGAACAACAACTATTAATTGACATAAATTATCATTATAGGTTCCTACTTATACAATATAACTACCATAACTATTTTTTTTGTGAAACACACTTAAACTAACAAAAAAGACACATGAAGGATGCTTTCTATTATTGAGCTTAAACATCAGTTAGGAACCTTCTATAGACGATACTAGTCTTAGTAGAAGTTAAGAGACTAGATGTTCTACTCAGACTATTCTTTATAGATACTAGACGATGCATATCTCCTACATGACGGTCTAATGAAGTTAAACAATCTAGGAACTTTACTAGAATTTATTGAACTAATCTTCACACACACTCCTTTAAAAACTTCTTTGTAAGGCCCAAATATGAATCCATTTGTTGGTCATTTTCATTATACTCTCCATCTTGTAATTTCTTTCCAAATGCTTTATTTGGGTCAACATTTTGTCTCAAATTTGTTGGTTGTTTTTGGGCTCATGTATGTGATAAATATGATTTCAACTTAGTTGTTTACACAATTTAAACCCCCTTTATTTGTATTTTTGTCATGATCTCTCCTTTTTTTTACTTTAAAAGTTAATGATACTATTATTTTTTTACAGAAAGTGATTATTATTCACTTCTTTGATTTCTTTTTGTAGAGAAATGGGAGCTTGAAGTTAAGAGTTATGAAAATCTGGTATTTTTCGCACAGTTACACATAGCCTCACCCAATGAGGGGAATCTCTAGTCGCTGGGTCACCGGTACACTCGCTAGGTGAAAAAGGATTAAAATACTAGTTTTGTATGTGGACTCTCACCCAGCGAGAGAAAATGGTCGCCCAATGAAAAGTCACTTTTGGATCACTTTTGGATCACTTTTAAAAAGTGAAATTTTGGATTGTGGGGTAATTTTTAGAGGCTTGTGACAAAAAGGAAGAATAGCAAATAATTTGGAGGAGAGAAGAGCTTGGAAGAGACTTCCATCTTCAAGCTCATCCATTTTGTTGCCATTTTTTGTACTCCAAATGTATAAGAGTAGCTAACACCCCCTCTCACTGGAGTTGGATGCAATGAACTCAAACTTTATGCAGTTTCTCATTGTTATATTTATATATATATATAATATTTTCTCATATTCTTGTATTCATTCTTCTTTGCTTCACGTGCATGGCTTGATCATTTATGTTTTATGTTATTTCTGAACTTTGGAAAATGTTTTTTGAAACTTAGAACTCAAGATTGAACAACCTTGGGTTATAATATTAGACATAGTAATATAATATTTGATCATTTTATACACATGTTCTTCATGCAAGCTTTATAAAGAGAACTATGGAATTAGTTATTTTTGTATTAAAGTTTAGAACTTGTTGCTAAGGAATTAGGGCAAGTATGCATCTTGTGTGAATGTGAAGTCTTGTTTGAGATTGTCTGCGAAGAAATTTGTGTAAAGTTGAATTCAGGAAATCCAACCCCGGTGAAACTATATAACTTAATTAATCTATTTTGAGTTGTTTATGTTATTGCAAGTTGAATCTTTATGTGTGAACTTGATGAATTTAAGTCTTTTACGTGTTAATCTAAATTAGTAATGGCTCATACAGGTTAAACAATCACTAATCCCTTAGGAAAACAATACTTGGACTTCCTACTTTATTACTTGAACGATTTGGTGCACTTGCCAAAGAATTAACATTATGCAAACACATATCTTCTTTAGTGTCCTACCCAAATGTATGTGCCTTACTTTCCCCATTTGAATTTTCATTATCCTTTGCCTCCCTCTTTTTATTTTATGTCACCGAGATCATGTCGTACACTAATAACTCTATTTAGCACGTGCTCGTCTTGTGACAGGTGAACACTTTCTTTGTCCAGTAGTTCTTGTGTAATTCGATCATCCTTGTTTGTCCATTTCTCATTCTCTAAAGGTGATCACCCTTATTTCTCCTTCATTAATCGTTTTCACCAACCATTCATCCTAGGATTTAAACCATTGCGATGTTACTTCCCCCTTTTCACTTTTGTGAAGGTGCATCTTAATTGGTCACCATGTTATGTTCCACATAAAGCATTTACAATTTTCTCCGACAAGGTTTTCCTCCTTCAAAATTTATACACAAGCAATCTCCCATTAAAACTAATCATCTAACTTTGTACAAACTTTTGGGGTATGGACGTGTTATTTTGTATGCTTGTATATTTCTAAGTTTTCATATATCTAAATGTTTTCCTAAAGTAAAACTAACATTTGACACAAACTCACCACCTTGTTTTAAACTCAATGAATTGACCAAACATTAGTACTTTGTAACATCTTACGTAGAGGCCCAAAATGGGAGACATGTTTCATTTCTATACTGTGAAAGGTTGCCTTCAGTTTCTTATCCCCTTCATAGAAAAATCATATAATTATATCTTTGTTTATTTATTATATCAACAGTTATTTTCTAGGTAGGACAACTTAACTTCGTTTCACTTTATACGTTGTTCTGCACCCTATCCCTTATGACCTATATTGTATCATACCTATTAAGATCTAGGGGTGTTCATAATACAACTTGGTTCGATTTTTTACTAAAAATACATCTGAACCAAACATAAAAAATATATATGGATCGTTTGAAAGAAAAAAATCCAAAGCAAACCAATTTGTGCATTTTGGTTTTGATTGGTTTATGTGGTTTTTAATTTTTAATTTTTTTATTTTATTATATATTTCCTCATTCATTTTATCTTTTAAATTTAATATATATAAAGTGTGTTACTCAAAATCTAATAAATATATTGAATAATAACAATTAGAAAGGTACACACAAATTCATTCATAATTGAACAAGGGAAAGACACAAATGTACTTATTATGGATCATTTTCCTAAGTATTTCACTCATACAACATTCATCACATCACATCTATAAACCAATCAAAACTTCTGAAATTTGATTGTTCTCATTTTTTCTAATAGTTAATTTCTATCCTTGCTTTGGCTATTTGATCATGTTACAAACAAGTTTTATCTAATTTTTGTTCATTCTCAACTAAAATATTTTCATCTTGCCTTAATTATAAGCACTCTTATTTTAAGAGTTTATAGTGTTCTCAAATTAATGACAATGACAAAGTGAAGCGAGAGTAAACATAGTGACGCAGTCAAGCGAGAGAGTGGAGTTTATGACACCCTCAAGATGAGTTGACAATGTTATTAACAAAGAAATCAATAAACTTACAAATCATGAAGCAGATCAAACAACTATGTAAGAAGATTTAGGTTAAAATGTATAATTTACCATTATTGTTATTATTATTATTACTATTACATTGTAAATAGTTAAAAATATATACTAAATTACTATTACGATTTAGTTTGGTTTGGATTGATTTAAAAATTTAAACCTAAATTGAACTAAACCACACAATTCTTAAAAAAAATCCAAAATAATTCAAAAAGTTTAAATTCTTTAGTAATTTAGTCTAGTTTAAATTGATTTTCATTTCTTTTGGATCAGTTTGGTTTTAAAGCCATTTGCCAACCTTCCACCCATGCTTCATATAGTCATTTCTTAACTTCCATACTAACATTGGTACACACACCTTTTCTTCTTTCTTTTATGTTTATGATATCACTTTCCTATCGTGCATATGAGTTCAAGCATGGGCTCTTTCATCATATGGAGGTGGTGCTTGATTCTATGGTCCTTATCTTAGTTTTCATTCCATAACTTATGACTCATATGACATTTTGTGATTAGGTACATTAATATATATATATATATATATATAATTAACTCTTTATTATTTTAGAATGTTTAGTTACTTTTTTGTTTTTTATCATTATTTAATTAAAGATACAATATCCATTTATATTCAAATAAACAGTTTATTAATATATATATATATATATATATATATATATATTCTAATATTAATATATATATTATCAGAAAAGGAGAAAAACAACATCTAAATAATACTGTCAGTTCAAATTAAGATAAGCTCATTTATCATGTCATCCTACTTTTTGCTAAATAAACTTATAGGTTTGTGGCATAAATTTTAGCTAATTGCATGACTGAAATGAGAGATTTTTAATTTTACACTCATTGTGTCTCTAGTCTAATATTGGCAAAGTTTGTGGAGAAAAGAAAATATTAAAATTTTTTAAACTATGTAATTTTCCGTAGCATATAAAATATAAAGTATCTTAAATATGTTTTTTTATTGAAATATAATTGTATTTTATTTTTATTTAATTAAGTTTGAATTATTTTATACATTTAGATATACTTAAGTTAAAAATTTGTTCCATTAAGTGTTTAAAATATTTTTAATTTTCATCTAAATATCTTACTTCTGAGCTTGCTGTGAAAATGATAATTTGATCATTACTTCCGTATTTTCATTTTCAATTCATTGATCAATTTGTTCCTTGCCTCTCAAATCTCCTCAAACTCGCCAATTAAACTTGTTCCTTCGTTCTTTAGGAATGAGTTAAATGGCAGATTGAAGAAGACTGTAGAAGAAAAAAATAAGGGAACTAACGAGTTGGAGACATGAAAACTAAAATAACATCTATGTTATCTCATTAATTGCGAAATCAAATGGCATGGAAGATAATAGTAATTTTTTTTAATACACAATAAAATGAAAATTTTAATAAAAAATAAATTAAAAACATCCACATTTATAACCTACTTAAAACTTAATTGAATTTTTATTCTTATTTTATAAAATAAAATATTTAATTTTTAGTTTTAGTAAAATATTCTTTTAATGGTTTTTGTTTATTTATTTGTTTTAGTCTTTTTAATATATATCTATTTTCTTAATCTCTATAATACGACATTTTGAATTAGTTTCTTTGCAAAGTGTTTAATAGGGATTAAAAGAGTTATTTATGATGTTTACCTTTTATTTTCTCTTAATTAATTTAATGATTTTAAAAGTAATCCATTTTTAACTTGTGGGAATAAAACATAATTCTAATTCTAATTATATATAAGTGTTATGTTTGCATCACAAGTGATTTCATCGTGTCATGAGATCGTTCAAATGTTACATAGTGATTATTTTTATTTCACAAATAATTAATCTAAATTACATTAAAAAATTATACAGAATCATATTTATTATATTTTGGTTTAATAGATATTTTAGTCTCAATATTTTGTGAAAATTTATAATATTTTCTCACCTTTATTTTTTTTTTAATTGAGTTCCAAATTTTATTAAAATTTGTTAATGTGATCTTTTTTGTAAAAAATTCACATATTGTAATATTTGTATTCATATCCTTTTACTCTTATTCACGTGCTACGAATATAAACATTTATGTTATATCATTGATTTTATGAATTTGACACAGTGCTACGAATATAAACATTTATGTTATATCATTGATTTTATGAATTTGACACAAAAAGAATAAGAATACGAACACTAAAATATATAAACTTTTAATACAAAAGATCATTTTAATAAAATTTAAGATTTAATTGCAAAAAAAATAAACATAAAAAAATATTATAAATTCTAACAAAATATTGAAATAAAATACTTATTAAATTTTGTATTTTTAATTATATCAGCTAAAAATTATCATATTTAACTCGGTGACATTAATCATTACGACTCTTGTTCAAATATCTGATCTTCTCCCCATTGAGTTTATCATTCTCAACAAACCAAAATGGAGTGACCTAGCCTGCACTTCAACCAAATTGAGAGGATTATTTAATTCGCAACTCTACCAATTTCCATGTCGTGCTCATGTTAGAGAATGATAACCAAAAAACAGGGGGATGGGGTTGAAGATGTATGTATCAGATAATCCATAGTTTACTTAGTGGAAGAAGCATTTTCTTAATTAACGGTACTTGATCATGCTGCAGAAAATAGCTATTTCAGGATAGCAGGAGCCAAGTAATGCTGAACCAACTCCTTTTGGAAATATTCCAATTAATGCTTACTCTTTTATATATGTTTCTGCATTTCCAATAGTATTTAGGAGACATCCCCATGTGCATTAAAACCATAGTTTATGCTTCAAGTTGCAAGCCCTACAGGAATATGACCGTACATTTGGGGCAGAGGAAGTCTTCTTAAATACCACTCTCATCTACCTCATCCAGGGCATCATTCACTGAGTTTCTCTTGAAGCTAACAATATAGTTAGCTAGGGTTTGTTTAGCTCAATACATATCCTTGTCTTGTGTTGTCCTCAGTTTCATTTCATGGCACCAAGAACCATCATGTTAACCTTTCTTCTCTTCCTTATTCTGCAACACAACTTTGGCGCAATAGAAGCGTCAAGGAACAACATTCCTGCACCACCAGTTATACCTAGGAGTCCACAAGCTCCTTCAGTTTATTGGTATAAACCAAACACTGATACCATTGGAGGTGGCCATGACGCCTATCGCCCAACCAGTCCCGGTCATAGCCCTGGTGTAGGGCATCAAACACCACAAACCAAATAAATCATATTTAAAAGGATTTTGGGCTTGAAGCTTTTTTCTCCTTGCTTTCACTTTTCGTCATCTTTGTTTTTGATCTCCTGTTCTCGTGCTGATGAATCAAATAGCAGGGAATGCTTTGGCTAAGGGAAAATAATCTAGATTGATGTTGTTGGTTGTTTCTTATTGTGTTTTAGTGGGGTTACTTTCGATCTGCATCCGAAAAGTTGCTTGTTAATTATCAGTGTTTGATTATTTTGGTATAATATATTGAGTTGCCTATCTCTTTCAGTGTTTTCTTTCCCATGTTTTGGTATGGAGGATCATCTTTTGACTTTTTGCAATAAGCTTCACATCACTATTGTTTTGTCTTATGTAACAAAATTAACAACAGTTTTGTCTTATGTAACAATATATCGAGCAACCTCATCTTCTGTACCTATAAATAAAAGAGGGTGAGCCATGGAAGAGGTGGGCTCCAATAACTAATTAATTAAAGTATACGAATACACAGTAGAAATTTAAGCTTATATCCAGCAATATTAATAAGCATATATCTAAGTTTATATTTTCAACACATGCATTTATCAAGATGATGTTTTGATAATCTTTTAAAATATAGATGATAACCCATTTACAAAAAATATAATAATAACATCTCAATCAATAAAAAAAATGTTAAATACAAATACAATGAAGAATTGTCAAATGGTTTTACACCTTATAAGGTACGTACCTCAACTCAAGGTAAACATATACATTGTTTCGAAAAAAGCTATACAATATAAGTGGACCACTTTTGGTCCCCAAGTTCTCTGATATTGCATTTTAATGTTGACTCTTTGTACTGTGTTCAATCTTTGTAATTAAAATTTGGATAATATGTTTTTCCTCATTTTTGATGATTGGTATATGACTATTTTTTTAATGATTTTTAACATGGGTCAGATATGTTAATAAAAATATTAAAATGAAAAATTCAAAGTCAAGTTTTTCAACAAAAAATAATTACCAATAATTTAGTGAATATTTTAAACTTCAGTTCTGGTTTACGGAGCAATACTTTGATTACTTTTTTTCCACTTATAATGTGTCTTGTAACTTTTAGATTTAATTTTTGTAATTTAAGTGCAATTAATATTATTTAGAATAATTTTAGTTGAACATTTTCAAGCCCAAGTAAAAATCATAAATAATATTAGACAAAAAATAAAAAATAAAAAAGTATAAAATATACATCTTGAAGCTCAAATGAAAGAGAATTTGGAGTCTGAGAATTCCAATTAGAACAAGGAAACAAGTCAAGCTAAGCTTGGAAAATGTAACACAAGCATTTAAAGCAAGCAAATGATCCTGATCTAAATCTAGAAATTTTCGAATTTTGAATTTTCTCTTTCTTTTCTTCTAATTTTCGATCAAAGTTAGAAATAATTTAGATCTCTCATTTAGATTTAGATGCATGTAGGTGCATTTACATGTCATTTGTTTATAAATTTCAAATATAGTCATCATCACCTATTTTTGTATATACTATATGAAAAATGGTTATTAGAGTTGGCAAAAATGCTGACACAAGTAAATAAAAACTGACCTTAACCAATAAATAGTGTCTGCAAAAAGAAAAAAACATATACTGAAAACATGGATACAAAATCATTAGCATCCACTCAAGACTAATAGTATCCATTTAACTAACTCTTATTGCAATAATATAATTAATTTAATATTTGTAAAAGTTAACAAAATTGAGTTTAGGATATCTTCGTTACAAAAAGTTATAACATATTTTAATTTATTTTTATAAATTTTATTATATCACATTATTTTTAAAAAAAATTATTTAATTTATAAGATCTAATTTAATAATATATTATTTATATTTTGACTTAATATCTTTTTTATATTATAATTACATTTAATACAAATAATAATAATATTTTATTTTATATATAGGATTTTAGAGCATCTTAAATAAAATTTATTTATTACAATTATTTAAAATTAATTATAATAATTTATTATTCAAATTGATGAAATAATATAAAAAATATTTATAATTATTTATTTCAACAATTCTAAATAAAAAAATATTTAATTATATAACCTATATTTTATAACTTACAAGCTATAAATAATTATAACGACTAATTTACATTGCATTACAAATGCTCTTTATTAGACTATAGATATTAATAACTGTGTCCATGTATTTATTAAAAGTAACATGAATAACTTGTTGAAGCAGACGCATATGTTATGTTTCTAATTAATTGAAATGATGTATTCATTGTTCATTACATAAAATAAAAAAATTATTATAAAGACAGTGATTTTATTTATGCAGTAATTTATAGAGATGAAAAATTAAGTTGAGTTCCGAACTCAAATTCAAGTAACTAAAATCAAATTGACCTAAAATGAGTCCTAAATTAATATCCAGATAGCTAGAAAAATAAATTCACCCAACAATTAAATTTGAGTCCCAAATTAAGATCCAAACAGCTAAAACTAAATTGACCTAAAAATTAAACTGAGTCCCAAATTATAACCTAGACAGTTAAAAATTAAATTTACCTAACAATCAAATTGAGTCAAATTAAAATCCAAACAGCTAAAATCAAATTGACCTAAAAATCAAATTGAGTCCCAAATTAAAATTCGGATAATGAAATTCACCTAACAATCAAATTGAGTCCCAAATTAAAATCAAATTGAGTCCCAAATTAAAATCCAAAGAGTTAAAAATCAAATTGATCTAAAAGCTCAAATTGAGTCCCAAATGAAAATCCATACAGCTAAATATGAAAGTGAGTCCCAAATTAAAATCTAAACAGCTAAAATTCAAACTCAGTCTCAAATCTAGAAATTACCAAATTAATATTACAATAACAAATAAAAGTGGTAAGTAATACAAAAATGTTTGGAATTACGGAGACACGCTGGGTTGAAGTACCATAAGACAGTGAGTATACATGTTCTATCAGCTGCAGTACTGCAAAACATTTAAAATATCATCAATTTCAACATAGATTTCAAGCTGCAAAACATAGATTTCAACAAAGTGTAGTCAAGTTTATGAGAAATTTAAAGAGTTGTTGGCAAAGATTAAGCCGTTGGGGTATGTGGGTAATGTTGGTGCTCTAGTTACCTTAGCTATCACAGTGAGAAGCTAGCATTAGCATATGGCCTTTGACATCCAAAGCAATTTTGCCATCCAAACAACTATTCCTTGCCTACCCAAAGGTTTACGCTGATGACTCTGACATGAAACCTGGCTTCAGACAGAATGTGGTTAGTGCTGAATATCTGATCATGTGTGTAAGCTTTCGAGGGTCAAGGCTCAAGGTCGACACAAAAAAGACCAGACAACAGGATTTCTTTGTCAACGGCTTATAGTTGCTATTGGAGAGTGTGCTGAGGAAGTAAGACCTTAAATTGAAGAAATGGGAGAATTTGAAGGGATTGTTTGAACACACTAAGTCGTATATGGAAGCAGGTACTGTGGAAAGAATGATCTAATCAGTTAAAATTTTCTTGCATTCAGTCACATCAATCAAGAGAAATCTTTTAATCTATTAAAATTCTACATCAAACCCAGTGAAGATGAAAATAAACTCCAAATCATTAGCCTTCTTATTATCAAGTTTCTAATCTTCAATTTTTTACAACTTCAAGAAAAAATGTTTGATTCATTAAATCTTTAAACTTAAAATACTTCAAATTCCAACTATCATTTGGTTATCAAAAGCAAGGTTAATCCATAAAATTGTATGAAGCATAAATTGAATTTGAATTTTGGTTTGAATTGTATGAAACTCATAAATTCGTCACCAATATGAATTATATCACTACCTACATGAGTAATTTTAATCACGAGTTTTATTTCATTGCTAGTTGATTTTTTTTGTCAATAAATCCCTTACTTATCCGATTTAGTTTAGGATCATAAAATCTTGGTTAATTTTTTTTATCATGAATAATATTTGTATGGTTTAACCATGTCTATGTTATTTTAATGATGTTATTGATTGATTACCATTGCTTTTAGCTGTGTTTAATTATTTGATTTTGAGTTATATGTTGTAGTTTTCTTTTCCTTAATCTCTACTCTTTTACTTAAGAATATATTGTAAAAGAGGAAAGTGATTTTCTCATCATCCTTTAAGAAGTTTCTTCCAACACAACAACCTTTGGTTGGTTGAACACTAATATTGAAGTTTACTTCTTGTTTGATTAATTGATTGAATATAAACATTAGATCAAATGTTTAAATATAGTATTGAATCATAATGTTATGTTTAAGTTTGGAATTTAAAAGCAAAAATTAAAAAAATTAAAAAATTCCAAATTGTGGAAACATATACATGCTAAATGCAAAAGAACAATGTTGTTGTATGTACAAATCATATTGTTTTAAAATTTAGATGAAATATTAATTGTTGATTCATTTTAGTAGACAAATTAATTAATATAATTGCAGTTGTATTAATCTCTTATCATTCTCTTAGTCTCTTGATAGTATTTTGATCTTATATTATTTGAGTAGATTATTGTTTTTTAAATGCGTTTTATCTTTATTTTCTTTTAGTTTTTTCATATCTTATAATTTTTTTTAGTTTTTTCATATCTTATAATTTCTTTTAGTTTAGCCTATTTTTTATTTAGTATTTTTTAAGTTTGATTTCAAATTTCTTAAGTTTTGTATTATGATTTTTGTTTTCTTGAATATCCTAAGTTTCTTTTCAAAGTTGTTTTCTTTCACTTGGTTCATTAGTTCAAGAGTTTTTATCTTGAAATCCTTATCAATGTTAACAAGTGTTTGAGTGAATTTTGAGTAATCCTACATCTTCTTACACTTAAAAATTCCTTAAAAATTATGGGACATTTGTGAGGATACATATATTTTATTTGTTTTGTAATATTTAACTTGTTGCTTGTCATTTCTTTATTTTTTTATATAATTTTTTTAGGCACAATGTCAAGAACATCTTTTATTCTTTCTCCTCATTCCACCAACTAGAAAGTGGAAAATGACAAGTTGAAAAGAGAATATAATTACATGAGATATTAACATTTTGATGAAGATATGAAGCACTTTGAAGAAGAGGAAAAATTTTAGAAAGATTGATGATATTTTGAAAAAAAGAAGAATATTCAAAAGTTTCTCTAACTATGAAAGCTATGATAATTAAAAAAGACCAATGACACCAACAAAATTGTGAATCAAGAAGGCATGACTCACTAGTATTCACCATGAGCAAGCTAAACAAAAATCTTCCGACGTTCCATGGCACAAACTATTCGGAGAAGTTTTTTAATGGAAAGGAAAAATTGGATCCAATTTTTATTTTATAAATTTAGTAAGGATCAAAAAGTGTAAGGAGTTTGAGGACTATGTCATATCTTGATGACAGAAAACTTTGTGATATTTTGCTCATAAAAATTAGCCATTTATTATTAGAAAAACTATGACAATTTGATGTAGTTGTCCTGGTGTTTCTAATTCTTATTCTTTCAAAAACATGGATTATAAGCACGTATTAAAACCTTGGTCTCTAAGAAGGTAAATAAAGACTAAGAGAAAATGAAAAAAAATATGAAAATTAAAGAAAATTTTGTTTTTAAAAATTTAAAAACAAGTACAAGGTTACCACTATAAGAAAACATCAAATTAATTTTTAAACAATAACATGATCAAAATATGATGTTAGCCGATTCTAGTAAGACACAAAATGTTAATATTTAAAAAAATTGAAAAATGTATAATTATTTTTAAATGATTTAAAGTTGACTTAGCCAACTCTAAGTCATCACTATTTATTTTTTAGTAAATAAATATTTGAGTTAGTATTGGAGTAGTATCGACATATAATCGACTCTAATAGAGTCTACTTAATGTTGAGTCCTCTTAGCTAACTTTGAGCAGACACTAGCTATTTTTAATTTTTTAATAAGTATAAATATGTGTATTAACATTGAAGTGAACGTTAACTGAAATAAATATTAAAAATAAATAAAAATAACATTGGTTTAGTTAACACTAATCTTATTTATTTTTATTTAAATTAGTATGGCTTAGCCGATACTAACATAATATATCTTTAATATTTATTGAAGTTTGTCGAAACTAATTTTATTTATATTTTATGGATTTGTGTGTATGAGAAAGAATATGAACTATATATTATTTTTAATCCAAAGACTCATATTTCATCGATCAAAATACAAAATTATTATTTAAGTTAATGTTGGCTAGCTGATGCTAATTTTATTTATATAAATTTGTGTGTGTATGTGAGATAGAATATAAAGGTAGATTATTTTAAATCCAAATATTTAGTTTTAACTAATCAAATCACAAAATTTTCTCTTTTTTTCATATATAAATCTCTTAATATTCATCTCTTTCATTCACACTTATCTTCTTATATTCATTTCCATCATCCACATTTATCTCCTCACATTTATCTCTTTTATCTACATTCATCTTCTCATAATCATTTTCTTTATCTATACTTATCTTCTCCATCTACACCCATCTCTTTCATCTATACTCATTTTCTCTCACCTATCTTTTTCATACACACTCATCTCGTTGCATTTATTTCCTTCATTCAATTTAATTCATAAAATTTTTTATAAAAATAAATTAATATAAAAATGAAAACATTGTATGAGATTTTTTTTAAAATTACTATCAATAGTCTAAGTTAAATAATTTTTAAAATAAAAAATATTAGCATAAGCTTAACGCTAATTAGAGTTTACATTCAAAAGTTAATATTAATGAATTAGTGTTGATAGTTTTAAAATTCACTACACCAAGATACAAATTTAATATACTACTGACTAATTAATATCAGTTTTTGCTTGTTAACGTCAGCTTACATTCATAATTTTTTTAATACCTATGAACTTGAACGATCTATAGTTACAGTAAACATCTTAGCAAAATGACACTAAAAGAATATTGCAAAAGAATCAGATGTGGAAAAACCTATCAAATAATGATAAGTGTGTGTGAATAAATATGGTTTGTTTGTAATCATGATAGAATAAAATACAGTGGAAGAAGGAGTACCCACATTTTTTTTCTTAACTTTCCTTTCTTTCTTTTTCTTTCTTTGTAAAGCTAATGTAACGTAGAGTGGTCAATTAGAACTTCTAAAATCTTCATCATCCAATATGAGCCATCTCCGATCCTTATAAAAAGGTGTCAGTGCCTCAAAATTAATTGTTTTAATTTGACTGCATGCATGGTTTCACATTTTTCTTTCCTGTGCCTTTTCTTTTCATGTCATCGCCTGCTGCAAGTGAACGAGGAGACATAAGTGATTCTGAAATTATTATGTTGTTTATATAAAAATTCAACAACTTAAGTTTTTACTTGCCATATCGTTTTTTTAATAATCAACATATAAATTTTCACATTTTTATGTTTATAAAATTGATGTAAAAAAGTTCAAAATAACTTTCATATAAAACATAACTTAAATACAAGGTAGACGCATTCTTTCATGCAATGCACCCACACATATCTATGCGCGCGCGCACACATATAAATTAATGAGTTTTGAAGGTAAATGATTCAATTAAAATTATAGAATGATATAATTGTTGGTATACCCTATGTCCCAAAAGGTGATAAAATGGGTGGACCCACCTGCCACTTAATTGGCTTAGTGAATTAAGATTTTTAGTTAATAAGAATATGTAGATTGGGTTGGATTATTTTTGTCAACAACTTATAAATAAAATAATGAGACACAAATAATAGAAAAAAAATAAAATAATAGGATACAAATAATAGGGTGAGTAAACTCATTACAAAATATTTACACACATCTTTTTCAAATAATTATATTTTAATTTGACTTCATCTATTTTGGCTACCTACTAGCCTATCGAGACATCACAATTATACTTTATATGATATTATAATTAATTATATATCATGTATCATATATTAATAAACACTTAACATATTAATTTACTGAATTGTGCAATTTAGGAGAAGATACTAAACATAAGTAACATATTCTAAATAAGTAAGAGTTTCAACCGCAGTATCCACATTTTATAAGAGTAATTTCAAAATTGAATTGCAAACTCCGAACTAAACTGGATAATAGATTGACTGTATATAATTTATAATTCGTGCAAGTTAGAATTAATTTGTTACGTTTCATAATTTCTATTATATTTTATAATCATATATATATATATATATATATATATATATTTTAAACATAATTAAATATTTTTGTTTATTTTTTCTTCTGTTATATATTTATAAATAAAAAATTTTAATATAATTTTTTCATATTATATTTTATGGATTAGTTGTAATAAATTATTAGTTTTTACTTTTTTAATTATTATACTTACAATGAATCTTTTATTTTGATAATATAGTTAAATTTTAAATTATAAAATTATAAAAAAAATTCAATTTTTTAAATTTTTTGTGAAGTGACTTGTAGAACTATAAATTCGTATAGATAAAATCTTTTAGTTCACAAATGTTATGCGAGACAAATTAAATATGAGACCAATCAAATTGAGACGAGTCGGTCCATGTTGTCACTCTTACGGTTTATGATGTAAATTTAATGGATTAGAAACTAAATAAAAAGAACTAAACTATTTATCCATTTTTAATTAAAAATTAAAATGAAAATTAATTTAAATAATTAAATTTTTATTTATTATTTAATTTAAGTATATAATAATATTATAAGTTAAATTATTAAAAATTTTAATTATTAAGTATAATAAAATAATTTAATACTAAAAATAATATTTTTTTAAATTTATCTGATTATAAAATTAAATAATTAATTAAAAATTATATATTTTTAATATATATATATATTATATATTATATTTCATTAAAACTACTTCTTTTGAATAAAATATATATACGTCACATATCAGTGTCAAAATTACTTCTTTTATTTTTTATCTAAAATAAATATAATTTAGTAATATACTTGCACATGCATATATACATATGTATATATAGTTAAGATTCGTTTCTTTCACTTATCAAATTTATTCAAATTAAGAGTGTTTATTGGGTCGATCATCCAAGCTGATCCAATTTAACTCAAAATAAGTTGGGTTTCATTTGTGATTAAATTAAATTTGATCAATCTAACTAACACGCTCTTATATGGATTGAGTGAGTTTAGTACGTGTAACCTAAGATCTAATTCGATATCTATCCTTATATTATTGTTTTCTTTTTCTTTTTTCATTTGTTTAGTTTTGACAAATTATTTTATAGACAAATTATGTTTTTTTTTCATATCTTAAATTAGTTTAAACAAAGATATAACTTTTTGACTCATTTAAAGTTTTGAATTAATTTTTGTATCCATTATGTTATTTTTTTAATTAGGTTGATATTTAAAAATTACAACTTAATTTTTTTTTTAAATTTTAACTCAATTGACTTAATCAAATTTAACCTTCTTGAAAGTATGTTGAGTTGGATTAAGTTTTATATAAAAAATTATCAACTCAACTTAATGTAACTCGATATCTTTTTAGTGGTTTGAATAATATATTTGTCGAGAACTTACTCAACTCAATCCACCAACATTCCTATTTGAAATTACACTTTCATAAGTTTTTTTAAACTAAAAAATTTAATCAATCCAATTATTAATGTTGGTTATATTATTTTAGTGGTTATATTTATTAAATTTCATATAATTTAATTATTTATAGATATATTATCGAATAATATATATTTACATATTTTAAATATCACATTCTCTATTACAATGATGTCATAAAATTTTAAACAATTTTAAAATTCTATAAAATTTTGCATACATTTTCTTTACTATAAAGATTAGAAAATTCAACATTTTATCGACAATAAAAAATAAATTAAATAAAACATAAAAAAGTGTTCAAAAAATATAATTAGAGGTTTGGAGATTTAGTTTCCAATGATGAATGTCTCTTTTATATTCAATGACTGAATTAATTAACTTTACATTCTACAAATATCATACTCTTATATTTATATAATAATAATAATAATAATAATAATAATAATAATAATAATAATAATAATAATAAGATGTCTATCCAATTTACTTCTTTTATTTTTACTCAAAATAAAGACAATTTAGAAATTAAATAGTCAGCTAATTGATGATATTTCTATGACCAATTCTTTAAGTTTTTTTTTTAATTGTTGTAGTGCGTAAGACAGTTGCTCTTTTGTTGATTGAAATAAAATTCAACTTTAGTTTATTGAGCAAAACCGATAATTATTGATTAGAAATTAAATATTTAAATAACGAAAAAACATTTCAACTTTCCTTAAATAGATATCTGGATTAGTGGCTTTCTCATCCCTTCATAGGCTCAATGGTTGTCATTAATTAAATTCTTGAAACTAATCAAAGATGCAGACAAAGCAGAAATTGCAAAATCCAATAAAAAATGCCTTGTTGGATTTTCCTTTCATCTAATAAAAGTTCGACAGCATTAGGAGCACAAAACCTAAGTTAAAGCATATTCGAGGGTTCCTAGATAAGGCTTGACGAAGTGGTAGTGGGTGAAGACCCGCTGCATCAGACATATGCAGATGGACAAAAGCAAAACCTTTCTGCCATTTCCATAATTTATTTGTACCTTCAAACAAAAATATAATGAATCCCAACAATTAGTCGTATAATATAGTACAAGCTTCCCTCAGTTCTAAGCCAGCATGCGAAAGAAAAAGGTGTGCGAAAGATGGATGAATGAATGAGGCTTATTGTGAATTAAGAAACCACAAGTTGCAACTTGTATCTCTTGTGATGATGAATAATGATCTTATTTCCACAACTTTTGATGAAGTTAAAGGAGCATTACTTGAGAGCATTGTGCATATGGTATGTCACATATTTTAATTCACAAGGAATCTCTGGTATTGGAGTGTTTGTTTGACAACCAGACTTGGGATAGTAGATGCAAGTTCATGCACTTGGGGTGGTCGAGTTATCTGTTTATAGTGGAGTCAAGTTGACTCTATATATATAAAACCAAAAAGAGAACCAAAAGCTATGTGTGATTGATGGTGGTGACCGAATGGTGCCAAAAACAAGGTACCTTATGTTCCTATACCTGCAAGTAAACAATTAACGAAGGTATATAATGATTTTATGTGCTTGTTTGAGTTCACAGAATGAAGTTTGGTGTGCAGTGCCAAATCTACCTTGCTATGTAACCTTTTCTGGCTCAAAATACCTAAACTGGTGAAAAACAAAGTCAGTATTCTGTAGCCCCATTTTTCTGGCTCATTTGGGTTTTGAGTTGGTGAAAAAGGTGGGTTGGTGCAAGTCTGAACAACACTTTCTGACACTTTCTTTGGGGCCATATCAAATTACTTTCGTGTTCAAAACACACCATGCACACGTACAATTTCATTCCTTAGCATGAGAAGAGGGGAAGAAGTATCATTAAGAGAAAATATATTGATGATCAAAATCTGTGGATAAAGTCAAAATTTCACTGGTAACACAAAATTGTTAGAAAGTTGATGCTAGAAAGAAACCATGATGAATTTTTGTTCGAGTACATACACTGTGAAGTGTTATTATTTCTACGTATAAATATGTGTAAATCACGTATTAGCTTAAACATTCCTACTAATATATGGATAAGCTTGTTGAAATATTGTTTTCAAAACTATAAACCTTTTCAAAAAATTTATATTTGCTATTATTGATAAAAAAAAACCTGTTAGACGAGAGTACTCGTGCTTGATTAAGAAGTTTTTCTATGTAGAAATCCCCCCAAACTACTTACTGGAAAGTCAACAAGCTTAAATAAGAACATATTTCAATGTTGTAACTTTATAAAATATGTGAATTTAGTGTTTCAGAATTTTAAAAATATGATGAATTCTTATAAAAAAATGACTAAATCCAGATATATTACAGTTTGAATATATATATATATATATATATATATATGAATGATTTAAATAGCTAGAAATATAGTGAAATATGAACCCATGAACATATATATATACTTTTTCAATTGATGGCTAATTAACCATGTAAACTTTCAACTGTACAAAATTCAGTACTTTGATTTTATGTTAGATTAAATCAAATGCAAATTTATCATTTAGATCTAAATTAAAGCTAATTTAAATAATTTATATTTTTTTATATCTGAAACATAAACCTAAAATCACACAAGTGAAACCAACCACGCTATTATATTATTCTTGGTATATTAGTACTTCTTGTACTATTCAATTCAACAGATCTATATATTTAATTTTCTGATAAAAAAATTGTATAATTCTTAGAAGAATGTGATGTCTTGTTGTAAAGCAATGTGAGAGAAACTCAGCTATTGCTATTTCTCTGTAGATCCTAGTTCGACCCTTTTCCTTTAAATGAAAGGAAAGCACAGAGGGGTGATGATGGAGTCAAGAATCGACCACTTACTTATCGCAACAGGTTAAAACTCATATTTTTACACTCCCTTTTAAAACAGTTTTCTACTAAAAAATTAATATTTTAATGATATATAATTAAATTTTTAATATAAAATATTAATATATTATTATATTATTAAAATATGTTGTAAAGTGAAAGTTTTTTTTGTCTTATCAAAATAAATTTTTCCTAAAACAAGTAAATATCATCACTTAACTTCTTTTTTATATAAATTTACAAAACTAGTATGTTGAATTATTATAATCACGTTCTAATATTAACCAACTCATTTTAATATTTATTTCAGTGGGAATAAGACCAATGTAAATTAATATGGTAGTAAGCCCATGCCTTAGTGAACATAGATGTTCTTTAATTTTTTTTATTTATTTATCTGGTACAATTTAATTAATTGATTAAAATGGTAATAACAAATTGTATGATGATTATTTTTAAAAACAAAAGTTATTTAGTTATTTTAAAATAGAAAAAAAATTATTCAATTACTTGTTTTATGAAATAAATAAATTGTTTTTATTTATTAAAATGGATAAAAATTTTAAATTAAAAAATAATACATATATATATATATATAAATCATGTTTGATAGTACAATTTCATGATAAAAAGTTATGTTTTCGAGCTTGATTTCTAATTTTATTTTATTTGTGAAGTCTCATAATAACATATAATTTCTTTTTTTCGGAAAAATTTAAAAACTTATACTTAAATGCACATTTTCTTAATTAAAGAAATAAATTTTGAGAGGCATTACCATATACAGAATAAAGAAAAATATATATATAGATAGTAAAACTATTTTGTATTTGTGCACCAGACAAACAAATACCAATGGTCATCATTTGAAAACTTACAAAAGTTAAAACATCCTATAGGTATAAAAACAAACATTTTCCTCCAAAACATTCTTCTTCTCTTCTCTTATAATCTTTCTTCCTAATATAAACACTAAGAATAAAATTACTTTTATCAATTATATTGTTATTTATATAATGATAAAACTAGTTATTAATTAAATTAAAAATTAATTTTAAATCTAATTTAATAAACAACTAAAATTTTGATAATTAATATTAAAAATTAATTAAAATTTTTATTTAAAAATCAATTTAATCATTATTAAAAAAATTAATTTTAATTTTATATTTTTTTAAAATTAATAACTTAAAAAATATAGTTTTTATTATAATAAAAATTATTTTAAATATTAATAATTTTTAATTTAATTATTATAATAATTAATTATTTTTTGTCTTTAAATTAATTTATATTTAATAATTTTTTTATATATATTTGTCAGTATGCCAACATGCATAAAATTTTAAACATCATTTCCCAACATCTTACCCTCTTCTCTTGTTGAAAAATTATATTTTTTTACCTATCCTCTATATAGTACTGTTTTTTCTTCCTGATACCTGCTACGTCTCACCAGTAAGTGGTACCTGTAATGTAATAACCATGCAATCATGTTTGACTTAACTTTGGTTTTATATAGCTTTTATGGTACAACTACTATAGGACTTTTCAAAGCACTATTTCCAAGCGCAGAACAAAATTCAACTGTCTATACCCGAAATAAATTTCGCATTTACTGCATTTATACCTCTTCTATTAGATATTTCATTTTATCCTCCAAAATATATTTCTCCCCATAACAGCAAACTTTTCATATGTTCTATGCAAACCATTTGTCTCTATGATTTGCACAAGGCCTCCTCATACATACATCTTTTTATTACCTCTTTAGTTTAACTTAAAAAAAAATTACTTCTAAATGTAGTTTTTTTTTATTTCATTGTTTAATATTTTCTAATATACTTCTTGTTCTTATAAAAGAAAAGAGAATAATTTTCTGAAGTAATCCGAGATAATGGAATCAATGTCTATGCAATGCAGTAACCTTCAAGATATAAACACTAAGTTGTAAATGAAGAAATTTTTTTTTGTAGAAGAATCTTTAATGCTTAAATTGGTAAGAAGTTTTAAAAAATATAAGGAATTGAGTAAAAAGTGAAGTGAGTATTCCTTTAAAGATCACTAATTTATAGGACCTTTTGAGCTTTTAATCAATAAAATTGAAGCAAATTCTCATAATATTAAATACCAACATAAATGTATCATAATCTACGGAACATTTATTATTGATGAACTTTTATTTCTTTATTCACTATATGTAACACAATTATGCTTAGGGAAGATACATAAACTCCACAAGTTCCAAATCCAATGAGTTAATTGAATTAGAGATGAACAAATTTTATTGCGAGACTCCTTATAACTCGTACTCACACAATATACCATAAAGTCAAGTTTCAAAACACATCATATCAGTATTTTATTGTACACATATTTACAAGGGACTATTCTACTTAAATAATGACTTGCTTTTACTTCGAGATGCCACATTTGGACAACTAACCTTCTCCTTTTGACACATTGTCCTAAGACGTGATATTTATTTTTCATATCATTTCGTGCTAAAAAAAAAGGTAAACAAAATGTTTAAACTTCTAAATTTTTAAAATCTCTCCTATTCTTGTACTCGTACTCGTCCTTCCTTTCTCCCCCCTCGCATTTGTGGAGCTTGAGTATTTCTCTTATTTTTCGTTGTTGCTTTCTCCTCTTATGTACATTCCCATGAATTCTTCTTCTTTTACTAATTCTTTCAATGGTGATACCCTTATAACTAATAGAAAGGTTATTCCCATAGGAAGAATCAATGTCCATGATTTATACTGCATCTAACTTCTTAGAGGAAGTTTATCCTTCCTCTGCCATTGTTTCCCCCACCACCTGTTACAATGGTGACAATTACTGCTTTTGAAAGAACCAAAAGAAAGGTTCCTCTTTCGAACTTGAACGTAGAGGAAGCAATCTTAGTTCGATAAAGGATAAAAGATAAATTTCCTCCTATCACTCTTATCCTAAGTACTACTGGTATATTGGGTGAGGTGACTACTTATGCCTCTGAATACACATTTAAGAAATCTATAGAGGAATTTATCTCCTTTTTCCCTGTGAGTTTGACCTCTAAGGTTGAGATCATTCATGTCAAGGCCTGATTTATTTCCGATAGGGTTTACATGAAGTTATCCATTGATGGTGAGGACTACATATTTTTCTGAGTTCTTTTTCAAGGAACTCCATATCTCATTCCCTCTTTTAGATTTTGAATGTGAAATGTTAACAACCATAAATGTTTCTCCTAATTAGCTTCACGCTACTAGTTGGACTTTTTCGAAAGCTTTTCAGATTCTCTACAACAATCTACTCATGAATCCTTTTGTAAATAAGTTTATGTATTTTTACTAGCTTAAATATGGTTTGAAAGTAAGATGGATATCTCTTAGTGAAGCCCAATACGATCTTCTTTTTATTATATATACAACCTCTTTCAAAAATATTAAAAGTAAATTTTTGAAGTTGAAATGTTAGCCTACAATAAACAAAAAAAACTTTTTTTTATACGAGCCACACACCTCATTTTTTCTTATATTGGCAGAGACCTAATCACTACTTCAATCACTAACTCCTTGTGGCATGTTAACATGAAGGCAACACAAGTTTAAGGTTTTGGTAGAGGTAGTTTCCTCATGCCTTATGATGTCGAGCTACTTAAGACGATTGGAGTTGTGAGGTGTCTAGACTCCTGTGAGATAATGATGGCAAGATGCATGACCATCATTCATTATTGGAAGGGAGTTTTTGCTAACGACACCCAAATGATGAGAAAAATACAATTACTAGAAAGAAGACCCTTGTTGATTGCAACATATCCCTTTTATTGAAAAACCAAAAAATGGTTAAAGTTGAAGAGAAAACGAAGAGCCTAGAAGCCAAAGTTTTAAATTCTAAGAAGAAAATGAAGTAATTCAAGCAAAAGAGTAAGGAGGAGAAATAAAAGAGTAAAGATGAGAAAGTCCAAATAGTTCAACTTAGAGAGGAGGTTGAAAAATTAAAATAGAGCGAGACAAAATTGAAGGTTGAGAACTCAATACTTGCTACTGGTGCCATAGAAGGGTAGACCTAGGGATTTAAGAAAGCCAAATTCTAATCTTTGTATTTTACTCATACTCTTATTACTAGCCTTTTTAGCTTAGAGCTCATGGACGACTAACAATTTAGATGATATACTTAATTTGAAATGCACTTTTATTATGTAAAGACAATATGATGTATGAAAATTATGATTATCATGGGGTTCCTTATTTGCTTGACTTTGAATTGATGACATCCAACTCTTGGAATCTTGGTGCTTTAGCTACGATTCACCAGTTTTGCTTCATCCTCAAAATTTAGTGATTTATTGTGACACAATCATATAATTGTTTACTAGAAGTTCCTAATTGAAGGTGAACTTCAATGTTCTTATCATTTGAAGTTGTCCATTGTAGGTCACTGGCTTGAGGTCGACCTGGATGCATAATTTATTTGGAATTATTGTTAGAGATTGTTAATTCAAGATCGATTTTGATATTTGACTGTATTTTGAACTATCCATTGTAATTTTGAACTATCCATTGTAGGTCATTAGTTTGAGGTCGACCTGAATGTATTAATCTGAACATAAAAACATATATGACTAATTTAATTTATTTGAAAAAAGGAAAGAATATACCTCATTAAAACCTTGTCTGGTTAAACCCTCCTTAGAGATAAAACCTAAGCTTCCTTTTACATCAACTGTAATAACTTTTTAGATGGTTTGCATGTCAAGTTCTGAGGATGAGCTTCCCACTTAACTTCTCTTGTTTAATGCTCCATTCAAATAGATACTGGATCCATTGAAATAAAAGTACAAGGAGACTTCAAATGTTTTTAAATGAAATAAATATTCTCTCAAAGAACACAATTTGTGAAGTGAGGACATATAGAATTTGTTAAGTAACATGAAGATGAGAATGAAATTTATAGATAACTGAATTTGTACTACGTAACATGAATCTTAACTAAAGTCATACTACATAATACAAATTTATAAAAAAAATTATCATAAATCAAAATCATAAGCATGACTTTGGTTAATGACAAAAAAAATATTAAATTAAATTTATGCTACAAAGAAGGATTTCTTTATTACAATCGACCTATGTAACACAATTAATTAGGTGCCATTACATAAAAAAAATATAAAAAGGATCCCGTAGGTAGCTTCCAAACAAATTTGACCCATTTATGTACAAAATCCTTAAAAGTCTTGGAACATGTTATGTTAGATAACATACATATTCTTGAATAAATCTTGCTCGTAATTAATAATGTAATTCATAGAATCCATAATAGTATGTGCATTATGCTTTAACCTATTTGAGATTTTGATCACATGTTTCTTTTTCTACTGTTGTTTGGTATGCTGCTTATGGTGATGGGTGAATATTTGCTTCTTCCATACACGTGATATAGAACACTATTTAAGCCATGGTTTCCTTATTCGAGAGAAATAAAGTAGAATTTTTAGTTTTAATGTGTCATTCATGTTGTCAAGTGGTCTTTGTGGCTTACAAGAAATAACATTATTTATAAACAAACATGTATTTTGAAATGACTAGTCTCCTAATTAACTTGATTATGGCATTAATTTAACTCAAGTTGGGAAGGTTTCTTTTCCTTTTAAAAGTGGTGTTTAAATCTATTGTGTTGTACACAAAACTATTTGCAAGTTGATGTATGGGTTTGAGTACCTTTCGTATTCAATTTCAATAAATTTCTTTTGTTTATAAAATTACTTTAGTTTTGTATTGAGAGAGAGCATCTTAGTATTAACAATATTTAAGGGATTCTTCTTGTAACATGTTTGTACGGATGCCTTGATGGAAGGGAAAATAAATAAGAAAACAACTTTCTCTTTTAGTTTTAAGACTTTATTCAACTTGTTGATAATTAAGGATGTCAACTTTGGATGAGTTAGTTTCTCGTTTCTGTTAAGAAGAATGATACTTATATACCTATTTTTCATATATACTTATTCATCATTTTTATTATATCTTCAGTTTTTATCACATTATATATCTTATAATATTATTTTTTTTTTCTTTTTCTTTCTAGGTACGTATCAAGTGTAGAGGAATATATTGGATATTTATGAATTATTTTTATCAGCCACAACGTAGTTTGGACAACCATGCATATGTAGACAATATATTCTATGGATTAATCTGAGTAATCAGTCACTTCAACTATTTCATCACAAAAACAGTTTGAAAAGTTAATTAGGTCAATATGACATTCTCCAGATTGAAATGTCCCCATAATAAACCGAAATACGAGTGAACTAGCTTCTACTTCGAGAAAAATGATGAGAATATTTAATTCGCAGCTCAACCCACTACATGTATTTATATACCAGAAAATGATTACCAAAACCAGGGTATTAGCAGAAGATATCTGTTTTACAAAATCCATAGTTTACTTAGTGGAAGAAACATTTTCTTAATTGAGCATATATAGTAACCTAAATAATTGCAGAGGATAGGTATTTTAGGAAAGCAATCGATATTGGACTTACTTCTTTTGGAAAATGATTACTCTTCTATCTGCATTTTCATTAATCTTTAAGAGACATCCCCATGTGCATTAAACTCATAGTTTATGCTGCAAGTTGCAAGGTCTACAGGAATATGATCGCACGTGGAGCAGAAGCAGTCATGTTAAATAGATGTCTCAAGGTAAATGATCAAAGGCATCAGTGAGTGGAAGCAGCTAGGTTTAGTTACTGTACAGTTCCAAGAAGCTTGTTTCGTGCTCTGTGAATCCCCATTAGTGTTGTTAATTCCTTAGCTAGTGAGCTTTCATGGCACAGAAAACCATCATGTCAATCTTTCTTTTCTTCCTTATTCTGCAACATGACTTTGGGTTATTGACAGCATCAAGGAAGAACATTCACATTCAGGCACCACCAGCTATACCTAGGAGTCCACAACACCCTACACTTAATTGGTACACCCCCAATGATGACACAGGTAGTGGTGATGCTTTCCGTCCAACGAGCCCTGGTCATAGCCCTGGCGTGGGGCATGGAACACCACCGACTCAAGCATAGTTGTTTATGATTTTGGATTTGAAGCTGGTTTCTTCTTGTTTTCTCCTTGACTAATCCCTTCTTCCTCCTCTTCTCAGGGTGATGAGTGAAATAGTACGTGTGCATGGTGTGCTGGTACGGAAATAATGTTGACTGATGTATTTTTTTTGTTTTCATTTCATGGAGACTTACTTTTGGTCTGTGGTCCAAAAGTTGCTTGTATTATCGTCGAGTATTTTGATGCAATGTATAAGTCGAGTTGCTTGTGTTTCTCTTCCTATGTTTCCTAAATGAATGAATTTTTTTCCTATGAGACTAAGGAACGTCTTTTGTTACCTTTTAGCCATGCTGCATGCATACGGGCACTACTGGTTCATCACAGGATACAAAAATTTTCAAAATATTATACAAATAATAAAATAACACAAATAAGCGTAATATATATATATATATATATATATATATATATATATCATAATAAAAATCTATAATGGAAGATGTTAAAGAATCAATATTGTAACACTTGATGGATTTAAGACTCTTGATGGATAAGGAATACGATTTAACATGTAATGACTTCATTTTGTGTATAATATGGGTGAAATGTTTCATGTTTTAATGGTGTTTAAAATTGTCAACGTTTATGTAATGCGTATGAAGGATTTTGGTAGTCCTAATGTTTGAGAAATTTGATTGAGTATATCTAGTGAAGTTGTTACCTTTGTATGGATAAATATGAGTTATGCACTATTAACTATGAGAATGTTTAATGATATTACATGTGCTCAAGCTCAAGCTGAAGATTTGAAGAACTCGAGCTCAAGCTGAAGAAGTTAGTGTGTCAAATCATTCTGAAATATGAGAAATCAAAAGAGGAAAACATAGATCAAGCACTCCTCCCTAGTGATTTTTTAAAAAAATGGATAAAACTGATTTTTTGCCTTCATAATCGATTATGTCCAGAACATAATCGATTATGATACTTAATTTTTTAAAAATCGCTCTGTTATAATCGATTGTGTTGGAAACATAATCGATTATGTCGTGCTTTTTAAAACTATCATTTTTGACACTCACATAATCGATTATGGACATAACGTAATCGATTATGTGCAACAGATTTTCAAAAATAAATATTTTTTTAAAATATAAACTGATTTTTAAAAAAGGTGAACATTTTCAAATATTTTCTTAGATATTTTCCTTCAGTTATTCAGAGGATTAAAACTGATTTTCGAATTTATTAATTTTATTTTTTGAATTATTTTTAAATTTAATTCAAAATAATTCCTCTATAATTAACCTAAATAAGAAGGAAAATATACTACTGCACAAAACTGACCTTGAGCACGAAAATATTGAGATTTCCAATCTTTGTTCTACAATTTTTATTAAGTCACTTGTGAAAGGAGCTGACGGTTTGTGCCACCATTTTGAATTCTCTCTTTCCAGGTGATACTAGTCCTGTGTTGTTTGATTATTTGTAAACACCATAGTTGGTGTAGTTTTTTCATCCCTTGTAATTTTTCAAGGAAGGTGTTTCATCTCTTGTGGGATTCAAGAGAGGTATTCAGTCTTTAGGTTTATTCTTTTGCATGTTTCAATTGTTATATTGGTTGTAATCGAATTTTCTAAAGATAGTGATTGAGGAGTCATTCTCGAATTGAGGTGATTGGGAACTGGATGTAGGGTTGGCTATACCCGAACCAGTATAAATCTTTGTGTACTTCTCTTTCCTTATCTTTTTACTTTATTTATTGCTTCCTCTTCGGTAAAGATAAACAAGAAAAATAAAAAAGGGTAAATTTTATTTGTGACATCTTAAAAAGCATCAATTCACCCCCCTCTTGATGCCATTTGTCTAACATTCCTTCCATATTACACCTAATTGTCTATGGTCTTAAAAGTTTACAAAACTTGAAGGAGGTTTCATTCTGCTTAGTGATAACAAGTCTTGGAAGATAAGGGTGTTGGAACTATCAAGTTTCATCTGCATGATGAAACTGAGAGAATGCTTAATGAGGTTGGGTTTGTACCTAGCTTGAAGCAAAACCTTACATCCCTTTATGATCTTGAGAAGAAGGGATATGTGTTTAAAGGAGAGAGGGGAATATTGAAGGTGATGAGGGGATCCATGGTAGTGATGAAGGGTGTGAGGAAGAAAAAACTATATGCCTTGGAAGGTGTTGTGATGTCTGGCTCAATGTCTGTTGCTTAGCAGACCGTTTGTCTAAGATTGAGATATAACATAGAAGGTTATAGGTTATGTAAGCGAGAAAAGTTTAATGGAGTTGAAGAAGAAAAGCTTGTTTGGTAGTGACAAAATTGAGTAGTTGAGATTTTGTTAGCACAATGTCTTAAGAAAAACTTGTAGGATCAGGTTCAGTCAAGGATAATAAAGAACGAAGGGCACCCTTGATTACGTTCACGTTGACATCTGGGGACCATATTAACTCCATCACACGTTGGATCTAGATACTTCCTATCGATAGTAAATAATTATTCAAGGAAGTTATGGGTTTATCCTTATAGGATTAAGGATGAAGCCTTTGAGAATTTTAAGAGTTGGAAAAGTCTAGTGAAAAACCAAACTGGTAAAACGGTGAAGATGTTCAAAATTAATAATGTTCTTGAATTATGTTTAGAATTTTTCAACACCTTCTATAAGGATAATGGCATGAAATCATTATATGGTATCTAGGACTCCTCAATAGAATGACCTAGCAAAAACATTCAATAGGACCATTCTGGAATGAGCGAAATGTATGTTCCTAAGTGCTGGAGCTCCAAAGGTATTTTAGGTTGAAGATACTGCTATTGTTGCCTACTTGGTCAATTGTTATCCCTCAACAACTGGAGATGAAGACCCCTAAGTAGATTTGGTCAAGGCATTCCCCCAACTTTGAGAACCTGAGAATCTTTGGTTATGTTGCTTATGCTCTTATAAGGAAAGAAAAAATGGATGTGTTGTGTTGTTAAATGAATGTTTCTTGGATATCCAAAAAAGGTGTGAAAGGATACCGAATATGGTGTTTAAAGTCAAGATTCAAAAATGTATCATCAACAGACATGTTATCTTCGATGAAATTGAGATGGCTTACAAGCCAAAAGTTTCAAAATGTGAGTCTAGGAGAAGCCATGACGGTGAAAAGGCTAACATTGAGGTGGAGTATGACAGAGAATAAGTGTTTGTGTTCTTATAGACTGATGAGGTAGACGGTCTAGTAGATGACAAATTAGAAGCTTTTTATGAAGATAGATATACTAATGATTACCAACTTGTCAAAGATAAAGGAGAATAATAAGAGCTACAGAAAGGTGTGGATATCTAGAGCTTATTTCATGGAGCTTATTTCAAAGTCCTTAGTACTTGCTAGTGAGGTGTTAGAAGATGAACCTTCTAGTGGAAAGTAAGGAGAAGAATCAGTGCCTAGAAGTAATGAATGAGGAGATTAAGTCACTTTGTGTGAACAATACCTTAACTCTTGTTCATGTACGTGTGGGCTCTAAGTTGATAAGTTGTAAGTGGATCTTTAAGCATAAAGATAAAAATCCCAAAACTTATCAACAAAGATTCAAGGAGAGATTGGTGACTACAGACTTTACATAGAGAGAGTGGATTGATTATAAAAATACGTTCTCTCTGGTTGTAAAACACAAATCCATAAGGATGATGTTAGTCATGGTTGTAGATCTAACTAGAGTGAATGGTTGTAGATCTAACTAAAATGAATTTGTGTTTTCTGAAAATTAATTCCACAACAATTCTATTGAAAACAAAAGAAAAGAAAATGGAAATGCAAGTTTTGCGCCAAAACACTACTATTGATTATAAGGTTAAGCATGTACTATAGTATTTCTAAGTCTACATCAGAAAACAATGCATAGAATTACGACATATATATTGTGAACTTTGGATGATCTCTTTTAGCCACTTCTTCTATGAGGAGTTTGGACACTCATGCTGATAGAAGACTATGAGAATATTCTATATAGCTAACTTTGTTCGAAACACAGAATTATATATATTCAACCCTCTTATTATATATGTAAAGACTCCGACAATGTATTCCATATATTCAACCCTCTTATCAAAGAAAGTGTTTGAAACACATTATTTGGTCAATCTGATCTTCTCCACAATTGAAATGTTATCAAGACCAACCAAAATATGGACTGACGTCCTAGTTTTACTTCCACCAATATGACTAGCATATTTAATTCGCAAATCTACACGAATTCCATATCATGGTCATATTATATAGAATGATAACCAAAACCAGTGAACTAGTGGAAGAACATCTCTGTTTACATAATCCATAGTTTACTTAGTGGAAGAAGCATTAATTTTCTTAGTTAAAAATAGAAGCATTTAAGGAAATTATAGGAGAGCCAAGCAATGATGAACTAACTTCTTTTGGAAATATTCTAATTAATTAATGCTTTATTCTTTTTTCTTGAAGTCCAATTGATGCTTATTACTCCTTTATCTTTCTCCATTTTCATCAATATCTACGAGACATATATTAAACCCATAGTCTATGTGCAAGTTGCAAGGTCTATAATCTCACGTGGGGCAGAAGCTGTCATGTTAAATAGCACTCTCATATAGCTGATCAAAGGCATCAGTGAGTGGCCTTGTGAATCTCCATTAGTGTTGTTAATTTCTAAGCTAGTAGTGTGCTCATGGCAAAGAAAACCATAATTTAACCTTTCTTTTCTTCCTTATAACACAACTTTGAGTCAATGACAGCATCAAGGAAGAACCTTCATATTCACCCACCATTGGCTATACCTAGGAGTCCACAACCTCCTGCTCTTTGGCACACCACCAATGATGAGATTGGTGGTGCTGATGCTTTCCGCCCAACCTGTCCATGTCATAACCCTGGTGCGGGGCATGATGCACCACCAACTCCACAATAGCTGAAAAAGATTTTGGGCTTGAAGTTTGTTTGTTCTTGATTTCACTTATATTGATGAATGAAATAGTATGCTTGGTATGTTATTGGTAACAGAAATAATGTCGAGTGATGTTATTAGTTTTCATTTCATGGAAGATTGCTTTTGGTCTGCTTCATAATCATTCAGTGCACCTTTTGGTACATGCATAAATTAAGTTCCCTATCTTCTTTCTTCCTGTGTGTATATATGAATGAATGTATTTTGCTGCTGTAAGACTATGGATATATATCATCTTTTCTAAGTTTGGCTTCATAGTTCAGTCATATCTTTAGTTGAAAAGAGACTAAACTCTTGTGTGGCCGTATATATATATATACACACATATATATATACACATATACATATATACACATATACATATATACACATATACATATATATATATATACATATATATATATATATATATATATATATATGTATATGTATATATATATATATATGTATATGTATATATATATCTAAGGAAGAAAAGAAAGATCTGTGTAGAGTTCAATGAAGAAAATTAAGTAAAGCAAAATATTGAGCCAACAGTGAGCTATTTAAGAAAAACAGATGCATAGTAAGAGGACCACTTTTGAGTCCCGAAGTTCTATGAATTACTTTTTGATGCTTTTGATAACTTCTTTGTTCTTAATCAGATATTGTTTCCTTGGAGATCTATTCATAGTTTATTCCTAGGTACAGCTTGAACCATAAGATGAATAAATGATACTGATACATGTTTTTTTTTTTCAGCAAATTTTCAGTTTGCTATTTTCTTTTTCCAGCAAAACATTATTATATTTGAGATACAAAACAATTGGCTAATTAGTTAAGATTTATGATAGACTACACCTGTTTTTTAGGATGTACAGATTGAAAGGAAAAAGAAAGATAGAAGGGAAAAAGAAAAGAGGGTGAAAGTGATATTTGTGACAAGTTACAAGCAAGAAAAATAAAGATAAGGAAAACGGATGGAAAAGCTAAAAAAGAAAATAAATATTTTTTTATATCCAGTTATTCATCAGTCAATATTAGTAAAAATTCGTTAACCAAAAAAACAAATTAACGTTTTGTCTCTTATTTTAAACATGGATTAGTATTGATCAATTATAAAATAAATGCATACCAACTTTATGTATGTGGTATGAATTAAGTAAAAAATGTTGTTAGTGCGAGAAATAAGATTACTAAATTTTATAATATTATTATTATATTTAAAATGTCAAGAATAAAAGATGCCCAAATTTTTTCTAACTTTTTTTATTTGTACTCAATGTTTTATATATATATATATATAAGATAAAAAATGAATAAAATATAAACTGTTTTCATCGAAATTTATTTAATTCTATTAAACATTCTCACAAGAGAATGAAAGAAATTTTTTACAAAGCATAATTTTTTATTTCAAAATGAGTAATTTTCTTTATTCAAATTTCTTTGTTTATAAGGTTACATTATTTTCATATATGCATATATTATAGTATAACTTAATGGCATTTTTTTCACTTGTGTTTCGGTTAAAAATATTCAGCCAAATTTAAATTATTCGTTCTATTATGTGAAACTTGTGTGTAGATTTTTATAAAATTTTAAAGATTAATTTGCTTTATATTTTAACCAATCATAAATATGAAAGATCTACAAACAATTACAAATATTAAATGAAGAATAAAATTCTAAATCTATAAGCTAACATAAAAATTTTATAAAAAAAATAAAATATTTTTAATGATATTTATTTGGTCATTCTAGTCAAAGTTTTCTATTTCGTCCATTTATCTATGATAATAGATAATAAAAATACAAAAGTTTTCACTTTTCGTGTTCATATTTTATATTTTAATTTTATTATGTTATATTTTAAAATAAAAATAAATTTAATAATATATGTATAATAATATATAATGGAAATTCTTATTTTTAATATTTATATTTCATATTCTTATTTTACTTTTAGTTATATTTTAAAATAAAAAAAAATCTACAATAACATATGATAAAGATTCTTAGTCATATTATCATTAATTATATTTTAATCTATAATATTTATAATAATATATAATGAGAATTTTTATTTTTTGTGTTTATATTTCATAATTTTATTTTACTTTTAGTTATATTTTAAAATTAAAATAAATGTACAATAATATATAATAAAAATTTTAATTTTTTTACATATTTCATATTCTTATTTTATTCTTAATTATATTTTAAAATTAAAAAAATATTTAAATACTGAAATTAATTATAAACCTTTCAAAAGTATAATCATTATTTTTTTACGTAATTATAATTTTTTTTTAAAAGTAATACATTTAGAAACATTAAATACCTCTTTCCCATTAGTATATATAAGAAAAAAGAAAAAAAATAGAAGTAAGGTTAATATTAATATTTTAAATTGTGTGTGATAATTAATAAATACTTTCGAAAAATCAAATGCAGAGTAATTTCCAATTAGTTAATATTATAAAAAGTAACATTAAAAGTTATTATTATTATGATTCAGTTGGGCCATGACACAATAAGTGGATTATTTCTTTTTGTATATAGTAACATTAAAAGTTAAATTATTGACCATCTCCCACTTATTTTGAAATGGATATTTCAAAATGTCTAATATATATTTTGAAAAACTTCTTCTAAAATAAATAGGGATGAAGTAAGAAATAAATAGGGTGAAAAAAGTTAAAGTCCAATTAAGTATTGCAAAAGAAAAGGGGCCTGTGATAGAGGTGACCGGAGAAATGAGAGTAGTTGCGGATTTCTTGGGCTTTGACTTACGGAAGGAAATCAAGTTTCACGAAAGTATCAAATGATCCCATGATATCAATCTGATTTCAAGTTAGTGTGTGCATTATTATTATTATCATTTTAATATATATATAACATTTGAAAAAATATTTAATATAAAAATATTAAATGGACTATTGAATAAATCATAAAAAATCGTAGTAACAATGTAATTTTGAATAATTTTATATTTAAATAAAAATTACATTAATCTAAATTTTTTTAGAATTTATCTATTTTATATACATAGAGACTATTCTACATAATATATCTTATACTATTTTTTTTAGATTATGCTTATAATTCTAGTATTTGTTAGTTCTAATAATTTTAGGATATTTTCTATAACTTTCTAAACATTCCTCAAATTTTTTATAAATTTGTATCATAATTTAACAACATCAATTATACTTTACCATAATCAAACCATGTACTATTGAAGCTTTTGGATTTAAGTCCCATAGACTCACTCATTTAAGATTCTACACAATACTAATAATAGTATTATTCAGTGGTGTATTTTGACCAATAATTTTAGAAAGGTCGAAATGATAAATTTAAAATTTATATATATAATTACAGTTACAAATAATAAAAATGAATACATAATTTAATATAATTATAATTATAAAAAATCACATTTAATTAAAGGATTATCCTTTATTTTTCAAATTCTTAAACTCATCAATAATTCAATTTGAACTAAAAAATTTAGCTATTTTTTTAATGTAAATAACTATATTGTCAACAAAAATTCATCTTCCATTCTATTTTGTAATTATTTTTATAATATTTATTACAGAAAATAAATATATTATTTTATTCTTCTTTAATATATATATAATAGAAGTTAAAAACTAAAAATAACTATAAGAATGTGATTAAATACTGATATATGTAGGATATAATAAGCATAATAGTTGATATTTTACTATACACCTAAAAAGAATTTTCATTCCAAAATATTTTAAAATATAAAAACACTAAAATTAGTTAAACGGTAAGAATTAGAAAAAGACAAAAAGATATTTAAAATATTTTCTTCATATGAAAAAAAAATATACAATAACCAGTAAATTTTTTTGAAAAGTCTAGAATAAGGTTGAGATTGAAAGTAAAATTTTCTTTTATAACTGTATACTTTTGCACAAATAATTTGATCACTTTCACTGAATATCTGAATATGAAATCTCAATATTTAAATTTATATGAGAAAATGAAAATTTATCTTTTTCACGCTTGAGAAGTTGTGATTGTGATTTTTTTAACTTAAAGATTATAATTATATAAAATAAAATTAGGCAGGATGTTAAATATTTTTGAGAAGTTAAATTTTTTAATAATTTTTAAATCAATATTTATTGTGATAAAAATTTTAGAATTAAAAATTATAAAAAAAATATTTTCAAAAAAAATATTTTAGATTCTCAAAAATTGTCTTTATTATAAAAAAAAAGTTACATTTTATCATAGAAAAAAATATTAACATAATAATTTATTAAGAAAAGAGAAAATAAAATTAAAATAACTATTATGTAGAAAGAATATAAAAAGAAAAATATATTATTTAAAAAAATAATAAATTTATTATAAATTATAAACTTTAATAATTTTATTTAGTTATATAACCTAATCTTAAACTATTATTAAAAAAAACTGATAAAATATTTAATAATATTAAATATCTGAATTATAAAAAAAATCATTTTCATTATCTATATACATTAAATTTTAAAATTTTTGGGAGGGTTAGTACCTCTCCTCTAACTCTAATAAGCTCCCTCTGGTATTATTAGACATTATCTATACCTTTGAATACAAGGATTATATTCCATTAACTTGTGTGAAGAATCCATTGCAAGTTTTAGATCCCTTTTACACATACTTTGTCAAATACATTACAAGACTGATAAACCAGAACAAACACAGAGAAACACTTGGGTGAGCATGGTATATTTATTGTGATGTGAACGAATCGATGCTATATCAATTAAATCGAGAAAATGGCATTGTTCATCGCACAACATTAATTTTATCTAAGTTGAAAATTTCATAAAATGTTTTGCAGACAATTATATTTTTGCTCAATAGGGAATCTGCTACTACATTAGAGAGAGGAAAGTACGTGTCTTGCATGCAGAAATAGAAATACGTGTAGTGAAGAACTTCTCATCCAGCATCTTGCTGTGTAACTTTTTGAATTCTTCATTATTATTTTCCCTCGTACACAGTGATTTTGTATTGTATTGTTATGTGAGACGTGGTCCTCACGCTAGGGTTACAGCTACTAGTAGCTCACGACATAGATACTTTTTTACTCTTTTACACAGTAGGATCTTTTATAAAAAGTTACAGCAAGAGTAAATATCAAATTACAGATTCTGAATGAATGAAAATTATGTTTTAGAATATGATTTATTTTTAAAATATATCATTAATTTCTTTTTATAATTTTGAAATTTTGTATAATGACATATATACGAGTAAATATAGGATTTACACTTTTTAAATTAAATTAAATTACAATTTTTCATTTTCTTTTTAAGTTTTGAGTGACTGATTCAGTCAGCTGAGAAAACCTAAATGGGTGTCACTATGCATGTGATTGCACAAACACGTACCCAATTAGGGCAGTTTTTTTTTACTGCTTCAGGGTAATTGATTGACACGTTTATTAGTAGTATTTATACCACTTCGTCTAAATAGAAAGGTGTAAATAGTGAATGGATTTAGAATTTCTTTTAAAATAAGATTTTTTTTATATGAAGTTATATTTTAAAATTCAACTTATCCAGTATTTATAATTAATTCAAAGTTTATTTTTGTAATTTGGAAACAAAATTACTCTGAAAGATAAAAAAAAAGCAAAAGGTTTTATTTCTCCGAATATATTTTTTTATATGAAAATTTTATTGATGATCTTAGTATAAAAAATATTCTAACTTATATATAGACTTAACAAGACCATATTAAAATGATAGATAGAAACTACCTGCATTAATTAAAGAATATATTGAACACTATCCTTCTTGATTGATTGAAACTATGTTTTAATTTTAGTGTTCACAAAGAATGTTAATATATATTTAATTTCCTTTTGATCTTTATTATCCCATTTTTTTCCTTGGGTGTTTTTTTATCCTTACATAATTTATTATTTATTATTTCTTTTCGTTTTATTTTCTTTCCGTCTCTCTCTTCCTTCTACATCATTTTATCAAGTTTTATTTTCTTAATTTTTCAACCTCCTTTTATGCTAAGAGGTAGCTTTCATTAATTTCATTGATGAAACCAACTACTATAACAGAATAGTTAGGTCCCAAAAATTAAATGAGTATGTCCACTAACTATTAACATCTCTCACATTTTTTTATCCGTCCCACTCTCACCTATAAAATATTATTGAAATATAATTAAAATAGATATTGAGATTTTATTTTGTTAGTCCACCACCAAAATTTGAAAATAAAAAGAATCGAGGTAGGATCATGAAAGATTGAATTACTTTAGGTCCATATCAAAAATAAAAAATTAGTTAAAAAAAGGAAAAAATCGAACAGAAAATAATAGAATTAATTTCTTAATAAATAAGAAACAGTTTAATTGTGAATAAGGACATGTAGAAAGATACAAAATTGATAAAAATGAAATTTGAATGTACCTAACCATTGTTAGCGATGATTATGTATTATAAGATATTATAAATAGAAGGAAAAAAAGAAGGAAAAAGAAATTGCGAACATTGTGAGAAAGTCAGAAACACAACAAAATGATAAGAATATACTGTGTAATATTAATTTGGATAGTATTGTTTTACGAATTTTTACAATGCTTTGTGTTTTATCACCGGTAATGAAAATTACATTTACTTACATCAAGTTTTCATTAGATTTATCATTTCCAATAGTAATGGCAATGAGTTAGCATCTTTTCCTAATTCCAGTTTGTGTTTATAAATTCAAATAATATTGGTTCTTCATATTCATATCATCCAACAAAAGAACTTATTGTTTAAAATAGTGATTTTAGACTGAAAGTGATAATACTGCTAGTTTAAATAAAAATAATTCATAATCATATTTATTCGTAGATAGTAAAATTCATTGAAATTGATTCGCCTATGATTTTGATTATAAACGAATTTTTATTTATTTTTCTATTATACTTATTTTTATTTAATGTTTTATTTCTAATTTTTAATAATTTATTTTATTACATTTTAAACATTTGATATTCTTTTATTATTTATACTTTTTCAAATACTTTCTTTTATCGGTCTTTACTTTTTTTATTCAAAAATTCAAAATTTAATAAAATCATTTGATTAGGTAGCTTTTAAAATAATAACAATAAATTAGAAAAAAAATTATAAAAATAAATAATTCTTAAAAAAAAATTTATAATTTTTTTATTATATTCCATACATCTTTAACTCATTAAATTCAAATATTTTATTTTATTAATATTATTTTTAATTAAAATTAAAAATAATTCGATCACAACTAAAATTAAAAATTAATCACTCATAATTAAAATTTATATCAATTATTAATATAAAAAAAATTTATTAATAATATATATTGTTATGAAAATTAAAAATAAATCATTCAACTAAAATTTATGTGTGAGAAAAGTCATTTCATTATTAATATATATTATTATAAAATAAATTTTTTAATTAAATAATAAAATTATAAGAATTACATAATCAAATAATTTTATTAAATTTAAAGTGTTTGATTAAAAAAATTAATAAAAAAATATTTAAAAAGATATCAATAAAAAAAAGATATCATATATTATTATAATCGAAAGTTACCAAGATAAAAAAAATAAAAAATTAGAAAGATAATATTAAATACAAGTAAGTAAATTAAAAAATTAAATAAATAAAATACTGATATATTTATTTTAATTATTTATTAAAATTTTATTAATAAAACATAGAGTGAGACAAAATATTTCTATCTTTAAACATGTATAAAAGTAATAAAATCACTAAAATGTATGTATACTAAATATTATGCGTTTCTAAAATACGTACCTGAAGAAGGAATACGGATAAAGTCAGATGCATAAGTAGCTTTTTTTTCTGTAGTTTAATCCTGTGTACTGACTTAAACCAGTGAATGTTTGACGTTGTCTTTTGTTTGCTATACAATGGTACTTTTTGTACAAAATAATTTATATGAACTTTTTCTTTGGCTCTTAAAAAAATGAAAGGAATTCAAACGTTATTAGAAGAAAATGTTTGTACCTCCACACTTTTTTCAAACTCAGGAGCTAGAAAATTAATAAGTAATGTCGATTTGTATTTAAGATCTAAATGATTATTTAAGAAGCGGAAGAAGAATATAATAAACTAGCGAGGTACGAGGTCGAAAATGTTTGTACCTAGTCTATTTGAGAGTACTAAGTTTCTCTTTAATGCGAACAATTATAATGGGATAAGATAAGATAAATATTAATATTTTATTTTATTATAATTAATTATTTCTTATATTAATAAAATATGATGTTTTATCCTTTTCTCTATATCATTTTCTATTTTGAAGGAGGAGTTTGTAAAAGTCTTAATTGAGGTTATTTAACACTCACCTATATTGTAAAAAGTCAATCTTAGCAACGCAAATTAACAAATAATCAAGATTAATTTTAATATTAAAAAAACTATAATTAACATTAATAGAAAAATAATATTAAGTTAATGATATCTCGACTTTATTCAAGTTGTTAATATTCTTTTTGAAGTTAAACTGATGAATTTAAGACAATGAAAGCACCAAAAATTTCAAATTCTTATTTTTTAAGTATTTTTTTTTATTTTAAGTAATTAAATTACTTTTATAGATTTCAAAAATTTCAATTTTAAATTTGTTTTATCTCAACAACATATTTTATAATATTTTTTTTACTAAACAAAAGTTTCCCATCAAATACAATATTAAATAATTTCCACGAAGGAAAAATTATTCCTATTTAGAGTCTTTTCCTTGTTACTCGTGTACAACTATCTAGAGATGATTATTTATGGCTATGCCATCTATTTATTTAAGCTTTTTATAACAGTTTTATGTATATGTATCCACATGTTAAGTTTTGATAAGATTTTTTAGAAAAATTTTCTTTTCCATAATTTGGAAAATAAATTAACATTTATTTATTATATATTATTATAATTGAAATTAGGGTCGCAGTCTGATTCATATTCATATGTGTCGGTAAAATATTAATCAATTTATAAATACGTTTAGTGATTAATTTTGTAGTCACTACTACAGAATTAGGAATCAACATCGTCATTCTACGTCGGTTTAAATACAAACGACGTAGAATGTTTGATTTGACTATTTTACGTCGGTTGTAATCTATAACCGACGTAGAATGTTTTGAATTCTACATTCTACGTCGGTTCTGTAACTAACCGACGTAGAATGTCAACACTACTACGTCGGTTGTTTCTTAACCGACGTCAACCGACGTAGAATGTAGAATTCAAAACATTCTACGTCGGTTGTTTCTTAACCGACGTAGAATGTAGAATTCAAAAGCATTCTACGTCGGTTATAAATTACAACAGACGTAGAAACCCCTTAGAAACCCCTTTAAAATCTATTCCCCCCTTTTCTTTCTCACCTTTCGTACTGTGGTCGACCCTCGAAGCTCCGCTCTCCGTCCTCTCTGCGCGTTCCGTCTTCCTCGTCACCGGTGCTGCAGTCGGTCCCTCTCCTTCCTCGTCGCCGCCCCCTGCCGTGTCGCCCCTGCCGCTGCCACCCCTGCCACCCCTGCCACCCCTGCCGCCCCTGTCGCCCTTCCTCCTTGGGTTTTGTCGCCGCCGCTTGCCGCCCTCCTTGTGCCTTGCCGGTGCGCAGTGTTCATCCTTGTGCCTTGCCGGTGCGCGTTCCTCCTTTGCCGCCACCGCCACCGTTGCTGCCACTGTCACTGCCAGGTTAGTGGATTTTTTATTGTTTTTTGTTTTGTAGATAGTGTTTGTATGATTAGGTTATTGAAATGGCTGTAGTGTAGATGATTGTTCTGATGTTCTGGCTGTGCCCATGGGGCTTTATTTGATGTTGTTTGATTTTGTATAAAAATTTGGATTTAATAACAGAGGAATTATGACAAAAACAGTATGCAAAATGATGCAATTAGGACAAAAGAACATGCAACTATGAAATTTGTAAGATGTAATGGCTTGATAATTCTCTGCTTGGTACGACACAACTCCACAAATTTTTTCAAAATTTTTTGACAAGTGCAAGTCAGTCACATAAATGGCCAAAATTTAGAAAAATAGGTAAAAAATAGTAAAATAATAAAAAAGTTATAGTAAATGGAGGATTTTTGAAAATTATTTTGCCCAAATCCCCTTTGGGAATATGCCAGCAGGTTCGTTGGGTCATTTCCAAAAACTTTCATTTTTTACGCATCTCCATCCGAGGTCCGTAGCAAAAGTTATGATCGTTTGAAGTTTTTCTGCACCTAAATTTTGTATTTTCAAAACTATGATTATTTTGGGGATGTGAGGCCTCTTTATTCAAGTACACATCAAAAGAACATAACACAACAAAAATTAGCAGAAAATTCAATGTCTAACTATTTTTTATGATTTTTTCAAGATCGATTACATCCATCCAATAATGTTGTTTTTACATCAATCTTTCTTTTTTTAAATTGTTCTTCTAAGACAAAGCATATAGAAATTAGACATCATCGTTTCATTAGACATCATATAGCTAAGGATTGCATTATAGAATACATAGATACAAAACATCAATTAGCTCATATCTTCACCTTCACCAAACCTTTGCCTAGAGAGTAGAGAATCTATCTTTGAAATTTAGCTATTTGAAATGTATTATATATGAAATTGTGGCTGGTTTGCTGGTTTATTTGATATGCAGGTACTAAAATTTAGAAAAAATGAAAAAATGAGAAAATTAGAAATTACATTAAGCGACTTACAACGTCGGTTAGGGCTACAACCGGCGTTGTAAGTGTAACCCAAACTTACAACGTCGGTGCTAGCCCTAACCGACGTTGTAAGTCTTGTGATTTTCAACGTCGGTTCAATTGAACCGACGTTGAAAATATTACTTTTAACGTTTCCTGATTCAACGTCGGTTTTCGGGCCGTCGTGAAATCATCCCCAGAACCGACGTGGATTCCGGTTCCTGTAGCAGTGAGTCTCATAAATTATAAATTATTTATATTTCTTTAGACTTGTATAATTATAAGTATAGGTTTAATTTTATTTTAATTTTTATTTACAATATGTTTTTTATTTCCAATAAATATTTTCACACAAATCGGTATGATTAATAAATAATCTAACAGATTAAATATTGCATTTTTATATCTAAACCAACATATGCGTCGTTCTTATTCGATCCATCAAACAGATTTGTTGAGCTTCACAAAAGTCAAATTTCAGTTGGTATGCATAATAAATAATTTAATACATTAAACTTTGGATATTTTATATATGATGGAGCATGCAAGTAACACAGTTTTCAAAAACATATTAAATACACCTGCAGGTTCAATATACGCAGAAAAAAACAGATACAACGGAAAATGCGATTCTAAAAGGATAAAATAAGTGGTCGCTAAATTGGAAATAACGTCGAAGATTTGGTGAAGCATGAAATTTAATGTTGCATATTTATATTTTTTTTTAGCAGAAAAGAATTTAAATAAATGAGAGTACAAACTTTTACACATTTTTACATATTTTTCACTACTACTTGTTTATGTTCTTATTAATACAAACTTAATACAAAATTTATCGAATAATTAAATAAATTATTTTTTTAAAATGAGTATATTTATATTTGTTATTTTTTTCTTAAAAGTTGTATCTAACAGTGATAAAATAATATATTATTTTTTACTCTTTAAGTGGATAGATTTTCTGAGATCTATACTTATGTATTTGTTTGATTTGAATCCGTAATATATTTATATGACCTAATTTCATAAAAATATTTACAACCAAGTCAATATATTTAAGTAAAATAATGAATCTTGTTTATTATATCGTATAGAAAAAAATAAAAAAAATATTTTTAACAAGTAATTTGTCGTTACATTAAGAATAAACAGACGTATAGAACATGTATGAGTGTTCACACGACACAAAAATAAAAGAATGGGAAAAAAGTTTTTAACAAAACGATATTCTACTAACTGCATTTAAGAGATTGTCTGACTTGAAACTCGAAACTCCATCACAATTTTATTCTTATAAGATATCTCCAAAGTTAATAAGTATATAAACTATTCTTGACCTTAACTCCTAAATAACGTGGAACTATTGACTGTCCTGAAATAGAATTTATCATATATAACATTCTTAATTATAATATCAATTTGATCTAAATTCAATAAATATAAATCTCATTCTAATTTTTTAATGTGAATTTCTAGATTTGAATTTGAAGGTGGACAGTGTATCAATCCATCCCCAACCCTACCCAAATGCTTAAAAAGTGAAGGCATGAGTGTACGTATAACTCCCAACAAAAAATTAAGTGACAACTTATAATAAAATTCATTGTCAATGACTTTGGTGTCGCGGTCCCCAAGAGACTAACTTGTATTAATTTTGAATCATAAAATTCATGTTCAAGATTCACGAAATCTACACTTCTATGATACGTTTTGCTTTCATATCCGTACTTTTGAAAACGATTTTTTCCCAATTAATCATATTTCTAATAATATAAAATGATTTTACATGTTTTTATGAACTACAATGGCTTCTAATTATTTAGGGCAAACATTTTTCTCTTGTAAAACCTTCTTCTATGGCTATACCCATTTTTCATATATAATTAATTACGCCATACATTCTCATGGAGTGATGACCAAAAATAAATAAATAATTCACTACTTCTTTCAACATTTTAAAATATTCCTCTTTTGTCAATGAAAATATTGAAGTTTTCAATGTCTTAACTTTCTTGTCAAAATCTTTATACTTCTTTAAGAATCCCCTTTTCTTTTTATTATGGAATAAAATTGAAAAGAACCTATTTCGTGTCTAATTTATTAGATTAAAAAAAATCTATCTTCAATTAAATCGGTCAAAATTTTGGATACAAATATCATAATCAGTTTAAATGAGTTAACAATTAAAAAAAATTACTTTTTTAGTTTTATTTTGATTTTTTATTTAAAAATAAAAAGTATAAAGTATTTATCATTTTGCTTTAAAAAATCTTGTTATTTTTAAAATGTACTATTATATTGAACTTAAATATTATGATATATTTAATTTTTATGTATATTTGGAAGGTTAAAAACTTGTAAAATATTTTAATTTTTTTTAATATTATGATATTATCCATAATAATATATAAAACATCTTTTAACACTACAATATTTTAGAAATTACTAACTATTTTTATATAATCATTATTATTTTAAAAAATATAGACACTGTTACTTTTCCCACTAATATTTTTGTAATGTTATTTTAGATGTTATTGAATCAATTATATTATTTTATTAATATTAATATAACCATAGTTGAACCATTAATTAGAGTAATAAATTTGAAGAAGTATTTTGAGATGTTTAACTACTGTTCAATCACCCTCTGGTTTTGAAAGATAAGAAGAAGCTTAAAAGAATAGGAGGCATAATTTATACAGAGAAATAATATCAACATCAAGAGCTACAGTGGTAACTCCCAGTTACAGAGAAAGGACATAGGATACTTTTTACTGAAAAATGTGAGATAATAGTACTTACTAATTATAAATTCAAAATAAATAGCTTCTGGTAATATAGTACTATATAAGCAAGTTCCATAACAAGGTTAACAGTGACGTTTTTTTACATCAATCAATATTTTATATATAGAAAAGGGTATCATTTTATTTATACATTCCTCTTAATCACACAAAAAATTATTAATTACTTCATTAAATAGGTTTGTAGGTATGTTTTAGATATGTTTTACAATTTTTTATTGAAAAATATAGTTTGTAAAACATGTTCTAAAACATAAAAAAAAGCTCATATAATATTTTAAACCTTTAGTGCTAAAATAGTATTCAAGAAATATAAGTTAGAAAATGTATAAAATTATTTTTAAAACGTAAGCGAAGAAGTTTGTATATATTTTATTTTTAAAATTTGATAAAAAAATACATACAAGTTTTTTGGGAAATTTTTCTATAAAGAAAATTAAGCTTTTTTAGTAATGTTTGTGTTTATTTTAACTTTTTAAATAAAAAATTTGATTAAATATTTATTTCTAAATAATACTAAAGTGTGGTTAATAAAAAAAATTAATAACATTTCAAAAATTATTTTTTAGTAATATCTATAAAAATGATATTATATAATAAGTTAATTTTTATCTATAATAATATTTATTTGAAAATGTTATAACATTACATTTATATACTCTAAAATAAAATTTACTTTAAAATATATTATTATAGATTTGAAACTTATCTACGGTGATATTTTTAATAAATGTTGTTAAAAGTGTCAGATGTATAGTATTCAATATCATTAATTAAATTAGTGATTTGTAAATAATAATCTTTTAAATAAATAATACACAATACATTTTGATGTTTTGTGCATTGTTTGTATGATGATTTATTATTAGTGTGTATTTGTAGGGATTGATTTTAGATCTAGGTAAGCTGTGATATGAAAGTTTTGAAAAAGAGAATGAAGTGTAAGATGAGAAGAAAATAGTAGATTTATAGAGATTGTTTAGTAAATTATTAATTTATTTATATATTTAATATTTCATTTTTTAAAATAATTAAACTTGTTTTCTTTAATTTATTATTATTATTAGAACTATGAAATAATAATATTTTAAATGATTAATATTTTTAAAAGTAATCTTTTCATTTTTTAACTATTCTTTTAAGCCAAAAACTTATATTCTAAAAAATAAACCTAAAAATAATTTTAACATTATACTAAACAACAACCAACCGTCATTAATTCAATTAAATCATATATATCACTAAACTTTCTCCTCAAATTTATTATTTTTCTATTTAACCAAATCACCTCAGCTTCTCTCCAAACTCCTATAAATTAATCTTCCACAATTATCCCTCCTACTTGCTTTAATATTATCTTACTTATAATCTACTTACAATTATTATCTTGCGAGCCAAATATATATATATATATATATATATATATATATATATATATATAATATAATTAGAATACTTACATTTTTAACTATCATTCTTTCACAAAAGTATTCCATTCTTTTTTTGTTCACAAGAGCGTTTTTAGGGATTTTTATTAACCTCGGTCTCTACCTTTCATTTTTAATACCTTTTAGTTGTAACTTAATATTTTAATATCTTTAAAATAAATTATCAATAATTAAAAAATAATATTAAAAAAATCTAAATTATTCATCTGAATTTAAAATATAATTTATATATTTTAAAAAATATTTGTATTAATACGAAATGATTCGAATATCAATTAATTAATAATGAATAAAAATATTTTAATAACTTATTACTATTAATATATTGTGATATTTTTTGTTTTATTTATCTTATTTTATCTTTAATTCATTTATTCAACATTTAAATCTATAAATACGTCATAATATTGAAAGCAAATACTCATTCATTATTTAATATTTATTATACTTTTTATTCTATTATTATAATAATAAGATTATTATTAGTTTATATGTTGGGATTCAAGGGCATATACAAAATAAGAGTTTATTATAAACTCATATTCGCTTATTTTATTTCTGACTACTAAACTAGTTTTAAATAATCAACCATAAATAAATTCTAGAAATACAGAAATTTGATGAAACGTTTTTTCAATGAAAATAAATAGACAAGTCATTAATTATTGCAGTTTTCATTTTCATTTTCATTTTATTTTATTTGAAATTTGGTGCAGAGATTATGCAGGTATTTATTATATGAACTCCTATGAAACCAGAGCAGAGGCCTTGCACACAGACTTTGTATATATAGCAGTTGCCATTAGGAAAAGAAGATGAACAGAAAAAGTATGGAAAACAATGGGGAAAGCCATAGCAGAAATGGTAGTTTCAGAATGGGGTTTGGGTTGGGTGCGAGCGAGGCAAAAGTTCACACTGTGGTTGAGCTTGGTACTGTTGATAATACACACACTAGTCTTCTCCTAGATGGTGGTGGTGATGGAGATGTCGGTGAGCAGAGAGAGAAACACCACAAACCTCTCACCAACTCTCTCTCTCCTAGGCAGATGAAGTCCCTAGCAGCTCTCTGCGACACCATCATACCTTCCATCGACAACAACGTTGTTGGTTCCTCCGATGAATCTGTTGCCAACTTCTACAAGACTTCAGCTTCCATGGCTGGAACACCTGAGCATGTAGGACCAGCCACCCTAAACCTTAACCTTTCAAGTTTTCTCTCTTTCTCTTTTCTAGTTTTTCATACAATGCTTTTTACTATGTACTTGACTTGCATGAATTCGCTTTTTCAACTTATTTTAGACTTTATGGAATTAATATTTTTTATAAACAATTTCTAGCACACAACAGTACCATCACATGTATTTAATTTTATCAAATTGGTGATTATTCATAAAAAATTAAGTAAACCATGACAAAAATTATTTTAAAAATGTTAAATTTTCAAAGCATAAAATTAAAAGAAAAACTGTCTTGGACGAAATAGAACGTTTCCAAAATATTTTAACTTTTTTTTCTTTATTTACTGGGAAAACAACTAGTATATTTTGCAAACAAATTTTCCTCTATTTTTCTCTTTTATCTTGTATATTATTATAATATAAGATTAAAAACGGAGAAATAATACATGCACATAAAAAGATTTCAAAAAAATGATCTAAAGAAATTTTCTTTTGCCTCATACTTGGGTTTCAACTAACTCTTTGTAACTTTTAAGAGGGATGTGTATAATGCTTTCCTGTGTGGATCATTTCTGAAATCATAATTAATACGCTTCTTGACTTTTTTGGGTGAAGCGACAAAGAGTAAAATGAATTCATCACCATTTTTAAACTTATGTGAATTAAAAATTTATAATTAGCATAAAAATATAGAAAATAGTAATGTACTAACATGTGTTTGGAATTTTTGTTATTTATAATCTGTAGCTTGGGATATTGATAAGTGAGAAACTGAAGCACCCAAGTAGATGGCTGCTGCTATTGACATTATGGGTACTCTCTACATGGTTTGGGACGTTGATTCTGTGTGGCATGGAAAGTGTCTCATTAAGGTTTCCCTTCTTCCATAGCTACCCTGAGATGTCTCTGCTGAAACGCCAAAGAGTTATGCAGTGTTGGTCTCTCAGTTACCTTCGTCCCCTTAGGATGTTTTTCAGGACTATCAAGCTTCTCACTCTCCTCGTCTTCTTCACTCAGGTAATTAATGTCTCATTCTTATCCAACTCTGTACCATGCCCTCACCTTACACAATTTAACAAACCCAACATTTAATGCTTGTTGCTTTTTTCTTTCTTTCTCTTTTCTTTCCTTCTTAGTTTAGGATCTGCCTTAAATTATCTTTTAGTCTTTATACTTTAATCAATCAGTATATAACTTTGTTTATCAATTTTAACTTTAAACAATTTCAGTTCACCTTTTATATATCATCTCATTATACAATGATGTGTTAAAACTTATTATTAATATCTCATGTGATTAAGTAATTAATGTTATTCTCACTTAGGAATATGCGTTCTGATGATAGTATGATAATAGTTGAATAATACATTGACAATGGATTAAAATTATTTAATTTTATAAAAGTGGAGTACTCACGAATATGTAATTAGAGTTTTTTAAGAACTAAAATTACATATTTGTAAAACGATATGTAACAAAGTGAAATTAAGTCTTGGTATTTCTTAAAATGTGTTCTTTTCTCTCTCTCTCTCTCTCTCTTTTCTTTCTTTAATGTGATTAATTTATATACTTTATAAAAAAATTTATGAAAATCAACACATATTTTACAAAAGTCTTTGAAGTGATGGAATATATACTACTTTTCTTAACCATAATGTTACCTTTTAATTATCATTCATGCACGAGTGAATTTATAATTTTGGAATTGTGAATAGTAACCTGAAAGATTATATATTCCATTTGTCACTCTTTGGAGTTTAATTAGAATTAAGATACTGTTTTTGTTAATGATAATGAATAATGTCTCTAAAAATAAGAGAATAATTAATGTTTTGTCTAGAAATATAGTTGATAGAAAGGGACAGGAGGAAGGAAAAAAACTGGAAGGTAAGTGAAGCAAGTGGATGGAGGTTAAATTATTGTATCCTTTTGTTAAAAAAAAAGAAAACAAAAAAAAATCCCCATTAATTCGAAAACAGGAAATGATGAAATTAATAAGATCTTTAACTCTATGTTATAACATGGTAAAACCATTTTGCAACTCGTAATACTTTTTCCTAGTCTCTTCTAATAAGATAATGTTTATATTAATTTGCATTTTTCTCTAATTTTTTCATCTCCATGTTTCATTTATAAAAGTAGAAATCACATGAGATACATTTCCTAAATGAAGCACACTAGAAGATGGTTTTTGCTTAAATCGAAACATTGTTCTATTAATATAACTAAAAATATATGACTTCTTTTTTGAAGTCAATGTGGTGTGGGAGATATATGTATGACAATTTCTGTATAGATACATAAATATCCATCAATGCACGTCCATGATTGGAAGTTATAATTAATTATACATTTTGTATCTATTATATATAACATGTTTTTTTTTCTTTATTTTTTTGTCTAAAGGCTCGAATCAAACTTTAACTATGTTTCATTTTGATATGAACTAATGAAAGTTAAAAGTTAGTTCTAGGGATAATAGTTAAGAAAATAAAAATATATATTCAAAGGAGATTTAATTATTATATAAAGGACGAAAAGAGGTAGTATTTTATATTTACATTTAGAAGTAATTAAAAGTATTAAATGGTCTCGATTAATGCTATTTTTAATTCGTTGACTTGCACACCCAAGAAAAAGAAATAATTGAGGAACTTAAATAAATTCTAGACGTTTGAACCCTACAAGGTGAAAATGGTCTTAATGATAATGTGCATGCACTAGACAAGAGCAACACACTCCTCTATCCTCAACCCTGCAACAATAAAAACGCATGACAGCATCTACTTCTTCTGTCACCACCACACTTCAGAGAAGATATTCAAATACAACACAAATTAAAGTTTTCATTTTAGAGTAGATATTTCATAATTTTTTGGTATAGTAAATGAGAGAGAAAGGGTTTTACTAACACTGAAAACACGGAAAATTAAGTAGTTGTCTCTTGTCTACGTACACCAGAGGTTAAAATGCAGTAAAACTGTTTCTTGTATTATTACTGAGCATAGAACTTTTCAAATTACGACTGTTTGAGGGAGTTGGTATGCATAAAAATTCTACTTTAATGTCCAAATGGTGGGTGAAAAACATTTGTATATATAGCTGATATGAACACATATATATATATATAGTATATATAGTATATATAGTATATACATGAAAGTGAAGGGCCAGAGGTGATCAGTGTAGGGCATACAAGGTGTTTCCCCCATAATTGTACATTTGATTAGCATGTGCATATATCCAAATTAATGTCCAAGTGGTATGTTACAGCTCGGACATTCACTACAACCGTACCTTAGGTAGGAATAGTGTCCCCTCCGAGAGTCATTCATGTGTCCCTCATTCAATTTTCAGGTACTATGCTTAAAACTTGAGATTGTAGATCATAACTCTACTTGAACCTTTCCTTGTTAAAATCAAACAAATCCACACAGTATTTTAGACTAAAAGTTGTGTTAGTGGCATAGCATGAGTACTGAAGGTAAGCACCAAGTGTCCCACTATAGGAACAGTAAATGATGCCAGCTCAAGAAACGAAAACACTGGAGAATATCACTCACTTGGCTTTCACTACGAAAGCTACCACTCCTCTGTCACAAGATATAGCTGATAGAACAAACTCAAATGGCTATTTGAGTGTACTGTCCCACTCCGAAAATGAAACAGGGTAGTTGTCCCTAACATTAGTATTTTTCTTCAAACCTTAGAGGAGAAGAAGGTGGCCAAGTGTTCAATCTTTAGATGTATAGCGTACATGATCTCTTTCATTTATTGCTGTTCTAATTCTGTCACAGTAGCAGCTTTATATGGCAAAAATACAGGAGCTTTTGCTTTGCTTCCACCTTACAGACATTTTATTGTTGTTTTACTGAAGAGTTTAACCTAAAGAAAATATCATCTAATTGGGGATGACTATGTTAATTGTGGTCTCAGGCAACCGGACAAACAATTTGACCAAATTAGCAACTATATTAGTTTGGAGTTCTCAAATTTTGGAAACCTTTTACAAGATTTTTGAATGTTAGAAACATATCATAATCCTTAAAAAATATTTTTCACAAATTGTGCACAACATTGGTTGGGATCTTAAGTAACTGTAGTTTGGGACTGAATATTTTTTTTCCCTTGTGTAGTCGGATAGAATGAGGAGAGTGAATATGAAGAGTAAAAATCATATTGGTGGATTGGTAAAATAAAACTAAAGTGGGAATAGGATGGGGGTACGTACACTAGTACTTTTTCATTTCATTATTTATTTATTTATTTTTCTATCTTACATTTTTAATTTTAATTTATTTTTTGTATGCACGAAATTTCCAAAGATCCAAACAACTCACCTCTTCACAGTGGTATTGGACTGGTGTAGGTAGCACTTCTATGCTCAACTACTCCGTAGGTTTTATTGTACCAAAAAAAATCATTTTTTTGTACTCTAAACATTTCGTTCTGCATTTTAAAGAAAATAGTAAAATAACGAAATTATTTTTAAATTTTTATTGACTTTTGAATTATAAAAGTTGGATCTTAAAAAAATGATTTTCAAATTATAGAAATTAAAAGTATAAATGTGAAATGACTTCTAAATTATAAAAGTCAAAAATTAAAAAATAACTTTTAAATTACAGAAATAAAAAGTCAATAAGAAAAATAATGTTAAAATTTTAATTTTTTGAAAAACACATAATAGAATTTGGAGATACAAAGAACCACCCAAAATAAGTTGTGTTGGACATTTTGGAAATTAGTTGACCCAATTTTAGCAAAGTTTTATAGGCTTTACACAAAATTTGGGCCGAGCTTGTGTCTATTGTTTAACCATATTATTGAAACTGCGAAACAAGAATGGTGCACTGAATAAGGAATACTTTTAGATAAATTTCTCTATAAATACTTTTAGATAAAAAAATTAAATAACTTTTCATAAATTAAAACTAGTTTATACACAGCTTAAAATTTTGAATATAGAGAAATTAATATAGGAGAATTTTAATAACTCAATTTATAGTAAAAGTTATTTTATTTGTCCCTTTTATGTGGGATGCTACATTTTATGTTCAATTTCATAATTTTGTGTGGAATTAAAACATTACTAAATTTTTTTATATGTCATGATAATTTTTTTATAAATTTGTTATAAAGATTTGTAAGAAAAGAATTTTTTTCTTATTTTTTTATAAATTTTTTATATAAATGTATAGAAAAATTCTCAGTGATTCTTATATAAATTTATGGACTGTTTTAAATAATAAGTATTGTGGACCCATTGGATGGAAGCCCTCCCTTATCTGGTTTAACTAGTTCCAATTTACAAAATTTATTTAATATTTTCTATTAATAAACTTGTTCAAGACTTCCCACCCACACTGTAGATATAATTTTAATTTTTCTTTAAATTTAAAAAAAGGAATGCATTGTTTTTTTTAGATGTTGGATTGGATAGCTGTACCACCTATCACTTTCCATATGTCTATGAAGGAAATAATATGCCTATGAAGGAAAGATTTAGAATGTGAATTCAAACCATACTTAAAATGGCTATTCCATTTTCATGTGTTTAACATATTCATCATGGCTATTCCATTTTCAGCTAGATGAAGCAGAAGAAAACCCATCATGGAAGGCAATTGGCTATTGTGGACCTGATCGAGAGTTCAAAGCACGGTTGAAGAACCACTTCTTACATAGAACATCGAAGGGAGAAGAACATAGAAAAAAAGATGATGATGATGAAGATGAAGAAGAGTTCAGAGGTCCTCTTCACAAAGGTCTCGTCCATTTAAATTATCCACGAGACATCATTGCAAATTCTCTAAGAAGATTTGGATTTTCGGTCTCTACCACATCTAAAAAGAATAAGGCTTCTAACCTGTCATCTCCTTCTTTAGTTATCCAATGTGATGCAGTGGTTGTTGGTTCTGGCTCTGGTGGTGGGGTAGTAGCTGGAGTTCTAGCAAATGCTGGTTATAAAGTGCTGGTCTTGGAGAAAGGAAGCTATTGTGCTAGGAACAATCTTTCCCTTCTTGAAGGACCGAGCATGGATCAAATGTACCTCTCCAATGGTTTGGTTGCAACAATGGATATGTCTGTTCTGATACTAGCAGGATCCACAGTTGGTGGAGGGTCTGCAATCAACTGGTCAGCGAGCATTAAAACTCCTCAACATGTATGCAAGGAGTGGTGTGATCGCCATGAGCTTGAACTGTTTGAAAGTAAGTTGTACAAAGAAGCCATGGATGCTGTGTGTGACAAAATGGGAGTCCAATATGAGATTGAAGAGGAAGGGTTCAACAATGAAGTCCTAAGAAAAGGGTGTCTAGAAATGGGATATCACGTGTGCAACATTCCAAGGAATGCTTCATCAGATCACTACTGTGGTTGGTGCTGCATGGGATGTAAGGATGGAAAGAAGAAGAGTACTTCAGAAACATGGCTAGTGGACTTGGTGAAATCAGGCAATGGAGCAATCATCCCAAGTTGTGAGGCCATACAAGTCTTGCATAACAAAAAGAAAGGAAGTGAGAGAAAAATAGCTCGTGGAGTTGCTTTTGCAATAGAATACAAGGGAAAAAGGGACATTTGTGTAGTGGAGTCCAAGGTCACAATTGTAGCCTGTGGAGCACTCAGTACACCAGCTTTACTCAAGAAAAGTGGATTGAAGAATGAAAACATAGGAAAAAACTTGCACCTTCATCCAGTGGCAATGGCTTGGGGCTACTTCCCTGATTCATCTTCACCTAAGATGTGGCCAGAGAAACATAAGAAGAGCTACGAAGGAGGGATTATGACAGCAATGTCCACAGTTGTTGCACAGTTTGACAAAACTGGATATGGTACAGTGATCCAAACACCTTCATTGCATCCTGGTATGTTCTCAATTCTAATGCCATGGACTTCTGGCAAAGATATGAAAGATCGAATGCACAAGTTTTCTAGAACGGCTCATGTATTTGCGCTGGCAAGGGATCAAGGATCAGGGACAGTGAATTCACCTTCTCTTATAAGTTATCAGTTGAAAGGTGTGGACAAAGAGAATTTAGAGACAGGAATTGAGAAGGTGCTGAGAATTCTTGCAGCAGCTGGAGCAGAAGAAATTGGGACCCACAATAACAAGGGAAGGAGCATAAATGTTAAGCAGGTGAGCTATCATGAGTTTGAGAAATTTGTGAAAGAAGAAAGTGCAATGTCTTTAACAGACCTTACAACACCATTGTGTTCAGCACATCAGATGGGAAGTTGTAAGATGGGTAATAATCCAAGTGATTCAGTTGTGAACCAAATGGGAGAGACATGGGAAGTGGAGGGCCTTTATTTGGCAGACACAAGTGTCTTTCCCACAGCTTTGGGTGTGAATCCAATGGTAACTGTTCAGGCTATTGCTTACTGCACAGCACAATATGTTGTTGATGTTCTTAGAAGGAAAAGAAAGTGATGAGATGAGAAAGGAGAAATAGAAAACATTTGCTAGTCAAGCAGCAGAGGACTTCAGTTTCAGTTATAAAAGGGTGATGTTCAACAATCAATAAAAGAGGTAGAATGCTAGAAGCAGTAGTGTGTTCCACATACCAGTGGATATATTTTTACTTATGTGCATGTATATAAGCTTTTCTACATGCACTTAGATGTAAAATAACAGAACTTTTCTCTTAAATTAAAATCTTCTTATGCAATTAGCTTTTTATAAGTTCTTCTATTTAACATTTCCAAAAACTAAATTGCGTAAGATGGTTTTAATTTTTGAGAAAAACTTAGTTTGTTTTACTTCACTTTCATCTTACAGCACTGTTCATCTGAACTGGCTCATAAATGTAAGCAGTAATGTTTGTTCTATAGAAAAGCCTACTGTTTATTTCTGCATAATGAAGACAAGAAAAACTTCCATCCTATACCTTATATAACAGCCATAATGTATGTTAATGTAAAAGTTTAAGGGAAATTGTCCCCCCTTGGAGGGGAAGATTCCAGAAAACACAATTCTTGTGAACACAGAGGAATTCATCCTCCAAAGCAGTGTAGAATTTTACAGAAAAAAAAACTTTACAAATGAAAACAAAAGTTATAAAAACGATGAAGACAAAGTAATCAGAAGTTATAAAAACAACTTTAGAAGAAAGATAAAGGAATTTGTCTAGTTATCATCTAAACAAGAATATGATGAAATAAAATTAAGAATGTAAACATTGTTAAAGTAGATACAATAGCAAAAGTTAATCCGTGAGAAGCTCCTTTGATAACACTTGCTAAAAATGAAAAAAGAAATCGATTTTGTAATTTGAAAAATAAAACTATGTAGTGCAAGATTGTTTTGAGGAAAAAAAAAAGTATGATTTGTGAATACACATTAGCCGGCAAACAATAAAGGCAAATATTAAGCATCATAATTTTAAATACCAAAAATAAATTATGCCTGAAAAGAAAAAATGGATGAGAATTCATCAGTGTACTCAACGGAATCAACAGCTAGATCTCTGAATTGAAAAATTCACAAACTTCAAATTTTAGCTACTGTGAATCTTAATAGCATAAATGAAACAAATTACAATATGTTGAGATTGTTTGGGTAGCATCTTTACTTTCACTTTCAGAAAATAATTTTTTTAATTGAGAAATAAAATAAATGTAATAAAAATAACTAACACAAAAATATAACGTGAAAATTTCAAAATCGGAAAAAAATCACAACCTTTGTCAACACATATGCTTTTAATTGGATGTCTAGATATTATGGACTCAAGTCTATTATATAACTTTAGTCACCCACTCTTTTAAATATTCAAGGTGATGTAGAACTTTTAAGATGTATTATTTTCATCCACCTACATATAAACATGAAGATGATAAACCACAAGAAATCAAATGATAAATTAAGGAAGTGAGAAAATTTTGAATATGTGATAGAGAGACAAACTATTAATTAAATAAAAAAAGTAACTTACATAGATTAAAAAGAAAATGTAATACAAACCAACTTAAGTGAATCAAAGGAGCTGAGAGATAAGAAAAATATTTGTTATTTATGTAGAATTATTAAGGATATAATGATTTAATGCAAAATGAGGAGGAAATAAGATATTTTATAGATTATTAAAAAAAACATAAATAGGATAAATATTAATTAAAGTAAAATAAATACCTTTTAAAAGAAAATAGAAGAAAGAGGATAGAAACTTTCATGTCCTGTATGATGAAAGATATGTAAAAAAAACTAATTAATAATTTAATAACAGAACAACAAAAAACGCACAATAAAATTTCCTCTCAACTTATTAAGATATATGATGGGTAACAACAAAAAATATAGAACAATAGTTCAAGATATACAAAGGTTTTTAAAATAGAAAATCTTTCAAGATATGGGTAAAAATTAGATAAAAATTATCAAATGAAGAATTTAAGATAGTCTCCACTACCTGTTTAATCAATACATACAATCATTCAAAGCAAACTAAACAATAATATTTAAACAAGAAGATGAAAAATCTTAAAATAAAATCTTTGCAATTAACAACATTTCTTCTTTTTCAAACTTATAATTGATTATTTAGTTGTCAAAAATAAAGAACCACTTTCTAAACTTATAGTCCAAAAATTAGCTTAATCTAAGAATGAATGAAATCTGAGTTGTAATTAAAAAATTTGCACTCAAAATAAGGCTAGTTTTTCCTCTTTCCTATCTCTTTCTCTTTCTCAGAGTTTGTTATCTATTTTAATAACAAGATTCTCACACACTACCTATATGAACTCTTTCATAAGTGAAACAAATTGCTTTACAGTTTTGGATTTATTCTCCGTATAGGAAGGAAGCCCCAAAATCTAATTGTTCTAGTTAAAGATTACAGTGACTCCACCTACAAGTAGAGTTGTCAAAATAGACCTGGTCCAATGGACTGATTCGTATAGTCTATGATTTAGGTTAGGTTAGGTTTAAAAAATTGTACTCTAAATAACAATAGGCATTTTTTAGCCTGCATTTGGCCCGATGCCCATATGGCCAAGGCCAGGCTGGCCCGTAGACTAATGAGCTGACCCGTTTATTTTTTATATTAGATTTTTATTCTTAATTATTATATTGTCATACCAAAAAAAGAAACTCTAGTGTCTCAGAGTCTTTGTTCTCTCCTTCATCTCTTCTCTTCCTTTCTCACTTGTGGAAGAGGATCTATTACAGTAACTTTTTCATTTCCTCTACTGTATTGTTCTTAATTTTACACAAACTTTCATACAAATATATTGTCTATTTATATATTATTTACTGTTGACAAAAATATTATATTATGAATATGTTGGGTACTTGATTATTTTGAAAGTATTTAGTATGTGTTCTAAGTTTGTTTTACAAGTTATTCAAATGTAAACAGTTTTACAGAGACATTTGTGTAAATATATTATATATATATATATTTATATTTATATTGTTGATAAAAAATTATATTGTAATATTTTTTTCAATTTTTCATTAGGTTAGACTAAAAATTGTGGCTTGTTTTGACAATTCTAACTACAAGCATTCAATGGCTGTCTCTTCTTCATAGGCCCTTCTTATAAGTGTTATTTCATGGGAGTAGGGCTCTTAACTTCCCACTTCGGATATTCAGAAAATTGGCCCACGATCCACGGGGTGAGGGGTCAAAGAGTTAGGATTTGTTATCTTGAGGTATGGGCCTTAACGAAATCCCAAGAAGCACGACACATAGGTACAATTAACTGTTACCATCTAGAAAGACCCTAACATAACAACTAAAGCTATTGCATACATCTCAGGATAAATCCGACAACATTTCATCCAGAGGCCCTGACTCAGTAGAAAGTCAACATTTGCTTTTGTGTTATTTTTATTATTATTTATTTTTAACAATTGAATGCAGATTGATTTTGTTTGTTTAGTAGAATTAAAAAGTAAGAAACGAGTTCTATTGATATTTGTAAAGCTTTTTTTCTTTTATTTTGAGCATTTGTTTTAATTTTATTTTATAGTAATCATAAATTTTTTAAAATATTTAAGAATTAAATATATTTTTAGTTTTTGAATTATTTGTCAATTTTTTTAAAATAAATTTTAGATTTATTTCGTGTTTATATTTTATAAATTTGTGCAAACTATATTGGAAGATGTGTCAAAATTTCATTTTATCTTTTTATTTTTTTTATAGTTTTTTACTTATTATCATCTGTCTCTTAAGCTTCTTTTATTTTTTTATCTTTTATTTTTTAACCCAACATTTAAAATAGACACTAGCAAAGTTATTGTTTATAATTTTTGTCAAGATTTATTGTTTTGATTGATTGATTTTAGAATAATAAATTTTTAAATTTAAATTTAAAACAAAAAATTAATATTTTTTTATTAATTTTTTTATTAAATATATAAAAATGAATGTATAAGAAATTTTATTAATACAAATATTTTAATATATCTTCTATTAACAACAAATAGCTATTAATTTATAAAAATTTAATACATTTTATATTAATTATATTTTTATTATAAAAAATAATTTTATTATGTAACTTGTTTTAAAAAAATATTTATAATATATATTTTTTAATTATTTGAATTTAATTGCAATGGCATTTTTTTTAAATTTATCATTATTTATAAGTAGTATTTGTAACAAACTAATAATTAGTCACAAATAATATATAAATAATGAAAAAATTTATAATTTTATCCCAAAAACTCATGTGTTGTAGTGAATATTTTGTACATATTTCTTAGTGATGCAATTATACCCCTAGTAACACAGTTACCGTGTATAACTAGTGGTTGAATTCATTCTTGTCTTTAATATACATTTTATTTTATTTTTTATTTATTAAATTAAATTATCTTTTGATGGCTAAGTAAATGAATATGTTAAATTTAGAGTTTAATGAATTGAAGGTAGAAGAATAAACGTATGTAAAAATGAAAATAAGAAAAAAATTATGGATTTCTGAAAATATGAGAATTAAAATAAAAAAAATAAAGAGACTAAGATCACACATCAGAAAAATTAAATAAGATCAAAGTTATAATTTAGTTTATTTTCTTTTAATGGTTATACAAATTACGTGATTTTATTCCTTTAATCTCTTTATATATACAAAATAATTTGAATATTCAATGTAAAGAAATATACAAAATTCAAATTTGATTTATTAATTCATGTCTTGGATATTCAATCGATTGATTATGTATTTCGGTATAAAGTTTAATTGATTGTCTGGTAAATTTGTTACATGAATTTAAATAAGTGGTATATTAATTGGAAAATTCAAATAAAGAAAACCATATTAATTACTATAATTATCCATTTTTATAAATAAAATAAAATAATCATTAGTGTAGCTAAAATTGATAGCTCAAGAGTAAAGTGCACCCAGAATGCATGTTTGTTTTTAATGATTTTGGAGATGGAATTAATGATTCTTCCAGTTTAGTTGACCCTTGTCAACGCACCGATAAGGAAAGAGAGTGGAAGAAGAGCAAAACCAATGCAAATGCAAATCCTCTATCATGTTCATGGCTATCCAAAGTTGACCATTCAAACACTATGCCAAAACTAAAGGAATTATGAACCCTTCACATATTAATTCTTCTTATTGGCCACAATTCAAAAGGACAAAGTTGGATTCCTTAACCACTAAACCAACTTTGAACTTCCTTGTCTCTTTAATTCATATGCATAAATACTATGAATATATGTGTGCTCTGGTCACTATTTTAGTGAGGATTCTCTTTCTAGGATGCACAACATGTCCTCCTAGCAGTAAACTTTACAGAAGTTGACCATCTAATCAGCCACCATACATACCATAATTGTTTGTGCAAACAAGAATTTTCCAAAAGCAATTCACATTTAACTAGTAATGATATCTTCTTCAAAGCAATGGTAGACTTATTAAGAAGTCTCAAACATCACAGAGCAAGGAACTCAAAGAAAAAGTGGGGTGGCCAACACTTTCAAAGCACCATCTCATCTTTCTGTTCCTTGAGAAGCTTCCAAAACTTTTTCATTAATTACTGTGTATTCTCTTCTCATGTCTCTTCGTATAAACAACCACCTCACCATGGAAAAACCTCCTAAATTCAAATTCTCTCCGATCCTCTTCATCATCATTTCCCTCTCCCTTGGCTTACTTTCCTTCATCTTTTGTGTAGCAGCTGAGATAAAGAGGAATAAGGTGGAAATGCTTACTACTGTATTGATTGCTTTTGCAATTAGGACTTCTGAAAAGGGTAGTAATTAATTGTTAGTTTGGTTTGTTTTGCAGGAGGAGGATCTCAGGTGGAATGGGAAGCTATGCTATCTGCCATCAAGCAAAGCCTTTGGATTGGGAATTGCAGCTTTGGTTAGTTTCTTTCTCGCCCAGATCATTGGGAATTCTATACTTTTAAAGTATTGTTGTTGTTGTTGGAGAAGAAAAAGCGAATCCCAGTACAAGATGCCTCCTTTTGCAAAGGTTCTGGTTTTGATATCATGGTAGGTTATCAATCTTTTGCACTTATGCTGCTGAGTTGTTACTTCACATTCCCCAGTTAGAGATTGAGAATACGAAGCTGATTAATTTATTACTGCCATATGCATGATCATCATTTTGCTATTAGAATTGTCACACTTGTTCGAAGTTCTAAATGCAAATACAAACTTTGATTTCTCCAATCAAATTCTGAAAAAAGAACACCATGGAATTTTGCTGGTTTATGCTTATTGGCTTTGGATAGAAAAAGGCCAGATCACCATGGGAAACTGTGCCATGTGACCTGCCACTATTGGCAACAGATTGGCAAAATGTTTCACTTTTAGGAAAGGAGGCCAACATATACTAATAAAATAATACACAATTGGTTAGTGATTTATCCTTCTTGGAGAACCAGAAAACACTTTCGCTATTGAAATTATGCTTTCTTGGCTTTGAAGTTTAAAATGTGAGACCAAAATGGTTATGTTTGGCAGGGTGAGCTTTGGATTTGCAGCTATTTTATTGATTGTGGGCACAAGCATGAACAGAAGGCAGGCGTATAGGGTGGGGTGGTTGAATGGTGAGTGCTACGTAGTCAAGGGGGGGACTTATGCTGGGTCAGCCATATTGGTCCTAGTCACAGTGTGTTCTGTGAATGGTTCAGCTTTCTCAACATTAAAATCTAGCCAAGCAAATCAGCATAGAAAAGTACACAAACCAATGGGGTGAAGTTGTTTTTGGAAATCATAGAAAAGAAGAAAGAAGCAGATTTTTGGAGTGATGTGAAAGAAAAGGAGAAACTAATATCAACTCAACAGCAAGTTGCAGATGCAGAATTCTCAGGTCAACAATGTGAGACCAATTAAGGAGAGGAATCCAATTGTTTGATTTATTATTAATTAATAGTTTGATTATGTAAAAGAAGGTGCCACAGCTAGTCCACTAAATGACTTATCCAGTCTTAGAGGAATAATTTTTGTTCTTCAACTAACACCAAACATAGACACCCCATTTGTCCACCCCAAGGTGGTCACTCCCCTGAATAGGAACCCCTCGGATCCCACCTACACATTATCTTCATATTATTCATCTTATTCATTTTCAGTCTCCTTTAATAATTCTTTACTTATTTTCTTTATACATAATATTAGAGTTAGTGTGTCAATTTAAATCTACATCTGCATATATATATATATATATATATATATATATATATATAAAGAGTTTGTTTGCATAATTTATATTTTAAATTATTTTTTATTTTTATTAATTAGATTTAGGGTTTAGATTTAAGATTTAGGATTGTTTATCCTGCAAAATTTATAAATTAAATAAAAAATTTATTTATATAATTTATATTTTTAATTATTTTTAATTTTTAATTATATTTGTTCTATAAAATTTACAAATTAAATAAATTAGTTTACCTATCATAAAAGTATATTGAGATTTTTTTATTATTTATTTATATGACATAATTTGTTAAATTCATTAAAAAATATAAAATTAATAAAAACAAAATAACTAAATATAGAATTAAATTAAATTTTCTTATAACAAATAACTAATAAAAGTAAAAGATTTTAAATTTTAAATGAATTGAAGTTGATGATAATTAATAAAATAGTAGAGTTTTACTTGGTTAGTGTTGCAAGTTGCCGTAACCTACGTCATCTTAAAACTTATTTAGCCTGTTATACCGTTCAAATATAGAAAGAAAAAATGAAAAGACCCAATTTGATTTACGCTGATAAAAAGAAAAGTAGTTTCAAGTAATTCTATGATTTTACAAACAAGCAACAGAAGGAATCATAATTTCACTCACAACAAATAGCGATGATTGAAGCGACAAACTCACAGATGTCTTTCGGGCTAAAAGCTGGCGGGGCCCAAATTAGTATTTTAAAAACTACATTCAATTCGCAGTAATGAGATTACGCTTAGGGAAAACTTTTCCATAATAAATAAAAAAATGGCCACTCACCAACATTTTAGTTCTCAATCAGAAGACTTAAAATATAATAGGAGAGAATGATTTTTATGTTTTATTAATTTAGTTAATAGAACTCGAAAAGTAAATAAGTAAACTGTATATCATAATATTCTATATTCTAAGTATAAATATTCGTAAATCATTCACATCTTACACATCTAAAAATAATTAAACAATTGAATATTAAATAAATATAAAAATCAACTAATTGAAATAAAATATTTATTGGAGTTATTGTAGGTGCAATTCCAATAAATCTCTTTCTTACTTTAATAGTTCCATATACCTAATTTATTTTTTAAAAATTTGAATTTAACTTTTAGAAAGACTTTTGTTAAAATATCTACACTCCAAGGGAGTACTTTACATTCTTATTCATAAAAATTTTCTATTTTATGGTTAGAAAATTTTAAAAACTTTAAACATACTGGTGTGTCCAACAAAACAAGACAAAAACACATCCATAAATTAACGGGGTTCAATTGAAGTATTAACGAACTTCAATCTACATCCACACAAAAAATTCACTATGCAACAGATATTACAATTCAAATGTTTCTCTCTTGGTGAAATTTCGCTCAAAACAACTCAAGCGTCAAACAACTCGAAGTTAGTTCATGAGTTACACATGGTCCCATTAAATAGTCTTCAAGATCATTACAACTGTTACAACTAATTCTCAATAGACACACCTATTCTAGAGTCGAGGACATATGACATACCTCACTTACAGAACTATAATAGTCATTAAACGGCCTATTACAAGTACTCAAAGAGTAGATGGTCTAATAATACTAAACAGTCTAATGAGACTTTAATAAGATTTTTGTTGGACCAATCTTCACAAATCTCCATCTTGGTTCAACACAAATCTTCTAAGTGAGTCATGAACTGCCACTTAGCCTATCACATGCTTAATCACCAATCAGCTGGATCATATCCAAGCAATGAAAGAACTTGTTTCCTGGTAGAACCTTCGTGATCATATCAAAGAGATTATGATTCATTGAGACCTTCATCACCGACCTTCCAACAATCACCTCTCTTACAAAACACAGCTTGATATCGATGTCCTTTTTTTTTCATGGTAGACTCGGTTCTTTGACAATTGTATAACACTACTGCTATCATAGTGGATAGTGATCATCTGGTCTTGTACCTTTAGCTCCTTGGCTAGACCCTTCAGCCATAAGGCTTCCTTCATCGCTTCATCCATGGTAATGTACTTCGCTTTAGTAGTTGACAAGGCAACTACCTTATGTAAATTAGCCTTCCAACTGATGCAATACCATATGTCAGTGAGCTTGCCCAGGATTTTCCATGAACCTGCTAACAACACTCACTGCATAGGCTATGTCAAGGCGAGTGCAAACCATTACGTACATCACAAAACCAATAATGTTTGCATATGGAATAATATACATATATTTATGTCCCTCCACCATTTTAGGAGACTTTTCAGTACTGAGCTTGTAGCGAGAAGGAAGAGGTGTTGAAAAAGGTTTCAAGTTTGTCATCCCAAACTTGTCAAGGATTTTCCTAAGGTAGGTCTCTTGAGACACCATTAGACGCTTTTGCTTTCATCGTCTAATGATCTCAATCCCCAATATCTTCCTGGAAACTCCAAGATCATTTATATTAAACTCATTTTTCAGCTCAACCTTAACCTTTTCAACCTCAAGCTTACTATTGCTAACAATCAGAATGTCATCAACATATAACAACAATACTATGAAGCAACCTTCTACTAAAAAGTTGAAGTAAACGTAAGTGTCATACTTGCTACGTTTAAAACCAATGCTAGCAATGAACTTATCAAACCTCTTGTTCCATTATCTTGGAGATTGTTTCAGACCATACAAGGATCTATTTAGCTTACAAAAGTACTCTTTCTTGTCTCCAACCTCCCCTACAAGAAATACATTAAATATAAACTAATTTAGAGACAACAAATAATTAATAATTATAGTGACTAAATTAGAAACTATTTTATAAACTAAAAATTATTGGTATCAAAAATAGTTTTTATTATAATAAAAACTATATTCTTTTAGTGATTATTGCTCTTAAAAAATTATGAAATTGGTTTTTGTATAATGGTGACAAAATTGGTTTCTAAATCACAATCTAAATTTGTTTCTAATATTAGCTACCAAGGTTTTAGTCATTTACTAAATTAGGTTCTAAATCAGTCTCTAATTCAATTAGTGACCAATTTCACCACTTTATAGGTCACTAATATGGTTGGTAAAAGCAATTTTTTTGTAGTGCTCAAATCGTTCTGTTTGCATCATGTAGATAGTCTCCTCCAGTTCTCGATATAGAAATGTAGTCTTCATGTCCATTTGTTCCAACTCAAGGTCAAGCTCAGCAACCATGGCTAACGACATCCTAATGGATTTGTGCTTTACATCAGAAGAGAACACATCATTATAATCAATTCCCCCTCTTCAGGTAAAGCCTCTATCCACCAACCTCTCCTTGAATCTTCGTTGATAGGTTCCTGGGATGTCGTCTTTAAGCTTAAAGATCCATTTACAACTGACAAACCTAGAGCCCACAAATCTTCGAACGAAAGTCTAGGTATTGTTCAAACGAAGCGACTTCATCTCCTCATGCATAGTGTCCAACCATTGAGACTTCTCCTTATTTTCTAAGGTAGAGGCTACAATGGATGTTTCATCGTCTAACAGCTACTAAGGAGTAGGCAATGAGCTCTGCATAACCATACCTCTCTGGAGCTGTGATCGTCCTTCTTGCTCTATCTTTGACAAGCTAGTAGTTGTCAGGACATACATCTTCATTAGAAGCTTCTCGTCTATCATCTACCAGACCATCTACCTCATCAGTCTATAGGAATCTAGATGCTTCTTACTTGTCAGACTCCGCCTTAATGTTTGCCTTATCACCACCTTGACTACCTACAAGCTCACATTCTAAAACACTTGGCTTGTGAGTCATCTCTGTTTCATTGAAGATGACATCTCTATTGATGATTGTTAAACGATTTTTAAAATATATATTTTCAGCAAGTGTACTGAATCAATGTAGCATCTACAAGTGTCGTATCCACAGGGACTTGTGTAATATTTAAGAAGAATTATAATCTCTTTTGTAACTCAATTTTGAATATGTAAAAGAAAATTTCTTTTATATTGTTTTTAATAATAAAATTAAAAAGCAAATAACAATAAAGCAATATTAAGATGATAAAAAGATATTGAGATTAAATTTCATCTATCTCCCTCTTCTATAATCCTCTCATTATCAATATATTTAATCAATTATTTAGTGTTATTGAGGTTACCAAATTTCGTTCTAAACCAATCCCTTGATTTAAAATGTCTAAGAATTAAATTATAACAATTGATTCCTCACATTATCATAATAAAACCCTTGCTTTAAGTCCAAAACCAATTCAACATATATATTTAAATCTATTCCTAGCATTCAAACATATAAGATAATTTAATTCAAATCGGATTTAAGATCAATTTTCCAATCTAACCGTAAATCATAAATCAAAAGATGAGTGATCAATTCATCTCCGCAATAAGAACAGAATTAAATCATTAACACTGAATAAAAGACATCATATATATCAATCAAGAGTAAAATAGAAGAGTTTGACAAATTACATTCAATCTCAATACAAAGGAAAGTTAGCTACTCATGATTATGAGCAACTTATATACCCGGATGGATGTGGAGATGAAAAATTAATCTTGAATCTTCTTTCCAGTTGATCCAAGACATCTTCCTTCCCTTTCTCACTCTTTTCTAAACAGTCTTGATATTCACCAAGATGGGATCTAACACTAGAGCTTTTGAGTCCTTTATATAGGAGAAAATTATGTTATTTTTAGCTTAAGTGAGAATAACCAACTTAAGTGAAAATATCCCACTTTAATGAAATTAGCCCAATTGTTGGCCTAATTTTGCTCATGACTTTTATGTTTTCCATTCCTTTCAACTTTTGTTCTTTCTTCCCTTGATTTTTGCTTTTTCTTCTAGTTTTGATATCTACTCCTGCATACAAATACAAACAAAATTTTCTCCATCGGGAGAGGTTATCTTTGCTTGTTTTTAGGAATTTCTAGTTGCTAAGTGCCTAATAAATACCAATTTTTATTTAAATTTTACCACTTAACAATGATACACTTCTTGATTCTTGTCTTAAGACACCATAGACGACATCCCTTAACTCCCTCTAGATATCCTAGAAACATGCATTTAACAGCGTGAGCACCCAACTTTCCTTTCCTTGTGTGAGCAAAGGCAACACAACCAAAGATTCTTAAATTATAATCTCCTCTGGGGTCTTAATCTCCAGTCCAATTGAGGGACAACGATTAATCAGGTAGGCAACAATGGTAGCAGTTTCAGCCCAAAACACCTTTAGAACTACAACATTAAGCAACATACATCTTACTATTCCAAAAGGGTCCTATTGAACCTCTTAGCCAGGCCATTTTGTTGAGGAGTCCCAGCCATTGTCTGATGCCTTGCTATACCATGCTCCTTGCAAAAAGTGTTGAACAATTCTAAATAGAATTCAAGACCATTATCAGTTATGAACCTCTTCACCGTTTCATAGGTTTGGTTCTCTACTAGACGCTTCCAGTCTTTGAACTTCTTAAAGGTTTCGTCCTTGGTCTTTTGAGTATAGATCCACAGCTTCATCAACTATCGAAAGAAAGTATCTGATTTCAGAGTGAGAGGGGTAGAAGCTAGTCCCAACTAGATAATATGAACATAATCAGGGGTGCTCTTCATTCTTTGCTACCCTTGGTTGAACCTAATCTTGCAAGCTTTTCCTTAGACACATTGCTCACAAAATCTTAAAGGTTCGATTTTATCACTTCCAAACAAGCCTTGATTCTTCAACTCCAACAAGCCCTTCTCTCTTACATGGTCTAACCTTCTATGCCACAACTCAGTCTTAGACAAGACGGTCTCCTTAGTAATAGATGATGAACCAGTCACTAGCATTTTCCAAGGCATATGTAGACCATTCTTTCTCATCCCTTTCATCACCAACATGGATCCCTTCAACACCTTCAACATTCCCCATTCTTCTTTGAATACATATCCCTTCTTCTCAAACTCACAAAAATAATCCATTCATAATCAAACAAGGGAAAAGATACAAATATATCTTACTGTAAAATTTTTTAAGTATTTTACTCATCCAACATTCATCTAGATCTATAAACCAATAAAACTTAGTTGTTCTTATTTTGCCTAACAACTAGCTTTCATCCTTGCTTTGGCTAATCAATCCACTTTTTTTATATATGATCCTGTTACAATCAAGCTTTATCTAATTTTTGTTCACTCTCAACCAAAATATTCTCCTTTTGCCTTAATTATAAGCACTCTTACTCTAAGTTATAGTGGTAAAGTGACGAAGTTAAACGAGATAGTGAAGTTGATAACATTAAGAGTTGACAACGTTGTTGATAGTGAAAAGGAATCAAGAAACACACAAATCAAATTTGTAAATCAGACCAAACAACTCAATAAAGAAATTTATATTAAAATGAATAACTGTCGGGATTTTTAGGATCTTTGGAAATATATAAGATATAAGAGATATATTGTATGGAGGAGTTGTTCTTTATTTTGGAGATATATGAGTTATAAGAGATATATTGTATAGAGGAGTTGTACTTTATTTTATTCATATACTCTATATATAAAACAAAAATGTAATAAAATATCAAATATTAACAATATCTCAATCTTAACTCCTTAAATCTAAATAATAATTGAATATATTATTATTTTTATAAAAAAATATTATAAAATAAAAATAAAAAATTTCTTAAAAGGTAATTTAAATGAAAAGATATTAAACAAATATTTTCAATAATAACTTATTATTATTGTTATTATTATTAGTAATATTATATTAATAATAAAAATATATATATTGAATGTATATTGCAATTTGGTTTGATTTGAATCAATTTTAAAAATTTTAAGTCCAAACCGAATCAAACCGTGCTATTCTAAGAAAAGAAATTTAAACTAATTTAAAATTTTGCTTTGGTTTAAATCAATTTATGATTTTTTTTTCTTTTTTAACACCCTAGTATACATTAGATCTTGATCATGCTTTTCTTACTTCTAGCACATATTTTCATTCTGTCCATTAAAATATATATATATATATATATATATATATATATGTATATATATATTCCTTCTATAAATTACATCATCTAATTATATTTGGATTTTAATAATATAACTTAGATATTACTAATTATACCTAAAAATATAAAGATGAATTTCTATAAATTACAAGAGAAAAATTCATACGAGAAAAAATAAAATAAAATAATTAATTAAAATAATTTTTATTTTAAAAATTTGAACAGTTTATTTTATTTATTGATAAAGATATTTTTCAACCATGTACTCATCATATTTTCATTTCATTCAAGTTAGAAAATCAGATCTATAGTTTGATGTCATTCTTGATAGGATTAAAAGTACAAAATAATGATACGAATATGTGAAATAATGATCAACCAATTAACTATAAAGTTTAATGTTCGCGTAAAAAACTAGTAAGTTTAATGTAAAAAACTTGTTTTCTAGTTATAGGAATTTATCTTTTTTCTTGCTTATGTGCATTTACTAAAGGAGTTTCCCTATTTTAATGGATCTAGAATACTGAAAGATCTTTCATTTTCATTTAAAGTTAGTCTTGGTTTCCTACCTTTTTCAATTTTATTTATATGTCAAATCAACAGAAAATATGTGATTAGTTAACGTGTTACATGATTAAATTTTGATAAGAACTATATGAATTATTAAAGAATCAATAAAGTTTGTGTTTGGTAGTTAAATAATTGTGTGGAATATTAATATGGATAGTCAACTTTCAAAATTATCAAAAACTGTTATCTGTATAATATTGGATCAATAAAATAAATCTTTATTTGATAATAAATACTAAATAATAATATTTTTCGTATTTGGATTAATTCATATGCCCTAACCTAATAATGTATTTAATTAAACCGGTTAGGAGTAAGAAAAAAAATGGATGTGTAGGTTTTCTTTGGGTCGTTTAAGTCATAATTTTTTGGGCCATTTTAAGGTGCAGGAAGAATGAGCCCATGTAGTTTATGTGTGTAAAAAGGCTTTAGAGTAATTGGGTTGTGTCCAAAGATGCATTTATTTCATACGTTTTGGTCCACACAAACTCAACGAGTTAGAAATGCTTTTGTGCATAATTACTATTTGCACAATTCAACATTGATGACTCCACCTCTACAGATTCTATTTACCTCGTCTTGCTTGCTATTCATGAATCTAAAAGAAATTTTGTATTTTAGGTTAAAAGGTCTGATCAATATACAAGAAAGTCTAATCAACATATAAATAAGTTTACAACTAGTCAATACCTCAAAACAATAATGTTAAATTGAAAAAAAAAATTTAAAAAAAAAATAATTGTGTAAATCTAATATCTTTAACTACATATCTTTAAATTACAATTCTAACGTTCAAAATAAAAAATCTCATGTAAAAAATCTAGTGTCAAATTTTTAGATTGATCCAATAATAAATAAAATAGGAATCACAATTTTATAGAAATAAAATTGTGTACATGTAAATCAGTATATATTCTTTCTCTCTACAAAATTTACTATCTCTTGACTTTTATAACCCAAATACACTTGTCTCAAGTTTTTTTTATCATCTTTAAGTGAAATAAAAAAATTTGACAAATTTAAATCCTTTTAGATACATAGATAAGAACCCAACCGTTCTTCCAAATACGCAACCATCATTATCTTTTTAACTATATTTTATCAACTTGTACGTATTAAATGAGATTTTCGAATCTTTGCAAAACTCTTTCAATTGAATCTCACCCTCTCTCTTAAATATTTTGTTTTATATTCACATAAAGAAGAACGTATTAAATCAAATCTTATAGGTCGGTCTAAGACAAAATTTGTTCATAAGGATACATTACATTCCATAATTAACCAATGTCACCAAAAGACTAATCGATCGGAAGTCAGTATATTCCAACTCCAACTATCCGAAGCAATTTTAAGGTTTAATATGTTTCTAATTAAAACTTTTTTACTCCACTAATGGTTTACAATTGTTTTGAAAGAAAAAAAAAGATTGGAATGCAATAAAGAAAAAACTTAGTCTACTAATGGCATTGTTTTTCTTTTTTTCACCTGTAACTCAATTAGTTTTGACTTGTTTTCACTTGGATGATAGTTAAACCTGTATCCGTGGCATCGAACCATATCCGTTTCGAGTTTGATGAAGAAAAATTGAGTTAACTGAATTTGGGTTCGAGTTCATATTTTTTCCATTTAAAGAAATCGGGTTCGGGGTCGGGATGAGTAATGCAATCCCCGCCCTACCCCAATACCCATCCTCACTTTGCCTTTAAATTTAAATTTAAACCTAAAACTAATTCTATTTTTTCTTAGTGTTTCTTTTTATTTTTCATACATAAAGGATTACTGTGTCTTCTTTGTAACCATATTCTTGGTGTTTGTTCCACACTTTTATCTTTTCTTCTACCTTTCACTCACTCCTTCAACTTCCTTAATCTATTCAACCAGTTCAATATACTCTTCTCTTTCTCCCATCCTCCACACATCTACTTTTCTCAATCTTTTCAACCAATTTGGTAAACAAATAAGGTTTAACTCTTTGTTTTTTATCAATTTCTAAATATTGTACATTGATCTTAATAACATCTATTACTATTTTATCATCTCAAATTTAGTATATTTGGTTAGGAATTCATTGGACGGATTTGTTGAATTATATTTTGTAATCTTTTTGTGGCTAATCTATTATATTTATGATTAGATACGTAACCTTTTGCACAATTTTGCATAGATTTTTTACATTTGTATACTGGTTTGAGTATGCTTATTTCTATTCCTATTTTATTTTTATTTTCTTAACTTTTATTCATTTTCTAGTGTTATTTTATTTTTTTTCATCTTCTTACCTTTGATTTTCTTCATAATTAAAATTTAAAAGTGTATTCATTGTAAATTGTATAATTACTGTGATTTTTATTAATTTTTGTAGTCTATCTTTAAGTTTTGTTTCTAATCTCTTTGTAACTAATATATATTACATTTATGATTAGATAATAACCTTTTGCGCAATTTTACACAAATTTGTTTGCTTTGGTATATTGGTTTGAGTAAGTCTATTTTAATTTCTATTTGATTTTCATTTTCTAGTGTTATTTTATTTCAATTTTTTTTATTTTCTATTTTATTTCAATTTTTTTTATTTTCTATTTTATTTCAATTTTTTTTTATTTTCTATTTTATTTTTATCTTCTTAATTTTGATTTCCTTAATAATTAAATTTTGAAAGTACATTCGTTATAATTTGTATCATTGTTGTGATTTTTTATTAGTTTTGTGGATTTTATTATTCTTTATCAAAATTATAATTTTATAGCAATTAAAAAAATTATTGTTGAAAAACATGATAAATAAATTATTTTATTTTTGTAATTGTAAAATTTTTATTTTTTGTTATGAAAGATATTGAAACATCACAAGCACGTCAACCAATGTCAGAAGAAAATATGACATTGATTGATGTCATGCTTAAATTTATCTTACTTTTCACTATAATTTATCTTTTATAAATATTTAGCAGTCATGCTTAAGTTTTTATATTTATTTAATTTTTTAAAATAAATAATTTTTTAAAATTATATTTTAAAAAATAAAATAAGATAAAAATAAAAGAGAAGAACAGAGAAAATTAAAGAATTCAGAACAAAAGGCAGAAAAGTAAAACCTGCTCCAACTTAGTTGTCATGTCTAATTTTCATTCTTATTATTTTAATATATAGTAGTTATTGAAATTTACATATTGTAATTAATTTAATTATGATTTTTCTTACCTTTTAATGACTTTTTTCTGTTAATGGGTTTCATAAAATTTGTTGTGGAATTAATTTTTTTTATTTAATTAGGAAATTTTAAGAGCATAATTTATTTTTATAGAAAATTTGAAATGTTTTATAATTAAATATGTTATTTGAATAAAAAATTAAAATTATATAATTTTATGAATAATTGAATGATTTAAAATTAAATAATGTCAAAGTTTACTTAAAAAAATAAGAATTAAAAATTTTCAACTTCTTAAATTTATGTGATTTTTTTGTAGTTTCTCTTTTTTAATTTGATTTTAATCAGACATAGTTGATTTGACTAAGACTTAAATATTGTTAAAATTACTATCTTTCAGTTAATATAAATTAATATTGATATTAATTATCTTATACTTAAATTATTATAATTATTTTTTTTATTGTTGCAAATTACTTTTATTTTTTTACTTGATATTAACCAAAAACTTTCTCTACCAATATCAGGAAATTATATTTTTCATATATGAATTAAATTTTTTCGACTAAAATTTGTATTTGGTGTCCGTAAGAATAATTTTTTTAATATTAAGAACAATGTTATTCTTTCTCAAAATTAGGAATATTTTAAAGGCTGAGAAAACTTTTATTTTATATTAATTTCACTTAAAAAGAGATAACTGCAAAGTATATTGGAATTGGAAATTGACAAAAATAGGATTGTTTTGATCTTTGGTGAAGTGTTGATGTTTTCACTTACCTACCACTCACCTAGTTGCTAAACATTCCACGTATTGCTGCTGTGGCTGCGCTATTATTGTCATACATTTTTATGATTAATACTTTTATTATATTATAATCATCTCAAATAAATAAGTTTTCATTTAATTTTTTTGAAAACATTATTTATCATAATTTTATTATTAAAAATTATCACTTTGGTATTAATTTATTAAAAAAATATTAAATAATTATTTCAAGTGTTGTAATATAATATTAAGGTGTATATTTTCAATAAATTTTTTAAATTACATAAAAAATATTATTCATATGTTTGAAATAAATATTAAAGATTAAAAACCATGAAAATCAAATTCATATTTTTGAAATGAATATTGAAGATTAAAAACGATGGTTTGAAATTTTAACAGGATAAAAATCAGAGAAAAATAATTCACAGTCAATAAAATTAAAATGCACACATTTTCTTAGTATTAAAAAACAAAAATTTCAATTTTTATTATAATGAAAAACAAAGAAAAAGATTCTACAAATATACCAAAATCAAAATCCATTAATTTTACATGAATTAAAAATATATTTAAGTTTTTTTTTTAGTATTTATATTAGTTATTTTTCAAAAATTCCTGTAAGCTAATTTCCTCATTGAAATTTTATTTCTTATTTCTTATGATGGATGAATGAATGATTGATTAGTTCAAATGATACGTGTTTGATTAGCTGTAATTAAGGTCTTAAACTAATTTGTTACATAACAAATAACCATTAGTGGGGAGCTAATTAGAATATCACCAAGCTGTAGATTCTGACAACTTAAAAAAAATTACTATGTGCCATAAAAAAATATCATTATGGCCACAAAAGAAAAAGATCTATTATTCAACAAACTAATTTATTTATTTATTTATAAAAACAAAAAATAGCCTATGGGAAAGTCTAAATAGACTCATCTTTATTACTCGCTTTTGCACAGACACAAAATAAAATAATATGTATTTAAAAATAAATTAAATTAGTGCGAATTTAGTTACTGGAAATGATTTCTCTCACTAATTTTGAGGTTACTAAAGTTTAATTTTCGCATACGGACTTGTTTATCAAAACTTTAATAATATTAAAAGTTAAAATAAAAATTCAAACGTTGTATTTAAAAAAAAATATAATAAATTAGTAAAAGAAAGGTAATGGATTACCAAATGTTTTAGTTTTATATATTTAATATATACGTATATTGATATTTTTCTTATTAATTAATTAAGCTTTATTGTAACTTTAATTAATATTTATTTGAAAATATAAAGAAAGCACAAAATATAAGTTAGAACACACACTTTCAAGGTTAGAAAGCATGAAATGTCAACAAATACTTACATAAAATAAATGAAAAATAGATTAAAACTTCATATGAAATATCATACACACATATGATCACGAGCATAACATTATGATTTAAATGATTGAGTTGGAAAAATTGACTTTATTTTAAATAAAAAATAGTATTAAAGTGGTAGTTTACAAAGTTTGACACTTGGTAGTAACTAAACAATATTTATATAATAAATGTATTTGATTTAAGTTTATTTTTCTTATGTAAAAATAACTTTGTGATTGTTAGGATTTGTTTATTATGAAAAAATAGGTGTAGTTAGTTGTAATCTAAAGCATATGTCCAATGTAAATAACTTTGGATTGTGATTTGACATTTGAGATATAATTGAATACCTAAAGTCTACAGCTGCCACATTGCTAATTGTGCAGTTTCAACCTTATATAGGCACACATTTGATTTTAGTTCTAATTTTTTTCATTCAAAAACTTGGAAACTTCAACTGATTTACGTACAAAAAGATATTCTAACCATATATTTTTTTATTCACAAAGTTTGAACCTGATATTCGAATTATATATTATACATGATTAAAAAATGATAATTTATGGAATAAAATATTTGTTACCAAACCTATTCCAAATACTAAATATCTTATTAATTGTTACTAAATCTATTCTAAATACTAAAAAAATAAGTTTTAAATAGATATATTAAAGTCCAATGAGTTTAGTCTCTAATGAGTCAATAATGAAATAAGTCTAAGTAAAAGGAGCCATTTATTTTGTCACCACTAATTTTGGATAAACTAAAATAAATTATATATGCATAGGTGTCCATATATGACATATACATGTTTTTGCTTTCACCATCTTACAATTAACTCCCAACAACATCAAAGCACACAAGTGAGACACTTGTGCTCTTGTTATTAGAGATGCAGAACTTAGAGTCATCTTTTTGGAATTTTTGTAAAAGTAGTACAATTTTTTAATTCGTTTACGAAAATAGATATTTTTTTTAAATTACTAAAATCAATGTACTTTAAAATAAAATTTTATTATAAATAAGTGTGTTTATAAATATAATTTCTGTTTTTTTCATCAGTAAAGAAGTCATATTTGTAAACATAATTGTTTTAAAATTGTTCTTTAAAGAAATTATGTCTTTGAATATGTTTTTTATTTTTAAAAAATTAAAGAAAAGTGTTGTGTTTTCAAATACAATTTTTCATATATTTACAAAAAAAATTCTAACATCATTTTCAATATAAAAGTTATAAAAGTCACAACACAAGGCTTGATTTATTTCATTTATTTATTTATTGTGAACCTCATTATACTTTGAAAGTTTTGTTTCAATACAAAGATATTTTAAGATCAGACTTTTATAATTTTTTTCACATTTTAGTGTAATTACAACTTTTTTTACAAAATTAAAAAGAATATTTTTGTTCTTATAATTCATAATCTTAAAATTAAAAATGTATTATTATATTTCTTTCATGCATTAGAGGGATGCTTGTACATTTTCTGTGTGCCCTTCAAAGTTGAAAGCTGAGGTGGATTGCATGGGGGCTCAATCTAAATGCATATACTTCAATGTTCTTTGTTAAGTGCATGCTGCACTCCTTCACTAAGAATGAGCCAAGTGGCAAAGGTGTGATAAGGTGAAAACATGGTGATTTGATTTGAATGAAACTTGTTAAAATTTTTTAGAAAGAAAAACACATTTAAAAGCATGATTTCTTAAAAATAATAGTACGACTTTTTTATAAATTAAAAAAAAAAACAAAAGTAAAGGTTGAAAACACGATTTCATTATATATGAAATCGTGCTTACTTATTTTCGTAATATAAAAGTGAATTGCACCATTTTCAGTAAGAAAAACGCATGTTTTGGCTAAGATTTGAGGAAGTCCTAAATAAAGTGTTTTTCTATATTTGCTAAGTTGATTTGTATTGAAAAGGATGTGAGATTGGAATTCAAGCTTTTTAATAAAGCCATGTAATGTGGCCATGTGTACTTTCCTTCTGGAAAAGAGACTAAATAACACACTTCGTTTTCGTTTTGATTAGATAGATATGCATCCCCCCTCTCAGCAAACTTAAGTCTAAATGAGATTTTGGGAGATTATTCATCATGTCTCACTAGTTACCCTTTTGAAAGTGACACAATTGAACGTATTTGTTTATGTCATATCACTGGATAATGACAAATTGTAGATTCAATGATCACTAAATTTGGTGCTGGGTAGTGTGAAAATGATGGTGGAAAGGTTTGGAAAAAAAGGTCTAAAATTTTATATGAAAGTCATGGGACAATTTATGCTGTAGTATGACCCACATTCTAATACTCTTATTCTTTCAACAATTGTTTATGTTCCATTTTGTTCAATTGACTTTTCCTCACCAAAACACATTTTGACATTCTAGGGTAGAGAGTTGGTGTATCACTCTTTCCAGTTGAATTAATCAACTTACAATGAATTAATTCAACAATTTAAATTTATTAGATTTTCTTAAAATTTAATCGAATGCAAACCAATTAAATTTAGTAGAAATTAGTTTGCATACTGAGCTTATCTCAAAACAAAAGTTTACAAATTTGTAAAATAATATATTTAATTTATTGAATTTGTTGTACTTTAATGGTTAGATGGATTGGGGTAGTGCAAAAACAATGAATTTTTTAACCAATCTGACTGGTTCCATTTTTTTCTTAAATCTGATCCAGACTTAACTATAATTAATTTTATTGGGATTATTTAGTAGTCTCAAATCACCTGTTTCTTCTTAATCTTTTTGACATAAAATCAAGTGTTATTAAGTATTTCTTATGAATTGTCAAATTCGAATGTGTAATATAGATATTGGCTGGGATTAGAGAGAAATAGTATGATACCATTTAATATATTTCTCATTGGGTGGAGATGACAATTACTTAGATTTTATTAATGCTTTAGAATATATATATAGAATGAATATTTTATAATAATATTTTGTATAAGTTTTTTAACAGTTAATGTAAAATAGAATGTGATAACAAACTTATAATATTTTACACATTTCTTATTTCGGTTGTGATGAATATATAAAATAGACATTAAGCATTTTGAAATATTGGAAGAAGGAATATATTCAAAGAAAAAAGAGAAAGAAAAGAAGGAGATTAATTAATAAAGAGAAAGGAAACAAGAGAAAGAACTTCAACGAGGAGATATGAAAGATAATACTTTTTATAAGAATGTGATAAGAAATACTTTAGAAGGTTCTACAAGTTTTAAAAATATTCTAAAAAAAAGAATGAAGTGAAAAAATGGAAGAGTTTATAACTTTTTTCTCACATCACCACAATTGGTTTTAATTAGATGAAAGCAGGTTATTAAACTTGCGTTCATTTATTTTACTTCCTTAACATTTTTTTGGATATGGTTCTTTAACCTTTCTACACTTAAAAATAAAAGGTTTCCACAAAGTATTCAATATAAATGAAAAAATTGAGAATTAGAGTTTTTGCAAGGTTTTGAAGTGTTGTGAGAGTAAAAGGTTTCCACAAAGTATTCGAAATAAATGATAAAATTGAGAATCAGAGTTTTTGCAAAGTTTTGAAATGTTGTGAGAGTTTGATATTCTAAGTGTATATTCTTATGTTAGAATGGTTCTTTTAAGTGTGGTGAATCAATCTTGTATTTATCCTCTTGTCCTTTACAAGTGACTTGTATTTATTCTCTTGTCCTTTACAAGTGACTTGTATTTATCCTCTTGTCCTTTACAAGTGATATGTTCTTGTTATTTTTTTTTACTTTGTCTAATTGTTTTTTTAATTATATTTTGTTTTTCGTTTTTTCATATGATTTATTGGTTGAATGATAAATTATTTTTTATTCATGTTTTCTTATTTTTTTTTATTAATTTTAATTATTATTTTGTGTTTAATTATCCATTATTAACACATTTTTATTATTTTTGAACTTTATTGAACGAATAATTCAGATTTTTATTAATTCAAAATTATTTATCTAATTTTTGTTTGATTTTATTTTTCAGAATAATCTTGTGACAATTTTAAGCATGAAAAATATCCTGAACTTAAAGAAATTACTACCACATTAGTCTCCACTTAGGATTTTAATTTTATTTTCTTTTATTTTTGTACTTTGGGCCAAACAATATATTTTTTATGAGGCCTAGACATTTTGGAGAGAGGGGCTGACCTAAGGTTACAAAGCCCTAAGGAGAGGAGGTAGAATTCATTTATGCGCAGCTGCACACGTTTCTGTCTTTCGGCTTTTTTCTTTCGACTTTTGCTTTTCGTTTTCTAGTGTTGGTTGTGTTTTGGTCTTTATTTTTCTCTCTATTGATTTTTGTTTGAATCTCCATGGAAGATAATTTTCAGAGGTTGATTTCCTGAGTAGATTGCTATGAACTTTGATGTTTAATTCACGTTTTCCTTTTGTTCTTCTTGATTCTTCATCTTCTAATTTCTGTGCTTATATTTTTGTTCATGCTTAATGAATATGTTTTCACAGTTTACTTAATTTTATGAATGGTTAAGAATTTGATGATGTATACGTTTGCTTAATTCGTGTAAGAAAATCTCAGGTTAATCTTCGCTTAGTTGATTGATTTGGATTGGAACAAGAATTAAGATAAATAGAGTTTGTTTTCAGTGTAGCCAGGGATAAGAGAAATTGCAATTGAATAAGGGAATCAATCCGCTTTTCATAATTATTTACGTTTTACCAATTATTCTGTGTTTTAATTTAATTCAACAGATATGTTCAACTTCAGATACGTTTTACCAATTATTCTATTAATTCTATTGACTTTAATATATTTGAGTTTTTTACTTCATCTATACTTCAACATTCTATTTATATTTTTTTTAGCTTATCTTTTTTTTTTCTCATTAAGAAAAATTTTGAGATGCAATACTTTCATTTCTTATATCTCACTTTGACATAAGTATTGAAGTAAATAGAGTTGATTCCAAATCCTAACTACGTGAATTGGTTTGACCTGCAACCAAGTAAACTTGACTCGTTTTAGTCAAAACCAATTATACTTAACCTGAGCTCGAGCCAACTCATGTCGACCTGGGTTTAATCTAAGCAAGTTTTAGTCAACTCATATCAACTTAGTCCAACTCAAGTCAGTTTGATTTGGGCTTGTGCTGACCCTCTCGAATTATGTCCAAGTTATGTCAACTCGATCTGAACCTTTGTTGACTATGTTCAACCTGTACTTGGACCAATTTTGTTCCACCTGAACTTGATTCGACCTAATATTTTATAACATGAAATAATAAAGACACATCATAATTTTAAATTTTCAAAAATCCAAAATATTGGCTAAGCTATATGTAATTCGAATTTAATTAAATTGATCAAATATAAAATCCAAAATTATGAATTTAGATTTAAAAGAAAATTATTAAAATAAATTTAAACTAATATAACTTACATAAACTTTTTCCTAACCTTAACCAAATGTATAACCTACATTTCTTACTCTTCCACCTTTGTTCTTGAAATCCTGAATAAAACTTCGTCATATTGTTTTGTTTGTCTTTTATTTTATGATTTCACAGCTCATTGGCTGATTTATGCTACCTTGCGGTGCCGTGGTTTGTTTATACACAAACTACCGATTCTAGACTTTCAAATTAAACTGCATGAATGAAATAGGTGATGAGGTGTGCATATACCTACGTGATCAATAATGGATGTATAACTTATAAAGCTATCAGCACAATAAGAAAGTTTGCCTTCTAATCTAACAGAGAATTCCAAAACTACAAATTTCCAACCATATACCTGAAGCATTCAAGATTAATCTCATCATTTTTCAAAGAAAAATCCACGTGATACGTGAAAAATGAACCTAAATCCAAACATTATAAGCTACAACATCTACGTGTTGAACGTTATTGAGTTTGTGTTTTTTGTTGTATTGGGTTTGAATACCCTTTGTACTTAAGTTTCAATATAATAAAAATCTTCATTTTTTAGCAAAAAGTATTACACGTGATTCCTTATAATTTTGCATGTAAAGTGTAGATAATAGATAAGGATATGCAGAAGAAACATGTGTTGACGACTGAAGAAGCTAACATGTGTAGCTTAACGTGAAAAGACATATGTTTGAAGAGAAGGAAACCGCAGGTTGATCGATTCACAACGTTATCAATTGTATTAAATATTGGTCAAACTTTGAATCTTCGAATGCATATCTGTTTGCAAAATGAGAAACACACACAAATCTGCTCCTGAAACTTCAAATGGTCAGGGGGTAATTTGACATCCTACTTTTCCAAAATACTAATACAATTCTGTATTTATACAATATTTTAGTATCTCTTTTTTTTATACTTTTTATTATATTTTACTTATCAATAAAATTGTTTTTTTTATATAATACATATACCAAAGATCAAGCATAAACCTTTATAGATCTATCTCAAACCCACCACAAAGCTGGCCCTGATGTGTTTTTATATTTCTCCCAAGGAGTGTTGAAAAGTGATACATGTAAATGAAATTAGGTTATTTTATGCTAATTGATTATGAATGAAACAAATTATAACCAATAGATTATTTATTTTAACTATCATTAACTCTCTAACATAGTAAGTTTTGCCTTTTTGTTTTTGTTTTTGTTTTTGTGTTTGCTTCAAGGAGGGAAGGGGAAGGACAAGGTCTGTATAAAGGAGTTGGTGTTTGCTTCCTACTATGTGTGAAGATGTGTACGAAGGAATGAGAAGAAAAAAGATATTTTTTTTATTGATATGAAGAAATGTGCATGGTGGAAAGTGCACATAAAGCAAAATAATAAGTGCTTTTATATGTTTTTTAGTTACATAATTGATATGATTTTTTTTCTTGTTTTATTGTAATAATAATGGTAAATAATTAAAAAATAATATTGAAAATAATAAAGAATTGCAAAAAAATAATATTAAAATTAACAAAAATTAGACATATAATATTAAAACTACTAATAAATTTTTTAATAACAAATAAATTTATCTTAATTATCATTTTTGTACACTTAATTTAAACAATTTCATTTCTTACTTTTCTTTTTACTCTTTCATTTTCCATCGCATTAAAAGAGAAACCGATAAACATAACAATTATAGAAAGAAAGCATAAAAAAGAAACTGAGAAACATAACAACTATAAATAGGGAAGGAAAGGATATGAAAATTAAAGTAAGTTATCTTTTATTAAAACTATAGACAAAGGTTTTCAACATCCTTTTAAGAAATATAACTACAAGTTATAATTTATCAAACAAATCTTTTAATTTATTAAAATAATACAAACATATAAAAAAGCTATTGTAATTTCTAGCTACTTTTTTTCAAATATACCATATACTAATATTAATTTCTAAATTAGTAATTCAAATAAAACTTGAAAGCATTGTTATATTTAATTTTTGAGCGATTTTTTAATTAACTCTGAATTTTCATTATTCATTATATATTAAAGTATAGTATTAAGACAAAACTCTAAAATAAATTGAATTAAGCACAAAAAAGTACATCATTTAAGTATTTTCTTAATAATTAATCTCTTACTCTTAAAAGTAAGATAAGGATCACTATTTGCAGATTACTTTCCTAGGAACTGAGTCTCACCAATTTTATGACACGTGCCTTATAAGTGTTGACATCAAATATTTTCTTAATTGGTAATTGGATTAAATATGAAAATTTTCACCGGTTTTAATATTTAGACATTTTTTAGACGTGATTATCTACTGTGACGTGACTGTTACCTGCCAATGAGTATTAATTCTATTATATTTCAAAAAGATAAGTTTAAGACTGATTTTTTTATAATTTTATTATCATTTTTTCAAAAAAATATATATTTTGTTGTTGTTCAAATAATTTAACTATGATAACAATTTATTTAAATTTTTAATAATCATGAAAAAAGCTGTAAAAAGTTATTATAAGATAAAAGTGTAAAAGTGAAGGACGCAACAATCAGAGAAAAAAGAAAGAGCCAGAAGAGAAAGAAAAATGCTTAAAAGAGAAAAACCAATAAGAAGTAGAAAATAGAAAGAAGAAAGAGACCAAAAATAAATTGACACGAAATACCTACATATCACATATTGCATTTTCTGAACTACACGTGTGATTCATTTCTGCCATTTTCACCTCACACTATAATATATAGCATTTTGTTGAACATAAAAGGACCACTCACTCCTACTTCACTTTCCAATATTTTAAGAGGTTTGATTATCAAGTTAAGATGAGAAGAGGGTAACTAATGTTTGTTGTAAATTTCAACCATGCAAAATTACTCTCTATTTTTGTTCTTTCATTTTTCTTGTTTCACATATTTTAAGCTGCCAATTTAATTACATGTTTTACACTCATTAACATTTTGTTCTAAAAGAGTGTGTTATTACTAATAATTTTTTCCATGTTCTTTACATCAGTTTCACTCCATTTTCTTCTTTTCAATTTTATGGGTGTATTATTTTAATGCATCAATGTCTTCTTTTAACATTACAATTCATATTTGCCTCGTAATCATTTATTTTCTTACGTGCACACATTTTGTGACAGTTTTCTTCTTCTTTTGCTAATTTTTTGGTTTAAGTTGGTATTATTTATTAAAAATATTATCATCATCATTATTAATAATAATAATAATAATAATAATAATAATAATAATAAAATAAATAAGTTTTTATTTCCTTGCGATTTATTCGACATTAAAAAAATGACAAGTGTCAATAACTCCTTATCATGAAATATATTTTTATCTATAAAGTTTAGTCAAAATTGGTCACAGTTATTGTATTTTGAAACATGGTTATGTTCCGTAAATTTTGCCAAAAATTGAACTTAGTTCTTATATTTGAAAACTGTGGTTTTTTTACTTGAAGATTTGATAATCTTAGTCTTAACCATTGTATTTCTAAAAAGTGTAGTTTTGATAAATTTTCTGAAAAAATGTGTACCTATGTGCTTTGTGGTTGGTATTAGCCACATAAGAAATGCTAATAGAGTTAGGATAAAAATATCAATTAATTCCATTAAGCACTGCTGTCAAAAAGAAAACTAGGAGTAAGATAAATAAGTTTAAGGATTAAAACAAAATTTATTGAATTTTCTGTGAATTAAAAATATATTTCAACGTGCTTTTTGTATTTTTACTTTACATCCATAAAACATATTATTTCATATTTTAATTATATGCATAAATTCTGGTGAAATACATTAATTACTTACTAGTTTTTATATATATTATTTTTATCAAACTAATTATCGTTGTTGTATAAGTTGTTACAGTATAAGAGAACAAAATAAACACATAGAATAAAATATTTCAATCTTCATTTAATTTGTTTTGCATGATACAAGAGTAAGCAGTTCAATACATCTAATCTAATATTAAGAGGACTTTCCCTCCAATTATATTTTAGCCAAAGATGAAAAAGTGTCAATCTAAAAAAAAATGATAAATGTCTTGCTGAGAACTATTCTGTACAACTTCACCTTTTTCTCTCTATAAGAATGAAGCCTTTCAATTTGGTTGTCTCTTGTTAAAAAAAATAAAGAGAAGAATGGATCATTGTTTATATATGAGTCTCTTTCATCACTTTATCTAACAAATTGAAGTGTATTTAGAATAATTATTTCCATGTTGAACAAGTTGCTTCCATGTTATGGTTAGTGTGCCTCCACTCAGTTATATGAATGATATTTATTTTTTTGGATATAATGTGATGGGCAATCCATTTTGTGGAAGGACAAAAGGGCCATACTGAATCCCATTTTTTGCACCTATTGTAGACCACCTGCATAAATAAAAATAATAACAACTACCCTTAGAATAATTCAAAACATTCTAATTTTGGAATATGTCTCTCATCAGTGCATGCTTTGAAAAGGGCTACAATGAGATTGTATTTGGTAATAAAACAGATTGCCAACCTGTACTTTGTGATCAGGTGATGTAGAAGCACCAAAATCTCCAACTTGGCTAATTCATTGCCAGGACATGCATGGGTCCCATTCCCAAATGGCATAAAAGTATTGGGCTTTGGAGCCACCTACCAAAATAATTTAACAGAATCTGTTAAAAGTCTGACCTTAGAATGAATCACATATGATATGAATAGCTAAGTAAAAAACAAAACAAAACAGGAACATAGAGAATGCATAAGTTCCTCTGCACAATATTTACCTCAAATCTTGAAGGATCAAACTTCTCTGGCTCTTTGAAGTTGTCAGGACTGTGGTGGATGTTTCTAAAAAGTGGTAATACTTTCCACCCTTTTGGTATGAGATACCCTGGAGAAATGCATTCAGTAATACAAAATCACAAACAAGGAATGGAGAAGAATTCTTTGGTATATTAAAAGAAAAAAGAGAAAGGGGTATCTTATCAGATTTGGTTATTGACCTTGAAATTCAACATCCTCTACAGCTTCTCTGAAAGTAAAAGACAAAATTGATGCTATTCTTAGAGTCTCCTGTATGACCCTGGATGTCACTGGCATATTTTTTGTGTCTGACCATTTCAGGCCCATTTCTTCTCCACTTTCTTCCTTGGCCCTTAATATGGACTCATGCTCTTCCTGCAAAAGTCAAAACCAGCAACTTTTTAATTCACCAAACCGAGCCACAGTCCAGATTTTCCAACTTAGTTCCATTTATTTGTCATAAAACGTTTAAACTAAACTCTTAAAAAAACCATAGTAACCACAAAAAAGGTTATTTTTTCTGTCATTGAATGTCTCGGTTAAACAAACACTTAGTTAAAGAAAAAACTAGATGATTATACAGGACAAAAAGAGTAGGAGGCATATGCTTACAGTTGCTGCTTCTAATACACTGGGGTTTTCGCCAAGGTACTTAACAATCCACGTAAGTACTGTGGCAGTGGTGTCACGAGCAGCAAAAATTAGACCAATGATGTTATCTGATATCTGTTCATCAGTGAGTCCTGCTTTTTCACTCATGAACGACCCCACCAAGTCTTTGTGTTCTTGCTTCATCTTCCTCCTAGTTGAGATTATCTGAGCCAAGATCTTTGCAAGCTCTTTCCTTGCCTTCATGGCCTTGTGGAAAAGTGTTCCTGGAAGGTTTATAGGCATTGAGTTGTACCCTCTCTCAAGGGTGTAGTAGCATCGCTTCAGATCCTCTACATTCAGATTTTCATCTTTTCTAAATATTGACAGCAGGGCCACGTTGAAGGTATACTGTAGAACATAGCATGAGAAAACTAAAGTTAAAAACTTTTATTGTTTATTTGGTAAATATACAACACAAGGTTTCTTTATTTATTAGAGAGAAACAGAGGATTTTGGTCTGTTATGTGCTCTGGTTTGAGAGTTTACACTTTTCATTTCAAGGAAAGTGGTGATCAACTTTCCCTCCCATGATTTGAGGCAACTTTGGGCAATGGATTCAATGTCAGAGACTACATCTTTGATGGCCTCAGCGGTGAAGGTGCGAAGGACAAGCCTTCTGAGGTTAGCATGGTATGCACCTTGGTGAAAGAAAATTCCTTGCTTCCCCAAGATCCTCTCTTTGCTAGCAGGAAACGTTGGTTTGAAGAGTTGAGCTTTGTTCAGCACAAACTTTGCTGCTTCCGGGTTAGAAATCATCACACAAGGATAACCCAAAATGTGTGACTTAAACATAGAACCATACCTATTGAAAAAAATAAAAAAAGAAGGAACAGTTAACCCGAGTACAAAACAGCACATGTACTTATATGTTAATGCAAGTGACCATTTTCTTGAACAAAATTGACAGGGTTGATGAGATTGAGAAAGGAATTGTTTTGAACCTCTTGATTTTTGTGGCAAAGAAAACATTTGGGTCTTGAGAATACATTTGGAAGGTTTCTCCTATATAAGGCCAACCCATGGTCCCAGGAGGAAGTGGCAATTGTCTCCTCCCTTTAGAAGGGAAGAAGAAGAAGGAGGATTTGATGAGTGATTTGAAGAGAACAATGAATAGGAAAGAAACAGAGAAGCACAACACAGTGGTGAGCTCCATGTCTGTAGGCTGAGTGTGAACAGTTGTTATGGCTTGTAGGTGGATATATAGTGAAAGAAGGAGAAGAAAGATGAAGAAGGAATGATATGGTGTGAGAGGGAAGGTAGAAGATTTGAGGTATTTATAGGGTGTAGAAAGCGAAATGATATGAAGGAAAGAGGAAAGAGGGTGGTTTTGAATTACAGCTAAATTTCCACACACGGAATCTCTCTCTCACCAGCTAGCTAGGTAGCTCATTTATGTTTATGTGTTATGGAGTGATCGTGTTGTACTTGTAGTGTATTGTATAGATGAAGAGAGAGAAAGCATGAAAGTCAGCACGTGTCCCAAGAGTGTATCTATATACGGACAGATACAACATATGAAGAATTGAATTTGGTCACTCGTACGATAAGATGATTGGGAGGGGTGTCTCTGATTGAGGGGAAGAACAACACTACCACTGGACCGCCACAAATTAGTGCATATTCAAGGTATTATGTTTAACCCACCACTAAACTTACGTCATATCATCAAATACAAATACCCACATCTTATATCTATGGTCAAAATTATTTTTATTCATTTTTAAATAATATTTTTTCCACACTATTTAATCATTAAGTCAATACATATAATAATAATAATAATAAAAAGAGTAACATAAAAAATTAAAATTTAATAGGTATTTTAATCTCAATATTTTGTAAATACTTTTAATATTTTTTATATTTTTTTTAATTGGATTTCAAACTTTATTAAAATTTGTCAATATAATTTTTTTTAAGAAAATTATATATTGTCATATTGGTATTTATATCTTATCTTTTTGTCATCATTTACGTGATACGAGAGTTAATTTGAATGTGTTATGTATGATACATTTAATCTTAACATTAGGGATTACATTAATATATTTTAATAATATTTGATACTCAATTAAAAAAAATATAAAAAAATATTATAAATTCTTACAAAATATTATAATCAAAATATTTATTAAACAAAAAACTAATCATCTTTAAATCCAAATCAAGAAGGAATTTGAAGTAAGGAGTTCTTTTTTAATAGTATTTGCAAAAATAATTTATAGAGAAAAAGTAATAAAAGAGAGAAATATAATTGTTCTGGTCAATATAATGACAAAAGGAATTGAAGCAAGTCAATGCAGTTTATATAAAATACCGGTGTTCTGGTATCTTATCTGTGCAATTTGGGTTTTTGTTATTTTTTTTTCATTTTAATACAATTTATGTAAATTGGTTTTAAATAAATTAACATTTTGTTCTCCAGCACATTATTGAAAGTTAAATTTCTACAAACACATTTAGAAGAATTAGAATTTACTAACACACTTAATCTGTTGGTAATTAAAAAAAATGATGTTACAAACTAGTTTGGATTTTGGAATTTTCTTGAAATGGGAATTGTGTGTGGTTGGAACATTTTTGCAATGTAGTGAGTAGGTGGAGCATTCACAGTTTTTATACTTCACTATGCATTCGTTTATTCTTATTAAGCAATACTTAAATTTTAATGGCCTAAAAGAAAAATGTTGTATAGAAATTTCAATGATTTATAGCTGTTACTGCAAATATCCTTTTCCTAATGAAGAATGCCAAAACGAAAAAACAAATGAAAAAAAATATAAAAGCATTTTTGAGAAATGTTGGTAAAACAATATTGTTATCAAGTAGAGTTGTTGGGGTAACGCATTATAATAAGACTTAGCAATCTAATTAGATCTTTTTACCATTTTATATATTTTTAACAAATTAACAAAATCATCTATTTATATTTTTAGATTTATAACCTCCTTCCTTTATCTAGGATTCATTCATGATCGAAATCTAATTTCTTAGTTTCATATTAATGTATTTAAAATAAAATTACGAAACAATGTATTATATAAAAATAATTTTCCATATACCTATACAGTGAGTAGTTGGTGGCAACCACTAATAATAAGAATTTGTTAGAAAACAAATATTTTGACTTAGATGCATAACATACTTAATATGAAAGGATATGTATTCCTCATTTTCTATTGAAAAATAAAATATATATATATATATATATATATATATATATATATAAAGTGAGGAATAGATCGATAAATAAATATAGATAGGTAGCAATAAAAATTGAGTAGTTGGTAGTTTTATTATATTTGTCCTAAATTTTAAAGAGAAAACTATATTTTTTATTTAGTAAAAAATAAAATTTGTGTCACATTCTTATCTCTATTCAATAGGTATAGTTTTGTATTAAAATCTTCTTTTTAACTATTTTAAATATTAATTAAATATTTTTTCATAAAAATATGTCTTTTACTTTATTTTAATCTTTTAAAATTTTGGTTAGTTTTTTTAATTATTTTTAAAATATTCTTTTACATTATCATTTTCTAATAGATGAAAATATGATATTATTATATTTTTAATATATATATATATATAATTAATTGTGAAAATAAGTTTTCTAGACTTACCTATGTATTAATATATTAAGTATATGTCTTTAACTTTATTTTAATCTTTTAAAATTTTTGATTATTTTTTAATTATTTTTAAAATATTTCTTACATTACTATCTTCTAATAAATGAAAATATGATAAATCTTTAGTATATATATAAAGGGTTGAATGATATTTTAAAAAAATACATCCAAATTTTTTTTCTTATTTTTAGAGAGAAATTGTTCTTGGGAGAAAAAAAAAAGTAATGTGTTTTGTATACTTAGTTTGTCTCAAGTGATATAGACTTTCTACCCACTTCCAAGTTTTATTAAAATTAACTTATATAAAATATTATTTACATATACTCTTATTCAAAACACTTAATTATTAGTTTTTTTTACTTTATATAAAGTTTTAAGATTAGTGAAAATATATTATAAATTATAATGTCTTAGATAAATGAATATAAAATTTATGATGACGTTTTTAGCTAAAACAAAACTTGAATATTTTAGAATGATTCACAACTAGATTTATATTTTTGTTGAGTCTTTTTAATTATGCTGTTTATATATAGGTAGATTATTATTAAAAGATTTTAGATGGTATTATCAACACATTGTGCATTAAGTTACATTTCATGTATTTCACCAATTAATTTAATATTAGTTGGTATTTCTAACTTTGCACAACAAATTCACTTATAGTATAAAAGATATGCATTATGTTTTGCTACTTAAAGAACATATTTTGATGGTTCTTATTTCATCATCTTTATCTTTACTTTTTGAAACAAATTCTTTTATCATAAATATTGAAAAAGATAATATATAAAAATTTGAAGAAAATAATACTAAATAAATTTTATGGTCATAAAAACACTTGTATTCGTCTAACTAAACATTAGACGAAATGTTGTCTAATGTTGAGTCTTTAGATAATACTCTCTCACACAATTTACAACATATTTATTGGTGTGTTATTATTTAAAATAAAGATTTTAACTATTTTTTTTAAATGAATCAAGAGTGCCTACATTATATGCATTTAGGGTTGTTAACAATATATGTTGATTTTGATGGTGAAAATTTTTCAATATTATATATGGTTACAAGCAATTATACAAATATATTATATTTCATCCTTTCCAAACTCCATATTTGAGAGATTTAAATATTATTCTTTTTCATTTTTATCTTAAGATATTTGTTTCTTTTCTTTTACTAAATAAAAATACATAACTATTCTTAACAAGTTTTTTTTGTTAAGAATAACAATTTCTAAACTTAAATTCCTTTTTAGTCATTTAAAGTAGGGGCATTATTTCTTTTATGCTCAGTTAAATTTTTTGACTTTTTTTTATTGGATTTTGTGAAATACTAGAGTTAGAAGATATGTTAATAATGATATTGATGTAGCAAACAATTATCTACTCATCATTTTTCACATGAATTTAATTGAATGATATGATATTTTGAAAGTTTATAAAAATTTTGTTAACTCTTATGTCATTTAAAAGAACAATGTTTTGGTCATTTTGCATAATATTTACTCAAATAGCAACTTCTGAAACCAAGTGGGTTTGCTTGAAGGACCAAAAAGTGACCAAAAATTGTCTCCTATAGCTGGCTTTGGCCTTCAGCAAGTTGTGGTGCTTATCTTTTCCCTAGTCTTTTTCTATCTATCAAAGTTTCATTGAAAAGTGACAACTCATTTTAGGTAGGCTAAGGGAGTTCCACTCGACATCATAGCCAACACTGCCACTTCATTATTCAATGAGATACCAATGATAATAGGAACAACATAGGAGTGCCATGAGTTGACGCATAAAGATTTGATTCTAATAAAGAAGTTTATTAGTGTTGGAGTTATTATACCTTTGACTCATCTTTTGGAATCTGGGAGTGGAGTGGGAAAGATTGGTATTGCTATATGTTTTCATAGATTGATTGAGAATTCAAATAATGCATGTCATTGTTTTATTAAGGATTTGTGAGTGTAGAGTGTAAACGATAATTCAATAGTTCTGCTTGTGGGGTGTTGTGGAATCTCTGTGGGGTTGAGGAAATCAAGGGGTTTATGGTTGAGGAAGATATATGGCTTCCATGTGTGTAAGGTCTAAGGATGAAACAACTTAAGTTAATCTTATTTAGCTTATTGGAAAGATTTCCTTTGGTGATGAGTTGATTAGGCATATAGTGGTTAGAGAAGGAGAGACTTGTGTTTTTTTCATGTTTTGGATCCAAAGTGGATATGTTCATCAACAAAAATTAATGAACTTTCAAAATATCATTAATTAATCCATGTAGTAAATGTTATGTAAATCATGACTTGTCACATTAGCAATATTATTAATACTATCAAATTGGTTTTATTATTGCATACATACATGTAATATTTGGTCTTTCAACTACTCAAAATCAAGTAATTTTTATTCATGATTTATATATCATTCAAATGTTAATAAAAAAATCTAACATACCCATCAAAATAGTATGAATTAAAATTAATTGTCAAATCTAATATTAATATTTTATATAAATGAATAATTAATTTTATTATTGCCTACACTTAGACCAAAATTACTTAATTTTAAAAATTAGATAATTATATTTACAATTAAAATTTTATCAAAAGCAAAATTACACATTTACAAAATTATAAATATTAAAAGTGGATAAAAACAAGTTTAATTTATTTATATGATTATTTTACATAACTTATTTATAGTATATAAATGTATTTTAAGTTTTTACATAAACTTATTTAATAGTACATAACCATTATAATGTGAGACATTATTACAACAATGCTTAAATATCAAAATAATACGTGACTAACTAATGGTGATGAATTGAATTAAGTTTTTTTTTATTTTTTTTCATTTAGTGGATTGGTAATGTTTGGTTGATGCATTTCATAGAGATAATCTAGTATAAAATTGTTTATCGTTCAAATCATTAATGATTGTTTATGTTTGTTATTAGATTATTGTTATGTTAATTAGTTAGTTATACATTGTTATTTTATTATGTAGTTAGCTATGATTGTAGTTATGTGTGTATGTGCGCACACGCGCGTATAACTAACTTAGAGATAGTAGGATTAACTCTTATGTGTAATTCATTGTTGATCAACCATATAATTCACTTTTTGTTGTTTGAGTGTGTGTACTTTGTATTTTTATAATCATTTTTGTTCTTGTATGTACTCATTATAATTGTTTACAGAGAATCATCTTTGTCTCTCTTATTTCTTGCCTTTCCTTACACGTTAATTTTGTGTTCATTGGACTCTCTAGAATTTAACGCGTTTTTGTCTGAGATTCTTGATTTTCTCCTAACAAAAAAATGGCATTAATGCTTTATTTCTTTTATCTATTATACATTTATAAGTTATTTATATCAAGGTTAGTTCCTCTTGTTTGTTCCTTTAGTTGTGAATAAAATCGTCAAGAAGATACTCAAGAATATTGCCAACACAATCAAGATTGAGAGGTTTTAAGGAAAGAATAACTTCAATCTATGGCGCATGAAGTTGCATGCTTTTTGAAGGAATGAGGTGTCTAGACACCTCTTTCTGAATGAGAATTCAAGAGGAGAAAATCATTTTGTGATTCTCTTGTCTCTCACAGATGAAATTTTTTGAGGTTGTGAATGAAGAATTTCTTTTTGGGCTATGGTTGAAGATAGAGAAGATTCTCATGACTAAGTTAGTCTATAGTAGAATGTATTTAGGTTTCGTATGAAGAAGAGTTCGTTGATGAAGGAACATCTTAATAAAATGACATCAATTTGTTGAAGTTGAGATATGAATGTAAAGATAGAAGATGGGGATCTTTTAGTGATTCTTCTTGTAAGTGTTTTGCTTTCGTTTGATAATTTCGTTAATTCTTTTAGTGTAGGTAAAGACCATAGTATTAAAAAGAGATGCAATTCTACATCTAATAGAGAGTTCAATATAAGACAATCAGGCATGACGATGAAGTGATTTTGTCTAGATTGACAACATCTATTATTGCGAAGGGGATAGAATAATAAAAAGAAAGGGAAAGACAAAAGTCAATCCATGGGACATCTGCAATTATTGCAACAAACCAGATCTTTGTAAGAAATATTATCCTAAGTGAAAGGGCAAAGGTTTTTTTGTTGCCAATGGTCAAACTAGTTCAATGTTTGATGAAAATAATCTATTACTTGTGATAGATGATTAGATGAATTATTCTAAAGCATGGATTCTAGTTGTGGTTTTTAGATGTGCTTAAACCATAGTTGGTTTGAGACGTACGAGGAAAGATTTGCGATAATATTCTAATGGGTAGTGATATCCTTGAAAATATCTAGGCATTGGGTTTAATAAGATTCAAATGCAGGATGGAGGAGTAAGGACATTGTCAAACATTCGTCACATTTTAGAATTGAAGAAAAACCTTACTTTAGTGGGTTTAATATATGCAGAAGGTTTTATGTGCATTCTTGAAAGTGGGTGATGTTATTGTTGGGAAAGAGGAATGTTATTGTTGCATGGGAACAAGGTTAGAAATTTGAATATCCTATAAGGTTCCATTGTGACTCATTTTACATCATTTATCTCTCCATCTATGGTATTTGTGTCTATATCACATGAGTAAGAAAGGGATGGAAGTTTTATGCAAGTTTGAGTTACTGGATAACCACTAGATAGATGTAGTGCATAATATGAATTTGAACAACATGAATAATATTTTATAGAACTAGTGCACAATATAAAGGCTACTATGAACTGTGTTCCTTTTGATTGTTTAGGTCCTTTGAGAGTTTCATTGTTGGGAGACACTTTGTACTTTATCTTTATCATTGATGATTATTCAAGGATGACTTGGATTTGCACAATGAAGCTTTTAGTATCTTCAACATCTAATCCAATGCTTAATCAATCTAACAAAAAGATTAAGTTTTCGAGGACAAACAATGGATTGAAATTTGTTATAAGGCATTTAAAAAATTTGTAGAGATGTAGGCATTGTGGGATATTGCACTATTCATTGTACTCCTCAACAAAATAAGGTAGCTAAAGTGATAAACTAAACCAAGTTGCAGAGAACAATGTGCATGTTATCTCATTCAAATTTTGATATATGGTACTAGGCTGAAACTTTCAGCACAACATGCTTCTTGGTGAACCTTCTCCTTCTACGACTAATGGATTCAAAACTCTTATCAAGGTGTGGTATGATAAGCCAACAAACTACTTAATGTTGAAGGTGTTTGATTGTCTAACATTTTATCATATAAATAAGATACATAGTTTTTAATGAAAGTTCCTCTATAAAAAAAAATCAAGTTTTACCAACAGTTAAAATTCGTTGGTAATGAAAAAAATCTGTTGGTAATAGCAAAAATACAATGGTATCTTACTAATGGATTACCAATGAACAAAAATCTATTAAAAAGGATGTTGTCGGTAAATTGTATCGACGAATTTATTATGTCTATCAGTAATTATTAACGAATGTAACTGACACATATATCCGTCAATAATTAACGATGACTAAGTATTCATTGATGATTATCGATGAAACTACATCCGTTAATAATTATTGACAAATAATTCTATCAATAAATGTTCATGTGTTTCATATATTACAATGTTTACCGACAGATATATCTGTTGGAAATATCATCGATAAACACCTTTCAGAATTGAAATACAAATTTGTATGCAAACATATCATTCACACGTACAATTGCAATTTTAGATCCAAAATATAGAATTCTATAATAATTCCATTATGGCCCAGAATTCACACAATTCAATTTTAAATTCAATTCAACTACAATATAATTCAACTAAGCCATAATTGAATCACTATCTAGTTCAACTTAACCACCTATAATTAAGAATCAAACGTAGTTATATATATTAAGTTAAATAATAATTGTCACTTACAAGTAATCTGTTACAGTCTAGATCAAAACATCAAAAATATACAATGTTAATTACAACATATAGGAATCTATAGGCATACAAATTCATCAACAGTAAAAAGAATTAAACCAAAATTACAAATTATACAGATAATAAATATAAGCCTTGAAAAGCACTTTTAAATCACTCTAGAATCATAACAGGTCTATGTTATGTTGTGTGTGAGAAATCAAAGAGAAAACACAACAATAAAGAGAAAAAACATAATAATTAAAGAAAAAGAACGACAATGATAAGGGTTTTCTCCTTTGGGTCTCTTTCAGTGCTCAATTTCCATGGACATGATGTAGTCCCTTGTGGTCCAAAAACTTCATCCCCAATCTCATGCTTTAGCATATCATTTGCCTTTTTGCTTTTCTCCATTGAGCCTCCCTCCTCGAAACCCTCCACCAACCACCTTTGCTCCTTCCTCTACCTAATACAAAACATTGACAATGACCTTAGTGGAACCAATTCCAAAATCTATTAATCTTGAGGCACCACCGACATGGGGGAAATGGAAATGGAGATGCGAGGGAACTTTAATCTCTTACCTATCTTTTATAATTTTTTGCCTAGGGAACTGTGGTTGTGCTCCTTAGTAGTGGCCGACGTATGCAGGTGAGGAGAAGTATGGGATTTTTGTCGAAGAAGGCAGTGTTATGTTTGGTAGTGAACTCAATGAGGGACTAGGTCTAAGCCTTCTTATCCTTGGGTTTACTGGCAGCGACGACAACTAGAAAGGGGAAGTTGACGAAAGGTTTGGTGGTGTCGTGGGTGGGGTTCAATTTTTGCAAAATTGACGTTCTATTTTCATAAAGAAGAACGTGAGTTATAATTAACCCAATTTTCGTGATTTAGCAATGATTTTTTTTCATCGATAAAAATTTGTTAGTAATATTATATTACACTATCGACAGATAATGACAAAAGAAAAGTTAATATATTATCAATAGATATTATTGATGGATAGCGAAAAAAAGGAAAAAACTAAAAACTAAAAACAAAAATCTCATCTCCAATTTCTGCCTCAAATTTATTGACAAATATTTCCAACGGAAACACAATATACTAAATTAATGATGAAAATTTCCAACAAGTGTACAAAAAGATAAATGAAATATAAAATTTTTGGCACTCATTTTACCAAGAGATATATTCATTGGTAATACAATTCGTAAATATAATAACGTATTTGTCGATAATACAGTTTTATCGATAAATATTGTTTTTTTTTGTAGTGTTGTTTACTGAAATTGGAAGGGAAGTCAAATAAGTCTAGAGTGAAAAAGCTTAATAAATGGAAGTAGATTATGTTATTGTCTAGAAGTTGGAGTGATCATATGATCCATCCGATTAGATTGAAAGGAATTTTCAAATGAAACATTTACATTTACATCATTCAAAGTCTAGAGATGAGAGTGTTTAGACATATTAGTCACCTATAATTTGAAGGTTTACTACGATGAGCGAACCTCTCATGAGGCATGAACATGATGAACTGGTGGCCTTTATTTTGAGGGAAACACAAGATGTTAAATTGTCTAAACCATGCCCATTTTATGAAAAACAGGAAAAACACAAGAAGGGAGGGTTAAATTGTGTTTTAAAAGTTTCTCGTAATTTGTCTAAAGACACAAGGTTGATCAAACGATAGTTTGAAACTTACAAACAATACAATCTATAAGTCTGTAAAATAAATTTTCAAATAAAGATTTTCTAAAGAAAACTTCCCTATTTAAAGTTAGATGTAGATAATAAAATGCAATTGAGAAAGTTAAAGAGAGAGGAGGGTTACTCAAGCTTTTATACTGGTTCATCTGAAACCCCAAACTACGTCCAATTCTTCAATCAACATGATTGAGTTCCACTAGCAGACTACTCTGACTTACAAGTATTCTTTCGATTCATAACCACTTCTGGCTAACCCGTACAAGTATTTTTTAACACAAAGTCACTCCTGACTTCAAACAAGTATTCTTTGTTATAAAGCCACTTCTGGCTCAACAAAGGTTTAAACAAGGTTTTGTGATAAAATCACAAAATATTTAAGTTATTGTAGAAAAGTTGTGTCTTAGAGACAAAAAGAGATTTAACACAACTTCTAGAGGTAGCTATGGTGAAATACTAACAATGTTCTACTAAAGCTTGTTTTTAAGAGAAAAAAGAGCGTAGAGAATTTTCTTGTAACAACATGTTTTTCTTAGCTTATCTTGTTTCTCTTTAAAATGCAAATGTTCCCTTTTATAGTGCACAAGCAGCTAACCGTTAAAAATTCATTCTCACATCTTCAGTTTTAGGTTGGTCTTGAGCAAACTTCTTATTACCTAGATGCATTAAATGTTCTTCTTCATGTAATGAATGCATGCCTTCAAACTTCACCTGATAGCTTGTAGCATCTATCCTTCATAGGACAATGAGTTTTACCTCTTTTGACGAAAGAAACACTTTTGTACATGGCAAGTATACTTTGAGAAAAGATAAAGCTTTAGGCGAGTCAGAAATTTGGTGAGAAAGCAAATTTTACTTTTTATAAGGAAGACATTGATGTGATGTGAGAGTTGCTCTTGTACTTGTTCACCAGACTACCACGAAGAAGTCTTTGAAAGCTTAAAAGAAAACTTTCAAACGTTAGTAAAGACTAAGGACACATCATCTGATGACTCATCATTTGATGATTATTTTAGGTATCGTCTGACAGACGATATATACATGATCTGATTGTAAAGACACATGGTGCTCCTTCATCTGACGAGTTGCTTCGTCCGTATTAACATTTAATTGGTTTCTTACATGATTCAAAAATAATGAAGTGTTTGGAATTTTCCTCAACACATTTCATAAGGTAATCACTTATGCAAAGCATGACTAGTAGATTGTGGTAATCCATGAGAAATATCAACCCCTTCCGAAGAACAAAACTTGAGATTTGGTAGAGTTACCTAAAGGCAAGAGGGTTATAAAGATGTAAGTTGGTCAACAAGAAGAAGATTGGACACTTTTGCTCTAAAGTGTCTACTATTGATGTGAGACGATGTGGAGCATCTGATACTCAATCCATCAAGTATAAGGTTTGTCTAATATCCAAAGGGCATAATTAAAAATAAAAAGTGAACTACAATGAGATTTACTCACCTGTAGTCAGGCACATGTCCATTAGAGTTATGTTTGCTCTTGTGGCATCCATAGATATTGAACTAATGCAACTTGTCCAGAAAATCACATTCCTCCATAGAAATACAAAGGAGTTTTGATGTTGTAAGCTAAAGTTTTCGAAGAAATAGAGAAAGAGAATTGGGTTTGGAGCTTACAGAGGTCCTTATATAGTTTGAATCAATCTCCAAGGAAAGTGTACGAGAGATTCAATTGGTTCATTGTCTCTGATGGGTGCAATAGAAATCCTTATTCATTAGTAATATAAAAACATTATTTAACGATATCATACAACAATGGTTATCAGGAGATCCTCATAAGAAACTAAATAGTGGTATTTTTGTAATTAATGTTAAACATACGACAATGATTACTTTTTAATCATTGTCATATGTACCATATGACGGGGATTTTTTTAATTGTCATCAGATATACCTTACCATGAAGGTTCTTAATTGAACTATCATCATAGGTATGTACCATACAACAATGCTTATTTTTGAATCATCATTGTGTGTACCTTATAATGACAATTATTAATGGAAGTTTCACCATAGGATACATACGATGAAAGTTCAGAAAACAACCATTACTGTATCTAGAGCTGTCAAAATGGGTGGCCCGGCCCAGCCTGGCCTGACCCTACGGGCCGAGTTTAGAAAATATGATAGCCTAGTCTAGCCTATGTTTTAAAACAGGCCACAATTTCTAGTCTAGCCTGACCCTACGTTAGGCCAACGGACCATTTTTAGCCTAATTAAAAATTCAAAAAATATTACAATATTTCTTTTGCTTTCTTAGTCTCTCTACAATTTTGTTCAATGTTATTTCTTTTGTTATTATCATATCACTAATTGGAGGAGTAACTCCTTGATGTTGTCATAGGGAATAAGAACTTTGCAATGTAAGAGATAAAAAAATATAAAAACCTCTTTAATACTTATAATAATTTTACTTTATATAACTCAACAAATATTAACAAAATAACACAAACCCATGATGATACGAGGAAAGCAAAAGCATATATAAAGTTTTGATTAGAAATGCAAAAAATGATAATATAAATTAACAAAAAATAAGGAAGAACCTAACCTAATGTGAAACAGAGAAGTTATGGCGGAAGCGTGAAACTGTGGTGGTAAAGGTGATACAAGGAAAGAGGAGCAGTACAGGAGATAAAAGAGCTTGTGATAAAGGAAGAGAAAAGATGGAGAAGAGAACAAAGACTCTGAGGGTTTCTTTCTTTAGTATGAGAACATAACAATTAAGAACAAAAAATTAATATAAAAAATAAACGGGCCAGTCCATTAGCCTACGGGTCAGCCTGGCCTTGGTCCATATGGGCAACGGGCCAAACGGGCTAGGCTAAAAAAAGCCTATTGTTATTTAGACCACAATTTTTTAAGCCTAGCCTAACCTGTATCATAGGCTATACGGGCCAGCCCATCGGGCCAGACCTATTTTGACAACTCTAACTATATTGTCTTTTATTGCACATAACATCATTGAAGTGAAACTTTCGTCTTCATGTTCCTTCCTTTTTTTCGCTCTTCTCTCCTCCCTCCCCCTCCTAGGTCGACCTCAACCTTTGGTGTCACGACGATTCATGTCGTCGTCATGTGTGTCCATTGCATTTATGCTATTACCCATTGCCTTACAATTGGTTGTGTCTCCTTTTGAAAGCTTCATTGATTGTAACTTTACCAAAAAGCTTCGATTTGATTTGTATTCTCATACTTTGTGTCCTCATTGGATTATCTTCATCCTAGTAAGCTCTCTTGTCCTCATTGAATTTTGTTTGCATTGAGAAAATTTATTGTACTTTGTACGATTTGGAGATATATTTTGATTGTGTTAGAATTGTTTGTATTGATTATTTTGTTAAACACATTGGAGTTGGTTTAGGAGGTTTGTATTCTCATTGTTAGATGTATTTAAAGTAACACATAAATTCAAATGGGATGTGAACATACAACGAGAATTCTCTTCAGAAGTGTCATTGAAAATCTCATTTTTTAACAATGGCTCAAACAACGATGGTTCTAAAAATGTTGCTAAAAGATTTTTTAAACTATAATTAAAATCCCATTTTTTAGTGGTGGGTATGTATTTATTATAAGAAGGTGGAAATTGGTTCCAATGTATCCGTAGATGATACATCAATGTATAAAGTAGAGAGTAAATAAGTTGAACTCATTGTTTAGTAGTAGATTTAAGATGAAAGACTTTGGAGCCATTGGCATATTTTTAGGCATGGAGATTAAGTGAAATAGAACTAAAAAAAGCTCTTTGTGGGTCAATAGAAGTACATTCAGAAGGTTCTTGACCATTTTGATATGAGTGATGTCAAATCAGTTGCTACTTCGTTGACATTGTCTATTCATCTATTGTAACCAATACTACTCTTTCAAAATATGAGAAAGAATACATGACTCATGTTTCATGTGCAAGTACAATGGGGATTCTGATGTATATGGTGGTATGTATTAGTCTAAATTTTGCTCAAGTAATTAGCCTTGTGAGTAGGTACATGGTTAACCCAGGAAATGGGCACTGTCTAATGGTGAAGTGTATTCTCAAGTACTTAAGGGTATGTTTGATATGGTTATCATCTACGAGGGTGACATTGAATGTATACTTATTGGATATTCAAATTCAAATTGTGTTGGTGATCTAGATGCATGACAATCTATAACTAATTATGAATTAACAATTGGGAATTTGTTGGAAAATAATTTTGTAACCTATAATAGTTATGTCTACTACTTAAATAGAATATATGGCTCTTGTAGATGTAACAAATGAGGGAATCTAGCTAAAGGGTCTCTCTATTGATATGAAATTTTCACAAAGGAAAATTATTATCTTTTGTGATAGTGTGAGTGCAATTTGTTCAGCGAAAGATCAAGTTCATCGTGAATGAACCAAACTTATTAACATCATGTATCCTTTTCTTTGTTCTAAGGAACAAGTTGAAGTGTGAAGATTGATACAAAGGAGAATCTAGGTTATATGCTCACCAAGCTCGTTCCTAAGAACAAGTTTATTTTGTGTTTAGAGTTGCTCAATGTTAATTGTTGGTAGCACTCATTTTTCAACATTGTTATGGAAGAAGGTAAAAGTCAAGAGGGATAGTTGTTGAGTTTTTCCTTATCTCTTCTTCATCTAGTCAATTGTCTAATGACAAAATTTTATTGATGCATCTAATAAAGATTGTTTGATTGACATCATCTATCATCCAAAGCATTAATGTTTGCTCATGGTTGTTATTAGATGATTTTTTTTAGTTACGTATTTTTTATTTTGTTATGTAATTAGTTACGATTGCAACTATTATGTATATACACAAGTCTAACTAACCTATAAAGAGTGAGATCAACATATATGTGTAATTCATTATTGATCATCCCTTTAATTCGATCTTTTTTGTTTGAATGTGTATACTATGTGTTTTTGTAATCACTATTTTGTTGACCAAGAATGTTTATAGAGAATTATCTCTCACTATAAGCCCAATGGTAACATTAGGGGTTTGTTGTTGTGTTGCTTGAAATAGGAATGAAAAGGTGGGGCTTGTATCAATAAAGAATAAGAGAAAGAATCATAATATGACCAACCATAATGTCGCCAATGGAAGGTTATACAAAAAATCGTGTACCTAATGTCATGAGAGTTATGAATAGAAGAGCAGAAGTTAGATAAAAAAGTACCATTGAAAAAGAATATATAACATAATGTACAAGAATTCAAAGGGTTAATAGATATTATAAAGTGTGAACAAGACAAATTAAAAGATAGAACCTAAAAAAAGTATAATATTTTAACAACCAATCTATGGTATACAATTATTATATGATCAATTTAAATTTTAAAGACTTAATTAAGTTTTCATTCCCTTATAAATTTTGGTACTTTTCAATTGAGTGCTTGTTAAAAAAATTCATTCTTTTGAGTGCCAAATCTTTATATTTTTCAGTTGAGTCTCACCTTTTGATTTTATCGTCAACTAGCGTAACATAGTCATTACCTTGCATTGTCACTTACATGTCTCCGTATGAAAAGGAAAAATATTGTTTAATGAAGTTTTAAGTCTCTTGTCAATTTGAATAATTTTTAATTGAGTACTCAAAATATTTATATGTTTGAATTGAGTATTATATTATTTGATTTTGTTATCAATTTGAATGACATGATTATTTGATTTTATAATTTCAAGTACAACATCATGAACTTAAACAACAATAAAAATGAAACTACAAAATTCTAATTATCTTATCTAAAAGTGACATTGTTTTATTTTTTAAAAAATAAAATACTAAAACAAAAAATGAAACGAACCATGTAGAAATAGGAAATAATATTATTTTTAGTAAAAATAATAAATATTCTAGAACTTCATTTTTATGATTGTCTAAATTTACGGTGTTATGCTTTGCACTATAAAATTATAAAATTAAATTGACAAAATTATAGACTTAATTGAAAATATAAAAGAATTTATTCAAATTTTTTTTAATATTCACTTAATTAAAAGTATTTAAATTTATAAGAAACTTAAAAGTTAATTAATTTATTCTTTATAATAAAAACATATGAACAATAACTAACTACGTAAAATAACAATCACATCACCAATTATGAAAAAATCAAACAATAATTATATAATATAAATTTTTTTGACATTTAATATAATAATTTTTTTTAATAGATCTCATTCAAATATTTAATTTTATAAAGCGCTTAAAATTTAATTAATCCAATTCTAAACAAAACTTATCTATCTATTATATAATCATTATACAGTTTATATTTAAATAAAATTTATTTTTATTTAGCTATTAATTAATTTAAGTATAATATTAAGTTATGTGTGATAATTTTTTAAAAAATAATTGGTGATTAAGAATAACTTACGGTGAGAATAACTTCAAAGGTTTAAATAATTTAAAAAGAAGTTTGTAGGATATAAGATTAAAACTCTGAAAAGGAGAAAAAAATTAGAATTTTAATTTTAGATAAAATGAGATTGTTTTTAATAATGAAATTTATAAGAGATTTATCGAACAACTAATATATTAAAATATAAAATTAAAATTCTCAAGCTAAAATTAACAAAGAAAAAAGATAGACTCGAGTGAAGAGTTATTATTGAATAATAAACAGTTTATTTAATTAAAAAATATGTGAAATTTGAATCAGTAACACAGTGCAATATCTGAAAAGAATATTAAATTTTGCAAAGAAATATCTTACAAAAGAAATGAAGAATCCCCTTAGATTTGTTTCTGAATCCAATCTCCATCACTTTGATATGATATGATCAGTAAAACTTTATCTGTTCTTCCCATTTCCCCATAAACTCCACTTGTCTCTATATACCACAAAGCTGCTCCATCATTTGTTTCCTTTTGATTAATTTCTTTTGCAGTTTAATCATGATTAAACATTATCATTAATGCTTTATTAGTATAACTTGGAATTTCATTTACATGTATTCTCATTATAAAATACTTTTATACAAACATCAACTACTAAAACTGTTATCTTATTGCTATATTATATTCTTAATAAAGTTTTCGAATTGGGTTTTAGTCTTTCCAATTAATGTTTATTTTAAAAATGTGATTTTTAACTATTTTAATATTAATAATAAAATTATTTTATTCAATAAAAGAAATTTTGTATAATATGATATCACATTTATAATAAATTCCTTGATTTAAAATATTTATATAAAAATAACTTCATTTAAATTTTATATTTTTTATTTACAATTAAATTAAACATAATAGTAAATTAATTGAGTTGTCAGTGATTTTGTCCCACTTATTCCAGGTCTTTATAAGGTAAATTTCAAATTTAAATTGAATGATTTAATTAAATAATAAAATTGAATGTTAACTAAGTTTCAGTTTGCAGAGAAGAATTTGAAGTTCACATTACACATTATGACAGGTTAAATAATCAATCCAAAAAATGAAAATTTACTGTATTTTAAATTTAATTACAAATATCATTATATATAATATAAATAATAAAATACACTACATAAAAATATATAATAATTAAAAAGGAAAACTATCATTGAATAATTTATCAACAAACAAAAGATTGCAAGAGTGAAAAATTTATGAAAAACAAAATTATAAACCTTTCAAAATATATCTATTTTTTATCAATAAAATTAAATTTAAACTTATATCAAATACAATATAACATTTTTATTTAAGACATTTATCTTTACAAACTATATATTTTATCAAAAAATTCTAAATTAATTTTACAACTATCACCTAACAATTATTTTTAGTTTTTAACTAGTTTTTTTTTAATTCTCTTACTGTTCAGCTTATTAAAAATACATATTTATACCAAATGGAGCATTTGCTGCAAAGTTATTATTAATTTTTTAAAAGAAAGATTATAGTTACATTGCAGCAAAATAAAATATATTTTTATGTTGAAACAGTGTTCAGTGTTCTGTTACAGAAAAGCTTCAAAATGGCATAGGTGACTTGACAGTGTTAAAAATGGCCATCCATTGCATTTCACTGGCTTTTGGTTGCGTGCACAAGTATTTGGTTTGAACACAACTGCTCTGTTTAATTATATAAATATCTGTTTTATCTTCTTTCACCATCATGCCCTAATCCATTTGTCAGAATGAATAAAGAAAATTATAATTGTTTATATTATTTTAAAAAGGTGTCTTAACAATCTATCATTACATCATGCTAATGCTTTACAACTCATAATAACAACTCAAGAAAAATCTACTGTTTCATACTTCAATTATAAAGTTGTTAAACCCTAAACTACAATTTTCTCACATCACAATCACTTATTTTTATCCAAGACTTTATAATTCTTTAATTCAATTTTATTGTCTCCACTAATTATTGGGGGACATTTGTGATCTATCATTAATAACTACATAATCGTCCCTTGTTTCTACCTGAGTGGGTTGATGAATACTTTGCATATTGCGGCACTCTTTACACATATATTTCTTAAAAAAAAAAAAAAAAAGGTATTAAGCTTTCCAGTATTAGTTAAACATTTCGAAAAAGAAAGAATTTACAGAGAAATCTATGAACAAACAGGACAATATGGACAAGAGACTCCTGTTCCCTCATTTCCTTCAGACAACGAAGATCCAGAATATACAGACCATATGCTCGAAGAAGAGCTTGGTGAGCTAACCTCCGTTGCTGTAACTCGGAAATGATCATAAATGTTTTTACCTGAGACAAAGTAATTTTACTCTTTCACTAGAGTAATAGACTGAAGGGTAAAAGCTTAATACACAGTTTTCACGACAACAGGTGACAACAGAAGACTTACACAAGAGGTTTTCAGTAATCCTTTAACCGGTTCAATGGGTTGCAGGTTTCTTTAGAAATTCTATAAAAAGGCTCATAAGTCCCTTATGCTGGGCAGAGTTCCCCCCACTCCCCCTCTCTAAAATCTTCTCTTTACCCTTTTCTCTTTGTATTTACTCTCTTAAACCAATAAATATTTGAGAAGTTCTTGAAGTTCTTTTCTTGTTCACCCTCTCCTTCACCCAAGTAAGAAGTAAGCATCTCCTTTATGGAGTAGTTTTATTTTTGGGCATCCACGGATGCCTTAAGTAATATTTATCTAAAGATGCGATAACCATTTAAAGGCTTAATATTTATGTCTGTATATAGCTTTATTTCTTTTTGCTTTCATAAGCTTATGAGAGAATATCTAACCGGCTTTGCCAGATTTATATTCTCATAATCTTATACGAACTTTTATTTATTTCTCTTGTATAGTCTTTTCCCCCTTTATCTCATTTTTCCCCCTTTATCTCAGGTATAGTCTTTTCCCCCTAATTGTTTATATTATTTTAAAAAGGTGTCTTAACAATCTATGATTACATCATACTAATGCTTTACAACTCATAATAACAACTCAAGAAAAATCTACTGTTTCATACTTCAATTATAAAGTTGTTAAACCCTAAACTACAATTTTCTCACATCACAATCACTTATTTTTATCCAAGACTTTATAATTCTTTAATTCAATTTTATTTTAAATTCTAAACATAAAATTACTTGTACAATATAAAAAGAAAACTTTCTATTTAAAAAAACTGGCATTCAAGAAATTTAAATGGTAAGGATATATAGTAAATAGGTATTTTTTTAACTATGGAAAGAGATACTATGTTGTGAATTAGTCTTATAAATTTAAATAAGTATTAATCATAAGATTTAATTAAATTTTAAATGCTTATAATTTGAGTTTCTTTAATTAATTTTTTATTATAAAATTTTGTTTTATTGAATATTTAAAAGTCGGTTAGCAATCATTTAATTTTACAGTTTTAAAACTATAAACTACATTATCAATTAAAAGAAAGTTATAGAATTTTAATTATTTTTATAAAAAAATATATTGTTTCATATCTTTAAATTTAATAAAACAAAAATAAAGAATCAATTATGTGGAGATTTTATATTTTCATTTTTATTATTATTAAAATATATAGTACTTTATTTGAGTTTTCAAAATTTAATAGTTATATTACTCTAATTGATAATAAAAATCAAACAACAATAACTCAATTAAAAAATATAAAAATTTTGAATAATTATTAGTATAAATTTTTTAAATAAAAATTTAATTAAAAATATCTAAATTTATAAAAAAAACTTAATTAAATTATTTTTAATTTTCATATAAATATATATAAGTAATAATGAAGAAGGTTAATAATTAGATCACTAAATAATAACGAAATTGAACAATTCAACTTAATCCAAAAAATAAATATTTTAAATATTTAACATAATAAAGTTTTTTTAATAAATCTTAATTAAAAAACCAAAGTTTATAAGAAACTTAAAAATTAATTAAATTTAATTATAAAAATAGAATACTCTCTTCTACAATTATTTCTGAGATTAAAAAACATGAAAAACAAGATAACATAAAAAAAATTAGGAATCACTTAAACACAAAAAAAAAACAAAAACGTAATTGTTTAGAAATAAGTTTAAATAAAATATAATACAATATTGAATTTATTATTATAATATAATAAATAATTAAATAAAATTTAATAATGATAAATAAATAAAATTAAACAATTTAAAATTTAATATTTTGTGAAGTAAATTATTTAATATTTAGTAATTAGTAATTAGTTTTTAAATTCAAACAAATTAAGTTATGAATTAATCTTATTATATTAGTTTTTATAAATTGGTATGTGAAAAAACATATATTATTTATTTAAATAAATTAAATTTTAATTTTTAATATTATTTTGAATTTCATAAAATAATTACTTCATAATTAATTACCTTTTAATAGTTATACATATTTGTACTAAATTTATGTAATATTTTACAATATTATCTAAAATTTAATCTTTTATTGTATCACACGAATCAAATCAATTAAATTTTTTTCATTCATTTTATTATACTCTCAATGCTAAATAATTTCAATTTTTCTTTCCTCTTCAATTTTTTCTATAATTTAAACATAGGATTACTCTTAAATCCTGTTAATGATCCAATCTCTATATCAAGTAAGCAAAAAAAAAAAAAGAATCTTGTATATATTGTTGCTCATTTTTCCTTTTCTTTTTCTTATATTATTAATGTTTTAAAAAATAAGAAAAATTATTTGTTAATCTTAATCTAAACAGTGGAAAGAAATGAAAGGTGGTATGACTTATTATAAATATGGATACACTATCCATAATTTGATTATTATATATTTTCTTGAAGTATGAAAAAGGACTACAAGTTGCATGCATATCATAAGTTGCCTATTTTGGAGTGTGAATCCAATAGCACAAGTGGAGTGGACCCATTCCACCATCATCTTTTTCTTCATCACAAAAGCTTCCAATGTTGTTGTGTGTTGACAAAATAATATTTGAAAGCCAAGAAAAGGAAGAAACAGCACGACACCTGTACGGACCACACCTCTATTGGTTCACTGGTCATCACCATGCCATAAATAAATACCAAAAGCCATGCAAATCAAAATGTTTGCTAAGTGCATGAACTGTGCTCTTCTACCATTTACACACCCCAAGTCATGTCGCTTTTTTTCACGTTGCAGTTTCAGCTTCCTTATCAATCATTGCTAATGAAGCTATACAGATACATAGATACACATAATAAAACATGACACCCAAATCATACTTTGAGAAACATAGTTATATAATTCCACAAATGTATATTGTGATAGAAAAAGAATACTGAATATGCGTGTGTATTGTTGTTCTTTACAAAACAGTATATAGCCATACATCTCTTTTATAGAAATCTTAAACAAAACTCAGTTCAAAATTTACATATGACTTGGTTAGAAGAAAGTTTATAATCAACATATTTTTTTTAAAATTATAGAAAGTCTAAACAAATAAATTCTAAATAATTATCCTGTACATAATTTTCCTTTTTCATATTGATGATTTTAACATTTCGATTCATAAAACAACCTAATCAATATAAAGTTACTTAGTTAAAGCTACAATACAAGGGATAACATTTTCTTAAAGATATTAACTTTTGTGTACAAATTCGGCATTTTTTTAAAGATATTAACTTTTGTCTACATATTCGACTCTTAATTTCATATATGAATTTAGACATACCATTTAATTATATTAATTATGATAAATTCAAAAATAAGATAAATAAATATTAATATTGCATAAAAACATAATCATGATCTAAAATCCCTCCCAAACAATTCTAAAGTAATTTGAATAATTATAAATTATCACAATCACAGACAACATTTATAAATTTGATTTGCAACTTTGCAATATATCTAAAAAGATTTTGATTTGTAGTTAATATGTAACACGGGTATTTCAAGTAATCTATCATGCTAATGGATAACTAATAATAACATTATCATTTATATATATTTATTAAATATATATATTTGAACAAATAAATTATTAAAACAAAATAAGATAAAATAAAAATATATATTCCAAATAATCCTATCATGCTAATGGATAACTAATAATAACATTATCATTTATATATATTTATTAAATACATATATTTGAACAAGTAAGTTATTAAAACGAAATAAGATAAAATAAAAATTTGTATATTATTACTTTCTAGAAGCCTATTCGCTTCCAACTCTATTTATAAAAGAATATGTTCCATATGAATGTATATGAATCTACATTAATTTCACATTAAGTCATGACTCAATATGAAACATTTTTAGAAAATTTTCTAAAATCATGATAAATAAGTTTTAGTAGAGACTAACACATGATATATTTGGATCCACTGAACATCACCCAGCCTATGTCTTTAATGTTAGGGTGATACAGAACATATACTATTGTAAGTTAGATATATCTACTGTCGCGAGCTAGGTATAAGCCTTCATATAGTTCTCACCACTTTAAGTCTTGTTTGTGACTAAACAATAATAAAGTTAAGATACATTTTAGAGCGAGTTCTAAAAATATCACTATCACCAAAAGGCCTAATATTTATATCACCAATTAAGTGTCATGAAATCACCAAATTAGGATCATCCATCTAGGACCAAACCTTTAAGTGATCCAATAGGATCTCTCACCCACTAAGTGCCACCCAAAAAGGATACATGTCATGCATATATCATTTCATGCATCTCAATATCAATTACATATTTATCTAGAGGCACTCCCTCTTTGTAACTATAGACACTCCCTTTAAAATCTTTATTGTATCTTGTTCAATCTTGGTTGACCAACCCATAAGATTGAACATATTAATTAAAAAAAAGATTTTTCTTAAGCTCTAGAGCATACCTCACACCTTGCAATAACATCTCATGGTTGTCAAATATCTTCAATTTAATTGACCATATCTATTGCATCTTACAAGATTTATTGTTTTATGGAAGAACTACACCTACTTCTTTTAGTTCTAAGGTCTAAAATACTCCTTCACTGGACATATGTGGTAAATGCATCTTAAGTCCATGACCAAACTCCTTTGTGTATCAAACACAAATGCTACCAACACTCCAATAGACTCATGGCTATCAGATGCTACAACAACATTAAAAAATTCTCTTATGAAATGAGAGTTTCTAACCTTCTCATTCCTTTCCTTCTCTGGATAGTCCACCTTGTAATGAACTCTCTTGTGAAAATTTTAGTTCTTAGGCCCTTATCCGCCCTATCATCAAATGAATGTTTTGACTTCGTCCCTTTAACCTCACTCATTTTCTTACCATTTGATTTTACGTCATTCAAACTCAACCCATTATTGTTTTTTTTAGATTCTTGAAACTTTTGTAGCTCTTTGGTCCGAATTGTTACACCCTATTTGCATATGTCATTATTTTGTTATGATTCAATTTTAAGACTATTTCGAATCTTTTGTTTATAAAGAACTTGAAATTTTTTATTTCCTTAGTATATTAATAGCAAAATGATTTAATTATAGAAAATAAAATTTGAGGTCAATACTCTTAAAATATCAATTTACTAATTTCTTTTTTATCTTTCCTTCATGTAAAAAAAATCTTCTTTCAAACTATGCTATTACTATCGAAACATCCTTATTAGTATTATAATATTTCACCACATGAATACCCATACATAACATATATACATAACCATTTGTCAATACATTTAACAATTATATATCCTTCAATATGTGGCCATTAATGATTACAACTAGAGTAAAGATTCTTTTTGTTGTAGGCAAGATTCAAACCTAGTACACTAAACTCGAATGTTCTATGAAAACCTATGGGTTACATGTGTATATCTAATATGATATGCGTAATTTATATATTTAAATATATGAAAAATTATATATATATATATACTTTCTTCTTTTTTAATATTATTTTGATTGTATTATAAAGAATGTTAACTCTTTTTTGTTTCTTAAGCAATTATAAAATAAATAACATAGTTATTTAAAAATAGGTACATCACATTACTCCCCTCCTTTTAGGAAAATAAATAAATAAATAAATATAATTAATTATATAATATTAAAAAATTCACAACAAAATTATTTTAGAGGTTTTATACACAACATATTATAATTATATTGAATAAAAAAATTAAAAATGAAGAAAAAACACAATGTATATAATTTGAACTGTTACACGAATTGAGGTTTGTTCCTCTTCTAGAGTAATGGTTTGTTCCTTTTCAAATAACAAAATGTCTTTAAAATGCTTAAACATCTCAAGCAAGGTTAAGAAGTAGTAACAATAACAAAAAAACTTACAAAAAAGAAAATGACGGAAATAAACTTTATCATAATGAAAGGTTCTATACACATAGTATATCTTTAAGATACAATGTATTTCACATATCTAAAGAGTTGCACATGTTTTCTATATAGGGCGAAATATGTTTTTAGTCCCTAAATTATTTGTCAAGGTTGTGTTTTGTTCCTAAAACAAACTTTGGACCTATTTTTTTTTTTTACTTTATAAATTAGTATAAACAATCATCGATGATAAATAAAAATGTCCTTGAGGAGGGAGAGGAGAGGGACAAGGAGAGAGACAACCTTAAGAGACAAAGGAAAGAATAGTGAAGTAGAAAATTATGGAGAAGAAAAATCAAAAGATGAAAAAAAATTCTGACATATCATCGATGATCTTTTACATAAATTTATAAAATATAAGAATGAAATAGATTTAAAGTCTACGTAAAACCAAATCATAATTTTCACAAATAATTCACGAACTAAAATCATAATTAACTCTTTTATATATAAAACTAAAAAAAATAATTAATAAAATTACAAAACAATTAAAAACAAAAGAGCATCTAATACATATGATTCGAGACACCAATCTTCATTCTACAATTACATCATGTTAAGTTAATAGAAGTAGTCTTTTAATAGAATAAAAAAATGCATTTGTCACTATATTATAAATTTAAGAGAATTTTTAAGTAATATTGTGAGTATAATATTGTCAAAATAGAGTAAGTCTCGTTCCAAATTGTATTTTAAGTAATAGTTTCAGTCTCAAAAAAAATTTGTGTTTAATAATGTGTATAAGTTTATCGTCTTTCAAAAATAGTTTATTTTAATTTTTATAAAAACAAAATTTCAATATAATTTGATTTTCATTTAATGGTGATAAAATGTGTATTTAAATACTCATTGTTTGTAATACCTATTGCTTCTAATGCCCATTGATTTTATATGTTATTACTAAGTTTAATTCAATTTAAAATTGAATGTTTTTTGTTTCTAATAGTTATCATCAAGCTCAATTCAATCTATTGATTGAGTAAATTATTTTATACAAATAAATGCTAAAAGAATATTAATACATTTTTACAGGTACGAGAGTACCTGTTCAACCAACAGATTTTGCAGAATAGATACAATTTATAAAAATTAAAAGACTATTTAAAATGCAAGTTAAATAAACGAGTTTTTTATAGTGTGAATTTATGTGGATGCGGACTTAAATGGATGGATCCGTCCGAATACCCAACTCTAATAACTGGTAATGATATTTTTAAAAATTAATATAATAAAGAAAACTAATAAAACATATTTTAGAAGACTAAAATTAAAATTTAAAATATAAAATTTCGAAAAAAAAGCTCACATTGCATGCATGCCACATTTTTCAATGTCATATATAAGATTTATTTTTTATATGTAAAAATAAATAATTTCTTAATAAATTAATCAATTCATATATTTTAAATTTAACTATTCAAATTCTACGAATAATAATTTTATGTTATTGTTCAATATAAAATGATAATAAATATGATCTTAAAGTAATTATTTGAATACATTAAATTCGTGATAGAATAATCGTCTTGGATTGAAAGTATAATTTTTTAAACTTTTATTGTAATTATTTATTTATAGAATCTCCTTAGGCTATTAATCAGTAATTTCTAATTGTTTATTTGATGCCACGTGCTACGTGCTCCTACGCGTCACCCACATTCCCCTACGGAATAATTCAGTCAAATATATACTTACAAAAATGATGTCTTTAAAGTATAGCTACTTTTATAAATTCTGTGATTCGTTTTATATTTTAAGAAAATAATGTTGATATTTAAATGGGGGCATTTTCATTGTCAATTGATCTTTTTAGATTTTAATTTTATTAATTTCACTTTAGAAGAGTTATTAAATTCATAATATTTTTAGTGAGTGGATTTATTTATTTATCTTGTTATTTGATGAGAGTAAAAAGTAGAATTTTGAGAAATAAAATGAATAAGGTTGAAATTGATAATGTGTGTGTGTGTGTGAATCTTGAAAAGAAGATATGAAAGTTGTGTGGAGTGGTGAGTTTGCATAGACACAAGTTCTGAGCTTTGGATACGGATCTTATCTGGTTCCATGCTTTCAGTGTTGGCCAAGATTTTGTTTTACAAGTGTTCGGCTGAGCAAGAGTTGTACACATTTATGTATCCTATGCATAGTTTGACGGTCAATTCTAGCGTCAACAACCGCATTGGGTGGTTCACGGGTGAACCACAACCCATTACCGTTGGATTTATCATTAAAATATTCACTATCTTTTTCTGCAAAACCTCTCTCTCTCCTTTTCTGCAAAACAAACTAGATTTTGAAAGAACATGAAGAAGCAAGTGAAAAAAATTATAACTTGATCATGATGTGTCCGAACTCCCACCGAGTGCGGTTGTTGATGATGCATCAGAACGGTGCACTGGAGCTTCCACCCTACTGCATGCTGGTAGGAAGGATTAAGATCCATCTTGTGAAGGCTTTGTTCATTTTAAAATATGGATTAAAAAAAAATAAAAAAGATAGATCTAAGTAGAAATATAATAAAAAACAAAGTTATTATTTTTAAGAGAAAGAAAATGAAAAATGAAAAAAATTTATAAATAATTTGATTTGTGTATATTTTAAAATTAATTTTTTAATTGATAATAATATTTTTATTTATTATTATTAAATAAATTTATATAATGATATTAATAAAAATTATTATTAATAATAATAAATAAAAATTATGATATTTATTTAATATTAAATATTATTATATAAATTTGTTTTCATTAGTAAATTTGTTATTTTATTATTATTATTTTATAATTTTACTTTTATTATATTGTAATATGTAATTAATTATGTTTATTTTAATTATAATATAATATAAATATAAATATTTTTAAATTAAAATAATAAATAATTTAATAAATATGATCATATAAATATAATAAAATATTATATGGTAATATTTTATTATATTTATAAGTATATAATCGATAACAGTTTAAATCGATTATGTTATCTATTTCTTTACAAATTTTCGCATTTTTTCAAAGCAAAAACGTTGCCAAATTTGTCTTTCGTGTTTCGTTTTCAGTGTTTTATTAATTTTTAATTTATTGGTTTTAATATACCATAAGAGAAAGGGATGTAAAGAGAGTAGAACCATTAATGAATTAATTATACGTAATAAGTTTAGTTTTGATTTTGGTAGTTATAATTGTTTTGTTTTGTTTTCTATTTTATAAAGTTTAAAATAATTGTTTTACTTTTTTTAAAATGTCTGAATTTTAGTTTAGTTCAAAATAAAATATTTTTCTTTGAATTATGTCAAACTTAAAAGTTAATGTTGTTATAAATCTTAATATTAACTTTAAGATTTATAAACGGACCGTTGTAGCACTATAATAAATTTATTAAATATAAATTTAATTTAAAAAAATAATTAGTGTTAATTAAATTAAAAATTATTTTATAAATTAAATATTTTTTATATCTAAAATAATTTTTATTATTAATAAAAATTTATAATATAATTAGAAAATAATATTTTTAGTAACTATTGATTTTTAAAAGTCATTTTTTTTATGGAGAGATAATTTTTAAGTCTATTAGAAACAAAAAATTTTCACTCTTAATATACTTTAGAAACGAATTTTTGGTCGAAAAAATTAGAAACTAATTTTTTTATTTATAATTATCATATTAATAGAAACTTAAATTTTTAGTCATTATTGATGTTGATTTTTGAGTAACTAAATTTTATAAAATTATAAACTAATAATTTTTTAGTCTCAATTGTAAACTATAGACATTATAAACTAGTTTAGGGATCATGTTATACAAAAACTAAATTAATGACCAAATATATAAAAATAAAAAATTAATTACTAGTCTCTAAATAATGAATATCTATTGTTAAAATATTATTTATTTCTTAATATATCTATTTAATTTTTCTATATTTAAAATTAATAAATAAAAATATAGAAAATATGATAAAATCAACTAATAAAAATTAAAATATTAATTATATAAAATAAATATTTAAAATATCAGTAATTATAAAAAGTCAATAATTCTGATATTTATATAAAATTACAGTAATTATATTGCAAAATCAAATAACAATAATTACTTCTAGAAAAATAAATTAAAATATATTATTTTTTTAAATATGTAATGTTTATTGAGATTTCTCCGTTCAACTTCTCTGTTACTTTCTTTCATTCAAATCATGAATCTATTTAACATTTTTCACATTTTCTACAGAAGTCATCTGCAATTGACTCGAGACAATCTCTCTTCACGGTGTCTTTTTTTTTTATTTCTCTCAGGTTTTCTTCTTGCTTTACATTTGTGTCTTTTTTATGCGCAAAATTTACAAGAGCAAATCAAATATCACTTATAAGAACGCTTTCAAATTCACAAAACCTAACATTAGTTTGCTCCAATTGATAGGTAGAATCTTCTATTCCATTCACTTGCAATGAGTTGCGCTACTTGAAGCCTCTCTTCATCGGTGTGAAATTCGCCATTTGTTTCCTCTAGATCAGGTTTACCTCTCTTCATATGTGCTTTTTTGCTCCAATTTAAACTTGATTATTGATTTGTTATCTGTGACAACAATTGATATTACTTGATAGTAACCTTTTCACACAATCACTTACATTAAGTTATTACTTTTTCTTTAGGTGTATATATCTACAACGAACACCTTAAAATTGGTTATGTGTTCGAGATTGTAATTAATTATCACTATATTTCAGGTCAATTTTAGTTTGTCTGAAAGCATGAAAGTTTTATAATATCGACATGAACCAATTTAGTGACGGTATTGATTATTAAATGCACTATCAATTGTATTTTTGCATTTTATGATGTTGAGCAAAGTTGGAACAAAGAGATAAATTCCATTATTTGCAAACCAGACTTTAGAACAGGATTTTAATTATTTATAGGTTTATGTTGAAAAGTTAAAATTAAAATATTCTTTTAAAATGGCAAACAACGATGATACACCAAAAATTGACATTTTATCTTTTGTCACTAACCTCTAACCAAAATATTTACTTAAAATGTAATGAAATGGAAACATTAATAGTAAAGTATTCAACATTAGATGAAGGTAGGGTTAGTGTATTTTAATTCAGTGATTATAACAAACTCCTATCAGAACATATAACACAAATTAGTACACATTCTATGCTTGACTCATCCTGATACAAATAACATAAACAAATATTTTATCTACTTTTATGATATTAGAATTTATTTTAATCAAAGATTAACTAGATATATGTGATAAAATGCAGAAACAAGATTTAGAAGGGGTGAATACATCTTTCGAAAGAATAATCTGTTAAAAATACAAATTAACTTGTTGTTTTATCGTATCATATTTAATTATAAGGAATAAGATGCAAATTGTTAAAAACCCAGAAATCAATAAAGTGTAAAATAAAAAATAAAGAAGTACACAAATGATTTATATTAGTTCAGTATTTCGCAAGAGCTACATCTAGTTACCAAACCACAAATAAGATTTCACTAATCTGAAAATTTGTTCTTACACACACTTACAACCCTAGTAAGCCTAAGAACAAATAAGAACACAAGTCTTGAATCCTACAAGACTTGCACTCAACAACTATAGAATCCTACTTCAGTTCCACTGGATAATTCCAATCCAGAAACGCTTACAAGAAACACAAATAAGAAATGAAATCACCTGGTCTATAGACAAATATCAAAACAGAAAATTGAGATAAAAATATCCCATCCTTCATTTGCGAACACTCTTTTAACTTTTTACTAACTGGTATTTTAATCTACATTGTTTAGATTATTATTGAATGTTGGACCGAGCGCTTACCACTAGACCAAAAACTATAGTCGTTGCAATGCTTTCTACTTAAGAGTGTAACAACCAAAGAGTCACAATTCAATTGTGACTTGACCCACATGACCTTTGGCCCAACTGGCCTTTGCCACGAAACAATTTATGTCACTTGCAACAACCTCTCCCTTCAACAATTCCCCCACTTGGAATCGAACTCGTGACCTAGGCTCTAATACCAATTATTTCATAAGCGCTTACCACCAAACTAAAAGTTATAGCTATTAGTTAGTACATAAATTTTTTTACTTAAAAGTGTAACAACCCAAATGACACGTTTGACTTGGCCCTCATCACCTCTAGCCCAACCGGTCTTTGCTACATGACAATTGATGTCACCTGCAACATTGAATCAATGGGATCTTTGTTAAATATACGTGTTTGAACGTAATATATACAATCAATTACAATCTAGTTAACATACCATCACATGTACATAACTTCAACCAAATTCATATTAAGAATTCTAAAGAATGTATCACTCACAACCATAACGCTTTATTTCTTAACTAAAATCAATTCATCCAAATATTCTTATTTAACACTTTTTTGTAATAAACATTCAAATACATATGAAATATTATAGAGTAAGATTATTAAACATGTAACCACTTTTAAACTAGGCTGTAATATACTTTAAGGAACAAGAGAATATCGGTTGAGAGAAACCACCTTACTTAAGAAATATTCTCAAATAAAACCAAGAACACTCTAAGGTCCCTTTTTACTTGAGCTACCATAAGTCGCTTGAGTGATAGGTCTTATTATTTAAGTGTTATAGCAACACTTGAATGATATTAATTGTTCTGAAACTTAGTAAGTATTCCAAATTGCTTGAGTGACATAAGTCTAGAAGAGGAAATGATTACCACCCTTCTCTTGCTCAAGTTTTAAAGTACGAATTGAGTGAGGAGCATTATCACTTGAGCATAAGAATATTCACTTGAGTGATAATGCTTTGCACTCAACTTTAGTGACTCTAGCTTGAGCAACAACTTTGTGTTTATAAGATATGTAGAAATAACAAGTTCAAAAGAATCTTAGAGTGAGATTAAAAAAATTACTATTCTAATAACATCAACAAGTTTCAAATGCATTGTTGAACTCATCTAGCATAATTTTAGTCTATTACCATTTGAATCCTATAATATCAAGCTCAAAATCAATGGAAACATTAAATTGAATCAATGTTATCCAATTGCATAAAATAAAACTTCAACAATAGTACTTATCTAATTAACTTCCCTTATCTGATAGTTACTTGTGCTTCAAGAAATAACTAGAAAATAGTGGGATGATATCAAAGATCCTAGAGACCTAGTGAAATAGTGTCAAACAAATCCAAACTTCATTAGTTGAGATAATAACTTTTTTTTTCAAATAGCAGAAATAGTAATAGGGTTAAGCATTTAAATATTAGGAAATTAAGATATATTAGACCACAATTTGTACTTATACCAAATTGAAAAAATTTTAGATAAAAATGATCCAGAATATGTTGAATATTATACAATAGGAGCTCATTTTGAAAGAGATGAGAAATGGAATAAAATTTTAAAGAGAAGGGGAGAGAGTTAAAGAGACATTTTAACATGCAGATGGAAAAATGAACAAAAAGAGAAAAAAGAAAAAGAAAAAAGAAGAAAATAAAAGAAAATAAAAGAAAAAAGAAAAAGAAAAGATAATTGTTCACATACACTCTAATAGAAGAAACTCTAAAAATTACAAACAATTATTAATTTTATATTTTTTAAATTTAGACTTGATTATCATACATAATAAAATTATTATTCCAATGTATGAGATCTGTAATTTTAGTAGAGATTAATTTTAAATGGGTAAAAGATAGAAAATATTTAAATAGGTTATAAACGTTTATTTTTTATTTTCCTATAAATGACATCTCTCTAGAATTATATTTTCTTTAAATTCTCTTTAAGATTAAAATATATTCAAACACTATTATGTAGGGAGAATAAAATTCCGAGGAAGTAGTAAAGTGAAGATCAAGATAAACCAACTAATCTCTTGATCTGGATAAGTAATTAATTCCTTACTAAGGATTCAATTTCCCTTTCTTCTTCTCTTTGAGTTAATGTTTAAGAGAAGATGTTGTTGGTGTAAGATTTGATACGTTAAATTACTATAAGTCTTGTGTGGAGCTTTTGGAAGTGTACGAAAAAGGGTTTTCTAGTAGGCACACTACCACCAAGTAAGGGGAATTAAAGATGATATTTATTTCAATTAAGCATTTTTTGGTATGGAAGTGTATGTTGAAGTACGATTATGTATTTTCTGGGTAAAAATTGTTGGATTGTATCTAAATATGAGAGCCAATTGGTATTTTGAGAGTATTTTATGATGTATAAATGTTGTAAGGGATATTTCATATGAAATGTTTATAAAAGATTTGTTTGTAGACTTATATTGCTCAAGTAATGAATTACTGCTCAAGCGACACTCAAGTAGTGAGTCATCATTGCATGCATTGTTTAAGGTTGCTTGAGCTCCAATATGAACACTCAAGTGACAAAGCATAAAGCTCAAGCAATGACTTGAGGCTTGAGTAAAAGAGATGCCAATTTTTTTTTCTCCTCTAGAATAAACTATCTAAAATGATAATAAGTTACGGAAGTGTGAAGTGTGGTGGTGGTGCATTGAGTTATAGAATGTGGGTAGGGATGACAAAAAAATTTGTATCCATGGGTATTCGTGGGTAAAATCCATAATAGCTACTAAATGATTATTTTTAATAGATATTCATGGATAATGGGTACGAATATTCTAATTACATGTTTGTTGATGGAGAGTACGAGTATTATGGTGTTTGACCACAAGTACCCTCTACCAACTAATCATTATTAGTAAATTTTATGTGAATATTTTTTAAAAACAATTAAGAGATCAAAATAAAATTATTGGTGAGAGAAATATTAACAATTTAAGGATTGTTTGGAGTTTAATTTTTTTTAGAAAGAATAAATTTATTTGCATAAATATTTTATTATGTAATTTTATTTAAATTATATTTTAAAATTAATTTTTGTTTTGATTTTATATTTTAAATAATTTTTTTCAAATAAACTTAATTAAAAATAAAAAATTAAATTAAAAAATTTTAAAAAAAAACTTATTCGCAGGTATGGGGTATACAAAAAAATTTATGAGTATTTTTTCGTGGGTAACAAGGTAGGTAGCGAGACAAGTTTTTTTGAGTAGGACAACTAGCGAATAGGTGCTACCTGTGCCCGACCTAACTTGTTTCCATCCTTAAATGGGGGAGACCATACATCTAGATGTTATCTCTCAAGTGACAGTGTGGTTACTTAAACATTGATGAAGCAATGAAATGGCTACTCTAGAATTTGTTGGGTTATACAATAAGTAGCATCACTCTAGCGTTCAAATGATGCTTAAGCAATGCAAACTCAAGCATTGAGTGAAAATTTAAGGGAGGAAAGGGGCAAACCAACTCTCTCCTTTGAAGATGACTACTTAGGCAATAAAAGACTGCTCAAGAAAGAGAGAGGTTGTGTCAATTCTCTTTCCTTGAGAACTAGTATCACTCTAGTAACGAGAGATCACTTAAGGGAGGAAGTCTTCCTCTATGTCAAGGAAACAAGGTCGCTCAAGTAAGAAAAGTATGCCCTAGCAAGTAAAGCTAGGTGGCACAAAGAAATCTTGCTCAAGAGATGTGTGATGTAAAATATATGTATATTGATAATGACGATGATGATGATGATTAGATGCATGCATGTGTATGATGTATATTATGTTGTATATTTGTGACCCTTTGTGGATGTGTGATGAAGGGTGCCTAGGATGGTATCATGGCCCGAAGGGTTGTAATATTGAGTACAAAACTCATTATAATTTTTTTTTATGCTTCATTTATGATCTAATCACATAAAAACACACTAGGAAGTAAGAAGTTGAAATAAATTCTAGTATCAAGACTTTTATAGCATATTGACATAAGAAACTGAGGTTGATATTTACGAATAGTATTTTCAATGGGTTATTAGTCTCTATTGAGACATGGTGATGTAAATAGGATTTGAAAGGAATTTATTAAGATGGAGATAAAGAGGAAAAGGAACTTCAGGAATAAATACAAGAAGCATGACAAAGAAAAGAACAAAAAAGAATAAAGAAAAGAAATTTTCAAGAGACTTTTTCAAGAAAAAGGCTTGAAAAAGTTGAAGAAGAAGCAATATAGCTTGTAAATTTATATATTATAAGAGCATTGAAGAATATTCTTTAAAATTAGAAGAGTGGATCATTAAAAACATGAAGGACATGAAAAGACACTTTTAAGCACATGTGATGGTTGTAACTACCTCCATATGTCACTTTCAAGTGCATCTGGTGATCGTAACCAAGGCAGTTAAAATCGAGATTACATTGAAAATCATGAAGGGTTCACAAAATCGTAAATCGTAAAATCGTAACACAGATTGTAGATTTTACTTTCTACAAATTTTGTTAAAATGACATCCAACTTATCAATGAACTGGACGTGCAAAGTAAAGTTATGAAGAAGAATAAAGAGTTTTAATTTTATTTTTAGAAGAGGAAATATTTTAATTTTTAATTATTTTTATTAGGCTTAAAAAGTTTAAAAATCGTTTAACGTTTAAAACAATCTTTTGAATTAAATGTTAAAATAATCTTTCAAAAACAAAATTGTTCAGCTCCTAAATTAGTGGGAACAGTGCTCAATGTTAACCAATTAAAAACCATTGAAAGGAGTAGGAAGAATGCTCAATGTTAAAGAAATTAAAACCATTAAAAAAAATTAAAATCCATTAAAATGAAATTAAAACACATCCACTTTGTGAAAACTTTAAAATCTTCGATTCTACGTTTTTTCCGATTTTGCTCTACGATTTTACCGATTATACTATGTTACGATTATAAGTATACTCTAACACGAAATTGAAATAAAAATCGTACAATCTTACAATTTTACGAGTAAAATCTCTATTTTGACTACATTGATCGTAAGTACTTCTTTTCAAGTGTCTTGGAAAAAATCTAGGTTGTTAAAAGACACATGAAGAGTTTCTAACTTCCATATGTCATTTCAGGTGCATGTGAAATTTGTAAATAATTCACATGCATCTTCCTTCTTTTAAGGGCACCCATGTGACTTATGTAACTACCTCCATGTGTTTCTCCTTAAATATAGGAACCACCCATGTGCTTTTACTAATTTTAAGGAACCACTGATGAATCATTATTTCATTCATGTTTTCTTACCTTTTTATACTTATCTTAATTATTGTTGTGTCTAATTGTCCATTATTGGCACGTTTTTATTATTTGGACTTGGGCCAATAATTTAGATTTGTATTAATTCAAAATTATTTGTCTAATTTTCGTTTGCTTTTATATTTTAGAATAATTTTGGGGCAATTTCGGGCATGAAAAATATTCTGGACTTGAAGAAATTATTGTCACGTCAGCCTCCATTTAAGATTTTAATTTCGTTTTCTTTTATTTTTGTAACTTCGGCCAGACAATATTTTTTTATGAGGTCTAGGCGTTTTGGGAGAGAGGGTATGACCTAGGGTTACAAAACCCTAAGGAGAGAAGGCAGAATTCACACACGCATAGCTACTCACGTTTTCTCCTTTCGACTTTCGTCTTTATTTTTCTTTCTATTGATTTTCGTTCGAATCTCCATGGAGAGCTAATTTTGAGAGGTTGATTTTCTGGGTAGATTGCTATGAACTTTGAGGTTTGATTAACATTTTTCTTTTGTTCTTCTTGATTCTTCATCTTTTAACTTATGTGCTTATATTTTTGTTCATGTTTAATGAATATTATTTTCACAGTTTGCTTAATTCTGTGAATGGTTAAGAATTGGATGATGTATACATTTGCTTAATTCGTGTAAGGAAATGTCAGATTAATCTTTGCTTAGTTGATTGATTTGGGTTGGAATGAGGATTAATATGAACAAAGTGCATTTTTTGTATAATTGTAATTGATAATGAAAATTGTAATTGAATCAAGGAATCAGTTCACTTTTCATAATTGTTAACATTTTACGAAATTATTCTGTTTTAATTTAGTTCAGCAAATTTATTCAAATCCCCCACCTTGTCTGCCCATTTACGCGTTGATCCTTTGCCTTAATCACGGTCCTTGGGAGACGACTTAGGGATTACTTCCTAGTATTATATTTTAACTGTTTATTTGATCGGATATGGCTTCGATCAACCACCCATGTGCTAAACTATATTAGAAGTTAAGTAAGTGTTAAACAAAGGATTATTGAAGCTTAATTAGTTTCGTGGTTACACTTAGGTTCTTCTTTCTTCTAAATATTTTGGATGGTGCCTTTTGTACTCCTTGGTCATGGAATTAGTCTTTAAATAAGAGTCAAGTCCCTCTTGTAACTAACTTTCGAAGATTGAATGAATTTAATTTTTACGAGATATCTTTAAGAGTTTTGAGAATTCTCTTCTCTTACTTTAATTCTTATCTTGGAAATTTTTTTTCAAATAGCGAATCTTCCTTATACTTATTTTTTGGGAGTCTCTTTCAAATGTTGAATGTTCTACATATCTTATTTCTTAATCCATCTTATAATTTCTTTTGCAAAAATATTATTCTTTTTTATGTTGTTAACTTGAATTTTTTGATGAATTACAAATTTGAAGCACTATTAGATATGCATTCACAAGCTTATTCTCATTTTTTATGGAGTTCTTCTTCTCCAACACTTCTTGAGTTCATCATGATCATATTATCCTTCTAAGGATTACATCATATACTTAAAATATTTTGAAAGGTGTTAAGTTTGACAAATTATATAAAGATGTCAAAAATTTTGTATTCTTATATAGAAATAATTTAATTGTAATTTATTATGTGTATGGTGTGAGAATTGATGTGATTATAATATATATAATATATATATATATATTGTATGAAATATATCATGTTGTATGATGAATTAAAATAATTAATTCACCCTTTTAAGTATCTATGTGTGAGATAATCATACTTAGTGAAGAATCTATACATAATAGCGAAGAAGCTAGAGAGGATTATAGATGTTTTTATTTTGTTAATATTTTATTATGTATATCTATATATGCATGTAGTTTTGGAAACTAGTTTAAAATGGTTTATAAATATATGTTTATACATTTACCTTGATCTAGATTATATAATCATAGTATAACTATATTAAATGGTTGGTCACACAATTAGTAGAATAATACGAAAGTTGAGTTACTTGAAATTGTTTGGAAAAATAAGTAGGAAATTTTTAAACAACTTTTGAGTGTAGCATAAGACTATTTTAATAAAAGAGTTTAAACATCTAATAGGAACCCCTAAAAGTCTCTCACAATAATCGGTTCAAGATTTTAAGTTATTAACATTAACATAGTTTGAAATTACAACAGCTAAAAATTGAGATGTGCTATTCTAACTGCTAATAAAGTCCATTTTTTTTCCAACAATTGTTTCTTCTATTTTGGTTGTCTCATAATAAACCGCACCCTTAACATTTTAATTAATCATAAAATTAGTGGTTATATTTGTTTAATAAAGGTGTGAAAATAAGTACCCGCTGTGGTGAGGGCTGAACCATGCGCCGAAAATTAAGTGAATTTCATATTCATATTTTTACACTTTTTCTTTTTCCAGAGAAATCAAGCTATCATTTTTGTTTGTTTCGTGTACAAAGTAAAATAGAGTTGAAAGTGGATAGAGATTGACGAAAGAAACACTTTACCACTAAGCCGATTGATGAAGTAGACATTCACTTCTAGGACATGATGGTGATGCTGATCATGATGTAATTAACACCCAATATCCCTTTTTCTTGGATTTCTGCTCAATTACATGATTATACTTGGACTTTTTATTTATACGCAAAGATTTTGTATCTTAAAAGGTACCAAACAAAAAGTTTACCAACAAAAATCATAAGCCTACTATAGTCTATCTTTCTCTGATTCTAGTGTATTAATGTCTCAACCAATATAATACAAAAATAACCTACTTCTTAAATATGTATCACTTTTACTAATTAGCCTAATTATAAGCTTTTTGTTGCCCATTGCAATAGGTGTAAAAAATCCACCAAAGAAAAAAAATATAGTTTTATGTTGATTATAGCTTCTCTATAGAAGCTACAAACCATTTTTTTTTCATTGTTAATCTGAATATTTCTCTTGATCACTATCAACAATCTCTTTCGCCAAGCTCTCTATATCATGATGGACGTTTATTTCACGAGTTGCATACTCGGATTATGGTTGAACGTGACTAAGACAAAACTATTCTAATTTTTGACCAGTTTTGAACGTTGAAGTAGAACAACCAGAAGTTTATATATTCAACATGTTGTTTTCCAAAACCAGCTGGTCATGTTACACCACACACTACTACTAGGATAAGGAATTAAATGTGATAGCTCCAAACAATGCAAATGAGTTAAAGCCACTTGCAAAAGACTTAAAATCATGCGTGCTTCTCTGTGTGCAACCCGCGGAATAGAAAAAAAAAAGAGTACTATGGTGTCAATTCATACACATATCATATCATTTATCTCATAGCAATAAAACAATATGTCCCATGTATTGGGGATAATAACTATACTAGCTCTCAGATTGGAACAAGAATTGACTAGATGCAAAGCAAAATCAACCAAATGGTACTGGAATCTTTATCCACCATAACTCTATTTGTCCACTACACAGACACGATCAATGCTTACGTGGAATTGCCTATGCAGTCAAGTGCTTCAAATCATTGAGCTGTAATCTACACGCCAAATCTATGATTGTAACCTATGGGCTTGTACAAAACCAGAACATGACAGTGATGATATTATGGGAAGAAAGTGAACTAAAACCAGTGGCCAATCCCAGAATGTTGGTCGTTGTTTTACTTGAGTTCAGTTGGTTTACAATCTGATAAACACTACTGTTTGTCTCAGAAATGTCTATTATGGTTGGGGGAATCTTAGATCCTCAATTTATTACTACGCGTACCAGAGTAGTCTATTTTGGTTAACATATAATATGTAATGTCCCACATTATTGAATATGTTCCAGAATTCTTAGATCTAGTGAAATAATTGTCAAATGTATTTGTAACTGGCTTTCTAAGTTTTTTTTATTATATAAATAATGGATTCTGTTCATGATTCAAATATATTAAATTTCTCTATGCATAATTTTTCTTATAATTATTTTTTATTTATTTATTTAATAAAATAACAACTTTAAATAAATAAGGGTTAAATATGTTTTTAGTCTTTAAATTGTTTGTCAAAATTGTGTTTCGTTTTTAAAACAAATTTTGGACCTATTTCGTCCTTATACTTTATAAATATGTATAAATGATTTTTAATAACAAATAAAAACATTTTTAAGGAGAAAAAAATGAAAGGATATGAAAGAAAAAAAAGTGAAAAAAATTTAAGAGATAGATGATAGTGAAATAGAAAAGTGTGAAAAAAGAAAATAAAGACATAAAAAAGAATTCTAACATGATCATTTACATGATTTTATAAAACATAAGAACAAAATAAGCTCAAAATTTATCTAAAAGATGAAAAATATTTTGACAAATAATTTAATAACTAAAAATATATTTAACACAATGTAATATTATTGTATTTATTCCTATATTGATCTTAATTACTAACAGACACCCAAATCCATTATAAATTAATAATAAATAGAAAGTACAATATATAGGAGAAGGCAAAAATCACAATATGTTAGAGATATGCCAGAGAGAAGAAACCGAAAAACAATATTATTGAGTCTAAAATTGGTTATCATGGGCGTTGTGTTTTGTCTCCTTTTCTTATGATGAAGATTTTTAGCCACATTCCCTCTCCACCCATTTATGGTGTAGTCTTTTTTGTCCCTCCGATACTTGCACTTGTTACAATTCATTCTCCATTAGAAATCAACCTTCTCCTGAAATTTGAGTCAAAGTTGAGTCAGGGTACAGAACATGGTCTTCCCAAGTGGTTTGAGTCTCATCCAAGCCTTCCCATGAGACCAAGTAGTGTTAATTCTGTTATTGACCCCTTAGTATAACTGGAGAACTTGGAAGAATTTAGAATTTTAGCCGTTGGTATAACTGGAGTTATATTAAAGTAATACCTAATAATTTTTTATATATATATGTATATATATAATTAAGTTAGATGTGTGAGTATCACTTATTCAAGTGGAAGAGGTTTCAGGGATAGAAGGAGTCTGATCTCAAAAAATTTAGAATTAAATGTATTAAGTCACTTAAAATTTTCAGAATTAAATATATACTTATTGAGAATTGAATTAAGAAAATTTTATAACATACGTCATTTAACCATAATAAATATTAAAACATAAAATTAACTATAAAAAAAATAAAAAAACTAATAAAATATTTAAGATAAAAGAATTAAGATATTTTTTATATACGGTTCTCTTAACTGTTTCTTGGATTTATCATTTCTTCAACATAGAAAATTACAAATTTACTTTATCTTTGTTCATTGTTATTTTTTTCATTGTTTATATGTGTTGTTCTATTCTATTTATAAAAAAAATAAAGATAATGTTCTCTCGACTTATTTATAATAAAATATTAATTTTATATTATAACATTTATTATATATGAGGATGAATTTTTATTTTCTCATATAAAAAAATATTTTTGTATTTGTAAAAAATATTTGGATCTTTTTTAAATTTTTACAATCTAACTCTTTTAAGTGTTCTTAATTTTTAAAATATTTTTATATCAAATTTTTATAATATGTCTCTTAGTTTTTAGTCATGTTCTTCTTAGTAGTTTATTCTTTATATTTTAACAAGGAAATCAACTACATTTTACATGATTAATGTTATTTTACATTTTACTTACTCTATTTATCTTATTTTACATTTTACTTGATTGATCTTATTTTATATTTTACTTTATTGATCTTATTTTAACTCTTCATATTTTTACATTTACAACAGAAAGATAATTTTTTGTCATGAAAATTATTAAAACAAGATTACAAAATAGAATGGAAGAAAAATTTCTTGTCAATAATATCATTATTTACATTGAAAAGTACATAGTTAAAAATTTTACTTATAATTTTGTTGATGAATTAAAAAATATGAAAGAATGAAGAACAACCTTTTAAAAAAGTGATTTTTTTCATAGTTACTTTTGTTATATTAGTGACATCGATAATATATATAAATTTTTAGTATATTAGTTTGATCCCTCCAAAGTTATCAGTCAAGATTCGTCACTGCTCAACTCAATCCAATATGGGATTGATTTTATTTGACATGACGTGGGTCTGACTCTATCAGCCAAAGGTAAGTCCCACTCAACTTGACTTGGCCTGAGATAGACCTGACTCAACATAGGTCTAACGTGGGATCGACTTGACATGGGTTTGACGTGGGAACAACTTGACTCAATCCAACATAGGCCTGAATCAACTCTACCCGACGTGGGCTCAACTTGACTCTTTTTGTCATGGGTTCGACGTGACTCATCTCGACATGGACATAACATAACTCTACTCAACCTAAGATGATTTTGATTTGAGTCGATTCGAGGTGGGCCCAACTAAACTCGACCTGATGTGGTCTAACTTGACTGGGCTGAATGTGTGCCCTGCTTAAATTAACCAGCATGAGTTTGACTCAATTCACCCCAACGTGGGTGCAATTCAACTAAATCCAAGATAAGCTCAACTTGACTTGACCAACCCAACTCGACCTGATGTGGGTCTAACTTGACTATTAGTAAGAGTGCATGGAGCATGTTGAATTTGATAATTACAATCAATCCAACTCCAATCTTGTCTTGGGATCCTTGAAAAAGAACATCTCACAAGTTCAACAACAACAAAAAGAAGATCTCATTTATCTGGCCTCTCAAATGTTTAGTTAGCATTTGTTCCAGAGAGAAGAGGATTGCGTAAAATTTTTAGAGTTTTTTTTATAAACATGGTATTTTCAAAATCTAACCAATTTCTTTTATACAAAGCCAGCTTAAGAGAAAAATCTTTTTTGGAGTAACCTTTTAGCTTAAATTTGAATGCAATAATGTATCTAGTTAACGAGACTTCGAATTTTTAAGATGCTGTAAAGGGTGTTTTTGTTAAAAGAAAGTATAATTTTTTTAACTCAATTTTTAATGGGTTAAAGCTGAGGTAAGTGATTTCGCTTACCAGAAAAATTAACTTTGCACTAATAGTTTTAAGTGCCTTTTAAAAACATTTCTAATACTGAAAAATAATTAACCCTTTCAAAAACATTTCAAGATTACTTTTGAAAAACAAACACGCAATCTTGGATAATATTGTCTAACAACATAGTGATCCCTCTTTCTCTCTCAACAGTGCAAGACTAATCTTTTTTTAGGGAGTTCTTCTTCACCTTTCTTGCTTTTCTCTGTAAAAGTTTATGTGTTTTTGTAATAGCATGAGATGTAAGACAATCTCGTATGTTCAGTTTTGGTTTTGGGTTTGTAATTCATCTTGAATAGGTTGTTCAAAAGAAAATCTTGTGACAAGGTATTACAAGTTCATATTTTTCTTTCTTATAGGGTTCAAGAACTTAAAATCTGATTATGTATTTCTTCTTGTTTTTCTTGTTGTCATAAAAACTAGAAGTATAGTGGATTGTTAACCTCTAAGGTTAGAAACTGGATGTATCACCTTAAGGAGTGAACCAATATAAACCCTCTATGCATTGCTTCTTCTTACCTTTATCTTTTTAACAGTTTTGTTCTTCAATTCTCACACTTAATTTGTTTTAATGCATTAAAACACATATTAAAATTTGTCTGATACACTATTGCTAAATCTATATTGTGAAAATTTTCAAATTAATCAAAGTTCACTATTTTAAAATTCTACTTGTTCAATTCACCCCCTCTTGAACTGGTTCTTGGTCTTTACATCGACTAGGCTTGAAGCAAACCCAACTAAATATTGCCTGACATGGGTTCAACTTGAATCAACCTAGCATGAGCTTGACCTGACTCGGCTTGATATGGTTTGACTCAACTCGATCTGACATGGGTCTAACTTGATTCGGCGTGACATAGACTCGACTTCACTCGTCCTAAGATGGGCTTGACTTGGCCCGAGGTGGGTTCGACCCGACTCGATCTGATGTGACCCCGACTCGACGTGGGGCTAACTTAATTCGATGTGGCTCTGACTCAACTCAGCACAACGTGGACTTGATCAACCTTGACTTGATCTCAGCCTAGTCTGACCTAGGCCCAATGCAACCTTGTCCCAGCCTAACCTGACCTAACTTGACTTGTGTCCGACCTAACCCTACTCATACTAACCTGAGACTGACTTCGCTAGACTTGGATCAGAAATGATAGTGAAATTTCAATTTACTCCTTTTTAGTAAATTTCAAATTATTTATTTGAAATACCTTCTCAAAATTCCTAAATTTCAATTTTTTTTAATTTCTTTATCCAAACAACTCATTTTACTCCAAAGAATTTTAAATTCATCAAATAAATAAATTACTCTCTTGAATTGTCTCATCTAAAGACACTATTAAGTTATTTTTCAAAGTTCTAGAATGTTGTCTATATGGTTGTAATTTAACCAAAAATTTATCACCAACATTAAATTCCACTATTTTGCTCTCTAATTTGTATGTTTTTGGATATGTTGTTGGGTCATATCCAAATTCAATTTCAACTTTCTAAAAGTAAGTTTATGTGTGGTATCTTATCTTCAGTTGACATGGGATCCTTGTTGTCCAAGTATACTTTACAAGGAGAGGATCTCTACCATAGACTACGAAATTGTTCTACCAATACTTTTCCTAAGGTAGTAACTTTGCTCAATCTTTAGGATCATCTTAAGTAAAAAAAAATCTCTAATATTTAATGCTTTCAACCCTCCCACCCTTTAGAAAGTATGTGCCACTCAACTTGAATAGATGTTGTGAAAAATAACTAATAAACACTTTGTCTTTATCTTGCACAATAATTTTAGGAATTCCATTTAATTTTACCATAGTTTTCATGAAAAGCTCAGATTGTTTGTTGGAATAATCAATTTTGAGGATTGAGAAATGTGGATACTTAGAGAATCTATATATCAATGTGTAGTCATTAGAAGGAGGTAGACCAATGATAAAAATTCATTGTCAAGTCTTCCCATATTTGGTCCAAAATAGAAAGAGGTCGCAACAAGCCATAAGGTAGTGTATTTTTTTTTTTCTTGTTGACATACTAGAGAATCCTGGACATATTATTTAACATCCTTGTTCACACCATTTCAATAAATGGGATTGTTATCCAAGTCAAGTTCTTGCTACACCAGTATCTCTCCCTGTTAAGGAATTATGAAAGTAATGTAAAACATGTTGCACTAAGGCATGACATGAGGGAATAACTAGTATGTCCTTCCAAAACAATTATTGATGCTTAACTGCATAACTAGGATGAGTTGGTTGATTGTTACTACATAATTCCATGATATAGACTTTAATTTAGAATCACCACTTCGAGAGCTTCTCTAAGAATAGAAATAAGATGTAGTCTGTGTTGAGACTAGGCAATATCTAGACAATGAATCTGAAGCTATGTTATCCTTGTTGAGCTTGCCCTAGATTGAAAAATCATATCCTAAGAGCTTGTGCAACCGATTTTATTGCTTTGATGTTTGGATTTCTTGGTCAGTCAAACCCTTCAAGATTTTTTTGTCTGTATGAATCACTAACCTATGACCAAGAAGGTACTGTCTAAACTTCAGAATGACTTCAATTATAGTATAGAATTCTTCAGTATAAGTAGATTCTGCATTATAGGAGTCAATTTCTTCAACAAAATAAACAGTATGATGATGGTTTTAACTCAAGACAACACCCACTCCCAAAATAGATGTATTGGTCTCCAAAAATTAGGAAGGGCAAGGACTGGAGTCTCAACGATTTCTAACACTTCATATTCTCAAACGAAAAAATGATTTGATCATTCCAATGAAAGTTTTCCTTTTCAACAAATTTGTCAAAGGTGCAGTTATGATAGTATAGCCTTATATATACTAGATATAATATGTCCTAAATAATCTACCTGTTGTAATCCAAAAGAACATTTAGAGAATTTGGTAAAGAGTTTATGTTTATACATTAAAATATTATCAAATGCTAATACAAATTTCCTCAAGAAGAGACTATATGTGTATATATATATATATATATATATATATATATATATATGCTACTGATGTCGGTGGTCACACTGGGTTAATCAGCCATACTACAGCATATCCAAACTTTTCAAGAAGACACCGCGAAGACTGGTGTCAGATTAAGCGCTTTTATTCATAATTATATAACAATTAGTTGCTAATCAAATCCAACTAACACACTTGATAAATTAACACTAATTCCCCCTCCTTTTAATCATGATGATGCATGCACGTTTTGAATTTTTTATACAACATTATATATGTCGTACTTAATAGTTAATTGTTTCATAAAAAGTTGTCAACCATGAATCATGATTAACTGACTTAATTGGCGCTTGGTAGCTGTGCATGCATACTCTTCCTTTGTTCCATATACTAATTAACAACAAACTACGAATTAGTTTCTGACTTGGCCAGCTAGGGTTTTATAGTATTAATAATCCACTAGTAAAACATATATATTGTCCATTTCCACCTTCACTAAAATGTTAAATTGTAAATTATTAATAGTTTCATTACAGTTTTAACATGTTTATTTGGTAAAGAGTGTGCAACGTGAAACCTGAACAGAGTACATGTATTTTTTTAGATCATTTAAGTAAATTAAGTTTAAGGTTAGTATTATTGGTTTTATCCTTTCACTTTTTATTTAATTTATTCTTCTGACATTTGTTTTCATACTGTGTAAGCTTTTTCGTTATAATATATAACACTATTAAATCTTCCCGAAATCTCGCCTAGGTTTTTCTTTCAATGTATAAAAAATGATTGAGAAATTCCTTTTAAACACTGCATGGCAACCAAAATCTCAAAATATTACGTATTTCATCAACTAAAACAAGAAATTAGTACACGATAGGAAGAAAATAATTTTCATCAAATCAACTTTTATTCCTAATTCCTAACCAATCTAAAATATTAGTTTTTTAGATGGACTACATTCTATATATAACTTATATATCGAATTTCTTCTGATATGAAAATTAATACTTTCTTCATACATACATAGATATTGTTAATATATATATACATATATATATATATATATATATATATATATATATATATTAATAATGGAAGTAGGACCTTGGATCACGTGCCGTTTAAAACAATTATAAATTTAATAGGTTCCGTGTAAAATAGTGACTTAAAATGATTAAGAAAGACAAACAGAAGATATAATTATTTTCACACAATATGAAAATTTATCTCAGTACTAGCTAATGAGCACCTTAATTATTTTATGATGAATAATGGATAGCAGATAACTCTTGGTCATTTTTTTATGCATCTTGGGACAACTTGGTTGAGTTGACTTACCAGCTATGTATAAACATTTAGTAGACTAAGTTGTGACTACTAAGGTTATAAGCAAATGTAACATCACGATGTTGTTGAGGAGCCACAATTTGATCCATGTTTTTTCTATATTTTATGTTTTTTCATTTGAAAACAGCAAGCACCAACTTGGTATTTCAGATTTGGAGGCTGACTCAAGAAATTATACATAAAAGTGGTACTTTTAATGACAAGTGGTTTGAATTTTGGCCTCTTTGAATTGAAAATCTGGATGATGGGAAGCCCACGTGAGAGGAAACTTTGAATTTAAACGATTAGAAAGCTCGTATTTGAAAGAAAAAACAAAACTTATAATTCAATTTTTAAATGTGTAAAGAATATTAAGGTTTTCATGTTGTAGTGATAAGTTTTTTATAAGAAGATTTTATCATTAAAACTCTTGCGTAAATTGTAATATTTAAAGATTAATTTACATTTTATACATATTTTAGAAATCAAATAAGACTTATAAAAAGAAAATATCAGCACATCATGCACATATATAATTAAAGATAAATATGGATCAAACTAGATATAATAACTCCCAATCTTAGAGTTAAATTTGTGTAGATATATTTTTTTGACAAATTAAATTAATTAAAATTAAAATGGGACAAAACAACCTCATTGACACGTTAATTATGGTTATTTGTGTAATCGACATTTTTTTCCCTAAAATTATTGTCATAGTTCCATAATTGAATATAGGCATTTGGATTTTTGTGAATGTGAGTGTGGACTTATGTGTGACACGTTGAACGCATACAAAACGTCTTGGGAAAATACTACATTGTCGGATAAAAAAAAGTTATATATAGTTAAAGTTGTTAGACAATATTAGCTTTATATATGGAGATATGGTATTCTATCTAGAGTTGTGGCTAGAGTTATAATGGTGAAATAATATCAATTTCACATTATTTAATTAATATTTTATATAATTATTTTATGGTGACATAAATTTATTTTATTAATTAGGTGTAAAAATGTGATATGTAATATAGCATGATATGTTTAACATTTTCTATTTGATTAATAGCTCTTGTCTAAATTTTTTTGTTATTCTATCATTAATTAGCTACCATGTGGTATGTTTTGAAAACTTTTTCTTTTCATAAATACTTTTAGAAAAAGTAAATAAAAAATTCAAATAACTTATAAGTTAAAAGTATTATTTTTGGAGAAGATAATATAAGAACAAATTTATAAATTAGGTCATACATTTTTAGATAAACACTTTCAAGAAAAATATTTTTTTTTTCATAAACTAAAATTAACTACACTAAATTGTAAATGTTCTTTTTATGTTAACTTAGATGAAAAAATGGATTCTTTTAAGCTATTCACAAGTTATTTTAACTCATGGTAAGATTTATTTTATTTTTACTTTTTTTACCAAGAGTATTTGCAAAGAAATTTATCTATATATGAGTTAATTTTAATTTATGAAAAAATTTCTTTAAAAAAATATTTATCTATATATGAGTTAATTTATCTTTTATGAGATTGTTTATCTTTTCAAACCCTTAATTTTGGATCAAACTCTTTGATCACAAACTCGATTTTTACCCCTTTTTTCTTCTTCCTGCTTCAAAGAGCCATTTGTGGATTGGGTCTTGTTATGAGCTAAAGCAATGATACCCCCGATACCATAAAACACCACCTCTTAGATTGATAAATGGGCTTTATATTCATATCTGGAAACAGGGCCTGTTTGGAGATGGCGGAAAGAATCTTTTACTGTGATAAGTGGCCTGTATCCCAGTTTGAAGAGCCCAAAGGCCCAAGCTCAAAGCTTGACATATTTGTTATCAATCAAGAGAAAGTTAGAAGATTTGTGGCCATAAAATAACATGGAAGTTTTTTTTTATTGATGACAAAAACAATATGATAGTAAAGGCTTTTCTACCAAAAATATAAGGAGAAAATAAAATAAAAGCTCCAAAGAAAATCAAATGGTATAAGCTATTGGTTGGCTGTTATTACTGTATTATCTCCTACTGAAGTTCATCGTAGTATATGAAATTCTAACACTTGGTTAAAAGAGCTCATATTGGGCCTTACCTTCGTAACAGGAGCCCATTAAACTCTTATATTGGGCCTTAACTTCATAACAGAAGCCCATTAACACTAAAAGTTGAGCTTCGGTTCTTTCTTCCTACACTTCCATGATCCAAATCCAAATATGTGTTCCTCACACATTTATTAGACTCATCTCTCATTCTATACGTGATGGTTTCTTGAACTCAACCCTTTCATACAAGTGCAAACCAACGAGATATCACAAACACACAAACCATAAAAATGACACACTTCGAAACCATTTGATCCTTACATGCATACCAACCAAAACTTGGTCCATGTATTGTTGATTGGCACCCAAGTAAGATGCAGGCCGCTCAAGATTTTAACAGGTTTAAAGCAAATTTAAAAAATAAAACTTTTTTATTTATTAATAAAAAAATTATATTAAAATATATTATAATTTTATTTGTTGAGACATTGTTAATTTTAAATAATTTTTTATTATTTTTAGTTTTGAAAAACTACTTTTAAATAAGGCAACTGATATAGAAATTGTTAACATTATTTTATAAACTAGATATGTATTTGGAAAAGAATATATTTTTTTTATATAATTAAGAATGTCAATTGGTTTATCATTTTCCAATCCTATAATTTCTTTTAAGATATTTAATTCTGAAAATAAACTCAATCTATCAAGATCCAACAAATCATCATCTTTCAAAGATTTTTTAAGGTTTAAGTATTTTTCTTTCAAAAGTATACAGTCTAATGACTTTAATTTTTTAATACTAAATAAAAATATCTTCATATATTTTAAATTGTTCAAATCTACTTTAAAACGTGGTAATTGATTTATCTATAATGTACAAAAAGTAATCAAATTCTAAATGATTCTTGAAGAGATTTTACAATTTCATTGTCAACATTTTCATCAAAATGTTTCTTTCTATGACTAATAAGTTTTTCACGAAACTTAGGCTCTATAACCATTTCAATAGCAATTTCCTTGGCAGAAATTAATGTATTTTCAAATTCATTTTCTCTGTACTTTTCAAAAAACAAAAGACGACCTTTTAATTGTTCAATAGATTCATTAATGCACATTGATTGTAAATTCTTACTAACTGAATTAACTGCAAATAAAATGTTATACCAAATATTCATGCCTAACAAAAATTCAAGGTTTTCTAACTTATAAGTTGTTAAACAATCAACTTTACTTTCTATTTTAGGATCATTACTAGTTTCAGCTAATTCAAATAAAGCATCTCTTATATGTGAAGTTTGAAAATCTTATAGTTTTCCCAAACATGCAAGCTTAACCCTCAAGAATATAGGAATAGAAAAAGAGAGAACACGGAGATAGACAAAACTTACCTGAAACTGAAGTTTATTGGATAGAAATACTCATCTCCCTCTCTAGATCATAGTTGTGGACTTTAATCTTAAAATAGATGATTGGATATTGCAAATTTGGAAGAGAGAAGTTAGAACTTCTTTAGAGTTAGGATTGGAAAGGAGAAGTCACAAAGAGAAAAAAGAAAAAGATAGAATTCAGTTGGTAGATAATAGAGATGAAAAAGGCTCTAAAGTTTTTTTAGCTATTAATATTAACTAATAAATCTCTTTTTTCTAAAGAACATTATGATTTATTGAAAAAAAACTGTTAACTCATTAAATATCATTTTTAGAACCAATAAAAATTAACAAACACTCATAATATTTTAATTAAATTTTATAATTAATTTAATAGATGTATATTAGTACTAAGAAAAAAAAATTTGGAGCCTTTTTTTCGAGAGCCTAAAGCGAATGCCTTAGTTGCTTGGACCTTTAGACGATCCTGGTGAGATATCAAAGTTCTCCACTCTTAATCACATATACCATAGACAAAATATAATGGTTTGCAATGAAGAAGGAATAATGCACACCATGGTTATCATATGAAAAATTACACATCACCACAACTTTATAATGAAGAATTGTTTTCCATTAGCACGACTTTAGTACGAAAATGACTTTATTTTGTTTATTAAAAAATGATTTTTTCGTATTCTTGTTTATATAAAGGTCATGCATGAAAGATAGGATTTCTTTTTAATTGTTATTTACAAAAGTCATGCAAGAGAATGTGACTTTTGCTTAATTGGTGTTTACACAAAAGTTATGTACGAGGACACAAGTTACGTTTTTTTTATTATTTTAGTTTTCTCTTTATTTTTGCATGGGTGCTAAAATTGTATCTCTTGTTTTTTTTTGAATGATTTTATTGAAATATACATAAGTAAAACTAGGTATTCAGGTAAAAATTCACATACTATCCATATTACTTGTAATTTGTGTGGATACAAATTTGTATTTTTTGGAAAATTTTTAATGCGGGTATCTCACCCGTACTCGGTGGATTAAGTGATTTTTACTCGTAGTCTCCAAGAGCTACTCGTAACTTGTATCACTAAGGCTAATTCAACCCAAAATCTAATATTTATTTCTTCTATAGCTTATCACTAAGGCCAATTCAATCTAAAATCTAATACTTTTTATTTCTATTGGTTATCACCAAGTCCAATTCAACCAAAAATTTATTTATTTTGCTTTTATTGGTTATGCATTGTTTAATGGATTCAGTAAATTATTGTTATACCAATAAATGCTAAAAAATATTTATATATTTTTGCGACTATAGACTAACCTGTTTAATCCTTGAGTTTTGTAGGATAAATTTAAAATGCAGATTATATAAACAAGTTTTTTATAGTACAAGTTTATGAAGGTGTGGACTTAACTGATGAATTCATCCATATACCCAACTCTATGTGTAAGCATTTGCATTCCTATTTGATATGTTAGTTAGAATATTTATCTAAATATGGCAACAAACTCAATAGTATCATCGACTTAACTTGCTTACCATGAAAGGTATTTACAACCAATTCCAAGTTGTTGTAAGGCTCGCCAACTACTCTTCTTTTATATTGATTCTTGGGTTTGCTTTCCTTCTAGGCAATCACTGCAGACTACGGTAGGGGACTGAAATTCAAACAACCATTTCAAATCTCCTTCTGAAGTATGAGTCTATTTATATTGGTACACTTTTTCTTTTTAACTATGAGTATCTTCCTGATCACTTTATTTTGGGATCCCTAACTTGAAATACTTCAACTCATTGGTGATCATATTCTAAGATACCACACCTAGGTACTCAGCCCGAACCTAGACTCTGATACCACTTGTTGGAAAATTCTAGGAAGGAGAATTGACTACAAACACAGTTACATAAGTGTCAATAAGATCACTTCTAACCCAAAACCTTAAGACAATAAATTTATTAGTTTTTTTTACTTATATGACGTTCAACTTTTCCTATATATATATTATATCTTTATTTTTTTTTTATCTTTTCACTTTTTTTTCTCAAGTATAGATCAAGAACCACATATACTTTTAATATCTTTTTTTCAACAAAATATTACGTACACAATTAAAAACATATTATTAAAACCAATTTTTAAAATATTTAACAAAAATTACTAAAACAATTAATAACATATTACTCGGTAAACAAAAAAACCAAGTAACTAAATATAGTGGAAATAAATAACTAAATAATTTATAAAAGAATAAAAAAGATGCATAAAAAAAATCACAATTCCATTATGAACATGTGATTAGACACACAATGGAATCACGGTTCCACGGTGTTTTTTCTTTAAAAGCAATTTACACCTTCGAGCACTGTATAGAAATTTAAAGATATAAGACAATTTAAAAAAACATTATATCAATTATTTGTTTTTATATTGTTTTTTATTTTTAAATGTAAATTTATATAAATTTTTTACTTTTCCATATTATATATGGTCATGTAATTAGAATATTTCTACTATTAAATTTTTAATTTTTTATGTGTATTTTTTTTTCCTGAATTATTGATATTTTAAAAATTTGTACTTACCATTACCATGTTATTATGCTGAACATAATCTTTTATAAATTAACTTCACTTAATTTTTTTATCAAATTAGAACTATTAGGATTTTTATACTGGAAATAAATAATTAATTGTGTTAAAATAATAGAGCAAGTAAAACAAATCAAAAAGGATGAATTGACTATTCATAAAAATTAAATTTTTTTTAAATTTAATCTTGTTAAACACTTTTAACAAAAACCTTTAATATAAATTTAAGTTATGCTTTATAGAAATTGGTGTACAAAATATATTTAACAAAAATCTTCAATATAAATTTAAGTTATGCTTTATAGAAATTGAAGTACAAAATATATAAGAGCAGAATATAAGTTGGATATAAAGAAAGAGTAGAGATAGAGAAGAATACAAAGTATATTTTATACTAGTTCAGATCAAAATAAATTGTACGTCCAATAACTTTATCACCTCAAATGACAGTGATTTCCACCAACTATCTAACTATCTTATTAATAAAGTTTTACAAACTTACAATGTAGTGGAATAAGTAAGATAACAAGAAAATTAACAAAACACCTCTTTTGTACAAAACAAAAGATGAAACAACACATCTCTTGAACACACAAGAGATGAGACAACACCTTCTTTGAACACCACAAGGAATGAAGACAAAAAAGGGCACAAGGTTTCTCTCTAGGTTGTTTTTGAAAGCTCAGACCCCTTATGAATTTATAGGCAAAAAGGGACACAAGGTTCTGTAGAATATGAAAAGTTTTTTTTAAAAAAATGTTTAGAATAATCGATTCTCGAGAGTAATTGAAAAATAAAAGTTTGTTAATGATAATCAATTATTTCGCAAGATAATAAATTATTTTAAGAATGATAATCGATTATTTCAGGAGATAATAGATTATTTTGACGTTAATTACTTTTTACGAAAAACAAAAGTCTTTTCCGAAGTTTAAAGGAGAGTTGTGTGTATGTTGTGATCTTTAACATGATTCCTAACTATTACAAGCAAACATATATACAGAATACAAGATTAAAGCTTTCACAAGACTTCAATCATGAAGGTCCATCTTCTTCTTTTATAGTCATTATCATCAAAACAATTATTCTTTAGATATTTCTAAAGATTCTTCTTCATCATATATTAACAAATTGTTCAATTATATATTTTATCAATTTAAGTTTTTTTTTCTTATAAACGCATTAAATTTATTTAGAGCATCACATTAAAATGGATTGAAAAAATTCTTTAATTTTTAAATATCAACATACTTCTCATTTAAAAATTTCTTATTCTATAAATAAAAAAACACTAAATATAAACAACTGTTTTAAAAAAATAAATAAGGCCTTAACCTTGCTATATCACAATTGGACAAAAGAGTTGTTAAACAAATATATCAGTACTATTAGAATATCATAAATGAAGTCATTATGTGGGTATTACTTGAATCCATTCCAATTTTGATAAAAAATCTTTGCATTGGTTATGTATGAATATGTCTAATACTTGAGTTTTTAAATTGAGTATGAGTATGTGAATATGGATGTACATATTCATCTTATCTCTGGTTCCATACTTCCTTCCAATATTATGTCTTTGTCCTTATACTTATTCCTATTTTAAATTATTAAAACACGTTTAGTTTATCAAGTAATATAAAAAATTTATTTTAACTTTTCTTTATTTCTTAGTTTTGTAATTTATTATAAAGCATACATTTGATTATTTTTCTATAATTATTTTATTTTTATTTTATTATTAGTTAATAATACTTTAATTTGAGATTTATATAATTATAATTTTTTTATTAATATTTTGTTACTAAAAAAAGAAAATGTATATGATTTTAACTTTGAATAATTTATAATATCATGCTTTTTTTTTATTGTAATTCTTATTTTTTTTGTGAGAATTTGTTTAATTAATATTTGAAATAATAAAGACCGAATACAATTATACTAATTATCTTATGGGATAAGACAAAATTTTCAAACATTTTAAATATAGAAAAGGGAATGAAAATGCTATTTCATAAAAAAAACATTTGTATCCCATTTGCACTAATTTATAATAATTGTCTTTTAAAAGTATCATTACTTAGTTTTAAAAATGTTTTTGTTTGTATGTTTTTAATTAAAACTTTGAATAAGTTAACTAATATATAATTAAAATATTAAACAAATTTATATTTTGATTAAAAATATATTTTAAATAAATATTTAAATATAAATTATTTAAAATATTAATTACAAATATACATTTTATTATTTATTATATAATTATTTACAAAAATTAATTAATATTTCAAAGAATTAAAATTTATAAATAAATAAATTTTATATTATTAAAAGTTAATTAAAGTATAAATAAATATTACAAATTTTAATAATTTTAAAAGCTCATAATGTTATATCAATTTTTTTATATTTAATTAAAAAATAATTAATTAAAATATATACTTTATAAAGTAAAGTAAAATTTTTAATAAAAATAATTTTATTTTAAAAGTAATCTATTTGGAAAGTAGATTTTATATTAAACTAAATATTTAAAATAAATATGAAATATATATTTAAAAAGAGAAAAAGAAAGAATTTATAAAAGAAATATTAATAATATATTTAAAATAAAATAAGATTAAGATTAAGACTAAGTTATTATAATATTAATAATATATTTAAAATAAAATAAGATTAAGACTAAGTCATTTTACTTAATTAATTTTAAAGTAAATAAATTCCTATTATATATATATATATATTAATCTATTGAGTATTTTATGAAAACTAATAAATTTTTAAAATATGAAATACTTTATTAAGACTTTAAAAGATAATTTATAGTATTTTAATATGGACAACTAATTTATAGTATTTTAATTTAAGGATTGAAATACACATTTTCTTTATAGAAACATAAATAAATTACAGAGATTAAACAAATAATTAAAATTTTAAATTGTTAACGAAAATGCTAATGTGATACTAATGCAGAAGGCTTTTAAATCAAAGCTTGAATCTTAAAAATAAAATCCTGCGTTAAAATTCTTGTATTCCTTTGTGGTTTCCTCAAAGAGAAAGGGATGAAAAGCTGTGATCAAAAGGGAAAAAAGTCAACAGATCTAAAATCAAAATTCATGTAATTATAGAGTAATTAAAAAAGGTTGGTATAGGTTGGTATTTTGTTCACGAATAGACAATTACAAATAACAAAACAAAAGAAATGCTGTCATGCTGAATAGATGAGCAGAATGAGTTGACCATTACACATTCACAGAATTTGGAAGTGGCATTCTCAACCAAACAAACCACTTTCTTTCTTCCCTCTCTCACAATCCCAACGAGAATCAAATATTGGTTTTTAATCAATTTCTATTTCACCAGCACCTTCTGTTTCTTGTTCTGAAGCAGGGAAAGATGGCGATGTTTTGTTGTTGATTTGTGAAACATTGATTGGTAAAGATGGCATGGAGAAAAGGGTGTGAAGAGGTGGCTAATTCGAAGCCTCTGTTCCTCACGATCTACACTGTTGTCATCGTTGGCATCGTGGTTTCCTCCTTCTACGTCTTCTCTGCTATATACTCAAGCAACCCACCTGCCGCTCAATCTTCTGCATGGCTCTCTTCCCTTTCGAGTATGTGTTTCCATAAAAATCGTTCCTTTTCTTGTTCCACTCTAGTTTTAGTTTCATTTTCAAATACCCATTTAAACTATTATCGTTCTTATTGCTTGGATAATGGTATTTACTTTTTTATGCTATAAAAGAGAAGGGTAGTGGTGGGGGGATGTCAGAAGGTGTTTGGGTTTTGGAGCATCGGCTAAATCCTTAAATTTTGTCTTGTTCTTCTGGTAGGACATAATTCTTGTTAGAAAAGGAAAGTTGAGATGTATGTTTTGTGTATGGGAGATGTGAATTCTATTGGCAGTTTAATGGTGGTGCCTGTGTAGGACACTTTTTATGTATTTAAAGCCTTGGTTTTCTTCCATTATGTCTGAGTAGGATGTTAAAATTAGTTGATCATGGCTTGTAGGTGAGGATAATCGTGTTACGGATCAGACTCAAAATGTTTCCCAGTCAACAATGGTGCATGTTGTGCCCACCCCTTCCTCAGGGGCACAAAATGAATTGCCAAGGTCTATATGGGACGTTCCACCAACCAATAAAAGGATGCCACCATTGACAGATTTCCGGCTGACGAAGGCGCTGGTTCAGCAAAGGGTGAAGGATAATGTGGTAATAGTGACCTTCGGTAACTATGCGTTCATGGATTTTATTCTGACGTGGGTTAAACAATTGAGAGATCTGGAAGTTTCTAATTTTCTTGTTGGTGAGCAGCTCTTTTTAAGTCTTGTTCTATCTGTGTTGTATATTCAAATGCATATTTAGTTTTTTGTACCATTGATTGTTTGAATTTTGAAACCTACTGTTTAGGTGCAATGGATACCAAATTATTGGAGGCACTGTATTGGAAAGGGATACCGGTTTTTGACATGGGCAGCCATATGAGCACAGTAGATGTTGGCTGGGGGTCTCCAACATTTCATAAAATGGGGAGAGAAAAAGTTATTCTGATAGACTCAATACTTCCTTTTGGTTTCGAGCTGTTGATGTGTGACACTGACATGGTTTGGTTGAAGGTGATATTCATTTTTATATATATGCTTTCTTTAGTCAATTTGTTTTAATTATAAGGATGGTCCATATGCTTGTTTAGATTTTGATTAAAGATCCAAAATTAGCAGTAAAATTCTATTGGTTAGGACATTTTCTTTCTCTATAGTGAATGAAATAAAGTTATCGGAGATTTTGTTCAGTTTCTTGTCCAGCTGGCTTATAGCATTTAAATTCAATAATCCCTTTATTATAATTTTTTTTTATCATCTACCTCTACTTTCCATGTTATTATTATGTGTTCTTATAACCTTATCTTTTCCATTCATTAAGCACAATCTTCTTTTACAATATCTCCAAGCCAATGACGTGATTGTTGTATTTTATTCCCATTACGTATGTTCACTTGTGTAATTGTTATACAGAATCCAATTCCATATCTTGCTCGTTATCCAGAAGCAGATATTTTGACTTCAAGTGATCAAGTTATACCAACAGTTGTTGATGATAGTTTGGAAGTTTGGCAAGAAGGTGAATATTAACTTATTGTCATTATTTTTACTGTGGTTATGTTGTTTCTTTAGCATAATTTTTTGGCTGCAATGTAATTATGTTTAATGGTGTTGTGTGATCCATGTAGCCTACCTCACCTAGTGGATAAGGCTTTGTCGTTGTTGTTGTATAGATCATGTAACCAACCATTTGCCAGTCAAAATAGCATCTATGGACATGTAAATTATTCTTGTTTGAATGATAGTCACCTTTTAGACTTTAGACTGTAAAGCGCCTTGTTTTCCATAAGTTTGGCATGTCTTTCGATTTGAAGTTAGCACATTGAGTTTCATGCAATTATTGACGATAGTCACAACTCTGATTCTTTCCACTTGTTACTATTATTAGTCTTGCCTGTACACAAAAATAAAATCATTTTGATGGAAGCTCATGTCTTGTAACATGTTCTTCAGCATAACCGACTTATAAAATTGAATGGCATAGTTTGAAGCAAATTTTTCTCTGCCTGGTTATATTGTTTTAGAATCAATGGAAACAATCCATTGCTCTTATTGCTTCTCTTTATCTCTCATTTATTATACATGTTTCACTTGTTATTTTGACTGTGTTGATGATCTTTTTATCACCTTGAATAGTTAGTGGTGCCTACAACATTGGAATTTTCCATTGGAGACCTACAGAGTCTGCAAAAAAATTGGCAAAGCAATGGAAGGAAATGCTTCTGGCTGATGACAACATATGGGATCAAAATGGGTTTAATGATATTCTTCACAAACAGTTAGGTCCATCTGTTGATGACGAAAGTGGGCTTGTTTATGCTTTTGATGGAAAATTGAAGATGGGGATTTTGCCAGCAAGTATCTTTTGTAGTGGACATACATTTTTTGTCCAGGTAGGATTTGTTCAACTAACAATAATTTTCATCTGTTTGAAGTATTTAATTCTGATTTTTTATGTGCTATACCTTTGTGCTCTTTCTCGCAATTAAATACCTTGAGGAATCTAGATAGAACTAGAGAAAAATTTGTGTACCTTTTTATTGTAATATTTATTTATATATTATGGTTGCAGGCTATGTACCAGCAACTAAGGTTGGAGCCATATGCAGTGCACACAACATTTCAATATGGAGGAACTGAAGGAAAGCGCCATCGACTGCGAGAAGCGATGCTCTTCCTTGATCCACCAGAATACTTTAATCCTCCGGGTGATTAGTTGTTGTTCCTCATTCGATTTTTCATGCAGACATTCACTTGATAATATTTTTTTAACACACTCCTGTAAAATATACTTATTTCACTATTTGTCTGTACTTGTTACTTAAATTTTGTGTTGACCGTTATCTACTCTATCTGCATTTAAGCTAGCATCATCCTATGATGCTGAATTTTAAAAGTTTTATGCTTAGGCACATGAAGGAATTGGTTACAGTTTCCCCTTCTGATTGATTAGTCAACTCTGTTTCATGAAATTACTTCAACATAATATTTAGATGAACTTTTGCAGAGGGATTCTTGTCATTTAAGCCATACATTCCGAAAAGCTTGATGCTAAGTGGGGAGCATAATGTTGGATCACATTTTACTCTTGTTAATTACCAAGTATGTACGTATCGACTTGATCTTGTTGGTGTCTGCACTTTAAGAAAATTATTTTGCATATTGTAATACGTGTTGCACATACTTTTTTTCAGATTAAACAGATTAGGACAGCACTTGCAATTGCTTCCCTTTTGAACAGAACACTGGTAAGAACTAATTTTTGGGTATCCTACATGTTTCTTTATGGATCCTATCAAGTGATAAGCCACTAACCTTTAGATGAAAGATGGACTACTCGTTTTTTTTTTGGCTCAGTACTTAATAAATATGTTTAGTAGTCTTGCTTATATTATAAAGAACTAGCTTGTTACTTTAATTTTGCTGTACAGTGTTGTTTCATCGTTTGCTTAATATAAACCAAAAGTGTGGCATCATGTGATTTATGTAACTAACCTCACCTAGTACGATAAGGTGGTTGTTGTTGTTTAATATAAACAAAAAACATGTATATCAGATTTATGTTGTATGCTTCCACAAATTTATGGTGTGTTTCGTATTGAAAGGATACACTCATGTCACACAATCATTTTTTTGTGATGAGCAACATTTTCTAATTGGTGTCCTACATGTCTCATATCATAATTTTTTGCAATCATAGGTATTCATATGTTTTAGGGTTCTAGATTGTTGAAAACTGTTTGTATTCCTGGGTAATTAATGTCTAGTATAGCTAAAAAGCAGGTTTGTATAGTGTCTCATCACTATCCTAGGGAGTTACACTTTCTGATTATTGCTTTTAAATGTAATATGAAAAATTACTTAAGATGCTGCTGAGTGCTTCTTCACTCAAGCATTTTACCAAATCGAGTCTTCAACTTAGGTTAAAATTGTATTTTGTCATAATCATAAGCTTTGGTAGAGTTGAAGATTCTCCATTCTCGATTCTCACTGGCATTATTGGCAAAATCGTGATTATAATTTATAACTATTATTACAACATTTATTATCATAGCTTCTCCATGATTCCTTGGTGCGTTTCCTTCCCTTTTGTTAATATTTTTGCTTTCCAATTATTCAGCGAGTGGAAAATAACTGCTATCATTATTCTGCTATTGGATTCTTCTCTCCCCCTTCTAATAAATAACATTCCTCGCAAAGCTGCTGCCCAAAATATATTGAAATACATTATTCTATTTGCTAACATCTTGAAATGGTTTATATAACTGGTTTTGCATTTCAGTTTTAGTTGAAAATATTTTCTGATAAAGACAGTTTTAGGTGATTTAGCTACTGTGGGTATTCTTGGTTTTTGTAGTTGATGGTTCCATTTTTTGTTGCTATTTTTACTTTATAAATTCTATATTTCTTTCTTAAAGTAGATTCTTTGTGTTTAGGTCATGCCTCCACTTTGGTGCAGGATTGATAGGCTATGGTATGGCCATCCTGGTATTTTGGAAGGGTCCATGACTAGACAACCTTTTCTCTGTCCTTTGGACCATGTATTTGAGGTATTTCCGATTCAAGTGATTCCTTATTATTTTATTTTTCATTTGTCTATTGGATTTGGAACTGGAAGATTAAAATCTTCTCAATGCATTTGAGTCCACAGGGCACAGGTTGTGTACAAATTTCAATAATCTCATTCAAAGTAAATTAGAAAGGTCTATGGCACAAGTACCCATACTTTCTTCAGCTTTAAACGTTGTACACAATGAGCTATATGTTTCTTATTATTGAGGCCTCAAACCGTTGGGAAATGGGGATAAACTGTTCCAAAATCCTTCATCAACAAAAGCAGAAATAAAAAATAAGATGTTTCAGAGGGCTTATGGACTGTTCTGTTGGTCTGCCTGTCATGAGAGATAATTGAAGATTTTGTCATAATTGCAGCTGTAGTAATTAAAAATATAAAAAAAACAAAAACACAGGTGGAAGTAAAAGTCAACGGTTGAAGTTAAAACCAGTATTTCAAAGGTGTTTCCATTCAATATCTGTGCAAAAGTTTTTTGTTATTTTCCATCTAGTAATGTTCTGAAAGTAACCCTCAAAACGTAGGTATTGAGAAGTAACTTTAGAAGAAATGCTGAACCTACAACTAATTGAAATTCAATTGACAGCGATATTATAAGTAGTGTCAGTGTCTGCTGTATGATACTGAATGAAAGTGAATAGTCTCTGATGGGAGTAGAATCTGTGATCCAAACCTTTCTCTTTATAGATTTTTATTCACAGTATCATTTCAAGAAGAACCAAAGAAATTGACCATGAATAGGCTCAAATTGCAGAAATTTATCCATATCAATTTTTGTTTGCACTATATATCCCATTTCAAAATATGAGATTTCTTTTTTTTTAATCGGCATATGTGATTTCTTTTAATAAAACCAGATAAATAATTTCAGATTTTCGTTTGCACTATATATCCCATTTATGTTTTTATTTTTTATTTGTATATGGTTTCTGAATTTTGTGTTTTCTCCAATTCTTGTTGCAATATTTAATATTTAATGCGTCCTCTTCATCTTTACTTCCTTCCCACCTGTTGTTTACATAATTATAGCATTTTGTCAGTCACATCCTAATGTTGCTATGTAAATGCACTCTACTGTAGGTCAATGTCATGCTGAAAAAGCTCCCTGAAGAAGAATTTGGTCCTCAAATAGGTTTTAGAGAGTACTCAATACTTGATAACCCCTCTCTGCCTTCAGAGGTAATAAATGTCAATTACATACATTTTAAGTCTCGATTCTTGTTTCTTGATTTATGTCACTTTGTTTAAACTTATTATTACCTTGGTTCTTGAGCTCAGGTAAAAAAGTCATGGCTTGATGTTCAGCTCTGTAGAGAAGGAACCCAAGATTGTGATGTCTCAAATGATACCACCACTGTAGGGGGAGTAGTTAAGTTTCCAAAGCACAGCAATGAAGAAACGGTATCCGATTATATATCATTATATCTACTATCATATCTATGCATTTAATACCCAGTTATGTTTAAATTTTTCTAAATCAACCCTATAAACTACATTGATATATGATTTTATAGAATGTCCAAATGATCATATATCATATCTATTATCATGTCTATCCATTTAGCACGGTTCTTGCTACCTGTATTTGCAGTTTATCAAAGTATTCTCACCATTCAAGGATATAAAAGTGATCAAGTTCTCTTCAGTGCAAGATGCTTTCCAAGGTTTCACTGACAAGGCGAGGACATTTTTCTTTTCTCACATGAACTTTTACTTTTCTGGGTTAGCGCCAAACTGATGAAGAAATTAATGTTAATAATGTTCTGATGCCGTACATTTATTTTCCAGGAAAGGGAAGACAAATTCAGAAATCGTGTTAAGCGGTATGTGGGCATATGGTGCTGTGTGCCGGATCTTAGCCCTGGCCACATATATTATGATATGTACTGGGATGAGAAACCAGGATGGAAAGCAATTCCTCCTCAAACTTCCGAGGATGATCATCCCCCTTGGTAAGATCAACATATATTCGTGTTTGTTATGACACTACAATGGATGGGGGAATAAGAGACATAAATCCAAAGGAGATTTAGTTTCCAACTAATTGTCAACACCAAGATTGTTTACAAGTGAGGAATCTGTATTCATATCGAGGATGTAAGATATTCATTGACTAGACAATTGGTTCTTGTAGCATTTAAGAATTTTTTGGTTTGTATCATGTTACTAATATTGAACCAAGAGAAATGGAGGCCCACAATTTCTTAGAGGCTTCACATTTTGGTCTGTGATGTCCTTATTGTTATTGTGTATTGGCTGTACTTAATTACTGGAGACATTCAATTGTAACACTCTTTTCTACCTTATTTTTTTAGCAGAAATAAGTAATGTTTGTTTTTCTGCTGTCCAATGACCAGTGCTTAGTAATTTTGCTTTGGTTAGTTTACATTCTCCAGTCATGAAACAAAACACACTAGGCATTAATTTGTCTATGCGTTTTTTCTTTAAGCAACAACTCTAGATCTGAACATATGATCCAGTACATTTATTTGTTAGACCAAAGGTTTCTATGTACTCAGTGTCAAGAAAAGTATCGATGAACATAATATAGATTTTTATCAAGACAAATTGGTTTATTTTTAACAAGAATAAGCTGTGGCTTTTAGGGTCATGGTTGCATTTCAAGTTTGCTAAACCTTCCATGCTTGGGGTTGATTTTAGTTGGTGCCAGAAATTTTGTATGGGGTATGTCCCTTAATAAACCAAGGGGGAAAAGAATTTCATCAAATACAAGAAAGTTTCAAATTAGTTGAGATTAGAGAATTGTCAAAATATAAATTGCGTAGAGGGAAGAAAATTACACTTGGAAATGCAAACAAAAGTATCAGAAATGGTGCTGAAAGAATTTTGTCCCTTTAAAAAATATAGTCCGTTCGTTTAGATTAGTTGCTATAAAGGTGACTTCTAAATATTGAGTCGAATGATACAAACTAAGAAATTATCATTGCCTTCTAATAAAAATTGGTTTTATTATGTCAATTTAAATTAGGGGATCAAATGGTTAGAAAGACACTTATAAAACATACTTAAAACTTTCGTTGTATCAAATATATCTTAAAGATAAAGATAAAATGGAAATATTTAAAAAATCATATCATATGTTATGAGTAAGATTTATGTAAATTTTCCTTAACAAAGATTTATATAAATTTCATTATATGATGCAACTATAGCATTGTCTAATAGATATGACATTTTTTTTTTACAAATTTTATGATGTATGACATTTGTTTTCATAAATTTTATGATATATTCGATAGGTGAAGTTGAGTAATGGAAGTGTTCATATCATCTAAGTGAAAGAATGGATAGAAATTTGACTTTGTAACTTTGTTCGTTTCCAAGGTATCCTTAACCTAATGACTTTGGAAAATATTCTTGATAAGATTTGGATTGAGTTTTTCAAACTTTTGATCAACCTTTACTAGTTTTGATTATATGAATTAGAGGTTATCAACAACAGAAACAATAACGATATAAAAAAAATCATAATGATAGGAGGTTGCAACTGTGAAAAATCAATGAAATAAAATTTGGAAACTGAAAAAGTTATAAATTGATGAGATAATGGAACTTACCATTTGTTGGGTCTTTTAGGAAGGAAGGCATGAGGAGATTCAAAACATATAAGTCATGGGTAAACCTATATAAGAGATTATGACACTACCTTTAATCTAAAATCTTGAATCCACATTAGTATTTATCTAAGTCGGTCACTAAGTTCAACTATTATAATATCACTAATTGAGTTATTTCAAGGAGAGACACCAAAGAGATTTGGAGCATATATGTTAAGATATTTTGCCTTATATCTTGGTTTCTAATATTCAACTATCGATTTCTTTTATGTTTTTTTGTTGGTATTTTGTTATATAGCCTTTCCGATATAAAAGGCACCCTTAGTACATAATATGCATGAAAAGGCATATAGCAATAAATGAATTCAACTTTATCTTCCATTCCTTGTCTTTCTCTCTTTTACCTTTTAGTTTTACACATGTTGAGTCTGCATGAAGGTTCTTGTAAGGTCATTTATTTCACCAACAACATGAAACAAAAGTACAATATTAGTTAATAGTAGTTCGAATATGATATCAAAGTAGGATAACCTCTTGCTCTACTTCCGCTACCCCATCCTTCTTCACATTTTTGTTTCTTTTTTCTTCTTTCTTTCTTATGGAATCCTCCATCTCATAAACTCAGGCCACAAAAACTCAAAGCGTGGATCAATCTTTGAATCCTTCTAGTCCTTTTTATCTGCACCCTAGGGAGAACCTTGACATGATACTCGTTACCCCACATTTGATGTAACTACCATTCTTGGAGCATGGACATGAGACATGTTTTTCTATCTAAAATCAAGTTGAAGTTCATTGATGGCAACATCAAAATCCTGCAACATAGCAATCCTCTCTTTGATGCTTGGGAGAGATGTAATGTTATAGTGCTCTCTTGGATTACTCAAACTCCATCATCTCAAATTGCTCAAAGCACCATTTATATAGATGTTGCCAAAAATCTTTGGGAAGATTTGAAAGAATGATTTTTCAAAGGCGATCATTTTAGAATTTCGTATTTTCTTCAAGAAATTCACTTTATCAAATAAGGAGAAAGGAGTGTTGCAGAGTTCTTTACTTATCTCAAAATCCTATGGGAAGAACTTGAATATGAGAACCATATATGACTACGTGTGTAGTGTGACTTGCAGTTGTGCCCTATCCAAATTTGTCTCACATACAAAGACTCAAAACATGTGAAGTGTTTCTTGAAGGGTCTTGGGGAGGTTTATAACACTGTAAGAACTTAAATTCATCTTATGGAACCTCTCCTAAACATCAAATGTGTTTTCTCTTTAGTTCTGCAACAGGAAAGGCAACATACTGATGGTGTTCTTGTTGAGTCTAAAATCATGTTGAATACAAATGCTAGAAAGAACAATTGGAAGCCTTAATTAAGAAGAAATGGAAACAACTGGAACAATCAAGGAAAGGGAAAAGGTCGTAACCCAAACCAAGGTAAATAATACACTTATTGTAACAAGATGAACCATAGGATAGACAAATGTTATTCCAAACATGGATATCTGCCCTGGAATAAGCAAAGAAGTGAACAAGTTGCAAACAATGTCATCATAAGCAAAGAACAAACCCTAGTTCTTAATATACACAATTACTCTAACCAGAAAAATCATCAAGATATAAGTTAGAACAATAATTCTTTCACTTCAAAACAAGTGCAATAACTTTTCAACATGTTGCAAGACTCTTATTCACATAAGGTAAATCAGATACACAACCATAACAATGAGGTCTCTACACACGAAGAAAAAAAAGGTAAATTCTCTTGGATTTTAGACACCGGTGCAACAGACCATGTTACTCATTTTATTGAAAATTTTGTTAGTTTTTACAAAAATCAAATCTATGCATATAAAACTTCCAAATGAATCTTAAGTAGTAGGCAATCATGCATGAACAATTAAATTTGTTGAAAACTTCATGATCTTTAATACTTTATACATGACTGATTTTACTTTCAATCTTATATCTATCCAACGTTTGATTGAAAACTTAAGCTGTCAACTCACTTTTTCTCATAAGACATGTCAAATTTAGGATACTGCTACCTTGAAGATGTTTGGGCAAGCTAATCTCGATAATGGGTTATATTACCTGCAAGAACCTTCTTCATCTCTACAAAACAATCACGTTTCTATTACTAAAGCTCAAACCCACAAGAATTTTGATATAGATATTTGGCATTATTGTTGGCATATTTCAAGTCCAGAGTTTTATGGAGACCTACAGTTTTGATGATGAAATTTTTTAGAAAGTTTCAATCAACATTAAAGACTTGTGTCATCTCACAAAGGAAGGTTGCTTGATAGGAAAGGAAAGGCATAAAGAGCATTCAAAGCTTTCAAGAGAGAAGATTGATGAAGATTTTCTCAAGAGCTGAAGGATCAAGAGTAGAAGGTTCTGTTTTGGGTGTTGGATAAAAAGAGTAAGTCATAAATCCCATTCAAGACCTTCCCAAACAAGAGAGCAAGGTGTTTTCTCGCAAAAACGTTTTTCTACGCTTTTAATCGATTACCATACGTAAATAATCGATTATTTAACTTAAAATTTGAATTAAAAATGTTTAACGAGCAAAATAATCGATTAAGTGTCTTTGATAATCGATTATATTGATTCTGGGTTAATATAATCGATTATGGCCTTAATCTAATCGATTATATCAGACGATTTCAGTTTTCCAGTTTTAAACATGATATAATCGATTAAGCTTTTTATATAATCGATTAATTAAGTCGTTTTTGCGAAATTAATACTAAATCAACCTAAGAATGGAAACTTTGGAGCATTTTCGAATTATAAAATGAAAGAGGATGTCTTAGGTTCTACACATCTGAACAAACACAAAATATTCAAAGTGTTTCTGCGCCTTAGCTTTTTCAAAGCCGCTTTCCTGCTCTCTTCAGTTTGATCAAGTCTTTGGAAGTGATGATCTTTGTGCTTAAGCTTTCTATCCAACACATTTCAGGTGTATTCTTTTACTCGTTTTCACGTAAGGGAAAATTCATCCCTTGTATCCGTTCTAAGGGAGGTGTTTCATCTCTTGTGTGTCAAGAGAGGTGGGTTTCATCCTCAGTGTGTCTGGGGAGGTGTTTCATCCTTAATGTGTCTGAGGAGGTGTTTCCGTTTATCTTTATTTGTTATTGCATGAATTGGTGTTTGTAATTTCAATTAAAGATAGTGGGAAAATCATCACGGATTTGTGGTGGTTGGGAACTGGACGTAGGATTGGCTTAATCCGAACCAGTATAAATCTGTGTGTTATTTCTCTTTCTCTATCTCTTTTAATTGTGGATCATTATAACAATTGCTAATCCCAACAACATTAATCAAAGGATTAGAAAAATTCACATCCAAGTTTTTGAAAGTTTTTCAAAACCTGAAAATTTATTTGAAAGAGAAAATTTCTTTAAAAATCCAATTCACCCCCCCTCTTGGTTTTTATACTGTCGTCTTTATTTAACAATTGGTATCAGAGCTGGTTTTTTGAAAGTTATTCAAAAACAAGATCCTTATGGCAGACAAAAATCAAACTTTTGCTGAAGGTGCATCTATCCATAGACCACCACTTTTTACAGGTGAGAACTATCCTTTTGGAAAAAGAGGATGGAAATTTTTCTAAGGTCTAATGATCAAGGCGTTTGGGATGTCAGTTGTAAATGGTCCATTTATTCCTATGGTTGTTGTTGAAGAAGCGCAGTACCTAAGAAGAAAGCAAATTGGAGCAAGGACGAATACAACCGTAATCAATGCGACATAAGGGCGTGTAACATGATAGCATCTGCCTTAACCATTGATGAGTTTTACAAGTTATCGGATTGCACTACTGCAAAGGAGATGTGGGACACTTTAGAAGTCACACATGAAGGAACGGAAGAAGTGAAACAGTCAAGGAAAAACACCTTGATTCAAGAATATGAAATGTTCCGTATGATTAAAGGAGAAACCATATGCGACGATACAAAAGAGATTTACTCACATCGTAAATCATCTCAAGGCGTTAGGTAAGAAATTCGATACTGAAGAATTAAATGTCAAAATTTTGAAATCTTTGGACAGGACTTGGCAACCTAAAGTGACGGCCATCACGGAATCAAAGAACCTGTCAAACATGAACATGACAACTCTCTTCGGGAAGCTTAGAGAACATGAAATGGAGCTTGGACGTTTCAAAGGAGAAGAAGAAGACGTCAAAAGAAAAGGTGTTGCTCTTAAAGCTGAATCCCATAAAGATGAGAGTAGTGACACTGATGATTCAGAAGACGATGATCTTAAGGAATTTGTAAAGAAATACAAAAAGTTCATCAAGAAGAAAGGCAACCATAAGAAAGGTAAGAAATTTGAAAATTCAAATTCTAACGATAATTATAAATGTTATGGTTGTGGCAAAAAGGGGCACATGAGAGCAAATTGTCCGAATTCCAAGAAACCTGAAGAAAAAAAAAAAGAAAAAAGAAAAGAAAAGCAAGAAGTTCTTCAAAAAGAAGAAGAAAGCTTATATCGCTTGGGACGACAATGAAGTGAGTTCTTCTGAAGGTTCAAGTGAATCAGAAGAGGAAGCAAACATTTGTCTCATGGCGGATGATGATGTGGAATCCACGTGCAGCGAGGTAAGTGATTCTGATCTCCCTAATGATTATGATGAATTGCTTGAAGAATTTCTTAACCTTTGTAAAAAATCTGAAAAGCTTTCTTCGGTTCACAGTAAATTGAAAAATGATTATAAAGTTCTTGAAAAGAAAATTATTGATTTAGAAGAAGAGAAAAAGGTTTTGAAAGATGATTTGGAAACAGCGAAAATTCCTTGCAAATGCAAAACAAAAATTCCTATTTGCGAAAATTGTAATGTTCTTGCTAACAAGGTTTCTTATCTTGAAACATCTCTTTCAAACATTACAATGGGTAATAAAAATTTAAACAATGTTTTGAAAGTGCAAAAAGGTTTATATGAAAAAGCAGGACTTGGATATAATTTCAAATATAATCATAAACCTACCAAAACTGTTTTTGTGAAAGGAGAATCGTCAAATTCAAATAAAGATTTTGAAAACATAACCTTCTTTAATAAAACAAATGTTTCTACAAAGAAAGTTTATAAAAATGCATATATACCAAGAAGAACAAATGTTCCTACATGTTTTTACTGTATGCATAAAGGTCATTCTGTTAACAAGTGCAATATTAAACGTTTTAGTGTTCCTAATGGGAAATACAAATGGATTCCCAAAGGAAAGTTTCTAACCCATGAGGACCCTGATAAGTGATTTTAGGGGACCAGGATATTTCTTGTTTGTATTGTAGGCTGGTTCCTCTTTCAAAAAGCCTTTTTGGTGATGAGTTAGCAAATGATCAAGCTTATGAAGGAAGGCAAAAACATTAACGAGTTGGCATATTTACCAATCTTTTATCTCAAGTAAGATTTTATGAGCTTAGAAAGGATCCAGGTAACTATTGTTGTTGATTTTGATGTTATTTCAGCGTTTTACAAAAATTTACGTATTTAATCGATTATGTTTCGTGTGTTAATCGATTAAACGCGGTGTTTGTGAAAATGTTTTAAAACATAATCGATTAAGTTTATGACATAATCGATTAAATCGCTGGGGAGCAATTTAATCGATTAAGGAATGCACATAATCGATTAAATTTCTGGGTTTTCGTTTTCTGGAAAATTTTTGAAGGCAAATAATCGATTAAATGAAGAACATAATCGATTAAATGCATCGTTCTGTGTTTTTCTGCAACTCTGATTTTCGAACGTTGGCCATGTTTTCACGAGTTTTGTCTTTTTTAAACGGCTATATTCGTTCCCAACGGATATATTTTCATTAAATCAACGTTTTATGACCCGGATTTCCTTCTATAAATAGCTGGTTTGAGAATCAAAGTGACTCACTCACTCTCTCTCTCACTCTTGCTGTTTCTGCTGATATTTTCTGTCTTGTGCGAATTTTAATTCTCTGTGCTGTCTCTGTTACCATATTATCTTGTTGTGCAATTTCTCTTGTCTATTTTATCTTTGTAATGGCTGATCAAAGAAGAAGGAAGATGCCATCAAGGAGAAGAGGCAAGGAGCCAATGACTTCTCAACCTCAAGAAAGGAGACCTCCAACTCTAGCTGGTTGGATTTCTGATGAGGATATGCAAATTGGCTTTGTTAACAAGTGGAAGGATAGGAAAATTCTTACCCCTAAATATCTGTCTTGTGAATTTTTTAGATCTCATGATTTTCATTTTCAGGATTTTTTAGTAGGAAATGGGCTACAACAATTTGTGGAGATGGAAGGGGCATTCTATCCAGATTTGGTTAGAGTGTTCTACATGAACTTGACATCAAGGACAGCAAGCCCAAGCACCAAAGTGAAGGGTGTAAGGATCTACTTTGACGAAGAGCTATGGAACACTGTAGCTGGTCTCACAACTCAAGGCATCAACATCACATATGGCTTTGAGGACTTCAACAAGTTGGTAGAATTCAGAAAATTCTGCAAGGATCCTAACTTACAAGTTGAGAACTTGTACAAAGTTGATTCTAGAATACAAAGGTGTTGATCTTGAAGGGGAGAATAAACAGATTTTGCTAAGCAATAGCAAAATTGGCAAAAATGTTCTAAGGCATATGGGCCTCATAGAACAAGGCAACAGGTTCAAGCAAAGAGAAGATGGAGCTGCTGAAATGGAAGAGGATGATGAAGACCAACCTCAACCTCCACCTCAATTTCAACCTCAACCAGGATCAGTGGAGGAGCTTCTCATATCAAGAATGGATACAATGATGAATCTTCACACCAAGGAATATGAAGGCCTTTCTCATCAACTTTCAAGACTCAATAGAAGAATGTATAGAGTTGAAAGGAAGATGAACATTGAAGAAATATCTCTTGAAGAAGATAATACAACATCCTCAAGAGGCAAACAGCCAACAAATGTTGAGGAAGATGAAGAAGATAGTGAAGAAACAGAATAGGCTACAAGTTCACTTTTCCTTAGCTTGTTCTTCATTTTTTTCCAGCTGCTGTATTTATTTTTCTCTCTCCATATTTTCTGTGTATTAATTTGCTTCTGCTGTAATTATCTCTGAAAATGTAATCTTTTTGAAAATGATAAAAATAAAGGGGGAGAAAATATTTGTCTTGATTGAAAATCTGTCTAGTTAATATAACTTTCAAGAAAATTAATTTCAAGGGAGCTTTAGGAAATAATTCAAATAAGTGCCTAATATAGCTTAAACAATTAAGAGCATAGTTTAAGGGGGAGTTTTTAGAAATAATTTCCACTCATTAATTCCTTGAAATCTCTTTTTCAAAATTCAAATTGAAACTTAAATGCTATATGACTGCCTATTTTATTTCCTTTGTGGACTAATATTTATGATGGAGATATCCATACATTATTTTCAAGATTTTCAGGATATTATCACAAGTCTCTAGGTTTCTTTTTATCATCATCAAAAAGGGGAGATTGTTGGCATATTTCAAGTCCAGAGTTTTATGGAGACCTACAGCTTTGATGATGAAGTTTTTAGAAAGTTTCAATCAACATTAAAGACTTGTGTCATCTCACAAAGGAAGGTTGCTTGATAGGAAAGGAAAGGCATAAAGAGCATTCAAAGCTTTCAAGAGAGAAGATTGATGAAGATTTTCTCAAGAGTCGAAGGATCAAGAGTAGAAGGTTCTGCTTTGGGTGTTGGATAAAAAGAGTAAGTCATAAATCCCATTCAAGACCTTCCCAAACAAGAGAGCAAGGTGTTTTCTCGCAAAACGTTTTTCTACGCTTTTAATCGATTACCATACGTAAATAATCGATTATTTAACTTAAAATTTGAATTAAAAATGTTTAACGAGCAAAATAATCGATTAAGTGTCTTTGATAATCGATTATATTGATTCTGGGTTAATATAATCGATTATGGCCTTAATCTAATCGATTATATCAGACGATTTCAGTTTTCCAGTTTTTAAACATGATATAATCGATTAAGCTTTTTATATAATCGATTAATTAAGTCGATTTTGCGAAATTAATACTAAATCAACCTAAGAATGGAAACTTTGGAGCATTTTCGAATTATAAAATGAAAGAGGATGTCTTAGGTTCTACACATCCGAACAAACACAAAATATTCAAAGTGTTTATGCGCCTTAGCTTTTTCAAAGCCGCTTCCCGCTTCTCTTCGCTTGATCAAGTCTTTGGAAGTGGTGATCTTTGTGCTTAAGCTTTCTATCCAACACATTTCAGGTGTATTCTTTTACTGTTTTCGTAGAAGGGAAAATTCATCCCTTGTATCTGCTTCTAAGGGAGGTGTTTCATCTCTTGTGTGTCAAGAGAGGTGGGTTTCATCCTCAGTGTGTCTGGGGAGGTGTTTCATCCTTAGTGTGTCTGAGGAGGTGTTTCCGTTTATCTTTATTTGTTATTGCATGAATTGGTGTTTGTAATTTCAATTAAAGATAGTGGAAAAATCATCACAGATTTGTGGTGGTTGGGAACTGGACGTAGGATTGGCTTAATCCGAACCAATATAAATCTCTGTGTTATTTCTCTTTGTCTATCTCTTTTAATTGTGGATCATTATAACAATTGCTAATCCCAACAGCGTTAATCAAAGGATTAGAAAAATTCACATCCAAGTTTTTGAAAGTTTTTCAAAACCTGAAAATTTATTTGAAAGAGAACATTTCTTTAAAAATCCAATTCACCTCCCCCCTCTTGGTTTTTATACTGCCGTCTTTATTTAACAATTATAGGTTAGGACATCCTTCTAGTAGAGTTATTGAACATATATGCAAAAGGTTTTCCTATACACTCGAACCTTGAAAAATTATGTGATGCTTGTAATCTTGCTAAACAACACAAACTTCCTTTTCAACATAGTAATACCAAGAATGCTTTTGATCTCATACATGTTGATGTATGGGGACCCATTGTTGTTTCTTCCATTTGTAGACATAGATTTTTTGTCACCATTATTGATGACTGCACAAGACACACATGGACTTTTCTTATGAAATCAAAAGCTGAAACTAGAATTTTCCTATATAATTTTATTATTCATGTCAAAAATCAATTTAACTATAACATTAAGATCATATGTTTTGACAATGGTAGAGAATTTAATTGTCATGATTACTATGATAAACTCGTCATTGTGCATAAAAAAAATGTGTTGAAACCCCTAAACAAAATTCCATTGTTGAAAGAAAGCATCAACGTATTTTGAATACCACTCATAGCCTTCTTTTTCAATCAGGAATGCTTAAATGTAATAGTGTTATGTTTTTGCTTATGCAATACACTTGATAAATAAGTTGCCTTCTATCACTCTTCATGGAAAATCTTCTTATGAATTACTATATAAACTTCCTCCCACTTATCTTGATTTGAAAATTTTTGAATCTCTATGTTGTGCTTCTACTATTGAAAGCAACCAGACCTAACTTAATCTGAGATAAAGAAAATGTGTCTTTCCTGGATATAAAAATGGAATAAAAGGCTATGTTTTGCTAGATGTAGCAAACAAAGAATTTTTTATAAATACAAATGTTATCTGTTATGAACACATTTTTCCTTATATGAATCATAATACTCTTTCTGAAACTAATAATGAACATGTTTACAATGATTTCAATTTTCTCCATGAACCTTTTAATTGAAATCGAAAATGAAAATGTTCCTGTTGAAATTGAAAATATGGATAATGATAATATTGTTGAACCTTGGCATTCTGCTAGAATTATAAAGGCTCCAAATTAGTGGATTATCATCATCATCAGGTCAACAATTCTGTTAATTTCAATCTTTTATTTGTCAACAAAAGGTTGCTTTTCCTATATCTTTTATTTTGTCTTATGAATCTTTATCTCATAATCATCTACGTTACACGCTGGTCATCTCCCCCAACATCAAACCACAAACTTATGATCAAGATTGTAACTATCCTAAATGGGTTGCGGTTATGAACAAAAAAATCTAGGCTCTACAAGAAAATGACACTTGGTATCTGGAAAACCTGCCACCTGGTAAGAGTCCCATTGGATGTAAATGGGCGTATGGGATAAAATATAGAGCAGATGGCTCCATCAAATGATACAAAGCACGTCTGGTGGCAAAGGGATAGTTATTTTGACATTTTTTCACCTGTTGCTAAGCTGACCACCATACATCTTCTCCGTACTTTGGTTGTTGCTAAAAATTGGCATCTACACCAACTTGATGTTGATAACGCTTTCCTACATCCTATATGGGGATCTCAATGAGGAAGTCTATATGGTAATGCCCCCTGGTCTTGTTTCATCCAAACATAATCAAGTTTGCAGGTTGACAAACTCTTTATATGGATTAGAACAAGCCAATAGACAATAGTCTGCAAAACTTTCATCTTTTCTTCTCTCTATTGGTTTTGTTTAGTCCAAATCTGATCATTCTCTTTTTATTAAAAGAACATCATCTAGTTTCACAACTCTTCTTATGTACGTAGATGGTGATTCTCTAGAAGAAATACAAAAGGATCAAGGATTTCTTTCACAAAACCTTTAAAATCAAGGACCCTGAACAACTAAAATACTTCTTCGATTTTAAAGTAGTCTACTCAAGAGAGGAAATTCAGATAAAATACGCTTTAGATATTATTTTTGACATAGGGATGCTTGCCAACAAACCATGTCACACACCTCTCATGCAAGATATTAAACCTTTATTCAACTCCACAACTCCTCTTCAAGACATTGATGCATATAAAAAATTGATAGGACAACTCTTGTACCTTACTAATACAAGACCCGATATATGTTTTGTTGTGCAACTTCTCAATCAGTTTCTGCAAAAACCTACCATACATCACCACCAAATTGTTTGTCATATTCTATGTTATATCAAAAGAAACCATTCACAAGGTTTATTCTTTTATTCAGACTCCTCAATGCAACTCAAAATCTTTAATGATTCTTATTTGTCCTCTTGTCCACATACTCATCGTTCAACCATAGGATTCTGTGTCTTCTTAGGGTCTTCCCTTATTCATGGAAATTCAAGAAGCAAACCACTTCACAATCCTCCTCCGAAGCTGAATATCATGCTTTAGCTACCACCAATTGCGAATTGCAGTGGTTGAGTTACCTTCTTCAAGACTTTCATGTTCAGACCACTTCTTCTTTTGTTATTTTATATTGGGAGAATCAAGTTGCTCGTCATATAGCTTACAATTTTGTCTTCCAAGAAAAAATGAAACATATAGATATAAATTATCATGTTGTGCGTGACAAACTCTAAGCAAAAATATTCCATCTTCTCCCTATAAGGCCTGTTGATAAGCTTACGGATATTTTCACCAAATCCTTTGAATGATCCTCTTACAATTCCATTATGTCCAAGCTTGGAGTAGTGAGTATACATTCTCTAGCTTGAGAGGGATGTGTTAAGATATTTTACCTTATATCTTGGTTTCTGATATTCGATTATCGGTTTCTTTTATGTTTTTCTATTAGTATTTTGTTATATAGCATTTCTTATATAAATGACACCCTTTGCACATAATATGCATGAAAAAGACATATAGCAATAAATGCATTCAAATTTATCTTCCATTCCTTCTCTCTCTTTTACCTATTGGTTTTAGGCATCTTGGCTTTGCATGAAGGTCCCTTGTAAGGTCATTTTTTTCATGAAAACATGAAGCAAAAGAACAATATTAGCCAATACCAATTCCAATAGTATAAGTTATTAAAAAACTTATATAAGAGATTATGACACTACCTTTATCCAAAATCTTAACATAATAAGTTTGTGAGTCATTTCTATGTATATGTTGCTCTTCTTGCATATTTTTACTTCATATGGAACTTCAACTCACTTTGACTTCAATGAAAAGGAAAACCTTTCACAATAAGGAAGGATAAAATGCAATGGTTAAACCAATGTTAATTGGAGAGATTATGTCCGATAAAAGGTATGTATTCAATTTATGATAGATTGTATCGAAAGGAATAACAACAATGGAAGTTCTTCCCATGGGTCATGATTTGGTTATGCTTAGCCAACAAAGTATGAATATATTGGTGGGTTAGTGGAAGAATTGAAAAATGTTATGAATTTTTTTTTATCATACTTCTAAAAGGTCTACATGAGAGGTGCTAACATAAAGAAATATGCGATTCATTGTATAGGAATTCCAATACATGCTTAGGGAGAAAAATTAGGTTTCATATTCTTTTGAATCTTTCATTAATATAGATTCCAATAAATTAAATAAAGAGAATGAAGAGGTGACTTGTATTCAAATATGTACATCTATTGAAACATAATTAACTGGATTGATAAAACTTTTATCAACATAATTATGTTTAAAAATGGGGATATGGTTGAGGTGTTCATGATGATAACAATAATAAAACAATGATTTTTTGTGGATGTTCATGTTTGACATCATCATTTTCAGAATATTCATGGTCTAAACATGGAGGTGTAAAATGTGTAGAATTGTATGAAAAAGAAGTTCAAAATTCAAAGTCTTCAAAAAAGTTATCCAAATGGGTACAAGGAATGATTTTTTACTTAATTAACATTACACGTCAATTAATAAGGTAAATTAGGTTAAGGATTTGGTGCACCAAAATAGTGAGGGATTTTAGGAAGATATAAAATTAATTGAAAAACATAAAGTTGGATCTAAGAAGATTTGGTCTGGAGCCAAAACAATTAAAAAGTGCAAAAGGATGGAAATAAGGACATGCTCATTAAGAAAACCACAAGAAACAAGAATGAGTGGATACAACTCATTGGCATTGCTATATGCCAAAAATTCGATGAGGAACAAGACCATGAAATTATGTTACAAAGTGAGTGGAATAATATTGATATTCTTCATGTTGTTAAATGATTGTTTGAGAAATCAAGGATGCAAGTCTTTATATGTAACAACAGAGTGGAAAAAAGTTAGAAATGAAAGAGGGAATAAAAAAGATGATAAAACCGGTAAAGGGCGTTGAGTAGGCAATCATAGCAAGAAAAAAATTGAATTAGCTCTAAAGACAAAAAAATAGGAAACAAGTGCTACATTATGGTGATTTGGACCTACAATTACTTGATGTTAAAATAAAGAAAAAATGTTGGGCTAAGTTATTTCCAAAGTGTTGTGAGAGGTGATAACAATCATGTAGATGTGTAAGACATTTGGATGAAAAGGGGTGACTTACTAAAAAGTAAAAAAGGATGTAAATTGTGTTGCAAAGGAAGTGTGTACATTCGAAGTAAGATTGTTATGGAGTATAACAAGGAGGAAGAGGAGGTCATAAAACAAATAGGATGTATGGTGGAAAGAGATAGAAAGAAAATAGGAGGGGAAACAAGTTGAGTAAGGCGGGGAATTAGTGAATAATTGATATGAAGTTGATATCATTCCATATAAAAAGGCTAGGAGTGAGGGTAAATCAGAGTAGTTAAATAATTTATTAACGTAAAAAAGACCCAATTATTTTATATATAAGAGATAAAATTGGAGGGGATAAGTAGGGATAAGTCTCACAATTTATGGGAAAAGAATGGTTTTGATTGGGTTGTGGGACAATTAGAAGAATTGATTACCAATTGGAGAAAAAATATATTTGAAAAGAGAAATGTCTTTATAGGAAGTAATTTTGTAAGAATCGAGAGATAGTGGAGAATAATAGAAATTAAAAGTAGTTTTTGTAAATTAAATCTTCTCTGTGATGTAAATGGAAATAAGATATTACAATAGGATTTATTAAAATATATGAAGAGGTCTGGTGGGGAAATGGTATGTCATGAGAGACTTTAAAAAATTAAAAGTGAAAAGAGGTGGGAAATCACAATAAATTGGAGATGAATTTTTTTAACGATATTTTATTAGAGACATAGTTAATATTAGATGTATAAGGTAGATGGAAAAGCTACAATTGGTCTAGAACTTTTTTTTGTGTCAAAAGAATAATTCAATACATGAAGGGTAATATTCCAATGGGTTCTACAACATCATGCTTCAAATCATTATAAATTATTTTGAAGGAAGTTGAGAAGGTTCAAAGTGTAATATGTTATGATAAAAATCTAAAATGAAATAGTTGTGTGAAGGAGATGTTAACTCTACTTTCCCTCATAAAAATCATAATCTTTGCATTGAAAAGGACAAAGTAGTGTTCGGTGAAGCCAATGACATGAAGAGAAAGGTGAAAAATCACTTTCAATACCAGTTTGAGAAGGAGTGACAAAAACTTTTATTTAATAACAATTTTGTTTATAATAAGTTAGAAACACAAGTAAATTTTAATCTTATTAAGGTATCTACAAAAGAAGAAAAAAAAGTTATGTCGGATTGTGAAAGATAAATTTGAGTCATGATGAAATAATATTTATATTAAATTCAGATTTTTGGAATATGTGAAAGGAGACTTTATTTCATTTATGGAGGAATTTCATAAAATTGGAAAGCTTGTTAAAGGCTCTAATGATCATTCCTAAAAAAATAGAATATGTGGAAGATTACACCGATATTTCTTTGATATGATGTATGTAGAAGGTGTTATCAAAACTATTGGCAAATAGACAAAGAAAAGTGATAAATTCCATAATGTTGGAGAATCAATATGCTTTTGTAGTAAGGAGCCAAATTCTAGATGGACTTTCATCAGAAATGGAGAAAATGGATTTGTAGGTGAATATCATCAACCAAAAACTTTAATAAATGGAAGTTCAACAAAAGAAATTGGGGTAGAAAGGGAGTTAAGACAAGAAGACCCCTTATCACCATTCCTATATCTTATTGTAGCTTAGGGGTTAAGTATGATGTTGCATGAAGTAATGTCAAAGAAGTTATTTTTTGGGTTTTAGTTAGAAGATAAGATAATGTTATTTCTCACTTATAATTTGTAAGTACCCTTATTATTTAGAACAAAAGTAGGGAAACATGGAGGAGGTTAAAAAATTTATTCATTTATATGAGTTGGCCTCTAGCTTGGAGGTGAATTTAAAAAAAAAAGATTATCAGTAGGAATTAGGGGTTCATAAGGGTGGATGCATGAAGTAACTCATTTTTCGAAATTGCAAGCTTGGATAATTCCCTTTTAGATATTTGGGATTACCAATTAGAGTAAAATACATGGAAACTAGTGCTAGATAAAGTCAGACAAAGATTGACCTCCTGGAGCACTAAACATTTATTGTTTGATGGAAGAATAGTATCACTTAAGTCAATCTATGTATATTTGTCAATTTATTTCCTTTCTTTCCTCAAGTCTCCATTAGGTATAGTTTTTACTTTAGGAAAAAAATGAACAATACTTATGAGAAGGTGAGGATTGGAAGAGAAAAAACATTAGGCTGCATGGAGAAGGTTTTCTTGGAATAAAAAAGGGTTCTGAGGGTGAAAATTGTAGATTTATTTAACTTAAATTATTATAGAAGTGATGATGTTATCAATCAAATATAGGGATGAAGGGTTCAAGGAATGAAAAGTAATAAGGCTAAATCTAAGTGATCCAAAGACTTAGTTGAGATGTTCAAAGGAAAAAAATAAGGTAAGTGGAAGTTAGATAGAAAAAAAAAGTCACATAAAAATTACTGGTGATAATAATACTTTACTTTGGCAAAATTCATGCATATATAGTAAAATTTTGTTAATGATATATCCACGACTTTGGGCTCTAGATGAAGACATGGAGACTAAAGTATATGAATATATTTAAATGAAATGGAAGAGGAATTTCAATGGAATGGAAATGTTAGCATGAATTGTTTGAGTGGGATAAGGAGTTACTTCAAGAGTTGGAAACTCCGTTGAATTTAGTGGAGGTTAGTAAGAGGATATCAGATAAGTAGGTCTAGAAAAGGGAGAATCATGGGTTATATATAATTAAATCAATATATAGACTCTTCAATTCTCAAGTGCAAGTCCATCACCAAGGTGATACTCATTTAGCATGGTAACCATAGGTTCCTCTTAAAGTACAAAGATTTGTTTGGAAGTTATTGTAACACAAATCACATCCAAACATAATCTAATGTGAAGGAAATTTATCCAATTTAATTAGGCCATTGGTGGAGAACCATTGTTGGTTCAAGGATGGGTTGGATCTTCCACTTTAATCGAGAGAATGAAATCCTAATTTTTCTTCCATTGTTTGATATGTAAGCATGCGTGAAACAACTTACATTGTAAGACTATAGGATTGTGCAAGTTATTGATGGAAACTTGATGGATTATGTTCTTGTTAGTCTTTGGCTTGTGAAAGGTTTGGTCATGGAATAAGGCACATGGACATGTTCAAGATTATGCTTCCTAATGATTTCTTATTATTGGAACAGATAGTTCTAGAAGTAGGATGAGTCAAATAGAGCTTTAGATTCTTATTCCTAAAAACTAACTAGATCGTTTAACCAAATAATATGAGTAGACTAGACTATTTAACATTGAAGAACAACACAAGATGTTTATAATGATTCACCCAAAACTTACGGGCTACATCCAGTTATCCCGTAAAAACAATTCTTAAGAGGTTCCACCAATCAAATAAATGATTACAATGAGTACCACTCCTGGTTACAACGAGTACACAAACCACTTCTAGTTAGATCTCATAGAAAAAAAAGATTTATCTCAAAGATGAAGAGAGAACAATTTTTGCTCACTGGGTATATTCAAAGAATATTACAATGACTTTGTTCACACCCACTTCGAATTTTTATTTGTTGGACCCTTGAATATAGCTTGTATACTTTGATCGCTTGTAAGTATTGTGTCTTCAACTTTGTTCTTCCAATCTTTATATAGTTTTCAAGATTTTGAACATTGCCTGAAGCCTTTAAAGCTTTTCGTATATTTCCTTAATTTATGGTTTCCATCATTAGAGTTGCTTAGCTTGAAAACCATTCTTGTAGAGAAAATAATAACTTTTTATACCATTGGACGTTTGATAAAGAAAGACTTGATATTCTTTAACTCCTTTATTTTAATATGAAATGAAACAATTCAAACAATACTAGGCAATATCATAAATTATATAAAGTTATGTAATATCTCTTGTTTCTTTTTTCTATTTCATATTTAAACGTTGGAATATATAAGAAATTAGTTCTTCCACTTTTGTCAATAAATATCTTTTTATGTGAATAAAATGATTATTAGATTGTGTAGAAAATATGTTTGTGATTTGGCTTTATCAATTTTATTATTTAGCTTTTTATCATACTATTAAAGCATCTAACAATTATGCTAGACCATCTATGATGTATTTCCTTATATGGAACTTTAGCTAGAATAACAAACATGTTGGAGTATTCATATATATAACATAATATTATATTTTTTTATCATCAAAACTACTCTTATACTAGAGCTACAAAGATTAGATTGTCTAACGTTCATAACATTATTAGACTGTTTAGTGGTTCAACATTTATGATGGTGAACATGAAGATTTGTTTGTGAAGGTCTTGTATAGTTGGTGAGGGATTCTTGGTTGTTAAGGAGGAAGTAACAATACACAAAGCATTCTAAGAAAGAAAAAAGATAGAAATCGAAAGGATGATATGAAGGAAAGGACAATAGGAAATGAAGAGTGAAAAGTTTATCTTTAAATAGAAGAATGATTCTCTTGGAAGATTTACAAACATGGAAACTTGGACTAGGCACCTCGCAAGATAAGATGAGACAATAAAGGAAGATTATCACTTTAAATTTTCTCAAGACACATTCTTCAGGAAGAAAAAGAGTTACACTCTTCATAAAACTATGCTATCATGCAACTAGCTCAAAAGTTGTGGTCAAAGTTCACACATACCCTCACTTAAATGTGGGAACAAACAATCAAACATTCCTCTTCCCCACCAGTGCATTCAAACCAAAAAGATGTAAGTCTAACTAAATAATAACTAAGCTATGCAAATATCTAAGCAAAATTTTTGTTATAACAAAAACTATTTTTTTTTATTTTTAAAATCTTGAGAACATCTTTTTATCTTCATCTTTAATTTTAGTTAATCTTCTTCCAAAATTCTCTTGAAGTGAATTCTTCCTATCTATAATCATATCACTAGTATGTTCCACATGAAATTTGAAGAAAAGACAACAATATATATCTTTTTGGATTATAATATTTGTGCAAATGTATGATTAGCAATTTTGAATTGGTGGGGAATTCAAGTGCGTCCACATGGGAAAATGCATGAAAACTTTGCACAAGACACATGGTTAATTTTAACATCTAAAATATCTTCTCATATTCAGTATATTATATACTTTACAATGGTTTGGACTATTTGGAAGAGTAAAAATGTAATGTAATTTTCAACAAAAGCTATATCCTTGTCAGATATGGCAAAAAAGAGAAAAAAAATTTCATAGCAGTGACTATTAATGAATGGAGGTATGAAGTAATTTTTCTCTAGTGGGTACATAAACCTAGGCCTGAACAAGAAAAGTTCTCATGTTCGTATTCGTTGAATCTGAAGTAAAATTTTATGAATAGTCAGATTTATTTGGATGGGTGAGTAATTTGGATTAACAAAATTGGATTGAATGGGTAGGATTGATCGAGTTTGAAAAGAATATTAAACACTTCATACGTATCCAACATAACTGGAAAGTAATTCTAAAACATTATCGACTCCACTACCTTTTCTCACTTTTTCTATACATGTATTCTTCATAATTTTGAGATGTTTTTTTAATGAATGTAGTAAAGATTTATATATATATATATATATTCTCATTATTAGTTTCAAGTTGAAGTGTTATTAGTAGAGCAAATTCGTTATACTTTATATATTTTATACCAGTTTTGTTTCTTATTCAATTTCTTTAAAAATGTACAACTTATAACTTGGTTAAGTGTTGAAAATAAGTTTTGCTTAGTTCTTTTTCTAAGAAAATTAGATAATGCAACTTTCATCTCCTAGTTAAAGATTTATATTTATTAGGTAAAATAGTTTTTTAATCCTTTATTACGATGATCTTTCAATTTCGTCCTATTATTTTGAATGATCTAAAATTGGTTATATAAAAAACAGGTAAAACATAAGAAGGAAGAGTTAAGTTATGTTTTCAAATCCTTTGGCAACTATTTCAATTATTGTCTGTCGAAAAGGTTTATCAGACAATACTTGGAGTTCAACAAACGTATGAAGTTTGTTGATGAAAATAAGTTATGAAATCTCTTTATGTTAAAAACAAAAGTTTCCTCTAAAGTTAAACACAATAATAAAATGTAATTGAAGGAAGATAAATAAAAGAGATACTTCACACAACTATTTATACTGGTTCGTCTTATATCCATAGACTACGTCTAAGTTTTCAATCAACCAGATTAAGTTCTACTAGGTAGACTCACACTACAAAGATATAAGTATTATTTCTGCTCGTAACAACTTCTGGCTACCCTGTTCAAGTATTAGTTTCAACAAGTCACTCCTAGCTTAACTAAGTACTTTTTTCACAAAAAGCCACTCTTGGCTTAACAAAACTCTTTATAAAAAGGATGTGATTTTTCAATCACTGGGAAACTAGTCTAGGAGGTGTTTACATTTTATAAACATATGAAAGATTTATATTTCCTTCTAGATTTAGCTAAACACACAAAGCTTTTTTCTAAAGCTCTTCGAAGATGAAGAGGAGAAAACAAAGATAATAGTGGTTTAAGATCACGTTCTTTCTTTTTGAATGTTTTCTTCTTTCAAAGGAGACTCTTATATAGTGCTCATAGGCAGGTATGCATTAGAGTCTTCTTTTAACATCTTCTAGCTTTAGACTGACTTCAACAACTCGATCTTTTATCATCTGGAGAGGCTTCAGGTAGAGTGCATTAAATGCAACTCTTCTTACATTAAATGCATGTCCCTTTTTTGGTGTAACTCTTAATAGCTTGTTGCACTTATCTTTCATTGGGTAGAGAGTTTTACTTATTTCTTTGTGAAATTTAACTTTCGTACAGAGGTAGGTGTTCTTCCAGAGTTGACAAACTGCATTTGTTAGGAATTTGGTGAACTAAAGCAATTTTAGCTCTTCTTTTGAGGTGTGCTAAGAGGAGATGTGAGATTGTCTTACATAGAAGAATCATGTATAAAAAGAATGTTCGATGAAGTTAATGATGTGTATGCATATCATCTTACGAAGAAGTTGTTATAATCAGATGACGTGGAACCATATAATTTGTCAGATGATATGTACATGATTTGTCAGACTAAGCATCATCTGTCAGACACAACATATTTTTTTTTACACTTCATTATTTTTAAGCATATATTCAAAATCATAGAGGATGTTGGACTTTTTCCTAACAATCTCCCCCTTTTTGAATAATTCTTAATACAATTAAGTTTAAAAGACAAAAATTTTCATAAAGAATTTTTATCAGATCAAGTTTTCTCAAAAGATACCTTTCAAATTGTTTTTATCATAGGATGTCAAATAAACATAAAATAGTTTGATAAGTAATCAAACTTTCTTGTGATGATCTCAAAGATTTATTTATCTATATATACATAAATTACTACTGAGCTCGACTTCTAAACGATATAAAACTAGTGGAAGTACTGGAATAATAAACTTCTATGTAAATGTCACCAAGAAACTAAAATTATTCTACGTTTTTCATTAGAAACAAAATCATTTTATACGGCCATCTCCGAATTTTATTTTATTTACTCTCAATTTATAAACAAGTTGTTTAAAAACATATTAATATTTCCACTTTTAAATTAATTATTTTAAAAAATATTTTATAATTTTTATTTAAAATGTAATGATGTTCTTGTTTGTTAAATCAATATCATTTCTTTTTTGTAGTCTTTATTAAAAGAAAATGTATTCTTTCTCTTTGCTGATAAAATAAAAGAAATATTATTTGCTATAATATTAGTTTTTTTATTATTTATTATTATTATTATTAGAACTTTACTATCCCTTTCTTTCTCTCTCTCTCTATATAGAGAGGAATGTCTTAAAGAAGTTTATAACATTCTTTCTTTTATATTTACTTGTTTAAAAATAATTTATAATTAAATAATATTTATAAACATTATATAGTGTTTAAATTTTAATTTATTTATTTATTTATTTATTCTTGTTTTTTTTATTCGTATTGTTGGATCAATTGACTTTAGAATAAGAGGTCGAGTAGAGTCTTGAATTCTTTTCGGAGAAGACTAAACTAGATTGTCTAGTGATCAAGCACACAAACAATAAAACATACCATGTTTATACTAGTTCACCCAAACTCATGGGTTATATCCAATTCTTCTTAAGATCAACCACTTTTAGTTGCAACAAGTACACAAACCACTCCTTGTTATAATGTCTTAACCTCTTCCCCGAGATTAAGACCTCACAAAAAAAGAAGAAACCTCTCAATAAAATGGAGAGAATAGTTCAAGCTATTCAAAAGAATATTACAATAGTTTTATTCATATCCATTTAAAATTTCTAATCACTTGACACTTGAATATATTTCGTATATTTGATTGCTTGTGATTCTTGTGTTTTCAACTTACTGTAAGACTTATATGATCTTATAAATTTTAAAATGTTTGAATTTTAGTTTTCTAATAAATTATGAATTCTTTTAAGACATTCTTTAAATTAAAAATCTCATCGAAAACTTATAATAGCTTTCCAAACAAAAGTTAAAACAAAAAAGAGTACGGGTATAACTGGCATAATATCCACAATTGGATTCAAGAAAACGTAAGTTTCAGGCAATTTCTCCAAAAAAAAAACAAGTTTTTATATAGTCTTTGAAAATTCGAAGATTTCTTGAAATTTTTAATGTGCTATGTATAATTCCTTGAATTAGGCTTTCAATCATCAGCGTAGATTTGCTTGATTTTCTTTCTCGTAATGAAAATAATATTCTTTCATACTGTTAGAAGCTTGAATAGAAAAAACTTGATATTCTTTTTTTTATCTGAAAGGAAACAATTTAAATAATACAAGATACAACATAATATCATAGATTATATCTTTTTTGCATAATATCTCCTCTTTCCTTTTTTTTCTTTAAATTTTAAACGTTGTGATGTATATAAAGAATTTGATTCTTTAACATTATCATGAATATCATTTTTTGTGAATTCAAAATCATTGAATCATTATAGAAAATGTATTTATAATCCAACTTTAACATTATTATAATTTGATCTTTCAAGATATTGTTACACAGTCTAACAATTATACTATACCATCTAAAATCTATTAAACCATCTATCATAACAATTATACTAGACCATCTAAAATCTATTAAACCATCTATCAAACTGAGTGTATAAGTAAACTTGTTATATCAAAAGTTAAAACCCTTAAGATATCTAAGAAATACGTAACCAAACAAGTTAAAATGTTAATATTAGAGAAATAAAATGTATATAAAATTAAAATTAATACTTGTTAAAATTTGTTTATTATTGTCATGATACAATTTTAAAATATTTTATTTAGTGAGCAATAAAAATCATTTGTTTCAAAATGATCAATGAAATATTTCTCTAATTAATATGAAATGAGTAGATACCAATGTTTACAATTATTTCTCTATAATATATGAAACTGATGATAAACATTTTAAATTGAAGTTTTTAAAAAAATTTCACTTTTTCTTGTATTTAAATAAAGTTCGATGCATGGTTTCAGATGTGTAATGGAACGAAAAAGACAACGCGGAATGCAATTGCAGTCAGCAATATGCCTATGGTTATCTGAATCTTGCTCTTGATCCCGTGCATCTCTGTGTTTTGCTGTTAAATTTCTACAATCTAAAGAGAACCTTTTTATCCCAGTCAATGCCAAAAGTATTGAAATAACAAATCAAATAAACAATAAACAAAACAAGCAACCAGGTATCATAGTTTCATATATTGATTGATCACATCATCCGAAGTATGGTTTATTATAAAGCAAAAGGCTCTACACAGAGCAGCATTTTAGAGTCATAGTTTTGCATATACAATCCTCACTTCCACTTCTTGAACCCACCACCATGCTTGCCGAACTTTCCATGCTTTCCATGCTTGAACTTACCATGTTTTCCATGCTTGAACTTGCCATGTCCATGCTGCTTGAATTTTCCATGGGGCATAGCACCATGTGCATAGTGGCCGTGAGAGCCATGAGAGCCATGAGAGAGATGGTGAGAACCATAAGCAGCACCAGCAAGGGCAGCACCCCCAGCAAGCATTGCTCCCATTGGGCCGTGTCCGTGCCCCTGGTGCCCTGGTTACATAAATAGAGAACTTAATAAAAAGAATTTCAAGGACAGAAAATTGTCACAGCCAGCACAAAAAATTTCCAATAGTCAATGCATAAATCCATTTACAATTGAAGAGAACTTCAAATAGCTTGAAATACAGTAATGAACAACAGCCAAACCATACTTTACAGAAAAAAGTTGCTCAAGTAGTGTTTAGAATCCAAACAAGAAAACACTCACAGTTTAATTAAACCACCAAAGTAACTATTTCTCAACCCATAAATATGCTTGTAGCCTAACAATCAGTTACTTTGTATGGATTTGTCTCCTTTCTCGGAGGAAGATATAACAAACTAAGAAGAAAGAATGTAATCTACCTTCATTTAAAGTAAGTTAAATTTAGAAGACTCTTGGATTAAAAATCGACAGTTCATTTTAGAAATGATATAATATCATATTTGATGGTGTAATATGTAATCCTAGGAGACAGTAAGTATACCCTTACAGTTTTTCACTCGGCAGATAATAGAATATTCATATTTGATGGTGGAATTTGTAACTCTAAAAGGCACTACTTCTAGGAAGGCATCATCACAAGTTTTTAGAAATACATGGCAATAAATAATGATCAGTAACTTAATGTGATAAAGAAAAACAATTTAAAAGGAAATGTACCTGGAGCATGTGGAGCAGATGAACCAGGATAACCAGATGGTGGGTAACCAGCTGGTGGGTAACCAGCAGGAGGGTAGGCACCAGGAGGGTACCCTGCTGGAGGATAGCCTTGTTGTGGAGGGTACCCTTGATGTGGAGGGTATGCCCCAGGTTGGGGTGGATAAGCCCCAGGTGGGTACCCATGTCCACCATGTGATGCATTAGCTACCCCATGAGCAAGGTGTGAAAAAATTCCTTTGTCAGATTCATCATGTTTGTCCTTGCCACCGCCCATCTTTCAGAATCCAAGACCCTGATGATGATTAGGAATCATGCTAAAACAGTCAGGTCAAAACAAAGACACGAAATCGGAATCTCCAATCCGAACCATGCGGACTAAAGTTCAAAAACTTAGATGAATGTCCATGACGAAATTTATGTTGCATGTGAAAGAAAAATTAAAATCAACGGTCAACATCAGTGATTGAAGAGATCAAACACGAAAACACTGACAACCAGAGGACTATGGATCACCGTAACATAATCCAAGGATTTCATGATGAAGAGCTACATGTAGAAATTAAGAAAGGTACACAATTGAACATTGATAATTGTGAACAATTAGGGAACTCACCGCTTTGAATTCGCAGAATACTATGTAGTAATTGAGAAATTGCAACAGAAATGGAGGAAAATAGGAGAAATTGGGGATCTTGTATAAGTAGTGGCTTTTGCATTGACAATTGAAGGGTTAGATAAAGAAGAAAAAAGAAAAATTAAAAAAAACGCGTAACGTTAACGTATACTTACGCGTCATTGACGGGGAAAATGTCCTCAACACACGTGGAAGACCCTAATTGCTCAAAGTACTGTATGTTGATCTTCCCGGTTACTTCACACATATTTTTCTGATATTACAGAGTTTTATTGTTTTCATTTTTGGTTCTTGCAACTTCGACGCCGCGTTAAATCTTAAGAAAACATCAATTAGATTTCATTCTGTCACCATGCATTTTCTTTCTCTTTTTCTTTCATGGAATGTTCTGATTAAGATAAACAAATACAAAATTATATATTATTATTGCCCAGACAATTTTAATAGTTGATTTGATCAAATGTAGCTAACCTCACAACAAAAATGAATCTAGGGACACATCATATTATAGTCATATACCTTTTATTTAAATTAATATTACCCTTTTATTAAAAAAAGTAAGTGATTTTATTTTTTTAAAGTTTTTATAATTATTTTTAAAATTTAAATAATTTATTTTAATTTTAAATAATTTAATAGTGGTGATTATACAAAAAATAAAAAATAGATAATTACATATTAAAATATTTATAATTATTTTTAAATTTTAAATAATAAATATAATACTTAATTAAATAATGTATATAAATAAAATCTAATTATGTTAATTGTATTTTACTTTTAAATTTAAACTTACTATATTTAATGGAGATGGTTTAAAAAAAGTTAGAAAATGTTAGGAATTTAAAATTAATAAATAGTTTTGTAAGAGCATAAAAAATTATACTTATAGGAATAAAAATGTATTTAATTTTTTTATAAAGAATAAAATAACTGGTTGAAAGTTATTCTTTGTCATGGGTTTTTCTTTTTTTTAACCATTATTTTTGTTTATTGGCTAGTTTGAAAAGCAAACAACTTTTGTAGGTTAACTAAATTGGACATAAGACAAATCAACGATTGTTTAGTGGAACTTGCCACAGTCCATTCTTTTTTAAAATAACACATTACATAAAGATGTATTATTCTTCTTCATCTTCCTTTTATCAAAAGCTTATATATTGTGTTTAATGTCATCATTGAAACACGTATTTCATGTAGGAAAAAATATTTCCAAAAGAAGTTTTGTGAAAGGAGTTCTCTCATCTTCAAACAAGTGTTTTCAGATGGATATAAACAAAACTAATAAGTCCATGCATGATTGGTTCCACGGTCAGAAAGTTATATGGAATAATTGGCCCTCAATTGAAAAATAGTGTTAGAATTAAATTAATTTTAAATAGTTTGATAGTATGTTTGGAGGAAGTAATTTAAGAGAATAAGTTATTTATTTTGAATTTTCAAATGTTTTTAGAATATTTAGATTAGAAATTGGAAGGTGATTGAAATTTAGAAATTTTGAAAAGGTATTTCAAATAAAAAAAACAATAAAATTTGAAATTTACACACAAAATGAGGAAATTGAAATTCAACTACACGTCAGGTGTAATTCTAGCCAAGTTAGTCCAAGATCAATATGGGTAAGGTTAGACTGTGACTAGGTTGTGTAGGGTCCAGGTCGAGATGGGCCCAAGTTAGGTTTGGTTCATGTTAGACCGAGTTGAGTCGGATCCACTTCAGACTTAGTCGAGTTGAGACCACTTTAGGTAAAGTCAAGTTAGACCTACCCCGAGATGAATCGAATAAAGCCCATGTTAGCTCGAGTTGGGTTGGGCTTACGAGAGGTCGAGTCGAGTTGGGCTTATATAGGTTGAGTCAAGTCAGACCCACGTTAGGCTGAGTCGACTCAAGCCAAAATAGGGCTGAATTGAGTCAGTTCACCTTGTTTTGAGTCATTCTAGCTCATGTTGGATCAATTCAAGTCAAGCACACCCTAGATCGAGTCAAACTAGACCCACCTTGGGTCAATTCAAGCCCATGTCAACCCGAATCGAGTTTAGTAGGTCAAGTCAAGTGGGGTCCTACTTTGGCCAAGTCGACTTAGGCCTTCGTCAAGCGTAGTAGAGTTCGACCGATGTTAGGTTGAGTCGAGTTGGGTTCACCTCAGCTCAAGTCGAGTTGAGCCCACCTCGGACCAAGTCGAGTCAGACCTATCGAAGGCCAAGTCGAGTTTGGCCCACCCCGAGTTAAGTTGAGTTGGGCTCGCCTCAGGCTGAGCTGCGTCAGGCCCATCTGAGTCAAGTCGTGTCAGGCCCACCCTAGACTGAGTCAACTTAGGTCCACCCTAGATCAAGTCAAGTCAGGCCCACCTAGGCCCAGTTGAATCCAATTTAAGTCAAATTGTGGTGAATTTGTCTCAGGTCAAGTCGAGTTAGGCTTACCCTGGTCGAGTTGAGACGAATTCATCCCAGGCCGAGTTGAGATGGGTTCACCCTAGACTGAGTAAAGTCGAGTTTAATGCACATCAAGTCAAGAATGAGCTTATTAAATCGAAAGGTATCAAAGGATTTAGAAAGGTATCAAAGGATTACACTATTAAATCAACATATGCAACTAAACATAATAATAGTATGGTGATGGATAACAACATTTTTATTTGCTATGGAAAATCAAGGCACTACAATTGACCTTACACTTTGGGTGGAAATTATTCCAAAATAAAATTGGTTCCGAGGAAAACCTTGTCAAAAGAGGGATCCAGATTGGAAGCAAAATTCGTGTTGTGTGGGCTAGTTCAAGAAACAACCAACGATTTATTTTTTAGTTGAGGTAACTTGTAAAGTGTGGAACCAGTGCTGGAAATGGGTAGGGTTATCAATGGCTAGTCATAATCAGTTTGTTGAAAACTTATTACATTTACATTTGTCGAATATAAATGATAATGAGAACCTTATTTGGTGTATCATGTAGGTAGAAATAGTGTGAGAAATATGAAAGCAATGAAATGAAGTGATATTTAGAAAGAAAAGGTGGATGACATGAAAATTTTCACAATAGCACAATTGAATTCTTGGTTGGTGATTGCTATCAAAATATCTAAGGTTAATTTTAATTATTTTGATTGGTGCATTTGTCTCAAAACTTGTATCTTAAGGTTATCTTCAAAGTGAATGAATGGACTAGATGAAAAGTGAGTAAGGAACAAGAAATCTAGCGGGAAAAAAGGAGTAATCAGGGATGAGATATCAAATGTTTCATGTAAGGATAAGTAAGTTATTGGAGTAAGTCCAATTGGGATTAAATATATTTTATGGATTACTTCGATATAATATGTAGATACAAAAGTAAATATGAGATAAGATGAGATAAGATTTAAATTGTCTGGTATGCTAAAGTATCAAAAGTGTAGTAGTAGTTTGAACAATTAATTGGTGTAAGATTATCTTAGCACTACAAGAAAATCATGTATTACTGAAGAAATTTTTTTTGTTGATAACTTATAGTGGATTTTACCGATGAATTAAATTTTGTTGGTAATTTATTGACAGATACTAAATCCGTTAGTAAAATTAGCGTCATATTGTGTGAAATAGAATTCGTTGGTAAATTAAAATAATACTCCATCCATTTCAAATTATAAGGTGTACTTTTGAAGGAAAATTTGTTTCATATAGAGCTGTCAAAACGGGCGGCCCGGCCCAGCTTGACCTGGCCCTACGGGCCAAGTTCAGAAAATCTGATAGCCTAGCCTGACCTATATTTTAAAACGGGCCACAATTTTTAGCCTGGCCTGGCCTTATGTTAAGCCAACGGGCCATTTTTAGCCTAATTAAAAATTGAAAAAATATTACAATATATCTACAATATAATTTTTTATCAACAATATAAATATAAATATATAATATATTTACATGAATGTGTGTGTAAAACTGTTTACATTTGAACAACTTGTAAAAAAAACTTAGATCACATACTAACTACTTCCAAAAGAGTCAAGCACCTACTAAACAACATAAGAGAGTTGTGAGATGTTAGAGGAGTAGTGCAGTAGAGGAGATGAAAGAGCTTGTGAGAAAGGAAAAGAAGAAATGAAAAAGAAAACAGAGACTCTGAGACACTAGGGTTTCTTTCTTTGGTATGACAACATACCAATTAAGAACAAAAATTTAATATAAAAAAAAAAACGGGCCAGCCTGGCCTTGGCCCATATGGGCATCGGGCCAAATGGGTCACAAAAAAAAGCCTAGCCTGACCTGAATCATAATTTTTTAAGCCTAGCCTGACCTGAATCATAGGCTATACGGGCCAGCCCATCGGGCCATGCCTATTTTGACAGCTCTAGTTTCATAATATAAGACGTTTTAGGATTCCAATAACTTTATTTCTTTATTTTCCTTGTATATGCCTATTAATCACATTATTATTTGTATTAATATTAACTAGTAGAAAGAGAAATTAAATATAAAAAACTAAGAATTAATTCTCTTTTATTAGTCTGACTCTTCATCTTTCATTATCATCTACTAATATCATGTTTCAATTTTTTTTTGTTAAAGTTGCAACAACTAATGTAATTTTAATTTAATATTTGTATTTGCAATTTGGTGAGAATTGAAAATTTTGATTAAAATTTTAAAATAAAATTTAAGCATAATCATTTGCAATTTAATGGGAATTAAAAATTTTGATTGAAAAATTTATTTAAAACAATTAGCAATTCTGATTTTAAATTATTTAGAAATGATTCTAAAATGAATTCAAAACGAAATTCTAATATCAATCAATTTACAATTTTATTAAAACATTAATTTATTTATAAAGAATTTTGGTTAAATTTCAATTAATTTATTTAATAGTAATTAATAAGGGTACAAATGGAATATTTATAAAAAATTATACAAATTAATTGTTTTTCTTAAACTGTGAGAATTTGTCAAGTACATCTTATAATTTGAAGCAGAAGGAATATATAACAATATATTTATATATTTATACGTATATATATATATATTTATATATTTATACATTTATACATTCATCTATTTATATATTTATGTATTTATATATTTATATATTTACATATTTATATATTTATATATTCATATATATTTATATATTTATATATTCATATATATTTATATATTTATATATTCATATGTTTATATATTTATATGGTTATATTTTTATATTTTTATATACTTATGTATTTATATATTTATATATGTCTATTGATATATATATATATATGTATGTATGTATATATATATATGTATATTTATATATCTATGTATGTATATTTATATATTTATGTATATTTATATATACAATTATATATTTTGATATTTATTATTTATTTATGTATGTGTATATGCATGTATGTATGTATATATATATATATATATATATCTAATATATATTATTGCAGTTTAGTAGTTGAAGTATTAGTCTTCAGCACCAAAATCATAGGTCCAAATCTGCATACGCCACTTTAATTAAAATATGTAATATGTATATATTGGAACCTTTATAAATAATAACTTTTTGGACATTATTGACGGTATCGTTGATAAAACCTCTTTTTCTTGTAGTGTAAGGATGTTGCTATAATTTTAGAGAGACAATGAATTTTAAAAAAATTATATGAAAGTGTGGAAGTCAATAGCTCACTATGTTTTTATAATGTTTAAAAGTAAAAAAGAAATGAGTGTGATTGTCTGTGTGTATGATATGTCACACTAAAAGTTGGTGTTAAATACTACGATGACATCTATATAATTTTTAGGTTGGGTGATTTGTTGTGGATAACCATACTTAGGCTTAATATCCTAGACATTTGTTAATTGTAGTGACAATACATCCTCATATGAGAAATCTACAAAGAGGATAATTCAAGACACCAAGGCCTCAAGGCACCAAGGCCTCAAGGAATAAAGACTAAGAGATAATGTAATAGTAGGGTCTTCAAGCTAATTTCAAAACATATTTTGATTAGAGAAGTAACAGGTGTAGTAAATGGCCAAGAGGAGGACATTTTTTAGTTTTTCTTTGTTGCAAATTGACTCAAAGTTAAGCAGTTAATAACTTATGTTCTTGGTCTTAATATATGATTTACCTTGTGTGCAAGACTCACAAACACATGCAACTAAAGTTGTAACACACAATACAACTTAATGAAAATTTTCATCATCTTCAACCTGAAACAACATCATCAAAACCAAGAAGGATGACTTGGGCTTCAAGTCTAACAATCTTCATTTTTTTATGATGTCCCAAATTTGATGCATGAATCCATTATTGGTTTGCTGGAAATCACGAATCACCTTCTTGAAGCTGATAATGTTGAGTCGATCTTGATTAACCCAAGAAGATGTAGGAAACATCTAACTAAATGGAAGATGATATGGTGGCAAAAACAATATTCTCCATTGGTTTCAATTCAGCAAATGAAGAAAACAGGAGCTTGTAATCAAATGAAAAAAGAAAATAGATTGAGACAAGAAAAGGAGAAAGAACCACTATCTTAAGCTTGGATACTCAAGGATAAGTGCAATACGCTTATCCACTTGAGAAAACTTCTCAAGATAAAAACCAAAGTAAGAGAGAAACATCATTGAAAGACTTTCAAATTTGAACTCATAAAGAGATTTCATTCAATATTGAAAAATGAATTTTACAAGAGGGGTTGGCTCCCTTTTTATTGATGGAAATCCACAGTTTTGAAGAGGAAAAGACACCCAAGTAGTGTTTTGAAATAATTTAAGCCCAAATGTAAGAATAAGACTACTTAAACTAAAGTTAAATAAACTAATCTTATGTTTAACATTTAGTTAACTCTTAATCAATCCTTGGTTCAATGAAATTAGGAAAACATCATCATTACTTGTACATGTGGCACCTAAAGCACATGGGATTTGGTTATAGACTTCCTTAAAATAAGGAGAAGCCATGTGAAGAAATATCAACCAACACATGCACTTGAAAGTGACACAGGGAAGTTAAGAAAACTTATTATTCCTTATCCTAATTTCGTCCCAACCCCCTTAAATGTCTCTTGGATTGTAAAATATTCAAAGAGAATCATAAATATTCCATAATCTAAGAGATTTACAAAAATAGGTGCTTCTTCATTTATTTGTCTCTTCCTTTAGTCCTTCCTCTTGTAAATCTTCTTGAGAATCTTCCTAAATTTTTTTCTTTATTTCTTTTTATTCTTTTCTTTGTCACGTTTCTTGTATTTATTCTTGAAGTTTTTTTTTATCTTCAATAAATACTTCTTCATCTAAGAATACCACAACTGCACACAATGTTCCCCATAACTCAAAGCTCCCCTTGCCCAACATACAAGGAAACAAAGTAAATCAAAGAGCTTGTTAGAAATAACGACAGTGTAAAAATCAAGAGGGGGGATGAATTGGATTTTTTAAGAAAAATTTTCCCTTTAAAAAGATTTTTCAGATTTTAAATAAATGTTCTAAAAATAAGATTGGGATTTTCCTTAACCTTTGATGAGCGCCGTTTGAATTGCAATTGTTAATATGATGCACAATAAAATAAAGAGATAGGGAAAGAGAAAGAACATAGAGATTTATACTGGTTCGGATTTAGCCAATCCTACGTCCAGTTCCCAATCACAACAAACATGTGATGATCACCCCACTATCTTTAATTGAAATTACAAACACCAGTTCATGCAATAACAAATAAAGATAAAGGAAACACCTCTTTAGACACACTAAGGCTGAAACACCTCCTCAGACACACTGAGGATGATTCCCACCTCTCTTAACACACAAGAGATGAACACACCTCCCTTAGAACAGATCCAAGAGATGAATTATACCCGTTCAGAAAAATAGTAAAAGAAAACACCTGATTGAGTGCTGGATGAAAGCTTAAGCACAATGATCACCACTTCCAAAGACTTAGATCAACCTCGAGAGAGCAAGAAAGTGGTTTTGAAAAACTTTAGCGCAAGAACACTTTGAATATTGTGTTTAATCATATGTGTTGAACCTAAGACATTCTCTTTCATTTTATAATTCGAAAATACTCCAAAGTTTCCATTCTTAGGTTGATTCAGCATTGAATTCACAAAAACGTCGTATTTAATCGATTATCTAAAAGGTTTAATCGATTATATCAGAGTTAAAAACTGGAAAACTCATTTTTCCTTATATAATCGATTAGATTAAGGCCATAATCGATTAGATTAAGGCCATAATCGATTATATGAACCCATAATCAATATAATCGATTATCAAAAATACTTAATCGATTATTTTGTTTGTTAAACAATTTTGATTCAAATTTTAAGTGAAATAATCGATTAGACTTCGTATCTTAATCGATTAAAAGCGTAGAAAAATGTTTTTGCGGGAAAACGACTTGCTCTCAAGTTTGAAATGGTCTTGAATGGGATTTATGACTTACTCTTTTTATCCTTCACTCAACAGAAACTTTTAAACTTGAAACTCTAGCTCTTGAAAAAATCTTCATCAATCTTCTCTCTTGAAAACATTAAACATCCTTTATGCCTTGCCTTTTCCATCAAGCAACCTTCCTTTGTGAGATGACACAAGTCTTTAATGTTGTTTAGAGAACTTTAAAACTTCAGCATCAAAACTTTAATCTTCATGAGTTATTGAGAGACCTTCATCAATACTTGATCTTGAAATATGCCAACAGAGCCAAGTATATGGGAATATAAAAACAAACAAAACAAAAGCATCTCCAGGCATGCATTCAACAATTTCATGCATTAAAAAATCTTCCCGTTGGGGCATTATAAAAAAGAAATAAACAAAGAGATTCATGTAAAAAAAGACATGTCAGGAAAAGTAAAACAACAAACCATATAAATCGGAGATAATTGATTACAGATATGTTAATCGATTATTTTAAAACATTTTGAGGTATCAAAGAACACATTCTTTGTAATAATAAATTATATTCCATAATAATCAATCATTTACCTCTGCAAACACTCAAATTGACTAGAACAAGTAAATTTAATCTGTTAATACCAATATTAATTCATTAAATCAATAACTGAGACAAATTGAATCAATTATCAACATAAAAATTCTTCAAAAATAAGTACAAAGATTCAAACATATTGGTAAGAGATTTTCATTGAATCTTTATTTTGAAAAACAAATTTCATTTAAACCTCAAGCATGATCGTTTCTAGATTCTTTAAAAAATCAATTTGCACATGAATACAAAATATGGGATGTGTATTTTAAACTACCTCCATAAGATGACATACAAATAAAAAAGATTCAAACAACATCACATATGTATACAAGAACCAGGTGTTGTTTATGAATAAACAAATTAAGCAATTCATTTCACATTATCATTATTTATATCTACAATTATCAAAAGAATCACAAATATAAACAATGTCAAATGTTGAATCACAACCATACTATACTATTTTGTTCATAACAACAAATTTAAAAACATGAACTAAGAAAATTACAACATCACATTTGTTATTAATTCTATTTATTTTCTTTAATTTTTTTCTATCTTTCTTCCTTCTCTATTTATTTCTTCTCCATCAATAATTTATATAAGTTTTCTTACTAGTCGTTGATTTTATTTATTTTATTCAGTGGGCAATAGCTTTTCTTTTTCCACATTTACTTTTCTTTGGGAGTCTCTGCTACAATGTCCTAGTATTGTTTCCTTTCATTTATTTAATTTCATTATTTCACATTTTTAACCTTCATTATTTAATTCATGTCCTTAATTTAAATTTTATGCGCTCTATTTTCTCACATTCATGTTCACCACACCTTCACAGTTATCCACTTATTCTTCACACTCTAGTAAATCAATATCTACAAATTCAATTGTCATTTTTGTCCTGAGCTACACATCTATTTTTTACATTAATTATTTTATTTATAATTTTTACTTTGTATTTTTAATTTTAGTTTCCATTAATTATTTATTACTTTGTATTGTTAATTTTATCAATCCAACAAAACTCCCTTCTTTACTGCTTTTTTAGAAGAACGATGTTTAACAATGATTGCACGCTTATAATTGTGTCCTTGTGAATTTGACATAGGTTGACTATATTGCATTAGTTTAGTTAACTTGTTAAATTTTGATCAGTATTTTGTGCAACTAGAATGTTGTCATCACATACTGAAAAAAATGGCACTTATAAAATCCTATTAAGTATGCAAGACATATAAAAAAATGACCAAATAAATCATGTGCAGCACATAAACACAAATTGCATTGAAAGCTTTATGTGCCAAACCAGACAACATAGGATAAAAAGAAGTATAAAATATCAATAAAGATGTTGAAGCACACAAAAACTTCAGGTCAAGGCGATTTATAATGATAAAAAATATCATTACAAATATTTGAAAAATTTCCCTTACAAATAATCTTTCTATACAATGAAACAAAAGTTATCACCAAATTACAATAAACCAATGATGTAGGAAAAGGTTAATTTCAAATCAATTCAATTTTAGCATAAAAAATGAGTTCAGTTAAAATTAATCGATTAAAAATCATACTAATTAATTAAACCAGTAAGGACTCAATCACAAAACCACTTAGAATAATCGATTAAAATGTCTCTTAATAGATTAAAGCAGAGATTCATGAAAACAAATAAGTCAGTTAAGAAAAAAATAATCATTTAGCCTTTGTTCCTTTCAGGGGGAGTACTATTCCCGCAGATGGAATAGCGGGTGACTCTCCCATTTCTTTCCACAGAATTGCACCAATTTGAAAGCGCGGATGTGCTTGGATTTGGAGGAGGAGCGTCCTCGCTCATACCCGAAGAAAGGAAGAGAAATACACGTGGATTATGTGCAAATACGAATTTTCCCCTCTCCTTTTGCACAGAGATTCCCTGCACCTGTGCACCTGTAGCCACTGATGCTCATGCCAGTGATTTCTTCCCAAACAGCAGAGATTCCTGAGGTGCATTGACCACGTTTGACTGACCATTGTAAATGAGAGTTATTTTGGTTGTTGTTAGGTGTTTGGTGGTTGTGAAGTTCTGTTGCGCATTTGTGAGAGTGTGTTCGTTGGTGGGTGGTGCTGTTGCGGTGGTGAGGTGCTGAAATTGTGCGTTCTTCGTCGTATTGCGGTGGTGAGCGAAGTGCTGCAGTTGGTGGTGTGTGGTGGTCGTGAATGTTGGTGGTGCTTGCGTGGTGGTCGTTGCTGGTCGTTGGTGGTGGTCTGTGGTGCTGGTCGCGGCGGGTCGTGGTGCATTGCGTGGTGGTGTAGGTGTGTGCAAGAGTGTTGTGGGGTGGTCGTGAGGAGTGGTGGTGGTTGCGTGGAGGTCGTCGGTGTTGTTCGTGGTCGTTTTCGGTGCTGCTCGCGGTGGTCGTCGTTGTCGAATCTAAAGAACGAAGTGAGTCTTCTCCATCGTCACCACGCATAATCGATTAAGAGGCCATGCATAATGATTATGCTTCACGCAGAAGGCCATAATCGATTACGCTGCAAGGCATAATCGATTATGGCCTTCTACGTGAAACATAATCGATTATGCCACAACCCCTAATCGATTATGCTGTGTGATTTTTGCATTTTCTGTTGTGTTTGGCGTTTGACAAAGTTGTGTTACGTATACTCCATTAACTATGTTTTTGTGTTGATTATTTGTGGTTCATAAACTTTGTTGCACCTGTTTTGTTTGGTTGTATGTTTGGAATGGTTTTTCTTTGAGAGCAATTTGGTTGCAGGAGATTGATTATGAGATTGTGCATGCTCTGGATGTGTTGTGATATTTGAGTTTCTTGCATTATTATTTTTATGAATTAGACCCATTTTTGTATTTGAGAAAAAAAATTACAGTAAATACTCATTAGGGAGGAAACATGAGGGAAAAAATAATATTAATATTTATATGTATTTTAAAATTGAAAGCATATGTATAAATTAGTTTTTAAATTTTTGTAAATATTAATAAATTAGGAAATGTGTTATTAGTCATTTAAGAAGTTTTATGGAATTAATATGATTTTAAATGTATTTTATATTATATTAAAATATTATGAATATTTTTGAAATTATTACATAGTAATTATTTGTTATTAAGAAATGAATATTTGAAATTAATATATACTAATTATAATCTTTTGGAATTTAAATATTATTTACAATAATGAATTATAATTATAAAACAAATTTAATTATGTTTTTAATTTGAAATTGTATTTCTCATTTGTATAAATAATTTCAATTTATATATAAAATTTTATTTATAGTTTTTTATTGAAGTTTGAGATGACAGAGGAAAACACTCCAATTATTGAATTGGAAGATGAAGATATCGAGAATGTGAACTTGAATTTAATTTCACACCTACAAAAATAGTTACAAGTGCAAACTAAAGTAGGTGCAATCGAAATTCTCTATATTATAGCTTATGGACTGAATTTGTTGCGTACTTCGAGTACTACTACATGTAGTATTACCAACTTTTTTCCTGAGAAGGAGCATCGTAGGCAAGAGTTAATGTCATACCTGATTCACACGGAAAAATGTCGTGACATTATTCGCATGGGACCTGAGGCATTCATTAAGTTGTGCCAACGATTAAGGGCAACATGCATGGTGAAGGATGCCTTTCGATCGACGGTTGAAGAACAAGTTGCTAAATTTTTGCATATTGTAGGACATAACGTAAAGAATAGAAGTGTTTCATTTTTTTTCCATCGTTCCAATCATACCGTGATTCGAAACTTTCATAATGTCCTGAATGCGATAATTACGTTGGAAGGAGAATTCTTAGTTCAGTCATCAGGAAGAGAAGTGCAACCTCAAATATTGAACAATAGTAGATTTTATCCATACTTTAAGGTGATCGCACAACAAACTATAATCTAATGTGACATACATTTATGATGTGAACACTAAAAATAATGACTTACTTTCATTTTCATACCCATTAGGATGGAACTCATGTTCTTGTTAAAGTTCTAAGGGCTGATGCACCACGTTTTCGTGGAAGAAAGGATTGGCCAACACAAAATGTGTTTGCAGCTTGTGACTGCGACATGAAATTCACATATGTTCTAGCAGGGTGGGAAGGAACAACATCTGATTCAAGAATATTAAAGGATGTCCTTCGTAGAGAGGATCCACTTATAATACCTGAAGGTCAGTTCGTTTTGATTTGGTATAGTTAATATGTGGTGACATGATGACGAACTTCTAATTAGTATGAAATCAATGATTGTAGGTAAATACTACCTTGGGGATGCCGGATTTATGTTAAAACGACAAATCATTACACCATATCGAGGTGTTAGATACCATCTTAAGGAGTACTCCAGAAGAGGTCCACAAAACCCACGAGAGTTGTTTAACCATCATCATTCCTCACTTAGAAATGTAATCGAAAGAACATTTGGTGTATTGAAAAAAAGATTTCCTATAATTGCAAGTGGGACAGAACCGCGTTATTGTTTTGAAACTACGACCAATATAGTTCTTGCATGTTGTATTCTACATAATTTTTTGTGGGGCATGGACAATGATGATTCTCTACTGGATGAAGTGGATAGAGACTTGATGGAACAGGAACTGGATGTGTCCTTCACACCATCTCGGGAAGATGATTATAGGGAAGGGGGAACCATTAGGGATGTCATAGCGAATGAAATGTGGATAGATTATCAAAACAATTAGCATTTTGTAATTATTTGTTTTCAATAAAACTTGCCTTCATGTTTCTATTAAATTGTAATATTATTTATTCTTTAATAACATTAGTTGGTTGTGAAAGGTACAAGATGAATAAAGGAAAAGGTGTAGCTGCAGATTCTACAACTGACATTCGAGAGTTTACTAAATGGACCGAAGATATGGATTATCACCTGTTGAATGCTATGGTTGATGAGGCCCGGTTAGGTAACAGGGTTGATGGAAGTTGGACAACCCAGGCATACACTAATATTGTTGAAGCCTTGAGACACTCAGGGTTAGTAGGTATAACTAAGAACAACGTCAAAAACAGACAAAAAAGTTTGAAAGACAAGTGGCGTGAAGTCCACAATTTGTCTAGTGGACTTAGTGGATTTGCATGGAACGAATCTACTAAAATGTTTGATGCTGAAAGTGAAGTATGAGATTACCTGATAAAGGTAAAACTGATTCAATTAATACTGTTTTGAAATGGTGTTGTCTATCAATTAATTTCAATGCATTATGCATGTTTTTTTAGGGCAGACAAAAGCTTCATCCACAAGATGGAGAGTTACTCCCATCCGCCACTATGATTTGATGGAAGAGTTGTGGGGTGTTGATCATGCCACTGGCCAAATGGGCAGAACAACACGATAGGTACGAAGAAATTTGTCAAACGCGGGCTTAAGGGTGGACCTGAATGATGAGGTCGAGTACATCCCTGAACCATTTGCTGCTACAACTGATGAAGGTCCTTGGTCCCCACCGTAGATGCCCAGTTCGAGAAATTAACAACGAAACTGGACAAATTTGCAGATTACCTTGGTGAAGGTAATGCCCTAACAAAACAATTGGCTGAAATAGCCGAAAGACAGGTGTTGGTTGGAGAAAGACGAAATGATATGTTAGAAATAACGATAGTGTAAAAATCAAGAGGGGGGGTGAATTGGATTTTTAAAAACTTTTTCCCTTTTAAAATAATTTTCCAGATTTTAAATAATTCTTCTAAAATCAAGATTCAGATTTTCCTTAACCTTTGATAAGATCAGAGTAATAGTTGTTAATATGATCCGTAATAAAATAAAGAGATAGGGAAAGAGAGATAGAACACAAAGATTTATACTGGTTCAAATTTAGCCAATCCTACGTCCAGTTCCCAATCACCACAAACACGTGATGATCATCCCACTATCTTTAAATGTAATTACAAACACCAATCAATGACATGTAAAAACAAATAAAGATAAAATAGCAACACCTCCTTAGACACACTAAGGATGATCCCCACCTCTCTTGACACACAAGAGATGAACACACCTCCCTTTAGAACAGATCCAAGGGATGAATTACAACAATCAATAAACAGTAAAGAAAACACCTGATGAGTGCTTGATATGAAAGCTTAAGCACAATGCAATCACCACTTTTAAGAACTTAGATCAACCTTGAGAGAGCAAGAAAGCGGTTTTGAAAACTTTAGTTCAAGAACACTTTTAATTTCGTGTTTGATCAGATATGTTTAACCTAAGACGTTGCCTTTCATTTTATAATTTGAAATCAGCTCAGTTTCCATTCTTAGGTTGATTCAGCATTGAATTCGCAAAAACATCGTATTTAATCGATTATATAAAAGTTGTAATCGATTATATCAGAGGAAAACTGGAAAACACATTTTCCCTTATATAATCGATTAAATTAAGGCCATAACGATTATATGAAACCCAGAAGCAATATAATCGATTATCAAAAATACTTTTAATTCAAATTTGAAGTTAAATAATCGATTCTATTTCGATACCTAATCGATTAAAAGCGTAGAAAAAGGTTTTTGCGAAAATATGACTTGCTCTCAAGTTTGAAATAGCCTTGAATGAGATTTATGACTTACTCTTTTTATCGGTCACTCAAAACTGAAACTTCTAAACTTGAATCTTCAGCACTTAGAGAATCTTCATCAATCTTCTTCCTTGAAAGCATTTATTCTTCTTTATATCTTTCCTTTATTTCCATGAAGCAACCTTCCTTTATGAGATAAAATCAAGTCTTTAATGTTGCAATTAAATTTTATATCTTCATCATCAAAACTCCAATCTTCATGACTTATTGAGACTAAAAACTTCATCAAAGCTTTTCTGAGTAACTTTTTACTCATACTTGAAATATGTCAACAATCTCCCCCTTTTTTATGATGATAAAAAGAAACTTAAAGACTTGTGATTGATATCCTGAAACAAAAACTTAGAAAATATTGTATGGATATCTCCATCATAAATGTTAGTCCACAAAGGAAATAATATAGGCAATTTCATAACATTTAATTTTCAATTTGAATTTGAATTTGAATTTCAAATAATTAAATTTCAAGGAATTTAATGCATAAAAAAGAAATTAATAAAAAAGAAATTAATGCATAGAAATATTTCTTTAAACTCCCCCTTAAACTTTGCTCTTAATGTTTAAGAATTTCTTAGATATTCTAATAAATTATTTTCAAATACTTCCTTATTCTCCCCCTTAAACTTTAATTCTCCTCCTTAAATTCTACTATTAATGCTTAAGATATTTTGGATATTTTCTAGACAAATATCAATCAAAAAGTATTTTTCTCCCCCTTTTATTTTTAACATGATAAAAAAGATTATACATCAAATGAGATTTACACAGCAGAAGCATTTAATAAACAGAAAAACATGGAGAGAAAATAAAAAACAGTAGCTGAAAAAAATTGGAGCTAAGGAACAAGTGAATTTTTATCTTCGATGTCTTCACTATCCCCTTCTTCTTCTTCTTCAACATCTTCAGCTAGTTGTTTTGCTCTGGAAGAATCAGTGTTATCTTCTTCAAGAGATATATCTTCAATTTGCAGTTTCCTTTCCACATGATATACTCTTCTATTCAACCTTGAAAGTCTTGAGCAAAGATCATCATAGTGTGAAATTTGGAGGTTTAGAATGTTGTCCATCCTTGAGTATATGTTAGCCTCCATGGAACCTGGTTGGGGTTGTTGTTGGTCATTTTCTTCATCTTCCTCCATTGGCGCCTCTTCTCCTCTTTGTCTAAAAACATTACCTTGTTCAATGAGGCCCATGTGGCGCAGAACACTTTTGCCTATTTTGCTGTTGCTTAGCAAAATCTGTTTTGTTTCCCCTGTGAGATCTACTCCTTTGTATTCTAAAATCTTAGAAATAAACACTGAGTAGGGTAAAGCAAAAGTAGATAATCTTGTAGCTTTAAACATATTATCAAGAATAATGGCTAGCCAATCTATGCTAACACCATTGAAAAAGCCATACATCAATAAAATATCTTCTTTGGTTAGTTGAGCATGATTTGTGCCCCTAGCAACAAGAATCCAAACAATAACATAATGAAGCATTCTTTCATTTAATTTAACATTACCAACTTTATATAGACTCTCTACTTGGAGGTTGGGGTCTTTGCAGAATTTTTTGAATTCAGCAAGTTTGTTAAAACCTTCAAAACCATAGGTGATGTTGATGCCTCCTTCTGTTGATAAGCCAGCTACTGTTTGCCACATGTCTTCATCAAGATGAATTCGTACTCCTTTTACCTTGGTGCTTGGACTACCTATACGAGAGGTTATATTAAGGTAGAAGACTCTTACCAAGTCAGGATAGTAAGAACCTTCCATCTCTACAAAAGTCTTTAGTCCACTTGAAACTAACATTTCCTGAAATGTAAAATCGTGAGATATGAAAAAATCACAAGATAGAAATTTAGGTTTGAGAATTTTCCTATCTTTCCAGTGATCTATGTATGCCCTTTGCAGATCTTCATCTGAAATCCATCCAGCGAGATTGGGTTGCCTTTCTTCATGTTCTTGATGTTGGAAGGACATGGGTGTCTTGCCTCTTCTTCTTGATGGCATCTTTCTCCTTCTATGAGCAGCCATTAGATGAAAGAAAGAAAGTAGAAGCACAAACAAGTCTAACAACACAATTATAGCATAGAATTCGCGCACACAATATGAATTAGAAGTAGAAAAATAGCAAGAGTGAGAGAAGCTGAAAGCAGCACTTTGATTCTCAATCTTGGTATTTATAGACATGAAATCTGACTTCAATCCACTGAATTAATGCCAATATAGCCGTTGGGGAAGGAATATAGCCATTGTAGGACGAAAATCACGTGATTCAAAGCTCCAACGTTCAAAACTAGTGTGCAGAAAATGAAAACCCAGAAAAATAATCGATTATCTGTTTTACATAATCCATTAAATCACTCCTCAGCGCTTTTAATCGATTATGATATGAGCTAATCGATTATGAACGAAAACATTTTCACAAACATCGCTTTTAATCGATTACAGTACGAAATCTAATCGATTATCTACGTGATTAAAACAGATTTTCATAAAAACACATGATTAACATCAAAACTTATCAATAAACACAAATCAATCAAGAGATTTATCTTCAACAATACCTAGATCTCTTCTAAGCTCATAAAATCTATCTCTAGGCAAGGGTTTTGTAAAGATATCTGCTAGTTGACGTTTTGTATCTGTATATTCTATTATGCAATCTCCTTTAGCTATATGATCTCTAATAAAATGATGTCTAATTTCTATATGTTTGGTCTTAGAAGCATGATAGGATTTCTAGTCAAATTAATGGCACTAGTGTTATCACACTTAAGAAGGATATGATCTAGAAAGATATCAAAGTCTTCTAATTGTTGTTTCATCCATAGGATTTGAGCACAACAACTGCCTACTGCTATATACTCAGCCTCAGTGGTTGAAAGAGCAACACTAGCTTGTTTCTTAGAATGCCATGAAACTAAAGAACATCCTAAAAGATGACATGTTCCACTAGTACTTTTCCTATCAACTCTACATCCACCATAATCTGAGTCAGAAAAACCTATAATACTAGGAGAGGCTCCTGAAGGGTACCATAAACCAAAGGTTTTAGTTCCTCTAAGGTACTTAAGGATTCTTTTGACTGCCTTTAGGTGAGATTCTCTAGGGTTGGCTTGAAACCTAGCACAAACACACACACTTTGCATAATATCAAGTCTACTAGCAGTAAGATAAAGCAAGAATCCGATTATACCTCTATACTTTGTTTGATCTACTGCCTTACCATTTAAATCTTGATCTAAATAACAAGATGTAGCCATGGGAGTTGCAGCTTCCTTGGAACTTTCCATCTCAAATTTCTTTAAGATCTCGTTGCAATATTTTGTTTGACATATAAATATACCTTTCTTCATTTGTTTGATTTGCAAACCAAGAAAGAAATTTAATTCTCCCATCATAGAAATTTCAGATTCTCCCTGCATATTACTTGCAAATTCTTGGCAAAGATCATCATTAGTTGATCCGAATATGATATCATCAACATAAGCTTGAACAATTAAAATATGTTTCTTTGATTTCTTAATGAAAAGAGTAGAATCAACTTTACCTCTTCTAAAACTATTATCATGTAAGAAATTACTTAACCTTTCATACCAAGATCTTGGAGCTTGTTTTAGTCATATAAGGCTTTCTTCAACTTGTAGACATGATTTGGATTTTTAAAATCTTCAAAACCTGGATGTTGTTCCACATAGACTTCTTCCTTGATGTATCCGTTTAGGAAATCACTTTTTACATCCATTTGAAACAATTTGAATCCCATAATGGAAGCATATGCTAGCAACAAACGAATAGCCTCTAGTCTTGCTACGGGTGCATAAGTTTCATCATACTCTATTCCTTCTTCTTGTCTATAACCTTTTGCAACCAGCCTAGCTTTGTTCTTGGTGATATTCCCTTCTTCATCAAGCTCATTTCTAAAACCCCATCTGATGCCAATAACCTGCATATTGTTAGTTTTAGGAATTAAATCCCATACCTAATTTCTTTCAAATTGATTCAGCTCTTCTTGCATTGCTATACACCAATGATCATCCGCTAAAGCTTCTTCCACGGTCTTTGGTTCAATTTGTGAAACAAAAGCAACATTCATGCAGAAATTATTCATGTTCCTCCTTGTTCTTACACCTGTTGAGATATCTCCAATGACATTGTCCAAAGATACTTCTTTTGGTGGTCTCCATTCTTTTGGTAGACTTTCATCTTGAGGAGGATTATCATCCAAGTTGATTTCTTCAACAGCTTCTTCCAAAGGAGTTTCTTGTTGTTCTTCTTCTTCATCATCTACAAAGATTCTTTTTTACTCAAGAGGGGTTTCCCCAAGGCCTAGATATTCATCAAAGACAACATGTATAGATTCTTCAACATTTAAAGTCCTTTTGTTAAAAACTCTATATGCTTTACTATTCAAAGAATAACCTAAAAATGTAGCTTCATTGGATTTAGAATCAAATTTTCCAAGGCTATCTTTTCCATTATTCAAAACAAAACATTTGCATCCAAAAACTCTAAAATGAGAAATATTTGGTTTTCTTCCTTTGAAAAGCTCATATGGAGTTAATTTCAAAATAGGTCTTATTAAAATTCTATTTAAAACATAACATGCGGTGCTTACGGCATCAGCCCAAAAGTATTTAGGTAAATTACTTTCATTCAACATAGTTCTTGCAAGTTCTTCTAAAGATCTATTTTTCCTTTCAACTACACCATTTTGTTGTGGTGTTCTTGGTGTTGAAAAATTATGAGAAATACCTTGTTCTTCACAAAAAATTTCACAAGATGTATTTTGAAATTCACCGCCATGATCACTTCTTAAAAACTTAATTTTCAAATCTTTTTCATTTTGAATAACCTTAGCAAATTTTCTAAATTCTTTGAAAGCATCACTTTTAGATGAAAGAAAAAGTGTCCATGTAAATCTAGAGTAATCATCAACAATCACAAGAACATAATAATTGCCACCAAAGCTTTTTGTTCTAGAAGGACCAAATAAATTCATGTGCAATAATTCTAAAGGTTTAGAAGTGGAAACAACATTTTTTTATTTAAATGAATTTTTAATTTGCTTCCCTTTTTGACAAGCTGCACATATTTTATTATTTTCAAAAATCAGTTTTGGCAAACTAATTACTAACTCTTTTGATGAGTTTACTTAGATGTGGCATATGAATGTGAGAACCTCTTCTATGCCATAACCATGGATCTTCTTCTTTAGCTACTAAATAAGATATATTTCTAGATGAAGATGCATTGTCGATATCAATGAGATAAATATTATTATGTCTCTTACCAATGAGGGTGATTTGATTAGAGTCCTTGTGATGAATTTTGCAAAGATCACTATCAAATGTTACCTTTAAGCCTTTATCACAAAGTTGACTAATGCTTAGCAAATTGTGCTTCAAACCATCAATAAGAAGAACATCATGAATCTTTAAAGTCTCTCCAATATCTCCACTACCAATGATCTTTCCCTTGGTGTTGTCTCCATAGGTTACAAAACCTTGTTCTTTCTTTTTGAAGCTTTTGAATTTACTTTTATCACCTGTCATATGTCTCGAACATCCGCTATCAAGATACCATAACGATTTTCTAGACTTGGGACCAACCTGCAATATAAACAAAGATATTTAGGTCCCCTAAAATTACTTATTAGGGTCCTCATGGGTTAGAAATAATTTTTCCTTTGGGGACCCATTTGTATTTCTCATTAGGAACACTAAAACGTTTAATATTGCATTTATTTACGGAGTGACCTTTATGCATGCAATAGAAACATGTTGGAATATTTGGTTTTCTTGAAAAATTCTTCTTTTCAAAAACCTTCTTTGTATTGCATGTTTCACCTTTTACAAAAACAGTTTTGGTAGGTTTTTGATTACTTTTGAAATTATAACCAAGTTCTACTTTTTGATATAAACCTTTTTGCACATTTAAAATATTATTTAAATTTTGATTTCCCATGGTGAGTTTTGAAAGATACATTTCAAGATAAGATACTTTATTAGCAAAAACCTTGCAATCTTGACAAATAGGAATTTTTTATTTGCATTTGCATGAAATTTTTGCCTTTTCCAAATCTTCTTTCAAAACCTTTTTCTCTTCTTCTAAATCAACAATTTTCTTTTCAAGACTTTTGTAATCATTTTTTAATTTATTATGAAGAGAAGTTTTTCAGATTTTTCACATAAATCAAGAAATTCTTCAAGCAATTCATCATAATTATTTGGAAGACCAAAATCACTTACCTTGCTACATGTGGATTCAACATCATCCGCCATGAGACAAATATTTGCTTCTTATTTCGAGTCACTTGAATTTTGAGAAGAACTCACTTCATTATCTTCCCAAGCAATCTATGCCTTCTTTTTCTTTTTATCAAAAGGCTTCTTATTCTTCTTTCCTTTTTCTTCTTCTTTCTTGATGTTGGGGCATTCTAACTTCAAGTGTCCCCTTTTTCCACAACCATAACATTTATAATTGTCAATAGAATTTAAATTTTCAGATTTCTTACCTTTCTTGAAATTCCCTTTGTTTTTGCCCTTGATGAACGTTTTGTATTTCTTGACAAACATGTTAATGTCACTGCATTCAAGATCATCATCTGTATCACTACTCTCATCTTTATAGGATTTGGCTTTAAGAGCAACACCTTTCCTCTTGACATCTTCTTCTTCTCCTTTGAAGTGTCCAAGTTCAATTTCGTGTTCTCTAAGCTTTCCAAAGAGAGTGGTCATGTTCATATTTGTGAGATTCTTTGATTCCGTGATTGCCGTCACTTTGGGTTGCCATGTCTTGTCCAAAGATTTCAAAATTTTCACATTTAATTCCTCAGTGTCAAATTTCTTACCTAATGCCTTGAGGTGATTTACAATGTGAGTAAATCTTTTCTGGACATCATAAATGGTTTTTCCCTTGCTCATACGGAACATCTCATACTCTTGAAGCAAGGTATTTTTCTTGATCTCTTAACATCCTTCGTGCCTTCATTGTGACTTCAAGAGTGTCCCACATCTCCTTTGCTGTAGTGCAATCAGATAACCTGCAAAACTCATCAACAGTTAAGGCAGATGATATCATATTGCAAGCCCTTATGTCACATTGATGCTCGTTGTACTCTTCTTTTGTCCATCTTGCTCTTTCTTTGGGTACCTGCACTTCGTTAACAGTGGTCATAGGAATATATGGACCTTTAACAACTGCATCCCAAACGCCTTGATCATTAGACCTAAGGAAAATCTTCATCCTCTTTTTTCAAAAAGGATAATTTTCACCAGTAAAGAGTGGTGGTCTATGAATAGATGCACCTTCAATAAAAGATTGATTTTTCCTGCCATAAGAATCTTTGATTTTGAATAACTTACAAAAACCAGCTCTGATACCAATTGTTAGAAATAACAACAGTGCAAAAATCAAGAGGGGGGTGAATTGGATTTTTAAAAAAAAATTCCCTTTTAAAATAATTTTCCACATTTTAAATAATTCTTCTAAAATCAAGATTCGGATTTTTCTTAACCTTTGATAAGAGCAGTTTGAGTAACAATTGTTAATATGATCCGCAATAAAATAAAGAGATAGGGAAAGAGAGATAGAACACAGAAATTTATACTGGTTCGGATTTAGCCAATCCTACGTCCAGTTCCTAATCACCACAAACACGTGATGATCACCCCACTATCTTTAAATGTAATTACAAACACCAATCAGTGACAACATGTAAAAATAAATAAAGATAAAACAGCAACACCTCCTTAGACACACTAAGGATGATCCCCACCTCTCTTGACACACAAGAGATGAACACACCTCCCTTTATAACAGATCCAAGGGATGAATTACAACAATCAATAAACAGTAAAGAAAACACCTGATGAGTGCTTGATATGAAAGCTTAAGCACAATGCAATCACCACTTCCAAGAACTTAGATCAACCTTGAGAGAGCAAGAAAGCGGTTTTGAAAATTTTAGCGCAAGAACACTTTTAATTTCATGTTTGATCATATGTGTTTAACCTAAGACGTTGTCTTTCATTTTATAATTTGAAATCAGCTCAAAGTTTTCATTCTTAGGTTGATTCAGCATTGAATTCGCAAAAACATCGTATTTAATCGATTATATAAAAGCTGTAATCGATTATATCAGAGTAAAACTGGAAAACACATTTTTCCTTATACAATCGATTAGATTAAGGCCATAATCGATTATATGAAACCCAGAAGCAATATAATCGATTATCAAAAATACTTTTAATTCAAATTTGAAGTTAAATAATCGATTCTATTTCGATACCTAATCGATTAAAAGCGTAGAAAAAGGTTTTTGCGAAAATATGACTTGCTCTCAAGTTTGAAATAGCCTTTAATGGGATTTATGACTTACTCTTTTTATCCGTCACTCAAAACTGAAACTTCTAAACTTGAATCTTCAACACTTGAGAGAATCTTCATCAATCTTCTTCCTTGAAAGCATTTATTCTTCTTTATATCTTGCCTTTATATCCATGAAGCAACCTTCCTTTATGAGATAAAATCAAGTCTTTAATGTTGCAATAAAACTTTATATCTTCATCATCAAAACTCCAATCTTCATGACTTATTGAGACTAAAAACTTCATCAAAGCTTTTCTGAGTAACTTTTTACTCATACTTGAAATATGTCAACATGATATTTTGAGGCGGAGCTCGACTTTCCAACACTCTGAATCTGATATTTGGGACATGTTAATGGCTATGAACATCCAGGATCACCAAGTTATGTTGCAGTGTTATAATTTTCTCTGCAACAATCCATCACTTACTAGGCAACTTTTCGGATTGCCCCCACAATTCCGCCTACACCATTTACTTCAATTAATGCGTGGAAATAGTTGATTTTCCATTTAACTTGTTATACTATTTTCTTTATTTTTATTTAATTAGTTGTTATGTGACTATAGTCCTCATCCACTCAACGTCATGGACGCAAAGTGGCAGAAAGTTAAAGATAAATTGCAAAAATTGAAAAAAGAACTTCATGAAGGAAATAAGTTGAATGAACAAATAACTAAGAATATTGAAAGACAAAGGTCACTCATGCAAAGAACAAATGACCTAATAAATCGACAACTCAACATGATCACAAGAAACTCATCAGGGAAACATTCAGAACATGAAATTTGGAACATGATAGAGAAGATGAACCTACAGGATGACACAATTTCGCTTAAGTGTTAGGAGTTCCTCTGCAATAACCCATGTCACACTAAGCAACTATTTGAACTTCCCCTCATATGCATCAAAACCATTTGCTTGAGCTAATGAGTGGAATTGCTTTATTTTAGACTTAATATATGTTGTATTCTATTTTAATTTTTATGTTTAATTAATATGTAATGTTATGAACAATATGTCAGAACTTGTATTTCATTTTAATGTTATTTGAACTATGTCACAATGTGTTTTAATTAAAATATGTCTAAAGTTCAATGTACGTTATGTATAAATAATTATGCAATGTATGTACATATTGTTAATAAATTTTTGCAGTTTACCAGGAATGGCCTCATCTTCAACACCCAAAAGACAGAGAAGTGCAAGGGAAAGGAAGGGAAAAGACCCTGCCACTAGTCATGACGTTTCTGGTAGGAAGCTACCAAGCATTCAAGAAATGTTGAATCATACACGTTTCTTTAGCAAGCATGATCAGATGGTTGAATATGGCCACAATTTCTACACTAGGACAATCCTTTCACCAAAGATAATGGATTTTCCATATTTTGCAGAATCGGGACTATATTTTCATCATCACTTACAATTTCAAGGTTTGCAACAATTTTTAATGCTGAGAGTTCCATACTACCAAGACCTTATAAAAGTCTTTTATTCAAATTTGAGAGTCACTCAAGCTGGTACCCTCGATAGTGAGGTTAGTAAGAAATAGATAAAAATGAAACCAGCTAATTGATTAACTATCGCTCATCTCAAATATTAGGGGCAAAAGCTTTCTTTTTCAAATATCCCTGAGGAACTCGAGTATGACTGTGATATTGCCTTGAGTTCCATGATCAGGCCAGAACTGCAGGGTCAAAATGTTAGAAAAGTAGGTAGTCTAAATGTTAATGATAGACTTCTGCATTACGTATATGTTCATATGTTGAGTCCCCGGTCCAGTAATTTTGCACAAGTATTGCAGGAGGACATTTTCATGTTATAGGCCATGAAAAATAACATTTTGATTAACTGGTCTCATCACATCATGGAACATATGATTAAATGTCGGCACACAGGCATGCCTCTTCCGTACGCCATTCTGATTACATGCATTATGGCTCATTATGGCGTAGACTTATCTGTGGATGCAACCGACATGTTAGGATGGAAACACTTTTTTAATAAAAATACTTTGAAAAAAATGAATGTTGTTAATGTAAATGGTGTTTTGGCAACACGGTAGGGTCAACTAGGATGTTGAAGAAGACACGGACAATGACGAACTACCAATACCTGAGGACCCACCAATACCTGAAGAGCCAACAATATCTCAGCAACATCAGGTTCCGCATACCCCAACACAACCCCCAGTCCAGCATGATGCTCAAATGCTTGATCAAATTTGGCATGATATTCAGGGGTTGCAAGAAAGATTTAAATACTTGAACATAAATATAAATAATCGTCTTCAGGGATTGCAGCAAGGACTAAATAACATGAACACAAACATGGATAGGGGTTTTGAGACACTTCATAAAAAATATGATGATATGGAACAAAGATTTCGCGACTTCCAGGACTCTTTTGAATGAATGATGTTGTGGAACAAAGACTCTTCTCAATGAATGATGTTGTGCAACTTTATTTTTTACAACTTTTTTATTATTATTGTAATGTTTGTATGTTTAATTTTAATGAAATTTTAATTTTAATTTTTATAAATTACATTTTCAGCATCTTTGCATGTACTCACGTCATCAGATTATTCAAAATTATTTTTCAGTTCGATATTTGGAATATGAAATGAAAAATAAGTTTAAATAAATTATCAAAATCCATTTCATAATTAACTTTGTAACAAAGGGAAAAATAGTAATTTTCTCATTTTATCAATTACAAAATTAATTTTAAATTATCACATCACTCACAAACTTTCACAAACTTTCCCTTCACTTTCCACTATCTTTCCCTTAAAACAAACAACTTCACTTTTCACTCTCTTTCCCTTCAAATCCACTCTTTTCCTCTCCCTCATTTCCATCTTCAAAAGGGAACAAAGCATTAAAGTGTTTCTTAATTGATTAAAATAGTGAGAATCAAAACATTCCAGAATTGTTCATAAACTATTCAAAAGTTTAAAGAAACAAATATAAAAAAAAATTATTATTAGTAGGAAAAAATACAAACTTATCTTTACACATAGATCTCAAACAACCCAAAAAGAAATACCACAATATGAATTCTTGACTTTTTGAGAATTCCTATAAAACAAATGAAAATTTTCTTGGTACCCATTTTAAATTTGGGTCCTTTGAACTTTTTTTCAAAAAGTCTTGCTCTTTTCAAAATTTTCTATGAAATCTTTATCTTCTTGAAATACTTTTAGAAATCCTTCAAGAAAAACTTTAAACCCTTTTTAAAAGTTATTCTAAAAATTGCAGTAATTAAAACTTAAAATACACTTTGTTTGTGAATAAAGATTTGTACATGAATTACAAACAACATTGCAGTACAAAAAGATTAAGTGAGGAGAGATAAGGAACAGGAAAGAACACACCAAGATTTATGTCAGATAAACTTAATCATATATGTAGTCTCAACTAGAATCCACTATCTTAAAATATTTTTATAAACAAACACGCATGCAATGATATATAAGATAGACATAAGAAACATCAACTCTTAGAATAAATCTAAGGAGGATATAGCTTATAAACTTCTGAATCAATTTAAGGAGTACATCCAAATAAACTCCTAATCAATTAAAAAAGGATATATAAGATATTAGCTCCTGAAACAATAAACTCTTGATTGGACAAGATGATATATTCAACTCTTAATACAAATAAAGAGGAAAGCACAAACAACAAAATATTTTTTTTACAATAAGAGGATATAAGTGGGAACACTTTCGAAGATAAAGAAAAGAAAGGTGAAAAGTTACCAATGCATAGTTGAAGCAATCACAAGTACATAACTTAGCACATGTTCACAACTTTTGAAAATTAACTTTCTTGAAAATTCTTGAAGCTCTTCTGGACAAAATGTTATTTGTTCAGAAGATTCATTTAAATGTATTTCTAATGTTTCAAAAGTTGTGTAACAAAATACACAACCACTGTCTTTATATAGAGTTTGTAATGATTATTTAAAAATGGGCAACAATGCTTCTAATCGATTATAAAAATATTAATTGATTATTTTAACCGTTGCGTGTATTTCCAAAAATATACTTTTGTTTTAATGAACAAAAAATATTTTTTATCGATTATTTTGTTCTTGTACTAGTTAAACTTCAAAAACAATTTAATCAATTAATCCCAATTTTAATAAATTATGACCAATATTTTTAATCTATTAAAATTTGTATTAATCTAAAACAAATACTAAAATCTTTTGAAAAACAAGATCAATTTAATCGATTATATATATGCAGGTAATCAATTAAAATAAAATAAAAAACTTTTTAAAAATATTTTTAAGTTTTTTAAAAAAAATTGTAAAAATTACTTTTATTGTGAACTAAGATAAGATACTCATAATTTACTTTCTGTAAAACTCACAAACATATATATTAAAAACTGTAATACAATACAATTTTATAAAATTGTTCATCATCTTAAACAACATCGTCATCAAAATTAGAAAGGATGACTTGTCCTTCATATCTAACCATCTTTGGATTGAAACTTATAGCGAAAGTTTGTTAGGTGGTTGTGTAGTATTGGTATCTATGGTAGTTTTGTTTCTGGTTTGGTTTTGGCTAGTTGTGTATATGTAGGGTATACCCTTTCTTGGACTGGCCAGTTACGTAAATCTAAGTATTGTGGCCGATTTTAAAGCTAAATTTATCTAGTCAATGAGTGGCATGAGGATGCTAATACAAGTAGACAATATGAATTTTGGTAATCTGTGTTTTGCAGAGGTAAGATAATGAGGGGAGAAATCAGTTTATGGGATAGCAATCCATAGGGGCATATCAGTGTTGTTTACAAGTATGCATGTAGGGTGAATTTTCTGCAGGTTCAAGCTAGACAGGGTAGGACAATGATAAGGCATGGATGATTGCAAAAGCAGAAACAGTGGAGGTCAAGAGGCACTAAGAGGATCGAGCGTGATGAATGTTGGATGCAGAGGCCAATAGGGTACTGGGCATAGTTAGGACATGGAAACAAAGAGATGAACATCGCCAGCAAATTGGAAGACCTTTAGAGATTCTTAGAACAAGAGCTGATATGCTATGGTCATCTTCCTGCAATAGCTAACTAACGTAAAACTTTTGCAAACAAATTGACAATTAGCAGTTGCTGAAGATTTACGAAGAATGTCATGTTAATAGAAATGAGGGTAGGCTTACTAAGAAACCCTGGCACCGTTTTATTACATTATTAGGAGTAGACTATAGTACGTTTTATAGCTAGCTATTTAGTCCATATATATATATAGTTTTATATGGGTTGAGTAGCCTAAATACTTCATTCATATAATATTTTCTTTTGCTAATTAAAAAAAATCGAAACTTAAATCCTATATTAAATATACATTTAGCTTTACAAAATTTACAATGTGATCATATAATATTTATCCAAATATTACATTTAAGTGCAATTTCTACATTAAAATTAGAAACTTATATGGTTGCCCAATCATTGAATTAAAATTATATGCTTCAATTAAAAACAATAGTTGTAACTAGATAAATAAATAATAACTCATATCATATTAATGGTATATTCACATATCATTCAAAATTAATGGTATACTCATATCATATTAATCCTGAGATATTTTAAATTTAAATTAAAATAATTGACTACATTCTTAAAAAAATACTAATACATAAAATTTTGAAGCCCCATGTTGATCAAACTTAGAAGATATCTGGGTATCACATTTTTTGCAAAAGTTGTAAAACATACAATAAATGAAGTTTGGGTTAAGTGATATGTGTAGGTAATGTAAATAATTAATAGAAAATTGCGAAAAGAATATAATTTTTGTTTTGATACCTAGTATACCTATTATACCTATTATACCTATTATACTAGGTACACCGCTTTCAGCAACTATATGTCAATTATTTTTTGGAACTTTGGGTAGTCGGAGCCGACACATTGGATATGTGCATTTGCGCATGCGTAACATCATTAACACTGATTTCCCAAACTCACCTACATCAAACTCCTCTCGTTCAGGTTCCTCTCACATGATCCCAAAATTATTGAACGTTTTCTCTTTGGGTTCCATCAAATATTAAACAACCTGGGAACTAAATTCCCACCAACATTTTTGTCCACATTGATGGCATCTGATTCTTAATTATTTCAGATTTTGGTTATTTATCTTTTCAGTCACGAGTCATTGATGTATTGATTTGTTTCATAACTGATCAAGCTCCAGTGAAGATTTTAAAACCACAAACTGATATTGAATAACTGTTTGATTATATGTGCAAGTGGTCTTTGAACATGTCTCATATTCTTTGCCAATGGATGAATTGATGTTTGAAGTAACTTTTATCTTAGATTTTTTATGTTTAGAGAGATCTAAACTTCAAAAATTAATGGCTCTAGACATGGCACAGTAGGGCTGGAGCTACATAAGTTTTGGAACTATCTCAGCACAAATACTATATCAATACATTGTAGATGATGAACAGAAAAAGTTAACATTCTTAAGAATATAAAAGTTCTTTTGTGCTTTCCTTTACCTCAATTTTGGATGGAGGAGCAAGGAGATCCTGGCTGAGAGTCAAATGGAACACAGTTGACACATGTATTCTAAGTTTCAATTTCAGTTGGAATATATTTACTTATGAAACCAATCATTTTTCTTCTTTATTTAATACAAATAAATTAAAAAATGTACTTTCAAATTCATAAAATGTTTTATTCACTCTTAATTCTTGTTATCCTATTTTTAGTGCAGTACTGGTGGATAAGATAATATTTTTTTATCTTTTGGAAATATGAACGGTGATAACACTATAAAAATTAAATATATTTTTAGTTTTTAAATTATTTATTAAAATTATGTTTTATTTTTAAGGTGTTCAGAATTTTTTTTTATATTTTTTTTTATAGTTTTTAATTTTACTATGATTCATCTTTTAAGGTTTTTTTTCTTTTATTTTCTTTACTTTCATTTTTTAAAAAATATTTTTATTTATTATAAAAAATTATCTAGACCTATTTATAAAATATAAAGACGAAACAGATTCAAAGTTTATCTTAAAAATAAAATACAATTTTTATAAATACTTTTTTTAAGACTAAAAATATATTTAATCCAGACTATAATTATAACTTTTTACCTTAATTATATCTACGAAACTAAAACTATAACTTGAAACAACTAGCCCAAATGTTATAAAGATGAAGAAAATAGTTATTTTCTTAAGAGTGAGATTAATTGCAATGTGCCTTGCTTAAGGAGGCTTAAGAGGATCATATAGCTTGGACCAACCTCACTCTACCACATACTGTTGCACCACCTTAGTAATTAAATTATTTTTAATTAATAAAATGCAGGTTCGCGTGGCAAAACTTTTATAACCCTAATTGATGTGACAAAAATTCAAAATAATTTTTAACTGTAAATTTTTAAAATAGTTTGTAATAGAAAGACATCAATAGAATGAACATATATATATATATATATATATATCCTCCAAAAGTAATCTATAGTGGAAAATGTACTATGCTTTCCGTACTTAGATTCTTATAATAACATATTGGCCATCCACCCACTTTTCAACTTATTCACTAATTATTTCAGTTTGAACTTTTATTATGTGCATTAACAAAGCTTAATCATAATCATAATAATAATGATTAGGCTTCCAATCCTGCAATTGAATTGGTTGGCTTCAATTTTCATAAATATAATCATGCTTCCAACTTTCCTACATCTTAATAAGTAGTTTAAGCAAAAGAACGGAATTATCTTATCATATATATATATATATTCAGAGGGGAGGGAGATAAATTATTTAAAAAAAATATTCAAACATGTTATTTATCATTTTGTTAATAGGATTTTTCTAACATGATTCACATTTAATTGTTAGATTACCAGAAAATATAAGGTAAATGTAATGAAATATTTTAAAGTTATTCTTGGAGTAATTTTTATCAAAACTTCTATAAAAGAATTATTATTTTACTTAACAGTTAAGTTTCATGTTTTATTGAAATAAATATTTTTATCAGTACATATTATGTAATTTTATTTTTTAAATACTTTAAAAGAAAATTAACTTTTATGTTTTTTTTTTGTAAATAGTTAAACTTTTGTACATATTTTATTCCATAAATTGTGAGTTTATTTTTAATGAATGAATAATTTATAATATTAAGTTCGTTTATTATTTTGATATAATTTTTTGTTCATATATGAATTCAGTACAAAAACAATTATTGAATATAAACTAATTTAAAAAAAATAATTAGTTATTATAATAATTAAATTAAAAATTATTTTATAAACTAAAAATTATTAATATTTAAAATAATTTTTATTATAATAGAAATTATATTTTTTTTTATTATTCTTAAAATAGTATAAAATTGGTTTTTATATAATAGTGATTAAATTAATTTCTAAACTAAAATATAAGTTTATTTGGTAACTTGTTAAATTAAACTTTACATTAGTTTCTAATAAAATTAGTGATTAATTTTATTATTTTATAGATCATTAATATAATTGGTAAGAGCAATTTTTTTAGTAAATATTTTATTAAAATTTTATTTATTTATTATTTACTTATTTATTTATTAAATATATTATTTCAAATGATATTATTTTAATTCTTTATTTTATATTATTATATTCTATTATATTTTTTTATGTTATCATTTGTCTAATACTATGTATTTATGGTTTAATTTTTTTATAGGATATATTTTTTCTTTTGAATAGGAGTATAGTTGAGATAGGGAGTGAGAGAGACATCCTCCATCATGTGTCATAATTCATAATATTGATATGGTTGAATAACAAAAGAGAATCAATTCTATCACACAAAATGATGTTATAGGAAAAAAAGGTAAAACCCACTATTTCTTGCTTTAATTTTACTGTAAAATAATCAACTATTATATATATCAATTGAGCTTATCCAAAATACTAGATATTTTTAGTTTCACAGCATGATATTGGGGAATAAAACCGAATCCAATAATTATATTTTAATACATTGATAAAAGATATTATTAATTTATTTTTATTTATTAAAATTTTAATTAAAAATTTATTCATGTAATAAAAGTTCAATCTAATTTATTCATTGACATTTTTTATGCTTCATAAAATTAATATTTCAAAAAAATATTTTAAGAAAAATATTTTGAAAAGGTCAGAATTAATTTTGTAAAACAGATTATACATATATTTTTGAAACCTTTTGAAAGATAAATTTTAAAATGATTTATTTTTAAAAAGGGATTTAATGAGTTAAAGGAGAAAACCATACTTAACAAAATTTGATAAGATGGAAATTAAAGATATAGTGTGGTGGTGTGAGAGTAACAAAAGCTTAGCTTTAAATAAGTATGATTTAAATTGTTAAGAAAAAGTACAATATTTTGAACTTATACTTAAAAATATTTAATTTATAAAAGAAAAATATAATGTGTCTGATAGACGAAAAGTTTTAACAAATGATGAGTCTTAATAGACAAAAAGTCTAAACAGACGATGAGTTGATAGATAAAGAGTCTAGATAGACGAGAAGTTTTAATCAGACAAACTTCTACTAGATTATGCATATATTGTCTGACAGATGATATTTCAAACAATCATCAGATGATAAGTCATCAGATGATACATGTTTCTTTTTTATTAAACATTAAAAGATTTGTTCTTTATTTTCTCAGAGATATTTTTATGATCAATGAAACTTGCCATGTACGAAAATGCTGCTTTCACCAAAAGAAGAAAAACTCACTATCCAATGGAGGATAAGTTCTATAAGCTATTAGGATTTGTGCGAAAAGAAGAAGCATGCATTTAATGCATATATAATGCATTTCATGCATCTACGTGAAGCCTTCATCAGATGCAAGAAGAAGAAGCTAAGACCAACCTAAAGTTGAAAATGTTAGAACGGATCTCTAACGACTAGTTGCTCTTACACTATAAAAGGATCAAATTCAAATGAAGAAGATAACAACGTGCTCTTTGTAATGTGTAGAAACATTGTTTGTTCTCTCTTCAACCCTTCATAACATTTAGAAGAACATTGCTAGTGTTTCTTTGGCATCTCTAGAAGCTAATCCAATCTTATATTCGTCGGTAAGACACAATCCTTCTAGACTAGCCAAAAACTTGTTTTGTGATTCTCAATCACAAACCTTTAAACAAATCCTTGTTTTGAGTCAGAAGAGGCTTTGTAAGAAAGAATACTTAGTTGAGCCATGAGTGATTTTGTAAGAAGCAATACGGGTTAGCTAGAAGTTACTAGAAGGTGAAACAATACTTGTAGTTTGTAGCATTAGTTTACCAGTGGAACGCAATCTGGTTGATTGAGAATTGGACGTAGTCTGTGGTTTCAAAGGAACTAGTATAAAATCTTGACCATACTCTTTTTTCCCTTATCTCTTTTCAGTTGCATATTACTTGTGTATCTAATTTTAAAATGGGATTTTTCTAACTTAAACGAATGTTTGTTTTTAAAATTAGATTTAAGTAACAGACGTTGTGCATTTGTTAATCTCATCTATTGTCTGACAACCTTTACTTCTACAGACGATTTTCAAAAAGTAAGAAAAGTTTTTTTAAACACAATCCAACCCTCCCTTCTTATGTTTCCTTCTATATTTCACATAGATTCTTAAAAGAATTAATTTTTGATGAATGGTGATTTTATGTGTTTTTTGGAGGAGTTCCACATGAATGGGACGTTTATGAGAGGAGGTGATAAGTGTTCTTTATACTTAATTTGTTAAGCATGAAAATTCACTTAATTAATCTTTTTTAACATTTTTCAACATCTTTTTCATAGATTTTTCTTTAATTTTTACATTTATAGAAAAATAGGGGTTAATTATACTTTTTGATTGATACATATTCTTTTGGTAGGATTTAGTGAAGAAAAAAATTTAGGAGAAAAATGGAACACAAAAAAAAAGCAAAGCTAGTTAAGTCAACATTATCACTTGCTTAAAATCCAACCCTCCCTTCTTATGTTTCCTTCTATATTTCACATAGATTCTTAAAAGAATTAATTTTTGATGAATGGTGATTTTATGTGTTTTTTGGAGGAGTTCCACGTGAATGGGACGTTTATGAGAGGAGGTGATAAGTGTTCTTTATACTTAATTTGTTAAGCATGAAAATTCACTTAATTAATCTTTTTTAACATTTTTCAACATCTTTTTCATAGATTTTTCTTTAATTTTTACATTTATAGAAAAATAGGGGTTAATTATACTTTTTGATTGACACATATTCCTTTGGTAGGATTTAGTGAAGAAAAAAAGTTAGGAGAAAAATGGAACACAAAAAAAAAGCAAAGCTAGTTAAGTCAACATTATCACTTGCTTAACTAGATTGACTCCACACCCAGTCGACCTCCTCCCTTCTCAACCAAAACATGAACTAGAGAGCAATATATTTTGATCATTAGGTCTCGTGCAATGAGTTCTGAAAGCAAAGTGTATTAAAACATTGCTTTTAGACCTCGCCCAAAAAGCTCAAATCCTTAAACTTAATGCAGATTTATTTTATTGAGTTGATAAGGAATTGTAATTCAATAAGGTATACTTAAGTTTTTCTCTAAGAGATTGTACTATAAATTTCATGATAAAGATTTATTGTAATAAAGAAGAGAAAAATCTTTATTTTTTGAGTTTAGTGAAACAAGATACTAGGGTGGTGAAGTCTACCCCACAACAATATCCATTTTACATATTTATATCCAACTAGCTTTCTTATCCCAAAAATATTGTAGTGTTTGTTGGATTGAGCGCTTACCACTAAATCATAAGTTATAATTGTTAGTTAGGACACAACTCTTTCTACTTAAGAATGTAACAACCGAAGTTCCATGATTCGATTGTGACTTGACCCACATGGCCTAGCCCAACTGACCTTTGTCACTAGACAATTTTGATGTCACTCGCAATAACCTCCCCCTCAGCAATTGCCCCACTAGGACTCGTAACCGGACACTGATGTCAATTATTGGATTGAGCGTTTACCACTAGACCAAAACTTATATCCGTTACTTTGGGCACAACTCTTTCTACTTAAGAGCGTAAGAACTCAAACACCTCAATTCGATTGTGATTTCACTCACATGGCCTCTGACCTAACCAGTCTTCACCATAGGACAATTAATGTGACTTGCAACAATCTCTCCCTCAGTAATTTCTCCATTGGAAATCAAACTCGTAACTAGACTAATACCAATTAGCACTTACCACTAGACCAAAATTTATGGTTGTTAATTAGGGCACAACTCTTTTTACTTAATAGCGTAATAGATCATGCACCACGATTCGATTGTGACTTGCCCCATATGACCTCTGACCCAATCGATCTTCGCCATGGAATAATTGATGTCACCGACAACAATGTTTAGTTTTAACTATTCTTTTAAATTCTTTCTATTTAATCTCATTTCATGATTTAGTCGTTTATTTTAATCTTGGTAGTATAAAATTACTATACTTAGTATTATCTCAGTCCCTATGGATTTTGACACTATTACTTTTTTAAAACTACTAAAGATAATTGTGTGCTTGTCAAAAAGTCAACGAGAGACAATCCTTCCTTTATTACTCTAATTCCCTAGACTAAAATCCATTACACAACTTCTTAGTCACTAACGAAGTGATAGGTGAGGCTAAGAGGAAGGAAATGGATGTATAGATTTTAAAGTCAATTATGAGAAAACATATGATACTTTGAACTAGAACTTTCTATGACGCTAGGAATTGATTTAAGTGACAAAATGGGTGTCCTAGATTAAAGGATGTTTAGAATCTTTTATAATATTTATTCTAGTGAATGAGAGTCCTACCAAGGAAATCAACATGAAAAAGGGCTTGAGATAAAGAGACCCTTTATCCCTATTCTCTTCACAATAGTAGGAGAAAGGTTGAGTAGAGTGATGAGAGAAGCATTAAAAAAAAGATGTTTTATAGTTCAAAGTAAGAAATAATAAAGTTGAGATTAATATTTTATAATATGCATATGGTACTTAATATTTGAGAAAGGTAAGAAAGAAAACGTAGAAGTCATTAACAACATCATAAGAGTTTTTCAACTAGTATTTGGACTTAAAAGATGGATTTCTCAATGAGCATATTAGGGCTTTTGCACTATAACAAGCAAAGATACAACAAATAGCAAGAAGGTTGAACTACATATCACTAAAGTTCTCATTTTCATACCTTGGGATATCCATTGAGGCACACCAACAAAGGGAGGAGACATGGAGACCTACAATCCTAAAGGTAGCAAAAAATTTATCTCCTTCAAAGTACAAAGTCTATCTTTTGCAAGAAAATTGTGTCTAGTTAAACCTGTTAACATTAAATTTTTATCTATTATTATTATTATTTAATATTCCAAATGTTGTAGCTTGAAATTTGATTGTTATATAGAGGATATTTCCATGTGGGAGGAATGGAAAAGCAAAAGAAGATTCATTGGGATCAATTGGATCGAAAGAAGAGGGCTTAGGGATGAACAACATTTTTGTGTTCAATGAGGCACTAACAAGCAAATGGAGGTCAAAATTTCAAAATAATAATGATGACTCTTGGATTCAAATCCTATCTTCAAAGTACGAGGTTTGAAGAGTCTTGATAGAACATGGGTAAATGAATCTTCTTCAATTTTGTGGAGAGATTTAAGAAAAGTGATTTGACAAAGGTGTGAACAGAAGGATAGGAGATGACACACGTACAAGATTCTAGTTAGATAAATGATAACGAAAAAACTATTAGCGAAAAATTATAATAGGTTGTACTCAATTTCTAAACAGCAAACACATAATGTTACGAGTGAAGACTAGTTTTTGGAGAAAGAAATTTTTCGAATGAGAGAAAAGAGTTCTCCATAATATGATTACATATTTAAAAAAATAAAATTCTAAATGAATAAGGAAGATTGGTGGTCCTAGGGAAGGAAAATATAGATACATACTTTGTCAAATTTGCATATTGTTACATACAAAATCTAAAAGTAGGAGTTTGGTATTAGAAAGGTCTTTTAAAAAATATTTAAAGATACATAATCTCTTCAAAGATATAGTGTGTCACTTAGAAACTATTTTTGAAATATACTTCCAACTAAAGATAACTTAAAGAAGGACAAATTTTACAATTTACAAACTATAAGTGGAAGTTGTATTCCAAAATGTAAACTACATAATAAAAAAACTTTCTCTATGTGAAGTATTAGGTGAGTTTTAGCTTAGTCTTACAAAAATATATTATTGAAAATTTCTCTCTAACATAAAAAAGGATTAAGCAGGATAAAGAAAGATGAATGAGAAATCTTATGGCTTTTGTAATTTGGAGAATTTGGAAAGAAAAGAAAATTTTGTGCGATTCTAAAGGTTTTTTAGGGTGGGAAATTTATTTGAGATGTTAAGTTCTATTGCTAATAATAGAATAACATATTTAATCCTTGTAATAGTTCAATGTTTATGTTACGGGAGAAGAACTTTCGATTATGTCTTCGGTTATCCCTTATTTATTTTGCTTTTATATAAATAGGATATTACCTTTTTCTTTTGGTTGGGTTTCTATACTTTTTTTTTATTGTGTACCCTTTATATATTATATATAATATTTTTTATTGTTTAATGATCAAAACTAAAAAAATAAAAAATGTTAGATTAAGTTTAATATGTAAATATTAATAAAATAATCTATTAAATCATGAAAAATAATAGACAGATCATTACTCATCATAAAATTAAATGAATATATTTAATCTAATTCATTATTTTGTTTTGTTTTAATAATGAATGGATTTACTTGTAGATCGATTAAATAAATAATAAATAAATAATTTATTTATGACACATAAACTAATTTATGATATTATCATATTTAGTGAGATGTATAGTGAGATGTGAACAAGTTTATAAGAAAATTTGACATTATTTTTAAATAATTATTAAAAAAAATTTATAAAGAGATTTTAATTCAACATGAAATGTGAGTAACGAATAAAAAATATATCATCACTTTTAATATAATAATTTTAAAATTTTATATTTATAAGTTTTATTTTTGTTTATATAGAATTTAATTTTATTATTTTTATTTAATATGGGATTTTATTTTTATTCTGAATATTTGCTTACACTTAAATTTCTAAGAGTTTTTAATATTATATGAACACTTTCTACTTATTTTACTTTTGCTTCTGTACATACTTCACTTAATTGTTGTTTTTTTTACATTATAGGAACCTTCTCAAGTGTTTGACAAATTCAGACTATAGTTGGAAGATTATTTAAGAAAAGTGGATGTTTTACATTTTTTTCAATTGAATGTGATATTGATATTGCAAAAGGAGATTGTTTATCAGTGTCATTGTCCACGTGGCATCGTAGTGAAGCGACAAGACTTGCATAACTAATAAAATATTTTAACTATTTTTTGTTAATTATATTGTGAAAAGGACATTAATACGATATGAGAGTGGAAAGTGCACTATGTTTGGGTATTTAGATTCTTAAAATACTTGGTCATGCTCCCACTTTCAACTCAATGGCCAATTATTTTAATTTGACTGTTCATTATGTGCATTAACTACGCTTAATCATAACAATGATCAGGCTCCAAATCTTTATATCATTTACACATATTTGGATTGGTTGCCTCAATTTTCGTAGCTGTACTCATACTTCCAACTTTCTCAGCTCATGTTTTGAGCAGAAAATGGATCTGAACTATTTGAAGGTTTTCATTCCATTAGAAATATCTGTTTGTCAAGTCACTAGTGCCCTTTGGGGAGAAATATTATTCTGATAATTATTCTCTTCTAGTCTATGCAGGAAAATATGAAACAGCAATTTGGTTTCAAAGGCCTAATCATGATCAACAGTTGAGTTACTGAACTCCAGCGTCTGGTCGCAATCCTTGACCTATCTTGCAGATTAAATGCATATGTTCTTATCTTTGCCTCTTATCTTGTGACTTATCCCTTGTCTTCAGGCACTAAGTTTTATTCTAAAGTAGACATTAGAAGTTGGTGTTTTATAAAATTCCAAAAAAAGAGTAAATAGTTCATTTGTAGTTACCTAATCTCAATTTGGCATGTAAGATAAAAGTCATACTGATCATGATTTCCTATTGATTCATTTTGTTAATGTTCTTACACTGTTAATGCATAGAAGTAAACTAAGAAAAAACTCCAACTTGAAAAAAAGTTTATCAAAATTTCATTACTATAAGTCCCATCAAAAGTACAAATTCTAGTATTATTCCTGACTTAGTTGAATTAGGACAAAAACTCTTCCAAGTTCTCTTGTTATGTGTATAGTGGCTCAGGCACATCTCTGCTCTACCTCACTCTCTGCAGTGCTAAATAAGCAAGTACTCGGTAACCTACCAACATCATGGCCATTATAGACACATCAACCCACAAGTGGTTCAAACCCACTGATTTGATTGGAGGAAATTCTCCAACCTTGCACAAGACCCCTTTTGAGCACTCATAATAATCATCATCCATGTACTGCACACCTACAAGAAGCTTGTAACAGTAGTAGCTATAGCTTAAGTACTTGAGCCACTCTATGAAGGGAGGAATCTGTTGTATATAGTAGCCTCCAGCAATGAGGAACACAAGGGTTGTGACAGAAGCTAAAGTAGTGGCCTGTTTGACCTCCATCAAAATGGCACCAAATGCTAGGCCAAGGCTTTGAGAGACAAGGACACTGTAAAGGACCACTAGGAGGGAAAGGAGAAAGGTCAGTGGATGAGGCTTAAGCCCTCCCATCCAATAGATTATGAAGACAAATGCTGTTGGAAGTGCAAGCTCTATTGGCAAGTCTCCCACTGTTCTAGCTAGAAAGTAGGAAGAAAGACGGTACATCCCAGATGAACGTTCCTTGATCAGCATTCTTCTCTCTTGTGGAAATGTGAAAACAGCATTGTAGAGAGGGTAGAATCCCCAGAAGACAGAGAAGAAAAAGAGCAGGGCTATCTGCATTTTCAAATACAGCTCCATCCATTTCAGATCTAATGATTTTAGGTAACAACAATAATAAGTCAATAACAATAGTCTTATTCCACTTGCAGGTACGTTTGTGTGTGTATATATATATATATATATATATATATATATATACACACACCTTGTTAAAGATCAAATTATTAAAGTTTAAAATTTACGAGATACTATTTATAACCAGATTCTTTGTAACAACAAATCCCTTTCAGATAACAATGAAAACCAAAAGAAAAGGTGCTCTTAATACATAAATAAATAAAAGGATAAAGTTAAATGTTGTTAAAATATTTTGTGTTACTCTTCCGTCAGAATTAGAATTTTATTTCAATAGAAAACGTAATATAAAAATTGACATTAAACGTCAACATAAACTGTTTAAGATGAAACACCCGTTTTAATTGAAAAATAGCATTAAAAACACACACAAAGCCTATAAAATCTGTAGAATATAAAGACAAAAGAACACAACTCATATTTTAAACTTGAGGGGAAGAGACTTTTTAGTCATTAGTGTTAGAGGACAGAAACTCTGAAATGATTTGATTTGGACGTGAATACAATATAACTTGAATGCGAAAAATACTCTGAAAATAGAGGACCAATGATATGTTAACAGCACTTGCGTTAGTTGATGGTGTTTCTGTTCTTACTAATCAATAACGATCAAGTTACTGAACTTAAAAAAACTCTTACCCGGTCTCCAATGTGTGATTCAGGGGTGTGCCACCACAGAAGTCCTCCAAGGAAAGCGACACTTATGACTTGGAAAATTCTCAGCTTGTTGAAGGCTTCAAACCTTCTCTCCCGCAGCCCCCTTTGCAACAGCACTTTGAACTGATGCCACCAACTTGTGCACCATCTCTCCGGTTTTATGTGATTTCCTGCATCAATTGAGCAACAAATCAATTTCAGACCTATAAGACTTATCTAACCAAATTAACATTTGAAGCATATGCCTATGAATTCTTTTCACTGAAAAGTTAGAACACTTACTTGTGGAAGCATCCCTAATGACTTTATAGTTATTCACTTCCAAGCTGCATAATTCTTCTTTCAGCTTAGTAGCTATATTTTTGTCGTAAGCAGAGATTAATGCTTCTCTAACCAACTTATTTTCTGCCTCCTGGCTTTCACTTTGTTCAGTTGTATGCTTGGAGGAGTCCGGAGCAATTCCTGCAGTTTCTCATGGTCAAAACTCTATGTATTTAACCACACACAAATATGTTGTGTTTAGACAAGTCATTTCAGTAAACTTAGATAATTGAAAGTGGGGTCTCATTATAATTCATCTCTGGGAAAAAGAAAAACATGCAAAAAGATAATTCCAGTAGGCCAGACCATGATTCCATAATACAACAACAAAGCCTTATCTCACAAGGTGAAGTCGGTTAGATGGACTAAACCACGTCATTTGTCACACTTAAAACTCAAATCTTCAGGAATATCTAAATAAAATTTAGTTCTAGGAATCATGGCTACATAATACTACTACTACAAATAATTTAATCCAAGATAAAAAGTAAAACAGTGATTGGATTAAATTGAAAAGAAAGAATATTACCATTGGCAAGATCAAGCAACAAATCAGCTGGATTGACAATCATGGATGTGGAAAAACCAACAGAAGAAAAGTAGCCCATTGCAGTTGAAGCAGGGCCATAATAGATGGGGCTTCCTTCAGAGAGCAAGACCACTTTATCAAACATGTGATAGAGGCGACTAGAGGGTTGATGAATGGTGGTGACAACTGTTCTCCCCCCATTAGCCAAGCGTTTGATTGTGGTTATGATCCTTTGTGCTGTTGTAGAGTCCAAGCCAGAAGTGGGCTCATCCAGCAACAACAGGCTTGGATTGATGAGCATTTCCTGGCCTATGCTCACCCTTTTCCTCTCCCCTCCTGATATCCCTCTGAAAAGCGGACCTCCAATCATGCTACCCCTGCACCTGCTCAGTCCAAGCTCACTGATAACATGCTCTACATGCTGAGCTTTTTCTTCGTTGGTCAAGCTGTTGGGGAGCCTCAGAAGTGCAGTGAAGAGTAGAGTTTCAGTCACAGTGAGATGAGGGTATAACACATCATCCTGTGCCACAAAACCTGTTCTTCTTTTCATGGCCCCTGAAAAAGGCTGGTTGTTGTATGTGACCTTTCCAGATAGTTTGCCACTAAGCCTTCCTCCAAGGGCTGTGAGAAGTGTGGTTTTGCCACTGCCAGATGGCCCCAACATAGCCATTATTTCTCCTGGAGAAACCATACCTGTGACTCCTTTCAGTATGGTTTTCTCTCTAGAATTCCTTGTGCTCCCCCAACATAGACCCTTCTGCTCTACTTTAACTTTGTACACCAATTCCTCAAACTGTAAATGGAAACAGAACAGATGCCAAAAAAGAGTTAAATAATAATACCCCACATGAATGAAATATATGGTGGTGATGATGTACAATCAATGTAATGGTATATACTACCAAGTAATGATAAGGGAATGACCTTCAAAGTTATAGGGTACAAGGCAAGTTTTAGAAAAGATTGCTCGTTTTTTTGTAGGTGAAGCACGGTCTCAGTCATCTTGGGGGGTCCTTCCTGAGGGTGACTGTTGCTGTGGTCTGGTTTGGGTGCTATGCAGTTTTCTGTCATGGCTAAAGAAAGTGAGTGATTTGTTGTGTTTTGGTGGTGCTGATAGTGGTGACAATTGAGATGTGAGAGAAGTTAAGAAGTTCCTTTTAACTTTGGTTCCCGTTGTGGAGTGAGGAGGAGCACATATTATACATATATATATAGCACAAACTAAGATGTTCACTGTGCACTAACTAAGATACTGTTTTAGGACTCGCATGAATGGTGGGCTCTACCATCATTTAATCTCAGAATTATTCCAACAGAACCATTCACACATAAAACTATGAATTCTGAACCATTGCTTATGATCTCCGTCTTGTTTACTTTTTCTCATTTTCTCTTTTCTAAAGAGAGGAAGTGTACCTATAACCAAACGTTTTTCCTCAAGTCACCTTTATTACATCGTATCATCGTTTTCTTTTAATCTGCTTTCCTTGCTGAGCAAGGGCGCATAAAATATTTCTGAAGTTGATCTTGATCAAGAATTAAGACAAGTCCCTGAGTATTATTATAACTACCACTTTGGCACAATTAACATGCTCCATTGATATAAAGACACCATTTATACGTACAGTACCTAGATGGCCAAAGGAACAGTCTTTACATATACAGACAAAACAAACAGTAATTTGTATACACTACACAAATATTATAAACTATTGATGATTTAAAAGCATGCATATAATATAATACATGACAAATGTGATAGAAACACATAAATATACACGTTGTGAAAATAGCTCATAGAATACAACCTCATTTTAGACCTTCTACCATACAAACAAACAACTTGTTGCAAATGAACAATAGAAGATAAATAGTAAAATGATCAAGAAAAGAAATCACACATATAAATAATGTGGTTTAATTGAAGTGTTAATGAATTTTAATACCAATGCCAGAATTCACTACAAATTAGAGATTATAACTTAAGATTTCTCTCAAGAAATTCTTGCTCAAAGTCAAACGTTAACTACAAACATATGATACAAGTTCCTATTTACAGAGAATATATACAAATTGGACACCGACACTCAAACGACACTCGTATGACATATTTAAAAAATGTTTTTTCATCTTCAACACAATTCTGACACAACTCTGATATATTTTTTTATTTTTGACACAGATCCAATATAACATAAATAAGGACAAATAGAGTAATATTTTTAAAGTTAAAAACTCAAAAACTTATTGTATAAACTTTTATTCTAACTATAGAAAAAAAGAAGAAATCCTATATAAGCAATAATATTTATATTATATCTTCATGTATTGTGGAACTCTTAGTGAATGGATTAGATTTAATTTTGTATTAGATAGCAACATAATATTTGTGTACATGTATATTTGTGTTCTCGTCTCCTACATTTTAGAAATTATAAGTATCACAATGTTTGTAGCTATGTCGTGTTCGGTGTCCATGACATTGTCTGTGCTTCATAAAATGTGCCTATACTAACGATGAAGACACATGAATAGTGTCTTTTATTATAGAACCAGAAACATCACTAAACGGTTTCACCATATAGTCACAATAAATGCTAAAGGACTAGACAGTTTACTGGGACTTTCCACCATATACTAAACGTATCATCTTCAACTAGATGGTCTGATACAGTTATCTAGTCTAGGAACCTTAACAAAATTTTATTGGCACTATACTATGCTTCAATGGTTGAAAAAGACACTAACTTATGTAGACTGATTTTCTAGCTTATTGTAGTACCATATGCAGTAAACACATAACTCGTGAGAGATTTTTTTGTGTCCAAACACCCAATGCAGTATGAATCAACAAATCTTTCTATGGGATCTTCTTTGGCATATTGTCTAACTCTACCATAAACTAAAAATCTTCCAAGTGGTCCCTTCAAATAACAAAGAATCCACTTAAGACCTTACCAGTAAGCTTACCCAAGATTTGCCATGAAACTGCTAACAACACTCACAAAACAAGCTATGTCAAGGCAAATGCAAATCATTGCATATATCACAAAACCAACAATGTTTGCATATGGAATATCATCCATATATCTTTGTTCCTTCACCGTCTTAGGAGATTGTTCAACACTCAGCTTATAATCAGAAGCAAAAGTTGTGGATACAAATTTCAAGTTTTTTATCCTAAACTTGTCAAGAATTTTTCTAAGGTATGTTTATTAAGTAGGGATGACAATCAAACCCGCACTTGTGGGGATCGACCCGTACCTGTCCCGAGTTTGACTGGGAAAAATCAAGTTGACTGAGTTCGAGTTTTTCCATTTTAAGAAATTGGGTTCGGGGTCGAGGATGAAATTAAACCCTAAAATTAACCATATTTTTACTTAGTGTTTCTTTTTATTTTTCACACATAAAGGGCTACAATATCTTTTTTGTAACTCTATTCTTAGTGTCTATTCCACACTCTTCTATTTCCTTTCACCCTTCACTTGCTCCTTCAACTTTCTCAATTTTTTCAACTAGTTCAATATACTTTTCTCTTCATCACATCCTCCACACATTTACTTTTCTTAGTCCCTTCAACCAATTTGGTAAACGCATAAGATTAGTTCTTTGTTTATTTTTCAATGATACATTTTATTTTGAATTATGTAAGTGAACTAATGGAGAATGACATTATTTTTAATTTGGAAGATGATTATTAGATTATCTTATATTTGTTTGTTTGGAATTTTTTTTTTATATAGTGTGTTTTGAAATTATTTATTTATCAACGTCTTTAAATATGTATTAGATATTCATTTTAAAGGATTGTTAGACTCTATATTATTTGTTTTGAAGATTGATAAATTAAACTTGATATGTATAAAAAAAAACATTATCAAATACTTTTTTATTGAGCTCAGGCTTAACTTTCTCAACCTCAGGCTTACTATTGCTTGAAATCAAAATATCATCTACATACAACAACAATATTGTGAAGTGATCTTTACTAGAAACTTGAAGTAAAACACAAGTGTCATACTTGCTATGTTCAAAACCAACACGAGCAATTATGAAGACATCAAAATGCTTGTTCCATTGCCTTAAAGATTGTTTCAAACCATACAAGAATTTGTTTAATTTACAAACATAATTATTCTTGTCTTCTACCTCGAATTCTTTTGGTTGTTTCACATAGATGATCTCCTCTAAATATCCATAGAGAAACGCAGTCTTAACATCCATCTATTTTAGCTTAAGGTTAAGCTCAACAACCATGGCTAGCAACATCCTTATAGATTTGTGTTTTACTATTGTAGAGAAAACATCATCATAATCAATTCCTTATTTCTGAGTAAAGATCCTAGCCACCAATTTTGCCTTGAATTTTCATTAACCAGTTGTGGGATATCATCTTTACGTTTAAAGATCCTTTTACAACTGACCAACCTAGAACTCATAGGTCTACGAATAAGAGTCTAGGTATTGTTCAGATGAAGCGACTTCATCTACTCATTCATAGCTCCTAGCCATTAAGTCTTCGCTTTATTTGTTATTGTAGAGAATACACTAGAATATTCATCTTATAACACCTCATTAGCAGCTACTAAGAAGTATGCAATAAGCTCCTCATATTTATACCTCTCCAGAACTTTGATCGTTCTCCTTGTTCTATCTTTGCCAAGTAGTTAACCATTACCTTGTATGTCTTCATCATAAGCCTCTTATGAGTTATTTATTAAATCGTCTAATGCATCACTCTATAGTAAGCCAGATGCTTCTTCTTTGCTAAAATCCACCTCAATTTTATCCTTTTCACTAACTTGACTACTTTTGGACTCACATTCTGAAACTTTTGGCTTATAAGTCATTTCAGTTTCATTGAAGACAACATCCCTACTAATGATACAGTTCTTGAATCCTAGTTTAAGAACCATAGATGGTATCCTTTCACATTTTCTATATATCCAAGGAACACTCATTTAACAATATGTGCATCTAGTTTTCCTTGCCCCATATAAGAATAGACAACACAACCAAGATTTTCAGGTTTTTAAGGTTGGGGGAATGACCTGACCAGATTTCCTCAAGGTTTTCATTTCAACCACGGTTGAGGGGCATTTATTGATCAAGTAGGTAGTAGTAGTAGTCTCAACCTAAAACACCTTTATAACTCCAACACTTGGCCATATACTTGTTACTCTTTCCATAATGGTACTATTAAAGATCTCAACTAGGAAAATCTGCTAAGGAGTCCCAGTTATTATCCAATGTCTTGCTATGTCATTTTCTTTGCAAAAGGTGTTAAACAATTCATAAAAGAATTCAAGACCATTGTAATTTTGAACATCTTCACCATCTTACTAGTTTGTTTTCCACTAGAAGCTTCCAAGTCTTGAAATTCTAAAAAGGCTTAGCCCTTGGTCTTCTGATGGTAGATCCACAACTTCTTTGAGTAATCATCTACTATGTTTAAGAAGTATCTAGCTCAAAATTGTGATGGAGTTGAAGGCAGTTCCCACAGGTTAGCATACTCATAATCATGGCTCTTCTTCGTTCTCTACTATCTTAGATTAAACTTGATCCTGCAAAATTTTCCTTGGACACGATGCTCACAAAATCTCAAGTGCTCAATGTTGTCACTACCAAGAAAGCCTTACTTCTTCAACTACATTAAGTCTTTCTCTCTTACATGATCAAACCTTCTATGTCATATATCAATCTTGTATAAAGACAACCTGCTCAACAATAGTTGTTGAGCCAGATACTACATTACCTTCGAAGGCATATAGGCCATTCTTCCTCACATTCTTCATCACTACCATCGATCCCCCCATCACCTTCAGCCCTCTCCTTTCTCTTTTAAACACACATCCCTTCTTCTCAAGCTTACCAAGGGATATTAAGTTATGCTTCAAGCTATATACAAACCTAATTTCCTCAAGTACCCTCTCAATACTATTATGCAAATGAAACTTGATAGTTTCAACTCTAGTTATCTTATAGGACTTGTTACACTAAGGAAAATCGAACCTCTTCAAGTTTTGTAAACTTCTGAAACCATAGTCGATTAGGTGTCATGTGAAATGAACATCCTGGGTCCATGATCCACTCACAATCATCAGCAATTCTTGACACCATAAGGATCTCTAATGATTCATAACCATCCTCCGCCAGATCAAACATAGACAGTCTATCAATACTAGAAGGTCCACCATATCCAGACAATTTGTCAAAGTTGTTAGCCTTCTTCTGTTTCTAGACAGAACCTTCTAGTGTGACCTTCCTTCTAAAATGGTAACACTTGATAGATTGTGCACCTCCACCATTATGTGCTCTTAACTTTGACCTCCTTCTACCTTCTTTGTTATCATTGGTAGACAGTCTACATGTTGCTAAAAAGTCATATCCAACACCAAACGCCTTCACATCAAATTTCTTGTTCAACTCCTTTGAGCTCGAGTAGCTTGAACTTTCTCAAGAGATAAAGTTTCTCTTCCATACAGTAAGGTCTCCTTGAAATGATATGCATCTTAGACAAAAAAAACACAACAATAATAATGCTTGATCCTCATCATCAATATAAACATCAATATTCTCCAAATTCAGGATCATATTGTCGAATTCATCTAGTTATTCATTAATTTCCTTTTCACTACTCATCTTGTATGAGTATAACACATGCTTTATATATGAATGGATAACTAAGGATTTCTCCACGTACAAGCTTTCAAAATTAGTCCAAAGTCCAGCGATGATCTTCTCCTTTGAGACTAACATTTTGTCATTGAGGCTTAGAACAACTATGTTGTGAGCCTTTTCCAACAACATTTTCTTATCCTTCTTCATCGTGGAAGAATCAGGCTTAGGTTCTCCTTCCAAAGTTTTGAGGAGGCCTTGTTGAACGAAAGGCACACGGATCTTCAACTGCCACTATCTGAAATCACTCAAACTGGTAAATTTATCACTACTACAGAAGTATGAATTAACGTCGCCATTCTACGTCGGTTTAAATTTAAACGACGTTGAACGTGGGAAGTGAACATTCTACGTCGGTTATTGGTGCGAACCGACGTAGAATGTAAAAATTAAAATATTCTATGTCGGTTCGCACCAATAACCGACGTAGAAAGGTTATTATTAAAACCTATCCCGTGCTCTTCCCTCGTCACTTTTCCTCTTCGCGCCGCTGCTACTCGTCATCGTCTCCTCTGTCGCGACGCTCCCTTTCCTCTGCGACAGCGACGATCAGCTCCCCTTCGTCAGCGGCGTTAACCCTTCCTTCGTTTGGCTCTCGTCGCCCTCTCCCTCTCCTCCGTTTGGCTCCCGTCGTCGCCGCGAAGCTTGTTGGTCGTCGTCGGCGAGGTTTTCGTTCCTTGGAGGTCTCCTCTTGGCCGCTGCCACAGTCCCCTCCCCTCCCCTTGCCGTCAGCTTCCTCGCTGCCGCCATAGCCGCCGCCGTCATTGCCGCGCGCTAGGTTAGGTTTTTAATTTTATTGTTTTTTTATTTTTCGTTTTGTAGAATATAATGTTTGTATGATTAGTTTATTGAACTGTACAAGATTTGTTGTTGTTCAAAAATTTGGATTAGCAGACAGAGAAAACTCTGCTGAAATTTTGTTAGAATGATAGAGTAAACTGTACTAATTAAATAATGTTATAGTGTTTGTATGATTAGGTTATTGAAATGCCTGTAGATGATTGTTCTGATGGTATCTAGTTATACATATAATAAAAAAAACCGTATGGTATGTTGTATGCTGAAAATGATGCAATTAGGACAAAAGAAGTTACAACTATGAAATTTCTAAGATGTAATGGCCTGATAATTCTCTGTTTGGTACGACACAACTCCACAAATTTTTTCAAAATTTTTTGACAAGTGCAAGTTAGTCACATAAATGGCCAAAATTTAGGAAAATAGGTAAAAAATAGTAAAATAATAAAAAAGTTATAGTAAATTGAGGATTTTTGAAAATTTGTTTGCCCAAATCCCCTTTGGGATTTGCCAAGAGGTTCGTTGCGTCATTTCCAAAAACTTTCATTTTTTACGCATCTCCATCCGAGGTCCGTAGCAAAAGTTATGATCGTTTGAAGTTTTTCTACACCTAAATTTTGTATTTTCAAAACTATGATTATTTTGGGGGATGTGAGGCCTCTTTATCCAAGTACACATCAAAAGAACATAACACAACAAAAATTAGCGGAAAATTCAATGTCTAACTATTTGTTATGATTTTTTCAAGATCGATTAGATCCATCCAATAATGTTGTTTTTACATCAATCTTTCTTTTTCTAAATTGTTCTTCTAAGACAAAGCATATAGAAATTAGACATGTTTCATTAGAGATCATATAGCTAAGGTTTGCATTATAGAATACAAAGATACAAAACATCAATTAGCTCATATCTTCACCAAATCTTTACCTAGAGAGTCTATCTTTGAAATTTAACTATTTGAAATGTATTATATATGAAATTGTGGCTGGTTTGCTGGTTTATTTGATATGCAGGTACTAAAATTTAGGGAAAATGAGAAAATTAGAAACTGCTTTGCAGTTGGTGTGGTGACACGACTTACAACGTCGGTTAGGGCTAGAACCGACGTTGTAAGTTTGGGTGACACTTACAACGTCGGTTCTAGCCCTAACCGACGTGTAAGTCTATGATTTTCAACGTCGGTTCAATTTGAACCGACGTTCAAAATATTACTTTTAACGTCGCCTTGTTCAACGTCGGTTTTGGGGCCGTCGTAAAATGATCCCCAGAACCGACGTGAAAAGTGCTTTCTGTAACAGTGTATCAACCTCATACTTTGCCAAAATTATGATAATTGAAATTCCATGTTCACCACACTAGTTTGTTATGGAAACAACTCACAAAAGCATAAACTCACTTTAGATCTTTTACCACACAAATAGAGAACGATAACAGAGAATTTGAAAATGAGCATATATAAGGCAAAAGGTGAAAGGATCAAGAAAAGAAATCACACACAAAAGTAATGTGGTTTAATTGAAGTGTTAATGAACTTTAATCTAAATAATAAAATTCACTATGAATCAAAGAATACAACTCAAGGTTTCTCTCTTAGTAAACTCTCCCTAAAAAACAACTCAAATGTTAACTACAAACATGTGATATAAGTTCCTATTTATAGAGAATACCATTATAATTAACTTTTGTGAAACACACCTATACTGATAAGGAAGACACATGAATAATGACTTTCGTTACACAACTTGAAACATCATTAGACAATTTTACCATACAATCTCAATAGACACTAAATGACTAAATGGTCTATTGAGACTTTCCGTCATATACTAAGAACTTTATCTACTACTCGACAATTTAATATAGTTAAACGATCTAGAAATCTTAACAAGACTTTTCTGAACCAATGTTCAAAAATATACATATTAAAAATATAAAAGAAGAGATGATATCCATGTCTAAGATAGTAAAAGTCTCTAAATTGTATAATGTTCACAAAAGCACTTATATTTTTCCTCTTGAGAAAACAAATGTAGATTCAAATGTACATGTTATATTTCAGCTCCTTGTTTTACTCTACTAATGTTTTTGTCATACATAAGATATATTTTTGTTATACTATAAAAATGTACATATATGCTACAAAACTAAATACAATACACAAATCTTAAATAAATATAAAAAAATCTATTTCAAAAATGAGTTATAGTGTACAATAAAAAAAAATGATAAACACACCACGCCACATGATATACAGCTTATCTATATCTTATTCATATCAAATGAATTTGTGTTACTTCATTAAATGTACAATAAATTAATTATAAAATATTAATAAAGTAATGTCAAAGTAGTGTATGAACATTTTATGATATATCTTTATCATTATCTTAAAAAAATACAATACTACAACGAAAGCCTTCTTTTATTAGAAGAGGTCAACCACATGAATGACTAAACATCATTTAGTCTAGTTAAAAATCCAATCTGAAATCTTTGAAGATATTATTTATTAGCACATTCCTCTTTTAACGACTTTTCCAATGTTCTTCTTGGACTCTCTTTCCGTGGAACTAAAAATAATACCATTTACTCTCTTTAATAGTGTTTCTGTAGGCCCTTCTGCATTATGCAATCTGTTAATTTAACCAACCATTGTGATGTCTTCAATTACTTTGAAGAAAGCGTTTTAAAAATAAAATTGAAAAACAACTGGTAAAACAGAACTGGTTGCAATCGACGCACTTGTGAAGAGTTTGACGAGAATATGTGCTGGTACGAATAGGACTGTTATTTCGAAGTTTCCATGCTTCCTTCATGAAAGAACAACAATATTTCTTCTTATTGCGCTTTTTTTTCCTTTCTAGTTTTTGGACTCTGTAGAGAGTTATAACATAGTATGCCATGCAATAGTGATATGCGCATTATACCCTTTAGTTTATGATTTGATATACGAAACCACAAAAGGTAAACACAGCACTGCTGTGTCTTACGATGATAATGTTTGTGTCTGTTTGCAGTATGATGAAGCAAGTTGGTCTCTTAAATGCTTGTTTAGTGAGATGCCCTTGAGATAATGTGTTGGATATGATATATTCTGTGTCTGTTTTAGGTTTCCACGGTTGAGTATGGTTTTCCTTTCATGAATCCACGTGCATACTATTTGTGGGCATCATGTTGAAGAAGTGGAAAGAATTAAATATTTAAATACTTTAGGCTGCAGAGTGAACTCACCATAATGGTCCTTTCACCATTTCAACAAGGGACATGCTTGCAAGCCATGCGGGATCTCTGTCTATCTTCATATTTGGTTTTCCTAGTTAACCTTCTCAATTAAAACTTTTTGATACTTTTAAAATATAAAAACTAATTATTCCTAATGTCAACTTTTCTTATGAGTGTTAAATTTTTTTTAGAAGAATTTTTAAAAGTAATATTAGAGTCTAATTAGTTTTGGTGACCGATTTTATATCAAGGTAAACATATTTCATTATGATAACGTCTAATAAAAATTAGAATTATCACTATGGTAGTGGTTGAGTATTCCTTAAAAGAAATGTACCAGTGTAAAAATTTGGTATTAAAGATACACTAAAAATTAAGGTAATCTCATATTTGAGTAAAAGATTATTAGAAATTTAAATATAAAAATGAGAGTAAAGTTGCATAACAACTAAAAATATAAAGTTAAATTATATATAAGAAAAGAAACGATCCATAAGTATTAAACTTTAAAGATTTTTCTGAAAGTGATATCATATTTTGCTATATACATGTTGCACGAGGGTTAAATCTTCTAAGAACATTTTCCGGTACCTTAAGCCTTGTAAGATTTATGTGGTGGGATAGGGACAGTGATGCAAAGAGGATAGCACATTGCTTAAAATTTTAATTGGAGAGCCTGATGTGTGTGGTTGGTTTGTCATTTTCCACTTGTACAGCACCACAGTTGCATATAAATAGTAATGGAACTAAAGGACTAAACCCTTTTTGAAAAACCAACGTTTAAGAAATTTGATTTTCTTTTCTCACACACCTCCTCGTTGTGGCGATGGTGATGATGATTCGTTATGTCTACTACATACATGATTTTGTCTTTCCTTTGTGCTTTGAGGTGCTAATAAGGCCAAACAGTGAGTAAAGAACCCTCCAAGCCCAAATTAAAAGCACTATATTCTCTTTCCCTCTTTACTCTCTATGTGGTAGCCATCCACTAAAAAACAATAATAAAAACAAATATTAAACAGCTTTACCATATATTATTATGTAGTTACCAAAACTTTCCTACCAAATTTACAACATATAGAAAAAGGAAGAGAAATTGAAATAGGTGAATAAGAGAGTTAAATATAGGCACATGTCTAACACAACATTTCCATTTTGAGTTACTACATAAACCATTTGACTATTCGTCCAAAAAATTGATATGCAAAAAGCTTTCCAACGGCAAAGTGGTAACCGGATCCGTGGATATTATATATTAATGTTTAGAAACGTAGTAAAATGGGAAGAAGAACTTAATGATGCTGCTTTTCCTGATAAAGATATATGCGATTCTTATTCCCTCAAAGAGTTACGTGCTATGATATGATCTATAATTTTTAACATTCCTTCCAAAGACAAAGGGAAATAAGATGCTACACCGGCCAAGCTGCATAGTATACTATTCCTCTCTTCCACCCTTTTTTTTATTTTTACATTTTTAGAATGGAAGTAAGCCGAATAAGGGAAGAGAGAATGATTAAAGGTATAACTTGTCAATCAGATTCCAAATTCTGTCCATAAAATTAATTGATTAATTAATTCTTCTTCACTTTTTGTAGAGCACTTGTGGGTAATTGATGATGCTAAGTGCGCAAATGTATTTCCATTATCAACTTGTGTATTAATTATAGATGCATCATTAGAACCGTTTTCCACCTTTTCTTCCACTATTCAAGAACCCTTTTCTTTTTTATCATATATTCTCATTCATTCCCTCTTGCTTCTTCCATAATCATGTACACGGATTCTCTTTGTTTTTTTGGGTATATCTGTCTAATACCCTAACCTAGCTATAATCTAGTCAAGACCACAACCTTCAAGAACTCAATCTTGAGAACCATATAACATGCATGATTTTCACTGTGCAATGTCCCTTTTACATCAAGATTTCAGAGGGTTAGTTTACTGATAAGATTCATAAGACAAGCGTCACCTACAACTTTCTTTGGAATGAGGGGGGTTGGTGTTCTATTTCAACATCAATCTTCTGAATTCTAAACTAGCTATTATTCTCTTGCTTCAATATGATGGATGACTAAATTGGTTCACTACTTGTGCTATTTGACTAGGTCTAATCCCTGACATAGATTAAGACTCTACTGGTGTGGAACAATATGTAAATGGAAAGTGTAGTGGGTTGCATCTTTCACATAGATTTTCTTGGGGATTTTGGATAATAGCTATCATGTTTGTCCACGAGATTTTGTTTCCCGTGTGAAAAACGCACAACATATGTAGTAGCCAAAGTCTAAAATGAAACCCATAGATACACATGACAGACAAGTTCGGTTCATTCGGGTGAGGGACTATTTTATTTAAAAATTACGGATATGGGTTGTTTTTTATTTTTTTACCAATTTAGGATAAATCGTGTTTGGAGAACACGAAATATATATAGGAGTTGTATTTCTAAAATACAAATTTCTATTTTTACGTGAAGAGTCGTGCAAGAAAAATACGATTTTAATATTTTTTATATTCTTTTATTCATTTAATTAAGACCTGTGCAATGTAACATGTTTTTAATTGAAAGTCGTACTACATAACACGATTTAGTCTTTTCTTTTATTTTGTTTGTTTTTTATTTTTTATTTTTTATTTTCTTTGGTTTTTATTTTTTTTATTTTATTTATTGTTTTTTATTTTCTTTATTTTTTATTTTTGTTGTTTTTTATTTTCTGTTTTTTCATTTTTGTTGTTTTTTATTTTGTTTGTTTTTATACTAATTTCAAATAAAAAATAATAAAATTAATAAATAAATTAAATTGGATATTAAATAATTGTAAACTTTATTTAATATTCAATTTACTTTATTTATTAAGTTCATTATTTGTTTTATTTTATATTATTATAATATAAAAAAATTTAATTATTTGATATCCAATTTATTTTATTCATTAATTTTATTATATTCTTTTATTTGAAATTATTATAAAAAACAACAAAAATAAAAAACAATAAAAATAAAACACAAATAAAATAAAAATCAAAGAAAATAAAAAACAAACAAAATAAAACACAAAGAAAATAAAAATCAAAGAAAATAAAAAACAAACAAAATAAAAAAAAACCTAAATCATGCTAGCACAGTTTTCAATTGAAAGTGTGCTACATTGCACGACTCTTGATTCCTCTTAATTCATTAAAAAAATATAAAACGAGAATGAATAAAAAATATAAAAAATATTCAAATCATGTTTTTCTTGTACGACTCTTGTCAAGTGAATAAACCGACAAATTCATCAAAACCTAGATGTAAGATTTATCGAATGCAATTTCATTAACGTTGTTTGAACTAATGAAAATTCTATAATTTAAATTAGTGTGTTGGGTGAATATATTTATTATAAAATTAATATCTAAATAGTATAGTAAAAAATTATATATATCAAACAGGAAATATTCAAGTTAGTTAATATCAAAATATGTAAATTAAAGAAATTGAAACAGGTTCTTCGTATGAAAAAATATAAATCAAAATAGATTAAATCGTATTTCTTTTTATTAGTTATTGTTTCCAACTATTAATAATCTATACAAATACTATAATTAAAAAAAAGGTGATTCGTTTCTTCTGTTAATCTTTCACTTTGCACCGCTATCGAATATTTTGCAACGGCCGGGTGGAGCTTTCAAGACATATTCAATGAATTTTGTCAAATCCTCATCTTTATATTTATATCCAAATTTTTATTATTTTAAATATTAATTTAATAAAATTTTACAAAAAAAATAAACAAATTATAATATATTTATAATATTATTAAAGATTTAATATTAAATATAAAAAAGAAATTATATTCATATATCTTAAATCAAAATATTAAAATATATAACAATTTGATAAAAGTCAAATAATTATAATAAAGATTTAAAAATTACATATAACTAAAAAATTTTAATAATCAAAACATCTATTTATTTTGTAACAAAACAAAAAAATCAAACATAAGATCTATGAAAAAAAAAATTATATTATCCAGTAAACTAAGGATTTAGGTGATTAAATATTTGAGATTGGGAATTAAAGATTTTCATGTTAAGACATAAATAATAAATAAAATATTATAAAGAAGTAAAAATAATTAAATTTGTAACCTAGAAAATATTTGACTCAATAGAATTGAGGTTTGTGTTTTCTGAGAATGCAATACACTATTTGAACCAAAACGTACAAAGAAGAAAAATGTATAATCAAGGTTGTGATAAAAGAAAAAATATATTAAAGATTTGAGTAAACTTTGTGGATTTTGAAAAAGTTGAATAGTTGAGAGAGAATAAAAGAATTTTGTAATGAAAGAGAAAAAAAAAGTTTGCAAAACTAAGAACCATAGAGAACAATAAATATAAATTTCTTTAGATTATCTAATAAATCATGAGTGTTTTAGTAATTTCAAAAAGAGACGGATATAAGAATAAGAATAGGTATTGGGATGGGTATGGAGGCGGGGGTGGGACGAATACGTATATATTCATCCTCATCCCCAAACCCAATTTAAAAAATTGAATATTACTCATACTCAATCAATGCAGGAATTATCCGTCAAACTCAACGGATTCAGTTAATATCTAAAGAACGAGTTCATTTGTCATCCATAATTTCTTTGGTGTTGTCTTTTTAAATAGTGTGTAAATGATTGAATAAATGTAAGATTACTATTTGTTTAAACAATAAAAAAATAATTAATAAAAAAGTCACTAATTAATAAGTTCACATATATTTATAAATTTTTATGCCTTTTAATACTTTTCAGCTAGTTAACAACTTCCTATATATGTGTGTGATTTTTTTATGTCTTCTTATACTTTAGAGCTAGATAAATAATTTATTATATTTAAAATTTTTATGTCTTCCTAATAAATGTTTTAAAGAATATTCTAAATTATTAAAAATTAAAGGTATCTCTTGCATTATACAAATACTTTGTAATAATAAATAGAAAAAAAACCATTCACAATAATCATAAATAAAAAAATATTTACCAAAGATCCTTAGAGAAAAAGTGAACTTGAGATTTTAGAAATGAATTAACGTAATAGAACATGCAAAATATAAATCAAATAGATGTCTTTACTAATTAAGAAACAAAAAAAAATTCTTTTATTGGAAATCAAATAGGAGTGCATTAAAAATCATTCCAGAACACAATTTCATCCATCCAATAAAAGGATTACAATTTCTTAACTGAAGTTAAACATTACATTTTAAATAAAGATGATAACTTTTGTTCAGTTAATAAGAAAATTGAATGTCTATTTTCTATTCAAAGGAATTGAACAAATCTGGAGGTTACATCTCATTGTACTGAACCAATGGAATAAATTGAGCCAGAAAATTGTAATTTACTTCTCATGGAAATTTATCCATAGAATTGAGTATGTTGAAAAATTCGAGATTTAATAGAATAAATTACAATTGAATTAAACAAAATTAAAATTACAAACAGATATACTCATTGATGATTTAAAATTACCAACACATATATATATATATATATATATATATATATATTCATTGATGATTAAAATTAAAATCGTCAAAAATGGTGATTTATACATCTTGAAAAAATTGGTGTCAAATGATGAAATAATTTCGAAGATACATTACCAATTGATGTATCCATCATTGGTAAGTTATTGGTTTGTATATTTTGTCCTTAAATTGTCAATAAACGTCAAAAAGTTTAGTGGTGGAAATATTTTCAAAGGTCATTACTGATAGATACAAATCCGTAAGTTAGGGTTGTATATTCTATTGTTAAATTTTTTTCCTGAATGACAAAAATAACGTGGAAGACACATTATGCGTGGGTTACATTGTTTTATCTGGTTTTTAGATAATAAAAATATTATTATATTTTTCTAAAATTTAAAGTAATTACTTTTAAATAATTATTCTTTACGTTAAATAACTACTTTTTCTGTTATATTAATAAGTAAACATTAAAAATTTAGAAAAAATTATCGCATTTGCATATGTAAATTTACTTTATGTAAATAATAATTATTTTAAATTTTAATTTGAAACAAAATATAAAATATATTTATAAATATAAAATTATTCAAATAATAAATTATTAGTTTAAAGGATCGGATAAAGTTTTTTAAGTTTAGATTAGACCATATTATTTAATTCAATTTTATTTCACGAATTTAATTAATATAATAAAAATATTTAGTAACAAAATAACATAAACTTAGCATATATATATATATATATTAAATATTTCAGAATGATCATCTAGGTCTATATAGAAATATTTTAATGTACAAAGGTATATATGGATGTGATGATAATGGGATGGAGTGGAGATAAGTTTTACTTTTTCATTCTCATTCTCGCACTTAAAATTTATCTTTGTCACTGTTTTTATATTTAATGGGTATGAAATTTTTATCTTATTTTCATCCCTATCGGACATGAGTATATTCCCATTGAATAACAAATATAATCATATTTATCCCTTGTTTCTAAATATTAATTAAATAATTTTTTAAAAAATAAAAATCATAATAAAGGAAACATGATATTATAAAGGATTCAATGTCAACATGATACGCATATTTTTTTTCTCTAATGATAAATATCAATAAAAAAATTATACTTGCATAAATTTCAAAGGGAAAATAACTGTCAATGTCAATGTTACACCTATGTCACAACAAGATTATAACATTTTAAATTTAAATTAAAATAATTATATTATTAAAAAATAATACATGGAAACTTTTTGGATTACATGGGTGTTGGTCAAACTTAGGTATTGTGTATCACTCTTCAATCTTAAATTAGAATATCATCAAATAACAATTTAATAAAGGTAAAATAATTATAGAAAAAAGTAAAAAGATGATCAAATGTATGCTCTAGAAATCTATTTATCTATACTATATACAATTGGGAATAACACCCAGAGAAACTTCAAAAAAATATCCAAATAATAATTTTTTTATGTATAAATAGCAACAGTTACGCGTGGCATTCAATCCCTTTTCCACGTTTTCCTTACACTATTCTCTCTCTTCGACACTTATCTCTTGCATAAATGCTTCCCTCACATGCTAAACTCACTACATGTGACATTTAATCCCTTTCTTCCACCTTTCCCTTACACCATTCTTTCTCGCACAAAGGTTTCTCTCTCTTGCATAAATGCTTAATGCTAAACCCACATTTCTCTCTTTCACACACACTTTTCTCTCTCTTACATAAATGCTTAAGAGGGAAGCTAAACCCACCCCACCTTTGAACCTTTCTCTCTCGCACACACTTTTTTCTCTCTTGCATAAATGCTTATGAGAGAAGCTAAACCTACCACCTTACTATATCTCGCACACACATTTGTCTCTCTCTCTCATCAACCTCTGCTTCTTTCTCTCCCACACGCACAAATGCTTGTCTGAGAACCTAAACCCAGACTACTTTCTCTCACACATGTAGAAATACTCTAAAGCTCACACCACACTTTTCTCTCTTACACAGAACCTTCCTCCATGAAAACCCATCTCTGTTCACTCTGATTTTTTTCCTTTATCACACGCTACTGCCCATCTCTCTATCACTTGCTTACACCTCTCTCTGTGATGGTAATATCAAAGTTTCTTTTTTTATCTTATCTGGAGCTGGATTGTGCGAGACGCAAAAGATGTCTTCTGACATTTTACCCTGAAATAGGGTTTCAAGCATGGTTATGCTCTCTACTCTCTAGCACCACCAACATTTTACCCCAAATGGTGAGATTTCTTTCATGCCTTCTCTTCGTACATTTAGATTCAACAAAATTAGGGTTTCAGGATTCAAGATTTGTTTGCTTTATCCGCTGCGTAAGCAAGTTTAAGGTTTTCAAATTTTCTTTTTGGGTAACTTAGGCTGGATGAAAGGGAAAAGGGTAATATTTTTTTTCTGCTCTTCACGCACACTGAACTTGGTCTTTTATTTTGGTTTCTTTTTTTGTGTATACTACCTTTTCAAATCACCCTTACATATATTGACATTTACAGGTATGTCTTCTGAATTGGTATTTGGTACTGCTTTAACAACATTTTAAATTTCAGATTTGAAAACCCCGCGCATTTGTGAGGGTTTTCTTTGAGTGTCACATATATATAAGCCCATGACTTGGTTTGTATGCTTACATTGAGTGCAGAAACCCAGTAATAGTCATGGAACAATAAAACAAATACGATGTTCTTGCTAATGTGAATGGTGAAAAGGATCATTGGAAGATACTAGTGAAGGTCATTCGTTTGTGGTTCGGTTGATGCTGAATTCTTTTCTAAAAAGCAGTGCAAGGTCGATAGTTGTTCTATGACCATTGCAGAGGTACAATATTGTTTCTTTCGTTTGTTATTTATATTGTTGGAATAAATGGCTGAGTTTAAGAGGAGAGTGAATTAAACTCTTAATAGATTTTCGAAATCCAAGGCCAATTTCTGAAAAACAGATTTTAAATGAAGATGAAAATCAATTCTTTAAAGATTCTTGAAATGCTTATACCAATGTATCATATATCCAATTCAATTAGCAATTCAAATATCAATTACAGAATTTAAAGAAGCAGGGAAAGAAGATCAACACAAGAGATTTATACTGGTTCACCTTCCAATGAAGGCTACATCCAGTTTCCTAAACACCCAAATCAAAGCAATTCACTAAATTTCAGTTTTTATATGAACCCTACATGAAAAACTAAAACCAGAACAATACACTTGATCTTGAACCCTACAAGATCTGTATACCCTTGTAAAACCCTATTACAAGAACACCTTAATCACCCTGATTAAGAAGAAACAAACCCAGTACAAGATTACACAAGAATTTGGAACGAATTCACCTGAAAATCACTTTCAGAAACTGAAACAGGACAAAAAAACAGGGGATGACTTTCTATGAAAGATTCTCAATTCAATTTGATCTTGGACTCCTTGATTGATTTTGCAAATTGATTTAGAACACTTGAAAAGTCTCCTTGAACAATGGGTTTCTCAGTAATTGATTCGTTGCCCAGTTCTTTAAAACTCAAAGTATTTAAAACAGAACTGATCCAATGATTTAAAGCTGTTTCTGATAAAATCAGTCAGTTGAAACGCGATTTAGCTAGTTGTTTTCATTAAAATGAATTTTCCAGAAAGCACCCAAATTCTGAAAACTGAAAACAGTCAGTTGAAAACGCGATCAAACTAGTGGAAATCATTAAAGGAAAATCCTTAAGTGATTTTAGCCTGTTTAAATGCGAATCAACCAAATTTTCCAGAGAGCTTTAATTTCTCAAAAATAGCTCCAGAATTTTAGCTGATTTAAATTCTAAAAAATAGCTAGCTGAAATCAGCCAAAACAAAGCTTTAAAACACCAGTTGGTTAAAATGTTTAAGAATAACTTAGCCATCAAATTAAGAACATTTTAACTAATTGAAAACACATTTTTAATGAGTTGAAAAACAGTTAAGACTTTTAAAAATATTTCAAAACATTTTAAAACATTTCAAACCATTTTAAAACACAAGATTAAGTCCAAGATTAAATGAAATGCATCTTACCCCACATCCTAAGACACTCTAATCCTAAGATAAAATCTTCATTCTTCAAGCACCATCATCTTCATCATCAAAGTGGTTGGAGACATCAAATTAACTTGAAACCAAGTCTTCAAGTCCAACATATATGATTGACGTTAAAAATAATTTCAAGGTGTAGTTCTATGTGCATATGTTTTGGCAGGATTTATATGATAAATTCTTTGATGCACATGATGATATTCAGAGTGAAATAGTGGATTTGGGCTCTGAGAGTGCTTTGAAGAGTAATTTGGTAATGCCAACTATTAACTTGGACTAAGTGGAGGATGACATCCCTTTAAAGAAGTTGAAGAAAAAGATCAAGGTTGAGGAAGACAAATGATCATGTATCTGAGGCTTATATGTGTGTTTTGTATAAGAAACTGATTGGGATGCTAAGTCTTTTAATTTGTTAATGTTTAAGTACTAAATCTTTGAATTTCTTATTAATCTTTTGTCCCATTTTTGTAAGACTTTTGTGTGAATTTACGTTATTGATTATGATTACATGTTCATGTTTGTTATATATTTAATTATGATTTGGTGGAGGTCAAATTAATTGACTTCAATATGAGATGTATATCCATAAATTATTCAATTGGTGGGTACACAAATGGAAATTTTTAATGTCTTTTAAAATTATAGAAAAAAAATCAAAATTAAAAAATTGTGAAAGTTTACTATAAATGGATATATTTTTTACATGTGGCACATTGAGAAAGTGAAACGTAGTGCATTCTGCTGCTGACACGTGTCTCACTCTCCTCACTCACCCTAAACCTAAAATCTCCCATATGCTTCTTTCTCTAGCACGCCTCCCTCTTCATTTCTTTTTCAAAATGTCTTTCTCTTCATTTCTTCCCCAAAACACCTCTCTCTTCATTTCTTCTCCAAGATGTTTCTTTCTCTCACAGTCTCTCACATGTCCATCTGAAACCCTTATTATTGTATTAGAGTTTTCCAAAAGCATGCTATAAGCACTGCCAAACCCTGAATCGCACGCGCACCACCGTTTTTGCTTCATTGCTTTTACATACTTCTTTCTTAGAAAGCCCATTTTTCTTCCATCTGAAAACTCTACTTTTTTTGCAGACTCGCATGCTACCACCATTTCTTCGTTCCCTTTTACAGAGTTGTTCTGTGCCAAGTTTTCTTCAATGGTGTTACAATGAGGTAAAGTGTTTTGCGCTCTCTTCTAGCACACCTTACATAGTTCACATTTTTTGCGCGATCTAAAAATCCCAATATTTTGAAATTTAGGGTTAAGAAGATTTCAATTTCAGCACAAAGTTTGGTTTTTTTGTGTGAAGAGTTTTCAGAATTTCTAAACTTAGGTTTTCTTTCTTTTTGAGGTGATTTAAAAAAACCCAATAATTTCAAATTTAGGGTTAAGAAGATATCTATTTTGGCACAAACTCTTCTGTTTTTTGTGTGAAGGATTTTTAAGATTTCTAAAATTAGGTTTTGGTTCAATTTATTTTTCTTTCAATTTTTTTAACGTTTAGGACTACAACTTGAACTATATATATGTGTCATTACTTGCTTTACATCTGAGTTGTGATACATCTGATTACTTGCATTTCACTTTGTTGGTTTGAGTATTGATCATGTCGGCTACGAACAACAAAATGAACTCCATATAAGTTGCAAATTTATTGTTGGTATTCATTTTGCAAAAGTGAAACTTTTTCAAGGTATATTTTGCAGTTTTCATTTTTAATATCTGCTTTCCATTATAAAAATTTGTAAGTTGTTCATTGAAGTATTTACTCTTTGTACGATTTAGACAAAGTTTATATTCAAAACTGCATTGATTGAACAAAGTTAGTTTTCCAACTGAATTGTGAGGAGACCCTTGAATTGAAAAAAAGGTAAGTTGTGATTATTTTGATTGAATAGTGTTGATTAAATAATAAAGAATTCATATTTATTGAATAGTTTTGATTATGGCCTGTAGGATGTGTGATGTGTGATGATACCTTTACAAGGATTAACATTAAGTCAATTGTCTAATGCTGGAAAACAAAGCATTGAGGAAGATTTCCTTCAACTTACATCCATAAATACTATTGAAGGATTAAAGGACTGTAAGGAGGTCTAAAATAAATTATACAATTGATGTTCATCGCTTTATCATTTTTATCATATGAGGGTTTGACATTGTTTTAGTTTTTAATTTGTAATTGGACAGGAAATGACCTATATTGTTTTAGTTAGCATGATGATGAATGGTGGTATACTGCTTGCATATGCAACAAAGTTATATACCCAAATTCGAAGATGTTATTATGTGAAAAATGCAACAAACATGTGTTGAAAGTGTTTCTTAAATAACAATAGTAAGTTTTGTGCATTAGATGTGTTGTTGATAATGGACTTAATATGCTATTTAGTTATGTTTCAGGTACAAGTTAAAGGTGATGAAACAAATTACACAACTTTTGTGCTTTTTGACAGGGATGCCACCACACTGTTGAATAAATCATGTGCTGATATTCTTGAAGTTGATGACAAGGTTAAGTTTTGGCTGTAAAAACACACGTGTAAAGTTATTTTTTGCTATGAATGTGTTAATTTAGTTGTGGATTTAATGAAATATTTATTTTCTTAATAAATGTTGTTGGACCAAAACGCTGGTGGTCACTTCCCCCAAAGAATTTGGAGTGCTCATGGATAAGACTATTCTATTCAAGGTTGATTGTAGAAATGGTGATAGTTTCAAATTTGAAAAATCATTTAGAGTGAAGAGAGTATGTACTGATGAAAATATCATTGACAAGTTCCTTGAGACCACCATGAATTTTGTGGTTAGTGACTTTTTTAATGTACATGCTTTGACAGATTTGATATATAAATTCTAACTATGCCAACATTGTAATAATATTTACTTTTTGTGCAAGGGTGGACATTCTCAAAAGGCGAAATTCTTTTCTGTGAAGATTTTGAAAAATGATTCAGATGCTATTAACGTTGCTAAAGTAGTGATTCAGAGTGGTGGTATATTCATTTTTTCAAGCATGTTACAATTTGTGTTTATTAGAGACATTTTCCTGTTGAGTTGAAAGAATATGTCTTCATCTTGCATGATTTGTACTGTCAAGAAGGCAACATCCTTCAAAGTTGTTAAATACAAGCAGCAAAAAGTGTTTATCTTTTCATTTATTTTGTTATAGTATACTTCAATTCTTATTTTTGCAAATTGAACCAATTGAAATATTCTACTGCAACAGTTCAAGTTCATGCCAAACCTGTCTTCTCCTCCACATATACCAAGTCATTACTTCAAAGTTATTTGGGAGAAATACAAACAACACAAGTGCATATCTTTTTCATTTATTTTGTTATAATATACTTCAATTCCGCTATGAAAAGTTGGATGACTTGAAATCTTCTACTGGAACAGGTCATGTTCGTGGCAAGCTTACTTTCTCCTTCAAATACACCAAGTCATTACTTTGAAACTGTAGGTATTCCTTCATAGAAGACTCAATTGGAAAATGTATTATTCTACTATGACATAAAGTTGGTATTTTTTAATCAAATGAATTTGAAGAGGATAATATATTTTTTTTATCTACCAAGTCATCACATCAAAGTTGTCTAGGAGAAATACAAACAACACAAGTACATATCTTTTTCATTTATTTTGTTATAATATACTTCAATTTTATTTATGAAAAGTTGGATGACTTGAAATTTTCTACTGGAACAGGTCATGTTCATGGCAAGCTTGCTTTCTCCTCCAAATATACAAGTCATTACTTTGAAACTATAGGTATTCCATCATAGAGGACTCAATTAGAAAATGTATCATTTTTTAAGTGTTCTACTCTTACAGAAAGTTAGTATTTTTTAATCAAATGAATTATAAGAGGATAATATATTTTTTTGTCTACAAGTCATAACTTCAAAGTTGTTTGAGAGAAATACAAACAACACAAGTGCATATATTTTTTATTTATTTTGTTATAATATACTTCAATTCTGTTTTTGAAAAATTGGATGACTTGAAATCTTTTACAAGAACAGATCATGTTCATGACAAACTTGTCTTTTTTCCCACATATACTAAGTCATTACTTTGAAACTAAGTATTGTAGGTATTCCTTCATAGAGGACTCAATTGAAAAATTATCATTTTCTAAGTGTTTTACTTTGATGGAAGTTGATATTTTTAAGCAAATGAGTTGTAAGATGATAATATACTTTTTTTTATCTACTAAGTCATTTATTTTGTTTTCTGATTTTAAACTTTTTAATCTTTTTACAACTATCAGAAATGATTACCTTTCTAAGGTAAGGAATTTATACTATATGTATATATGAATATTTAGCTTTTGTTGAAATGAATTTGTTTGTTCTTATCTTGTTTTAAAGATTTGCTAATGTTGCTCTTAATAACCAAGAAATAAGTTTAACAATTTTACCTATTATTTTCATTTTCTTGAAAGCTTTATTGTGTTGTTCACTAATTATGATTATGTTTTATTGTTCCAGACTCCATGGTTGAATTTAAGTTTGTTAGACTACGATTGCCTGAGAATTTTGTCTTCTATTGTTGCAACTTCTGTTGTATTTTTCGCAAGATGTATTATCTTTTGAAGTTCATCCTTGAATAAATATTTTTTATAGTATTTTCTTCGAACTATAAACTTTTTTTTGTTTCAAGATACTTAATGTTCAAAATCTATTGGAGACATCTTCCTGTTGAATTGAAAGAATGTGTCCTCATCTTGCATAATTTGTATTGTCAAGAAGACAATATACTTCAAAGTTATTCGGAAGAAATACAAGCAGAAGAAAGTGTTTATCTTTTCTATTTATTTTATTATTATATACTTCAATTCTTATTTTTACAAACTGAATGAATTAAAATATTGTACTGGAATAGTTCAAGTTCAAGAAAAACTTGATTTCTTCTCCACATATACCAAATCATTACTTATTATATAAATATCTTTTTTACTAAATTAAATATAAAATAAAATGTGTGAATAAATAAGATATATATAAAAACATATAATTTATATAGTAAATAATTAATTGATTATGATCTTATTGACATCTAATTTATATCTAATTTATTATAATATTTATATTTTTATTTGTTATCTTATATAATTTCTTTCAATTTTTTTAAGAATTAATGAATATATTTTGTAAAAGTATAAAGTAAAATTTAAATTTAATTTATAAAATAATATTATTAAATCATATAAATATCTGAATAATCAAATATAAACACATATTTAATGTTTATATTTACTATTATTTTAATCCATATTTTTACTACTTTTCTTATATTATAATGCACAAATATAAACTATATAATTTTAAAAAAATGGAAATGAAAGTACGTCAAATATAAATGTAATTTATAAATGTGAGATTGATTTATTAAAACTTATTATACATGAAATAAAATGTGTGAGTATATATATATATATAAAATTGCTATTTAACTAATGGAATCGAATGATTAATTAGTTTAAAGCTATAATATATTTCTATTTTTTATTATAACAATATTAGTTTTTATGTTGTAAATTATATAATTCTATGAGTATTATTTTTGGAATGAGTAAATAAATTTTACAGAATTTTAAAATAAAATTTAAATTTAATTTATAAAAAATATGTTACTTATAATACAAAAATAAATGACAAAATTATTTTTATAAAATTAAATAAAAATATTTTCAAGACATGTTAATACTATGTTCTTAACTTGGTTTAAGGCTAATTTGATATATGATGAGGGAAGAACTATGACTTATGCTGAATTTTCAAGTAGTTTTCTTTGGATGTCTCAACAAAGAAAATGGAAACTAAAAAAGCAAGGTTGTAATATTGGAATGTTCCACATCGATCTGGTGTATTGTACATGAGGTTCTTAACAATTCAAAAGGGTTGCACTAAATTACCACTAAGGTTATTAATTGAAGTAAGATTGATTGTATGAGACGAAACACTCATGATGAATAGATTTTGCTTTGAAGCATTTGATAGGACTTTGAGAGACATAATGAGAACTCAAAATGAAGAAAATAGCACAAAACATTTTGGTAGAGAATTCGTTGTTTTAGGAGGAAATTTTAGGAAAATCTTGCCTGTTGTAAAAAGTGTTGAGCCTTTCCCAAAATATGAGATTGAACACTGCAAAATGTGCACATACTGCAACAGATATTAAAGAATTTGCATATTGGATCCTGCAAATTGGAGATGGAAAATTTGTCTTAAATGAAAATGGTGAAGACAATCTTCAGATACCATAAGATCTTCTAATTCAAAATACTTCATCAACTTTACTGTCATTGGATGAATTTGTTTATCCAAAATTTATGCATAATATGATGTCTCCTAGATTTTTTTATGATGGAGTAGTACTTTGTCGTAGCACTAAATGTGTGGAAGAAGTAAATGATTTAATTCTCTCTAAAATATCCGGTGAAGAAATAACTTATTTAAGTTCAGACACATCTTGCAAATCTGATGAAGAATGGATCTTATACTTTTTGACTCGAGACTTCCTTTCAAATTCCAAAGGAGTGAGACTTTATCTACCGTGTCCAGTATTCACACATGAACAATTATATATGGTTATTTCTGGACTGAATTTGAAGAAAGGATTGAAAATTCTCATTTTAGATGAAGATGTAGATTTAACCATGATGACTAAAAATGTGGTGTACAAAGAGATTTTTGAAAATCTTTAAACGAAACACGTACAAGAGTAGATCACAATTGTCAGGTATAAAACATATTTTATTATATTTAGCTATAATTTTTTACTTATAACAATTAACTTCATCATTTCTTATAATTAAAATAAGAGGATAAAGTTCATGTTAATTTGAAATTCTTACTGCAAAACCAAAACCTTATTTTATTCTTATAAAATATATACTTCTGTTAATGATAATTTAAACTCCTTACGTAATATAATATTTTTAATCTAAAATTCTGCATTTGTTTGTTTCTCTTTTTACTTTTTTCTTCATACTCTAAAGAGGTTAATGAGTGTTTATTTTTCTTTTCCATGTATCCAATAAGATAGTTGCAACAAGACTTTACCTGAGACTATTGATACAATAAATTGTAAGTCTTTCTTATACGTATATTGTCTGTTACTATCATTCATATTATTGCAAAACATATACATACTTATATTAGTTCTTCTCAAAATACATATACATATATTTTTTGGTACTATCTTTCATATTATTAAAAATATATACATAATTATATTAATTCTTTTCAAAATACATATACATTGTTGCAAATAATATTTGAAGTCATCCCGTGCATTGCACGGGTAACAAAACTAGTTGGCTACAAATTTAAGTATTTGTTTTAGAAATGTCAATGCTGACTGTATGTATTTGTGTTTATATCATATTGATTGATATCAATATTAAGGAATATCAACTATATTTTTTTTTGTTGTGGTATTAATTCTATATTCTTCTCTTTTCATCCCTATCCTATTAGGTTATCTCTTGTACACATACATAAACATATATGTGTGTATTGACTTTATTAAAGGTAAAATATACATAGTGAATCCATCATTCAATTATTTCTTTTCTATTCCCCTCTACTTTGTTACCTTTTACAACGTTTGAGCATTCTCATAATGCTTGAGTGATATACACATGTTGGGCTTCTTCAAACAAGTTGAAAAGCTTCAACCACCAACACAAATATTTGAGCAACTAAATCAACACTTGAGGGCCGTGACATCTTAGCATGATTTCTAAAGATTCTAGAACCCATGCACATCATCATTATCTTTTCTTGAGTGACCATCATGTTGCTTGAACGATATTCTTCTAAAGAAGAAATATTTGTCTTTGTTTCTCTTGCTTAAGCAACAAACTCGCACTTAAATTTGCATAATGTTGCTCGAATGATGGTGAGTAATGAGTATAATCATCACATTGTTTGGGCATTGCTTGCATGGGAAGTTATCGCTTAAGCGATATTTAGCACAAGGACAACATTTCCAGCAATTCAAAGAAAATCACAATGAAAACCAACACCCAAAACTATTATCGATCTTCCAAAACATCATTTACAATTCATTAAATATACTTTTATAACATATATAACTTGCCTCATTCCCAACTCATCCTCAAAATATACATATATCACCTTCAATACATATATTCTTCCTAACCACACATGCACAAGAGATCTAAACAATTAAATATTGAATAAATATAAATATTAAGTTTCTTTACCTAGATGTAGTGTGCCTACTAGATAAAAGTTTACTCCAACACTTCCAAAAAAATGACAAATCTTTTTATCAGTTCCAAACTATCAATCTCTACACCAATAAAATATTTTATTATCAAACCACTCAAAAAGGTGAATAAAAAGAAAATACTCTTAATATGGATTAAACCACTTGTTGGTATCATACTTTTAATTGATCCACAAGGTCCATTATTTTAGTGCCTTCTCTAACCTATAATATGACAAAGTAACAATAGTTACACTTTTTCTAAATTTAGAAAGACTTTAAAAAATCAGAGTTTTAAAAATACAAAATTATAAAAAGACTAAAAAAATATATATAAAAACTATTTATAAATTATATTTTTTATTCTTTAATTTTTTTTAATAAAATTCAAGACTTTCAATGTTGTTATTCATTTTTATTATTTTATAATAAAATTTGTTTAATTTTACTTCTTAATATTAGTTCATCTCTTATAATATTGTAATTTTTTATATAAATTTTATTTTAGATATTAATATTTTTATAGTAATCTTTATTGCTTGGGAAATATTATATTTTTTCTTACTCACATCATTATTTAACAAAAACAAAAGGATAAAATAAAACAAAAAATACATAAATTAAAATATTTTTTAAAAGGAAACAAAATAAAAGACACTCTTATGTAAGCAATTTTTTAAATATACACATTGTAATGACTCATATTATTTTACAAAATATTTTCATATCCATGCATATCTCCTTTTTATTATATACGCATACATTATAGATATAAGTTTTTCAAAATAGATTTAATTTTTACAAAATATAAAATAATAAAATATTATCTTTTCAAAACTAAAAACTTCATTTATCTCATCTTATAAGCCATTCTAAGATGTTTTCACAAATTTCTACTATTTACTTTCATGTATCAATTATAATTATAATAGTTATTATACAATAAATTATACACCAAAATAAGCTAATTTAAATTCAATAAACCACAACTCACAAATAGGTATATAGAACATATGTAATGAAGTATTCTAATCACACATACATTTATAAACAATTTTTATCTTTCACAAGATTTGTAAAGGGCAACGAAATTCATATATACTCATCACTTTCCTAACTCAAGAACCATGAGACTATGATATCTTTCAAAATACACATATTAAACGTCTCACCAAAGTCTAACACATGACCCATATTAAAATTTAATATCACATTTTAGTAGTTCAATATAGTGACAATAGTTCATTAAGAGAACCTCATTAAGTTTTTCATCACCTAAGAATTTCTTAATGTATATGATTTATACTATCACTAAAGTCATAATATATCTTGAGTTATGTGTCCTAACATGCAACACTACAAAAACATATTCGAACAAGAATATGCTTCCATGAATCTGCTATTTCTCATCTCAAGTATTTGTTTTTTCGCATCAAATTCAACGACCACATCATTTAATCTATTCTCATCAACATATACACACTTCTTAATCACCACAAGAAATATTTGATTTCATTATATAAACTTTTAAAAATAAAGATGTCTCACTTGAACAAGACATCATCGCTTGAGCAACGTTATTTTAAAGTAGAGAGAATCAATACTCGCTCTTCCCTGCTCATGAACCAATGCTTATGAAATGAGATATGTAGCTTGAGTGTTATTAAATGCTTGAGCGATATATCTTTGGAGGTTATAGAATCAACTCGACATTTTCCTTGCTTGAATCAAATGATGATTTAAGCATCAAAACTCTTAAAGTAAAGATAATTGATTCACTCTCTTTTTCACTTGAGTGCACAAATGAGTGTTTAAGCATCCAAACTCTCATAAGAGAGAGAGAGAGAGAGAATTAATTTGATCTCTTCACTCAAACTACCAACCATGACTTAAGCAAGAAACTCTATTGTTTGAACAACCAAATGAAGTACAATATACTTGTCTCAGTTAAAATGAAAACAAAATTTAATTAAAGCAAAATTTTACATCATATCCTACTCACCATTTCTACATAATTACAATATAAAACCTATATCTAATTTTCATTATAAACATCACACAAAATAATTGTTAGATCGAGTGTTTACCACTAAACCAAAACTTATAGTCATTAGTTAGGATGCAAATTTTTCTACTTAAGAGCGTAATAGTGAAAATACTATTTGTGACTTGGCCCACATGACCTTTCATCCATATGGCCATTTCCATAGGACAATTTATGTCACCCGCAACAATCTCCCCCTCAACAATTGCCTCAATGGAAATCGAACTCGTGATCTTGATTTTGATACCAATTGTTGGATCGAACACTTACCACTAGATCAAAAGTTATAACCATTAGTTAGGATACAACTATTTTTACTTAAGAGTGTAACAACCCAAGTGCCATGAATCGATTGTGACTTAGTCCACATGGCCTCTACCTCTAGCACATCTGGTCATCACTGCGGGACAATTAATATCACCCGCAACAATAATTTTCACAATACCATCATGTATACTTCAATATCAAGAATACACACTACTAGAAATTTATCAAGTATAAACTAATTTAGACACAAAGAATAATAATTTATTATATTGACTAATTTAGAAAATATTTTACAAACTAAAAATCATTAGTATCTAAAATAATTTTTATTATTAATAAAATAAATAGAAACTGTTTTTTTTTTTGGCTACTAATCTTAGAAAAAAAATGAATTGATTTTTATATTCTGGTAACTAAATTGGTTCTTTTTATTAGAATCTAAATTAATTTATAATATTAACTATTAAGATTTAAACTACTTATTAAATTAGATTTTAAATTAATCTCTAATTATATTAATGACTAATTTGATATTTTTAATATCAATAATATAATTTTTAAAGCACCTATTTTTTTTAGTGACAATTGTCTATAAATATTCCTCTCATCAACATAAACACAATATGCCCAATTCAATTTTCTTATAAACTAAAGGATTTGAATGTATCCTTTTAATTCAATAAAATCATGCAAATTAAAATAAAATAGAAAATTCTCCACTAATTTAACCACAAACATGTAAATTAGGATTTACAATTCATCTCAACTTATGAATCTAGCTAATTTCTTGTACCTTTTATCACTAACCCCTTCAAAACTCCCTCATCAACATAAAAAAAGTCAAAAAAGTTACTTACTAATAAAAAGTCTCTTCAAAAATTAAAAAAAGAAAACATCATTATATACTTTTAATAATTGAGAATCATCTTTTCCAGTTAATAAAAACGAACTTAATATTTGCTCTCTTTCTATAATAAAAATATCCGATAATAAATTTATAATACTTAATAATATAATTGGAGAATAAATCCAGATAGACTAAAAATAAAAATATTCAATAATTAATTAATATTAGGAATATTTGATTTTGCATTCAAATTAATATATGATAATATAATTGGAGAATAAATCAGATAAATTAATAATAAAAATATATAATAATAAATTAATATTACAAATATTTTATCATACATTCAAAATCATATCTGAAAATATATTTGGAGAATAAATAAAATATATTGATAATATGATCCAAGAAAAAAATAAAGGGAATATCTAACAAGAAGAAAATAAAGGGAATATCCAACAAGAAGGTCTAAAAATGCTTAATTATAAGTAATGTCACTAGGATTTGACAGACATAAGAGACTATGAATGCTCTAACTTAGTGATCGTCATATCTTCACATACATTCATAAATATTTGTTTTCTTTCACAATATTCAAAAAGGGAAACAACATTCATATACCCATCACTTTCCTAATCCAAGAGCCATACGACTATGATGTCTTTGAAATACACATATTGAGAAAGTCCCACCAAAGTCTAACAAATGACTCATATTAAAGTTTAGTATTACATTTTAGTAGTTCAATATAGTAAATAATTCGTTAAATGAATCTTATTTAGTTTTTCATCACCTAATAATGTCTTAATGTATGTGATTTAGACTATCAATAAAATCATAATATATTTTTTGAGTAATGTGCTCCAATATGCAACACTATAATATTTGAACAAGAATATGCTCTCATTTATTTGTTATTTCTCATCTCAGGTATTTTTTGTTTCACATCAAATTCAACCACCACATCATTTAATTTATATTGATCAACATATATACACTTCTTAATCACCACAAGAAATATATAACATATTATCATCCATTAGTAACCCAAAATAAAATATTTAATTTCATTATATAACTTTTTATAAATAAAGACGTCTCACTTGAACAAAACATCATCGCTTGAGCAATGTTTTTAATTAAATGCAACATTTTACATCAAATCTACTCATCATTTCTACAAAATTACAATATAAAACCTATATCTAATTCTCATTATAAACATCACACAAAATAATTGTTGGATCGAGTGCTTATCATTAGACCAAAAACTATAGTCGTTAGTTATGGTGCAACTCTTTCTACTTAAGAGCATAACAATCCAAACACCATAATTTGATTGTGACTTGGGTCACATGGTCTTTGACCCACTTAGGCGTTGCCATGAGACAATTGATGTCACCTGAAACAATCTTTCTCTCAGCAATTGCCTCGTTGGAAATTAAACTCGTGACTTTGGTTTTGATACCAATTATTGGATCGAGCGTTTACCACTATACTAAAAGTTATAGCCATTAGTTAAGGCATAATTCTTTCTACTTAAAAGCATAACATCTTAAGTGTCATGATTCGATTGTGCATTAACCCACATGACCTATAGGTCACCTAGTCATCGCCACAGGATAATTGATACCCGCAATTATAATTTCCACAATACCTATAGTGTATATTTCAATATCAACAATACACACTAAAAAAATTCATTAAGAATAAACTAATTTAGAAACAAAAAAAGTCATTATATTGACTAATTTAAAAACTATTTTATAAACTAAAAACTATTAAAAATTATTTTATAAACTAAAAACTATTAGTATGGAAAACAGGTTTTATTATTAATAAAATAAATATAAACTATATGTTTTAATGGCTACTGATTTTTAAAAAAAAATTGAATTAATTTTTATACAATAGTAACTAAATTGATTTTTGAAAAAGAATATAAATTAGTCTTTAACATTAACTACTAATATTTTAACTACTCATTAAATTAGATTATAAATTAATCTTTAATTAAATTAATAATTAATTTTATCATTTTCAAAATCGATAATATAATTTTTAGAAATACCTTTTATGGTGACAATTGTCTATAAATATTCATCTCATCAACATAAATACAGTATGTCCAATTCAATTTTCTTATCAAATTCAAGAATTTGAATATATCCTTTTAATTCAATAAAATCATGTAAATTAAAAAAAATACAAAAAATTTCCACTAATTTAACCACAAACATCTAAATTAGGATCTACAATTTATCTCAACTTATCAATTTAGCTAATTTCTTTTACCTGGCCAACCCCTTCAAAACTCTCTCGTGAATATAAAGAAAACTCAAACATCATTATATACTTTTACTAATTGAGAATCATCTTTTCCAATTAGATAAGACCTGCATATATAATTCCAACTTCATACTTACAAAGACAACAAAATAAAATCTTATATCTTTAGAGAAAAGAAAATTTATTCTAATTAAGTAAATTCGACTATCTTTATATATCCCTTATAAGGGTGAATTTAAATCTTAAAAAAATATCAAACCCATAAACTTAAAGTCACAAAAAATAAGTTTAAAGAACAGAAATTTTTAAATATATATACACATTCAACTTCAAAAATTAAAATATTTATGTGTCATTTATTTAAAAAAAATCATTTAACTATGAAAAAATTGTCTTACACCGATTAATATTACTGTTTTATCTATAAAGATAATAAACTCTTTTTAAGTGCAATGGGATAATTTTCTAGTGGAAGTTGAATAATCAATATTTAAACTTCAAACCCATGATTGTGACAAGTGGGTTTTTTTTCTTGGCGATAATTTCACAGAATCTACATGGCAGTTCAATCATATTAGATTTATCTTAATTTATCTATCTTTAAAATTCCTATCACATAAATACAAGGCGCAATAATATATATTTAATTAAGGCTTTTACATTGGTTTTTCCTATAGTGAAAATACACACATGACCAATTGAGTGAAGACGCTTGGCACGTGCGTCCAATTGAGTCAATGGGGTTGGCACGCACGTCCAAGTTACACATATAAAAGCTCGGAAATTTGAAAAATATTGGTCAATGCATGCGGTGAAAACAATGAGAGGGTTCCTTTTAAGGGGTTACATCGTTTATGATAGGTTTCGTGTAGATCTAGTAATTTATGTGTAGTGGCTAAAGAACACCCACTTTCTTTAATAATGCAATTAACTGGGCCAACCCAAGCTCTTGCACCACACCACTAATACACTTTTTTCAAAGTGTTAAATTAATTTAATTAATAGTCTCGAATTCAATTTCAAATATATATAACTCTATCAATTAGATACTCCAAAAGATATTAATATCTTATCAGGTGATGTTTATTAATCAATTAATGATGATAATAAGATAAACAGCTTTCTGAGCACTACACATCATTAATTGACAGTGAGGTTTTGTAGCATATTAGAAGACGACAAAGAATGGGGGATACAAACTGAGGTTGCAAGTTGTCAAATAACGATTTAATTACATGTTTCATCAGTGGAAAAAGATTTATTTATTCTTGGATGGTTATAGTGGAAGATTTATATTCATGATTTGTAGTGGGCAAACAATTTCAGATTGTGTGGGACTTTTAACACATATTTTGCCTTCGAGGATATCGAAAATATAAATAGAAGAGGTATCATAAACTAAATTAAATTTATAATAAAGTAAAACTTAAATTTAAATTAATAATTATTAGGATACAAGTGTCATGTTGGAGTCCCACGTAGGAATGAATAAGTTGAACAACATATAAGTGAGAAGATCCATAAACTCATTGTCTTAAGATTTTTTGTTAGAAATAATGTCATATACACTTGTGTGGTTGTGTTTGTAGGTCATTATCCTTCCCAAAATCTTTCAATAATATTTTTATAAAATTAAGTTATTATTTAAGATAAAATTTGTACCGATTAATATATTATAGTTTAACCGTATCTTCACATGGGCACTATCATACTTGCAAAAAGTTGAGGTTTGTGTAGTGGGTTGAGATTTGTTCAACACATGCAATTGATTGAGGCACAAACTCGTGCATTATGGTACTTAAATGAAAATGTGAAATGAAAGGACAGCAGAGATAGATATGTTGTGGCATTTGCTCCCTATAACGTTGGAGAAATAGATATTAGATAGACGTGTTCACGTGCCCTCGCCAATCTACTTGCTCTCTTTTTAACGTGTATTACACATGTTTAGCACACCTTCACTTGGCCCATACCAATCATATACACGAGTTGAGGAAAGTGGAGAAGATAAGCTAAAGGACTTAAACCAGATAATACTAATGAGGGGCAAATCCCAGGTACCACTGCAAAAGTCTCACAAAGTAGAACCCACAGAAACACGCGTGTGCGTTTTGTTTCATCTTCAGATGTTTCCTCCTCGGATTTTCCTTTTCTTTTCACTGTTGGAAAGGAATAGGTGAGGTGATCTGGATCCTCCTCCTCCTCCACCACCACCACCACCACCCATGCCAAAGGGAATGTTTTGTTTTTTGGCTATGATTGATCAATTAATTAATTGGTACTACGCAAGCATGTACGACATTCAGTCACGAATCTAGGAGATGTTAACGTGCATTATTGAACGTGAGAGCAGCTAGTGTGCTACCTAGCTCTTTTGTTGCATTGAAAAATAGAGATAGAAAAAGCAAAACTTGCAAGTAGTTCATAAGTGGGGTGGCACATGACACTATATTCGGAAATTGGAAAGAAAGATTACGCAGCTTTTCATATCTTAATTCATCCCATCATTGCATTCGCAGCCCCTAATAACCTATGTACACTTAAAAACCATAGCATAATTCTCTACTCATTCAACTCTGAATTTTAATATAGGTCACTTTAAATGATTTGATTTGCTACTAAGATTCATTAGCTTTGTTGTGATGAGCAGTGTAATTATCTTTTCAAGATATCGATCCCTATCCTATATGTGGATTCAATCATCTTATACATCATGTTATGATTTTTGGGTACAATCTATATCATGTCCTAGTACCTCACAGAAAAAGCATTATCTTCCTTTTTCTTGTTTTCTATCCTTTTGAAACCTTTTATATATTGAAACTGTTTTATTGAATCAGTTCAACGTGAAAATAAATAAATTAATAAATAAAAGTAATTTTGTTTTTTTAATTTTTAACAACGTACTTTGGAATACTCTTTAAAACAACCTTTTTTTATCATTGATTCAAATTTATTTGAAACCATAAATTTCGGTAAGTCTCCTCCTTAAAATAATTTGTTCTCGTAATTTTATTGTTTCTACAGATTTTAAAGATAGAATGGGTCAATAAAATCTGCAATATATTGTATTTTCCCATTATTATAAGGTAATATTTTAACCTTCGTATGAAATGGTCAACAAAAAGAAAATAATTATTGCAAATTTTTTTATTAATACATAATATTATTTATGTTAAGAAAATAAAACTATAATCAAACTCATGTAACTTATTTAAGAATCTTTAATCTAATCCTTGAACTAGTTCATCCCATCTTATTTTTGACAGGTCATCAACAGATTAGATTGATCCATTTTACCACCTTTAATATATTATAGATATACTAAATGAGGTTTTTAGGTTTAAGTTAATTCAATCATCTTAAATTTATAAAAGATTAATACAAGTGGAAAATAATTTATCTAAAATCTAGATCCAACAATATCTCTAAGACTAACTTATACCAACACCTATTTTCATAAGTTCCAATTCCACTGGGAGGTATCTTTGAGCAACACTCACATAATAAAAGAAAAGTTGCTTTTTAGAAGGTACACGATAATAAAAAATAAATGTAGGTGTGGTTGAGTGTTAGATAAGAGGTATGTATAATTTTTTCCTTTTTCATAATCTCATTTATTTCATTACTTTAAGTTTAAATAGTTTCATCAAAATTGAATTTAACATAAGATAAGAAGAATTTTGAATATTATTTGTATGTTGGGTTCTATTAAATAAAATCCTAGGTATCCAAATTAGTAAAGAATTAATCAATTAGAGATCCAATGCAATCTACAATTCTTTTGAATGAGAGTAGTTTCTCAAAACATGAAGAATAATATCAACTTGACATAAGCATCTTGTGCACTAGGATTAGGGTCCAAGTGTTAATATAAAAGATAAGTGTTTCGATAATAATAACTTTAAAAGAAGAAGATGGACCTTCATACTTGAAGTCTTAGAGTTTTGAAGTCTTGTTGAAGCTTTAAACTTGTATTTTATATATATGTTTGCTTGTAATAGTTAGGAAACATGTTGAAGATCCTAGCATGCAAACCATTCTCCCTTAAACCTGAAGAATTTTTTTTGTTTTTCGTAAAAAGCATTAAACGTCATAATAATCGATTATTTCTTACAATAATTGATTATCCAAGCTCTGAAAATTTTTTAGAAAATCTTTGTTCTATGCAATAATCGATTATCTCTATCATAAGTGCAATAATTGATTATCTCGTGTGATATCGATTATCACGCGTTAAATTCTAGATTTCTATTTATATCTGGAGTAATCGATTATCGTAAGCAATAATCGATTATTCGAGTCATTTTTTGCAAAAACCTTTTGTATTCTATAGACCTTTGGGCACCTTTTTGTCTATAATTAAAGAAGGGGTTTGTGCTTTGAAAAGAAAACTACAAAACATAAGTGTTTTTGCTCTGTTTTAAAGCTTGGAAAACCTAGTCTATTTTCTTTAAGCAGTTTACTTAAGAAAGTTGTGTTGTTGCTAAGGTTTGCGCTTGTTCATCCTTTGTGTTATTTAGAGGAGGTATTCATCATTTATTGTGATTGTTAAATGAAGTGTTTTTCATTCCTTGTGCCCTTCAAGGAAAGTGTTTTTCATCTCTTGTGTGTTCAAGAAAGGTATTGTTCATCCTTTATTCTATACAAAGGAGGTATCTTAGTAAATCTTCCTACTATCTTACTCATTTCGCTCCTCTGTAAGTTGTAAGACTTTATTTTTTATATGGCTAGTAGAAATCACTTTCTTTGAGATGATTGAACACTGGACGTAAGATTTGTTGATCTGAATCAGTATAAAAACTTGGTGTTTATTCTCTATCTCTACTCTCATTTACATTCAGCTTATATTTTGGTTTTTATATTACACTCTGATTATTTGATAAAGTAGAACTTAAAAGTAACTTGAGTTTTTGTTAAATTTTGTTTTTAACAACATTGATTTTTTAAAATATTAATTTTTTATTAAGAAACCAATCCATCCCTTCTTCTTGGTTTATTCTATTTGCACTATTATTTTAACAGCAACATGATAGGAAATTTTTTTGTTACTGGTGGGAAATACTTAATAGAAGACTTGCCACATAATTTTTTTTTAGGACTTTGAGCTTCTATACCTTGTTCCAAATTAGGTTCAAGTCAAAATTGTGGTTGAGAATCCATTTGTAAGTTGAAGTTGATGTATTGAGGATTTCTCTTTAAAAACAAATTTCCAAAAGGGTTTTAAAGTATGTCAATATTTTTTATGGTATTAATGATGTGTGTTGTTAGTTTTGTATGAAGTCTATTAAATTGATTTCGTAGATCCTTTATAATTAGCCTAGAGTCTACAATATGAGCATCAATATTATCAAGAGAAAGTCCCTTTAAACATATAAATCTTGATGTTTGGAGATTAACTTTTAAACTTGATTCAATCAAAAGTCATATAGAGTGGTCAAGTTAAATACTTATTGTTAGACTATCGTTCCAACACACCTGAAATTTTGATTAAATGTTGATAAAAAATAAAATATAAGCTATGAAAGTACTTCATATGTTAGATGCAAGTCATCAAAACAATCATGTAAGACATAATAATGGGTCATTCAATGCAAGACACATTATTTCATACCAGAGAGTACATAGAGTGGTACATGGCTAATTCCATCTATTTCCTATCTGTAGAACCCCTAATCTAAGATCCAAGACGCCAGACATAAAGGAGGACTGAACGACATTTCGAAGCCGGACGGAGTTCCAAGCAATCCCTTAAGAAACTTGCACAAACACAAGAAGTTCCCTTTTCTCCACACTATGTAATACCAGAACCCAACATTAACATTGACAGAAGACATTCATTTGCAACAACATGTTCTCAGGAGATGTTCAGTAACTTGTTTGGTGCTAACTTTTCACCTTCAACTTCAGCACATGCATATATGACTTCTCTTTACCAATCGGATTATAACAACTAAGGAGGGAGTTCCTTATATGCATTGCAAAATTTAGTTGTTGAAGAAGAAGAACATGTTGTTGACAACCCTCCTGAACTTCAACAACAACAACCACAACGAAGAAATGCACCACGTAATAGGCGTCGACCTCATTGTGAAACTGGGCATCATTACGGAGAATAATATTAGTGTTAATGTTTGAGTTCTTCAATATTTGAATGTGAATGTTTGACTTTTAGTAATCTTATTATTTTTGGATTTATGAATGTTGTAAAATATTTATTTATCCATATTGTAATGATGTTATTTATGACAATTCTTTCCAAAACTCATTTTCTTCGATCTCCTTGTATACTTTAAAATAATAAAAGTAATTAATTTAATTACACATAAAACTATATAATATATTACATTAGAAAATATATATTACAAATATGTATTACCAATAATTAAAGTAGTACATCACAATTTAAACACAAATACAACAACACAATTGAGAAACATAAAAAAAGTAATTACTCCACATGTCAACACCACATGCCACCCTAGCTTGTTGGGTTCCATCATGTCAAAAGCATTGATGCTTGCTTGGGAGGAGAGAAAGGTTTGGTTGCGTCAGAAGGACTGATGGCCTGCTCTTAATAAATGTCCTTTGATGGGACACCATCCTCACATGCATTGAGTGGTTGAAATGATTTTGTACACATTTCTACATATAAGAGGACACATTGTCACACAACCATGACTTGTCAACATCACTGGAAGGTGTGTCCATAATAATGTCCTCTGATTGGACACCACCCTCACATGCATTAGGTGGTTGGGATGACTTTGCACGTGTCGACATACAAGAAGACACACTACCACATAATCATGACTCGTTAACATCACTAGAAGCCTCTACCAGGACACACTGCCACACAACCATTACGTGTCAACATCACTTGAACCAACCTTGGGGAAGATAAAAATAATCTCAACAATCAAATTTAATGAATTCAACACAGACCGTCCAATTTTACTGTTAAGGGTTTTCAAAAGTTGTCTATAAATACCATGATTGTGATTTTATACCCAACAAACATTCATTCCAAAATTTATCATTATGTCATTTTCAAAGTTTACATGGAGAACTTTGGATCATCAAGCGTTGAAGATTTCACCAATTCATACCTAGTTGTCGTCTTTGCAAATGGGCATATAATCCACAATAATGAGGGAGTAAGCTTCCAAAGTCCATCTCCTAAATTATTTAGGATCCCTTATAAGTGCATATTCAATATCCTAAAACAACGAATATGTCATTAGCCATTTCTAAGGACACAGAGTTCACCAACTTGTATTATTGCAAACCAACTATGAATGGTGAGGGTTTAATTACATATGAAGTTATTTCTCTACTAATAGATGTTCATGTGGTGCAAATGATTTCTTGGAGATGTAATTTTTCTATGGACACAATTTTTAACTTTATGCCCAGTTTTTCATAACAGTTGATGAAATTATTGCACTTCTAAATCCACCAAATGCAAGTTCTTCATCACACCCTTAATCCATCACCACTACCAAAACCATAATTTATTTTGGTAGACCTCTCCAACATGCAACCATTATGGATTGTTCACAAGGTTTTGGGCTTATGTATACAAGTTTTAATCCTAGAAAAATGCTCATTCAACACAACTAGAGTTTCAATGTGTTGATTCACAAAATAAGTGAGGTTCTAGGTTATGACAACAGAAAAAAATTACAAAAGTCAACTATAGATGACCGACATGAGTTGTCCATCAACAACTAAAACATGACTCCAATGAGATCCAAATTGATGATGATGTGCAACAAATGATAAAAAGATGAAAAATATCATTCCAACTTCTGTCAAATATTGAACGGAGCCTAACATGGAAGAAAATTGAATTATTTATTGAAATTACATACCTCCGTTCGACAACACCAACAACGTGATTACAAAGACAGTCTTTATATCCACAATACCAAAAGAAAAATATCAACACTTCTCGACATGATATAAATATATTTTGTTGTTATTTTAGTTCAATGTTTCATTGTCAATGTGTTATTTTAATGTTTTATTTTATTGTTTTATTTTAATTTAAGTTTTATTACATATTTAATTTTATGTATTTCTGTATCTTCCTTAATGTATATTCTTTAATATTTTTTAATCAATTGTTATTTAACATCTCTTAGATAATGTAAATTTTAATATTATTTGTTATTTTATTATCAAGTAAAATATCCTTATTATTAAATAAAAATATTACTAATATTATTAATTTAAATTTACAAAATATAAAAAAATATTAAAATTAATAATATTTTTTTTCAAACATTACATATTAAAAATATTAATTTCATAATAAATTAAATTCAATTTCATATAATTTATTATATTATAATTTATTTCTTTCAATTTAAAATGCATAAAATATTAATATTAACAAAGTTGAAAAATTAAAAAATATATAACTTTTAAAATCAATATAAAATATAAAATATAATATATAATATATAATTTTTAAAATATAGATAAAATATGTAATATAATATATAATATAAAATATTAATATATATATATATATATATATATATAATTTCATATTTAAAAGAAACTGCTAAGAATTTGGTTTTTTGAGACTGAATTTCATCAGGTAAAATTGGTTTGGAGATGAAAAATGAAAGTTTGAATTCAGCTCCGCGAGAATTGAATTCTAACTCTGAATAGTGAATGGGTCTGTTTGACTAAATAAAGTTTTTATTGGATATTTTTTTGAAAAAAATATTATTTAAGAAAAAAATTCGCAAGTTTGATGCTTCTTCTTCAATAATTGGATTTTGATATATAGGATACAGAAAAACACCAAATATAATGACTAACAATTTAAGCTACATTGAGGAAGTTCTAAAGTTTTTCCTATTTTTGCTTTTGTTGATTTAATGTTTTTGCATTTAAAAAATATTTACATGCGAACTTTAGATAAATTTCATGTACTTGTTTTGCATAAAGTATTTGATTTGTTTCCAGACAAATTATGTTTTGAAGACGCAAGAGGTGCCGAATTTAGCTATACTAATATAGATGAAGGGAGGCATATAATCTTACAGTCTTATTTCTATATAATTTTCCTTTTGATCAGAACGGCCCACAAAAAGTTTCTCATCTTTAAACTTCATAAACAATTATTCTACCCATAAGAAAATTGTGAGACTCAGGATTAGTGATTGGGCTTTGAGCTTTTAACATGCCATGTAAACTGTGCTTGCAAAGGCTTATTATTGTCACACCCATTTTTGTTATTCTCTTACCCTAATTTTTATTTTTTTAACTAAAAATTTTATTCTAATCCTCTTCACTTTCTTCTTCCTCAAAACACACATTCTATCCCCATCTTTTCTCTTCTTATCCTACTCCCATTGCGTTTCTCTTCGTTCATTTTTCTTGGTTTTTTGCTGATTTAGAAAAAAAAATAACATAATTAATTAAAACTTATTAAAGAGACATGTTATTTAGAATTTAGAATTTAAAATTTAGAATTTAAAATTTAGACTACGAAATTATTTTAAGAATTGGGATTTGTCCTTTAAACTTTATTATAACTTGTTTTGCTTCAAATTATTCTATGTGTTGAACCCTATGTTTGTTGAGTTTATTTTAGTGCTAGTTTTTGAATTTGATGAGGTGTTGGATGAATAGACGAAGCCACATGTAACGATTGCTTAGAAAAAAAATAAAAAAAATAAAGGCTTAAGCATATTTTATGGCTAAAATTTTATATTTTTCTAAATTTTATCACTTATATACTTTCCATTTTCATGAAATTGATATTGATAAAATAAAGATTATATTTTAAATTACACATTTTTATTATTAAATTTTTATAATTTTAAAAATCTTACTATTAAACTTCCCATTTTTAGGACTTTCTCCTTTATAAACTTTTAACTTTGTTACTTTTACAACTTAAGTTTCAATTTCTCATTTTTAACAGATGAATTTCAAATTTACTCCCATTTGAAATAAAGGAGGCTTTCAGGTTTTCTCATACACTTTCATCGCTATATGTACAAATACTACTTTTTCAAGTGTATAGATAGACATAGACACGTTATGTTAACAGCAATCAACAATAAAGTAAAATAAAATAAAATTCTATACATAAATGTATAAATAAATTTTAATGATACTCAACAGAGAAAAAAAATAAATTCTATGTATAAATATATAAATAAATTTGAATGATAGATAGTCAACTGTAAAAAAATTCAATTCTATACATAAATATATAAACAAATTTGAATGATAGTCAACAAAAAGTTAGGCTGGTGGGTACTACATTTATTACCATTAATTATATTTCCACTTATTAAAATATAATTTTTTGTGATCTTTAGTCTGATAAACCTAAAATTAGAATTTTATTATTTTTACTTAATTTTGGAAGCCTTAGAATTTTAACATATTGGTATATACAATGCAATAAAAAAATACTTGTAAGAAAAGTTGTTAGAAGAATTGGTGGTGCAACCTTGCAGACACGGAACTGACATGAGGTACGTTTCCGCCGCCTCAAATGACAAATACTCTTTACTTTTATTTAATTTATTTATTATTTATAGCATCAGATATTTGTGCATGAAGGGGTTTCAAACCCTGAATTTTGTGATAATGGGAACGGCTTCAGGGAGTGAGATATGGAAAGCGCACTCGGCGTTGGTGATGGTGCAGGTTTTGAGCGGAGGGTATCACGTTATCTCGAAATTGGTTCTCGACGTTGGGATCAACCAAATTGTTTACTGCGTCTTCCGTGATCTCATTGCCCTCTTCATTCTCGCTCCAATCGCTTATTTCCGTGAAAGGTGAAAGGTTCTTCTCCGTCTCACTACCATTATCATCATTTATTCTCATTCTTCTTTTTTAACTGTAACGATTCAGCTTCCATTATTTTACTTCAATTTTCATTTCCGAGTGATGATGAACAAGAATAACATGATCGATCACTAATCGAAATAGTTTTCTTTAGCGATACGAAAACGCAGATATGTTTGTTGTTCTGTGTATGGTATGCATTATCACAGCACCGGTGATTATCCATTCCCACGAACTTAAGTGGATTTTTTTAGACTATTCTGTTGCCTATTTCTATTTAAGTGGATCATATGCCATCAATGGCATAACGCATGTTCTAAATAACACTGTCAATTTTTATTATTATTAATATAATATGTAGCTACGGTGGAAATGAATTAAAAACTTACTAATCCTATATGTAACTCAAACTTATTTGGGTAAGTCAAAGTAAATTCAATCAATCCTATAATAAGCTAATCCAATACACTATATTATATTTAAATTCAGTTTAGTTTGAGTTCACGACTATCTTCTCATATCCACTTATATCAATAGAAAAAAAAATTAGAATTACTTATTCTAATAAATTATTTTTGAAAAATAATTTTAAATAAATTAATTGTATAAATATTTGAGATTAAATATATTTTTAGTTTCTGTATTGATGGTCGAAATTGATTTTTGTTTCTAGTAAATACTTTGGGTCACCTGGTCCATAGTGGATAACATTTTTACGTGACTTCTTCATTTAACACGTGTACTTTTAATCTAATATTACTTTAAATTAAATTTTTTTTCTCAAGTTTTGTTCTTCTTCAACAAACATTCATTCTTTAACTTTTCTTAGTTGTGATTATTCTCTAAAGTTTCGTTCTTCTTCAACAAACATTCATTCTTCAACAAACCTTCATTCTTCAATCTTCAACAGACCTTCATTATTCTTCGTTCTTCAACAAACCTTCGTTCTTCGTTCCTTCTTCTTTGTTCGTGGTTTTCTTTGTTTGTGTCGTTTTCATTGTTTTTCACTACGTGATCGTCCTTGTCGTTGAAGGTTGTACATCTGGATTGGTGGTGTTGGTTGAGTATTTCATGGTTGTTGTTGTTGGTGAAATCTTGGTAACTATCTCCAAATTTTTTTTATTTATGTTCATAACTTGGGGCTGCAAACAATACCACAACAAATCTCTAATCCCTAATTGTGAACAACAAATAATAGAAGAATAAAGGAGAATCTTTAATCCCCAATTGAAGAATGAAGGAGAAGAATGATGAAGAATTAAGAAGAATCCCTAATCCCCAATTGAAGAACAAAATAGAAGAATGGCAAACAGCGAAGGAAAATCCCTAATTTCCAATTGAAGAATGAAATAGAAGCATGAACAAGAATGAAGGAGAATCCATAATCCCCAATTCAAGAACGAAAGAGAAGAATGAAGAAAAATCCCTAATCCCCAATTGAATAACGAAAGAGAATAATACGAAGAATGAAGGACTAATCTCCAATTGAAGATTGAAACATAAGAATGAAGGAGAATATTAAACCCCAATTCAAGAATGAAAGCCAAGGATGAAGAAGAGGAAGCAACGTGTATATACTAATATTTGAAGGTGCATGTACTAAATGAAGAAGTCATATGTACATAAAGATGTTATCCACTATGGAGATTTGTTAGCCACGTAACCTGGTTGCTAATGTTGTTTTTCCCTTGGGGATGTTTTCCGTTGCATTTACAAGTTTAAGGATGCGAAAGGTCCAAAGTATTCACCTGGGATGAAAACTAATTTCGACCAATAGTACATGAACTAAAAATATATTTAATCTTAAATATTTATTTAAATGTTGTTAAAATTCTTCTAAAGGAAGATTTAACGCTGATGAGAAGAGCGCAACCCATATAAGAAATATGATACCACTTGCAACATAAAACTTTAAACCTCAATGTTTATTAGTCTCAATTTTTTTTATATAGAGTTCAACTTTCTCATTTGTACTTAATATGGGACTTTACTCGCTCTCTCACTTGGATTCTTATCTCTTTTTCCCTGAAGTGTGAAACTATCCTAATTATTGTTGGGTTTACCATAATGGTCCCTTTGATGGGACATGCTTGCCTTTGTTTGAGTTGGTCACCAAGACTAACCACAAACTTTGATAGCACTCTTGAAAATTTTTTATAGGGAAAATTCAACACACACATGAAGAGAGCAAATTATATAAGAAAATTGACACCACATTCAAAACAAAACCTTAAGATTCAATATTTATGGGTCTTAATTTTTTTTATATAAAGTTCAATTTTCTCATTTCTACTTAATATGAGACTTTATTTAGAATCTCACTTGATTCTTAACCTTAATTATATCTTATCGATATTTTGATTGAACAATAGGCTTTCAAATAATTAATTTTTGTCATCACTCATTTAATAATGGCGATAAATTTATAATTTTACTTTTATAATATATTTATGAATAGATTAATAAATGTAATATACTTTTAATTTTTAATACTTTTTCTAATTCATATTAAATTTATAATGATAGTTAATTTTGAGCTTTTCAATTAGTAATAATTAATTTTTTTATTTATAATATAAAATTAACAATAATCAAATTATTAGTGTGTTATTAAAAATTTAAATTAATAAACTTAAATTTAATATTAATATTTTACGTTTATTAATTTTTTAAAATTAATTTAATAATTGTTACATTAAAAATAATAATACATTTTTTTTAATAATATAAGTTAATCTACTTTAATATTTATATAAATATTTTAAATTAATATTTCATAAAGTATTTAAATTTTTTTGAAACTTGTTTTGTGAACTTTTTTACGATATTAGAAAACTATTCTCTCTGTAAAATTAGTTTTTCAAGTAGATTTATAGTAATTGCATCTAGATATTTGTTAGACACTTGTCACATATGCGAACATAACAAACGCAATTTGTTCAAAGCATAGGCTAGTAGTATTTGACACTCAACACCTTGGTAAAAAGAGACTGACTACCAATATGACTACCATACATGCCTTTATGGATATCTTGCATGAATCTAAATGCTTGGTTGTCCGAGAGGCACCACAATAGCAATGTAGAAAAACCTCATCTAAAAAGGTGACCATTAAGTAAGGTAATCCTTGTTGCATTCTTCCGAAATGTTGTTAGGTTGGTCCCATAAGTGAACTCTATGACATTTGCCAAAAAAATGAATGTATGGGGTCATTCATGAGTGACATTCAGCTTTTACATAGAACACGTCGGGCTGGATCAATGCCTCCTTGTTTACACTCAGGGAATATAAGTTTTCTTGAATTACGGATTGATGATTTCTCAAATGCTTTTTTCGTACTCTCCCATTTGGATGGCTCAAGAGTTTCGGACCCTAGGTACATATGTAAGTGTAAAATTGTCGAACAAAGGAGTTAAAGACTATACTAGCTAGATATTATATTGTATATGGGTCTCATGCCTGAAAAGTTCAAAAGACCTAACCAGTGACAAGTTGTGAATCACTTTTAACCATCAAAATCTGTATGCCCATTTCCCAAGCTAGCTTGTAGAGCTGTCAAAATAGGTCTGACCCGATGGGCTGGCCCGTATAATCTATGATTCAGGTTAGGCTAGACTTAAAAAATTATGGCTTATATAATAATAGGTTTTTTTTAGCCTAACCCATTTGGCCCGATGCCCATATGGGCCAAGGCTAGACTGGCCCGTAGGCTAATGAGCTGGTCCGTTTATTTTTTATATTAAATTTTTGTTCTTAATTGTTATGTTGTCATACCAAAAAAAGAAATCATAGTGTCTCAGAGTCTCTGTTTTCTTCTTCATTTCTTCTCTTCCTTTCTTACAAGCTATTTCATCTCCTCTACTGCACTACTCCTCTGACATCTCACAAGTCTCTGTTATGTTGTTCAGTAAGTGTTTGACTCTTTTGGAAGTACTTAGTATGTGATCTAAGTTTTTTTACAAGTTATTCAAATGTAAACAGTTTTACACACACATTCATGTAAATATATTATATATTTATATTTATATTGTTGATAAAAAATTATATTGTAGATATATTGTAATATTTTTTCAATTTTTAATTAGGCTAAAAATGGACCGTTGGCCCGTGGGCCTAACATAGGACCAAACCAGGCTAAAAATTGTGGCCCGTTTTAAAATATAGGCCAGACTAGGCTATCAGATTTTCTGAACTTGGCTCGTAGGACCAGGCCAGGTCGGGGCCGGACCGTCTGTTTTGACAGCTCTAACCGCAAGTAGTGTCTCATATTTGACTTGATTACTTGCCTTGAAGGAGAAACACAATGACTATTTTTAATGATAACCAAGGAAACTTTCAATTAATATTAACTAAAATTGTTTGTTGTCAAAGTTAATTAGAAATTTTTTTTTAGCTAATATCAATAAAAAAGTCAACAAAAGTAAACCCAACTAAAGACATCATAAAAATAAATTCAATCCATCTTGGCCAAAATAATTATATTTGACATTAAATAAAAACAATTAAAAATGATATCAATTGAGAAAATATTTTCTTAATATTAATTAAACGATAAATTTTGACAAAAAAGCTAACATCAACTAAGATTAACTAAATTTTTTTATTAATATTAATATTTTAAATGATTAAAAATTGTTAATATTAATATTTTAAATGATTAATAGTTTTTTACTATTTTAATTGTAATAAATGAAATACTTTATCTAAATAAAAAATAAAAATTTAATAAATTTATTTATTTTTTATCTAAATACAAAAGCATTTAAAAAATGAAACAATTTAAATAGAGATTGATTTAAATTTAATTTATTTGAATTTCTTAAAAAAAATATGAAATTTCCGATGTTAAACACATTAGAGAAGATTTTAAGTATTGGTGAAATTGGATAATAGTATATGTTATCCTCAAACTCTTATGCTTTACTTTTTTGGGTGTTTTTGATATTAGTGTTAATTTACATATTATAAATAATAACTTAAGATATATTTTTAGTTCACTTTACTTTTATAAACACTCAGTATTTAAACTATAGTCCATGTATATTAGGTTAATTATGAACGAAAATTATGTTTAAGAGACTTGCTCTTATTTTAATTTTGATGTGTAATGTAGGTAATTATTTGTATTATATAATTTGTTTGGACTGGGACGGAAGTTAAAAAGGAAAAAAATTGAAAAAGAGGAAACAACACTTTCCTTTCTTCCTTAAATAGGTGGATACAATTCCAATACAAGAGATTTTATGTTTAAATTTTAATAATTTACGAGTTTAGTAGACATTAATAACTGCATTAATAAAGTTAGATATTACATTTACTTTTCAAATAGGTGGAGTACTATCTTTTACTAATAGATATTTTAAATTTAAATTTTATATTAATCCATCCTTGTACTTCATCTCATTTATAAATACATTCCTTCAACTTTAACCTACTTTAAATAAATTTTTAATTTTGTATATAAACACTTGAAATTTTAATTATATTCTAATTAATTCATACAACTTATAATCTTTTGAGTTAAATTATTTACATTAATAAAAAAGAATTTTATGCATTTATATATTTTAAGAAAAAAAAAATAATTGTTAAAATATAAATAATTATATCTTTTGAAATATTTATAATTATTTTTAAAAATTAAATATTTTTATTTTAAATAACATAATAATGATGATTATATTAAAATATTTATATAGTTATCTTTAAATTTTAAAAAATTTATTTTTATTTTAATTTTAAAATATATTGAAAGTAAAATATGAATATAAAAATATAATAAAAACTTTCTTTTATATATTATTACATATTTTTATTTTAAATAATTTGACAATAATAATTATATGAAAAAAATAAATATTTTTTTTTTAAAAATGAATATAAAAAATCCTTAATATATAATTGTAGATTAAATACTATATTTTGTAAATTAAAAATTAATTTAGAAAAAAAAGGAAATAATGTGAGAAAATTGTACTATAGGTCATGGAAAATTGATTTAGATAAGAATAACAGAGCAAATGGAGCAGAAAGACTTGGGCGCCGGCAGGCGGACACGAAATTGCTTAGAGATTGGGACTCTTTTCAGCCCGCATCAGAAATGCCATCATTGTTTCTTGCATCCATTTTCAACGCTTTCTATTCAACCAAATACCAATCTTGAATATGAACTGTGTCCTTCTGTAGAGAGAGAGTTGTAATCTCGTAAAATCTAAGGAAATAATAATGGCAGCAGTGTCAGGGGGTGAGATATGGAAGGCCCACACGGCCATGGCAATGGTGCAGTTATTCAATGGAGGCTATCACGTCATCACCAAAGTAGCCCTTAACTTTGGCGTCAACCAAATCGTCTTCTGCGTCTTCCGCGATATCATTGCCCTCGCCATTCTCGCTCCCCTCGCTTTTATCCGTGAGAAGTACCTCCCTTTCTCTCTCTCTCTCTCTCTCTCTCTCTCACACACACACACACACACACAAACACGCTTCCAATGTGCGCGTTGCTCTGAAAGGGGAAGTGAATTGATTGCTTTGGTTGTTGTTTTTAATGTGCTTTATGCAATGCATGTATCATTGGTTGTGTGCTATACTGGTCCCCCGTTTATACTTCTGTCATCAATTCTACTTTCTTTCATTACTTATTTTGTTAGGAAGAGAGCCAGCAGTACGATTTCTATCAGAATCTCTCTGTTCCACTCGCGACTTTTGGTCAAAACTCATTGGAAACTACAAAATAACCAGTGAATTTCATTAATAAGAATTGTAATTTTTCATAAAGTTATAATGATAATAAAGAGTGTGTCGCTAACATTTTTCTTTTCTTAAAGCTAATTTAACATATTGTTTTTAACTTTTCAGCCCCCCTCCCCCAAATGTCAGTGTGATTGGTGTCTCTGTGTAGGGTCTGTTTATTTGGATCAAATTATACTGTTATGTATGCCTAAAATTTAGACCTATCTTCCGTCTAGAGTTATAGTTTATAGAATGTTTCAGTAATTAACTAATAACCTAAGACCTATCATGATCGAGGTGTATTTGTTAACATCTCAAGTTTGATTCTGGAAATTCTCATACTTATTGTCAAATTTTGCTTAGATGACAGCCGATTTTGTTATTCTCTCTTTGGTTATTTAACTGTGAACACGGCTATATATATTCAAACTTTAGAAATGAAATTTTAACTTGCCTCACCCTTATACCCATTTCTCATCGTCATTGCTTTACTTCTAACGCATCGTTATCCTAATCATGTCTGGTTTGTAGGCGTACACGGCCACCGTTGACTAAACACCTTCTCGTGTCATTCTTCTTTCTTGGATTAACTGGGTAAGGTTCTGGATATAGTCACATATTCTCTGTATTGGTTATGCGTGAACTATAGCGTTTTATTGATGCCATGGTAATTTGGGCTCTTTGTTCATGTTCAGGATATTTGGAAACCATCTTTTGTTTCTTGTTGGCTTAAGCTATACTAATCCAACTTATGCTGCTGCGGTTCAGCCAGCCACTCCGGTCTTTACTTTTCTGTTGGCTGTAATGATGGGGTCAGTTTCTCTCACTTCAATTTCTACATGTGTTTTGTCAACTTATCTTTTTCTAGAACACACAATTCCCCACTATTGTTGCACTGAAATTTATAAGTTAATTAAATCAAGATACAGCAGGACATAAATGTGCACCTGATAAACTTATTCATGCAGTACAGAAAGAGTGAACTTGCTAAAATATGAAGGTATGGCCAAGGTTGGAGGAACTTTCTCCTGTGTTTTAGGCGCTGTGCTGATGGTTTTGTATCGTGGTCCGGCATTGATAGGATATTCAGAAACGGACTTTGTATCACACAGTGAAATAAGTGCCAAAGGTCAACCAGAGCCTTCTGGATGGTTAATTGGCGGTTTACTGGATCTTGGATTGGATCAATTTCATCTTGGAGTTTTGTGCTTCATAGGGAATTGCATGTGCATGGCTGCTTTTCTAACCATTCAGGTTCATATCTTTTTTATATTCTTCAAATGATTGTTGAATACAGAAAGCATTAAGGAAAAACTGGGAGTGATCACTGTCATTTCTTATCTCTGTTATCTGATACGTATTTGTTATGTGCCAATTATATGCATTATACACATGTGATGTTATGCTCTAATAATCATAGTGTATGGATTCTGCCAGATGGTTCATCTGGAAAACCCATGACTGATGCTCTAAGCCATTTATGTTTAGAGATCTGGTCTACTTTTAAGCATCAACCTGGTCAAACCCTCTTGACTTGCTTCAACCCACCAGACCTGTTTTCATCTTTTTAAGCTGCTTGTAGCAGCACCACGAAAGTTGTGGAGATTGCTGGTGAGAGAAGTGATTCCTAGCGTTGCAAACTTTGAAAGGGCCATGAAAATTGAGTTTGAACAAAAAGATCAAGCTTGGACGACAACCGAAATGGTGTTTTTTGAAAGTAAATGAATGAATGAAAATAATAGAGCAATGTGATGAAAAAAACGTGAAGCGAAAAATAAGGATGAATTATTGGAATAGTAAGATGCAAGATAGAACCAACATGACTAGATTCTTTGTAAACAAGAAGAATGAGTATTTATTAATTTGATAGATTCTTGTAAATATACTAACAGTGGATATTAGGATTAATTAGATTGATTCTATATTTATGTCATTAGTTTCAAAAAGGGTAACCGGATATTCTGTGTTTTATTTTTATGAAGATGTGGGTGGTGGTAGGGTCATGCATTCACAAGGCTTAGTATCATCCTTCAAAAATGGTGGTTGAAGTTCCTTGTTTCTTTTAGGAGGTAACCCCATGGGTTTCTTGGAAACTGCAGCTTATGATGTACACAAAAACTTATACAACTCGTGCTCTTTTGCACTAATCTCCTTAGCATCAACACCTTTCCTTGGGCTACTACTAGCAACATTCACCTCTTGCTGAAAGGAATATTCATTCAACCATTCATTTAAGCTTTCGAAGTAAACATTTGAAAAGTTGCATGTCGGATTGTGTTGAAAGGATTGGTGACAAAACAGGTCGTGGAGGATAGTATCACTTTGATACCATGTTGAGAAAAGTTGAGAAGGAAGATAAAGATTTGTGTGTTGTATACACACGAGTATTCTTATTTATGATGGAGAAGAAATACAATACTAAGGAACAAAATCAATATCTAATAATGAAAAATATTAGGTATGACATTTCTCTCTCAAATCATATCATATCTCCCTATTTAATGTAATTAAATCATATATTCAACATGTATCTTCTGCCTTTCCAGTTCCCCTTGTAGTGCTCAACCTTCTTTCCCGTTAAGTTGAAACATCCCAATCTATCACTGTTTTTCCAAGTGTAGCCAATTATGTAGGACATCTATATCTTCCATATCTGATATTCAGTTTGAGGAAGGATATTGATGTCACACTCAATAAAGATGATAAGGCGAGTGATAAGTTATGGGGGTTGATCACTATAGGTTACCATAATAAGATCAAATTTAGGCTCTCGTAATTCAGAACTCCATAAAACTTTCACAAAGAGAGAGCTTAATTTTCTTTTTGAAATCATATATGTGACAATTCAACCTAGGCATGACAACTTTTGCCTCCTTGTCCCCGACTCACTTAATTGTCTCCATCCCTATCTCCATCCTCGATGCCTGACGGGGATAAAAATTTAGTCCCCACACCTATCCCATTGGGGATCGGGTTTCCTCGACCTGATCTCTCCATCCCTGTCCCATTTTATTTTTTAAAATATTATTTTAAAAAAGTATTTAAATAAATCTAAAAATTTAAGTATGACTATAATATATATATATGTAGATGTATATGTGTGTGTCACAAAAATAGACTATTAAGGATAAATTTATAGAGACTAAATATTTTAATATTAAACATCTTTTTCTTTTATATATTATTTTCTTATACATAAATTAATATTTTTAATGTTACAAATTTTAAATTCTTTTATTGATGAAGTATATTTTAGTTTATTATTTTTATATTATAATATGTATTTAAAAAAGTGTTTGATAATGTTTTTTTGTTTTATACATATGAAGTTTAATTTATCAATCTTCAAAACACATAATATAAAGTCTAACAATCTTTCAAAATGAATATCAAATAAATATTTTAAAACACTAATAAATAAATAATTTCCAACTATTAATCTTTCAAAATACACTATATAAAAGAAAAAACTCCAAACAAACAAATATTATCTTCCAAATTAGAAATAATGTCATTCTCCATTATTTTATCTACATAATTCAAAATAAAATGTATCATTGAAAAAGAAGTAAAGAACTAACCTTATGCGTTTACCAAACTGGTTGAAGGGACAGAGAAAAGTACATGTGCTTCATCTATACTTCCTCCTCAAGATCACTATGAAGAAAAACATTCTTAATATCCAACTGGTGGAGAGGCCAATGGCAAAGAGCAGCCATGGCAAAGAAAAGATGGACAATAGTTATTTTCGCCACTAGAGAAAAGGTATCACCATAATCAAGGTCATAGATTTGAGAGTATCCTTTGGCCACTAAGCAAGTCTTGAGGTGGTCAACTTTACCATTGGGTCCAACTTTAATGGTATAAACCCAACGACAACCAACTGTTTTCTTCTCGGCTAGAAGGGAAACCAACTCCCATGAATTGTTATGTTCAAGAGTCTGCATTTCAGTCTTGTTTCCATCCAGGATGAGCAAGAGCTCACATGTTTAGGAACAGTAAAAGAAGAAACAAATGAAATAAAAGAAAAGTAAGAAGGAGATAACTTGTGATAGCTAAGGAAATTATAAATGGGATGTGGATTGTGAATAGAGCGAATAATTTTTCGGATAGCAATGGGCCAACTCGAGTCATCATCATCAGGAGTCGTGGTATTGAGTGACGATGGAGAAAGATCTAATGAAGATGTCTCATTTTGGAACAGGGAACTAGTTATGTGGAGATGATGGTGCAGGTGGATTGTGTGTGTTGTCAAGAGAGGGAGGAACAACAAACTCAAACAGGGAAGACATTCTGGATGAAATGAGGATCTTGTAGAGAAGAAGGGAAAAACAAAGTTTATTCAAAACAGGTGACACTAGCAGACATATAATACTTTTTGGTTTTAGGAGAATAACAATGATAACCCTTTGGAAGGCGAGAATATCCTAAGAAGACACATTTGATGGCTCGGGCTGATAGTTTATCCAATCCTGGAGACATATCATGAACAAAGCATACACAACCAAAAACACATAGAGAAATGTGAAAGAGGGGTTCCTTGGGGAATAATATGGAGTAACTTGGTTGAGTGAGGAAGATGATATTCTGTTAATAAGGAAACAAGCAATCAGAACAAAATCACCCGAATGGTGGGTAGGAATATTTGCCCCAAGTAACAAGGTACGAGTAGTTTCAATCAAGTATCTATTTTTTCTTTCTGCTATATCATTTTGCTTAAGTGTATGAGGACAAGTAGACTGGTAGAAAATGCCATGTGAGTTTAAAAGAGTGGAGAAACTAGAGGAAAGATATTCTCTGATATTACTGCGTAAAATTTGAAAATTTTGCTAAATTGATTTTTAACTTCATTAAGAAAAGGCATAAAAATGGGCAAAAGTTCATACCAGTCTTTCATTAGATAAACTCAAGTACACCTAGAATATTTATCAATAAACGTAACAAAATATTTAAAACCAAAAGAGGAAACCCGACTTGGTCCCCAAATATCATAATGGATTGTAGAAAAAGAAGAATTACATCGAGATTCAGAATCTTTTGGAAAAAAGGACCGAACATGTTTCCCGAGTTGACATGCTTCACATTCTAAAACTTGAAGATTACTGAGCTCATGAATCATTTTCTTTAATTTGGACAGATGAAGATGTCCTAAATGTTCATGCAAAAGTTTGAGAGATGGAGATGCAAGGCAAGACATCAATAAACTAGTTCCAAAATAGTATAAACCTCTGGATTCATGTCCTTTGTCAATCAATCGACCCATACCACGTTCCTGTATAACAAAAATTTGGCATCAAAGATTACATAACAATTTAATTATTTGGTTAACTGACTTAATAAAATGAGATTGAAAAGGAAATCAGGAACAAGAAAAACAGAGTTTAGGTTCAAAGAAGGAGAAAGGGAAACTTGACCAATTCCTTGAGAAGCAACCTTGTATCCATTGGCTAAGGTTATGAGATGAGGAGTTTTAGGAAAGGAAAGAGAAGAAAACAAGTAAGTATTACCAGAGATATGCTCAGAAGCACCTGGATCAATAATCCATGGATTTTGACCTTCCACAGATTGTGAAATGCAAGCTGTTGACAAACTGGGAGTTGTGGATGATTGTGCTAGGTTGCTGGATTTGAACCATAATTATTCTTGATATTCCTCATCAGAAAATTTTGATTCAACAGACTTGGATACATTGACTATTTTGTCAAGGAAACCATGGAGAGAATCACAATTTTATTGGGTATGACCCATTCTCTTACAATAAGCACATTAAAAGCGTTCTCTACCACCACGTCCTCCTCTAGCTCCACGACTCCCTCTTCCTCGTATAGACACCATAGCTGAGGATTCAGAGGGTTCTGAAATTTTTTGCCTTGAAGAGCTGGAACACGAAGGAGCGTGTTGTCAAATTTTCCATGGTTGGAACCTCCTATCCTGCTACAATTTGATCTCTGATATGATCAAAATTTGAATGCATTGCACGAAGAATCATAACCATATAAAATTTATCCAACTTCTTCTTGATTTCTTCTATAGAGTCAGGTTCTAAGAACATCTTAAGTTTCTCAATAGCAGATTGGTCATTGGCAATAAAAGACATCATATTGTGATTAGTCTGTTTAAGGGATGCCAACTTGTGGGCAGAATCGTAAAGGTATTAAATGTCGTTTACAAAGATGCTTTGAGCTTTCTTTCAAAAACTTGAGCAAGTTTTGAAAGTTTTAAGAGTTCCCAATATATTGGGTTCCAAAGGTTGCCATAATAAAACACAAGGTTGAAAGTCCAACTTTTGCCATTGAGCAAAATTTTATGAGATTTCACTCACATACTTTTCAAGATAATCATGAAACCCTTGACCAAAAGACTAGAGTTCCACATAAGCTACCCAAGACAAATAATTTTTTCCATTCAGTTTTTCTTATATAATAGAAGTACATCCTGAAAAAACAGTATGCTGGTCTAGAGGCCATTTCTTTTTTAACAACAAAAAAAAAGCCTCGTGAGAGGAAAGAGAGCCTCCTCTCAAACAGCAGCTTAAAGGAGGCACGAGAGGTCCCAACCAGAACAGAAGGCTCCGACAATCCAGATGAAGGTGGCGTGAAGATGTTACGCTGATGCGATCTGCACTATTGGCCGTCACTCGAGAAGGCGACCCAGATCCAAAGGTCGCCAGTCAAAACTGGGTGGACGGTGGCGGTGCGGCGGACGACGGTGGTGCAACAAGGCAAACACGGTGACAGAGATAGACTAGACACAGTAGGATACCCACTCTGCTACCAATTTGAGAAAAATAAAATAGTAGTTTTTGAGAGGTTAATCCACCTCTCTTGTCTTCTCTTATTTATAATAAAGTCTCAGATACAAAATGAGAATATGGAAAGCCAAAAGACATATTCTAGAACCTAAAAGAAGATAGATATAAGTATCTACATAATAGCATTAGGCTCTAGGTTACAAGCTGACTTAATTATATCACCTTATTTTCAACATTGATACCAAATTATGTGTTGTTGAGACATCTCATGGAAAATAATATTTGCAGTTATAAAAAATATATTTATTATTACTTTTTTTCTTCCTCTTTGTTGGTCACTTCTTTTTTCATTTCTCCTTTTCTCTTTTCTTCTATATTTTTTCCTTGAATTTCCTTTTTCCTTAATTCCTCTTTTATTTATTTCTCTCTCAACTCCTCTTTTATTTCTTTTTCTTTTATTTCTTTTTCTCTTAACTCTTTTTCTTTTATTTCTTTTTCTTCTCTACCTGCTCTCTGTTTTTCTTTTTCTCCATCTCTCTTTCATCACAATTACAACATGTCTTCCCCAATACTCGTCAAACATTCTCTTTTCATCTCTATATCTTTGCTCTTTCTTTTCTTTCCTCCGCCTCTCCTCGAAATTCTCTTTCAAATTTCTCTCCATCTGTAAAACAAAATTATCAATAAACAGTTTGTGGAGTTGAGAAACAACTTTAGTACTAGTACCAGCCATAAGTCAACAAAATTTTAAAACAAAAATATTAAAAGTAAAATAAAAAATCTCACTAGATTTCAAGAGTTGAAGCTCTTGTATGAACTGATGAGAAAACAGAAGGGGAACTGCTCTGATATTCAGTTTGAGGAAGGATATTGACGCTACAATCAAGAAAAGATAAGAAAGTGAGCGATAATTTGATATTCAGTTTTAGGAAGGATATTGACGCTACAGTCAAGAAAAGATAAGAAAGTGAGCAATAAGTCATGAGTTTAATTACCACAAGTTCATATCAAATTTAGGTTCTTATAACCCAGAACTCCATTAAACTCTCATAAAGAAAAAACTTAATTTTCTTTATGAATTCATTTATATACATATATATGTCATTGCGTTACAGGTTCATCCTTCTATAAGCTAAATTATGTAAGCCCTCTAAATTCCACACTAATTGTCACTTTGTAATTTTTATTGTCTACTAACACTAGTGGCGGCTTTAATTCCCGCTATATGCATCATTATTTTCCACCATGAGAACATGAATGATTCACCTTCTCTTGTGGGATTTTATCTTCCTATTTGACAATTTAACCTTTTAACTATATCAAACAAAAAAGCAGCTACCACCACCTTAAATTTCTCCAGCTCAAGTTTAACCTTGCTATTTGAGCCATGAGCAACTGCTTTTAGAACCATTACCAAATTTAATCCTTTTATATTTGGTATCCATAACTTGCTAACCCATGCATGCCATAATTTTTTTGGAAATAAAATTGTGGGCAGTTCTTCTCTCGTACAAAATGGGATTGGCACTTGTTAGGATCCAGTTGCCAGATATGGCACTTGAGTCTCACATTGAAGCATAGGATTCTAGAATGGGGTTTATAAGGCCTCAGGTTCTCCAACTACAACAACTACCGTTTGCAGTATAGTATGGTCCTCCAAAGTTCTGATCAATTTGTATCAAATCCTTCCACCACATCTCATTTGCTAGTGAGCTACATGAATGATGACGCTGCCATTGCAGCATTTACCCAGGACTAATCAAAGTGCTAGTGCATAGTCAGCTAAGGAGCATTGTGAGATTTAGGATCCATTGCAAGTTATTGTACTTGAGTCCTACATTAGAAGTATTGAATTCCCGTATGGTGTCTATAAGGTCTTGGGGTCTCCAACTACAACTGCTAGTTTTTCTCTAATAATCACACTAAAAACTTCCCTTTCTACATCTCCATTAAAAATATTCTACATTCACTCATATTTTGCATCATTGGACGCCTTTCCAAAGTTGTCAAGCTTTCTGTCACACTGAATGATTTATTAGCAGAAAAGCCACTCTTCAAATTATGTTATTTAAAATTTCTTCGTGATCATATTGTCACTGCTTACTCTGCTACATTTTTTAACAATTTTCTGATGTTAGGTTCTATTATGTGTGAAATGTATATAATTATTACTGTGAAATATATATTAATTATTATTGTGAAATATTTCCAGGCTCCACTATTAAAAAAGTATCCTGCAAACCTATCTGTCACGGCATATTCATACTTCTTTGGAGCTGTACTGATGGTAACTACATCGTTCTTTGCAACTAACGAGTCAACTGACTGGAGATTGACAAAGTCTGAAACGATTGCTGTTATTTATGCTGTGAGTCACTAGAACTTCAAACAACCTTCAATATTATGAGCCATTATTAGTTATCTCTGATTATTTTAGTTCATCTTCTTTATTCATCATTTGAGTGGTTTCATTCTTGAACACCTAATGCCAATTTTATTTTTTTAATAGTGTTAGAGTACGTGGTTAAGAAAGGGCTCACAGGCTCCTATCATGAGCACTGTTACCGTATTCCTCTCTCTAGTTAGTTAGCCTAGTCAGCTGGTTAGTGTCCAGATACACTGAACCTTGTATTCTAACTGTATAAATATTATTGTATCCTTAAATTCATCAATAATAACAGAACTTAGTTTTCTTCCTTTACAAGTTTATATTGCTTCTCTTTGAAGCTTTACAAATAGAAGCATACTCACTTGTGTATTTAGGTGTCAATATTGTAACAGTACTACTATTTTTTTTATCTAGGCATACCAAGTTTTGCATTTGAGGAATATGACAAGACGTTGTTCATGCATGCAGTTTTATAAGATATCCTTAATTTTTCTGTTAATGTTGGATTCAATTTTGATATGCTGAGTGTACTTTACACTATTTAGTAACCTATATGGTTCCTCTTCCACGCTGAGAGACACTCTGCAAGGTTATACTGTGAATGAAAAAACTCAAAATATTACCATGAAATAGAATTTTTTGTTGATACTATAGAGAATTTTACACTGATCTTTGATCAAATTCAAACTCCTGAATTATTGATTCTAATTTGAATGCTAAGCCTGTTTTTGTTGGGAATTTATAGTAGACCTTCAAACAATGCTCTCAAGCGTATTCTGAAATCTAGCTGCATTTATCACTAGGCAATAATATTTCCCTAGATTTTACTTTTTATTAAAAAGTTTGAACTTTCACTATTTATTAATGTAGTTCAAATATATGTTTTATATATTTTACGAATTAATATCATAAACCTTAGGTCATATACAGTTGACTATATCTTTGATTTGACACACCATGCATATAAATATGATGACACTATTTAAAAATTCAAATATAGAGAAAACTATGCTGTTTTGTTTATATGGTCTTTTTTTCCTTTGGTTTCGTTTCAGTTATTAATTTATAGATATTAATTAAAGAAGAAAAAATCACAGAACAAATCAATTAGGATTCAGATGATACCAAAAGTTTGTGTTCCAAATGTGGACCAGACTTTTTTTCTGCAAATGATTGCTAAGCTAATATTAGAGTAGCAAAGTTCCTTTTTATGTTGTAAGCTTACTGGCTTTCTTCCAGGTCGGCATAGTTAGTTTTAGCTTCTCAGTTAGTTAAGTTGTTATTGCCAACTCGGTAGAGTTAGGTAGCCCTTGTCTGTACCCTAAATAAACTGGTCTCATTGTTTATGAGGTTAGAATATGAAATACAAAGTTGTCAAATATTTTCTCTCAATTCAGTTTCTCAGATTTCTAAAGCCAAAATCATGCCCAACAATTGAAAAATGGAATCATAGAATCACTAAACAAGTTTGGTGAAGTATTTGTCCCTGGCCTGGCATGTTTAATACTAGCAACAAAGTTGTGTTACACATTCCATTTATATACACGAAGTGGTGTTACACATTCCATTTGTATACACGAAGTGGTGTACCACTTAGAATTGTTCAGAAAACCTATTTCTTTGTTAGACCAATGTTTAGAATAAGATGGGATTTCCCTAGTATGGTTTGGTGATTACATTCTGTCCAGTCATGCTAGAGTAGGCAAAATACAATTGAACTTAAACGAAAGAAGCTGTGAATATGTCGCTGAAATTAGTATTTAGCTATATGCCCCTAGTTGAGGAAGGGAATTTCCAGCATTTTAGAACTAACTGATCTTTATTTAATTTTATTTTGATAAACACTCAGTGATCTTTGTGTCAACCCTGAATAAATGTCTTTGGAGGATTTTTAATGTAGAGTCATACAGATTTTCCCTTTTTGTTCAGGGATTTATTGCATCTGCCCTTAATTATGGACTGATTACATGGTGCAACAAGATCTTGGGACCAGCCATGGTTGCTCTTTATAATCCACTTCAACCAGGAGCTTCTGCACTCCTATCCAGAATTTTTCTTGGCAGTCCAATTTACATGGGAAGGTATATCTCTGGTTACCCCTAGTTATTGATGCATTTTTTACTATAGATGTGGCTATAAGCCGACTCAACTACTTAATGCTAAAAGGCAGCACGATATGCTGTATTTACTTTGTTGGTGTTTGAAAGAGTTTTTACGAAGCTTATTTAAACTTATGAAATTGATTTATGATTCTTATAAACTGTTTTCAGTTTATTTCAGTAAGCTTCTTTGTGTAGTTTATTGAAATAAGTTTATTTGTTTAAAATATTTAGTAAATTTCATAATGAAGTTTATGGCGTGAGCTCTCATTTGTTAAGAACTTGTCGAACAAGCACTTGATCATGTATATCAGAATGCATCCGTTGTCTACAAAGCTTGTGGAAACTAGATTTTGCACGATTCCAGAAGAGGCATCCTGGAACAATTTATTCTATTGTTTCATGTTTCTTATTGTTCTTTTTTTCTCTATTCATGACAACAGCATCGTAGGTGGATCTTTGATCATTATTGGTTTGTATGCGGTTACTTGGGCGTCTTATAGAGAAAGACACGCAGCTGCTGCAGTTATTTCTCATGGCTCTTGGGTCTCTGAATCTCTTGTCCATGACAAGAGTACTTATAATAGAGTTAACATTTTTTCAGGCCCCACCAGCATGTCCCCAAAGCCTTCAGATTAACGGAATCAATTGTGTATTTCCATGTAAAAAGTTGTCTCATAATTCTTCTTTCTCTTTATATATAGTTGTTTTGAAGAATTCAAGAGAATCAATGTTAAAATTTTTTATAAACTTATCTACAAATTTGACTAGGTTACATCGGAAAATGATTTCATAGGAATTGTTTTTAAGAATAAATTTAAATCACCGTTAAATGTCAAATCCGAAAGAAAAAAGGTGTAAAAGTGGGATTGTTGAGTTTAGTGAGACAATTTAAATTTTACTTGTGTTAATTTATTCCAACAAACAAATTATTTTGGGCTTAAATGTTGGATATGTTTTCTCTTCTGTGATTTTAGTTTTGTGCACCATCGGATTCGTATGGATTCGACTCCACTTGAATATGTATCGACTCGGCTTGATAATTCAAGTCGACTTGGTTCAATTCAGGTGTAGAGTGACTCGACACGATTCAAACTTAGGTCAATTTTACTTAATTTGAACTCGGGTTAATTCAACTCGATTTGAGTTTGTGTCAACTTGGCTAGAGGCTCAACTTGTGTTTGTGTCATCATTCATGTGACTCACTAGGAAATGAGAGAAGAGGTGGAGTCTTTGATTGCAAAATGTAATTGTTGAAGTTGGAAAACCCGAGGCCTTATAAACCCCATACATACAAGAATCCTATTCTTCAATGCGAGACTCAAGTGCCCATACCTGACAACTGGATCCTAAGAAGTATGTTAGGGAGAAGTACTGCCCACAATTTTATTTCCAAAAGAAACTGCGGCATGCATGGGTTAGCAAGTTAGCAAGGTAAACTGGGTGATGGTTATAGTTATAAGGCAGCTGCTCAAGGCTCAAGTAGCATGGTTAAACTTGAGCTGGAGAAATTTAAGGTGGTGGTAGCTGCTTTTTTGTTTGATACGGAGGGTTGTCCTACATGATTGGCTACACTTGGGAAACACTGGTTGATTGGGATGTTTCAACTTAATGGGGGAAGATGGTTGAGCTCTGGTGGACCGGGCAGGCAGAAAATATCTGTTAACATGAAAAAAGTTATATGCCAAGGTAAAATGATATATATATATATATATATATAAAAGAATTAAAATTGATTTTAAATAAATACAAATAATTAATAATAGTTATGAGAGTTTTTTTACATTTTTTGTTCAGAAAAGTTTGTGACTTAACCAATATACCCTATAGTGATGCAAATTATTAAAACAGTTTTGGTGAAAAAAATATTTTTAAAAAATTATAATTAATTTATTTTTATGCTGTAAATATTCGTTTAAATATAAAAGTTCAAAAATTACATTTATTATGAAAAAATTGAATGTAAAAACTTATTAATTGGCTATTTTGTAAAAAGTAATTACTATTAATAATTTATAAAGTCGAGAACTAAAAAAATATTTTCGGAGATTCGTATAGGAATATAATTGCTTTTGGTACCAAGACTCAATACTCTTTTATTAATAAATTTTAGAAAAAATTAATTATAATATATATAAATAAAAATTAGGTTTTTCTCAATTTATTCTAAAATCTTCATTTTAGAAAGTTATTTTTTTTCCTTTTGCATTTTCTTTAACTCAGTAATAGATTATAACTCTAGATTTACTATTAGATTTGGATTATGTGAAGCTAGTAGAAAGTAAATTAAGTTATCGGATTAAAACTTTATATTATCTTAATTAGAATCAGGTTTATTTATGAAATTAGTGTAAATTTTTTTTAAAATTTATTAAAATGGATAAATTTTTAAAAAATTACGAATAAGTTGTATTTCGAAAATACGATTTTAAAAATGAAGTTGCATTCTTAAAATACAACTTTTATTTTATATGGATAGAAGTTGGATTTTTTTAACACAACTTACATATTTAAGAAAATTTATCTATTTTAATAAATTTGAGAAAAAACTATTCCATTCTCAAGTCTAAGAATAATTTATAACCATAATACAATATTAGACACTCAATTCAAACTTTACTAATAATTCTTTGAAAATTATTTCAAACATTCCAAGTAAATTTTAAAAACTCAATTCTGCTTTAATAACATTCCTTCTTAATCATCCATTTTAGAAGAGAAAAAAAATTAATTTTAAAATAAATAAAACTAGTTACTAAAACCAAGTTCTATTCATTAATCTAATAGCAAATCTAGTGTTATAATCTCCGTTAAAAAAATAAGAAAATAAAATAAAATAAAAATGATAATATATAACTTTTATATATATATATATATATATATATATATATATATATATCCATAACTAATTCATTTTAAAATTTATTAATAAAAAAATATATGCTTTTAACACCAAAAGCAATTATATTCTTTTACAAATCTTCAGAAATATTTTTTAGTTCTCAATTTTATAAATTTATTCATACTAATTAGCTAATTAATAAGTTTTTTAATTCAATCTTTTCATAATAAATTAATTTTTTAACTTTTATATTTGAACTAATATTTGCTTCATAAAAGTAATTAATTTTAATTTTTTCAAAATAGTGTTTACACTGTTTTAATGATTTGCACCACTTTAGGGTATATTGGCTTCTTTTCTCAATAAAAGTGTCAAAAAAACTCTCATAACTATTATTAATTATTTATATTTATTTAAAATCAATTTTTAATTTATATATATTTTTCAATTTACCTTTGTCTTGTAACTTTTTTATGTATAAGTTATTTTATTGTTATCTGAATGTTAATCCAAATGAAATATTAAAAATGTTAGGTAAAATTTGAAAAAAGGAAAAAAAATAGTAGTAAAATATGTAATTTAAAATATAGTGTATATTTCATTTTAATTCAAAAGGTACCTCACATTGACTATATCATACCATTAAATAATTTGACTGTGTTAATTGATGGAAAGATAAAATTGTTTAATTTTAAAATTTAAAATTCAGTGATAAATTTCGTAGACGTGTAAAAGTCTAGTATTAAAATATGTTAGTTATTTTTGAAAAATGGTTTTTATAAGGTAAAACTAAGAAAATTAGTACTTTTGTATATATAAGAACATTATTTTTTTTATAATGTAGTTAATTTATCTGTGATTTAAATATGTTTTTATTTCTACAATATGTATTTTTTTAGTTTTGGTCCTTCTAAAATTATACGTTTGAAACATTTATTTTTGAATCCTTATTATTTTGGCTTTAATCTTTATTATGCATCTATTTTTTTTACCTCTAATATTTTATCAATTTTAAATTTGACTCTTAACAAAAGTTTACATAATAACAAAGCAGCAAAATGTTAGGGTGAGAAATAGTGCAAGACTTTAAACTAAAGATCTCTTTATTGGCTTGGTATTTTTTAAGGCCAACAACTTCAAAAGTTGATGATTAAGATAAAATCATTAATGCGTGATAGCATTTTGAAACTTTTGAAATTAAACCAAAGTCAACTCTCTCTATATTCTATATTAAAAGAACAACAATTTCGGAGGAAGGAAATGAAAAGTGAAGAAGAAAGGAAAGTATGGTGACTTGAGAGAGATAATATGTGTTGGGAATCCAAGTGTGAAGTACAAGTAAGAGTCACCGGTAAGATACTCGTATGCTTCCGCTCGAGGGAAAAGACTTACACTTGAGGAAGATATTGTTAGAAATCCAAGTGTGAGTGTAAGTTCCATATTGGAAAAAAATAAGTGTGTTGAGCAGTATATAAGGAAAAAGACCAATAAAATTTTGGGTTGAAGATGGTGTCAATTCTCTTATGTGTGTTGACTCGTGACTCATTTAGTGTTATTTCTCCTGATATATCCTTCCTCTAAAGTTTCTACGATAAGAAGTTTGAAGTCACAAAGGAAAAACAATGCTTCACTTACCTCACCAACATAAGCTTTTGTCAAAGTGGGAGGAGGCATGCTTCAGCAACATTAAGCTATTTTTGAAGAAGAGTTTACACATTGAAAATCCATTCATCTGAATTCGTTTGGTAACTCATACTTTTTAGGTTAACTCATAAAATGTCTTCTTGCATTATTCTCTTTCTATTTTCAAACACAATGATTTTATTATTTTTACTCTTGGCTGTATTTGTATTTTCTCGTTAAGGAAAATAGAGAAAAGAAACACTTCATCTTTTTGAAATTTTATTTTTCACTTTTAAAAATAATTACAAAAACATTATATTATTTTTACTTTATTTTCTTTTTAAATATATAGATAGAAAGATTTGAAAATAAAACTTTGTTTGAAAGTTATCTTTGGTACAAATATTTTAAAGTTAAAACAAAGTGAAAACTAAAATATAAAATATTTCTCAATAATTTAACTTCCAAAGTTATTACATATAGTTAGTTAGTTAACTTTGCTATAAGATAAATTTTATTAAGGGTAGTACACGTAGATGTTTTGTATAGATGGATACAATTTTGAAATAAAAAGAATGAAAGTTGAATAGTTATAAAAAAATGTTTTGAAATTTTATTTGCAATGATTATATGGTTAGAGGATAGTTTAATGGTTAGAAAGTTATTTGAAAATATTTTTATCAAATGTTCAAGTAAAATTTAAAGTTTATATATAAGTTTAATCTAACTTAAATTATTTTTAATCTTTCTTTACAACGTATAAAGGGTTCTACTAATAAATAATGATTATAAGTATTATATATTGTCATTTCAAACTTCACCATCAAGCTCAGCTCACAAAGTCACGCATAATTATCCATTTATCTCTTTGAGATCAAACTTAAGTACTTTTTTACACTAAGTCATTTTTGGCTTGTTACTCTTAAATTACAACAAAAGTTGCTTATAAGGAAGGTGTATCAAGTCACTAGACAGTTTAATAGTGTTATGGCATTAGATGGTCTAACACTCCTAAACTCTTCGTTAAGAGATGTTTTGATGATAAAAAAAATCAATGTATTTGTGATAGTCTAAAGACCCTAGTAGGTCTATGTTAAGTCTATAAGAGAGTCACTAGTATGAGCTGCATATAAAATTAAAATAAGCAAGTCAAATCATACTCGGATTTTACACTAAAAAATTATAACAAGCTTATTGGAATAAAATCACAATTAAATCATTTGTGAAAAAGGAAGTTCTTTAAAAATTAATCTTAACGTTCAAAACGAAGAACAAACAACAAAATATATGATACTACGCAAATTCAATATGTAATATTGTATTGTATTGTTTGAATTGTTCCCTTTCAGGAATTGGCCAATGAATTTCAAAACCATCAAGTTTTTTCTTATCAAGCATCCAACGGCTCTAAGAACAAAGATTCCACTACACAAAAGGATATTGTCAACACTTTATTTTATCTGAAAAATAATAAAGATAGAAGATTAATGATATAAACTTAACTTGAAAAATATAAAAGAAAATTAAAAAATATTAAATAAAAAAATAAAGATAAGTAAACAAATAATAATAAAATATATGTTTATAATAAGAAAATATTTTTTTATAATATAAAATATTTTCTTTCATATTTAATATATGTATATATAATAAAATAATATAGATAATTTAAAATAAAAAAAGAGTTTACTAATTTAAATATGTTATAAATTTTTTTAATTTTTAGTTTTTATTTTTCTCTTTTTTCTCTCCTCTTTTTTTTTATGACCTTTAATTCTCTCACAACTTCCCGTCTCTCTAAAAAATCCACTATTCTTATATTTCTTCATTACCCTATCTCACCAACTCTCAACTTTCTTTGGTTTCTATTTTACTCTCTCCATCTAACTTATATAAATAGGAGTCAAGGAGAGAGGAGTATCAGTTTTTTTCAGATAGGAAAGATAACCTAAAAATATAAAAAATAAGAGAAGGGCAAAGAAAAAGGGAGGAGGCAATCGCAAGAGAAAAAAGGGATAAGGGAGAAACAACCTACAGAAGAAGAGGATAGGAGTGGCATGCAAAAAGAGAGAAAGGTTAAGGTATAAGGGATTTTCATTCATTATTCTGTTTGTGTTTTTTATCTTGTCTCTTTCTTTCCTTTGTTCCTGTAGGAATAAAATGCTATTAAAGAATGTGCAAACTTAAATTACACTATCCACATGTGAAATGATGATCATATTCACTTACTGTTACACTTAAGTTCTGTTAACCTTTTCACTTAATATTCACTGGCAAATAGGAAAGGAAAAATGGTTAGAATATGCATAGTTGAAACATTCAAAACAAAGTGGTCAACCATGGTTTCTAGGAATTGTCATTTTCTCCTAACCCGCTACTTCCTTCCTTAACTCCTATTCCCTCTCTTTCATTTTCTTCATCATCATTTTTTCCCTCACTCTTTCTTCAACCGGGTATCAAGTCATCATTACTCCCTGAAACAACACTCTTCAATACCATCGACATCCTTGCCACCGACGTCACCATCTCCGACGACACCCCTCTGCCAAGCTCTCTCCCTCTGAGGTGCAAAAACTCATCGAGCGCTTCACCCTGGAGCAGTTCCTTGGTCACCTTTTGCCATGTGGATGGCGTGCTCTCGCCTGACGTGAATCCAGCAAACACAACAACGACAACAACTATCACGCAACTCGCCATTGCGAGGAACCTCGTGTCGTTGTAGACCCCAACGTGTCGTCGAACTTCCCTCATGTATTAGCTCCTGACATTTTTTTTTTATATGGGGAGTTTTGAAAAGAAGAAGGAGGGGAAACATGAGGATGGTAGTGGAAAACTTTAACGCATAAGTTTCAGTTTCACAGCACAGCGTAATAATATCTCTTCGAAAATGTTACTTTGACAACTTGCGCCCGTTTACAACTAAGACATAGCAATGTTTTTAAAAGATAAAACGAGGCAGAAAACGTTTAATAAGTAAAATAAAAAACTATTTTTAAGGGTATTAATGTAATATAATTTAAATTTTGAAAAACTATTTTAGATTTTAAAAGATAAGTTAAAGAAAAACCAGAGTATTGAAGAAAATAAGAGTTGAGATGGAAAGAAAAATAGGGCAGTCATGTGTGGGGTGAGAGGGTTGGTGCTCATAGCGACGCGGTTTGGATGTGAGAAGTGTCGTTGTTGTTGGCGGCGGCGACTCTGGGTTGTGCGAAGCAACCACGGTGGTGTTCGACGGTGACAGTGTTGTTTGACGGCGCTGGTGGTTTTGTCTGTCCTGTGCGGGTGTTGGTTCTGTGAAGGGGCGACGACGGTAGTCTTGGGTGACGACGGTGGTCTTGGGCGGCGACGATGGGTCTCTGTGTTGTCCACGATGTGGTGGTTATGGGTTCTGTCTTTGACGACAACGGCACGGTGACAGCGGTGGTTTTGTGTAGGTGTGTTGTGCGCTGCGTGTTGGTTCGACTGTTGTGGTTCAGTGACGACAATGGTAAGTAAAGTTTGATAAACCCAATAGAATCCACATATGTCTTTTGTGTCCGAAAAGATATAGTGTAGTAACCACTTATTTGAAAAGGAGTAATCAATTATATGTAATTAGTTATTTCAAGTAACAATTACTCTTTGTATAACTTTGAACCTGTGCTAAATTGTGTAGGTATAAACAATATAATTTGTAACTTTTCTTTCAATAAACCACATCAAAGTAACAACATCAATTATACAACATAACCATTCATTCCAAATTGTTTTCCAAATTTTTATACACAAATGCTTTCTACCATCGATAACCAATGAACTCATTTCATCTTTCCATACGTCTTCAAAAATAGATGACAACAAAATATTATTAAAACTCTGAATTCATTACAAACTTTTTCAAACAACCCACAATCAATTCTAAACAAACATACACAAACAAAATCAACATCTACAACACCACAATGAACATCAACCTGATAAATTTATATTAGTTTAAATTTAGGGAGCTGGACTTTTGCTTATACCTACACAATTTAGTAGAAGTTCAAAGTTATACAAAGAGTAATTGTTACTTGAAATAACTAATTACATATAATTGGTTACTCCTTTTCAAATAAGTGGTTACTACACTATATCTTTTCGGACACAAAAGACATATGTGGATTCTATTGGGTTTATCAAACTTTACTTACCATTGTCTTCACTGAACCACAACAATCGAACCAGCACGCAGCGCACAACACACCTACACAGAACCACCGCTGTCGCCGGTGCCGTCGCCGCCGAAGACAGAACCCATAACCACCACATCGTGGCCAACACAGAGACCCACCGTCGCCGCCCAAGACCACCGTCGCCGCCCCTTCACAGAACCAACACCCGCATAGGACAAACAAAACCACCAACACCGCCGAACAACACTGCCACCGTCGAACACCACCGTTCTCAACTCTTATTTTCTTCAATACTCTGGTTTTCCTTTAACTTATCTTTTAAAATCTAAAATAATTTTTCAAAATTTAAATTATATTACATTAATATCTTTAAAAGTAATTTTTTATTTCACTTATTAAACGTTTTCTGCCTCATTTTATTTTTTAAAAATATTGTCATGTCACAGTTATGAACAGATGCAAGTTGTCAAATAACATTTTCGTGCATTTAGTGAATGTGAACATAGGGTTGTGCATTCCGATTTTTGTACGGTAGAGAGTCGAAAAAATTAAAAAATTAAAGATTTAGATTTTTTTAGTAACACAAGTTTCACTAAAAGACAAAAAAAATTGAATTGAAGTAACATGACTTCACTTAAAAAAAATAAAATTAAACAAAAATCATACTATGAAGTACAACTTTTTCATTTGAAGTTGTATTACATATTGATAATTTTTCGATTTTTTGATCCTCTGCTGTAGAAAAACCGTGTGTTTCATTACTTTACCTGATCCCACTTTATTGTTTTATTATGTTAAGATGGTTACCTTCTTAAAAGTAATATATGGATGAGTATGAATACATTTGTTACTTTCATTTTATGGCATATGAATAGTTCATAAAGGTAGGTCCTGCTTCTTTCAAATGCACACATGCATGTTTAGGCATATTTAAAGTTTTTTTTACTTGTAATTGGTTGGCACATTAAATTTAATATACTCTTTTTTGTGTTCCTTTATATTTTTTATGCTTTTTGTGAATATGTTGTTATAGGTCCAAATCCAATTTTATAGGATTTTATTTTTTTATTTACATGTTTTAATATAATAAATGATATAACTGTTATAAACGTTTCTATTATTTTAATGTTTTTACATTTCAAATAATTTTTGTTTATGATACTTTTTCTAAAATATGTGTACGGTTACAAGTATTATTAAAGTTTTTATTTTTAATTTATTTTACTAATTCTTTTACTATAATTGTATAGTGTACATTGTCTTTATGTATTAAAAAATTTTAAAAAATTATTTGTATGTATAATTGCATGTGTCATCTTATATCTATTACTTATTTATTAAATTTATTTTTTATTGTTATTTAAATATTTTAGCAAATCAATTTAAATAAATTTTAGATATATATATATATATATATATGACCGCTTGCGTATCTTATATTTTATATTCTTTTATTACGTAAAAATTTATTTAGTAAGTAAATTAAAAATAATAAATATTTTAAATATATGTGTGATGATATGCATCATCTTATATCTAATATTCAACTTCTTTTCTAAAAAGTATAATTTAAATGTAATAAGTCTTACAAAATTAATATTTTTTTTAATAAAATTTATGCAGTAATCTATAATATTGATGTATAATTTACACTATCTTCACTTATTGTATGATTTGTAAGTGTATCTAGTATAATCACTCACACTATCTTAAAGTCTAAATCGCGTAAATTAAAAACATAAGTCTCATTAAAATATAAAAAAAAAAATTAAAACTTTAAAACTAAAAAACATCCAACACAAAATCAAATCTCTTTTATAGAAAGAACTATGTAACATTGATTTTCCATTGGAAAGACATAGGAGCAATGTCAATTCTTGTCGGACGCAAATAAATAATTTCATAAATATTTTCTTGCTTCTAAAAATAAATTATTAAAAAATAGTTTTCACATATATCTTTGTTTGATTTTAGGGAAAAAATAAATATTAAGAATTACATTAGCTTTGCACATTTAGTTAAAGGTAATCATCTTAGGACGAATGTTGTAGGGTATTAATACTTTCTCTATGCATATCAACTCCCGAACCCAAATTTGGTTTTGAAGACCATATCTTTTTAAATATTTTCTATAGTTTTCCTTAATAAACTATGATGATGACTCCTCTGTCTTTTCAAACTATTTTTCATTGTCCTGTCATGATCCCTGTTGCAACAGATATAACAGATATCAACTCTAATAATGATAAGTTAAGATCAAGGACGAACCGAAAAGACAATTAAAGCTTCAAGCAATGTTCGAATTTGCGAAAGTTATAAGAAGACTTGAAGAACAAAAGTTGAAGACACAAGAACAAACAACGATCAAAGATATACGAGCTATCAAAGTCTGTCAGCAAACGTCTAATAGTTATAAATGAGTGTAAGCTAAATTCCTGTAATATCTTGAGAGATACCTTTCGAACTTAAATTGTTCTCTCATATGTTTAAGAGAGATTCTTTATTTTCTGCTTTAGGTCCTAATATCAGGGGGAGGTTAAGATAGTTGATAACTAGGAGTGATTTGTATACTCGTTTGTATTTGATTGATTAATGGAATCTCTTAAGAAGAATTCTTAAGGGAGAACTAGATGTAGTTCGTGAGTTTTGGGTGAACCAATATAAAGATCTTGTGTTGACTCTTTCAGTGATGAGATGATCTAGTATATCATATCATCTAGTAAGACGATCATATGTATTCTCGAAAAAAATCTAAAACGCTATTCAACTCGTCCTTCTAGAGCTTCATATTTCAATAAGGTGAAGATTGAGAAGTTTGATGACAGATACTTCAAATTCTGGAAGATGTATACAGAGGACTATTTGTATCATAAGAAGTTTATTAGACTTTAATAGGACATAAGACGACATGGAACAATTAGACTGGGAAATACTAGATCAGCACACACTTGGTGTGATTCGGTTGACATGGGGTAAGAATGTTTCATTCAACATTTTGAACGAGAATACAACCACAAATCTTATACAAGTATTGTCAAATATGTACAAGTTATTTACAACCACTAAAGTATATTTGATACGCAGGCTAACCAAAAGGGTTTAAATCAGGATCGAACATATCAAAATCTAGAGAGAATGCAAATAAAAGTATGAAGTGATACTACTTGACAGAATGGTAAAAAAGGAGATAATTTTACTAATCAATGTAAGGTTCTAAGGAAGAAGACCAACAAAATTAAGAAGCAAGATGATATGATAAACCAATAAATGCAACAATTGATGAAATTTTGTATGTATTAATTTGTAGTTTAGATAGTTTTGTTGACTCATGATCATAGACTTAGGTGCGTCATTCCACACTAAACCTTCCTTGAAACTATTATCTAACTATATTTTAGGAAAGTTTGAGAAAGTTTAACTTAGAGATCGAAAATCTCTTTAATACAGTGGAAAGATGTCGTATTGACACAAGAACCTCTAATAGGATCTTTTGGAATATGCATAATGTTAGACATTCTCACTTTAAAGAGAAACTTAATATCTATAGGACATTTGGAGATGAAATCTAGAAGGTAATTAAAATAATCTAGTTGTTACTCATGGAAAGAAGCAAGAGTCACTTTACATGATTGTAGATGAGGAACTTATATTTTTAAAATATTCAATTATTTAAATATTAAATAATATACTTTATTTTAAAAAATCTTTAAAATATAAAAAAATATTTTGAAATTACAAATTTTAGCAAATAAAATATTTAAAACTTATGACCTAATTAACCTAACCAAATTTAACTTGATTAAGGATGAATTCCGCTGAATTGATATAATAAAAAAAATATAAAAATTCAATTTAATTCAATATTTTTTATTAGATTGTTGATAAGTTTGTCAAAACCTAATTCTATCCAAGTTGTAAACATCCATATTAAGTTAAGATACGAGAAATAAATAAAAAAATAAGAAAGGAGCATAACATAAGAAAAATGAAGAAAGTTCAAACGAAACAAAGTCAATTATATTAAAAAAGACAAAAATGGAATAGACCTTATTAATTTATCATTTTACCTTAGATCTCAAATGAGAAAAATACAATTTTCCAAAGCAAAAGGAAATTTGGCTCAAAATAATGCTGATTAAGATATAAAAAAAAACTTAAAATGGAAAATAAATAAATTATAGAATGATATTACAGATAAAAAAATGAAAATAGACCTTATCAATTTGATCATTTTACGTAGATTCAGAATGAGGAAACTACAATATTCCAAAAAGCTATGAAAGCTTGTAAAAATAAATGAATTAAAAAAAATGATATTAGACTACTAAAAGACGGAAACGGGTCTTATTAATTTGATAATTTCACCTTAGATCGCAAATGGGAGAATTTCAATTCCAAAAAACTTGGGTAAAAAAATTTATAGGTCAAAATAAAGTTAATTAATATATAAAGAAGCCTAACAGATATACTGATAATAAGTATTAAAGAGAAAGGGTGAAATAAATATTATAAAAAAATTTATCAGTTTACTTCAGACTCCCAGTGGGAAAAATTTACCAACTAGGTAAAAGAAATTTTGGCTCAAAAAAATAATGTTGATTAAGATACGAGAAAGCTAAAAAAGAAAAGGAAAAAAAATTGAAAGCAAAAATTGGAAATGGATTTTATCATTTTGATAATTTTATCTTAAATACGAAATGAGAAAATTACAATTAAACTTGAAAGATATTATTTAGGTCATTATTGAAAAGTCCGAAGTCCCTTTGAATCCAAGGGTTCATAGGATGTTTTAATGGTGGAAAACAACATTGTTTTACTCTTTCACGTAATAATGCTTTGACTGAGTCTTGTGAGCATAGGGTGAAGCTTTGATATACATATCCTTAATTGAGATGAAAAAGAAGAAGACAGAGCATGTTTGAATATCAAAATCAAATAGTTTAATCAAGACAATTATAACAACTTGTTTCAAGTCTAATAATGGGCTACAAGTTACAAAATAAGAACATAAGAAAAAACCAAGATTTCTGTGTCCTAAAGTTGATCGAAATTTCAATCATGTCCACCACAACTATGGATCACAAAACTTGTCAGAAACAATGAAAGTCAGAAACAATGAATGATGGAAATTTCTTTCTGCACCCCATTGTTTGTATCTGCACTTTCATGGATGAGTAAAATAGGAATTTTCGTATATAGATAAAAGTAGTGGAAGAAAATATGGAGCGTAGAAAGAAACTCCCCAAGGAAATTTATGTACCTACATCTATTTACAAATACAAATGGGCCTTAACATAGAGGCACTTAAGCCCATATGTGGGGGTCCAAGAATTAAATGAAACACCAAAATTTAAGAAAAGAAAGAGGGAGAAGAAAAACCGGTGTTTTTGCACTGACCAACGACGCAGTTCTGTGCAGAGATCTGCGTATATTCCATTTCCGTCTTCACTGCACTTTCATCTTCAAACTGACACTAACCAACACAACTACCTCTTCACTCGGATCTCTTCAACTCAACCACCATGAACCAATAAGCCCAACCCGACCAGATCCAATCCAACACCGTCCCAGAGACATGGTCTTTGGCAAACTCCAAGGCTTCAAGAACAACCTCCGAATCTCCTCCTCCCTCCAGGATCTGTCCTCCTACCCCCACATCGACCCCGAACATGGCCTTCTCCGAGATCCCACCACCGCAAGTTTCTCCAAGACCAAACCGCTCCAACTCCCCAACCCGGTTCGCCGCAAATGCCTCGCTCCGATCGCGCTCCTGGCCTTCCTCCTCCTCCTCCTCTTCTTCCTCCTTCTCTACATCTTCTACTTCCACCAAGCCTCCCCCAAATACTACGTCGTTCTCGACTGCGGCAGCACCGGGACGCGTGTGTACGTCTACAAGGCCCAAGTCCAACACGCGCACTCCACCAACCTCCCCATCTCCGTCCAATCCCTAAAAGACGGCCTCCGCAAGAACCCCGCCAGTGGCCGCGCCTACGACCGAATGGAGACCGAACCGGGACTCGATAAACTCGTTCGCAACGCAACCGGTTTGAAAACCGCGCTCAAACCGCTGCTAAAATGGGCGCAGAAGCAGATTCCAGAACGTTCCCACCGCTCCACTTCCTTGTTCCTCTACGCCACGGCCGGAGTCCGGAGACTCCCCTTCGATGACTCCAAGTGGCTGCTCGATAATGCGTGGAACGTTCTGAAAGGTTCGCCTTTTGTGTGTCGTAGAGATTGGGTGAAGATCATTTCCGGCACCGAGGAAGCTTACTTTGGATGGATTGCGCTTAATTATGACAGTGGCATCCTCGGGGTTATGCCGCGGAAGGAAACCTACGGTGCTCTTGATTTGGGGGGTTCTTCTTTGCAGGTGACGTTTGAGGGTTATAAGCAACAGCATTTGAATAGTGAGACTAGTTTGTATGTTAGGATTGGGTCTGTGAACCATCATTTGACTGCGTATTCGCTTGCTGGTTATGGCCTCAATGAGGCGTTTGATAAGTCTGTTGCGCGTGTTTTCAAGGAGTTTGGGTATAGTATTGCGGATGTTGTTAAGGGGAATGTGGAGGTTAAGCATCCCTGCTTGCAGTCTGGGTACAGGGAGCGCTACGCGTGCTCGCATTGTGCTACTTTGGAGAGAGGAGGGGAGAGTCCTAAGGTTGAGGGGAATGGGAATATGTTGGGGGAGAAGGGAGGATGGAGGACCATGGTCACGCTTGTTGGCGTGCCGAATTGGCAGAAGTGCAGCTCTCTAGCTAAGGTTGCTGTGAATTTGTCTGAATGGAGTGATGTTAGTCCTGGGCTGGATTGTGAAATTCAGCCCTGTGCTCTTCGTGATAACTTGCCTCGCCCTATGGGACACTTTTATGTGATTTCTGGGTTTTTTGTGGTGTATAGGTTTTTCAATCTGAGTGCAGAGGCCACACTTGAGGATGTGTTGGAAAAGGGTAGGGAATTCTGTGAGAAGAGATGGGATGTTGCAAAGAAGAGTGTTGCTCCTCAGCCCTTTATTGAGCAGTACTGCTTTCGGGCGCCGTATATTGCATCATTGCTTAGAGAGGGTTTGCACATTACTGATAAGAGTATAACTGTTGGTTCTGGAAGTATCACTTGGACACTTGGAGTGGCTTTGTTGGAAGCTGGGAAGGCGTATTCTGTTAGGTTTGGGCTTCGTGGTTTTGACTTGCTTCAGATGAAGATCAATCTACTTTCTCTTATTCCCATTTTGATACTTTCGTTTATTCTTCTGCTTTGTGCTTTATCGTGGGTTGTCAATTGGATGCCAAGATTTTTCCGGAGACAGTATCTTCCATTTTTCAGGCATAACGGTGGGTCCAGTGCATCTGGCCTTAATATCCCGTCTCCTTTCCGGTTTAAGCGGTGGAGTCCTATCAATTCTGGTAAGCTAATTGCACAACTGATGTATGATTTTTTGATGATCCAATAAATTTATTTTCTGGACTTACAATACAAATAAGTTAAACACATGGAAGCATGCGCGTTGATAGATAATCTTACTGATTTTTTATACTTTTCTCTTCGTCACACCTGTTCCACGATAATCTTCTTCCTCCTTCTTCGGTCATTCCTTCTTCTGACATTCTTGAACCCTCCAGTCCTTATTATATCCACCCAAATGAGAACCCATTTCCTTCATTCTTGATGGAATCAAATTACCATAGCTGGGCTCGAGCTATGTCCATGTCCCTCAAAATTAAAAACAAATATGCAATCACATCCATCAAGAAACCAGGAGCAGTAGATCCATCCTCTATCATGGAAAAGGTTTTTTCTATGGTGTGACTCAACAGAACACAACTCCAAGTTGGCATTTACCTGATCCAAAAGCACTCACAGTACAAGCAAAGGTCCCTCTTTCTCAAAGTCATGGCCCAGCCAATTTTTCCCCTGCTAACTTCTGTTTCTGCTAGGCAATACACTCATTTTTGGTCACACAAGTCATAGTGTTGATGTGTTTTCTTAACACAAATTCCCTCCAGGGTATGAGTCAAAGAAGGTAGCAAGTAATGTTTCTTCAAAACAGTCACAACCTATTGATTCCTGTTCTGATTATTCTCATCCTTTATCTGGTATCAGTAAAGAGCAAAATGCCTTTTCTCTCTTAATAATCTGACCTACATTCCTCCTTCTCGAGGTGTCAGACTGTTTGACATGTTTTTGAAACTAGCGTCTCTGTGACCATGTTTTTGACACTAACCTCTCTCTGACGCCAGACTGACACTCCTCGTTAGGCATCTAAGTAAAAGAAATATTTTGTTGGTTCAGACACATGAGCCAACATCTTGAATAGCTTGGACATTTGAATGGAGTCAATTGACATCTTATGGATAGACATTTTAATGATGCTAGTATTATAAAAAAAATAGATATTCAATTTTTTAAACATTCAGCTTAATATTTTGAGGCGTTTCTTCATACAAATTATAATTATCAATTTAAATAATTTGCTCTCTTGCTTATGCTTACACATACAGATGCAGTTTGCCAGTGTTCTATATTTTGGACGTTAATTGTGTTGGAGTAATGAATGTCCTTGTTCGTGTTGTGCCTTGTGTCTATGTTAGAGTCCATGCATAGGAAACATAATAGATTATATTTGGTGAAAACGCAACAGAATAGATGAATCTTATAGCATTCTTTTTTGTTAGTATTACGCACTCTATTTCTGCAACTGATAATTTATGATAACTCCTTAAATGTGTTTATTGTTACAGCATGAAATTGTTGCAACTTAAACAAACATGTAGAAACAGGAATGTATTGTTTGTATAAATTAGCTTATCAGATTTTCTCAATTTGATTCTTGGTACGATTATCTTATGTATGGGAGTGTGTACTTGACAATTGACTGTTAAGAATAGATACTCGTGTGAAGTTCTCTTCTTTTTCAGGTTAACCTAGACTGATGCAAATCCAATTATGCTTTATGCACCTTAGCATTCCAGTATGTGAAACAAAATTACCTTTTGTTGAAATTCTATATTGATCATGGATATGGCTAAGTAGAGCTCATAAAGGCTTAGGCAATCCTCACCTCATGAATTAGCTTTTGAAGTTGAATTAGGCTTTCAAATTCAAGATGATATTAGAGCCTAGATACAATATTGAGCTACCCTCAATTATCAGAAAAAGAAATCAAACTACCCATTCCCACTGCTTTCCCCAGTGCAATCTACCTGGTCTTTGGGTTTTCCCGGGGCAACATAGAAAAATTCATTCCTACAATCTCCATGCTCCAAATGTCAATCCTAAGCATGAGATATATATTGAGATCCCACATCAACTATAAATATGACTAAAGTAGAGCTTACAATGGATTGGACAATCCTTATATGATTATGTCATGAGTTAGCTTTTGGAGTTGAGTTAGGCCTAGCTCAAATTCAAGGCCTTTTAGTATCTAGGAAGAATATTGTCCCAACCTTCCTAGATTGGTATAGCCAGCATATAATATTTATACTTTCACTTTTGTTACAGAAGGAATGTAGTATCATTATAAGGATTGAAGTCAATCAAGCTGTCTTCTTGATTCAAATTTGCTAACAAACCCTATTTTTATATATGAATAAGTTCAAAGTCTTTTCTGAAGAATTGTTGCCTCATTTCAGCCTAGTACAGAACCTGGGGTTCTTTAGTTTAGTCCATCTCCCGGTTCTTATTGTGTCATATATTCTGAGTAAATTATGCTTCCCTTCCTTGAAAGACTTGTATTACATTCCTTTCCCCTCTTTCTGTTGTAAAAATTATACACTATTTCTCTTGAGAGATGGATTTGTTTCATTTTAATGTAAATGAAACCATGTAACAGTAGTGAATTGCTATGAATGTGCCTCAATGATGTTTTATTTTTCTACAGCTTTCAATGTCTTCACAACTAAATTTGAACGTCTATTATTTATTTTAGTCTTTGACAGGGTTGAATAAAATTTTAACATCTCTACTATCAAATTTAGAATTTCATGTAAAATCTTTATCCATCTTTGAAGTCCTAAAATTGGTAGTAAATGTTCAAAATTAGCTTTCATGAATTTTAATGAGAAAAACACTCTAAAAGGCTCATTTATTTTAAAATCAACTAGTGTAACATATATTCATTTAGAATAAGATGGGGTGAAGTGTAATTTAAACATTTCTGTAGGAAGGGGAATGTAATTTACTCATTGTTTTTACTTCGCCTTTATTGGAGTTGCATTTCCAAAACCATGATAATTATTTGGCTAAGACATTTGATTGCACACACTATTGCTTCTTGACATGTAGCCACTGGGTCTCTTGCAAGAAGTTAATCACCTCATGTTTTTCTGTTTTGTGTCCGTGTTTACTGCCAAATTATGGAAAATTGCAGCCACTATTGGTGTGGAGGAATGAAATCCCATCTTTGCCCCTTTTTCCGAGTTTTTCAACCCATATGCTTTCATGACTTTTTCTTTTTTATTTTATCTGAAGATTCCTTTAGGGTTCAAAAACCTTCTTCCTCATTCAATGCCTACACTGACCTCTGTTCAATACAAACACTAAGCCAGCACTTGGACCACTGATGGCTGTTTGATTTTGTCATGCCTGGTGATTTTCTGGCACACCAAGTGCTCGCAGGCATCCTCTGCTGATCTGTGCACCTGCCTGCATCCATGTCTCTTGTTATGTAGGTCTGCTGATATGCTCTGTTCTGATTCAGGATTAACAACCTGCACACCAGTCTCTGATCATTTTTATTTTGTTATCACAACCCTGAAACTTCTACTCACGTTGGATGCATCTCTGCAAGAATTGGCACAGCTCCATTGTAGATCCAACATGGCTCTGACTCGTCAACTTAAAGTTAAAAAATTTATCTTATTTTTGATTGAGATTGTGTTGATTGAGTCAAAAAATAAATCACAAAAGTTAAAGCCAATTATATTAAGTTACAAACTGCAACAATAGGAAACGATTAATGCACAAAATCCTTCTTCTCCGTTCTGCAGTGCTCTGTTCTTCTCCTTCATTGCTGCGCCTGCTCTAATGTGTGCTCTGTTCTTGGTTTCTTTGTGAACTCTTTCCGCCTCCTCTGTGCGGGTTATTGTATTGTGGTCTTTAAGGTTTGCTTCCTTATTTTCTTTTCGTGTTTTTTAGTCTCCTACTGTTTGGCAAAACAGGAGTGTGTCATTCATTGTGCTTATTCCCCTGTTTGTGCTTTCTGCTGCAAGCACTAATAATGCTTTTCTTTTTTATTTATAAAGCCAACTCCTTTTATGCTTTTTATTGTATTTATAAAGTTATACTACAACACTAGGAACTTATGTATAATTGTGAAGCTGCTACAAGTAAAGCTGCTAATTTGTCACTTAATGAACCGGAACTAGAGGCTATGTTTTTCGAAGGTGATGATCAAGGAGGACACCGAATCTAGATTAGATCTTTTAATATTTGAGAGAACTAGAAAACATTATGACTTTGCATTTGTTTTGCGAGACTCGTTATTATATGAAATATTTATTTTGTAAGAGTTGCATTGTGAAATTATCTCTTATTCCCTTTTAGTAATCTTTTTAAAAAGGTTAATATCAAAGAAGATGAATGTATAAATATTCTCAGTTAAATTCTGAATGAATTTATAAATATTATATATATGCGGTGTTGTACATTTTACACATTAGCCATGTCGTAGTTGATGCTTCTTTGCTCCTCCATGAGGTGTTGGGAGTGTCATAATGCTTCCAATATCATCACACGCCTGACTCATGTTGACACTGCACGCAAGTATGATTACCTTTTTTCTTGTCAGCTTGGACATGACTTGGACGCTAGGCTAAGTCATAACTAGACACTCCAAAGACAGTTATTTGAAAAAAAATCAATTTATTATTTTAACTCTTATAAAGTCAGTATAAAATGAAATATAAAATACTAAAAGATGATACTCTGTAGTATACTGGTATTATTTATTTTGAGTCTCACTATAATAGGAAAAGAGTAAATGCTTGGGAAGTTGTTTTGAGAAGTTTTATATAACTTTGAAGATATAATGCATCTTGTTAAGGGAATCTTTGGAGTGAATAATTTGATTTCTTAATGTTTGGAGTGAATCTTTGGTAGATGCCATGGCTATGAACTGATATACAAAACAATCCCTCCATAAATGATATTGGTTCAAGAACTGTAATTTATACTACTATATATCCTAATTATATGTGTTGATAATGTAACATTTGCAATTGTCACAAGCGTGCATCATGTACTTTCATAGATACTATGCTTGGTTTCAGTTTCTTTACAAATGATTGCTGAGTTTCTGCTTTTGGATAATTTGAATGTCTTTGTGTTGCCTGTTACTGTTAGTAATATTTCTTTGTGATTGAGCGAGCTTTGAAGTCATTGTATGTACCTATGGTATTGCAGGTGATAGAATAAAGACCCCACTCAGCCCAAGAACTGCAGGTTCACAGGATAGACAGTTTAGCCCGGGGCATGGTCTTGGTGATAACAGTGGCAACATCCAGATGATGGAATCTTCCTTTCGTCCATCAGCTAGTGGTGTCTCGCATAGTTATTCCTCAAACAATTTAGGGCAGATGCAGGTTGACAGCAGTAGTATAGGGACATTCTGGTCACCCCACAGAAGTCAGATGCGTCTGCAGAGTAGGAGATCTCAATCTCGAGAAGACCTGCATTCTTCATTGGCGGAGACACATATGGTGAAGGTTTAGGGGGTGATCTTCTGAAAACTTTGGTATGCTTACACTGATATCTTCTTGAAAGTTACAGTTTTTATACACAAATTTTTTTCCTTTTTGGTTTATCTTTACCAATTCTTCATAGGCATTCTTTTTTGTAACATAAGAATAGTTGTAGGTAAATTCTGGTAAAGCACATGCATATTCTTTTTTGTTGATTGTCCTTTCTATATTTTTGAAGTTATTAATACAAATTTCTTAACCATACCCCAATTAAAATTTCCATGCATTTCTCTTATGTTTGTAACTGCTATTGCACATGAGCAACACATTTTATGGGTTGACATGAGTTGGAGGCCAATCAAATTGGACTGCCCAACATGAAAATTTTCAGGGCATTGCCTGAACATATTGTCAATTGTCATCTGTAATGATACTTTTTCACAAAAAGACATCTCAGAGTCACTTCTGTATATTATTTTTCTCTAAATCTTCCATGCAAATTGTAAAACATTTATACATTTCCCAGCATTTCAGTTTCTGTCATGGAGATGGCCAAGGGGGCTAGAGAAGAGTTGGCAAGATTTTGTTAAATTTTGTTCTAATTTACATCTTCGGGATCACACTTCTAAACTGATTTCTTCCGCAAGATGCGTAGTACAACAAACAAGTTCCCAATCTATCATTCCTTACCACTCTCCTTTAGTGGCTACTGAGTGTCCATGTTCTGCTGTCACTGTACAGTTTTCCAGTGACCATAAGCCTTCTGATGATCAATGAAGCATCAAAGTAGGCCAGCGAGAAGCTCTTCAAACTGCTGAGATCAATTCATTTGTGACTATTTTCATACCATTTTTTAGACTAATAAACCTCCATTACTACAGAGAATCTCCCCATGCTTCAAAGGGGACTTATGACTGGGAAGCTCTAAAAGTTAAATATCTAAGAAAAGTTGTAATATAGTACAATGCTCATATCTTGTCAAATAAGCTATTGAATTCAGTTTCACCCTGCAACTTATTTACCCCCTTTTCTTCCTAAAGATGTTATGCTACTTTCCATATGAAGCAAAGCGTTCCACTTGAATATTTACAGCAAACAGCATTTCCACTACGTTTAGAATTTGCTATAGATGTTCTAATCCCAAAATAAATATCATTATTTTTTATGCTAGCCAACTCTATCATTGTGAATGCTTTTGAAAATTGTTTATTCATCTTCGACATTGTAAAAGTATATCAAGAATCTTCTGCACAAATCCCTCAAAAGAAAATAATCTTCTGCACAAAAAGAAGGGGGACTACACTACGATGAGTAGCAGTATTCATTATCCCCGGGTAATGTAAGCTTCCCCGGTTAATGTAAGGCTTTAAACGTGGTTAATTAGTAATACCATGATCGGTACTTCAAAATTGTAAATATTATGAATTTAATTTTAATGCATTGTCAATTTAGATAATTATTTTGTTATACAATAGACGAGAATGAGTTTGAATGTAAGTTCATGTAAATTATAAAAAAATCTAGTTACTAGGATGATTCAAGTGGGTTGTCAACAGAAAAAGAAAATTACACTACTACCCAATTATATATTATGCTAAACGTGTCTTACAAAAAATTATAATCTAATTACATTTGACAATTCATATTTAGGCAAGTGAAAAAATTTAGATTGTCGGTAAATTCTAGTTTTAAATTATTGAGATAAGTTTATATCTCAAGATATTGCACAAAAATATTGGAGTGGTAGAGTGTCTCTCTAACTTCATAAAAAAAAGAGTCTCTTTAAATGTTGCACCCAGCAACTAGAAAGGCATTAGGATCATGATGGGATTCGTATGAAGTGAGTATCTAAGCGATTTGGCTGTCTCTCTTTGGCGCAGGTTAAGTATTCATTCTATGGTGAATTTTTTTTTATAAAATTCTTTAACTTTTAACTGATTTTTTTCTCTTATCTTTGACCAAAAATCCGCGGACAAATCTACGAGACTAAGCATCAAAATAGGATATAGATGTTATTGTTGGTAGATTCTTCCTTAGAGCAGCGTTTCTATATATACCTGTTCGTACACACTAAATTCCCAATAATAAATCTAAGGTTAAAAGAAAAAAAAGTTTAATTATGTTTTGAGTCCTAAAATTTAGAATAATTTTGGTTTAGATTCCCAAATTTAATCCTTTAAAACATGATTGTAGTCTCTTAATTTGAGAGACTAAAATGAGTGGTCAAGGGTTTAGAATTTAGGTGGGAAGATTTTGTATTTAAGACTTAAAATTGTTTTTAGACTCTTAAATTTAATATGTAAGAAATATATATATATATATATATATATATGTGTGTGTGTGTGTGTAGTTCTTAAATATTATACATATAAAAAAATTTTAGGACTAAAAAAGGTTTTTTAAATTTAAAGGACAAAAAGCAGAACTACTTTCAATTATTGTGTTAAAAACATAAGTAAATCAAAAAATAATTTATGCCAATCATTTCAGTGTAACTTGAGTTTGAATATTATTTCAAATATGTTTGTTCTTCTGTACACTTTTTTTGGTAACACCTCAATTCTCTATTGCTTTGGACAGATGATCAGAAGGTCTTTACAACTGTAAGGATGAAACACATCAATACAAGAAAACTAGGAGTAAAAGGTTCAGATCTATCATAACAAAAGTTATCTTAATTTTACAGATTCAAAACCAGACACCCCATATCTATCTATAACAATTCACTAAAACAAGTAAACAAATCTTAAATATGCATGTGAATTTATTTGAGAAGAACTAAGAAAAACACGATAACAGAGAAGGAGCTACTACCAAATGATATCGGCAATAGCCCGCGCATTAGGACGAAACAAAGGAGAAAGAACTACATCAGAAGGGAAAAGAAAGCCGCACAAAAGAGAAAGCAGAAAAAACTACGGTCAACTTGTCCTTTTGATTTTTCTTTGTTTCCCATTACAGATAGTTGACGTAGGTAATCTCTTTGATTACAGCCAGTAAAATGTTACCATCTAAACGAACCAAGATCACACTAGCGCTCCACTTACAAAAGGTGGGTGAACGCAAATTTTTTCCTGTCCTTGTATTTACACGCGAAGAACTTGTTTATTTTGACACAACTAGACAACTGATACATTCCTGAGAATGTTTCAAGGACTATTTTGATTTAGCAGCTATTAAACGATTTTCATTAATACGCATGGTGAAGGTTGTTGAATTAATGACCACTGTTTTAAAAGTTGTATAATTTTCTGTACAAATTTTTATGCTGAACGTATATGAAAAGTGAACTCTATTTTTAACAAGGCGATTTTTAGGCTTTCCTATCCTTGAGTTCAAAACCTTCCGCATCTATGAATTACAAGTTAAAAAATGAAAAGTTCGAATAGAATTCTGTCTCTTTGTTATGTTCAATATGTAATTTTGACCCTATCATTTTATAAAATCCTCAATTTGTTTCAATTCTGAAACTAAATAACCCCAAAGCACAAGCCATGTTATATGGAATGGAACATATAAGCATACATACCAAGGTCGTTACACGCCTCATAAAGCCTTCAACCTTTTCTCCGGAGTGAATCAATCCAAAGGAGAGTTCCTTCATTTCAAACCTTTAAACATTCGTCCCTCAAAAAATTGTCATTCCATACAATGTTTGGCCATTTTAGCCAAGAAAGTCACGTTGCCATTAGTGGCACATTATTTAACGCAAAAGCTGCACCTTCCTAGAACACAACAAAAATAACCAGATAAATAACCCATCATAATCATGATTAATGAAGAGCATTAGCGAAATAAGAAGACGAATGAGTTTCAAAGTCCCTCACAGACATTGTGTCGAACAGGTGACAGGCGCGCTATGATTGGCACAAATCGTGCACAGTTATTCTCGTTGTGAACTGAAGAATGGAGGTGGTTCAGGTGCGAAGATGTATCTCGACAAGTAAATGAGAAGAGAGGGAGAACTTGAGGCATAGGGAAGTGGTGGGCGAAGCAGAGCGAAGAGGAAGCAGAAGCAACAGTTTGTGCGGAAGAGGGAGGTTTAGGCACAGCCGCACCACTGCCATGGTAGTGCTTCAGTTAATTGTGATTCACATAAGCTACACCATTTACTGTTATTTTTATTTTATTACGTTGTGATTACCAACAATTTCACCGTTCCTTAAGCATTTTTTAAGGAAACCCTAAGCATTTTATTTAATAATTAAAATTTGTGAAAGTGAATGCATTTTTAAGTTTAACAAATATTTGATAACACATTACATGTTTTAACAAATTTCTGTACAGATACTACTAAAAGATAAATAAAAAGAAATATAAAATAAGGTTATGAATAATCTAAAATTGGTTTATTTCTAAAAATTTAGAGAAACTTTAAATTAGTTTATGTTTATGGAAATGTTTATTTTATTTTTTATCATAAAAAATGTTTATTTATCTAAAAAGTTTATTTAGGAAAACGTTCATTTAATAAAACTCAACTTTAGCTCAAAAAATTATTTTCTATTAATTTTTATAATGAAAAAAGAGTCACGTATAATAACATAAGGGCTTAGGACAAGTTTGAAAATATTATTTTAACACATTTTATATGTTTTAGTTTTAGCATAAAAATATTTGGTTCTAATTTCAATTAAATATATGAAAAAATAGCAGAATTTTCCAAAGTTTTTATGAATTTGAAAATTAATACCTTACAATTAGTTTTTAATAGATTTTTTTTCGTTAAACTCTATACATGCTATTTTTGTCTTAGGTAAAAACTATTTTTTCTTCCAAACGGAATTAATTATCTTAAAATCATTTTTAAGGAAACTTACCTAAATAAATATCTTATCTTGATATATGCAATTTAAAAATTTTATAACTTACAATTAGTTTGTTAAAAAATGACTTTAAACTTTATATGAACTTTTTTTCTTCCGTAAAACTATTTATTTTCTTCCAAACAAAATTAATTATTTTAAAATTATTTTTTAGCAAACTTTCATAAATAAATTTTTTAATTTTGATTAGTAAATAACTAAAAAAACACAAATATTATGAAATTTATGTATCTCCTTCATCCAATCATCTTATAAAATTGTATTCAAAATTCTTTTTACAATCAAATTCTTCTCTAGATGAAAATTGTTCACTAATATTGGCATAAAAAAAATAATATTATCAAGATCCAGAACATGTAGAATTGGATATTTAAATTTGCTCTGACTAAATTAACATTTTCATCATCACTTTTAACTTAAGTTTGTTCAACATGAACGTTGTCTCTTTCTTCGGTTATTCATTCATCATCAGACTCAATGTCTTTAATAGGAGAGCAACAATTTTTCTATTTTGTAGCTTCAAATTATATATTACATAAATCAAATCATTCATTTTTTCCTAGTGCAAACAAATTTTTCTTTTTGTATGAACCTATAATAGGAAATTTTAGTGACTATCGAACAAAGAAAATTAAAAGCCTTAAATAAGTTCATAAACTTAAATTACCATTTCAAATGAACTCCAATTACGCTCACATCTAGAAGAACAACAAATCAAACTTACAACTTGAATAACTAACCTCTTTAATTCTGGAGTTCTATCTCCAAACATGTCCCCCCATACTTAAGGAAGCATAGCTTTCCTGCAATCCTTTGCATCATCCATACCAAATAGTCCTCTAGCATAGTGAAATTCAATATGTTCCAAATTAATTTTTCCCCTTACAGTAACATCATCAACCAATCTTCTCATACATATATGCAACCCCTCTTTCACCTCAGGATCATCATCACTTCTAAAAGTTGGTTCTTAGTGGAATTGGGGGTTAAGGTAATATAGGCAGTTGCATGCAAATGCCTATAAAGTTTATTATCCCACCTTTGGTCAATGATTTTTTAAATAGGTTCATAACTACAAAGTACCAATAATGCTATATTAGAAATAATAGCACAAATAATTAATTGAATTTAAAATGAAAGAAAGTTTAAGAATATTACTTTTTCTTAATATTGTTGAAGTTGAATTTAATCTTCTCCTTTGCATTATCCATCTCCTCATATATGAATCTCATTGCAGGTTTTGTATTCAAATCCACTAAGCAAAGGACCACCTTAAAAAGGGGCAACAAATTTTAAGCATGTAGTTACATCCTTCCAAAACTGACTATCTAACACTACATTTGAACTTCTCTCTCTTCTTGTGAAGTTCCAAATTTGCTTGTTTTCCTCTCCTTAGAGCTAAACATGCTCATCAATAATGTTTTCATTTCATAAAGACAAGCAAGAGTCAAGTAAGTTGTGGCAAATTTGGTCGTTCCAAGCCTATTAAATTCTCTTCCCTTTATAAACTTCTTCAACATGTTAATTAGCATTGATCTACCATAAATATAGGTGGTGATATTTCTCCCCTTCTTGATAGTTACTTTATGAACCTTCAAATGCGTCTCAAAATCTTTAAAGATTATGTCAATACAATGAGCAGCACATGAAGTCCAGTATAAATGCTCTCGTTTTTGCAGCAATGGTTGTCCAGCTGCCTTGAAATTTGCAGCATTATTAGTAACCACCTACACTACATTTTCCTCTCCAACAAATTCTATTATCTTATCCAACATTTTAAATACTTTATCAACAATTTTTTAGATATCTGAGGTATCCAGTGAATAAAGAAACACGGATCCTTTAAGACTCTTCACCAAAAAATTATAAATTGATTGTCTTTTCTTATTGTCCATCTATCAGACATAATTATGCAACTTGTTCTCTTCCACTCATCCCTATATTCTTGAAGGAGTATATCAGTTTTGTCCAGTGCTTGTTTCAAAAGTTTTTCTCTAATATCAAGATATGATGGAGGTTTATAACCAACACCATATCTCCCAATCATCTCACATTTTTGCAAAAGTTGGATTTCTAGTAACGTTAAATGGAATTACGCTTGTGTAAAAAGAATTTGCAACTTGTGCATAAACTTTTTCTTTATCGTCTTTCTTGTATAATTGATTTAAAGTAGCTTGAACATCATCGCTAGCTTTTTTCCTTCCTTTATTTTTAAATATCTTAATAGTACTTTGACTGTCTCTTGATCACCATAAATCTCTTCAAGGAAACTCAACCTTCTTTTCTTCAATGAAGCATCCTTAGCTTCTGAGACAACTTTCATCATTAAACATTTAATCTCTTCTAGTATTGAAACACAAGGTTTTGAATCAAACTTAGTACAAGTAAGGTGATGTTTAAATATGAAAATTCCTCCATTGAATATTTCTGAACACTAATTACACTTCACTTTTTTTCCAGTACCAAAAACATCAACTCCATATTTTCACCCAATATTTGTCCTATTTCCTACAATATTTTTACTTCTACATGGGAGTGAGGATGCAGTAACATTAACATCAACAGAATTTGAACCACTCATAAACATTTTAAAAATTGGATTTCAAACCAAGCAATAAAGTTAAAGTCATATCATCAAAATAAAAATAAATAAAAAAGAAAACCATGGGGTCAATTACACACTCACGCACCAACCCCATATAAAACCTCACCCACCCAAAATTAAACCCCACCTACCCAAAATCAAAGTATCAAACCAAACGGTACCTCTAGAATGGCATTGGCGAATTTGATGCTAAACACTAGCGAGGGTTGTGTGATGGAGGTCGTACATGCTAGGGAAAATGGTGTGTTGGCGGTGTTAGGCAATTGCAAAGGCTATGTGGTAACAATGTTTGACAATGGTGAGGGTTGCACGATGGCTGTGTGAGGGCCACACAGGGGTTATCCGAGCACTACGCGAGGACCACGTGAGGGTTGTCTAAGGGATGCTTTGTGAAATGGGATGTAAGTTTGAGTATGATGGTTTATGTGTTTTCATCTTAGGGTTTGGATTTGGGTTTTTGGTTTTGGATTTCAAAATGTGGTCAGTTTTGCTGAAGAACAGACTCGATGACTCGGTCTCGAACTCACAAGTCTACACCAAGTTCACCAAGCCTATGTAAGTTCACTCTGAGTTTGTGAAAAAAACAAGTTTACTCACTAGTTAACTTGTGAAGAATGATTCAACTTGTAAACTCGTATGAATTAGCGAGTTAAATCACGAGTTTCATAACCTTGCTTCAAAGTACAACTATATGACTATGTAGATTCACCAATCTACATCTCCATGAAAGTTTGTTCACTTCCAACAATACATGTAGAAGAATATGCTCTCGCACATAGTATTATCATAAGAGTGTTACCTACGTAAGAATAGGGTGAGCTAATATAATACATCATAAACATCATACAATTCACTAATTTCAATTATCAAACATGCATTCGCATCAAACCTGCAAATCATCTTATTGACATCACAAACCTTATATTTAGTCATTGATATTGGCATGGCTAAATATAAGGTGTCTTTTAGAAGACTCTATCCATGGTAAACAAAGTCCCACCTACAGGCTAATACATGATCCCCAACATGAATCAGACCAAGGTTCTCAAGGTTATGGTGACACAAAGCACTTATTATCAAGAGTCAGGTGTACGTCTACTCCACAAGCATGATGTAAGTCTCACTCATCTTCTCACCACTTGATGTTCAATCTACATGACTAGACCATCACTCAAGTCAGGATACCTCTTATCCATGAGTTGTCATATTCACCATCATACTTAATGTACAATACCACCTCAAGTAATGTACCACCACTCCCAAAGGGACCATCAACACCACCCATAAGAGTCACATCAATCACCTATCAAGGACTTTAATCCTTACAAGGGTCACATCAATCACCTATCAAGGACTTTAATCCTTACAAGTGGAGTACATCACAACCATATATCCCACTGTTGTGACACCCTGATTTTTGTAATGATATTTATGACTTACATATCAATTAGGAGTAATTTTTTTGTCTGTGAAGAATTTTTCATAGAAAATATTAGTCATAACATAACTTCATAAATACATATATTTGTCAACATTTTACATTTTTATAATTATTCAAAGTACATAATAAAAGCATATTAAAAGTCCTACAAAGGACTATTTATATATTTAGTGACCTCTAATGATATGAAAACTAAATAGTCAATGTCAACAACTTAGAGAAAATTTCCCGCAACTTTCTTGAATGATTGCTACTGAGTAGGTTCACTTTCTACTTGTACCACATACATATACAAAAGAAAATATTGAAAGGGGTGGGGTCTTTGTAAGTCTCAAATATCAATTTTAATAAATTTAACACACAATAACAAAGGGGGCCTAAAGTTTAACTTACAATTGTAAGACTCATACTTTACCAAACATATGAGGCTCAAACTCACTTTACCAACATATAAGACATTTACCAACATATGGATTCATATTCCACTTATGATGATTTACTTTGAAAATTAAAAGTTCATTGGAAAGTGATTAGATAGTTGAGTATTTCTTACTGGTACAATCATAATTATTTTTCTCGAGAATATTGACTATTTTTCAGCCCACAAAAGAGATATATATTCCTTAAGCAGGTATCGGATAGTTCCAAGTTTGACTTGTAAAATATCCTAATCCAGGGTGCTACCCTAACTATCTAGATATTTACCTACTTGGTAAGTATTTCCTTAGACTCCACCATGGTCCCTCTCTTTCATCCTAAAGTGTAGCAAATATGACTTCTCAACCACATACACTAACATGTCAACATAGTCCTAATTCATCACAAGAGAACTTATGACTCTTTCTCAACTTAATTGACATGCTCTTTAACAATTTCAAAGATCACGAAACTTGATGACTTTCAACAAATGACACATACACACAATCCAAACAAATATTCAAAGAATACTTAAATATAGAATGATAATAAAGGACAAAAATAACTTCCCTTTTATCCAAATCTGTTGAATTTATTATTTTTTTCTTACAAATCATCCATATATTAAGGTTACAAACTTAAATAGACAAAAATAAAAACAAAAGAAAGTTTACCATTCTCGTGTAATTTCTTACAAAAATTATCAGAATGAGTAGATTTTAAAATATTATACAAATGCGTAAGTCGTGCCTAGATACAATTTTACACTGAAAAAGTCATTACAATCGAACACGAGTTTATGATTAACCTTTATTTTACATAGAAGAAGCATAGACAAATTTAACTCATTTGCTTAAAGAGTTACATCAAAATCGTGCATGAATGACACGATTTCTATTTTGATCACTTACATTGAAGTTGTATATGAAAAACATGACTTCTTTAATTTTTATTATACTAAAGTCATATATGAAAACGATTTTTTTTTCCATTAAAGTCGTTTTTATTGGAGTAGAAGTTATTTAACATGAAGTTGTATTTATTTTAAAATTTATTTAGTTTAATAATTTTTGTAAAATTTGTACTAAAATATAAATTTTTTAAAAAATACCTAATTTTCTCGTACCAGGATTTAAAATATGGGATAATCTTTTCAAAAAGAAGGAAACATCTCACTTGACATGACATTATAACTGCTTTCGTATTTATAATTTGACTGAAAAGGATAGAAAAATCAGTAAGTGTGAATACTTTTATTAGGTTTTAAGAAAATAGAAAGATTAGCTTTGACTATCCTTATTACAGGAACCATACATTATATCATAAAATTGAAACCAAAATTTTATAAGACTTCTTCGTTCAAATATATTTACATAAGATAAAATTTTAAATAAAAACATCAATTATAAAAGTAAAAAATTATTTTTCTATATTAATTATATATATGCGTCTTAGAATATAAGTATCTTTACATTAAAATAAAGTTATAAAAAAATAAAAATAATGTGATATTAATAAAACTGGAAAAAATAAATTAAAAATTATAACTCCACAGTCTAAGATGTCTTAGAAGAATGACTTTGGTATAGCAAATAGATTTTGCGTTTAGAAGACACTCCGATGTAAGCAGGATCGGATTTTCTTGGGACTAAGTGGTGGGGTGAAGTGAGGTTGGTGCCCAATTGTTAGTAACGTCAAATGTCACGCACCATGGAGTGGGCGGCGAGGCCGGAGCACTTGGGAGGTATTCCCAGAAAACTTGTGATTGCGGTGGTGGGCGCCTTTGCCAAAACGGTGTCGTCTATTCTCAACACCACCTCCGTTCACAACGCCGACACCCTCCTCCGCCTCGTCCGCTCCAGACCCCGCCGTGTCCCACTCATCACCGTTAGCAATCACATGTCCACGTCAGCACACTCTCTCTTGGTTTTCTTTTCTTTTTCTTTTTCTTTTATGTTTATCTGTGAATGCAAATGGTGCAGTTTGGATGATCCGGCTATGTGGGGTTTTAAGGGTTTTCCCATCTTTGATACTAAGTTGACTCGCTGGGTTCTCGCTGCGGAAGATATATGCTTCAGGAATGCCCTCTATTCCTATATTTTTCGAGTTGGTAAGTCTACTAATTTCACTTCTTATTTATTCTGTTTCTGTAACAATGACATGTGGTAATTGATAATTTATTAAATTGTTATTTCTTCTGGGATGCTCTTGCAAGGAAAGGCTATTGTCATTTCCCCAACCTTTGTACATTTGGTAAAGTTTTTTGAATTGACAAACAAAAGAAAAACAAAATTGGTGGAAAGAAAACAGTATCGAATATAACAAATTTGTTTATCAACTATTAGGTTCTTTCTTCAACGAATCTAATAGCTGGATATTTAAAAGTTCCTGTCCAATCACATTGTTGTAATTCTGTTTAAGTCCTTTAGTATGGTGTCTGGATTTAACTTTATACACCCCACAAAACTCATATGCACCCATTTTTTACTTTCCGGAGAGGGTATTAAGGAACGTAAAAAGGGGCTGCTGGGTGTGTAAAGAAATAGCCTTGTTGTCTATACTTTAATTGCATTGAATTAAATCTGCTTCGCTTCCCTAGGCTAACAAAGTTTGAATTAATTGGAAGGTTAATGTGATGGTTTACTGCTATCTATTTTGTATGATTGGGTTTAAGCTTATTATAGTTTATGCGTCAAAATATGCTGAAAAGTATTTCTAGTTGTTTTTATAGAGAGCTGTTGTTTTGCTGTTTCTAACATGGTAACTTGCCAGGGAAATGCATACCTATTACAAGAGGTGGTGGAATTTATCAAGAGCACATGAATGAAGCTCTTGAGCGCTTAAATGATGGAGAATGGGTATCTATGTAACATTTAATACTTTCCTCCCTCACAAGCTTAACACTTTTGTGATGATATTATGGGTAGTTTATGTTAAGGTATTGGTTATTATGACCTTCTAGTGTTGTTATGAATACATTTGTTCTCGTATTCTTTTTGGATGTTGATTTTAAATGGATTACAGACTTTCCAAGTCATGTTTACTGTAAGTAACCCAGAGTATGACTCATGATGATCCTAAATAACGGATGGTAGATCAATTCTCTTGTGGTTAAATGTTTACATGGTATACACAGAATGCCAAAGAAAGTGGTTGAGATGGCTAGAGGGAGTTAGTTACTGAGTAGCACCTAAATGGCCTAGCAGAATGGGAACAATTATATATGGAGGTTAGTTAGAGGAGAAAGGGTGTAAAGATTATTCTCTTGTTCAGTTATATGCCAAGGGAAAGCTTTTCATTTGAAAAGTCTTAGGAAGTAGCTATGTTGTACTTCTCTGTTCTTTTTTCTTCTTTTACCCTTTTGTGCTCTGAAGCTTACATAAAATACAATATTTAGATAGGTTTGGTATTTAGGGTGAAATTTCCTTGATATAATTGGCAAGTCTAAGTTTGTATATGTGGATTTTATGACATGATGCAGCTATAGTCAGCAACCACATTAATTGCATCTAGCTTTTGTCTGCAATTCAGTATTCCCACTGCAATCATAACAACAACTTGTAACTTCAATATACAGGAAGTTAATGTTTCCTAGAACATGTGTATATGCAGGGTACAAATGTGTTTATTCATGGTAATAATAATAATAGTAATGGTTTAGGAGTTAGGAAACTGATTCTAAGGTTTGTAGGTGTTCTTTGGATTAGGAAGAACTTTTCATTTTCTTTTTGTCTTCTATGCTTATTTCTCTATTGAATTTTTCAGTTTTTTCATTGAAGATCAAATCTTAAATCAAACCCACTTCTTGTTGGTTATTTCCTAGATCACCAAAGCTTCAGCAACCATTCTCTGTTGTAGCACATAAGAAATGCTCTAGACTGCAAATGCTCTAGACTGCAAATTGTTTTATTTCTTTTCATGCTATGCTTGATGCATTTTTGGGCTGAATTGAAGAAGGGAATGGAGGAGTGAGAAAGGAGATGAATTCCTATTTACTTAATTTTTCAACTGGGTGGGTCATTGTAAATTAGTGCTGGTTGATGGATGTGGGTGCTTGTTTTTCTTTTTATTTTATTATTAACATTGATCTTCATCACTAGGTAAGCAATGTTTACTTTTATGAATAGAAAGTCACAAAAGAAGATGCAGGGAAAACATTTATCGTGAAACATTTTCCTTTAAGCCAAATTAAACATAAGCTTTCTTTCCTATTTTGTCCAAAAGAGGAAAACAAAAGACCAATCAGCAACAAAGCCTTTCTTACTTAATTTTTAGGTATAATAGGTCTTTTGTCCCAATATTCTGAGGTTTTTTGCTATGTCTCACAAAATTTCTTTTTGTCCATTGAATCCTCATTTTAGTTAAAAACACTCAATACGCTCCCTTCCGATATATTAGTGTTAACTACGTTGAGACGATGTGACAGATGCACAGTGACATGTGGTAGGTGGACAGTGAAACATCAGACCTGTGCATCTGTCATGTTGGTACTCTCTTAACATTGTTAACATCAATCTAATGAAGGAACCACATTAATTGTTTTTAGCTAAAATGAGGACTTGGTTGACAAAAAAAAATTTGATACCACATTGCAAAAAACTTTAGAATATTAGAACAAAAAAACCTATTATGCCTAATTTTTATATACAATTATTTATAAGGTTAATACAGTAAATTGGTAGAACAAAGTCATAAGAGAACTAGTTTCAGAAGTTTTCTAAAACTGGTGCTTTAATTTATTAGATGCTGGCACACTCTGTTTTACTACCCAAATGGGGAGTTCTTTTCACTAAAGTAAAATTGATATATCATTTATGAATTTGTTATGACAGCTGCATACTTTTCCAGAAGGAAAGGTGAATCAAGAAGAGGCACCTATAAGACGGTTGAAATGGGGAACTGCTAGTCTAATTGTTCGAGCACCTATAACTCCAATCGTATTGCCAATTGTCCATCATGGTTTTCATGAGGTAAGTCGGAACCTCTCTGCTTTCCCTATAAATTTTATGTCCTACTACACTTCTAGTTATGTTTTCTACCACAGTTGTAGCACTGTCAATTTATCCCGTCTATTGGAATAAGAAAGCCTCTATGACAAGCTGTCTCCAGTTGTTAGACATATTTGGGATTGAAGGATTTATATCCTCTAGATCAACAACACATCACAAGCAAGGAAAACAGTTTTCATATTACTAGCAAATATGTTGCAAAATAACCATTTAACTGGAACTCTGAAGATAGTGGCAAGCATTTATCAATGTTTCAAGGACAAAGTGATTGTTAAAAATGAGTGTTGAGAACATGACTTGTCACTCTCTAATCATAAATCTACACATTTTGCTCTGTCCAAGACTTATTTTCTCATGCGTGCTTCATTCTCTGGGCTTTCTCTTTACTCTATTCATAATTGCTCATAACAATGTTCGTGTTTTAATATAAATTATAATCTTATTGATTATACATGCATTCTTGTATTATCATTAGCAAGAGAATAAATTATTTCTACATAAAATTGCTGTTATTGTCTTATTGATCACTTGCAATAGTGGTATTGTAGTGCTGTAGCAAAATAGAGAGGTCCTTGGCTGCTAAAAAGCTTCCTTCAGAGTGTTTTTGGATCACTGCTGAAATTTCAGACAAAATCACTGATTTTCACGTGCTACTGCAGCACAATGCCAATGGATGGTAAAACTCCTTTTTGGCCCTGTTTCAATGTCATTTTTTGGGTAAAATTGAAATTCCACCTCCTTTTCTGACCTTTGGAAATTTAGAATTTTCCCTACTTTCCCTCCATTGTGGCCTCTGTTTCCCTCGCACTATTAATCTTTCTAAACTTTGAAGCTCGCCCAACCCATCACCGAAAGAAAATCTTCTTAAGCAGTTTTCTAGCAACTGCAACCTTGTTGTGTGACTGTAACTTCTTTTGGGTTCAGACACATTGTCTCTTTTTGTGGCCACATTGTGTCTGTTTTGGACAAAGTTCCAGTGTTCTCTGGCATCTGAATAATAGTAGAGTGACTATTGTTAAATGTTAGAAACTGTAAGTTATATCGTTTTGTTGACTTTTTGTTGTTACATATGCATATGTTGTGCTTAAGACTTGAAGAGATCATGGAGGATTTTCAGTTGAGTGAAGTTTATTCAGCTTGCTTATTGTAGTTGTATCCAATTCTTGTCTAAGGGTTTTTACTTAGTGGTGAATTAACTGAATTCTTATCACTCTCAGTTCTCTCTTCATTTCCAGAGTGTAGCAGGAATGCAACTAGGTTTCTTTAGGTTGTGGTGTTTCTACTTGTCAACCCAGAGTGGTCTTGTTCTCTTTTCTTTCTTAACTTTCTGGGCACATCAAGACTGGTGCCTTTTTATAGTTAATTCTTCCCTCTAAAATCATGAATTTTGAATTTTTTTATATATTTTTTCTCTTTTAACCGAGTCATTCAATTCTAGCTTGGACCTCAGGTGCATTGAGCAGTCCAAGTATTGTTTGCCCAAAAGCTGACAACCTATTCCCTTGTTACTAGAACCTTTGTCACATTGATGCCCCGTCAACAACCAATAAAGGACTAGGCAAAATTTGGGAAATCACAGAATGTTTCCTGTCAGTTTAGATTTAAATCAGCTTGTTATTCTCTCCGTTCAACACACCATAAATGTACCGTTGGTATAAATCCAAAGAAATTGGGCAAGGAAGGAACCTTCTCCCTTTGGTCTCTCGGGCTTGGCTACAATGGATTCAGTCCCACCCTTGTCTATGATACTTCGGTCTTCAGGGGCCATAAATAAACAATATGTGCGTAGCATTTTTGGGGTCAGCTACTACACCACCACTATATGAAAAATTGATAGCTATGTTTAAATTCCTGAGAATTCTTTAAGGATAAAGATGAAGATTTCTGTAGTCCTTCTATATTTGTTAAATTCTCACATTTTAATATTATATTGGGCAGAAGGTACTCTAATAATATCTCTGCATTACGGAAATCTGCATTATGCAATTGTCTTATTATTACTAGTGATACATATTTGTAAATTTGAGTGGTTTGGTAAATTTGAGTGGTCTTATCATCATTGCTGTCTTTTTTCCCAATATAACTGCTATAGACGTCTAATAGTAAATAGGCAAGCTTCTCACGGTTTTCTTTCTACATGGTTTTGATCTATATAGTTCTTACTAATTGATCAGTTAATATGTTTTATATCGTATGCTTATTCTGGTTATTAATGCTGGGTTCTGGTTATATTTCTAGGTGATGCCAGAGAAATATATGTTTGGTAGACGACCTCCTTTACCATTATGGAATAAGAAAATTGACATTATTATTGGCGATCCAATTGAATATGACCTTCCAGCAATGAGGCAAAAAGCTATTTCCCAATCTCGTTGTGAGTCATTCCCAACTGTTGGATGGCCGAGTACTTGTGATGGTTTGGATGAAGCAGCACAAAGATGTCTCTACGCCACAATTTCAGAGCAAATCCATGCTGCAATGGAGAGATTAAGGTGTTTTGGTAAAAGTTTTTTGAAGTCATAGGTAGGTTTGAGTCAGAGATGAAGTTGTTTTAGATATTGAATCATTCATTGTTGTTGTAATTGATGGCTGAGTGAGAACTCTTAACTTCGGCTTCTTCATTATTAGGTATCATTCATTAGAATATATACAAGTGTTGTAGGTAGATGTACAGCCCAAAATTAGATGGGCTTGTATTCCAATTTCCAAAGTTTCATCTTAAGAATAAAAATTTCAATTTCATGGTGACTTTGGATTCATGGACTTTGATCCTTGACATTTTAGTAATGTTATTATCACCTAGACATTTCCTTCTGTGTAATGCACTATATATCCCTAATCCATGGTTTCATTTCATGTGATGTGTCTGCCGTATCGTCCGTATTTATTTGTCCACATGGTGCTGGTCCTATTTGCTTTGCTCCCTTCTTGTGTTCATCATCATCACTCTCTTTTCGCTAATAAATTTACTTCTAAGAGCGGAAAACAAGGGCAGACAGCATCATTCGGGGTTAGAGAAATTCAAAATTTTGTTAGCAGAAGATACAGGAGTGGGCCCTTCAGGTAGGCCAATATTGTGCATGATCTAGTAAGATTTAGAATCAGTTTAGATAAATAATAAATGTCTTAACAAACACTTACAAGAGAAGAAAAATAAATTATTTTTAGTTGACTTTGGCTTTTCCTGTTGATTTATTTTCTATTAACGACAAATATAAAAAGCTATGCATAAAACTGGGTTCATGTAAATGCGGTTTGAAATAATCTGGCGTAACTATATTTGTCTTTGCAATAAGGAAAGTTCCATATGTGCATCATGTGGATGGAGAGTGCGTGCAAATCGCTAAGTTTTACCTTAGATTATTATTATTGAATCCTTAAATAATTGAATATTTGGCAACTGGAAACTTAAGAGAGTTTGGTCAATATTTGGCCAAGATCTATTTGTTACCGCAAATGGGGTAGCATTACACCTTGAATTTCACATTATGTATCCACTATCTTGTATTACGAAATATATCTTTCTTTTCTTTTCTTTTTTGCATTGTTTGCCTTTTAAAATTGATTAATAAAAATAAGTTAAATTATTCTGTAATTATTTGTAATATAATAATGTTCAATTAAGTTTCTAAACTATTTTTTTTCAATTATATTCTTTAACTTGTATTTGTTTATTTTAGATAACTTGAGTAACTATCTATATGAAAAAATATTTGTCCAGATAATTTGTACAAGTTTATAGCAAGGTTGTTCTAAGATCAAATCTAGAAATGCTCTTGAAATAATACTTAGGATTAGCGGACATGCACAAATCAGAATAATGGTGAAAAAACTTGATTAAGAAAATTAGGATAAGAATAAGAAGGAATGAGAATGTTGATTGTGTCAGAATTATAAGAACAAATTAGAAGAAATGATAAATTAAATTATTACCAATTTTCAAATAAAGATAGAATGTTGTGTTAAATTTATTGAAGAGACCAAGTTTTATATATAGATAAGAATAAATTTAAAAGAAATTGATAATTTATAATATATCAAATAAAGAAGATATAGAGAGTAAAAAAAATAAAAAATTATATTGATTCACTTTATAATTAAGTTATGTCTAATTATTCAGTCACTCTAATCAAATTGATCTACTAAACTTTCAAGTTTATAAACACACTGAAAATTGAAAAGAAAGAAAATTTTAAGAATTATAATTTCGAACCTACAAAATTTTAGTCATGGTGCTTGTTAGTCTTATCATAAGATAAATTTGGAAACCCTAGTTGACAATCTTACAAGAAGTTTAACACAACATAATAATTACAAAGTCAAGTGATTACACATGTACCAAGGTATTACTTACAAAATTCAAACAAAAAGATAACTCCAAGAAGTATTATGTGTCTCATATATGACTCTCTTTCAATAGGCAAGATGTTTTAAACAAAAGAGTATAATTAGTTTTAAAAAGTAAAATATATAAAGATTTCAAAATTTGATTTTTTTAATCAATTAAAACCTCCTTAATTGATTAAAATACTAAATGATTATTTTTTTCATTTTAATCCATTAAAAGATAATGCACTTTGAATGATTTGAGACTTAAGTAATTTTAATATATTAAAAATTTGTTTTAATCAATTAAAATAGAGTCAAAAGTTTAGTATTGAATTTTAAAAAAATTTAATCGATTAATTTATAATTTTAATTGATAAAAATATTTATTAAAGTTTTTCAATAATACAAAGAACATTTTAGCATATTAAAAACACATTCTAATTTATTAAAACAAAAGAGAAAACTACAAAGAACTCTATATTATTTTAAAAAGCTTTCGCATATGACTAAATCAAGACATAAAAAAACTCGGATAAAAAATAAAGTTTAAAACTATTTTATAAAACGCACTCCAAACATCTTGACTTGAATTCTTCTTATCATTTGAATCTTCTCTTCTTACATATGTCATGATCAGCCAAAATGTTTATTATGGTTTCGGTTGGAATCATCAAATATCATTACAAGAAAATAGTCATTTAGTGTTGGCTAACAACCAATGCTAACTAGGAAAAGTTGACTCTAATTAATCAATAGTGTTGGATTTAAGTCACATGTGTTGTGGACTCTAAAATCATAGATATTAATTCATTAGTGTCGATTTTAAGTAGAGTCAACTTAGTCGACACTAATTCGTCACTAATTTTTAAATTGATTTTAATTAAAACAACTTAGCATTGATCAAACTTGTACAAATGTATTTTTTTTTATTTAGTATCAACTTAGCTTATGCTAAATTAAATCAATTTTGAATATTAATTTTATTTGTATTGGTGTAGTTGACACTAATAAAAATAATTTTAAAAAAAATCTTGCTCAATGCTTCCATTCTCATATTCAACCAAAAATAAAACTTAAACAAAGAACAAAAAAATAATATGAATTGAATTGAAAGAATAAGATGAGTTTGAGAAGATGGAAAGTGTGGACGAAGAAGATGAGTATAGATGAAGGAGATAAGTATTGATGAATGAGATAAGTTTGGGTGAAGAAGATGAGTGTGAATGAAGAAGATGAGTGTGAAGAGACAAATGTGGATGATAAGATGAATATATATGAAAGAGATGAATCTGAGGAGACAAGTATGAGGAGATTTATATAGAAAGTGAGAGGAAAATTGTGTGCTTTGATTGGTTTAATTTGTTTCTTTAGATTAAGAATATAATTAATTTGTTTCTACATATCATATTTTTTTTTCATGAAGACACACAAATTTGAAAATAAAAATAAATTTTAATGATATATTAGCGGTGACCTAAACGATGCTAATTTAAATAAATATAAATATTAAAAATAGATAAGATTAATGTCAACTAGGTTGACACTAACCTTATTTATTTTTAATATTTGTTTCAAGTAACTTTGGTTTAACCAATGCTAATCTGACACAAAGACAAATACTTTTATTTGTTAAAAAAGTTAAAAATAGTTAGTATTGTCTTAGAATTGGCTAAATCGACTCTACTAATGTCCGACATTAAGTAACTTTATTAGCATCTACTACGTCAATGTTAATCCAATACTAATACAAATATTTATTTATTAAAAAAGTTAAAAATAGTTAACATCGGCTTAGGGTTAGCTAAGCTGACTTTTTCAATATCAAAATAATTTTAAAATAATTTCACATTTTTTAACTTCTTTTTAAATTAACCTTTTGTGTTGTGTTGATGTCGACTAAACCAACTCTAATATGTCGCAATTTGGCCGACAGTATTATTTAGAAGTTAATTTGTTGTTTTCTTATAATGTACATATAAAATGTAGTACACACATGTTATCAACTTATAGAGGTGATGTTGATAAAATGACACTTAATTAAGAATGGATGATTAAGTTATCTCACTTTCTTTTAATCCTATCTCTTTTAATCTTCTTAAAATCAATCTTGCATAAGAATGCTTGTTAATAATAAAATTATTAAACCAAATTGAGATTTTAGTGTAATGACAAATATACCAATGCAAAAAAGAACCCTTGACCCCAAGCTTCTTTAACACCATAAGAATCTTAAAATTTACTTATAGAACTTAAAAACTAGGTCCACCCAAGAAATCATTTTTCAATATCACAATTGTTAGGATCAGAGATCAAAACAAATTAATGAAAATACATAATTAATGCACAAGAAAAGACAAAAATATTAAAAAAAGAACAAAATTATTTCATATAAACATTCTTGATGAAAACATACAAAAACAAACTCGGTGACTACATAAATAAAAAAAACACTTGCTTAAATAAAAAAGAGTAAATTATAAGGATAAACAACAACGAATTACACACATGTGATAATCCAATTCTTTCCAAAGTTAGATAGACTTGTCCATTTATAGACTAACTAAATTGTAACTAAATACATGGCGTAATAATAAAAGATCTAACTAGCTAACAAAATAATCATCTGAAAAAACATGAATAGATATTAATTAATATGAGGATCATTTTAGTGATTAGAAATTAAGGTTTTTAATAGAATGACAATTAGAAAGAAAACTCAAGAAAGATTCTCACTAGATATAAAGATAATTTTGAGAGTTATCTAAATGTGAAGATGCACTTCTTATGAGCTGAAGAGAACAAGGAAATGACAACAAAACAAATAAGATAACAAGATAACTAGAGAAGGGGTGCAAATATTAAAGGGTTAGAAATTAAATACAAGAATAAGAATTATAAATGGAGGAAATGATTGAAGAGGAAAATGGGGGAATGGTGTGCATTTATGCCACTTGAGCCAAGGCTCAAATTAAGACACAAAGAGAGGAGGAGCAATCCTAGACACACTCACAAAAGCTCACGACTCAAGTAATATGCTATCTTATAAAGGTTTTCAACCCTTTTACAAGTGGGGAAGGCCTCCTTATATAGGCATGTGAAGGGGACATAGAGGGAATTATGATACACATGATCCTAAGAAATATTCCCATCTAAAATCAGCCCACCTAGAGACTTAGAGAGCAAAACACAGACACTCTAGAAGCTAGGACAACCAAAAGGTGGAGGCACCCTGACTTGGAAGGCAATGGCGTGCCTTCCAATGTTCTAGAAGGTCAAAGTTGACCTTTCCTTCCTCGAAGGGTTGTCCAAGGTGTGTGGTCCTAGGGTCCAAAGCTCCGTTCTTCGAAAAGGACTACCAACATGAAAATGGAGGTGTTCTTAAGTAATCCTACAAAAACATTAGTATAGACAACTTAAAACATAAGGGAAATGCTAAACAAACTAATAGAAGAGGATGTGGAGGAGGTGTCCCTTTTAGTCATGATTCTTGTGATCCTCCTAAGACATTTTCCTCCGTCCTTATTAGGGGTTATGGGTTCATCATCATCCCCTTCTTGGAGAGAATTCGACCACAAATTTGCAAAACCTTCTTAACTTCTTTGTGGGAGATCATGATTCCTTTCATTTTAACTTGCTTGGTCGTTTGCCCCTTTTCCTTCTTTTCTTCTTTTCTTTTCTTTCTCATTCTCTTGGTCCTCACTAACCTCTTGAGGGGAGAGAGGTTCTAAAATGATATTTCTACCTTGGAAGCTAAAGGAAAATTTGTTGGTATGACCATAATGAAAGGTTTTCTTATCAAATTGTCATGGCCTACCTAAAACTATGTGTGTAGTTTCTATTGGTACAACATCACAAAGTACTTCATCCTTATAATTCTTTATGGAAAAGTTAATAAAGACTTGTTTATTAACCTTAATCTCGTCTTCATCACTAAGACATGAAAGCTTATAGGGCTTGGCATGAGGGATGGTCAAACCAAGCTTGTTCACTAAGCTCTTGTTAGCCACATTCACACAACTTCCTCCATCAATGATTAGTGAGCATAGATTGATTTTAATGAGGCACCTTAGCTGAAAAATATTTCTCTTTGAGATTGGTTAAGTTCCTTTTGGACTTGACTTAACATACGTCTCACTATTAACAAATCTCCCTCACATGACTTAATTCCATCATCACTAGAGGAAGAATAGTGAGATAAGTTATCTCTTGAGGGGGGAACCGGGAGAAAAATGTTCACTCTCAACCTTACCACTTTTCTTCATTGTCATGGTTCTCTTAGTAGGAGAATTAGAAACAATGTATTCATACCTTTAGCACTTGAAACATTTTATGAGACTTGACCTTTGAGAAGTGGAAGGGTAGGAAATGTTATCTCTAGCTGAATTACTCCTAGAAGTGGAGTCATAGTGACACTTGAAAGATTTTTTATCATACTTTTCCTTATTCCTATCATTCTAAGAAGAGTTATCATAGTCATTTAAACTACTTTTAACACAATTTTTTTAATTGAGACTCTTTAATTAAATAGACTTCCACCATAAGTAAAATGTTAGTATCAGAATATTTGTTTTCAAAAGTTATTAGATTGTAAATAAAATATTTGTTAAAATAATGAACGTGGTTTATATTTTTTTTAATAATTTAGTATGATATTAACATATTTAATTTTAAAAAAGTATATCTTATTTTTTTTTCTAGCTTATCTTATATGTGTTCTTGTCTTGCAACATGATGATTATATATTTACATTTGACCACATGATGTTACACATTTAGAAATACACCATGAACTATAATAGTTATTCTATTATATATGTTTTATATAGGAAGTTACACTTTGATGTTTTAGAATACTTATTTATATTGTAAACTCATATTTAGAAAATTTATATTAATTTTTTTAATGTATATTTACATTTTATTTATTATTAGGTTATATACTACCAACATTACCGTATTCACACAAACCATTGAACATACTTCAAAGCAAATTACTCCACCAGTATTTTTATGTCATTAATAATAGAAACTACCATCAAATCACAATCTTTTGGCCCGGATTGTATAGACAATATCCTCATTTTTTTTTCATTAATGTAAGCATAAACACTTTATACATTCTTAATATACATACCAACAATAATGAATAAATGTTTTCTATAACAAAAACTTACAAAATAAATATTCTATTAAAAATTATTTAAATATTTTTCACATCAATTGTTTTTGCATTAATATAAAATGCCTATTTTTTTATTAGTTATAAAATGATCCTACATAAAATTTATGTTTTTCACCAATTTAATACAACTTAAGTAGAAAATTTGCTCTAATCTGCAAAAGATGCCATCTATATCCATAGTTAAACATATAATATACAAACATGTATCTATCTTTTGAATTTTTCACACTTTATAATTTTTAGAAATAATCTTTAAATTAGAGTACCATAAAATTGCTTTAAACATAAATTTTAAAAAAATATTGTAAATGTTTAAATTAGTTTTTTTTTCATTGTAATCTCTAAAATATTTTCTTTTGTCGATAGTATAACATTATTTTTTTGTGCGTGGGCTAAAAGTATGTGTCTATGGTTTATACCTAATAAAGTATAAAATTTAGTGTAAATTGTAAGCTAACAGAATGATACATTATAATATAAAATAAGAAAATTTTATCAATGTAATATATATAGTACATCATATTACTAATATAGATCCACAATATATGCGCTAATTAATAATTACAAAAAATACTTTAAGTTTTATTAGATAATTATTATTAGTGTTTAAATGTGAATTAGATTCTTACTTTCTATCAAAATAATTTTGTCGAGTAACATCATACAAATAAATTGTTGTCTTAAGAATTCAGTGCAATGTCATATTTTATTTATGTGATTGAAACTCGCAACCTAACAATAAAAACTTCCCTTTAAAATTTTGAATTAGAAGTATTAATTTTTATGACACATACATTTCAATTAGAAGTAAAAACAAAGTGAAGTTTGTTAACCCTAATTGATGATTACCCCTTTGGTATGGTGACAATAATAATCATTAAGTGAGGGCAAGTTTTGTTAAACAGAAAACAAAAATTCTGAGAAGTTGTTAGGAAAAGTTGGTTTTGGTAACAACTAGTGATTATTTCAATCAAGTTTAGCTTCTTTCTACGCGCATTTTGCAATTGGTCCACCCAATTCAACACCACCCAACTTTCTCATGCTTCTCTTAATTGCCAATGCAAACTCTTCTAGCCACCACTGTTCTGGTTGTTGGAGAAGAGTAACTTCAAAGGTTGTCTTTCATAAACTCTCTAACCATTTTCTTGTAATTTTTCTGCAAAAATGGAAACAATGAAACACACATTGCACCATGTAACACAATGGGTATGAAATATTCAAACTCACCATTCTCGTGAATCTTATAAATCCACATTAATTAAACCCATGTTTTCCCTCTCTCTTTGCAATCTTGTTTTTTGTGTGTCCATTTCACTGGCCATGGCCTGCAACACACCCAATTTATTGGTTGCATGCATTTTGGCTCTTTCCTTTTGTCAATTTCATTCTCTTTTTTCTATGCACAGGGCATTATTATATTACTATAACATCACCATTCATGTTGAAGAATGTTGGTAATAGTGAAAAATCTTAGTGGATTAATCACTTCAGTAATTACTCTAATACAAGACTACATCATAAATAAATACTTGTGAATATATATAACACTAAGGATTTATAAGAAAACAAAACTGATTATGACATCATTTTGGAGTGTGAAAGTGAAATGTGTTCTAAAAGCTAGCTGTTGAGATGTGGAAAAGTATTAATGTTTCATTTATTATTAATAGTAAATAATGATAAGTTGCTGAGCTGTTAACTAATGGATACTATTAATGAGGGATTGGTAGGAAGAAAATGAACATTACTTTGAATTCCAAAAGAATTTTTTTAAAAAAAAACATAATTTAAATTCTAGACGCTTGAATTAGTATTGAAAAAATCTGTTCCAACAAAAATCTCTCTCTCACACACACACACACATATATATATATATAAAGACTCAACATTTATTCTTTAATCACTAAAAGGAAAAATATTCATAGAGTGCTTTAACTAATCAACAACCGTTTAAATTTGATTTAATAATATTTAATTTTTTAAACGGTGACATATGATATTATATATATTATATTTTAATACAAAAAGATTAATTAACAATAAGATTCAATGTTTAAATATCAAACTACATTTTAAAAAAGGAATTAAATGGCAAGATATAATAAGTGTTTTTTCACCCGCAGTTTTGTCTACAAGTTTATAAGCATCTTAAAAAATGATTCTGTTGAAATTGAGTAAGATTAGTATAAATAATAAAAAGAAATTCCGAATATTTAATATAAGAATTGTATGTGTTTGTGAATAGAAATGTTTTTTTCTTTTATTTATATATAGTTTTTGAAAGACATTTATGGTTAGTTGTGTTATGCTGAGGACCGGTGACTCTTTAATAATTATTTTTGAGTACCTCACGCATAACCCCACAAACAATGAACTCATGTGTAATGTTACAAAAAAGTTATGGTATGCTCTTTTTTTTTCTTTCTTCCATATAATTTTCTAGAAGAAAAAAAGTTTATGAGACAGTTAGATGGGTGGTGTGATTGTCACGGTCACTTTGTCCAAAACCAATAATTTTGAATTTTGCATTTTGCATTTTCAAGATGCCAATCAAAATATAAATATGCAGATATTCTTAGGCATCACAGCACAGGAATCAGACAAAAATACATTTTAATTTTTAAAAGTCGATTGAAAAATATTTAATGTAAAGTCATACCAAGAATGAAAAAAATATCCGCACTAAATACTTCCGTAATAAATATATAATACGAGTATTTTAATTATTTATTTTAAGGTTAAATATATTTTTAGTTCTTGAACTATTTATTAAAATTGTGTTTCGTTTTTTAGATAAACTTTGGATTTATTTTATTCTTATACTCTATAAACATATGTAAATGATCCTCGATGACAAATAAAAAAGTTTTAAAAAAAAAATTAAGAAAAAAAAAGTAAAATAAACTTAAAAGACGAATAATAGTGAAATTAGAAACAGTAAAAAAGAAAAATAAAAAGATAAAAATAAATTCTGTCACATAAGATCGTTTACACGAATTTATAAAATATAAAAATAAAATAAGTCCAAAATTTATTTCAACAACGAAAGATAATTTCAACAAATGATTTAAAGACTAAAAATATATTTAATCCTTTATTTTATAAATTAATAGTTTAACAACTATTTAGAATTTAATTTTATCTATTTATATATATTTTTATTTGTATATATAAAATTGAAATTGTTTTAAAAAATTTATAATTTAAAGTGTGAGCATTTAAATTTGAAGTTTTGAGCAGGAGAAGTTAGCACGAAGAGAGATTTGAAACAAACCTGACATGACAGACACATTGAGAAGGATAAGTGTTGGTTAAAGAAGGAGCAGTGTAAAGATTTAGGGTTTTGAGTGTGGGGACCCAATGTGAATATCCAATTTGGGAGGGGTATGTTTGTAATTATAGAAGCATGCATGTATTGGAGGGACAAAAGGGGCACAAAAGTTGTGGGCCCAATGTTATAACTGCTTCAAATTATGCACACATGATTTCTGGTTTATGGATAGATTGCCCACTCAACTGCCAATAATCTTCTTTTCCTTTTTAAACATTAACAGCAAAAGTGTTACTCAAAACTGGTGTTAAAGTTGAAGTATTATTTTGTGATTATGGGATGAATAGGTGTATCAATTTTAAATGGAATAAATTGTATCTCAAAACTATTACCAAAAAAACAAATAAAAAATTATCAAATTAAAAGAAAAAAATAATAAGAAATGAAAATCTCTTCATACAAAATAATAAAAAAGAATATCGAAAAAGATGAAATTACACTTATGTTACAGGTTAAATTGTTAATAACTTTATGTAAAAGATAAGTTTATCCATCGAACTATTAAATTATAATTTTATATTATTATGATGTTAAAATTATATATTATTATTATTATTATTATTATACACGTCAAAAAACGTTAATAATAGTGAAAGAAAAATAGTTGATTAACCATTTTAGTGACTAGTAGGATATAAGACGTACATCACAAGCAAATATAGATGAAGATCCGATGAAGAATATAAGAGAAGGATTAGAAGGGGAAGAAAAATTGATTGTGCCATTATTTTATAGTGTGAAAGTGAAATGTTAGCTGCATTAATCTTTGGGAAGCTTCTGATAATGTATTCAATTGGAATTTAAAAACATTTGTTATATAAAAAATACTTATAATGCATTCAATTGAAACTTAAAAATATTTGTTATATAACAAATACTAATAGATTTTAAAAGATTTTAAAAGATTTTATAAGAATTTAATGTTTTTTTAAAGATTTTTAATGTCAAGATTTTGTAATTTAATTCTTAAATGGTAACATTTAAAAGGATTTTATGTATTAAAAAAATACTTTGTACTTTTATATTTTTAATATGAAATTTATTTTCTTACCAATTATTTTATTTTACAAAATTACGTAAATAAATTTGTATAGAAAATAGTAAAAATAAATAAGAGAAACGCAAATATATATTTAACTATAATAAAATGAAATATTAAAATTTAATATTAAACTCGTAGGTTGGGTTTTGACAAATACAAGTTTTATCATATTTTTATTTTAAAAAGTCACTAATTTAGTTTCTTTTATGAATCAATGCTTTATTGTTTCAAAACCCTAAATCACTGACATATTTGTTTCTAAAATAACTAAATTAATCTTTCAAAATTCTAAAACATTGCTACATCAATCTTTTCGAAGATTCAGAAAATGTATTCAATTGGAATTTAAAAATAACTTTTTTTACATAAAAAGGATTTGTAAATTTCAAACGACTTTGTAAGAATTTAATGATTTAAAAAAAAATTATAATCGGGATTTTCGTAATTTAAATTTGAAGGAGATTTATAAAATACTAATCATAACTTTCCAATGGATTACATGAATTTAAAAGAATTTTATGAAATTTTTTTATCAATTATTTTATTTTGCAAAATTACCTAAAAAACATATACATACAAGAAAAAAAATGATAGAAATAAATAAAAGAAATATAAATTCATACAAAAGAAGAAAAATAATATTTAAAGAGACCCTCTTTATTCATAATAATAATAATAATAATAATAAATGAATAAATAAATAAATTCTATATAAACACTTTATAATAATTTATGAAAAATGAATTATAATATATTACAATTTTTTTATTTCTTTATATCCTAACCATGAAAAACTTAAAAAATTAAAATTAATTTGTTCGATTTAAAGCGAAGTTTACGTGAAAATCTAACAAAAATATATATATATATATCTATATATATATATATATATAATAATAGTTAAAAAAAAAGGCAAGAGATTTATTTATTGTTTTTATTTAAAAACTGGTTGAGTGGTATAATATTTTTTTTATTTTTTCAAATACAAGAATACGATAGTATTTGGTCATGTTGTCTTCTATAAAATACTTATTCTAAACTTTATTTTATAAAAGTTCTCATTTTTTTATTTGTGGTAGATTAAATAACATGTAAGAATAAAAAGATGTAGAAAATAAAGGTTTATATTTTAATTTTTATACTTGTTTATATGTTAAGATGAATTACATCCAATATTTTGTTAACATAATTAAATTTTACTAGCACACTAATGTTGTAAGTTATAATTAAATATTATTTGGGTCTCGATTATTTTTAGCTAAACAACGGTATTATTTAGACAAAAACTTAAATATTATTTGAAAAATCACTCCTTGCTAAAAATTCAAACATTCTTTGAATAATATGAGTATTTTTTGGAACTAAATCATTCCTAGATAAAACACTTTTGGTTTAAGGGAGGTATAATCTAAAAGATCATTGAATTTAGAAAGGTAACATCTAAAGATAGATACAAAGAAAAAACACTATTTTAGTTTGCTGATAAAAACAAACAATTTTCTCTACAAGTTTAAGGTGTAAAGAAAGATTAAGAGAGATTTTCACTCTGCACTTTGAGATCCAACATCAGTCATCTTTCTTCAACTTGAAAATTTTCTTTATATAAAGAGATGAAGAAAATAATCATTATTAAACTGTTGAAGAGCTTCAGGTGATGATCTTCATCTTCAACTTCGTCTTGTTTACCTTATACGGTAGAAATGCATTAAATGTTCTTTATACAAAATTAAATATTTATCTCCTCTTCAAGCATCATCATGAAAGCTGAATCGACTTAACTAACAAAAGAATTTTTTTTCTCAAAATTGGAGTAAAGCTCGAGACATATGATTATTAGTGTGAGCAATTAGAATGCATACTTCAAGAGATTTTATCAATATTAACTTGACTTGTGAGATCTTCTTAGAAGATGTCAAAAGCATTCTCTACAATATATAATAGGAAAATGATCACTGAATCCTTCTCCTATACCTCCACATCACCTTTCTTCTTTTTTTAAAAAAAATTACTATTCATGTAAGAAAAGTTTAGATGTGGGATAAAGATATAATATCTTTGGATGCCTATCTATCATGATCGTGTCTTTTGGACAGACCAAGTACTTGCATATAACAAAATTCACACTTTATACTTTGTTCCACAAGAAAATATTAAGAACATATAAGAGTGGATTAGACTTCATTCTAATATTTAATTTATATATATATATATATATATTTATCAAATTAAATTATTTTTACACAAATATTTAATTAAATTTTATTATTATCTTAATATGTTTAAAACACTTCAAATTTTCTACCACTTTATTTAACAATTTTTTAAAAATCTAATTTGATGAATTTATTATAATTTTAAGTTATTATTTGATAAATAATTTTTTTTAATACCTATGTTTAAACATTAATCTCATCACTATTTCTTTATCAATTAAAAAATAATAATAGAAACTCAATTCACAGGTTATTGATATTTTTTACTTTCAACATAAAATAATTAATAAATATTTTTATTGATTTTTTTCTTGTTTGTTGTTTAATATAATTCTTAACTAGATTTCAACTCATTAAGAAAAATAAATTTAAATTATAAATGCTATAAGTAATGAAAGTCTAAATAAGTATTCTTTTGGAATGTAGCTACTCTTGACGAACTCATCATGTATTCTTTACCACAAACCATTTCTAGTTTAACCAAGTATTGTTTCAACAAGTCACTCTTAGCTTAACTTAAAGTATTGTTTGGGAATGCAACACTCGTAGTTAATCCCTTTACAAATAAAAAGAGAGAATGATTAAACACTCACTTGGATAACTAATCTAGAATCTTAAATGTCTTATAGACAGATACAATAGAAGGGCTCTTTCTTCTAGCGTTTGCTAAGAAACACAAAAAAGTTCTTCTAAAGCTTTTAAAGATTGGGAGAGAAAACAACAGAAATTCAACACTTGATTAATAGATCACTCTTGTTATTTCTTAAACGGGGCTCTTAAATAGTGCTTAAAAACAATTATCCGTTATAATCTCATTCTGACATTTTCAACTTTAGGATGACTTTAACATGTTGATCTTCATTTGTATGTTGAATGCTTCATGTAGAGTGCATTAAATGCACATCTTCATACATTAAATGCTTGTCTCTCTTTTGAACACTTCTTATGTAGCACTTATCCTTCCTTAGACAATGAGTTTTAATTACTTTTTTTTTAGTGAAAACAAACTTCTGCACATGGTAGATATACTTTGAGAGTTGATAAAAATTGAGCGTGTTAGAAATTTAGTGTGAAAAAGCAGCTTTAGCTATTATTTCAATGTGTATTTTAAGAAGACGTGAGATATTATTGAACTTAATACCTAGAACAATTTGAAGAAATGTTCCTGTACTGAAAAGGAATAAACATAAAGTGTTATTGTTTGTTAAAATATATCATTTGATCTAATGAGCCATAAAGAGTATCATTTGTATATAACCATGATCTGATATAGGGATTATTTAACGATATATCATTAATCAAATATAAAATGTTTTACTTTTTATACTTTGATATTCTTAAACATTGATTCAAAACTTTAAAATGTTAAATTGTTTTTAAGAATTTTTTTTTCATTAATTCAACGACATATAATAATAATATAAATAACTTAAAAAATATTGATTACAATATCAATAACTCAAAACAATAGCCTAAATAAAATCTGAATGTAAAAAAGAAATTGAAATAAAAAAAACACTATAACTGTCAGTGTTAAGAGTAAGAAAACATTAAATAAAAATATAAAATATCACATGGAAAAATTTATTTACAAAAATAAAATTTATACATATAAATAAAAAGTCAAATAAAATTTATAAAAATTCAATCAATAAAATGCTTAATTGAAATTCATATGATTTTGAATATTAAATATGTATTTTAATATTTAAAAATCTCATTTGAATACTTGATTAAGAAATAATTTAATTTTTCGTACTCAAATTAACTTCTTATCCTTGATTATTGATATTGCAAATATGATTGGTCCATTTCCTTTGTCACACTTAGCCAGAAAGAAATAATATTACAAACTGATTCCCAAATATAATCCTATCCTGGTTTATTACTTTTATTCTTGTCTTTTTGCAGTTCACACTTCTCTTATTAGCTGATAAAATCCAAATGACTTTGTATGACACTTTTTTTATGCCTCTTTCAAGATTAATATGGTAGGATTTGCGACAATATTATATTATAATGTTTTAGATATCTGAAAAGCTAATTTGATTACCATTTTTTAAATTAATATTATAATTAATTATTTAGTTACACATTTTTATATTCATAAAATTAAATTATTTTTCTAAAATAAAATTTTATAAATTTTAGTCCTTCATATAACTGAAACTGTAAATAACCTTTTTTATCCCAAAACAATTAATTTTTTAAAATTAATCTCTAATTGATTAAGTTGTAATTTAAAAAATATTTCAACATTTTACTCAATTTTTATTACAATTGCACATTTATCATAGATATCCTTTGATTTTAAAGCAAATTTGTTCAAATGTCAGAAAAAATAGTTTAAAGATTTAAATAAGAGATGAATTATATTGTGATTCAAAAGAATATTAGTCAGTAATGATAATATGATTGATAAAAAAAGGATATTTATTTGGCACTTTCTTTTTAAAATAACTTAGTTTAAGATTTCTACAAATATACTTAGGGAAATAATAACTTCACTTTTATATAATTTTTCTAAAATAGTCTTGTATTGTACTCCCAATAAATGTATTAAATAAAAAATAAACTAATTATGGTGTTGAACAATTAACATATTAATTTATGTAAAAAAGCAGTGATAATAATAATAATAATAATAATAAAAAACTATAACTGAAGAAGATAATATTAAACTATTGCCTCTTACATAGTACATGGTCCTTTTAGCTGCATATATCCAATCATCATTTCAGGACATAACTGTACTTTTATTATTTTTTCCTTTGCTTTCTTTTAGGATTTATGGGGCATACATGATATATAGCACACTTAAAATAATTATTATTTTAATATCAATATTGCATGTACATTAGATTTGATTGAATTTAATAAGTTGGAAATTTGTTAACTAAATTACCCAACGCAGTCTATAGAGATGTCATCGAATTGATAAGTTTACATGTCAAAGTGTAATTATATTAACATTAATATTATAAATTGTTAACATTTTAGTAAGGTTAAATAATTATATACACACACTATACTATTATGTATTTGAATTGTTATTAATGAAAAACATATTTTTCTATATGCTTTTGAATATTATTTCTGTAATATTTTATTTAATAAACCTAATAATGATACTATATTTAATTTTCTAAATACAATATTTGATAGTTTGGTATAAATTAATTATATATTAGATTTAATAAGATTGTATACACTAGTTTATTTTTATATAGACGTGAATATATAAATATAGAAAAGTGAAAATACCATTTCTCTACAACAGTAATAATTAAAATTTAATAATATTTTTAATCAGAATTTATCATATGGAAAGTAAATAAGGAAGAGAGTTGAAGCTTTTGGTTTGGGGTATTAGAGTTTGGTGGAATTGCTTCCAACAAACAGAAGTGTTAAGTTAATTAATAAACATTTTAAAAAATGAGTAAAGAAAGAATCATAATGAAAGTTCTTCTCAAACTACATTTTATTCTTAGCGATAAAGGAAAGAGAAGAAAAAGTAGTAGTAATTTGATGAGTGATTTTTTCAAAGCCTTTTGGCACATCACATATAATGCACTCGTGACTTTCCCTCTAGCTTCACCAGAAACCTCACTTTGTGTCATTGGCTTCTGAACAAACCAATTTCTACTCACTCTGACATCTCTCTCTTCCATTCATTGTAAGCTACACACAACCTCTCCCTTTGTTCAGACACAGGACACCAATGTTATTGCAATTCGGACACTTCATTGCTGTCACAAAGGTTGTATTTTTATTTTAATTTTGCATTTTTTTAAAATTTCACGGCTCAGTTTCTGGGGTGCTTCCATCTCTCTCTCTCTCTCTCATTTTCTGGTCATTGCAAGGAGGTTCCCTCAAATGGGTGTTTGGTTCTTTAAAGTTTGTTACCTTCGTGGATCTTTTGTTTGATGCTTGAAGCTTTTTCATTCCTGGCTCTGTTTATCTTTTCCCTTCATCAATCTTGTGAATTTGCTCAATTTGACAAATGGGTCTGGTGATTCCATTGTGCTTTGTTCTTTCTTCTTTGAAGAAGATTTTTCAGCTTTTAAGAACAATCACGACACTTGTTCTCTTTTTCAGTTTGGATTCTTACATACCAGCAAGGCTCAAATGGTTGCTGTTATTTTTTAGTTAATTGTGTGTTGTTCTGACTTACGTTTGGATCTTTTTGTGTTATGCAGTGAAAGAGCTTGAAGGGGGGAAAGGAGAGCAAAATTTGTTGATTTAAGATAATCTGAAAGCAAGATGATCACTGATGTGCCCCCGTCTATGGTTCAAAATGGTAGGTCAAGCAGATATTCCTTTGGCTCTAGCAATGGCAATGATGATACCCCTGCTCACAACGGTGCTGCTGTCATCAATGTTGATGACTACGATAGTGATAGCTCCAATTTTGCCCCACCGTGAGTATCATCCTTTCTTTTGGAGATATGTCGAAATTTTGGATTTTTTTCTTTAAAATTATGATATACAGTTTAGTGTTCAGAAAACTTTATTTGGACTAAAAATCTAGTATATTTTCTGTCTGAATTATGGGTAGCGGAATCTCACATATCTTTCTTCTTCGGTACCTGTAGAATATATTTGATGTAAAAAATTATGGTTTGAATCGAAATTAAATTTTACTTGTTAACCCGTAAATCTTATTTTACTTATTTGGTACGGTTCTACAACATTCAGCTTTTGAATTTGTAACTCATACAATACTTGCTTGAAGCTTTATATCAACTCTGGGAAGTTTAACCTCTAGGCAAGCACTTATTAACCGTCATTGTGTTCATTCAAAACATTATACTCGAATGTTATTCTTCTTGATAATGTTCAATCTCTTACTCCTTGCAACATGGTTTTTTTGCATTTCCCTCTTGAACATGAACTGAGTGGCTAATTTTATGTCAAGCTAGAGAAGATGCCGTTTTTCCATGTGCAGCATTATCCATTTTGTAACTTGGTATTGATTTGTATGTTGCAGCACGCCATCAACCATGTCAATGCCTGTTCCAGCAGAACTCGCTGGAGCTGTACCCTTGATCAACAGATTCCAGGTGAGAAAAATTATATTTTAATTTAGACATATATATAATTTCTTAAAATTTTTTATAGCTTCCCTGTTAGTTTTGTGTCTCAATGATCTGTCTAACTAATTACCCGAACTACTGATAGTTTCTAGTTTTTTTGTTTTGGTACATGAACATTTGATATAGCCATGTTTCTTTTCTGTTGTTTGTCATAGGTGGATGGATTTTTAAAACTGATGCAGAAGCAAATTCAATCTGCTGGGAAACGTGGATTCTTTTCTAAAAGATCAGTAGGTCCTCAAGTTCGAGAAAAAATTACATTTGAGGACATGTTGAGTTTTCAAAAGGTAATCAAAATCAAATCAGATACCAGTTTTTCAGAAATATGTGTGGCATGAAGAACAAACACTCAATCTTTTTTTGCAGGATCCAATTCCTACATCATTGCTCAAGTTAAATGTTGATTTAGTTAGCCGAGCAACAAAATTTTTCCAAATAATTTTGAAATATATGGGAATTGATCCATCTGATCGTGTCACTCCTATAAGCTTAGATGAACGGGTTGAGCTTGTAGGGAAACTGTACAAGCAAAGTTTGAAACGACCAGAACTACGAGATGAACTTTTTGTTCAGATATCAAAGCAAACAAGAAATAACCCTGAGAGGTATAGAACTTTTAGGTTCAGTATTGAGTGACATGCTTCATCTTCTTGGGCCTTTAATCATTGAAGCTATATATCATCTGTGATTCTTGCACCAGTGATTAACATTTTTTTTTTCTCAAAAATAGGCAATACTTGATTAAAGCATGGGAGCTCATGTATTTATGTGCATCCTCAATGTCTCCTAGTAAAGACATTAGCAGTTACCTATCAGAATACATTCATAACATAGCAAATGGTGTGGCTACTGATTCTGAGATCCAAGTCCTTGCATTAAATTCATTAAATGCTTTGAAGCATTCAGTAAAGGCTGGTCCCAGACATATAATTCCTGGGCGTGAGGAGATTGAAGCTTTGTTGACCGGGAGAAAGCTTACAACTATAGTGTTCTTTCTAGATGAAACATTTGAAGAAATTACATATGACATGTCAACCACAGTTTCTGATGCTGTTCAGGTTCTTCAGACTCTCATACTTCTCTTTTCGTTTACATACTTCCCTAACTGACGTAAGTATGCCTGGTAATAAAATGCTATTGAAGATTGAAAATCAAGGTGAAATTTGAATAGATTATAAACGATTTGATTGAAAGTGATTGGAGAAAAAAAATTAGTCTCTTTACAGAATCTAATCAATCTAGTGAAGGTCATTCCTTTTTTATAGGCTTTGGTTGCGTTTAATCAACAACTTGAAATGTGACATTAACTCTTTGTATGCTTATGTTTGCATTTGCATGCATTTCAACTAATGTCAATGTATAAGATATATTATTGAAGATCCAAAATTACAGAGTGCGAAATGTGAAATAGATAAAAGACCTTGAATTACTCAGGGAAATTGATAAGGAGAGCTTAAAGAAAATATTTAGGTCTTGTGTTTGGTTCAATGGGAGGGATTTTGTTTGGATATATTGTTTGGTTAAGAGGTGGGGGGGGGTGGGATTTTAAAAGTTAATTTACTTTTATTTCCTTAAAATTTTAGATTTCAAAATATAAATAAGGTTATTTTTGTCACTACATTTCAAATGTTTTAAATCTTCTACCCTCCCCTCCAAATCCCCCCGATATTGAAGGGTAGCAAAAATGGGATGAGGAGAGATTTTGCTTCCACCATTTACCTTCTCTCTTAAAGTTGAACCTAACAAGAAAAATATTTAAAAAAGCCCCTTCCCTCCCCTCTATTTCCCTCCAGCCAAACACTGTGTTAGTCTGTCTATGGACTTTATTCAGTAGGGAATCCATATGCGTCTAATTTCAAACCTTTTCAATTTTTAAAACTTTCAGTTGCTTTACAGCTTGAGCTAGCAAAAAGGATATGAGTTTTTAGAAGATCAGCATTACAAGAACTATTAAAATACCTTTACACAAGGTTCAAATTTCACAAAGGTGGTTCGATGGGCATCCATTAAATATTTTATTTTCTCCTTCCTTTAAGATTCAAACGTAGGATTCATTAATTCAATTAGCGTTTTTTTGAGCTTTAAATTTTCAAGAACGGTATCATTCAATAAAATGAATAAATAAGCTCGCCATTGATTGTTACTTGTTACTTCTCTCTTACTTGCTATTTTATTCAATTAGATGAACCAAAGCCTAAGGCTTGTGCTTATTGCTTCTCTATGATTCACTTGTCCTCTTATGGAGGGAGATCATACTTAGTACCATTAAAATGCACAAATAGCCTTTCTTATAATTTGTTGAGGTAAATAACTAAATTGTGCATGACAATCTGTTTTATTTATTAGGCAATTAAATTGCTAAAAGGTTGAGAATGGTACTAAAAATGTTATTTTTAAGAGTTCGGTCTTGCTAATCCAGGACCACCTATGTCTGCAGTGATTAATTAATATGGTATTTTTCCTTTTAAGGAAAAAATTGACAAACGGAATCTTTAATCACTGATCAATTGCGTGACTAGGTGCCTGGTGTTCACTAAGTTGAGAAACATTCTTTATTTTCTTGGATTGTATGGTTCATAAACAAAAATGACTTATTTACATTTATATGATTTAACAGATTAGTTTTATGGTTAATTGAGCAAGGGTTTCATTTCATTTGGTGAATTTTAATTCAGATTTGATCAATGAGAAGAGAAATTGTTTTCAGCGCTACTCATTCATTTATTATGTCACCTTAAATTAATGGATATGCTCTACTTTTTTTTGCATCATCCTACTGCTTTGCTGTCTTATAAAATTCCAGCTCACTTTTCTAACATAATCTCATTAAAGTGTCCTTTTTTATTGCATTACATATTTAGTAGTTGCTACATTGCAGCATTCTGTTCTTAATTATTTGGTGAGAAGAACCACATATTTGTTTAATTAAGTTAATTGTTTAAAAGCACGCTCTACAGTATCTGTTTGTTTGCTTCGGATTGAAGTTCTTCATACCAACAAACACTCGTGTTTGCACTATTAAGTTTATATCATTTTATTCCTTACTCAACATATTTACTTCAGGAACTTGCAGGGCTCATTAAACTGTCGGCCTACTCCAGCTTTAGTCTATTTGAATGTCGTAAAGTTGTTACTGGCTCGAAAGCACCTGATCTGGGGAATGGCATGTCTTTTTTCCTCTCAGTTGTTTTTGTTATGTTATAATCAAGCTGAGCTTAGTAATCTGACGGCTCCTTTTATTGTTACTCAGAGGAGTACATTGGGTTGGATGAAAACAAATATATTGGGGATCTGCTGGCAGAATTCAAAGTTGCAAAGGATCGGAGTAAAGGAGAAATCTTGCACTGTAAATTGATATTCAAGAAAAAGTTATTTCGTGAGTCAGATGAAGCTGTGACAGAAGCAATGTTTGTGCAATTGTCTTACGTACAAGTATGTCTTTTCATAATGAAACCTTATATATGTGATGTATACCTAGTTTATATACAACGCTGCAATTACCTTGACGGTATAGATTTGCTGATGCTGGACGTACTCTGCAGTTGCAACATGATTATATTTTGGGCAATTACCCTATTGGAAGGGATGATGCTGCTCAGCTTTCTGCTCTACAAATCTTGGCTGAGATTGGTTTTCTTAGCACACCAGAATCATGCACGTAAGCGATTTTTTGTGTCCATTTGTAATAGTGTTTAGTGAGTGAAGTTGTTAATTCTATTTCCTATATCCTTGTGACAGTGATGGAGATACTTTATTTCTTAGTGACTGCAATTCACTTCTGGAGCGTTTCCTGCCAAGACAAATTTCAATGACAAGAGCAAAACGGGAATGGGAGTATGACATTATTTCTCGTTATCGTTCATTGGTATGAGAAGATCATCTATTTGTTTGTCTTTGACCTTCATCCTCTGACAATTATGATTTGTATTGTTAATTATACTTAAGCCTTTGTTGTGCACATAGCTTCATTCATTTTTCACTTTTGTGCTAGTTTTTAAATATAAAATTTCATATTTGCATCTGGCATATACATTGTAGTAAATGGATATAGGTCTGAGTTTCTTTATATTTTTCCATGCATTTATATAAGATTTTCTTCTCTTTTAATAGGGGAATCTGACAAAAGATGATGCGCGACAACAATTCCTGCGTATATTGAGAGCACTTCCTTATGGAAATTCTGTTTTCTTCAATGTTCGCAAGATTGATGACCCTATTGGACTCTTACCCGGTCGGATAATTTTGGGAATTAATAAAAGAGGGGTATGATAAACAGTATTTAATTTACTATTACAATTATTAAGAAGTGAATTGTACTTTTAATTGTGTGCTTTTTCCCTATCAATTGGCTATAGATTCATTTTTTCCGCCCAGTTCCTAAGGAATATTTGCACTCAGCTGAGTTGAGAGACATTATGCAATTTGGAAGCAGTAATACTGCAGTTTTTTTTAAAATGCGAGTTGCAGGTGTTCTCCACATATTCCAGTTTGAAACCAAGCAGGTATAACACCTTTGTTGATGTCACGCAACCCTTGTTACTTTGGATTTTTTTCATCACCGGTATTTTGTTTATTTCTTGTAGGGAGAGGAAATTTGTGTAGCTCTTCAGACACATATAAATGATGTAATGCTGCGGCGCTATTCGAAAGCACGATCTGCTGCTGCTGGTGGTTCTTTGAATGGAGATATTTCTAATAATTCTTCTAAACCTCCTAATATGGAATTATATGAGAAGCGTGTTCAAGACTTGTCAAAACTAATTGAAGAATCTCAAAAAAATGCTGATCAAGTATGTCTAAACTTCTAGTTTATGATTTAATATGCTGTGCAGGTTTCACACCAAACACCAAACTGAACTACTAAACCTAGAGGACAGTTTCTATGGCCTTTTGCATAGTAAATAAAACCGAAAACTTGTTTGCTTACCTTTTATATTGGTTGCCTTTGGGTAAAAAATAAAGAGGCTTGCACCTGGCTAAAGTTATCAATTAAACGGAAAAGTTTTATTTTCATGTCATGTTGGATGTCTAATGCATGCTTTTGGTGGTAATAATGATAATCTTTAATGTTCTTGAATAGTTACTTGAAGAATTACGTGTGAAGCAAAGACAAGAAGAGAAAATGCAAGAAGAATTGAATGGCTTGAAAGAATCCTTAAAAGCTGATAAGCAAAATCTAGATTCTGTTACAAGTGACCGTGATAGACTTAGATCATTATGCAATGAAAAAGATAAGGAACTACAGGTAAAGATCGATTGATCTTTTATCTCTACATTATTGATTGCCGAGTCTTACCGATTGTTCAATCTAACAGGCTGCTATTCTAGACAAAAGGAATATGGAATCTAGGATGGCCAAGTTAAGTAATGCGGTGATAGAGAACACTGCCAAAAAGGATCTTGCTAATGCTGGAAATAGACAAGTAAGATACTCTACGAAACTGTAATTCATGCATTCAATATAATCCTTAATAGTATTGCTGATTTTATTTATTGTTGATGTATAAACATTAAGTATGGGCTTTATATGGTACCAATAGGTGACTCAGAAGCTTGAAGATGAGCTAAAAGTTTGTAAATATGAGCTGTTTGCAGCCAATGAAACTATCAAAAGCTTGAAAAGTGAAAAAATGATTTTGGAGCAGAATATATCTGCACTTGAGAAGAGGAATGCTGGAGAGGTAACATAAAAAATTTAAAATTGCTGTTAAAAAAAATCAATTTTAGATGACAGTGGTTGTTGGAATGCAGATTAGTTCCCTTCAATGGAAACTTGAGCAAGAACGCAAAGCTGTGAAGTCTGAAGTGTACGAGCTTGAAAGAAAGCTAGAAGGGTGTAGGCAAGAATTATTGGCTGCTAAGGCTACTATTTCAGTCAAGGACTCTGAGTTGGCTTCAATGCAAAATAATTTGAAGGAACTAGAAGAATTGAGAGAAATGAAAGAGGTTTGAATACTTCTATTTCGTTATTTTCAGTGCTCCATTTGTATGCCAGCTAGGTTTCAATGTTTTGTTTATTTTCACTTCATTGTGAATTTAAAATATATGAACATGTTTTATGATATAGGATATTGATAGAAAGAATGAACAGACAGCTGCCATACTGAAAATGCAAGGGGCTCAACTAGCTGAAATGGAAACACTTTATAAGGAAGAACAGGTTTTAAGGAAGCGCTATTTTAATGTAATTGAAGGTAGGTGATAGAAACACTTTATATTCGGAATTAAGTTTATCTAAATTTATATTGACATACATACAAACATAACCGTCAATTATTCAACCTTGGAACTTGGTTTTATTTCAGACATGAAAGGCAAGATTAGAGTTTACTGCCGACTAAGGCCTCTCAATGAAAAAGAGATAACTGAGAAAGAAAGAAACGTTGTCACTGCAGTAGATGAGTTTACAGTTGAATATCCATGGAAAGATGATAAACCAAAGCAGTACATATATGACCGTGTTTTTGATGCTGTTGCAACTCAAGAAAGTGTATTTGAGGATACAAAGGCAAGTCATAGATCATTGTCATTTCTTGCTTGTTGTGGGAACATGTATAACTAAAACTCATTACCAATTTTTCTTTTATTTGCAATGCAGTACTTGGTGCAGTCTGCTGTAGATGGTTATAATGTTTGCATATTTGCTTATGGTCAAACTGGCTCTGGAAAGACATTTACAATCTATGGATCAGACAACAACCCTGGCCTTACCCCACGCGCAATTGCAGAACTTTTTAGAATTTTAAGAAGAGATAGTAACAAGTACTCTTTTTCCTTGAAGGTAAGCATTTCTAGAATGGAGATAACTAAAATTTTATTCATCTTTTCACAATTAGAATTGTTGTCATTAGATCTGGTGAATGTACAAATAAATATTCCAGTGGTGTAAATGATTACAGAGTTTAATTTGAATGCATTATTGGTGTAAAAGTGTTTGCACTGTATTTTTGTGGTTGCCTTTGTCTTATAGTTCTGCAAAACTTTGCTTATCTTATATGCTGACTTCTCGTGTCACTTATGCAGGCATACATGGTGGAATTGTATCAAGATACCCTCATAGATCTTTTGGCACCAAAGAATGGAAAACATTTAAAATTGGATATCAAGAAGGATTCGATGGTAACCATTGCTGTCGTCATCGCTAATATCAATTTGTAAATATTTTATTACTTCAATTAAAAGTATTTAAAACCAGTTACTAAGAAGGATATACGGGTGCTTATATGTATTCTTGGTTTTGATTGCTCAGTAAGAAAATTTACTGAGCAATGGTTATGTTTTAAAAGAATTCATATTCCATTTAGACATGATTTCTAACAATTTCAGGTGGGCGCTTGGAAACATCTCCAAATAACGATCATAACTGTTTTATTTTGATAATTAGGGAATGGTAGTTGTGGAAAATGTGACAGTTATGTCAATTTCTACAATTGAAGAATTGAATACTATAATACAAAGAGGATCTGAGCGGCGACATATATCAGGAACCCAAATGAATGATGAAAGTTCAAGATCTCATCTCATTCTATCAATTGTAATTGAAAGTACCAACCTTCAAAGTCAGTCAGTTGCAAGGGGAAAGGTATATTTTACATTTTCTCCATTTGAACAACAATAATGTATCAATTTTTAGGAATTGGACTAAAAAAAGTAGAAGACATAGAAAGAGACGTACCTTACTTAAATCGGGAAGTATACGTAAACTTAATACAAATTGTGCTCTTCTTAAACGTAGTCCATCATCCAGTTAGGTGAATGGATCTGTCTCTTGGTTGGGACAAGTGCTTACTTATTTTCTGTGGAATTCAATATGCAGCTGAGTTTTGTGGATCTTGCTGGTTCAGAAAGAGTGAAAAAATCAGGTTCTACCGGGAGTCAGCTTAAGGAAGCTCAAAGCATTAACAAGTCATTATCAGCACTTGCAGATGTTATCAGTGCTTTGTCTTCTGGTAGTCAACACACACCTTACAGGAATCACAAGTTAACCATGTTGATGAGTGATTCACTTGGTGGTAATGCCAAAACTCTAATGTTTGTGAATGTTTCACCGGCAGAATCAAATTTGGATGAGACACATAACTCTCTCATGTATGTTCTTTGTGGTTTTCTTCCATTATATTTTATTTTAGTGGTGTTTCTCTTGTTCTTTCTAACACTATTCTTCTATGCTTATTTTAGGTACGCATCCCGAGTAAGATCCATTGTGAATGACCCCAGCAAGAATGTTTCTTCAAAGGAGATAGCAAGGCTGAAGAAGTTGGTTGCATATTGGAAGCAGCAAGCTGGTAAAGGACCTGAGTATGAAGACTTAGAAGAAATTCAAGATGAAAGACCAACTAAAGAGAATGGTAATGGCAATAGGTAAAAGGATCACACAAATATAGCTACCAAGAGATTGGATTGAGAATAGGGACTCTATTTTCTTTCTCGAATGTGTAAGGATGGTTTTCCATGATCAAATTGTATATCTGTTTAGAGCGATCTTCTAGGCTGTATAGTTGAAATTTATGTACATAGTATTATTACTTTCTACTCATACACATACAATTACAAGTATATTCACTATTCTACATGAATATTTTTTAGCTTCAACTTGAAAAGAATTAATTTGAATGAAGGAAGATTTTATTTTATTGAGTTGATTTTGAACAACACATCAACTTCTATATATAGAGAGAATTTTAATCTTAAAGGAATAATTACAAAGAGATCTCTAGAATCTTCTAATAGTTTCTAACAATTTCCAATCACTTCTAACAAGAAATTTAATCTCCTATTGTCAATACTCCCCCTCAAGCTCATAAATGAATATTTTATCATTTTCAGCTTGTATATGAGATTATGAAATCATTTAATGGAAAGACCTTTTATAAAGAGATATGTTAACTGAGCCCAAATGGGACATAAGAAGCAGCGATAAAGTCACTATCTAGTTTTTCTTTAGTAAGGTGTCAATTTATCTATGTATGATTGGTTTTATCATGTTGAACTAGAGTGTGAGAAATGCCAATAGTCATTTTTTATCACAATAAAGAGTCATATATTACTTTAAGATCATTTATAATAATTCTCAACCATAACAATTTACATACCCCATATGCTATAGTTTGGAATTGAGTCTCTACAATATACTTTTTAATAACATTTTGTTTCTTATTTTTTCGTGTCGATTTATCTCTGTATGATTGGTTTTATCATGTTGAACTAGATTGTGAGAAATGCTAATAGTAATTTTTTATCACAATAAAGAGTCATATATTACTTTAAGATCATTTATAATAATTCTCAACCATAACAATTTACATACCCCATGTGCTATAGTTTGGAATTGAGTCTCTACAATATACCTTTTAACAACATTTTGTTTCTTACTTTTTCACGACACCAAATTTTCATCCAAGAACATGCAATATCTTGAGGTGAATTTTTTATTTGTGACAAACCTTGCATAATTTGCATCATTATAAAATTCCATTTTTAACTTTTCATTCTTCTTTAACAATAATCCATTTCTGGACTTGTCTTCAAATATTGAAGGATTTCTGTTCACACTTAAATGTCTCTCCCTTGGATCATGCATGAACTAACTAACCACACTCACAATATAGGCTATGTTAGGTCTAGTGTGGACTAAGTAAATGAGCTTCCCCACAGGTCTTTGATATTACCCTTATTCACAGTAGAATTGCAATAATCACTTCCAATTTTGTGGTTTTATTTTATTGGAACTTCCGTGGTCTTACAATCAATTTTACCTGTTTCTTTGAGAAGATCAAAGAATATACTTTTTTTTGGAAGACAAAAATGTTGTTTTTTGAGTAAGCTATTTCTATCCCAAGAAAGTACTTTAATTTTTCTAGATTAAACTGTGCAACAAACTTTTCTTTCAAGATTTTTTTTTCATGTTCATCATTTCTTCCAACAATCATATAATCAACTTAGACTAAGAATAAAGTAAGTTGAACGAGGTATGGTTACCTTGACTTTGTCAATACCCCATGGAGATTATGAGTGAGTCTACCAAACCAAGCACGAGATAACTACTTCAGTCCATACAGGACTTTCTTCAAACTGCACACTTTATTCCCTTCTTCAATAGTCCTAAAACATGGAGCAATTTTCATGTAGATTTCTTCTAAATGTCCATGCAAGGAAACATTTTTCACATCAAATTGTAGCAATTCTCAATCAAAATAAGATGCCAATGAGATAATGATTATAATAGTATTCATCTTTGCACTGGAGCAAATGCCTCCTCATATTCAATGTCATAAGTTTGGGTATATCCTTTAACGACTAACCTTGCTTTGTAATGATCTAATGTGCCATCATATTTATACTTTACATTATAAATCCATATGCATCATACTGCCCTTTTATCTAGTAGTCTATCAACAATTTCCCATGTATGGTTCTTTTCTAAGGCACTCATCATTTCATTCATGGGTTGAACCCAATTCTCATCATTCAATGCTTCTTAAACTAATGTAGGGACTCTAACTGCATTAATGGCAGAGAGGAAACTTTGGTGCTACATAGAAAGGTGTTTAGTGGTCACAAAATGAGAAATAGGATACTTGGTACAAGACCGAGTTCCTTTTCTCAAAGCAATGAGTAGGTCATCAAGATCAGGTTCACAATTATTATTTAAGGAATTTTCCAAAGGTTCAAGGGTGACAGAAGAATGAATACTCTCACCTCTGCCTTAGATGATTGGAACTGTTCTTGGATCATATTTGGTTGCTTTGTTTCCTTTGATATTGTATACAAAATAAACTCTCTGGATGACTAATTTCTAGAGCTGACCTATACTTGGGAACAACATTGCCCTGTTAGGAGCAACTTTGAAGACATTAATATGAGACGAGCTAGGAGAAGTATCAAGAGTACCAAAAGTAATATCAATATGAGATAGTTCCTATATGAAAGGGACAAAAGATGACTTAAAAGAATCAAAAGACTCGGCTTTGATAGAACTCTCCTCCTGAAATTGAGGACACAAGTAAAAGGATTGAGTTTTATCAAAAGTGATATCCATGGAGGTAAATTTTTTTTGACAACATTAACAACTTGTGTTATATCTGGACAAAACCAAGCCAACATTAACAAAAGTGATCATAAACCAAGCCAACATTCGTAGTACCTTGAAGATATATGAGTATTCATTTTACAGCTAGCAAATGCATCTTGCTAGGATGTCCATGTACCTACTAACAACATTAACAACTTGTGTTATATCTGGACGAGCGCAAACCATAACATACATGATGCTTCCAACTGCACTAGCATAAGGACCATCTAACATTTGTTCCTCCTCTTCAACAAACTGTGGTGACATCACCGCTGATAGTTTGAAATGAGCAACCAACAGAGTGTTAACTGGCTTAGCATTTTGCATTCCAAAAAGCTCAAATACTTTCTTAACGTACTTCTTCTGAGACAAGTATAATTTTACAGAAGGTCTATCTCCATTGTTGATAATTTTGATTTGATGATGTTGCTGCAGTGTTTTTGATTTGATGATGTTACTGCTGTTTTTAGTTGATGACAGATTATCATTGTTTAGTTAGCTAATTTGAAATATTAGTATGCTATTTTCATTAATACAGGAAACATGCTTCGAATGTGTTTTAATGAATTAAGTCAACTATTTTATGTTTTAGCTAACTATTTTCTTCCAAATTCTTCTAGTAACTCAGGACTGAATATCAGCTGTTGGAAGTCAAGTCTCTCATTCTTTATAAAAGCAAGCCTCTTGGAAGATCTAATACATTAGAAAGAAATACGAAAAGTATTTCATCTACAACTTTATTGAAGAATTAAGTCTTAGGAAGAATCTAGAAAAGAAATTGCATAAGTGAAATCTTTACTAGTTTTTACCCATCTTGGGATATTTTAGTGTATTTCTGAATTTGTATTTGTGATTGGTGTGATTACAATAGACTTAGGGTGAGTCTAATATTGTTGATTGAATTCTATAGAGTGTAGGATTTTATCAATCAGGGTAACATAGTCTTTAGAAGAAGGGTTCTTGTAAAGACATTTCAATTAGTGTTATTGATATTTGTTAGAGTGACAGATTAAAACTGGACGTAGCTCTTCAAAAAGAGTGAACCGGTATAATTTCTTGTGCCTTCTTTCTCTTCCTTAACAATTGATCTGCTGATATAACTAATAAACTGTTTTAATCAATAAGTAAACTAATATGTTACTGGAAGCAAATGTGAAATATGATATTTGATAGATTTTGATGAAAATCAGGTATCAATTCATCCCCTTCTTGATATTTCTTTGTAATTCTAACAATTGGTATCAAAGCAGGTTCTTGAAAGTTACTCAAGTTTGATCCAAGAACAATATGTCAGAAAACAAGTTTACTTTGCAGAAGGCGCTTCCACCAATAAACCACCATTGTTTGTTGGGGTTAATTACCCTTTCTGGAAGGCTAGGATGAAAATCTTTTTGAAATCTGTGGACAGAAGCGTGTGGGATGCTGTAGTAAATGGGCCATACATTCCAAAGATAAAAGTAGAGGATGGAACAACATCTCAAAAACCTTGGGAGACATGGACAGAAGCAGAAAACAAGCGTGAACAGTTTGACTGTAAGGCTAAAAATATCTTAACTTCTGCCTTGAATCTTGATGAATTCTTTAGGATATCTTAGTGTGCTAATGCCAAGGAAATGTGGGACATCTTGCAAGTAACTCATGAAGGCACCTTTGAAGTGAAAAGAGCCAGAAAACATACACTGATTCAGGAATACGAAATGTTCAGAATGCAGTATGGAGAAAACATCCAAGATGTTCAAAAAATATTCACCCACATTGTGAATCATTTGATAGGACTGGGCAAAACAGTTGATGATGAAGAATTGAATATCAAGGTCTTGAAATGTCTAAACAGGAGGTGGTAGGGATGACAATTAAACCCGCGCCCGTGGAGACCGAATCGTACTCGCCCCGAGTTTGACGGGAAAAAACCGAGTTGACCGGGTTCGGGGTCTGGGTCGGGTTTTCCCCATTTAAAGAAATCGGGGTCGGGGTTGGGGATGGGTAATGCAATCCCCACCCCGCCCTCGTACTCATCCCCGCCCCATCTTTAAATTTAAACCTAAACCTTAAAACTAACCATATTCTTTCTTAGTGTTCTTTTTATTTTTCATATAAAAAGGGTTACGATGTCTTCACTGTAACTCTATTCTTAGTGTCTGTTCCACACTTTTCTCTTTTCTTCTACTAGTCACTCAGTCTTTCAACTTCCTCAATCTCTTTAACCAGTTCAATATACTCTTCTCTTTCTCCCATCCTCCATGCATAAGACTAATTCTTTGTTTCTTTATCAATTTCTAAATATTGTGCATTGATCTTAATAATATCTATTTCTATTTTATTATCTGAAATTTTTTGTTAGGACTTCATTGGAGGGATTTGTTGAGTTATATTTTGTAATTTTTTTGTGGCTAATATATTATATTTATTGTTAGATACATAAACTTTTACATGATTGTTCATAGATATTTTACATTTGTATACTGGTTTGAGTATGCCTATTTCTATTTTATTTTCATTTTCTAATATTATTTTATTTCTATTTTGTGTTTTTTTTTCATCTTCTTTACCTTTGATTTTCTTCGAATTTTAAAAGTGTATTCGTTGTAAATTGTATAATTGTTGTGATCTTTTATTAATTTTGTAGTCTATTTTTACCATGTTTTGTTTGTAATCTCTTCGTGACTAATCTATTACATTTATTATTAGATACATAATGTACAATTTTGCACAAATTTGTTATTTTTATATATTGGTTTGATTATGTCTATTTTTATTTTTATTTTCTAGTATGATTTTATTTCTATTTTAATTGTTTTCATTTTCATCTTTTTAACTTTGATTTGCTACATAATTAAATCTTAAAAGTGTCTTCTTTGTAAACTGCATAATTGATGTGGTTTTTTATTAATTTTATAGTCTATCTTTATCGGTTTTTGTTTCTAATCTCTTTATGACTAATCTATTACATTTATGATTAGATACATTAATTTTTGTACAATTTTACACATATTTGTTATCTTTATATTTGATTCTCTTTAAAATTAAATTTTAAAAGTATCTTCTTTGCAAAATGTATAATTGTTGAGATTTTTTATTAATTTTGTAATTTATCTTATTAGGATTTTTTATAATTTGTAATCTCTTTGTGACTAATCTATTACATTTATGATTAGATATATATCGTTTTGTATAATTTTGCACAGATTTGGTGTATAATGTGTTTTGAAGGATTAATAGTTGGAAATTATTTATTTATTAGTATTTTTAAATATGTATTTGATATTCATTTTAAAGGATTTTAGACTTTATATTATGTTTTTTGAAAATTGATAAATTAAACTTGATAAATATAAAAAAAAATTGTCATTACATACATATTATAATATAAAAATAATAAACTAAAATATACTTTATTGGTAAAATAATTTGAAATTTGTAACATTATAATATTAATTTATGTATAAGAAAATAATATATAAAAAAAGATATTTAATATTAAAATTTTTTGTCTCTATAAATTTATCTATAGTAGTCAATTTATATATATATATATATATATATATTGTAGTTATGCTTAAACTTTTAGATTTATTTAAAACATTTTAAAATTATATTTTAAGAAAATAAAATGGGACGGGGATGGGGCAAGATGGGGAAACCCGACCCCCGATAGGGATGAGTGTGGGAACTAAATTGTTGTCCCCGACGGGAATCGGGGACGGAGACGGAGATAATTAAGTGAGTCGGGGACGAGGAGCAGGGAGGCGAAACCCGACCCCACCCCGCCCCGTTGCCATGCCTAGGAGGTGGCAGCCTAAGGTTACTGCAATTCTTGAAACCAAAGATCTTTCAGTCATGAACACAACAATATTGTTTTGTAAATTGAGAGAGCATGAACTGGAATTAAACAGACTTGATAAGCTGGAAAGTTCTGACAAGAAGAATAAGAGTTTAGCTTTGAAAGCTAAAGATTGCTTAAGCTGTGATGAAGAGAACAAAGAAAATGACAGTGAAGAGTTTGCCATGCTTGTCAAGAAATTTGGGAAATTTCTAAAGAAAAGAAACAATACAAAAGACAAGTTTCAAGATCATTCAAATCACAATTATCTAAAGAAAGGAAGGAAAGCGTATATGGCATGAGATGATAGTGAATCATTAAAATCCTCTATGTCAGCTTCTGTCAAACAATTTTCTACTGAAGAATCTAAATCTTTGTCAAATAGCAAATTAAGAAAATGCTTCTATTGTATGAAATCTGGAAATATATCTAAGTGTTGCTACATTAAAAATTTTGGTATTTCAAGAGGTGAATATATTTGGAAACCAAGACAATCTGCTGTTTCTAACTCAAAAGGACCCAACTTGCTTTGGGGACCAAAAAGACTAAACTAAATTTGTTTAGCAGATATGTCAAAGAGCGAAGAAAGCATTATGGTATTTAGATAGTGGATGCTCTAAACATATGAAAGGTGATAAATCTAAGCTTATCGATTTCAAAGAATATGAAGCAGGTTCTGTTACATTTGGAGATGACGACAAAGGAAAAATTAAGGATTCTGGAGATATTGGAAGTTCTTCATTTTCACAGATAAAAGATGTTCTATTTGTTGAAGGATTGAAACACAATCTGTTGAGTATTAGTCAATTATGTGAGAAAGGTATGAAGGTTACTTTTGATGCAAAATTTTGTGTCATATATAACTGTAAATCTGCAGATGTTGTCCACATTGGAAGAAGATCAAACAATGTGTATATGTTAGACATTGAATCCTCAAATCTCAAAAATATCTGCTTGTTAATCAAAGAGCATGAAGGTTGGCTTTGGCATAGAAGATGTGGACACATCAATATGCAGTTATTAAACAAAATCTGCTGCAAAAACCTTGGTAGAAGACATCCAAATGTTAAATTCGTGAAAGACAAATTCTATGCATACTACCAAAAGAAAAATAGATGGAAGATTATCTCCCCCTTTGACATTAGCAAATAGGCAATGTTCAGTAGTAATGCAGAAAATAAAGTGTAGAAAATATTACAGACCAACAAATGTTTATCAAAAAGCAACATAAAGATGAAAGTATAGCAAAAAACTTAAGCAACAAATTTTAATCTTCATCCTTATCATCATCATCATCACCCTCATCATCAACATCCTCATCCATAGCAGCAGCAGTACCAGAAGTGCCTTCAAAAGCTTCAACAGAGACTTGAATTTTTGCAAGCTGTTGCTGAATAAGTTCGATTTCATAGTCAATGTTTGTAAATCTGGAAACCATGGTTTTATGGGTATTGCGCTGCACAGAACCAAGAACGCTAAGATGAGATATAAGCATTCTCTCAAACTCAGATAATGGAATCCCTTGATATGATGGAGGAGCTGTGTATGGAATCATCTGATAACTAGAGTAATCCCGAGGAGGGTTCCTTGAAGGGATATCTTCTTGAGCAGATGATCTAGGTGCAGTAGAGGATGAACCAGCTTCAAATTTCCATTCATCATCAACCTTTGAGAGACCCATTTTTCTGAGATAATAGTTATCAAATGTGTGTTTGCGATTAATGATCCTAGTGGTAGCTCCTTCAGTGGAAACGTGAAAGTGATCCAGAACTTTGGAGATGAGAATGACATACGGCAGTTTGTGGTCACTCAGGCGTTTAGCTTTGAACATATGTCCCTTGATGACATAAATCCAGTTTACCTTGATGTTGTTGTTCATACAATGAATCAGAGCTAAATCTTCTTCCATTAACTGGGCATGGTTGCTCCCCCTAGGTGTGAGCTGCCAAGCGATTATGAAAGCCATAAAACGATAATCTTGTTTAATTTTTCCAACTTGAAATTTATGAACATCCTCCTCAGCATTGCGCATGCAAGATTTAAACACAGATTCTTTTTTGAAACCAAGGACAAAAGAGGTGTTACCCTTGCTTATTTTTACACCTTCATATTTCAGTCCAACCAATCTTCTCCAAAAAGAGTTATCAATTTTTATCTCCTTACCTTTGAATTTTGAAACTAGTATATTGTTCTCAGCTTTCAGATTAGCATAAAAGATTTTAATCAAATCACTGTAAAAGTTACCTTCCAGCTCCAAAAATTGACACAGACCTTGAGTTTGCAGAATATTTTTCACAAACATTAGATTTTCATCATGTAACCAGGTGAACTTGAGAACTTTGGGAATCATAACAAGCTTTCTTTGCATCTTCAGTTCCAGGGATTCAACAACTTCTGCTTCTTCTTCATTATCAGATGTTGTTGAATCCCTGGAACTGAAGATGCAAAGAAAGCTTGTTATGATTCCCAAAGTTCTCAAGTTCACCTGGTTACATGATGAAAATGTAATGTTTGTGAAAAATATTCTGCAAACTCAAGGTCTGCGTCAATTTTTGGAGTTGGAAGGTAACTTTTACAGTGATTTGATTAAAATCTTTTATGCTAATTTGAAAGCTGAGAACAATATACTAGTTTCAAAAGTCAAAGGTAAGGAGATAAAAATTGATAACTCTTTGTTGAGAAGATTAACTGGACTGAAATATGAAGGTGTAAAAATTAGCAAGGGTAACACCTCTTCTATCCCTGGTTTCAACAAAGAATATTTGTTTAAATCTTACATGCGCAATGCTGAGGAGGATGTTCAGAAATTTCAAGTTGGAAAAATTAAACGAGATGATCATCTTCTGACTTTCTTAATTGCTTGGTAGCTCACACCTAAGGGGAGCAACCATGCCCAGTTAATGGAAGAAGATTTAGCTCTGATTCATTGTATGAACAACAACATCAAGGTAAACTGAATTTATGTCATTAAGGGACATATGTTCAAAGCTAAACGCCTGAGTGACCACAAACTGCCGTATGCCATTTTCATCTCCAAAGTTCTGGATCACTTTCAAGTTTCCACTGAAGGAGCTACCACTAGGATCATCAATCGCAAACACACATTTGATAACTATTATATCAGAAAAATGGGTCTTTCAAAGGTTGATGATGAATGGAAATTTGAAGTTGGTTCATCCTCTACTGCACCTAGATCATCTGCTCAAGAAGATATGCCTTCAAGTAACCCTCCTCAGGATTACTCTGGTTATCAGATGGTTCCATACATAGCTCCTCCAACATATCAAGGGATTCCATTATCTGAGTTTGAGAGAATGCTTATATCTTGTCTTAACGTTCTTGGTTCTATGCAGCGCAATACCCATGAAACCATGGTTGCCAGATTTACAAACATTGACTATGAAATCGAACTTATTCAGCAACAACTTGTAGAAATTCAAGTCTCTGTTGAAGCTTTTGAAGGCACTTCTGGTATTGCTACTGCTATGGATGAGGATGCTGGTGAAGATGATGAAGGTGATGATGATGAGGATGAAGATTAAAATTTGTTGCTTACGTGTTTTGCTATACTTTCGTCTTTATGTTGCTTTTTGATAAACATTTGTTGGTTTGTAATATTTTCTACATTACTAGTGAACATTGCATATTTGCTAATGTCAAAGGGGGAGATAATCTTCCATCTATTTTCCTTGTTCTTATAGTCAATGCTATTGTCATCATCAAATAGGGGGAGTTTGTTGATAATTTTGATTTGATGATGTTGCTGTAATGTTTTTGATTTGACGATGATACTGCTATTTTTAGTTGGTAGCAAATTATCTTTGTTTAGTTAGCTAATTTGAAATATTAGTATGCTATTTTCATTAGTACAGGAAACATGCTTGGAATGTGTTTTAATGAATTAAGTCAACTATTTTATGTTTTAGCTAACTATTTTCTTCTAGTAACTCAGGACTGAATATCAGCTGTTGAGAGTCAAGTCTCTCATTCTCTATAAAAGCAAGCCTCTTGGAAGATCCAATACATTAGAGAGAAATACGAAAAGGATCTCATCTACAACTTCATTGAAGAATTAAGTCTTAGGAAGAATCTAGAAAAGAAACTGCATCAGTGAAATCTTTACTGGTTTTTATCCATCTTGGGATATTTTAGTGTATTTCTGAATTTGTATTTGTGATTGGTGTGATCACAATAGACTTAGGGTGAGTCTAATATTGTTGATTGAATTCTATAAAGTGTAGGATTTTATCAATCAGGGTAAGATAGTCTTTAGAAGAAAGGTTCTTGTAAAGACATTTCAATTAGTGTTATTGATATTTGGTAGAGTGACATATTAAAACTGGATGTAGCTCTTCAAAGAGGGTGAACCGGTATAGTTTCTTGTGTCTTCTTTCTCTTCCTTAACAATCTTTTATGATCTGTTGATATAACTAATCAACTGTTTTAATCAATAAGTAAACTAATTTGTTATTGGAAGTAAATGTGAAATATGATATTTGATAGATTTTGATGAAAATCAGGTATCAATTCATCCCCTTCTTGATATTTCTCTGTAATTCTAACATCCATAGATTTCCATGCCTAAAATTTTCTTAGTCGCACCCAAATCTTTTATTTCAAATTCACTACTAAGTTGAGTCTTCGACTTCTTGACCTCTTACATGCTCTTAACAACAATGAGCATGCCATCAACATAGAGCAATAAATAAATGAAAGAATCATATTGAATCTTTCTGTGGTACATACAACTATCATAATCACTTCTATACCATTGACGAGGATATCGCTTTAAGCCATATAAAGATTTTTTTTAAGAGACAAACATGATCTACCTTTTCTTCAATTGTGAAACCTTGTGGTTGTTGCATGTAAATTTTTCCTTAAGTTCACCATGAAGAAGAACTATTTTTACATCAAGTTGCTGAAGCTCTAGATCGAATAAAGCAACCATGGCTAGCAATACTCGGATAGAACTATGTTTCATGATAGGAGAGAAAATTTCGTTGTAGTCAATTCTTTCTTTTTGGCTGAAACCTTTTGCAACTAAAAGTGCCTTATATCTAGTTGCTTCAACTCTAGATAACCCTTCCTTCTTGAAGACCCATTTGCATCCAACAATCTTTTGTTCTTTTGGCGGTTTCACTAACTCCCATAAGTTAACGTAAAGAGAAGATGACATTTCTCTGCTCCTCACATTTTGAGTTCTTAAACATTAGGAGAACTTGTTGAATAAGAAGGAAGAAGTCATATTTAACATATAGGAACAATTACAATCAAAACTCATTCAGGTGTCAAATTTATTTTTTATGTCTTATATGTTCTTGATATTAATCACAATTTGTTAAGTGTTTATCAATTATTAAAGAAATGTTACAAGGTATTTTTTGAAAACAAACTTTGTGTGATTAAAGATGCAAACAACCTAGAAGTATTCCAAGCTTATATGAAAAATAAAAGTTTTGCTTTAGATTTGATGGAAGAAGAGTTGAATCTAAATGAAAACAACATGAAAGAATGATCAAAATCAAAAGAAAATATATATCTCTTGAAGAAGTTTGTTGTCTGAAAGGAGAAGGGAGATGAGGAACCATCCACAACAATCAAAGAAGACGATGTGGATAAAAGAAAAAATACAGTGAAAAAGATCAAATTGAATGAAGATGTGATCTCATGCGAGAAAGAGAAAGATGATAATTACATATAAAGAAAGAGGACTTATCGAGAAAGGAATGATTGGAAAAAGTAGCATGTCGTATTAATAAAGAATTCTAAAAAGATTTTATTCTTATAGGATTCAGTTTGAATTTTTGGCTAGTAACAAAAAATATTCAGTTGGGTTTCATTAATAGAGGGATAGAACTTGATGGTTCTAATTCTAATAGGAAAACAAAAAGCATCCAACTTTCATTTATTTTTTATTTAGATCATTACCCCATCTAATTGTACGTTAAAAAGATGTTAGAGCTTGATGTGGGAAAAACTTTTCTAGTGAATGAGTTATTTTTGTTATAAGTCCTAACTATATAGCTATTTTTCTTTATATTTTGGTATTTTGGTATTTTGGGGTAGCAATAAATGTGTAAAAGAAAGAATATATTGGTAAAGATATTTTTTCCAAAATCAAAAGAGCGACCAGGTAAAAAAAAGTAAAGAATTCTTAATTAGCTGGTTATCCTAAAACAAAAATTAGTAGAATCAAAATATGAGATTTGAAATTCAAATAAATAAATATTAAAGCAAAGGAGAATGTTGGTAATATCTTTTTATTTAAATTATTTTCTTGAAAATCTTTTAGTTTGTATTTTAGAATATTATCTTTTTATAAACATAAAAATATATTCAATTATTATTTAAATTTAGAGAGTTAAGATTTTAATATTTGATATTTTATTACATTTTTACTCTATACATATAATATATGAATAAAATAAAATATAGTTCTTCCAAAAATTATATATCTTATATCTTATATATTTCTAAAATATATTTCTAAAAATCTTAAAAATTCCAACATACATAAAAGCTAAACTTTCATCTCTTTCAAGAATATGCCTTTTTTTTCTTAGAATAAATAAATGAATGGACAATGATATATATATAAATCTTACAGATATTTCTGGTACATATCTAATATATATCCACAACCATCATACGTATAAACCAAGTGATACGACATGATTTTAGAAGTAACAATGCTGGAAAAATCCGCAGTTCATTGTTTAATGTTGGAACTAGGCTATTTTCTGAAAAAATTATCATTAACCGCATCATTCGTACTGTACATGAATTCAGACTATAACCAAATTAAGAACATGTAATATGAAGAATCTTCTGTGGCTGAAGACACCAGTTACTTTTATACAAATGTTTCGTACCAGTAAGACAATCACTGTCACACTCACAACAATTATTCGCTGAGCATAAGAATGAGACCCACTTTTTAATAATTTATGTTAATAATATAAAGTGCATTAAAAAGTACGTGTTAGTGCGATTCTAACATAACTTTATGAAATTGGTGGAGCAAAACAAAATAGAGTTTCATATTTAATACATCCTATGTTTGAAATCTTGTGTCTTTTTAGGATAAAGTAAAAATAAATTTCTTTTGAGTAATTGTTGAGGATGAAAATTTTTCTTGCCTCAAAATTTTGTTCAGCAAAAGAGAGTTTCTAGCATTACTCTTCCCAGAAAGATACACAAGAAAAGATGAGCGGATGATGGGTCGGTTTTCTGAAATATTGTATTAGAGATATGAAGCAGGAGAATCATGGACTGTGCCACACAAAATTTTGGAAACAGATATGGATTCTAAGACAGCAATGTTTTGCTGAAATGCTGTAAAGGCTGTACCTTGTAGTGAGCACCACTTCTGCTCAGTACCAGCTTTCTTTTTAATAATAAATGTTTAGCTTATATAATAAAGAAAAAATCTTATACCCTGTTTGGTACTGATAAAATAATGTGGAAGAGAAAAAGAAAAGAGATGAGAAAACAGTTCCATGATTTGGTATGTATGAAAAACTTTTATTTTCAAAACTTTTTTCTTTAATTTAAATCAAACAACTATGTAATTTTATTCTCTTTTTTATTTTAGACCATCCTCTGTTTCTATCCTATTTCTTGATTTGTTTTCTCACTTACCTACATTTAGTCTCTTATTTTCTCTCGTCCTACCGAATACCCCCCTGAAATTCAACTTCTTTACAAATATTTGAGTCACATGGCTCATCTCAGATGTCTGCATTTGGAAGTGAGTAACTTTTAAACAAAGTATAAGCGAATATGTTGCAACAACTAGAATTTCAGAGTAACTTAAATACACCATCTCTGGATACCTCTTTTGGTAACTGTTGCTTCTCCAAGCACACAACGAACATAATTTTGGCAGCGATCATATGTTGCATCAGGATTTCAATATGAATGGTTGTTCTAGTCACTAGAATTCTCAAAGCTCTTAAGCTAATGTTGATATATACAAGCATTGCTGTCTCACCAACCTATTTTATTCCAGGTGCAACCTGGACAACCAAAGGACTAGTGACTTGTGACCTTCTATTCGTCCATGACAAGAACCCAAATGAATATCCCTTTGAGGGAGCAGTTACTTTGAATTTCACAGTGAAATTAATTTTCTGCCCAATTCTCGTAAAAGTTAACCGGTTAGGTATAACACTGACTCTAACACCAGGTGGAGAAGACACTACAGCTTTATAAACACTTGTTGCTTTCCCAACATTAGTCACAATCCTAGTAACTGAAAAATTGTCTTTAAGATTGGGCACTGCAATAGATGGGTAGTTGAGGTCAGATACTGTGCTGAATGTCCTATGACAAGAGCTGTTGTCTCTTGTAACTTGATGGAGTGACCTCTGATCATAACCAATTGAACACAGGAATGCAACATAATCTGCAGGCTGTGAGTCGTAGATGAGACCAGGATCAAGTACTCTAGCAGGGTTCACAAACCCTGATCCGTAATCAAATGCGTTAGCCCTTCTTTGCTCTGGATCTGCAATGATGGGTCTGTGGTGTTTATCCAGTATTGTAGCTGCATAAAGACTCATGATTAGTCTCTTGAGTGGAACCAGAGAAGCCAGTGCACTGTAAGAAATATAACACTCTATCATGAGAAATGTTAGCATACTCTTTTAATATATTCTTTTCGATATTCCCTTTATTATTGGGTGAAATTCATGGAGCTCCTATTAAATAATGTGAGTTTCACCCTTGCTTAATGGAGACTATTACTTGCATTCTCTATGTATCATATTGCTTTATTTAGTGATATGATAAAATTATTCATAATGTTCATTTTCTAGATTTATAGACAACGACAGTTGGAATTTAACCAAATATACCATCAACTTTATCTTTTAATTTTACTCTTTCTCCTAAATAGTCCGTAAACTAAAAAAATTATATAAATAACTCTAGAAGCATTAGGAATCATTTTAAGTAATCCTCCAAGTTTTTGAAAACCTTTTAAATCGGTTCATAAATGTTGATAAATATTTAATACTTGAGTGAGAGGTTGCCAATATAGTTTTATTATTTTAGGGACTACTTAGGAGAAAGTGTAATACAAATGAATGATTTATTCAAATTTAATCTACTATGGAGTTTTTTTCCAATTAGTCTGACTAAGAAGACCCCAAACATTGTTACATATAATATATTGGCCTCTGGAAAATGATATTAATGAGTGTATTACCAGTGGTCATTATGGCAGATTTGATAGCAGAAGGGGACCACGAAGGATGGACAGCTTTGACTAAGGTTGCGATTCCTGTTACATGCGGACATGCCATAGATGTTCCTGAGAGAATGTTGAACATGTTTCCAGCTGCTGGAGACCATGCTGCAAGGATATTTAGTCCTGGAGCTGTGACATCAGGCTGTGTAACAACAGAAATACAATCAGAACTCAGAAGTCCGAGAATGAAATAAAAATTAGTAATCAGTATTATGAAGAAGCCAAATCTAGAATATAGAATTCAGCTGCATACTAGTTAGAATGTCACCTTCAGAATTTCAGGGTTTAAGGCATTGGGACCTTTAGAAGAAAAAGCTGCTACGCGTGGGGCAGGACGAGCTCCTAGAACTGTCTTTGTACCAAATATCCTTGACACTGGCTTACTGTTCAGTATATAACAGAATGGAATCTTAGACTTTGGAGTAATGGCAGTAGAATAGTACTTCACAGAAAGTCATTCTTTTTCATTCTCAATACAAAACAAACCGTGTAGTTTTGAGATAGGACAGAATCCGTGCCCCTGTCTTCTTTCCAACAATAGCTGAAGGGATCACAAATGGGATGGCGACATCTTCATCTGTCTCATCAATAAGTATCATGCCAACTCCACCAGCATCTTTCACTATCTTGCTCTTCTGCACCTTTGACTCTGTTGAACTCTCTGCTTGTCTACACACCAGAACCTTGCCTTTGCTCTTTGTTTTATTCAAAGAACTTTCCAAACAGTAACTACAGAAGCGAATAAAAGAAGCAAAATATAACTTAAGAGTCACGTTTTTGCATTGATTCTTAGTTAGTTCTCACTTTTAAGTACCTTGCTTCACCTGGATTGATAAGAAGTAAAGTATCCTCCATTGGCTGCAGAAGCAGAAATTATCCTTGTGGAGGCATTCATTTCAAAGAGGCTGAGACTTTCACCCTATTTCAATCATTGAAAGGTAATCAGGGTTCTCGTAGTAAGCCAAAATGACACCTTTTAAAAAAAATCAAACCTTAGATATATTTTTATTAATGAACTTTTTTATTAAAATTATGGTGAGAGTGTATTGGAAATTACGGTGGAAGTACATTGTAACACTTTTGTATAAACCTTGTGTTTTGGAAATGCATTGGGATGGAATAAATCACGTCAAATTAACATTTGATGAAACATTACAAGTTGGAGCTTCTTTCAGACGTGACGGGCAACCGGACACACTAAAAGAATATTACTTTTAATTCCTTAATCATTATTATTCTAAGATTACTTGTTAGTGTTTTTCTTAAGTTTTATTTATTTTTTTTAAAATTACAACAATCATATATTTTAATCTCCAGGGACAGGCAAAAAATAGTGTTTTTTGTTGATGTAAAAATATGATTTTTTTTTTGCAACTAGCAAGAATATACTTAAGCCAACAGTGAATGAGTTTTACCATGATTTTGGCACCATTTCCCAATATGATATCCGAAGTGAAATCCCTATCAGTTGAGCTGGCAGCAACAGTGAGAATCCATGGAGCAATGTTTGTGGCAGAAGCAGCACTCCCTTCATTTCCAGCTGATGCAACAACCAGCACCCCACGACTAGCCGCATGGAATGACCCCACAGAAATGGCATCACTGAAATAGTCTCCTTGAGGTGATTCAGCACCCAGAGAAAGAGACAAAATGTGAACCCCATCTCTTATGGCATCATCAAAGGCAGCTAGCAAGTCCACATCATAACAACCAGAATCCCAACAAGTCTTGTACACAGCAATTCTGGCCATTGGTGCGCCTCCCCTTGCTCCTCCAGCAGCCAGTCCCTTGTAGTTCATGTTTGCCACATACCTCCCCGCAGCTATGGAGGCTGTATGGCTCCCATGACCAGTGCTATCCCTTGCAGATCTGAAGGAGATTTTTGCATCTGACTCTTCCTCAGCTTCATATCCAATCCTGTAGTACCTGGCTCCTATCACTTTCCTATTGCACCAATTGTTAACCAACAATGGACGATGACAAAACCAAATAGAGAATAATGACTGTGAAGTGAAAATGAAAAGGCAAGGTTAAGCCACAAACCTGTTGCAAGATGAGGCATTGAATGCTTCCCCTGATTGGCATTGGCCCTTCCAGCCTGGTGGCACTGCAGGCATGTCGGTGTCACTGAAGCTAGGGGATTCAGGCCAAATTCCTGAGTGAATAGTGAATGTGAATATAACCCATTATCAAAATCCAAGTAATTTATTGCATTTTTGGAATAATCACTAGCTTTTCAGTAAATGTGAAAACACTAACGGGAGATGAATAAAGCATATTTAGGTTCTACTTTAGCTCCTAACAGAAAGTGATTTAATTAACTGAAAGAATTCACTGGGAAGAATTTGACTACAATAGCAATGCCATTGTGTAATTTTCAATGCTATTAATTATGCTTTCCTTATGCCTGCTACAGCTAAAAGATGGGGAATAAAGGGACTGATACTCTGCCACTCTAAAGTAATAAATGAAGCGTGGAAGTGGAGATTCTTGTTAACCGAAGAATAAATGCAATTATATAGAAGTAATCAACTTATCATCAAACGCTATCTTTCTGCAAAATGGTAAGGCTGCTAACCAGTATCAATGAAACCAATGATGATATTTTCTTGGTTTCTGATGGAATAACCGAGAGTCTCCATGGTTTGGTCATCCAGAAGTCCCATGAAATCCCATGAATGAGTTGTGTGAAGATTTCTTTTAGAATTGGGAAAAACAGAAACCACTCCTGGCATTTCTGGTTAAATTTGAACACACAAGTCACGGAGTTTCTAAAACTAGCACCAAGGGTTAAGTTGGACAATTTGGAAATTAAGAAGTTGAGAAAAGGAAAAGAAAATGCAACAGGAAAACTTCCTCTAACATACTTGAAATTTGGGAAGCCTGTTCATCACTGAGTTTGGCTGCAAATCCTCTGAAAGCATGTCTGTAGGTATAAACATGAGAGGCTTGGGCTTGTTCAGTGCTGTCAAAACATTACAATGAGGAAAAAAATGAGAAAAGATATACTTAAAACAATGTGATAAAGAAAGCGCAAATAACTGAAGACTTGCAGAAAATTTGCCAAAAAAATGAAAAAAGTGATCTTAGCTCTGACCTTCCACTGTGAACAGCAGCAAGCATTTGATGATTTTCCCTAAGAACATCATCTGGGTGTTCCCCACTTTTGCTTCCCATGTACACTACATAAACCTGCCATCCAATCCATATTCCACAGTTCACTTAAGAATTCATAAATCCAGTGATCACCATAACCAAAAATGCTACACAAACACCTCTGTCTGAATTTACCTTGGTGGAAAAGCAAAAGCTAACTTTTGCAACAAGCACAGCCAGAAACAGAAAAAACAAAGCACTGCTTGTGGCATAACCAGAGGAAGACATTGTTAAAGTCGCAAAGTCTGAACCTTTGGTAACTAAAGCAGTGTATATATCAGCTTATAGGGACAAGAAGAAGAAGAAGAAGAATATAGGACATTAACCAATAACCATTAAAGAATTCAAGATTCTGAGAATGACAAGAAGATAATAATAATAATAATAATAATAAAAGAAAGCCCTGGTGGAAAAAAGAGAAGGGGAGGAAGAATCATGGTTGAGGTATCATCATCATATTGGTGCGTGACATGTGTTAATGTTGAACGAGGTTTGTTTTATATAACAACAAAAAGAGGCTAATGCAATGAGAAAACATGGAGTAATAGATGTGGTGGGGGGAATTAGCAAAGCCAAAGGGTGGTGGTAGCACTAGTGGGTAAAGAGAGTTTTAAGATGATGACTATGAGAGAGAGAAAAGACAAGGAGAGAAAGGGACTAATGCTACTGTAACAATGGCAAGCAATCACAAAGCATATTCCAGTTTTTGGTGTCTACTCAAATGTCAATATGACCCTCTTATTCCGGAGACTGTTAAAAGCAATGTAATTCACACTCAAGCTTAGTGGAGGCAAGGTGGCTCAAGGGGCATGTGACCTTCCTTATTTGTTGATTCATTATTTTTATTAGACAAAACCAGAAAAATAAAATAGAATCTTATCTCATCTAATCTAATTAATAGGTGGTGATGTTGTGAAATTTGTCATTTGCGGAGTGTTCTATCAATAAATAATTGAGGCATGTCCCAAACCCCAATGCCCAAGGGTGAGATTCTTAGATGAGATTCTTAGATATACTCTTGTAAAATTAAAAAAAATGTTCTTATATAATATTACTATAAACACTTTCTCATGTATCATGCACTAAAATGATGGATGCACTTGGAATTTTTGGACATCACACTCACACAACTGTTGAAAACAGAAGAGACAAATACGCCATTCATTGATAGCCAACAAAAAAAAGCAAATTCGAGCATGTTCATGAATACAAATAATGCCTTCACGCCAATCACCGCCAAACAGTAACTCTTTCCAAACACCACATTTCCTTTGCATCAAATATATTCTCTATCATACAATTAAAGGTCAAAATATTTACCTAAAAATTTAAGCTCAAAGTTCATCATCTAAATTTTATCAATTTCGTTTTTTTTATAAATTAAAAATATTTTTTTCGCTAAAGATATTTTAATATATAAGACTGTTAAACAGAACCTTCAACTTGAATCCAGGTCATATAATAAGATTTTCGGAAATTAACTTAATAAAAAATGTTGAAAAAAAGTGTGTCAATAACTTTATCTTTTTTTCTTGTCGCTCTTGTGACTCTGCAGAAGAGAGACACAGTATGATGCAGAGGAACTTTACCGTTAGCTGCATCATTGTCATGGAAAATTTCAGTGCCTAAAGTCAACATTCTGATGGATGTATGGTATGCTCTCTCACTTATCTTCACCTAATGATCAAATATGATTAGCTCACTGGCAGATGCATCATCAATTACCATCATTATCATCAATTTCCCTCATTACCAGAAAACACAATAATTACTTTCATCAGGGAAACAATAAAAAATTACCTTAATCATCTTAGTACCAGCATTTCCACTATAGCCATGTAATTTCCGGAATCTTAAATCACATCATTGCATATTATATTCCCAAAGCCCATGTTTTTATCCAAAGTCCAAACTTCTGTGGCCGACAAGTATTTAAAAGAATTCAACTTTCCCAGTGTTACAAACTTACTCTCACTGTTTACACACAACAATAATAATAACACTCAACATAGATGAAGCCAATTATGTAATTATGCATACTTATGTAAGTACAAAATTGTATCTTGATTTTAATCTTACCACTGTGAATGGTAAAGAATCGATTACGTTCTCTCAGAGGATGTTAGGACAGCCTTAACTCTGTTCTTTTTGGTGAACAACCTTATCATGTGCAAGCCAGCTAGCTACTAATACTTACAGCTTTAACCAATTCAATTTATCCCACAGATGATAATTGAACACTGGTTATCATGAACATGATGGTGTGTTATGATTCTCCAATCATGTGATATCTCTTTCTCCAATCATGAACACTGGTTTTTTCCAATTTAATTGTTTTTATGAGCGCAGATGTATTGAAAATTTAAAGAAAATAGTTTGTTGGCCTCAATAGTTTTATTTGATTTGACTTAGATTATTCAGATTCCCATGTGCATCTAAATCTTGGCCATCCTAAATAACAAACGCAAGAGGGATCAAATGACACTTGTAATTCTAAATTGCATATGTAATTCATAATTAATGTAAAATTTTACATGATTAATAAATAAGATTTAATTATGTCATGCTTATGTGTCTGATAATTAAATATTAATGGACATCACGTGTATACGAGATTTCTTTATTCATTAACTTCTGGTTTATATATTTTTGCTGGCAAACGAAATCTTACAGGTATTCACCATGATAGAAAGTGTTGACCATTATAGAAATTGCACCGAAACCCTATCCTTACAATTGCTAAATTAATTGATTCTATTTGTGTTTTTCTCTACTTTTCTGTTCCTTGTTTTTGTTTCTTGCATCCCATTAATCATAGGCATAACTTTTCGGTTTACTGTCATTTTCTTTGCCATCATGAAGGCACAACTTAAAGACAACCATAGTAAGGTCTTAGAATTGGATGTATGATGACAAGATGAAGAGGATCAATTGTATGATAACAAGAGATCTACATCTTATCATGAGAAAGTGACTCATTAACATAATAACTTAGTCAGGGAGATGCACCAAAGAGTGCAGGATCACACATGCAATGTGTATATTTAAACAACTTCACTGTACCAAAAATATTTATATTGCAAAGGTTGAAAATAAGTATATATATTACAAGGCATTTGACAAACAAAATTCTATTAAAAGTAAATGTATTTTGGTCAACTTTGGTTAATCATGATCAAGTTTGTCGGCCGAGAATCTTAAATATATATAACAGCATATTTTAAAAAAATTATTAAAAGTCTTGATGATATAATTTTTACTTTATTATCATATTCTTGTGACTGCTGAAGTAGGATATCTTGAGAATTATGGAGGAATTGCATTTTAATTGGGTGTTTTGTGAGTGTTGATTGTTAAGAAGTATCCATATAACTTCAGGAAGTATAAACTTCTTATAGCACAAATTTTATCTAAGAGATCAATATGAAATAAAGTTCGAAGAGTAGAAGTTATTATTAGTTAGTGTGAGTTAAAGTGTATGTATAGCTTACCAATAACTTTCAGCAGTTGTGTTGTAAGTTAATTGGATATTTCTTGTTAGATTCAGTTTTGGAAATTAACTATAAATGGAAAGTAGTTTTTTAGTTGTTAATATTCATTCGTGTATCTCGATCATCTTGTAAACACTCTCACGTAATTAATTAATTCTTTGGGACATTTCCTCTTATGGGGTTCCCCGTTTCTATTTGTGTTCATGAAGTTGTATTTGATTCTTAGAATTAAGAAATTTCACATCAATTGGTATCAACACCTCGGTTTATAAGGAGTAACCTTCAATCGCAGAATCAACTTGCAATGCGACAACACTAAGGCTTTAGACGATAGCGTGTCAGCTTCACCATAGATTAGGTTGTTTGCGGTTTGATTTGAATTTTGATTAAAAATATATCCAAATATGCGATTTCGTTTGAATTGATTTAGGTGATTATTATTTTTTATTTTTTTATTAATATTTTTTCAAATTTTTTATTTTTTAAATTAAAATATAATAATATAATATAAAATATGTTATTTAAAATTTAATAAATATATTAAATAATAACAACTATAAAGATACACGTAAATTTATTTAAAATTAAACAAGAAAAAGATAGAAATTTCTACAACATTCATCTATATTTATAAATCAATCAAAATATATGAAATTTAATTATTCTCATTTTGTTTAAGAGTTAGTTTATTCCTGATTTAACTAGTCTTCATATTTTTTATGTATCTGATCCTGCTACAATAAAAAGAAATATTAATATTATCCTCAAACGACAAAGTGGATTTGATAACATTATCCTTAAAAGGAGATTTAGATTAAAATGTATAACTTACTATTATTGTCATTATTATTATTATTATTATATTAATAATAAAAAAAGTATGTTGAATATATATTATGGTTTGGTTTGGTCGGGATTGGTTTTGAAAATTCAAACTGCAAACCAAACCGAACCACACAATTCTTAGAAAAAAAATCTAAACTATTCCAAAAGCTTGCAATTTTTTTGTCGTTCGATTTGGTTTGGATCGATTTTTGGTTTTTCTTTGGATTGGTTCAGTTTTGAACACCCTTAGTAGAGATCATTTAGTGAAACCTCTAGGTTCCATACAAAGAACTTTAGGTGCTTTTATGAAGGAAACATCGCAAGAATTGCTAACACAAAATATGGAAGTTGCATCTGGATCTCTGTCGTTCAAGGTGAACATTGTGCAACTTCTTCTTATTCTTGTGGAACTATGCTTGCTCGGATTGATTTTCCTAGGTTTAATGACGAGAATATGAATCAATGGATCTATTAATGTGATAATTTTTTTCTTGTAGATAATACACCTGATGATTTTCATGTTAAGCTTGTTATTGTCTATATGGAGGGTCTTGCTTTACACTGGCACAAAACTCTTGCTAAAACTGTGTACAAAATATTCTAATGATTATTGGCTTAAGTATATGAAACTAATTCTTGAAAGGCTTAGTGATATGTCTAATGATCCAATGGAAAATTTAATGAAAATTGTGACAAAAAGGTTAGTCACAAGTATTATAAGGAGTTAGATGCTATTATTACCCATTTGAATTATTTTAAGAGTATTTTCTTATTTATTTTCTAGGTGGGCTTAAGAAGTATACTCAATTGTTGGTAAGGATGTTTCGACTAAATACAATAAGTAAGATATTTTCTTTGGCAATATTGTATGAGGTTGTTAATACTTCAAGTTCTGTGATTACTAGTGTCAATAAGCAGCAACAGGGAGTGTTTGATTTTAGACCATTAAGCTAAGAGCCTTTGTTATTTTTGTGATAAACCTTATTCACCTAAACATAGTTTGAGTTATAAGAAGTTGCAACTGCATGTTTTGGAGATCAATGATGAGAATGACCAATTGGAAGAAGTGGATAATGTAAGTGAGGTCCTTGAAGTGGAGAAACCACAAATATTTGTTAATGTTTTGATAGAAGTTGCTAGTTTTTGGACCATGAGAATCACATGTTACTAGCCCTTGTACACCCTTATAGGCTTAAGAAGTATGGTTGCATGATTGAACAAATGGACCCTTTGAATGTTGTGGTGGCAAATAGATCCAAGCTTAAGATTTCTTCTATGGTGAAAGGTTTCACTTGGTCTATTCAACCATACTACATTTACCTCTGATATGTTATTGATTCCTTTAGGTTGTTGTGATGTGGTTTTAAGGTTGGAATGGCTAGTTACTGTTGAACCACTAGACAATCTAATTATGTTATGACTACTAGAAAGTCTAATAGTGTTATGACTCTAAACGGTTTAGACTTCATAGACTCTGGTATAAGAGATGTTTTTGATAAAAAAAATGTATTTAGTATACTTATGATTCATCTAACATGTTTGGTTCATGCAATTGTATCTGTTAATCTAAAGATGAAAAAGGATCTTTAGAAATATCTAAAGGATAAATTTTTTGACGATGATGACTCTAAAAGTAGAATATGGACCTTCATGATTGAAGTCTTGGAGTCTTGGAGTCTTGAAGTTTTGTGGAACCTTTAATCTTATATTTTGTGTATATGTTTGCTTGTAATAGTTAGGAATCTTGTTAAAGATCACAACATGCACACTACTCTCCTTTAAACTTTGAAAAAACCTTTTTTTTTCGTAAAAAGCAATTAACGTCAAAATAATCGATTATCTCCTGGAATAATCGATCATCATCATACTTAAAATAATTGTTATCTTACGAAATAATCAATTATCATAAACAAACTTTTATTTTCCAATTACTCTCTGGAATAATCGATTATCCCAAGCAATAATCAATTATTCTGAATGTTTTGAGAAAAAAAATTCATATTCTACAGAACCTTGAGCCCTTATTTGCCTATAAATACAGAAGGAGTCCAAACTTTCAAAAGCAACCTAAAGAGATCAAAGTGAAAGTTGCTCTGCTGCTAGTGTTCAAACTTGCTACATCCTTTGTGGTTATTCAAAGGAGGTGTTCATCTTTTGCAGTTTTCAAAAGACGTGTTGTTTATCCTTTGTGGTTCTTCAAAGGAGGTGTTCATCCTTTGTGGTTTTTTAAAGGATGTGTCTTCATTCTTTGTGGTGTTCAAGGAAGGTGCTTGTTCATTTTTTGTATTTTCAAGAGAGGTGTTGTTTCATCCTTTATTCTGTACAAAGGAGGTGTCTTATAAATTTTCCTACTATCTTTCTCATTCCACTACGCTGTGAGTTTGTAAACTTTATTATTAAGATAGTTTGTAGAAATCAGTCTCATTTGAGGTGATATAATCATTGGACATATGATCTTCTTTGATCCAAACTAGTATAAATACTTTGTGTATTTTTCTCTATCCCTACTCTCTTTACATTCAGCTTATATTTTGCTCTTATGTATTTTGTACTCTGATTTCTATAAAGCAGAACTTAAATTTATATTGGGGTTTTTGTTAAACTCTATTTTAACAAGATTAAATTCGAAAAATGTTTAATTTTTATTAAGAACCAATTCACCCTCCCTTTTGCTTTGTTTTACCTACCGTATTATTCTAACAATATCTCTAAGAGAAGCCTTAAGACCCTAGTAGGTCTCAAATAAGTATGTTAGACGATCTAATAGTAGAAACTGCAAATGAACTAGCAAATTAACAATACTAGCAAATTATGAAGGATTTACTTGAATAAAATCACATCTTATTGATTAACGTTCAAGGAATTAATTGCATATTATCCCAAAGTTCAAAAACAAAGAAGAAAAAGGATATAAATGATAATGCATTAAACAAATTAACTTTGTCATATTATCTTGTATTGTTTGAATTGTTTCCTTTCAGAACTTGACTAATGAATTTCGAACACATCAATCCTTTCCTTATTAAACATCCAACGGTACTAAAATCAAAGATTCTACTATGCAAAATGGTATGAAGAATGTCAACTCTAATAATGCCAAGCGAAAATAAAAAAAGGCAATTAAAGCTTCAAGTAATGTTTGAATTTGCGAAAACTATATGAAGACTTGAAGATAGAAAGTTGAAGACACAAAAAAAAGAACAACGAACAAACGATACGAGCTATTAAGGTCTATTAGCAAAGCATCTAATAGTTATAAGCGGGTGTGAGCAAAATTCTTGTAATATTCTTAAGTGAATACCCAGTGAGCTGAATTTTTTCTCTCCTCAGTATTAAAGAGAAATTTTTATCTTTTCTGTTAAGATCTTAATCTCATGGGGAGGTTAAGATAGATGAAAACGAGGAGTAGTTTGTGTAATCATGATAACTAGGAGTGGTTTGTGTACTCATTTGTAGTAATTTATTTGATTAGTGGAACCTCTTAAGAAGTGTTCTTAAAGGAGAACTGGATGTGGCAAGTGAGTTTTGGGTGAACCAGTATAAACATCCTGTATTGCTCTTTCACTGATTAGATGGTCTAGTCTATTGTTAGAATAAATGGTTGAGTTTAAGAGGGGGGTGAATTAAACTCTTAAAAGACTTTCTAAATTCTTGGCCAATGTATCATATATCCAATTCAATTAGCAATTCAATTATCAATTACAAAATTTAAAGAAGCAGGGAAAGGAGATCAACACAAGATATTCATACTGGTTCACCTTCCAATGAAGGCTACATCCAGTTTCCTAAACACTCAAATCAAAGCAATTCACTAAATTTTAGTTTTTACATGAACCCTACATGAAAAACTAAAAAACAGAACAATGTACTTGATCTTGAACCCTACAAGATCTGTATACCCTTGTAAAACCCTATTACAAGAACACCCTAATCACCCTGATTAAGAAGAAACAAACCCAGTATAAGATTACATAAGATTATGAAACGAATTCACCTGATTAACACTTGTAGAAATGAAACAGGACAAAATCAGGTGATGACTTTCTATGGAAAAATTCTCAATTCAATTTGATCTTGGACTCCTTGATTGATTTCGCAAATTGATTTAGAATACTTGAAAAGTATTTCTGAACAATGGGTTTCTCTGTAATTGATTCGTTGCCCAGTTCTTTAAAACTCAAAGTATGTAAAACAGAACTGGTTCAGTGATTTAAAGTTGTTAATGATAAAATCAGTTAGTTGAAAGGCGATTTAGCTAGTTGTTTTCATTAAAATGAATTTTCCAAAGAGTACCCCAAATATGAAAACTGAAAACAGTCAGTTGAAAACACAATTAAACTGGTGGAAATCATTAAAGGGAAATCCTTAAGTGATTTTATTTAAATGTGAATCAACTAGATTTTCTAGAGAGCCTGGATTTCTTAAGAACAACTCCAGAATTTTAGCCGATTTAAATTCAGAAAAATAGCTAGTTGAAATCAACCAGAACAAACTTTAAAACACCAGTTCAGAAACTTAATTAACTGAAAATCATACCAGTTGGTTAAAATGTTTAAAATTGACTTAGCCATCAAATTAAGAACATTTTAACTTACTGAAAACATGTTTTTAATGAGTTGAAAAACAGTTAAAACTTTTAAAACATTTTAAAACTCAAGATTAAGTCCAAGATTAAATGAAATGCTTTTTACCACACATCCTAAGACACTCTAATCTTAAGATAAAATCTTCATTTTTCAAGCATCATCCTCTTCATCATCAAAGTAGTTGGAGACATCAAATTAACTTGAAACCAAGTCTTCAAGTCCAACATCTATCATACCATTCTTGAGCCTCTTGTTTCAACAGTTATATTAGATGACATTACTTGGAATTTTACTAAGCTAACAATGGACTTCAAGGTTTGTGGTAAGATGCATATATTAAGAGGATCTTTTGGTATTAAGAATGCTAAGAAACAACTTGACAAGTCTTTGGTTGATGGTGTTCATGTTTCCATGCTACAACTTTGTGGGGGAGGAGGGAGGACTACTACGGTCATTAACTATGAATGTTATTCAACCCTCAATATTGGAAGAAGTGGACCAATTGTTAAAATAGTTTGACGATATATTTGAGGAACCAATTTAGTTACTTTTATTTAGGCTTGATCATGATCATAAAATCCCATGGGTGCAAGGTGCTAAACCTTGTGAATAAGATGCCTTATATGTATGCTAAAAGTCGGAAATGATGTTTTGGATAAATTGGTATAAGAATACTTGAAGGATGGATCATGGAGATTGTGTGTTAGGGAATTAAACAAGAGTACAATGAAGAATAATTTCCAATTTACTTTGGTAGATGATATGTTAGATGAACTAAATGGTTCTACAATCTTCTCCAAGATTAACCTAAGGTCTGGCTATGACCAAGTGAAGATGGACCCTTCGAGTGTGCACAAGACAACTTTAGAACTTATGGAACACACTATGAATATGCGATAATGCCATTGACCTTATTAATGCACCTGCAACATTTCAAGGTATAATGAATACATTGTTTCAATAGTTTTTAACGAAGTTTTCATTAGTCTTATTTTATGACATTCTCATATGCAGTAAGAACTTGCAAGAACATTTGAATAATTTTAAATTTTTCATTCTAGCTCTAAGGGATAACTACTTGTTTGCTAGAATATCCAAACGTTATTTTACTATGAATAAGGTGAAATATTTGGGTCATTTAATCTCAATTGAAGGACTGCTTATCGATCCAAGTAAGATTGAAGTTATGAATAAATGGTCTTTTCCTCAAAATAATAAGCAACTTAGAGGATTCATGGGTTTAGTTGGTTATTACAAAAGGTTTGTGAAAGGATATGGAGTTATAATTAAGCCTCTAACTTATATGTTGAAGAAGGATAATTTGGTGTGAACTTGAGATGTTAAACTACAATTTCAAAAGCTCAACAAATCATTGAATAAAACTCTTATCTTAGCACTTCTAGATTTTTCCAAAGTCTTTATGGGTGGAAGTTGACACTTTAGATGAAGAATTGGAGTAATACTCATGTAAAATTACCATCCTGTTACTTCATCAATAGGATCTTGAATATGCAACTACAATCTCTATCTACATATGAGAAAAAGTTGTTTGTTATGGTTTTTCCTATGCAAAGGTAGAAACATTACCTTATGAATGGACATTTTATAGTAAAAACTATTGGACTTGAAGACTTGGTTTCAAGTTAATTTGATGTCTCCAACCACTTTGATGATGAAGATGATGGTGCTTGAAGAATGAAGATTTTATCTTAGGATTAGAGTGTCTTAGGATGTCGGGTAAGATGCATTTCATTTAATCTTGTATTTAATCTTGTGTTTTAAAATGGTTTGAAATGTTTTAAAATGTTTTGAAATGTTTTTAAAGTCTTAACTGTTTTTCAACTCATTAAAAATGTGTCTTCAATTAGTTAAAATGTTTTTAGTTTGATGGTTAAGTCATTCTTAAACATTTTAACCAACTGGTGTTTTAAAGTTTTGTTTTGGCTGATTTCAGCTAGCTATTTTTCTGAATTTAAATCAGCTAAAATTCTGGAGCTGTTTTTAAGAAATCAAAGCTCTCTGGAAAATCTGGTTGATTCGCTTTTAAACAGGCTAAAATCACTTTAGGATTTCTCTTTAATGATTTCCACTAGTTTAATCGCGTTTTCAACTGACTGTTTTCAGTTTTCAGATTTGGGATGCTCTCTAGAAAATTCATTTTAATGAAAACAACTAGCTAAATCGCGTTTCAACTAACTGATTTTATCATAAACAACTTTAAATCACTGGACTAGTTCTGTTTTAAATACTTTGAGTTTTAAAGAACTGGGCAACGAAGAAACCCATTGTTCAAGGAGACTTTTCAAGTGTTCTAAATCAATTTGCAAAATCAATCAAGGAGTCCAAGATCAAATTGAATTGAGAATCTTTCCATAGAAAGTCATCTTCTATTTTTTGTCCTGTTTCAGTTTTTGAAAGTGATTTTCAGGTGAATTCGTTCCATAATCTTGTGTAATCTTGTACTGGGTTTGTTTCTTCTTAATCAGGGTGATTAAGGTGTTCTTGTAATAGGGTTTTACAAGGGTATATAGATCTTGTAGGATTCAAGATCAAGTGTATTGTTCTGGTTTTAGTTTTTCATGTAGGGTTCATGTAAAAACTGAAATTTAGTGAATTGCTTTGATTTGGGTGTTTAGGAACTGGATGTAGCCTTCATTGGAAGGTGAACCAGTATAAATCTCTTGTGTTGATCTTCTTTCCCTGCTTCTTTAAATTTTGTAATTGATATTTGAATTGCTAATTGAATTAGATATATGATACATTGGTATAAGCATTTCAAGAATCTTTAAAGAATTGATTTTCATCTTCATTTAAATTTTTTTTTTAGAAATTGGCCTTGGATTTCGAAAATCTTTTAAGAGTTTAATTCACCCCCTCTTAAACTCAACCATTTATTCCAACAAAAACAAACCACTATAACCTCAAAAATACATTTTGGATCAAAGACTGACTACAAATTTTCAGCAAAAGTGGTTAGTTAAGCTCATGAGATTGAATTCTCAATTGACTACAAGAAAGGTCAAGAAATTGTAATAACAGATGCCTTGTCCACATTAGGTCTTGTTGAGTGCAGTAGACTGATTACTAAACAACTGCAATCTGAGTTGGTTGATTAGATTCATAAGTACTGGCTTAATGATGTGTACTTGTAGAATTTGATCGATGAAGTGAAAAACAATTCAACTTCTCATAAACATTATTGGTGAAAAAATGGTGAGATGAGAAGAAAATGGAAGCTTGTAGTTGTCAATGACCTTGAGCTAGGAAATTTTTGTTTTACTTTGGTTGCATGCATCCACTGCAAGAGATCACTTAGGAATTAATGCTACAATGAAAAGAGTTAAGTTTATAGTTTGCTAGAAAGGGCTAATAAATTATATTAGGAGTTTCGTTCACCAATTTTTTGTGCAAACAATGTAAAGATGTCACTTCTACTACTCTTGGATTTTTAAACCATTATCCATACCTAGAAAAATTGACAACACATTAAAATGGATTTTGTAAAGGGTTTTCATAATTCGTTTGGTAAGCAGGTCATGTTAGTTGTGGTGGATAGGTCGAGTAAAGTTTCTTATTTCACAATTTTGTCACATTCGTGCACTCCAAGGGAAGTAGCTCAAACATTTATGGACTATGTGTTCAAGGTACACGGATCTCTAAATTTCATTATCATTGATAGAGATCTTGTGTTTGTAATCACTTTTGGCATGATTTTATGGATTATTAAGGAGTTCAAATTCAACTTTCAACAAGTTATCCCTCAAACTAATGGACTATTGGAGGTGGTGAATATGTGTTTAGAAACCTGTCTTAGATGCATATGCACATATTTCCTCATAATTGGTCTAAATGGCTTCTTATGCCTTCTATCTACCTTCTTTATCTTTTAGGAGAGTCCAAGGTGAACTTAGTTGACAAAATCTTATTAAAAAAGGAAGAATCATTGAAAGTAATAAAATTTTATTTAAGAAGAGGCAAGCAGAGAATGAAGTAATTAGTTGGCAAACATAAAACACATATCCTATATCTTTTTACATTGTCGTGGTGAGTCATATCCAAATAGGTAGTGTAGTATCTTCCTTCTTTCTGCCTACTCTTGGTGAGTCATATCCAAATAATGAATATTTCTTTTCTCTTCGCCTGATTTTGGTGAGTCGTATCCAAGTAGGTTTATTGGAAAGTATCTTAAGTTTTGTAATATCTCAAGAGCCAATAATTAAAATTTAAGAAAGTAGAAAATGCTCTTTCTTAGGGTTTCTTATCTTGTAAGTTAGGTCATAAGTGATAATTTTCCATACTTGCTTATCTCATGAAGTTTGAGTGACACATGACTCTTCTTAACTCCTATCACTATCTTGAAATATATGTTTGAATCCTTTTCATATTTTCATGGCTTACATAAATCAAGATCACAATCTATCTAGGATTCCTTTCAAAAAAACTATTAAAGAGACTTCGCTTGTGGTAGTACTTTGTTGTCTCTAGGACTTTCATATTTTTTTTTACTATATAAAATAGAAGGATCAAAATAGAAAAAAGTATTGAAGAGAAAATAATAAAAAAGATAAGTCGAAGAAATCTCATCTTTAGGAGTTATTGTTCAAAGTTCAACATGACAAATGTGAGTCAACCAATGGAGAAGAAAATTCACATGTAAATTTAGGTACATGTGTAAAGTAATTTAGTAAGGATTATTAGAATTTTTTTAAGGAAATGACTTTTGAGGTAAAAAAAAAGTGATTGAACTTCACAAGCCCATTTTAGATAAGTTAAATAGTTAACAAGTAGCCAAAGAATGTTATGTTGAAACATGAGGCTTTAGAAGAGAAGGTTGAATAGAGCCTTAGATTCTTTCTGCAAGAACACACCAGACCGTCTAATCAAATGGTATTATAGACATGATCGTCAAAGCACTAAACGAGCAGCACAAGGTCTTTATACTAGTTCACCAAAAAACTTATGGGCTACGTCCAGTTCTCCCTTAAGAATACTTCTTAAAAGGTTCCATTGATCAAACAAATTATTATAAGCGAGTAGACAAACCACTTCTGGTTACAATGAATACACAAACCATTCCTGATTATCACCTATCTTAACCTCCCCTTGAGATTAAGACTTTAACAAGGAAGATAAAGATTTCTATCAAAATACAGAGGAGAGAACAAATAAGCTCACTA